>CM064869.1:35278286-40078286 GCA_032719365.1 Prinsepia uniflora | reverse complement strand
ATAGGTAACTCACGATCTTTGATTGGTGATTCTTCCATGTCAAGCACTACAAAATCAGCAGGTATGATCAATTTATCAACTTGAACTAGAATGTCTTCAACTATACCTCTTGGATACTTTACTGAACGATCAGCAAGTTGTAAAGAAAGTGTAGTAGGTTTCAACTCTCCCAAACCTAGATGCATGTAAACCGTGTATGGCATAAGATTGATACTTGCACCCAAGTTTAGCATACCTTTCTCAATTTTCTTGTCCCCAATGGTAATAGGTATGGAGAAGCTGCCAGGATCTTTAAGTTTGGGTGGAAGCTTTCTTTGAAGCACGGCAGAGACATTCTCGGAGACTAAAACCTTCTCATGTGGTTCATATTTCCTCTTGTACTTGTTCAATTCTTTAAAGAACTTGCCATAGGCTGGAACATCATCAATTAAATCAAGTAAAGGTAGATTAATATTAACTTTACTGAGAATGTCATAAAGTTCTTTGAAGGCATTATCCTTGTTGCATTGAGCAAGTCTTCTTGGAAAAGGAATGGGTGGCATGTAGGGCTCGGGAGCCTTATGTAAAACTGGTTCATCCTTGTTAGTCCTAAGAGGTACATCAGTAGCTCTCTTGGGGGCTTGTTCTGCCTCTCTTTCCTTCTCACCTGCATTCACAATTTCCGAAGTATTAGGAAGATCATAGTTAACACCATTATCAATAACTGTCAAGACCGGTCCCAAATCCCTCGGGATTAACGTGGGACCCGCCTGATCCCGTCTGACAAGAAGTGTCAGACCAGGAAAAATTCCATCTCTAGCCCTCACCAGGGCTATCAGAGTACTTCAGGATCGTAGGAGGAGGGGAGTGATGTCTCGTCTCTGCTACAGCCCGCATCCGTAATCAACCTGAAGGGCATTAAAACACTAGAAGTCATTCTCGTTCCCGATTTCATATTTCCAAATCCGAAATCCACTTATTAAACCGTCATAGAAAACACGGTACGCAAAGGTACGACATAAAGCCGAAAACCTCGAAAAACGTGCAAATATGTCGATCCTAAGCTACCACAATCAAATGCACTCATGACATCACAAAATATATATTAAAATAATTATAAAACATTTATGCATGCATCAATTTCAAAAGAAGGGTCCACTCACAGACCGTCTGAAGCTGCGCCCCGATACGCGTGCCATAATCATCTCCCGGGCAAATCGTCACCTCCGGGATTCCCGAACCTGTCCAAATTCGTTTAGAGGATTATTAATAGCCTCATTAACCTCTCATTGAAGTCCCATAATTTTCCCGATTTTCTAACTATTTTTAAAGCAAAACCTAAACCTTCGGACATCCCGAACTATATCGAAACGGTGTCCGATTGAGACGAAACCAGTCCCAAAATGTTTGTTACATCGAATAGATGATTTCGTGTGTTGAAACCTTCCCCAAAATGTAGACCACGCGCCCGCACGCGCCCCAAGAGTGGCATGAGTGTGGGCCTCACGCCCCGGCACTATTCCTGCACCATCAACCTTTATGCGACCGATTCACCTGGTTTGGCCTGTCCAATTGGACCGGCGTGACCGGTTCACTGCTTTAGACTCCCCATTTTTCGTCCAATCTCTTCCTTTTCAATCCTAAACTTCCTATTTTCATGTTTTCTATCAATTCAAATCCCTAAACTCAATCAAAAACGTCTAAATCCCATGGTTCAATCTTGAACCACACGGCCCTATTTTTCCCAGCCGTGAACCAGCCTCTGAAACCTCCTAAAAACATCCTAGCAACCCCCTAGTCCTATTCCAAACATCCAAAACAACCCATAACATCAAAATCGAAATAAGGGGAAAAATGGGCCTTACCGGGCAATCGATTTCTCCCAGGCCTTCACCGCCGTGTACGGCGGTCCAGACACTCCCAGCCACCGTCCATAGCTCCCTCAGTCTCTCACTCTCTCTCTGAGTCTCACAGATAATGGTTTGGGGTGCAGGTTTGGATGTGGGTGGAAGTGAGATCGGGTGGGTTTGTTTGGATGAATGGAATGCAAAAAGATGATTGATGCATGTATGTAAGGGAAGGGCCAGTGGATGGGTGACACTTGTCACTCATCCATAGGGCAGGAACTAAATATCTGGGGCCCACTAGAATCCAAATGTCACTTGTCTCGTAATTCGTGCAATAGTACCTATAAACTTTCTTGAACCGTAACTTCTCCGTCGAACGTCCGAATTCGACGTGCCACCTATCTACGGATTCTTATCGTCTCAAACTACGTAACGGTCTTCGAGCCTCGGCCATCGGACTTCCCTGGTCAAAATTCAACTTTTTGTCCAAATTACTAAATTGCCATCGAACTTCCGAACGTCATAACTTTTTCCTCGAACGTCGGAATCTAGCGTGCCACCAGTCTATGAACTCGTGACGTCACGAACTACGTCACAGTCATTGGCCAACGTCTATTTGACTGCCTGAACAAAAAGTCAACGATTTGCCCATTCCAAGTGCAAAATTGTCATTTCGCCCGAACGTCCGTTAATCCTCGTCTAATCCCTGATTAGTCTCGCTAATCCGTCATTAATTCTTAATTAATCCCGTTAATTTGGTACGGGTCGTCACAATAACCATACCACTTTTAAGTGTTGTGATGGCTTTTGCTTGCTCCTGATTCTTTTGAAGCAACTAAGTTTGGCTTGGAAGCTTCCCAAGTTCTCTTTGGTTAAGAGCAGTAGCAAGCAATCCAACTTGGGTCTCAAGCTTTTGAATGGTGGCAGCTTGGTTTGGGAACAAAGTGGAAGTGGTTTGCATGAATTTATGTAATGTCTCCTCCACAGGATTACTTGGGAGAACTTGGTAGTTGTTAGGTTGCTGCTGAGCATGGCTTTGATTCTGATTTCCACCCCAAGAAAAGTTAGGATGGTTCCTCCATCCGGGTTTGTAAGTGTTTGAGTATGGATCATTCCTTTGCCTTGAATTATCGCAATTCATCATATTGGCTTTCTCTTGATCGTAATCAGCATATGTAGCACTTTGAGAGGCATGAGACAAGCCTAACTTTGAAAACACAGCGTCAAGTTTCCTTTCCAAGTTGTCAACCTTTAAAGAAACGTCATTAGTTGAATGAACTTCATATGCACCACTTCTCTTCCCTCTTGATTGATGCATATTAGAACCCAGCATCTCAAAGAGTTCTTGAGACTCCTCTGGACTCTTTTTCTTTAGAGTGCCACTAGCTGCATTATCACACATTGATTGACATATAGGGGTTAAACCGTCAAAGAAAATTTTCATTTAAAGGTAAAGAGATAACCCATGGTGTGAACACTGCAGCAATAGTCCTCTAAATCTTTCCCAGCATTCACTAAACGCTTCAGTATCATCTTGTCTGAAATTGAAAATTTGAGCTCTTAGGGTTGCTGTCTTTTGGGGGAAAAGAACTTGTCCATAAACTTCTTTACAACCTTATCCCACGTCTCCAAGGACATAGACATCAAAGTCATGAGCAAGCCTTGGCCCATTTCTTCAATGTGTATGGAAAGATCCTACACCTCAAATCATTCTCTGAAAGTACCTGCAAGGACAATGAATTAACAACTACGTAAAACTCTTTAATATGAGCCAATGGATCCTCATTAGGCAACCCAAAGAATGAAGGAAACATAGAAAAATATGAAGATTTAAGTTCATAGTTCCTTGCTGCCTGTGACAGTACTACGCATGAAGGCGAATCAGGGATTATTGGTTGAGCCTAGAACTCCAAAGCATGGGTTGCAGCCTCAGCCATCTTTTCTTCAATTTCTTCTTCTAACTCTTCTGAATCTCCTGAATGAATTGAGACAGAAGTTTCGTCCTTGATGATTTCTTGAAATGCTTTTTTAGCTACAATTTTTGTAGTAAGATTTCCTCTTGTTTCCCATTATTTCCTTATCGTTTCTGCAACAGAATCTAGCAAAGGCTTACTGGACATTCCAAACCTGACACACAAAGATATGAATAACTCAAGCTGTAAACAAACTAAAACAGAAAACAGGTTATGGGGCTAAGTTGGTAACCAATTGCAAATGACTGAAATCAGTCCCCGACAACGGCGCCAAAATTGTTGATGTATCCTAGCTTATACACTGCTATTGTAATAATGGTAATGCACAAGTATGGGTGTCGAACCACATAGACTGATTAGGTTTCACAATTACCTCTAAATAACCCTATAATGACTTAATTAACTAGTGGAATAAAAAGAACTGAAAATAAAACAGAATTGGGTTTCATTTTCTCCTATGTGAAATATATTAGTACTATATCAAAGATAATAATGCATGGCAAAATGCATAAAATATGACCTAACAGTTGGCCGAGTTTCAGAAAACGTTAGGGATAGAAGGCTTGCTTTCGGAGATTTCGTATACTACTTTTTGATGTTTATTATAGTATTTACATTTCAATATTGAATAATTGTTTTGATAAATCAATATGTGATTTTCCAACCACTTTTCAAATGAAGAAATGAAAATAATGTTAATTCACAACTTTGAAATTCAAGTATTACGTTATTGTTTCAAACTGTGTTATTTGTTCAAATCAACTTCTAAACTTGTTTATTTATTAAATGCCTCCGTTATAGCCATAGGCGTTCATCATTAGGGTTCTAACTTACTTAGCCTCCAAGAAGAGGGCGAATTTTTTTTTTGGTGTTACCTTCAGGGAAGGGTTTTTGCTTTTTTAAAAGAAGGCTTGATATGCTCTATAAAAAAACATTAGGTGCTTCAAAGAGGAAAGCTTGAAACACTTCTAGGTAGAAGACTTACTGCATTTCCCAGAGCAAGGCTCATGGTGTTTCCCTGAGGAAGGTTTAGATGCTTCACATGGCGAATGCTTAGATGCTTTGCAGTACGAATGTTTAGATGCTTCGTAGGCGAAGTCTTAGATTCTTCGGAGGAAGAAAACTTAGATGTTTCACATGGTGAAAGCTTAGATGCTTCCCATGGCGAAAGTTCAGATGCTTCGCATGGTGAAAGCTTAGATGCTTCATAGTATGAAGACTTAGATGCTTAGCATGGCAGAGGCTTAGATGCTTCGCATTGCGAAGACTTTAGATGCTTCACATTGCGAAGACTTTAGATGCTTCGTAGTTCAAAGGCTTATATGCTTCACATGGCGAAGGTTTAGTTGCTTCGCAGTGGGAAGACTTTAGATTCTTCGTAGGGCGAAGGCTTAGATGCTTTGTAGGACGACGACTTAGATGCTTCACATGGCGAAGGTTTAGATACTTCGTAGAGTGAAGATTTGGACGCTTTGCAGGATGAAGGCTTTGATTCTTCGCAGGACAAAGGTTTAGATATTTTGCATGGCGAAAGTTTAGATGTTTCGGTTGGCGAATGTTTAGATGCTTCGAATGGTGAAGGTTAAGATGTTTTGTAGGAGGAAGTCTTAGATGCTTCACATGGCGAAGGCTTTGATTCCTGAAAGAATGTTTAGTTGCTTCATGAAGGAAGACTTGAATTCCTTTGAGTTAAGGATTTGAAGTGCTTCTTAATGGAATGCTTTAGTGCTTCTCGGAGGATGGCTTGTGGTGCTTCCCGGAGGAAGGCTTGGATTATTTTGAGTACTTCTTGAAAAAATCCTGAAAATTGTGTATGATGTACATATATGTTTGTATAAATTTAGAAGAATTTGAAAATTTTATTGATAATTCACATACAAGGCTCTTGAATTTAGAAGACAACATAATAGAAACTTTTCTAGACTTCTATGTCTCTTGAATTTTGGATCGACATGCTGCTTGTGCCAAGCGATGAAAGGATCAATTATGTCCACATGTAACTAGTTACAATTTAGAAGGTCAAGAAAGTGACTTGCTCCTAGTGGTTGCGTCATAATGTGGAGTAAGCATTGCCTCTTTAATCTCTTTCAACCCTTTGGTGAGGCACTGTCCAGCCATAGCTTGAACTGCCTTTATCTCTCCAATACCTCCTCCAGGGATCAGCAATCAAATTTTTTGATAAAGGTTTGATGTGTTTACCAGGATTTTGTGAAGCTATGGTCTTCCAAGTATGCCATTGTAAGGTGGATACTCGTCCATGACTAAGAACATTTGCAACGTGACGATGGGTGGAGAATAAACATCTAACTGGAGTGTTCTGACAGTCATGCTTGTTGATCCATTGAAAACTCGAAGTGGGAAGGCGCTTTCAGTGATGAACATCTAACTTGAATGTTCTAATGACCATGCTTGTTGATCCATGGAGAATGAGCATATTTGTTGTGCTTCCCTCGCCAACATGGATTCAATCAACGTGAACATGCATGATGTCAGGACCGGTCCCAAAACCCCCGGGATTAACGTCGGACAAGCCTGATCCTGTTTGACACGAAGTGTCAGACCAGGAAAAATTCCATCTCTAGCCCTCGCAAGGGCTATCAGAGTGCGTCAGGATCGTAGGAGGAGGAGTGTGATGTCACGTCTCTGCTACAGCCCGCATCCGTTATCAACCTGAAGGGCATTAAAACATTAAAAGTCGTGAGTGGACAAAATAATATTTTATTAAAACATTTTTGCATAAAGACATTTATGCCCTTCATAAATACATACGCATGCATTCGAAAACATTTATCAAACATTCGTGAAAACCTTTCAAGGGTTCATGCCCGGCCCCATAAACTGTCATGACTCATAAATCCAATTGGGTCCCCGACCCGAAACCACAACTCAAAAACCATAAACCATTATATGTGGGAACTCAGCCCAAATCCGTTCTCAGTGAAATACCAAAACATAGAATATAGGGTCTCCGCCCCAAACCATTTCTAAAACATGAAACACAGGGCCTCCGCCCTTAATTCACTTTCTGTACCACATACGTACGTATACGTAAAACCCATCCTAGGCACTTCTGAAGAAGATGCCAACTCGGGGCACACAGCCCCTAGGGAACACATCCCCGATAAATGTCACGATATCATATCTATCTAGTGTGCACACTACTCGGGGTCTCACTCCGAGTCTTCACCCAGGAATCTCCATCTGGGAGGCTCAATCTCTGGATCTAGTCCGAGCTCTCTCTGGATCTAGTCCGACCACAACATAAATCGTAACCCCCACTCTTGGAACGGGATCCGTATGGGGATACCCATTCTGGTCTGTGGATCGTGACTCTCCAGGTCGACATCTGGAGGAAACCATATAATCATATGGAGGGTTCATACTCATTTTCAAAACGCTTTCTTTCTTTCTTAAAACATTTCTCAACTGGCTTTCATACTCGATTAATTTCAACAGGATTCCTCGAATCTGATTCAAATCAGTTTCACAGGCCTCGGCCTAAATCCTCAGTTCAATAGGGTCTCATGCCCGAATTATCATTTCATAAATCGAACTGGGACTCAAGTCCGATGTTACAATCAACTGGCATCATGCACGATACCACGACTAACTGGGACCTAAGCCCGAACCATAAAGCAATGGGACTTCACGTCCGATTTCAAAACCAACGGGGCCTTAAGACCGATATCTCAACTAAAGGGGTCTCAAGCCTGATATCATAAATCAACGGGGCATCAAGCCCGACAGTACAACCAACTGGACCTCAAACCCGAATCATAAACCAACTGGGCCACCAGCCCGATCGTATAACAATAATGGACCCTCGGTCCGATTCCTAATCAATTCAAATGGACTCCAAGTCCGAGATTTGTAAATCAAAGGGGTCTCATGCTCGATTTCATATTTCCAAATCCAAAATCCGTTTATTAAACCCTCGTTGAAAACATGGTACGCAAAGGTACGACATAAAGCTGAAATCCTCGAAATACGTGCAATTATGTCGATCCTAAACTACCACAAACAAATGCACTTATGGCATCACAAAAAATATTCTAAAACAATTATAAAACATTTATGCATGCATCAATTTCGAAAGAAGGGTCCACTCACAGAATGTCCTAAGTCGCGCCTTGATACGCGTTCCATAAGAGTCTCCCGTGCCAATCATCACCCCCGGGATTCCAGAACCTGTCCAAATCATAATAGAAGGTTACTAATAGCCTCATTAACCTCTCACCAAAGTCCCATAATTTTCCCGATTTTCTAACTATTTTTAAAACTGATCCCAAACCTTCGGACACCCGAACTATATCGAAACGATGTCCGATTGACACAAAAAAGTCCCAAAATGTTCGTTACATCGAATATATGATTTCACGTGTTGGAACTTTCCCCAAAGGAGGGACCACGCGCCCTCACGCACCCCTAGAAGTGCACTGTGCGTGGGTTCACACGTCTGTGAATAGTGGATCGTCTTCAACCTTTTGGTCGGTTCAGACCGGCCGGTTCCGTCTGTTTCCTCCAACTGGACCGGCGTGACCGGTCCATGTCCATTTCTTCCTCATTTTTCGTCCTTTCTTCTCCTAATCGATTCCAATCTCTCTAACTACATCCTAGGAACCTAACTAAATCAATTAGAGTTCCTAAACCCCCTAAAATCGAACTGGCCCAAAACTTCTTCACCATTCAAAGTTTCTAAAATTCACCCACGGCTTCACATCCGTCTAATACCTCCCAAAATCATCCTAACACAATCCTAATAACCTATTTAACACATTAAAACCATCCAAAACGACCCATAATAACTAGAAATTGAAATGGGATTAAATCGATCAAAACCGATTACCTGGATTCGATCTTCTCCTCCGCCGTCCACGGCGGCTCTGCCCAGGTCCGCCACCATGTCCCAACGTCCTCACTCACTCTTTGGCCTCTCAGTCATGATCATAAGGTCAAGGGTTTGGTTTTGGGGAGGGAGGATGGATCGAGTTTTGGGTTTGGTTAGGAAGAAATGAGTGATCGATGAAGACAGAAGATGCATGAATGAATGAGGTTGGTCAGTGGATGGATGACACTTGTTACTCATCCATTGGTCCACTGAAAGGTATCTGGGACCCACTTAAAACAAAACTCAAGTCATCTCGTAATTCGTGCAATAGTACCACAGAACTTCCGTGAACCGTAACTTCTCTGTCGAAAGTCCGAATTCGACGTACCGCCTGTCTACGGATTCATAACGTCCTAATTTATGTAACGGTCTTCGGCCCTCAGCCATCGGACCTCCCAGGTCAAAAGTCAACTATTGGCCTTTTTTCAACTAAATTACCAAAATGCCCTTGGACTTTCGATCGTCATAACTTTTTCCTCGAACGTCGGAATCAGGCGTGCCACTTGTCTATGAACTCGTGACATCAAGAACTACGTCACAGTCATTGGTCCAAGTCTATTTGACCGCCTGAACGAAAAGTCAACGATTCACCCATTCTAGGGGCAAAATCGTCATTTCGCCCTACTCGTTCTCTAATGCTCGTCTAATCTCTGATTAGCCTCGCTAATCCATCTTTAATCCTTAATTAATTCCATTAATTCGGGACGGGTCGTCACACATGATTTGGATTGATACGACATGAGCGTCATCATGTGGCCAATCAAGTCTAAACTTGCCTTTTAGAGAGAAATCAACGACGAAGTTGTTGGCCACTGTAGGTATGGCCACATGGGATACTTGAGCTACAGCCAAGGCATCACAGATCTTCCTTTTCTTTTACTTGGAAGTAATTCCTAGTTATTCTAATTCAACAATGATTGTGAAGATTAGAAAAGGTTCTGAAGCTAATAACAGGAGTTGGTCCTTGTGTCTCAATATGTGCTTGTATTGTCACACAGCGGTGATAACCAAGTGATTCATTTTGGTTTCCAGTGCATGCTCTACTCCGAGTTTGTGCTGTAGAGACGGAAACTATCAAGACCGGCCCTGAATTCCCTAGGATTAACGCGGGACCCGCCTGATCCCGTCTGACACAAAGTGTCAGACCAGGGAAATTCCATCTCTAGCCCTCGCCGGGGCTATCAGGGTACGTCGGGATCGTAGGAGGAGGGGAGTGATGTCTCGTCTCTGCTACAGTCACGATATAGTAACGATATAGGCACGTCCCCGATATAGTCACGATATAGGCAAAGACGGGACATCACTCCCCTCCTCCTACAATCCTGACGCACTATGATAGCCCCGGCGAGGGCTAGAGATGGAATTTTCCCTGGTCTGACACTTTGTGTCAGACGGGATCAGGCGGGTCCCACGTTAATCCCAGGGGATTCAGGGCCAGTCCGGACAAGTTGGTATCAGAGCATGTTTTGCTCTCAGAGTATGCGCAGGTCGAGGATGTGATGTCTCTGAAGTCGTAACAGCCAATCATCAACCTGGTAGTTAGGGCATTGGTACGAGGATTTAGTTGAATCTAACCTTAGTTAGATGGTGTTTGGCATATGATCCGATAGTTTGAGGTTCGATTAGCATTGGAGGCCACGTGATTCGATATTTCATCCCGAGGAGGATTAGTATTTCTGTGAATCTACGGCTTAGAGCCGTAGTGTTACTGGTGAGTAGGATCCAGTGGATCAGTAGTGACCGTATGACGACTTGAGAGTCGTGACCGCTCGACAGTGGGTCGTGTCGAATAGAGGATGTACGGATTTATACCGGTGTGGTCAGAGGTCAGGGTTGCCCGGTTTACGATGATCCTGTACTACTACACTCACAACGGTTGGGAATAGAAACGTGTGATTCTTCTTGGCTGTAACAACCCGTACCTTCGGGAAGGGTAAAAAAGGTAATTTTGTAAAATTTTGTGTAAATGGACGATTTTGCCCTTGTGAGTAGTAGACGAAAAGTTGACTTTTTGTACTATCGATTGGATGAGTGTTAGCCCTTGACTGTGACGTAGTTTAGGACGTCACGAGTCCGTAGACAGGTGGCAGGTTCGATTCGGACAACCGGAGGAAAAGTTATGATGTTCGGAAGGTTGAGGGCATAACCGTAATTTGACTAAATTAGGGGGGAAAGAGTTGACTTTTCCTACGACCGAGTTTTGACATGTTGACCTTGGACCGTTGGGTAGATCTCGTCGTCCTGAATTCAACGACAGGCGGCACGTGTTTATCGTAGTTAGGACGGGCAAGTTATGGGTCTAAAACGGTAAGGGTACAATGGTAATTTTGAAGTTAAGAAGGGTATTTTGGTCTTTTGGCTGGGGGGGCATGGTGCAATCGGATTGGGACACTTGTCCAAGGCAGAGAGGAGATTTTGTGTGAGAAGGGAGAAGATTGTGACATGTGGCAGGGCTCTAGTGGGTTCTAGGCCGTGCATGAGGGTGTTTAAAATTGTGTCGTGTGTGTGTGTTGAGCCGAAGGGGGGAAAAAACAGAGGTGAGCTGAGGGAGGAATTGATTGAACCGGGTGAGTGTTGTGAGGCTCCGTGATGTTCAAAGGAGAGCTAGGAGAGGGAGTGATTGTATCTGTGAGGATTTGGGCGTGACGATGAGTATGTGAAGTGTGTGAGAAGTGAGGAAAAAACCAGAGAACAGGGCAGGGGTTTTGTGCACGGTTGTGCACCCCGATCGATCAATCTCCAAAATTGGACGGGTGGAAGTGTTCAGGGACCTGAGCGGAGCTTTGTGAACCGAGAGGAGCACAGCGGCGTGCACGGCGGAGGTCAGAACACAGGTAATTGTCCACGGTCCTCTGTTTTCCCAGTTTGGTTCAATTCAATAGTTGTGGGTTTTGGGTACGAGTCGAGGCTTTTGGTGGGTGTTATGAGACTCAGGAGGTTCCTAAGAGTCGAATAAGTTGTTGCCGCGATGAGGGGTAATTTGGGAAATTAGTCAACATGACTTTTAAAGTATTTGATGTAACGAACATTTTGGCGTTGGTTTCGAGTCGATCGGACATCGTCTCGATATGTTTCGGACTGTCCGAAGGTTTTAAGGCTGGGTTAAAAATAATTAAAAATCCGGGAAAATTGTGGGGCTTTAGTATGACCTTTATGAAGTAAGTAGTGATCTCTTTATGGGATTTGGACAGGTTTGGGAAAGCCGAGGATAATGGTTTGGCAGGGAATGACATAGGTGCGCGCGTGAGTGGACTTTGCTTTCTAACTCTTGATGCATGCATATATGTTTTTATATGATTTCTATACTAGCTTCTATGATTTGATTTATAGTTGTGATGGTTTGTGGTTTGTGCACTTTTTTCGAGGAAAATGACGGTTTTTACGTTTTTACGAGGTTTTGATAACTATTGTAATTTGAACCTGGTTTTAATGGTTGATTTCGGGATTTGAAATACGGTTGGATTTCAAGGAAAGTAAAAGGATTTTGAAAAGTATTTTCGGGCCTGAGGCCCAGTTCAAAGGTGTTTTCAGAAATGAGATCTCGGGTTTCGGAATCGAAATCCCGGGTGACGATTCGGGATTCGATTCGGGACTTGAAGTGGATTTCGGGTTTGGGTTCGGAATGGTTATTCCGGATGCCGGCTTACGGAATGATAGTTGCGGACTCGGACCGGGAAATGAGAAGGAAATGAGTTCTGGGTCTGGATTCGGAATGACGGTTATGAATGCCGAAAGGGCATCAGACCAGTGGTTTCGGATTCGGGTTTGGATATGGAAATGGAAAATGATTTCAAATGGTTTTGGGATTGGATTTGCTGGATCTGGATATTGGGTTTAAAGACCCGGATATATGTGACGGGGGACCGGTCGGATTGGGTTTAAAGACCCGGATTGAGTTTAAAGACTCGGGAGTTTAAAAACTCGGATATATTGATTTTCCCCCGTAGGCCTTGAGTTTAAAGACTCGGGAGTTTAAAGACTCGGATATGATTAAGGCCTGGATTGAGTTTAAAGACTCGGGAGTTTAAAGACTCGGATAGATCCAGCAGGTTCGATGGATGAGAACGTGGCTTTAAATGTGTTTTGGGTTTCACTAGCTTTGATGATGATGTTTTGGGCAGTGGCCCGGATTTGATGGTTTTCGGTGATTTTGGGCTGAGGCCCGGGATTGGAAAAAGGAAAATGTGTTTGGTTTTCGTATATTGTTTTATGACGTAATTGATATGCATGCATTGGTTTTTAATACGGAGGGTATAACTGTTTGTGTTTTCTGATAACTGTTTTGAATTTAAACTTTATGTTTGTCCACTCACAGTCTTTTCGTGTTTTCGATACCCTCCAGGTTGCTGCAGTGCGGGCTGTCGGTTGAGAGAGATGGAGACATCACATGCACCATCCACAGTAGACTCTGCGCACTCTGAGAAGTTTGAGGTTGTTGAGGTGGTTGGTCTGGAACTCCCTTGTCCGACTTACGTGTCACACGGAGGTTAGGCGGTTGTTTAGCCCTCGTGTCATGCGTACGTTAGACGGGAGCGGGGTCTAGCCCTTAATCCCGGGGGATTAGGGGTGGGCCCTGACATTGGCGTAGTGATGACTTGTTTCGATGTGTCGAATCCTGGTGGGATGTTGACTGGCAGTGGATGCCCGGAGTAGATGTGGTGTGACACGATAGGTCGCGATTGCGCACGTAGGGCGTGTGCAATATTGGACCCGGAGTACAGCCAGTTCTTATGAAGGCCAACGGCTGAGAGCCGTAGAGTTATGAGGACGAGATCTGCAGAGTGTAGTTATCGGCTGGTTTGGTACCAGTATTGGAGTATGACGACTCTTCGGAGTCGAGATCGAGGGATCAATCAGGATGGTTGAGCTGCAGTAGGCAGCCGGGTTTGTGATAACCCTAGTAGGTGATCGATTGGACAAGTTACCAGGAGTGTGATACTTGTGATCGGATCCTGAGGTGGACCGATCGGTGGATGTTGGGGGTTGAGCAGTTGGTACCGGCGGTGAGACTACCGCATGGATTAGGAGTTTCGGTAGCAGAGTGTTTGTGAGTTTAGCCTGCATGAGGTTGTGACAGACGCTGCTATCGATGGATGTGATCGAGTCTTATTGAGTTGGATAGACTCAGGTTGCCGTGATGATTGTGACGATAGGATTCGTCAATCGTGACTATGATGCGAGGTGCTTGAGTGACGCACAGTACGAGCAGTGATTCTGGATTCGACTCGGTGACGGCTGAGTCCGATCGCATAATGAGATGTTGATGTTGGGTGCTGGCATACTTGCTACGCTACCCTTGTGAAGGTGGTTGTTATAAGTGGGACAGAGAGGATCTCCAGTGGCACAGTGCGAGGTACGGGAGTATTTGGTATGGAGACCAGTTTCCCCAATGATGGAGATCAGTGATGGAGACCAGTTTCCGAGTGATGGAGACCAGTTTCCTCAGTGAAGGAGGCCAATTTCCCCAGTGACGGAGATCAGTTTCCCCAGTAATGGAAACTAGTTCCCATAGTGCTACGAGATTGAGTCGCGAGTGTAAGAACCGTGTCCTGGAGGGAACGGTGAACGATCCCATATTCTTGCGAGGGGGAATGGTCTGGGAAGGGAATGGTGGTGTGCCTTAAAGGTGTAGGCACACACCTATCTAGCATGAGGCCTTTTGGGAGCTCAGTGGCTTTGGGGGGAATTGGAACCCCAATGTTAAGGGAGTTGAGGCTAGTGCAATTCCAGATGGGTGACCCCCTGGGAAGTTGCACCGTGAGCTCCCGAAAACAAAACCGTGAGGTCGAGGCCCAAAGCGGACAATATCGTGCAAGATGAATCGGGACCTGACAGAAGAGGGTCGGGTCCTGACAATTTGGTATCAAAGCCAGACCCCGACCGGGAAGTGTGCCAGCGAGGACGCTGGGCCCTAAGGGGGGTGGATTGTAAGAACCGTGTCCTGGAGGGAACAGTGAACAATCCCACATTCCTGCGAGGGGGGAATGGTCTGGGAGGAGATGGTGGTGTGCCTTAAAGGTGTAGGCACACACCTATCTAGCACTAGGCCTTCTGGGAGCTCACTGGCTTTGGATTCCGGGGGAACTCCAAAGTTAAGTGAGTAGAGGTTGGTGCAATCCCATGATGGGTGACCCACTGGGAAGTTGCACCGTGAGCTCCCAGGAACAAAACCTTGCGGGCGCATGTGTGCCCAAAGAGGACAATATAGGGTTAGATAGAGGGTGCCGCTGCGTTACTCTGATCTAAACTAGGCCTTTTGGGAGCTCAAGTGGATTTGGGGGGGATTGGAACCCCAAAGTTAAGCGAGTTGAGGCTGGTGCAATTCCATGACGGGTGACCCCCTGGGAAGTTGCACCATGAGCTCCCGAAAACAAAACCGTGAGGGCGAGGCTCAAAGCGGACAATATGGTGCTAGATGAGTCGGGTCCTGACCGAGGAGGGTTGGGTCTGACAATTTGGTATCAGAGCCAGACCCCGACCGGGATGTGTGCCAGCGAGGACGCTGGGCCCTAAGGGGGGTGGATTGTAAGAACCGTTTCCTGTAGTGAACGGTGAACGATCCCACATTCCTGCGAGGGCGGAATGGTCTGGGAAGGGAATGGTGGTGTGCCTTAAAGGTGTAGGCACACACCTATCTAGCATGAGGCCTTTTGGGAGCTCAATGGCTTTTGGGGGGGGATTGGAATCCCAAAGTTAAGCGAGTTGAGGCTGGTGCAATTCCAGATGGGTGACCCCCTGGGATGTTGCACCGCGAGCTCCCGAAAACAAAACCGTGAGGACGAGGCCCAAAGCGGACAATATCGTGCTAGATGAATCGGGACCTGACAGAAGAGGGTCGGGTCCTGACAGCGAGGGTGTACTCAAAAGTTGTAATGATTGAAGTGAAACGTGACATCCGGGTACGATTGGATGGCGTAAGTGACGTCTTATGACGTATGGGTCGGTTTGTCGGATTTGGTAGTACTCAGGGATTTGGCTTCAGATCACGACAGATGTGGCGATCGGTTTAGCCTACTGACCGAGGTAAATAGATTCTGACCAATTCTGTGAGTCAGAGTTGGATGAGGTTAATTAACGTACGAGGTGTGCATGATAGTGGTCGTTTATGCACATCCGTAAATAGTATACCAGGTTTAACCTTGAGTCATATGAATTCCACTTGGAATGAGTGTAACCGCGTGTACGGTATTCACGGACGCGTGGTTGTTGGCCTAGTTAGTTGAGGACTTGAGAGTCCATTGCGGATTAGTTTTGGTTGACTACGGTTGACCATACCTCCTGAGTTAAGGACGTGGCACTTGTTGCCTATAGGGCGTGAGAATGTTCGTGTGTTAAATGAGCTCCGTATTTGGAAAGAAACACGATTCCAGCGTGATTGGTACTTCAGAATCATGAGAGGTTGTAATCGAGATGATGACATCAAAGTCCTTTCGACGATGACACCAACTCTCATCATCTTGGATTCTCCTGGATTTCGTTCCTAGGTGGCACAACGAGGAGTGTTGTTACAGCTAGCAGTTCAAAGACGGTGTAAGAACCGAACACCTAGGCTGTGAGTCAAATTTGTACCAAACCAGCCGATAACTACAGTCTGAGGATCTCGTCCTCTCGTACTCTACGGCTCTCAGCCGCTGGCCTCCACAAGAATTGGCCATACTCCGGGTCCAATACTGCACAAGCTCTACGTGCGCAAACACATCCTATCGCGTCACACCACAACTACTCTGGCATCTCCTGCCAGTTGACATCCCTCTAGGATTCGACACACAAAAACATGGAAACACATGCCAAATAGAATCACACGTTCCTATTCCCATCCGTCTTGACTGTAGTCGTACAGGGTCATCGTAAACCCGGCGACCCTGACCTCTGACCACCATTGTTGCTAATCAGTACATTCTCTAAACGACACGACACTACTGTCGAGCGGTCACGACTCTCAAGTCGTTATACTGTCTCTACCGATCCACTGGATCCTAATTCCAGTACCACTACGGCTCTAAGCCGTCGAATTCACACGAATACCAATCCTCCTCGGGATCAACCATCAAAACACGTGGCCTCCGATGCCAATCGAACCTCAAACTATCGTATCGAAATTCATTTAGTACGTGGTGCTTCCTATTCATACCCTAACTATCAGGTTGATAACGAGCTGTTACGACTTCAGAGACATCACATCCTCGACCTGCGCATACTCCACAAGAAAAACATGTTCTGATAACAACTGGTATCAGAGTACCATGAGTATCAAATGAGCCTACCTCGCTCTGATACCAACTTGTCAGGACCGGTCCCAAATCCCCTGGGATTAACGTGGGACCCGCCTGATCGGTTTGACACGGAGTGTCAGACCAGGGAAAATTCCATCTAACTAACCCTCGCCGGGGCTATCAGAGTGCATCAAGATCGTAGGAGGAGGGGAGTGATGTCTCGTCTCTGCTACAGCCCGCATCCGCAATCAACCTGAAGGGCATTAAAACACGAAAACTGTGAGAGGACAAAATAATATTTTAATAAAAATATTTTCATACAAAGACATTTATGCCCTTCATAAAAGCATATGCATGCATTCAAAAACATTTATCAAACATTCATAAAATTCATTTGACAAACATATCAAAACCTTTCAAGGGTTCATGCCCGACCCCATAAACTATCATGACCCATAACTCCAATTGGGTCCTTGACCCGAAATCACAACTCAAACCATAAACCATAACATGTGGGAACTCAGCCCAAATCCGTTCTCAGTGAAATACCAAAACATCAAGTATGGGGTCTCCGCCCCCAAATTATTTATAAAACATCGAATACGGGGTCTTCGCCCCAAATCACTTTTCCATAATCATAAAACACAGGGCCTCCGCCCTCAAATCACTTTTCTTAAAACCACATACGTGTCAACATATGTATAACCCATCCTAGGCACTTCCGGAGAAGATGCCAACTCGGGGCACACAGCCCCTAGGGAACACATCCCCGATATAGTCACGATGTCATCATATTTATCTAGTGTGCACACTACTCGGGGTCTCACTTTGAGTCTTCTCCTAGGAATCTCCATCTGGGAGGCTCAATCTCTGGATCTAGTCCGAGCTCTCTCTCTGGATCTAGTCCACACATCTCTCTAGAATCTGGTCCGGGACCACATCATGTCTAGTAACCATCACTCCTGGAACAGGATCCCTATGGGGATACCCATTCTGGCCTGTGGATCGTGACTCTCCAGGTCGACGCTGGAGGAGACCATATAATCAATATGGAGGGTTCATTCATTTCAAATCTCTTTCTTTATTTCTCAAATACTTTCTTTCTCAAAACACATTTCTCAACTGGGTCTCATACCTGATTCATCTCAATGGGATTCCCCGAATCCAATTCAAATCCATTTCACAGGCCTCGGCCTAAATCCACAGTTCAACAGGGTCTCATGCCTGAATACTCATTTCATAAACTGAACTGGGACTCAAGCCCGATTTCACAATCAACTGGGCCCTAGGCCCGAAACCATAAACTAATATGACCTCACGTCCGATTTCACAACCTACTGGGCCTTAAGCCTGATATCTCAACTAAATGGGTCTCAGGCCCGATATCATAAATCAACGGGGCATCAAGCCCGATAATACCACTAACTGGGCCTCAAACCCGAATCGTAATCCAACTGGGCCTTCGACCCGATCGTATAACACAAATGGACCCTCGGTCCGATTCCTCGTCAATTCAAATGGACTCCAAGTCCGATAGTTCGTAAATCAAATGGGTCTCGTGCCCGATTCCATATTTCTAAATGCAAAATCCATTCATTAAACCCTCGTTGAAACATGGTATGCAAAGGTACGACATAAAGCCGAAAACCTCGAAATACGTGCAATTATGTCGATCCTAAGCTACCACAAACGATTGCACTCATGGCAACACAAAACATGTATTAAAAGCATTTATAAACATTTATGCATGCATCAATTTCGAAGGAAGGGTCCACTCACAGACCGTCCGAAGCCGCGCCTCGATACGCATGCCATAACCGTCTCCCGGGTCAAACGTCGCCTCCGGGATTCCCAAACCTGTCCAAATTCATTTAGAGGGTTATTAACTACTTAAATAACCCCTCACTAAAGTCCCGTAATTTTCTTGAATTTCTAACTATTTTTAAACGCGAACCTAAAACTTCGGACGTCCCGAACTATATCGAAATGATGTCCGATTGACACGAAACCAGTCCCAAAATGTTCGTTACATCAAATATATTATTTCGTCTGTTGAATACATCCCCAGAAACCCCACCACGCGCTGCCCAAAGGGCCCTGTGCATGGGCTCACGCGCTGGTGAATAATTCATCTTCCTCAACGATCGAACCGGGTCTGGCCGGTTCACTGCTTCTTCTGGACCGGCGTGACCAGTCCGGCCTGGTTTCTCACCCTATTTTTGTCCAATCTTTTCCTTTTCGATTCCAATCTTCCTAATTTGATGTTTTCTATCATTTTCAATTAATAAACCTAGAGGAAACTAACTAAAACTCACGGTTTGATTTTGGTTCAAACGGTTCAATTTTTCTCGATTTCACTCAGGGCTTCCTCAGCCACCAACAGCCACCAAATCCCTCCTAAAACCTTCCTGGCATCCTAATAATCATTTCCAAACCATCCAAAAGGATCCATGACAACGAAAATGGAAAATGGATTGAAAAAATGGGCTAACCGATTACCTTTCGGGTTTTGGGTCTCCGCCGTGCACGGTGGTTCCATCCTGGCCGGCCACCATCATCCACTGTCCTCTCCTCACTCTCTGGTCCTCTCAGTCATGATCAAATAGGGTTTGGTTTTGGGGAGGGAGGATGGATCGGGTTTGTTTGGGATGAAGGAATGATCGATGAAAAAGGGGGGTGGATGCATGCATGAAAGATGTTGTCCAGTGGATGAGTGACACTTGTCACTCATCCATTGGGCCTTGGGATAAAATCTGGGCCCCACTAAAGTCAAAACTTCACTTTTTGCCTCGTAAAACGTGTCGCCGTAAAGAGTTCCCCAGAATTTCCGTGAATTGTAACTTCGTCGTCGAACGTCCGATTTTGACGTGCCGCCTGTCTACGGATTCGTATCGTCCCGATCTACGTAACGGTCTTCGGCCCTCGGCCATCGGACCTCTAGGGTCAAAAGTCAACTTTTGACCCACATTACTAAAATGCCCTTGAACTTCCGAACGTCATAACTTCCTCCTCGAATGTCGGAATCGAGCGTGCCACCTGTATATGAACTCGTGACGTCACGAACTACGTCACAGTCATTGGCCAAAGTTCATTTAACCGCCTGAATGAAAAGTCAACGATTCGCCCATTCTAGGGGCAAAATCGTCATTTCGCCCGAACGTCCGCTAATCCTCGTCTAATCCACGATTAGTCTTGCTAATCCGTAATTAATCCTTAATTAATCCCGTTAATTCGGGACGGGTCGTCACAACCTACCTCCCTTGTCCAGCCTACAGCTACCGACCAGCTCAGCTATTTCCAGCTAACCCCTACTGAGTCACACCAGCAGCCCTATTTGGCTGATTTTTCAAACATCTTTTCCCCAAAAATCACATCTTTTTGCCAAAAATCATTCAAATCTCTTCATTTCACTTTTTAATTTTTTATTGTAATTTTTATTTATTTTATTCAATTTTTTTAGAGTTTAATTTGATTTTTCTCCCTATAATTAAGGGTTGACTTGGTTTTGAGACACATTTTGAGCCTTTCTTAGGAGAAACTATAGCAAAATATTTCCATTACAAAACTTAAAAGTTCAAGTTCGAATTTCCCTTATTTTATCATTTCCATCTTCACAAGGTTCTTACCGATGTTCGGTGTTCCTTGTGAAAAACAATCCATTGTTTTCATCCATTCCGAAAGTGTAATATTTGCTCTACATCCTCTTAAACTCTTTTATTTTTTATTGGTTCTATTTATAATGCAATATATGTGTTAGTTTTTCCTTCTATCTTTTGTAAAATTGAATACAATCTCCATGTGTTTTACTTTCTAAAATTCATTTACTTCTTACATTTTAGAGCTTAATCTTCATTTCGAAACTTAATGTTGATCCGCTGATTCGGGGCATTTAGAGTAGAATTGAAGAGATTTAATGTATGACAGCTGTTCGGCGCATTAAATCACAAACTTAAGGTAAATCGTATTATAAGTAAAAATCCGATGTTCGGTGCGTTTATAATATGAAAAATGTTTGAAGTAATATGAGTTTGTGAAGGTATGATTTCGTGATTGATTCGAATATATGAAAATGCTAATGTGTTGGTGAATTTTGTGTTTAAAGAGAGTCCACTTGTACAAATGTTAAAGTAGGAGTAGAATTAATTTCATATTTGTTTTAGTTTTTTTATTGTCTATATCATGATCACAATCCCTCAAAACCCCTTATTGAATTCTTAATTCTTTTATTCTTTTATTCTTTTATTCTTTTATTCTTTAATTAATTTATTATTTATTCCTTTATTCATTAATTCATTAATTATTTTATTTTTTGATTATTCATTATTCTTTCTCACTAACATATTATTAATATTCCCTAATTTCCTCGGATAAGAACGATCCCTATTTACCAATACTAAATTGACACAAAAAGGGTTTAAAATATGTATATATTTGAATTACATATTTATTTTAATCCGTATTTTAAGCGTATCAGAGGATCGTCATGTTCTTGCCATGATCGAAGAACAAATTGAATGATGAACAAAGTTCAAGAACGACGAATAAAGTCGACAAACAATAAACGATGTTTGAAGAACGATGAACGAAGTTCAAGAATGACAAATAAAGTTGATGAACAACGAACAAATTTTATGAAGAATGACAAACAAAGTTCAAGAACACCGAATAAAATCGATGAGCGATGAACGGAGTTTATGAATGATGAACCAATTGGAGAGCATTTCATGAGTATTTCTGAATTTGGCTCTCAATGAAAGCACCAATTGTTGAAGTAGAAATTTTTCGTCCCTGAAAAAGTCTTCTTGATCCCTACAAACAGCAAACAATAAGCAACCAAGGTATAAAGTTGAAGCCCCGAGGGATTGTTCAACTAAGAATACTCTGATGCTTAAGTTAACTTTGAAATAGGGAATTCAAAAAGAGTTTTAGAAGTAAAGATCGAATTACCTGGAAAGTAAAATGACCTCTACTATTTATAGGAAAACCTTGGGAATCACGGAGCATTCTGATTGGTCGGTTGAATTTGGAATTAATAAATAATTCTTTTTTGATAAAAGACATTATTTATTAATAATAATAATAATAATAATAATAATAATAATTAATTCTTATGAAGAACATTTATTATTATTAAGATCAGATGGCGATTGCAATTTTTAAAATTTTGACTTTTAATTCGAGTTTCGTTTTTTTGGTCAAAATGAAAAAGGAGAGTGGCAGTGAGGAAAAGACGCTCACCAATGGTGAGTATTGCGTCTATCTAAATACAATATTTAATAATCTTGTAAGTCTGAGTATCATATTTTCGAAAAAGATTTGAAAATAATGCTCATCACAATTGTGAGTATTGCATCCACCTAAGTATAAGTGGTTGTCAAGTAGGTCTAATTTTATTAGTTAAAATTTTGACGTTCCAAACTAGTGGCCTCACGTTTGAATTCCGATACTATAATAGTTTGTGATAGATATTTCCCTCTCCTGTAAATACATTTCAAGGTCTAAAAAAATAAGTATTAAGTAGTTACAAGTAGAAAATTTTATATAAATAATCATAATACCAGTAAAAAATATAAAAATAACAACAATGATTTATTGAATTTCATGACAGAAAAAAGAAAAAGAATAAGATTAAGAATGTAAAAAAGTATGCTTAAATGAGCTCTAATCAGATTAGTCCACAATTCATTCATCATCCAACAATCCAAAATGATAGCCAAAAAAAAAAGAATGTAATAAAGTCTGCTCAAATGAGCACTAACCAGATTAGTCCATAACTTATTCATCATCCAACGAAAGCCAAAATCAGGTCAAAAACCAATTCCAAGTTCCGCATAAACAAGCTAATTTCAAACAAATAATTCCTACTCTTTCTCTCTCTCTCTCTCTCTGATACATCTCGTATCCAAGTTTAGAAATGAAAAATGCAAAATTAACGAATTACTCCACGAGTGTTGTTGGGCCTCGATTTCTTTACTTATGAGCGATTTGTTGGGTGTGTGGGGTTGGACGTTGTGTTTTGTTAGCCCAAAACAGCCTTTTAAGCCGAAGTCAATCTGGGCCCAATTGGAAGCCCAAGAGGCACCCCAATGAGTTATACACTCAACTTGTGATAATCATTTAACTAATTTCTATCTCTCTCTCTCTCTCTCCACAGAAATCACCCCCCAATGGCTTCATTACCTCTACCAACTCAACTCCATTGAAGCAACTGTACACCCCTTGGTCTCTAACGATTCACCACATGACCTAGACCCTCACTACTCACCTGGAACATTACAATAGGTTTCCAAATAACACCGATCCTTCTCGCCTCTTCCTCGCGAGTCTAATGAGCTAGGATGTGGGCCACGCCAACCACTATTGCACCATCTACGATCTCGACCTGACTCAGGACCCGAGAATGACCTGATGATAGTGAGAACAATGAAGGTAATCCCTGAACATGAATTCGGCACCAATCTAGTCTTTTTTATGAGAACTTTAATCTAATGGGATTACATGTCCTTTCCTTGGAGAGGAACTATGGCAAAGCTGACGGCGACCGAAGTTACAGAACCGAGAGTCTCCTGACGACTTAATGGCCATAGCATAGTTGGATCATCTTGGAGGTTTGTGTTGGTATGATTGTCGAGTGTTTCGACTCTCTTACTAGTGTGTAAGTGGACCCATTTTGACAGGACCCATCCCAATTATCCTTCGATAATCGGGAAGAATCCTGCTCCCGTCTGACAATACTCTGAAAATGCCAAAAGTAACCGTAAATATATACATATATAATATAACAAACGACAAACATTGTCAGACAAGGGATGTCTAGGACCGTTGACCTTATATGTTTAACTAGTCAACCGATTTACAGAGCATAGGTACTATTACAAGTAGGGATCAAAATCCTACGCTGTAAGGTGTCTGAGTGCGCAACAGTCTACTTATTCCTCTGCCTCGTCACTAGCCCCTGAATCTGTGCACTGGCCTGGAAGGCAAATAAAACATCAAAGGTGTGAGTGGACAAAAAGAAACTTGTAGAAATACATTTATCAAGATACATTCTTACCCTCCAGTTTCATAAACATGCATGCATATTATAAATCATAAGTAAAATATCAAGGCACAAACATAAATCTCAAACATCAGTAAAACCATGGGACCCATTTTCCATATCCAATCTCATATAGTCATGTTATCCCTGCAACGCGTGCAAATCAATAGGCTCAAGAACCACTCAAAATCCGAGCATCCACCGTTGTGAACACATCACCAGCCGACAATCCAGATCGTCGTGAATACATCACCGACCGATCTCCGCATAATCCAGCACATCTGGTTTGAGTTGAGCCTCCATCGGCTGCATGACAACAAACCGTGCTACGTGACCTCTCCGAGGAAAACACATCCATCCCGGAGGCGAGCGTTATCTCCAGGGTGCACTTCGGGGGAAACATGTTCCACGCCGAAAGCTCTAATATCCACAACATATCCGTATCATAAAAACCAGTGAAAAACAGTTGCATTTGAAATCAAAACCATTTTCTATAAGGGTTTCCTCAAAATCCGTAAACCAGTTTCACGCAAATCTGCGCAATCGCAACCTCAGTTGCCATTTTCACATAAAGTCATAATAAAAATCCATCAAATCATTTCCCAACTCGAAATCCGAGTCAAAACCAATCTCAAATCCCAAGCCTTAGCCCAAAACAGTAAGATCACAGTGTTCTCGAAAATCGTGCCCAAAATCAGAGAAAATAATATAATATTCCGAAAATCCGGAAAACATCATATTGAAACATGAATCATGCCAATTCATATCAAATCATATAATAAAGAATTTAAAACATATATGCATGCATTCAGGGTAGAAAACAAAAGTCCACTCACACACCGTCCAGATTGTTCAGTCTCGAGCTGTTCGTTCTCTTCCGACGTCCCGGGAATATTCTGACCTGTCAAACAAAGTAATTTAAGGTCACTAGGTTATCACATAACCTGATGTACGAATTTCCTATTCGTCGTAATTTAATAATATTATTTAAACGTAACCTATACGCTTCAGGTACTCGAAACTATTCCAATTTCATATCCGATTGACCCGAAACCAAAGCCAATAGGTTCTTATCATCGAGAACATCAAAAAGTATGTTGGACCCAAAATCAGAATCCCATCCACGCGCCCTCACGCGCCGTGCACAGTACTGCTACATTACGTCTCCCTCACCCGATTACCTGGTAAACGGGTCGTGAAACCGCGATCAGACCCGGTGCAATCTTTCTCAATTCGACCTCGATTTTGTTCATTCTTTCACTCATTCTTATCTATTCAATGTTCATTAGGGATCTGTAACATCAATTTCATGAAATGGATCCTCAAATCACTCGACTCGAAGTGAATACCCAACGGGTTCTAAATCGGGTTTTATCCAAATTCAAGCTGTTTCAATCAATTAATCACACAGGAAGCATCCTATCTCCATTCTAAACCTGAATTCCAAAACCAATTGCAAGATTACTTACCACCAATTACACGAACTCAACCTCCACAATTCGAGCATATCGCAGGGTCTGTTCTTAGTGTTGGTTCATCGATTTCCTTCAAATTCGATGGTGGTTCAACTCGTCTCAATCCCAGAAAGCTCAATTCACAATCAATTTCACTCAGAAACGTCTAAAAAATCGAATTCGACATTAATGTTCTTGGGTAGTGTTTTCATGTTTCTGCTGGGTTCGTTTCTGTTTCCCACTCGTTTCTCATTCACAATTTCACTTAGTTTCTCACTCAATTTACACTTGTTTCCTTGTGTTGCTGGGAATTGATCAAAGTGGGTTGGGTTCTCTGTTCTATTGTTGTTATTCAATTAAGAAAGTTTATTTAAATGTTGATTTAATGTTTTGATTTTATCCCATATTCAAACGGCAACAATTTGCCACCCATCACAATTAGCAAGTGACAAATGTCACTGAAAGATCCACCTGAGTCACCCACATGGCTGATTCAGCCAATTTCACCGCTTAATTAACTTGACTTCTCAAAATTACCATTTCACCCTTCTCGTAACAAATGACCATTTTGCCCCTTAACTTCACAGACCCGTAACCTTTTCATCCGAGCTCCGTTTTCGACGTGCCACCTCTCGACGGATTCAGCGTCCTGAGACCCACCGAAAGGTCCTCGAAAAATGTACAAAAGTATTCCAAACAAAAAGTCAACATTTAACCACACCCCTTCAAGGGTAAAAACGTCATTTTACATATTATTTTAATATTTTACATTCTTTGGATTTTCGGGACGTTACACATTTACTCAACTTGTAACAACCCGTCCTGAGTTTACGAGATTAATTAAAGATTAATTAAGGGTTATCATGACTAATCGGGGATTAATTAAGGAATTTCGGACGGTCGGTGTAAAAATGACAATTTTTCCCGAAGAAATGGGCGAAAAGCTGACTTATAACATGGGTGGTCAAATACATAAGGACTGAGGACCGTTATGTAGATCGAAATGATACGAGTCCGTAGACAAATGGCATGTCGAAATCGAACGTCGTATGAGAAAGTTATGGTTCACGAAAGGTTTCAGGAACTATTCACAGATCGTTCGATTTTCAAAAAGTTTTGTTTTTAACGTGATCCAAAAATCTGATTTTGGACCATAGGATGAGAGACACTTGTCACCCACCCTATGGCCCATTTTATTTTATTCATGCAACTATTTTCTTCTCCTTTTTCATCTTCATTTCTTCTTCCTTTTTCCTTCCAAACCTGTGCCTACCCCAACCATCTTTCCCATCCCTTCATCTTCACACTAAAGACCATGGTGAAACCGTGAGGATGAGAGGGAGGCTGAGGGGACCGCATTGGACGACGGAGCCGCCGTGGGGGGTGGCTTGAATCTTGAAAACCGAGGTAAAAATCGTGGGTCTCAACTTTGGCTTTTAGATTTTGGGGTTGTTGATTGATTCTAAGCTTAGGGTTACGTTCTTTGAGCTCCCACGAGCTTGTAGGTGCAATTTGTATGGATTTGGATGTCGGAGGTGGCCGGAATGACGATCGAAAGTGTAACGCCCTGGAAATTCGAAAAATGTAATTTTGTAACATAATGAATAAATGATGTTTTACCCTTGTGAATAGTATGGTCAAATTGTTGACTTTTTGATTGGTGAGTCAAACGAACGTTGACCGATGACCGTGACGTAGTTCGGGATGTCACGAGTCCATAGACGGGTGGCACGCCCAATTCCGATGATCAGGGAAAAAGTTATGATGTTCGGAAGCCCAAGGGCATTTTTGTAATTTGGACGAAAAGGGGGAAAATGTTGACTTTTTGTTTGACAACTAATTTGCACACAATTCGAGGACCGTTAGGTAGGTCTCGATGCCCTGAGTACAACGAAAGGCGGCACATCGAAAACGGAGTTCGGATACGAACGTTACGGGTCACGGAAGCCTAGGGGCAAAATGGTAATTTGTCCAACCAGGGGAAAAATGGTCTTTTAGCCTTGATCAGACAATGACACCTGTCCTTTTATCTGATTCTCACCCCAGGAAACATGGATTCGGGTCTTAAGGGAAACACAATTATGAACTTTTGACATTTTTTTCCCCAAATCATGGCTTAACCCATCATTTTGTTCAATTGACCCGTGATAAACCCCTAGCTCGACGTCATTATGCAATTAAGTGTCTCAGAAAGTGAACTGAGAGAGAGGAACTCGAGGGGTTGAGAGAACTGGGAGAATTTTGCTTCGAAAATTCAGAAAAAATTGGGGGAAAGTCGAATTCGAATTTGGGAGCCAGGAGAAGAGAAATTGAGGATTACATTGAGTTGCTAGGATCAAAAGGACACTAACTGCAACAAAAACGAGGAGAAATGCTGTCGAATTGAGGAAGAACAGAAGCTGCCATGGCTGCCGAAAATCGAGTTTGAGTTTAGTTAGTTAGAGGTAAGGTTTTACAAAATTGATCTTGTAGAAATGTTCCTTATACTCTCACGATGCTAACCATATGAATTAATTGGAAAATCAGGCACGGAATCGTGAAACTCTAATAGGAGACCCGTCGAAATTCGATCGTGAGTCGTGAAGTTTTAGACCTTAATTGAGGTAATTGAATTCACAGAACTGAAATGAAGTTGGATTAGATGGGATCAGTTGAAAGAACAGATCGATTTAAGGTCGAATTGACTGAGATTGCGAATTTATAATGTAAATCGGGATTTTGACTTTTCTGGATTTGAAGACACTATAATTTGGGACTACGACCCTATGTTGTTAAATGATTTTGATTTCAATGCAACTGTTTTTCACTGGTTTTTGTGATGATGGGATGTTGCGGATAATTAGGGCTTTCGGGTGAAAATATGTTTTTCCCCTGAGTGCACCCTGGAGACAACGCTCGCCTTCGGGATGGAAGTGTTTACCCCGAAGAGGTCACGTAGCACGATCTTTGTTGAGCAGCCGAGGGAGGCTTGACTCAGATCAGATGTGCTGGATATACATAGATCGGAAAGTGATGTATTCACTAGATCTGGATTGCCGGCTGGTGATGTGTTCACAGCGGCAGATGTTCGGATTTTGAGCGGTCCTTGAGCCTACTGATTTGCACGCGTAGCAGGGATAAACGTGACTCTAAGCAACAAGATATGGAAATAAGTCCCGTGGTTTTGTGGAATTTTTTTGATTGATCCACTGAACATATTTAATTGATTTCTTATTATTACTCGTGTTTTATGATATGCATGCATGTTTGTGAAAACTGGAGGGTAAGAAATGTGTTTTGATAAATGTATTTATCAAACTTTATTTTGTCCACTCACACTTTTACCGTTTTATGCACCCTCCAGGCTAGTGCACAGGTACGAGGGCTAGAAATGAGGCAAACGAGGCAAAAGAATAAATAGACGGTTGCGCACTCAGACACTCTACAGAGTAGGAATTTGACCCCTATCTGTAATAGTACCTATGCTCTGTATTGTCTTTGACTAGTCAAACTTGTGCCGTCATTGGTCTGTAAAACTTAACTATCCCTTGTCTGACAATGTTTTCGGGATTTGTTGTGTGATGTATGTATATAAGTTTGGTTACTTTCGGTAATTTTTAGTTATTGTCAGACGGGAGCAGGATTCATCACGACTATCGAGGGATAATCGGGATGGGTCTTGTCAAATTAGTATCAGAGCATTAGGTTACGGTCTGAGTCTTGCACATTAGTATGCACGAGTTGTGATACTGATATGTTTCTCTTACAGAACATCACAATATGCCTCCGAGACGCGAGCCCCGTACCCAGGCTGGTGATGAGTTTGGAGGTCCGGACGTAGAGAGAGGTCAACGTTTAGGGGCCATTGGATTCACTGGCCTGACTGACCCAGAAGAGGCCTATGAGTGGATTACCCAATTTGAGCGGATCTTCAAGATTATGCAATGTCCACCAGGAGATATGGTTCCACTGGCCACGTTTATGCTGAGTAGCCAAGCTTACCGATGGTGGCGTGGATTGCAGCTGACAGGGACGGATGCCCGCACCCTGAGTTGGGAGGACTTCCGCCATCGTTTCCTGGATCAGTTCTATCCTCGCTCACTTCGTAATGATAGGGAGGTTGAATTCCTACAACTACATCAGGGGGACAAGTCAGTAGCAGACTATGAGCAGAAATTCCTGAACCTGTCCAGTTTTGCTCCTCTATATGTAGCCAACGAGGAGGACAAGTGCCGAAGGTTTGAGCAAGGACAGAGGAATGACATCCGGGGAGCCGTGACTGTAGGAACTTATGCCACCCTGCGAGAGTTGTCTGATGCAGCTGCACGAGTTGAGGTGACCTTGCCAGTGCCACAGCAGTTCTCGGGCTCTGGTCGACGCCGGGACCGTCAGTACCAGGGATCTACGAACCAGAGGTCCTCCAAGCGAGGTAATTATGGCTCTGGATCTTCGCGTGGCGCTCGTCCGAGTTATGGAGGTAGGGGAACACAGACATTTGGGTATCGACCACCAGCGACTGCACAGTTCAGTGAGGCATCGGTGGGATCTACTGACCGACAGAGTAATGACTGGGGCAATGTTCTTGTCTGCTTTTATTGTAGGGAGCCGGGTCACTTCAAACGAGACTGTCCACGATTGGTTGGTAGTAGTGGTACCGGATGGGGCTCTACTGAGCGGGGCCCTAGTACAACTTCGGCTTCAAATGCTACAAGTGGGAGAGGAGGTGGCAGAACTCGCAGTGGATCTGGTGGATCACGAGGGCGTGGTTTGACTTCGGGACCATAGGCTCGAGTCTATGCAGTGACTCAGCAGGAGGCCCGGGCAGCCCCGGAGGTGGTGACAGGTATGCTTACTATTTTTGGTCATCTTGCACGTACTTTAATAGACCGGGGAGCTACCCACTCTTTTGTTTCTCGGGAGTATGCACTGTTAGCAGATAGAGAGATTTCTGCGATCGGGTGTGAGATGGGAGTCGGTACACCGACTAGAGAGTTGTATGTAGTAAACCAGGTGATACGAGGATACCCTATTGTGATAGGGGATGTGCATCTAGTGGTTGATTTGATACTCCTAGATTTGTGTGACTTTGATATTATCCTTGGGATGGATTGGCTGACAACCCATCATGCCTCTATCGAGTGTTTCGATAAAAGGGTGGTACTTCGGAGCCCTGGATTACCTGAGGTGATATTTCAGGGAGATCGGAGGATGTTAACCCCTAGAGTCATATCAGCCCTCTCGGCAGATAGATTTCTGAGGAAGGGCTGCCAGAGTTATCTAGCTTATGTTATCGATGCACGGGATGCACCAGTCAAGGCCGAGGATATCCCAGTAGTGTGTGACTTCCCAGATGTATTTCCTGAGGATTTACCAGGATTACCACCTTCTCGGGAGATTGAGTTCACTATTGAACTCATTCCTGGTACACGACCTATATCCTTGACACCTTATCGGATGGCACCAGCTGAGTTAAGGGAATTGAAAGTACAGTTGCAAGATCTCGTGGATGTGGGGTTCATTCGACCGAGTGTATCGCCATGGGGAGCCCCAGTATTGTTTGTGAAAAAGAAGGAAGGAAGTTTGAGGCTATGCATGGATTACAGGCAACTTAATAAAGTCACGATAAAGAATAAGTATCCTTTGCCTTGAATTGACGACTTGTTTGATCAATTAAGGGGAGCTAAGTATTTTTCGAAGATTGATCTTCGTTATGGTTACCACCAGTTAAGGATTCGAGAGGAGGACATTCCAAAGACAGCTTTTCGAACTCGATATGGTCATTATGAATTTCTAGTGATGCCATTTGGATTGACTAATGCACCTACGGCGTTCATGGATTTGATGAACCGAGTATTCCGGAAGTACCTTGACCGATTTGTTATTGTATTCATTGATGACATTCTAGTGTATTCAAGCAGCAAGAGGGCACATGAGGAACATTTGAGGATTGTGCTTGATACGCTAAGGAGGAACCAGCTCTTTGCCAAACTGAGTAAGTGCCAATTTTGGTTAACGAGCGTTGGTTTTCTGGGACATGTGATTTCCGTGGATGGAATTCGTGTTGATCCCCAGAAGATAGAAGCGATAGAAAACTGGGAGCAGCCGAAGATAGTGACCGAAGTAAGGAGCTTTTTGGGATTGGCCGGTTATTACAGACGTTTTGTGGAAGGCTTCTCTGCGATTTCTGCTCCGATGACCCGCCTAACCAGGAAAGGAATCAAGTTTGTTTGGGGCGAAGACTGTGAGCAAAGTTTCCAAGAACTTAAGAAAAGGTTGACCTCTGCTCCTATCCTAACCCTTCCGGATGATAGTGGGGAGTTTGAGGTGTACAGTGATGCATCCTTACAAGGATTGGGGTGTGTGTTAATGCAACATGGAAAGGTGATTGCATATGCCTCTCGACAACTGAAACCGCATGAACGTAACTATCCCACCATAATTTGGAATTAGCTGCGGTGGTACATGCCTTAAAGATCTGGAGACATTACTTGTATGGGGAGACATGTAGACTTTTCACTGATCATAAAAGTTTGAAGTACTTTTTCACACAGAAGGAATTGAATTTGAGACAGAGACGATGGTTGGAGCTAATTAAGGATTACGACTGCACAATTGAGTACCATCCTGGAAAAGCTAATGTGGTAGCTGATGCATTGAGTCGGAAATCAGCTCATACTGTGGCACATCTACGAATGGTGCATTTGCCCTTATTGGTTGAACTTCGTAGGACTGGAGTTGCTTTGGGATTGGATAACCAAGGTGGCTTGCTAGCTAGCTTCCAGGTGCGACCAATTCTGATTGATCGAGTTATTGAAGCCCAACTTGAAGACCCTATCTTGTGTGTCCTCCGAATTGAAGCTGATACGGGGGAACGACAAGATGTTGCAATTAGAAGGGATGGAGCCCTAGTAAAGGATGGACGGTTATATGTGCCCGAAAATGTAACATTAAAGAAAGAGATTCTAGAATAGGCCCATAGTTCGGCGTATGCTATGCATCCAGGTGGGACGAAAATGTACCGTACGCTACGAGAGCATTATTGGTGGCCGGGAATGAAACGGGAGATTGCAGAGTTTGTTCGTAAATGCTTGGTATGTCAACAAGTAAAGGCTGAAAGGCAAAGACCCTATGGAGCACTGCAACCACTACCGATCCCGGAATGGAAATGGAATCATATAACAATGGATTTTTTGTTTAAACTTCCCAGAACGCCTAAAGGACACGATGGAGTCTGGGTAATTGTGGATAGGCTTACCAAATCAGCACATTTCCTACCGGTGAGGGAAGACTTTCGGTTGACGTAGTATGCCAGACTCTTCATTGACGAGATTCTTCGACTACATGGCACTCCTGTCTCTATTGTATCAGATCGAGATCCCCGATTTACGTCCAAATTCTAGCAAAGCTTACAGGAAGCTTTCGGGACGAGATTGCATTTTAGTACGGCATTCCACCCTCAGACCGACGGGCAATCGGAACGGACTATTCAGACCTTGGAGGACATGATGAGAGCATGTGTTTTGCAATTCCAGGGTACTTGGGAGTCACATCTACCACTGATGGAATTCGCCTACAACAATAGTTACCAAGCAAGTATTGGGATGGCTCCTTATGAAGCCTTATATGGACGACAGTGCAGAACCCCTTTGTGTTGGACTGAGGTGGGCAAAAGGAAATTGTCTAAATCCGAATTGATAGACTTAACGACGAAAAAGGTTAAACTCATTCGAGACAGACTCAAGACAGCCCAAGACAGACAAAAGAGTTATGCAGACCAACGAGTCAGAGATCTGGAATTTGTAGTTGGAGATTGGGTATTCTTGAAGTTATCTCCTTGGAGGGTCCATAATGTTTGTAGTCAGAGATCGGGTTGCCTACAAATTAGCATTACCTTCTGAGCTTTCGAGGGTCCATAATGTTTTCCATATGTCAATGCTACGAAAATATGTATATGATGAGTCCCATGTGTTGTAGGAACAGCCCGTTGAACTCAAAGAAGACCTATGTTTTGAAGAACAGCCTGTAGAGATCTTGGACCGAAAGGACAAAGTGCTTCGACGAAAGACGATTCCCTTAGTGAAGGTTCTTTGGAGGAATCAGAACGTGGAAGAGGCTACGTGGGAACCTGAGACACAGATGCGAGAGCAGTACCCGTATTTGTTTCATTGAAATTTCGGGGATGAAATTTCTTAAGGGGGGAAGGTTGTAACGCCCCGGAAATTCGAAAAATGTAATTTTGTAACATAATGAATAAATAACGTTTTACCCTTGTGAATAGTTTGGTTAAATTGTTGACTTTTTGATTGGTGAGTCAAACGAACGTTGACCGATCACCGTGACGTAGTTCGGGACGTCACTAGTCCATAGACGGGTGGCGCGCCCAATTCCGATGATCAGGGAAAAAGTTATGACGTTCGGAAGCCCAAGGGCATTTTCGTAATTTGGACGAAAAGGGGGAAAATGTTGACTTTTTGTTTGACAACTAATTTGCACACAATTCGACGACCGTTAGGTAGGTCTCGATGCCCTGAGTACAACGACAGGCGGCACGTCGAAAACGGAGTTCGGATACGAACGTTACGGGTCACGGAAGCCTAGGGACAAAATGGTAATTTGTCCAACCAGGGGCAAAATGGTCTTTTAGCCTTGATCAGACAATGACACCTTTCCTTTGTCTGATTCTCACCCCAGGAAACATGGATTCGGGTCTTAAGGGAAACACAATTATGAACTTTTGACATTTTTTTCCCCAAATCATGGCTTAACCCATCATTTTGTTCAATTGACCCGTGATAAACCCCTAGCTCGACGTCATTATGAAATTAAGTGTCTCAGGAAGTGAACTGAGAGAGAGGAACTCGAGGGGTTGAGAGAACTGGGAGAATTTTGCTTCGAAAATTCAGAAAAAATTGGGCGAAAGTCGAATTCGAATTTGGGAGCCAGAAGAAGAGAAATTGAGGATTACATTGAGTTGCTAGGATCAAAACGACACTCACTGCAACAAAAACGAGGAGAATTGCTGTCGAATTGAGGAAGAACAGAAGCTGCCATGGCTGCCGAAAATCGAGTTTGAGTTCAGTTAGTTAGAGGTAAGGTTTTACGAAATTGATCTTGTAGAAATGTTCCTTATACTCTCACGATGCTAACCATATGAATTAATTGGAAAATCAGGCACGGAATCGTGAAACCCTAATAGGAGACCCGTCGAAGTTCGATCGTGGGTCGTGAAGTTTTAGACCTTAATTGAGGTAATTGAATTCACAGAACTGAAATGAAGTTGGATTAGATGGGATCAGTTGAAAGAACGGATCGATTTAAGGTCGAATTGACTGAGATTGCATCGGGTTCTATCGAGGGTATTTCAACCCGTTTATCAGACAAACGGGTGAGGACGACGCACTGTAGCAGGTACTGTGCTAGGCGCGTGGCTTTCACAGGCAGCCGCTTGCGGCGGCGCATGACGGCGCGTGGAGAGGATTCCGGCAAAGTGATCAACATGAAACTTGATGTTCTCGATGATACGAACCTATCCGCGTTGGTTTCGGGTCAATCGGAAATGGTTTCAGCGTAGTTCCGAGTACCCGACACGTTTAAATTATATTAAAATAATATTATAAAATTCTGAAAATTAGGGGATTCTTATTTAAGGATTATATGATAGTCTAGTAACCTTAAATCACTTTGTTTGACAGGCTGGAATATTCCCGGGACGTCGGAGGAAAACGAACAGCTTGAGGCTGAACAATCGGGACGGTGTGTGTGAGTGGACTTTGTTTTCTAACCGTGATGCATGCATATATGATTTAAAATGCTTTATTATATGATTTGATATGCTTTGGCATGATTGGTATTTCAATTCGGTGATTTCTCGGTTTTATGATTATTATATTATTATATTTTGGCACGATTTTCGAGAAATCATGAAATTGGTTAAAAATGATATTGTGGGCATGAGAACCCAAGTAAATAATGATTTTGACTCGGATTTGGAGTTACATGTGAATTTGATGATTTTTGTAATCTCGTGATTTTGTGATTATTTTAATCAGTCTTTCATGCACGTTTTACGAGGAACGTGCAAATGATGTTTTGGGCTATGGCCCGGGATTGAAAATGATATTTGGACTCGGATTATGAGTTAGGAATTATTTTCATGGATTAACGTGATCATGGCAACTCGGGTTTACGATTGCACGGATTTGCGTGAAAATGATATTTTGGGCTTGAGACCCAAGGAAATTGTGATTTTGATTGGATATGTATTTCCATGTGATTATATGATGATATTAATGATTTGCGAATTTATAATGTAAATCGAGACTTTGACTTTTCCGGATTTGAAGACACTATAATTTGGGGCTGCGATCCTATGTTGTTAAATGATTTTGATTTCAATGCAACTGTTTTTCACTGGTTTTTGTGATGATGGGATGTTGCGGATAATTAGGGCTTTCGGGTGAAAATATGTTTTTCCCTGGAGTGCACCCTGGAGATAACGCTCGCCTTCGGGATGGAAGTGTTTACCCTGAAGAGGTCACGTAGCACGATCTATGTCGAGCAGCCGAGGGAGGCTTGACTCAGATCAGATGTGCTGGATATACATAGATCGGAAAGTGATGTATTCACTAGATCTGGATTGCCGGCTGGTGATGTGTTCACAACGGCAGATGCTCGGATTTTGAGCGGTCCTTGAGCCTATTGATTTGCACACGTAGCAGGGATAAACGTGACTCTAAGCAACAAGATATGGAAATAAGTCCCGTGGTTTTGGGAAATTGTTTTGATTGATCCATTGAATATATTTAATTGATTTCTTATTATTACTTGTGTTTTATGATATGCATGCATGTTTGTGAAAACTGGAGGGTAAGAAATGTGTTTTGATAAATGTATTTATCAAACTTTATTTTGTCCACTCACACCTTTACTGTTTTATGCACCCTCCAGGCCATTGCACAGGTACGAGGGCTAGAAACGAGGCAAGCGAGGCAAAAGAATAAATAGACCGTTGCGCACTCAGACACTCTACAGAGTAGGAATTTGACCCCTATCTGTAATAGTACCTATGCTCTGTATTGTCTTTGACTAGTCAAACTTGTGACGTCATTGGTCTGTAAAACTTAATTATCCCTTGTCTGACAATGTTTTCGGGATTTGTTGTGTGATGTATGTATATAAGTTTGGTTACTTTCGGTAATTTTTAGTTATTGTTAGACGGGAGCAGGATTCATCACGACTATCGAGGGATAATCGGGATGGGTCTTGTCAAAAAGTTTGATCAAAACTTTGAACGACCATAACTTTAGATCCATGTACTTTCTTCAATTTCTGGTTTAGATTTGGAATCCTTGACTCGAGTGGATGAATTTACATAGGTAGAAAGTTGAATTTGGTTGAGAAATGAGTGAGATATCAAAGTTTGAAGTTTGGGGCAAAAATGGAGTTTTTCCAGCGAGTTTGACCAAGTTGACCGGCGAGTTGACATGTTGATAGGTGAGTTGACTCATTGACTTTGACCGTTGACCTCACTTCAACTTTGAGTTTTGCTGTCGTCAACGTTGACTTTGACCAAAGTTGACCAAAAAGTTTGACCGGAGCGTGTGTGTGTATTTCGGGGTGAGACCAGTCCTATTTGAAAAGTTTCAACAATACAAATCCAATGGTGGTGATTTCGAGTCGATCAGAGATCGTTAGGTTGGTCAAATTGAGATTTTTAGCTTAGGGAAGCATGTTCAAGACACATTGACTTTTCCAGGAGTTTTGGGGGTTTATGATTAGGACTGGTATCGATGGTTAGTGACCTTTGTTTGTGATTTGGACAGGTATGGATGACCCGGAGAGGTTGGATTAGACCGAAGAGGCTTACAGCGCAGTGTGCAAGCGCGCAATAAGGACAGTCTGTGAGTGGACACTTGTTTTCTAAATATGATACATGCATAAATGTTTTATATGTTTTATATCTATAATTTGAAATGCCTTGGGTGCATATGATTGTGGTATTTGGTAATTACATATTTTCACGTATTCCGAGGGTTATGGTTTTATATTGGGTTTTCTTGAGAGGCATTTTTCACTGAGTTTGGATTTGGAAAACCTATGATTTGATTTAAAGAAAATGGTAGTTTTAAAGGGTTTTAGAATGCATGCAAGCTTTTTAATGGAGGGTATAAATGTCTTTCGTGAAATGTGTTTTATTAAACTCTTTATTTTCTTCCACTCACAGCTTTTCATGGTTTTTAATACCCTTCAGATTAATCGCGGATGCGGGCTGTAGCAGAGATTGAGACATCACATGCCTCCACAGATCCTAAGGCACTCTGGAATCCCTGAGAGGGTCGAGGTTTGGTTTAGCCCTGTCAGACGGGAGCATGGTACATCTCGCATTAATCCTGGGGGGATTAGGATGGGTCGTGTCACAACTCATTTTATAATATCGTTTTACTTGCACGTTTTATGATAATTATTGTGAGCTACTTTCCAAGCGTGTTGGATTGGTTGACTTATGATGTTTTATATCATGAGTGTCCATTTTATGATTACTTATCTTGTGGTGCCATTTGACATGTTAATATAAGATATTGCTTTATCACAAGTTTCCTATGTGTATGGTTAAGTTAATCGATGCATATGCATATTGAGTTAGCTTTATGAATTATAGCTAGTGCATATTAGTCCTTGACGAATTATTGCGATAGTGATATTAGAACACACTCTAGGAGTCGCTAGTATCTTGTATGAAAGGACTCGTCCCGAGGATTATCGAGTCTAATCGGGAATTAGTCGAGGATTGTCGGACATTCAAGGTGAACTTACGAATTTACCCCTTAACGGGTGGAAGATGTTAACTTTTGACCAAAGAGGTTAAATGTACTCGGATTGAGATCCATTACGTAGATCGAGATGATACGAATCCGTAGACAGGTGGCACGTCGTAATCGAATATCGTGTGGGAAAGTTTTGGGTCAAGAACAATTGTACAAACTATTCACAATTACATGAAAACTGAGACGATTGACTTTTGGGTTTTTCCTTAGTCGGCCCAAAATATCTAGCCTGGACCAATAGATGAGTGACAAGTGTCACTCATCCCTTGGCCCAAACCAATACATACATGCATCACCTCCCATTTCATTTCATTTTGTGCATTAACCCAAAAACCCACCCCATCCCTTTCTCCTCATCATCCTCAGCTATTGTTGGTGGCCTGAGAGAGAGTCAGAGAGCGAAAGAGAGGGCTGGAGAGATGACAGTGCCAAGGACGGCAGAGCCGTCATTAGCTGGTCGAAAAATCATACATAAAGGTAAACCTGAAACCCATTGGATTTGGATTTTTTGTTTTGGACGTTTGGGGGATCGTCTGATGCCATGGTTGTCTGTTTTGAGCTCTTATGAGTCTATAGGAGTTGAAAAGGAAGAGAAATGATAGCGGAAACACCCTAGATGGCGGCTGGAAAATTGGCAGTAAAGGGTTGGATTTGACAGGTAATTTATAGGCTTTTCCCTTGATTTTGAGACCATAGATAGATTTCTGGGTTAGAGGCGAGTATGTAGGAAGAAGAATGGTGGAAAATGGTCAAGAAATGAAGAAGATAGGACTGGGTTGGGTCGCGGATTAAATCAACCCGTTACAGAGAAACGGGTTGACCTGGCTAGAGGTTGATGACGATGATGTGGTAGTCCACGTCATCGCCCTATCAGACCTGGCAGTCCACGTGGCAAATCAGGTTATTCCACACGGCATGCTATTAGGCCCACTCAGCAGCTAATGTATCAAGCCCACGTTAGCATGTCAGACCACATAGAACAATCAGGTGGTGCCATGTGGTAGGGTGTTAGGTTGTCAAAGATGATGTGTCAATGATGATTTCATCACACAACTTAGCAGTGTCAGAGAGTGACACGTGCCACCAATCAGGTTGTGCCATGTGGCAGGTTGTCAGACCTGTCAGGATAACGTCAGCAGATGACGTCAGTGTTAACCGCCATTGACCAACGCATGTAGACTTTGACTGGCGCATGAGGGCGCATGGTCACGAGTTTCAAGGTGAAACAAAAAATGTTCGAAAGGTTTCGATGATATGAATCTAATGGTGGTGGTTTCTGGTCGATCAGAGGTCGTTTGATGAGTCAATTGGAGGTTTTTAGCCTCGGGAAGCATGTTCGAGGCAAGTTGATTATTTTGGGAATTTTGAGGGTTTATGATTCAGACTTGTATTGATGGATAGTAACCTTTGGATGTGATTTGGACAGGTCTGGACATCCCGGAGATTGCAGATTAGCCTTGGAGTGGCTTACGCTGCAGGTTTCGGAACACGCATCACAGACGGTGTGTGAGTGGACTTTGGTTTATAAAATGATGCATGCATATATGTTTTGAATGTTATATGATTATGATTTGAAATGCCTGGTGTGCATATTATTTCGTTTTGATGATGATTTGAATATGAAATGCTTTGTGGATTTCAAATGTCGGGTCGGGATGGATTTCACAGAGATGCGTGAAATCGCTCCTTCGGGCTTAAGATCGAGTTTGAAATGATAGGTTTTGAATGATTTCATGGATAGGCGTGAAATCGAGGATTTGGTTAGAGGTTTTGAATGATTTCGCGAAGATGCGTGAAATCGGTATTTCGGATTTGAGACCCAGTTGGTTTAAGGTTTGACTCAAAAGTATAGTTAAATAAGAAATTGAACAGTGATTTGAATAATAAATGGTTTTCGGATTTTAAAATGAGATATCGGGCTTGTGACCCTATAGGAAAAATATTGGACTTCGGGAGTGAGTCTATGTGTATTGAAAACCATGTTTCGGGCCAAGGGCTCTATTGTGAAATGATTTGAGGTTGTGAAATGGAAACTAGACACTGATTTTATGAGATTTGCGGAAACTGATTTTGGGCAGTGACCCTATGCGAAATCACTGTTTTTATTTGAGAAACAAACAATTTTGAAAATGTGTTTCCATTTTTTTATTATGACCATTCTCTATGATTATAAGAGGGTCTCCAGTTGAGAATATGTTTCCCCGGAGAGCACCTTGGAGATAACGCTCACCTCCGAGGTATGGAGAGGTCACGGTGCACCTACTGTCGAGCAGCCGAGGAGGCTTGACTCAGGAGTGCGGATATTATACGAGATCAATCGTTGATATGTTCATGACGATTTGGAGATTGTCGGCCGGTGATGTGTTCACGGCGACATGGTCGGATAAGAGCGGTCATTGAGCTTATGGGCACGCGTTGTTGGGATTGGATAACGTGACTGATGATGATGGGCTGAGATCCCACAAGTTGGATATGAGAATGGGTCCCGAGGTTTGTGACTAATAGATTATGTCCAGATGGTTTCACAGATGTTGGTTTGAAAAGAAAGCCTTTGATTTTATAGGTTTTTATATGCTATTGTTTTATTTGAAAAGTAATCGTTTTAAAGTGATATGCACACATGATTTATAAAATGGAGGGTGAAAAGTATATTTTGAAAAATAGTTTTAACAAATGCTTATTTTTGTCCACTTATTTTTAACCAAAGCTTAAAAAGTGGAAATCACTGCGCACTCTGGTAACCCCGAGCAGGTTACGGTTTTATCCCTGGTCTAGCACGCGGTATCAGACGGGAGCATGGCACATCCCGTGATAATTCAGGGGGATTGAGATGGGTTCTGTCATTGTACCTATCTGTATGGCCACATACCAGCCTCCACATGATTGTTTACATGCACTGCTTGCAATACTAGTTAATAGGGCCAGCTTGTTCCCGAGCTGTAGGGAACTTGTGGTGATGGTGGTTAACACCCAGATTTCACGTGGTTGTGGTACACGAGCATTATAGATACCCAGCCTATCATACAAGTATGACTCGTGCGACTTATAAGCAAGTTATTTTAGTTGGTTGATATTTGTTATATTTATGTGTGGCATTATCTATTATTATTTCCCATATTATGTGCAAGTCTGAATTAACTGTTTGGGTTTTCTATAAACCAAGAGGTTAAAGGATGTTTTAGTAATCGTGGTTTTGCACTAAAATAAATTATTAGGTCCACTCACCTTTTGTTTTTGAAACCCTGAGGTCCTGTTGGTATTTCACGTACTTCGAGGAGCCTTAGTTAGCTGCTCTAACATTCACTCCCGATTTTGGAGTGAAGCGATGGAACTTGGGTATCACATGTAGTCACGTAACTGTATGATCATCCTTTTTCTATACTCTATACTTCCGCTGTCGCAGTGAAACATAATCGGTTTTTACTGGTTATATTTCATTCGACCCCATTAAAATGAAGCGTTTTAATTATTTGGCTTTCTTCATCTAGACGTCACTGTCCCAATGTCGGCTAGCATGCCTTGATCATGGTGCTCTAGTGGACGTTTCGAGTCCGTGTGTGTGTGTGTGTGTGTGTGTGTGTGTGTGTGTGTGTGTGTGTGTGTGTGTGTGTGTGTGTGTGTGTGTGTGTGTGTGTCTCTCTCTCTCTCTCTCTCTCATGATTGTGATGTTGGAGATACCTATGCCCTAAATGCCAACAACATGGGAGATACCTATGCCCTAAATGCCGACAACATGGGCAAGATGGTGTTTCACCTTTGCCATACTATATAGGGTTGGCCACAAGGGAGGCCCAAAGGCACAAACCCTTGATTCGAAATAATATAGGCCCAAAATAAGTTCAAAATTATTAATCTATTGTATATAAAAAATAATAAATAAATAAATAAAGAATGCGATAAAATAAAAGAATATAGTAGCATGTAAGTTTGATGTTGGTTCAAGTTCTTTAAATAGTGGAACTCTTATTTGAAATCTAACTACTTGTATTGAATATGAAAATTGTAGTCTACTAGTCGTGAATGTTGACCTTTTCATCTATGTACAAATTAGAAATATATGTTTTTTTTAACTGAATGTAATGTCTTGGACATAAGATCTTCTTCTTTTTCTATTAGGTGTTTTGTCCCAATACATTTTCCATAATAATGTTTTAATGAGGCCTCATAGTATAAAAATGAAATAATCAATTCATAAAAAATTAGGTTTTAATAGTTAGGTATGCGAATTGATGACATATTTTCTATTTTTATTCGGAGTCTAAATATTTGGATTGGCCTTGATGGTGCATAATGGCAGTTCTAGCTGGTACTCTCCGTCACGACAACAAATTTGATACGAGATATATGATGGCTGAGCAAATTTGGTCATTATGGTTGTTTCATTTCGGTTTAAGGTTGCGGCTTTAGATCGACTTCTGCTCCAGATCTGGACTATTGTGCTTTGTTGGTTTATTCCAATTGGTTGCAGCCATGTGTTTGATACACAAAAACTAAGCATTAAAGTAAATACAAAGTCACACTCAACACTTAAGGAAATATATGCAATTAAAAACCCTTTTTGTAGATTGTAGCATTGGTAAATAGGGATCGTTCTTAACCGAGGATTGAGGGTACCTAAGTATGATTATCGTTTAATTGATTAATTGCATCATGTACTCATTATTCGCTCACTTGATAACATCAAACAACCGAGTGGTTCCAGTCAGCTCATTTTCTATCGTTGTCATCTCCTTTGCCATGAAAGAGTCTGTGTGGCACCTACGTGGATTAAAATATATTAAATTGGAAAAGGTCAATTGTGGAACTTCACAATTGGCCTTTTCAATTTCGAATCCCAAATTGAGAAACCCTAAATCGACGCGACCTAGTTCCTCCTTCCCCCAGGCTTCGATGCGAATAGAGGTTTCGACAAAAACCCAGGCTTCGATGCTACCTCCTTCCCCCAGGGCACCTTTGTCACATTTTGCATCCTGTACACATTATTCGCTCACTTCACAACATCAAACGACCGAGTGGTACCACTCAGCTCATTTTCTATCATTGTCGTCTCCTTTGCCGTGAAAGAGTCTGTGTGGCACCTACGTGGATTAAAATATATTAAATTGGAAAAGGCCATTTGTGGAACTTCACAATTGGTCTTTTCAATTTCGAATCCCAAATTGAGAAACCCTAAATCGACGCGACCCAGTTCCTCCTTCCCCAAGGCTTCGATGCTAATAGAGGTTTCGACGCGAAACCAGGCTTCGATGCTACCTTCTGTCCTTCACTCGTCATCGTTACCCAAATTGTCGTAGTACAAGACCCTAATCATCCACTCGACCTTCGAAGAAGAAGATATGAAGGAGCTTGAAGTCAAAAGTTGCTACTGAGGGAAGAAGTGTAAAATCCTGACTTTGTGGACTAACATAAATCTTGGGAGGGAGATTCCAAGTGTGTCCATGTTCTGGGGTAATGAAAAATCTAAAATTTGTGTTATTTGTTGACATTACAATGAATACGCAAGAACTTCTTCATATAGTAACCTTGCAATCTAAATTAGGTTTAATACTTCAACTTTTAGATGAAAGATGTTCAAATTCTATTCAATTGTGGGGATTGTGTGTAAGTTTATGATAATAGAGTATGTTTTGATGCAAGAAAGTAAAGCAATCATACCTAGATTGTTAAGGAAAACTAGTGAATTGGAAGAGGATTTGAAAAGGTACAGAGTTAAGACAAGGAAGTTTTAGGTTGCCCTAATTCTAGCATGTCTTGTAGCGATGTTTAAGAATACCGAAGTTTAGGTTTAGGAATTGCCTAACAATCCAATTTTGTAATCGATGCTAAAAACATGACTTGTAATGGCAATGTAATCTATGGATTATTCTGACAATGTAACGATGGTTATTTAAACCTTTCTACAATGTAATTTTTATGGATTATTTTGTGAAAATTGGGCCAATCTGTAACGACTCGTCCCGAATTATCGGGACTAATTAGGACTTAATGACGAATTAGCAAGGCTAATTGGGATTAGTCGAGGATTAACGGACGTTCAGGGCAAAATTACAATTTTGCCCCTAAACAAGGGCAAAAAGTTAACTTTTGACCCGGGAGGTCAGATGGCTGAGGGCCAAGGACCGTTACGCAGATCGCATTGATACGAATCCGTAGACAAGCGGCACGTCGAAATCAGACGTTCGACAGAGAAGTTACGATTCACAGAAGTTCGAGAGAACTATTGTATGTTTTACGAGACAGATGCCCTTTTGGCATTAAGTGGGCCCAGATATTTTGGGGCAAGCCCAATGGATAGATGACACTTGTCATCCATCCATTGCCCACCCAAATTGATTCATGCATATCACCCCATTCCTTTGTTCGTCGAAAACCAAACCTGATCTCACCCAAACCCATCCATCGACCATTTCAATCCTTGCTGCTGGCTGAGAGAAAGAGACAGATAGAGGCTAACGGTGGCTGGATGATGACAGGGCCGCCGTGGACGACGGCAATACCCCAAGGAAACAAGTAGCCCGATAGCCTCCCTTTCCATTTTGAATTTTTGATTTCAAGTTTTGGACGTGTGGCGCTGTGTCTAGTGTTTGGATAGTGGTTAATGGGTTGTTATGGAGGTCTAGGTATTGGTTTGGATGGTGGAAGACGGCCGGAAGGCCCAGGAGTTGATCGAGAAGAATGGGTTGTGAAAGAGATTTTATATGGGTCGGGTTTTAGGGAGTTTTTGTTAGTTCTCTTTACATGAATAGATAGGAATTGATGAAATAGGAAGAATAGAATCAAAATGGAAGCAAACAGACTGGATTTGAGGGAGATAGGATGGTAAACCGGCTCCGTCAGTCGGACCGGACCGAAAACCAGGCGCATTGGTTGGACCCGGTCTGCCGATGGTAGGAGATGAAGGTGTACAGGGCGCGTGACCCACACGCGCAGCCCCTTTGGGCGGCGCTTGGGGGCGTGTGAAGCATTCCTAGGGGTGGTTCCAACATGTGAAATCATCTATTTGATGTAACGAATATTTTGGGACTGGTTTCGAGTCGATCCGACATCGTTTCTATATAGTTTGGGACGTCCGAAGGTTTAGGATCAACTTTAAAAATAGTTAAAAATTCCGGAAAATTACGGGGCTTTAGTGAGGGGTTATTTAAGTAGTTAGGAATCCTGCAAATTAATTTGGACAAGTTCGGGAGCCCCGGAGACAATGATTGGCCCAGGAGAGGCGTATGACACGCGTATCGAGTTGCGGCTTCGGACGGTCTTTGAGTGGACTTGTTTTATGAATTCGATGCATGCATAAATGTTTTATATGCTTTAATGAACATGTTTTATGATGCCATGAGTGCATTTGTTTGTGGTAGCTAGGATTTACATATTTGCTCGTATTTTTAGGTTTTTAGTTTTATACTGCGCTTATACGTGCTATGCTTTCAACGATGATTTGATGAAATGATTTTGGATTTGGAAACATGAAACCGGGCATGAGACCCATTTGATTAAAAACCCTCGGACTTAGAGTCCATTTGATTTGATGAGAAATCGGGCTGGAGGCCCATTTGAGTTATACGATCGGGCCGAAGGCCCTGTTGGTTTACGAATCCGGGCTTAAAGCCCAGTTGGTTGTAAAATCAGGCTTGAGGCCCCGTTGGTTGTGAAATCGGGCTTGATGCCTCATTGATTTATGGTTTTGTGCTTGAGGTCCTGTTCGTTGTGATTTCGAGCTAGAAGCCCAGTTGATTGTGAAATCGGGCTTGACGTCTCGTTATTGTGATATCGGGCTTGAGGCCCTGTTGATCGTGAAATCAGGCTTGACACCCCGTTTGATTGTGAAATCGGTCTTAACTCCCAGTTTGGTTTATGAAATGAGAATTCGAGTTTAAGACCCTATTGAACTGTGGAGTCAGGCTGAGGCCTGTGAAAGTGGATTTGAATCGGATTCGAGGAATCCAGTTGAGATGAATCAGGTATGAGACCCAATTGAAATATGTTTTGAGAAAGAAAGTATTTTCAAAAATGTATATACTCTCCAAACGAGTTGATTGGTCTCCTCCAGACGTCGACCTGGAGAGTCACGATCCCCTACCTAGAATGAGTATCCCCATAGGGAGCACATTCCAGGAGTGGGAGTTATGATATGGTCTCGGACTGGGTCTAGAGATAGCCATCTAGACGTCGTAGATCCTAGATGTTAGATAGAGCCTCCCAGATTGTAACCATCCGAACTTTTGTGCCTCCCAGATTGTAACCATCCGAAATTTTGTAATTATTATTTTATTGTAAAATGACCATTTTGCCCCTAAGGGGGGAAAAAGTTGACTTTTACCTTGGGAAATATTTAGGACTTTGACCCATGACCGTGACGTAGTTTAGGACGTCACGAGTTCATAGGCAGGTGTCACGTTCAATTCCGACGTTCGATGAAGAAGTTGTGACATTCGGAAGCCTAGGAGTATTTTGGTAATTTCATCAAAGAGGGGCCAAATGTTGACTTTTGACCCAGGAAGTCCAACGGACGAGGGCCAAGGACCGTTACGTAGGTCGAGTCAATACGAATCCGTAGACAGACGGCACGCCGAAATCGGACGTTCGACGAAAAAGTTATGGTCACGGAAGTAATCGCGATTAACCGAACTAACCGAGACCCGGATTAAAATAATATTATAATAATAGAATCTGATTACTTTAATCCAATCAATCTGGACCCTTGGATGAGTGACAAGTGTCACTCATCCCCTACATTCCCTAAAACAAGGATCTGTGTTGGCCATTTGCTTAATTAATTAATTTTCTCTCCTCAAATCCTCACCATTGATTCTAAGCTCAGAATCAATCCTGGCCATTGATCTCATCTGCACATTTTGATTTAAACCATCAGACGTCATCATGCTGACGTCAGCAGTGACGTCATGATAACGTCATCATGTCAGAAAACAGTCAGATCAGGGACCAATGGGTTGCTGACACGTGTCCTCTGACACTGTCAGTGATGACGTCAGTAGTGACGTCATGCTGACGTTAGCAGTACTGTAGCACAGTTGACCAGAGGGTTGACCAGGTGCGTGGGGGTGTGTGTGAACAGTGTTTTACGTGGGACCAGGACCATTTTCAAGGTTTCGACGATACGAATCCATTGGCGGTGGTTTCGTGTCGATCGGAGATCGTTAGGTAGGTCAAATTAGGGTTTGAAGCCTTGGGAAGCGTGTTCGGACGTCTTTCCCGGGCCGGTTTCAGTCTAGGGTTTCTTAGTTGTTTAGTAAGGACTTAAAGTGACCTTTACGTATGCTTTGGACGTGACAGGGATCGTACTTTAGCACGTGGAGGGGGTTATACGCTCGTGATTGCAGCGGGATTGTACTGTGAGTGGGCCTTTGATTTCCCTAAACCTCGGCATGCATAACTATTTTACTTTCTATTATATCTATATGTGATTCAAGCAAAAGTATCTATTTAAGCTGAGTATGATTTATGGCACGTATTACGATGTTTGGGCATGAGACCCGCCTGGTTGATTATACACGGTTTTGAGTCATGTATATGTATATGGATTTCGATAATTATCTTTAGTACTACACTGTCTACATCTACCCTAGGATACTGTCTCCTCCGGATGTAGGTACCCCCGAAGTGGTCACGGGGCATTGCCTGTGAGGAGTCATTCTACGGAGGGACCAGATCGTAGAGTGGCTCAGGAGCAGGATTGCTACTATTGGACGTCTGGGACGTCAGGCATCTAGAATGCCATTCTCGGACTGGGTTCGGGATTTGGACTCGGGATTGAGACCCCGGGTGGCACACGTAGCCTTGGGGCTGTGACCTTATTCGGCGTCTGGGACGTCGGACATCTGGGATGTCAGGTTTGGGATGTATAGTGCAGTGACTGAGATTATATTATGTTCATATTATACTGCTTACAATTATATGATTTTGTGGCTTTTGATACTGATGCATGCTTTTCGGAAAACGGAGGGGAAAATCTATATGTTTTTGATATGGTAAACTATTTTGTAAACCTTGAGTTTCGGCCCACTCACCCTTGTTGTTTTACTACCCCTCCAGGTGGTGCTATTGAGGAGGAAGAGGAGGAGGATCCAGAGGAAGAGGGATAGGTTTACGTTGCGCACCTGAACCCTACTGCTGGGTAGGTTGGCACGTAGAACGTCTAGAGTCGTGCTCAATAAACTGTATTCGGGAACTATCCCTTGTCTGAATCTATTTGTACTCGGATATTTTGTGTGGCGTGCTATGTATGACTTAAATTTGGATTTTCTTTATGCATTTGAATTCCTAAGGGTAATTTTGGTATTTTGAGGTCGGGTGTCAGACAGGAGCAGGGCACGTCCCCGGCTGGTCCTAGGGGGATCGGGGCGGGTCCTGTCAACTTGGTATCAAAGCACTAGGTTGTGGTCAGCATGCTAGACTAGTGGTCAGTACTTAGTTTAAAAGATGTCATTATCTAATCTATGCCTCTTAACAGTGGGTTATGCCTCCAAGGAGAATTCCTCAACCACGAACTGACGAGGAAATCGCGAGAGAGATGGAATACGCTAGCATTGAGCGGGCTCAAAGGTTGGGAGCCACACCTTTCAACTGGGGATCAAACCCCGAGGATGCCTACGAGTGGATGGCGAAATGGGAAAGAATCTTCACCGTGATGCATTGCCCACCCGGCGAGCGGGTTACATCGGCGGTCTTCTTACTGGAAGGCGGAGCTTATCAGTGGTGACATGATCTTGAGATGTTAGGGTGGTCTGTCCACACCACCACATGGGAGGTCTTTCGTGCCCGATTCTTAGATCAGTACTACCCACGATCATTTCGCGTGGCACGAAAGGCATAGTTCCTGCGTCTGGAGCAGGGAGATATGTCCGTGGCAGAGTACGAGCAGACTTTCGGGAAGCTTTCCCGTTTTGCAGCAGCTTTTGTGAGTACTGAGGAGGAAAAATGTCAAAGATTTGGGCTGGGACTCCGAGGAGAGTTACGGGTAAGTGTGACGCCACCAGTTATGCAACTCTGAGGGACATGGTCGACGCTGCAGTTCGTGTCGAGGCCAGTATGGCGGCACACCAGGCGCGACAATCATCAGGCGAGGGGCAGCGCCGGGATCGTCCACATCCTGGACCATCCAGCCCAAAGATCTCTAAGGGGAGAAGTTACCGTGGAGCACCCTCATCTTTACGTGGTCGTGGCTGGTTAGATCGACACTGGGGCTCTCAGAGGAGCGGATCGAGATTCAGTTCTGGACAGCATCAGTCTTGGAGTGGTGCATCAGGAGGGTCTTTGGATGGACCGAGGACAGTTAGTTGTTTTGCTTGTGGAGGAGCGAGCCACTAGGCCCGAGATTTCCCTTTACTATCAAGGAACAACGAGGCTAAAGGTGCTAGTGTTGCACAGAGTTCGGCTTCCAACGCTATCGGAGGCCGAGGATAGGGTACTGAGTGTGGCGCGCGTGGGCGCGGACAGACTGCGGGGCCCAGGGCTCGTGTTTTTGCAGTGACTCGGCAGCAGGCGAGGTCAGCCCCAGGCGTGGTTACAGGTACTCTTCATATCTCAAATCTTGTGGTACGGGTGTTAATGGATGCTGGGGCTACCCATTCTTTTATTTCGAAGAGTTGTGCGGGTATGTTAGATCGCGAGGTGTCAGCCTTGGATAGTGAGATGGATGTTGGTACACTGATGGACGTTGTGTACATAGTGAATCAGGTGATCCGGAGATGCCCAGTAAAGGTGGAGGATGTAGATCTACTAGCTGATCTAATCCTTATGGATATCCATGACTTTGATGTTATCTTGGGAATGGATTGGTTGACGGAGCACGGTTCGCTCATCGACTGTTGTAGTAGGCGAGTGATTCTGCGGAGTCCGGGTTTGCCGAAGGTTACTTTTCAGGGAGAGCGTGACGGTTCGCTACCTAAAATAATTTCTTCACTTGCCGCTACCAAGCTTCTACAGAAGGGATGCCAGGGTTATCTGGCGCATGTAGTGACGACGTAGAGTGATACTCCGAGTGCCGATGATATACCTGTGGTGCGAGAATTTCCGGATGTATTCCCGGAAGATTTGCCTGGCTTACCACCACATCGGGAGATCGAATTCATGATTGAACTACTTCCCGGCACACGACCTATATCACAGGCACCATATCGGATGGCACCAGCGGAGTTACGGAAGCTGAAAACCCAATTGTAGGAGTTGGTGGATTTGGGATTCATCCGACCAAGTACATCACCGTGGGGAGCACCGGTGTTATTTGTGAAGAAGAAGGAGGGGAGCCTCCGTTTGTGTGTGGACTATCGACAGCTCAACAAGGTCACGGTAAGGAACCAATACCCCTTACCCAGGATCGACGATCTTTTCGATCAACTGCGGGGAGCACAGTACTTCTCGAAGATTAACTTACGATCTAGTTATCACCAGTTGAAGATTGCTGAGGAGGATGTCCCGAAGACAGCGTTTCGGACCAGATATGGGCATTATGAGTTCCTTGTGATGCCTTTCGGCTTGACGAATGCTCCAGCAGCATTCATGGGTCTGATGAATAGGGTCTTCCGATCTTATTTGGATAAGTTTGTGATCGTGTTCATCGATGACATCCTAGTGTACTCGAGGAGTGCTCAGGCTCATGAGAAACACTTACGATCTGTGTTAGGGTAGTTGAGGCAGAACCAGTTACACGCCAAGCTGAGTAAGTGTCAGTTCTGACTAACCAGCATTGGTTTTCTGGGACATGTGGTGTCAGCAGACGGGATTAGTGTGGATCCCCAGAAGACCGAAGCTGTGACGAATTGGGCTAGACCGACGACCGTGACTGAGGTACGGAGTTTCGTTGGTTTGGCAGGATACTACCGGAGATTTGTTGAGGGCTTCTCTAGTATCGCTGCATCGTTGACTTGTTTGACCAGGAAAGGTGTAAAGTTTGTTTGGGACGAACGGTGTGAGCAGAGTTATCAGGAATTAAAACGTCGGTTAACTACCGCACCTGTTCTTGCTTTACCTGATAACAGTGCAGAGTTCGAAGTCTACAGTGACGCATCATTATAAGGTTTGGGTTGTGTGCTGATGCAGAATGGCAGGGTTATCGCTTATGCATCAAGACAACTAAAGACACATGAACTGAACTACCCTACGCACGATCTGGAGTTGGCGGCAGTGGTTCACGCTTTAAAAATCTGGAGACATTATCTGTACGGGGTGACTTGCAGGATCTTCACCGATCATCAGAGTCTAAAGCATTTGTTCACTCAGAAGGAGTTGAACGTGAGGCAGCGACGGTGGTTGGAACTAATCAAGGACTATGATTGTACGATTGAATATCATCCGGGAAAGGCGAACGTCGTGGCAGACGAACTTAGCAGGAAGTCAGCAGGATCGATTGCACACCTGAGGCTGGTGTACCTTCCTTTGCTAGTGGAACTCCGAAGAGCTGGAGTTATGCTGGGGATGGTTGAACAGGGAGCTTTGTTGGCCAGTTTTCATGTACGACCTGTGCTAGTCGATCGGATTATAGAGGCACAACTAGAGGATCCGACACTTTGTATCTACAGGATCGAGGTCGAAGCGGATGAGAGGCAGGACTTTACTATCCGAAGAGATGGAGCCCTGGTGAAACTGGGCCGTTGTGTGTTCCTGCAGTGGCAGAGTTACGAGCAGAAATTCTTGAGGAAGCCCACAGTTCGGCTTATGTCATGCATCCGGGAGGTACAAAGATGTACCGTACCCTTCGGAACCACTATTGGTGGGCAGGAATGAAAAAGGATATTGCAGAGTTTGTGAGCAGATGTTTGACCTGTCAGCAGGTCAAGGCAGAGCGGTAGAGACCGTATGGAGCTATGCAACCACTTCCGATTCCCGAGTGGAAGTGGGATCACATTACCATGGATTTTGTCTTTAAGTTGCCAAGGACTCAGAGACGATTCGATGGAGCTTGGGTGATTGTCGACCGATTGACCAAATCAGCTCATTTATTGCCGGTACAGGAGACATTTAAGCCAAACCGACTGGCTCAGCTGTTTTTGAAAGAGATCATTCGACTTCATGGTACGCCGGAGTCGATAGTGTCTAATCGAGATCCGCGTTTCACTTCTAGGTTCTGGCGGAGTTTGCAGAACGCCTTGGGTACAAACTTACATTTCAGTACAGCGTTCCATCCACAGACCGATGGACAGTCAGAGAGAACTATTTAGACTTTGGAGGACATGATGAGGTCTTGTGTACTGTAGTTTCAGGATTCGTGGGATACTCATTTGCCTTTGATGGAGTTCGCATACAACAACAGTTATCAGGCAAGTATCGGGATGGCGCCCTACGAGGCACTGTATGGTCGACAGTCCAGGACACCTATCTGCTGGATGGAGGTAGGAGAGCGAGCAGCAATAGGGCCGGATTTGATGGACATGACCCAGGAAACAGTTCGAATCATCAAGGAAAGATTGAAGGCAGCGCAAGATCGCCAAAAGAGCTATGCTGATCGACGAATCCGAGACTTGGAATTTGAGGTTGGAGATTTTGTGTTCCTCAAGTTATCTCCATGGGAAGTTGAGTCCACGTTATTTTGGACCGTTCGAGATCACAGAAAGGATTGGACTAGTGGCATACCAGTTGGCATTACCTCCAGAACTTGCCAGAGTGCACGACGTTTTCCATGTGTCCATGTTACGGAAGTACCTACGGGACGATTCACATGCCTTGTCGGAACAACCAGTGGAACTGATGATTGATCTGAGCTTTAAGGAGAAACCAGTGCAGATTCTGGATCAGAAGAACAAGGTTTTAAGAAACAAGACGATTCGGTTGGTGAAAGTACTGTGGAGGAACCATGACGTCGAGGAAGCAACGTGGGAACCCGAAGACTTGATGAGGGAACAGTACCCCTTTTTATTTGAGTAAATTTCGAGGACGAAATTTTTGTAAGGTGGGTAGATTGTAACGACCCGAACTTTCGTAATTATTATTTTATTGTAAAATGACCTGGAGAGTCACGATCCCCTACCTAGAATGTATATACTCTCCATACGAGTTGATTGGTCTCCTCCAGACGTCGACCTGGAGAGTCACGATCCCCTACCTAGAATGAGTATCCCCATACGGAGCACATTCCAGGAGTGGGAGTTATGATATGGTCTCGGACTGGGTCTGGAGATAGCCATCCAGACGTCGTAGATCCTAGATGTTAGATAGAGCCTCCCAGATTGAAACGACCCGAACTTTCGTAATTATTATTTTATTGTAAAATGACCATTTTGCCCCTAAGGGGGGAAAAAGTTGACTTTTACCCAGGAAAATATTTAGGACTTTGACCCATGACCGTGATGTAGTTTAGGACGTCACAAGTTCATAGGCAAGTGGCACGTTCGATTCCGACATTCGAGGAAGAAGTTGTGGCGTTCGGAAGTCTAGGGGTATTTTGGTAATTTGGTCAAAAAGGGGCCAAATGTTGACTTTTGACCCAGGAAGTTCAACGGACGAGGGCCAAGGACTGTTACGTAGGTCGAGTCAATACAAATCCGTAGACAGACGGCACGCCGAAATCGGACGTACGACGAAAAAGTTATGGTCACGGAAGTAATCGCGATTAACCGAACTAACCGAGACCCGGATTAAAATAATATTATAATAATAGAATCTGATTACTTTAATCCAATCAATCTGGACCTTTGGATGAGTGACAAGTGTGACTCATCCCCTACATTCCCTAAAACAAGGATCTGTGTTGGCCATTTGCTTAATTAATTAATTTTCTCTCCTCAAATCCTCACCATTGATTCTAAGCTCAGAATCAATCATGGCCATTGATCTCATCTGCACATTTTGATTTAAACCATCAGACCATACATTCTCACATTTTCATTTCTCTCAAAACCGTGTAAGCACTCTCACTCTCTGAACAAACACTCCACCATTTCTCAGCCTCAACCCACACACCAGGCAGCACCAGACTACTCTCAGCCACCCCCAGACGGCTACCACCACCTCACGGCCGCCCTGCACGGCCGGGAAAACCCCCAGACCCGAGAAGGAACCAAACAGCCCAAACCGTCCAAACCGTCACCTCTAGACTCGAACTAACCTAGGGTTAGGTTAACTGCAACCTTGGGACTACTCAGAACAGGACTGGACGGCGTACAGCAGCGACACGGCGGCGGTGAGTCTGAAAACCCGAGAAGGCCCGATTTTCTTCCCTGCTTCAAAACGTTTGTTTTTAACGTTGAAATTGTTTGTTTACTTCTGAGACATACTTAGGGAACCTAGACGACCAGTTTGAACCAAGACCCATGGCTGGAAACTCGACAACTCGCCAACATTCCCGTCGATTTTCAGGTAGTTTCTTGAACCTAAAAGCTAGACTTGAGTCCAAAGAACCATAGAGGAAGTAGAGACGAGTCCATAGGAACAAATCTCACCAGAAATGGTGGTCGGGTTGATGAGAACTGATCGGGTTGAACCGTGGGTCAACAGTGACCTGGTTTCAGACCCGGTTACTGTAGCTGATGACGTCATCATGCTGACGTCAGCAGTGACATCATCATGTCAGAAAACAGTCAGATTAGGGACCAATGGGCTGCTGACACGTGTCCTCTGACACTGTCAGTGATGACGTCAGTAGTGACGTCATGCTGACGTCAGTAGTACTGTAGCACAGTTGACCAGAGGGTTGACCAGGCGCGTGTGAACAGTGTTTTGTGTGGGACTAGGACCATTTTCAAGGTTTCGACGATACGAATCCAATGCCGGTGGTTTCGTATCGATCGGAGATCGTTAGGTTGGTCAAATTAGGGTTTGAAGCCTTAGGAAGCGTGTTCGGACGGCTTTCCCGGTCTGGTTTCAGTCTAGGGTTTCTTAATTGTTTAGTAGGGACTTAAAGTGACCTTTACGTATGCTTTGGACGTGACAGGGATCGTACTTTAGCACGTGGACGGGGTTATACGCTCGGGATTGCAGCGGGATTGTACTGTGAGTGGGCCTTTGATTTCACTAAACCTCGGCATGCATAACTATTTTACTTTCTATTATATCTATATGTGATTCAAGCAAAAGTATCTATTTAAGCTGAGTATGATTTATGGCACGTATTACGATGTTTGGGCATGAGACCCGTCTGGTTGATTATACACGGTTTTGAGTCATGTATATGTATATGGATTTCGATACTTATCTTTAGTACTGCACTGTATACATATTCCCTAGGATACTGTCTCCTCCGGATGTAGGTACCTCGGAGTGGTCACGGCGTATTGCTTGTGAGGAGTCATTCTACGGAGGGACCGGACCGTAGAGTGGCTCAGGAGCAGGATTGCTACTATTGTACGTCTGGGACGTCAGGCATCTAGAATGCCATACTCGGACTAGGTTCGGGATTTGGACTCGGGATTGAGACCCCGGGTGGCACGCGTAGCCTTGGGACTGTGACCTTATTGGGCGTCTGGGACGTCGGACATCTGGGATGTCAGGGTTGGGATGTATAGTGCAGTGACTGAGATTATATTATGTTGATATTATACTGCTTACAATTATATGATTTTGTGGCTTTTAACACTGATGCATGCTTTTCGGAAAACGGAGGGGAAAATCTATATGTTTTCGATATGGTAAACTATTTTGTAAACCTTGAGTTTCGGCCCACTCACCCTTGTTGTTTTACTACCCCTCCAGGTGGTGCTATTAAGGAGGAAGAGGAGGAGGATCCCGAGGAAGAGGCATAGGTTTACGTTGCGCACCCGAACCCTACTGCTGGGTAGGTTGGCACGTAGAACGTTTAGAGTCGTGCTCAATAAACTGTATTCGGGAACTATCCCTTGTCTGACACTATTTGTACTCGGATATTTTGTGTGGTGTGCTATGTATGACTTAAATTTGGATTTTCTTTATGCATTTGAATTCCTAAGGGTAATTTTGGTATTTTGAGGTCGGGTGTCAGACGGGAGCAGGGCACGTCCCCGGGTGGTCCCAGGGGGATCGGGGCGGGTCCTGTCACAGATGGAGAATTCCTGGGGGTAGACTCGAAGTGAGACCCTAAGCAGTGTGCACACTTATATATAGATGAATTGTGACATATATTGGGGATGTGTTCCTTAGGGGCTGTGTGCCCCAAGTTGGCATCTTCTCTGAAGTGCCGAGGATGGGCTATACATATGTCTATACGTATGAGGTTTTCTTACGAAAAATGGTTTGGGGTTGAGACCCCATGCTTTATGGTTGCTTTTCACTGAGAACAGTTTTGGGCTGAGACCCACATGACATGATTTGGGCGGAGTCCCACATGATTGGTTTTGGGGCTGAGTCCCCATGTATTGGTTTATGGTTTCGGGCCAAGGCCCAAATGGTTTTGTAAATATTTTGATAAATGGTTTTCGAATGCATGTATGTTTTTAGTGAAGGGCATAAATATCTATTGTGAAAGTGTTTTTATAAATATTTGTTTTGTCCACTCACGACTTTTGATGTTTTCGAATGTCCTTCAGGTTGATCGCGGATGCGGGCTGTAACAGTGACGAGACATCGGATTTCTCCTCTTTATCCTGGCGCTCTCTGGTAGTCCCGATTGAGCTAAGGACGGAAATAGCCCTGGTTTGACATTTCATGTCAGACGGTAGCAGGCACGTCCCACCTTAATCTCAGGGGATTTGGGACGGGTCCTGTCACAATCAATCCATTACAAGGTGCAAAGTGACACATAAATATATTAGTACAGCCTGCAGGTGCATTGAACATGCCTAAACTAATCCTGAAATATTTAAGGAAGAGAACTTGAAAGTGAAAACATAATTCATTACACAAAATACACTTGAAGAAAATGAGATATAATAGCTCACACGACCCATCCCAATCCCCCCGAGATTAACGCGGGATGTGCCATGCTCCCGTCTGACACAAAGTGTCAGACAAGGGATATTACGTACCTTAGCCCATACGGGGCTCACAGAGCACGCCAGGAACGGTGGAGGAGTGCGATGTCTCAGTCTGTTCTACAGGAACGGTGAAGGGAATTAAAACCATTCAGAACTGTGAGTGGACGAAAATCAACAATATCATAAAGCACATTCGTAAAAAGATATTTAAGCTCTTCACTAAAAAGTATGCATGCATCGGAAATCAGTAATCAAAACATTTACTCAAATAAGCCATTAAGGCCTTAGCCCAAAACCGTAAATCTAAGACCAAGTAGGCCACTTCCCAAATCCATAAACACAAAACCAACCGAAAAACCATTTCATAGACCCAATAGTCCATATTTACCACATAACCATCATCGGCATCCCAGATGCCTAGCGTTCCAGATGTCATATCTCACGGTAATAAGCAACGGGTGCTACTCGGGGTCTCTCCGGGTCAATATCTCTGACTTCCCAGATGTCTGACGTCCCAGACGTCTAATCATATCATTCCTGCTCCTGAGTCACCATACGGTCTGGTAGCTCCGTATAATGACCCCTCACATGCAATGCACCGTGACTTCCCCAGTGTCCCAGACACCTGGAGGAGACCATCACATATCCTCGTATCTAGATGGTATATGGAAAAAAGTTTTGTAAAGTCATTTCAAAACATCTCAATGGGCCCTGCCCGAAAACTCCACAAAACATCACAAATCCATTTAGGGTCCCCAACCCGAAATCACGTTTATGAAACATAGGGTCTCAGTCCCAAAATTACATTTATAAAAGTCATCTGGGCCTCATGCCCGATTTTGTAAACCACTGGACCCCCGGCCCGATCACAAGACTCAAAACGGTCTCAGCCCGATTTCGTAAACCAACTGGGCCCCTGGCCCAATTACATAATTCAAATGGGTCTCGTGCCCGAATTCATCTTTCCAAAACCAAAATCGTGCCATAGAATCATAATTAGACTCACAATCACATAGTCATATCATAAACTCATAAACCTCGAAAAGCGTGTCAATACGGGTTTACCTCAAAATACGTGCAATCGTATAATCCACCAGTGCCACAGTCAATATCATAGAAATCGCGTATGTAAAACATATAAAATAGTTATGTATGCATCACAATTTAGAAAACGAAGTCCACTCACAGACCGTCCTACGCTACCGCCTCGATACGCGTGCCAAAAGCCCTCCCGGGCTCCATCACTATCACCGGGACTTCCAAACCTATCCAAACCACAATAGAGGGTTACTAACCTTTTCATTAAACTCCAACTAGAGCCCGTGATTTTCCCGAATTTTTAACTATTTTTAAACTTGATTCTAAACCTTCGGACATCCCAAAACATATCGAGACGGTGTTCGATCGACACGAAACCAGTCCCAAAATGTTCATTAAATCGAATAGATCAAAAGTCTTGTTGGAAGTTTCCCCAAAATACACTTCACGCGCCCCCACGTGCCGTTTGAGCCCCCTCCGCGTGAAACCCACGCGTCGAGTACTGTTCATCTCCTACCTCTATCAAATTGGGTCTGAACCGGTCCGGTCCAGATGAACCGGCGTGGGGGGTTCGACCCCATTTCTCCGTTATTTTCGTTCGATTTTTTATTCTACTTGGTTCTTTAGTTTCCTTGCACAATTTCCTATCAGTCTATAACTTAAAACTTGAACTTTAGGTCCAAAAGGTTACCTCTCCGATCTCGAACAGACCGGCCAACCATCAACCGTCGTGCCTGCATGATCCAAGCCACCTCTCGTCTCGGGTTTGTACTCAAACGATTCCTGGAACCTTCAGAGACAGCCTCTAATCATCATAATCGAACAAAACGCACTAAACCTCAAGCTGCCATTTTTAAACCGTAACAGGTCCCTATCGAGTTCTCACTTACCTTGTCGTCCCGAGCTCAGTCGTGGCCACCACCATGGTCATTTCGACTACGGAACTCCCTACACTTCTCCAATGCGACCAACAGCCAACCAAAATCGATCTTTCATTTTCGAATTTTATAAGATTCTCTGTTTTCCCCCGCCATGGCCACCACCGTCCACGACGGTCATCGTCGTTGACACCATTAACCTTGACATCCATCACTCCCCAACTTTCATTTACAAACAATTAGCACTAGATGAATGTTTTGAGGTTTTAGAGGTAATGGGTTCACGGTTTAGGAGAGAAATTTCTCAGAGGAAGAGTGTTTGCACGATTAAGAAAAAGATAGTGATCAGGTGAGAGGGAATGAAGGGTGCAGATGCAATCCTGATAAGAAAGTGGACGGCTGAGATTAATTGAGGGACATAAACTATATTTTAATTGACCAATGGAGACACGATCCACATTTTAGGGAAAAAGGAGTGTGGGATGAGTTACACCTGTCACTCATCCAAGGGTCCATATCAATTCCAGCTTTATGTCAGATTGCAATATTATAATTTTATTTTACTTAAACCCTCGGTTCGTACATTTAATCGATTTCACTCTCGTGACCATAGTTTTTCCGTCCGACATCCGATTTCGGTGTGCCGCCTGGCTATGGATTCGTATCGACTCAATCTACGTAACGGTCCTCGGCCTTCGGCCATTGGACCTCCCGGATCAAAAGTCAACATTTTGCCCACTTTTCAATCAAATGACCAAATTACCCCTCGACTTTCTAATGTCATAACTTCTTCCTCGAATGTCGGTATCGGACGTGCCACCTGTCTATGAACTCGTGATGTCCCGAACTACGTCACAGTCATCGGTCAACGTCCATTTGACTGCCCGAACTAAAAGTCAATATTTTACCCACGTCTATGGGCAAAACGGTAATTTTTCATATTTCGTCCGATATTTCCCTCAACAAATCTCAAATTAGTCATTCTAAACCATATTTAATTAATATTTAATCTCGATATTCGGGACGGGTCGTTACAATAGCACTGTCAAATAGTGCATAAGTAGGCCATTTTGTCTGTTACATGGTGCAATTAAATACAAAAGTTGTAGTCCAGGGTGCAATTAAATACAACAGTTGTAGTACAGGGTGCAAAGTGACACAGAAATGCGAGTACACCAAAAAAAACAATTACCAATCAGCATGGACCACCAACCTACACCTAATAGACTTGCACTTGATGTTAACACGTAACCTAACATAATACACAAACCAACCTACAAAACCCTATGCCTCATTGTTGATGCTACTTCTTCCTTCTTTCAGGAGATTTGAACCTGAATTTCTTACGAGGAGAGGGTTCAGTCAATGAAAGAGGATTTGGTGTAGGCTTTGTTTGTGGTTGAGGAGATCCAGTGATCTGAGACAAGTCTGGAATAGCTGGATGGGGTTGTAATTGGGTCTGGAGTTGAGGGTGGGGTTCTGGATTAGGTTCTTTTTGTAGTTGGGGTTCTGATTAGTACTGGGATTGGGGCTGGGATTCTATTTGGGTTTAGGGTTGGGATTCTATTTGGGTTTGGGGCTGGGATTCTATTTGGGTTACTAGCTGGGATTTTGTTTGGGATTGGGCTGGGATCCTTCTTGCTGACTTGCACTTGATCAACTTTCCTTGGCTTTTTCCCTCATTGCTCTAGCTTCAATTCTTTTTCTTCTCAAGCATTCGGCTTTTTTCTGTAATAGGTTCCTGTAAAACAAACAGTAAACCATTAATCAAACAAGCAACCAAATGAGGTAAATAAGAATTCTTAACTAAAGTGATTTATACCTTGCATTTGTTAATTGACCACAATTGCTGCATTTCATCTCAATGCGGAACTTGCCAAGCTTAGTTGGATTTTGGGATAGGTCTGCCTCACCAGTAGACTTCTTCCTGTTTTTTCTTGGTCTGTCTGGTTGCCTGTGGTATGTTGGGGGCTTCAAAGGAAGAAAACCCAAGGACTTCCATTGATCTTCACTTGTCATTGGCTCAATGATCTTGTCACATCATCTCATATAAGCCTTCTTGATGTAGTATTCATGGAAATAAACTTCCGGTTTCCCATGCAAAAAATCTATTGATGCAAAAGCACGAGGGCATGGGATACCAGATAGGTCATATTCTCTACATGAACATTTTTTCAATTTCAACTCCACTCTAAATTGCCTCCCAATTTGATGAGTGACTTTGAAAACTTCATTCCATGCATGCCTTGTAAGACCACAGTCCCTTTTCTGCTTTTTCTCCAAAATCTGCCTTTTCCTTGGACTTGTTTGGTGAGCCCTCCCTCCCCTCCCTCACCCTTCCCACCACCCTCCACCACCCTCCACCCCCCCTCCCCCCCCCCCCCTCCCCCCCAAATTCACAACTGCCTGCTTCCTTGTAGAGTACAGCATCATCAAATACGTCATGATTCACTCAAGGAAGATTATTATAGGCTTATCCCTTGCTAGCAATATGGCCTTGTTGAATGCCTCATTGAAGTTGTTGAGCAAAATATCCCACTTGAAAGCAGTGTTGAAATGTGACCTTGTCCACTATCTTGGATCCATCCTACATACCTAATCATGGGCACCAGGACTCAAAGTAGCCATTTTCTTCATCTTAGTGTGGTACAAGGCCACAATGGTGCATCTTGAGATCTTTTCGAGCTACTCCTTCAGTGTTAACCCTTTGTGAAGGGAATTGAATTTTGCATACATGTTTCTGGTACAATGCTTATGTTCTGCTCTTGGAAATAACTCCCGCACAGCCTCAAGTAAGCTTTTCTGCTTATCAATGAAGAAATGGTATCCTCCACTGTTTTGAATCTTCAAGTCCACTGCCAACAGTTTAAGGAACCACTTTTAGGAAGAATATGACTTAACTTCCACAATGGCATAAGCCACATGGAACATGTCATTGTTTGCATCAATTGAGATAACACTCAATATTTTCCCCCTGTGGGGACGTTTAATATGAGCACCATCCATTCTAATGAAAGGCTTACAACCAATCATCCAACCTTCTTTGAAAGCACCCAAGTAGACATACACCCTTTGGAATCTAAAGTGTCCATCACCTTCCATCTCTCTCTTGATTTTCACTGTAGTCCCTTGTTTTACCTTAACAAACTCCTCGCAATAGTCCATGAGTCTCTCATATTGGGACATGTAGGTCCAATCCAGAATCTGAAAGGCCAACCTTCTTGCCCTATAACATTGAGTCATACCAAGCCTATATCCAGTTTACTGAACTACCAACTCCTTAAATTCACCTACATCTCACTTATTGCTTGTGAGCTGCCTCATATATTTATGCTTCAACCATTTTACATTGGCATGATAATTGATAGTACCTTTGCCACATAAATGCAAGCCATTATAAGTTTTGACTTGCAGGTACTCCTTTATGTTTATCTTAGAGGCATATATCACAAAGGGACATCCTTCTACCTCAACACACTTGGCGCCAATCTGGCCTCCCTTATTCACCTTGAACATAATCCTTTTCTGTTCATCGACAAAATATGTCTTCAAGGCTTCTCTGAAAACTACAACACTTGAGAATTTCATCCCAAGAGTGGATTTTTCATATCCACCTTATTGTTAAACTCCGTAAATGACCCAACAGGCTTACAGTTTTTTTATGATAATTGATAGTACCTTTGCCACATAAATTCAAGTCATTATAAGTTTTCACTTGCAGGTACTCCTTCATGTTTACCTTAGAGGCATATATCACAAAGGGACATCCTTCTACCTCAACACACTTGGCCCCAATCTGGTCTCCCTTATTCACCTTGAACATAATCCTTTTTTGTTCATTGACAAAATATGTCTTCACACTTCTTTGAAAACTGCAGCACTTGAGAACTTCATCCCAAGAGTGGATTTTTCATATCCACCTTATTGTTAAACTCCGTAAATTACCCAATAGACTTACAGTTTTTTAGGAGGAGGAACCAAATCCTCGTCCTCACTACTAGCTGGTTTTGACTAAAATGCATTGAGCCTTGGTGAATTAGGTGCTTCATCTTCTTCGTGAGCTGCCTCACCACCATCCTCAACATCTTGCACATCCACATATGCTGAAAAATAAGTTATCATCATACTCATCCATGTTTACCTCAGCCTCTTGCCTAAAGCCATCAGCAACCCACTCAGGATCTTTACTATCTTAATCATCTTCATCATCTTCCTTATCACCAGTCTTTGAATCAGATTCAGTGGAAGAATACTGAATCTGTCTCTTTGGTAAACGTCTATGTGCACTCACCTTCCTCATATCAACAACCTCACTTCCAATCTCCACATGCCCTGGAAGTTGGATCCCATCATCCTCTCCATTTTGCATATACAAAGGGATACAACAACTACTCTTTGCATAGTTATCACATAGTTTAAATTAATGGGCATAAGAGATTATTTTGACCAAGATTTCACTATATATGTCATTAGAGTATACAGACAATTCAGAAGGTAGATAGTCTAGATTATTCCCTATGTACTTCAATTTTAAAAGAGAAATTCGAACTATTATAACAAAGTCATAGAACATGACTTGTCCCCCCTATGTAATTCCAACAATCCTCATCTTCTATTAGTAGTTCACCTCCATAGTGAACTTTCATTGTAAATATATCGCTGTCATCTGCATGCATATACCAAATAGAAACTATGAAACTAACCAACTAACTACAAACTGTGACTGATTAATGACCTTAAGGTGCCAAGTGTAACAACATATATAGTACATAATCCAAAGTGTAACCAACAATCCAAGTATAGGGTGGAAAATGTAATACATATATTCAATATAGGGTGCAAAGTGAAACCAAGTCATCAAGTTCAGGGTGCAAAGTGAAACTAGAACATCGAGTTTATGGTGTATATTCGCTAAATTCTATATCCCTCTTAACAGTAACAACACAACCCAATTGCACGACACATATTCAATCCAGCTACCTCATCTTTCAACAAATATACCAAAATGAACGAGACAAACTAAGCCTACAATCCTATTTTAACATGCACATCAATTTAAGCATACAATTCGGACTAAGGAGAAAATAGGTAAATAAAGACACAACCTAAGCAGATAGCATATTGAAGCATGGAGGAAACAAAAAAATATAAACCCAACAAACATATTCCATGGATACTCAAAGAAATATATACACAGAAGTAAGGAGGAAGGGAAAACTAAAAGTAGACAGGCTGCTCCGCTCCAAGCTCGCAAGGAATCATATTCGAAATCGTCTGCACCTAGTTGTTTGCACTTACGCGTCGATTACACTCGTTTCCAGTTGTCGATTCAATTCCCAACGATTCCCCAATTTCAATCGAACTCAAATCCTAGAAATTTTTCCCCTATTTTTCTCTTGAATGCGAACTGGAGAAGAGAAGTCTGATTTGACATTTGTGGGTCCCAATCTCATTGCATGTCGTGGCTGACATGGCAAAAGAGTGTCAACGTATCAAAAAATCTTATTTTACTCTTACTTTTCATGGCTACTTAACACATTAGACAAAAAAAGAGCTGAGTGACACCACTCGGCCGTTTGATGCTATTAAGTGAGTGAATAACGAGTACATGATGCAAAGTGACAAATGTGCAAATTCGATGTGCATTTAAACCAAAAATTCAAAAAAATAAAAAAGCACACGTTTCCGTAGGTGTAATAAAAACGTGTTTCAGTTTCACCTAACCCTTACCCAATTTAGTACTTCCCCACTCCGACCCCACCCAACGACCCAAGTCTAATATAATACGAGACACATAACATATTACAATTAGAAAAACAATAAGTAGAATCAAATTTAATTTGAGTCCCCAAATTCAGAATTCAGAAACTGATAATGGCAGTTCTGAACACTTTCTACATATCGCACGGGTCGCCGACGCTGAGCATCGATGAATCCATCCCAACCACACTTCCTCCAGTCCTAGAAGGAAAAGATTTATCCTCAAAAACCCACCTCAATTCTCATCATTTCTGGCCATTGGGAGACATCTGTCCCCATGGTCAACGCCATCTCCGCCCAGCACGACATCATCTACGACTTCTACGGCTTCTCCAAATCCATGTACCAACTCAAGTACCTCACCCCTGGCTCTCCAAACCTCGACACTCAGGTCAAACAACTGCTCACTACCTTCAGCTTCGGGCGCATAGACGTAGACACCAAACACGGACTCGACCATGGCGCGTGGGTCCCCCTCATGCTGATGTACCCGAATGGAAATGTCCCCGTTTGCCAGTTGTCGATACAGACGGAAAGGGACGCTACGTACCACTACAACATGGGGAAAGGCATTGGTCACACTTAAGGAAGGACCAAGGCGTTCTTATTATTGGCTCTGACATCGCTACTCATAACCTGAGGGCATTGAAGAGGGAGGCCAAGGCCAGTGGAGCGATGGTTCCATGGGCTCTGGAGTTCGACACATAGCTTAAGGACGCTCTCCTTGAAGGAAGGCATAAAGATGTGAACGAGTATAAGGAGAAGGCGCCGTATGCTAAATTGGCTCTCCCTTGGCCGGACCACTTTTACCCTTTGCATGTAGCCATGGATGCTGCTAGTCCATCTGCAAAGGCTAAGCTCATTCATGAAAGTTGGGAGTTTGGTGCCCTTTCTTATGCCTTCTACCAATTCACTAGGCCTTGATTTTATTATTACTAGTCTACCATTGTCAATGAGTTCGTCCTTTACAAATGAAATGAGGTAGTTGTGTATCATTTGAACAAAAGAAATTCCATGTTTGGAGCTTTAATGCCATTTGCAAGTTTGAGTAGTGAAGTTAATATTACAACAACAATATGATGAGGTAGGTAACAAACACAAAATTACAATGCATCCCACTCCTAATGGAGGTTATCGATCATATACGTGGAGGGATTTGCAAAGTTCATTATCCTTTCAAGACTTCCAGACCTTAATGCTGCCATCAACTGAGGAACTTATCATGCAGTTGTCCTTTGGGTGATAACTCACACTGGTTACCTGTCAAACCAAATCCACAAACACTTTCCTTTAACATTCATACAACATAAAGTCACATTTGGTGAGCGGGATTGAGTTGGATTGGATATTACGCAATAGCATCTGGTAATCAACACAACGTGTAGTAGTTTGTCTACTTTAATACCACACGACCACTTATAAGGAAGAGGCAGCCTTAAGTTCTAAAGGCAAGGTCTCACTATATTTATAGGAGGAAATGATTTTAGATGGACTAACCTCCATCATGCTGTGTATTATGACAATGGATTAGAGAAAAAAAAAGTACACAAATAAGTATATATCAAATGGAAAGATAGTGAAAGAATGCCTTATCCAAAACTAACAAAGAACGAGCAAAAAGGTCTAATAGATCTGCATTAATACCTTTCCGGAAACTGTTAGACTTTGTTTTTCATTTACAAAGGATTTGGATTTGGATTTGATAACAATACCTAGTAAACACTAGATTAAATGGATTTGAAATAAGTATATGCACAAAGTCATTTGAAATCCATTTGCTCCCTTCACTTATCTTTTCATTCAAATCCTAGCATACATGCATCGTAATACTCTAACCAACAAATTTAGCATTGTTATCAAATCCATAGCCCTCCTAAAACGAGCGAAGCCTGAGTCTGTAAGTGGAATCGACATTTTTCAGTGTTTTCAAAAGACACAAGAAACGCAAAGTAGTAGAAACATAATGAGCATCCAGTACCTTTTGAAAGACAAACCACAATGAATGGAGGAAAAGTAGGCTTTACCACTGATGAATGAGCTCTGAAACTTTTTGCCACAGATGCATCTACCAGATCCCAGAAGAAAATGAAACCATCTTCAGATCCACCAGTTACATGGGCGTCAGTATTGGTGAGGCAACAGTCTAATTTATATGACTGATACAAAAGCATCCAATCGAAAAATAAGAACTCATGAAAAATGAGGTAAATATTACAAGGTCATGATGACAGCATATAGAAAGGGAAAAAAAAAGAAGAACTGAGAACACTCATGAGGGAGTGCTTTAAAAGTAAAACCAGCGAAAATTTAGCAATGCCCCCTAACTCGGCACCTTTTTTCACTTTTCCATCTTAAACTCCAATTGTGCCACTTTTCCCCATCTGTTAATTCTGTTAACTATTTTGTTTAATTCAGGGTTATTTTCATCCATTTAAGTTAAGACTTGGTTACACCTCTACATTAATGTCTTCTCTCAAAATTTTGCAGCCCAACTGGATCCCCCCATCTTCATGATCTTTATCTTCTGTGCAAATGTTCTGTTAATTCTGTCATCTATTCCGTTAAATTTAGGGTTATATTCATTCATTTAAGTAAAGACTTTATTCAACCTCTACATTAATGCTTTCTCTCCAAATTTTGCATCCCAATTGGATTCCCATCTTCAAGATCTGTATCTTCTGTGCAAATGTTATAATATTAAGAGATCGAATCCTAAGAAATTAGTCCTGACTTGAATAGACAAAACTAACCCACAATTTAATGAAGCAGCTGATGGAATTAACAATTTTTAACAGTTGGGGAGGAAATAGCATGAATTGAAAGTAAAGGGGTGCCCAGAACCAGAATGAAATTTAAGAGGGAAAAGTGCAACAAGGTACAAAGTTCAGGGTATTGATAAATATTTCCCTAAAAACGATGATAACTATACATCTGCACATTAAAGAAATGCAATCAAGTCACAAAAAACCTATTAGTATACTGGTAATACCTATTAGTATATTGAATATATCAGTTTCCAGGAAAAACAGAGAAGCGAAAGAAAAAGCCATATCCGGATGAGATAAAAGAAAGAAAATCATATGTCATGGTCCACGACTGAGAACCAAAATCCAGGGGAAACTCAGCTGCATACTGACCTTACAACTATGACCTTTGTATTGTTGAAGTAATTCACCAGATGACCTAACAAAAGGCAAGAAAGAATATGTGGAGCAGGTTTGAAAATTAAGCCAAATACGCATATACCAAAAGTGATTTTCTAAGTATTTACCTGTCGATAAGTCGTAACGTCGAATCTAAGCAACTGGCCAATATGCAGTTACCATCATTTGACATTGAGATGCAGTTTACAGGGTGTCCCACGTCATCGGATAGCTCTCTATTTCATAGAGATTGAGCATCACAGTCATCATAATAAGCTCAGTAAAACTATCAAATTAAAGTTCAAAGAATCAAACTTTAAGACACAAAAAAGATAGATACACACTATTGTTTACAAGCAAACAAATACAAGTTTTGTGATTTTTCTCGCATACCTCCCAATTCGAATGTCAAAAGTTCGAACAGTGCCATCAACACTTCCACCAATAATTTCATTCTTTGTTAAACAAACAGACATTACACTATCTGTAAATGTGTCAATTATCTGCACATTAACTACAACTATTGAGAAATTACAAACATATCAGATAAGTACGAGTGAAAAATTAAAAAAAAAGGAATAAAAAAAACAAGGAATAAAAACAAGGGATAACCTGAATTGGTTCATTGCTGTGAGACCTGCAGTCCCAAGCACGCAATGACTGATCAAAGCCTGCAGAGACAACAACAGATGAATACTCATTGAACTTGACAGCATTCACCTCACCTTCATGGCCCCGAAACTTTCGAATCACTCGACCCGTAGCCACATCCCAATAAAAGACTTGTCTGTCACCACCGCATGAGCACAATTTCGAATTGTCGCTACAAGAAGAATCACAATTTCAAAAAAAAAAAAATCACAGAATTAGGGCAACTGTGTTCAATGAAGAGGTTAAAAAGAAAAGGAAGATAGTGAGAGAGACTTACGAGGTGACATGAACGTCACGGACCTCACGGCCATGGGACTTGTAGGTCTTGATGTGGATGCCACGGTGGGGGTTCCAGAGTCTGATGGTTCGGTCTTTGCCGGCGCTCAGGCAGTAATTGCCGTCGCTATTGAATCTGGCTGCTAATACTGCTCCCTCGTGCCCTCTCAACACGTTCGCCTCTGTCGTTGGCAGATCCGCTACGCTCATCTTTGCGCTGCTTCCTAATCTCTCGGGCGCCAAATACTGCTATTTTGGGAATTTTCCTCATCAATAAACGGCAGCGTTTGATTGGGCCCAAATCAAAGGATGCCTTGGGCCGGTCGGGAGGTTATGTTGTTGGGCGTAGGGGTGGGTACGGTTCGGTTCGATATGGATATTGACAATATTCAAATTTAAATCATTAAAATCTTAATGGTTCGATACCGTTTAGATATTCTAAAATTAGAAATAAAACCGTTTCGATCCAAATCGTTACTAACGGTTCGGTTTGAATCGAAACGGTTTAAAACCGTTAAGAAATAAAAAAATAAGGATATAGAAAAAATAAGGATATTTAAAAAAAAAATTAATACTCAATATTCAAACAAATTTATATTTAGCTTGCTAAGTATTGAATTGCAAACATTATCATTATAATAAGATTTATCAAACACACCAACTATTTAATAATTTTTTATTATACTCTTATATGAGTATACATATACTTATATGGGTATATCCAGGTATCATTTTATTTTTATTATTTTTACTTTGTATTAATAATAGATTTAAATATTAATAAAAATTAATATATTTTTTAACAGTTTGGTTTGGATTTAACGGATTTTCAAAATGAAAATCCAAATCCAAACCGTTACTAACATAACGGTTTGGATTCTCAAACCGTTTGACTTTTATCCGGTCAAACTTAAACCGTTGGATAAATAACGGTTTGAAGCGGATCGATTAGCGGTTTTAATGGATTCATGCCCACCCCTAATTGGACTTGGACGCCCTAAAATTTGATTTTAAAGCATATTTATGGTTTCTAATCGGAAGTAAAGTTTGTGGTATCGTGCAATGTTTTGGTTTTAAGTTTAAACTGAAGTTCCTATACATAGTGCTTATTTTCGACTATTGTTGTTTTCAAACTTGACTGGGTAGTAGGTGTTCCCTATTTGAACAGATGAACATATGCAATGCGCAACCCTACTTTAGGTTGTGCAAGTATTGTGCTTGTTACGGGAAGGACTTGGTTTGTATTTGGCGGGCATTCATCTGTTTGGTCCTTCTCTGAGATAAGATTCCAACTATCGTTGTATTCACTTCCTAGTAGAGCCATTTAACCTTCCTTATATTCCATGGATGCTGAACCATGTCAATTTTTTGATGGGTTTTTCAAAATTTTACTGAGCTTGTGAAGGTTACTAAGGATGACAATTCCTAATATGACTCAAAACTCGGACGGAATTAAACCGAGTTAACCCGACTCGATAAACATTTGGGTCAATTTCAGGTCAACCCGATATAATCCGTTTATTAAACAAGTGGATTTCGGGCCAAACTGTGAATCCATTTAATAACATACTAACCTGTTTATTAAACAAGACGAACTCGACCGTGTTGATGTATATGAATTTTAGGATTTCCTGGGCCTTGATCGGGGCTCGCCGATTTCTAAAATTCTGAAGTGCACTGCGATGTCCCTGCACTTTTTTGTAGGATTTTAGGTAGTTTTTGAGCCCTTGGAACTGATCATTATAATCCCCAAACCTTGTTGAACTATTTGGTGAAATTTTTGAAATTTTTGGCAAAATTTCCAGTTTGATCTGCCCGCCATCTGCGGCAGAGCTCCAGCAAGGATAGTCAACTGACGGACAACGGTCAACGTTGTTAGTCAACCGTCAGTCGACGTTAAGTCCACGTCAGTTCTAACAGCCAACTAACGAAATATTCCAGCAATATTCCAGATTGCACGCGTGCTCATTTTAGGACATTTTCTAGCCATTTAAGCGCGTTTTAAGCCATCTTAACACCGTTTAAACCGATTCAAGTGAGATTCCTTATAGTTTTACTTGGATTTTGAAAGTAACCTTATGACTGAAATTATTTTGGATTTGGGACGAAATCGGACGAACATGGTTTTGAACATCGGGTGATCTCAACTCCCCGATCAGTTTGTGAGTGGACCCATTTCCCTGAATTGATTTTAATATGTTATCCCTTGCACATTTTATGATCTTATTCCTATGATATCTTTGAGCATGCATGATTCATTATGTGCTATTCATAGTATGTTTGAGATGATTGATTTATGATGCATACATAGATTTACTGGTTATGATATGATGTGATGATCATGCATAGTATGTATGTTATCAAGTCACATGTGCATTGCATATTAGTCCCCGGGGCATTGATGAGATAGTGTTAGGACCCACTTAGGAGTCGCTGGTATCTAGTATCTATCTGTAGGCCATAGACCAGCCTCCATGTGATCGTTCACATGCGCTACTCGCTATACTAGTTAAAAAGCGTCAGCCTTTCCCCGAACTCTAGTGGACTCGTGGTGATGGTGTGATGCAACCAGTCTTCATGTGGTCGTGGTATGCGAGTAAGATACCTAGTTTATATTCCGAGTATGAGACTCGAGGCAACTCAAGAGTAATTTGATATGAGTCGATGATGTGATGTATTTATCATTTCTGCATGGCTCATCTGATTGCATCTTTGAATTATTATTAAATTGTTGTTATGATTATTTCTTGTATTACGTGCAAGTATATTATGACTCTTTTTTCAGGATGTTATGAAAATTGAGGGGTTAAAGGTTATTTATAGAAAATGATTTTACATTGAAATAACAACGTGGTCCACTCACCCTTTGTGTTTTAATCCCATAAGGTTTTGTGGCACGCACGTATTTTTAGGAGTTTGGAAGGTCCTCTAGCACTCACTCCCGGACACGGAGTGAAGTTGACAGTTCAATCGGGTATCGGCAGGTAAAGTCTTTGTGTATGATCACCAGTTAAGGACGTCCGTGCTCTAAGTTTCCGCTGACCGGTGAAATGTGATCGATTTTTACTGGTTAGGTTTTACCCCGCTATCCAAAAAGAGTCTTTTTAATTCAAAAATGGCTTCGTCATCTGGACATCATCATCCAAATGTCAACCATCACTGACAAGACCCATCCCAATCCCCCCGGGATTAGTGCGGGATGACCCTGCTCCCGTCTGACACGAAATGTCAGACAAGGGATGATTACGACCTTTGCCCTCTCGGGCTATCAGAGTACGCCATGATCCGGATGAGGTATGCGATATCTCGGTCTCTGCTACAGTCCACATCTGATGTCAACCTAAAGGGCAGTCAAAACACTAAAAGCTGTGAGTGGACAAAACAAGAGTTTATAAAACATTCCCATAAAGAGAAGACATTTGTACCCTTCACTAAAAAGCATGCATGCGTTCGAAAACCATTTATCTAGAAAAACCATAATGAAATCAAGTACACGGGCCACTGCCCAAATCCATAAGGGACTCAGCCCAAATCATAAGAAACTAACCATACGAGCCACTGCCCAAAACCTGTGTAAACACACATCATATATCATAGATAGCATACATCACATATACATATAATTCACACAACCAATCCTGTCACGGTTTCCAAAGCTACGCGCGTGCTACCCAGGTCTCAATCCGAGTCTTCTCAAAGTCAAGATCAATGTCCGCAGACTACTGACCCTACCCGAGGTAATAGTAATCATAGCCTTCCTGAGAGTAAGGAACCCAACTGGGGGGTGACTCCACTCAGTCGGTGCTCCGTGACTACTCCGGGGTCCACCCAGGCCAACGACCCTCCCCGGAGGAGATAATAGAAGTAAAGGAAGGTATATGAATACATATATATACATAACATAAACACTCATGCCCGGTTCCCTTGAACCGTCATGATCTATAACATCCATAACAAAGGTTCATGCCGGTTCCCATAAACCGTCATGAACCACAATGACCTTTCCAGAGTTCATGTCGGTTCCCATAGACCGTCATGAACTTGGAAATCTATCTAGGGTCCCTGACCCAAAATCATCAGTGTAAAACAACTAGGTCTCGTGCCCGAACATATGACTCAACTGGGCACCGTGCCCGATATTTAAGGGTCAGTCACGACTCCGATCATAGTGATGCGTGCAACCATCCATCCAGGACCGCTCTCAATCCTGGTATGTCGACGTGAACGAATCAACCGACGCGACCACCACAAGATCATGATGCACTCATCACCGATCGCTATCCTGAACCGTCAGCACTCCGAAGTCGAGCCTCCCAGGCTGCCCGACCACGAATCGTGCATCGTGACCTCTCCGGAAGGAACACATCCTAATCTTGAGGCGAGTGTCGTATCGTCGATTGTCGTGCACATAGCACCTGTCGCGACCACGATTTAGACCCGAAGGTCGTAAATAGTGTCATATGCCCGAGACCAAACCAAATGGGTCTTATACCCGAGTTTAGTCTTTTAGAAATCCAAAACCATTTCATTTAGACCAATAAAGAAATACAGACCCGTATAGGCACCGTATAGGGCCGAAACCTCGAAATACGTGCCTATACGTAACCACACATCCAAATGCACTCATGACATCACAAACAAGTATTTAAAACATATAATAAACATTTATGCATGCACCAATTTAGAAAACAAGGTCCACTCACAGACCGTCCAAGCTGCTGCCTCGATTTGCGTGCCATACGGCTCCTCGAGCCGATCACCATCACCGGGACTTCCAAACCGATCACCATCATACGGCTCCTCGGCTTCTACCTATTTTTAAAACCGAACCTAAACCTTCGGACACCCTGAAACCTATCGAAACGATGTCTGATTGACACAAAACCAATCCCAAAATGTTCGTTACATCGAATAGATGATTTCACATGTTGAAACCTTCCCCAGATTCTTCCCCACGCGCCGCCTGAAGTGGCTGCGCGTGGGAGCCACGCTCTAGTGAATAGTGTCATCCCCTACCTCGCGTCGACCGGTCTGAACCGGTCCGGTCCGGTTCACCTGCAACTTGGACCGGCGTGACCGGTTCAAGCTCATTCCGGCCCAGTTTTTCACCGTTTTCAATCCTAATCAATCCTAACCTTCCTATAATCGTCCTAGGAACCTAACCCAATTAATTAGGGCACCTAAAACCCACGAAACCCGACCGACCCAATTTTTCCTCTTCGGTTCAATTTTCCAATCTCCTCCCCAGGCTTCCCCGACGTCCAAACCTTCACCAAACCGTCCTAAAAACTCCCTAGGAACTTTATTAACTCAAAACCAACACCTAAAACGGCCTATAACAACCGAAATCGAAAATCAATTTAAAATGGGCAAAACCGATACCTGCATGGGTTTTGGGCCTCCGCCGTGCACGGCAGCGCCGTCCTGGCCAGCCACCACCTCCGTCAATCTTCTCCTCACTCCCTGGTCTCAGTCCTGGTCGAAATGGGTGATGGTTGGCTAGGTTTGGGTTGCACGGATGGGAGAAAATGGTGGGTGTGAGATCGAGTATTTGAGTTTGAATGAGGAAAATGAAGATGGACGATGCATGAAGCTGACATGACCCATCCCAATCCCCCCAGGATTAGTGCGGGATGACCCTGCTCCCGTCTGACACGAAGTGTCAGACAAGGGATGATTACGACCTTTTCCCTCTCAGGCTATCAGAGTACACCAGGATCTGGAGGAGGTATGTGTTATCTCGGTCTCTGCTACAGTCCACATCCGATGTCAACCTGAAGGGCAGTCAAAACATTAAAAGCTGTGAGTGGACAAAACAAGAGTTTATAAAACATTTCCATAAAGAGAAGACATTTGTACCCTTCACTAAAAAGCATGCATGCATTCGAAAACCATTTATCCAGAAAAAACCATAATGAAATCAAGTACACGGGCCACTACCCAAATCCATAAGGGACTCAGCCCAAATCATAAGAAACGAACCATACGGGCCACTGCCCAAAACCTGTGTAAACACACATCATATATCATATATAGCATACATCACATATACATATAATTCACACAACCAATCCTGTCACAGTTTCCAAAGCTACGCGTTTGCTACCCAGGTCTCAATCCTGGTCGAAATGGGTGATGGTTGGCTAGGTTTGGGTTGCACGGATGGGAGAAAATGGTGGGTGTGAGATCGGGTATTTGAGTTTGAATGAGGAAAATGAAGATGGTTGATGCATGAAGGGGAAATGGTGTCCATTGGATGGGTGACACTTGTCACTCATCCATTGGGCATCAGGAAAAATATTTGGGCCCACTAGAGTCCAAAAGTGAACTCATCTCGTAATTCGTGCAATAGTGCACTTGAACTTCCGTGAACCGTAACTTCACCGTCGAACGTCCGAATTCGACGTGCCACCTGTGTATGGATTCGTATCGTACTTATCTACGTAACGGTCCTTGGCCCTCGGCCATCGAACCTCTCGGTCAAAAAGTCAACATTTGCCCCCTTTTAACCAAAATTACCAAAATGCCCCTAAACTTCCGAACGTCATAACTTCCTCCTCGAACGTCGGAATTGAACGTGCCCCCTGTCTATGAACTCGTGACGTCACAAACTACGTCAAGGTCATCGGTCAAAGTCCATTTGACCGCCCGTTTGAAAAGTGAACATTTTGCCACGACCGGGGGCAAAACGGTCATTTTGCATCGTCGTCCGATTTCGCCCTACTAATCACGGATTAACCTCACTAATCGTGATTAGTCACTAATTTAATCTATGAATTTGGTATGGGTCGTTACAATCACACCTCGACCTTCATGCCACAAATAGACTTTCCGGGTCGGGGTGTGTCAGTTTGGTATCAGAGTATGATTCTAGGATACGTGATTAGTTTTCAAATGCTTGATGATCATATGACCCGATAACCAATGTCAGGGCCACTCCTCGAGTAGCTAATTACGCCTTTTAAATGCTAGTTGTTAATGGTTTACGATTTGATGGTGCATCCCCACATGTAAATCGGGGTTCGACATAACTTTTATCACCTATAGATACACGATTATTAAGATTACATTACGTCAAAATTCGGGTTCGGGTGGTGCTTACGAGCTTGGGGCTCGTAATGGATGGTGTGAACAAGTTTTTCGGCGATGAGTGACGAATTCGAGGTTAATGGACGAACTCGTTTGATGGTTTGCCTGGCGGCAAAATCTTTTGCATCATTTTACGATTTTGAGTTGACTTTGTCGACCAAAGCTTTCGAGAACTACGACGTTATGACCGACTAATGAGGTCGTCCTTTTCAGGACATAGAACCCCATCTAGGGATTTATGCAAAGGTTTTTGTAAATAATCTGTCTTATGAGTTTATGACGCCTTAAGGGCTACGAAGTAGATAGTTTCTCGATTATCGTGTCTGAGAGACGTTTATCTCAGATCGAGATCATGTAACCCATCGTGGGTTTCCTATTGAGAATTTCCCGACCGTTTGGGAATCGTATCACTATTTTGTAGTTGTGTGACCCAAACTCTTGAAGTATGAACCCTAGAAACTTTCTGATTTCTTGGTTCCAAAATTTCCTTGCTTTTTATGCCTTTCTTTGAGAAACTATCTTGGAACCGAGTCATTGTTCCCTCAGACGCTTTAAAACGAGGTTAACGGTTTTTCTTCAAAAAAAAAAATTTGTTACTTTGCTTGTTCTTACCACTAGATTACTTACTAGAGACGTTTACTTCTTCATGTGAAGTTATTGTTGTGATGGTTTTATTTTTCAAATGACTTGAGTTTACTCAATGAAATCCCGGTATTGAGATTGTACCACATATTATGATGTGATACATCTTGACGCCATATGGATTTACTGGACTTGTTGCTAAACTTATTTACAACTTGAAATTCTGTCTTACTAAATTATGCATTTTTACAACCGGGGATCACGTTCCCTGATTTGTTGTCTTTATATAAAAGTTGTTTTAAATCACAATTTTGGAGTTACTTTCGGTAAGCGCTTTTGATTTTAATGACGGTTCAGTTTTAATGGATTTTATTTCCTGACGAATTTAGTAAACACCTTTAAGTCCCTTAAGTCAATTGCATGTTTTTGTGTTTACGTCATGTCTCACATACTCGATTTTGAGCTACCGCTTTTCTTTAACTTTTCCTAGAAAATTTTACGTGACCTTGTTATTTAGACAAAATTTGAGTTTTATCTACTCCCTTTTTAAATGAACAATTTTGGAAAAGAATTTTTGAGATCCTTGAGTCTTCAACTTTCGCTTTCGGAAGCAATCCTTCTCTTCTCGGGTAACTTAACTTCTGGAAAGTTTTCTTGTTTTGGGCATTTCAGTTGAGAATTGTTTAATTTTGGTTGTGGATGCCTTGTCTTACGGACTTCACCTCCCCATCTTATTTGGGAGTTAAAGTACCAGATCAATCCTTAAGCTAGTCCATTGGCTCAAAATAACGTCTTTGATTTGGAGGGCGAGTGTGGTGAAAGAAGTACTCCAACATCTTTGCTTCTTATCGTGACCATTGATTTAGATGTTGGTTTAGGAGATATTTGGAATGAAATGTCAATACAATTAGAATCTAAAAGTGTGATCTCGGATATATTTGCCGCATTTATGGGTGTTAGACTCTTCGGGCTTATAGAAAGACCATTCACTTCTCGTCACACCCTTTCTACTTTGGTTCGCGTGTCGGGAAGTTGTGGGGTTAGGTACCCATGCTTAGCATTGACTATCGAGATTGTGGCAAGTTCCTCACTTCTTAGTTACTAGCCTTCTTCTCTTAGTGGCCATTCGTATACTTCATCGTTCGGTGTTTTAAATCTCAGATCCCAAGTTCGGATTTGAAACAATCCCCAACTAGATTGAATCAATACATTTTATTCTGCCTCATTTGGTTTGTCGTCTTCGGACCTTAAGTCACCTTTGAGTAGTATACGCTTTATCCTATCGATGTGCTCGTTACGCTAATATATGGGCCATACTTCTGTGACACCTTTGAACACTTGATGGTAAGAATCGAACTTCACTGAGAATTTGGGGGTGTATGTACAATGGGACTTTCCTCCCTCAACCTTGCCTTGGAATTCGATGCCTCAACATGTCACAAACTGGTACCCTAAAATGGGTAGTTTGTTGAGGATCTTCTTGAACACATTTTGACCAAGTTGGTTGGATCCAAATTCTATCCACTATTGTACACTCCTAGTCGAATATGATACGATGACGTGTGCAATTCCCCTTTGATTTGGAGTACAAGCGTGACATTTTTGTCCCACTAACACCAGCGATACTCTGCCTTAACCTGGAATATATGTAATATCAGGATGAACGACGATCTTCATCTCGTGGTGTAGAAAATTATCTTGACTTGTACCCTCCTTGTTAGAAATGACTTTTGACTGGCATATGTGTCATCCAAACTTACTTTGGGTCATGTCAAACTACCCTTTGACACGAAAACCTTCTTTGGCCATGATTTAAAAACTTTTATATAGATAGCGAACAAACAAACAGACCTGTTGGTTCTACTACAATGGTAAACTTGCATCATGACTTGTGTGGGCTTAAATGCAAACTCCCAACTAAACGTTAAATTGAGTCATGGTTGTGGTATCGAAACTCTGTTGGGATGTCAGAGTAACCGACCGGAACTTTTACCTTAGTGGAGGCGGACTCGAGCATGGAGAATCTTGGTCACTATTCGCGCTTTTTGCCAGGACCTTTTCAGGCACATCTTAACTAATTCGTAGTGGTGAGTTTTTATTGCTGGATTTAGCCACTGAACTTTACTCGAGAACATTTGATCGCATTTTGCCCTTGAGCTTTAAGGTGTCGTTTTATCACTCTATCCTTTTTTTAGTAATTGCTTAAGCTTTATCTTAGACTACCTCATCCCTGTATTCTATTTCCGGACGCCACTCAAGTTGTGGAGTGACGTATCCATCCTTTGGAGTAGTTCCCCCCCCCCCCCCCCCCCCCTTCCCTCTTTGTTCAGACTTACTGGAAATGGATACTTGGAAATTCTTGAAATATATTGAACGAAGATTTAGGCATGTTCGAGACGGAAGTCATCACGCATTACGAGGTAAGGTAAGGATTTCCTTGGGGTGTTATCGCTCCATTCAATCCCTTCCGAAAGTTTACCACATCATGGGTGGTGGTAGATTGGGAAATTGCGTCAATTTGAACTCATGAGTTATAAGGAATCTTCTGAGTAATTGACATCTTCCCATTAAGGTGACAATTTTGATTTGTCGACTATCAAGGGAAACTAGTGGGACCGTTAGTTAAGAATTTTCAGCCTGAGGCTTGAGGTATTATGACAGCACCCATCCCAATCAGCCTGGATTATCGTCGGATGTACCTACTCTCATATAACACCGCGTGTCATACCAGGGATAAACTTATCACCCGCTCGGGGTTAACTAGAGTACGTCAAGATCAGTGGTGGCATGTGATATCTCGATATCTGCTACAGCCCACATCCACTATCAACCTGAAGGGTATTAAAAATCATTAAAGTTGTGAGTGGACAAAACAAAAGTTTATAAAAATCATTTAACGAAATCACATTTATACCCTTCACGTAAAAGCATGCATGCATCATAAAACAACATTTCAAATACGTTCTCGGAAGCAAGACGTATTGCTTCCCTAGTCAAATCCAGTGAAAAATGCTTCTCAATCGAAGCTAGTATCTCTGTAAGGTCTCAGCCCAAAACCAAATCAAACTAGGTCTCAGCCCAAACCAAAAAACACGTACAAGGTCTCAGCCCAAAATCATAGAAAACAAATACGGGGTGTCATCCCAAGCCAAAAACCATGTGGGATCTTCACCCACTATCAACATTGTCAGGACCGGTCCCAAATCCCCCGGGATTAACGTGGAACCCGCCTGATCCCGTCTGACACGAAGTGTTGACTACGCCCAAACTACGCATCAAATTAAACACGTAATTCGAGTGTTGTGCAATTTAAACCCTTTTTGTGTAGATGTAGTATTGGTAAATAGGGATCGTTCTTAACCGGGGAAATTAGGGAACATTAATAATGTGTTAGTGGGAGATGAATAAAAAAATAATGAATTAAAGAATTAAATAATCAAAGAATTAAATAATCAAAGAATTAATAAATTAAAGAATAGATGAATAAGAGAATAAAGAAATAAAAGGAATAAAAGAATAAAAGAATAAAAGAATAAAGAATAAAAAGGGATCAAAGAATAAAAGAATTAAAAGAATTAAAGAATTAAAGAATTAAAGAATAAAGAATAAAAGAGGGGTTTTGAAAAGATTTATAACTAAATTAAAGAAAATACTAATTAAAAATTAAAATGCAAATGCTCATGCTAATTGGAATTTACAAACCATAGAGTAGTTTCATAGACAAAACCCACATTTTTACGTAAGTAATTTCAAATTAACAATCACATTATTTAAACTACTCCTAAAAATAGACTTCTTTCTAACATTTTGCTCATAATAAACCAATCACGAAATCCTACCTTCATCATCTCAAATACTTACATATATCTTTCAATATTATAAATGCATCAACCATTAATGTGTGTCAAACATCAATATGCTTCAAACATTTACAACATGATTTACCTTAAGTTTATAATTAAATGCGCCGACAGCGATCAACATTTAATCTCTTCAATTCTACTCTAAGTGCACCGACAGCGGATAAAACACTTAACATCAAATTGAAGTTTAAGCACTAAAACATATGAAGTAAAAGAAATTCAAAAAGTAAAACACATGGAGATTGCATTCTTACTTACAAATGTTAGAAATAAAATACCAAGAACAATAGTAAAGAAGAAATGAAAATAACATAAAAATAACATAAATTACGGATAAGAATTAAAAGAAAACTAATTAATAAGAAAATCTACAAGAAGTAAAAATGGTCCCCAAAAATGTCTCTCAAAAGAGAGAAACAAAAGAACTAACTAAGAACTAAGAACTAAGAACTAAGAAAGAAATGGAAGAATGAAACTAATTGGGGACTCCCCAAAATACAAGAATTGAAGCCCTATTTATAGGTGGAAAAAGCTATCAAAAATAATATAAAAATACAATAAAAAATGTGGAACAATGGAATGATGAGTAATAAAGATTTGTGATGATGTTTAGATGTGATTTAAGTTGATTTTGTGCTGGAAAGTGGGAAAAATGGCTGGCAACCTTTGCTGGAAAAGGAGGAAGAAAGTTCGGCGGATGCATGCTGAATGGGCGGCATGGAGAACGGCAGGCGCTTGCTGAAAAGAAGGGCTTCGGTTCGGCAGGCGCGCGCCGAAGTGAATCTGGGCTGCTGGGATTGGAGTAGTGGGCTGGGCGCGCGGAATGGGCCGGAGCCTTGCGCGGGTTGGGCTTGCGAGTTGCTCTGAAGTGGGCTTTCTTTTTCTTTTTTCTTTTGCTGGGCTGGGCTGCACAATTTGAATGGGTTTGGGCTGCAAAGAATTTTGATAATTAATTAGTTAATTTAGTAATATTTCACCGAAATTCGTCCATAATATTTTCGTTAAAATTCCGATCGAGACGATTCTTTCGCCAAAATACTCCAAATTACAAACTTTATTTATTTAAACAAAAATAACACAAAATAAATTAATTTATCTAATTATTTATTATTTTAATATTAAAAGCTAAGTATAAAGGGTATAAAATAATATAAAATAATGCTTATTTGATGACCTATCAAGTGTCAGACCAGGGAAAATTCCATCTCTAGCCCTCGCCGGGGCTGTCAGAGTGCGTCAGGATCGTAGGAGGAAGAGTGTGATGTCTCGTCTCCGCTACAGCCCGCATCCGCGATCAACCTGAAGGGCATTAAAACACGAAAACTGTGAGTGGATAATTTAAACATTTTTCATTTAAAAACCTTTTCGCATAAAGATATTTATGCCCTTCATAAATACATACGCATGCATTCAAAAACATTTATCAATTATTCATAAAAACCACTTGAAAACATTTTCTAAAAAACTTTCGAGGGTTCATGCCCGGCCCCATAAACCGTCATGATCCATAATTCCAATTGGGTCCTCGACCCGAAATCACAAAACTTGTAAATCAAACCAGTAGGGACTCAGCCCAAATCCTTTCTCAGTGAAATACCAAAATGTACAATATGGGGTCTCTGCCCCCAAATCATTTCATAAAACCTCATACGTACCGTCATACGTATAACCCACCCAAGGCACTTCCGGAGAAGATGCCCACTCGGGGCAAACAACCCCTAGGGATCACATCCCTGAAATAGTCACGATATCAATCATCTTTATCTAGTGTGCACACTACTCGGGGTCTCACTCCGAGTCTTCTCCTAGGAATCTCCATCTGGGAGGCTCAATCCCTGGATCTAGTCCGAGCTCTCTCTCTGGATCTAGTCCACACATCTCACCGGAGTCTGGTCCGGGACCACAACATAAGTAACCTCCACTCCTGGAACGGGATCCCTATGGGGATACCCATTCTGGTCTGTGGATCGTGACTCTCCAGGTCGACACTGGAGGAGACCATATAAACATATGGATGGTTTCATTCACATTTTCAAAACTTTCTTTCTCAAAACTCATTTCAACTGGGTTTCAAACCCGATTCATCTCAACGGGATTCCTCGAATCCGATTCAAATCAGTTTCACAAGCATCGGCCTAAATCCTCAGTTCCACAGGGTCTCATGCCCGAATACTCATTTCATAACTGAACTGGGACTCAAGCCCGATGTTACATTCAACTGGGCATCAAGCCCGATACCACAGTTAACTGGGCCTCAAGCTCGAACCGTAAAGCAACGGGGCCTCAAGCCCGATTTCATAACCAATAGGGTCTCAAGCCCGATACTACAGTCAAATGGGCCTCCAGCCCGAGATTACAACCAACTGGGCCTCAAGCCCGAATCATAAACCAACGGGACCCTCAGTCCGATCGTATAATGCAAATGGACCCTCGGTCCGATTCCTCGTCAAATCAAATGGACTCCAAGTTCGAGAGTTGTAAATCAAATGGGTCTCGTGTCCGATTTCATATTTCTAAATCCGAAATTCATTTATTAAACCCTCGTTGAAAATGTGATACGCAAAGGTACGACATAAAGCCGAAAATCTCGAAAAACATGCAAATATGTCGATTCTAAGATACCACAAACAAATGCACTCAAAGTATCACAAAATACGTATTAAAAGCATTTATAAACATGTATGCATGCATCAATTTCGAAAGAAAGGTCCACTCACATACTGTCCGAGCTGCGGCCTCGATTTGCGTGTCATAGGCTCTCCCGAACCGATCACTATCACCGGGACTCCCAAACCTGTCCAAATTTTAAAAGAAGGTTATTAACTACTTAATTAACCTCCCATTAAAGCCCCGTAATTTTCCCAAACTTTTGACTATTTTTAAACCGACTCTAAACCTTCCGATAGCCCGAAACCTATCGAAATGATATCGGACTAATACGAGACCAGTCCCAAAATCTTCATTACATCGAATAGAAGATTTCATATATTGAACACTTCCCCAAATTATGGCCCACGCGCCCCTAGAAGGTCCAAAATACTGTTCATCGTCCCTAACCTCCAGCTGAACCGGTTCACTGTTCACATCCACTGTGCTGGACCGGCGTGACCGGTTCGGCAGTTTTCCTCCCCTATTTTGGTCCGATTTCGACCCTAATTAATCCTATAATTCCTATTTTTTTCATTCCCTATCAATTTCTATCATTAAAACCACCTAAAACTACACAAAACCCATGGTTTAATTCTTGAACCATACGGTTCAAAGCTTCCAAAACTGCACCATGGCTGTACAACCGTCCAAAACTTCCCAAAACCATTCCATTAGGACCCTAATGACTTATTAAGCCCATCCTAATCATCTAATATCAACTATCCACAAAAACACAATTATGGATCAAAACCGAGCATTACCTCGGGTTCGGGCCTCCGCCGTGCATGGTGGCTCCCTCCTGGCCGGCCACCATCATCCTCAGTCCTTCCCTCACTCTCCTGGTTCGTCAAATGATCATGGGTTGAAGGTTGGATGGGTTTAGGTTGCACAGAGATGGAGAGAAAGGGTGAGATCGGGTAAATGTTTTGTGTTTTGAATGGAGAAAATGGAATGGTCGATGAATGAAGGAAACGAGATGGCCTGTGGATGGGTGACACTTGTCACTCATCCATTGGGCCTCCATTAAATATCTGGGCCCCACTAAAGTCCAAAAGTTAACTCATTTTGTAATTCGTGCAATAGTGCACTTGAACTTTCGTGAGCCGTAACTTCGTCGTCGAACGTCCAAATTCGACGTGCCGCCTATCTATGGATTCGTATCGTCACGATCTACGTAACGGTCCTTGGCCCTCAGCCATTGGACCTCCTGGTCCAAAAGTCAACTATTTGCTCCTTTTAACTAAAATTACCAAATTGCCCCTAAATTTCCGAACGTCATAACTTCCTCCTCGAACGTCGGAATTGAATGTGTCACCTGTCTATGAACTCGTGACGTCACGAACTACGTCACGAACTATGTCACGGTCATCGGTCAAAGTCCATTTGACCACCCGAATGAAAAGTCAACATTTTGCCACGACTAGGGGCAAAACGGTCATTTTGCATCGTTCGTCTGATTTCGCCCAACTAATCACGGATTAGCCTCACTAATCACGATTAGCCACTAATCTAATCTAGGAATTTGGGACGGGTCGTTACAATCATCCTCAATGTTAGTCACAATTCCAATCCTAGCATATGTACAAATAGCTCAGGACCGCTCACAATCCCAGCATGTTGTCGGGAACAAATCACCTGCCGCGACTGTCTCTAGATCATCGTGAACACATCACCGATCGATCTCAGAGAATAACATCGACACTCCTAAGTCGAGCCTCCCTCGGCCTTAGCCTCTAGAGGCTGCTCGACAATAGGCAGGCCTCGTGACCTCTCCGGAAGGAACACATCTGTAGTTCGGAGGCGAGCGTCGTAACACCTGGGACTCGAACCAGAATGTCATCATCATCGATCGGGACTCTAACTCGATCATCTAGGACTCTAACCCGTGATATCACACATAGGGCCATCTGCCCGAAATATCATCAAATGAGTCACAGCCTGAAATATCACCAAATGGGTCAGAGCTCGAAAACCAGTGTCTAACGACACTTCATATCCCAAGATTCCTCGAATCCTATCAAATCCACAACTGGGTCTCATGCCTGAAATATAATCCGAGATTCCTAAAATCCTGTCAAATTCACAACTGAGTCTCATACCCGAAATATCTTTCATAAATCACATAACTGGGTCGCAGCTCGACGTATCTCACGTTTGACTATACTCTAAGTCAAACCTCAAATCAACTGGGGTCATATGCTCGAAAGATATTTCCAAATCCGAAAACCATTTTCTCATTTTCAAACCACTTTCAAATCATCGTTCAACTGGGACTCGTGCCTGAATCTCGATTTCATGTATCTCGTTGAAATTCTCCAAAACTGTAGCTCAGTTTCTCAGTATCACGCCTCACTATGAAACCTTCGGAATCATATAAAACACAAGCACATAGTATACTCGGTTGGAGCCTAAACATCATATAAAACTGAAAACTCGAACTACGTGCAATAACTCATTTTCCTACAAAAATGCCAAACAATTCATATTCAAATCACATGTACTCATGGCATCTAAAATCATGTTCATAACATATATAAAACATTTATGCATGCAGCATATTCATAAAAAAGTCCACTCACAGACCGTCCAAGCTTCACCTCGAAATGCGTGCCATAAGCCTCTCCGGGCTAATCCAATCTCTCCGGGTCATTTGGACCTGTCCAAAACACACTCAAAGGATACTACCAACCTAGCAAAGTCCTAATCAAGAACCCCCAACATTCTCGAAAAAGTCAACGTGTCCTGAACACGCCTCTTTAGGCTTTAAACCTCAATATGACCAACCTGATGATCTCCGATCGACTCGAAACCACCACCACTGGATTCGTATCGTCTAAACCTTTAAAATGATATTGGTCCCACCTCGAAATATGTGCCATGTACCCCCAAGTACGGGTCAAATGTACGATCAACGTTGACTAAAAAGGCAAGGCTGACGTCAGCAAAGTCAATGCTAACTTTAGTGGTTAACGATCAAAGTCAGCGCATCAGTCAGCAGTGACATCATCTCTGACATTCTGACATCTGACAAGTGTCAGCTGACATGTCACGTCTGACAGGATGACGTCATCAATGACATCATCTCGTCCATGTCCTTCGACCACCGTTTTCGAAGCCGTTGCTTCCTACACAATCGTCTGATCCTATGCAATCAATTTATGGACTCAAAACACATAAGAATGGCTTGGAGATTATCTGTTCGATTTGATCCTCACGGCCCAATTTCAAGCCTCCGTCCAGAGCGTTCCCACCATCCTCCGTGCCCCAAAATGTTCCTACCAGTTCGTTTGAGCTCTACAGACCCCACCAGATCATCAAAATCGATCCTAAACATCCCAAAACGAAATTAAAAAATTTGAATTTAAAAAGGGTTTCGGGTTTACCTCTCCTCTTGCTTCCTCCACCGTCCACAGTGGCCCTACCACCTCTTCACCGTCTCCTGGTCTCTCAGCCTTTCAGTCTCACCCAAGCATCACGGGGAAGGAAGGAATAGGGTTTGGGTTGAATTGGGTTTCGGGTTTGGTTCGAATGAAACAGAGAAAGAGGTGGGTGCATGTATGTGTGTTTGTGGGTCCCACACTAAATGACAAACTATCACTTGCCTCGTAAAATGTGCCACTATAAATAGTACTTGGGACTTTTCGTGACCCATAACTTTCTCCTACGATGTTCGATTTTGACGTGCTGTTTGTCTATGGACTCGTATCGACTCGATCTACATAACGGTCCTCGGTCGTGCATTGGACCTCCTAAGTTAAAAGTTAACTTTTTACCCTCGTCTAGGGGCAAAATCGTAATTTCACCTTTAAAGTTCGATAATCCTCGACTAAGTCCCGATTACCCTCGCTAATCCTCAATTAATTCATAATTAATCCTGTAATTTGGGACAGGTCATTACATGTTACCCTTCTTCTCCTAAAGATCAAGTCGAATCAGACACGTACTTGGTGCCTTATGTATCCTTGTGTTGGATCGTTGAGTTAGAAGGACCCCTTTAGCTTTGCTAGCTATCCGAAGTACCCCTAGACACATATGGTCAGATTTTCCACTACCTTTATCGCTAGAGATTGACTGAGTTTATATCCCTAACATAGACCACTATTTTTATAAGAACTGCATCAAATTTTCTTGGAACCTCGAGGCTGTTCGAGATTAGCTATCCGAATACGAGTTGGACATCTTAATCCATACTCTGGGAGAACCGTTGCGAAGGTCGTTTTAGATGGTGGGTTAGTTTGGACCCTATTGGACCCTTAGGGTGGAGAATCACCCTTGCCGTAAAGAAGTTTGGGAGGAATCACCGACCTATTGTCAGATGGATCATCGAGGACGGTAAACTGATTGAATCTAAACTAGTTACGTTGCAGCACATTTGGAACATTGGAGTTTTCCTATACTTCACCTACTCGGTTTATTTGTGAAGCGGAAAATTGACCTATTCGAGCGTGTTTGGTATCTCTCCGAGCCTAGACTAACCGTTGATTGGGGTCAGCTGGTTTATGATATATGATTTTTGACCCTTGATGAAAGATTGTAGCATGATGGCTCTTGTATTTATTTGAGAGTTGATTGTTTTATTGTTTGATTTTATATTCTAAGTGATGCAAATACTTGGTTATGTGCTGGGAAAAGCTATTATTAACCAAAGTCTCTGAAGCTTAGTGATTTTCAAAAGTTAATTCTTATTTGAGAATTGGTGGGACTCCCCCCGACTAGTGACTTGAATATTCGAGGATGAAATTTCTTTAAGGGGGTAGGTTGTAATGAGCCGGATATCGAGGAAACGTGAAATTGAGAAATTTAAGGAGAAAGGACGATTTTGGCCCTAAGTCAAAAAGTTGACTTTTTTGGTCAAAGTCAAATGTTGAATTTTTGACTAGGATGGTTTTTGGTGATTTCGAAAATGCCATTCAAAAGGTCTCAGTCTCCCGAGTACATTGACATGCAGAATGCAGAAAACGGAGATTGTTTGAGGTCGTTTCGGGTCAAGAACCCTTAAGGGTATTTTGGTAACCACTAAGGGCATTTTGATCATTTTGCTCAATGACCAATTGTATTTGGACAGGTGTCCAACTTTGGGTTGTTCTGGCATCTCCTCCCCACCATCGTCTTGTTTCTTTATATATATGAGGTGTGTGATGTATGTTGGTTTGGAGGGCCTTGGCCGAGGGCCATGAAAGTTTATGAACTCACCCAAGGTGAGGGAAAGGTAAACCAAAGAGACAAGAAACCTTGAGAAGAAAGTAGAGTGAAGAGAAACAGAGGGAGAGCGATGAGATTTGGGAAGGAAGGACAGGGAATGAGCAGTTCTAGTTTTATAGATACCATGGATTTTGATGTTTGCTTTCGGTTCTTCAATAGATGATGGAAAAGTTTGGAATCCAAGCTTATGGCTCCGTTCTGATTGATCAAGCGACGCAAATAGGTTCAGAACATGATGCTTGGTTGTTGGGAAATGGTCCTGGACGAAGATCGAAACGTGGTCGAGAAGGGAAGGCATTTTCTCCTAATTTTTAGCCTTTTTTTCGTTTTGAGGTCGTAGATCCACCATGGAGATGGATTAGAGGGTAATAGACGAAACAGAACTGAAAAACCATAAGAAATTATGGTTTTATGGCCGGTTTGGGTCGCTAGGTCTGGGTGACCTGAAAACTAGTAAAACGGGTCGACTAAGGTTGAAGACGATGAATAATGCCCCGCGCATGAGGCTCAGGTGCAGGGGCTTTTCATGGCTCGTGAGGGGCGCATAGGACACTGTTTGAGAATGTGTTCAACACAAAAGTTTTTGTATTTGAGCATATAATTCCAATAGTACCATTTTCGAGGCGATCAAATATCGGCTTAGAACAAATTTGACTGTTCGAAGATATAGGCATTATTTCAATACGTTTAAAAATTCTAAAAAATTTTGGGATTAATATATGAGTCAATTGGGATGATTATTGACCCTTAGAAGATGATTTTTGACCCAAAAAAAAATGACAATATCGAATGTTACAAGTAAGCATGCAATGTTGTTTGACTACGTGTAAGGTACGTGTGAGTGGACTTTCTTTTATCTAAACCCTATGCATGCATTTTTATATAGTTTTACGTGATTTATTATGTGAGTTTCTTGATGGTTATTTATATATGATTGTTATGGATTTTGGGATGATTTTACAGCAATTATAACTTTGCACGTTTTATGAGAAGTTGATGTGCTGCGTTATGATTAATTACTGAGTTTTGGAAAATGATTTTATACTCGATATATCATGTTTATTTGATTTTGATGATGTTAGGTGAAATGGGATTTTACGTGATTTTACTAAGGCATAAGCTCACGAGTATACTATTATCTCTGGTCTTACTGGGTTTTGAAGGTACATTTTGTACTTTAGGTTACCTGTCAGATGGAAGTAGGACCCAGGTATGTTATATATGGTGTTTTCTAGGTTGGGTCCTGTCAAAAATCCCCCTTAGCTAAAGTTGTACGAAGTCTCTCAAACCTTCCCGAGACTACTCGACACACACACGCACACATGTGAGTCTTTGCCCCTTGACCACACCATATATAGGTGTGGGAGCCCTGCGACCACTAGAACCACATAAACTGTGGATACCAACTTGTTGTGAAGACGATTTTGAACTCCTTCCTTCCAAGACACTCCTTACTGTAGCGTCTCCATCGCCATTTCCCTGCAAGCCCACTAAGTAGTCTTTGAACCACGGTGGCCACCACTATCACGACTTCGAGCTTGACTTGTTCAAGCCCCAAAAGCTAACCTAGGAAATCGAACACGAATAAGGTAGAATCTTGAGCCCAAACCATCACCCATTGATTCGCGGTGTTAAGGACTGCATTTTGATGTGGTTTCATATCGGTTTGAAACCTTTGGCACGACCGAGGAAACGACTACCAAAGTTGCAAACCTCGTCGAAAAACTCAGAAAAACTACCAAGATAAGCCTTCTCAATGACGCTTCGTTTTCCTAACCTCCTACGGTATTTCTAACCTAATGGTGGCCTTGCATGCCATTTCTGAGGAATTGGGCCACGACAGTGAGTCGCCAGAATCTGGGTTCGAGGAATACCGCGACCACAATATCATGTCATGCACTCTTTTTGAATGAATCTTAACCCCACCAAGTGAGTCCCTATTCTAATCTATATTTTTCCTTCTTCAAACCACATGGAAGCAATAATCTAATCAAGCCTATTTCTTGGTCAACTCTACAGTGAAGGAAAAGCTGGACTTCGACGAGGAACTTTGGCGGACGAACTCCGATGAGGTGAGACCTGTTTAAAGCTTATCACATCCCTTCATGGAATCCTAGAATAGAGACGAACTCGTCAGTGTTGATGTATATGATTTTTCAGGATTCCTAGGGCCTTGATCGGCGCTCGAGGATTTTTGGAATTTTGAAGTGCATCTCGATGCCCCTACACTTTTTGTAGGATTTTAGGTAGTTTTTGAGCCCTTCAAACTGACCAATGTAATCCCTAAATCTTGCTAAGTTTTTTGGTGGAATTTTGGACAATTTTGGTGAAATTTCTAGTTTTTTGGTGGTTGTGCATGGCAGGGCTGGTGGCTGCCTAACAGGAACTCTAACGAGGATGGTCAACTGACAGTCAACGGTCAATTCCGTTAGATAACCTTCAATCCACGATAGTCAACCATTAGTTCTAACGGTCGACTAACAAAATATTCCAACAAAATAGGAGAATATTCCGAGGTAATATTCCATGGAATATTCTAAGAATATTCTAGATTGCCACGTGCTTATTTTAGGACGTTTTCGAGCCGTTTAAGCGCGTTTTAAGCCATCTTAACACCGTTTAAATTGATTTAAGTGAGATTCCTTATAGTTTTACTTGAATTTTTAAAGTAACCTTATGGTTGGAATTATTTAGGATTTGGGATGAAATCAGAAGATCGTGGTTTGAAACATCGGGAGATCTCGACTCCTCGATCAATTTGTTGGTGGACCCCCTTCCCTAATGGAATTTTTATATGTTATCTCTTGCACGTTTTACGATGTTATTCCTATGATATTTTTTAGCATGCATGATTCATTATGTGCTATTTATAGTATGTTCAGAATGATTGATTTATGATGCATACATAGATTTACTGGTTATGCTATGATGTGATGATCATGTATAGTATGTATGTTGGTAGAAATAGAAGACAAGATTATGCAATCTACTTTTGACAGTTAAAACCTTGCAAGTGCACAAATCAATTAAGATAGTATAGCAGGAAAGCAAGGATTGATCCTTCAAGGACTTGTATCAATGTTTTATCGACTTTATAATTTAGATTCAATTAATTCAGATTAAGACTCAAAACATAAGATAAAACAGCAACGAAAATCCAAAGACAAACTTGACACTAGATAAAATATGTGAGGCACACAAGGAACAAATAAGGAATAAAGAAAGAAAACAAAGAACATGCTTAAGTGATAATGACTTGGGGGTATTGAGTTGGTTTTGGAAGACGGAAATCAAAATAGAAAATAAAAAAAAAAGAATTGAAAGAACTGAAAGGTGTAGAAGACAAACGCAATACAGTTTCTATATTAATCTATGACCTAGAATGAGTAAAGGAAAGTAATCCACTTTAAACAATCATGAATCAACGCTATGAGTGTCTAATTTATCAATTTCAATTCACAATTAAGATGTTCACAGATTTAGCATGACATATAATTAGACTGTATGAACTCTCTCTTACTTAGCATGCTAGATATAGGACATATACATCAAACTTATATTTCTAGGTACAACCTAGCATGGAATATACTCAGATTTAGTACCTAGAAACTCATTAACAATAAAGAGAATTATAAACATCACATGAACCCTAGAACATGGCATACATCCTAAATCTTCATGAAATCAGTTTACATGATTAGTTCTTAACCTAACCACATGTTGCTAATGAATGAAAGAAGATATAGCAGTCATCCTAACATTCCCAACGACAGGCAAACATAAACAAGGTAGCTAATCTTGTAAATAGAAGCTTGAAAACAATAGGGACAGAAAATTGATTTTAATTGCGAAGAGGAATTGAAAAACAAAACTGAATCATAACATTGATTTAATCATGTCTAGGGCTTCAAAGCAGCCCTAACTACTATAACACTACTCCATAAATGAATTCAAAAACTTAAACAAATACATATAAAGTTGAAAGGCTAAACCTAAAAGTATGCACGAAGCCAAGGCTCTTGCTCTCCCTCCAAGCTTGGAACAGCTCAAACTTTGCACCATATGTGCTCTTTTGTTTTTGTGTGTTGTGTTTGTACAATGAGACCTCTATTTATAGGGGTAGATAGCTACACCAGCTACATTCTAAGAGTTTAATGCTATTTAAAAACCCTCATTGATTCTCATTATAGCTAGAATTTAGTGTAGGATTGAAACTGAAAAGCTACTGTTTTGAAATTGAACAGTGTCCCTTTATGATTAGATAACTCTCTGTAGAAATGTCCAAATAGCTAGCTATCAAAGCCATCTGAAACTAGACTTCCAAGCCTTTCCAACCATATAAAGCCCACTTTCTATTTCGTTTTGAGATTTTCGGGATAAATCCCACAGGTCTGGTGTTCTGTAGAGAACTCTCTGGGCTTATCATGGGTCACTTGTGAGCTAGGTACTCATCTTTCATTTCTTGGGCTTCAAGTAATCCATTCTTAGCTCCTCAAGTCTTTATGATTCATCAAAAATTAAGTTGATTTCGTTAAACCCTTACTTTTATCCTGAAAACATCAAAAACAACAAAATACCTTGTATTGCATAGAGATTTCAATAAAAAACTAAAGTAAAAGAGGATGTAAAAATTTAGCTTTATGCACTCAACCAATTCCCCCATACTTTGATTTTGCTAGTCCTTTACGAAAAGTAGGTTGAAGGGTAATTTCAAAGGATGACAAGTTCCTCTGATTCTTACATTTTTACAATACAAAACACATTATACCCTGAATAAAGCAAGTATCAACCATGGCTAAAAACACTAAAATTTTAGCTCAATATCATAGTTAAGCACTCCTAGCATGTTCCTAAGCACAACTCCAAGTTCAATATGATGCTTCCAATAAAAGCTCAAAATAGATTCAAGTTAGACTTCCAAAATCTCTCTAGGCATACTCTCATTTCAAACACTCAGATTTTCTGGCTAATTCATTTGATTACTCGGAAAATTTATGTGAGAGAATTTATGTATTCAAATGCAAATAGCTCACATAATTAGAGTGGAAAAATGCTATTCAAGGCAGAATTGAAAGATCTCATGAATGGAATACCAAGTACTTGAACATATGAACAATGCCATAAGCTTACCTCTATTGTATCTCCATAAGCTTAACTTCACAATGCAATAAGATCGGAAAGGTATTTGCTCTAAATGGGATGTAATGGGGCTAGGTGAAGGCTAATTGAAAAAGGGAAAGACAATAAAAGCTTATAACATACCAAGGTCTTCTTAAGGCACACAATAAGGTTGAGGATGAGCTGCATCTAAGACTTGAATGCACGGACTTGGCCTTTCATAACTTCGAACTAAATCATCTCTTTCTTTTTCTTGAGGTACACACCATCATTTTTTCTTCTTCTTTTGTTTCCTTTTTTTTTTTTTTGGTTTTTTGTATTTTTGTATTTTTTTGTATTTTTTTTTTGAGAAACATAGTGAACTTGTACTTGACTGATTTCAGAACTGGAACTTCAGAACTGGAACTTCTCAAGTATGTTGAATCTAGTACAACAACTCCCTTACCTCAACACTTGTCTTTCAATGCCTTGGTACATTCTTGAGCTAAAGGGTATGGCCAGAATCATGGTTACTGACATGTGATAGGTCGTTAATTAAACATTATTTTATATTATTTTATACTCTTTATACTTAACTTTTAATATTAAAATAATAAACAATTAGATAAAAATAATATATTTTGTTATATTTTTGTAGAAATAAATAAAGATTGGAATTTGGAGCGTTTTGGCGAAAGAATCGTCCCGATCGAAATTATAACGAAGAATTTATTAATGAAATTCGGTAGAAATATATTTATTAATTTTTAAATTAAAAATTCAATTGCAGCCCATTTACTTCTAGCCCATGCCCACATCACTGCCAAGCCCATTACGCAGGCCCAGAAACCAGCCCAAGCTAGCACGCTAAGCAGCCCTCAGCCATGGGCGTCCCTGAGATCAGTACTGGCCGAGCTCGCCCTCAATGTTTCGGTGCGCGTGCGTCGAAGATCTTTATTGTCTGTCAGTGCGTTTCAAGCGACGTCCTTAGGCTATTGTCAACGCGCGCCTACCGACAAGCTACTCCCTTTGTCAGCCGACAGGCACCGACCTACCTACCCCATGTCCAGCCTACTGCTGCCGAATATCCCAGCCTTTTCCAGCTGTTCTCTGCCGAGCCACCTACAACAGCCCTAATTGCTAACTTTTCAACAATTTTGGCTGATTTTTCAAACATCTTTACCCCAAAATAGGAATGTCATCTTCATTGTAAAGGAGTCCCCATTTTTTTTATAGTTTACTTTACTTTATTTTTTTTTTATAGTTTTATTTGATTTTTTTCCCTATAAATAGGAATGTCATCTTCATTGTAAAGGAGTCCCCATTTTTCCATTTCTTCCATTTTTCTTAGCTTTTAGTTCTTGGTTTAGTTTTTTTGTTTCTCTCTTTTGAGATATATTTTTGGGGATCATTTGTAACTTCTTTTGATTATTTATTTTAGTTTCATTTTCTTTATTTTGTTCTTAGAATTTCTTAAACTTCTCTTCAATTACATTTTTATGTTTTCCTTCAGAAAAACCTAAGGCTAGGTAATTCTAAGGAAATTCAAGAGTTTTTAAGACCGAATTCCTCGAATTTTTTCTTCCATCTTCACAAGTTTCCTGTCGCTGTTCGGCGATTCTTGTGAAAAATCATCTTTTTTCTACTTATTCTTGTCATTGTTTTAGTTTTATTTATAATTTCATATATGTGTTGGTATTTTCCTTCTAACATTTGTAAGTATGAATACAATCTGCATGTGTTTTACTTTCTGAATTTCTTTTACTTCATATGTTTTAGTGCTTAAACTTCAATTCGAAACTAAATGTTGATCCGCGGTTCTAGCATTTAGAATAGGGTTGAAGAGATTTAATGTTTGATCGTTGTTCGGTGCATTAAATCACAAATTTAAGGTAGATCATATAGTAAATAATAATCCGTTGTTCGGTGCATTTATAATATGAAAAACGTATGCATGTAATAGAGATGATGAAGGTAAGATTTCGTGATTGGTTCAATATAAGCATGATATTAGAGTGTTGGTAAAAATTGTATTTAAATGAAATTTATTTTAGGAGTAGTTAAATAATGTTATTGTTAATTTAAATTTAATTCTTAGTTAGTGTTTTATTTAGTTTAGATTACAAATTTTTTCAAACCCCTTTTTTAATTCTTTATTCTTCCATTCTTTTATTATTTTTATTATTTTTTTATTTTTTAATTCATTTATTCATTAATTATTTTGTTAATGTATTATTTTATTAATTATTCTTTCTCACTAACAAACTACTAATATTCCCTAATTTCCCCGATTAAGAACGATCCGTATTTATCAATACTACATCTACACAAAAAGGGTTTAAATTGCATAATACTCAAATTACGTGTTTAACTTAATGCGTAGTTCGGGCGTTATCAACAGGACCTATTCCAATCCCCCTGGATTATCGTGGGATGTGCCATGCTCCCGTTTGAAACCACATGCTAGACCAGGGATAAAACCGTAATACGATCGGAGTTACCCAGAGTGCACATAGATCTGTGGAGTGTGCAGCGGCATGTGATGTCTCGGTCTCTGCTACAACCCGCATCCGCAATCAACCTGACGGGTATGAAAAATCATAAAAGCTGTGAGTGGACAATAACAATTAGTTATAAAACTATGTAATTGCAAAGACTTTTATACCCTTCACTTAAAAGCATGCATGCATCAGAAAACAGTTATAACAAACACTTTCTTTAAACCAAATCGTATTACTTATCAAATCCATAATTAGTGAAAAATGCTTCTCAAATCAACACGAGAAAAACATCTGTCACATCTCATATCACATCAGTGAAAACCTATGTCCACACAGCACCCATAAAAAACAAACATAACCAATCCTCGTATCCAACATCAGTCACGATATCCTAGCAACACGTGTCCATTAGCTCTAGGACTACTCCAATCCGAGCACGTCACCGTGAACATATCACCAGCGGACGTTTCAGATCATCGTGAACACATCATTGATCGATCTCCATATAATACTAGCACTCCTGAGCCGAGTCTCTCTCGATTGCACGACACTAGGCAGTGCTTCATGACCTCTCCAGACGAACACATCGAATCCTGGAGGCAAGCATTAGGACCAGGACTTCTCCAAGGAAACACATTCCTACCAGAGGCCCTCAAGCATATCAATCTCAAGAGGATGATCTCAGTGAAAATAGTAGCAAAATCTCGTAAGGACTCAATCCAAAATCATCTCAATAGGGTCTATGCCCAGATATAATTTCATCAAATCAGTTTCCACAAAACCATCATAAAAACAGTGTCTAACATCACTTCTTAAATCCAGGATTCCTTGAATCCTATCAAATCCACAACTGGGACCTATGCCCGAAATATATTTCATAAATCATAATTGGGTCACATCCCGATATCATTTCCTCGAGTTTGATTATACTCTAAGTCAAACAGTAAATCAACTGGGACACAAGCCCAAAATATATTTCCAAATCCGAAATCTATTTTTTATTCAAATCATTTTCCAAATCCCAAACAGTCAAAGGGGATTTTCAACTGAGACTCATGCCAGAATATCGATTTCACGCATCTCGGTGAAAAATTTCAAAACCGATAGTCAATCCTTGGTTTCACGCCTCTCCGTGAAACCATCAAAATCACATAAAATACATGCACGTAGATTACTCAGCCTAAGCCCAAATATCATATAAAACATAAATCTCGAACTACTTGCAATATCGCATTTTCTATGAAAATGCCATATCAACCATAAAAACCATATTTAAATCATATGTACTTAAGGCATCTCAAATCATGTTCATAAAACATATAAAACAGTTATGCATGTATTATATTTATAAATCAAACGTCCACTCACAGACCGCATGTGCTGTGCACTTGGAAGCTGCGCTGTAAGGCACTCCGAGGCTAAATCACACTCTCTGGGACGTCCGTGCATGTCTGTCAGGACCCACCCCGGTTTCACCCCGAAACCCGAGGTAAATCCTGCTCCCGTCTGACACCCCGACACAAAAACAGTCAGACGCAGGAGAAAGCACTCAATAAAAACCGAAGTTAAATAGTACAACAAATAAAAACCGATTATTTTTACATGCATGCGGAAGAAATGTAAACACTCCGGGAACCCTCAAGAAAAGTCTATGCCTTAGACGCTGCCTCGACGTTAAGACCCCGCGCTATCTCCACAACCTGGAGGGCAATTTAAAACAGAAGATCTGAGTGGACCATAATAAAAGAAAAGTTCTAAAACCATTTATCAGAAAACCGATTTTAACCCTCCGTTTTGAAAACCACATGCATAACCCAGTTATTAAAACAGTTAGAAACCAAAGTACCATAAACCACATCATAAGAAACAGAAACACTATAAAACAGTTATAGAAATCACAACATATGTATCATAAAACTGTATCAGAAACCATAAACATCAATTCATTATTTTCCGATCAAACCTACTGGACCTATCCGAGTCTTTGAACTCCCGAGTCTTTAAACTCAATCCAGGCCTTAATAATATCCGAGTCTTTAAACTCAAAGGCCTACGGGGGAAATATCAATATATCCGAGTCCTTAAACTCCCGAGTCTTTAAACTCAATCCGGGCCCGTCCCCCGTCAATCAATATCCGGGTCTTTAAACCCAATAACCAGATCCAGCAAATCCAATCCAAAACCATTTGTAAAACCATTGTCCATTTCCATATCCAAACTCGAATCCGAAATCACCGGTCCGATGCCCTTCCGGCATCCCGAACCGTCATTCCGAACCCAAATCCGGAAATCCACTTTTCAACTTGAAAACCAAATTCCGCTTTCCGAAATCCGATTCTCAAACTGAAAACCTTAATTATCGAAATCACGTTCCAAAATCCATTTATAAGCATTAGAAAGCATTTATCATTTGAAGTCCCAAAACTATAACATTATCATCAGAAATTAACCTTTTATCGTAAAACGTGCCAAATACCGTATTTTCTCGAAAAACGTGCAATTATGTAAACTCACATCATAAATCCAGCCATCATGAAATCATATATATAAAACAGTTATGCATGTTCGAGTTTAAGGAAAGGGTCCACTCACAGTACTGAGCCCTACTCGTGTCCCGAACGTCCTGCACGTTCCTCAGCTTCCTCGGGAAATCCCGATCCTGTTAACAACCACCAAATTACGTCACTAACACGTCCACAAGTATCCACCTACATTCCCTCAAAAATCTCCGGGTCCTAAACGTAACGAACCGTAACCCTAAACTTTCACCCTCGCGGAACTACTTCGATTCGACGTCCGATTAACCCGAAACCAATGCTAATGGACTCGTCACAACTCCTAGACCAAAAACCATGTTGACCACTATCCCCAGAACCACCGCACGCGCCCCCACGCGCCGCCCAAAGTGGCTGCGCGTGGCCCTCACGCGCCTGCTACAGTGCCCTTCAACCTCGAGCAGACTCGGTTCCGCACAGTAGTCTGCAACCTGAACCGGCGTCAGCGGTTCACCGCCGTGCCTGCACGATTCTCTCCCTTTCTTCACCATTCCCATCGTCCAGTCCTACCCTATCCATTCCCGTCCTCCAAACACCTCGACACAGCCTCTACACCGTCGACTGAACTCAAAACCAGACGGCCCAATAGCCCCTGTTTTCCTTCCCGGCCACCCAGCTCTCCTCCCTTCACGGTGGCTGTCCCAGACTCTTCCTAGGGCCTCACTGAATCTAAACCAACCCTCCTAGACCTTCGACTCAGCCTCTACCTTCACGACTCGCCGTTTGAACCCACGGCCAAAACAGAGAACTAGAACACCCCTGCCGTGCCATCCTCCGCCGTGTACCTCCCCGTCACGGCAACTTACTCAATAGAATCCCAGACCTCCAGTGAGTCCCCTAGACTTGCTTATGAACCTCGATTCGACCTCTAGACTCACGACTCTCGACTTGAAACTCAACGGCTAAACAGAGCAAATAGAAGAGGATGAGAAATTACCTGTCCTCTGATCGCCGTCGCGACCCCAGCTGTGAGACAGTAGCTCCTCCCGTCCTCTAGACGCTTCTACTGGCCTCGATTGGTCGATCACGGCTGCGACACCACCCACAACCGCTCACTTCTTCCCTGTTTCCTCTGGTTTTTCTCGTGGCCCTCACTCCCCTCACACACACGGCCAACAAGTCCACACCTCCTCCCTGCTTCCCTCTCACTTTCTGAACACCCACACACAGTCACAAACTCACCAGCACTCTCGATCAACCTTTAAGCCTCTCAATTCTCTCCCTCTGTTTCTCGCTGTGTCGAAGAACACTCACACGGGCACTGCACGGTTGCACCCCAATTATTGGAACCGTGCACACATGCGAGAACTCCCCAGAACCCACTACACAATTGCCACATGTCACCATCCCCCATTCTCTCTCACCCATGTGGCTCAATCTCAACCCTTCATCTGCTTCTCTCTGCACAAATCCCCAGGTGCAAAAAGACCAAAATACCCTCCTGTTTAACTCACAATTACGGTTTTGCCACTAACTTTCTAGATCCGTAACTCACACCTCGTAAGTTCGATGAATACGTGCCGCCTGTCATCGGACTCAGGACGACAAGATCTACATAATCCTCCTAGGTCAACGTACCAAAACCCGATCGTCCAAAAAGTCAACGTTTCCCCTTCTTTTAACCAACTTACGGTTATGCCCTCAACCTTCCGAACATCATAACTTCCTCCTCGGATTTCGGAATCGGGCGTGCCACCTGCCTACGGATTCGTGACATCCTAACCTACGTCATGGTCCCTGGTCAAAGTCCATCCGACCACCCGAACTAAAGTCAACATTTTGCCCAAACTAGGGGCAAAATCGTCGTTCTACGCTAATGACCTGATCGATACCGACTAACCACCGTTTAGCCTCGCTAAGCCCACCTTAATCACCCTACTAATCCCGGTTCTCGGGACGGGTTGTTACAATGTCCATCATACTCGAAGGTTACTACCCACCTATACAAGTCCTAACCATTGGATTCAAATCATCGAAATCTTTCAAACTAGATGGGGTTAACCTCAAAATTCGTGCCCACATACCCTCACGCGCTAGTCAAAGTTCCACACGTGTTGGCCAACAATGATCAACGCTAGTCAACGCTAACGTTAGCTGCTGATGTCATATACTAATGTCAGCTATCAGGTCTGATACCTGTCAAGTCTGACAACCTACCACGTAGGACTCCTTGACTGGTACCACGTGTCACTGACACGTCATCTCTGACAACCTGCACACTACTACGTGGCACCACCTCATTGGTCCACGTGGTCTGACAATGCTAACGTGGACCTGCCATGTCAGCTACCATGTCATCTGACACCCTCTAACATGTTTCCACATGGCACCACCCCACTGGTCCACTTGGTTTGACATGTCTGACGTGGCACTACCACATCACTGCTGATTGGGCCTAACACCTGGCCACGTGTCACCCTTTGGTTAACCACGTGGCCTGACAGGTGAAGACATAGACTGCCACGTCATCATCATCAACCTCTAGCTGGGTCGACCTGAATCTTTGTAATGGGTCGTTTCACCCGCTACCCTGACCCGGCCGTCCAACCACCATTTTTCTCCATTTTTTTTCCTACAGACTCGTCTCACTCCCAGGAAAAGATACCTAACCTCAAAACACAAGAAGATGAACTGAAATTACCTGTTCCAAATCGATCTTCCATGGTCAGTTTTCAAACCTCCACCAGAGCAACTCCAAAAGTCCTCAGGCTTTCCTGTTTGTCCCTACAGGCTCGTATGAGCTAAATAAACCCAACCATGGCATCAGAACACACCCCTAACGTCCAAAACTCAATTTTGAAAATTCAAACTTTAAATGGGTTTCGAGTTTAGCTTTCTCTGAGTTTTCCGACCACCTCGTTATGGCTTAGCCTCTCACAACCATCATCTCAGCCTCTCACTCTTCCTCTCAGTCTCCCTGTTACCTCAAATCGAAATGGAAATGAGGAAAGGGAATAGGTTTTTGGATTTGGATGAACAAAATGGGAGAATGGGAGATGAGATGCATGCATGTGTGTGTGCATAAATGGATGAGTGACACTTGTCACTCATCTATCTATTGGTCTCCGCAAGATATTTTGGGCTCCACTATTCAAACACAAAAAGTTAACTTCTCGTAATTCGTGCAATAATAAATAGTTCTCAAAACCGTCCTAGACCTGTAACTTTCTCGTGCAATACTCGATTTTGACGTGCCACCTGTCTACGGACTTGTATCATCTCGATCTATGTAGTAGTCCTCGGTCCACTTGTCATGACCTGTCCCAATCCCCCAGGATTATCGTGGGACGTTCCTGCTCCCGTCTAACACCGCGTCTCAGACCATGGATAAACTCAACCTCAGCTCGGGGTTAACCAGAGTACGCCAGGATCAGTGGTGCCATGTGATGTCTCGATCTCTGCCACAGCCCGCATATGCGATAAACCTGAAGGGTATTAAAACTATAAAAGCTGTGAGTGGACAAAACAACGGTTTATAGAACACATTTATATCAAAATACATTTATATCATTCACGTAAAAGCATGCATGCATCATAAAACCACTTTATTTCAAATCCTTTCTCGGAAGCAAGACGTATTGCTTCCCAAATCAAAACACAGTGAAAACTGCTTCTCAATCAAAGCCATCATCTCAGTAGGGTCTCAGCCCAAAAAGTCAATCATAGAAAACCAGTACGGGTCTTAGCCCAAATCATAAAACCTGTGGGATCTCTACCCAAAACATAAAACACGTGGGAACACATCCCATTCTCATTTCAGGGTCGCTGTGAACACATCACTCATCGCAGCCATCTCTAGATCATTGGGAACACATCACCGATCGATCTCATTACCGCGCACATAGCACTCGTCGCGACCATCTCTAGATCGTCAAGAACACATCACCGATCGATCTCGTCGCCACGCCCATAGCACTCGTCGCGACCATCTCTAGATCGTCGAGAACACATCACTGATCGATCTCATCACCGCATACGTAGCCCTCATCCCGACCATCTCTAGATCATCGGGAACATATCACTGATTGATCTCGTCGCTGCGCACATAGCACTCGTCGCGACCATCTCTAGATCGTCGAGAACACATCACCGATCAATCTCATCGCGCCGCGCATCTCTAGATCGTCGAGAACACATAACTGATCGATCTCATCGCCGTACACATAGCACTTGTCACGACCATCTCTAGATCTTCGAGAACACATCACTGATCAATCACGTCGCCGTGCATATAGAACTCGTCGCGACTACGACTCTGACCCAAAAATCATCAATAGGGTCATATGCCCGAAATATGTAAGACCCGTGTCCTATAAGGAATGGTGAATAATCCCACATTCATGCGAGGGGGAATGGTCTGGGAGAGGATGGTGGTGTGCCTTAAAGGTGTAGGCACACACATATCTAGCACTAGGCCTTTTGGGAGCTCAAGTGGCTTTGGGGGGGGGGGGGGATTGGAACCCCAACGTTAAACGAGTTGAGGCTGGTGCAATTCTATGATGGGTGACCCCATGGGAAGTTGCACCATGAGCTCCCAAAAACAAAACTGTGAGGGTGAGGCCCAAAGCGGACAATATGGTGCTAGATGAGTCGGGTCTTGACAATTTGGTATCAGAGCCAGACCCCGACTGGGAAGTGTGCTAGCGAGTACGCTGGGCCCTAAGGGGGGTGGATTGTAAGACCCGTGTCCTAGAGGGAACGGTGAACAATCCCACATTTCTGCGAGGGGGAATGGTTTGGGAGAGGATGGTGGTGTGCCTTAAATGTGTAGGCACACACATATCTAGCACTAGGCCTTTTGGGTGCTCAAGTGGGTTTAGGGAGGATTGAAACCCCAAAGTTAAGTGAGTTGAGGCTGGTTGCAATTCCATGATGGGTGATCCCCTGGGAAGTTGCACCATGAGCTCCCGAAAACAAAACCGTGAGGGCGAGACCCAAAGCGGACAATATGGTGCTAGATGAGTCGGGTCCTGACCGAGGAGGGTCGGGTCCTGACAAATACCAACAAATGGGTTACAGCCCGAAACCCAGTGTCCAACGACACTTCATATCCCAGGATTCCTCGAATCCTATTAAATCCCCAACTGGGTCTCATGCCCGAAATACCTTTCGTAAAGCTCATAACTGGGTCTCTGCCCGACTTATCTCACGTTTGACTATACTCTAAGTCAAACCTTAATTCAACTGGGCTATATGCCCAAAAGATATTTCCAAAGCTGAAAACCAGTTCTCATGTCCAAAACATTTTCCAATCATAGTTCAACTGGGACTCGTGCTCGAATCTCGATTTCAGACATCTCCGTGAAATCCTCCCAAAATCGTAAATCAATTCCTCGGTTTCATGCCTCTTTGTGAAACCTTCAAAATCACATATAACGCATGCACGTAGTATACTTGGCCGAAGCCCAAACAACTGATAAAACGGACATCTCGAACTACGTGCACTAACGCATTTTCCTCTGAAAATACCCAAAAATTCATATTTAAATCATATGCACTCATGGCATCTCAAGACATGTTCAAAAGTACATATAAAACATTTATGCATGCATCATATTCATAAAACAAAGTCCACTCACAGACCTTCCAAGCTGTGCTTCGATACGTGCGCCATACGCCTCTCCGGTCTAATCACTGTCAATGGGACTCCCAAACATGTCCAAATCATACTAGAGGGTTACTAACTACCTTAATAACCTCTCATAAAATCCCCCTAATTTTCCCGAATTTTTAACATATTTTAAATTCGATCCTAAACCTTCGAACATCCCGAACTATATCGAAACGATGTCCGATCGACTCGAAACCAGTCCCAAAATGTTCGTTACATCGAACAGATAATTTCATGTGTTGAACACTTCCCCAAATAGTGTTTAAAGTGCCCCCACGCACCGCCCAAAGGCGCTGCGAGTGGGAGCCACACGACTGCACCTCTTCATCTTCTTCCTCGCGATTCGGCCGCTCCAGACCTGTCCACTGGTCAGTCGATCCAACCGAACCGGTGTGACTGGTCCAGGCCCATATCTTCCCATTTTTTCATCCTTTTTCTTCCTTCTTTCCACCAATCCTCTCCAATCTATCCTAGGAATTGTTGTGTAATTAATTCCATGAAAACTAACCTAAATCATGGTGGTTCAATAAACCATTTAAAGCCCAAACTTTCCTCCCACGGTCTGAGCACCTCTAAGGGTCAAAACTACTCCCTAAGGACTTCATTTAACTTCTAGGAATCTTAAAAACGGGTTTAGGGGACTAGTTTAGGCTTACCTGTTCGGAAATTGAATTCGGTGGGTAGCCACCCTAAAATTCCTCACGGCCGTTCCACCGCCGTGTTTGCACCACCGTGGCCACCAACGACCATGTCTCAGCCTCCCCTCTCACTTCTCTGTTTGTTCCATCAGCAAAAGATGAAGGTTTGTGTGGGTTGGGAAGGGTTGTGGTGGTGTGTTTGTGTCTCGGTCCAGAAGAACAAAGAAGATAAAGGAAACAGAAGGCAGGGGATATGCATGTATTTGTGTGAGGTGAGCAATGGTCCATTGGGCCTACAACAAATATCTGGGCCCACTTAAGATAGAAGCCTACCCGTCTCGTAACAAATATCTGGGCCTGCAACAAATATCTGGGCCCACTATAACTTTCCAGTCGAACATCCGATTTCGAAGTGCCGTCTGTCTACGGACTTGTATCCACCCGATCTACGTAACGGTCCTCGGACCTCGGGCATCGGACCTCCCGGGTCAACAGTCAACTTTTTGCCCTCGTTTAGGGGTAAAATCGTAATTTTACCCTGAACGTCCGATAATCTTCGGCTAATCCCCAATTAGCATCACTAATCCATATATAGTCTTAATTAATCCCTAAAATCAGGGACGGGTAATTACACCACATGCATTGGACCTCTCGGGTCAAAAGTCAACATTTTTACCTTTTCTAGGAAAAAATCGTAATTTTACCCAAATCGTCCGATAATCCTCGATTAATCTGTCATTAACCTTAATTAATCTCATAGATTCGGGGCAGGCCCTTACAACCTTCCCCCTTAAATAATTTCGTCATCGAAATTCAAATCAACTCTCATCCGCACCAAAACTGCGAAAATCCAATCCTGCCTCCAATGTAATGACCCGTCCTGAGTATCGGGATTAAATATTAATTAATTATGGTTTAGAATGACTAATCTGGGATTAGTGGAGTGAAATCAGACGAAATGTGCAAAATGACCGTTTTGCCCCTAGTCGTGGGTAAAATGTTGACTTTTGACCCGGGAAGTCCAATGGACGAAGGCCAAAGACCGTTACGTAGCTCTCGTCAATACGAATCCAACGACAGGCAGCACGTCGAAAACGGAGTTCGGGTGACCAAGTTATGGGTCACGGAAGTCTAGGGGCAAAATGGTAATTTGTCGAACGAAGGAAAAAATGGTCTTTTAACATTGATTCTTGCTGCCAGACAGTGACATCTGTCACTTTGTCATCTTTCTTGCCCCAAAGAACATGGAAACGGGTTTGTGGGTTAATGATGATCACTTTGGACATTAACCCCTAAATTAAGGATTTCCTCATCATTGTCCAAATTACAATCTGTTAAGTGGATTGTTTCGGCTTCATTTGTGTAATTAGTGTAATTGTGAGATTGAGGAAGCCGAAATGAGAGAAAAGCTCGAGAGACAGAGAGGCCACTGGGACATTCAGAATAGAAAATTTTGGAAAATTAGAGGCAAATTCGAATTGGAAATTGTAAGCTTAGAGGATCACATTTGAGGATTGAATTCGACTTCTGGGATCAAAACGAACATCTCTGCAACGAAAACGAAGAGAAATGGTGTCGAATTGAGGAAGAACAGAAGCTTCCATGGCAGCTTAAATTCGAGCTTGAGTTTAGCGAGTTAGAGGTAAGAATTCATCAAATTGATCTTGTAAAAACGTTCAATACACTCTCACGATGCTTACTCTATGAATTAATTTGAAATTCAGGGACAAAATCAATAAACTCGAATTGAAAACCTGTCGAGGATCGATCGTGAGTCGTGAAGATTTAGACCCTAATTTGAGTAATTCAATTTACAGAACTGGAATTAAGTTGGAGTATAAGGGATCAGTTGAAAGAATGGATTGATTTGAGGTCGAATTGAGTGAGTTTGAATCGGGTTCTATCGCGGGTTTTCCAACCCGTTTATCAGACATACGGGTGAAGAAGGAGCACTGTAGCAACACTGTGCTACGCGCGTGGCTTTCGCGCGCAGCCGCTTGCGGCTACGCGTGGGGGAGTGTGAGTGAGAATCCCGAGGTACGTTCAACATGAATTTTGTCCCATTCAGTGTAACGAACATTTTGACACTGGTTTCGAGGAAATCGGATATCGTTTCGTTAATGTTCCGCGTATCCGAAGTTTTGTTTTACGTTTAAAATACGTATTTAAATTCCAAAAAAATTTGGGGAAAAATTATATGAAGTATTTTGAGATGTTAGTAACCCTCTATAATGATTTTGGACATGAGTTGTGATTTCCAGAAATTACGGAAAAACGTGCAGCTCGGAAACGAACCGTTTAGACGGTGTGTGTGAGTGGACTTTGTTTTCTAACCGTGATGCATGCATATCTGATTTAAATGCTTTATTATATGATTTTATATGCTTTGGCATGATTGATGTTTTAATTCGGTGATTTCTCGATTTTATGATTATTATATTATATTTTGGCACGATTTTTGAGAAATGATGAAATTGATGTTTTTGGGCTAGGCCCGGATTGAAAATGATGTTTTGACGGGTTATGAGTCAGGGAATTAAAAATGATATTTGGACTCGGATTATGAGTTAGGGATTGTTTTCATTTATTTACGTGATCGTGGCAACTCGGGTTTACGGTTGCACGGATTTGCGTGAAAATGAGGTTTTGGGCTTGAGACCCAAGTGAATAGTGATTTTGACTCGGATTTGGAGTCACATGTGAATATGATTAAATTGACGATTTTGATTTATAAAGTGAATTCTGGACACTGTTTTATGATGGATTTGTGGAACTTGCTTTATGAAAGCTATGTCTCGGACATAGGCCCTATTGAAATGTTTTTGACTTGATTTGAGACATAAATGATTTTAAAATGAGATTACTGGATTTGGTGACCTGTTCCACATATACCATCCTCTGTGATGTGATAGTCTCCTCCAGACATCGTAGATCCTGGAGTAGTCACGATCCACTGCCTGGAGATGAGTAGCTCCGAGGGAGGCTCACTCTCAAGAGCGTGGGACCACTGCCTAGAGATGAGTAGCTCCGAGGGAGGCTCACTCGCAGGAGCGTGGGATTATGATGATATCCTCTAGAGGTCGTTGATCCTAGAGTTGATATCCCCTCAGACGTCGTAGATCCTGGGGGATGTACTCGGACGTGAGACACCGAGTTGCACGCGTTGCATTGATATTTGCATTGATATTGTGACGGATTATATGGATATTGAGATTGGATATTGAGGATTGGTGGTATTATGATTTATTGATATTTGTGTCCAGATGCTTTATAACAGATGCTTTATATCATGAACTGATTTGATGAACATGAGTTTTACGGACCCTCCTGGGAAAACATGTTTTGATTTTATCGGTCCACTATTCATACTCGAATGATTTCATACTATTACTCATGTTTTACGATATGCATGCAAATTTGTGAAAACTGGAGGGTAAGAATGTATTTTGGCAAATGGTTTTTATAAGAAGTCATTTTTGTCCACACACACCTTTTCTGTTTTATTGACCCTTCAGGTCGTGGCACGATGGTCGAGGCTATTCAAGAGGTGGAGGTATGAGTGGGCACAGGCGTAAATATCCCTTGTCTGGCAGGCGTTGAAGGGTATTTTTGGATTTTCAGTTGACTTGTCAGACGGAAGCAGGACCGGTCACGGTTATCAATGTCCTTTGGGGACGGGTCCTGTCATCCAACCCGAGGCTATCTCGTGTGTACATACACATCCAACATCCAACCATAGTACGCGACATAAACCAAAAGCCACTTGATGTTAACTGCAATCCAACGGTCAATTCTGAAACTCAGCTCATCTGCCGTGACCGTATACAAGAGTGACTTGTCGTCACTGGAAACCTTCAATGCTCAATCTCAAGTCTCAAACGAGACATCGACGCTCGTCAATCTCACCTATCACCTACATGTGTGCTTAGATTCGAAACTAACAAGTCAATCTTACCATCCTACTCGGTTGACAATCCAAGACTGACGATCCTTCTCACAATCACCGAATCCTCTAAAGCCACTCCGCACTAGCGCACCGTATTCGATGTCCAGTCCTCGTACTCAACTTACAATCAACATCGGACCCCGTCCGATTACTTTATCATGCCCATCTCGGGATCAATCTGATGGTCATACCACATTAATCATATAATCAATACTTAACAATCTTGATGTCAACTGTGCATTACTCACAGATGCACCCACATCATAACTACAAAGACCCTACTCATGCCTGCTCACAGACTGCACTCACGCAATGTCCATCTATGTACCAATATCTACAATCGAATCCTCACACCACCACAAAATCTAGTACCTGGTCCGTCTAGCATATGGCTGACATTCCAATCATAATCTAACATGGACATTTGTCTATTTGATCTCTGCTCTAGAAAGACCAGAATATACTCAATGTCCTCTCTGAGCCCTCGTGGTCACCAGACCAACTCCAGCCTATGTCTCACTGGAACACTGTCCAACATCCCTACATGGTCATCTACCACCAGCACAATCTCTCCATCTAGAGCAATAATGAGCCTGCAAACATCCTACTTGAGGCATCGGCTATTCATCTTTTCCTGAATGATGCTCAATGTATCGTCATCCTGCACATCTCTCGAGGAGATTGTAAATCCAACTTTCCTACTCACACGCTACCATGGAAAAACTCCCACTAAAGTATAAAGTAGCCAACCTAGAGCAGTGGTCACGATTCTGCTCACTCAATCATCATCTCCTACCAGATTGACTCCCTTCCGAGTCAATTCCATCAACAGGTTATAATCACGAGGATAACCTCCACCCGACAATCAACAAACTCATCCAGTCGGAGTGAATCCTATCTTAGTCATCATCATTGGCTGGCACCAATCCGAAAAAAATCTCTAATCTCAACCAATTCATTCCATAGCCCAAATCGGTCCAAAATGTTTTGATGCATAAGCATCTCGATCCACAATCACTTGCGATCCTTGATCGCCACAATCCATACTAGCTTTCCCAGCTAACATAACACGACCTATATCACCAACCGATAATATCTATTGTCCTCACACAATCGTATCACTCCTCAATAAGCTCGACCTTTACAAACCTATACTTCCATGAGTGATGAGAAGTTCACTAGGACCTTCTAGAATAAGGATTCCTAGTCTGTTCAATTTCCTCATTTAGCTATCACATAATAACTAGCTCTCGAAGTTCCATCGAATTCGTCACGGGACATTGGTTTCTCATCAGTGACATTCCAAGTCAACTGCATCCCAATTCCACTTAATCCTATAACTAGACTCTCTATGATCTCAACTCTGTCAGTACCTTCCAACAATATGGTTACAAACTGGGTTATGTACCCGGGAAACTCCCTCTAGTTGTGGCAACCATGTAATCCTTCCGATGACGCATAGGGAAACTCGGCACAGCCGAAATCACTCCAAGGTCACTGAGCTAACTGAGGACGTCATAACACATGTCCCACGTCTACCAACCACCATGTGGTATCATCCTGGCCTATAAGTCTTAACTCTAGAAACCACTATGTCTTACCGCCTTATCCAGTCCAAAAAATCTCGATTTACCAACTGTAACCCACGTAGTACTGGTCGGAGTACTAGCTCGCATGTCCCAACTCTATGGGATCCATTCCTGCTGCACACAACACTCGTGCAATCCGTCCAAGCTTAACTAGGGTAACAGGTACCACTCTAGGCATCGATCACGGCACTAGTAATCACGTCCTCTCTATGCACTCGATATCCTCCAGAGTCATTCGATCACTGCTGAAATTCTGTCAACTCGTCTCGATCGCTGTTGGATTCCATCCAACTCTCCTTAGTTATATCCGTTGGGTTTTCACCAATCACATCTCAATAACTGCTGGATTCCATCCAGCTTGTCTAACTCATCTCCGTTGAAATAGTGTGACACCTCGACACAATCACTACTGACCAAAGCTCATCGCCTCTATCGCCGTGTCCATCATCGTCTCCTGTGTGTGACGATGATCTCACATACCTCTGTATCAATGGTAGGAGCCTCACCTTTCGGTGACCCAAAACGACTGACGAATCCTCATTGTCTCAGTCGTCACTAGAACATGAGAATATCATGATCGATAAGACTCATCTACGTCCATCGATAGCCATGTCTGTCACTAACCTCGTGCAGATCCAAGAAACACTCCGCTATCTGGACTCCATACTCTTGCAAGTAACTTACCGCATGTACCAACCACTCAAAATTTTATAATCCACTGATCGGTCCATTCCGGGATCCGATCCACAAGTACCAGTCTCCTGGTAACTTGTCCAACCAATCTCACACTAGGGTCATCTACAACCTCAACTGCTCATAGTAGCCCTCTATCCTGGCCAATGGAAGGTCACGACTCTGAAAAGTGGCCATACTCTATCCTCATCGGGGTCTAACACAGTGAAACGTGGCATACTATGACCAACACAATCTATCTGGGGTTCATTCCCACTTAACTTTCCTATTCTTACCCTCACTATTAGGTTAATGAAGGGCTGTTCTTATCATAGAGACATCACATCTACCACATGCACAACATCACAAGAGCAACCTAGTCCTCTGATACCAAACTGACAGGACCCATCCCAATCCCCATGGATTATCATGGGATGCGCGATGCTCCCACCAGACACCACGTTCTAGACCAGGAATAAAATCGTAACCCGATCGGGGTTACCCAAAGTTGTAGAGATTTGTGGAGTGCTCAGCAGCATGTGATGTCTCAGTGTCTGCTACTGCCCGCATCCGCAATCAACCTGACGGGTATGAAAAATCATAAAAGCTGTGAGTGGACAATAACAATTAGTTATAAAACTATGTAATTGCAAAGACTTTTATACCCTTCACTTAAAAGCATGCATGCATCAGAAAACAGTTATAACAAACACTTTTTTAAAACCAAATCGTATTGCTTTTCAAATCCATAATCAGTGAAAAATGCTTCTCAAATCAACCCGTGAAAAACATCTGTCACATCTCATATCACATCAATGAAAACCTCTGTGTACACAGCACCCATCGAAAACAAACATAACCAATTCTCGTACCCAACATCAGTCACGATATCCCAGCAACGTGTGCCCAATAGCTCTAGGACTGCTCCAATCCGAGCACATCAACGTGAACACATCATCGGTCGACGTTCCAAATCGTCGTGAACACATCACCAATTGATGTCCACATAATACCAACTCTCCTGAGTCGAGCCTCCATTGGCTGAACGACACCAGGCAGTGCTTCGTGACCTCTCCGGGCAAACACAACCCATCCCGGAGGCAATCATTATCACCAGGACTTCTCCGCGGGAAACACATTCCTACCAGAGGCCTTCAACCATATCAATCTCAAGAGGATCTTCTCAGTGAAAACAGTAGCCAAATCTCGTAGGGACTCAACCCAAAATCATCTCAATAGGGTCTATGCCCAGATATAATTTCATCAAATCAGTTTCCACAAAATCATCATAAAAACAGTGTCTAACAACACTTTATAAATCCAGGATTCCTCGAATCCTATCAAATCCACAATTGGGTCTCATGCCCCAAATATCTTTCATAAATCATAACTGGGTCACATCCCTATATCATTTCCTCGAGTTTGACTATACTCTTAGTCAAACCGCAAATCAACTAGGACACAAGCCTAAAACATATTTTCAAATCCGAAAACCATTTTGTTATTCAAATCATTTTACAAATCCCAAGCAGTCAAAGGGGATTTCCATCTGGGACACAAACCCGAATACCGATTTCACTCATCTCCAGGAAATCATTCAAAACCAATAATCAATCCTCGGTTTCACGCCTCTCCTTAAAACCATCAAAATCACATAAAACATATGCACATAGATTACTCTGCTTAAGCCCAAATATCGTATAAAACATAAATCTTGAACTACGTGCAATATCGCATTTTCTACGAAAATTCCAAATCGACAATATAAACCATATTTAAATCATATGCACTCAAGGCATCTCAAATCATGTTCATAAAACATATAAAACAGTTATGCATGCATCATATTTATAAATCAAACATCCACTCACAAACCGTCCGTGCTGTGCGCTTGCAAGTTGCGCTGTAAGCCACTTCAAGGCTAAATCACAATCTCCGAGACGTCCCGGCCTGTCCAAATCATACTCAAAGTTTACTGCCAATATGTTCAAGTCCTAATCATAAACTCTCAAAGCTTTTGGAACGGTCAACGTGTCCCAAACTCGCTTCCCGAGGCTCAAAATCTCTAAATGACCTATCAAACGATCTCCGATCGACCTAAAACCACCACCATTGGTTTCATATCGTCGAAACCTTTAGAGCTAGATTGGTTTAACCTCGAAATTCATGCCCATGCGCCCCCATATGCCTGTCAACCTTGATGTCACGCCAGTCAACGCTTACATCATTTACTAATGTCAGCTGACATGTTTAACACCTATCAGGTCTGACAACCTGCCACGTAGCACTCTTTGATTGGTGTCACATGTCACTGATTCGTCAGTTCTAACAACCTGACACACTGTCACGTGGCACCACCTCAATGTTACACATGGTCTGACAATGCTAATGTGGACTTGCCATGTCATCTGACATTCTCTAACATGTTGTCACGTGGCACCACTCTACTGGTCCACATGGTTTGACATGTCTGACATGGCACTACCGTGTCGTTGCTAACTAGACCTGACACCTGGCCATGTGTCACCTTCTCGTTGGCCCCGTGGTATGACAGTCTGACAAGTGATGACATGGAATGCCACATCATCATCGTCATCCTTTGTCTGGGTCGACCCGAACCTCTGTAATGGGTCGCTTGACCCGCGACCTTAACCAGCCGTATCTCAACCATCCGACCACCATTTTTGTCCTTTCTTCTTCCTACAGACTCGTCTCACTCCCAGGAAGAGATCCCTGACATCAAAACACAAAAACACGAAATGAAATTACCTATTCCACATCTATTTTCCACAACCAGTTTTCAAACATCCACCAGAGCCACTCTATACATCCTCAACCTCTCATGTTTGTCCTATAGGCTCATATGAGCTCAATAAACCTAACCATGGCATCAGAACACACTTTAAACTTCTAAAACTTAATTTCGAAAATTCAAACTTTAAATGGGTTTCGGGTTTACCTTTCTCTGGGTTTTCCTACCACCCCGCAATGGCTCAGCCTCTCACCACCATCATCTCAGCCTTTCACTCATCCTCTCAGTCTCTCTGTTGCCTCAAACCAAAATGGAAATGGGGAAGGGAATAGGTTTTCGGGTTTGGATGAACAAAATGGGAGAATGGGAGATGAGATGCATGTATGTGTGTGTGGATCAATGGATGAGTGACATGTGTCACTCATCTTTTGGTCCCCACAAGATATTTTGGGCCCCACTGTTCAAACACAAAAAGTCAACTTCTTGTAATTCGTGCAATGGTGAATAGTTCTCAAAACTGTCCTTGACCCGTAACTTTCTCATACGATATCCGATTTCGACGTGCCGCCTGTCTATGGACTTGTATCCTCTCGATCTATGCAATGATCCTCGATCCACGTGCATTGGACTTCCCAGGTCAAAAGTCAACATTTTTACACTTTCCAAGGGCAAAATCATAATTTTACCCAAATCATCGGATAATCCTCGATTAATCTGTCATTAACCTTAATTAATCCCGTAGATTCGGAGTGGGTCCTTACAGTTACAATCTCATATTGAGATACAGAAGTAGGACTAGTGTAGGATATGAAAGAAAGCTAGAGTGTTTGGCTTCAATGGGGGTTGATGGAGCACACAAAGGTCAGGTTTGGAATAGGATTTTTAGGAGGCCAACGCACACAAACCTAATGCCTTTAATCACTTCTTTACGCAATGAAGTTAGACACACATTTTGCATCAATTAGAGAGTAAGTTCTAGCATTATGAGCTCATAATAGATGTTCATTCAAGCAATTGATCAAAGTTAAGATAATGAGATCAAAAATTGGTAATGACAACAAGAAAAGCAAGAGTTAATGTATACACTCATGATAAAATCAGCAATGGGCTCAAATAACTCATAGGTATACAAGCTAGCATCTTTCTATCAAGGTTAGGATTAACATTCATCGTACCAAATAGAGTTGTGAAAACTGACCTTCTAGAATTTGTTAAACATGAAACTAAGCTAAAATAAGAGTGAGAACAAGTCACAGGTCAGTCATAGCCAATTTCAAAGTACCATATATTCAAGACTGCCTTATCATAATCATCAAAGAAACGTGCCAAAACAAAACAAAACAGATTTTTTTTTTGGTTTTTTTTAAAATTTTTTTACGGAATTTTTTTTCTAAGCAATAAACTTCTCCCTCAAATTTAAATCAAACATTGTGCTCAATGGAAAACAAATGCATAAAATAGGAAAGCATGGAAAGGGTTGGACTAAAGAAAAAAAAACAAAAAGGAGAGGGAAGAGAAAACATAGCTATTGAAGAATGAGAATGGTGTTTTCTCCTCCAGTGGGTTGCCTCCCAATTAGCGCTTCTTTTAACGTCTCAGCTTGACGTAGCTTGGAGATCAAAACATGTCAAGTTCTTGGTGAGATTCCCACTCCAAAATTTTCGCTCCATCATGTCAGAAGGCATTAGCAACACAAAAGGAGCATACCGACGAGAACTTACTTTATCTGGAAAGAGATTAAGAAGTGATTTCCATGAGAGCATTTTTTGTCTATTCCCAAATATCTTCCTTCAAAAATGATTGTGGTGGAAAGATTTAGGTTTTGCCATATACACCCTAGAAGTCTTCCTTGGTACTTTTTGTGGTCTTTTCCGTTTGAAATTAAAGAGGGATACTAAGTTGAGGCCCTCCATCACCTTCTTTTTGTTTTTGTTGTGGAACATTTGAGAAATAGGCCGAACAACATAAGTAAAGTGAACAGAACTCAAATCCAAATTCAAAGCAGAAGAATTAGATTTTAGTGTTTCAGAATTAAGTTTAGAATTCTCATTGTGTTCCAAAAACGTGCCCTTGTCCTTAAGTTGACTTGTGGGTTGGGCCATCAAGGTGGGTAGTGAGTTTAAGCATGTAACCTCATCCAATGCTGATTTTTTCCCAATTGCACCTGTTTAAGAAGATGTGGGGAGTTCGAATTCAAGGGGGTCTTTGAAGCACTCTAGCACTTGAGGCATCAAATCATCCTCTTCCAAATTTGAAAAAAATGTTCTTTTCATTATTCTCCTTCTCTTTCTCTTCCTCCCATTCTTCTTCCATTTTGAGTTCCCACCTATGAGTGCAAGTTAAAGAAGTATAGTTAAGCATTGAATCAACCTCAGAAACATTAGAAAAAAAAAGGGCATACTTGAAGGACAGAATTAGGGTTGTCCCATTGCTCAATCTTAGCAGAATTGGGAAGTCATGCCCGTCATGATGTTGGATGGGAGCCATGGCCTCTATGGTAGGCGATTGAGATGCTAACGTGTTGATATCCTTATCATGATCATCATCCTCATTTGGTTGGGAAGGTGCCATATCTTCAATTTGACTCATGTAGCACAAAAACTTCCTCAAGTGTTTGGCATGTTTTTCATCCATGTTGTCACTCATTTCTCGAACTTCTTGAGTACTAGCCGCAACTTGTTGATTACAAACCTTAGTGATTTCTATCATGGCAAACAATGAAGTTTCAACCTCAGAGATTATGTTGGGGTAAGAAGCTGCTTGAGTGGTATTCCATGGGACATAGGGTTAATCGCGCCATCCTGAATTGTACAAACTTGAGTTCTTCATTATTGAATACAGGACGATTCCTCCACCCTTCATTGAATTGACTTGAATATGAATCGTTCCAAGTTCCCATATCAAAATCAAAATTATCCATATGTACAAAAGAAAAAAAAATGAGTACAAACTGAATTCCTATATAATCAAAAGTAAATGGACACCGTTGAGAGACAAGTCCCCGGCAACGACGCCAAAAACTTGTTGGTAGAAATAGAAGACAAGATTATATAATCTACTTATGACAATTGAAACCTTGTAAGTGTACAAATCAATTAAGATAGTATAGCAGGAAAGCAATGATCGATCCCTCAAGGACTTTTATCAACGTTTTATCCACTTAATTTAGATACAATTAAGTGTCCAATGAGTGACACGACCCATCCCAATCCCTCCCGGGATTAACACGGGATGTTCCATGCTCCCGTCTAACCCATGTGTGATATGCATGTGTGACATGAAGGCTAGATGTAATACCCGATCTTGGAAGCAAGAACGGTGAGCAAAACCCGTTTCCTTGGAAAGGAAAGATCGGTGAACAATCCAACATCGCTCGGGGAGGGAAAGGTAAAGTGCCTTATATGTGTGGGCACGTATCCCAAGATGGGTGACCTACTGGGAAGTTGCACGTGAGCTCCTGAAAATAAAACCATGAAGGCTGGGCCTAAAGCGGACAATATTGTGCTAGATAGGCCAGGTCGTTACAAAATGGTATCAGAGCCAGACCCTAACCGGAAGTGTACTAATGAGGAAGCTGGGCCCCAAGGGGGGTGGATTGTAATACCCGGTCTTGGAAGCAAGAACGGTGAGTAGGACCTGTGAAGTTGAGAAGCAAGAACGGTGAGTAAGACCCGTTAGCTTGAAAGGAAAGATCAGTGAACAATCCCACATCGCTCGGGGAGGGAAATGTGAAGTGTCTTATATGTGTGGGCACGTATCTATCTAAAACAAGGACTTTGGGAGTTCACTGGCTTTGGATTCCTTGGGAACTCCAAAGTTAAGCGAGTTGAGGCTGGTGCAATCCCAAGATGGGTAACTTACTGGGAAGTTGCAAGTGGGCTCTCGAAAACAAAACTGTGAGGGTTGGGCCCAAAGCAGACAAAATTGTGCTAGATGGGCCGGGTCGTGACACTAGACAAGGGATCACCCAAATCTTAGCCCAAACGTGGCTAATAGAGTGCGCTAGGATCAGTAACAGCATGTGATGTCTTGGTCTCTACTATAGCCCGCATCCGCAATCAACCTGAAGGGCATTAAAAACCATAAAAGCTGTGAGTGGACGAAAATAATTGATTTAATAAAACCCATTTCATAAAGAAGACATTTATGCCCTTCACTTAAAACTATGCATGCATACGAAAATCAGTTAATTCAAATATAATAAAACTATTTATAAAACCAAAGTAATTCCCTTCCTTAAATCATTATGGCCTTATCCCAAAAACCATAAAACCAAACTATGTGGAAACTTAGCCCAAAACCATTAAACAACACAGCAACACAATTATGTAAATCCAGTGAAATACGGTTTATACCAATCTTTCGCATCACAAATGTCTGGCGTCCCAAATGCCTAGCATCCTAGATGCCTGGCGTCCCAGATGTCTGGCGTCCTAGATGCCTGACGTCCCAGACGTCATGTCACAGTCTAAGGCTACGTGAGCCACTCGGGGTCTCTTCGAGCCTATCTACGATATCCCAGATGTCTGACGTACCAAACGTCTAATAATAGCAATCATGCTGACAGGACCCGTCCCTAAAGGACATAGATAACTGTGCCCGATCCTGCTCCCGTCTGACAAGTCAACTGAAGATCCGAAACTACCCTTCAGCACTTGCCAGACAAGGGATATTTGCGCCTGTGCCCACTCATACCTCCACCTCTGGGATAGCCTCGATCATCGCGCCGCGACCTGAAGGGCCATTAAAACAGAAAAGGTGTGAGTGGACAAAAATGATTTCTTATAAAAACCTTTGCCAAAATACATTCTTACCCTCCAGTTTTCACAAAAATGCATGCATATCGTAAAACATGAGTAATAGTATGAAATCATTCAACTATGAACAGTGGACCGATAAAATCTAAACATATTTTCCCAAGGTCCGTAAAACTCATGTTCACCAAATCAGTTTAAATCTCAATAAACTCACGCTTTCCTTAAATCATTTTATATTTAAACTACAGTTTCCTCAAAATCATTTTCCATAAAACCACGGGACTTATTTCCATATCATGTTGCTTAGAGTCACGTTTATCCCTGCAACGCGTGCAAATCAATAGGCTCAAGGACCGCTCAAAATCCGAGCATCCGCCGCTGTGAACACATCACCAGCCAACAATCCGGATCTTGTTAACACATCACTTACAGATCCATATATATATATATATATATATATATATACAGCACATCTCTGGTTTGAGTCGAGCCTCCCTCGGCTGCAGGACAAAGACCGTGCTACGTGACCTCTTCGGGGTAAACACTTCCATCCCGAAAGCGAGCGTTATCTCCAGGGTGCACTCCGGGGAAAAACATATTTCCACCCGAAAGCCCTAAGTATCCGCAACATATCATCATCACAAAAACCAGTGAAAAACAGTTGCATTGAAAACCAAATCATTTATCAACACAGGGTCGCAGCCCCAAAATATAGTTTCCTCAAATCTGGAAAAACCAAAGTCCCAATTTATTTTATAAATCTGCAAATCATCAATATCATCATGTAATCACATGGAAATACAAATCCAACCAAAATCACAATTTCATTGGGTCTCAAGCCCAAAATATCATTTTCACGCAAATCCATGCAACCGTAAACCCGAGTTGCCACGATCACGTAAATCCCTGAAATCAATCCCTGACTCATAATCCGAGTCCAAATATCATTTTCAATTTCCTGACTCATAACTCGAGTCAAAACATCATTTTCAATCCGGGCCTAGCCCAAAAACATCAATTTCATCATTTCTCGAAAATCGTGCCAAAAATAATATAATAATCCATAAAATTGAGAAATCGCCGGATTGAAACATAAATCATGCCAAAGCATATAAAATCATATAATAAAGCATTTAAAGCATATATGCATGCATCACGGTTAGAAAACAAAGTCCACTCACAGTCCGTCCTAGCTGCCGCCTCGATATGCATGCCATAAGCCTCTCCGGGGTAATCCGACCTCTCTGGGTCATCCTGACCTGTCCAAATCATATCCAAAGGTTACTACTAACCTATACAAGTCCATATTAAGAACCCTAAAATTTCCCGGAAAAGTCAACGTGTCCCGTACACGTTTCCCGAGGTGAAAAATCTCAATTTGACCAACTTAATGATCTCCGATCGACCCGAAACCACCGTCATTGGATCCGGATCGTCGAAAGCCTTAAAATGGTCTTGGTCCCACCTAAAAATACGCTCCCACGCGCCCCCATGCGCGGGTCAAAGTTTTAGTCAAATGTTGACAAAAAAGTCAACGCTGACGTCATCATGAACAGTAAGTCAACGGTCAAAAGTCAATGGGTCAGAGTCAACGAGTCAACTCGCCGGAGACCGAGTCAACTAGGCGGCGACTCGCCGGAATTTCTCGTCGGAAAACTCCATTGAGGCCCCAAACTTCAATTTTCGATATCTCACTCGTTTCTCAACCAAATTCGACGTTCTACCTATGTAAATCCATCTACTCGAGCTAAGGATTTCAAATATCAACCCAGAAATTTCAGAAAGTACCTGGATTTTAAGCTATGGCCAATCAAAGTTTCGGCCAGAATTCCAATCATCATTCCGGCCGCCTCCAACGTCCAAATCCGTCCCAAATTGCACCTACAAGCTCGTGAGAGCTCAAAGAGCATCATCCTAAACTTAGAATCAATCAACACCATCAAAATCAAAAACCCAAAATTTGAATCCTACGGTTTTACCTTCCCAAATTCCGGCCACCGTGCACAACGGTCCTTACCGTGGCCACCATTGGGTGCGTCTCAACATCCTCTCCAACTTTCGTTCACGGGTCATAAGCAATGGATGATGATTGAGAGGTGTTTGTGTAGGATTGAGGTATATGGTTTTGAAGAAAATAAATGAAGAAGATGAAGATGACGGATGATGAAGAATGAATGATGACTAAGGATGATGAGGAATGATTAAAAAATGGATTAATGGAAAACATGTTCCACAATTTAGGGCCTCAAAACAAGGGATGGATGACACTTGTCACTCATCCAAGTGTTCACAAACTCTGATCACTATTCACTATTTAATAATATTTGAAAATAAATCCCGGTTCGTTCGGTTAATCGATTTCGCTCTCGTGACCACAACTTCATCGTCGAATCTCCGATTTCGGCGTGCCGCTTGTCTATGAATTCGTATCGACTTGACCTACGTAACGGTCCTTGGCCCTCGTCCATTGGACCTCCCGGGTTAAAAGTCAACATTTCGTCCTTACCTTTCAAAATTACCAAAATACCCCTCGACTTCCGAACGTCATAACTTTTTCCTCGAATGTCGGATTCGATTGTGCCACTTGTCTATGAACTCGTGACGTCCCGAACTACGTCATAGTCATCGGTCAAAGTTCGTTCGACAGCCCGAACTAAAAATCAACATTTTTCCCATGCCTAGGGGCAAAACGATCATTTTGCACATTTCGTCCGATTTCACTCAACTAATCCCAGATTAGTCATTCTAAACCATAATTAATTAATATTTAATTCCGATACTCGGGATGGGTTGACAGGACCCGTTCCAACTGGACCTCGATAACCGTGCCCGGTCCTGCTCCCGTTTGACAAGTCAACTGAAGTCCCGAAACGATCCTTCAGCACTTATCAGACAAGGGATAGCTGCGCTAATTTCCGCTCATGCCTCCGCCTCGAGATCCGCCCCGAACGTTGTGCCACGGCATGGAGGGTCATCAAAACAGAAAAGGTGTGAGTGGACAAAAATAATATCATTTGAAACACGTTTGAACACACATCATTTACCCTCCAGTTTATCAAACCTGTATGCATAGGGAAAAACATATGGAACACAATCACTGGCCTTCAGCCAAACCATCTAACAAGTCAAATTCCCGGCTCTCAGGCCAAACACATGAAAACATAGTCACCTGGCCACACAGACCAGAACTCGTACTCAATACCAGCACGCAATCATAATCAACATCAAACAGTACCATGCACAAGGTCACAATCAATTACTCAATCAATCAATCAATCAAACCACACTGTTCACAAGTGCACAAACCATTACACTGTCACACCAGTACTACTCACAAGTGCACAAACCATCACACAATCACATCCGCACTACGCGTAGGCCATAACCCGTGCCTCAGTCGTCTGGGAAGTCACCCCGAGCTCCGACTGCCCCGGCATGCATCACCCCGAGTATTAGCCGTCTGGGAACACCCCAAGCCTCGGCTATCTCGGAATATATCTCACCCCGAGTACCAGCCGTCTGGGAACACCCCGAATTCCGGCTGCCTGGGAACAATCACAATCATATCCCCAAGCTCCGGTCGTCTGGGAACACCCCTAGCTTCGACCGTCTGGGTATTCACAATCACAATCACAATGAAAATCATCTCGGAATCATATCCCAAAATATCTCAATCAAATCCTTGACTTCAAACCAAGTCAAAATCGTTACCAACCGGGACTCAAGCCCAAATACCCTTTATACGTAGATCCGTAAAATCACAGAGAAAACATTATAATAACCCAAAAATCATCCTTGACTCACCAATTAAGTCAAAATACTCTTTTGGAAACCTTTTAAACTCCGGGCCTAGCCCAAAATACCATTTGCACATTTCCTCGTAAAACGTGCCAAAACACCGATTAAAATAATATAATATTCCCCAAAATCCAGAATTCACCATATCGGAACATCAATCATACCAAATCATGTCAAATCATATTATAAAGCATTTAAAACATATATGCATGCATTCAGGGTAGAAAACAAAAGTCCACTCACACACCGTCCGACTGCTCGTTTCCCGCGCTGTACGCGTTTCCGTAATTTCCGACACTTGCCAGGAATCCCGAATCCTGTCCAAAATCATTACTCAGGGTCACTAAGGACCTATTTATCATCATATTAATTTATCATAATTTTCTGGGAATTTAGTATTAATTTAATACGTAACTTAAACCTTCGGACCCTCGAAACATTATCGAGACGGCGTCCGATCGACTCGCAACCAAAACCAAATATGTTCGTTACATTAAATAGGACAAGTTTCATGTTGACCTCACCTCGAAAAGCCAGCTCACGCGCCCTCACGCGCCGCCGCAATCGGCTGCGCGTGAATCCACGTGCCGTGCTACAGTAACCATGAACAATCCTCTTCTCTACCCGTTTACCTGGTAAACGGATTCTACAACCCGCGTGCTAACCCGACTCTATTCCCATTAATTTGACATCAATTTTACTGTTTCTTTCACTAATGTTCAACTATTCAATCCTAATTAAGGATCTCTAAGGTCAATTCCATGAACATAAGTCTCAAAGTCGTCGACTCAAAGTGCAAACCCGACGGGTCTGAAATCGGGTTCCTACCCCAGTTCACGTTTTATCATCAAATTGATCATACGGGGAGCATTCTCTAGTCATTTTAAATAGAATTTCAAAACCAATTTGAAGCTTCCTTACCTTCAAGTGATCGAACTCAAGCTCTCACTTTCAACGAAGTCGCAGGTTCTGTTCTTCATCAATTCACAATCAATTGGCTTCCCAATTGATTTGGTTCGAGTCGTCTAGCTCCCAGGAAGCTAAAGATCACGTCAATTTCAATCGAAACTGTCTAGAACATCAAATTCGATATTAAGTGTTTAAGGACTGTTTTTCGGGTTTCTCAGTAGGGTTTTAGGTCCAATTCCTTTCAATTTTCACTCAGTTGTTCACGTAATTCCTCCTTTTTTTTTCTTTATTCAATCTCAATTTGAAAATGGAATCATGATCAATTAATTTGGACGAATTTGAATGCGGTTTATTTGTTGTTCTATGTTCTTTGTTTTTACTAACTATATACTAATTATTCAACCTTTAATCCATTCAAATTCATTAAATAAATCAAGTGCCACTAACCCACATGTAATTGTGACAGATGTCACTCCCCAAATCGGATTAGTCACCCTTATATTGACTCATCACAATTATCCCAGCTGCAGAAAATTACCATTTTACCCCTATTTGGAAAAATTACCAAAATGCCCCTCATGGTTCTAGACCCATAACTTTCTCGTTCGGACTCCGATTGACGCATGCCGCCTGTCTACGGATTCAGCGTCCCGAGACTTGTCCAACGGCACTTACGGAAAGTCCAAACATTGTCCCGATCAAAAAGTCAACAAATGGCCCATCTTGACCAATTTACCAAGTTACCCTCAAACTTCCGCACGTCATAAATTTTTCCTCGAATGTCGGAATCGGGCGTGCCACCTGTCTATGAACTCGTGACGTCCTGAACTACGTCACAATCATCGGTCAAAGTCCGTTTGACCGCTCGAATAAAAAGTCAACCGTTCGTCCAATTCTAGGGGCAAAACCGTCATTTTCCTCAAATTTTCCAAATTTCCGTGTTTCGAATTTCCGGGGCGTTACATGGGTCATTACAACCTTCCCCTTAAAGAATTTCGTCCTCGAAATTCCAACTATCCTTATTCCGCATCCACCTCGTGGAAAACAAATGGTTTCACAATATTTGTACACCTGTACACCCACTAACCAACACAGAACTCGTCTGCACCCAGACGTCTCATCACAGATTCACGTCGTAAAGACTACACTCGACCGCCTCGAGTGAAATTGGTCACCGGAAATTGACAATGTCATCATCAAGCTGACTCCTCCAGCTTGACGATTCCTCTTAATCACTAATATGTCCTGACCTCCGCTCCCATCGGGAGTCACCAAAACTCACTTGCCAATCCAAGCTGACACTACTAGCCAAACTGTCACCACTAAGCTTTACCACCCTAGTAGAGTTTCAATCATCAATCAATCAGTGACATCACATTGTACTACAACTCCGTCAAAGTAGCGTAAGATCAATAACATGATCTCACCTCGTAGGGCAAACTCAACCCTGCGACAAATACCAACCTCAGTACCCACAACTGTCACCCCCATCAGTGATCCAAGATGCTGGTAAGGTCACGGCATGATAACATCTCGCAAAGCAACTCGTGGTCGCACTAACCACCAACTCACTCATCCTGAGTATACGCATACCGTCATCCCTCTCAATCAGACTGTGTAACTGGAACACGTTGAACACCAGCCTAGCAGTGATCACACAACTCAACACTAGAGTTACACTAGCCAACCATGGCTAAGAGCACCTGCTCAAACAATCACTGAATGCATCAGAATCACTCTGCCCAGTTCATCGTGTTCAATGTCGAGTTCACGTTCACAACCAATCCAATGGTATCAGAACTAAGCCGACTACCAACATGCTCACCAACGTACTACTAGTATAACTCGTATACCGTCACCCGGCACCACAAGTCTGCAAAGTATCGTACCTCAAACCATGTACAAGGTACATACACCTATCCATTGACCAAACTACAACCACCTAGGTCATAGCCAAACACGTTCCAATAATGGAGTCCATTTTCCCAAACCAGCAGTAGACAAATCGAAACTCCACCCATCATCCAGTTCCAAATCTAAATCCGAATCCGCAATTTCGCAAGAAATCCCGAATTCAAACCCAGACATCACATGTTTTAATCCATTTCCAAATCCGAATCCGAAATCATTATTCTGTAAGCTAGCATTTGGAATAATCATTCCGCACCCAAATCCAAAAATCCACTTTCAAGTTCCAAAATCAAATCCTGAATTGTCACCTAGAAATTCGATTCCAAAACCCGAAATCTCGTTCACGTCTACCAAGACACACCAAAACCGAACCTCTCGGTTACCTGTTCAAACGATTAACACATTACATTCAATTAACTTCATAAGGAAGCCAATCCCATCAGTCACAACTCTAAGGCTGACCAAATTCGACCCCGTCGGAAACCTACTCGCTCGAGTAATACACTATACGGGATTTACCTTGAAAAGAAGTTCAGTCCCCTAATCCTTAACTCAAATAGCCAAATACGTGCCATAAACTCTCTACCCATCTGGATCATCAGGATCACGGTCCAGATCCATCACTACGTCAGCCGACCGAGAACATCACGATCCTAGATCGTCACAATGCCCAAAGTCCACAACATCACAATCCCGATCCACCTAGGATCCACACATGCTCACCAAGTCTACTAAACCCCACATCTAAACAGATCAGTCAACGACGAGACATGCCGAGACTGTGAGTTTTCTCCACTCACCTCGTATCGATCCCTGTCATTCCACTGAGGAAAAACAAGGATGATCAAACACAATGATAACAAAATCCATCCTGCATAAAAGCAAAATAAAACTCGATGTACGCACCACACCACGTAACCCAGAATTAAACACAACTTCTTGTGTCCAATGACCCAAAGTCAATCATAGGTCCACCCACCAATACACACTCAACGTACTGGTGACAATAATCATCATCTGCCAGCGGTAGAAAATAAGAAGTCACCCCCGATGACTTCATAATACCTAATCCCAATGCGGAAAACCCGCAATCCTCTTATCACCTCAAACACAACCTCTCACGATTCCGTAGGTCCAACCATGTTGGAACCAACGTACTTGGACACCAACCACGTGTCCCTTTTAGACTGGTTACTGACACACGCCCAACACGACGAAGTCACAACTCGACTCGTGGCTCATCGTCAACACAAACACAGGCACCTACACCAGCACTAGTACAAGCACCAACACTAGCACTAACTTCAACATCAACACACAAACAACAGCATCAGTATGAGCACACCGTGTGCAAAACTGACAACCCAGGATCTCCGCTCATAACGAGCGACGACCCCGTACCTCTGCTTGAATAGGATAAACTCTGCCTCTTTCGTTCCCAAAAACTCTGGGTACAATCACCCTGACAACTCATGTGAGGAAAGGAAACGTCCCCTGAACGTCCCCCGATTCTCAACAACCACTCTCGGTAGTAGTGCCTGCCATAGACTTGTGCAGACCTAACCACCAGACACCGTTATCGAGACTCCGCATCCAATGGAATCAATTACCTGTATCAACTACTCAGTATCCCCACTCTGGGATTCCATCGACAAGTACCAACCCTTGGTAACCTGTCCAACACATCTCCGACCAAGCGTAACTCTACTCAACCAATGTCGTCTACTAGGTCGCCCATGACCATAGTTGCACCAACAATCTGTCACAACTAAGTAGCACGACAACCAACTAGGCTTAACTGATAAGTACAACCCCGACTGTGGATTGTAGTTCCACCACTAAAGCTGAAATGACTAGACCTGACAAAACCGTCAGTCGGCCTCGACTTTGAAAAGTCATTATAAGTCAAACCACTCGTCAACTCACATTTCCGAACCATACACCCTACCTTAAGGTTCCACGATCACTACCTAGGGTTCCTCAAAACCCGACTGCTCCTGAGTCCTAAGATATTACCATGACTCATCTCGAGTCCTAACCGAAATCTTGACTCAATCATCCATGCCATCCCTGGCATACTCGGTCACCTAGCAAATTACCGTCGGTGAACCACATCTTCTACCACTTACAAAGCCTAAGGAATACCTCATCACACTCTAGACGTTGGAACTCACATTCCGCTCAAGGAATTTACTGAGAATAATCTCATCATGGGTCCAACCTACCCAATTGTGCTACCCTTCTAGCCTCTGGGTTCGTTCAATCCTGGGACCCATAAAAATACTAATTCGACAATTAGTAAGTCGCAATTACACTAATTACATCTGACCCTCAAACCAAGGTCAAATACATTCCGAGATCTATCACAGGGCCTCAAATATCCTAATATACCCATCTCACTATCAGGTCGCGCACGAGGCTCACACTTCGGAGGTATGGCGTGGCAACAGCATCAGCAACCTAGTGCTCTGATACCAATTTGACAGGACCCGTCCCCGAAGGACATAGATAACCGTGCCCGATCCTGCTCCCGTCTGACAAGTCAACTGAAGATCCGAAACTACCCTTCAGGGATATTTGCGCATGTGCCCACTCATACCTCCACATCTGGGACAGCCTCGATCATCGCGCCGCGACCTGAAGGGTCATTAAAACAGAAAAGGTGTGAGTGGACAAAAATGACTTCTTATAAAAACATTTGCCAAAATACATTCTTACCCTCCAGTTTTCACAAACATGCATGCATATCGTAAAACATGAGTAATAGTATGAAATCATTCAAGTATGAACAGTGGACCGATAAAATCTAAACATATTTTCCCAAGGTCCGTAAAACTCATGTTCACCAAATCAGTTTAAATCTCAATAAACTCACGCTTTCCTTAAATCATTTTATATTTAAACCACGGTTTCCTCAAAAACATTTTCCATAAAACCACGGGACTTATTTCCGTATCCTGTTGCTTAGAGTCATGTTTATCCCTGCAACGCGTGCAAATCAATAGGCTCAAGGATCGCTCAAAATCCGAGCATCCGCCGCTGTGAACACATCACCAGCCGGCAATCCGGATCTCGTGAACACATCACTTATCGATCCATATATATATCCAGCACATCTCTGGTCTGAGTCGAGCCTCCCTCGGCTGCACGACAAAGACCGTGCTACGTGACCTCTTCGGGGTAAACACTTCCATCCCGAAGGCGAGCGTTATCTCCAGGGTGCACTCCAGGGAAAAACATATTTCCACCCGAAAACCCTAAATATCCGCAACATATCATCATCACAAAAACCAGTGAAAAACAGTTGCATTGAAAACCAAATTATTTATCAACACAGGGTCGCAGCCCCAAAATATAGTTTCCTCAAATCTGGAAAAACCAAAGTCCCGATTTATTTTATAAATCCGAAAATCATCAATATCAACATGTAATCACATGGAAATACAAATCCAACCAAAATCACAATTTCATTGGGTCTCAAGCCCAAAATATCGTTTTCACGCAAATCCGTGAACTGTAAACCCGAGTTGCCACGATCACGTAAATCCCTGAAATCAATCCCTGACTCATAATCCGAGTCCAAATATCATTTTCAATTTCCTGACTCATAACCCGAGTCTAAACATCATTTTCAATCCGGGCCTAGCCCAAAAACATCAATTTCATCATTTCTCAAAAATCGTGCCAAAAATAATATAATAATCCATAAAATCAAGAAATCGCCGGATTGAAACATAAATCATGCCAAAGAATATAAAATCATATAATAAAGCATTTAAAGCACATATGCATGCATCACAGTTAGAAAACAAAGTCCACTCACAGTCCGTCCTAGCGGCCGCCCCTATATGCGTGCCATAAGCCTCTCCGGGGTAATCCGACCTCTCTGGGTCATCCTGACCTGTCCAAATCATATCCAAAGGTTACTACTAACCTATACAAGTCCATATTAAGAACCCTAAAATTTCCCGGAAAAGTCAACGTGTCCCGTACACGTTTCCCGAGGTAAAAAATCTCAATTTGACCAACTTAACGATCTCCGATCGACCCGAAACCACCGCCATTGGATCCAGATCTTCAAAAGCCTTAAAATGGTCTTGGTCCCACCTAAAAATACGCTCCCACGCGCCCCCACGCCCGGGTCAAAGTTTTAGTCAAATGTTGACCAAAAAGTCAACGCTAACGTCATCATAAAGAGTAAGTCAACGGTCAAAAGTCAACGAGTCAACTCGCCGGAGACCGAGTCAACTAGGCGGCGACTCGCCGGAATTTCTCGTCGGAAAACTCCATTGAGGCCCCAAACTTCAAACTTCGATATCTCACTCGTTTCTCAACCAAATTCGACGTTCTACCTATTTAAATCCATCTACTCGAGCCAAGGATTCCAAATATCAACCCAGAAATTTCAGAAAGTACCTGGATTTTAAGTTAGGGCCAATCAAAGTTTCGGCCAGAATTCCAATCATCATTCCGGCCACCTCCAACGTCCAAATCCGTCCCAAATTGCACCTACAAGCTCGTGAGAGCTCAAAGAACATCATCCTAAACTAAGAATTAATCAACGCCATCAAAATCAAAAACCCAAAATTTGAATCCTACGGTTTTACATTCCCAAATTCCGGCCACCGTGCACAACGGTCCTTACCGTGGCCACCATTGGGTTCGTCTCAACATCGTCTCCAACTTTTGTTCATGGGTCATAAGCAATGGATGATGATTGAGAGGTGTTTGTGTAGGATTGAGGTATATGGTTTTGAAGAAAATAAATGAAGAAGATGAAGATGACGGATGATGAAGAATGAATGATGACTAAGGATGATGAGGAATGATTAAAAAATGGATTAATGGAAAACATGTTCCACAATTTAGGGCCTCAAAACAAGGGATGGGTGACACTTTTCACCCATCCAAGTGTTCACAAACTCTGATCACTATTCACTATTTAATAATATTTTAATCGAAATCCCGGTTCGTTCGGTTAATCGATTTCGCTCCCGTGACCACAACTTCGTCGTCGAATCTCCGATTTCGGCGTGCCGCTTATCTATGAATTTGTATTGACTTGACCTACGTAACGGTCTTTGGCCCTCGTCCATTGGACCTCCCGGGTTAAAAGTCAACATTTCGTCCTTACCTTTCAAAATTACCAAAATACCCCTTGACTTCCGAACGTCATAACTTTTTTCTCGAATGTCGGAATCGATCGTGCCACCTGTCTATGAACTCGTGACGTCCCGAACTACGTCACAGTCATCGGTCAAAGTTCGTTTGACAGCCCGAACTAAAAGTCAACATTTTGCCCACGCCTAGGGGCAAAACGATCATTTTGCAAATTTCGTCTGATTTCACTCAACTAATCCCAGATTAGTCATTCTAAACCATAATTAATTAATATTTAATTCCGATACTCGGGATGGGTCATTACACATGCTCCTGACTCAATATATGGTCTGGTCCCTCCGTGTAATGACCCATCACAGACAATACACCATGACTACCCACAGTGTCCCAGACAGCTAGAGGAGACCATCCACATATCGACATATAAGGAAGGTATATGGAAAACATTTTATAAATCCTTTTAAAAAGTTTCAAAGGGGTCATGCCCAAAATTTTTGTAAAACGATCGAAAATCCAGAAATAGGACTCATGCCCGATATCATAATCAACTGGGCCTCTTGCTCGAGAGTACAAACTAAATGGGTCTCAGCCCGATGCCTCATTAAATCAAATGGACTTTAAGTCCGATTCCATTTTTCCAAATCTGAAATCAGTTTATCAAACCCCTATGGAAATACAAGCGCAGATAAACACCGTATAAAACCATAAACTTTGAAATACGTGCAAACACATAAATACGAAATACCATAACCATTATCATCATCGCTCATGTCATCTCGTACCTAACCTCCATCCTGATCCTCTGAACTGGGTCGCATAGACCCGCGAACTGACCTGGCTCTAACTCTTTTGATTTCGACCAGTTTTCATCCTAATTTATTTCTAAATGATCGTCTATTCAATCCTAATCGATCTATGGAATCAAAACTATGAAATCGAACCTATATTTTACCTTTATGAACTGGAACGGTAACTGGGAATTTTGAATGAGTTTTTCGGCCAGCGCCGACCACCTCAACCCTCGATTCCAAGTCCCCTGAGCTCGTCTCATCATCCAGAACCCCATCTAAACCACTAAATCGATCAATCAACGTCCAAACATAATTATCCATTTTTGAACGCAAGAACAAGCTACGAGTTTCAGTTTTTCCTTACCTCTGCCATCGTGGCTCCGTCGTGGCCACCATTGATAGGACCCGTCCCAACTGGACGTTGATAATTGTGCCCGGTCCTGCTCCCGTCTGACAAGTCAACTGAAGTCCCGAAACTACCCTTCAGCACCTGTCAGACCAAGGATAACTACACTGATTTCCGCTCATTCCTCCGCCTCTCGATCAGCCCGGAACGTCGTGCAACGGCCTGAAGGGTCATCAAAAACAAAGGTGTGAGTGGACAAAAATAATATCATTTAAAACGAATTTCAAAATACATCATTTACCCTCCCGTTTATCAAACCATGCATGCATAGAATCAACATATGAAAAACACCACCGGATTTCTAGCCAAATCACATAACAAGTCAAATCCCCGCTCTTAGGCCAAAACATAGGAAAACATAATCACCTGGCCACACAGACCAGAACCCGTACTCAATACCAGTACGCAGTCACAATCAACATCAAACAACACTACTCACAAGTGCACAATCAATCAATCAATCAATCAATCCACACTATTCACAAGTGCACCAACAATCACTATAACGCCCCGGAAAATTCGGAAAATGTAATATTATAAAATAATAAATAAATGACATTTTTACCCTTGTGATTCGTATGGTCAATTTGTTGACTTTTTGATTGGAGGGTCGAACGAACGTTGAGTGATGACCGTGACGTAGTTCGGGACGTCACGAGTTCATAGACAGGTGGCACGTCTGATTCGGACGAACAGGGTGGAAGTTATGATGTTCGGAAGTCCAGGGGCATTATCGTAATTTGGACGTTATATGGGAAAAAGTTGACTTTTGTTGGACGATTGGTTTTCACATGATTCGAAGACCGTTAGGTCGTCTCGAGGTCCCGAGTACAACGTCAGGCGGCGCACGCGAAACGGACGTCAGATGACCGAGTTACGGATCACGGAAGTTGGAGGGCAATTTGGTAATTATTACGCAGAGGGGCATTTTGGTCATTTCACGGTGGTTACTGTTCACCACCGTGAAAAACAGAGTGCGGTCGTGGTGTTTGTGCGTGCAATTGTTTATAGCTTAGTGGACTGATCTGAGGGTCTGTTTAAGTTGATTGAGGTAGTGGATGCTGGACTGAGTGGCCTTGATGCACGGTTTGGGTAGTGTTCAGTGCACGGGAGAGATTAGAAAATGGCTGTGGTCTCTGTGCTTGCGGGAAACCATTTTCAGAGACCTCAGTTGGTCTCCCACGGGCTGTTGGCCACACTGAACGATTAACTGAGTATGGAAATGGAGAAGGATTCATTTGGGGGTCATTGTGCATTAGTTGAGAGGGCTGAGACTGGGAGAAACCGTGAAGAACCATTTTCGGGTTTTTGGGGCGAAATTTCAGGGTTCAATTCCTACGGGTTTTGGGACCAAACTAGACACACTGAGGGACTTCTGGGAGTGAATGAATCACGACGGTGCAAGAATTGAGGGAGGATGATCGCTGTTGGCCCAAGAACCTGAGTTGCTGTTCAGGGAAGAACCAGTTGGAGGGAAAAAATCGAATTCAATTCCTGAGGCATGTTGAACGAAACCAAGGGCCGTGTTAGACTTCTGGGGTCACTACGAGTACAACCGTGCAAAAATCGAAGGAGGAGGAGGACTGGTTGGCCGGGAACCTGAGTCTCAGTTTCAGAGGAAAACCAGTGTTGAGGACGACGACTTCCAGGTAACGGCGAGTCTAATTGATTGTACCATTGTGTTCGTCTAAGTTCCCTTAAGCTACTGGTGAAATTAATTTGAGAATGGAGTTAGTTTGGGTGAGTTCCAGAAGTCGACTTGTTCGACTGTTTGAGCTTGAGTTGGGTCGATTTAATGTTAGTCAAGATTGATCGTTAGTACAGACCTAAAATTAATGGATTAGAGAAGATAATAGGATTGAAAACGGGAAGAATTGATTGAAAATTGAGCTCGAACTGGTCGGGTTGAGTCGCGGGTAATAAACCCGTTTATCAGTCTATTCGGGTAAGGACGAAGGTACTGTAGCTTGGCGCGTGGCCTTCACGCGCAGCCACTTTGGGCGGCGCGTGACGGCGCGTGTGAGGTTAACTCCGATCACGGTCAACATGAGATTTAATCCATTCAGTTTAATTAACATTTTATCTTTAGAGTTCGAGTTGTTCGGGAGTCGTTCGGGATAATTTCGGGAGTTCGGAAGTTTAGGTCTTTAAGGTTTATTTTGTCGAAAAATCCTGAAAATTAGGGAAAAATCATACGAGCTATTTGGGGATGTTTGTAACCCTTCTTGTACGTTTTTACAGGCCCGGACACTTCCCAAGCTACGGAGGAGTGCGCGGGACGCGATTGACGCGTCCTAAAACTGTGAGTGGACTTTTTTTTTTATTTCTAAACTGAGCATGCGTGACTATTTTACTAGTTTATCTTATGGTTTTGCATATGATTTTATGATGGTGATATGATAATTCGGTTTTACGTATTTTCACGCTTTTCGAGATATTCATCGTATTTCACGCAATTCGGGGTTACGGTTTTTGCTTATGCATGAATGATGTTTTGATGAAGTATCTAGATATGATTATGCATGTTATGAATTTATGATGTTTTGATTATAATTGTGAAGTGATTTCGGAAATTGCATGTTTTGGAAATTGCATGTGAATTCGGACATAAGTCCTACTATGACATGATATGATTTCGGAATGATGTTGGGAAACGGTTTATGATAAATCCTGGTTTAATGTGTTTAAAAACGATTTTGGGTTTTAAGACCCGGTTGATTGTTGGATCCGGTTTTGGGTTTAAAGACCCGGTTTATTGATGACAGGGGCGGGCCCGAAAATTGGGTTTAAAGACCCAGATTGAGTTTAAAGACTCGTGAGTTTAAAGACTCGGTTATTGTGATACCCCCGAGGCCTATTGATCATGTTTTGAGTTTAAAGACTCGTTGATATCCCGGGAAGGCCTGATATTGAGTTTAAAGACTCGGATGGATCCAACGGCATAATTGTGATTATTGATTCACTTTTTACTTGACTTGTGCAATTGATGTTTCAAAATGACGGTTTCTGGTTTCTGGTAATGTTAAGTTGTTTTAGATGAGTTATGATGAATCTCTGTAACGTTTTTCATGTGTTTCGGAAAAAGAGTTTTCAAAGGTTTAATACGCGATTTTTGAATATTCGGTTATGCATGCGTGTTACAAAACTGGAGGGCGAACCCGATTTCGAAAACTGTTTTCCTGTAAAACTTATGTTTCGGTCCACTCACACTTCGTTGTTTTAAATTCCCTCCAGGTCGTGGTACAAGTGCGGGGGCAAGCGCTGAGGCAGAGGCGGAGGCATAAAGTTTTTCGTTGCGGAGTAGTTAGTTCACAGAGTAGGATTTGTTCTTTAACCTGTTTTGTAATATTATGCTCTGTGAAACTGTGGACTTGACGTCCAGTCGGATGTATTTGTTTAATCTCCCTGGTCTGACAATGGGTGTGATGTAATACTATTTAGTTTTCCGGTCTTTTGGATTCGATTGTCAGACGGGAGCAGGATACTTCCCGATTATCGAAGCGATAATCGGGGTGGGTCCTGTCAATTGGTATCAGAGCCTAGGTTTACGATTCGTGTCTGGCACTCGGGTGTGCCTTGATTATTTTGCTAACTTATGCCTCTTTCAGAGAAGGACATCGGCCATGCCTCCGCGACGCGAACCCCCTCCACGACCTGATGGCGATGCCGAGAGTGCTTCAATCGAGCGAGCCCAGCGTCTTGGGGCTACGGTGTTTAGTGGTGGAGCGGATCCCGAGGATGCTCACCGTTGGATTTCTCGGTTCGAGCGGATTTTTGCTGTGATGCACTGTCCTCCTAAGGAGCGAGTTGTATTGGCTACCTTTTTGCTTGATGGATCTGCTTTTGAGTGGTAGTACACTCTGGAGTTGTCGGGTTGGGATGCCCGTACAGTGACTTGGGAGACCTTTCGTGAACGGTTTCTGGATCAGTATTATCCCCGTTCATTCCGTGATGCTAGGGAGACCGAGTTTCTGCAGCTCCAACAGGGGAGCATGTCTGTAGCTGAGTATGAGCAGAAATTTCAGATGCTAGCCCGTTTTACTCCTACTTTTGTATCTACTGAGGCTGAGAAATGTCGTAGGTTTGAGCTTGGCCTACGGGGTGAGATACGGGCCATTATGACGGCCGGAGCTTTTGCTACTCTCAGGGAGTTGTCTGATGTCGCAGTGCGGGTTGAGGCCAGTCTCCCGACACGTCCACAGTACTCTGGTGGTGGACAACGTTGAGAGCGTTCATATCCTGGATCGTATGGTCAGAGAGCCCCGAAGAAGGGACGTTATGGTGGAGCCTCATCTGCAAGCAATGATCGTTATGGCAGGCCTGGTAACTATCAGAGTTCCAGATTCCGGGCGCCTAGGGCGCAGACTGCTCCACAGGCGAGCGCGACTTCGGTTGCTTCCACGGGACGGCAGGGTGGTGGTTTTGCTCGCGATGCTTCCAGTGTTATCTGTTTCTTCTGTGGCGAGCGGGGCCACTATCGGAGGGAGTGTCCATCTTTGCCACAGGGTGGTGGCGCAGGTTGGGGTGGAACAGAGCAGGGACGGAGCACAACTACAGTTTCTGGGACTGGGAGTACTCGAGGAGGTGGTACTGGAGAGGCTAATGGACAGAGGGGCCGGGGCCGTGGGCGAGCAGCTGGACCACATGCCCAAGTTTTTGCTGTTACGCAGTAGGAGGCCAGGGCAGCGCCTGGTGTTGTGACAGGTACACTCACGATCTTTGGACATGATGTTTGTGCTTTAATTGATCCCGGAGCTACTCATTCGTTTATATCGCGGGATTGTGAGTTATTGGTGGGTAGAGAGGTGTCCGCACTGGACTGTGACATGGGAGTGAGTACGCCCACAGGAGATGTATTTGTGGTGAACCAAGTGTTGCGGGAGTGTCCCGTAATGGTAGGTGATGTTGGTCTGGTGGCAGATCTGATACTCTTGGACTTGCACGACTTTGATGTCATTTTGGGAATGGATTGGTTGACGCTCCATCATGCTTCTATCGAATGTGTCGATAAGAAGGTTACGTTTCGGAGCCCGGGGTTACCGGAAACCACCTTTCAGGGAATACAACGAGCAACTCCTATCGGAGTGATTTCAGCCCTGAAGGCAAGTAAGTTGTTGAGGAAAGGGTGCCAGGGATACTTAGCTCAAGTGTTGGACTCACGAGCTGCACCATTGAGGGTGGAGGATATACCGATAGTACGGGAGTTCCCGGATGTCTTTCCGGAGGATCTACCGGGATTGCCACCGCATCGAGATGTCGAGTTCACTATTGATCTGGTTCCAGGTACGCAACCTATCTCTCAGACACCGTATCGTATGGCGCCAGCTGAGTTGAAAGAACTGAAGGCGCAGTTACAAGAATTACTTGAGATGGGATTTATTCGACCGAGTGTATCCCCCTAGGGAGCCCCGGTGTTGTTTGTGAAGAAAAAGGATGGGAGTTTGAGACTCTGCATCGATTACAGGCAACTGAATAAAGTAACAGTCAGGAACAAATACCCGTTGCCTCGGATCGACGATTTGTTCGATCAGCTGCGAGGAGCGCAGTACTTCTCCAAAATTGATCTTCGTTCTGGGTATCATCAGTTGCGGGTTAAGGATGAGGATGTACCCAAGACAGCCTTTAGGACCCGTTATGGTCATTATGAGTTCCTTGTGATGCCGTTTGGTTCGACCAACGCACCCGCAGCGTTTATGGATTTGATGAACCGAGTGTTGCATCCTTACTTGGATCGCTTTGTCATCATGTTCATTGACGATATCCTAGTCTACTCAAGGAGTGCGGAAGCACACGAGGAGCACTTAAGGATGGTGCTGGGTACCTTGAGGGAAAACCAGTTGTATGCGAAGCTCAACAAGTGTCAGTTTTGGTTGACGAGCGTGAGTTTCTTGGGGCATGTAATCTCAACTGACGGGATCAGTGTGGATTCTCAGAAAATTGAGGCAGTGGCGAAGTGGGAACGACCAATGACCGTCACTGAAGTCAGAAGTTTCTTGGGCTTGGCTGGTTACTACAGGAGGTTTGTAGAGGGTTTCTCTACCATTGCTGCCCCGTTAACGCGACTGACGCGGAAGGGAGTCAAGTTTGACTGGGATGACGATTGTGAGCGTAGTTTTCGGGAGCTAAAGGAAAGGTTGACATCTGCTCCTATACTGACCCTTCCAGACGACAGTGGGGAATTCGAGGTGTACAGTGATGCATCCTTACAGGGTTTGGGTTGTGTGCTAATGCAGCATGGGAAAGTGATTGCCTATGCTTCACGCCAGTTGAAACCGCATGAGCGCAATTATCCTACGCACGATTTGGAGTTAGCTGCTGTTGTGCATGCGTTGAAGATTTGGAGACATCACTTGTATGGTGCGACTTGCAGAATGTTCACGGATCACAAAAGCCTGAAGTACTTGTTCACTCAGAAGAAGTTAAATGTGAGGCAAGGACGGTGGCTAGAGCTAATTAAGGATTATGATTGCACGATTGAGTACCACCCGGGAAGAGCCAATGTGGTAGCTGATGCTCTAAGCCGGAAGTCAACACATTCTGTAGCACATCTACGGACGGTTCATTTAACACTTTTGGTTGAACTCCGTAAGACTAGCATTGATTTGGGTTTGGATGGCCAAGGTGTCTTGCTGGCTAATTTTCATGTGAGACCACTTTTGATCGATCGGATCGTTGAGGCTCAATCTCAAGATCCTGTCTCATGTGTACTTCGGATTGAAGTGGAAGCCGGTGAGCGGCTAGATTTCACAGTCAGGGAGGATGAAGCTTTGTTAAAAGAAGGACGGTTGTGTGTGCCCGACGTTGAGGCGCTGAAGAAGGAGATCTTGGACGAGGCTCATAGTTTGGCCTACGCGATGCGTCCTGGTGGGACCAAGATGTATCGTACCTTGCGAGAACACTATTGGTGGCCGGGTATGAAATGGGAGATTGCCGAGTTTGTCAGCAGGTGTCTGATTTGCCAGCAAGTGAAGGCTGAGAGACAACGACCTTATGGAGCCTTGCAACCACTACCTATCCCGGAATGGAAATGGGATCACCTAACGATGGATTTTGTGTTTAGACTTCCTAGGACACCCAGAGGTCACGATGGAGTTTGGGTGATTGTGGACAGGCTTACGAAATCAGCTCATTTCCTGCCGGTGCGAGAGAACTTCAGGATGACACAGTTGGCTCAGTTGTATGTTGATGAAATCATCCGGTTGCATGGTACTCCGTAATCCATAGTTTCTGACCGAGACCCGAGGTTTACTTCTCGGTTTTGGCAGAGTCTACAGGAAGCCTTTGGGACGAAACTCCATTTCAGTACTGCATTCCATCCTCAGACTGACGGCCAGTCTGAGCGGACCATCCAGATATTGGAGGATATGATGCGAGCTGGTGTTTTGCAATTTCAGGACACTTGGGAGTCACATCTAGCCTTGATGTAATTTTCCTACAATAACAGCTATCAGGCGAGCATTGGGATGGCTCCTTATGAAGCCTTGTACGGACGGCAGTGCAGAACTCCGTTGTGTTGGACGGATATGGGTGAAAGGAAGCTGACTAAATCAGAATTGGTGGAACTGACAACCGAGAAGGTCAAACTCATCAGAGATCGGCTCAAGGCAGCCCAGGACAGACAAAAGAGCTATGTGGACCATCGGATTCGAGATCTTGAGTTTGCGGTCGGAGATCGGGTATTTCGGAAACTGTCCCCTTGGAAGGGTGTAGTGAGATTTGGCAGGTGAGGGAACTTGAGCCCTCGTTACATCGGACCTTATGAGATCACTGAGAGGATTGGCCCGGTGGCCTACAGGTTGGCACTACCGCCAGAGTTTTCGAAGGTCCACGATGTTTTCCACGTGTCGATGTTGCGGAAATACGTGTTCGACGCATCTCATGTACTGGAGGAACAACCCATTGAACTCCGAGAGGATCTGAGTTTTGAAGAACAGCCGGTGCAGATTTTGGACCGAAAGGATAAAGTTCTACGTCGGAAGACCGTTCCTCTGGTAAAGGTTCTCTGGAGGAACCAGAATGTGGAGGAAGCCACATGGGAACCCGAGGCGCTGATGCGAGAACAGTTCCCCTACTTGTTTCCTTGAAATTTCGGGACGAAATTTCTTAAGGGGGGGAGATTGTAATGCCCCGGAAAATTCGGAAAATGTAATATTATAAAATAATAAATAAATGACGTTTTTACCCTTGTGATTCGTATGGTTAATTTGTTGACTTTTTGATTGGAGGGTCGAACGGACGTTGAGTGATGACCGTGACGTAGTTCGGGATGACACGAGTTCATAGACAGGTGGCACGTCTGATTCGGACGAACATGGTGGAAGTTATGATGTTCGGAAGTCCAGGGGCATTATCGTAATTTGGAAATTATATGGGAAAAAGTTGACTTTTTTTGGACGATTGGTTTTCACATGATTCGAAGACCGTTAGGTTCGTCTCGAGGTCCCGAGTACAACGTCAGGCGGCGCGCGCGAAACGGACGTCGGATGACCGAGTTACGGGTCACGGAAGTTGGAATTTGGTAATTATTACGCAGATGGGCATTTTGGTCATTTCACGGCGGTTACTGTTCACCACCATGAAAAAGAGAGTGTGGCCGTGGTGTTTGTGCGTGCAATTGTTTATAGCTTAGTGGACTGATCTGAGGGTTTGTTTAAGTTGATTGAGGTAGTGGATGCTAGACTGAGTGGCCTTGGTGCACGGTTTGGGCAGTGTTCAGTGCACGGGAGAGATTAGAAACTAGATGTGGTCTCTGTGCTTGCGGGAAACCGTTTTCAGAGACCTCAGTTGGTCTCCCACGGGCTGTTGGCCACACTGAACGATTAACTGAGTATGGAAATGGAGAAGGATTCATTTGGGGGTCATTGTGCATCAGTTGAGAGGGCTGAGACTGGGAGAAACCGTGAAGAACCATTTTCGGGTTTTTGGGGGGAAATTTCAGGGTTCAATTCCTACGGGTTTGGGACCAAACTAGACACACTGAGGGACTCCTGGGAGTGAATGAATCATGACGGTGCAAGAATTGAGGGAGGATGATCGCTGTTGGCCCAAGAACCTGAGTTGCTGTTCAGGGAAGAACCAGTTGGAGGGAAAAAATCGAATTCAATTCCTGAGGCGTGTTGAACGAAACCAAGGGCCGTGTTAGACTTCTGGGGTCACTACGAGCACAACTGTGCAAAAATCGAAGGAGGAGGAGGACTGGTTGGCCGGGAACCTGAGTCTCAGTTTCAGAGGAAAACTAGTGTTGAGGACGACGACTTCCAGGTAGCGGCGAGTCCAATTGATTGTACCATTGTGTTCGTCTAAGTTCCCTTAAGCTACTGGTGAAATTAATTTGAGAATGGAGTTCGTTTGGGTGAGTTCCAGAAGTCGACTTGTTCGATTGTTTGAGCTTGAGTTGGGTCGATTTAATGTTAGTCGAGATTGATCGTTAGTACAGACCTAAAATTAATGGATTAGAGAAGATAATAGGATTGAAAACGGGAAGAATTGATTGAGAATTGAGCTCGAACTGGTCGGGTTGAGTCGCGGGTAATAAACCCGTTTATCAGTCTATTCGGGTAAGGACGAAGGTACTGTAGCTTGGCGCGTGGCCTTCACGCGCAGCCACTTTGGGCGGCGCGTGACGGCGCGTGTGAGGTTAACTCCGATCACGGTCAACATGAGATTTAATCCTTTCAGTTTAATTAACATTTTATCTTTAGAGTTCGAGTTGTTCGGGAGTCGTTCGGGATAATTTCGGGAGTTCGGAAGTTTAGGTCCTTAATGTTTATTTTGTCGAAAAATCCGGAAAATTAGGGAAAAATCATACGAGCTATTTGGGGATGTTTGTAACCCTTCTTGTACGTTTTTACAGGCCCGAACACTTCCCAAGCTACGGAGGAGCGCGCGGGACGCGATTGACGCGTCCTAAAACTGTGAGTGGACTTTTTTTTTTATTTCTAAACTGGGCATGCATGACTATTTTACTGGTTTATCTTATGGTTTTGCATATGATTTTATGATGGTGATATGATAATTCGGTTTTACGTATTTTCACGCTTTTCGAGATATTCATCGTATTTCACGCAATTCGGGGTTACGGTTTTTGCTTATGCATGAATGATGTTTTGATGAAGTATCTAGATATGATTATGCATGTTATGAATTTATGATGTTTTGATTATAATTGTGAAGTGATTTCGGAAATTGCATGTTTTGGAAATTGCATGTGAATTCGGACATAAGTCCTACTATGACATGATATGATTTCGGAATGATGTTGGGAAACGGTTTATGATAAATCCTGGTTTAATGTGTTTAAAAACAATTTTGGGTTTTAAGACCCGGTTGATTGTTGGATCCGGTTTTGGGTTTAAAGACCCGGTTTATTGATGACAGGGGCGGGCCCGAAAATTGGGTTTAAAGACCCAGATTGAGTTTAAAGACTCGTGAGTTTAAAGACTCGGTTATTGTGATACCCCCGAGGCCTATTGATCATGTTTTGAGTTTAAAGACTCGTTGATATCCCGGGAAGGCCTGATATTGAGTTTAAAGACTCGGATGGATCCAACGGCATAATTGTGATTATTGATTCACTTTTTACTTGACTTGTGCAATTGATGTTTCAAAATGACGGTTTCTGGTTTCTGGTAATGTTAAGTTGTTTTAGATGAGTTATGATGAATCTCTGTAACGTTTTTCATGTGTTTCGGAAAAAGAGTTTTCAAAGGTTTAATACGCGATTTTTGAATATTCGGTTATGCATGCGTGTTACAAAACTGGAGGGCGAACCCGATTTCGAAAACTGTTTTCCTGTAAAACTTATGTTTCGGTCCACTCACACTTCGTTGTTTTAAATTCCCTCTAGGTCGTGGTACAAGTGCGGGGGCAAGCGCCGAGGCAGAGGCGGAGGCATAAAGTTTTCTGTTGCGGAGTAGTTAGTTCACAGAGTAGGATTTGTTCTTTAACCTGTTTTGTAATATTATGCTCTGTGAAACTGTGGACTTGACGTCCAGTCGGATGTATTTGTTTAATCTCCCTGGTCTGACAATGGGTGTGATGTAATACTATTTAGTTTTCCGGTCTTTTGGATTCGATTGTCAGATGGGAGCAGGATGCTTCCCGATTATCGAGGCGATAATCGGGGTGGTTCCTGTCAATCACACAGTCACATCCACACTACGCGTAGGCCAACATCTAGCCACATTCTCGAGATCAGACACATCTGGGCTCAACCCTCGGGCTCAGTCCAATCTGGGCGAACACATCCCCAGGCTCAGACACATCCGAGTGGTACCTCCAGGCTCAGTCGCATCCGAGAAGCTGGCTTACCATAACAACTCACAATCATACCATCACATCCCCCAACCTCCAGTCGTCTAGGTAATCCCCTAGCCCCGACCGTCTGGGTATCCACAATCAAAATGAAAACCATCCCGGGATTACATCCCCAAACATTTCAATCAAATCCTGACTTCAAACCAGGTCAAAATCATTTCCGACCAGGTCTCAAGCCCCAAATACCATTTACATGTAAATCCGTAAAATCTCATTTGACAACATTACAATATTACCAAATTCATCCTTGACTCACCAATTCCGTCAAAATATCCATTTTGAAATCATTTTGACTCCGGGCCTAGCCCAAAACATCATTTGCACATTTCTCGTAAAACGTGCCCAAAAGATCGATTAAAATAATCATTAAATCACACATAATCATGCCCCATCATCAAGACATCATTGCAACTCAAATTATACAATCAATCATGTAAAACATTTAACTATGTATGCATAATGGTTTATAAAACAAACGTCCACTCACACACCGTCCAAACCGCTCGCTTTCCGAGCTATACGTTTTTCCGTAATTTCTGAAATTTTCAAGGAATCTCGAATCATGTCCAAAATCATTACTCAAGGTCACTAACAACTCAATTAACAACATATCAATTCCTCATAATTTTCTGGGAATTAAATATTAATTAAACACGTAACATAAACCTTCGGACCCTCGAAACAATATCGAAACGCTGTTCGATTAACTCGAAACCAAAGCCAAAATATTCGTTACATTGCATAGAACAAAATTCATGTTGAACTTACCTCGGGAATCGGGCCCACGCACCTTCACGCGCCACCGTGAGTGGCTGCGCGTGAAAGCCACGCGCCTGCTACAGTGTCACCATCTTCACTTGAGTTCCTGCAAACGGATCCCTGCGACCCGCGACATCACCCGTTTAATTCTCCATCAAGTGAACCATCCATTAGCATCGTTATGGATCCAATTAAGGTTATGTGAACTCAATTACATAAAATTACCTTAATCTAGTCGAATTGAACTCGACCTTCGAAGAACATCGAATCACTGTTCATAGTCTAATCTCCACGATTTCCCCTTGTTTTCCTTCAATTGATGCAGCAGGAAGCATCGTGGAATCCTAATGAACACATTTCCAATATCAATTTCATCATTCCATGTCACAAATTCTTGGACTCAAGCTCGCAAATTCAAAGTTTTGCCCCTCTTTGTTCTAGTCCAAAACATCTCTAATTTCCTTAGAATTTCATTGGGTTCGACTCGTCTCAATCCCAGGAAGCTGAATTCAAGGTTAATTTCACTCATCAACGTCTAACAATTCGAATTCGACCTCTAGGTTCATCCATGGTTTTCGGGTTTCTAAGTTTAGGTTTTAGCTGGGTTCAAAGTTCATAACCCCCTTATTCTGCTCTATAATTCCTCACGAATTCACTCTCAATGACATCAAATTCTCAATTTTTGGCTGCTGGGAAGAATCAATCAAATGATATCATGATCTCTGTTTTATTTCCTTTTGTACAAACATGTTAATCTATTAATTCAAATGTGATCCTTAATTGCCACCAATCCAAACATTACAGTGACAGATGTCACCTAAGTATCAAGGTGACTCACCCACCACGGCTGAATCAGCCACTTAATTATCCAATCCACTATGATGTGGCAAATTACCATTTTGCCCTTCTATACACGAATGACCAAAATGCCCCTAGCATTCCCCAATCCATAACTTTTTCATCCGAACTCCGATTGACGCATATCGCCTGTCTACGGATTCAGCGTCCCGAGACCTATCCAACGATACTTCCGAAAAGTCCAAATAAGGTCCCAATCAGAAAGTCAACTTTCGGCCCTTATAACCAGGGGCAAAATCGTCATTTCCTTCAAATTTTTCAAATTTTCCTTTTTAGAATTTCCGGGTCGTTACAACCATCATGACCGTCTTAACCTCCCCTCTAACTTTCATTCACAAACTAGGTTCGTATGATCGGGATTGAAGGGTTAATGGTGTGGGTTGGGTTACACGGGTTTGAGGGGTTTCACGGGTTAAGGATGAAAACAGAGAAGATGATGAGGATGACTGATGAAAATAATATTCACTAATTTAGGGATTTGGGCCAATCAGATGGGTGACACTTGTCACTCATCTGGTGGTCCCCACCAGATTTTTAAACAATCAAATTATGCCACATGTCGATATTTCTCACTTTACGTGAATAATGTTGATTTTTGTTTTAGACCCGTAATTTTCCCATCGAAGGTCCAGTTTTGACGTGTCTCTTGTCTATGGACTTGTAACATCCTGATGTACATAACGGTCCTCGGTCCCCTGGTCAAAAGTCAACATTTCGCCCAATCCCAAGGGCAAAATGGTTCTTTTACAATGTCCGTCCACAATGCTTCGACTAATCCCTCACGCTAATCCCTACTTACTCCTTAAGTGATCATAATTATCTCCAATTAATCCAGAAATTCGGGACGGCTCATTACAATCTCCCCCCCTTAAATAATTTCGTCCTTGGAATTTAACCTATCCCAAGTCCACATCCAAATTGTGGAAATCCAAACCTACCTCGCAATCTGGTCGCACATCCAGTCCTCACATTGACCACACCTTCTGAGTTGATACCAGTTCGACAGTCGATACATTTCTCCTACATTTCAAAAATCAGGCTGACATCACTTGCTTTTTCAGCCTACCACTCTGACATTGTTAAAATTTTAGTCGTCAAGCTGAAATACGTACTGCCACTGAGGATTATCACATATCCAACTCATTCCCGAAGGTTCCCATAACGTCGCACTCAGTCGACACTCACGACCCCATTGTCATACTCAAGTCACCGACACAATCTCGACTCACTCTGGAGTCCATCGAGTGTACCTCAGATCAACTATCCTTCAATATAACATAAGCTCCTGCTGTCACAATGGCACGAATCTCACCTCGCATCCCAAGCTCAAACCTGCGGGATTTATTAACCTCGGTATTCACATCAATCAACTCCCTTAACAATTCATACTAACTCTGGTGAGAGTCACCGAGCAGTCGCTTCACGTAAAGCAACTCATGTGTAACTGGACCCCATCAAATACTTGCCCAACAGTGATACACATCTCAACTCTAGGGTTCCACTAGCCATCCATGGTTCTAAGAACTCGCTCATACTATCACGGAACCTTACTAGATCACTCTGGCCTCGTGCACAGTATTCAATGTCCAGTCCACGTCGTCCATAAGCTAATCACATTGGAACCAATTCGATTACCAACACGTCTCTCACAAACGCCACTGAGGCATACCTCCAGCACTCATAGAACCCCACATAATTATATTGTTCACTTCATGGTTGGTACCAATCACAGTTTAATTCTGGGGGCCATCTGTCCAATCTAGTACCAGCCAAATTACACGCTCCAACTCAGCATCCATTCTGAGTGTCCTGGTTACCTGACAGGTATTGGTCAGTTCAAATCCCACTCACGTCCATTGAGACGTCCCAACTCTGAACCTATTGTATACCAACCAATATCCTACCCAATAGCCTGTCTGATATCCAACGTCCTAATCAATGCCCTAACCGACATCCTAGTCAAGGCATCGACTAATCATCTTTTCCTGATTGATACTCTATACATCGTTCCATTTGTCAACTTATTCGTAATCACCATCTTACACCAGATTGACTCTGAAAGGAAGTCAATCCCGTCACTACACCTCGATTACGGATGTAGCCTCCACCCGACAGTTACTGACACTTCCATTCTGAATTAGTGAATCCAATATCCACACTCATCCTGATATCCAACCTCTGTCTTGTATTCTCCTACCTCCTCATTCCTGCGATCTAATTCACCTCGATTTGCTCGACTGTCCACTCGACTCACAGTCAACATAATCATCTCAATCCTTGTGATCCACACGATCTATTGGATCCACAACATGTCAATCCTAACAACACCACCTAATACATAACCTCTCGATCCCAAAATCTCGACTACTTCGCTTCATACCTCTCGGCCCTGATCCATTTGATCCTGATCCACAACACCTCGATCCCAATCCATTTGATCCTAGGTGGATCTACACTAACTCTCTCCTAGATAATGACCAGATTCCGATTCATAGGGTATTACACCCTCTTTAAACCCTCTTTTGTCACATCACTCCTCCTCACCTTTTCCACATCTGAACAACTCGCCCCAAAGACAGGAACGTCTAAACTGTGGGTTCTCTTCAATTACCTTATATCGATTAGTTATAGTCACTCCATATCGTCTTCCCTAGGGAAACACATGGATGATCCAAGACGATGACATCAAAATTCATCCCACGTGAGTGTAAACACAAATCCCATCACACTCACCACATCTGGTGACACCAAGCACCATCTTCTAAAGAGCAAAAATGAGAAGTCTCATTCAGCTACTTCGGAACATCGTTCACCTATTTCGAAATCTACCTCACCAACTTCTCTTGATTCCGAAATTGCAACCATGTTGGAAGCATAAGTGTCAACCATAGGTGTCACATCCAACCACTGGACTAGTTCTACTACTGGACCTCTAAGTCCCCATCTCACTCTGACATCAACCACGTGTCCGTACCAATCTAACTTCGCACCTAACTCGCATGTCCATTTATACCGTTTATGCACATCCAAAAGGATGTCAACCATTTTATCACCGTTTCTGCACATCCAAAAGGATGTCATCCAACACTACCAGATGTACCGCTCGACTGAGGAGTCTGCTGTGAGCTGAAGCCAAATCTCTGCATACCATCATATCTGCCAAATCGACCACAACCTTATGAGAGGGATGCTCCTCCAAAATTGTCTCTCCTTGGGACCCCCTGATGTGCACACCACGACTAAGTCACACCATCTACTCCTGTCGGAGGAACTCTGCCTCCCTCGCCTCAACCACGCCGACAAGACACCCTGACAATTCATACAAGACGTGAAATTAGAAACGTTTGCGACTGAAGCTGTCCTCTACAACACAACCAACTTGACAAGACCAATGGTCTCAACTCTGCAATATTGTCATATCCAACCAGACTAGCTGACTCGAATTCTTAGACCATCAACAAGACACGACTAAGGGATGGTCATTACTCATACAATTTGTCCTATCCATCCCTTCCTCAGTCTAATCACACTGATTCACGTTGTATCGGGCCAAATGTAACCTATTCACGATTTCTTTCCACTAACTCTCGTACCATTTTCCTAACATTCCGGTTGATTACAGGCTGATCCTCGTAGAGACATCACATCTGGCACCTGCGCAATACTCAAAGAACAACCGTATCGAGGCTAGGATGGTCTGTGAGTGGACTTTTGTTTTTGAAATATGATGCATGCATAACTGGTTTATATGTTTTACATATGTGATTTCTATGATTATGATTGTGGTATTTATGATTTACGTATTTGCACGTATTTCGAGGTTTATGGTTTTATAATATGTTTATATGTGCTTGGGTTCTTGATGATGGTTTAATGGAATGGTTTTGGAATTAGAAATATAGAATCGGGCATGAGACACATTTGATTTGGAAACTATCGGACTTGGAGTCCATTTGATTTGATGAGCTATCGGGCTAGAGGCCCATTTGGTTTACATGATCTGGCTAGAGGCCCAGTTGATTATGGTATCGGGCATGAGTCTCATTTGTGGTTTATAAATGTGATTTCCGGTTCGGAGACCCTAAAGCGGATTTGGATTTGAGTACTTGGATTTCTGGATTTATGATAGTTTTATGGAAATTCCGGCATGGCCCCTTTGAGATGTTTGGAAATGATTTTATAAAGATGATTTCCATGTACCATCCTTAGATGAGGATATATGGATGGTCTCCTCCAGATGTCTGGGACATTGGGGAAGTCACGACACATTGCCTCCGAGGGGTCATTACACAGAGCGACTGGATCGTATAGTGACTCAGGAGCAGGATTGTTATGATTAGACGTATGGGACGTTAGACATATGAGATGTCAGAGATTGACCCGGAGAGAACCCGAGCAGCACACATTGCTTAGACCGTGAGATATGACGTCTAGGACGTCAAGTATCTAGGACGCTAGGCATCTGGGATGCCGAGGATGGGTATTTAGTAAACATGAATGATTGAATTTATGAAATGGTATTTCTGTGTTTATGGATTTGGGCAGTGGCCCACATGGATTTGGATTTACGAATTTCGATGTTTTATGATTTTGGGCTGAGTTCCCACACTTGGTTGATTTTATGGTTTTGAACTAAGTCCCTAATGATTTGAGGAAAAAATTGGCTTTGGTTTTATGAACGGTTTTTATGATATTTGAATTAACTGGTTTTAATATGCCTACATAGTTTTAAGTGAAGGGCATAAATGTCTTTTGTGAAATGAGTTTGATTAAATTATTTATTTTCGTCCACTCATAACTTTTATGGTTTTTAATGCCCTTTAGGTTGATTGCGGATGCGGTGACAGGACCCATCCCAATCCCCCCGGGATTAGTGCGGGATGACCCTGCTCCCGTCTGACACGAAGTATCAGACAAGGGATATTTCCGACCTTTGCCCTCCCGGGCTATCAGAGTACGCCAGAATCCGGAGGAGGCATGTGATATCTCGGTCTCTGCTACAGTCCACATCCGATGACAACCTGAAGGGCAGTCAAAACATTAAAAACTGTGAGTGGACAAAACAAAAGTTTATAAAAACATTTTAACGAAGACATTTGTACCCTTCACTAAAAAGCATGCATGCATTTGAAAACCATTTAGCCAAAACAAACCATATGTGGGACTAAGCCCAAAACCATAACCATGTTGAAACCAAGTACCCGAGCCACTGCTCGACTCCTGTGCACACCTGTGCATACCACATATCACAATCCATATATCATATCTATATCATATACACATATAATTCACACAACCAATCCTGTCACGGTTTCCAAAGCTACGCGCGTGCTACCCGGGTCTCAATCCGAGTCTTCTCAAAGTCAAGGTCAATGTCCGTAGACCACTGATCCTACTCGAGGTAATAGTAACCATAGCCTTCCTGAGAGTAAGGAACCCAACTGGGGGGTGACTCCACTCAGTCGGTGCTCCGTGACTACTCCGGGGTCCACCCAGGCCAACGAACCTCCCTGGAGGAGATAGTAGAACATGTAAAGGAAGGTAGATGAACATATATATACATAACATAAACATTCATGTCCGGTTCCCCTGAACTGTCATGATCCATAATATCCATAATCAGGTAACATGCCGGTTCCCATAAACCGTCATGTACCGTAATAACCAATAAGGGTTCATGCCGGTTCCCATAAACCGTCATGAACCACGATACCATAACAAGGGTTGATGCCGGTTCCCATAAACCGTCATGAACCAGAATGACCTGACAAAGGTTCATGCCAGTTCCCATAAACCGTCATGAACCACAATGACCTTTCCAGAGTTCATGCCGGTTCCCATAAACCGTCATGAACTTGGAAATCTATCTAGGGTCCCTGACCCGAAATCATAAACCGTAAAATAACTGGGTCTCGTGCCCGAACATATGACATCAGCTGGGCACCGTGCCTGAAATCTGGGGTCATATGCCCGAGACAAAACCAAATGGGTCTCATACCCGAGTTTATCCTTTTACAAATCCAAAGCCATTTCATTAAAACCAATAAGAAATACAGGCCCGTATAAGCACCGTATAAGGCCGAAACCTCGAAATACGTGCTTATACGTAACCACACACAAATGCACCCATGGCATCATCAAACAAGTAATAAAACATATAATAAACATTTATGCATGCACCAATTTAGAAAACAAGGTCCACTCACAGACCGTCCGAGCTGCCGCCTCGATTTGCGTGCCATACGGCTCCCCGAGCCGATCACCGTCACCGGGACTCCCAAACCTGTCCAAATCGTAATAGAAGGTTACTAACTACTTAATTAACCTCCTACCAAAGCCCCGTAATTTTCCCGTATTTTAACTATTTTTAAAACCGAACCTAAACCTTCGGATGCCGCGAAACATATCGAAACGGTGTCCGATCGACACGAACCCAGTCCCAAAATGTTCGTTACATCGAATAGAAGATTTCCCGTGTTGAACACATTCCCAAATTCCCTGCCACGCGCCCTCACGCGCCTCCTGAAGTGGCTGCGCGTGGGCTTCACGCGCCGCTATAGTACCTGCTGACGTCATCGCTGACGTCAGCATGACGTCATCACTGACAGCCCCTGACAGTGACACGTGTCACGCTCCCATTGGCCCACTGTCTGACATGTCATTCTGACATTGTCAGATCTGACATGATGACGTCATCCCTAACATGATGACGTCAGCAGGATGATGTCACCTGTCATCCCTGCCCTCCCGCAGGTCGACCCGAACGTCTGCAACCGGGTCGCCGTGACCCGCGGCTTGACCCGGCCGGTTCTCCCTGCTCCGGCCACCGTTTCTCCTCCCGTTTGTCCCATTCTACTCGTCTCAATCTAACCTAAGGTTCTATGACATTAAAATGGAAGGAAAACAACTAAAACCCGTATCTCCAATTCGGCCATGGCGGCCGTGACTTTCTCCCGCCGTTCACGGTTGTTCCAGGCCGACCTAACCCTCGAATTGAATCCCAAAAGACTCCTAGGACTACCAGCAGCCCAACCCAGACCTTAGAATCGAGCAAAACCCAGTAGAACTAAAATTTGAAAATTTAAATATTTTCCTACCTCACTGGTTCTCCTCCGCCGTGTCCTCCACCGTGGGCCACCGTCCACCCTCTCCGTCCTCAGCCCTTCACACTCCCCCCACGGTCACTCCCAGCTCATACAAGTGATGAATGGTGAAGTGTGATTGTGTGTTTTGATTTTTGAAGAAATGAAGGAAAATGGGGTTATGGGTTTCGGGTTGGAGGATGAACAAAGATGAAGGAGGATGGCTGATGAGAGAAAGAGAGATGGGATGGAGGGTGTGGATTTAAAGCTAAAATTGAATTGGAGGGTTGAGATTGAATGGTGGGTGGGTTTGGTTTATAAAATTAATTAAATAATATTAATTAATTATATAGATCCACAAATTGGGGGATCAAGTCAATGGGATGAGTGACACTTGTCACTCATCCATGGGGCCCACTAAAATATCTGCCCAATCAGATTTCGCCAAATCGTCCCCGTCTCGAAGTTCGTGCATAGTGAAATCGAACTTCCGTGACCCATAACTCTCCCGTTCGAAGTCCGATTTCAGTGTGCCGCCGGCCTATGGATTCGTATCGTCCTCATCTACGTAACGGTCTTCGGCCCTCGGCCATCAGACCTCCCGGTCAAAAAGTCAACATTTTGACCCTTTTAACCAAAATTACCAAAATGCCCCTAAACTTCTGAACGTCATAACTTCTTCCTCGAACGTCGGAATTGAACGTGCCACCTGTCTATGAACTCGTGACGTCACGAACTACGTCACGGTCATCGGTCAAAGTCCATTTGACCGCCTGAACGAAAAGTCAACGTTTTGCCACGATCAGGGGCAAAACGGTCATTTCGCATCGTTCGTCCGATTTAGCCTAACTAATCACCGATTAACCTCACTAATCGTGATTAGTCACTAATCTAATCATGAAATTCGGGACGGGTCGTTACAACCTTCCCTCCTTAATTAATTTCGTCCTCGAAATTCCAACCGACCTAATTCTAGCCGTTCTTCCCTCCTTAATTAGTTCCGTTCTCGAAACTCCAATTATCTTGATTCCACATCCACCCCGTGGAAAGTAGAATTGACCTCGAAACTCGTGTACACTCGTACACCCACTAACCAGAACGATACTCGTCTGCTACTAGACGTACCACTAACGTTCACATCGCATCGTCTACATTCGATCACGTCGAATAGCAGAAGTCGTACACTCCGAACTGACACCACCTGTCAGTATCAGAGTAGCCCAAGTATCCTATGATCGACCCACTTGTCAAATCTACCATTTCGCTGACATAAACAAATCTACGGTTCCTTCCTCAATCTCTAACCTATCCTGACGTCTGCTCCCACTGGGAGTCACCAAACCGCACTCAACGATCTACGTTGACACCTCCGACAAACTGTCACCACTTGACAGCCGTCAATCAAAAACTGTCACTATACTCACTCGTGGTTACACTAACCACCAACTCACTCAACCATGGGTAAACACTTACCCACAAAGCACTCGACCTGTGTGTAACTAGACCCATTAGAAATACCATGTCCCAATGCACAATATCCAATGTCCAGTCCACGTACAAGACCTCAACTAATCCAATGGTACCGGAACTAAGCCGACTACCAATACGCTCTCCAATGTACCACTGGTATAACATATATATTGTCACCAGACATCACCAGTCTGCCTGGTATCATACCTCGAACAACGTACAAGGTACATACAACTACCCATCAATCAGCCTACAACCACCTAGGTTGTAGCCAATCACGTTCCAATTTGGAGTCCATCTGTCCAATCCAGTACTAGACAAATCAAAACTCCAACCCATCATCTATTTCCAAATCTGAATCCGAATCCGCAATTTCGTAAGAAATCCCGATTTCAAAACCAGAAATCATATCCATAACCATTTCCCAAATTCGAATCCAAAATCATCATTCTGTAAACTAGTATTAGGAATGACCATTCCGAACCCAAATCCATAAAAAGAAAATCCACAGTCAAGTTCTAGAATCAAATCCTGAATCGTCACCCAGAATCCGATTCCAAACCCCAACTACAGAAATCCTCTTTCAAGTTCCAAAATCAAATCCTAAATCGTCATCTAGAAATCTGATTTCGAAACCTGAAATATCATTCACGTCTACCGACACATACCAAAACCAAACCTATCGGTTACCCGCTCAACCGATTACCACAATACGATCGATTGACTTCATAGGGAAGTCAATCCCAACATCAACACAACACTAGGTCAGACAAAATCCGACCTCGTCAGACACCTACTCATCGGACAACTACTCAGGCGAGTTGACACGACCCATCCCAATCCCCCCGGGATTACCATGGAATGTGACGTGCTCCCGTCTGACAAGAGGCGTCAGACAAGGGATAACCGATTGCCATTGCCCAAACGGGCTTCCAGAGTGCGTAAGGATCGATGGAGGAGGTGTGCGATGCTCAAGTCTCTGCTGCAGTTGTATCCGGAATCAACCTGAAGGGCATTGAAAACAAAAGCTGTGAGTGGACGAAAATAAACAAGTCTGTTTAAAACATTTATAAGACATTTATGCCCCTCAGTAAAATCATATGCATGCACCAAAAACAATAATCCCATATTTATTTAGAAATAACCATTAGGGCCTTAGCCCGGAAACCAAAGCATAGTTTCAATTTCCAAAAGTAAATCCAAGAGTTATTTCATAAATCCAGTAATATGAACCATAAGGCATATAATATAAACCATAACCATTATTTTAGCCACTGCACTATACACTCCAATCTGACATCCCTGATGTCTGACGTCTCTGACGTCAATAAGGTCACAATCACAAGGCTACGTGTGCCACTCGGGTCTCAATTTCCGAGTTCAATCCCCGAACCCCGTTCGGGTACAGCATCCCCGATGCTTAGCGCCATAGACGCTGGACGTACTAGACGTCCGTGACCTCTCCGGGGTACCTCATCCGGAGGAGACAATATAATATGGAAGGATTCATACAGTGCAGTACTAAATACATTTTATAGATATCCACATGCAAAACATATAGGTATACATAGGTAAAATCCGAACTGATCGTTACGTTTCATCAAACGGGTCTCATGCCCAAATACCGTGAAACGTGCCATAACCGAAATATCATCAAAACCATTTATTGATTCCAGCATGTGAACATATATAAAATGTAAACCAGAAAACATTTATTCAATTCCATTTTAGGGTCCCCGACCCGCAATCACATGTAGAAATCAACTGGGCCCCTGGCCCGATTCCACAAGTTAACTGGGCCCCTGGCCCGATTTCATAGTTCAACTGGGCTCCTGGCCCGATTTTACATTATTCAAGTTCGTAACCGTTTCATGAAATCATATCCAACCACATTTATGGAAATCGGTGCAAATCCAGAAAATCTCGGTTTACGTGCAAATACGTAATTCACCTCGAAATACGTGAAATCATTTTAAATTCACCGATATCCAAAGTAAATCATTTAATCATAATTATAACAATCATAAAACAGTTATGCATGCATCGAATTTATGAAACCAATGTCCACTCACAGACCGTTTAACCGAGCGCCTCGATACGCGTGCCATAGGCCTTCCCGGGCCACACCCCTATCACCGGGACTCCCAATCCTGTTCAAATCACAATAGAGGATCACTAACCTCATCAATAACATCCTAATCAAGTCCCGTAATTTTCCCGAATTTTTAAGTATTTTTAATCTGGATTTAAAACCTTCGGACATCCCGAACAATAACGAAACGGGATCCGATCGACACGAAACCAATTCCAAAATGTTCGTTACATTGAATAGGACAAAAGTCATGTTGACCTCACCTCGAGATTCGTGCCCACGCGCCGTCATGCGCCGCCGTCAGTGGCTGCGTGTGAAAGCCACGCGCCTGCTACAGTCACCATCCTCGCCCGTTTCTCTGGTAAACGGGTTGAAAAACCCGCGATAGGACCCGGTTCAATCTCACCCAATTCAACATCAAATCAATCCGTTCTTTCAACTGATCCCTTGTAATCAATCACCATTTAAGTTCTGTAAATCGAATTACACAAATCATGGTCTAAATCCTCACGACTCTCGATCGATCCTCGACGGGTTTTCAAATCGGGTTTCACGATATCGTCCCTGTTTTCCAAATTAAATCATTCAGTTAGCATCGTGAGAGTGTAAGGGACATTTCTACATGGTCAATTTGAGAATTACTTACCTCAAACCCACTGAACACAAGCTCGACTTTGAGCTGCCATGGAAGCTTCTGTTCTTCCACAATTCGACACCATTTCTCGTCGTTTTCGTTGCAGAGATGTTCGTATTACTCCCAGAAGTCGAATTGAATCCACAATCGTGATCCTCACCGCTCATATTGTCGAATTCGCAATTCCCCCAATTTTCACGATTTTTCGGTTCAAAATTAACCCAGGGCCTCACTGTCACTCGAGCCTCACACTCAATTCGGCTTCCTCATTCTCCCAATTGCACAATGGAGCTGAGACAGAGGTTAATTAGCTACTAATTGGTAATCATTAAGACAACCCACAATTTAGGGAATTAGTGTCTAAAGTAAGAATAATTGTGTCTCCCTTAATACACGATTCCATGTTATCTGGGGCAAAGAAGATGACAAAGTGACAGATGTCACTGTCAGGCAGCAAGATTCAATGGTAAAAGACCATTTTGCCCTCCGGTTGAAAAATTACCATTTTTCCCCCAGACATCCGTGACCCGTAACTTGGTCACCCGAACTCCGTTTTCGACGTGCCGCCTGTCGTTGGATTCGTATCGACGAGACCTACTCAACGGTCCTTGGCCCTCGGCCATCGGACATCCCGGTCAAAAAGTCAACATTTGGCCCCTAATATGCCAAATTACGAAAATGCCCTTGCACTTCCGTACATCATAACTTCCACCATGAACGTCGGAATCGAACGTGCCACCTGTCTATGAACTCGTGACGTCCCGAACTACGTCACGGTCATCGGTCAAAGTCCATTTGACCATCCGAAATAAAAGTCAACGTTTTGCCCACGCTCAGGGGCAAAACGGTCATTTTGCACAATTCGTCCGAAATCACCCAACTAATCCCAGATTAGTAAATCATAATTAAATATTTTTAAATCCCGATATTCGGGACGGGTTGTTACACCAGTAATAAGCCATATGGGATTTACCTCGAAAAGAAGTTCAGTCCCATCATGCTTCACTCAACATCCAAGTAAGAGTAATAAACTCTCCACCTATCTGGATATCCAAATCACGATCCAGATCCAACACTACGTCAACCGACCATAGACGTCACGATCCCTGATCGTCACGACGTCCAAAGTCCTCAACCATTTCCCACATCTAAATAGATTAGTCAACGAAGAGACACGCCGAGACCGTGGGTTCTCACTGATTACCTCGTATCGATCCTTGTCATTCCACCTAGGAAAACCAAAGATGATCCAACACGATGACATCAAAACTCATCCTACGTGAATGCAACCAAAACTTGCTGCACTCACCACGCCACGTAATCCAACATCGTCTGCCACCAAGAAGAAAATGAGAAATCTCAGTCATTTAACTTCGATATACACAACACATGCTGATGACCCAAGGCAAATCCCGGGTCCACCAACCAATACACGATCAGTGTACTAGTGGCAACCAACAACATCAATAACATCTACATCATCTACCACCATCAATTATGGTAGAACCTGAGAAGTCACCCAAACGACCTCGAAATACCCAATACCAATGCGGAAAACCCACATTCCTCTTGTCACCTCAGTCGCAACCTCTCGCGATTCCGAAATTCCAACAAGATTGGAAACAACATACCCGGACATTAACCACGTGTCCCCTAACCAATTTAACTCTATTTGAGATCCATTCTGGGACCACAGACACCGAACATATGCCCATCACGACGGATGTCACATCCCGACTCGTAACTCACCGTCATCAAGATCACCGGCACCAGTACCAGTGCTAGTACCAGCACCACGCACTATCACCAAAACTAGTGTCAGTATCAGCACGAAGTGTCCACACCAGCATCAACAACAACACTAGCACACCATGTGCAAAACTGACAACCCTGGATCTCCGCTCATTCCGAGGGACGACCCCGTACCTCTGCTCGAATAGGAGAAACTCTGTCTCCCTCGTACCCAACTCTAGGTACAGTCACCCTGACAACTCACACGAGAAAAGGAAAACGTTCCCCGAATGTCCCCGATTCCCAACAATCGTAACTACAACCGCTCTCGGTAGTAGTGCCTGCCACACACTCGTGCAGACCTCACTACCAGACATCACTATCGAGACTCCGCATCCAACGGAATCAACCGTTCGTACCAACCATTTCGTCTCCCACTCAGGGATTCCATCGACAAGTACCAACCTTGATACCTTGTCCCACCAATCACTAACCAGCCGTACTCCGACTAACCCAAATGTCGTCTACCAGGTCGCCCACGACCTTAGTTGCACCAACCCACAACTGAAGTAGCATAACAACCAACTCGGTCTAAACGATACGTACAACCCTGACTGTGAAGTGCAGTCCCAACACAAGCTGACATGACTAGGCCGACTAACGAATCCAAATCCGAATAGTCATCCAAGTCAAACCACTCGTCAACTCACATTTCCGAACCATACACATACGGTAGGGTTCCACGATCACACCTAGAGTTCCTCAGAACCCAACTGCATAAGGCAGTAAAATCCACGATCTGACCGACCCCGCGGTCTAGACATCGTAAAGACGTCAATCCAATCCTACCGTCAATCAACTAGGATTCTCCGAATCCGGCTGCTAACCGACAGGAGCAGTAAATCCACCTAACTCAACAAAATCCGAACATCGATGGTCATAGTTCCCAACCACTCGTCGGAACCGATCCTACGACATCGTGAAGACGATCCCAACTAACCGTCTCACGATCCAAAACTATAACGTAATACTACGTTCACCATTCGTAGGGTTCCACACTGTCAACCCTGACAGAACTATGACAACCCCGGCATCCAGTGCCGAACCAAAACATTCCACGATACGGTCCTACTAACTATTGTATCGATACCCTAACTATCAGGTTGATAACAAACTGTAGCCCATTGAGATATCACATCCTCGACCTGTGCATTACTCCGAGAGCTACACGGTTGCTCGAATAGAGACAACCCCACTCTGATACCACGTTGACAGGACCCATCCCAATCCCCCCGGGATTAGTGCGGGATGACCCTGCTCCAGTCTGACACGAAGTATCAGACAAGGGATATTTCCGACCTTTGCCCTCCCGGGCTATCAGAGTATGCCAGGATCTGGAGGAGGCATGTGATATCTCGGTCTCTACTACAGTCCACATCCGATGTCAACCTGAAGGGCAGTCAAAACATTAAAAATTGTGAGTGGACAAAACAAAAGTTTATAAAAACATTTTAACGAAGACATTTGTACCCTTCACTAAAAAGCATGCATGCATTTGAAAACCATTTAGCCAAAACAAACCATATGTGGGACTAAGCCCAAAACCATAACCATGTTGAAACCAAGTACCCGAGCAGCTGCTCGACTCCTGTGCACACCTGTGCATACCACATATCACAATCCATATATCATATCTATATCATATACACATATAATTCACACAACCAATCCTGTCACGGTTTCCAAAGCTACGCGCGTGCTACCCGGGTCTCAATCCGAGTCTTCTCAAAGTCAAGGTCAATGTCCGCAGACCACTGATCCTACTCGAGGTAATAGTAACCATAGCCTTCTTGAGAGTAAGGAACCCAACTGGGGGGTGACTCCACTCAGTCGGTGCTCCGTGACTACTCCGGGGTCCATCCAGGCCAACGAACCTCCCCGGAGGAGATAGTAGAACATGTAAAGGAAGGTAGATGAACATATATATACATAACATAAACATTCATGTCCGGTTCCCCTGAACCGTCATGATCCATAATATCCATAATCAGGTAACATGCCGGTTCCCATAAACCGTCATGTACCGTAATAACCAACAAGGGTTCATGCCGGTTCCCATAAACCGTCATGAACCACGATACCATAACAAGGGTTCATGCCGGTTCCCATAAACCGTCATGAACCAGAATGACCTGACAAAGGTTCATGCCAGTTCCCATAAACCGTCATGAACCACAATGACCTTTCCAGAGTTCATGCCGGTTCCCATAAACCGTCATGAACTTGGAAATCTATCTAGGGTCCCTGACCCGAAATCATAAACCGTAAAATAACTGGGTCTCGTGCCCGAACATATGACATCAGCTGGGCACCGTGCCTGAAATCTGGGGTCATATGCCCGAGACAAAACCAAATGGGTCTCATACCCGAGTTCATCCTTTTACAAATCCAAAGCCATTTCATTAAAACCAATAAGAAATACAGGCCCGTATAAGCACCGTATAAGGCCGAAACCTCGAAATACGTGCTTATACGTAACCACACACAAATGCACCCATGGCATCATCAAACAAGTAATAAAACATATAATAAACATTTATGCATGCACCAATTTAGAAAACAAGGTCCACTCACAGACCGTCCGAGCTGCCGCCTCGATTTGCGCGCCATACGGCTCCCCGAGCCGATCACCGTCACCGGGACTCCCAAACCTGTCCAAATCGTAATAGAAGGTTACTAACTACTTAATTAACCTCCTACCAAAGCCCCGTAATTTTCCCGTATTTTAACTATTTTTAAAACCGAACCTAAACCTTCCGATGCCCCGAAACATATCGAAACGGTGTCCAATCGACACGAAACCAGTCCCAAAATGTTCGTTACATCGAATAGAAGATTTTCCGTGTTGAACACTTTCCCAAGTTCCCTGCCACGCGTCCTCACGCGCCGCCTGAAGTGGCTGCGCGTGGGCTTCACTCGCCGCTATAGTACCTGCTGACGTCATCGCTGACGTCAGCATGACATCATCACTGATAGCCCCTGACAGTGACACGTGTCACGCTCCCATTGGCCCACTGTCTGACATGTCATTCTGACATTGTCAGATCTGACATGATGACGTCATCCCTGACATGATAACGTCAGCAGGATGACGTCACCTGTCATCCCTGCCCTCCCGCGGGTCGACCCGAACGTCTGCAACCGGGTCGCCGTGACCCGCGGCTTGACCCGGCCGGTTCTCCCTGCTCCGGCCACCGTTTCTCCTCCCGTTTGTCCCATTCTACTCGTCTCAATCTAACCTAAGGTTCTATGACATTAAAATGGAAGGAAAACAACTAAAACCCGTATCTCCAATTCGGCCATGGCGGCCGTGACTTTCTCCCGCCGTTCACGGTTGTTCCAGGCCGACCTAACCCTCGAATTCAATCCCAAAAGACTCCTAGGACTACCAGCAGCCCAACCCAGACCTTAGAATCGAGCAAAACCCAGTAGAACTAAAATTCGAAAATTTAAATATTTTCCTCCCTCACGGGTTCTCCTCCGCCGTGTCCTCCACCGTGGGCCACCGTCCACCCTCTCCGTCCTCATCCCTTCACACTCCCCCCACGGTCACTCCCAGCTCATACAAGTGATGAATGGTGAAATGTGATTGTGTGTTTTGATTTTTGAAGAAATGAAGGAAAATGGGGTTATGGGTTTCGGGTTGGAGGATGAACAAAGATGAAGAAGGATGGCTGATGAGAGAAAGAGAGATGGGATGGAGGGTGTGGATTTAAAGTTAGAATTGAATTGGAGGGTTGAGATTGAATGGTGGGTGGGTTTGGTTTATAAAATTAATTAAATAATATTAATTAATTATATAGATCCACAAATTGGGGGATCAAGTCAATGGGACTTGTCACTCATCCATGGGGCCCACTAAAATATCTGCCCAATCAGATTTTGCCAAATCGTCCCCGTCTCGAAGTTCGTGCATAGTGAAATCGAACTTCCGTGACCCATAACTCTCCCCAATTTTGCTTTCTCCAAAAGACACTCGAGACAAGGAAACTAAGAGGAAGTGAAATTATCAACCAGGAAACTTGGAGGAAGATCAAAAATTTCTCAAGAACTGCTAGTCCTATAGCGCGCAAAGATGAAAACGCGTGGGCAACCAATTTTTTTCACTTCCGCCAAAACCCTATCTTTTCACTTCAACCAAAGAAATACTCAAAAGAGTAGGAATCTCCAAGAACTCTTGCTCCTACCGACTTGACCAAGAAATCTAGTCCACCATTGGAATCAACCAAGAACACCGTTGACATCAACGGAGAACACCACTGGCATCTAAGTCAAAGGTAAGATATTCCTATTTGTTATTCAAACTTTTGTTCGTTATTCAACTTTTGTTCGTTATTCAACTTTTGTTCGTTATTCAACTTTTGTTCGTTATTCAACTTTTGTTCGTTATTCCTACTACTCTATCAATTTATGTGTAAAGTTATGTCTAATGTGCAAATCTCCCTTCCGACTTAATATAATCTCCCTTCCTATTTGCATTATCTTCACCTACTTCCATGTGGGTTCTTGGGTTACAGGTACTGGTTGTTTTCGTGATTTGATTGTTTTGGTTTAATTGATGAATTGACGAATTGGTTTGGATTTTGTTTGGTCAGGGGATGCCTAGATTATAAGTAAAATAGAATTGTAGGGATTTCTATTAAAATTACATGAATTTTTTGAATTGTTAGGAAGTTAATTTTTTGAATTGTTAGTAAGTGAATTTTTTATAATCTCTCTTAGCACCTCTTCATGATATCAATGTGGAGCCTGTCTGCCCAATACATTTCAATTATGACTTTGAGGAACCGTCCTTTACCAAAGAGAACATCAAGAAGCTCATCTGGAGAGAATTAGTGAAGTTCAATCCAGACCCCCTTCATTGATTAGACCATGCTATAATCTCTTGTATGCACTTAAAAAGTAATCTCTAAACTGATACAAATTTACAATGATACTCTATATAGAACCACATGATACACAGAACCACAGGATCTTCTAGGAGAAAGGAATTATAAAAACTATGCTTAAGAGATTGGGATTCCCTGAGAAATTGTCGTTATATGTTATTCATTTCAACATTATAGCGTCTATCGATATCTTTAGCCCTCATGGCTCTGCTTTTCCAATGGTGGTCTTATTGGTTGTTGTCTTCATGCAATTCCTTGTTGTTGATCAATAAAAGATTACTTCCACTTTTGACTCCCATGGTCCTGAGGATATACTTGGGAGTATTAATGGGACCATATAACATGATGCATTTACACTTCATTCATATATAGAAATGGACCATTTCATATGTTATATGATCGATGACCACAAGTAGTGAGATATCGATGAGGTATTGTCTTTTAAGAACTCCTTGCCTGTGTAAATTGTTTGGCTATTGATAATTTGATTTCTTTCAATGAATTGCTTGGTCTTCTTTCAGTTATCGTTTATTTGTTGCAAAGGACTTTAGGAATGTAATAGACTTGAACATCATGGGGGATTATGTGCGGTGAGACTTTTGATGGTAAATTCTTAATTTTTTTTTTTAGAATGGTTGCATGCATATGGCTTTAAAGATGCATGAAGTTTTAGCATTGCAAAAGAAATGGCATTGATTGAGAGAGAGTCTATGTAGAGAAGTAACTTACTGCAGAATTCATTTGAAAATGACATTGAAATAGCGCAAGTACTTGATTCATTTTGTGTATTGGCTTATTTCACTAAGTTCAATACTGTCTAGTGCTCAATTCTGAAAGAATTTCAAGTACTCGTTCACTTGAATTAGACATGCAAATGTTCTCTTGTAACTTTTCTTCTTTGGTTCTTAAAATCTTAGTTACTTTGTATCTATCATATGGTCAGTGGTTTAATATTCGAGAAATCAAAGTTGAGTTTTAGAGCTAGAAGCATAAACTTATAAGGAAGAGATATGATGATGAAGAAGAAAAAGATGGCCTTCTGATTTTGATTCCCCAAAAAGGTTAATGAGATAGCATAGTAGATAGCATGCAATTAGATAAGGAATAATAGGTATTGAATGCAGGATGGTCCTATGGAAAGTGGGCTTCTTGTCTCCCGTCTAAAATTATGTGTGCATTGATACTGGCATACCATTTTCAGATTTTTGTCAAGGATTTGGCCATCAACTATTCGAGAACTTAATTGAAACTAATACACCGCTAACAGTGAATTTCTCTTTTCCATGATGAAGTTCAATGCCACGCACATCACTTTAATTTCACTCCTAAGTTGAATGAAAAAATGATTTTTGAGAATAACAGCAATATTCTTTTTAATTTATAATTTGAATGCAGAATGATGCTTCAATATCATGGAGAAAAAGGAAGAAGCACTTTTTCATACTAAGTCACTCAGGAAGGCCAATATATTCCAGGTTTGTCTCAGGTGCTTCAACCATATAAAAGAAGTGCAAAATCTACATTAATCTCTATGCAAAATAGAGTGCAACTATCTATCTGTATTCCGCATTGGTGATATATGTCTTCCTTTGATTCTATATTGTATTTGAAGATATGGAGATGAAACACAAGCTTGCAGGATTTTCAACAACATTACAAGCCATAATTTCCTTTGTAGAGAAGGGGCACACACCTCAATGTTTCTGAGTTGATTATCTTTTACAACAATGGCTTAGTTTTTAATTATTTTCTATCTTTTAATGAAATTCTGTGTAGATCTAAAACTTTTGCTCATTAATTATTTGACAGCGGGGATCGTGTCAAATTGATTAAGGTCGGGAACCATTAGCCCATTAGGTGTGTTGTGTTCCTTCATGCACTTGAAACTTATGTTCATTCTTAAACAACTTTTGATTCCTACGTTGATAAAGAGAATTGCTTTCTCATTTCCCATTAGGTGTCTTGGAGTTGTATAGTCCACGCTGACACTGTTTTGGGCATAATTTGAGGTCACAGTGATGTATGCACAATTTTAAATGCACATCCCTTAGGCTGGTATTTGAAATTCTTGTGTGAATGGATGGATATAATTAAACATTTCCTGAGCGGGATCATCTTATGTCTCTTAGTTTTAAACATCCTGCCCATTTACCCTAAAATCCCTTCTCGGTGTTCTCTCCTGGAGGCTGAGAACTACATTCTTTTGGTTTTGTACATGCAACTCATAGATGTAAACGTTTTTCATTTTGGAATCAATCAACTTAAATGGGCATGCGATATTTATATGTTCAGGTGGTTTTTCATGTCAAGGGACCAATTTACTTAGTATGCATCAGCTCACCCATATCGACGATCAAATTAGTGAGCACAAAACGTTTTTGGGCCAAGATGCCATCATTCAATTTTGTTCAATGTGTGATATTTTGACTGTTTGTATTTCCGTCTACATGAGGTTTGACATATCCTCAAATATATAAGATTTTTTCTATTTAATCTAACTCATATTTGACAAAACTACAATTATTAATTGTCATATTTCTTAGGTAACTTTGGTCACAGTTGAAAATGAACAATCAAGAGGAATTGTATGGATTTGTAGATCCCGGTCAAATTTCTCAGGATGCTGGAAAAGAAGAACAAAGAGCAATTGCACTTTCACTTAGATTAGAGAACTACAAAAAAGGAAAATTAATTTTTGCTCCTTATACTACGAGGTCAGACTCGTTTCCATGATTAAGTTGGTAGCAATTGAGTAGTTAATTGTATTAATGAAAGAATAATGATGTGTTTGTTTACTGTGTTTGTTTACTGTTTGCAGAGGGCATAAGTATTGGTTGCCATTCACCCCTATGATGAAGTGGTGTATCATTTGGACTCTCTTGGTTCGAGTGGCATAAATCATGGAATGAAGGGCGTTATTGAAGTGTAAATATTCCGTATATATATATATATATGTGTGTATATATATGTGTGTGTGTGTGTGTGTGTTTTGATAGAAAAAAAAGATTAATTTTATGCATGAAATCATTTGTGTCAATGTATATAATATATATTTTCGTGTGCAGTGCTATCATGACATTTAAAGCTCGAAAGGGAATAAAGGGCCAGAAAATGTCACTTGGAAAATAGTAAGGGTAAAGTGTAGCTTGTATTTTCACTTTAAATTAGTATGATTGCTTAATGAATTAGGCTTAATGAGAGTTACAATTGTTGAGTTTTAATTTGTGCAATGTCCTTCTCAAGTTGGAAATGTAGAATGCAGCAATTATGTCATGAAGTATATGAAAAAAATCATTGATAAGCCGAATTGTTAAACTATGAACAAGGTTAGTGCTAATATCATTTAGAATGTGTTGATTTATATATATATATTTTTTGTCTCTTATGTTTCTCTTCCCTCAATCTGATTCTCATATGTGATAAATGACATTCAATTTTGATGGTTTTGACTATTTGGATTTTTTGTTAACTATATATGTATATAATTACACGATTGTTTTTGTGAGGAATAACTACAAAAAAGGGAAAGAACATGGAAGAGGGAAATGAACATGTTCTTTAAGCTTCACCTCAACCCTCTTCCATTCTTTCTTTTAACCTTCATTATCATTTAAAGGATGAATTAATATGTTTTTTTTGTTGGTTCATTGTAGTTTAAAGAGAAAATGACTTACACTCAAAATGATAATGATATGGTACGAATAGAGTGGACCGAGCTTGTTGATAGCAGCATCCAAGTGGACTAGGTTAGGTTGCAGATTTTAAATCATTCGTATGTAATAGATAGTATACGCTCGTATATTTTGGTTTGAATTGGTATTGATTGTAAACACTTTTCCAAGTGGTTTTGTATCTACATATTTGTCCTTAATTTAATTAATCAAAGACATACTTTTATCTTAATATGAAGCATTTTACACGCCCTTAAAGCTAATTAAGGACGTGTCTTTTTAATTCCAAGTAATTTGTTTTGAGTCATTATTATTGATTAATGACACAGGTTCCCACATTTGATGACACGAATAACATGTCCTTATACATGTTTAAAGAGACATGCATAACATTAGATGACGCTTAATAAGTGTCTTCAAATGTTTTAGATGACACAATTTATTATTAAGGACATGATTTATGTGTCTTTAATCTTCTTATAAGACACTAAAAAATTATTTAATGACACCTATTATGTGCTCTTAAAATGAATAAATGACACATATTTATCGATTCAATGACGTCTTGTAAGTGTCCTTAAATATAAAAGATGACATGTTTTATGTGTCATTAAATAACTTTGATGACAGTCTTATATACTTAAATGACACGTTTTGAGTGTCCTTAAATATTATAGATAACACATTAAATATGTCATTTGACAAGACCCATCCCGATTATCCCTCGATAACCGTGAAAGATCCTGCTCCCGTCTGACAATAACTCGAAAGTATAAAAAGTAGTCTCGCTTATATACATATAGAACATACAAACGATAAACATTGTCAGACAAGGGATAGTTCAGTATTCCGAGACCTTTGATCTAGTCAACAGGTTTACAGAGCATAAGAAATATTTACAAGTAGGGATCAAAATCCTACGCTGCAAAGTGTCTGAGTACGCAACGGTCTGTTTATTTCTCAGCCTCGATATTAGCCTCAGTACCTGTGCACTGGCCTGGAGGGCAAATAAAACATCAAAGGTGTGAGTGTACAAAAATAACCTTTAGAAATACATTTATCAAAATATAGTCTTACCCTCCAGTTTTCACAAACATGCATGCATATCATAACTCATAAATCAAATAATTAAGATATGAATATAAATCTCAACAACAATAAAAACGCAGAATCCAGGTCCAATATAGAGTCACGTTATCCCTGCAATGCGTGCAAATCAATAGGCTCAAGGACCGCTCAAATCCCGAGCATCCGCCGCTGTGAACACATCATCAGCTGGCAATCCAGGTCGTCATGAACATATCACTGACTAACCTCCATATAATCCAGCACATCTGGTCTGAGTCGAGCCTCCATATAATCCAGGTCGTCGTGAACAATGCATGCTACAGTGCACCACTCTCACCCGTTTCTCTGATAAACGGGTCTACAACCCGCGATCAGACCCGATTCGCCTTCCTTCAATTTCAACTCAATTTCGTCCATTCTTTCATTCATTACTATCAGTTCAATCTAATTTACAGTTCCATATCTTGAATTTGATTAAATAACCCCTATACCTCCTCGACTCAGGATGAACACCCGACGGGTTCTAATTCGGGTTCTACCCAAATGTCACCTGTTTCCTTCAATTGTTCATACCAGAAGCATCATAGGACTATTATAAACACGAATTCGAGATCAATTTCATGAGTTATTACCTCTAAGTCACTGAACTCAAGCTCGATTTTTCAAAACGGTTGCAGAGTCTGTTCGTCACGATTTCACCTCCAATTTTTGTTCCAGTTGATTGGGTTCGAGTCGTTTAGCTCACAGGAGATGAAATCGCACCTCAATTTCGAACGAAACCGTCTAAAAATTCAAGTTCGAAAATGAAGATTTTGAGGGATTTTCGGTTAAGTTCAGTAGAGTAGTTCTTGGGTTTGTCTGGTCTCCTTTCGGTTTTTCACTCCCAATTGTCACTAATATCTCACTCAATCTCTCTTGGTTCCACTGAAAATCGATCAAGGTGAAGGGAAGATGTATATGTTCTCTGTTGTTCTTAGTCGAGCACAGTACTAAGAAATGAATTTATTTAGTTAATGATCTTTAATTAGATTAAGAAACAACAAAGCATCCATGTGCCACTAATTGGTTTCTGAACATAGGCAGGTGTCCACAGCTGGGGTAAAGGGTGTTGAATCAGCAAATCAATTGAATAGTCAGCATTTGCACTGTTAATCATTTTATGCACAATTACCGTTTTACCCTTTCAGCACACAATTATCATTTTACCCTTTCACTTCGCAACCCCGTAACTTCTTCATCCGAACTCCGTTTTCGACGTGCCACCTGTCTACGGATTCAGCGTTCCGAGACCTACACAACGGTACTCGAGAAATGTGTAAAAAGTATTTTAAACAAAAAGTCAACTTTTAGCCATATGTCATCAAGGGTAAAAACGTCATTTTCACATTATTTTAATATTTTACAATTTTTGAATTTTCGGGGCGTTACAACCTTCCCCCCTTAGGGAATTTCGTCCCCGAAATTTCACGGAAATAAAGACGCGTACTGCTCCCTCATCTGAGTTTCGGGTTCCCAAGTAGCCTCTTCTACATTCTAATTTCGCCAAAGCACTTTCACTAAAGGAATTGTCTTTCGGCGGAGTACCTTATCCTTTCGATCCAAGATTTGTACAGGTTGTTCCTCAAAGCTTAGGTCTTCCCTGAGCTCAATAGGTTGCTCTTCTAATACATGGGACTCATCATAGACATATTTCCGTAGCATTGATACATGGAAGACATTGTGAACTCTGGAAAGCTCCAATGGTAATGCTAGTCGATAAGCAACTCGACCAATCCGCTCAATAATCTCATAAGGTTCGATGAAACGGGGACTTAATTTCCTGCGCCTGCCAAATCGTACTATACCTTTCCAAGGGGATAACTTCAGAAAAACCCAATCTCCCACTGCAAATTCAAGATCTCTGACTCGCCGATCCACGTAGCTCTTTTGCCTGTCCTGGGCTGCCTTGAGTCTATCTCGGATAAGCTTAACTTTCTCTGTCGTCAGATCAATCAATTCAGATTTAGACAATTTTCTTTCACCCACTTCTGTCCAACACAAAGGGGTTCGGCACTGGTGTCCATATAGGGCTTCATAAGGTGCCATTCCAATACTTGCTTGATAACTGTTATTATAGGCGAATTCCATCAATGGCAGATGTGACTCCCAAGTACCCTGGAATTACAGAACACATGCTCTCATCATATCTTCCAAGGTCTGGATGGTCCGTTCCGACTGTCCATCCGTCTGAGGGTGGAACGCCGTACTAAAATGCAATCTCGTCCCAAAAGCTTCCTGTAAACTTTGCCAGAATCTAGATGTAAATCGCGGATCTCGATTTGAGACAATAGAGGCAGGTGTACCATGTAACCGGATGATCTCATTAATGAACAAATTAGTGTACTGAGTCATCTGAAAGTCTTCCTTCACAAGTAAGAAATGTGCTAACTTAGTAAGTCGGTCTACAATCACCCAAACGCCATCGTGGCCTCTGGGCGTCCTCGGAAGTTTAAACACAAAATCCATGGTTATATGATCCCATTTCCACTCTGGGATAGGAAGCGGTTGCAGTGCTCCGTAAGGTCTCTGTCTCTCCGCCTTTACCTGCTGACATATCAAACATTTACTCACATACTCAGCAATTTCTCGTTTCATACCAGGCCACCAGTAATGCTCTCGGAGCGTACGCTACATTTTTGTTCCTCCTGGATGCATAGCATATGCAGAACTATGAGCTTCAGCCAAAATCTCCTTTTTCAATGCTTCATCTGCAGGTAAACATAATCTCCCTTCTGTGGTTAAGGCTCCGTCCTCATTCACTGCATAATCCTGCCGTTCTCCGACTTCTAATTCAATTCGAAGGATACATAAAGTTGCGTCTTGAAATTGAGCATCAATGATCTGATCAATCAGGATTGGTCGCACCTGGAAACTCGCTACCAACCCATCTTGACTATCAAGTCCCAACACAATACCAGTCTTACGAAGTTCAACCAATAGAGGCAAGTGTATCGTCCGTAAATGGGCTCCGGAATGTGCTGATTTCCGGCTCAATGCATCAGCCACTACGTTTGCCTTTCCAGGATGGTATTCAATCGTGCAATCATAATCCTTAAGTAATTCCAACCATCTTCTCTGCCTCACATTTAGCTCCTTCTGGGTGAAAAAGTATTTCAAACTTTTATGGTCCATAAACAATCGGCAAGTCTCACCATATAGATAATGTCTCTAGATCTTTAGCGCATGCACTACTGCAGCCAATTCCAAATCATGGGTAGGATAGTTGCGCTCGTACGGTTTTAGTTGTCGAGAAGCATAAGTAATCACTTTCCCATGCTGCATCAGCACACACCCTAAGCCGTGTAAGGATGCATCAGTATAGACTTCAAATTCTCCACTGTTATCTGGAAGAGCTAATACTGGAGCGGATGTCAACCGTTTCTTCAATTCCTGAAACCTCTGCTCACAAATCTCATCCCAAATGAACCGAACTCCCTTCTTGGTCAAACGAGTCAAGGGAGCAGCAATCGTAGAAAATCCTTCAACGAAACGCCTGTAATAACCAGCTAACCCCAGAAAGCTCCTCACTTTAGTCACTGTTGTGGGTTGTTCCCAACTTGCCACTGCTTCAATTTTCTGGGGATCAACACAAATTCCTTCCGCAGAAATCACATGCCCCAGAAATCCCACACTCGTCAACCAAAATTAGCATTTACTCAGTTTAGAAAACAGTTGATTCTCCCTCAAAGTTCCAAGCAAAAGTCTCAGTTGCTTCTCGTGCGCCTTCGCAGTCTTTGAATATACTAAAATATCATCAATAAACACACTGACAAACTGATCAAGATATTTCCGGAATACTCGGTTCATCAAGTCCATAAATGCTGCCGGAGCATTGATTAACCCAAAGGGCATCACGAGAAACTCATAATGACCATGCACATTCTCAAGCTGCCTTCTTTCTTTTTCACAAATAGTACGGGGGCTCCCCACGGTGATACACTCGGTCGAATGAATCCCATATGGACTAAATCTTGCAGTTGCACCTTTAATTCCCTTAACTCAGCTGGTGCCATACGATAAGGAGGCAAAGAAATAGGACGTGTACCAGGAATCAAGTCAATGGTGAACTCCATCTCCCTATGTGGTGGCACTCCTGATAAGTCCTCAGGAAACACATCTGGGAACTCACATACGATAGGGATGTCCTCGACCCTAACTGGGGTATCCCGTACATCAATCACATGTGCTAGATAACCTTGGCAACCCTTCCGCAACAATCTCTCTGCTGTAAGAGCTGATATGACTTTGGCGGGTAACATTTGCCGCTCTCCCTGGAATATGACTTCCGGTAATCCTGGACTCCGGAGTATCACCCTCTTATCGAAACATTCGATAGAGGCATGATGAGTTGTCAGCCAATCCATCCCAAAGATAACATCAAAATCGCATAAATCTAACAAAATTAAGTCAACCACGAGATGCACACCCCCTAACAATACAAGATAATCTCGTATCACCTGGTTGACTACATAAATATCACCAGTCGGCGTACCGACTCCCATGTCACAACCAAGTACAGAAATCTCTCTATCAGCTAAGGTTGCATAAGTTCGAGAAACAAATGAATGAGTAGCTCCCGGGTATATTAAGGTACGGGCATCATGACCAAAAATAGGAAGCAGACCTGTCACCACTCCTGGGGTAGATCGAGCCTCCTGTTGTGACAGGACCCATTCCAATCCCCCCGGGATTAGTGCGGGATGACCCTGCTCCCGTCTGACACGAAGTGTCAGACAAGGGATAATGGGTTTCGGGTGGTAAGGAACAAAGAAGAAGAGGATGGCTGATGAGAGAAGGAGAGATTGATGGTTAGGATTAATAGTTGTTAGGTTTAATTATAAAATAATTAAAATAATAATATTTAATTATTTAGATCCACATTTTGGGGGATCAAAGCAATGGGATGAGTGACACTTGTCACTCATCCATGGGGCCCACCAAAATATCCACGCAATCAGATTTCGCCGAAATGTCCCCGTCTCGAAGTTCGTGCATAGTGAAATCGAACTTCCGTGACCCATAACTCTCCCGTTCGAAGTCCGATTTCAGTGTGCCGCCTTCCTATGGATTCGTATCGTCCCTATCTACGTAACGGTCTTCGGCCCTCGGCCATCGGACCTCCCGGTCAAAAAGTCAACTTTTGACCCCTTTTATCCAAAATTACCAAAATGCCCCTAAACTTCCGAACGTCATAACTTCCTCCTCGAATGTCGGAATTGAACGTGCCACCTGTCTATGAACTCGTGACATCACGAACTACGTCACGGTCATCGGTCAAAGTCCATTTGACCGCCCGATTAAAAAGTCAACGTTTTGCCACCACCAGGGGCAAAACGGTCATTCCGCATCGTTCGTCCGATTTAACCTAACTAATCACCGATTAACCTCACTAATCGTGATTAGTCACTAATATGATCATGGAATTTGGGACGGGTCGTTACAACCTTCCCTCCTTAATTAATTTCGTCCTCGAAATTCCAACCGACCTAATTCTACCGTTCTTCCCTCCTTAATTAGTTTCATTCTCGAAACTCCAATTATCTTGATTCCACATCCACCCCGTGGAAAGTAGAATCGACCTCGGAACTCGTGTACACTCGTGCACCCACTAACCAGAACGATAACCGTCTGCAACCAGACGTATGACTAACACTCACGTCGTATCGACTAAGTTCGACCACGTCGAATGACAGTAGTCATGCGTTCTGAATTGACACTACTTGTCAGTATCAGAGTAGCCCAAGTATCCTATGATCGACCCACTTGTCAAATCTACCCTTTCGCTGACATAAACAACTCTACGGTTCCTTACTCACTCACTAAGATACCCTGACGTCTGCTCCCACTGGGAGTCATCCGACCTCTCTCAACGATCCACGCTGACACCTCCGACAGATCGTCACCACTTAACAGTCGTCAGTCGAAAACTAACACTATACTCCCTTGTGGTTATACTAACCACCAACTCACTCAACCTGTGTGTAACTAGACCCATCAGAAATACTATGACCCAATGCACGGTATCCAATATCCAGTTCACGACCTCGACTAATTCAATGGTATCAGAACCATGCCGACTACCAACACGTTCTCCAACGTACCACTGGTATAACCTATATACCGTCACCAGACATCCCAAGTCTGCCCGGTGTCATACCTCGAACAACGAACAAGGCACGTACATCTACCCATCAATCAGCCTACAACCACCTAGGTTGTAGTCAATCACGTTTCAATTATGGAGTCCATCTGTTCGATCTAGACAAATCGAAACTCCAACCCATTATCTATTTCCAAATCCGAATCCGAATCCGCAATTTCGTAAGAAATCCCGAATCCAAACCCAGAAATCATATCCATAATCATGTCCAAATTCGAATCCGAAATCATCATTCCGTAAACTAGTATTTGGAATAACAATTCCGAACCCAAATCCATAAAAGAAAATCTACAGTCAAGCTCTAGAATCAAATCCTGAATCGTCACCCAGAATCCGATTCCAAAGCCCAAATCTAGAAATCCTCTTTCAAGTTCCAAAATCAAATCCTGAATCGTCATCCAGAAATCTGATTCCAAAACTCGAAGTATCGTTCACGTCTACTGAGAAGTACCAAAACCGAACCTCTCGGTTACCTGCTCAACCGATTACCACATTACCATCGATTGACTTCATAGGGAAGCCAATCCCAACATCACCACATCTAAGGCTGGCCAAAACTGACCTCGTCGGACACCTACTCAGGCGTAATATACCATATGGGATTTACCTCGAAAAGAAGTTCAGTCCTATCATCCTCAACTCCAACATCCAGGTAAGAGTGATAAACTCTCCACCTATCGGGATATCCAAATCACGATCCATATCCAACACTATGTCAACCGACGGACGTCACGATCCCCGATCGTCACGACGTCCAAAGTCCTCAACCCTTTCCCCCATCTAAATAGATTAGTCAACGACAAGTCACGCCGAGACTGTGGGTTCTCACTGATTACCACGTATCGATCCTTGTCATTCCACCTAGGAAAACCAAAGATGATCCAACATGATGACATCAAAACTCATCCTACGTGAATGCAACCAAAACTTGCTGCACTCACCACGCCACGTAATCCAACATCGTCTGCCACCAAGTAGAAAATGAGAAATCTCAGTCACCTAACTTCGATATACTCATCTCCTCCTGATGATCCAGAACAAATCCCGGGTCCACCAACCAATACACGATCAGTGTACTAGTGGCAACCAACAACAGCTATATCATCAACGTCATCTACCACGGTAGAATCCGAGAAGTCACCCAAAATGACGTCGAAATACCCGATACCAATGCGGAAAACCCGTATTCCTCTCGTCACCTCAATCGCAAACTCCCGCGATTCCAAAGTTCCAACAAGATTGGAAACAACATACCCGGACATCAACCACGTGTCCCTTAACCACTTTAACCTTATCTGAGGTCCACTCTGGAACCACAGATACCGAACATATGCCCATCTCGTCATAGCCACATCCCGACTCGTGACTCACCGTCATCACAAACACCCGCACCGACACCAGCACTAGCACTAGCACGAGTACCAGCACCATCACTACCACCTGTCAGCATCAGCACACAAGCATCCTCACTAGCATCAGTACTGACGCTAGCACACCGTGTGCAACACTGACATCCTGGATCTCCGCTCATACCAAGCGACGATCGCGTACCTCTGCTCGTATAGGAGAAACTCTATCTCCCTCGTACCTGACAACTCTGGGTACAGTCACCCTAACAACTCATGCGAGAAAAGGAAAACGTTCCCCGAACGTCCCCGATCCCCAATAATCGTAACTATAACCACTCTCGGTAGTAGCGCCTGCCCCGCACTCGTGCAGACCTAACTACCAGACATCGCTATATCCAGACTCCGTATCCAACGGAATCAATCGCCCGTACCAACTACTCTGTATCCCACTCAGGGATTCCATCGACAAGTACCAACCCTGGTAACTTGTCCAACAATCTCTATCCTGTCGTAACTTGACTAAACCATTGTCGTCTACCAGGTCATCCACAACCTTAGTTGCACCAACCCACAACTGAAGTAGCACGACAACCAACTCGGTCTAACCGATACGTACAACCCTGACTGCGAAGTGCAGTCCCAATACAAGCTGACATGACTAGACCGACTAACGAATCCAAATCCGAATAGTCGTCCAAGTCAAACCACCAGTCAACTCCCATTTCCGAACCATACACCCAAAGTAGGGTTCCACGATCACACCTATGGTCACGCTGACCCCAACTGCGAAAAGTAGTAAAATCCACGCTCTGACCGACCCCGCGGTCTTGACATCGTAAAGACGTCAATCCAATCCTACCATCAAGCCAAAAAGGATTCCCCGAATCCGGCTGCCAACTGCCGACTGCAGTAAATCCATTTAACTCAACGTAATCTGACCATCTAATGGTCACAACATCGAATCAGTCGTCGGAACCGATCCTACGACATCGTGAAGACGATCCCAACTAACCGTCTCACGATCACACTCTAGAATACGAACACGTTAATCCTTCCGTAGGGTCCCACACTGTCAACCTTGACAGAACTATGGAAACCCCGGCCTCAAATGCCGAATCAAGGCATGCCAATCCTACTAACTATCGTACCGGCACCTCAACATCAGGTTGACCACGAACTGTAGCCCATTGAGATATCACATCCTCAACCTGTGTACATACTCCAAGAGCTGCACGGTTGCTCGAATAGAGACAACCCCGCTCTGATACCACGTTGACAGGACCCATCCCAATCCCCCCGGGATTAGTGCGGGATGACCCTGCTCCCGTCTGACACGAAGTGTCAGACAAGGGATATTTCCGACCTTTGCCCTCCCGGGCTATCAGAGTACGCCAGGATCCGAAGGAAGCATGTGATATCTCGGTCTCTGCTACAGTCCACATCCGATGTCAACCTGAAGGGTAGTCAAAACATTAAAAACTGTGAGTGGACAAAACAAAAGTTTAAAAAAACATTTAATAAGGAAGACATTTGTACCCTCCACTAAAAAGCATGCATGCATTCGAAAACCATTTATCCAACACAAACCATATGTGGGACTAAGCCCAAAGCAGATATAAACTAAGGTCGAAAGGACCACAATAAAAACGACCATACGGGCCACTGCCCAAATCCTGTGCACACCTGCACACACCACATATCATATATCATATATCCATCACATACATATATATAAGTCACACAACCAATCCTGTCACGGTATCCAAAGCCACGCGCGCGCTACCCGGGTCTCAATCCGAGTCATCTCAAAGTCAAGATCAATGTCTGCAGACCACTGACCCTACCCGAGGTAATAGTAACCATAGCCTTCCTGAGAGTAAGGAACCCAACTGGGGGGTGACTCCACTCAGTCGGTGCTCCGTGACTACTCCGGGGTCCACCCAGGCCAACGACCCTCCCCGGAGGAGATAGTAGAACATGTAAAGGAAGGTAGACGAACATATATATACATAACATAAACATTCATGACCGGTTCCCCTGAACCGTCATGAATCCATAATACCCATAATCAGGTAACATGCCGGTTCCCATAAACCGTCATGTACCGTAATAACCAACAAGGGTTCATGCCGGTTCCCATAAACCGTCATGAACCATGATACCATAACAAGGGTTCATGCCGGTTCCCATAAACCGTCATGAACCTGGGACTCCATTTAAGGTTCCCTGACCTGAAATCATAAACCGTAAAGTGACTGGGTCTCGTACCCGAACATAGGACATCAGTTGGACACCGTGCCCGATATCTGAGGTCATATGCCCGAGACAAAACCAAATGGGTCTCATACCCGAGTTTATCATTTTGAAATCCAAATCCAGTTCATTAAGTCAATACAGAAATACAGACCCGTATAAGCACCGTATAAGGCCGAAACCTCGAAATACGTGCTTATACGTAACCACATAGAATTGCACCCATGGCATCATCAAACAAGTAATAAAACATATAATAAACATTTATGCATGCACCAATTTAGAAAACAAGGTCCACTCACAGACCGTCCGAGCTGCCGCCTCGATTTGCGTGCCATACGGCTCCCCGAGCCGATCACCGTCACCGGGACTCCCAAACCTGTCCAAATCGTAATAGAAGGTTACTAACTACTTAATTAACCTCCCACTAAAGCCCCGTAATTTTCCCGTATTTTTAACTATTTTTAAAACTGAACCTAAACCTTCCGATGCCCCGAAACATATCGAGACGGTGTCCGATTGACACGAAACCAGTCCCAAAATGTTCTTTACATCGAATAGAAGATTTCAAATGTTGGAACCTTCCCTAGATTCCCTGCCACGCGCCCTCAAGCGCCGCCCGAAGTGGCTGCGCGTGGGCTTCACACGCCTCTACAGTACCTGCTGACGTCATCGCTGACGTCAGCATGACATCATCTGACAGCTGTCAGGTCTGACATGTCAGACTCTGACAGGTGCCACGTGTCAAGCTCCCATTGGTCCACGTCACTGTGCTGTCAGTGCCACGTGGCAGTCTGACATGTGCCACGTGTCATCACGGCACTGGTCCACGTCGGTGCCACGTGTCAGCCCCTAATTGGGCCACGTCACTGACATGTCAGTGCTGACACGTGTCGCACTCCTATTGGGCAGTGGTCACTGACATGTCAGGGGAACCGGTCATGAATGTTTATGTTATGTATATATATGTTCGTCTACCTTCCTTTACATGTTCTACTATCTCCTCCGGGGAGGGTCGTTGGCCTGGGTGGACCCCGGAGTAGTCACGGAGCACCGACTGAGTGGAGTCACCCCCCAGTTGGGTTCCTTACTCTCAGGAAGGCTATGGTTACTATTACCTCGGGTAGGGTCAGTGGTCTGCAGACATTGATCTTGACTTTGAGATGACTCGGATTGAGACCCGGGTAGCGCGCGCGTGGCTTTGGATACTGTGACAGGATTGGTTGTGTGACTTATATATATGTATGTGATGGATATATGATATATGATATGTGGTGTGTGCAGGTGTGCACAGGATTTGGGCAGTGGCCCATATGGTCGTTTTTATTGTGGTCCTTTCGACCTTAGTTTATATCTGCTTTGGGCTTAGTCCCACATATGGTATGTGTTGGATAAATGGTTTTCGAATGCATGCATGCTTTTTAGTGGAGGGTACAAATGTCTTCCTTATTAAATGTTTTTATAAACTTTTGTTTTGTCCACTCACAGTTTTTAATGTTTTGACTGCCCTTCAGGTTGACATCGGATGTGGACTGTAGCAAAGACCGAGATATCACATGCTTCCTCCGGATCCTGGCGTACTCTGATAGCCCGGGAGGGCAAAGGTCGGAAATATCCCTTGTCTGACACTTCGTGTCAGACGGGAGCAGGGTCATCCCGCACTAATCCCGGGGGGATTGGGATGGGTCCTGTCATGTTGAGTAACAGTAAATACTCTAGCCTATGGTCCCGAAGTCTGACCACGTCCTCGTGAGTTACCACGTCCTCGACCAGCTCCTCTCCCCCCAGTCGTATCAGAAGTCGATGCCATACTCCGACTTTGTTCGGCAGTGCCCCAACTGGTACCACTACCAACCAAACGTGGGCAGTCCTTCTTGAAATGACCCGGCTCCCGACAGTAAAAGCAAACAAGCACATTACCCCGATTGAGCCCGCTGTTTTGTCGGTTGGCTGATCCCACTGATGGTTCACTAGACTGCACTGTTGCCGAAGATTGGGACCCAAATCTCGGTGTATTCCCACGACCATAACTCGAACGAGTACCACCAGATGCTCCAAAACTAGAACCGCCCCTTTTTGGCCATCTCTGACTCGGCGCTCCCTGATGTCGTTCTCGGCGCCGACCATAGCCTGAAAACTGCTGTGGTGCTGGTAAAGTCACCTCAACTCTGGCAGCTGCATCGGACAACTCCCTCAGAGAAGCATATGATCCCACTGTCACGGCACCACGGATCTCATTCTTTAACCCCTGCTCAAACCTCCTGCACTTGTCCTCCTCGGTAGACACATACAAATGGGCAAAATTTGCTAGGTTCAAGAACTTTTGCTCATAATCAGCCACAGATAGATCTCCTTGTTTCAGTTGAAGAACTCCACTTCCTTGGCATTACGGAAAGAACGAGGATAAAACTGATCTAGGAAACGGTGCCTGAAGTCCTCCCAACTCAGGGTGTTGGCATCCAATCTCGTCAACTGTAATCCACGCCACCATCGATACGCCTGACTACTCAGCATAAATGTGGCTAAAGGAACCATGTCTCCTGGTGGACATCGCATCATCTCAAAAATCCGTTTCAACTGTGTAACCTAATCATAAGCCTCATCTGGGTTAGTATGGCCCGTAAAACTCGTGGTCCCCAAACGTTGAGCTCTCTCTACGTCGGGACCCTCCATTTCTTCGCCAGGCTGTGCACGAGGCTCGTGTCGCGGAGGCATATAGAGGTATCTGTACATAAAACAGATCAGTTAACCAGACATGCACACAATGTGCAAGACTCAGACCGCAACCTGGCTCTGATACCAATTTGACAAGACCCATCCCGATTATCCCTCGATAACCGTGAAAGATCCTGCTCCCGTCTGACAATAACTCGAAAGTACAAAAAGTAGTCTCACATATATACATATAGAACATACAAACGATAAACATTGTTAGACAAGGGATAGTTCAGTATTCCGAGACCGTTGATCTAGTCAACAGGTTTACAGAGCATAAGAAATATTTACAAGTAGGGATCAAAATCCTACGCTGCAAAGTGTCTGAGTACGCAACGGTCTGTTTATTCCTCAGCCTCGATATTAGCCTCAGTACCTGTGCACTGGCCTGGAGGGCAAATAAAACATCAAAGGTGTGAGTGGACAAAAATAACCTTTAGAAATACATTTATCAAAATATAGTCTTACCCTCCAGTTTTCACAAACATGCATGCATATCATAACTCATAAATCAAATAATTAAGATATGAATATAAATCTCAACAACAATAAAAACACAGAATCCAGGTCCAATATAGAGTCACGTTATCCCTACAACGCGTGCAAATCAATAGGCTCAAGGACCGCTCAAATCCCGAGCATCCGCCGCTGTGAACACATCATCAGCCGGCAATCCAGGTCGTCATGAACATATCAGTGACTAACCTCCATATAATCCAGCACATCTGGTCTGAGTCGAGCCTCCATTTGGCTGCACGACAACATACCGTGCTACGTGACCTCTCTGGGGTAAACACTTCCATCCCGAAGGCGAGCGTTATCTCCAGGGTCCATTTCGGGGGAAACATATTCCACACCGAAAACCAGTGAAAACAGTGAAAACAGTTGCATGTGGTATCAAAACCATTTTTGAACTGGGCTTTAAGCCCAAAAATACTTTTCTCAAATCCATAAATCAATCCACGCAAACCTGCGCAATCACAATCTTATTTATGACATAAATCCATCAAATCCAACACCAGACTCATAATCCGAGTCAAAATCAAGTTCAAACCCCGAGCCTTAGCTCGAAATATCAGTTTCACAATTTTCTCGAAAATCGTGCCCAAAAACATATAAAATAATATAATATTCCCAAAAATCCGGAAATCTTCATATCGAATTATCAATCATACCAAATCATTTCAAATCATATTATAAAGCATTTAAAATATATATGCATGCATTTAGGGTAGAAAACAAAAGTCCACTCACACACCGTCCAGATTGTTCAGTCTCAAGCTGTTCGTGCCCTTCTGACGTCCTGGAAGTATTCGGGCCTGTCAAACAAGTAATATAAGATTACTAACTCGTTACATAATTTCCTGTACGAATTTCCTAATCGTCGGAATAAAATAATATTATTTTAAACGTAACTTATACGCTTCGAGTACACAAAACTACTCTCAGTTCATATCCGATTGACCCGAAATCAACGCTAATAGGTCTGTATTATCGAGAGTATCAAAATTGATGTTGGACCCCTCCTCAGATTCCCGGCCACGCGCCCTCACGCGCCGTGAACAGTGCCTGCTACAGTGCACCACTCTCACCCGTTTCTCTGATAAACGGGTCTACAACCCGCGATCAGACCCGATTCGCCTTCCTTCAATTTCAACTCAGTTTTGTCCATTCTTTCATTCATTAGTATCAGTTCAATCTAATTTACAGTTCCATATCTTGAATTGGATTAAATAACCCTTAAACCTCCTCGACTCAGGATGAACACCCGACGGGTTCTAATTCGGGTTCTACCCAAATATCACCTGTTTCCTTCAATTGTTCATACCAGAAGCATCATAGGACTATTATAAACACGAATTCGAGATCAATTTCATGAGTTATTACCTCTAAGTCACTGAACTCAAGCTCGATTTTTCAAAACGGTTGCAAAGTCTATTCGTCACGATTTCACCTCCAATTTTTGTTCCAGTTGATTGGGTTCGAGTCGTTTAGCTCCCAGGAGATGAAATAGCACCTCAATTTCGAACGAAACCGTCTAAAAATTCAAGTTCGAAAATGAAGATTTTGAGGGATTTTCGGTTAAGTTCAGTAGAGTAGTTCTTGGGTTTGTCTGGTCCCCTTTCGGTTTTTCACTCCCAATTGTCACTTATATCTCACTCAATCTCTCTTGGTTCCACTGAAAATCGATCAAGGTGAAGGGAAGATGTATATGTTCTCTGTTGTTCTTAGTCGAGCACAGTACTAAGAAATGAATTTATTTAGTTAATGATCTTTAATTAGATTAAGAAACAACTAAGCATCCATGTGCCACTAATTGGTTTGTGAACATAGGCAGGTGTCCACAGCTGGGGTAAAGGGTGTTGAATCAGCAAATCAATTGAATAGTCAGCATTTGCACTGTTAATCATTTTATGCACAATTACCATTTTACCCTTTCAGCACACAATTACCATTTTACCCTTTCACTTCACAACCCCGTAACTTCTTCATCCGAACTCCGTTTTCGACGTGCCACCTGTCTACGGATTCAGAATTACGGGACCTACACAACGGTACTCGAGAAATGTGCAAAAAGTATTTTAAACAAAAAGTCAACTTTTAGCCATATGTCATCAAGGGTAAAAACGTCATTTTCACATTATTTTAATATTTTACAATTTTTGGATTTTCGGGGCGTTACATCATTAATTATCATTAATGGCACACTTATAAATTTTTATGACACTTAGTAGGTGTCCTTAAATATAATAGATGATACTCTACTTGTATCATTAATTCTCTTCGATGACACACCTACATATTTTCATGACATTTATTACGTGTCCTTATATATAATAGATGACATGTTTTTCGCGTCATTAATAATATTTTACATGATACCCATATAGATGACACAAAACTCTAATGTCCTTAATAATAAAAGATGACGCAATTTTAGTGTAATCTATTAAGATATTTGTAGTAGTGTATGCCCAAAATTTCCGTAAAACCATCGAAAATCCAGAAATGGGACTCATGCCCGATATCGTAATCAACTGGGCTTCCAACCCGAGAGTACAAACCAAATGGGTCTCAGCCCGATGCCTCATTAAATCAAATAGACTTCAAGTTTGATTCCATTTTTCCAAATCCAAAATCAGTTTATCAAACCACTATGGAAACACAACCACGTATAAACACCGTATAAAACCATAAATCTCGAAATCCGTGAAAACACATAAATACGAAATACCATAACCATAATCATCATAAATCACATTTAGAAAACATATAAAACAGGTATGAATGCATTATATTTAGAAAGCAAATGTCCACTCACAGACCGTCCTTACTACGTCTCGATACACGTGAGATAAGCCTCTCCGGGGCTAACTCACCGTCTCTAGAACTTCCAGACTTATCCAAATCATACCAAATGTAACTAACGGACACCATAAGGTCATATCTAAACCCTATGAACAGTACTAGCCTAGGAACGCTTCTAGAGGCTAAAAACCTTGATTTCACCAACTTAACAATCTCCAATCGACTCGAAACCACCACCATTGGATCCAGATCGTCGAAACCTTAAAAATGACACTGGTCCCACCACAAAATTCGTGTCGACTAGCCCCCACGTGTGTGGTCAACGCAAAGTCAACGCTTGTCAACGATCAGTCAATGCTAACATCAGCATGACATCATCATTGATAACCCTGACATGACACGACCCATCCCAATCCCCCTGGGATTAACACGAAGTGTCAGACTAGGAAAAATTCGAACCTTTAGCCCGACCGGCTTCTAGAGTACACCAGGATCCTGTGGAGGAGTGTGATGTCTCGGTCTTTGCTACAGTTCGCATTCGTAATCAACCTGAAGGGCATTGAAAAACAGAAAAGATTGTGAGTGGACTAAAATAAAATAGTTCATAAAAACATATTTCATAAAAGACCTTTATGCCCTTCAATAAAAAGCATTCATGCATAGTAAACCCATTTATCAAACCACATATGTTTAAACAACTATATTTAGGGTCTCAGCCCCAAGTTCCGTAAATTCAAATCACACGGGCCTCTGCCCAAAATAATTTACACAATTCCGTAACATAGTAAACATATGTGGGATGTTAAGACCGGTCCAAAATCCCCCGAGATTAACGTGGGACCCGCATGATCCCGTGTAACGACCCATCCCAAATTCCAGGATTAGATTAGTGACTAATCACTATTAGTGAGGTTAATCCGTGATTAGTTGAGCGAAATCGGACGAACGATGCAAAATGACCGTTTTGCCCCTAGCGTGGGTAAAACGTTGACTTTTCATTCTGGCGGTCAAATGGACTTTGATCGATGACCATGACGTAGTTCGTGACGTCACGAGTTCATAGAAAGGTGGCACGTTCAATTCCGATGTCCGAGGAGGAAGTTATGACGTTCGGAAGCTTAGGGGCATTTTGGTAATTTTGGTTAAAAGGGGCAAATAGTTGACTTTTTGACCGGGAGGTCCGATGGCCGAGGGCCGAAGACCGTTACGTAGATAAGGACGATACGAATTCGTAGACAGGCGGCATGTCGAATTCGAACGTTCGACGGCGAAGTTACGGTTCACGAAAGTTCCAAGATACTATTCACGATGACGCGTTTTACGAGGTATCTTTGGACTTTAGTGGGCCCAGTTACTTTTCAGAAACCAATGGATGAGTGACAAGTGTCACCCATCCACTGGCTACCATTCCACATACATGCATAGCATCCCTTGCATTGCATCGATCATTCCCATTTTCCCCAAAACCCGATCTCACCCTCCCCCTTAAACCACAACCCATCCATTCGATCATGATGAGAAGCCAGAGAGTGAGAGAGTGGTTGAGGAGGTAGGGGATGGTGGTTGAGAGTGGCTGGACCGCCATACACCGCGGAGAAGACAAGTAACCCGATTACCCGATTAATGCCCAATTTTCCATTATTTTGAATATGCCGTTATGGTTCGTTGTGGGTGATTGGGAGATGATTAGGGAGTTTCTAGGGACATTTTAAGAGGATTTGGAGGGTGCTTCACGGCGGAGGAAGGCTGGAAGGTGGCCGGGAAAAACAGGGACCGTGGGGGGTGATTTTTATGGATCGATTTAGGAGGTTTTGATTAGTTTGGTTAATTGGAATAGATTGGAAAGGAGAAAATAGGATTTTTAGGATTGAAATGGGACAAAACGGACGAGATTTTAGGGAGTAACCAGGCCGGACCGGTCACGCCGGTCCAGGAGAACCAGTGAACCGGCCAGACCCGGTTCGATCGCTGAGGACGATGCACTGTTCACAAGCGCGTGAGCCCACGCGCAGGGGCCTTTGGGCGGCGCGTGGTGGGGTTTTTGGGGATGTGTTCAACACACGAAATCATCTATTCGATGTAACGAACATTTTGGGACTGGTTTCGAGTCGATCGGACACCGTCTCGATATGTTTCGGGGCATCGGAAGGTTTAGGATTGACTTTAAAAATAGTTAGAAAATCGGGAAAATTATGGGACTTCAATGAGAGGTTAATGAGGCTATTAGTAACCCTCTAAATGAATTTGGACAGGTTTGGGAGTCCCGGTGACGGTGATTGGCTCGGGGAGCCGTATGGCACACAAATCGAGGCGGTAGCTCGGACGGTCTGTGAGTGGACTTTGATTTCTAAACTGTGATGCATGCTTAAATGTTTTATATGGATTATGAATATGATTTTATGATGTTGACTTGGGTGCTTGTGATTTATATGATTTCACGCTTAACGAGCCGATTTTCGTGCTTGCACGTAAATCGAGGTTTTCCGGTTTTACTCCGATTTTCCATTCTTATGGTTTTGGAAATAGTTTAATGAAATTATTTTGGATTTGAAAAGGTAACTCTCGGACTTGAGGTCCATTTGATTTATGGAATCGGGCCGGAGGCCCAATTGGTTTACAATTCGGACTAGAGGTCCAGTTTCTATGTGGATTCGGGCCTAGGGCCCAGCTATGTGTTACAAATGGTTTTTATGGTTCATGACGGTTTATGGGAACCGGCATGAACCCTTAAAATGGATTTACGGGTCATGACGGTTTATGGGAACCGGCATGAACCCATAAAAGGATTTTATGGTTCATGACGGCTTATGGGTCCTCGAAAAGTTTAAAGAATGATTTCAAAGGTTTTTTTTCATATTCCATCCTTTATATATGATTGTCTCCTCCGGGGAGGGTCGTTGGCCTGGGTGGACCCCAGAGTAGTCACGGAGCACTGACTGAGTGGAGTCACCCCCCAGTTGGGTTCCTTACTCTCAGGAAGGCTATGATTACTATTACCTCGGGTAGGGTTAGTAGCCTGCGGACATTGATCTTGACTTTGAGAAGACTCGGATTGAGACCTGGGTAGCACGCTCGTAGCTTTGCAAACCGTGACAGGATTGATTGTGTGAATTATATGTGTATATGATATAAATATGATATATGATATGTGATGTGTGGTTACACAGGTTTTGGGCAGTGTCCCGTATGGTTAGTTTCTTATGATTTGGGCTGAGTCCCTCATGGATATGGGCAGTGGCCCGTACGGTCGTTTTCATTATGGTTTTGGGCTTAGTTCCCACATATGGTTCTTGCGGTTAAATGGTTTTTGAATGCATGCATGCTTTTTAGTGAAGGGTACAAAGGTCTTTTATGAAATGTTTTTATAAACTCTTGTTTTGTCCACTCACAGTCTTTCTGTTTTTAATACCCTTCAGGTTGACATCGGATGTGGACTGTAGCAGAGATCGAGATATCACATGCCTCCTCCGGATCCTGGCGTACTCTGATAGCCCGGGAGGGCAAAGGTAGGAAATATCCCTTGTCTGACACTTCGTGTCAGACGGGAGCAGGGTCATCCCGCGTTAATCTCGAGGGGATTGGGATGGGTCCTGTTATCCCGTCTGACACGAAGTGTTAGACCAGGGAAAATTCCATCTCTAGCCCTCGCTGGGGCTATTAGAGTGCATTAGGATCGTAGGAGGAGGGGAGTGATGTCTCGTCTCTGCTACAGCCCGCATCCGCGATCAACCTGAAGGGCATTAAAACATTAAAAGTCGTGAGTGGACAAAATAATAATTTCATTAAAAACATTTTCGCATAAAGACATTTATGCCCTTCATAAAAACATATGCATGCATTCAAAACCATTTATCAAACATTCATAAAAACCATTGTCAAGCATATCAAAAACCTTTCAAGGGTTCATGCCCGGCCCCATAAACCGTCATGAGCCATAAATCCATTTGGATCCGCGACCCGAAATCACACTTACAAACCATAACTCAAAACATGGGAACTCAGCCCCAAATCATGTCACGTAGGTCTCAGCCCAAAATCATTTCCCAAAATATCAAATACGGGGTCTCCGCCCCAAATCACTTTTCCATAAAACCTCATACGTATCAACATACGTATAACCCATCCACGGCACTTTCGAGAAGATGCCAACTCGGGGCACACAGCCCCTAGGGAACACATCCCCAATATAGTCACGATGACATTATATCTATCTAGTGTGCATACTATTCGGGGTCTCACTCCGAGTCTTCTCCCAGGAATCTCCATCTGGGAGGCTAAATCACTGGATCTAGTCCGAGCTCTCTCTCTGGATCTAGTCCACACATCTCTCCGGAATCTGGTCCGGGACCACATCATATCTAGTAACCACCACTCCTGGAACGGGATCCCTATGGGGATACCCATTCTGGTCTGTGGATCGTGACTTTCCAGGTCGATGCTGGAGGAGACCATATAATCAATATGGAGGGTTCATTCATTTCAAATATTTTTTTTTTTCTCTTTCTTTCTCAAAACTCATTTCTCAACTGGGTCTCCTGCCTGATTCATTTCAACAGGATTCCTCAAATCCGATTCAATTCACTTTTACAGGCCTCAACCTAAATCCTCAGTTCAACAGGGTCTCATGCCCAAATTCTCATTTCATAAATCGAACTGGGACTCAAGCCCGATTTCACAATCAACTGGGCCCTAAGCCCGAAACCATAAAGCAACAGGACCTCAAGTCCGATTTCACAACTAACGGGGCCTTAAGCTCGATATCTCAACTAAATGGGTCTCAGGCCCGATATCAGAAATCAACGGGGCATTAGGCCCGATAGTACAACTAACTGGGCCTCAAACCCGAATCGTAAACCAATTGGACCCTCGGTCCGATCGTATGGCTCAAATGGACCCTAGGTCCGATTCCTCGTCAATTCAAATGGACTACAAGTCCGAGAGTTATAAATCAAATGGGTCTCGTTCCTAATTTCATATTTCTAAATCCGAAATCCATTTATTAAACCCTCGTAGAAAATATGGTACGAAAAGGTAAGACATAAAGCCGAAAACCTCGAAATACGTGCAATTATGTCGATCCTAAGCTACCACAAACAATTGCACTCATGGCAACACAAAACATGTATTAAAAGAATTTATAAATATTTATGCATGCATCAATTTCGAAAGAAGGGTCCACTCACAGACCGTCCGAAGCCGTGCCTCGTTACGCGTGCCAAAACGTCTTCCAGGGCTAATCGTCGCTGCCGGGATTCCCGAATCTGTCCAAATTAATTTAGAGGGTTACTAACTACTTATATAACCCCTCACTAAAGCCCCGTAATTTTCCGGATTTTCTAACTATTTTTAAAATCGATCCTAAACCTTCGGACGTCCCGAACTATATCGAAATGATGTCCGATTGACACGAAACCAGTCCCAAAATGTTCGTTACATCGAATAGATAATTTTACATGTTGGAACCACCCTCAAAGGACAGCTCACGCGCCCGCACTCGCCCCTAGAAGGAACGACGCATAGGCCTCACGCTCCCAGCACTGCAGATCATCCCTGAGCTCCAGCAACCGGTCCGGTCCGGTTTGGTTGGGACGACCGGTCCAACTGAACCGGCGTGACCGGTTCAGGGGCATAACTTCTCCATTTTTAGTCCTTTTTCATCCATTCCAACTCCTATGGCTTCCTCTCTTCATTTCCTATCCAACCATGTCCTCAAAACCTAGAAACCAATCCTAAATCCTATGGGTTCAAGCATCCAAATAAACCCAAAACTCCCATTTTATGTTTAGGGCATAACCAATGGCTAACACTCACTCCTAAGGGTTCTATTAGGCTTCTAAGGTCACTAGAAGAAGCTTCGGAGGATCGATTTGGCCTAACTTGGCCAAAATCGGAATTCGGTGGGGAGCCACCGAAAGTCCTCCAGCCGCCTTCCCCGGCCTTCCCAGCCATCCTCAACCTCTAAAACCGTCTCCTAGTCCTCCTACCAATCCCTTAAACCCATCCTAGTCGACATCTAAGCTTCCTAACGTCCAAAACCCAAATTTGAAATTCAGAACACACAGAGGAAATGGTTTTACCTTGGCCGTGCAATCCACCGCTGTCCACGGCGGTTGGCCGTCTTCCACCGTCTCCTCATCTTCTCCATCATCGTCAGTTCCTCTCATGGCCTCAAATGGATGCAGATGGGAAGGGCATGGATTTGGGTTCACTGGATTTGTTTGGGTTGGTTAAACGATCGAACAGGAAAGGGGGATGGATATGCATGTATCTGTGAAATGGAAGAAATGGATGGGTGACACTTGTCACTCATCCATTGAGCCTAGGGAAAAGATCTGGGCCCCACTAAAGACAAAAGTCCACTTTTGCTTCTTAAAACGTGTCAATGTGAATAGTACCTTAAAACTTTCGTGAACCGTAACTTCTCCGTCGAACATCCGAATTCGACGTGCCGCCTGTTTACGGATTCATATCATCCTGATGTACGTAACGGTCTTTGGCCCTCGACCATCGGACCTCCTGGGCCAAAAGTCAACTTTTGGCCCAAATTACCAAATTTTCGTTGAACTTCCGAATTTCATAACTTCCTCCTCGAAAGTCGGAATCGTGTGTGCCACTTGTCTATGAACTCGTGACGTCACGAACTACGTCACAGTCATCGGCCAAAGTCCATTTGACTGCCTGAATAAAATTCAAGATTTTCCCATTTCAAGGGAAAAATCATCATTTCGCCCGAACGTCTGCTAATCCTTGTCGAATCTCCGATTAGTCTTTGATTAGCGAGGCTAATCCATCATTAATTCTTAATTAATACCGTTAATTCGGGACGGGTCTTCACATGGGATCTCAGCCTAAATCCATTTATCATTCATAAAACACAATTTCGTAAATCCAAAAATCATGTTTATCAATATCATATAACCAATCTTGTCACGGTATCTAGAGCTACACGCGTGCTAACCGAGGTCTCAAATCCCAAGTCTCCCCAGGGTCCACCCAGGTCAATGTTCCCAGATCAATAACCCTTCCTGGGGGTTAAAATCCATAATAGCCTTCTTGAGAGTAAGGAACCCAACGGGGGCGACTCCACTTAGTTAGTGCTCTGTGACTACTCCGGGGTCCACCCAGGCCAACGACCCTCCCCGGAGGAGACAATCCATATATATAAGGATGGTATATGAAAAACCATTTGAAATCATTATTAAAACCTTTCAAAGGTTCATGCCCAGCCCCCATAAACCGTCATGAACCAGAAATCCATTTATTAGTCCCCGATCCGAAATCACAATCGTAAACCATAACTAGGCCCTAAGCCCGGATTCATAAATCAATTGGGCCTCCGGCCCGTAACCCAAATGGGCCTCGTGCCCGATTTCGTAAACTAAATGGGCCTCGTGCCCGATTTTGTGAACTAAATGGGCCTTGTGCCCGATACGTAAGTCAACTGGGCCTCGAGCTCGATACGCAAGCAAACTGGTCCTCGAGCTCGATACGTATACCAACTGAGCCTCTGGCCCGATACCTTGTTAAATCAAATGGACTTCAAGTCCGAAAGTTCATAAATCAAATGGGTCTCATGCCGGATTTCATATTTTCAAATCCGAAATCGATACACAAACCAATTGGGCCTCTGGCCCCGAAAACGTAACTAAATGGACTTTGAGTCCGAGAATTTCCAAAACAAATGAGTCTCGAACCCAAGTTTACCTTTTCATTTCCAAAACCATTTCATTAAACCATTTCCAAAACCATAAGCATGTATAATCAGTGCAAAACCGTAAACCTCGATTTACATACAAACACGTAAATCTCCTCGAAATTCGTGAAATCATATAAATCACAATCATCGAAATCATCATCATAGAATCACATCTATAAAACATATAGAAAACATTTATGCATGCATCACAGTTTAGAAATCAAGGTCCACTCACAGACCATCCTACGCTACCGCCTCGATTTGCGTGACGTAAGCCTCCCTAGCTAATCACCATCACCGGGACTCCCAAACCTGTCCAAATAAATCTAGAGGGTTACTAACTACCTTATCAACCTCTCATTGAAGTTCCATAATTTTTCTGAATTTTTAACTATTTTTAAATTCGATCTTAAACCTTCGGACGTCCTGAACAATATCGAGACGGTGTCTGATCGATACGAAACCAGTCCCAAAATGTTTGTTACATCGAATAGAGTATTTCACATGTTGAACACTTCCTCATAGAACCCCTCACGCGCCGCCCAAAGGGGCTGCGCGTGAAAGCCACGCGCCTCCTATAGTGTTATCCCCTACCTCCAGCAAACCGGGTTCGCCTGGTTCGAACCAGACCGGACCAGCGCGACCGGTCCAATGCTATATCTCTCTCATTTTTAGTCCTTTTCCCTTCCTTTCAATTCCTATCTTTATGTCTCGTAATTTCCAAGTTATTTGAATGAATAAAACTAAGATAAGCTGTCTAGAACATACCTTCCCGATCAAGAAACTCGTGGCCAAGCTCCTCCCCATGGTCCACACGATTCAGGCCATTCCCAGCCATACTTCCAATCTCAAACCGTCCCTAAGATCACCAGGAAGCCATTTCCATTAAAAGAATCGACTAAAACCCCTTAAAACTCAGTTTCTATTTTTTGAAACTAAAATGGGTTCTCGGGTCACTTACCTCCGCCGTCCACGACGGCCCATGCTGTAGCCACCGTTCGACTCGTCTTATTCCACTCTTCATTTTTTATTCACATCTTAGGCACTAATGAGGAGGTTTGGAGGGTGTTCATGGAGGAGGGGTGTTCGGGTTCAAAGGAAGAAATGAAAATGGTGAAGTGTGATCGATGAAGAAGAAGGTAGAGTTTAGGTGGTTTGATCAGATGAGTGGACGGTGAGGATGAGGGGTGTGATGGAATGGATGGTTGGGACTGAGAGAGAGTGTGGGTAAAGGAAATCATAAAATAATCCCAAAATCAATATTTTAATCCTAATCCCACACTAAAAATTCAACCAATCATATTTAGCCAAGCGTCTCCGCCTCGTAATGCGTGCATAGTACAATCGAGCTTCCCATGACCATAACTTTCCCGTTCGACCCCCAATTTTGACGTGCCCCTGGGTACGGATTCGAATCAATCCTATCTACGTAATGGTTCTCGTTCTTCGGACCTCCCGTGACAGGACCCATCCCAATCCCCCCGGGATTAGTGCGGGATGACCCTGCTCCCGTCTGACACGAAGTGTCAGACAAGGGATATTTCCGACCTTTGCCCTCCCGGGCTATCAGAGTACGCCAGGATCCGGAGGAGGCATGTGATATCTCGATCTCTGCTACAGTCCACATCCGATGTCAACCTGAAGGGCAGTCAAAACATTAAAAACTGTGAGTGGACAAAACCAAGGTTTATAAAAATATTTAATAAGAAGACATTTGTACCCTCCACTAAAAAGCATGCATGCATTCGAAAACCATTTATCCAAAACATCCATATGTGGGACTAAGCCCAAAGCAGATTTAAACCAAGGTCGAAGGGACCACAATGAAAACGACCATACGGGTCACTGCCCAAATCCATAAGGGACTCGGCCCCAAACCATAAAGAAACTAAGTACACGGGCCACTGCTCAAATCCTGTGCACGCCTGTGCACACCACATATCATATATCATATATACATATAAGTCACACAACCAATCCTGTCACGGTATCCAAAGCAACGCGCGTGCTACCCGGGTCTCAATCCGAGTCTTCTCAAAGTCAAGGTCAATGTCCGCAGACCACTGATCCTACTCGAGGTAATAGTAACCATAGCCTTCCTGAGAGTAAGGAACCCAACTGGGGGTGACTCCACTCAGTCGGTGCTCCGTGACTACTCCGGGGTCCACCCAGGCCAACGACCATCCCCGAAGGAGATAGTAGAACATGTAAAGGAAGGTAGATGAACATATATATACATAACATAAACATTCATGTCCGGTTCCCCTGAACCGTCATGATCCATAATATCCATAATCATGTAACATGCCAGTTCCCATAAACCGTCATTTACCGTAATAACATACCCAGGGTTCATGCCCGTTAACAGGACCCATCCCAATCCCCCCGGGATTAACGTGGGATGACCCTGCTCCCGTCTGACACGGAGTGTCAGACAAGGGATATTTCCGACCTTTGCCCTCCTGAGCTATCACAGTACGCCAGGATCCGGAGGAGGCATGTGATATCTCGGTCTCTGCTACAGTCCACATCCGATGTCAACCTGAAGGGCAGTCAAAACATTTAAAGCTGTGAGTGGACAAAACAAAAGTTTATAAAAACATTTAATAAGAAGACATTTGTACCCTCCACTAAAAAGCATGCATGCATTCGAAAACCATTTATCCAAAAACAAACTATATGTGGGACTAAGCCCAAAGCAGATATAAACCAAGGTCGAAAGGACAACAATGAAAACGACCATACGTCCACTGCCCAAATCCATAAGGGACTCGGCCTCAAACCATAAAGAAACCAAGTACACGAGCCACTGCTCAAATCCTGTGCACACCTGTGCACACCACATATCATATATCATATATACATATAAGTCACACAACCAATCCTGTCACGGTATCCAAAGCTACGCGAGTGCTACCCGGGTCTCAATCCGAGTCATCTCAAAGTCAAGGTCAATGTCCGCAGACCACTGACCCTACCCGAGGTAATAGTAACCATAGCCTTCCTGAGAGTAAGAAACCCAACTGGGGGGTGACTCCACTCAGTCGGTGCTCCGTGACTACTCCGGGGTCCACCCAGGCCAACGACCCTCCCCGGAGGAGATAATAGAAGTAAAGGAAGGTATATGAACATATATATACATAACATACACATTCATGTCCGGTTCCCCCCTGAACCGTCATGATCCATAATATCCATAATCAGGTAACATGCCGGTTCCCATAAACCGTCATGTACCGTAATAACATAACCGAGGTAACATGCCAGTTCCCATAAACCGTCATGTATCGTAATAACATAACCAGGGTTCATGCTGGTCCCCATAAACCATCAAGAAACAGAATGACCTGACAAAGGTTCATGCCGGTTCCCATAAACCGTCATGAACCACAATGACCTTTCTAGAGTTCATGCCGGTTCCCATAAACCGTCATGAACTTGGAAATCCACGTAGGGTCCCTGACCCGAAATCATAAACCATAAAATAACTGGGTCTCGTGCCCGAACATATGACTCAACTGGGCACCGTGCCCGATATCTAAGGGTCAGCCACGACTCCGATCATAGTGATGCGTGTAACCATCCATCCAGGACCGCTCTCAATCCTGGTATGTCGCCGTGAACAAATCAACCGACGCGACCACCACAAGATCATGGTGCACTCATCACCGATCGTTATCCTGAACCGTCAGCACTCCGAAGTCGAGCCTCCCCAGGCTGCCCGACCACGAATCGTGCATCGTGACCTCTCCGGAAGGTACACATCCCAATCCGGAAACGAGCGTCGTATCGTTGATCGCCGTGCACATAGCACCCGCCGCGACCACAATTTAGACCCGAAGGTCGTAAATAGCGTCATATGCCTGAGACAAAACCAAATGGGTCTCATACCCGAGTTTATCCATTTAGAAATCCAAAATCAAATCATTTAAATCAATAAAGAAATACAGACCAGTATAAGCACCGTATAAGGCCGAAATCTCGAAATACGTGCTTATACGTAACCACATACAAATGCACCTATGGCATCATCAAACATGTAATAAAACATATAATAAACATTTATGCATGCACCAATTTAGAAAACAAGGTCCACTCACAGACCGTCCGAGCTGCCGCCTCGATTTGCGTGCCATACGGCTCTCCCGAGCCGATCACCGTCACCGGGACTCCCGAACCTGTCCAAATCGTAATAGAAGGTTACTAACTACTTAATTAACCTCCCACTAAAGCCCCGTAATTTTCCCGTACTTTTAACTATTTTTAATCCCGAACCTAAACCTTTCGATGCCCCGAAACATATCGAGACGGTGTCCGATCGACACGAAACCAGTCCCAAAATGTTCGTTACACCGAATAGAGGATTTCGTATGTTGGAACCTTCCCCAGATTCCCTACCACGCGCCCTCACGCGCCGTCTGAAGTTGCTGCGCGTGGGCTTCACGCGCCAGCTACAGTACCTGCTGACGTCATAGCTGACGTCAGCATGACGTCATCTGATAGCTGTCAGGTCTGACATGTCAGACTCTGACAGGTGCCACGTGTCATGCTCCCATTGGTCCACGTCACTACGCTGTCAGTGCCACGTGGCAGTCTGACATGTGCCACGTGTCATCACGACACTGGTCCACGTCAGTGACACGTGTCAACCTCTGATTGGGCCACGTCACTGACATGTCACTGCTGACTGTGCACTAACATGTGACACGTGTCGGCTGATGAGTGGTCCACGTCACCTGACAATCTGATAGGTGCCATGTCATCATGTCAAGTCACCACCGTCAACCTCGCACAGCTGGTCCGGGCCGGCCAGTCCGGTCCAACCCCTGCAACTGGACCGACCTAACCGGTCCAGGCCTCCTTCTCCCTCATTTTTCATCCGTTTTCCTCCATTCCAATTCCTAAAGTCCTATTTCTTCATTTCCTATCAATCCTAATCAAGAAAACTAGGAAAAACCCCACAAAACCCGTCCGTCCAATCCTCCCCTAATCGGTCCAATTTTTCCGATTGCACCCAGGGCTGCTCAGCCCTTCACCGCCGTCCAAACCACCCTCTACGCCTTCCTACAACCTCAATAAACTCATCCTAATCATTAGAATTCAGCCCTAACACCTAAAACCCGAAAATGAAATTTGAAGGTAAAAGTTTTACCTTCGCGGGTCCACGACTACCGTGCACGGCGGCCCCCGATCTCGCCACCATCCAGTCTGTTTTGGCATCTTCTCTCACTCTCTGTTCTCTCCAGGAGTATTTGGGATTAAGGGTTTGGTGTTTGGATTGCACAGAGGAGAGGAATGAGATCGGGTTTGGTTGGAGGGAAAAATAGAAAATGGATGCACGGTGAATGGTTTGGTGCATGAATGAATTATAGTGTCCATTGGATGGGTGACACTTGTCACTCATCCATTGGGCCTCCATTAAATATCTGGGCCCACTAGAGACAAACTGCACTTTTTGTCTCGTAAAACGGGTTGCCATGAATAGTAACTAGGAACTTCCGTGAACCGTAACCTCGCCGTCGAACGTCCAAATTCGACGTGCCGCCTGTCTACGGATTCGTATCATCCTTATCTACGTAACGGTCCTCGGCCCTCGGCCATCGGACCTCTTGGTCAAAAAGTCAACATTTGACCCCTTTTATCCAAAATTACCAAAATGCCCCTAAACTTCCGAACGTCATAACTTCCTCCACGAACGTCGGAATTGAACGTGCCACCTGTCTATGAACTCGTGACATCACAAACTACGTCATGGTCATCGGTCAAAGTCCATTTGACCGTCCGATTGAAAAGTCAATGTTTTGCCACCACTAGGGGCAAAACGGTCATTTCGCATCGTTCGTCCGATTTCGCCCAACTAATCACGGATTAACCTCACTAATCGTGATTAGTCACTAATCTAATCTAGGAATTTGGGACGGGTCGTTACAACCTTCCCTCCTTAATTAATTTCATCCTCGAAATTCCAACCGACTCTAATCCAACCGTTCTTCCCTCCTTAATTAGTTTCGTTCTCGAAACTCCAACTATCCTGATTCCACCTCCACCTTGTGGAAATAATTCGATCTACCTCGCAACACGCGTACACACGTACACCAACTAACCAAAATAATACTTACTCGTCTGCCGCCAGACGTACCACCAACACTCACGTCGTATCGACTGCACTCGACCACGTCGAATAACCGTAGTCATATGTCCCGAATTGACACCACTTGTCAAATCTACCATTTCGTTGACACAATCAACTAGACGGTTCCTTCCTCAACCACTAACTATCCTGACGTCTGCTCCCACTGGGAGTCATCAGACCTCACTGATTGATTCACGTTAACACTTCCGACAAACTGTCAGCACTTGACAGTCGTCAGTCAAAAACTAACACTATACTCGCTCGTGATTACAATAACCACCAACTCACTCAACCTGAGTATACGTATACCAACATACCCACGGTATAACCTATATACCGTCAGCAGACATGACAAGTTTTCCCGGATCGTACCTCGAACCACGTACAAGGTACATACAACTACCCATCAATCATCCCACAACCACCTAGGTTGTAGTCAATTACGTTGCTATAATGGAGTTCATATGTCCAATCCAGTATTAGACAAATCGAAACTCCGACCCAACATCTATTTCCAATTCCAAATCCGAATCCGCAATTTCGTAAGAAATCCCGAATCCAAACCCAGAAATCATATCCATAATCATGTCCAAATTCGAATCCGAAATCATTATTCCGTAGACTAGTATTAGGAATAACCATTCCGAACCCAAATCCATAAAAGAAAATCCATAGTCAAGCTCTAGAACCAAATCCTGAATCGTCACCCAGAATCCGATTCCAAAACCCAAATCTAGAAATCCTCTTTCAAGTTCCAAAATCAAATCCTGAATCGTCATCCAGAAATCTGATTCCAAACCCGAAATCTCGTTCACGTCTACCGAGACGTATCAATCATGAACCTATCGGTTGCCTGCTCAACCGATTCCGACAACACTATCGATTGGGTATCAATCATGAACCTATCGGTTGCCTGCTCAACCGATTCCGACAACACTATCGATTGACTTCATAGGGAAGCCAATCACAACACTCACCCATCCAGGGCTGACCTAAATCCGACCACGTCGAAAAACTACTCATCGGACAACTACTCAGGCGAGTAGTAAGCCATATGGGATTTACCTCGAAAAGAAGTTCAGTCCCATCATCCTCAACTCAAACATCCCAGTAAGAGTAATAAACTCTCCACCTATCTGGATCATCAAGATCACGATCCAGATCCAACACTACGTCAACCGACCATAGACGTCACGATCCCCAATCGTCACGACATCCAAAGTCCTCAACCATTTCCCACATCTAAATAGATTAGTCAACGACGAGACACGCCGAGATTGTGGGTTCTCACTGATTACCTCGTATCGATCCTTGTCATTCCACCGAGGAAAAATCAAGAATGATCGAATAATCCATCCTACGTGAATGTAAACAACACTCGCTGCACTCACCACGTCATGTAACCTAACATCGTCTACCACCAAGTAGAAAATGAGGAATTTCAATCACCTAACTTCGATATACTCATCTCCTCCTGATGATCCAGAACAAATCCCGGGTCCACCAACCAATACACGATCAGTGTACTAGTGGCAACCAACAACATCTATATCATCAACGTCATCTACCATCATCAATCATGGTAGAATCTGAGAAGTCACCCAAAATGACTTCGACATAACCATTACCAATGTGGAAAACTCGCATTCCACTCGTCACCTCAATCGCAACCTCTCGCGATTCCGAAGTTCCAACAAGATTGGAAACAACATACTCGGACATCACCCACGTGTCCCCTAACCAGTTTACAGATACCGAACACATACCCATCATGACGGATGTCACATCCCGACTCGTAACTCACCGTCATCAAGATCACCGGCACCAGCACCAGCACCAGCGCTAGTACCAGCACCACGTACTACCACCAACACTAGTGTCAGTATCAGCATGCTGTGTGCAAAACTGACACCCTGGATCTCCGCTCATACTGAGCGCCGACCCCGTACCTCTGCTCGAATAGGAGAAACTCTGCCTCCCTCGTACCTAACACCTCTGGGTACAATCACCCTGACAACTCATACGAGAAAAGGAAAACGTCCCCGTTTCCCAAAAACCACAACTACAACCATTCTCGGTAGTAGCGCCTGCCCCACACTCGTGCAGACCTAACTACCAGACATCTCGATGTCCAGACTCCGCATCCAACGAAATCAACCGCCCTTATTAACCACTCCGTATCCCACTCAGGAATTCCATCGACAAGTACTCCGACTAACCCAAATGTCGTCTACCAGGTCGTCCACGACCTTAGTTGCACCAACTGTCCATCACAACTAAAGTAGCACGACAACCAATTAGGTCTAACCGATAAGTACAACCCCGACTGCGAAGTGCAGTCCCAACACAAGCTGACATGAGTAGACCAACTAACGAATCCAAATCTGAATAGTCGTCCAAGTCACACCACTCGTCAACTCACATTTCCAAACCATACACCCAAGGTAGGGTTCCACACTGCCAACCACGACAGAACTATGGCAACCCCGGCATCAAAAGTCGAACCAAGACGATCTAATCCTACTAACTATCGTATCGGCACCCCAACAATCAAGTTGACCATGAACTGTAGCCCATTGAGATATCACATCCTCGACCTGCGTACATAGCAAGAGCTCCGCGGTTGCTCGAATAGAGATAACCCCACTCTGATACCACGTTGACAAGACCCATCCCAATCCCCCCGGGATTAGTGTGGGATGACCCTGCTCCCGTCTGACACGAAGTGTCAGACAAGGGATATTTCCGACCTTTGCCCTCCCGGGCTATCAGAGTACGCCAGGATCCGGAGGAGGCATGTGATATCTCGGTCTCTGCTACAGTCCACATCCGATGTCAACCTGAAGGGCAGTCAAAACATTAAAAACTGTGAGTGGACAAAACCAAGGTTTATAAAAATATTTAATAAGAAGACATTTGTACCCTCCACTAAAAAGCATGCATGCATTCGAAAACCATTTATCCAAAACATCCATATGTGGGACTAAGCCCAAAGCAGATATAAACCAAGGTCGAAGGGACCACAATGAAAACGACCATACGGGTCACTGCCCAAATCCATAAGGGACTCGGCCCCAAACCATAAAGAAACCAAGTACACGGGCCACAGCTCAAATCCTGTGCACACATGTGCACACCACATATCATATATCATATATACATATAAGTCACACAACCAATCCTGTCACGGTATCCAAAGCTACGCGCGTGCTACCCGGGTCTCAATCCGAGTCTTCTCAAAGTCAAGGTCAATGTCCGCAGACCACTGATACTACTCAAGGTAATAGTAACCATAGCCTTCCTGAGAGTAAGGAACCCAACTGGGGGGTGACTCCACTCAGTCGGTGCTCCGTGACTACTCCGGGGTCCACCCAGGCCAACGACCCTACCCGGAGGAGATAGTAGAACATGTAAAGGAAGGTAGATGAACATATATATACATAACATAAACATTCATGTCCGGTTCCCCTGAACCTTCATGATCCATAATATCCATAATCAGGTCACATGCCGGTTTCCATAAACCGTCATGTACCGTAATAACATACCCAGGGTTCATGCCGGTCCCCATAAACCGTCAAGAACCAGAATGACCTGACAAAGGTTCATGCCGGTTCCCATAAACCGTCATGAACCACAATGACCTTTCCAGAGTTCATGCCGGTTCCCATAAACCGTCATGTACCGTAATAATACAACCGAGGTAACATGCCGGTTCCCATAAACCGTCATGTACCGTAATAACCAACAAGGGTTCATGACGGTTCTCATAAACCGTCATGAACCACGACACCATAACAAGGGTTCATGCCGGTTCCCACAAACCATCATGAACCTGGGAATCCATTTAAGGTTCCTTGACCTGAAATCAAAACCGTAAAGTGACTGGGTCTCGTGCCCGAACATAGGACATCAGCTGGGCACCGTGCTCGGAATCTGAAGTCATATGCCCGAGACAAAACCAAAATGGGTCTCATACCCGAGTTTGTCCTTTTGAAATTCAAATCCAGTTCATTTAAATCAATACAGAAATACAGACCCGTATAAGCACCGTATAAGGCCGAAACCTCGAAATATGTGCTTATACGTAACCACATACAAATGCACCCATGGCATTACAAACAAGCATTTAAAACATATAATAAACATTTATGCATGCACCAATTTAGAAAACAAGGTCTACTCACAGACCGTCCGAGCTGCCGCCTCGATTTGCGTGCCATATGGCTCTCCCGAGCCGATCACCGTCACCGGGACTCCCGAACCTGTCCAAATCGTAATAGAAGGTTACTAACTACTTAATTAACCTCCCACTAAAGCCCCGTAATTTTCTCGTACTTTTAACTATTTTTAATCCCGAACCTAAACCTTTCGATGCCCCGAAACATATCGAGACGGTGTCCGATCGACACGAAACCAGTCCCAAAATGTTCGTTACATCGAATAGAGGATTTCGTATGTTGGAACCCTCCCCAGATTCCCTACCACGCGCCCTCACGCGCCGCCTGAAGTGGCTGCGCGTGGGCTTCACGCGCCAGCTACAGTACCTGCTGACGTCATAGCTGACGTCAGCATGACGTCATCTGACAGCTGTCAGGTCTGACATGTCAGACTCTGACAGGTGCCACGTGTCATGCTCCCATTGGTCCACGTCACTGTGCTGTCAGTGCCACGTGGCAGTCTGACATGTGTCACGTGTCATCACGGCACTGGTCCACGTCAATGACACGTGTCAACCCCTGATTGGGCCACGTCACTGACATGTCAGTGCTGACTGTGCACTGACATGTGACACGTGTCGGCTGATGAGTGGTCCACGTCACCTGACAATCTGACAGGTGCCACGTCATCATGCCAAGTCACCACCGTCAACCTCGCACAGTCGGTCCGGGCTGGCCAGTCCGGTCCAACCCCTGCAACTGGACCGGCGTAACCGGTCCAGGCCTCTTTCTCCCTCATTTTTCATCCGTTTTCCTCCATTCCAATTCCTAAAGTCCTATTTCTTCATTTCCTATCAATCCTAATCAAGAAAACTAGGAAAAACCCCACAAAACCCGTCCGTCCAATCCTCCCCTAATCGGTCCAATTTTTCCGATTGCACCCAGGGCTGCTCAGCCCTTCACCGCCGTCCAAACCACCCTCTACGCCTTCCTACAACCTCAATAAACTCATCCTAATCATTAGAATTCAGCCCTAACACCTAAAACCCGAAAATGAAATTTGAAGGTAAAAGTTTTACCTTCGCGGGTCCACGACCACCGTGCACGGCGGCCGCCGATCTCGCCACCACCCAGTCCGTTCTGGCATCCTCTCTCACTCTCTGTTCTCTCCAGGAGTATTTGGGATTAAGGGTTTGGTGTTTGGATTGCACAGAGGAGAGGAATGAGATCGGGTTTGGTTGGAGGGAAAAATAGAAAATGGATGCACGGTGAATGGTTTGGTGCATGAATGAATTATAGTGTCCATTGGATGGGTGACACTTGTCACTCATCCATTGGGCCTCCATTAAATATCTGGGCCCACTAGAGACAAACTGCACTTTTTGTCTCGTAAAACGTGTCGCCATGAATAGTAACTGGGAACTTCCGTGAACCGTAACCTCGCCGTCGAACGTCCAAATTCGACGTGCCGCCTGTCTACGGATTCGTATCGTCCTTATCTACGTAACGGTCCTCGGCCCTCGGCCATCAGACCTCTTGGTCAAAAAGTCAACATTTGACCCCTTTTATCCAAAATTACCAAAATGCCACTAAACTTCCGAACGTCATAACTTCCTCCACGAACGTCGGAATTGAACGTGCCACCTGTCTATGAACTCGTGACGTCACAAACTACGTCACGGTCATTGGTCAAAGTCCATTTGACCACCCGATTGAAAAGTCAACGTTTTGCCACCACTAGGGGCAAAACGGTCATTTCGCATCGTTCGTCCGATTTCGCCCAACTAATCACGGATTAACCTCACTAATCGTGATTAGTCACTAATCTAATCTAGGAATTTGGGACGGGTCGTTACATCCCGAGTCAAAAGTCAACATTTTGCCTACGACCAGGGGCAAAACGGTCATTTTGCTTCATCCGTCCGGTTTCGTCCAACTAATCACCGATTAACCTCACTAATCCTTCATTAGTCACTAATCTAATCCTGAAATTCCGGATGAGTCGTTACATGAAAAATTTCAGATCTGATACGTGTCAGATCTGGCAGTGTCACGTGTCACCCTACCACTGGTCCACGTCACTGTCATGTTAGCGACCCATGGCAACCCGTGATTGGGCCACGTCACTGACATGTCAGTGCTGACTAGGCACTGACATGTGACACATGTTATCACCTTACTGGGCCACCTCTGACAGCTATTAGTCTAACATCTCAGACCTGACATGATGATGTCATCAGATGACATCATCGCTGACGTCATCTAGTCCCTGACCTCCAGTTGGATCCTTTGAACCGGGTCATGCAGATCCGTGACTCGACCTGGCCCTAACTCCTTCGATTTCGACTAGTTTTCATCCTAACTTCTTCCTAAATGATCGTCTATTCAATCCTAATCAATCTATGGACTCAAAACTATGAAATCGAATCTAGATTTTACTTGTACGAACAAGAACAGTAACTGGGAGTTTTGAATGAGTTTTTCAGCCAGCTCCAACCACCTCAGCCCTCGATTCCAAGTCCTACGAGGTCGTCTCATCCTCCAAAACCTCGTCTAAACCACCAAATCAATCAATCAACGTCCAAACGTAATTATCCATTTTTGAACTCAAGAACAAGCTACTGGTTTTGATTTTTCCTTACATCCGCCGTCGTGGCTCCATCGTGGCCACCATCATGATCGTTTCAGCCTCTCCTCTAACTTTCATTCACAAACCAGGTTCATATGATGAAGATTAGAGGGTTGATGGTGTGGGTTGGGTTACACGGGTTTGAGGGGTTTCATGGGCTAAGGATGAAAAACAGAGAAGAGGATGAGGATGACTGATGAAAATAATATCCCCCAATTTGGGGATTTGGGCCAATTAGATGGGTGACACTTGTCACTCGTCTGGAGGTCCCCACCAAATTTTTATCCAATCAAATTATGCCACATGTCGACATTTCTGGGTTTGCATGAATAGTGTTAATTTTGTTTTAGACCCATAACTTTCTCGTCGAATGTCCGATTTCGACGTGTCGCTTGTCTATGGACTCGTAACGTCCTGATCTACGTAATAGTCCTCGGTTCTCATGCATTTGACTCCCCGAGTCAAAATTTATCATTTCGCCCAATCTCAAGGGCAAAATGGTCATTTTACAACGTCCGTCTGCGATTCTTCGACTAATCCCTCACGTTAATCCCTACTTACCCCTGAAGTAATCATAATTATCTCTAATTAATCCCGAAATTCGAGACGGGTCGGTACAATGAGACCTCTATTTATAGGTGTAGATAGCTACAACAGCTACATTCCAAGATTTTAATGCTATTTAATAGCCCTTATTGATTCTCATTATAACCAGCATTTAGTGTAGGATTGAAACTGAAAAGCTTCTATTTTGAAACTAAACAACGTCCCTTTATGATTAGATAGCTCTCTGTAGAAATGTCCAAATAGCAAATTGTCAAAGCCATCTGAAACAAGACTTCCAGGCCTTTCCAACCATATAAGGTCCATTTTCTAATTCGTTTTAAGCTTTTCGAGGCAAATCCCACAAGTCGGGTGTTCAGCAGAGAACACTTTGGGCTAATCTTGGGCCACTTTTGTGCTAGGGACTCATCTTGCATTTCTTGGGCTTCAAGTAATTCATTCATAGCTCCTCAAGTCTTTATAATTCATAAAAAATTAAGTTGATTTTGTTAAACCCTTACTTTTATCCTAAAAACATCAAAAACAACAAAATACCTTGTATTGCATAAAGATCAATAAAAAAACTAAATTAAAAGAGGATGTAAACATATAGCTTTATGCACTCAACAATGTATGTTATCGAGTCACATGTGCATTGCATATTAGTCCCCGAGGCATTGATGAGATAATGTTAGGACCCACTTAGGAGTCACTGACATCTAGTACCTATATGTAGGCCATAGACCAGTCTCCACGTGATCGATCACCTGCACAGCTCCCTATACTAGTTAAAAAGCGACAGCTTGTCCCCGAGCGCTAGGTGACTCATGGTGATGGTGCGATGCACCTAACCTTCACGTGGTCGTGGTACACAAGCAGGATACCCAGTGTATGTTCTGAGTATGAGCCTGGAGACGACTCGAGTAATTTGATGTGGGTCGATAATGTGATGTATTTATAATTTCTGCATGGCTCATCTGATTGTATCTTTGAATTATTATTAAATTATTTTATGATTATTTCTCGTATTACGTGCAAGTATATTGTGACTGTTTTTTCGGGATTTTATGAAAAACAAGGGGTTAAAAGTTATTTATTGAAAATGATTTTACATTGAATAAAAACTAGGTCCACTCACATTTTGTGTTTTAAACCCCTCAAGTTTCTGTGGTGCGAACGTATTTCGAGGAGTTTGGAGGCTGCTCTAACACTCACTCCTGGACGCGGAGTGAAGTTCATAGTTCAATCGGGTATCAGCAAGTCAAGTCTTTGTGTATCATCAGTTAAGGACGTTCATGCTCTAAGTTTTTCCTGACAGGTGAGATGTGATCGGTTTTCACTGGTTAGGTTTCACACGGCTCTCCAAAACGCGTCTTTTTAATTTTAAAATGGCTTCGTCATCTGGACGTCATTGTCCAGATGTCAGCCAGCACGCCTGAATTTTCGTGCCATAAATGGATTTTCTAGGTCGGGGTGTGTTATTTCTTTTCCTAAATACATTATTTCCTTTTTCTTTTCCTTTTCCATTATCTTTTTCTTTTGTTTCTTCTTTTCCTAAATCAACCCTAATAATTTTTCCTAAATGAATCCTAGTACACTTTCCTAGCTCAAACTAAATATTTTTTTTTAATTTCTTTTTGTTAAAGAATAACCTAGCCTTTTTTTTTATCTATTTAAATTAATTTTTAAACTGTAGCCCCTCCGTTCTTCTCAATTTTTAAAGAAATCGAAGAAAATAATTCTAATGTAAATGGAGATGATATTTGAGTCGTGAAAGATAATTTTAGGAAGAGGGATAACAAACGAATAATTTTAATTCAAAATATAAGACGTGTGATATTTAAGTAAAGTTTCCATATATCTATTATGTACATGTATTTTTTTTAGAATTATCAATTAAGGAACTTAAATACTTATTTGAATACTTATTTGATTACATTATTTAGTAATTATTTCTTGTCATAAATTTGATTTTTGTTAATTTTGATATAAAAATAGTGATTTAAACGCGTTAATATATATAACGGATATTTTAAGAATTGAAGAATAATGTGGCTCCAATATATAAGTTCCTTTTGAACTCTTAATATCTCATGACCGGCCACCTTAGAAATTGTTATAAATATAATAATTTAAAATGTTTGTTTTTTTATTATCCCTTTCTATTAAAAAAACTTGTATCACGTGACATGTACTACAAGTACAAAGGCCTTACCGTGTTTCTAGAATGCTTTTAAGGGCACCATCCACCATGCATTGCTCGGACGGGTGTGTGTTGTACAGTTGTACTTGTATCCACCCGTTGGGAAAGTTGCTCCATTTTGTCATTATTTTATCTAAGTATCGTATAAAATCATAAGTTGTACCTATTAATTTAATCTGATTAATTTGATGATATTACTATTGATTTTAACGGAAAAGTTATTAATAGGATTGAACTTATGGACAAACCTGATGTGAAGAGCAAGAGTACATAGATGGCATTAATTGAAATGAAATAAGATAGACCAACATGGTGAGTTGGGAATAGTACATAGATTATTGTGATAAAATTACTTTATTATTTACAATTATCTCAGTGAAGGAAATTACAATGCATATTGAGTAACAAATTTATTTTTTACGATCTTATTGAGATTTATCCATTTTATTTGCTTGAGCTATATAATAAATAAAGAAAGAAAATATCATTAAATTGTATTACTAAGTTATAAAACTTCTTTGCTATTAAAAGAACCAAAAGTCACTTTTGGTTCCTTTATTTTACTCAATTTCACATTTTAGTCCATATAGTTTCTGATTTTAACTTTATAAATTCATTCTTGTAACCATTTAAGGATACATACAAATTTTCATCCAATTATTTCACGAAATATTCTTATACTCCACTTATGAAAGAATTTTTTTTGTCAGATTACAATTATATATATAGTATACAATTACATATTCTTATTCTTTAATTTTCCTACTACTTAATGCTTAATAACTGTTTTTTAATTTACATTGTAACATAAGTATGAAAATATAAAATACGAGCATGAAAAAAAGGAATAAACAACATATTAAAAAGGATACGAGCATGAAATTATGTTAATTGAACACCCTAAATTGATCATATTTTTTTATTCGAACATATTCAATTGGCCATATTTGTTTTACCACCCTATGTGGAAACTTTTTATTTCATTTATTTATTTTTAATTCATAAACCCTAAAAATAATAATAAAACAACCCTTCAATCATAGAAATAAAAATTAGAAAAAAACCCTAGCATCTTTGAGAATTTATCAAAATTAACCTAAAAATGTCCTTCAATTTCAAAACATCACTTTTTCAAAAAAAATTTCAATTATAGCAAAAGACCTATAAAAATAGACTCAAATATCCTCATAACTTAAAAAACTACAAAACGTAACAAACCTAAAAGCTCTTGCCATACCACATCAAAAAAGCTTCATCTGTTCACCATCCAACTCCATTAATTTCAAATGAACCATCTAATTCCTAGATTTTTTTTTTTGCCTTGGCCTGTTATCAAACTTACAAGTACTATAATATGCAACCATGATCAGTAAAGCAAATGGATTCATCAACATGAAAATAATTATGCAACTATGAACATATTTATTTGATTATTTGTTATTTTTTAATTGGTGTTTATCTAGTTCTGTTTAATAAGTCCTAAGTTTTAACAACGCGTTATATTTGAACTTTTCCTTTGAGAGAATCCCAAGAGTTTAGGGGTTGTTAGTCTATAGGATTTCAATTTCAATATCGTTGTAGCTAAGTATTTAAAGATTTTAGAATGCTCCTTCTCAACAATGAATGACAGGACCTCTCCCAGAAGTTTAGATAACTATGAGGGATCCAGCTCCCGTCTGACAGTTAATATCCATAATATTGAAAACAACCTCAATAGATTGTACAATAACCACAAAACTATCTAACTGTTCGACTAGGGATAACTATACAATCGTCCAAACCATAGTATACAGAGCACTAGTTTTACAACATAATTCAAAGTACGAAAATTACCCTAAACGACAACAAGTACATGATATTTAATTTATGCCTCTACTTCTAAGTAGGCCCATGTTTTCATACCATGACCTGAAGGGTAAGTAAAGTCCATAAAAATGTGAGTGGACAAAACTAACCTTTGAAAACATATTTTGAAAGCCTACATGTATACCCTTCGTTTTTCTAAAACTATGCATGTATATAAAGCCATTTAAAACTCAGTGAAAATACAACATAGTTCATGACCACAAAATATGTGAAAAGGTACCTAATGAAAATAACAACAATAAGTCAAATCAACCATCACAAAGTCCGCACAACAATCACATATAATCAACCCATCATTAACGCTCAATATCAACCATCATATCACTTGCACTACCAGTAGGTAGACCACACGAGAAATGAGCTCAGCTTGAGGTCTGAGTGGAGACCCGACTCGAGAAAGGAGCCTAACTCGACATCTGAGTTGTCACAGTCTTAGGAAATGAGTCATGCTCGACGTCTGAGACTAACTAACTAATCAACGAACATTCCGAGGAGGGTTGTTCGCACACAAAAATTCACATCACAATGCACGAATATCGAGAATCACATGTTTATGACACTAGTAGTTGGTCACAATGGCCTGCTTGAAAAGTTGGCATACCAAATGGCTGGGTCGACGTTGGGAGTGTTCCAATCATGGTCCTTCTCCTTCTTCCAACTAAAACATTAGGCGGTTGAACTTCTTGGTCATTTCTAGGATTCATCCTAGTTCCAATAACCATACAATGTCAAAACCTAGTGTATCCCACCGAGCGTGCCAAAATATGTTTCCTTCAATTTGACTTACTAAGCCGATAGAAGGGATTTTGGTCCTTCTCCGAATAAACGAGTAGGCATGCCACCATTCGGCCACCAAATGGCCTGAATGGAATTGTAAATGTTGGGCGTGTCCCTAAGGATAACTTCTAACCTCACGATTGTGCAACCTAGGCTTTGGCATTGGGCCTTTTGGGCTTGGGCCTGGCCGGGCTGGGCTTATTAAATAATTTTTAAATTTGCTGGCCGGGCCGACGTGGGCTTAATGACATAAAAAAGTGCCCACGGGCTTTTATCGGGCCGGGTTTATATCGGCCTTTTCGGGTCAGGAATATTAAGCCCACTTGGATCGGGCTTATGTGGGCTTTTGCAATAAATTATGTCTCAAATTTTAAAATTACAAAAAAAATATTAATAATGAAAAAAAATACACAAGGATGCAAAAATGTGGCCTCTTTAAAATAAAATACTCAAGGGTCCAAAAACGTTGGGCTTATTAAGTAGGTGGAGGAGTGGTTAGGGTTTGTATTGGGTATTGGGTATTGAGTATTGGGTATTGGGTATTGGGCTTTTTAAAATAAATTAGGTGGACTTGGGGCTGAGATTTGGGTTTGGGTTGAAATATTAGTATTAAGAATGAGTTGAGTATTAATTTTTAAATAATAAATATTTTATATTTTTGGGCTTATGGGCCGGGTTTATTACGGGCGGGTCGGGCTGGGCTTATCGGGCTTTATCGGGCCTATTGGGCCTATCGGGTTTGAACATCATAAGCCCAAGCCCAGCCCGCTAACTCTCGGGCCGGGCTGGCCCACGGCTCATAGCAGGTCGGGCCGGGCTTTTGTCCATCGGGCTTATCGGGCCCCCATAAGCCCATGGGCTTTTGGGCCAAATGGTGAGGGCTAGTGCAACCAAGCAAGAAACCACTTCTTGGCCTAGATTCTTTCACTCCCTCGGGGTCAAGGGTGTTTAGTTTTCAAACTTATATATATATATATATATATATATATATATTAGATTTTGGGATAGGATGAGTGTGAATGCAATAATTAAATTGAACTAGGAAAATAAATATGCTTAAGGAAATTGAATTGAATGCAAACACAATAAATTAAAACTTAAAATAAAAGCAATAATGAAATTTAAAGACAAGGATAATAAGCTAAAGCCAGTAAAGCAATTAACTAAAATGATTAAATAAATGTTAGTAAAATAACCTTGAATCGAAATGAAGATTAAAAAAAATAAGATTGATTTTTTTTTTAAAAAAGTAATTAAAGGTGTTATGAAAAATAAACTTACTCTAAATAATGAAGAACTTGGCTACACTAGAACTTGAATGTAAAAATCTAGTTTAAGAATTGAAGAGGTGCAAGATAAGAGTAAGTTTGTGTGTTGATGTTGATGTTGATGTTGATGTCCCTTTCTCTTCTTCACCTTGGCTATTTATAAGGTTCAGCTAACCCACGAATTGGCCATACTTGTCCTATACTCTTTTGACTTGAAAACTTCCTTGTCGAGCCCTTCCAAATCCTTCCTTGTTGAGCCACCCAAATCTTTCCAAGTTGAGCCACTCAAATCTTTCCAAGTTGAGCCACACGAATCTTTCCAAGTCTGATTGGGAGAATTTTGCCTTATTAAGCTGTCATGATTCAGGATTGATACCGAAATGATTTGATCGAGATTCAATTGAAACATTCTCTCTTGGGAAGATTTTAAGTTGACATTAACTTGGTTTGATTTATTTCCTATTTTGACCGTTTGAAAATTAAGGTCGAGTGGGGGTTGATGAAAACCCAACCGGCACCCATCTTTCTTTTAGGCTCAAGGTTGGGTTGAAAATTGGACTTGGTATAATAGAGACCCAATGTCAAGTTGGTTGGGAGCCATTAGGCCATAAGTGGCCATTACCTTATTTCGTGGTCTAAAGAACATTAAAAAGACCCATGTCCTTAGAATTTATTATCACAAATCACACTGCATCTCATCCATAACCTGGCCAAGAATTGGATTACCAAGGTCGAACATGCTACCTGGCCGTGTAATTAATTATCAAGGTCGACCATGTGACACGGGCGAGAGTTTAATTACCAATGTCGAACATGTAGATTGGTCATGGAGTCCTTACAAATTTTCTCTACTCTCACGCTTAAATAATTCACGGATTGTTTTGGTTTGAATTTTGAGTTTATAAACATATTCTCAAACCCGCTAAATTAACTATATACTAACACCCGTGTGTTGGGGTAGTGTTCTGTGAACAGTAAATGAACAGTATATTTACGATATTACCCTGCTCTTAACACATACATGAACAGTTGAGTGACCACAATGCCCTTGGGTTAATAATAGGTATGCGCTCGCTTTCCAGCCACCATATGATCCTTGCGGAGAAACCGAGCACCCATCCACAACCCTTGTCGAAAACCCCAGTATCTATTCAAGCTTTCGTTTTCCTGTTGTTTTTCATATGTTCTTTACAAACCAAACAATCAATGAATCCTTGCCGACAAACTTACCAATCATATAAGCCTTCATTCACTTTGTTGTTTCTCATATGTTCTTTAGATATCAGAGGTAAGCTTAAATTTTGAGTTAATAAAACTTATGTTCTATTATGTTTAATAAATTTCATCTCATCTGGTTTATTTACGCCATACCTAGAAACGAAAACGCAATTAGAACCCATTGAATTTAAGTTTTATTTTCTTTTTTGTTTATTTTTTTAAATTACATGGTTTTGTTCCTTTGATTATTAATTTGGTGCAGGAGGAGCTAAGATGATTGGGTGTGTGACACTCTAAAATTGGATTACATGATGATTACCACGCAGGAGGAAGAAGAAGGGTCGTGCTGATTGGAGGGAGTTTTAGTCATAAGAGCGAGCACAACCTCACATTAATGGTATCAGATTTTAACCCAGATTCTTTTTAGCCAGCGAGCATCCTAGCTTCGTTTACTTCGAATTTCTCTTCAATGTTCTTATTTATTTATTCATTTATTTTTTATTTATTTTTGTGTGTGTATGTGTGGAGATTTCCCTTGATTTATTCTTGTCAACTTCTTATATTTTTTTTCATGCGCCATCATCGGTGCAAGAATTTTCAGGTGTAAATTTGGTTTTTCAATTTTTAAGAAATCTGATAAAATTGTTATTGAGATTGTTTTTTTACAGCTATCTAAACTTTTGCATGTTAATATTTTTTTTTGGGTGAGGATTGAGGAAAAAATTCTTTTACATTTGGAGAACTTTTCAGGTAAAGGGTTGGGTTTCAATTGGATTCTTGATAAAGCTAACTGTATGCATTTTCTGGTTTAACTATTTATGGTTTTAAGTTGTTGCATGTGCATTTTCTGCAGAGGTATTGCATGTTTAATTATTTGTTGAACTTAAATTTAACTATTTATGGTATTAAGTTGTTGTATGTTGATTTTCTGCTGGTTTTTACTGATTCAGTCAATGGGCTATAGGTTCTTATCCTCTTCCCTCTTTTTTCAATATACACGATGATGATCAGAGAAGACGATGATGATGATCAGCGAAGATGATGATGGTGATCGGCAAAGACGATTATGATGATGATCAAGATGATGATTTGATGAAGATATGCATTTTTGCTTCAAAAGTAACATTTTAGATTTTTGGTATCAGATTTTAAATGATGATCGGCGAAGATGATGATGATGATCGGCGAAGACGATTATGATGATGATGATGATCAACGAGGACGGTGATGATGATTTGATGAAGATATGCATTTTTGCTTCAAAAGTAACATTTTAGATTTTTGGTATCAAATTGTAACCCAGATTCTTTTTAGCCAGCGAGCATCCTAGCTTCGTTTACTTCAAATTTCTCTTCAATGTTCTTATTTATTTATTCGTTTATTTATTTATTTATGTGTGTATGTGTGGAGATTTCCCTTGATTTATTCTCTTCAACTTCTTATATTTTTTTTCATGCGCCATCATCGGTGCAAGAATTTTCAGGTGTAAATTTGGTTTTTCAATTTTTAAGAAATCTGATAAAATTGTTATTGAGATTGTTTTTTATAGCTATCTAAAGTTTTGCATGTTAATTTTTTTTTTTGGGTGAGGATTGAGGAAGAAATTCTTTTACATTTGGAGAACTTTTTAGGTAAAGGGTTGGGTTTCAATTGGATTCTTGATAAAGCTAACTGTATGCATTTTCTGGTTTGACTATTTATGGTTTTAAGTTGTTGTATGTGCATTTTCTGCAGAGGTATTGCACGTTTAATTATTTGTTGAACTTAAATTTAACTATTTATGGTATTAAGTTGTTGTATGTTGATTTTCTACTGACTTTTACTGATTCAGTCAATGGGCTATAGGTTCTTATCCTCTTCCCTCTTTTTTTTAATACACACGATGATGATCAGAGAAGACGATGATGATGGTCGGCGAAGATGATGATGATGATCGACGAAGATGATGATGATGATCAACGAAGACGATTATGATGATGATGATCAACGAAGACGATTATGATGATGATGATGATGATCAGTGAGGACGACGATGATGATTTGATTAAGATATGAATTTTTGCTTCAAAGGTAACATTTTTTATTTTTGGTATCGGATTTTAACCCAGATTCTTTTTATCCAGCGAGCATCTTAGCTTCGTTTACTTCGAATTTCTCTTCAATGTCCTTATTTATTTATTCGTTTATTTATTTATTTATTTTTGTGTGTGTATGTGTGGAGATTTCCCTTGATTTATTCTCTTCAACTTCTTATATTTTTTTTCATGCGCCATAATCGGTGCAAGAATTTTCAGGTGTAAATTTGGTTTTTCAATTTTTAAGAAATCTGATAAAATTGTTATTGGTTTTTTTTACAGCTATCTAAAGTTTTGCATGTTAATTTTTTTTTGGTGAGGATTGAGGAAGAAATTCTTTTACATTTGAAGAACTTTTCGGGTAAAGGGTTGAGTTTCAATTGGATTCTTGATAAAGCTAACTGTATGCATTTTCTGTATTAACTATTTATGGTTTTAAGTTGTTGTATGTCCATTTTCTGCAGAGGTATTGCATGTTTAATTAATTGTTAAACTTAAATTTAACTATTTATGGTATTAAGTTGTTGTATGTTGATTTTCTGCTGGTTTTTACTAATTCAGTCCATGGGCTATAGGTTCTTATCCTCTTCCCTCTTTTTTCAATATACATGATGATGATCAGAGAAGACGATGATGATCAGAGAAGACGATGATGATGGTCGGCGAAGATGATGATGATCGGCGAAGATGATGATGATGATGATTGGCGAAGACAATTATGATGATGATGATGATCAGCGAGGACGATGATGAAGATTTTGATGAAGATGTGCATTTTTACTTCAAAAGTAACATTTTAGATTTTCATTTAATTGATTTATGATTGAGTAAGTTTTGGGGTTGTTATGTTTTTATTAGTTTATTGCTATGAATTTTCTGATTTTATTTTGAATACATGTTGATTTTGTTTGAGAAAAAGGAAGAGAATTGAAATGGTGTGCATTATAGGACTATTTCTAGGTATGTTTTTATTTATTTATGATTTTTAACGTTTTTATCGTTAATTGAGTTTGTATTTTTGGAAATATAACATAGTTCATGACCACGAACTGTTGAGCGTCGAGCATCAGAAGGTTACGAGATTACGATTTTGTACACATGCAACATGCAGAAATCAGAGTTCAGATGGGAAGGTTACGGGTCTAGAACAAATTGTTGTGTACATATCGGGTAAGGGTAGCTTGGTCTTTATGCTTGTAGGTTGAGCGATCACTTGACTTTTGGCTTAAGCATGGATAGGTGACATGTGTCACCATCTTGCAAGCGGCTTTAAAGAGGCCACCGTCATTGTACAACATCATCCCATCTTCATTTTGCAACTATGAAACAGAAATCGAGAGGAAATAAGCACCAAGTACAATCAAACTTTTGATTTTAGACCCAAAAATCAAGAACAAACCACACTATTGACCGCTCCTCATCATTATGAGCAAAATACATTAAACTTTGAAAGGACATACCCATGACCAGGCTTAGAACTAAGGAAGGAAAGGCAACCAAAAGCGTTCGATCAAATTTCCAACCAAACTAAACCAGACCACTCTAAGGATTTTAGAGGAGCCCACATCTCAGGATTAAGCTTCTTGGATAGAATGCCTTGCGTAGAGTCAAGGGCAGAATTTGAGATGGAGGCATAGTTTTACCACTACGCACTTGGGGACTTTTCAAAGTAGGATTTTGGTACTTTTATTGTACAGTTACTTAGATGTTCTGTATAATCGTTTAACTATTTTCCTTTGGTAGTTTAAATGGTTAAGACGAGTTAGTTTTATATGTGGTTATCCCTTGTCTAATAAATATTTGTCATATTGTACTTTTAATAGTCTAAGGGTATTTTGGAACTTTGGTTTAGCTGTTAGACAAGAGCAAGCCCTTTCATGGTTATTAAAATGTTTTCGGAATGAATCCTGTCAATTTGTTATTAGAGTACTAGGTTAACTTCCAGTAGACTGCACACTTAGCATGGAAGGTATTTCTGTACTGACTTGTGTTTACTTTAGAAAAAAAAAATGAAATGCCTCCAAGGCGAGAGTGTAACGCCCCGGACGTTCTGGAAATGTAATATTATAAATATTGAATAAAATGACGTTTTTACCCCTGTGTTTGTGTGGTCAATTTGTTGACTTTTTGATTTCTAAATTGGGCATGCATGACTATTTTGCTTATTTATCTCATGGTTTTACATATGATTTTATGATGGTGAGATGATATATCGGTTTTACATGTTTTCACGTTTTTCGAGATATTTATCGTATTTCACGCATTTCGAGATTACGGTTTTTGCTTATGCATGCGTGATGATTTTGATGAAGTACCTGGATATGAATATGCATATGTCGGATTTATGATGTTTGATCATATTGTGAAGTAATTTTCGGAAATTGCATGTGTTGGAAATTGCATGTGACTTCGGACATAAGTCCTACTATGTTGTGATATGATTTCGGAATGATGTTGGAAAACGGTTGTGATGAATCATGGTTTATTGTGTTTTAAAAACGGTTTTGGGTTTAAAGACCCGGTTGATGGTTGGATCTGGTTTTGGGTTTAAAGACCCGGTATGTTGATGATGGGGGCGGGCCCGAAAATTGAGTTTAAAGACTCGTGAGTTTAAAGACTCGATTATTATGATACCCCCGAGGCCTACTAATCATGTTTTGAGTTTAAAGAATCGTTGATATCCCGGGAAGGCCTAATGTTGAGTTTAAAGACTCGGATGGATCCAACGGCATAATCATGATTATTGATTTACGTTTTACTTGATTTGTGCAAATGATGTTTCAAAATGACGGTCTCTGGAATCTGGTATTATTAAATGGTTTTACATGAGTTATGACGATCCTTGTAACGTTTTTCATGTGTTTCGGAAAAAAGAGTTTTCAAAAGTTTAATACACAAGTTTTGAATATTTGGTTATGCATGCGGATTACAAAACTGGAAGGCGAACCCGATTTCGGAAAAACTGTTTTTCCTGTTAAACTTATGTTTCGGTCCACTCACACCTTGTTGTTTTAAATTCCCTCCAGGTCGTGGTACAAGTGCGGGGGCAAGCGCCGAGGCAGAGGCGGAGGCATAAAGTTTTCCGTTGCGGAGTAGTTAGTTCACAGAGTAGGATTTGTTTCTTTAACTTGTTTTGTAATTTTATGCTCTGTGAAACTGTGGACTAGACGTCCAGTCGGTTGTAATCGTTTAACCTCCCTGGTCTGACAATGGGTGTGTTGTAATATTAATTAGTTTTCCGGTCTTTTGGATTCGATTGTCAGACGGGAGCAGGATGCTTCCCGATTATCGAGGCGATAATCGGGGTGGGTCCTGTCAGAGAGCCCCATGCACGTCCTGGTGATAAGACGGATACTACAAGGGGTACATAGGGTCATCGTGTTTACAAGGAAGATAAGCCCAGACGAGGCTGATGATAGGATCACTAGGCTAGAACGGATTTTTGAGGTGATGTGATGCCCTCTAGAGGATAATGAATAATGGCATGGATTTCGAATGATAGGTTGGGACATCCGTATAGTGACCCGGGCAGTTTTCAAAGAGCGATTTTTGGACCAGTTTTATCCTCACTCGCATCGAGAAGCTAGAGAGATTAAGTTGTTGTTGCTGCTACCATGGGGTTTGATATTGGCTCAGTATGAGCAGAGATTTTTAAACATATCCCATTTTTCCCCGGTATTAGTGGCAAGTGAGGTAGACAAGTGTTGTCGTTTTGAGCTTGGTTTGTGAGATGAGAGCAGAGATACAATGATGGTGGGATCCTACACCACCCTCAGGGATTTGTTAGATGACGCCATCAGAGCGAAGGTCAGTTCACTAGTGCGGCAGTAGTTTATGGGCTCTAAACGACACCGAGAGCGTTAGTATGTTGGATAAAGAGGTTCTCAAGGTTTTGTATCGAGACATCAGCCAGCAGCCCAATCTAGTAAGATTTCTATTTAGTCGATCAATGGGAAAAGTGGTAGACCTACATGATTCAGTATGGTTGACTGTTACTTCTATGGGGAGCTTGGTCACTTCAAAAGGGATTGCCGTATAGACAAGTGCGACATGTCATGTTGCAGCAAAGCATGTTTAGAGGGTATCATCGACTTCTAGTACGACATGAGGGAGTCAAACTCCTACCAATATGGTTGTAGGACCAGAGGTAGACATAGAGGGCATGGTCGGTCTTCATGTCAACATGCGCGAGTGATTGTTATCACACAACAAGAGGCACAAGCGACACTAGAAGTGGTGACATGTATGTTGTCTATATGTGGCCATAATACATGTGTTTTGATAGATCAAGGAATACACACTCATTTATTTCTTGGGGTTTGGCACTATTGATTGAAAAGGAGTTAGCACCGATTGGTTGGGATATGGATGTTAGTCCCACGACCAGAGATATATATGTAGTGAGCTTGGTGATATGAGGTTATTCGGTAGTAGTAGAGGATGTTGGCGTAGAGTATGATTTGATTCTCATGGACCTTTATGATTTTGATGTGATCCTAGGGAGATTGGTTGTCTACCCATCATGCCTCTATCGAGTGCTTCGATAAAACAGAGATATTTTGGAGCCTAGGATTACCATAGGTAGTATTTCAAGAAGACCAAAGAGTGTTACCTTCTAGGGTAATATCACCTTAACAGTTGATAACTCTTAAACCAAACATTTAAGTAAACACAGAGTAACATTCAACACTTAATGAAAGCATATGCAATTTAAAACCTTTTTTTTTATAGATGTAGTATTAGTAAATAAGGATCATTCTTAACTGGGGAAATTACGTACATTAAATAATGGTTAGTGAAAAAGAATAAAAGAATATCAAAGAATTACAAGAATAAAATAATAAAATGATTTGGGGTATTTTGGAAAGAGTTGTTGTAACGACCCGTCCCAAATTCCTAGATTAGATTACTGACTAATCACGATTAGTAAGGTTAATCAGTGATTAGTTGGGAGAAATTGGAGAACGATGCAAAATGACCGTTTTGCCCCTAGGCGTGAGCAAAATGTTGACTTTTCATTCGGGCGGTCAAATGGACTTTGACCGAAGACCGTGACGTAGCTTAGGATGTCACGAGTTCATAGACAGGTGGCACGTTCAATTCTGACGTTCGACTAGGAAGTTATGATGTTCGGAAGTTTAAGGGCATTTTGGTAATTATGGTTAAAGAGAGGCAAATGTTGACTTTCTGACCGGGAGATCAGATGGCCGAGAGCCGAAGACCGTTACGTAGATCGGGACGATACGAATCCATAGACAGACGACATGCTGAAATCGGACTTCGACCGGGGAAGTTATAGGTCACAGAAGTTAGATTTCACTATGCACGTACTTCGAGACGGTGATGAATTGGCAAAATCTGATTGGGCTAGATATTTTAGGTGGGTCCCATGGATGAGTGACAAGTGTCACTCATCCCATTGGTCCAAACCCCTAAATTGTGGATCTACATAATTAAATACTATTATATTAATTATTTTATAATTAAACTTTCTAACATTAAATCCTAGCCATTCATCTAATTTAATCTCTCAAATCCTAACCATCCATTTAATCCTCTCTCATCAGATTTCATTATCTTCTTCATCACATTTCATTTCTTCCTTCTTCATCCTCATAACCCGAAACCATCCATTATCACCATTTCTTCATTTTTCTCTCTAACACACAAACACCACTCATCACACTATCACTCTACTTGCATCATCTTGACCGTGTGAGGAGTGATGAGAGGCTGAGGGCACGACGGTGGTAGCTCACGGTGGTGGACGACGGAGAGAACCCGTGAGGTAAGAAAATATTTGAAATTTCGAAATTGGGTTTTTTATGGGTTTTACTCAATTTCTTTAATTGGGTAAGGTTTCTGGGGACCCTAGAAGTCGAATAGGATTAGTTTTGGGGTTTAGGATGGCTGGAAAAGGCCGTGAACGGCGGGGGAAAATCCGGTCACCATTAACGACGGTGAAGGCACGGTTTTGGAGGTTTATTTCGGTTTTAATTAGCTAGAAAGATTAGAAATGGGATTAGGAACGTTTAGGAATTAAAATGGGTTAAAAAGGACTGAAAATGGACGGGTTTAAGGGGTTGAACAGGTCCAGACCGGTCCAAGAACCAGAAAACCGGTTCAGTCCATTGGAGAAGATGATGAACAGTGTTTTGGACCTTCTTGGGGCGCATGGGGGTGCGTGAACAGTAATTCTGGGAAGTGTTCAACACATGAAATCTTCTATTCGATGTAACGAACATTTTGAGACTGGTTTCGTGTCGATCGGACACCGTCTCGATATGTTTCGGGGCATCGGAAGGTTTAGGGTCGGTTTAAAAAAAAGTTAAAAATACCGAAAAATTACGGGGCTTTGGTAGGAGGTTAATAAGGTAGTTAGTAACCTTCTATTACAATTTGGACAGGTTTGAGAGTCCCGGTGATAGTGATCGGCTCAAGAGAGCCTATGACACGCAAATCGAGGCGGCAGCTCGGACGGTTTGTGAGTGGACCTTATTTTCTAAATTGGTGCATGCATAAATGTTTATTATATGTTTTAAGTACTTTTTTTTGTGATGCCATGAGTGCATTTGGATGTGTGGTTACGTATAGGCACATATTTCGAGGTTTCAGCTCTATACGGTGCCTATACGGGTGTATATTTCTTTATTGGTCTAAATGAAATAGTTTTGGATTTCCAAAAGGATAAACTCGGGTATGAGACCCATTTGATTTATTCTCGGGCATATGACTCTAGTTATGACCTACGGGTCTAAACCGTGGTCGTGACGGGTGCTATGTGCACGGCGATCAACGATACGACGCTCGCCTCCGGATTGGGATGTGTTCCTTCCGGAGAGGTCACGATGCACGATTCGTGGTAGGGCAGCCTGGGGAGGCTCGACTTCGGAGTGCTGACGGTTCAGGATATCGATCAATGATGAGTGTTGTCAGGACCCACCCCGGTTTCAGCCCGAAAACCAAGATAAATCCTGCTCCCGTCTGACACCCCGACACAACACCAACGTAAGCTACTAAAGTAACACAGTCAGACGCAGGAGAAACTATACACATCCCGAAGTCAAGTTTAACAGAGCATAGTTCTAAATACAAAAGAAAGAAAACCGGTAAACTAGATACACGCACATGGAAACTTTAAAACACTCCGGGGTCACTCTCGTAATTTCTATGCCTCAGACATTGCCTCGACGTCGGAACCCCGCTCTAGCTCCACGACCTGGAGGGCAATTTAAAACCAGAAAAGTGTGAGTGGGCCATAAATAAAAGAAAAGTTCCCAAAACCATTTTATAAGAAAACCGAGTTTGGCCCTCCATTTTGAAATCACATGCATAACCCAGTTACCAAAAACAATTATAAATCACATGAAGACCATCATAAAAACATTTGCAGAATCAGTATAAAAACAGTTATGGAAATCATGTCATAGGCATCATAAAATCCGTATCATAAAACATAAGTCTCAACCAATCATTATCCGATCAAACCTGCTGGACCTATCTGAGTCTTTAAACTCCCTAGTCTTTAAACTCAATCCAGGCCTCAATAATATCCGAGTCTTTAACCTTCCGAGTCTTTAAACTCAGATCCAGGCCCGTCCCCCGTAAAATATAATCCGGGTCTTTAAACCCAATAACCAGATCCAGTAAATCCAATCAAAACCATTTGAAAAACCATTTCTAAATACTCATCCAAACCCGAATCCGAAATCACCGGTCTGAAGCCCTTCCGGCGTCCAGAACCGTCATTCCGAACCCAAATCCGGAAATCCACTTTTCAACTTTAAAACTAACTAACCACCGATTAAGCTCACTAATCCTTCACTAATCACCGTCTTAACCCTAATTCCCTGGACGAGTCGTTACAAGTGCACCATGATCTTGTGGTGATCGCATCGGTTGATACGTTCACGGTGACATACCAGGATTGAGGGCGGTCCTGGATGGATGGTTGCACGCATCACTATGATCAGACTCGTGACTGACCCTCAGATATTGGGCACAGTGCCCAGCTGATGTCATATGTTCGGGCACGAGACCCAGTTACTTTATGGTTTTGATTTCGGGTCAGGGACCCTACATGGATTTCTAGGTTCATGACGGTTTATGGGAACCGGCATGAACCCTTGTCGGGTCATTATGGTACATGACGGTTTATGGGAACCGGTCATGGAGGATGTTATCTATATGTATATGAATATAATGGATGTTATGGATCATGACGGTTCAGGGGAACCGGGCATGAATATTTATGTTATGTATATATATATGTTCATATACCTTCCTTTAGTTGTTCTATTATCTCCTTTGGGGAGGGTCGTTGACCTGGGTGGACCCCGGAGTATTCACGGAGTACTGACTGAGTGGGAGTCGCCCCCGTTGGGTGCCTTGCTCTCAGAATGGCTTGTACTATAACCTCAGGAAGGGTCATTGGTCTTCAGACATTGACTTGGTACCTGAAAGACTTGGGTTTGAGACCCCGGGTAGCACGCGCGTAGCTTTGGAAACTGTGACAGGATTGTTTGTGTGAATTATATGTATATATGATGTATGCTATATGATATGATATGATGTGTGTTTACACAGGTTTTGGGTAGTGGCCCTTATGGTTGGTTTCTTATGATTTGGGCTGAGATCCTTATGGATTTGGCTAGTGGACCGCATGGTCGTTTTCATTATGGTTCTTTCAATCTTGGTTTTGGGCTTAGTTCCCACATATGGTTTCTTTGGTTAAATGGTTTTCGAATGCATGCATGCTTTTTAGTGAAGGGTACAAATGTCTTCTTATAAAATGTTTTTATAACTCTTGTTTTGTCCACTCACGGCTTTTAATGTTTTGACTGCCCTTCAGGTTAACATCGGATGTGGACTATAGCAGAGATCGAGATATCACATACCTCCTCCGGATCCTGGCGTACTCTGATAGCCCGGGAGGGTAAAGGTTGGAAATATCCTTTGTCTGACACTTCGTGTCAGACGGGAGCAGGGTTATCCCCCGTTAATCCCTGGGGGATTGGGATGGGTCCTGTCAGTTGTAGCTTAAACTATATTTTAACAAACTAAGAATTGAAATGTGAATGCTGATGATAACTAAAATTTACAAACCATAGATTAGTTTCATAGAAAAAACCGACACTTTTACGTAAGTAAATCCGAATTATCAATCACATTATTTAAACTACTCCTATTTTAACCTTTGTTCAATGAACTTTCTTCAAACGCAAATCTTACCAACACTCCATTTTGCACATATTGAACTAATCACGAAATCCTACTTTCATCATCTTAATTACCTTTATACATTTTTCAATACAATAAATGCACTGAACAACAATCATCAACATTTACAATATGATTCACTTTATGATTTTGATTGAATGCGCATTTAACATTAAATCTTTTCAATCATATTCTAAGTACACCGAACAGTGGTCATAAACACTTAGCGTTAAATTGAAGTTTAAGCACTAAAATGTGTGAAGTAATTGAAATTCAGAAATTAAAACACATGGAGAGTGTATTCATATTTACAAATGTTAGAAAGAAAATACCAACACATATATTGAATTATAAGTAAAAGCGAAACAATAATAAGTGTTTAAGTAGAGTGTAACAAGGGAACAAAGTTACACTTTTGGAATCTAATAACAGCTTGTGATGCCTAGGTGGATGGAAACAGTGGAATGTTATTCACAAGCTTCTCCGAATAATATAAGGAACCTTGTTAATGTGGAAGAAGAAACACAAGGGATTTCAGACTTTAACTCTATAATTGCCTCGAAAATACTCGAGCTGAGTTTTTCTTTAGGAAAACGTAAAATATTGTAAAAAGAGAAGTCACTTAACAATGAGAATCACCTCCCTATTTATAAAGGTGATTCATCAAAGAAAGCTGAAAAATGAAATAAAAATTAAATACAAAAATAATAAAAATTAAATGATGAAATGGTGGATTTAGGTTGATAATTTTGATAGGCATGGGCTGAAAACTTGCCCAATTGGAGCAGGTTTGATGCAAAATGAGCATGTGGGATTTTCTATAGGGAGATGCTGAACTGGGTTGTTGTATTTCAGCGTGTTAGGCAGGTGGAGCAGGGGATGGCTTCGGCAGGCGCGTGCTGTGCAGGGAAGGCAGACTTCGGCGGATCAGGCGCTGAATGGATCAGGTAGGTTTTGGCATGGGCGTGCTGACACGGAGTGGGCTGGACAGCAGGCTGCAGCGCGTGTAAGAGCTAGGGATGGACTGGGCTTCGCTAACGTTGGGCTAGGCTTCCATAAATGGTCTAGGCTCGCGCAAATGGTCTTAAGCGAGTCTAGGCTTCTAGATTCAGCAGAGTCCTACCGAATTTCTGTTCTTTTTGGTAGCTTCCCTTGTTTCGACCATAACTTCTCAGATATGACTCCAATTGAGATGATTCTTTCGCCTAAAATCTCATAATTCCAAGCTCTATCCAATTTTGTACATTTCTCACAAAATATATTATTTTCTCCTATTGAATGCATTAAATACAAACATGAAGGGTATAAATTGATAGAAAATGATGTTTAAAGGCTTATCAAATACCCCCACACTCAGACTTTGCTAGTCCCAAATAAATACTAAAATTAAACTAAGAATTTTTAGAAACTAAGCTTTTAACCATTTGTCTCAAATTTCATTAATATACATATGGCATTAAAGATTTTCAATCGAAGGTATTTAAGTATATGGAATTCAAGAGTTAATAAAACATGTCAAGTGTTTGAACAAGTAAGACAACGAGTAAATAATGATATGTACGGATCTCAGAATGTGTAAGACAAACATGAACCAACTCACAAGGATATGCACTATCAATCTTTCACTCAATAACTTGGTTACACTCAAAATATATGTGAGAGATAAAGGAGTAAGGCACTCAGATATGTCAGGACCCGACCCTCCTTGGTCAAGACCCGATTCTAGCCCGATATTGTCCGCTTTGGGCCTCCTCGCCCTCACTGTTTTGTTTTCGGGAGCTCACGGTGCAACTTCCCAGGGGGTCACCCATCTTGAGATTGCACCAGCCTCAACTCGCTTAATTTTGGAGTTCCAACTGAACCCAAAGCCACTCAGCTCCCAAAAGGCCTCATGCTAGATATGTGTGTGTCTACACCTTTAAGGCACACCACCATCCCCCTCCCAGACCATTACCCCCTCGCAGGAATGTGGGATCATTCACCGTTCCCTCCAGGACACGAGTCTTACAATCCACCCCCTTAGGGCCCAGCGTCTTCGCTGGCACACTTCCCTATTGGGTTTAGCTCTGATAGCATTCTGTCAGGACCCGACCCTCCTCGGTCAGAACCCGATTGTAGTACGATATTGTCCGCTTTGGGCCTTCTCACCCTCACGGTTTTGTTTTCAGGAGCTCACAGTGCAACTTCCCAGGGGGTCACCCATCTTGAGATTAAATCAACCTCAACTCGCTTAACTTTGGAGTTCCAACCGAACCCAAAGCCACTGAGCTTCCAAAAGGCCTTGTGCTAGATATGTGTGTGTCTACACCTTTAAGGCACACCACCATTCCCCTCCCAAATCATTCACCGTTCCCTCCAATACACGGGTCTTACAGATAGCTCACAAATTTAGAAATAAAGCACTTTGTGAAATCTCAATCTAAAGCCTTAAGGAAAGAATCAACATACTTGCACATATGAACCAAAACCATATGATTACTCTAGTGTTAAACTCAACCAATCAAAGGTTACTAATTTTAAGGATCATAAGGTCTTTATGAAGGCTGTAATGGGGTTAAGTTTAGAGGCAAGGAATATATAGGATAAGTGGTTCTCAAATTCTTTCCAAGACTCACTAAAAGACTCCCAAAACGTAGCATAGCTTCCCATCCTTAGTGCAATGACGTCAATTATCCATCCATTCAAACATAGGCCAAGTTTCATCATGTTGGGCCTAGAATTCATTCTCATGTCAGATTTTCAAGTATAAGGGACTTAACTCAAACTTATACATAATCAAAACTTATTACCTTGGAAAGACTAAAAAACATTGTGTTTTCATCAATTTTTTTCAAACGTTTTTTGTCGTTTTTTTTAAGATCAATGTACTAACATGTGTCAACTTTACAACAAAGTTTGAGCAAGTTAATCCATAGTATACACATCCAAGTCTTCAAAACATCATCAATTTCACTTCACACCAACTTCAGGTCTTCAACCGAGTCTTTGGAACAAGGGTAAATGATGTCTATACTAGGCTCAAGTTTTTAGATATTCATAGTGATGAAAAAAAGACATAATTTGGGCTCAAAGCGGTTAAAACTAAGGGGGTCGCAACTTGTGCGCACAAATAGAGAACATGGATGTTTGAATATGTGGTGTTAACCCTAATGCCTTAATCATGTCCAAAATCAAAGAGTTTATTGACTTAAAAGTTTTGAAAACCACATAGAAGTAAGTTCTAGCACTCTAGAGTTCGTTAAAAGCTATGATAAGCATTTATGAGACATATGCATAGCAATTTAAACGAAGAATTTATGAATCACTCATCAAAGATGTATATAAAGTTCTAAAGCTCACATAAGGTTCAAATGATTCAAACTTATCATAGTATGCTCGTTGATGTACCAATTTAACATGCATCATCTACAAGTCATAAACATTTAATCACAAAGTATGAACAAACGAATTCAAGTTGTAGTGATCATTTTTTAACCATGTTGTATTCGGTTTTCCTTCATTTTTATCATTGACTAATTAAAGGGCAGCCTACGACTCATATAAACACTAAGTTAAAATGAAAAAGACTCAAGAAAGCTTTAAAAAGCTCGAACTTTTTTTTTGTGATGTTTTTTTATTTTCTTAAAAATGTAAACAAAGAAAGTGTAAACATGTAAAACAATGAAAGTGTAAACCTTTCCCCCACACTTAAATTATACATTGTCCTCAACGTAAGCAAACATAAAGTAAATAAACATAGAATCTAAGTAAGGAAGGAAGTTTCATGAAAATAAAGCAAGAAAAGCAACAAGTAAATCAAAGTAAAAGAGAGTGAAGGGTTGAAGGAAAACAAAACTGCATTGATGACTCCTTCACAACTCGGGAACACATTGGATTTCCTCTCAACAAGCGCTTGAAGTTTGACGTCCATCTAGCCTAAATCAAGTGCCTGAAATGCTTCACCAAATCTAACACATATGCCAAAAGCACAAAGTTCAAGTTAATGTTGTTAAGTTAGAACAATTAAAGATGCAAGTTAGTTTGTCAGATATGCACATTTGTGAAGGATGAAAGCTTTTGTTAAAGATGCAAGTTAGAGATGCATGTATGTGAAGGATGCAAGTTTTTGTTAAAGATGCAAGTTAGAGATGCACATTTAAGTTAAAGATGCAAGTTAAAGATGCACGTTTAAGTTAAAGATGCAAGCTAAAGATGCCATACCAAGTAATGTAAGAGAATGTATAAACAAATGTAATCGACATATATACAAGTAGGAAATAACATATATACAAGTAATAAATAACAAAGTATAAGCAAGTGTATAATGCATAAAGTAGAGTCACGACAATATAAAGCAAATGCACAAGTTCCAAAAACATTTAAACTAATGCAGCACATGAGTATCTACATAAAAAATGGTGTGAATGCATAAGAGATAAACAGTTAGAACATGCACAAGACATAAGAGTTACTTGATGATGCATGAAAGAATGACCTGCACCTTCGATCTCACTTCTCTAGATTCACTTAGTCTAGGAGGCCCAGTGATGAAATCTGAGCATCATGAAACCTTAGAGAGATTATGCAATCTACAAATGCAATAGATAGAACCTTAGAATTATACGTTGGGAAAGTCAAGGATATATATGGTTCACATAGTGGAGACTTCTACGTCCGTGTGGCCCAAGTAAATATCTTATATTTCAAGTCATTATTCAACTGTTATCGCAAGTTCAAAAGTGACCGGGTTAGAAATAATAAACATAAAAGGTAGGGCTAATTTCAAGACATCCTGAGAATTAAACTCCATTGATATTCTTTTCTTAGACCCAAAACCTATTACGAGTATCGTCTCTTGTCCTAGACATCACCCTCAAAAATTTCTTACTCCAGATGAATTAGTGTTCATTTCAAGATAACTCAAGTGTTAACAACCACCGCCCTCAACCTCATGGCTTCTTAGGTCCATGAAGGGTTTAGGTGAGAGTTAACAAACGAGACTTCACCTATTCCATTAAAGATCAAAATCTAAACTATTAAGCACAAGTGAACCACATATAGCCAAGACTAATGCATGAATGCAAGAATTATTCACAAGTATGGTTTTATGCACAAAGTAATGACATTCACACTAACATAATTCTAAGACTAAAAAAATTTTGAATTAAATTTTTTTTTCTAGTTTTTTATTTTATTTTATAATTAAAGTCATGAAAAACGTTTTCTTTATTTTAAAACAATTTCTTTTAAATAAAAAAAAATTGGAAGTTAAAACTGTTTTTTTTTTCAAAATTTTTACTATATAATTTACATAAACAAATTGAAATAAAAAAAAAATCAAAAATTATGAACAAGTATAATATGAACAAATATAATATGAAAAAGTATAAAAATAAAAATTATGAACAAGTATAAAAATAAAAATTATGAACAAGTATAATATGAATATTATGAACAAATATAGTATGAACATTATGAACAAGTATAGTATGAACAATATGAATATGTATAATTTGAACATTATCAATAAGTATAATTTGAACAAATATGAACAAGTATAAACATCATGAACAAGCATGTACAATCATAAACAAGTAAAATATGAGCAGTTTAAATACTAACACATTAAAATGGTTTTCAATTTCCCCGTCAACGGCATCAAAAATTGATAACGCTTAAACCAAACATTTAAGTAAACACAGAGTAACACTCAACACTTAATGAAAGCATATGCAATTTAAAACTCTTTTTGTGTAGATGTATTATTGGTAAATAGGGATCATTCTTAACAGGGGAAATTAGGGACATTAAATAATGGATAGTGAAAAAGAATAAAAGAATATCAAAGAATAACAAGAATAAATGAATAAAATGATTTTTTTTGGCGGGGCCGGGAAAGGGAGGGGGGGGGGGGGGGGGTGGTGTTTGGAAAGAGTTGTAACCGAAACTACATTTTAACAAACTAAGAATTGTAATGCGAATGCTCATGATAACTAGAACTTACAAATCATAGATTAGTTTTATAGACAAAACCGACACTTTTATAGACAAAACCGACACTTTTATGTAAGTAAATTCAAATTATCGATCACATTATTTAAACTACTCCTACTTTAACCTTTGTACAATGGACTTTCTTCAAACAAAAGTGACAGGACCCGCCCCGATCCCACAGGGACCACAAGGGGACGTGCCCTGCTCTCGTCTGACACCCAATAATTCATACCAATTTTAACCTCAAAACATCAAATGCATAAATAACCAAATTAAAGTCATACATCAAATCCGAATTAAACGAATGTTAGACAAGGGATGAAATCCAAAATTACATGTTGCGAGCACGACTCTATAGTAAACCTGCGGGTACACCACCCAACAGGGGTTCAGGTACGCAGAAGTAGATCTATGCCACAGCCTCAGGTTCCTCCTCTACCTCAGTATCCCGACCTGGAGGGGTTACCAAAAACATTAAGGGTGAGTGGACCGAAACTCAAGTTTATAAAATCATTTGATGAGTAAAACATATAATTTACCCCTCCGTTTTCCAAACATGCATGCATCCGTAATTAAAACCATCAATCATATAATATGAACCATAGGGCATATAATAAAACCATAAGTATAATTTTAGTTGCTGCACTATACACTCCAATCCCGACATCCCTGATGTCTGACGTCCCTGACGTCCATTAAGATCACAATCACAAGGCTACGCGTGCCACTCGGGTCTCAATTCCGAGTTCAATCCTCGAACCCCGTTCGGGTACAGCATCCCCGATGCTTAGCGTCATAGACGCTGGACGTTCTAGACGTCCGTGACCTCTCCGGGGTACCTCATCCGGAGGAGACAGTATCATATGAATGGATCTATACAGTGCAGTACCAAATACATTTTATTGATATCCACATGCAGCATATATATACATAGATAGAATCCGAACCAATCATTAAGTTTTATCGGACGGGTCTCAAGCCCAAATACCGTGAAACGTGCCGTAACCATATTTTCCATATCATCAAACCATTATTGTTTTTAGCATGTGAATAAGTATAATAAACCAGAAAACATTTATGCATGCAAGGGTTTAAGAAAATGGCCCACTCACAGTACAGTCCTGCTGAAAACCGAGCGTAAACCCTCGATCTGGTACAAACGTACAATCCCTGTCAAGTCCAAAGCATTCGTAAAGGTCAATTTAAACCCCTAACATTCAACCATGAAACCCTAGACCGAAACAGGCCTGGGAGAGCCGCCCAAACGTGCTTCCCAATGCAATAAACCTCATTTTGACCAACTTAATGATCTCCGATCGACCCGAAACCACCGCCATTGGATCCGGACTGTCGAACCCTAAAGAATGGTGGTGGTCCCACCAAAATAACTGTTCACACGCGCCCCCACGCGCCTGGTCAACCCCCTAGTCAACTGTGCTACAGTACTGCTGACGTTAGCATGACGTCATCACTGACAGTGTCAGAGGACACGTGTCAGCAGTCCATTGGTCACTGGTCTGATAGTTTCTGACATGATGACGTCATCATGACGTCACTGCTGACGTCAGCATAATGACGTCATCAGCTACAGTAACCGGGTCAGAGAACCGGGTCACCGCAGACCCACGGCTCGACCGGACCACAGATCGTGATTCCGACCACCATTTCAGGTGAGGTTTGTTCCTATGGACTCGTCTCTACTTCAACTATGGTTCTGTGCAAATGAAACTAGATTCTAGATTGAATAACCTACCTGAAAATCGACGAGAAGGTTGGCTGCCGGTTCAGGTTATCTTCTCCGGCGAGCCGTCGAGTTTCCAGCCACGGTCCTGGGTTCAATCTGGTCTCCTAGGTCCCCTGAGTGTGTCAAAACAACAACCAAACAATGTCAACGTCAAAAACAGACGTTTCGAAGCAGGGAAGGAAAACGGGCACTCACGGGTTTATCGTCCTATCGCCGCCGTGTCGCCGCCGTACACCGTCCAGATCAGTTCCTCGTCGTCCTGTCGTCACGGTGAACCCAACCGTATGTTGGTTCGAGTCCAAGAGTGAAGGTTTGGATGGTTTGGTGACTTGGGCTGTTCGGGTTTCCTTCTCGGGTCTGAGGGAATGCCAGCCGTGCAGGGTGGCCGTGGAGTGGTGGCTGGCGTCAGGGGGGTGGTTGTTGGTTGCCTGAGGTGTGGTGTTGAGTGGTGAGGGCTGGTGAGTTGGTTCCAAGAGGGAATCGTGCAATCGGGTTGAGAGAATGAAAACATGGGTGTATGATTTCATGAATTTTAATACAGATCAGGAAAATAAATCAAGGGCCAGGATTGAATCTCAGAATGAGATCAAAGGTGAGGATTAAATCTGGAGATTTCAGATCTAAGGGCTGTGATTAAAAGTTGGTTTTAATGGTAATTAAACCCATAGTGGATCTGATCCAATCTAGCCAATGGGTGAGTGACACTTGTCACTCACCAGGTGTCCTCCAATCAGATTTCCAGAATAAAATATTTGGCACGAAAACCGAGACACGAACCTCCCGATTTCACGTTTCTGACCATAACTTCCTCGTACGAAGTCCGATTTCGACGTGCCACCTGTCTACGGACTCAGGACGTCGAGACCTACCTAACGGTCCTTGAGTCGTGTGAAAATTAATTGTCAAATGAAAAGTCAACGTTTTTGCCCCAACCGTCAAAATTACGGTAATGCCTCTGAACTTCCGATAGTCATAACTTTTTCCCTGATCGTCCGAATTGGACGTGCCACCTGTCTATGAACTCGTGACGTTCCGAACTACGTCACGGTCATAGGTCAAAGTCCATTTAATTCACCAATCAAAAGTCAATAATTTGGCCATACCAATCACAAGGGTAAAAGCGTCAATTCACACATTAAATTACAATATTGAAATCCTTGAGTTTCCGGGGTGTTACAACCTTCCCCCCTTAAGAAATTTCATCCCGAAATTTCAAAGAAACAAATAAGGAAATTGTTCTCGCATCTGAGGCTCAGGCTCCCATGTGGTTTCTTCCACATTCTGGTTTCTCCAGAGAATCTTCACGAGAGGGATCGTCTTCCGTCGTAGTACCTTGTCCTTCCGATCAGAGATCTGTACTGGTTGTTCCTCAAAGCTCAAATCCTCCCGTAGTTCGACAGGTTGTTCCCCAAGTACATGAGAAGCATCACGTACGTACTTCCGCAGCATCAATATGTGGAAAACATCGTGAACTCTAGATAGTTCTGGAGGTAGTGCCAATCTGTAAGCAACTCTGCCAATTCTCTCAACGATCTCATAAGGTCCGATAAAACGCGGACTCAGTTTCTCCCGTCGACCAAATCGGATAATCCCCTTCCACGGTGATAACTTCAGGAAGACAAAATCTCACACTTCAAATTCCCAGTCTCGAATCCGTCGATCGGCATAACTCTTCTGGCGATCCTGTGCTGCCTTCAATCTCTCCTTGATAACACGAACAGTCTCCATGGTTAAGTCCATCAATTCCGGCCCTACTGCCGCTCGCTCCCCTATCTTCGTCCAGCAGATAGGTGTCCTGCACTGTCGACCATACAATGCCTCATAGGGTGCCATCCCGATGCTTGTCTGATAGCTGTTGTTGTAAGCGAATTCCATCAATGGCAAATGAGTATCCCAAGAGTCTTGAAATTGTAGTACGCATGACCTCATCATGTCCTCTAGGGTCTGAATAGTTCTTTCAGACTGTCCATCGGTCTGAGGATGGAAAGCAGTACTGAAACGTAGGGTTGTTCCCAGAGTAGCTTGCAAACTCCGCCAGAACCTGGAAGTGAAACGCGGATCACGATCGGACACGATCGATTCCGGCGTACCATGCAATCGTATGATTTCCTTCACAAACAACTGAGCCAGTAGATTAGGTTTATAGGTCTCCTGAACTGGCAGAAAATGGGCTGATTTGGTTAACCGATCCACGATCACCCATACTCCGTCCACTCCACTCTGAGTCCTCGGTAACTTAAAGACGAAGTCCATGGTGATGTGATCCCACTTCCACTCGGGAATCGGAAGTGGCTGCATAGCCCCATAAGGTCTCTGCCGTTCTGCCTTAACCTGCTGACAGGTTAAGCATTTGCTCACGAACTCAGCAATATCCTTCTTCATTCCTGGCCACCAATAATGGCTTCGGAGGGTACGGTACATCTTTGTACCTCCCGGATGCATAGCATAGGCCGAACTATGGGCCTCCTCAAGAATCTCGGCCCGTAACTCTGCCATTGCAGGTACACACAAACGGCCCAATTTCACAAGTGCTCCATCGTCCCGGATGGTAAAATCCTGTCTCCCATCCGCATCGACCTCAATTCTGTAAATACAGAGTATCGGATCCTGAAGTTGTGCCTCGATGATCCGATCAATCAGTACTGGTCGTACATGGAAGCTGGCCAACAAAGCTCCATGCTCATCCGTACCCAAGATAACTCCCGCCTTCCGGAGTTCCACCAGTAAGGGAAGATACACCATCCCCAGGTGTGCACCAGTTCCCGCTGATTTTTTGCTGAGTGCATCCGCCACCACATTGGCCTTACCCGGATGGTACTCAATCGTACAGTCATAATCCTTCAACAGCTCCAACCATCTCCGTTGTCTCATGTTAAGCTCCTTCTGAGTGAATAAGTATTTAAGACTCTGGTGGTCGGTGTATATTCGACACGTTGCGCCGAATAGATAATGTCTCCAGATCTTTAGAGCATGAATCATCGCCGCCAACTCCAAATCATGGGTAGGGTAGTTCAACTCATGAGTCTTCAGCTGCTGGGATGCATAGGCGATAACCTTGCCAGTTTGCATCAACACGCAGCCCAGACCTTGCAGCGATGCATCACTGAAGACCACAAACTCTCCACTGTCATCCGGCAATGCAAGGACAGGTGCAGTGGTCAATCGATCTTTCAACTCTTGAAAACTCCGATCGCACTGCTCGTCCCAGATAAACTTCACTCCCTTCCGAGTCAAACGAGCCAATGGTGCAGCAATTTTGGAGAAACCCTCCACGAATCTCCGGTAGTAACCTGCTAATCCGACGAAACACCGCACCTCGGTCACCGTTCTCGGTCTAGCCCAGTTGGTCACCGCTTCTGTTTTCTGGGGATCCACGCAAATCCCATCCGTCGATATCACGTGTCCCAGAAAACCAATACTGCTCAGCCAAAACTGACACTTTCTCAGTTTGGCGTACAATTGTTCTTGTCTCAGCCTCTCCAAGACCAACCGTAGATGTTCCTCATGTGCACGGGCACTCCTCGAGTACACCAAAATATCGTCGATGAACACAATCACGAACTTATCCAGGTAGGGTCGGAAGACCCGGTTCATCAGATCCATGAATGCTGCTGGAGCATTCGTCAAACCAAATGGCATAACAAGGAACTCGTAGTGTCCGTAACGGGTTCGAAAAGCAGTTTTCGGAAGATCCTCCTCCGAAATCCTCAGTTGGTGATACCCAGACCGCAAATCAATTTTCGAGAAGCACTGAGCTCCCCGCAACTGGTCAAAAAGGTCATCGATCCTGGGTAGAGGATACTGGGTCCTCAGTGTCACCTTGTTGAGTTATCGATAGTCAATGCACAAACGGAGACTTCCCTCCTTTTTCTTCACGAACAACACCGGTGCTCCCCACGGTGAATTACTCGGTCGGACATATCCCAAATCTACCCACTCCTGCAATTGAGTCTTGAGTTCTCGTAACTCGACCGGCGCCATCCGGTATGGTGCCTGGGATATAGGTCGGGTACCAGGGAGTAGTTCAATTGTAAACTCGATCTCCCGTGAGGGTAGCAATCCAGGTAAGTCTTCCGGGAATACATCCGGAAACTCACATACCACCGGTATTTCGTCGATACCCGGAGTATCAACCTGTTTTGACACGACATGCGCCAGATAACCCTGGCATCCCTTCCGTAGAAGTTTGGTAGCAGTAAGTGACGAAATCACTTCAGGAGGCGAACCGTCACGTTCCCCCTGAAAGATAACTTCCGGCAAACCTGGGCTCCGCAGAATCACTTGCTTGCTACAGCAGTCGATGAGCGATCCGTGCTCCGACAGCCAATCCATCCCTAGGATTATATCGAAGTCGTGGATATCCAGAATAATTAAGTCTGCTGGTAAATCCACATCCTCAATTCTTACCGGGCACCTCGAATCACCTGATTCACAAGGTACACGATACCCATCGGGGTGCCAACACCCATTTCGCAATCTAAAGCTGATACCACACAATCAAGCATACCAGCATAACTTTTCGAAATAAAAGAATGTGTAGCCCCCGCATTCATCAATACACGTACAAGAAGGTTTAAGATATGTAGTGTACCTGTGACAACGCCTGGGGCAGTCCTCGCCTGCTGTTGGGTCATTGCAAACACTTGGGCCCTCGGCCCTCCGTTCCGTCCGCGCCCGCGCGCTCCACGCCCAGTACCACGGTCACCTCTCTGACCGCGACCTCCATTAGTGTGGGAAGCCGTGCTCTGCACCACACTAGAGCCCCCAGCGTCGTTGTTCTTGGACAACTGCGGGCAATCACAGGCATAGTGGCCCTCCTCTCCGCAAGCAAAACAAGTTACTGGCCTTGGCCTGTCCGAACGCCCACCAGAAGCACTGCTCCAAGATGAGCGCTACCCAGAGTTGTATCCAGATCCTCTGACCTGAGAGCCTCCGCGTCGACCCGACCAGCCACGACCCTTGAAGGATGAGGGTGCTCCCCTGTAGCCTCCTCCCTTGTTGTTCTTATGGCCCGATGGTCCACGATATGGGCGATCCTGACGTCGCCCCTCGTCCGAAGGTTGTCGTGTCTGGTGTGCCACCAGACTGGCCTCGACACGCACCGCAGCGTCGACCAAATCTCTCAGTGAAGCATGAGTAGCAGCAGTCACACTTGCCCGGATCTACCCTCGGAGTCCAAGCTCGAACCTTTGGCATTTGTCCTCCTCCGTGCTCACGAATGATGCAGCGAACCGGGAAAGTTTCCCGAAAGTTTGCTTGTAGTCCGCAACGGACATATCACCCTGCTCCAGCCGCAGGAACTCATCCTCCCTTGCCGCGCGGAACGATCGCGGGTAGTACTGGTCCAGAAATCTGGAACGGAAAGCTTCCCAAGTAGTGGTATGGACAGACCACCCAGACATTTCGAGTTCGTGCCACCACTGGTAGGCTCCTCCTTCCAGTAAGAAGGCCGCCAAGGTCACTCGTTCGCCCGGAGGGTAGTGCATCACCAAGAAGATCCTCTCCCACTTGGTGATCCAATCATGAGCATCCTCGGGGTTTGATCCCCCGCAGAAAGGAGTGGCTCCCAAACGTTGAGCCCTTTCAATGCTCGCGCATTCCATCTCCCTTTCCAGATCCTCGTCAGTTCGTGTATGAGGAATTCTCCTAGGAGGCATAACCAACTGTCAAGAGGCATAGATCAGAAAACAATATTCTTAAAAGTCGAAAAGTAACTAGTACTAATCGCTAGTCTAGCATGCTGACCATACCCTAGTACTGACCACAACCTAGTGCTCTGATACCAAGCTGACAGGACCCGCCCCGATCCCACAGGGACCACAAGGGGACGTGCCCTGCTCCCGTCTGACACCCAATAATTCATACCAATTTTAACCTCAAAACATCAAATGCATAAATAACCAAATTAAAGTCATACATCAAATCCGAATTAAACGAACGTCAGACAAGGGATGAAATCCAAAATTACATGTTGCGAGCACGACTCTATAGTAAACCTGCGGGTACACCACCCAACAGGGGTTCAGGTACGCAGAAGTAGATCTATGCCTCAGCCTCAGGTTCCTCCTCTACCTCAGTATCCCGACCTGGGGGGGTTACCAAAAACATTAAGGGTGAGTGGACCGAAACTCAAGTTTATAAAATCATTTGATGAGTAAAACATATAATTTACCCCTCCGTTTTCCAAACATGCATGCATCCGTAATTAAAACCATCAATCATATAATATGAACCATAGGGCATATAATAAAACCATAAGTATAATTTTAGTTGCTGCACTATACATTCCAATCCCGACATCCCTGATGTCTGACGTCCCTGACGTCCATTAAGATCACAATCACAAGGCTACGCGTGCCACTCGGGTCTCAATTCCGAGTTCAATCCCCGAACCCCGTTCGAGTACAGCATCCCCGATGCTTAGCGTCATAGACGCTGGACGTTCTAGACGTCTGTGACCTCTCCGGGGTACCTCATCCGGAGGAGACAGTATCATATGAATGGATCTATACAGTAAAGTACCAAATACATTTTATTGATATCCACATGCAGCATATATATACATAGATAGAATCCGAACCAATCATTAAGTTTTATCGGACGGGTCTCAAGCCCAAATACCGTGAAACGTGCCGTAACCATATTTTCCATATCATCAAACCATTATTTTTTTTAGCATGTGAATTAGTATAATAAACCAGAAAATATTTATGCATGCAAGGGTTTAAGAAAATGGCCCACTCACAGTACAGTCCTGCTGAAAACCGAGCGTAAACCCTCGATCTGGTACAAACGTATAATCCATGTCAAGTCCAAAGTATTCGTAAAGGTCCATTTAAACCCCTAACATTCAACCATGAAACCCTAGACCGAAACCGGCCTGGGAGAGCCGCCCAAACGCGCTTCCCAATGCAATAAACCTCATTTTGACCAACTTAATGATCTCCGATCGACTCGAAACCACCGCCATTGGATCCGGATCGTCGAAACCTAAGGAATGGTGGTGGTCCCACCAAAATTACTGTTCACACGCGCCCCCACGTGCCTGGTCAACCCCCTGGTCAACTGTGCTACAGTACTGCTGACGTCAGCATGACGTCACTGCTGACGTCATCACTGACAGTTTCAGAGGACACGTGTCAGCAGTCCATTGGTCACTGGTCTGACAGTTTCTGACATGATGACGTCATCATGACGTCACTGCTGACGTCAGCATGATGACGTCATCAGCTACAGTAACCGGGTCACCGCAGACCCACGGCTCGACCCGACCACAGATCGTCATTCCGACCACCATTTCAGGTGAGGTTTGTTCCTATGGACTCGTCTCTACTTCAACTATGGTTCTGTGCAAATGAAACTAGATTCTAGATTGAATAACCTACCTGAAAATCGATGAGAAGGTTGGCTGCCGGTTCAGGTTATCTTCTCCGGCGAGCCGTCGAGTTTCCAGCAACGATCATGGGTTCAATCTGGTCGCCTAGGTCCCCTGAGTGTGTCAAAACAACAACCAAACAATGTCAACGTAAAAAACAGACGTTTCGGAGCAGGGAAGGAAAACGGGCACTCACGGGTTTATCTTCCTATCGCCGCCGTGTCGCCGCCGTACACCATCCAGATGAGTTCCTCGTCGTCCTGTCGTCACGGTGAACCCAACCGTACGTTGGTTCGAGTCCAAGAGTGAAGGTTTGGATGGTTTGGTGACTTGGGCTGTTCGGGTTTCCTTCTCGGGTCTAAGGGAATGCCGGCCGTGCAGGGTGGCCGTGGAGTGGTGGCCAGCGTCAGGGGGGTGGTTGTTGGTTGCCTGAGGTGTGGGGTTGAGTGGTGAGGGCTGGTGAGTTGGTTCCAAGAGGGAATCGTGCAATCGGGTTGAGAGAATGAAAACATGGGTGTATGATTTCATGAATTTTAATACAGATCAGGAAAATAAATCAAGGGCCAGGATTGAATCTCAGAATGAGATCAAAGGTGAGGATTAAATCTGGAGATTTCAGATCTAAGGGCTGTGATTAAAAGTTGGTTTTAATGGTATTTAAACCCATAGTGGATCTGATCCAATCTAGCCAATGGGTGACTACATGTCACTCACCAGGTGTCCTCCAATCAGATTTCCAGAATAAAATATTTGGCACGAAAACTGAGACACGAACCTCCCGATTTCACGTTTCTGACCATAACTTCCTCGTACGAAGTCCGATTTCGACGTGCCGCTTGTCTACGGACTCAGGACGTCGAGACCTACCTAACGGTCCTTGAGTCGCGTGAAAATTAATTGTCAAATGAAAAGTCAACGTTTTTGCCCCAACCGTCAAAATTACGGTAATGCCCCTGAACTTCCGATAGTCATAACTTTTTCCCTGATCGTCCGAATTGGACGTGCCACCTGTCTATAAACTCGTGACGTTCTGAACTACGTCACGGTCATAGGTCTAAGTCCATTTAATTCACCAATCAAAAGTCAATAATTTGGCCATACCAATCACAAGGGTAAAAGCGTCAATTCACACATTAAATTACAATATTGAAATCCTCTAGTTTCCAGGGTGTTACAAAAAGTTTTACCAACACTCTAGCATTTTGCACATATTGAACCAATCACGAAATCCTATCTTCATCATCTTATTTACCTTCATAACTTTTTCAATACTATAAATGCACCGAACAGCTGTTATAAACACTTACAATATGATTCACCTTACAATTTTTATTGAATGCGCGTTAAAAAATAAACATCTTCAATCATATTCTAAGTCCACCGAACAACAGTTATAAACACCTGGCGTTAAATTGAAGTTTAAGCACTAAAATGTGTGAAGTAACTAAAATTCAGAAAGTAAAACACATTGAGCAAGTCTAGACTTCTGGACCCAGTAGAGTCCTACCGAATTTCTATGTTCTTTTTGGTAGGTTTCCTTATTTTGACCATAACTTCTTCGATATGACTCCGATTGAGATGATCTTTTCGCCCAAATTCTCATAATTCTAAGATCTACCCAATTCTACACATTTCTCACAAAATATATTATTTTCTCCTATTGTTTGCTTTAAATACAATCATGAAGGGTATAAAATGATGCTTAATTAAAGGCTTATCAACAGTAGAGAGATTTTTTTATGAGAGGTTGTCAGGGCTACTTGGCTCATGTTGCAGATACTCAGAATGCTCTAGTGAGAGAGAAAGATATACTAGTTTTTAGGATTTGTTTCTAGAGGACTTACCGAGATTACCACCCCACAAGTAGGTTGAGCTTATCACCGAGTTTCTTCTAGGTACTCAATTCATCTCCCAAACACCATATCAGATGGCACCAGTGGAGTAAGCGAACTGAAAGTTCACTTTCAAGACTTGGTGGATATTGGGCTTATTTGACTTAGTGTATCTGCTTAGGGAGCTCTGATGCTATTAGTAAGAATAAAGGGCAGTCGTATGAAATTATTTATTGGTTAAAAATGGATCAACATGGTGACATTGCAACACGAATATCCCATACCACAGATAGATTATTTGTTTGATCAGTTGAGAAGGGCTAAGAACTTTTTGAAGATTGATCTTCATTCTGGATATCACCAGTTGAGGATAAAGGAGAAGGATATTCAAAAGACAACCATTGGACTCAATATTGCCATTATGAGTTCTTGGTGATGCCATTTGGGTTGACTATTGCACCAACAACATTTATGGATTTGATGAACATGGTGTTTCAAAAATATTTAGATCGATTTGTGGAAGCATTCGTCGATGACATGTAGTGTATATGAGGAGTGTGAAGGCGCAAAAGAAACACTTAAGGGCAATATTGAATACACTAAGAGAGAATGTAACGACCCGTCCCGGATTTCGGGATTAGATTAGTGATTAATGACGGATTAGTGAAGTTAATCGGTAATTAGTTACGTGATTTCAAACAGACGGTGCGAAATGACGGTTTTGCCCCTAGAATGGGCAAAATGTTGACTTTTTATTTAAGCGGTCAAATGTACTTTGACCAATGCATGTGACGTAGTTCGGGACATCACGAGTTCATAGACAGGCGGCACATCCGATTCCGACATTCGAGGAAGAAGTTATGACATTCGGAAGTTGATGGGCATTTTGGTAATTTGGCATTAAGGATATTTTGGTTCTTCTGTTGCCTTAGGAATTGTGCCTAGTGGAATTAAGACACTTGTCCTTTCGCTGGAGGTCTGTGGAAGCTTGGACAACCGACTTAGGATGTTTTAAAATTAAAAAGGAATGATCAACGGGTGCATAGTTTGGCCGTAAGAGAAACAGAGTGGGTGAAGTACTTTTGAACCAAATTCCCTCGATCTTCATCTTGTGGCGATGACTTATGTTTGACACAAAGAGGCAGTGGGAGGATTGTGGTGGTGCTGTCACGATAGGCCGTCGTAGACGGTGGCCACGACACCATGAGAAACTAGAAAACAGGGGAAACCGTGACATCCTTCACTCAATGACCTTTAAACGGCCTCATTTTCTTGTACTGTATGAACGGGAATAAGAAAGGGAGGTGAGAGGATTCCAACGTCGGACACCGCGGTGCCCACGACGGCGGGAGAGGTAAGAAACCCGTGACGCCTTTGTTTGAATTCGAGTTAATCAGACATCGGTTCAATATGATTCAGGATGTCCGAAGGTTTAGGATCGCGTTTCAAAATAGTTAAAAATTCGGAAAAATTACGAGCATTTAGTGTCAGGACCCGACCCTCCTCTGTCAGGTCCCGACTCATCTAGCACGATATTGTCCTCTTTGGGCCACAGCAATACTCAACGGCAAGCCTGCATGTCAGGACCCACCCCGGTTTCACCCCAAAAACCGAGGTAAATCCTGCTCCCGTCTGACACTCTGACACAACACAGTCAGACGCAACAGAAATTATATCAATATCCCGAAGTCAACAGTTTACAGAGCATAGTACAAAATACACAGAAAAGAAAAATCGATAAACTAGAACACACCCACACGGAAAAATTTGAAACACTCCGGAATCCTTCACGTGACTTCTATGCCTCATACGTTGCCTCGACGCCGGAACCCCGCGCTAGCTCCACAACCTGGAGGGCAAGTTAAAAACAGAAGGTGCGAGTGGACCATAAATAAAAGAAAAGTTCTAAAACCATTTTAATAAAAACCGAGTTTCACCCTCCGTTTTGAAACCACATGCATAACCCAGTTCATAAAACAGTTATAAACCAAATCACCATAAACCACATCATAAGAAACAGAAACACTATAAAACAGTTACAGAAATCATATCACAAGCCTCATAAAACCATCTTAGAAACTATGAGTATCAAACCATCATTTTCCGATCAAACCTGCTGGACCTATCCGAGTCTTTAAAATCCCGAGTCTTTAAACTCAATCCAGGCCTCAATCATATCCGAGTCTTTAAACTCCCGAGTTTTTAAACTCAACAGGCCTATGGGGGTAATATCAATATATCCGAGTCTTTAAACTCCCGAGTCTTTAAACTCAATCCTGGCCCGTCCCCCGTTAATCACAATATCCGGGTCTTTAAACCCAATAACCAGATCCAACAAATCCAATCCAAAACCATTGAAAAACTATTTCCGACTTCACATCCAAACCCGAATCCGAAATCACCGGTCTGATGCCCTTCCGGCATCAGAACCGTCATTCCGAACCCAAATCCGGAATCACTTTTCAACTTTAAAACCAATTCTCGATTCTCGAAATCCGATTTCCAAAACCAAAAGTCATTGATCATCAAATCATATTCCAAAATCCTTGTATAATCATTGAAAATCATTTAACATTTGAAACCCTAAAATCATAGCTTTTTATGCAGGATTCGCACTTTCTCGTCAAACGTGTCAAATACGTTATTCCTCGAAAACCGTGCAAGTATATAAAACCACATCATAGATCCAAAAATCATGAAATCACGTATATAACACAAGTATAGAAAACAGTTATGCATGTTCGAGTTTAAGGAAAGGGTCCACTCACAGTACCGAGCCCTCAATCGCGTCCCGAACGTCCTGCATGTTCCTCAGCTTCCTCGGGAACTCCCGATCCTGTCAACAATCACCAAAGTACGTTACTAACACATCCACGAGGATCCACCCAAATTCCCTCAAAAATCCCTGGTTCCTAAACGTACCGAATCGGAACCCTAAACCTTCACCCTCGCGGAACTACATTGAATCGACGTTCGATTAACCCGAAACCAATTCCAATGGACTCAACACAACTCCTAGACCAAAAACCATGTTGACACCATCCCCAAAGACCGCCGCTCGCCGTGAGGTAGTAGCTCCTCCTGTCTTCCTCCGTCCTCTAAGCACCTCCGCTGGCCTCGAGTGATCGATCACGGCTGCACAACCACCCAACTTCTCTGTTTTCCTCTGAGTTTCCTCCCTGCTTTCCCGTGACTCTCACACGTCTCACACACGAGCACAAAACCTCCCTACTCCCTCACTGTCTTCCTCTCATGTTCTAATCACTCCTCACTCATCAATCCACCCCACCACACACAATCACCGTCCACTTTTCTCTCAATCTCCCCTCTTTGTTTTCTGTCTGGTGCGAAGAACCAACACGAACTCAGCCCCAAATAATTGGACCGTGTGTGCTAGAAACCTCTAGCCCTCCTACACGTGTCGCCAATCTCTCAACTCCTCTCCCAAGTGGTTCAATCTCAGCCCTCCATCTTCCTTCTCTGTTGCACAGAGCCCAAGGTGCAAAAAGACCAAAATGCCCTTCCTAGAACCTCAAAATTACAACTTTACCACTACCTTTCTAGACCCGTAACTCCCACATCGTACGTCCGATAAATACGTGTCGCCCGTCATCGAACTCAGGACGATGAGATCTATCTAACGGTCCTAGGTCAACATACCAAAACCCGTTCGTACAAAAAAGTCAACTTTTTCCCCTATTTTACCCAAATTACGGTTATGCCCCCAACCTTCCGATCATCATAACTTCCTCCTCGGATGTCGGAATCAGGCGTGCCACCTGCCTATGGATTTGTGACGTCCTAAACTACGTCCTGGTCACCGGTCAAAGGCCATTGGACCACCCAAACTAAATGTCAACTTTTTGCCCGAACTAGGGGCAAAATCGTCGTTCTATACTAACGACCTTATCGAGACTAACTAACCACTGATTAAGCTCACTAATCCTTTACTAATCACTGTCTTACCTTCAATTTCTGGGACGGGTCGTTACAATCTACCCACCTAAAAAGAATTTCGTCCCCGAAATTCCACAACTAGTTCCCGACACCTAGGGTCTCCTACCCAGTACGCAATACTAAGTTAATGACAACTTCTCCTAGGTTTCCTGTCTATCATCTCCACCTTGGGTATTTCACTTCATCCCTAGCTACTGTTACTACGGCCAACCCTCTTTCTGTGACAACTTTATGGTGTACGCAAGGGAAACTCTATAAACAGAAAACAAAGGTATTTTACAATACCTCATATGGGGGACCCGATAGAATTCACAGAGCACATCCTCACGTACTACCACCTCACCTTTCCAAACCAACTCGGATACTAACCCAGACAATCGAACACCTATCTCCCTCAGCTACTACTTCGGCCACTATCGGAATAAATCTACAAAGTCCTCAAGGCAAACTCTAGCTTGTGGGTTCTCTCCTTCAATAACCTCATATTGATCAGTTATAGTCACTCCTTTCCTATACCTTCCGTCATCCTTCCACGGAACTCACTGTAACACTCCTAGACTCTACCCTGGGATCCAACAACAAAGCTGGGTACAACATATCCAAGAAGAATAAAAATACCTGTCCCCGCATCTGGTGCCGACTGAACCTCCTGCTGAGTCATCGAAAACACTCGGTCCTGAGATCCTGCCGCTCTACCACGTCCCCTCGAACTACTAGTGGCACCACCACCTCCTCTAGTGCCCTTTGTCCCTGACGCTGTACTCTGTCCGAGCTCCGCCGCTCCTCGTCCTACACCACCTTCCTGTGGTAACAGTGGACACTCACGTCGGAAATGACCACGTTCTCCGCAGTAAAAACAAACATCCCGACCGAAAAGACCTGGTCGCCCTGTCGACGCAACAGACGTCGCACTAGCTTGCGGAGTCGGCTGTTGTTGATTTATCCTAGCTTATACACTACTATTGTAGTAATGGTTATGCACAAGTAAGGTTGTCGAACCACAGAGACTGATTAGGCTTCACAATTACCTCTAAATAACCCTATACTGACTCAATTAACTAGTGGAATTAAAAGAACTGAAAATAAAACAGAATTGTGTTTTGATTTGTGATATGTAAGGACGTTAAACTGAAATTAAAACTTTAAGTAAATGAAGAAAGATAGAAAAGACTGAGAAAAGTATGGAGATGGAAGCTAGGGTCTTGACTTCACCTATGTAACCTTGATTCTATGAATACAGTGACTAAAGTACCTGATCTTCCAAACCTGCTCTAAGGATTGTTTTCACTTAAGTAAGATAGGCCATGGCATGTGGAACACTATCTAGTCCTTCTAATTGCAACCTAAGTATGTCATGTACTTTAGATTACTCCTAGAAAGCCTTTAAGTATGAGAAAAGAAATAAATATGACCAAACAGATTTAGTGGCATGACATGTACTCACTAACCCTATTCTTTCATTCATAAATCAATTAAACTTAGGCATGGCATGTGCTCTAAATCTAACTAGGCATATGGAACCCTAATGGTGATCAAGCACTAGAATCACATATGAATCAATAATTAAAATGAATGAAACAAAGAAGAGTTTGCAGAAATTAGAATACTTCAATCATAACATAGACTGAGTTTACATGGTTACATCAAGAACCCTAGATGAGAAATTAGCTACACATGTATCTAATCAACATAAAAGCATTAATTAAAGACATGGATGCAGCAAACTCTAAGTAGAAGGCAGTCTTCTTCTCTAGAACTGAAAAGGGCTTCTTCTTCACACACAAAGATGATGGATGACGAATTTGATGAAGGAATTTTGGAGCTTTTATGATGAGAGATTGAGGTACATGGGAAAGAGATGCAAAAGGATGGAAGAGGGTAGATGGTTATGGAATTCTTGAGGTTTTCTCACTGGAAGAGAAGGGGAATGAAAAAGAAGAGCAGATCTGATTTCTTTGTTGTGTGGAGGCTCCTTATTTTGAGAGTGAAGAGGGCTTAAATAGGCAAGAAAGCATGAGGGCAAATAAGGAAAGACATGTAATCTGCTACTAGTCATGTGAATAGTGTCAGGCGTGCATAGTAATTTTTGAATAGTGTCTGGCCTGCATAGTGATTTCTGAATAGTGTCTGGCCTGCATAGTGATTCCTGAATAGTGTGTGGCTTGCATAGTGATTCCTGAATAGTGACAGCTTTTTTTTTTCCACATTATTTTTCCTTGCTCCATAAGTAAGCTCTTTCAACTCCGAATTTCCTCCTTTTACACCGAAAACATTCTAATTCGACATAATGTCCAATCCTGCACAACTCTCACAAAAATTATCATTTTCTCCTATGTGATGAAAGATATTAGTACTACATCAAAGATAATAATGCATGGAAAAATGCATAAAATATGACCTAACAAAGACCCCCAAACCTATCGTTTGCTAGTCCTCAAGCAAAACAAATTACATAAGCACAATTAAATTAATGACTCGATCTTCCTATGATAGACCATTTAAACCCCTAGGTGTGCCTAGTAGGAGGAGTTTTTTCTCCTGAGGGTTTAACAGATGTGACACCCACAAACACCATCAAGACTATTGAAAAAACAAGGGTTAAAACATTATGGAAACAAAGTAAGGTGAACCAATGAAACCGTAGTCATACCTTCACCTTCTTGAATTCACCATGCCAGCAACTAATTAGTGTGCAAGTGAACACTTCTACTCTAAGTTTCAAGGCTTCATAGGTATCATTTTCAAACCTGAAGATAGAATTCGCCTCAACTCTAAGTCTCACAGATTCACTCAATCACTCGAACCTAAGGTTTAATCTCTCCATCAAACATATGTGAGTGAAGTTATGTAATATGAAAGAAAGTATTCTCACATATGAAGTATAAGGAAAAATGGCACAATTTCAGGATAGATCTCATGAGAGAATCGAAAACTAAGAATTAGATAGAGCACATACCTCCCAGCATTCATGTCATTGCCCAAATGATCAACATAGGTCTTAATCTATATAGGTTGTAATGACGCTTGGTTGAGGGAAAAATGAAAAAAGGATAGGAACAACAAGTAACTTAGAATCATACCACGGGCTCTTGAAAAATTCCTTTGCACAGCTTGATGTTATTCCCAGCATCTGCTCACTTTAAGTTGAATGGAAAGAACTTTTCTCAGATCATACTTGAACTTTTTCTTTTGCTTTTTTTTTTCTCATCTTTTTTTTTCCTTGAAGTTTTACTTCATTTAAGTTCTCTTTTCTTTTGATATGAACTTCTTTTGACTTGAGCTACTTTTGATTTTTCACAAACTTTTGATTTAACAGTGGCCATTCTTTTCCTTGCATCGAATTTCCACTTTCAGCAACCTTGGCAGATTCCAAGCTATAGGGTATGGTCACAATTAAGCTAGGTACCTCAAAGAGAGATACAAAAGGGAAGGAGTGATGTAGGTTATGAAAGAAATGGCTACATGTGTTTGGCTACAAAATGGCTAATGGAGCACACAAAGGTCGGGTTTAGAGAAGGCTTTTAGAAGGTTATGCACACAAAGCCTAGCATCACTTCAAAAGGGCTACTCCACAAATGAAGGGCATGTGATATCTGAAATTATGATAAATTCTTAGTAATCAACCAAAAATGATAATGAGATCAGATTAGATGAATTAGAAAGAAAGAATTGGAGCAGAAACAAATTAAACCCTCTCAAGAAAGCAAGTAGGTTCAAAGCATCACAAGGGTAGTCTCCACTATTCTTCTTCATTTGTTTGATCAAGTACCTTATTCACCATGATTCTAAGAGAAAAAGAGGTCAGAAAGAACACCTAATCAGAAGACTAATCAAGGATTCCTTCTAACTAACGATTGTATGCCTTAGTTTGCATAAAGATTCCATTACAATGTTTCAACAATGCTCTAACAGACTGACTCTTTAGCACCCAAAAATTTTCAATTCCTTACCCCCAAACCTAAACTAAACATTTTCCTCAATGTATAAAATAGAAAAAATGCATGCAATGCAAAGGGAGTATCAAAGTAGAGAAAGAAAAGAAGTAATTAAGTTAAAGGCTTAAAAGATAGAACCTGGTTGGGTTGCCTCCCAACTATTTAATGTCTAGGCAAGACGTGGTTGCCAATGGGCTTAATGGAATGGAAGAGTATCCACCATATGAGCAATGGGAACACCCATATCAGACATCAAGTACGGCTTTAATCTGTGGTCATTAACTTTGAAACTGTTACCATTGCTGAGATTCTTTATTTCAACTGCTCCATGAGGATACACTTTGATCACTTTGAAAGGTCCAACCCATCTAGACTTAAGTTTACCTGGAAAGAGACGTAAACGAGAGTCATATAATAAAACATTTTGATCAGGGAAGAATAAGTTTCTCGTAAGAGCTTTATCATGGTAAAGCTTGGTCCTTTCTTTGTAAATCTTTGCACTTTCATAAGCCTCATTCCTTAGCTCCTCAAGCTCATTGAGTTGCAGCTTTCTTGACATTCCAGCTTTTGTAAAGTCCATGTTAAGCTTCTTGATTGCCCACAAAGCATGGTGCTCCAACTCCATTGGCAAATGGCAAGCTTTCCCAAAAACAATTCTGTAAGGGCTCATCCCAATAGGAGTCTTATAAGCTGTTCTATAGGCCCAAAGTGCATCATGTAACTTTGTGGACCAGTGTTTCCTTGTCGAATTCACAGTCTTCATTAGAATATTCTTGATCTCCCTATTGCTTATCTCCACTTGGCCAGAAGTTTGGGGATGATATGGTGTGCTCACTCTATGTGTGATTCCATACTTCTTCATCAAGGCTTCAAATGGCTTGTTGCAGAAGTGAGTTCCACCATCACTGATGATAGCTCTTGGCATTCCGAACCTTGAAAAAATGATGTCCTTGAGGAAGTTAATCATCACTCTATGATCATTGGTCTTTGAAGCAATTGCTTCCACCCATTTAGACACGTAGTCTACTGCCACCAGGATGTAATTGTAGCCAAAAGAGGGTGGGAATGGTCCCATGAAATCGATGCCCCAAACGTCAAAGATCTCCACAACCAAAATGTTATGCAAAGGCATCTGATTTCTGCTGCTGATGTTGCCCACTCTTTGGCACCTATCACACTTAGCAAAAAATTTAAAAGCATCTTTAAACAAAGTAGGCCAAAAGAAACCAGATTGAAGAACCTTGGCTGCTGTCTTCTTGGCACCAAAATGACCCCCACATGCGAACTCATGACTGAAATTGAGTATGATTTCTTGCTCAACCTCAGGAACACATCTTCTAATAATCTGATCAGGCCCATATTTGAAAAGGTAGGGCTCATCCCACATGTAGTGCTTCACTTGCGAAAATAACCTTTTCTTCTCCTGAAAGGTTAGATCATCTCAAATAATACCACAAGCAAGAAAATTAACAAAATCAGCATACCATGGTTCATCATCTTGGATGGCAAGAAGTTGTTCATCAGGGAATGATTCATTCAAGGGCAACTGTGCATTTCTATCAATTGCTTCACTTTTCAAACGTGATAAGTGGTCAGCAACTACATTCTCTTTGCCTCTCTTGTCTCTTATTTCCAAATCAAATTCTTGTAATAAGAGGATCCATCTAATGAGTCTTGGCTTGGCATCCTTTTTGGTCATTAGGTATCGTAGAGCTGAATGGTCTGAGTAGACAATGACTTTTGATCCTACAAGATAAGATCTGAACTTCTCCAGAGCAAAGACAACAGCAAGTAACTTTTTTTCTGTTGTGGAATAGTTTAGCTAAGCATCATTCAATGTCCTGCTTGCATAATAAATAACATGAGAGAGTTTTCCAATTCTTTGGCCTAGTACTGCACCAATAGCAAAATCAGATGCATCACACATCAATTCAAAGGGTAAAGACCAATCTGGAGCCATGATAATTGGAGCAGAAGTTAGTTTCTTCTTAAGCATTTCAAAGGCCTGCAAACATTCGTCATTAAAGTCAAAAGAAGTGTCCTTAGCTAACAAGTTACATAACGGACGAGTTATTTTTGAAAAATCCTTAATAAAACGTCTATAAAAACCTGCATGACCTAGGAAGCTTTGAATTCCCTTAACAGATGCTGGGGGAGGTAGTTTAGAGATCAAGTCAATTTTTGCTTTATCTACCTCTATTCCCTTGCTTGAAATTACATGACCTAGCACTATACCCTTCTTAACCATAAAATGGCATTTCTCCCAATTCAAAATCAGATTGGTGTCTTGGCAACGTTTTAGAACTAATGCAAGATGATCAAGACATATATCAAATGAGGAACCAAACACAGAAAAATCATCCATAAAAACCTCGATGAACCTCTCAACCATGTCAGAGAAAATGGCCATCATGCATCTTTGAAATGTAGCTGGTGCGTTACACAAACCGAATGGCATCCTTCGATAAGCAAACGTGCCAAATGGGCAGGTAAAGGTCGTCTTCGCTTGGTCCTCAGGTGCAATTGGGATTTGGTTATAACCTGAATAACCATCAAGAAAGTAGTAGTGTGAGTAACCAGCTAATCTTTCAAGCATTTGATCAATAAAAGGAAGGAGAAAATGACCTTTTCTAGTCATAGCATTTAACTTCCTGTAATCAATGCACACCCTCCATCCTGTCATGACTCTTGTTGGGACAAGTTCATCCTGATCATTTTTTACGACAGTCATGCCACTCTTCTTTGGTACAACTTGAGTAGGACTAACCCACTTGCTGTCAGAAATAGGATAGATGATCCCAGTGTCAAGTAGCTTAAGTACTTCAGCTCTAACAACTTCTTTCATGTTAGGATTGAGTCTTCGTTGAGGTTCACAGCTGGGTTGGCTATCCTCCTCCAAAAGTATCCTATGCATGCACATAGAGGGACTGATTTCTTTGATATCTGCTATAGACCATCCAATGGTGGATTTGAACTCTCTCAAAACTCTTACTAGCTTTTCTTCCTGCAAAGAGGTCAGATCAGAAGCTATGATAACTGGAAGTGAATTTTGGTCACCCAGAAAGATATACTTAAGATGAGAGGGAAGTAATTTAAGCTCAAGCTTTGGTGGTTTGATGATTGAGGGTATGAGATGATCAGTGGATGGCTCGAGTGGCTCAAGGGGGACTAAATAGGTGTGGGGATATGACTTCAAAGCCTCCAAAGCAGAAACTTCCTCTTCCAACTCCCATTCATCTTCGAAGTCATCTAGAACATTGGTCAAGACAATCTCTAGTGGGTCTTTAGGGGGGCTTGAGAAAATTTGGTGAACACAAAAGAATCCAATATATCAACAGAGAAACAATCTAAAGAAGAATACGGATGAGTTAAAGATTCAAACACTCTAAATTGGACAGTTTCTCCAAGAACTGTCATTGTGAGCACTCCATCATGCACATTTATGATTGTTCTTGCTGTGGCCATGAATGGCCTCCCAAGAAGAATAGGTAACTCACGATCTTTGATTGGTGATTCTTCCATGTCAAGCACTACAAAATCAGCAGGTATGATCAATTTATCAACTTGAACTAGAATGTGTTGAGCTATAACTCTTGGATACTTTACTGAACGATCAGCAAGTTGTAAAGAAACTGTGGTCGGTTTCAACTCTCCCAAACCTAGATGCAAGTAAACCGTGTATGGCATAAGATTGATACTTGCACCCAAGTCTAGCATACCCTTCTCAATCTTCTTGTCCCCAATGGTAATAGGTATGGAGAAGCTTCCAGGATCTTTAAGTTTGGGTGGAAGCTTTCTTTGAAGCACGGTAGAGACATTCTCGGAGACTAAAACCTTCTCATGTGGTTCATATTTCCTCTTGTACTTGTTCAATTCTTTAAAGAACTTGCCATAGGCTGGAACATCATCAATTAAATCAAGTAAAGGCAGATTAATATTAACTTTACTGAGAATGTCATAAAGTTCCTTGAAGGCCTTATCCTTGTTGCATTGAGCATGTCTTCTTGGAAAAGGAATGGGTGGCACGTAGGGCTCGGGAGCCTTGTGTAAAACAGGTTTATCTTTGTTAGTCCTAAGAGGTACATCAGTAGCTTTCTTGGGTGCTTGTTCCGCCTCTCCTTCCTCCCCACCTGCATTCACAATTTCAGAAGTATTAGGAAGATCTTAGTTAATACCATTATCAATAACCTTACCACTTCTAAGTGTTGTTATGGCTTTTTCTTGCTCCTGATTCTTTTGAAGCAACTGAGTTTGACTTGGAAGCTTCCCAAGTTCTCCCTGGTTAAGAGCAGTAGCAAGCTGTCCAACTTGGGTCTCAAGCTTTTGAATGGTGGCAGCTTGGTTTTGGAACAAAGTGGAAGTGGTTTGCATGAACTTCTGTAATGTCTCCTCCACAGAATTGCTTGGGAGAACTTGGTAGTTGTTAGGCTGCTGCTGAGCATGGCTTTGATTCTAATTTCCACCCCAAGAAAAGTTAGGGTGGTTCCTCCATCCGGGGATGTAAGTGTTTGAGTATGGATCATTCCTTTGCCTTGAATTATAGCAATTCATCATATTGGCTTGCTCTTGATCGTAATCAGCATATGTAGCACTTTGAAAGCACAGCGTCAAGTTTCCTTTCCAAGTTGTCAACCTTGAAAGAAACGTCATTAGTTGAATGAACTTCATATGCACCACCACTCTTCCCTCTTGATTGATTCATATTAGAACCCAGCATCTCAAAGAGTTCTTGAGACTCCTCTGGACTCTTTTTCTTTAAAGCACCACCAGCTGCATTATCACACATTGATTGACATGTAGGGGTTAATCCGTCAAAGAAAATTTGCATTTGAAGGTAAAGAGGTAACCCATGGTGTGGACACTGCAGCAATAGTCCTCTAAATCTTTCCCAGCATTCACTAAATGTTTCAGTATCATCTTGTCTGAAATTGAAAATTTGAGCTCTTAGGGTTGCTGCCTTTTGGGGGGAAAAGAACTTGTCCATAAACTTCTTTACAACCTCATCCCATGTCTCCAAGGACTTAGGCTTCAAAGTCATGAGCCAAGCCTTGGCTCGTTCCTTCAATGTGTAGGGAAAAATCCTACACCTCAAATCATTCTCCGAAAGTCCCTGCAAGGGCAATGAATTAACAACTATGTAAAACTCTTTAATATGAGCCAATGGATCCTTATTAGGCAAACCAAAGAATGAAGGAAACATAGAAAAATATGAAGATTTAAGTTCATAGTTCCTTGCTGCCTGTGACAGTACTACGCATGAAGGCGAATCAAGGATTATTGGTTGAGCATAGAACTCCAAAGCATGGGTTGCAGCCTCAGCCATCTTTTCTTCAATTTCTTCTTCAAACTCTTCTGACTCTCCTGAATGAATTGAGACAGAAGTCTTATCCTTGATGATTTCATGAAATGCTCTTTTAGCTACAATTTTTGTAGTAAGATTTCCTCTTGTTTCCCTGGATTTCCTTATCGCTGCTGCAACGGAGTCTAGCAAAGGCGAACTCGACATTCAAAACCTGACACACAAAGATATGAATAACTCAAGTTGTAAACAAACTAAAACAGAAAACAGATTATAGGGCTAAGTTGGTAACCAATTGCAAAGGACTTAAATCAGTCCCCGGCAACGGCGCCAAAATTTTTGATTTATCCTAGCTTATACACTACTATTGTAGTAATGGTAATGCGCAAGTAAGGGTGTCGAACCACAGAGACTGATTAGGCTTCACAATTACCTCTAAATAACCCTATACTGACTCAATTAACTAGTGGAATTAAAAGAACTGAAAATAAAACAGAATTGTGTTTTGATTTGTGATATGTAAGGACGTTAAACTGAAATTAAAACTTTAAGTAAATGAAGATAGATAGAAAAGACTGAGAAAAGTATGGAGATGGAAGCTAGGGTCTTGACTTCACCTATGTAACCTTGATTCTATGAATACAGTGACTAAAGTACATGATCTTCCAAACCTGCTCTAAGGATCGTTTTCACTTAAGTAAGATAGGCCATGGCATGTGGAACACTATCTAGTCCTTCTAATTGCAACCTAAGTATGGCATGTACTTTAGATTACTCCTAGAAAGCCTTTAAGTATGAGAAAAGAAATAAATATGACCAAACAGATTTAGTGGCATGGCATGTACTCACTAACCCTATTCTTTCATTCATAAATCAATTAAACTTAGGCATGGCATGTGCTCTAAATCTAAATAGGCATATGGAACCCTAATGGTGATCAAGCACTAGAATCACATATGAATCAATAATTAAAATGAATGAAACAAAGAAGAGTTTGCAGAAATCAGAATACTTCAATCATAACATAGACTGAATTTACATGGTTACATCAAGAACCCTAGATGAGAAATTAGCTACACATGTATCTAATCAACATAAAAGCATTAATTAAAGACATGGATGCAGCAAACTCTAAGTAGAAGGCAGTCTTCTTATCTAGAACTGAAAAGGGCTTCTTCTTCACACACAAAGATGATGGATGACGAATTTGATGAAGGAATTTTGGAGCTTTTATGATGAGAGATTGAGGTACATGGGAAAGAGATGCAAAAGGATGGAAGAGGAGAGATGGTTATGGAATTCTTGAGGTTTTCTCACTGGAAGAGAAGGGGAATGAAAAAGAAGAGCAGATCTGATTTCTTTGTTGTGTGGAGGCTCCTTATTTTGAGAGTGAAGAGGGCTTAAATAGGCAAGAAAGCATGAGGGCAAATAAGGAAAGACATGTAATCTGCTACTAGTCATGTGAATAGTGTCAGACGTGCATAGTGATTTCTGAATAGTGTCTGGCCTGCATAGTGATTTCTGAATAGTGGCTGGCCTGCATAGTGATTCCTGAATAGTGTCTGGCCTGCATAGTGATTCATGAATAGTGACAGCTTTTTGTTTTCCACATTATTTTTCCTTGCTCCATAAGTAAGCTCTTTCAACTCCGAATTTCCTCCTTTTACACCAAAAACATTCTAATTCGACATAATGTCTAATCCTGCACAACTCTCACAAAAATTATCATTTTCTACTATGTGATGAAAGATATGAGTACTACATCAAAGATAAAAATGCATAGAAAAATGCATAAAATATGACCTAACAGCTGTGCTCGGTAACCACGAAATCCTGAACTCTAGAAACTACCAGGTTTACCGAAGCGATCATCGCCCGACGACGACGCTCCACCGAAGTTACCTCTTTTCGGTGTCCGCTGGCTCGAAGCTCCAGAAAAAGATGGCTCTCGGCATCGCACCTGAAAACTCGCCTCAACCCTTACCGTTGCATCCGACAACTCTCGGAGGGTAGCAAACGATCCAGCCGTCACGATAGCACGAATCTCACCTCGCAGGCCCAACTCAAACCTACGACACTTCTCGGCTTCAGTAGCCACGAATGTAGGGGCAAACCGAGACAACATCTGAAATTTCCATTCGTACTCAGCCACTGTCATATTCCCTTGTTGAAGCTGCAGGAATTCAGCCTCCTTGGCATCTCGGAAAGAACGAGGATAGTACTGCTCCAGGAACCGTTCCCTAAACGTCTCCCAGGTCACCGTATGGGCATCCCAGCCAGACAACTCGAGGGTATACCACCACTCATACGCCACACCATCCAGTAAAAACGTAGCCAACAACACTCGCTCCTCCGGTGGGCAATGCATCACTACAAAGATCCGCTCAAGTCTCGTGATCCACCTCGCCGTTTCTTTTTCAGGTCGTTGAGAGGGTCCACTTCTCGGAGGCATCGTCAATCACACGCTGAAAGAGGCATAGAAGTAGTTAAACAACCGAAACACAACCTCACAAACTGACAAACCCCAAAAAACTCGACAAACCTAGGCTCTGATACCAATTTTTCAGGACCCACCCGGGTTTCACCCCGAAAACCGAGGTAAATCCTGCTCCCGTCTGACACCCCGACACAACACAGTCAGTCGCAGGAGAAATTATATCAATATCCTGAAGTCAACAGTTTACAGAGCATAGTACAAAATACACAGAAAAGAAAAATCGATAAACTAGAACACACGCACGCGAAAAAATTTGAAACACTCCGGAATCCCTCACGTGACTTCTATACCTCAGACGTTGCCTCGACGCCGGAACCCCGCGCTAGTTCCACAACCTGGAGGGTAAGTTAAAATAGAAGGTGTGAGTGGACCATAAATAAAAGAAAAGTTCCAAAACCATTTTAATAAAAACCGAGTTTCACCCTCCGTTTTGAAACCACATGCATAACCCAGTTCATAAAACAGTTATAAATCAAATCACCATAAACCACATCATAAGAAACAGAAACACTATAAAACAGTTACAGAAATCATATCACAAGCCCCATAAAACCATCATAGAAACTATGAGTATCAAACCATCATTTTTCGATCAAACCTGCTGGACCTATCCGAGTCTTTAAACTCCCGAGTCTTTAAACTCAATCCAGTCCTCAATCATATCCGAGTCTTTAAACTCCCAAGTCTTTAAACTCAACTGGCCTATGGGGGTAATATCAATATATCCGAGTCGTTAAACTCCCGAGTCTTTAAACTCAATCCGGGCCCGTCCCCCGTCAATCACAATATACGGGTCTTTAAACCCAATAACCAGATCCAACAAATCCAATCCAAAACCATTGAAAAACTATTTCCGACTTCACATCCAAACCCGAATCCGAAATCACCGGTCTGATGCCCTTCCGGCATCAGAACCGTCATTCCGAACCCAAATCCGGAATCACTTTTCAACTTTAAAACCAATTCTCGATTCTCGAAATCCGATTTCCAAAACCAAAAGTCATTGATCATCAAATCATATTCCAAAATCCTTGTATAATCATTGAAAATCATTTAACATTTGAAACCCTAAAATCATAGCTTTTTATGCAGGATTCGCACTTTCTCGTCAAACGTGTCAAATACGTTATTCCTCGAAAATCGTGCAAGTATATAAAACCACATCATAGATCCAAAAATCATGAAATCACGTATATAACACAAGTATAGAAAACAGTTATGCATGTTCGAGTTTAAGGAAAGGGTCCACTCACAGTACCGAGCCCTTAATCGCGTCCCGAACGTCCTGCACGTTCCTCAGCTTCCTCGGGAACTCCCGATCCTGTCAACAATCACCAAAGTACGTTACTAACACATCCACGAGGATCCACCCAAATTCCCTCAAAAATCCTCGGTTCCTAAACGTACCGAATCGGAACCCTAAACCTTCACCCTCGCGGAACTACATTGAATCGACGTCCGATTAACCCGAAACCAATTCAAATGGACTCAACACAACTCCTAGACCAAAACCCACGTTGACACCATCCCCAAAGACCGCCGCACGCGCCCCCACGCGCCGCCCAAAGTGGCTGCGCGTGGCCCTCACGCGCCTGCTACAGTGCACCTTCAACCTCGAGCATACCCGGTTCAGCACAGTAGCCTGCAACTTGAACCGGCGTCAGCGGTTCACCGCCGTGCCTGCACCAAAACTGCTCCTTTCTTCACTCACAACATCGCCCAATTCCTAGCTATCCATTCCTACAATCCAATCACCTCGACACAGCCTAATACTCATCAATTCAAACCCGAAACAAAACCCGTACGCTGCTCTGTTTCCTTCTCCGGCCACCCAGGTCTTCCCCCTTCACGGTGGCCATCCCAAACGCTTCCTAGGACCTCTCTGAACTTCACACCACTCACCATAACCGTCGTCTCTACCCCAACCTTCACGACTTTCCGTTTGAACATCACGGCCAAAACAGAGCACACAGGTACTCTTTGTCGTATATCCTCCACTGTGTACTCCTCCGTCACGGCAACACACTCAGTCGACTCTTGGGACCTCCAGGAGTCTCACTCTAACCTCTAATTCCCTCGACTCTCGCCCTAGGTCCACGACTTAGCTTCTGAATCCAAACGACAAAACAGAACAAAGAAACGGGGGTGAGGATTTACCTGTCCTCCTGTCGCCGTCGTGAGCTCAGCCGTGAGGTAGTAGCTCCTCCTGTCTTCCTCCGTCCTCTGAGCACCTCCGCTGGCCTCGAGTGATCGATCACGGCTGCACAACCACCCAACTTCTCTGTTTTCCCCTGAGTTTCCTCCCTGCTTTCCCGTGACTCTCACACGTCTCACACACGAGCACAAAACCTCCCTACTCCCTCACTGTCTTCCTCTCAAGTTCTGATCACTCCTCACTCATCAATCCACACCACCACACACAATCACCGTCCACTTTTCTCTCAATCTCCCCTCTCTGTTTTCTGTCTGGTGCGAAGAACCAACACGAACTCAGCCCCAAATAATTGGACCGTGTGTGTTAGAAACCTCTAGCCCTCCTACACGTGTCACCAAACTCTCAACTCCTCTCCCAAGTGGCTCAATCTCAGCCCTCCATCTTCCCTCTCCGTTGCACAGAGCCCAAGGTGCAAAAAGACCAAAATGCCCTTCCTATAATCTCAAAATTACAACTTTGCCACTACCTTTCTAGACCCGTAACTCCCACATCGTACGTCCGATAAATACGTGTCGCCCGTCATCGAACTCAGGACGATGAGATCTATCTAACGGTCCTAGGTCAACATACCAAAACCCGTTCGTACAAAAAAGTCAACTTTTCCCCCTATTTTACCCAAATTACGGTTATGCCCCCAACCTTCTGATCATCATAACTTCCTCCTCGGATGTCGGAATCAGGCGTTCCACCTGCCTATGGATTCGTGACGTCCTAAACTACGTCCTGGTCACCGGTCAAAGGCCATTGGACCACCCGAACTAAAAGTCAACTTTTTGCTCGAACTAGGGGCAAAATCGTCGTTCTATACTAACGACCTTATCGAGACTAACTAACCACTGATTAAGCTCACTAATCCTTTACTAATCACTGTCTTACCTTCAATTTCTGGGACGGGTCGTTACAATCTACCCACCTAAAAAGAATTTCGTCCCCGAAATTCCACAACTAGTTCCCGACACCTAGGGTCTCCTACCCAGTACGCAATACTAAGTTAATGACAACTTCTCCTAGGTTTCCTGTCTATCATCTCCACCTTGGGTATTTCACTCCATCCCTAGCTACTGTTACTACGGCCAACCCTCTTTCTGTGACAACTTTATGGTGTATGCAAGGGAAACTCTATAAACAGAAAACAAAGGTATTTTACAATACCTCATATGGAGGACCCGATAGAATTCACAGAGCACATCCTCACGTACTACCACCTCACCTTTCCAAACCAACTCGGATACTAACCCAGACAATCGAACACCTATCTCCCTCAGCTACTACTTCGACCACTATCGGAATAAATCTACAAAGTCCTCAAGGCAAACTCTAGCTTGTGGGTTCTCTCCTTCAATAACCTCATATCGATCAGTTATAGTCAATCCTTTCCTATACCTTCCGTCATCCTTCCACGGAACTCACTGTAACACTCCTAGACTCTACCCTGGGATCCAACAACAAAGCTGGGTACAACATATCGAAGAAGAATAAAAATATCTGTCCCCGCATCTGGTGCCGACTGAACCTCCTGCTGAGTCATCGAAAACACTCGGGCCTGAGATCCCGACGCTCTACCCCGTCCCCTCGAACTACTAGTGGCACCACCACCTCCTCTAGTGCCCGCTGTCCCTGACGCTGTACTCTGTCCGGGCTCCGCTGCTACTCGGCCTACACCACCTTCCTGTGGCAACAGTGGACACTCACATCGGAAATGACCACGTTCTCCGCAGTAAAAAAAAACATCCCGACCGGAAAGACCTGGTCGCCCTGTCGACGCAACAGACGTCGCACTAGCTTGCAGAGTCGGCTGTGCTCGGTAACCACGAAATCCTGAACTCTAGAAACTACCAGGTTTACCGAAACGATCATCACCCGACGACGACGCTCCACCGAAGCTACCTCTTTTCGGTGTTCGCTTGCTCGAAGCTCCAGAAAAAGATGGCTCGCGGCGTCGCACCGGCAAACTCGCCTCAACCCGTACCGCTGCATCCTACAACTCTCGGAGGGTAGCAAACGGTCCAGCCGTCACGATGGCACGAATCTCACCTCGCAGGCCCAACTCAAACCTATGACACTTCTCGGCTTCAGTAGCCACGAACGTAGGGGCAAACTGAGACAACATCTAAAATTTCCGTTCGTACTCAGCCGCTGTCATATTCCCTTGTTGAAGCTGCAGGAATTCAGCCTCCTTGGCATCTCGAAAAGAACGAGGATAGTACTGCTCCAGGAACCGTTCCCTAAACGTCTCCCAGGTCATCGTATGGGCATCCCCGCCAGACAACTCGAGGGTATACCACCACTCATACGCCACACCATCCAGTAAAAACGTAGCCAACAACACTCGCTCCTCCGGTGGGCAATGCATCACTACAAAGATCCGCTCAAGTCTCGTGATCCACCTCTGGGCTTCCTCAGGATCAGCCCCGCCACTAAAAGTAGTAGCCCCGAGCCGCTGGGCTCGCTCAATCGTGGTACTCTCAGTTCCCCTCGCCGTTTCTTCTTCAGGTCATGGAGAGGGTCCACGTCTCGGAGGCATCGTCAACCACACGCTGAAAGAGGCATAGAAGTAGTTAAACAACCGAAACACACCCTCACAAACTGACAACCCCAACAAACTCGAAAAACCTAGGCTCTGATACCAATTTGTCAGGACCCACCCCGGTTTCACCCCGAAAACCGAGGTAAATCCTGCTCCCGTCTGACACCCCGACACAACACAGTCAGACGCATGAGAAATTATATCAATATCCCGAAGTCAACAGTTTACAAAGCATAGTACAAAAAACGCAGAAAAGAAAAATCGATAAACTAGAACACACGCACGCGGAAAAAATTTGAAACACTCCGGAATCCCTCACGTGACTTCTATGCCTCAGACGTTGCCTCGACGCCGGAACCCCGCGCTAGCTCCACAACCTGGAGGGCAAGTTAACAACAGAAGTTGTGAGTGGACCATAAATAAAAGAAAAGTTCTAAAACCATTTTAATAAAAACCGAGTTTCACCCTCCGTTTTGAAACCACATGCATAACCCAGTTCATAAAACAGTTATAAACCTAATCACCATAAACCACATCATAAGAAACAGAAACACTATAAAACAGTTACAGAAATCATATCTCAAGCCTCATAAAACCATCTTAGAAACTATGAGTATCAAACCATCATTTTCCGATCAAACCTGCTGGACCTATCCGAGTCTTTAAACTCCCGAGGCTTTAAACTCAATCCAGGCCTCAATCATATCCGAGTCTTTAAACTCAACAGGCTTATGGGGGGTAATATCAATATACCCGAGCCTTTAAACTCCCGAGTCTTTAAACTCAATCCGGGCCCGTCCCCCGTCAATCACAATATCCGGGTCTTTAAACCCAATAACCAGATCCAGCAAATCCAATCCAAAACCATTGAAAAACTATTTCCGACTTCACATCCAAACCCGAATCCGAAATCACCGGTCTGATGCCCTTCCGACATCAGAACCGTCATTCCGAACCCAAATCCGGAATCACTTTTCAACTTTAAAACCAATTCTCGATTCTCGAAATCCGATTTCCAAAACCGAAAATCATTGATCATCAAATCATGTTCCAAAATCCTTGTATAATCATTGAAAATCATTTAACATTTGAAACCCTAACACCATAGCTTTTTATGCAGGATTCACACTTTCTCGTCAAACGTGTCAAATACGTTATTCCTCGAAAACCGTGCAAGTATATAAAACCACATCATAGATCCAAAAATCATGAAATCACGTATATAACACAAGTATAGAAAACAGTTATGCATGTTTGAGTTTAAGGAAAGGGTCCACTCACAGTACCGAGCCCTCAATCGCGTCCCGAACGTCCTGCACATTTCTCAGCTTCCTCGCGAACTCTCGATCCTGTCAACAATCACCAAAGTACGTTACTAACACATCCACGAGGATCCACCCAAATTCCCTCAAAAATCCCCGGTTCCTAAACGTACCGAATCGGAACCCTAAACCTTCACCCTCGCGGAACTACATTGAATCGACGTCCGATTAACCCGAAACCAATTCCAATGGACTCAACACAACTCCTAGACCAAAACCCATGTTGACACCATCCCCAAAGACCGCCGCACGCGCCCCCACGCGCCGCCCAAAGTGGCTGCGCGTGGCCCTCACGCGCCTGCTACAGTGCACCTTCAACCTCGAGCAGACCCGGTTCAGCACAGTAGCCTGCAACTTGAACCGGCGTCAGCGGTTCATCGTCGTGCCTGCACCAAAACTGCTCCTTTCTTCACTCACAGCATCGTCCAATTCCTAGCTATCCATTCCTACAATCCAATCACCTCGACACAACCTAATTCTCATCAATTCAAACTCGAAACAAAACTCGTACGCTGCTCTGTTTCCTTCTCCGGCCACCCAGGTCTTCCCCCTTCACGGTGGCCATCCCAAACGCTTCCTAGGACCTCTCTGAACTTCACACCACTCACCATAACCGTCGTCTCTACCCCAACCTTCACGACTTTCCGTTTGAACATCACGGCCAAAACAGAGCACACAGGTACTCTTTGTCGTATAGCCTCCACTGTGTACTCCTCCGTCACGGCAACACACTCAGTCGAATCTTGGGACCTCCAGGAGTCTCACTCTAACCTCTAATTCCCTCGACTCTCGCCCTAGGTCCACGACTTAGCTTCTGAATCCAAACGACAAAACAGAGCAAAGAAACGGGGGTGAGGATTTACCTGTCCTCCTGTCGCCGTCGTGAGCTCAGCCGTGAGCTAGTAGCTCCTCTTGTCTTCCTCCATCCTCTCAGCACCTCCGCTTGCCTCGAGTGATCGATCACGGCTGCATCACCACCCAACTTCTCTGTTTTCCTCTGAGTTTCCTCCCTGCTTTCCCGTGACTCTCACACGTCTCACACACGAGCACAAAACCTCCCTACTCCCTCACTGTCTTCCTCTCAAGTTCTGATCACTCCTCACTCATCAATCCACACCACCACACACAATCACCGTCCACTTTTCTCTCAATCTCCCCTCTCTGTTTTCTGTTTGGTGCGAAGAACCAACACGAACTCAGCCCCAAATAATTGGACCGTGTGTGCTAGAAACCTCTAGCCCTCCTATACGTGTCACCAATCTCTCAACTCCTCTCCCAAGTGGCTCAATCTCAGCCCTCCATCTTCCCTCTCTGTTGCACAAAGCCCAAGTTGCAAAAAGACCAAAATGCCCTTCCTAGAACCTCAAAATTACAACTTTGCCACTACCTTTCTAGACCCGTAGCTCCCACATCGTACGTCCGATAAATACGTGTCTCCCGTCATCGAACTCAGGACGATGAGATCTATCTAGCGGTCCTAGGTCAACATACCAAAACCCGTTCGTACAAAAAGTCAACTTTTCCCCCTATTTTACCCAAATTACGGTTATGCCCCCAACCTTCCAATCATCATAACTTCCTCCTTGGATGTCGAAATCAGGCGTGCAACCTGCCTATGGATTCGTGACGTCCTAAACTACGTCCTGGTCACCGGTCAAAGGCCATTGGACCACCCGAACTAAAAGTCAACTTTTTGCTCGAACTAGGGGCAAAATCGTCATTCTATACTAACGACCTTATTGAGACTAACTAACCACTGATTAAGCTCACTAATCCTTTACTAGTCACTGTCTTACCTTCAATTTCTAGGATGGGTCGTTACACTGCACCCTCAAGGTTTTATTTTCGGGTGCTCACGGTGCAACTTCCCAGAGGGTCACCCATCATGGAATTCCACCAGCCTCAACTCGCTTAACTTTGGGGTTCCAATCCCCCCTAAAGCCACTGAACTCCCAAAAGGCCTCATGCTAGATAGGTGTGTGCCTACACCTTTAAGGCACACCACCATTCCCTTCCCAGACCATTCCCCCTCGCAGGAATGTGGGATAGTTCACCGTTCCGTCCAGGACACGGGTCTTACAATCCACCCCCCTCAGGGCCCAGCGTCCTCGCTGGCACACTTCCCAGTCGGGGCATGACTCTGATACCATTTTGTCAGGACCCGACCCTCCTCTGTCAGGTCCCGACTCATCTAGCATGATATTATCCTCTTTGGACCACAACAATACTCAACGGCAAGCCTGCGCCCTCAAGGTTTTGTTTTTGGGAGCTCACGATGCAACTTCCCAGGGGGTCACCCATCATGGAATTGCACCAGCCTCAACTCGCTTAACTTTGGGGTTCCAATCCCCCCCAAAGCCACTGAGCTCCCAAAAGGTCTCATGCTAGATAGGTGTGTGCCTACACCTTTAAGACACACCACCATTCCTTTCCCAAACCATTCCCCCCTCGCAGGAATGTGGGATTGTTCACCGTTCCCTCCAGGACATGGGTCTTACATTTAGTAGAAGCATTGTGAATTAGTGAGTAACCTTAAAATGTGATATGGACAGGTTCGTGATGTCCGATGATAGAGGATTAGCCAGGAACGTTGTATTGCATGCGTATCGAGGCGGCAACGCGAATGGTTTGTGAATAGACTTTGCTTTCTAAACTATGATGCATGCATAAATGTTTTCTATGTTTCCTACCTATAATTTAGATAATTATGATTATGATATCTGTGATTTACAGTTTTGCACGTATTTCGAGATATTTACGTAATTGCACATTTTACGAGATATGGATTTATGCTGTGATTTAATAATGGTTTTGATACTATGATTTTGGGATTTAAATTATGATTTGATTTCAATGGTTTATGAATGGATTTGGAAAAATGATTCCGATAAACGTGATTTCTGGATTTGGATTCAGAATGATGATTTTAGATTCGACTTGGGATTCGAAATGGTGATTTCGGATTCGGATTTGGACATGAATTTGGAAATTGTTTTAAAATGGTTTTGGATTGGATTTGCTGGATCTGGTATTAGGTTTAAAGACCCGGATATGATATGTGACGAGGGCGGCCCTGAATATGTGATTGGGTTTAAAGACCCGGATTGAGTTTAAAGATTCAGGAGTTTAAAGACTCGGACATTGTGATTTCCCTCGTAGGCCTATTGAGTTTAAAGACTCGGGAATTTAAAGACTCAGATGGACATTGAGGCCTGTTGAGTGTAAAGACTCGGATATATATTGAGTTTAAAGACTCGAATAGATCCTGCAGGTTCGATTAATGGAAATGTGTTTTAAATGTGTTTCGGATTTTTGTGATACACTAATGGTTTTCACATGGTTTCCAGATGTTTTGGGCTATGACCTAGATGATATGGATTTTGATGGTTTTGGGTTAAGGCCCTGGATTTTAGAAACTGACTTGAGTAAAGAAATGATTTCTGGTTTTCCTAAACTGTTTAGGACTTTGGACATGAAATGGTTTTCGAATGCATGCATTGGTTTTACGCGGAGGGTATAACTGTATTTTCTTGAAAATGTTTGCTGAATTTATTATTGATTTTTGTCCATCACAGTCCTTTATGTTTTTCGATACCCTCCAGGTTGATGTGCTGCTGGCTGTTGTAAGTGAGACGGAGACATCAGACATGCGATCCATAGTGATACTACAAACTCTGGTTAACTCAAGTTGGTTTTTGGTACGTTGACTTGGGTATCCCTTGTCTGGCTTGCGTGTTCCACAGGGGTTGAATGGGTGTTTAGTCTTCGTGTCGCATGTGGGTTAGATGGGAGCATGACTTAGCCCTTAATCCCGGGGGATTGAGGGTGGGTCGTGTCAGAGAATGAGATGTATGCCAAATTAATCCAATCGAGCACCAAACGCTTGACTAAATAGCCAGTCTATCTGGTGGACAGATTAGTCTATCTGACTGAAATACAATATTACATACCAAATGCTTGACTAAATAGTCAGTCTATCCACTAGATAGATTAATCTATCGAACTGAAATACAATATGGCGTATCAAACGAGACCTAAAAGGACTATATAGATTCTGGAAGACATGATGAGTGCATGCGTACTACAATTAAAAGGAAATGGGGATTAACATCTAACATGCATTGACGGAGTTTCTTACAAAAATAGTTATCAGTCTAATATCAGATGGCTCTGTTTGAGGCACAATGCATGACACCTATTTTTTGGACTGAGGCAGTCGAAAGGAAATTATTAACACTCGTGATTATGTATATGACAAAAGAAAAATCAGGGTTATTAGAGATAGATTGAAGGCAGTTCAGGATCATCAGAAAAGTTATGCCGACTGCCGAATCAGAGACCTCGAGTTTAAGGTAAAGAATTGGATTTTTCTGAAATTATCCCTTTGGAAGGCATTGTACAGTTTGGTAGACGCGTGAAGTTTAGTCCTCGCTATATTGAGCCTTATGAGATTACCGAGAGGATATGCATGATGGCATATAGACTAACATTATCTCCAGAACTCTCTAAAGTTCACGACGTGCTTCATGTGTCGGTGCTTAGAAGTATCTGTATGATAAGCCTCAAGTGTTAGGGGAGCAGCCTATTAAACTCAGTGATGAATTGAGCTTTGAAGTGCAACCTGTATAGATTTTAGACCGGAAAGACAGGGTGCTTTGTCAAAAAAAAATATTCCCCTAATAAAGGTTTTGTGGAGGAATTACAACATAAATGAGGCCACATGGGAGCTCGAGGCACTAGTGCGGATCTATTATCCACAACTATTTAAAGGGCAAGTAAGAATTCCGGGGACAAAATTCATTAAGGGGGTAGGTTATAACAACCCAAAAATTAAATTATTATGTTTTCGTAAATTAGATAGGCAAATTGACTCTTTTATCCTTGTCTTTATTAGGAGCCCGAAAGTTACAATTTTTTTTACGAACTTTTTCTGAGCTTTTTAGAACTGTTGTGTAGGTCTCAAGCTTACGAGTTCATAGACATGCTGACAGGACCGCCCCCGAAGGGACATTGATAACCGTGCCCGGTCCTCCTCCTTTCTGGCAAGTCGCCTGAAGTTCCCAAAATACCCTCCGTACTTGACAAACAAGGGATAGCCACACACGTACTCACTCATGCCTCCACCTCTCGATCAGCCTCGACCAACGCGCCATGACCTGGAGGGTCAATAAAAACACAAAAGGTGTGAGTGGACAAAAATGAAACAGTTTATAAAACAGTTACAGAAAGACGTTTCTACCCTCCACGTAAAACCAATGCATGCATTCGAAAATCATTTCACAATCCATTTCATTTCCAATATAAGAAAAACCGTGTATGAAAATCAAATCATTTTCCTTTTCTTAACCTTCGGGTCTTAGCCCACAATCATAAACACAGGGCCTCCGCCCAAAATCATGAATCAATCCAAGTACGTAACATAATCCAAAAATCCATCAAAACCACATAAACTAGGCCACTTCCCAACACATTCAAAAATATCAGAAATCAACATTAAACCACAAGTCAATCAGTTTTGCTGGATATCAATTACCGAGTATTTAAACTCACAGGCCTTCCCGGGATATCAACGAGTCTTTAAACTCAGAACATAATCAATAGGCCTCGAGGGGTATTACAATAACCGAGACTTTAAACTCTGAGTCTTTAAACTGAATCCGGGTCTTTAAACCCAATCCGGGCCCGCCCCCGTCATCAATTAACCGAGTCTTTAAACTCAAAACATGATCCAGCAATAGCACCGGGTCTTTAAACCCAAAACCATTTGTATATCACAACAATCCAGGATCCATCGTGATCCAAATTCCAAAACCAATCTGAAATCATATTTTGTCATAATAGGACTTATGTCCGAATTTTGCATTCAAATCCCCAATCATATTCACCATCCATTTCCAAATCCGAATTCGCAATAATGATTCTGTAAGCTATCATCCAGAACCGTCATCCCAAACCCAAATCCGAAAATCCACTTTCAAGTTTCTGAAAATCGAAATCTCAATCATCAGAATTACTTTTATGCCCTGGGCCTCAAGCCCGAAATCACCTTTCCCAAAATCCGTTTAAATCTTTGAAATCAAATCATATTTCAAATCCCAAAGTCAAAGCATCAAAACCATGATCAAAACACAATATATTTGAAATCTCGTAAAATGCGCAAATCCGTAATAGTTTTGAAATACGTGTCAAAACCGTAAGTCATACTCACAATCACAATCAAAATATCCTTAAAACATCATACATACAAATCATGTGAAATCGTTCATCAAACCATCACCAAGGCATAAGAGAAACCATAGTCCCGAAATACGTGCAATTACATATTGCATATCAAAATACGTATAAATACAAAAATCGTAATTATCAAAAGTCATAATCATAATCATAGAAATTGTAGAAACATTTATGCATGCATTAAATTTTGAAAGCAAAGTCCACTCACACACCGTTCATAACGCTCGTTTTCGCACTACACGCGTTTCCGTAATTTCAGACATTTTTCAGGAATCTTGAATCCTGTCCGAAATCATTCTTTAGTGTCACTAAGGACTCAAATAACATCATACTAATTTCCCATAATTTTTTGGGAATTAAATATTAATTAAAAACGTAATTTAAACCTTCAGACCCTCGAAACAATATCGAAACGGTGTCCGATTAACTCGAAACCAACGCTAAAATATTTGTTACATTGTATAGGACAAAAGTCGTGTTGAACTCACATAGAAAATCTGGCCCACGCGGCCTCACACGCTACCGTGAGTGGCTGCGCGTGAAACTCACGCGCCTGCTACAGTGACAGCTACAGTCATCGTCTTCACCCGACTAGCCTGCAAACGGGTTGTTCAACCTGCAACACAGCCCGGTAAAATCCCTATCAAAACTCACTCAATTCCATTCCTTCTTCCACCTAAATCCTTCCTTTACATTTTAATTTAGGTTATCATTCATTAATTACCCTCAACAAGCTCTAAATCGATCAATCCACCCGTGATCAAACAAACGGGTTAATCTCTGAAACTCACCCGAATCAACCCAGTTTTCATATTAACTTAAACAGAAGCTTCATAGGACCTAAACGAACACTAAACCATAATCAATTTCAGGAAAACTTACCCGTAGGTGATCGTCCTCAAGCCTGAAATTTCTCCAAAACTGGAACTTGGGTTCCTGGCCAAACCGTGACCGATTCCCTTCGATATTGATACAGTTGAACTCTAAATGATCCCAGAAGACTGTTTCTAACCTTGGTTTTGTTCCTCTCGACTTACAATTTAACTTTCGAATTTCCCTCCAATTTTTTCCAGTTTTTTCCCGTTTCTGTTTCTCTCGAATTTTCAGTGTTTCTCTGCTCCAAATGACTCTCTCTCGAATCACTCTCACTCCCTATAATCAAATCAGACCTCACGGAAACCCAAGGGAATCTCATTCCCACTGTGTAAATGGTTTCCCGCAACAGACCAAAAACCAAATTTTAAATTCCCCCCCCCCTCCCCCGTGCACTGTGATCTGTCACCAGCCACACCAAGTTGTTCCCACTAACTCAAAGCTGTCCCAAGGCGATCAGACCACCCAAGCATAGGGGTTCAGTCCCTGTTTCCACGGTTTCAAACAGTGCCCGTGTGGAATTACTGTTTTGCCCTTCTGCACAAAATTACCAAAATGCCCTTCCTCTTTCTAGATCCGTAACTCATCCGTCCGATGTTCGTTTTCAGCGTGCCGCTTGTCTACGGACTCAGGGCATCGAGACCTACCTAACGGTCCTCGAATCCCGTGAAAAATAGTGGTAAATCAAAAAGTCAACATTTCCCCATTTTCGTCCTAATTACGAAAATACCCTTGAACTTCCGAACGTCATAACTTCTTCCCTGATCGTTGAAATTGGACGTGCCACCTGCCTATGAACTTGTGACGTCCCAAACTATGTCACAGTCATCGGGTCGTTACACATGCTGTAATGACCTGTCCTGGGAACTGGGGTTAAGGAAGTATTTAAGGTGAGATTTTACATAATTGCACGTTTTTCGAGAAAGTTCGGTTTTCAATACGTTTTACGAGAAAAGTGTGATTTCTGAATATGTTGCTATGGATTTGGGATTTCAATGGATAAGTGGTTTAAATGTTCATAAAAGGATTTTGAAACATGATTCGGTGATTAACGGGTTTCGGTTTTGACATCGGATTTCGAGAATCGGAATTTGGTTTTAAAGTTGAAAAGTGGATTTCCGGATTTGGGTTTGGAATGACGGTTCTGGACGCCGGAAGGGCATCAGACCGGTGATTTCGAATTCAGGTTTGGATGTGGATTGATAAATGGTTTTCAAATGGTTTTGGATTGGATTTGCTGGATCTGGTTATTGGGTTTAAAGACCCGGATTATATTTGACAGGGGACGGGCCCGGATTGAGTTTAAAGACTCGGGAGTTTAAAGACTCGGATATATTGATATTTCCCCCGTAGGCCTGTTGAGTTTAAAGACCGGGAGTTTAAAGATTCGGATATTATTGCGGCCTGGATTGAGTTTAAAGACTCGGGAGTTTAAAGACTCGGATAGGTCCAGCAGGTTTGATCGGTTAATGATGACTTGATATTCATGGTTTATGATGCGGTTTTACGATGCTTATGATATGATTTTTATAACTGTTTTTATAATGATTTTGCAAATGTTTTTATGATGATCGTTACGTGATGTATAATTGGTTTTAGTAACTGGGTTATGCATGTGGTTTCAAAACGGAGGGTGAAAACCCTGGTTTTATTTTGAAATCGTTTTCGGAAATTTTTTCTTATTTATGGTCCACTCACACCTTATGTTTTTAAATTACCCTCCAGGTCGTGGAGCTAGAGCGGGGTTTCGGCGTCGAGGCAGCGTCAGAGGCATAGAAGTTACGAGAGCGACCCCGAAGTATTTTAAATTTTTCCGTGTGCGTGTATCTAGTTACCGGTTTCCTTTCTTTTGTATTTAGTACTATGCTTTGTAAACTTTAACTTCGGGATGTTTTATATAGTTTCTCCTGCGTCTGACGGTGTAGTTTACTAGTTTACGTTAGTGTTGTGTCGGGGCGTCAGACGGGAGCAGGATTTACCTCGGTTTTCGGGGTGAAACCGGGGTGGGTCCTGACACATGCGGCACGTAGAAATCGGGTCGTTCCAAATTTTCCCTTTTCCGAAAGTTCGGGTCGTTACACATGCGGCACGTAGAAATCGGAGTTCAAACAGGATATTTATGGGTCTGGAACGGATTGTTATGCTGGGCTGTGTGCTTATAGGTTGAGTCATCACTTGACTTTTGGATCAAGCATGGATTGATGACATGTGTCACCATCATGTAGGCAGTTAAAAGGCCACTGTCACTGTACAACATCATTTCATCTTTATTTTGTGACTGTGAAGCTGAAACCTAGAGGAAACAAGCATCAAGTACAATCAGACTTTTGATTTTAGAACTAAACACCATGAAGAAGCAACACCATCAATCACTCCTCACCATTACGAGCAAAATCCTATAAACTTTGGAAAGAAATACCCACGACAAGGTTTTCGATCGAATTTCCAATCAAACTAGGCTAGACCGCTCTAAGAAATTCATAGGAGAATACAGCTCGGGATTAATCTACTTGGACAGAGTACCGTTGCATAGAGTCAGGGGTGGACTTTGTGATGGAGGCATAGTTTTACCATTGCACACTCGAGAACTTTTCAAAATAGGGTTTTGGTACTTTTTATTGTACAACTACCTCGATGCTATGTATTATTGTTTAACTGTTTACCTTTATAGTTTAAACGGTTAAGATGAGTTGGTTTTATATGTAGCTTTCCCTTGTCTAACAGGCTTTTGTCGTATTGTAATTTTAATAGTCAAAGGTATTTTAGAACTTTGGTTTAGCTGTACGACAGGAGAAAACCCTTTCACAACCGAAGTATTTTTAAGAAGGGTCCAGTCAATGGTGGTACGGTTGTAGTGGTGATGATGATTATAATAATATGGTGGTGAGATTTTACTTAATATATCATATACTTTATTTTTATTTCTTTTCAGGCTGTCTCCTAAAACTTAAATTTTTTATTTATTTATAAAAGTAAGGTCATTTCTAGCAAGTAAGGTTGTTAATTCATCCTGAAAAAACGAACTAAATCGGAACCACCCGAAAAAAATTGAACTGAAAAAAAAAACCAAACTGAACCAATAGGACCAAACTAAACTTGACCCAATTCAGTTTTTGTTTTTAGCAGTCTGCAACTGTTTCTTACTAGACCGAACCAAAGACCCTGTTTTAATCAAACTACGTCATTTTGGCTAGATAATTCACTACTTTTACTTCGATATTATCAATGTTCAGTTCACAACACTTATCTCCTTCACTTCACTCCCCATCCTCACACGAGTCATGCTCAGTGCCGGTCCAAACATACAGGGGCCTAGGGCAAGCGTAAAAAATGGGCCCTTAATTTATATATTTAATTATTAAAAATAAAATTTTTTATGAGTACATATCATCCAAATTGTTAAACAACTTATTTTCGACTTAATCATCCTCCTTAAAATGTAGGCATGAATTTGCTTCCATGGATCCAGGGTAACTTGTATTGCAAAAGCACCAAGCACACTGATAAGAATCGCAACAATAAGAATTATTGGTTCCTTTTCCCTTAATTCACGTAAGAGTTCAAATACAACGTCGCATTTATGTGATTTGATATCCAGAAAACAAAGATACTCATATAACAGTAATCTTTTCAGTCAACGAATCAAAAAGGTAATTCTGAACGAAATTTAATATTAAATAATATAAATCAAGAGATATTATTATTAAGAAGGGAATAAAGGTAATTCTGAACGAAATTTTAGTTCCTTCATCTTCTCTTCCGTAGGTGATCGAATAAAGAAGGGAATATCCCAATAAATTAATGGAAATTTGACCAAAAAACTCATAATTTGGAAAGGAAAAATCAGAAATTCATCGGACCACATATGAAAGATCAAAGGAAATCAAAGGACGAAAAGGGAAAATAAAACTTACCTGTAGAGTCTGAAGCTTGAAGCGAAGTGAGACACAAGTCAAAATAATAGAGAGAGACTACGAAGTAGAAATCGATTGAAACATTAATGGATTGAAACACAAATTGATTGAACATTGGACTCCATGCCACCATTATGAAAGAAATCAGATTGAGAGGACCCTTTATTGAACCGTAGTCGACATTCCGCATCTCAAATTTGATATGTTCTTCTTCTTCTCTTTATTTTTTTCAATAAAATTTTAAAAAGTTTGGACCCTATATATTGTTTTCAATATAAGAAAAATTTGAAAATTTTGGGCCCTCTATTATTTTGGGCCCAGGGCTTAGGCCCCTCTTGCCCCCTTTAATGGCCGGCCCTGGTGATGCTGCCAACCACCATCTCAATTCTCAAAACCCTTACGACTCACCGCCTCACTGCATGCATCCTCACTTGTCTACCACTCTCCCATTATCTTTCTCAGACTCTCATCCCAAAACCTTGAACCCATTCAAACCTCACAAACTCATCTCTTTTATTCTGCTAATCCACTTCACTCACATACAGTTGTGACTCGAGAGGATTCCTTCATTACCTTCATTGCCTATGTTGCCTCCATCGTCCCCATCGCCTCCGTTACACCCATCATAATCGTAGTCATGCGGTTGCCTCCATCGCAAAGATGCTTTCATCGTCTTCTTTGATAGTATCCACGCTGTTGAGGATCACTTAATCACTCAACCACTTGGATACTTGGGACGTTATTGGGGATTTGTAAGGGCAAAGAAAAAATCAAGAAAAATTGATCCAGATCCTGAACTAGTCGGTCCGGTTTAAACCAAAGGTAGTACGGAATTAGTATCAATACTGAAAATGAGATTCAGTTCGATTTCGATATTTTCAAAACACCGAATTGAAAAAACCGATTAACAGCCCAATTTTCAAGGTCTTCCTAAAAGGCAACCTAAATATAAATTTAAGACGCCAAATATTATTTTTAATGAAAATATAGGGGCTATATTTTATTATCTCTAGCAGTTGAGAGCTCTCGTATATTTCGTTTAATATTTTATAATTTTATATATCTTTTAGTTTAATAAATTAATAAATACACTAAAATCACATTTCAAATATGTGACTAAATAAAATATTTCGTATGTTTTTTTTTGTCACGTGGTTGCTCGTAAAATTTGAACTTTTTATTTTTTTTGAGTCTTACATTTGTATTTGTCATATCACCCCTTTTACTTGTTCATGCATACCAAACCCAAACCCGATCAAACATCCAACCCCAATCCAAACCCTTACCCCATATGATCATGTCTGAGGAACTAAGAGAGTGAGTGGAGGTTGATGAAGGTGAGGACGGTGGCAGGAGGCGGCTGGGCCGCCGTGCACGGTGGAGAAGAGGTCAGATGCTTGGTTTTGATTTTTGGATTCAATATTTCGATTTGGGCATCATGGACGGTTTTGAGTCTTTGGATCATGTTTATTAGGTTGTTAGGGGTGATATGACAGGAACCGTGGGAAGGTGCTGCCCAGGGAAAAATTGGAAGCTTTGAACCGTGGGATTCAAATCAAAACGGGTCGAATTTAAGGGTTTTCCTTAGGATTAGGGATTTGAATAGATGGAAAATGATGAAATAGGAAGTTTAGGATTGATTTGGAAGGAATTGGACGAAAATGGGTGAGAAACCAGGCAGGAACGGTCACGCCAGTCCAGGCAGACCGGCTGCACAGGGCTGAACCAGCCGGACTGGGTTCACACCGGGTTAAAGACAATCCACAGTGCGGGTCGTGGCTCCCACGCACAGGGGCTGTTACCGGCGCGTGTGGGCACGTGGCGTACTTTCTAGGGAAGGTTCCAACATGTAATTTCATCTATTCGATGTAACGAATATTTTGGGACTGGTTTCGTGTCAATCGGACATCGTTTCGATATAGTTCGGTTTGTTCGAAGGTTTAGGTTCGCGTTTTAAAAATAGTTAAAAATTCTGGAAAATTACGGCGCTTTAGTGAGGGGTTATTTCAGTAGTTAGTAACCTTCTATTATGATTTGGACAGGTTCGGGAATCCCAGACGCGACGATTGACCCGGGAGAGGCGTATGGCACGCGTATCGAGAAGCGGCTTCGGACGGTCTGTGAGTGGACCTTTCTTTCGAAATTGATGCATGCATAAATGTTTTATAAGTGTTTTAATATATGTTTTTTGATGCCATGAGTGCATTTGTTTGTGGTAGCCTAGGATTTACGTATTTGCACGTATTTCAAGATTTTCAGTTTTATACGGTGCTTATACGTGGTAGGTTTTCAATGAGGGTTTAATGAACGGATTTTGTATTTGGAAATATGAATTCGGGCATGAGACCCATTTGATTTACAAACCCTCAGACTTAGAGTCCATTTGATTTGACGAGAAATCGGGCTGGAGGCCTATTTGAGTATACGATCGGGCCAATGGCCCCGTTGGTTTACGAATTCGGATTTGTAGCCCAGTTGGTTGTAATCTAGGGCTTGAGGCCCCTTTGACTGTAGTATCGGGCATGAGGCCCTGTTGATTTATGGTTTCGGGCTTAGGGCCCAGTTAGTCGTGATATCGGGCTAGAGGCCCAGTTGATTGTGAAATCGGGCTTGAGTCTCAGTTCGGTTTATGAAATGAGAATTCGGGTATGAGATCCTGTTGAACTGTGGATTTAGGCCGAGGCCTGTGAAAATGGAATTGAATCAGATTCGAGGAATCCTGTTGAGATGAATCGGGTATGAGACCCAATTGAAATGTGCTTTGAGAAAGAAAGAAAGAGTTTGAAAATGTATTATACCCTCCATATGATTGATTTGGTCTCCTCTAGACGTCGACCTGGAGAGTCACGATCCACAGACCAGAATGGGTATCCCTATAGGGATCCCGTTCCAAGAGTGGGAGTTATGATGTGGTCCCGGACCAGATTTTGGAGAGATGTTCGGACTAGATCCGGAGATAGAGCTCAAACTAGATCTAGAGATAGAGCCTCCCAGACAGAGAAATCCTGGGGTTAGACTCAGAGTGAGGCCCCGAGTAGTGTGCACACTAGTATAGATTTGATGAATCGTGACATATATCGGGGATGTGTTCCCTAGGGGCTATGTGCTCCGAGTTGGTTTCTTCTCGAAAGTGTCGTGGATGGGTTATACTTATGAGTATACGTATGAGGTTTTATGGAAAGTGATTTGGGGGCGGAGACCCCGTGTTCCATGTTTTAGAAAGTGATTTGGGGCGGAGACTTGTATTTGATATTTTGGAAATGGTTTGGGGCAGAGACCCCAGGTTCTATGTTTTGGTATTTCACTAAGAACAGATTTGGGCAGAGTCCCACTTGTGTTTGATTTGGGCTGAGTTTCCATGTATTGATTAATGGTTTTAAGATTGTGATTTCGAGTCGGGGACCCATAAATGGATTTATGGTTCATGACGGTTTATGGGGACCGGCATGAACCCTTGAAACGTTTTTATGGTTCATGACAGTTTATGGGGACCTGGCATGAACCCTTGAAAGGTTTTGAGAATTTTTTTCAAATGGTTTTATGAACGTTTTCATAAACGGTTTTTGAATGCATGCATATGCTTTTAGTGAAGGGCATAAAGTATGTTATTTGAAAATGTTTTATTAAAATATTATTTTGTCCACTCACAATTTTCGTGGTTTTAATGCCCTTCAGGTTGATCGTGGATACGGGCTGTAGCAAAGATGGTGACATCACACTCCTCCTCCTACGATCCTGGCGTACTCTAGAAGCCCCGGTGCGGGCTAGAGACGGAATTTTCCCTGGCCTGACACTTCATGTCAGACGAGATCAGGCTCGTCCCACGTTAATCCCGGGGGATTTGGGACGGGTCCTGACAAAGTGGTATCAGAGCAGATTGGCTCATGTGATACTCATGGTACTCTGATACTAGTGGTATCAGAGGAGGTTGGCTCATATGATACTCATGGTACTCTGATACAAGTGGTATCAGAGCAGGTTTTTCCCTCGGAGAGTGCGCGCAGGTCGAGGATGTGATGTCTCTGCAGTTGTAACAGCCCGTTATCAACCTGATGGTTAGGGTATTAGTACGAGGATTCAGTGGAATCAGATCCTAATTAGAGTTGTTAGCATGTAATGAAATGGTTTAAGAGTTCGATTGGCATTGGATGCCACGTATTTTGAGGAAGTGGATCCCGAGTAGGATCAGTATTCGTGTTAATCCAACGGCTTAGAGCCGTAGTGTTACTGGTGAATAGGATGCAGTGGACTAGTAGACACCGTATAACGACTTCCGAGTCGAGACCGTTATCAGTCGTGTCATGTCGGATTGGAGAGTGTGCTATAGAGGGCAGCTGAGGTCATGGTTGACCCTAGTGAGATTGTTGGGAATAGGAACGTGTGACCCAATTTGGCATGAGAGGCCATGTTTCGATCTGTCGAATCCCAGAGGGATGTCAACTGGCAGTGGATGCCCGGAGTAGTGTGGTGTGACACGATAGGATACGATTGCGACGTGTAACTGTTGTGCAGTGTTAGGCACGGAGTATAGCCAAGTTATTATGGAGGCCAGCGGCTGAGAGCCGTAGAGTTACGAGAGGATGAGATCCTCACAGTGTAGTTACTGGTTTTTCAGACACCAGTATCGGAGTACGACGACTCTTCAGAGTCGAGAGCGAGGGATCAGTTAGGATGGTTGGGCTGCAGCGGGCATCCGAGTTTGTGATAACCCTAGTGAGTGATTGATTGGACAAGTTACCAAGAGTGTGGTACTTTTCGACTGGATCCTGAAGTGGACCGATTGGTGGATGTTACGTGCGGAGTGGTTGGTACCGGCGGTGAGTCGACCGCATAGATTTGGAGTCTCGATGGCAGAGTGTTTCTGAGATTGGTCTACACGAGGTTGTGGCAGACGCTGCTATCGATGGATGTAGTTGAGTCTTATCAAGTTGCATAGGCTCAGGTTTCCGTGACGATTGTGACGATGGGATTCATCAGTCGTGACAATGATACGAGGTTCGTGAGTAACACACAGTACGAGCATAGATTCTGGATTCGACTAGGTTACGGCTGAGTACGATCGCAGAATGAGATGCTGACGTTGGTGTTGGCAAACTTTCTACGCTACCTGTATGACGTGACTGTGACGATAGCTATCCTTGGTTGAATTACACGAGTGTGCGTACTGGAGTTGATCTCGTAGAGTTGGGACGTGCGAATCGGTATGCAGAGCTGTGACGATAACTAGCCCTTTAACGTTATACCCCCCCCCCCCCCCCAACCCCCCCCCCCCCCCCCCCCCCCCCCCCCCCCCCCCCCCCAAAAAAAACCAACTTATGCATCGACAACTATCCCTATAAACATTTGGTCTCTCCAAAAATAAGGTCGGCACTTGATCTATATATATAATGGGTCTCTTCTTAGAGCTCTATCATTTCGTGGTGGATCTGACTTCATTCTCTACCCCTCTTGTCCTTTGCCTGCTCTCCTCCCCCTGCACCTTCTCTTCCGCCACACTCTCTTTCAGCTCTCTTTACTCCTTTTCCTCTTTGCCTTTCCCGGTGAGCTTTGGTTGATCTTTTCCTTCTATAGTAGATGATGGCGTTTACAGACCTCCTTGCTTGTGAGTGGGAGCCTGAGCAGAAGACTTTGCATTTCCTCCCTGTGCGGGTTGCTTTGCAGTTGGGTGTGGAGATTTCTGACTTGCGTACTTTTATTTTTCAATTTATTGTTAGTTTTTTTTTTCTTTTTTTGTCTTTCATTTGCATTTGTTTCCTTAATTAATCCAACAACTCTATTGAGTGTGATGTGTCACCCCCCTTTGTGGGTGTAAGTTGATGATGAGTGTCCAACTCACTATGAATGGCCTTTTTTGGCAATGGTGAGACGTAGTGGTGTGGATGATGCAGTCAGAATCTACTGTGGGAAGTTGTGGTGGTAATAACCCTTCCTTTTGTGTGGGTTTCAAAGCTACGATATTATGTGTTTCTAGTATTTCCAATGGGTTTTGCTGTTTGCTGGGAGGTGGATTTCCGTCAGTTGGCTAAATTTGAGTCTTTTACTAGACATTTATGTCAGTTTGATGTAATTTGGAATGTGGAAACTCTCCCTTTATCGAAGAATATCACAACCAAAATTTTGATCATTTCTAGTTCTATTTAATAAACTGTGCTCTCCTTAATTAAAAATTTTCATATAGAACACTTCCTAGAGATAGGTTTTTATCCAAAGTTCTTAAAATTTTCCCTTTAGTCCAGATTCAGGACTTTGCTAGAGATGAGGTCTAAGGAAATTTTTTTATCTTATATTTTTATTTTCTAAATTCATTTTTAAAACCAAGTTACCAAATACGTTTTACAACTATTTTTCATAACTGAAAAATGAAAAATTATTTTGCAAAACGATATTAAATGAATCTTATATTAGAATGTGCTCAAAATACCAAAATATGGCATTTATCTTGAAGAGCCAGTTATATACGGCTTCCCTTTTGACATGGCTATAGGCAAGTTGATATAAATTGTGTGGTTCATTTACATTTGTTTTAAAGCAAAAGCTACAGCATTCTTTTGTGTGTGTTTTCTAATTGGCTCAACTTTGGCCATATGAATTTGCTTCGGAGATAGATGTCCAATGGCACAATGCATTTCATTCCCTCAAGTTATAAACTATGCATGCATTCAAACATAAAATAAATCTGTATCAAATCAAATCATAAATACCGGATTTCAGTTAAAATCAAATCACAAGCCATTGGATCCAAAAATTCATAAAATGTATATAACCCACGCAGCCTATCTTTCCTTAAAATCCCTGTTTATTAAATTATGTGATAAAACCCGAACACACATATCTGAATCCCATCAAAACCAATTCTCTATTACCCTGAGCATCAGTTGGCTGGGAAAAACCCTGAGTTTCGGCTGCTTGGGAAAAACTCCAAGCTTCAACCGTCTAGGAACTACCCTAAACATAACCGTTTGGGAAAAACTCTAGTTTCGGATTCTTCGAAATTATCCCGAGTTTCGGTCGTCTGGGATAAAATCCGAGTTTCGACTGTCTAAAAAATCTATGCCACGCGTAGACAGTGAAATATCACAGTATTTGTCGATGACGGTCTACAGTGGAAAACATTCCATGGAACAAATCCAAAAATTTTCTTTTAAAACAAATCCTTCACTCAAATTCCAAGTCAAAATTTTTCAACCTGGGCCTAATTCTCAAACACTATTTCCACAAAATTGCAAAACATGTCTCCAAAAACAATATTTTGAATAAATATTCTAAATTAAAAATAACAAATAAATATTTAGAATCATTTATTCAGACCATTGCAACCCAAATCATGCAATAAAACATTTCAAACATTTAATTATGTATGTATTACAGTTTACAAAATAAATGTCCACTCACAGTTTTCCCACACAACTCAATCCCGAACTGCGTACTCCTATGCAGTCTATGGAGCGGTTCAGCTGATCAAATATAATAATTAAGGGTCACTAACGTTAAATATAACTTCATATTCAAATCCACTAAAACTCAGAATAACACACGCATCTTTAACACTAACACCATCACTTCAGATGCTTTGAAGATTTAGAAAGTAAAAAACATGAGAACATGCACCACTTACATAGAGAAATCTTCCCACACGCTTCCACGCACTGGCAGAAGCCTGGCGGGTCCTTCCACTCACAGCCACGCGCCTTGAACACGTCACAAACGCCTCCCGCCCAACTACCATGTGTCATGCCATGTCAGTTCCATATCATCACCGGATCTAAACTAGGTTTTGGTAGATAGTTACTGGACCCGCCGCCGTCGGCCATTGTTAGGTCATATTTTATGCATTTTGGCATGCATTATTATCATTGATGTAGTATTAATATCTTTCATCACATAGGAGAAAATGATAATTTTTGTGAGAGTGGTGCAGGATTGGACATTATATCGAATTAGAAAGATTTCGGTGTAAAAAGGAAGAAATTCGGAGTTGAAAGAGCTTACTTATGAAGCAAAGAAAAATAACTTGGAAAACAAGAAGCTGTCACTATTCACGCATCACTATTCATGCATGACACTGTTCACGTGAATAGTAACATATTACATATCTTTCCTTATTTGCCCTCATGCTTTCTTACCTATATAAGCCCTCTTTGTCAGGACCGGCCCCGAATCCCCTGGGATTAACGTGGGACCCGCCTGATCCCGTCTGACACGAACTAGGGAAATTCCATCTCTAGCCTTCGTCGGGGCTGTTAGAGTGCGTCAGGATCGTAGGAAGAGGGGAGTGATGTCTCGTCTCTGCTACAGCCCGCATCCGCGTTCAACCTGAAGGGCATTAAAACACGAAAACTGTGAGTGGACAAAATAATAATTTATTAAAAACCTTTTCATACAAAGACATTTATGCCCTTCATAAAAATATACGCATGCTTTCGAAAAACCGTTCATTAAAACATTCATAAAATCATTCAATTTATCAAACATATTCTTGAAATCATTCAAGGGTTCATTCCAGGTTCCCATAAACTGTAACACCCCGGAAATTCAAGGATTTTAATATTGTAATTTAATGTAAGAATTGACGTTTTTACCCTTGTGAATGGTATGGCCAAATTGATGACTTTTTGATTGGTGGGTCAAAAGGACTTTGACCAGTGACCGTGACGTAGTTCGGGACGTCACGTGTTCATAGATAGGTGGCACGTCCAATTCGGACGATCAGGGAAAAAGTTATGGCTGTCGGAAGTTCAGGGGCATTACCGTAATTTGGACTTCAGGGGCGAAAATGTTGACTTTTTCATTTGGCGACTAATTTTCACATGACTCAAGGACCGTTAGGTAGGTCTCGATGTCCTGAGTCCGTAGACAGGCGGCACGCCAAAATCGGACTTCGTACGAGGAAGTTGTGGTCAGAAACGTGAATTCGGGAGTTTCGCGTCTCGGTAATTGTGTCGAATATTTTATTATGAAATTATGATTGGAGGACACCTGGATGAGTGACAAGTGTCACTCATCCATTGGCTAGATTGGATTAGCTCCACTAAGCATTTAAATAGAATTAAAAACCACTTTTGATCTCAGCCACTCATCTGAAAGTACCCCAGATCTAATCTCAACCTTTGATCTCATTCATGAGATTAAATCTGGACCGTCCATCCTTTTCCCTCCATTATATATATATTTTCCCTACCCGACACCCACACACTGCCCATACAACCATCACACCAGCGTACCACCCTGATTCTTGCTTGGTGTGTTGCTGGACTCACTGGAGAGGGCTGAGGCACGGCGGTGAACGGCGGTGGACGGCGGCGAGGTAGGAAAATCCTAAACCCGAAAACTGTCAAAAAACACAGGGATGGAAACTTGAATTCCAACGTGTATGTTTTTTTTCTTTTAACCCTAATCGATTCTAGGGACTAACAGGAACCTATAGGGCTCGATTTCGTGACCAGTGATGGCCTGAACAGAGTGCAAACGGCGACGGGGGAACCGGGTCTGTTCATCGAGGTAAGTCTTCGATTCAGTCCTTGTTTACTGATTTTAATTAGGTAGAACCCTTTATGGGATTGAGACAAACAGTAGGAACAAACCTGAGTTAAAATGGTTGAGAAATGGAGGATTGGTGACCGGGTCATGATCGCGGGTCTGATCGACCCAGTTGCAGAGAAACGGGTTCACCCGTCTGAGGACAGAGGTGATGACGTGGCACCCTGTCAAACCTGTCAGTGATGTGGACCACTCTTGTGTTGACACGTGTCACATGTCAGTGCACAGTCAGCACTGACATGTCAGTGACGTGGCCCACTCAGGGACTGCCATGTGTCAGTGACATGTCAGTGACGTGGACCAGTGCCGTGCTGACACGTGGCACATGTCAGATCTGACGCGTGGCCTGACAGATCAGTGGGGTTGACCAATCGGGTGTTGACACGTGGCACCTGTCAGCATGACGTCATGGTGACGTCAGCAGTGACGGCAGCGGTGACGTCAGCAGGAACTGTTCCTGCGTTGACCAACGCGTTGACCGGCGCGTGGGGGCGCTTGTGAACAGTGTTTTTGGTGGGACTACCACCATCCCTTAGGTTTCGGTGATCCGGATCCAATAGCGGTGGTTTGGGGTCGATCGGAGATCATTAAGTTGGTCCAAATGAGGTCTATTGCCTTGGGAAGCGCGTTCGGGCGGCTTTTCCGGGCCGGTTTCAGCCTAGGATTTCATGGTTGTATGTTAAGGGTTTATATTGACCTTTACGTATACTTTGGACATGACAGGGATTGTACAATTGTACCAGGACGAGGGTATACGTTCGGTTCCTAGCAAGATTGTACTGTGAGTGGGCCCGATTTCATTAAACACTTACATGCTTAAATGTTTTCCGATTTATTTATATGTTCACATGCTGGAATCAAGAAATGGTTTTGATGATATTGAAATTATGGTTATGGCACATTTCACGGTATTTGGGTTTGAACCCCGTCTAATGAAACGTAACGATCGGTTCGAATTTTTATCTATGTATACATATATGTTTTGCATGTGGATATCAATAAAATGTATTTGGTACTGCACTGTATAGATCCATACTTATGATACTGTCTCCTCCGGATGTGGTACCCCGGAGTGGTCATGGCGCATTGCCTGCGAGGGGTCATTCTACGGAGGAACCGGACCGTAGAATGACTCAGGAGCAGGATTGCTTATTTGACGTCAGGGACGTCGAGCGTCTAGGATGTTAGGCGTTTGAGATGCCGTACCCGGACGGGGTTCGGGGATTGGACTCGGAATTGAGACCCGAGTGGCACGCATAGCCTTGAGACTATGACCTTATTGGACGTCAGGGACGTCAGACATCGAGGATGTCAAGATCGGAGTGTATAGTGCAGTGGCTAAAATTATGTTTATGGTTTTATTATATGCCTTATGATACATATTATATGAATTATGGTTTTAAATTCTGATGCATGCATGTTTGGAAAACGGAGGGGTAAATTATATGTTTTACTTACTAAACGATTTTATAAACTTGAGTTTCGGCCCACTCACCCCTTGATGTTTTGGTAACCCCTCCAGGTCGTGCTAATGAGGTAGAGGAGGAACCTGAGGCTGAGGCATAGATCTACTTCTGCGTACCTGAATCCCTGTTGGGTGATTTTATCTGTCAGGACCCACCCCGGTTTCACCCCGAAACCCGAGGTAAATCCCGCTCCCGTCTGACTCCCCGACACAACACCTAAGGAATACTCACTCGAACCCAGTCAAACGCAGGAGTAATTACAAAATATCCCAGAATCCTTATCGTTTACAGAGCATAGCACTACATGACAAGAAAACTAAAAACCGAGAAGGTACACGCACACAGAAGCCTTTAAACTCTTCTAGGATCCCTCACGTCGCTTCTATGCCTCAGACTCTGCCTCGACGTCAAGACCCCGCGCTAGCTCCACAACCTGGAGGGCAATTAAAACAGAAAATGTGAGTGGACCAAAAAGTACCAAAGTTCAAAAACCATTTTATAAGAAAACCGAGTTAAACCCTCCGTTTTGAAACCACATGCATAACCAACAGTTATAAACACATTTATAAAATAATCATTATAAACATCATAAGAAACAGAAACACTATAAAATACCATAAGAAACCACACACGAGTATCAGAAAACTGTTTCATAAACCATAACCACCAAATCATCATTTTCTCGATCAAACCTGCTGGACCTATCCGAGTCTTTAAACTCCCGAGTCTTTAAACTCAATCCAGGCCTTATCATATCCGAGTCTTTAAACTCAAGGCCTACGGGGGAAAATCAATATATATCCGAGTCTTTAAACTCCCGAGTCTTTAAACTCAATCCGGGTCTTTAAACCCAATCCGGCCGGTCCCCCGTCACATATATCCGGGTCTTTAAACCCAATATCCAGATCCAGCAAATCCAATCTCAAAATCATTTGAAAACCATTTACCAATCCACATCCAAACCCGAATCCGAAATCACTGGTCCGATGCCCTTCCGGCATCCAGAACCGTCATTCCGAATCCAAATCCGGAAACCACTTTCCCCTTGAAAACCAACTTCCATTTACGAAATTCGTTTCTAGAACCAAAAACCTTGATCATTGAAATCATGTTCCAAAGTCCACTTATAACCATTGAAAACCACTTATCTTTTCAAATCCCAAAAACCAACCAAAACATATTCGATAAACATAGAATCATAATCAAAACCATAAAACAATTATAGAAAACAGTTATGCATGTTCGAGTTTAAGGAAAGGGTCCACTCACAGTACTGAGCCCTACTCGCGTCCCGAACGTCCAGCCCGTTCCTCGGCTTCCTCGGGAAATCCCGATCCTGTCAAACACCGCCAAATTTCGTTACGAGCACGTCTACGAAGGTTCACCTAAATTCCCTCAAAATTCCCCGAATCCTAAACATAAGAACCCGGGACCCTAAACTTTCACCCTCGCGGAACTCAACTCAAACGACTTCCGATTGACCCGAAACCAACTCCATTGAACTCACAACAACTCCTAGACCAAAAACTATGTTGACCGTTTCTCCCAGAACCGCCGCACGCGCTCCCACGCGCCGCCCAAAGTGGCTGCGCGTGGCCCTCACGCGCCTGCTACAGTGCATCCCCTACCTCGAACAAACCCGGTTCGATACAGTGTCTGTAATTCGAACCGGCGAGAGCGGTTCACCGCCGTACCTGCACCATTTTCCTCCCTCTCTTCACCGTCCTCTTCGTCTAGGCCTACCCTATCGATTCCCCAACACTCCTAACCTCGACTCTGTCCCTAGCCCGTCGACTAAAGCTCAAACCAGACAACTCAAAACCCCTGTTTTCCTTTCCGGCCACCCACGACTTCCCCCTTCATGGTGGCTTCACCAACCTCTTCCTAGGACCCTTCTAAGCCTAACCCGACTCACCTTGACCGTCGATTCTTACCCAAACATCACGACTAGCCGTTTGAACATCACGGTAAAACAGAGCATACAGGTACCCCCGTCGTGCTAACCTCCGCCGTGTACACCCCCGTCACGGCGACCATCCTAGTCGACGCCTAGGACCCTCCTGAACCTCACCCTGACCTCCATTCCTCTCGACTCTAAGCCCAACCTCACAACTTTCAAATTGAGCAGCACGGGAAAAACAGAGCAAAAGATCTCACCTTCCGATCGCGTCTCCGCCGTGCACACCGTCGCATGCCACGGTGCTCGTTGGACTCCCTGCAGCCTCCTGCAGCTCCCCCTGCCTTGGTTGGAGCCACTCCACGGCGTAGCCACCACCTCGAACTCACCGTCTCCCTGTTTCCCCAAAACCTTTGCCGCACCACCGTCGTGCCGCCGTGCACGATTGCACCACCAGAACACTACCACCTACTCAAACTCTCCTCCCTGTCACTCTCACAAGCACTCTTCACTCCCCCCTTGCACTGAGTCGATCAATTGCTCCCCATTCCTCACCCTCTGTTTCTGTCTATGTCGAAGAACCACACACGGGCACGCACAAGTGCACCCAAATAATTGGGACCGCGCACATACAGGATTCCACCAGAATCCTCTACACACATGCCACATGTCACAATCCACTCCACACACTCCCACATGGCCTAATCCCAGCCGTCCATTCCTTTCCTCTGTGCACAAATCCCAATGTGCCACAATGACCAAAATACCCTTCTTTTTAACTCATATTTACGATTTAACCAAAACTTCCTAGACCCGTAACTCTCGCCCCGTAAGTCCGATGAAGACGTGCCGCCTGTCATCGAACTCAGGACGACGGAATCTATCTAACCATCCTAGGTCAACCTACCAACTCTCGATTATTCAAAAAGTCAACTTTTCCCCTTAATTCCTCGACCTTCCGAACATCACAACTTCCTCCTCGGATGTCAGAATCAGGCGTGCCACTTGCCTATGGATTCGTAACGTCCTCAACTACGTCATGGTCACTGGTCAACTCCCATTTGACCACCCGAAATAAAAGTCAACATTTCTGCCCGACTCAGGGGCAAAATCGTCATTCTAAGTTCCCGGACCCCTCGGGACCACCTAACCCTTGATTAACCTTACTAATCACACCTTAATCACTCTACTTATCCCAATTCTCGGGACGGGTTGTTACAATCTACCCACCTAAAAAGAATTTCGTCCCCGAAATTCCACAGCTAGTTCCCGACACCTAGGGTCTCCTACCCGGAATCAACAACAGATCAACAACAACTTCTCCTAGGTTTCCTGTCTATCATCTCCACCTTGGGTATTTCACTCCATCCCCAGCTACTGTTACCACAGCCAACCCTAGCTATGTAACAACTACATGGTGTACGCAAGGGAAACTCTATGAACAGAAAACAAAGGTATTATACAATACCTCATGTCACAATACCCGACAGAAGTCATAGAGTACATCCTCGTATACCACTACCCATCTCCCTCGGCTACCATTCCGGCCACGGTCGGACTAACTCCACAAAGTCCTAAAGGCAAACTCTAGCTTGTGGGTTCTCTCCTTCCACAGTCTCCAATCGATCCGTTATAGTCACTCCTTTCCTATACCTTCCGTCACCCTCCTACGGAACTTATCTCCTAGACTCTACCCCGAAATCCAAACACCACACCAACAGGACAACCAAAAGTAAAACAAGTACCTGTCTCCGTATTTGGCGTCGACTGATCCTCCTGCTGAGTCATCGAGAACACCCGAGCCTGAGATCCTGACGCTCTACCACGTCCCCTCGAACCACTCGTGGCTGTGCCACCACCTCCTCTCGTGCCCGCTGTCCCTGATGCTGTACTCTGTCCGGACTCCGCTACTCCTCTGCCTACACCACCTTCCTGTGGCAACAGTGGACACTCACGTCGGAAATGACCTCGCTCCCCGCAGTAGAAACACACATTCCAGCCTGGTCCACTGCTCGGTCTCCCTGTGGACGCTACCGACGTCGCACTCGCTTGCGGAGTCGGCGGTACTCGATAACCCCAAAATCCTGAACTCTGGGCACTACCAGGCCTACCAAAACGATCATCGTCCGACGAGGACGATCCACCGAAGTTACCTCTTTTCGGTGTCCGCTGGCTCGAAGCTCCAGGAATAGAAGGTTCCCGGCGTCGCACCGGCAAACTAGCCTCAACTCGCACCGCAGCATCCGACAAGTCTCGGAGGGTAGCAAAAGAGCCAGCCGTCACTACGGCTCGAATCTCACCTCGCAAACCCAACTCAAACCTACGACACTTCTAGGCTTCAGTGGCCACAAAGGCAGGAGCAAACCGAGACAACATCTGGAACTTCCGTTCATACTCTGCCACGGTCATATTCCCCTGCTGGAGCTGCAAAAACTCCGCCTCCTTGGCATCCCGGAAAGAACGAGGATAATACTGCTCCAGAAACCGTTCCCTGAACGTCTCCCAGGTCACACTATGAACATCCCAACCGGACAACTCGAGGGTATACCACCACTCGTATGCCGCACCATCTAGTAAAAATGCAGCCAACAATACTCGCTCCTCCGGCGGACAATGCATCACCGCAAAAATCCGCTCCAGTCTAGTAATCCACCTCTGGGCTTCCTCAGGATCAGCCCCACCACTAAAAGTAGTAGCCCCGAGCCGCTGGGCTCGCTCAATCGTGGCACTCTCCGTCTCTCTGGCTACTTCTTCAGGTTGTGGAGAGGGTCTACGTCTCGGAGGCATCGTCAACCGCACACTGAAAGAGGCATAGAAGTAGTCAAACAACTGAAACACAACCTCACAACCCGACAGACCCAACAAACTCGACAAACCTATGCTCTGATACCAATTGTCAGGACCCACCCCGGTTTCACCCCGAAACCCGAGGTAAATCCCGCTCCCGTCTGACTCCCCGACACAACACCTAAGGAATACTCACTCGAACCCAGTCAAACGCAGGAGTAATTACAAAATATCCCAGAATCCTTATCGTTTACAGAGCATAGCACTACATGACAAGAAAACTAAAAACCGAGAAGGTACACGCACACAGAAGCCTTTAAACTCTTCTAGGATCCCTCACGTCCCTTCTATGCCTCAGACTCTGCCTCGACGTCAAGACCCCGCGCTAGCTCCACAACCTGGAGGGCAATTAAAACAGAAAATGTGAGTGGACCAAAAAGTACCAAAGTTCAAAAACCATTTTATAAGAAAACCGAGTTAAACCCTCCGTTTTGAAACCACATGCATAACCAACAGTTATAAACACATTTATAAAATAATCATTATAAACATCATAAGAAACAGAAACACTATAAAGTACCATAAGAAACCACACACGAGTATCAGAAAACTGTTTCATAAACCATAACCACCAAATCATCATTTTCTCGATCAAACCTGCTGGACCTATCCGAGTCTTTAAACTCCCGAGTCTTTAAACTCAATCCAGGCCTTATCATATCCGAGTCTTTAAACTCCCGAGTCTTTAAACTCAAGGCCTACGGGGGAAAATCAATATATATCCGAGTCTTTAAACTCCCGAGTCTTTAAACTCAATCCGGGTCTTTAAACCCAATCCGGCCGGTCCCCCGTCACATATATCCGGGTCTTTAAACCCAATATCCAGATCCAGCAAATCCAATCTCAAAATCATTTGAAAACCATTTACCAATCCACATCCAAACCCGAATCCGAAATCACTGGTCCGATGCCCTTCCGGCATCCAGAACCGTCATTCCGAATCCAAATCCGGAAACCACTTTCCCCTTGAAAACCAACTTCCATTTCCGAAATTCGTTTCTAGAACCAAAAACCTTGATCATTGAAATCATGTTCCAAAGTCCACTTATAACCATTGAAAACCACTTATCTTTTCAAATCCCAAAACCATAACATCAATTTCCAGAAACCAACCATTCCTCGTAAAACGTGTAATAATGTAAAACCAACCAAAACATATTCGATAAACATAGAATCATAATCAAAACCATAAAACAATTATAGAAAACAGTTATGCATGTTCGAGTTTAAGGAAAGGGTCCACTCACAGTACTGAGCCCTACTCGCGTCCCGAACGTCCAGCTCGTTCCTCGGCTTCCTCGGGAAATCCCGATCCTGTCAAACACCGCCAAATTACGTTACGAGCACGTCTACGAAGGTTCACCTAAATTCCCTCAAAATTCCCCGAATCCTAAACATAAGAACCCGGGACCCTAAACTTTCACCCTCGCGGAACTCAACTCAAACGACTTCCGATTGACCCGAAACCAACTCCATTGAACTCACAACAACTCCTAGACCAAAAACTATGTTGACCGTTTCTCCCAGAACCGCCGCACGCGCCCCCACGCGCCGCCCAAAGTGGCTGCGCGTGGCCCTCACGCGCCTGCTACAGTGCATCCCCTACCTCGAACAAACCCGGTTCGATACAGTGTCTGTAATTCGAACCGGCGAGAGCGGTTCACCGCCGTACCTGCACCATTTTCCTCCCTCTCTTCACCGTCCTCTTCGTCTAGGCCTACCCTATCGATTCCCCAACACTCCTAACCTCGACTCTGTCCCTAGCCCGTCGACTAAAGCTCAAACCAGACAACTCAAAACCCCTGTTTTCCTTTCCGGCCACCCACGACTTCCCCCTTCATGGTGGCTTCACCAACCTCTTCCTAGGACCCTTCTAAGCCTAACCCGACTCACCTTGACCGTCGATTCTTACCCAAACATCACGACTAGCCGTTTGAACATCACGGTAAAACAGAGCATACAGGTACCCCCGTCGTGCTAACCTCCGCCGTGTACACCCCCGTCACGGCGACCATCCTAGTCGACGCCTAGGACCCTCCTGAACCTCACCCTGACCTCCATTCCTCTCGACTCTAAGCCCAACCTCACAACTTTCAAATTGAGCAGCACGGGAAAAACAGAGCAAAAGATCTCACCTTCCGATCGCGTCTCCGCCGTGCGCACCGTCGCGTGCCACGGTGCTCGTTGGACTCCCTGCAGCCTCCTGCAGCTCCCCCTGCCTTGGTTGGAGCCACTCCACGGTGTAGCCTCCACCTCGAACTCACCGTCTCCCTGTTTCCCCAAAACCTTTGCCGCACCACCGTCGTGCCGCTGTGCACGATTGCACCACCAGAACACTACCACCTACTCAAACTCTCCTCCCTGTCACTCTCATAAGCACTCTTCACTCCCCCCTTGCACTGAGTCGATCAATTGCTCCCCATTCCTCACCCTCTGTTTCTGTCTATGTCGAAGAACCACACACGGGCACGCACAAGTGCACCCAAATAATTGGGACCGCGCACATACAGGATTCCACCAGAATCCTCTACACACATGCCACATGTCACAATCCACTCCACACACTCCCACATGGCCTAATCCCAGCCGTCCATTCCTTTCCTCTGTGCACAAATCCCAATGTGCCACAATGACCAAAATACCCTTCTTTTTAACTCATATTTACGATTTAACCAAAACTTCCTAGACCCGTAACTCTCGCCCCGTAAGTCCGATGAAGACGTGCCGCCTGTCATCGAACTCAGGACGACGGAATCTATCTAACCATCCTAGGTCAACCTACCAACTCTCGATTATTCAAAAAGTCAACTTTTCCCCTTAATTCCTCGACCTTCCGAACATCACAACTTCCTCCTCGGATGTCGGAATCAGGCGTGCCACTTGCCTATGGATTCGTAACGTCCTCAACTACGTCCTGGTCACTGGTCAACTCCCATTTGACCACCCGAAATAAAAGTCAACATTTCTGCCCGACTCAGGGGCAAAATCGTCATTCTAAGTTCCCGGACCCCTCGGGACCACCTAACCCTTGATTAACCTTACTAATCACACCTTAATCACTCTACTTATCCCAATTCTCGGGACGGGTTGTTACATTATCCGCAGGTTTATGTTAGAGTCGTGCTCGCAACTTGTGATTTGGATTTCATCCCTTGTCTGACATCTGTTTATTTCGAACTTGATGTAAAAGTTTAATTTGGTTTTTATGCATTTGAACGTTTAAGGTTAAAATTGGTATGAATTTTGGGTGTCAGACGGGAGCAGGGCACGTCCCCATGTGGTCCCAGAGAGGATCGGGGCGGGTCCTGTCAGCTTGGTATCAGAGCACTAGGTTGTGGTCATCATGCTAGACTAGCGATTAATACTAGTTACTTTTCGAGTTTAAGGATAATGTTATCTGATCTATGCCTCTTGACAGTTGGTTATGCCTCAAAGGAGGATTCCTCATACATGAACTGACGAGGATCTGGAAAGGGAAATGGAATGGGCAAGCATTGAGCGGGCTCAGAGTCTGGGAGCCACACCTTTCAATGGGGGATCGAACCCCGAAGATGCTCATGATTGGATCACCAAATGGGAAAGGATCTTCACGGTGGTGTACTGCCCTCCGGGCGAACGGGTAACTTTGGCGGCCTTCTTACTGGAAGGAGGAGCCTACCAGTGGTGGCACGGCCTTGAAATGTCTGGATGGTCTGTCCATACCACTACTTGGGAAGCTTTCTGTTCCTGATTTCTGGACCAGTACTACCCGCGATCATTTCGCGCTGCACGGGAGGCTGAGTTCCTGCGGCTGGAGCAGGGGTATATCTCCGTTGCAGACTACGAGCAGACTTTCTGAAAATTATCCTGGTTCGCTGCATCATTCGTGAGCACGGAGGAGGACAAATGCCAAAGGTTTGAGCTTGGACTCCGAGGGGAGATCCGGGCAAGTGTGACTGCTGCCACTCATGCTTCTCTGAGAGATATGGTCGACGCTGCGGTGCGTGTCGAGGCCAGTCTGGCGGCACACCAGACACGACAGCCTTCGGGCGAGGGGCGACGTCAGGATCACCCACACCGTGGGCCATCAGGCCAGAAGAACAATAAGGGAGGAGGCTACAGGGGAGCACCCTCATCCTTCAAGGGTCGTGGCTGGTCAGGTCGATGCGGAGGCTCTCAGGGTAGAGGATCAGGATACAACTCCTGGCAACGTTCATCATGGAGCGGTGCGTCTGGTGGGCATTCGGACAGGCCGAGGCCAGTAACCTGCTTTGCTTGCGGAGAAGAGGGCCACTATGCCTGTGATTGCCCGTTGTTGTCCTAGAGCAACGACGCTGGGGGCTCTAGTGTGTTGCAGAGCACGGCTTCCCACACTAATGGAGGTCGCGGTCAGGGAGGTGACCGTGGTGCTGGGCGTGGCGCGCGCGGACGCGGACGGAATGAAGGGCCTAGGGCTCAAGTGTTTGCAATGACCCAGTAGCAGGCGAAGACTGCCCCAGGCGTGGTTACAGGTACACTACATATCTGAAACCTTCTTGTACGTGTGTTGATGGATGCGGGGGCTACACATTCTTTTATTTCGAAGAGTTGTGCTGGTATGCTTGATTATGTGGTATCAGCCTTAGGTTGCGAAATGGGTGTTGGCACACCGATGGGCATCGTGTACCTTGTGAATCAGGTGATTCGGAGGTGCCCGGTGAGAATTGAGGAGGTGGATTTACCAGTGGATTTAATTATTCTGGATATCCACGACTTCGATATAATTTTGGGAATGGATTGGCTATCGGAGCATGGGTCGCTCATTGATTGCTGTAGCAAGCAAGTGATTCTGCGAAGCCCGGGTCTGCCGGAGGTCATCTTTCAGGGGGAACACAACGGTTCACCTCCTGAAATGATTTCATCACTTACTGCTACCAAACTTCTACGGAAGGGATTCCAGGGTTATCTGGCTCATGTCGTGTCGGAACAGGTTGATTCTCCGGGTATCGACGAGATACCGGTGGTACGTGAGTTTCCAGATGTGTTCCCGGAAGACTTACCTGGATTACCACCATCGCGGGAGATCAAGTTTACAATTGAACTACTCTCCGGTACCCGACCTATATCTCAGGCACCATACCGGATGGCGCCGGCCGAGTTACGAGAATTCAAAACTCAATTGCAGGAGTTGGTGGATTTGGGATACGTCCGACCGAGCACTTCACCGTGGGGAGCACTGGTGTTGTTCGTAAAGAAGAAGGAAGGGAGTCTCCGTTTGTGCATTGACTATCGGCAACTCAACAAGGTGACACTGAGGAACCAGTATCCTCTACCCAGAATCGATGACCTTTTTGACCAGTTGCGGGGAGCACAGTGCTTCTCGAAGATTGATTTGCTGTCTGGGTATCACCAACTGAGGATTTCGGAGGAGGATATTCCGAAAACTGCTTTTCGAACCCGTTATGGACACTACGAGTTCCTTGTTATGCCTTTTGGTTTGACGAATGCTCCGGCAGCATTCATGGATCTGATGAACCGGGTCTTTCGACCCTACATGGATAAATTCATGATTTTGTTCATCGATGATATCTTGGTGTACTCGAGGAGTGCCCGAGCACATGAGGAACATCTACGGTTAGTGTTGGAGAAGCTGAGACAAGAACAGTTGTACGCCAAGCTGGGCAAGTGTCAGTTTTGGCTAAGCAGTATTGGTTTTCCGGGACACGTGATATCGACGGATGGGATTAGCGTGGATCCCCAGAAAACAGAAGCGGTGACCAACTGGGCTAGACCGACAACAGTAACGGAGGTGCAGAGTTTTGTCGGGTTAGCAGGCTATTACCGGAGATTCGTGGAAGGTTTCTCCAAAATTGCTGCACCATTGACTCGTTTGACTCGGAAGGGAGTGAAATTCATTTGGGACGAGCAGTGTGATCGGAATTTTCAAGAGTTGAAGGATCGATTGACCACATCACCCGTCCTTGCATTGCCGGATGACAGTGGAGAATTCGTGGTCTTTAGTGACGCATCACTACAAGGTTTAGGCTGCGTGTTGATGCAGACTGGCAGGGTTATTGCCTACGCATCCCGGTAGCTAAAGGCTCATGAGTTGAACTACCCTACCCATGATTTGGAGTTGGAAGCTGTGGTTCATGCCCTAAAAATCTGGAGACATTCCCTATTCGGTGCAACGTGCCGGATATACACTAACCACCAGAGTCTAAAGTACCTATTCACTCAGAAGGAGCTTAACATGAGACAACAGAGATGGTTAGAGCTGCTGAAGGATTATGACTGTACGATCGAGTACCATCCGGGTAAGGCCAATGTGGTGGCAGATGCACTCAGCAGGAAGTTAGCGGGATCTGTTGCACACCTAGGGATGGTGTATCTTCCTTTGCTGGTGGAACTCCGGAAGGCGGGGATTATGTTGGATACTGATGAGCATGGAGCTTTGTTGGCCCGCTTCCATGTACGACCTGTACTGAAGCCCGATAGTACTACTAATTGGGCCTCAAACCCGAATCGTAAACCAAATGGACCCCCGGCCCGATCGTATAACACAAATGGACCCTCGTTCCGATTCCTCGTCAATTCAAATGGACTCCAAGTCCGAGAGTTCATAAATCAAATGGGTCTCGTGCCCGATTTCATATTTCTAAATCTGAAATCCATTTATTAAACCCTCGTTGAAAACCTAGAACGTATATGCATCGTATAAAACTGTAAATCTCGAAATACGTGCAAATACGTAAATTCTAGGCTACCACAAACAAATGCACTCATGGCATCACAAAACATATATTAAAAAAATTATAAAACATTTATGCATGCATCAATTTCGAAAGAAGGGTCCACTCATAGACAGTCTGAAGACGCGCCTCGATTTGCGTGCCATAGGCTCTCCCGAGCCGATCACTATCACCCGGACTTCCAAACCTGTCCAAATTTTAATCGAAGGTTACTAACTACTTAATTAACCTCCCATTAAAGCCCCGTAATTTTTCCAAATTTTTAACTATTTTTAAACCTATCTTAAACCTTTGGATAACCCGAAACCTATCGAAACGATGTCTGATTGACACGAGACCAGTCCCAAAATGTTCGTTACATCGAATAGATGATTTTGTCTGTTGAACACTTTCCCAAATTATGGCCTACGCCCCCTCACACGCCCCAGGGGTGGGTTGTGCACTGTTTATCTTCTCCAGCTTGTGCAGCCGGTTCAGGTGTTTTCCCTCCCTGTTTTCGGTCCGTTTTCTTCCTAATTAATTCTAAACTTCCTAATAGGATCCTAGGAATTTTTTTGGATGATCAAAACGAAGAAAAACACCTAGAACCCGAGGTTTGATTTTTGAACCTCACGGTTCAGTTTTCCCAGCTCCTCCCCACGGCGTCACAGCCACTAACCACCACCCAAAAACATCTTAATAGCTCCCTAATAACCCCCTAAGCTCATCCTAATCATCTAAAATCAACCATAACAAAGAAATGGAAAAATGGATTGAAAATTTTTTTAGCCGATACCTTCTCGGTTTTGTGGCCTCAGCCGTGCACGGCGGCGGTTCCTGGCCGGCCACCATCCTCCACAGTCTTCTCCACACTCTCTAGTCTCCCCAGTAATCATCTGGGTTAAGGGTTTGGTTTGGTTTGGAAGAATGAGATCGGGTTTGGATGTGGGGAAGGAAGAAAATGAATGATCGATGAAGAAGGGTGAGATGCATGAAGAAATATGTTGGCCAGTGGATGGGTGACACCTGTCACTCATCCATTGGTCCATTGAAAATCAACTGGGCCCACTAAAGTCCATAACTCAAGTTGTCTCGTAAAACGCGCAATAGTACTTTCGTACTTCCGTGAACCGTAACTTCTCCGTCGAACGTTTGAATTCGACGTGCCGCCTGTCTATGGATTCGTATCATCTCGATCTACATAATGGACTTCGACCCTCGTCCATCGGACCTCTCGGGTCAAAAGTCAACTTCCCACTCCTATTCGACTAAATTACCAAAATGCCCTCGAACTTTCGAACGTCATAACTTCTTCCTCGAATGTTGGAATCGAGCGTGCCAGTTGTCTATGAACTCGTGATGTCACGAACTATGTCACAGTCATTGGCCAAATTCCATTTGACCTCCTGAAGGAAAAGAAAAAGATTCGCCCATTTCACGTGCAAAATCGTCATTTCGCCCGAACGTCTGCTAACCCTCGTTTAATCTCCGATTAGTCTCGCTAATCCGTCATTAATTCTTAATTAATCCCGTTAATTCGGGACGGGTCGTCACACTCTTCACTCTCAAAACTAACCCTAGCCTCCACATAACAAAGAAATCAGATTTGCACTTCTCTTTTCATTCTCCTTTTCTTCCATTAAGAAAACCTCAAAATAAAGCTCATCTTTTTATTTCCCTTCCATAACCATCTCCCCACTTCCATCCTTTTCCATCTCTTTCCCATATACCTCAATCTTTCATCATAAAAGCTCCAAAATTCCTTCATCAAATTCGTCATCCATCATCTTTGTTGTGTAAAGAAAAAACCCTTTTTAGTTCTTGAGAAGAAGACTGCCTTCTACTTAGAGTTTGCGGCATCCATGTCTTTAATTAATGTTTTTATGTTGATTAGATACATGTGTAGTAATTTCTCATCAAGGGTTCTTGATGTAACCATGTAAACTCAGTTCTATGTTATGATTGAAGTATTCTGATTTTTACAAACTCTTCTTTGTTTCATTCATTTTAATTATTGATTCGTATGGGATTCTAGTTATGGTTGAACTGCAGCGGGCAGCCGGGTTTGTGGTAACCCTAATAGGTGATTTGTTTGGACAGGTTACCAGGAGTGTGGTACTTGTGGTCGGATCCTGAGGTGGACCGATCGGTGGATGTTGTGGGTAGAGCGATTGGTACTGGCGGTGAGACTACCGCATGGATTGGGAGTTTCGGTAGCAGAGTGTTTGCGAGTTGGTCTGCACAAGCTTGTGGCATATGCTGCTATCGATTGAAGTAGTCGAGTCTTATCGAGTTGGTTGGACTTAGGTTGCTGTGACGATTGTGACGATGGGATTCGTCAGTCGTGACGAAGATACGAGGTGCGTGAGTGACGCACAGTACGAACAGTGATTCTGGATTCGACTCGGTGATGGCTGAGTCCCATTGCAGAATGAGATGTTGATGTTGGGTGCTGGCATACTTGCTACGCTACCCTTGTGAAGGTGGTTATTAAGAGTGGGACAGAGAGGATCCCGAGTGGCTCAGTGCGAGGTACGGGAGTACTTGGTGTGGAGACCAGTTTCCCCCAGTGATGGAGATCAGTTTCCTCAGTGATGGAGACCAGTTTCCCAGTGATGGAGACCAGTTTCCTCAGTGTTGGAGACCAGTTTCCCCTTTGTTGGAGAATCAGTTTCCCCAGTAATGGAGACTAGTTCCCCCAGTGCTGCAAGATTGAGACGCGAGGGTGTACTCAAAAGTTGTAAGTATTGAGGTGACACGAGAGATACGGTAGTAAACGGATAGGCGAGTTGGAGTTTACGGACACGCAGATGTTGTCCGAGTGAGTTGTGGACGTGAGAGTCCATTGGGAGATACAGTAGTAAACAGATAGGCAAGTTGGAGTTTACGGACACGCGGATGTTGTCCTAGTGAGTTGTGGACGTGAGAGTCCATTGGTAAATGGTGTTGGTTGACTACGGTTGACCATGCCTCCTGAGTTGGGGACTTGGAAATCAATTGTCTATAGGATGCGAAAATGCTCGTGTGATGAGTGAGTTAAGTAATTGGAAAAGAGGCATGGATCCTACGTGGATTAGCGAACGTTCGGGCGAAATGACGATTTTGCCCCTAAAATGGGCAAATCGTTGACTTTTCGTTTCGGAGGTCAAATGGACTTTGACCAATGACCGTGATGTAGTTCGGGACATCACGAGTTTATAGACAGGTGGCACGCTCGATTCCGACATTCGGGGAAGAAGTTATGATGTTTGGAAGTACGAGGGCATTTTGGTAATTTAGGTCAAAAGTTGACTTTTGACCCGGGAAGTCCAACGGCCGAGGGCCAAATACCGTTACGTAGATCGGGACGATACGAATCCATAGACAGGCGGCATTGGAGTCCATTTGAATTGACGAGGAATCGGACCGAGGGTCCATTTGTGTTATACGATCGGGCCGGGAGCCCAGTTGGTTAACGATTCAAGTTTGAGGCCCAGTTAGGTGGACTATCGGCCTTGATGCCCCATTTATTTATGATATCCGGCCTGAGACCCATTTATTTGAGATATCGGGCTTAAGGCCCAGTTGGTTGTGAAATCGGACGTGGGGTCCTATTAGTTTATGGTTTCGGGCCTAGGGCCCAGTTGATTGTGATATAGGGCTTGATTCCCAGTTCGATTTATGAAATGAGAATTTGGGCATGAGACCCTATTGAACTGCGGATTTAGGCCAAGGCCTGTGAAAGTGATTTGAATCGGATTCGAGGAATCCTATTGAGATGAATCGGGTATGAGACCCAATTGAAAAGTGATTTTAGAAAGAAAGAAAAGAGTATTTGAAAATGTGAATGAAACCCTCCATATGTGTATATGGTCTCCTCTAGCGTCGACCTGGAGAGTCACGATCCACATACCAGAGTGGGTATCCCCATAGGGATCCTGTTCCAGGAATGGTGGTTACTTATATTGTTGTGGTCCCGGACCAGCTTCCGAAGAGTTATGTGGACTAGATCCAGTGATTGAGCCTCCCAGATGGAGATTCCTGGGAGAAGACTCGGAGTAAGACCCCGAGTAGTGTGCACACTAGTATAGAGATTTATCGTGACATTTATCGGGGATGTGTTCCCTATGGGTTGTGTGCCCCGAGTTGGCCTCTTCTCGGAAGTGCCGCAGATGGGTTATACGTACTTCAATACGTATGTGGTTTATGGAAAGTGAATTGGGGGCAGAGACCCCGTGTTTTATGATTTGGAAAGTGATTTGGGGGCGGAGACCCCGTGTTTTATGAATTAGAAAGTGATTTGGGGCGGCGACCCCGTAAACGATGTTTTGGAAATGGTTTGTGTAATGACCCGTCCCGAGTGTCGGGAATTGAATATTAATTAATTATGATTTAGAATGACTAATCTGGGATTAGTTGAGTGAAATCGGACGAATTGTGCAAAATAACCGTTTCGCCCCTAGCGTAGGTAAAATGTTGACTTATTGATCGGACGGTCAAATGAACTTTGACCGATGACCGTGACGTAGTTCGGGATGTCACGAGTTCATAGACAGGTGGCACGTTCGATTCCAACATTCGAGGAAAAAGTTATGGCGTTCGGAAGTTGAGGGGTATTTTGGTAATTTGGCATATTAGGGGCCAAATATTGAGTTTTTGACCGGGAGGTCCGATGGACGAGGGCCAAGGACCGTTACGTAGGTCTCGTCGATACGAATCCAATGATAGGCGGCATGCCGAAATCGGAGGTTCGACGACGAAATTATGGTCACGGAAACGAATTGATTAACTGAACGAACCGGGATTCTGATTAAAAAAATAATAAAATAATGAATAGTAATTGGGTACTGTGCACACCTGGATGAGTGACAAGTGTCACCCATCCCCTAATCTAAGCCCTAAAACCTGATCCATGTTTCCCTCCCAACATCATCATGATGTTTAATTATTTGTTAATTATAATTAATTATACTAAATCAACCATTTTCTTCTTCTTTGTTTTCTTACCCGTGAACAATGGGAATCTGAATTAAGAGAATTGAGCTCCCTTTCACAACCAGTTCTGAGGGAAGTTTGAGAGCTATGTGAGACTGACTCATCTGGGTAAACATGAGGGATTGACAGAGAGAAGGAGACTGGAATTTCGGATTTTAGAATTTTGGGGGAAAAATCGGATTTTGAATTAGGAGCCTTAAGGATCGAAATTGAAGCTCGAGTAAGCTTTCTGGGATCATTACGAATCGATCTGCAACAAGAACGAAGGGAATTGGTGTCGATTTAAGCAAGAACAGAAGGAATGAAATCTTCGAATTTTCGACCTTGAGTCGAGGAATTTAAGGCTTCGATTGATGAAATGGAACTGGGGATTATGTTCCTGAAGATCCCACGATGCTTCTGGAAGGATCAATTGAAGGAAGACGTTGGAGATTGATGAAGTTCATCGAGTGCACAGTGTACGGCAGTTCTTCGTAGAATCGAGTTTGATTCGACTGGTTTCAGGTAAGTGTTTGTGAAATTAACTTCACAGAACCTTAATTGAATTCAAATAGAAGCTGTTTGATTGCTCAATTGAATTAATTGGTATCGAATTCATAGGAAACGATTCGGGTTATCTCGCGGGCCAACTGGACCCGTTTTACAGAGAAACGGGTTGGGACGAAGGTACTGTAGCTGGCACGTGGCTTCCAAGCGCAGCCGCTTACGGCGGCGCGAGGGGGCGCGTGAGTGAGAATCCCGAGGTGAGTTCAACATGACTTTTGTCCCATTTGGTGTAACGAACATTTTGACACTGGTTTCGAGGAAATCGGGTATCGTTTCATTGATGTTCCGCGTATCCGAAGTGCTGTTTTACGTTAAAAATACGTATTTAAATTCCGGAAAAATTGGGGAAAATTATATGAAGTATTTTGAGATGCTAGTAACCCTCTACAATGATTTTGGACAGGAGTTGTGATTTCCAGAATTTACGGAAAAACGTTCAGCTTGGAAACGCACCATTTTGGACGGTGTGTGTGAGTGGACTTTGTTTTCTAACCGTGATGCATGCATATATGCTTTAAATGCTTTATTATATGATTTATATGCTTTGGCATGATTTATGTTTCAATCCGGTGATTTCTCGATTTTATGATTATTATATTAAATTTTGGCATGATTTTCAAGAAATGATGAAATTGATGTTTTTGGGCTAGGCCCGGATTGAAAATGATGTTTTGACTCGGGTTATGAGTCAGGAAATTGAAAATGATATTTGGACTCGGATTATGAGTCAGTGATTGATTTTATGGATTTACGTGATCGTGGCAACTCGGGTTTACGGTTGCACGGATTTGCGTGAAAATGGTATTTTGGGCTTGAGACCCAATGGAATTGTGATTTTTATTGGATTTGTATTTCCATGTGGTTACATGATGATATTGATGATTTTCGGATTTATAAAGTAAATCGGGACTTGGGGCTGAGACCCTGTATTGAAAATGATTTTGAATTCAAGTGCAACTGTTTTCACTGGTTTTTGTGATGATGATATGTTGCGGATAATTAGGGCTTTCAAGTGGAAATATGTTTTTCCCCGGAGTGCACCCTGGAGATAACGCTCGCCTTCGGGATGGAAGTGTTTACCCCGAAGAGGTCACGTAGCACGATCTTTGTCGAGCAGTCGAGGGAGGCTTGACTCAGATCAGATGTGTTGGATATACATAGATCGGTAAGTGATGTGTTCACTAGATCTGGATTGCCGGCTGGTGATGTGTTCACAGTGGCGGATGCTCGAATTTTGAGCGGTCCTTGAGCCTATTGATTTGAACGCGTTGCAGGGATAAACGTGACTCTAAGCAACAGGATGTGGAAATAAGTCCCGTGGTTTTGTGGAAAATGATTTCGAGGAAACCGTGGTTTTAAATATAAATTGATTTAATGAAAATGAGTTTTAAGGAAAATATGTGGACATGGAATTTAGAAACATGATATTTGTGATTACGTACCGGTTTTGAGTACGGGTTTTTGGTCTTTGTGGCCAGGTGATGGTGTTCCCATGTTTTGGCCTGAGAGCCGGGATTTGCTGTTTTATAACATGAACTGATTTGGTGAACATGAGTTTTTATGGACCATGGGAAAACGTAATTAGATTTTATCGATCCACTGTTCATACTTGAATAATTTCATACTATTACTCATGTTTTATGATATGCATGCACGTTTGTGAAAATTGGAGGGTAAGAATGTGTTTTGGCAAATGTTTTTATAAGAGGTCATTTTTGTCCACTCACACCTTTTATGTTTTATTGACCCTTCAGGTCGTGGCGCGATGATCAAGGCTATTCGAGAGGTGGAGGTATGAGTGGGCACAGACGCAAATATCCCTTGTCTGGCAAGTGCTGAAGGATAGCTTCGGATTTTCAGTTGACTTGTCAGACGGGAGCAGTACCGGGCACGGTTATCTATGTCCTTCGAGGACGGGTCCTGTCAGTTTGGGGCGGAGACCCCGTATGGTATGTTTTAGTATTTCACTGAGAACGAAATTGGGTTGAGTTCCCACATGTTAAGGTTTGTAAGTTTGTGATTTCGAGTCGAGGACCCAATTGAATTTATGGGTCATGACGGTTTGTGGGGCCGGGCATGAACCCTTGAAAGGTTTTGTACACCCTTGAAAGGTTTTGTACATGTTTTACAAAGGATTTTATGAATGTTTGATAAATGGTTTTGAATGCATGCATATGAATTTATGAAGGACATAAATGTCTTTATGCCAAATGTGTTTTTAATAAAATATTTGTTTTGTCCACTCACAGTTTTCGTGTTTTAATGCCCTTCAGGTTGATCGCAGATGCGAGCTGTAGCGGAGACTAAGACATCACTCCCCTCCTCCTACGATCCTGATGCACTCTGATAGCCCCGGCGAGGGCTAGAGATGGAATTTTCTCTTGTCTGACACTTCGTGTCAGACGGGATCAGGTGGGTCCCACTTTAATCCCGGGGGATTTGGGACCGGTCCTGACAAGTTGGTATCAGAGCGAGGCAGGCTCATTTGATACTCATGGTACTCTGATACCAGTTGGTATCAGAGCGTAGAGTACGCGCAGGTCGAGGATGTGATGTCTCTGAAGTCGTAACAGCCTGTCATCAACCTGGTAGTTAGGGCATTAGTACGAGGTTTCGGTAGAATCGAACCTTAGTTCGATAAGGTTTGTCACTTGGTACGATCGTTTGAGGTTCGATTGGCATAAAATGCATTGTGTTTCGAGGTTGGATCCCGAGGAGGATCAGTATTCGTATGGTAAATAACAGCGTAGAGCCGTTGTGTTACTGGGAATAGGACCAGTGGATCCATAGGTACCGTATGACGACTTGAGAGTCATAACCACTCGACAGCAAGGTCGTGTCGGATAGAGGATGTACAAATTTATACCAGTGGTGGTCAGAGGTCAGGGTCGCCCGGTTTACGATGACCCTGTACGACTACACTTACGACGGTTGGAAATAGGAACGCGTGCTTCTATTTGGCATGTGTTGCCATGTTTCGATATGTCGAATCCCGGTGCGATGTTGACTGGCAGGAGATGCCGGAATAGTAGTGGCGTGACGCAATAGGATGTGATTGTGCACGTAACGCTTGTGCAATTTTGGACCAAGAGTATGGCCAATTCTTGTAAAGGCCAGCGGCTGAGAGCCGTAGAGTTAAGAGAGGACGAGATCCTCATAGTGTAGTGATTGGCTGGTTTGGTACCAGTATGGGAGTATGACGACTCTTCGGAGTCGAGATCGAGGGATCGGTCAGGATGGTTAAACTGCAGCGGGCAGCCAAGTTTGTGGTAACCCTAGTAGGTGATTTGTTTGGACAGGTTACCAGGAGTGTGGTACTTGTGATCGGATCCTGAGGTGGACCGATCGGTGGATGTTGTGGGTAGAGCGATTGGTACTGGCGATGAGACTACCGCATGGATTAGGAGTTTCGGTAGCAGAGTGTTTGTGAGTTGGTCTACACGAGGTTGTGGCAGACGCTGCTATCGATTGACGTAGTCGAGTCTTATCGAGTTGGTTGGACTTAGGTTGCCGTGACGATTGTGACGATGGAATTCTTCAGTCGTGACGAGGATACGAGGTGCGTGAGTGACGCATAGTACGAACAGTGATTCTGGATTCGACTCGGTGACGGCTGAGTCCTATCGCAGAATGAGATGTTGATGTTGGGTGCTGGCATACTTGCTACGCTACCCTTGTGAAGGTGGTTATTAAGAGTGGGACAGAGAGGATCCCGAGTGGCTCAGTGCGAGGTACGGGAGTACTTGGTGTGGAGACCAGTTTCCCCCAGTGATGGGGACCAGTTTCCCAGTGATGGAGACCAGTTTCCTCAGTGATGGAGACCAGTTTCCCCTGTGTTGGAGAATCAGTTTCCCCAGTAATGGAGACTAGTTCCCCCAGTGCTGCGAGATTGAGTCGCGAGGGTGTACTCAAAAGTTGTAAGTATTGAGGTGACACGAGAGATACGGTAGTAAACGGATAGGCGAGTTTGAGTTTACGGACACGCGGATGTTGTCCGAGTGAGTTGTGGACGTGAGAGTCCATTGGGAGATACGGTAGTAAACGGATAGGCGAGTTGGAGTTTACGGACTCGCGGATGTGTCCGAGTGAGTTGTGGACGTGAGAGTCCATTGGTAAATGGTGTTGGTTGACTACGGTTGACCATACCTCCTGAGTTGGGGACTTGGAAATCGATTGTCTATAGGACGCATAAATACTCGTGTGATGAGTGAGTTAAGTAATTGGAAAAGAGGCATGGTTCCTACGTGATTGGAACTACGGAATCAAGAGAAGTTGTGATTGAGACGTTGAGAGGAGTACTTGATTTTGTATTGGTGATGAGTATTTTGAGGTCACTGAGTGTGACTCTTTAGTCGATAGTGTTGGGTGCCGGAGGATGACATTGGATGAACTTAAATGTCATCATCATGGATTCTCCTGAATTCGTTCCTAGGTAGGAAGACAAGCAGTGTTGTGACGGCTAGGAGTTCAAAGAGGGTGTAAGAACCAAACACTTAGACTGTGGGTCAATCTTGTTTGACTTGACGAGTAGATGGTGTTTAGCGTCACGGGATGTGACGAGTGAGTGTCCAAAGTGATGGACTGACGTTCGCTTGGTGACGGATGGTTGGGTTCCGGATCATGGTTGGCGCGCAAACAGTAGTAATGTGGTTGGACGTTGCTAGAGTGCAATCCTTGAGTATGTTGGGTGAGGCCCCGATGTTGATGTGATGTGGGTGCACCGGTGTGTTGTGCACGTTGGACGATGGGATTGACCATGGTCAATCGATATGTCGGGTTGAGAGTATCTCGAGATTATGAGAATGTTGCAGATTGGATAGGGTCCTAGATGGACTTGAGTGGCGATCGAATTAGATCCGATAGTGATAGTTTGGGGACTCGAGGTGAGTCTATATGTCAGCGGAGATCGCTGAGTGATGCGAGATACGATACAAGGACTCGAGAGCCAGTCGAGATCAGAATGGCACAGCGGAAGTGCAGTGGAGCCGGGAGTTACCGGCTGGTCACGAGGGTTGTGACATGTGTGGGTATTCGAATGTTAGGTATCCGACGAGTTCGGATAGGTGTGGATTGGTGGGACTCTAAGTAGAGTCAGTTTTGGGTGTAGGAATTTGAGAGAGTTGACTCGTACGAGTATTTAGAGCCAGTATGGACTTAGGTTTGAGGACGACCTACTAGATGGGATTCGTGCCATTGTGATGGCAGGATCTGTAGGATGCTGTCTGATCGGATGCTGAGCAGGATTCAGCTTGGTAGTGATAGCTTTTAATGGGGATGCGTTTTCAGCCTCACGACTGTCAGATGGAACCTGTCAGAGTGGCAGATTGAAAAGCCGTAGGGATGTCAGTCTGGTATAGCTAACCTGTCAAAGTGAGGGACAGGCGAGATCGACGAGTGTCGACATGTTGTCTCGAGTGAGACACATAAGCAGACGTGTAGTTCTCGAGAGTGAGTTGGACGTGTACTGCTACACGGGTGTTCTCGTTTGGGTGCAGCCATCCGATTCGAGGAACAAGGTTGGATTCCACAATTTAGTTGTGTAATCAGGTAGCTTTAAATTTCGAGGACGAAATTCCTTAAGGTGGGAAGTTTGTGATGACCTGTCTCGAATTAGCGGGATTAATTAAGAGTTAATGACGAATTAGCAAGGCTAATCGGAGATTAGACGAAGATTAGCGGACGTTCGGGCGAAATGACAATTTTGCCCCTAGATTGGGCAAATCGTTGACTTTTCGTTTCGGCGGTCAAATGGACCTTGGCCGATGATTGTGACGTAGTTCGTAATGTCACGAGTTCATAGACAGGTGGCACGCTCGATTCCGACGTTCGGGGAGGAAGTTATGACGTTCGGAAGTTCGAGGGCAATTTGGTAATTTGGGCCAAAAGTTGACTTTTGACCCGGGAGATCCGATGGACGAGGGACGAAGACCGTTACGTAGATCGGGACAATACGAATCCGTAGACAGGTGGCACGTCAAATTCGGACGTTCGGCGGAGATGTTACGGTTCACGGAAGTCCGAAGGTACTATTGCACGAATTACGAAATGGGCTACTTTTGGACTTAAGTGGGCCCAAATATTTGCTTCTAGCCCAATGGATGAGTGACAAGTTGCCCTCCTCCATTGCCCAGTATGATCACATACATGCATATCCTCCCCTTGCATTTTTCATCGATCATTTTCTTTGTTCCCAAACAAACCCGATCAACCCATTCTCCCCAAATCCAACCATCCAACCCTGTGATCATAACTGAGACCCAGAGAGTGAGAGAGAGGCTGAGGAAGCAGAGGACGGTAGCTGGGCCGTCGTGCACGGCGGTGAAAGCCAAGAAGGACCCGATTGCACGGTTAGACCCATTTTTCCATATTTTTCGATTTGAGCATTATGGTTGGTTTTGAATGATTAGGGAATGATTATTAGGATGTTAGGAAGGTTTTAAGAAGGTTTTGGTGGTGGTTGACGGCTGAGAAGCCGTGGGAAGAAAACTGAGAAGTTTGAACCGTGAGGTTCAAAATTGAACCATAGGTTTTAGGTGTTTTTGGAGGAGTTTAGGGATTGGGAATGATAGAAAACATGAAAATAGGAAGAAAGGAATCAAAAAGGAAGAAGTAGGATGAAAAATAGGGAGTCTAGAGCCGTGAACTGATCACGCCGGTCCAACTAGACCAGCCAAACCAGGTGAACCGGCCGCTGTATATGGTCTCCTCCATATGTGTATATGGTCTCCTCCAGCGTCGACCTGGAGAGTCACGATCCACAGACCAGAGTGGGTATCCCCATAGGGATCCCGTTCCAGGAGTGGTGGTTACTTATATTGTTGTGGTCCAGGACCAGCTTCCGGAGAGTTATGTGGACTAGATCCAGAGAGAGACCTCAGACTAGATCCAGTGATTGAGCCTCCCAGATGGAAATTCCTGGGAGAAGACTCGAAGTGAGACCCCGAGTAGTGTGCACACTAGTATAGAGATTTATCGTGACATTTATCGTGGATGTGTTCCCTAGGGGCTGTGTGCCCCTAGTTGGCATCTTCTCGGAAGTGTCGCAGATGGGTTATACGTACTTCGATACGTATGTGGTTTATGGAAAGTGAATTGGGGGCAGAGACCCCGTGTTTTATGATTTGGAAAGTGATTTGGGGGCGGAGACCCCGTGTTTTATGAGTTAGAAAGTGATTTGGGGCGGCTACCCTGTAAACGATGTTTTGGAAATGGTTTGGGGCGGAGACCCCGTATGGTATGTTTTAGTATTTCACTGAGAACTGAATTGGGCTGAGTTCCCACATGTTAAGGTTTGTAAGTTTGTGATTTCGGGTCGAGGACCCAATTGGATTTATGGGTCATGACGGTTTGTGGGGCCGGGCATGAACCGTTGAAAGGTTTTGTACATGTTTTACAAAGGATTTTATGAATGTTTGATAAATGGTTTTGAATGCATGCATATGTATTTATGAAAGGCATAAATATCTTTATGCGGAATGTGTTTTTAATAAAATATTTGTTTTGTCTACATACAGTTTTCGTGTTTTATTGCCCTTCAGGTTGTTCGCGGATGCGGGCTGTAGCGGAGACTGAGACATCACTCCCCTCCTCCTACTATCCTGACGCACTCTGACAGCCTCAGCGAGGGCTAGAGATAGAATTTTCCCTGGTCTGACACTTCGTATAAGACCGGATCAGGCGGGTCCCACGTTAATCCTGGGGGATTTGGGACCGGTCCTGACACATATCACAAATCAAAACCCAATTCTATTTTATTTTCAGTTTTTTTAATTCCACTAGTTAATTGAGTCATTATAGGGTTATTTAGAGGTAATTGTGAAGCCTAATCAGTCTCTGTGGTTTGATACCCTTACTTGTGCATTACCATTACTACAATAGTAGTGTATAAGCTAGGATACATTAACAGCCATTTTCGTGGCTAGAAATCTCGCTGGAAAACTCCATAACTAGCCTAAACTTTAAAACTGCGTAACTTCTTCATTTTCAACCAAATTGATCGTTCTAATAATCAAAATTCATCTAATCAATCACATAAATCCAAATATGAAGTCCAAATTAAGAAACAATGTATGTGGTGGCCAAAAATTGGCTGGAAAGCTTTGGCCTACATTCTGAGTCGCGCTCTATTGCGGACAGTGGTCTAGTAGCCATATGGAGGGTATGGTTGTGTTCCTGAGAATGAGATGAACCTAGTAGTATGTATTTTTTTCTTGAGTTAGGGTTGAAATCAAAAGTCCACGTGAGGAGTGTATTGTTTATGCTTGCGGGTTGTTCCTCAAGTCTCTCGTGTCGTTCTTCTTCTTTCTTTATGTTGTTTTTTCTTTCTCTCTTCTTTATTTTATTTTTTTTCCGTTTTTTCCCTTTGGCTCCCTATTCCACTCCGTTTTTTTCTAGACTTAGGCTTGCACAAGGATAGCAGCATATAAGTGTTCCTCATCTGGGGCACTAATCATTCATGGATGGCGAGTCCTCCCACCTAGCACCAGTAAATCAAATAATATTAAAAAACAATTCCCACTTTAATATCTCGTACACTCGATCGTATCCCGATAACAGTTTTAGATCTGTAACTCGGTTGTACAATCTCTATTTTTAGTGTGCCGCCTATCTACTAATTAAGAATTTTCAGACCTACGTAATGGTCTTAGAAACAGTATAAAATATTACCAAATAAACAATAAAATTTCAAACTTGAATTACATATAAGGGAAAAATAATCAATTTACGGTAAAAATTCCCGAAATGACATTTTTCAAATTTTCGGTTCTTTACATATTTAGCTATTCTTATATTTCTTGGATGTCGATTTATGTCCATTTTTCGATGTTGAGGTTTTCAAAATTTTATTGAACTTGTGAAGGTTAAGACAGTTAAAGTTTGTAATCTTGGGGTTGGAGTAAATATATTAATAACAAATATTTGTTTCTATTAAAAAAATTCTTATAAAAAACATGTGTCATGTGCTACAAAGGCCTTACCGTTTTTAAAGGTCACTTAGACCATCTATAGCTGCGTCATTTGGGATAAAAAATCATTCTCTGCAAGCATTCTAAATGTGGGCTACATGGCCAAAAACTTGTCTTTGAGCTAAAGGGGCAACTATATTTGGCTGGCCGTTTGGGATGGATTAAAAGATGGACCCCTCATTTTGCTGCTCTTTGCACTACTTCATTATTGTGCGCAGCTTCCCAAAATCAATCGATATATATAAATTTAATCTAATTGATTCGAGGATATTTCTATCAATTTTAGTGAAGAATTTACTAGAATTGACCTCAATGGCTAATTTGATGTGCAGAACAAGGGTATATAGATGACACTGATTGAAATGAAGTAAGATAGACCAAAAATGATGAGTTGAGAAGAGTGCATAGATTATGGGTGATAAAACTCCTTTATTATTTTTACTTTTTAAATACAATAATATAGAAAGAAAGACTGAAAGAGATTACATTATACTCATTTGGTATATTTATTACTTTTTATTAGAATTGAACCCGTAAATTTCCACCACATAATATAGAGAAATATCTTAATAATATCTTAATAATAAGTCATAAGACTTCTTCATTATTAAAAAAAAGTATTATTTTAATATAATAAATAATTGACCATATTTGTTTACCATCTTATATGGCAACTTTTTTTATCAATGAAATTTCATTAAAGAGAGCTGTGAAACTACAACAGAGCTTACCAACAAGCGAGAAAACAAATAAAAGCTACAGCTAAGATAGAATAAAACTAGCAAATCTACAACGATAGAGAACAAGGATCACTGTTAAGCTCCGATGGATGAAAACTTTCCTAAGCAGATGGCGGTGGACAAGGCAGGCCATCAGATGATAGAACATAGACCATGGCCGATAAAGGTCTCGAAATCCAGACTGAATCACACATCACCATTTTCATGATTGATGCAACGACATATGCATCTTTTTTCGCGCTATGTGGAACCCATTCCCAGCAAAACGAATTGAAAAATACCATAAGCTTTGTTATGTTAGTCAAAAGAGGGAAGATCTCTCATCTTCCCCTTATAAATGCCTCCTTTTAGGGCCCTAACATGTTCCCAATAGTCAGACTCAAAGATAACCTTTTCATAACCGATTTCATTTGTGATCCTACAACTTTCAAGTAGCCCAAGCCTCTACTAGAATCATTGATCTAGCACGTTTGCGCCAATCGACGGCTACTAGGAAACGGCTATCACAACTCCGACAAACAACATCAATTGCATCAATAGAAGATAAAAGGGTCCTGACAAGACCCATCCCGATTATCCCTCGATAATCGTAAAAGATCCTGCTCCCGTCTGACAATAACTCTCAAACGGGTTTCATGATCGTGTTCATTCAATTCGTCCCAGTTTTCCTAATTAATTTACATAGAGAGCATCGTGAGAGCGCATTAAACAGTTTTACATAATCAATTTCACCAATTCTTACCTCAAACTATTCGAACCCAAGCTCTATTTTGAGCAGAAATTGAAGTCTCTGTTCTTGCTCAAAAGAACGTCGTTTCCCTTCCTTTTGGTCGTGTACTGGTTCAAAATGGTCTCAGAAGATCGAATCCAATCTCAATTTTGATCCTTGAGGCTTAGAACTCTCAATTCAAAATTTTCTTTGCTTTTCAAATATTTGAATACGGTTTTCTCATTCCCTCTCTGGCTCTCGGGTTTCTGTTCTCTTCTAACCTCTCAATTGCTCCAGGTTTTTTAGACACATTGAAATGGTCTCTGGCTGGTCTCTAGCTGAATCGAAGGAGGTTGATTTCTCTATTTTTGTATGTATAATTGTTTTAAACGGTGAAGGTTTCAAACGGTTTGAAATGGGCAGTGTGAGACACTCAGCCCTTCCTCAGGCTGCCAAGTGTCTCCTATTGAAGGCAGGAGATATCTGTTTAATGACTCAGCCGAAATCTGTCATTTGACGATTTTGCCCTTCCCGTGAAAAATTACCATTTTTCCCCTGAACTTCACAGAACCGTAACTTTTTCATCCGAGCTCCGTTTTCGATGTGCCACCTGTCTACGGATTCAGCATCCTGAGACCTACACAATGGTCCTCGAAAAATGTACAAAAAGTATTCCGAACAAAAAGTCAACATTTAACCACACCTCTCCAAGGGTAAAAATGTCAGTTTACATATTATTTTATCATTTTACATACTTTGGATTTTCGGGGCGTTTTAGGTCCCATGCAACATCAGTGTTTCCCTTGACAAAGTGTTGAGGATGAGGTTTCTAGTGAGGGTCATATGTGCTAACTAGAGGCTGAGGACGAGAGGGAACCAGAATAGATTGACGAGCAGCCATGTGATCACTTTGCAGTCTAGCAGCCTCTCCAATAACGAACCTTGGACTAAAAATCTTACCCTCCATAACCATCGCACACTTAGACTTCAAAATTACCCAGCATGTATAAGCAACCACTGACATAATCCATTTAGAATTCGGAACATTCCTCAGCCCAGACTTGGTTATGCTAATCATCCATCCATCAAAATTGTTGACCCCGTGACCATTAATGCAATAAGATAGGACCCCTCTGAACCATAACCCATGAATCATTCTACAGGATAGAAGAAGATGTTCCACAGTTTCTGTTTCATCGTTACGAAGAGGACAAATTGGGGAAGAACTTAGGTGTCTACAGTTGAGATTGGCTCAATTAAGGATAGCCCTGCATACCACCCACCAAAGAAAATGTTTTACCTTTGGGATTGCAACACACTTCTTGATTAATTTCCAAAATTCTTGTGGGATAATTCTAAAAGACGAGGGAGGTAGCACCCGGGCCACAATTCTATTCCCATTTAACCATTTGTTACTTGATTTCACTGAGATCACACCGTTTGTAGCGGAGGGCCAAATCAGATAGTCATCCCCGTGACAGGACCCGACCTTGATAACACCTCGTAAGGCGTATCAGGACCCTACTCTCATCTGACAAGTAACCCAAAGTGTTAATATTAACCTTTAACTTGCCAGACAAAGGATAAACGTAAGCCTCGCTAGTTCACGCCTTTGTTTCTCGAGCCTCAATATCCATACAACGCCCTTGGAGGTTCATAAAAGCAAGAAAACATGTGAGTGGACAAAAAGAAACAATTTTAAAACATAATTTGTAAACATACAGCTTTTACCCTCCGTTTTCCAAAACCATGCATGCATACGAAAGCTATTTCACTTCGATTAAAGAAAACACAATTTATAATCCCGAAATACGTGAAGAGAGTTCTCAAATTAAAAGTAACAATAAACCTTCTAAGACCTCGGTAAATCGACATAACCATCATAAAATATCACAACCATCAACACAAGGTCAACATAACAATCACATACAATCAGCCCATCCTCATCACCATCTTAATCGTCAAACCAATACACTACTGGGAGCCAAACTTGACGTCCAAGTTGGGACCCGACTCAGGAAAGCAGCCTAGCTCGACGTCCGAGTCGTGACAGTCTCAGCAAAAGAGCCCGGTTCAACTTCCGAGACCAACCCACCAATACACATAACCACACACACAACATACATCACAACTCGTCACATCAACACAATCAACTCATATCGAACATCACCACACAATTCACATATAGTCAACTCATCATCAATGAACAAGCACCATATCAATCATAATATCACAAGTGCACTACTAGTAGGCCATACAGTACCACTTACTCACTCGAGATTTAGAGCCCAACTCGACGTTCGAGTGACATCCGACTCATGATTCGTAGCCCCTGACTCGACGTCTAAGTTGCCAACACAATACCAGTTTCAAGATTCAGAGCCCCCGACTCGACGTCTGAGGCTAATCAACCAACAAGCATCATCTCATAACCAAGTCCAAATCACAATCATCACCAATACCAAGAAACACATACTCATATCACATCTTAATACCATATATCAAATCCATAATCAGATCTTCGGGCCTAAGCCCAAACACCATTTAAACACCAGTCTCGTAAAATATGCCATTAATGTAGTTCCGTAAAAACCATCTAGAAATCATATGAAAATCGTAAATACTCCAAAATCATATTATTTCATGTCATAAACCACATTCAATCCAAAACCACCATCGAAAAGGAATCCAAAATCGTAATTTACAAGAAATCTCGTAAAATGCACAATAAAATAATAATTAAATATAAAATCACCGAAAATCCATATAAAATCCCACTCAATCCAATATCAACAAAATCACATAGAAAACTATTTTAAGTCATGTAAATATGTGCATGATAGTTTAGGGAAAATAAAGTCCACTCATACACCGTCCATATAACTGAATCCCGTTTGCACGCATTTCCGTAATTTTTGGGAACCTTAAAACCTAAAGTTCACTATTAGAGATGTAACGACCCGTCCCTAAATTTAAGGATTAATTAGGGATTAATGACGAATTAGCGAGACTAATTGGGAATTACACGAGAATTAACGGAAGTTCAGGGCGAAATTAAGATTTTGCCCCTAAACGAAGGCAAAAGTTGACTTTTGACCCAGGAGGTCCGTTGGCCGAGGGTCGAGGACCGTTACATAGATCGGGGCGATAGGAATTCGTAGACAAGCAGCACGTCAAAATTGGAAGTTCGACGGAAAAGTTACAGTTCACAGAAGTTTGAACGTACTATTGCACGTTTTACGAGATATGAGACTTTTGGCAGCAAGTGGGGCCCAGATATTTTGGACAGGCCAATGGATGAGTGACAGGTATCACCCATCCATTGCCCATCCCAAACATGTTCATGCATATCCACCCTTTGTCAGGACCCGACCCTCCTCTGTCAGGTCCCGACTCATCTAGCACGATATTGTCCTCTTTGGGCCACAACAATACTCAACGGCAAGCCTGCGCTCTCAAGGTTTTGTTTTCGGGAGCTCACGGTGCAATTTCCTAGGGGGTCACCCATCATGGAATTGCACCAGCCTCAACTCGCTTAACTTTGGGGTTCCAATCCCCTCCAAAGCCACTGAGCTCCCAAAAGGCCTCATGCTATATAGGTGTGTGCCTTCACCTTTAAGGCACACCACCATTCCCTTCCCAGACCATTCCCCCTCACAGGAATGTGGGATCGTTCACCGTTCCCTCCAGGACACGGGTCTTACAGAATCCCATCGTCACAATCGTCACGGCAACCTGAGTCTATCCAACTCGATAAGACTCGATCACGTCTATCGATAGCAGCGTCTGTCAAAACCTCGTGCAGACCAAACTCACAAACACTCTGCTACCAAGACCCTAAAACCATGCGGTAGTCGACCGCCAGTACCAACCACTCCACACACAACATCCACCGATAGGTCCACCTCTAGATCTGATCACAAGTACCACACTCTAGGTAACTTGTCCAATCAACCGCCTACTAGGGTTATCACAAACCCGGCTGCCCGCTGCAGCCCTACCATCCTGACCGATCCCTCGATCTCGACTCCGAAGAGTCGTAATACTCCAATACTGGCACCCAACCAGCCAATAACTACACACTGAGGATCTCGTCATCTCTTAACTCTACGGCTCTCAGCCGCTGGCCTTTACAATAACTGGCCGTACTCCGGTCCTATACTGCACAAGCGCTACGTTCGCAATCGCGTCCTATCGCGTCACACCACACCTACTCCGGGCATTTCCTGCTAGTTAACATCCTTTGTCGGTCTGCATCCTCTGTCAGTTGTCATCCCTTCAGGATTCGACACACTAAAACATGGCAACACGTGCCAAAAAGAATCACACGTTCCTATTCCCAACCGTGGTAAGTGTAGTCGTACAGGGTCATCGTAAACCGGACGACCCTGACCTCTGACCATACTAGTATGACTCCGTACATCCTCTATCCAATACGACCACTTTCGAGCGGTCACGACTATCAAGTCGTCATACTGTGTCTACCGGTAAGCACAGTCCTATGCACCCGTAACACCATGGCTATAAGCCATTATATTTCACACAAATTCTGATCCTACTCAGGATCCACTTCCTCGAAACACGTGGCATTTTATGCCAATCGAACCTCAAACGATCGTACCACTTGACAAACCTCATCTAACTAACGTTTGATTCTACCGAAACCTCGTACTAATGCCCTAACTGCCAGGTTGATGACGGGCTGTTACGACTTCAGAGACATCACATCTTTGACCTGCGCGCACTCCATGCTCTGATACCAACTAGTATCAGAGTACCATGGGTATCATCTGAGTCTGCCTCACTCTGATACCAACTTGTCAGGACCGGTCCCAAATCCCCCGGGATTAACGTGGGACCCGCCTGATCCCGCTTGACACGAAGTGTCAGACCAAGGAAAATTTCATCTCTAGCCCTCGCGGGGGCTATCAGAGTGCATCAGGATCATAGGAGGAGGGGAGTGATGTCTCATCTCTGCTGCAGCCCGCATCCACGATCAACCTGAAAGGCATTAAAACATTAAAAGTCGTGAGTGGACAAAATAATATTTTATTAAAAACACATTTCGCATAAAGACATTTATGCCCTTCATAAAAGTATATGCATGCATTCAAAAACCGTTTATCAAAATGTTCATAAAACTATTTGTCAAACATCTCAAAATCTTTCAAGGGTTCATGCCCGGCCCCATAAACCTTTATGACCCATAAAAACCTTTCAAGGGTTCATGTCGGTTCCCGTAAATCGTCATAAACCGTAAATCCATTTGGGTCCCCGACCCGAAATCACAAACACCCGTAAATTCATATATGTGGGAACTCGGCCCAAATCATTCTCAGTGAAATACCAAAACATACAATACGGGGTCTCCGCCTCCAAACCATTTCTAAAATATCTAATACGGGCTCTCGCCCCAAAACACTTTCCGAATCATAAAACACGGAACACGGGGTCTTTGCCCCCAAATCATTTTCCATAAAACCATATACGTATCAACATACGTATAACCCATCTGAGGCACTTCCGAGAAGATGCCAACTCGGGGCACACAGCCCCTAGGGAACACATCCCCGACGTATGTCACGATTAATCATATCTATCTAGTGTGCACACTACTCGGGGTCTTACTCCGAGTCTTCTCCCAGGAATCTCCATCTAGGAGGCTCAATCTCTGGATCTAGTCCGAGCTCTCTCTCTGGATCTAGTCCACATATCTCTCCGGAATCTGGTATGGGACCACAACAATATAAGTTACCACCACTCCTGGAACGGGATCCCTATGGGGATACCCCCTCTGGTCTGTGGATCGTGACTTTCCAGGTCGACGCTGGAGGAGACCATATAAACATATGGAGGGTTCATTTATTTCAATTCTTTTCTTTCTTTCTCAAATCACTTTTCAACTAGGTTTCATACCTGATTCATCTCAATAGGATTCCTCAAATCCGATTCAAATCATTTTCACAGGCCTCGGCCTAAATCCTCAGTTCAATAGGGTCTCAAGCCCGCATACTCATTTCATAAACTGAACTGGGACTCAAGCCCGATGTTACATTCAACAGGGCCTCAAGCCCAATATCACGACTAACTGGGCCCTAAGCCCGAAACCATAGAGCAACAGGACCTCAAGTCTGATTTCACAACCAACAGGGCCTCAAGCCCGATACTACAGTCAAATAGGCCTCAAGCCCGAGATTATAACCAACTGGATTCTCGGTCTGATAGTATAACTCAAATGGACCCTCGGTCCGATTCCTCGTCAAATCAAATGGACTTCAAGTCCTAGAGTTCGTAAATCAAATGGGACTCGTGCCCGATTTTATATTTCTAAATCCGAAATCCATTTATTAAACCCTCGTTGAAAACCTATAATGTATATGCATCGTATAAAACCGAAAATCTCGAAATACGTGCAAATATGTAAATCCAAGGCTACCACAAACAATTGCACTCATGGCAACGCAAAACATATATTAAAACACTTATAAAACATTTATGCATGCATCAATTTCGAAAGAAGGGTCCACTCACAGACCGTCTGAAGCCTCGTCTCGATACGCGTGCCATAATCGTGTCCTGTGTCAATCGTCACCTCCGGGATTCCCGAACCTGCCCAAATTCATTTAGAGGGTTACTAATAGCCTCATTAACCTCTCATTGAAGTCCCATAATTTTCCCGATTTTCAAACTATTTTTAAACGCGAACCTCCTAAACCTTCAGACATCCCGAACTGCATCGAAACGATGTCCGATTGACACGAAACAGTCCCAAAATGTTCGTTACATCGAATATATGATTTCACATGTTGGAACCACCCTCAAAGGATGAACCAGGCACCCGTACGCTCCCAATGAAGGTCCTGCGCTTGGGCCTCACGCGCCGGACAGTTTATCTACAACCTTGGCCTAACCGGCCAGTCCAGTCCAGCCTGTGCAGCCGGTCTAACTGGACCGGCGTGATCGGTCCAGGGCTCCCCACTCTTCATTTTTCTTCCAATCTTCTCCTTTTCAATCCCAATCTTCCTATTTTGATGTTTTCTTTCATTTCCAATCCTTAAAACTAACTAAAACCCATCTAAAACCCTTGGTTCAATTTGAACCTCACTGTCCAAGTTTTCCATTTTCCTCCCACGGCTTTCACAGCCGTTAACCTTCCTAAAAATCATCTTAATACCCTCCTACTAACCCATTAACTCCATCCCAATCATCCAAAACAATCCAAAACGTTGAAATCAAAATAAAGAGGAAAATAGGCTTTACCGAGCTATCGGGTTTTCATGGCCTTCACCGGCGTGCACGGCGGCCCAGCCAGCTCCCAGCCACCGTCTCTGCTTCTTCAGTCCCTCTCCTACTCTCTGGCCACTCAGACAGGGTACAAGGGTTTGGTTTTGGGGGTGAAAGTTGGATCGGTTTTGGGTTTGAAAAGGAAGAAAATGATCGATGCATGGGGAGGGTGGATGCATGAATGAAAATGATGTCCAGTGGATGAGTGAGACTTGTCACTCATCCATTGGGCCTTGGGATAAAAATCTGGGCCCCACTTGAGTCCAAAAGTCACTTGTCTCGTAATTCATGCAATAGTACTTTCGTACTTCGGTGAACTGTAAATTCTCCGTTGAACGTCCGAATTCGACGTGCCGCCTATCTACGGATTCGTATCGTCCCAATCTACGTAACGGTCTTCGGCCCTCGGCCATCGGACTTCCTGGGTCAAAAGTCAACTTTTGGCACAAATTACTAAAATGCCCTTGAACTTCCGAACGTCATAACTTCCTCCTCGAACGTCGGAATCGAGCGTGCCACCTGTCTATGAACTCGTGACGTCACGAACTACGTCAGGGTCATCGGTCAAAGTCCATTTGACCGCCTGAACGAAAAGTCAACGATTTGCCCATTCTAGGGGCAAAATCGTCATTTCGCCCGAACGTCCGCTAATCCTCGTCTAATCTCCGATTAGTCTTCGATGAGCGAGGCTAATCCGTCATTAATTCTTAATTAATCCCATTAATTTGGGAAGGGTCGTCACACCCTTCCCCGTGATCGATCATTTTCTCCATTTCCAACCAAACCCAATCCATCCTTCCACCCCAATCCAAACCCTTAACCTCTATGATCATATGTGAGACCCAGAAAGTGAGTCGAGGACGTGAAGATGGTGGTGGCTGGCCAGGACGGCACTGCCATGGACAACGGAGGCAAAACTCGAGCAAGGTATCAGTTTTGTCCAATTTTCATTTTCTTTGGATTCAAGCATTATAGACGGTTTAGGTTGATTAGAATGGGCTTATTGGGTTGTTAGGAAGGTAATAGGATGATTTTGATGATGGTTAAGGTTGAGGAAGCCCTAGGGGAAGTTCTGAAAACATTGAACCGTGAGGGACAAATCAGGTTAATGGATTTTAGTAGGTTTTAGGTGTTTTGGATTCCATATTTAGGTTCCTAAGATCGAATTAGGAAGTTTAGAATTGGTTAGGAATAAAAAGGACAAAAATGGAAGGAGGAATTAGGCTGGACCGGCCACGCCGGTACAGTTAGGTCGGATTTGCAGGAAAAACCAGACCAGCCAGTTCGGACCGGTCTAACCGAGGTTGAAGATGCACTCTAGCTAGGCGCGTGGCTCCCACGCGCACCCACATCGAGCGGCGCGTGGTGGGGAGTTTAGGGAAACTTCCAACATGTGAAATCATCTATTCGATCTAACAAACATTTTGGGACTGGTTTCGAGTCAATCAGACATCGTCTTGATATAGTTCGGGTTGTCCGAAGGTTTCGGAGTGCGTTTAAAAATAGTTAAAAATACCGAAAAATTAGGGGGCTTTATTGAGGGGTTAAATAAGTAGTTAGTAACCCTCTAAAGTGATTTCGACAGATTTGGGAACCCTTGAGACGACGATTGACCCGGGAATGTGTAAGACGCGCTTATCGAGGTGGCCGCTCGGACGGTTTGTGAGTGGACTTTGTTTTATGAATCGATGCATGCATAAATTTTTTATGAAAGTTTTAATATATTTTTTGTGATGCCTTTAGTGTATTTTTGTGTGTGTTTATGTATTGGTACATATTCGAGGTTTTCGGGTTTTATACGTGCTTATACGCGCTTATACTTTCGGTTTTAATGAAATGGTTTTGAAAATGTAAAGCCGGGCATGAGACCCATTTGGATTTGGTTTGACTCGGGCATGAGGCCTTATTGATGACCTACGGGACTGAGGCGTGGTCGCAAAGGGTACTGTGTGCACGGTGACGGACGACCTGACGCTCGCCTCCAGATTGGGATGTGTTCCCTCCGGAGAGGTCACGATGCACGTTTCGTGGTCGAGCAGCCACGTGAGGCTCGACTTCGGAGTGCTAATGTTATAGGAGATCGATCGGTGACGTGTGCACCATGTTTTAGAGTGGTCGCGACAGTGATATGTTCACGACCACATGCGAGGATTGAGAACTGTCCTGGATTGATGGTTGCACGCATCACTCTGATCGGAATTGTGACTGATCCTGAGGTTTTGGGATGGATGCCCCGTTCATTTACGAGTTCGGATCGATGCCCAGTTCATTGTGAAATCGGGCTAGAGGCCCTAGTTAGTCCTATGTTCGGGCTGGAGGCCCAGTTTCTTTGTGTTATCGGGCGTGAGTCCCATTTATGGGTTTTGTATACTAGTATGTATATACCCTCCTTATGAGCGTACTGATTGGTCTCCTCTAGACGTCGACCTGTAGAGTCACGATCCACTACTCGGAATGGGTATCCCCATAGGGATCCCGTTCCAGGAGTGGGAGTTACGATGAGGTTCCGTGACAAGGACCCGCCCCGATCCCTCGGGGACCACAAGGGGACGTGCCCTGCTCCCGTCTGACACCCGAGCCGAAAATCCCAATTTTAGTCTTAAAAACTTAAATGCATAAATGTACGAATTATAAAGTCATACATAACCCAAATTTAATAGATGTCAGACAGGGGATACAGTCCAAAATACAAAATCCGAGCACGACACTAGAAAGGAAAATCCTGCGGGTGATCCGACCCGACAGGGGATTAGGTGCGCAGTACAAAATCTATGCCTCAGCCTCAGGGTCCTCACCAACCTCAGCAGCACGACCTGGAGGGGTTACCGAAACATGAAGGGTGAGTGGGCCGAAACTCAGGTTTGTAAAAACAGTATAATAAGTAAAATATGTAATTTACCCCTCCGTTTTCCAAACATGCATGCATCAGTATTTAAAAATCATAAATACATGTAATATATCACAAGCATCATATTAAGCCAGAAATGTAATATAACCCAGCTACTGCACCATACACATCCGATATTGACATCCCAGATGTCCGACGTCCCTGACGTCCAATAATGGTCACAGTCCCAAGGCTACGCGTGCCACCCGGGGTCTCAAATCCCGAGTCCAAACTCCGAACCCAGTTCGGTTATGGCATCCCAGATGCCTAGCGTCCCAGACGCTCGACGTCTCAGACGTCCAATAATGGCAATCCTGCTCCTGAGTCATCCTACAGTCTGGCAAATCCGTAGCATGACTCCTCGCAGGCAATGCACCGTGACCGCTCCGGGGTACCACATCCGGAGGAGACAGTATTATACGGTGGATTATACAGTGCAGTACCCAAGATAGTCATCGTATCCACAAGTATATGTAAATATATATATATATAATATAAAACAGTATTCAATTTCCGTAAAACGGGCCTGAGCCCAACACCGTAAAACGTGTCACAGCCGTAAATCGAGATAATCAAAATCCATTAATGATTCACGCACACATATAGATATACGAAAATGAAAACGGTTATGCATGCAAGTGTTAATAAAACCGGGCCCACTCACAGTACGCTCCCGCTGCGAATAACGCGCGTACGAACTTGTCTCCGGAATTAACGTAAGTTTCCTGTCATTTCCAATCACACACAAGTGTCATTATAGGTCCTTAAAATACCCGCAAAAGTCCAAAATAGAAACCGGTTCGGGAAAGCCGGCCAACACGCTTCCCGAGACATCCGGCCCTAAAATGACCTTCCTCACTATCTCAGATCAACATGGTTATTTCACAGAAAATGTTCAAAATGATGAAAGGATTAAAAGTCATGTTGACCCTGATCCGAGATAGTGCTCAACGAGCCCTCACGCGCCGCCCAAAGTGGCTGCGCGTGAAAGTCACGCGCTGCTACAGTGACACTGCTACAGTGTCGTCGTTCTTGCCCGATTCACTGTAATTCGGGTCTTCAACCCGCGGTGTGACCCGGTTAATTAACCTCTCATTTCTACTTAATTTCATTCATTCTTGATCCTAACATGTTCTATCATCAATTAATTACAGTTCTCAGTCCACTAATCAACTCGACAAGCCTTCAACCATCCTACCCAAACCCGAATAGCTACACGGGTCAAACCTCAGAACACCTCCAAACTATCACCATTGTCCAATTAAATCATACAGGGGCATAATAGGACCTAGACTAACAAAATAGAACCATCAATTGAAAGAAACATCACCTGGAAGTAGCCGTCCAAACGCTGCGATTTCCTCTGCACTCGGCGGTCACCGTCCCGGCTCCTCCGTGGCAGATTGTCGTCGATTCTGATATGGACAGGTTCCAAATGTTCCCAGAAAGCTCACTCAGTGATTGGTTTCGTCCAAAAGGTCGTGGAAATTGAACTTGGATTTTCCCTCCAAACCGGGTTTTCTAAGAACTGGAACTTGGGTTCCTGGGCACACCACGATCAACCCGCTTCAAAGACTGCTCGCACAAGTTTCTGTCACTCCCAGAAGGCTTCCACAGTGTATAGATTGGTCCCAAAACCCGTAGGAATTGAATTCGGAAATTTCCCCCCAAAAACCCGAAACTGTTTTTCACGGTTTTCCTTCAGCCTCAAACAGACGCCAAATGAACCCGTCTCTCACTCCCCTTGCGCAGTTAATCGATCAAGGAGTCCAACACCCGTGGGAGACACTCACAGACCTCACTGGACACTGCCTCCCGCACACAGAGCTCAACCACGATTTCAATCCTACCCGTGCACTAATTCGGCCTTAAACTACACTCCCACCACCTCAAACTACATAAACAATGTCCACAAACAGTCCACTAAGGCTTAAACAATTTGCACGCCCACAAACACCACGGCATGGCCGTGTCCCCTGCTTTTCACGGTTGCTGCTACAGTAACTGTGCAAAAGACCAAACTGCCCTCAGGGCAGAAATTACCAAAATGCCCTCCAACTTCCGTGACCAGTAACTCAGTCATCCGATGTCTGATTCACTCGTGTCGCCTGTCGTTGTACTCAGGGCATCGAGACGAATCTAACGGTCTTTGGGTCGTGCGAAAATTCTCGGTACATCAAAAAGTCAACTTTTTCCCCTATCTCGTCCAAATTACGGTAATGCCCCTGAACTTCCGATAGTCATAAATTTTTCCCTGATCGTCCTAATTGCACGTGCCACCTGTCTATGAACTCGTGACGTCCTGAACTACGTCACGGTCACGGGACAAAGTCCATTTGCCCCATAAACCAAAAAGTCAACAATTGGCCATAATTCACAGGGGTAAAAACGTCAATTCATACATTAAATTACAATATTACAATCTATGAATTTCCGGGGTGTTACAACCTTCCCCCCATAAGGAATTTCGTCCCGAAATTTAAGGAAACAAATAAGGGAACTGTTCCCGCATCTGAGCCTCGGGCTCCCATGTGGCTTCTACCACGTTCGGATTCCTCCAAAGGACTTTCACGAGAGGAATCGTCTTCTGCCGTAGTACCTTGTCCTTCCTGTCCAAAATCTGTACTGGTTGTTCTTCAAAGCTCAAATCCTCTCGAAGTTCGATAGGTTGCTCCTCCAAAACATGAGAGGCGTCACGTACGTACTTCCGCAACATGGATACATGGAAGACGTCGTGAACTTTAGAAAGTTCCGGGGGTAAAGCCAATCTATATGCCACCCGGCCAATCCTCTCCACGATCTCATAAGGTCCAATGAAACGTGGACTCAGTTTTCCCCGTCGGCCAAAGCGAATAATCCCTTTCCACGGGGACAACCTCAGGAAGACAAAATCTCCAACCTCGAATTCCAAATCTCGGATCCGTCTATCAGCATAACTCTTTTGGCGATCTTGTGCCGCCTTCAACCTCTCCCTGATAACACGGACTGCTTCCTGGGTGATATCCATCAACTCCGGCCCTACGGCCGCTCGCTCCCCAAACTCCATCCAGCAGATAGGTGTCCTGCACTGTCGACCATACAGTGCCTCGTAGGGGGCCATCCCAATACTCGCCTGGTAGCTGTTGTTGTAAGCAAATTCCATCAAAGGCAAGTGAGTATCCCACGAATCCAGAAATTGCAGTACACAAGATCTCATCATGTCCTCCAGGGTCTGAATAGTCCTCTCAGACTGTCCATCGGTCTGTGGATGGAAAGCAGTACTGAAACGCAGTTTCGTTCCCAAGGTAGCCTGCAAACTCCGCCAGAACCTGGAAGTGAAACGCGGATCGCGATCGGACACGATCGACTCCGGCGTACCATGAAGTCGGATGATCTCCTTCACGAACAATTGAGCCAGTCGATTGGGTTTGTAGGTCTCTTGTACTGGAAGAAAATGGTGCTGACTTCGTTAATCGGTCTACAATCACCCAAACTCCGTCAAATCCACTCCGGGTCCTTGGTAACTTAAAGACAAAGTCCATGGTGTTGTGGTCCCACTTCCACTCGGGAATCGGTAGTGGCTGCAAAGCCCCATACGGTCTCTGCCGCTCCGCCTTAACCTGCTGACAGGTTAAGCATCTGCTCACAAACTCAGCAATGTCTCTCTTCATCCCTGGCCACCAATAATAGTTCCGGAGGGTACGGTACATCTTTGTACCTCCCGGATGCATAGCATACGCCGAACTGTGGGCCTCCTCCAAAATCTCGGCCCGTAACTCTGTCTCTGCTGGAACACACAAACGGCCCAATTTCACAAGTGCCCCATCAACTCGGATGGTAAAGTCCTGCCGTTCTCCAGCCTCAACTTCAATCCTGTAGATGCACAATATCGGGTCCTGAAGTTGCGCCTCAATGATCCGGTCAACCAACACTGGCCGTACATGGAAACTGGCCAATAAAGTTCCATGCTCATCCGTATCTAAAATAACCCCAGCCTTCCGGATTTCCACCAATAAGGGAAGATACACCATCCTCAGGTGTGCAATTGATCCTGCTGATTTCCTGCTGAGTGCATCTTCCACCACATTAGCCTTACCCAGATGGTACTCGATCGTACAGTCGTAATCCTTGATCAATTCCAACCATCTCCGTTGCCTCAAATTGAGTTCCTTCTGGGTAAATAAATACTTCAGGCTTTGGTGGTCGGTGTATATCCTGCACGTTGCGCCGAAAAGGTAATGTCTCCAGATCTTCAAGGCATGAACTACCGCCGCCAACTCCAAATCATGGGTAGGGTAATTCAACTCATGAGTTTTTAGCTGCCGGGATGCGTAGGCGATCACCTTACCATTCTGCATTAATACGCATCCCAAACCTTGTAGTGAGGCATCACTAAAAACTACAAACTCTCCACTGTTGTCGGGCAATGCAAGGATAGGAGCAGTGGTCAAACGATGCTTCAATTCCTGAAAACTCTGCTAACACTGCTCGTCCCAGATGAACTTCACTCCTTTCCTGGTCAAACGAGTCAACGGTGTAGCGATCTTGGAGAAACCTTCCACAAATCTCCGGTAGTAGCCTGCCAATCTAACAAAACTCCGCACCTCTGTCACTGTCGTCGATCTGGCCCAGTTAGTCACCGCTTCCGTTTTCTGGGGATCCACGCTGATCCCATCAGCCGAAATCACATGTCCCAGAAAACCAATGCTGCTCAGCCAAAACTGACACTTACTCAGTTTGGCGTACAACCGTTCATGTCTCAGCTTCCCTAACACCAACCGTAGGTGTTCCTCATGTGCTCGGGCACTTCCTGAGTACACCAAGATGTCATCGATGAACACAATCACAAACTTGTCCAGGTAAGGTCGGAAAACTCTGTTCATCAGATCCATGAATGCTGCTGGAGCATTCGTCAAACCAAAAGGCATCACCAGGAATTCATAGCGTCCATAACGAGTTCGAAAAGCCGTCTTCGAAATATCCCCCTCCGCAATCCTCAGCTGATGATACCCAGCTCGCAAATCAATCTTCGAGAAGCACTGCGCTCCCCGCAACTGGTCGAATAAGTCATCAATCCTGGGTAGAGGATACTAGTTCCTCAGCGTCACCTTGTTCAGCTGTCGGTAATCCACACACAATCGGAGACTCCCCTCCTTCTTCCCCACAAACAACACCGGTGCTCCCCACGGTGAAGTACTCGGTCGGATGAATCCCAACTCGACCAACTCCTGCAACTGTGTTTTGAGTTCCCGTAATTCTGCCGGCGCCATCCGGTACGGTACCTGAGATATAGGTCGGGTACCGGGGAGTAGTTCAATGGTAAACTCAATCTCCCGCGGTGGTGGTAATCCAGGGAGATCTTCCGGGAACACATCCGGAAACTCCCGCACTACTGGTATCTCCTCGATGCTCGGAGTATCGACTCGCTCCGACACAACATGTGCCAAATAGCCCTGGCATCCCTTCCGCAGAAGTTTAGTAGCAGCAAGTGAAGAAATCACTTCAGGCAGCGAACCATCACGCTCCCCCTGAAAGGTAACTTCCGGCAAACCCGGACTCCGTAGAAACACTTGCGACTACAGCAATCAATAAGCGACCCATGCTCCGCTAACCAATCCATCCCGAGAATCACATCGAAGTCATGGATGTCCATAATAATCAAGTCTGCTGGCCGATCCACATCCTCAATTCTCACCGGGCACCTCCGAATCACCTGATTCACCAAGTACACGACGCCCATAGGCGTGCCAACACCCATCTCGCTATCTAAGGCTGATACCTCACAATCTAACATAACAGCACAACGCCTCGAAATAAAAGAATGTGTATCCCCCGCATCCAACAATACTCGTACAATAAGGTTCGAGATATGAAGTGTACCTGTAATCACATCCGGGGCTGACCTCGCCTGCTGCTGAGTCACTGCAAAAACACGAGCACTGGGCCCCGCAGTCTGTCCGCGCCCACGTGCGCCACGTTCAGCACCCTTTCCTCGGCCTCCGGCAGTGTTGGAAGCCGAACTCTATGCAACACTAGCATAGTGCCCACTCCTCCGCAAGCAAAACAATTAACTGTCCTCGGTCCATCCCTAGACCCTCCTGATGCACCACTCCAAGACTGATGCTGCCCAGCACTGGATCTCGATCCGCCCCTCTGAGAGCCCCCTGATCGACCTGACCAGCCACGACCCCGCAATGATGTGGGTGATCCTCGATAACTCCCCTTAGAGATTTTCTGGCCGGTTGTGTCCCGGATGGGGACGATCCCGGCGCCGCCCCTTGCCTGATGATTGTCGCGCCTGGTGTGCCGCCAGATTGGCCTCGACACGAACTGCAGCATCGACCATGTCCCTCAGAGTCGCATAAGTGGCAGCCGTCACACCTGCACGTATCTCTCCTCGGAGCCCCAACTAAAACCTCTGACATCTGTCCTCCTCAGTACTCACAAAAGCTGCTGCAAAACGGGAAAGCTTCCCGAAAGCCTGCTCATAGTCTGCCACAGACATGTCCCCCTGCTCCAGTCGCAGGAACTCCGCCTCTCGTGCTGCGCGAAAAGATCGCGGGTAGTACTGATCTAGGAATCGAGCACGAAAGACCTGCCATGTGGTGGTACGAACAGACCACCCCGACATCTCCAGACCCTGCCACCATCGGTAAGCTCCGCCTTCTAGTAAGAAGGCCGCCAAAGTCACCCGCTCGCCGGGTGGGCAATGCATCACAGTAAAGATTCTTTCCCATTTATCAATCCACTCGTAGGCATCCTCGGGGTCAGATCCCCCGTTGAAAGGTGTGGCCCCCAACCGTTGAGCCCGCTCAATACTGACGTATTCCATCTCTCTCTCAATTTCCTCGGCGGTCCGTGCTGAAGCGGTTCTCCTCGGAGGCATAACCAGCTGTTAAGAGGCATAGATTAGTTAACGCAATTCTTAGACTCGAAAAGTACCTAATATTAACCGCTAGTCTAACATGCTGACCACAACCTGGTGCTCTGATACCAAGCTGACAGGGACCCGCCCCGATCCCCCGGGGACCACAAGGGGACGTGCCCTGCTCCCGTCTGACACCCGAACCGAAAATCCCAATTTTAGTCTTAAAAACTTAAATGCATAAATGTCCGAATTATAAAGTCATACATAACCCAAATTTAATAGATGTCAGACAAGGGATACAGTCCAAAATACAAAATCCGAGCACGACACTAGAAAGGAAAATCCTGCGGGTGATCCGACCCGACAGGGGATCAGGTGCGCAGTACAAAATCTATGCCTCAGCCTCGGGGTCCTCACCAACCTCAGCAGCACGACCTGGAGGGGTTACCGAAACATGAAGGGTGAGTGGGCCGAAACTCAGGTTTGTAAAAACAGTATAATAAGTAAAATATATAATTTATCCCTCCGTTTTCCAAACATGCATGCATCAGTATTTAAAAATCATAAATACATGTAATATATCACAAGCATCATATTAAGCCAGAAATGTAATATAACCCAGCTACTGCACCATACACATCCGATATTGACATCCCAGATGTCCGACGTCCCTGACGTCCAATAATGGCCACAGTCCCAAGGCTACGCGTGCCACCCGGGGTCTCAAATCCCGAGTCCAAACTCCGAAACCAGTTCGGTTATGGCATCCCAGATGCCTAACGTCCCAGACGCTCGACGTCCCAGACGTCCAATAATGGCAATCCTGCTCCTGAGTCATCCTACGGTCCGGCACCTCCGTAGCATGACTCCTCGCAGGCAATGCACCGTGACCGCTCCGGGGTACCACATCCGGAGGAGACAGTATTATACGGTGGATTATACAGTGCAGTTCCTAAGATAGTCATCGTATCCACAAGTATATGTAAATATATATATATATATAATATAAAATAGTATTCAATTTCCGTAAAACGGGCCTCAGCCCAACACCGTAAAACGTGTCACAGCCGTAAATCGAGATAATCAAAATCCATTAATGATTCACGCACACATATAGATATACGAAAATGAAAACGGTTACGCATGTAAGTGTTAATAAAAACGGGCCCACTCACAGTACGCTCCTGCTGCGAATAACGCGCGTACGAACTTGTCTCCGGAATTAACGTAAGTTTCCTGTCATTTCCGAGCACACACAAGTGTCATTATAGGTCCTTAAAATACCCCCAAAAGTCCAAAACAGAAACCGGTTCGGGAAAGCCGGCCAACACGCTTCCCGAGACATCCAGCCCTAAAATGACCTTCCTCACTATCTCAGATCAACATGGTTATTTCACAGAAAATGTTCAAAATGATGAAAGGATTAAAAGTCATGTTGACCCTGATCCGAGATAGTGCTCAACGCGCCCTCACGCGCCGCCCAAAGTGGCTGCGCGTGAAAGTCACGCGCTGCTACAGTGTCGTCGTTCTTGCCCGATTCACTGTAATTCGGGTCTTCAACCCGCGGTGTGACCCGGTTAATTAACCTCTCATTTCTACTTAATTTCATTCATTCTTGATCCTAACATGTTCTATCATCAATTAATTACAGTTCTCAGTCCACTAATCAACTCGACAAGCCTTCAACCGTCCTACCCAAACCCGAATAGCTACACGGGTCAAACCTCAGAACACCTCCAAACTATCACGATTGTCCAATTAAATCATACAGGGGCATAATAGGACCTAGACTAACAAAATAGAACCATCAATTGAACGAAACATCACCTGGAAGTAGCCGTCCAAACGCTGCGATTTCCTCTGCACACGGCGGTCACCGTCCCAGCTCCTCCATGGCAGATTGCCGTCGATTCCGATATGGACAGGTTCCAAATGTTCCCAGAAAGCTCACTCGGTGATTGGTTTCGTCCAAAAGGTCGTGGAAATTGAACTTGGATTTTCCCTCCAAACCGGGTTTTCTCAGAACTGGAACTTGGGTTCCTGGGCACACCACGATCAACCCGCTTCAAAGACTGCTCGCACAAGTTTCTGTCACTCCCAGAAGGCTTCCACAGTGTATAGATTGGTCCCAAAACCCGTAGGAATTGAATTCGGAAATTTCCCCCCAAAGACCCGAAACTGTTTTTCACGGTTTTCCTTCAGCCTCAAACAGACGCCAAATGAACCCGTCTCTCACTCCCCTTGCGCAGTTAATCGATCAAGGAGTCCAACACCCGTGGGAGACACTCACAGACCTCACTGAACACTGCCTCCCGCACACAGAGCTCAACCACGATTTCAATCCTACCCGTGCACTAATTCGGCCTTAAACTACACTCCCACCACCTCAAACTACATAAACAATGTCCACAAACAGTCCACTAAGGCTTAAACAATTTGCACGCCCACAAACACCACGGCATGGCCGTGTCCCCTGCTTTTCACGGTTGCTGCTACAGTAACTGTGCAAAAGACCAAAATGCCCTCAGGGCAGAAATTACCAAAATGCCCTCCAACTTCCGTGACCCGTAACTCAGTCATCCGATGTCCGATTCACGCGTGCCGCCTGTCGTTGTACTCAGGGCATCGAGACAAATCTAACGGTCTTTGGGTCGTGCAAAAATTCTCGGTACATCAAAAAGTCAACTTTTTCCCCTATCTCTTCCAAATTACGGTAATGCCCCTGAACGTCCGATAGTCATAACTTTTTCCCTGATCGTCCGAATTGCACGTGCCACCTGTCTATGAACTCGTGACGTCCTGAACTACGTCAAGGTCACGGGACAAAGTCCATTTGCCCCATAAACCAAAAAGTCAACAATTGGCCATAATTCACAGGGGTAAAAACGTCAATTCATACATTAAATTACAATATTACAATCTACGAATTTCCGGGGTGTTACAACCTTCCCCCCATAAGGAATTTCGTCCCGAAATTTAAGGAAACAAATAAGGGAACTGTTCCCGCATCTGAGCCTCGGGCTCTCATGTGGCTTCTTCCACGTTCTGATTCCTCCAAAGGACTTTCACGAGAGGAATCGTCTTCTGCCGTAGTACCTTGTCCTTCCTGTCCAAAATCTGTACTGGTTGTTCTTCAAAGCTCAAATCCTCTCGAAGTTCGATAGGTTGCTCCTCCAAAACATGAGAGGCGTCACGTACGTACTTCCGCAACATGGATACATGGAAGACGTCGTGAACTTTAGAAAGTTCCGGGGGTAAAGCCAATCTATATGCCACCCGGCCCATCCTCTCCACGATCTCATAAGGTCCAATGAAACGTGGACTCAGTTTTCCCCGTCGGCCAAAGTGAAAAATCCCTTTCCATGGGGACAACCTCAGGAAGACAAAATCTCCAACCTCGAATTCCAATTCTCGGATCCGTCTATCAGCATAACTCTTTTGGCGATCCTGTGCCGCCTTCAACCTCTCCCTGATAACACGGACTGCTTCCTGGGTGATATCCATCAACTCCGGCCCTACGACCTCTCGCTCCCCAAACTTCATCCAGTAGATAGGTGTCCTGCACTGTCGACCATACAGTGCCTCGTAGGGGGCCATCCCAATACTCGCCTGGTAGCTGTTGTTGTAAGCAAATTCCATCAAAGGCAAGTGAGTATCCCACGAATCCGGAAATTGCAGTACACAAGATCTCATCATGCCATCCAGGGTCTGAATAGTCCTCTCAGACTGTCCATCGGTCTGTGGATGGAAAGCAGTACTGAAACGCAGTTTCGTTCCCAAGGTAGCCTACAAACTCCGCCAGAACCTGGAAGTGAAACGTGGATCGCGATCGGACACGATCGAATCCGGCGTACCATGAAGTCGGATGATCTCCTTCACGAACAATTGAGCCAGTCGATTGGGTTTGTAGGTCTCTTGTACTGGCAGAAAATGTGCTGACTTCGTTAATCGGTCTACAATCACCCAAACTCCGTCAAATCCACTCCGGGTCCTTGGTAACTTAAAGACAAAGTCCATGGTGATGTGGTCCCACTTCCACTCGGGAATCGGTAGTGGCTGCAAAGCCCCATACGGTCTCTGCCGCTCCGCCTTAACCTGCTGACAGGTTAAGCATCTGCTCACAAACTCAGCAATGTCTCTCTTCATCCCTGGCCACCAATAATAGTTCCGGAGGGTACAGTACATCTTTGTACCCCCCGGATGCATAGCATACGCCGAACTGTGGGCCTCCTCCAAAATCTCGGCCCGTAACTCTGTCTTTGCTGGCACACACAAACGGCCCAATTTCACAAGTGCCCCATCAACTCAGATGGTAAAGTCCTGCCGTTCTCCAGCCTCAACTTCAATCCTGTAGATGCACAATATCGGGTCCTGAAGTTGCGCCTCAATGATCCAGTCAACCAACACTGGCCGTACATGGAAACTGGCCAATAAAGCTCCATGCTCATCCGTATCTAAAATAACCCCAGCCTTCCGGAGTTCCACCAATAAGGGAAGATACACCATCCTCAGGTGTGCAATTGATCCTGCTGATTTCCTGCTGAGTGCATCTGCCACCACATTAGCCTTACCCGGATGGTACTCGATCGTACAGTCGTAATCCTTGATCAATTCCAACCATCTCCATTGCCTCAAATTGAGTTCCTTCTGGATAAATAAATACTTCAGGTTTTGGTGGTCGGTGTATATCCTGCACGTTGCGCCGAAAAGGTAATGTCTCCAGATCTTCAAGGCATGAACTACCTCCGCCAACTCCAAATCATGGGTAGGGTAATTCAACTCATGAGTTTTTAGCTACCGGGATGCGTAGGCGATGACCTTACCATTCTACATTAATACGCATCCCAAACCTTGTAGTGAGGCATCACTAAAAACTACAAACTCTCCACTGTTGTCGGGCAATGCAAGGATAGGAGCAGTGGTCAAACGATGCTTCAATTCCTGAAAACTCTGCTAACACTGCTCGTCCCAGATGAACTTCACTCCTTTCCTGGTCAAACGAGTCAACGGTGTAGCGATCTTGGAGAAACCTTCCACAAATCTCCGGTAGTAGCCTGCCAATCTGACAAAACTCCGCACCTCTGTCACTGTCGTCGATCTGGCCCAGTTAGTCACCGCTTCCGTTTTCTGGGGATCCACGCTGATCCCATCAGCCGAAATCACATGTCCCAGAAAACCAATGCTGCTCAGCCAAAACTGACACTTACTCAGTTTGGCGTACAACCGTTCATGTCTCAGCTTCCCTAACACCAACCGTAGGTGTTCCTCATGTGCTCGAGCACTTCCCGAGTACACCAAGATGTCATCGATGAACACAATCACAAACTTGTCCAGGTAAGGTCGGAAAACTCTGTTCATCAGATCCATGAATGCTGCTGGAGCATTCGTCAAACCAAAAGGCATCACCAGGAATTCATAGTGTCCATAACGAGTTCGAAAAGCCGTCTTCGAAATATCCCCCTCCGCAATCCTCAGCTGATGATACCCAGATCGCAAATCAATCTTCGAGAAGCACTGCGCTCCCCGCAACTGGCCGAATAAATCATCAATCCTGAGTAGAGGATACTGGTTCCTCAGCGTCACCTTGTTCAGCTGTCGGTAATCCACACACAATCGGAGACTCCCCTCCTTCTTCCTCACAAACAACACCGGTGCTCCCCACGGTGAAGTACTCGGTCGGATGAATCCCAACTCGACCAACTCCTGCAACTGTGTTTTGAGTTCCCGTAATTCTGCCGGCACCATCCGGTACGGTGCTTGAGATATAGGTCGGGTACCGGGGAGTAGTTCAATGGTAAACTCAATCTCCCGCGGTGGTGGTAATCCAGGGAGATCTTCCGGGAACACATCCGGAAACTCCCGCACTACTGGTATCTCCTCGATGCTCGGAGTATCGACTCGCTCCGACACAACATGTGCCGAATAGCCCTGGCATCCCTTCCGCAGAAGTTTAGTAGTAGCAAGTGAAGAAATCACTTCAGGCAGCGAACCATCACGCTCCCCCTGAAAGGTAACTTCCGGCAAACCCGGACTCCGCAGAAACACTTGCCGACTACAGCAATCAATAAGCGACCCATGCTCCGCTAACCAATCCATCCCGAGAATCACATCGAAGTCATGGATGTCCATAATAATCAAGTCTGCTGGCCGATCCACATCCTCAATTCTCACCGGGCACCTCCGAATCACCTGATTCACCAAGTACACGACGCCCATAGGCGTGCCAACACCCATATCGCTATCTAAGGCTGATACCTCACAATCTAACATACCAGCACAACGCCTCGAAATAAAAGAATGTGTAGCCCCCGCATCCAACAATACTCGTACAATAAGGTTCGAGATATGAAGTGTACCTGTAATCACATCCGGGGCTGACCTCGCCTGCTGCTGAGTCACTGCAAAAACACGAGCACTGGGCCCCGCAGTCTGTCCGCGTCCACGTGCGTCACGTCCAGCACCCTGTCCTCGGCCTCCGGCAGTGTTGGAAGCCGAAATCTGTGCAACACTAGCACCTCCAGTATCGTTGTTCCTCGACAACGACGGGCAATCTCGGGCATAGTGGCCCGCTCCTCCGCAAGCAAAACAATTAACTGTCCTCGGTCCATCCCAAGACCCTCCTGATGCACCACTCCAAGACTGATGCTGCCCAGCACTGGATCTCGATCCGCCCCTCTGAGAGCCCCCTGATCGACCTGACCAGCCACGAACCCGCAATGATGTGGGTGTTCCTCGATAACTTCCCCCCTTAGATATTTTCTGGCCAGTTGGTCCGGAATGGGGACGATCCCGGCGCCGGCCCTCGGCTGATGATTGTCGCGCCTGGTGTGCCGCCAGACTGGCCTCGACACGAACTGCAGCATCGACCATGTCCCTCAGAGTCGCATAAGTGGCAGCCGTCACACCTGCCCGTATCTCTCCTCGGAGCCCCAACTCAAACCTTTGACATCTGTCCTCCTCAGTACTCACAAAAGCTGCTGCAAAATGGGAAAGCTTCCCGAAAGCCTGCTCATAGTCTGCCACAGACATGTCCCCCTGCTCCAGTCGCAGGAACTCCGCCTCTCGAGCTGCGCGAAAAGATCGCGGGTAGTACTGATCTAGGAATCGAGCAGGAAAGACCTCCCATGTGGTGGTATGAACAGACCACCCCGACATCTCCAGACCCTGCCACCATCGGTAAGCTCCACCTTCCAGTAAGAAGGCCGCCAAAGTCACCCGCTCGCCGGGTGGGCAATGCATCACAGTAAAGATTCTTTCCCATTTATCAATCCACTCATAGGCATCCTCGGGGTCAGATCCCCCGTTGAAAGGTGTGGCTCCCAACCGTTGAGCCCGCTCAATACTGGCGCATTCCATCTCTCTCTCAATTTCCTCGGCGGTCCGTGCTGAAGGGGTTCTCCTCGGAGGCATAACCAGCTGTTAAGAGGCATAGATTAGTTAACGCAATTCTTAGACTCGAAAAGTACCTAATATTAACCGCTAGTCTAACATGCTGACCACAACCTAGTGCTCTGATACCAAGCTGACAGGGACCCGCCCCGATCCCCCGGGGACCACAAGGGGACGTGCCCTACTCCCGTCTGACACCCGAACCGAAAATCCCAATTTTAGTCTTAAAAACTTAAATGCATAAATGTCCGAATTATAAAGTCATACATAACCCAAATTTAATAGATGTCAGACAAGGGATACAGTCCAAAATACAAAATCCGAGCACGACACTAGAAAGGAAAATCCTGCGGGTGATCCGACCAGACAGGGGATCAGGTGCGCAGTACAAAATCTATGCCTCAGCCTCGGGGCCCTCACCAACCTCAGCAGCACGACCTGGAGGGGTTACCGAAACATGAAGGGTGAGTGGGCCGAAACTCAGGTTTGTAAAAACAGTATAATAAGTAAAATATATAATTTACCCCTCCGTTTTCCAAACATGCATGCATCAGTATTTAAAAATCATAAATACATGTAATATATCACAAGCATCATATTAAGCCAGAAATGTAATATAACCCAGCTACTGCACCATACACATCCGATATTGACATCCCAGATGTCCGACGTGACAGGACCCGCCCCGATCCCACAGGGACCACAAGGGGACGTGCCCTGCTCCCGTCTGACACCCAATAATTCATACCAATTTTAACCTCAAAACATTTAAAAGCATAAATAACCAAATTAAAGTCATACATAAAATCCGAATTAAACGAATGTCAGACAAGGGATATAATCCAAAATTACAAATTTGCGAGCACGACTCTAAAGTAATCCTGCGGGTACACCGCCCAGCAGGGGTTCAGGTACGCAGAAGTAGATCTATGCCTCAGCCTCTGGTTCCTCCTCTACCTCAGTTTCCCGACCTGGAGGGGTTATCAAAACAGTAAGGGTGAGTGGACCGAAACACAAGTTTATGAAATCGTTTGATAAGTAAAACATATAATTTACCCCTCCGTTTTCCAAATATGCGTGCACCATAATTCCAAAATCATAAACCATATAATATGAACCATAAGGCATATAGCAAAACCATAACCATAATTTTAGTTGCTGCACTATACACTCCAATCCCGACATCCCTGATGTCTGACGTCCCTGACGTCCAATAGGTCACAATCACAAGGCTACGCGTGCCACTCGGGTCTCAATTTCCGAGTTCAATCCCCGAACCCCGTTCGGGTACAGCATCCCCGATGCTTAGCGTCATAGACGCTGGACGTACTAGACGTCCGTGACCTCTCCGGGGTACCTCATCCGGAGGAGACAATACAATATGGAAGGATCTATACAGTGCAGTAACAAATACATTTTATTGATATCCACATGCAAACATATATATACATAGATAGAATCCGAACCAACCATTCAGTTTCACCGGACGGGTCTCAAGCCCAAATACCGTGAAACGTGCCATAACCACACTTTCCATATCATCAAAACCATCATTGTTTTAGCATGTGAATAAGTATAATAAAACCAGAAAACATTTATGCACACAAGGGTTTAAGAAAATGGCCCACTCACAGTACAATCCTGCTAGAAACCGAACGTATACCCTCGTCCTGGTACAAATGTACAATCCCTGTCAAATCCAAGTATTCGTAAAGGTCAAATTAAACCCCCAACATTCAACCATGAAAGCCTAGGTCGAAACCGACCCGGGAAAGCCGCCCGAACGCGCTTCCCAAGGCAATAAACCTTATTTTGACCAACTTAATGATCTCCGATCGACCCGAAACCACCGCCATTGGATCCGGATCGTCGAAACCTAAAGAATGGTGGTGGTCCCACCAGAAACACTGTTCACACGCGCCCCCACGCGCCGGTCAACGCGGCGGTCAACGCAGGAACAGTTCCTGCTGACGTCATCGCTGACGTCACTGCTGACGTCAGCATGACGTCATGCTGACGTCATCTGACAGCTGGCAGGTCTGACATGTCAGACTCTGACAGGTGCCACGTGTCACCATCTGATTGGTCCACCTCACTGATCTGTCAGACCACGTGTCAGATCTGACATGTGCCACGTGTCAGCACGGCACTGGTCCACGTCACTGACATGTCAGTGACACGTGGCAGTCCCTGACTGGTCCACGTCACTGACATGTCAGTGCTGACTGTGCACTGACATGTGACACGTGTCGGCTCACGGTTGGTCCACGTCATCTGACAGACTGACAGGGTGCCACGTCAGCACCACTGTCATCAGACGGGTTGACCCGTTTTCCTGCAACTCGGGTCGATCAGACCCGCGATCGAGACCCGGTTGCCATTCCTTCATTTCTGGGTCATTTTCAGTCCTTTCAATTCCTAAATACTCATCCTAGTCCCTAGATTGGTTCTATGTAATTAGAATTAGGTTTTAGGTCTAGGAGGTTACCTGAGACTCGACGGGAAGCTTGGTTGCCGGTTCTGGTAATCCTTCCCGGTGAGTCGACGGTTGTTCAGCCCTGGTCCTGGTTCCAAAATGGTCGTCAAGGTCACCTAGACGAGTCCTAACAACAACTCAATGATGTCAACGTCACAATCAGGTGTTTTGAAGCCGGGAAGGAAAATGGTTACCTACGGGTTTAACGTCCGAACGCCGCCGTGTCGCCGCCGTACACTGTCAGGGTCAGCTCCTTGCCGTCCAGTAGTCACGGTGGTCACAACCGCACGTTGGTTCCAGGCCTAGATCAAAGGTTGGGATGGTTTGGTGACTTGGGTTCCGCGGGTTTCCTTCACGGGTTTGGAAGGATGCCGCCGTGCAGGGTGGCCGTGGAGCGGTGGCCGGCGTCAGGGGTGTGGCTGCTGGTTGTCTGAGGTGTGGGGTTGAGTGGTGGTGGCTGATGGGCTGGTTCCAGGGAGAAATCGCACACACGGTTTAAGGGAATGAACACATGGGTGCATGAACTCATGGACTTTTAATACTGAATAGGAAAATGAATCAAGGGCCAGGATTAAATCTCAGAATGAGATCAAAGGCTGAGATCAAATCAAAGGATTTCAGATCTAAGGGCTGTAATTTAAAGCAGATTTAAATGATAATTAATCCAATAGTGGATCTGATCCAATCTAGCCAATGGGTGAGTGACACTTGTCACTCACCAGATGTCCTCCAATCAGATTTCCTGAATTTAATATTCGACACGAAAACCGAGACACGAACTTCCCGAATTCACGTTTCTGACCATAACTTCCTCGTACGAAGTCCGATTTCGGCGTGCCGCCTGTCTACGGACTCAGGACGTCGAGGCCTACCCAACGGTCCTAGAGTCAACTGAAAATTAGTTGTCAAAAGAAAAGTCAACATTTTCCCCCGAGAGTCCAAATTACGGTAATGCCCCTGAACTTCCGATAGTCATAACTTTTACCCTGATCGTCCGAATTGGACGTGCCACCTGTCTATGAACTCGTGACGTCCCGAACTACGTCACGGTCATAGGTCAAGGTCCATTTAGTTCATCAATCAAAAAGTCAACAATTTGACCATACCATTCACAGGGGTAAAATCGTCAAATCACACATTAAATTACAATATGGAAATCCTCGAATTTCCGGGGTGTTACACGACGTCCCTGACGTCCAATAATGGTCACAGTCCCAAGGCTACGCGTGACACCCGGGGTCTCAAATCCCGAGTCCAAACTCCGAACCCAGTTCGGTTATGGCATCCCAGATGCCTAGCGTCCCAGACGCTCGACGTCCCAGACGTCCAATAATGGCAATCCTGCTCCTGAGTCATCCTACAGTTCGGCACCTCCGTAGCATGACTCCTCGCAGGCAATGCACCATGACCGCTCCGGGGTACCACATCCGGAGGAGACAGTATTATACGGTGGATTATACAGTGCAGTACCCAATATAGTCATCGTATCCACATGTATATGTAAATATATATATATATATATATAATATAAAACAGTATTCAATTTCCGTAAAACGGGTCTCAGCCCAACACCGTAAACTGTGTCACAACCGTAAATCGAGATAATCAAAATCCATTAATGATTCACGCACACATATAGATATACCGAAATGAAAACGGTTATGCATGCAAGTGTTAATAAAAACGGGCCCACTCACAGTACGCTCCCGCTGCGAATAACGCGCGTACGAACTTGTCTCCGGAATTAACGTAAGTTTCCTGTCATTTCCAATCACACACAAGTGTCATTATAGGTCCTAAAAATACCCTCAAAAGTCCAAAACAGAAACCGGTTCGGGAAAGCCGGCCAACACGCTTCCCGAGACATCCGGCCCTAAACTGACCTTCCTCACTATCTCAGATCAACATGGTTATTTCACAGAAAATGTTCAAAATGATGAAAGGATTAAAAGTCATGTTGACCGTGATCCGAGATAGTGCTCAACGCGCCCTCACGCGCCGCCCAAAGTGGATGCGCGTGAAAGTCACGCGCTGCTACAGTGACACTGCTACAGTGTCGTCGTTCTTACCCGATTCACTGTAATTCGGGTCTTCAACCCGCGGTGTGACCCGGTTAATTAACCTCTCATTTCTACTTAATTTCATTCATTCTTGATCCTAAGATGTTCTATCAACAATTAATTACAGTTCTCAGTCCACTAATCAACTCGACAAGCCTTCAACCATCCTACCCAAACCCGAATAGCTACACGGGTCAAACCTCAGAACACCTCCAAACTATCACCATTGTCCAATTAAATCATACAGGGGCATAATAGGACCTAGACTAACAAAATAGAACCATCAATTGAACGAAACAACACCTGGAAGTAGCCGTCCAAACGCTGCGATTTCCTCTACACACGGCGGTCACCGTCCCAGCTCCTCCGTGGCAGATTACCGTCGATTCCGATATGGACAGGTTCCAAATGTTCCCAGAAAGCTCACTCAGTGATTGGTTTCGTCCAAAAGGTCGTGGAAATTGAACTTGGATTTTCCCTCCAAACCGGTTTTTCTCAGAACTGGAACTTAGGTTCCTGGGCACACCACGATCAACCCGCTTCAAAGACTGCTCGCACAAGTTTCTGTCACTCCCAGAAGGCTTCCACAGTGTATAGATTGGTCCCAAAACCCGTAGGAATTGAATTCGGAAATTTCCCCCCAAAGACCCGAAACTGTTTTTCACGGTTTTCCTTCAGTCTCTCACAGTCCCTCAGCCTCAAACAGACGCCAAATGAACCCGTCTCTCACTCCCCTTGCGCGGTTAATCGATCAAGGAGTCCAACACCCGTGGGAGAAACTCACAGACCTCACTGGACACTGCCTCCCGCACACAGAGCTCAACCACGATTTCAATCCTACCCGTGCACTAATTCGGCCTTAAACTACACTCCCACCACCTCAAACTACATAAACAATGTCCAAAAATAGTCCACTAAGGCTTAAACAATTTGCACGCCCACAAACACCACGGCATGGCCGTGTCCCCTGCTTTTCACGGTTGCTGCTACAGTAACTGTGCAAAAGACCAAAATACCCTCAGGGTAGAAATTACCAAAATGCCCTCCAACTTCCGTGACCCGTAACTCAGTCATCCGATGTCCGATTCACGCGTGCCGCCTGTCGTTGTACTCAGGGCATCGAGACGAATCTAACGGTCTTTGGGTCGTGCGAAAATTCTCGGTACATCAAAAAGTCAACTTTTTCCCCTATCTCGTTCAAATTACGGTAATGCCCATGAACTTCTGATAGTCATAACTTTTTCCCTGATCGTTCGAATTGCACGTGCCACCTGTCTATGAACTCGTGACATCCTGAACTACGTCACGGTCACGGGACAAAGTCCATTTGCCCTATAAACCAAAAAGTCAACAATTGGCCATAATTCACAGGGGTAAAAACGTTAATTCATACATTAAATTACAATATTACAATCTACGAATTTCCGGGGTGTTACATTCCGGACCAGATCCGGAGAGATGCTTGGACTGGATCCGAAGATAGAGCCCCCCAGATGGAGAATTCCTGGGAGTATACTCGGAGTGAGATCCGGAGTAGTATGCATACTTAAAAAATATAACGAAATCGTGACATATATCGGGGATTTGTTCCCTAGGGTCTGTGTGCCCCGAGTTGACATCAGAGGATGTCTAGGATGGGTTTTATATATATATATATATATATATGTATATATGGATGAGTTTTCACTGAGACGACATTAGGCTGAGACCCACGCATGTTGGTTTTGGGCTGAGACCCACAAGTGTTGGACTGGGCTGAGTTCCCAAGTACTTTGATTGATTTTGGGCTTAGGCCTCGTGTAATACGTTTGAGAAATGGTTTTTGACTGCATGCATATGTTTTTAGTGAAGGGCATAAAGGACTTTTGATCAAATGTTTTTATAAAATATTTGTTTTGTCCACTCACAGTTTTCGTGTTTTGAATGCCCTTCAGGTTGATCGCGGATGCGCGCTGTATCAGAAACGAGACATCACACTCCTCCTTTAGATCTTGGCGCCCTCTAATAGTCCTGGTTGGGCCAAGGACGGAATTATCCCTGGTCTGACACTACGTGTCAAACGGGAGCAGGCACGTCCCACGTTAATCCCTGGAGATTTGGGACGGGTCCTGTCAAGTTGGTATCAGAGCAGGTTGGCTCATACGATACTCATGGTACTCTGATACCAGTTGGTATCAGAGCATGTTTTGCTCTAAGAGTGCGCGCAGATAGAGGATGTGATGTCTCTGCAGTCATAATAGCCCATCATAAACCTGATAGTTAGGGTATTAGTACGAGGATTCAGTGGAATTGAATCCTAGTTAGACTACATTTTTCACGAGATCCGATGGATTAGGATACGATTAGAATCCTATGATGCGCATGCCGCGTTTTCAAGAGGTTGAATCCTTAGTTTGATCGATTTCGTGCGAATCCAACGGCTTAGAGCCACATAGTTACTGGAGATAGGATCCAGTACACCAGTACATACCGTATGACGAGCCAAGAGTCGGGACCGTTGAGTAGCCATGACGGATGTGGAACAGTGCATAGTGGAATCCGTGGAGGTCGGACGTTGGGATCGTCCACGATAGAACTGCAAGGATCGAGATTGTGCTGCTCGGAGTAGTCAAACGCGCGAGGACTTTTGTTGAGGTTGGTTGCAATAGGGACGTTGACCGTATTTGGCGTGAGATGCCATGTTTAGAGGTGTCGAATCCTAGACGGATGTCGATCGGCAGGATGTCGATCGGCAGGATGCCGAAGCAGTTGTTGTGCAACGTGGCAGGATACGATTACGATGTGTAGCAGTAGTGCAGTGTTAGGCATGGACTTGGGCCAAGTTCTTATGGAGGCCAGCGATTGGACGTTGTAGGGTTACAAGGAACCAAGGTCCTCATGTTGTGGTTACTGGTTGTTGGGATACTAGTATCGGAGTACGACGATCTTTCGGAGTTGAGGCGAGAGACCACTCGAGATGAACACACTGTAGCGAGCAGCCGAGTTACGATAACCCTAGTTGGCGATTGATTGGACGAGGGACCAGGAGAGTGGCACTTGTTGATCGGATTCCAAGGTGGACCGATCGGTGGATGTTGTGTGTTGAGCGGTTAGTACCGACAGTGAGTTGACCGCTTAGGTTCTGTATCGCTGTGGTGTTGTGTGTGACTGTGTCTACACGAACTCGCGGTAGGAACCACCAACGAGACTGGATTTGTTAGTGATTGTTGAGAATCGGGGAACATTTGGGGAACGTTCATTCCCCGATATGGATTGTCATAATGGTCATACCCAAAGTCGTGGGTACGAGGGCGATAGAGCCTTTCCGAACCGAGCGGAGATTAGTGGCGATTGCTCGGTTTGAGCAGGGTCACAGGATTGGTTTGATTTGCACTCCATGTGGCGGTGATGCGATGATGTTAACGAGAAGAGACAATAAGCCATAAGCCAAGAGTATCTCAGACGTGACATGCTCATGGTTGAATTCTACCACTACATGATGAGAAGGATTCATCGGCTAGTGTAGATTCGTCTTGGGAATCGTGTGGGAGATGGCTGGTTGACTGTGGTTAACCATACCTCTTAAGTGTCGTGTACGCTTGTTTGAGGAGAAACATGATAGTGAGAGATAGAATGGGTCACTATAGTAGTTATCGACAGTTGTCGTTGGTTGGAAAGATTGGACGAAGCGAGTATTGCCATGTAAACAAACTAGGTGGAACCCAGTAGTGGTTGAATTGGCGGGGATTCTGTCCCAATAGTGACTGAGATGAGTGGGAGTTGTCGAAAACGTGTTGAAGGTCATTTATGTACATCCAGCTACAGTACAGGGGATATACAAGGTTTAACCTTGAGTTGAGTACATTCCAAGTAGAATGAATGTACCTACATGAACGATCATAAACGCATAGGCAAATTGGATTGTTGCGGACGTGTGGATGGTGTCCGAGTGAGTTGAGGGCCTAGTATGTGACCGAGTTGGTAGACGTACCCTAGAGTAGTAGCCGTGCGAGTTCGGTGGACACTGAACGGGACAGAGAGGATCCCGAGTGGCTCGTGCGGGATATGTGCTTTACTTGGATTGGCGACAGGTAACCTAGGTTATCGTGGAAGGACGACACGAGTGTTAGGTGCTGGAATTGGATCCCATAAGGATTTGGATGTGCGAATTAGGTTGCCGACGTGAACGGAGATGGAAGAAACCGAAAGGAACCAATGGAAGTGTTTAGTCCTAAAGGAAGGATTAAGCATTACAGTAATTATCATAGAATACTCTTAGTCGAAGTAGAAGGATTTCTAGCTCAGGAATGGAAACAGTTGAGCATGCTTCCAATACGGTAGCAACTACTCTCGACTTAGAGGCCGGTGAAGGATACTTCTCATTTTCAGCTCTTTAGCAGATAGTGTTGGATGCTGGAGGATGACGCGGGATGAACTTTGATGTCATCATCTTCAACTTTTCTCATGTGGATTGATGAGGAAGGAGACGACAGTGATGTCAAATTGGATTGACTTGGAGACCAGATGATTCTTGGTATCACTGGATGTGTCGGGCACTCACGTGTCCCGAGGTGAGTCAGACCGAGTAGTGTGAGGATGATCGAGAAAGACGGAAGTGATTGGTACAACCGTGAGGCGTTTGGACTGAGGTCTGGTCGTCAATGGAGTAAATTGCCTTACTGATTATGCTAAGCTAGGAGTAGAGGAAAGCTTTTGGTAAGCTTGTTGAAGAATCCCTTAGCATAGTTGGTGAGATGACAGAGATTGGATATGGGAATAAAGGTGAGATGAGAACGATACGTGGATATCGATCAGGAAGAGATGAATAGCCGATGCCTCGAGTTGGATTTGCAGATAGGGATTGTGGTAGATTGAGGCTGGCTCGTGAAGCACGATTGAACATCGGACCAATAAGTACTATGATCGAATGTGTTCCGACATATTCGTGTACTGACTAGACGTCGAATGTTGTGTGCTTGAGCAGAGTTATTGGAAAGGGTTTGGAAAGTTGGTGAACCGAGAGCTCAGGGCTGTGCGGGCCAGTGGAACCCTAGTGCCTGTGTGTGTTTTCTACTGGGACAAGTGTTCGATTGGATTCCGTATACACCCAGGATGGGTGAGACGTCGATTGCGTGTCGACAGGATGAGTAGTACGACAGTTAAGACTCAAGGTGAGTCTAGATGTCAGCGGAGATCACTGAGTAAGGTGAGATACGATATGATACGAGGACTCGAGAGCTATTCGAGATCAGAGCACGCAGTAGAGCCAAGCGTTACCGGTTAGGCATGACAGTGATCATGGACTTAGGGAGTGTTCGAAGAGAATGGTACCCCTATGAACAGTGGAGTACAATTCACCACCGTCTGGTAACCGTCTACGAACTATTCAGTAATAGAGGTTGAGTATCGCTCCATGGGAGCAGTGAGGATAGTTGTCGGATTGGATGCTGAATAGGATATCGGCACCGATGGTCGGATGAGAAAGGTCGTCAAACTGAAAAGCTGACTTTGAGTGTCGGTTGAGAAGAACCATCACACTGAAATTCCACTTGATGGTAACTGGTAGGTCGAAACGTGTCAAGAGGTTACACTCAAAGGATCTGAAATCAACTTAGTATAACTAACCTGTCAGAGTAGGCGACAGGTGAGATCGACGAGCGTAAACAATGTCTCGAGTGACACTTACAAGCCAAACTGTGGCTGTGTCGGACGTGTACTTCTACACGGGGTACTCTCGTCTGCGTGTAATGACCGATTCGTGTGTCCGCAACGACCGAGTAGTGGGACACGATCGGATTTCCACAGTGGGTTGTGGAACTAGGTCAGTTTGAATTTCGGGGATGAAATTCCTGAAGGAGGGAAGCTTGTAAAGGGCCCTGCGTGTGGGCTCTTTACAAGCTTCCACATCGAATAGATGATTTCATGTGTTAAACACATCCCCAAAGGGCCCTGCGTGTGGGCTCACGAGCCACTATTCCAGCTTCCATGTCCTTTGGCTAGGCCGGTCGGAACCGGCCTGCCTGGTTCATTCTGTAAATCTGGTCTGCCTGGATCGGCGTGATCGGTCCAAGGCTCTCCTCTCTTCATTTTTCTTCGAATCTCTTCCTAATTGATTCCATTCTTCCTATCTAATCCCTAGAAACCGATTTAGATGATCAAAACAAAGAAAAACATGAAAAAGCCAATGGTTTGATTTCTTCCCACACGGTTCACATGCCCAGATGTTCCCCAGGGTTCTTCAACCGTGAACCACCCTCCAAACACTCTTCTTTACCTTCCTAACAACCCAATTAACATTATCCAAACATCCAAAACCATCCATAACTTCTTAATCGAATTTTGAATTCAAAATAGCAAAACCAAGTATCTAACCTTTTCTCTGCCGTGCACAGTGGCTCGGCCACCTCCACGCCTTCCTCAGCTCATCAGTCCACCCTCTGTCTCCTTTTTGGATTGAATCAAGTGAGGGAAAGGATTAGGGTGATGATTTGATGGGGAAAGGATGGGATCAGGTTTGTTTGGACGAACAAAGGAATGAAGATGGTATGCATGAATGTGTTTGAGTGTACAATGGATGAGTGACACTTGTCACTCATCCATTGGGCCAGGGGCAAAATATCTGGGGCCCATTAATGACAAAAGTCAATCCATCTTGAACTTCGTGCAATAGTTCCCTCGAACTTCCTTGAACCATAACTTTTCCGCCGAACGTCCGAATTCAACGTGCCACCTATCTACAGATTCATATTGATACGATCTACGTAACGGTCCTCAGCCCTCGGCCATCAGACCACCCGGGTCAAAGGTCAACTTTCTGCTCCTTTTCAACCAAATTACCAAAGTACCCCCAAACTTCTGAGCATCATAATTTCTTTCTCGAACGTCAGAATCGAGCGTGCCACCTGTCTTTGAGCTCATGACGTCCCGAGCTACATCAATGTCATCGGCCAAAGTCCATTTGACTGCCTGAACGAAGAGTCAACGTTTCACCCATTCTAGGGGCAAAATCGTCATTTCGCCTTGAATGTCCGTTAATCCTCGTTTAATCCCCGATTAGTCTCGCTAATCCTTCATTAATTCTTAATTAATCTCGATAATTCGGGACGGGTCGTTACAATCTTCCCCCTTAAAGAATTTCATCCTCGAAATTCAAATCGACCCGATTCCACAACCAAATTGTGGAATCCAACCATGTCCCCTCTACTCGGGTATTCTCGTGTACACCTACACGTCCGTCACAGTCGCGCTTCGGCTCATAAGTCTCACTCGAGACAAAATGTCGACACTCGTCGATCTCTCCTGTCACTCACTTGAAAGGTTAGCAATACCAAACCACCATTCAAACGGATTTTCAATCTAACACTCTGACACGTTCCAACCTATAGTCGTCAGGATGAATTACGTACTCCCACTAAGGGCTATCACTATCACATCCAAGCTGACATCCTGCTCAACATCCGATCAGACAACATTCTATAGATCATGCCGTCACAATGGCATGAATCTGACCTTGCAGACCATACTCAAGCCAATGCCCATACTGACTCTCCTTAGAGTCCCATCAATCCATACCTATCTGAACTCATTGGATACCGATCAACCCATTACCACGATATGTCATGACTTCATGACCAGCCGGCAACTCCCAGCTCCACTGCTCTTTTGCTGCGCCACTCTAATCTCGACTCGCTCTCGAGTCCTCTTATCGTATCTCGCATCACACAGCGATCTCCCCAAACTGTCACTATCGGATCAAATCCGATCGACATCCCATGTCCATCTAGGACTCTATTCAACCTACAACACACTCAAACTCTCGGGAAACTCTTAACTCGACATACTGATTGATCGTGATTAATCCCATCGTCCAATATGCACAACATACCGGTGCACCCACATCACATCAACACCGGGGTGCCACCCGACCTACTCAAGGATTGCACTCTAGCAACGTCCAACCACATACTACTGTCCTAGGATCGAAACCTGGCTCTCATTCTGTCAAGACCCAACCCTCCTCGGTCATGACCCAACTCATCTAGCACCATATTGTCCGTTTTGGGCCTCCTTGCCCTTGTCCTCATGGTTTTGTTTTCGGGAGCTCATGATGCAACTTCCCAGGGGGTCACCCATCATGGAATTCCACCAGCCTCAACTCGCTTAACTTTGGAGTTTCAACTGAACCCAAAGCCACTGAGCTCCCAAAAGGTCTCGTTTAGATCAGAGTTACGTAGTGGCACTCTCTATCTAACACGATATTGTCCCACGACTGGGCCGCCACAAGAACTAATCAACGTGCACCCGTTGGGTTTTGACCCCAAGACCTCACGCTTGGGATAACACCTCAACCAGCGCGGCCAAGGGAGGCCTCGTACTAGATAGGTGTGTGCCTATACCTTTAAGGCACACCACCATTCCCTTCCCAGACCATTCCCCCCTCACAGGAATGTGGGATTGTTCACCGTTCCCTCTAGGACACGGGTCTTACAATCCACCCCCTTAGGGCCCAGCGTCCTCGCTAGCACACTTCCCAGTCGGGGTTTGGCTCTGATACCATTCTGTTAGGACCCGACCCTCCTCGGTCAGGACCCAACTAATCTAGCATGATATTGTCCACTTTGGGCTTCCTTGCCCTTGCCCTCACGGTTTTGTTTTCGGGAGCTCATGGTGCAACTTCCCAGGGGGTCACCCATCATAGAATTGCACCAGCCTCAACTCGTTTAACTTTGGAGTTCCAACTGAATCCAAAGCCTTTGAGCTCCCAAAAAGGCCTCGTTTAGATCAGAGTTGTGCAACGCAACGCTCTATCTAACACGACATTATCCCACGCCCAGGCCTCCATGAGAACTAATTAACGTGCATCCGCTGGGTTTTGACCCCAAGACCTCACGCTTGGGATAACACCTCAACTAGCGCTGCCAAGGGAGGCCTAGTACTAGATAGGAATGTGCCTACACCTTTAAGGCACACCACCATTCCCTTCCCAAACCATTCCCCCCTCACAGGAATGTGGGATCGTTCACGGTTCCCTCCAGGACACAGGTCTTACAAACACAACCTTGACTCACTCTGGAGTCTGCGAGTGTACGTCGTACACAATCTCCCTCAAGGTAGCATAAGATCCTACCATCAAAATGGCATGAATCTCACCTCGCAAGCCAAGCTCAAACCTGCGGAATTTATCGGCCTCGGTACTCACCTCAGTTAACTCCCTCAGCGATCCATGCTGACATCATACTCCACCTGTGGTTACACTAACCACCAACTCATTCAGGCTGAGCATACGTAAACCAACATCTCACTCACATGGGAACTTGTAGTAGAAATTTCTTATCTTTAATTCCAATGGGCACTCAAATCAATCTGATTGGACCCCTCAAAGATGAAAAGAAATCTAACTCGACCTATATGTAACTGGACCCCATCGAATACAACACATCTCAACTCTAGGGTTCCACTAGCCATCCACAGCTCTGAGCACCTGCTCATACAATCACTGAACCCATCAAAATCACTCTGCACTAGCGCACAGTTTTCAATGTATAGTCCACCTCCTCAACAAACCAACTACATCGGAACTATCCGATTACCATCACATCCACCAAAATACCACTGGTGCATACCATACACCGCCACCAGGCACCACTCAGACCTATTCAAGAATGGCTCTTGGACAACGTATGTAGTACATACAAACACCTACAAACCAATCCACAACGTCGCTGTCCAACCAATCATGGTTCAATTTAGGAGCCTGTCTGTCCAATCCGGTACCAGACAGATCATACACTCCAACTCCCATCACCTCATCCAAGATGTACGAATTCCAAACTAGCCAACATCCTACCCGATGTTCCAAGGTCTTATGTCATGACCCGGCCCATCTAACACAATATTGTCTGCTTTGGGCCCAGCCCTCACGGTTTTGTTTTCGGGAGCTCACGTGCAACTTCCCTGTAGGTCACCCATCATGGGATTGCACTAGCCTCAGCTCACTTAACTTTGGGGTTCCAATCCCCCCCAAAGCCACTGAGCTCCCAAAAGGCCTTGTGTTAGATAGATATGTGCCCACACGTATAAGGTACTTCACCTTTCCCTCCCCGAGCGATGTGGGATCGTTCACCGATCTTACCTTTCCAAGCTCACGGGTCTTGCTCACCGTTCTTGCTTCTCAAGCTCACGGGTCTTGCTCACCGTTCTTGCTTCTCAAGCTCACGGGTCTTGCTCACCGTTCTTGCTTCCAAGACCGAGTCTTACAATCCACCCCCCTTGGGGCCCAGCGTCCTTGCTGGCACACTTCCGGTCAGGGTCCAGCTCTGATACCATTCTGTCACGACCCGGCCCATCTAACACAATATTGTCCGCTTTGGGCCCAGCGCTCACTGTTTTGTTTTCGGGAGCTCACGTGCAACTTCCCAGTAGGTCACCCATCATGGGATTGCACCAGCCTCAACTCACTTAACTTTGGGGTTCCAGTCCCCCCTAAAGCCACTGAGCTCCCAAAAGGCCTTGTGTTAGATAGATACGTGCCCACACATATAAGGTACTTCACCTTTCCCTCCCCGAGCGATGTGGGATCGTTCACCGATCTTACCTTTCCAAGCTCACGGGTCTTGCTCACCATTCTTGCTTCTCAAGCTCACGGGTCTTGCTCACCGCTCTTGCTTCCAAGACCGGGTCTTACATCCTACCCGTGGCATAGGCTATTCATCCCTTCCTAGTTGATACTCGACGTATCGTCTCATCAGTCAACCTCGTATTAAACTTCCACTGACATCCGGAATAACCAACCTAGAGTAGTAGCCAATATTTTGCTCCATCAACCACAATCCCGTATCAGATTAACTTCGAAAGGAAGTCAATCCCATCAACAACTACAATCACGAAGATAGCCTCCACCCGAAAATCACTGACACTCATCCAGTTTGAGTGAATCCAAACTCAGTACTCATTCCCATATCGAACCTCTGTCTTGTAATTTCATGTGACAACATTCATGCCCCAAACTTGGAAGCTATAGAATATGTCACCACTTACTCCCCAAACTGAGGATTTCCTTCACTTAGCCCATGATAATGTCCTCTAAGCAGGATAAGAAAATAGGATGGCGTCAAAGTTCATCCTACGTGAGTGTACATAACCATCCTACTATACTCGCCACCTTAGGTGACACCAAGCACCCTATATTCCTCAACTCATTCAAACTAAACCCATTGCCTGTTCTGACATTCCAACACCAAGAGGAATTGCAACCATGCCACTCGCACAGAAGCAAAAAAACGAGAAGTCTCCTTCACCAACCAATCATATATGCTGATAACTACTGTAGTGATTCTTCCACTACCAAGTCACTCCTTACTTCTGCTCAAACCTAATAAACTTAAATCTCTCACAGTGATGAGAAGTTCATTAGAAAGAAAGCCTATCAGTGACATTCCAAGTCAACTTATCCCCCAATTCCAATGATTCTTACCACTCTATTCCCACACTCTCAACTCTTTCGGTACCTTCCGACAATCGGTTGCAAAATGGGTTACGTACCAGGCCAGACTTCTGCTAAACAGCAACTACCCCACTCCTAAGCCAACTGGGCATTCGGAACAACCAACTCTTTCCAAGCTCCCTGAGCTCACTAGAAATACTCCGACACGTCTTGTGTGTCCTTGAAACAAATCCAACTCAATCGTTAACCCTGACAATACAGAAATGTCTCGGTTCACTCAACTACCACCAATGTAGTACTAGCTCATACATCTCAACACTAAGGGATCAAATCCTGAGCACCACACTCTTGTTTCATGTCTCACAATCACTAGGGAACCGGTCACCAAACTCTCGGGATCACCAGTCATCAAACCTCGGGATACCTGGTTTATCCAATTCACTAATTTCCCATTGGGATTCCTCCCAATCGCCACTTAGTCATCTAAATCACTATTGGGACTCTTCCTAACTTATCTCAACCACTGCTGGATTCCATCCAATCCATCTCTATCTGAGATTCAGTTGTTGAATCTCAAATACCGAACACAAGCACCTCACCACTGAGTCACATCCTCAGTTCGTGGCTCTTCATCTTCTATCGTTATAGCACTTGCTATCACACGGTGTGCGAATTAACCCAATCCAAGTCACTACTCATACCGAGCAACAATCATGTACCTCTGCTCAGGTTGGAGGAACTCTACCTCCCTCAACTCGCCAATTATGGGTAAAACCACTCTGACAAAACCACCGTGACAAATCATACAAGAAAAGAACGTTCCTCGAACGTCACCAAATTCTCAATAGCCTCAACTATAACCACCCTCGATAGTCGTGTCTACCACAACCTCATGCAGACACAACCAAAAGACGTCGCTATCGAGACTCCGTATTCACGCGTCAACACTACTAATCGGTCCACCCCGGGACCCCCAAATATCATCTCATAATGGTACTCGTGAATCGGATCCCACCATTTCACTTAGTGTCAGACCAACCAATCTCCATAGTCTCAACTAGACTCAACTAGACTCAACCAGAGTCGTACACTAGGGTCATCTACAACCTCAGCTTCCCTCTGCAGGACAATCTCCAATTTGACCGATCTAACGGTCTCGACTTCGAAAAGTCGTCCTATTCGAAACAACTACCTAACCCAGCTTTTCCAGATCATCAAACTAAAATAGTCGCAAACTAGGGTTCCTCGAACCTGTTGCTCTCTACAGCACAACTACCAACTCTACATGCCCCGACCTCACCGTTGCATGGTCATTACTCACACACTATCGTCATATCCAACCCTAAGGAGGGTTTAATCACACTTTAAAACATGGCACCAATCGACCCATGGTGCAGATCAACTCCGTAGCTGTGCCACGATTCATTTCCACTAGACCTTCGTACTCTTTACCCTAATTTTCAGGTTGATGATGGGTTGATTCCACGTAGAGACATCACATCCTCTACACCTGCACACACTAATACTCTGGTTTCAACTAAAACCCTCGCTCCGATACCACCTCGGTATTAGAGTACCACATGTTAACCTCGCTCTAATACAACCTTGAAACTACCCATCCCAATCCCCTCGGGATTAACGTGTGATGTGCCATGCTACGGTCTAACCCACGTGTGACACGAAGGGCCAAACAAGGGATAACCCAAAATCTTAGCCTACTCAGGGCTTCCAGAGTGCGCTAAGATCAGTGGAGGATTGTGATGTCTCGGTCTCTGCTATAGTCCGCATCCACGATCAACCTGAAGGGCATTAAAAACCATAAAAGTTGTGAGTGGACGAAAATAAATAAGTTAATAAAAACTCATTTCATAAAGAAGACAGTTATGCCCTTCATTAAAAACCATGCATGCATTCGAAAACCATTTAGCTACTTCGGCGTGAAAAAGTTCCGCCAGATCACAAACGATGTCGCCCTTACCGCCATTATGTTCCTAGTTATCGACTTCGTTAGGTCATATATTATGCATTATGCCATGCATTCTTATCTTTGATGTAGTACTAATATCTATCATCACATAGGAGAAAATGATAATTTTGGTGAGAGTGGTGCAGGATTGGACATTATATCGTATTACAAAGATTTCGATGTAAAAAGGAATAAATTCGGGATTGACTGAGCTTCCTTAGGGAGCAAGAAAAAATAAATTGGAAAACAAGAAGCTGTCACTATTCACGCAGAACTGTTCACTTGAACAGTGTCAGATTTCCCTTTCTTTTCTTATTTGCCCTCATGCTTGCTTACCAATATAAGCCATCTCCACTCGCAAAATAAACGCTAGCCTCCACATAACAAAGAAATCAGATCTACTCTTCTTTTTTTCATTCTCTTTCTCTTCCATTGAGAAAACCTCGAAAATAAAACTCATCTTTCTATTTCCCTTCCATAACCATCTCCCCTCTTCCATCATTTTCCATCTCATTCCCATGTACCTCAATCTCTCATCATAAAAGCTCCAAAATTCCTTCATCAAATTCGTCATCCATCTTTGTTGGTGATTGATACATGTGTAGCTAATTTCTAATCTAGGCTTCTTGATGTAACCATGTAAACTCAATTCTATGTTATAATTGAAGTATTCATATTTTTACAACCTCTTATTTGTTTCATTCATTTTAATTATTGATTCATATGTGATTCTAGTGCTTGATCACCATTAGGGTTCCATATGCCTAGTTAGATTTAGAGCACATGCCATGCCTAAGTTTAATTGTTTTATGAATGAAAGAATAGGGTTAGTGAGTACATGTCATGCCACTGAATCTGTTTGGTCAATTTTATTTTTTTTCTCACTTCTAGGAGTAATCTAAAGTACATGCCATACTAAGGTTACAATTAGAAGGACTAGATAGTGTTCCACATGCCATGACCTATCTTACTTAAGTGAAAATGATTCTTAGAGCAGGTTTGGAAGATCAGAGTACTTTAGTCGTTGTTTTCATAGAATCAAGGTTACATAGGTGAAGTCAAGACCCTAGCTTCCACCAATCTAGCATGAGGCCTTTTGGGAGCTCAGTGGCTTTGGGGGGGATTGGAACCCCAAAGTTAAGCGAGTTGAGGCTAGTGCAATTCCATGATGGGTGACCCCCTGGGAAGTTGCACCGTGAGCTCCCGAAAACAAAACCGTGAGGGCAAGGGCAAGGAGGCCCAAAGCGGACAATATCGTGCTAGCTGAGTCGGGACCTGACAGAGGAGGGTCGGGTCCTGACAGAATGGTATCAGAGCCAGACCCCAACCGGGAAGTGTGCCAGTGAGGACGCTGGGCCCTAAGGGGGGTGGATTGTAAGACCCGTGTCCTAGAAGGAATGGTGAACAATCCCACATTCCTGCGAGGGGGGAATGGTCTGGGAAGGGAATGGTGGTGTGCCTTAAAGGTGTAGGCACACACTTATCTAGCATGAGGCCTTTTGGGAGCTCAGTGGCTTTGGGGGGGATTGGAACCCCAAAGTTAAGCGAGTTGAGGCTGGTTCAATTCCATGATGAGTGATCCCCTGGGAAGTTGCATCGTGAGCTCCCGAAAACAAAACCATGAGGGAAAGGGCAAGGAGGCCCAAAGCGGACAATATCGTGCTAGATGAGTCGGGACCTGACAGAGGAGGGTCGGGTCCTGACATTTGATATCTATATTCATTTATTTAAACCTTTAATTTCAATTTAACATCCTTACATATCACAAATCAAACTCAAATCTGTTTTATTTTTAGTTCTTTTTATTCCACTAGTTAATTGAGTCATTATAGGGTTAATTAGAGGTCATTGTGAAGGCTAATCAGTCACTGTGGTTTGACACCCTTACTTGTGCATCACCATTACTACAATTGGCAACGTTGCCGAGGACTGATTTGAGTCCTTTGCAATTGGTTATGAACTTTGCCTTATAACCTATTTTCTGTTTTAGTTTGTTTACTTATGCTAGAGTTATTCTTATCTTTGTGTGGCAGGTTTTGAATGTCCAGTACGCCTTTTCTAGACTCCATTGTAGCAGCGATAAGGAAATCTAGAGAAACAAGAGGAAATCTTACTACAAAAATTGTAGCTAAAAGTGCATTTCAAGAAATCATCAAAGACGAAACTTCTGTCTCAATTCATTCAGAAGATTTAGAAGAGTTAGAAAAAGAAATTGAAGAAAAGATGGTTGAGGTAGCAACCCATGCTTTGGAGTTCTATGCTCAACCAATAATCCTTGATTCGCCTTCATATGTAGTACTGTCATAGGTAACAAGGAACTATGAACGTAAATCTTCATATTTTTCTATGTTTCCTTCATTGATTGGGTTGCCTAATGAGGATCCATTGGATCATATTAAAGAGTTTTACATAGTTGTTAATTTATTGCCCTTGCAGGGACTTTCTGAGAATGATCTAAGGTGTAGGATCTTTCCATACACATTGAAGGAACGGGCCAGGGCTTGGCTCATGACTTTGAAACCTAAGTCCTTGGAGACGTGGGATGATGTTGTAAAGAAGTTTATGGACATGTTCTTTTCCGCCCAAAAGACAGCAAACCTAAGAGCTCTAATTTTCAATTTCAGACAAGATGACACTGAAACTCTAGGAAAGATTTAGAGGACTATTGCTACAATGTCCACACCATGGATTACCTCTTTACCTTCAAATACAAATTTTCTTTGATGGTTTAACCCCTACATGTCAATCAATGTGTGACAATGCAGCTGGTGGTGCTCTAAAGAAAAAGAGTCTAGAGGAGTCTCAAGAACTCTTTGAGATGTTGGGTTCTAATATGCATCAATCAAGAGGGAAGAGAAGTGGTGCATATCAAGTTCATTCAACTAATGACGTTTCTTTCAAGGTTAACAACTTGGAAAGGAAACTTGACGTTGTGTTTTCAAAGTTAGGCTCATCTCATTCCTCTGACGATGTGCTTTCAAAGTTAGGCTCATCTCATTCCTCTCAAAGTGCTACATATGCTGATTACGATTAAGAGCAAGCCAATATGATGAATTGCTATAATTCAAGGCAAATGAATGATCCATACTCAAACACTTACAACTCCGGATGAAGGAACCACCCTAACTTTTCTTGGGGTGGAAATCAGAATCAAAACCATGCTCAGCAGCAGCCTAACAACTACCAAGTTCTCCCAAGAAATCCTATGAAGGAGACATTACAGAAATTCATGCAAACCACTTCCACTTTGTTCCAAAACCAGGTTGCCACCATTCAAAAGCTCGAGACCCAAGTTGGATGGCTTGCTACTGCTCTTAACCAAAGAGAACTTGGGAAGCTTCCAAGTCAAACTCAGTTGCTTCAAAAGAATCAAGAGCAAGCAAAAGCCATCACAACACTTAGAAGTGGTAAGGTTATTGATAATGGTGTTAACTGCAATCTTTCTAATACTTCTAAAATTGTGAATGCATGTGAGAAGGAAGGAGAGGTAGAACAAGCACCCAAGGAAGCTATTGTTATACCTCTTAGGACTAACATGGATGAACCTGTTTTGCATAAGGCTCCCAAGCCCTACGTGCCACCCATTCCTTTTCCAAGAAGACTTGCTCAATGCAACAAGGATAAGGCCTTCAAAGAACTTTATGACATTCGTAGTAAAGTTAATATTAATCTTCCTTTACTTGATTTAATTGATGATGTTCCAGCTTATGGCAAGTTCTTTAAGGAATTGAACAAGTACAAGATGAAATATGAACCACATGAGAAGGTTTTGTCTCTGAGAATTTCTCTGCCGTGCTTCAAAGAAAGCTCCCACCTAAACTTAAAGATCCTGGCAGCTTCTCCATACCAATTACCATTAGGGACAAGAAGATTGAGAAGGGTATGATATACTTGGGTGCAAGTATCAATCTTATGCCATACACAGTTTACATGCATCCAGGTTTGGGAGTTGAAACCTACCACAATATCTTTACAACTTGCTGATCATTCAGTAAAGTATCCAAGAGGTATAGTTAAAGACCTTCTAGTTCAAGTTGATAAATTGATCATACCTGCTAATTTTGTAGTGCTTGACATGGAAGAATCACCAATCAAAGATCATGAGTTACCTATTCTTCTTGGGAGACCATTCATGGCCACAACAAGGAAAATCATAAATGTGCATGATGGAGTGCTCGCAATGACAGTTCTTGGAGAAACTATCCAATTTAGGGTGTTTGAATCTCTAACTCATCCGTATTCTTCTTTACATTGTTTCTCTGTTGATATATTGGATTCTTTTGTGTTCACCAAATTTTCTCAAGGCCCCCCTAAAGACCCACTAGAGATTGTCATGACCAATGTTCTGGATTACTTCGAAGATGAATGGGAGTTAGAAGAGGAAGTTTCTACTTTGGAGGCTTTGAAGTCATATCCCAACAACTATTTAGTCCCCCTTGAGCCACTTGAACCATCCACTGATCAGCATACCCTCAATCGTCAAACCACCAAAGCTTGAGCTTAAATTACTTCCCTTTCATCTTAAGTATATCTTTTTGGGTGACTAAAATTCGCTTCCAATTATCATAGCTTCTAATCTGACCTCTTTGCAGGAAGACAAGCTATTAAGAGTTTTGAGAGAGTTCAAATCCACCATTGGATGCTCTATAGCATATATCAAAGGAATCAGTCCCTCTATATGCATGCATAGGATACTTTTGGAGGAGAATAGCCAAGCCAACCGTAAACCTCAACGAAGACTCAATCCCAACATGAAAGAAGTGGTTAGAGCTGAAGTACTTAAGCTATTTGACACTGGAGTCATCTATCCTATTTCTAACAGCAAGTGGGTTAGCCTTACTCAATTTGTACCAAAGGAGAGTGGCATGATTGTGGTAAAAAATGATCAAGATGAACTTGTACCAACAAGAGTCACAACTGGATGGAGAGTGTGCATTGATTACAAAAAGCTAAATGCTATGACTGGAAAAGATCACTTTCTCCTTCCTTTTATTGATCAAATGCTTGAAAGATTAGCTGGTTACACACACTATTGTTTTCTTAATGGTTATTCAGGTTAATGATAGGTCATAATTTATGCATTTTTTATCCATGATTTAATGTCTTTTATTTATGTTTTGTTAATATTTCATTCTATGCAATTGGAAAAAATAACTGATTTTTTGAGAAAGTATACATCAAATAGATCTTGGAATTATGAGAATTTGGGCGAAAGAATCACCTAAATCGGAGTTAAAACGAAGAAGTTATGAGAGAAAGAAGATTGCACAAGAAACGTGGCTATCCACCAAATGAAGAAATGGGCATGTGGGTTACTATACAACTGGACCGAATCGATAAGCATCTACCGAACCGCCTGACTGAGCCACGGTGCGCGCGTCCTGAAGCTGGCTTTTCCCATTCGGTGCGCTGCCACTGAAATCCTTGCACAGCAACCCTAACAAGTTGACCAGCGTTGACCATGTCCTTTGACTGCCCAAATTCGGTAGTTGACCACCAAAAATGATCCTGTAGCTTTTTTCCGTGATTTTTCTCTTTTTTTTAGGATAATTCCAATTTTCCTTCACACCTAATCTCCATATTGTATAAGGATTTTAGTCGTATTTCCTTTTGAATTCTTATTTCCAATTCCTTTACTTGTAGGAAAGGTTTAATTAGATTTCTTAATTATTTAGGAAGTCTTTTCCTTATAGAATTTAATTGTAAACTCCTATTTTTAAGGGGATTAATTATTCTCTTATAAATAGAGGTAATAGGGTTTATGAAGGGACATCCAATTTACCTCCTAAGGTCCCAAAACTCTGCCGAAATTTCTACTTAAATTGTATACACTATTAGCCGCAATTTTCCTTGTGTTCATGTTTTTGGATTTGATTCTTACACTTTGATTGTGACGTGACGCTTGGGAGGAGAAGAAGTGTTTGTGCCACTTCTCTCATGCATCATTCATCTTATTATTTGCGTTTCTCAATCCTTAATCTCTTTATACTGTATATGAATTCAATTATGTTGTTCGTTAATTTAGTTATGCGTGAGTAGTTTCCATTAGAATTAGGGTTGTTTGAAGCCCTAGCCATGTTAGTTCATAATTAGATTTCTGGTTGTTGATTATGGTTGTTATGTATGCCTAGATTTGTTGGATTACTATGTTCTATGAACTCAATTTATGCTTGTAAGTTTGATCACCTTATTTGCGTATAATTGTTGATGTAATTGCTTGACGGATCACCTCAATGTTTGTGTTCACCCTGCAATTTGTAGCATCACGTTTAAGGGTGGGACTCTTATTCGTAATCTAAACTCATGACTCCCTAGGTCTGCACATCACTTTCTAGGGATAGTGTAGTGACAAGACCCATCCCAATCCCTCCGGAATTAGTGCGGGATGACCCTGCTCCCGTCTGACACGAAGTGTCAGACAAGGGATATTTCCGACCTTTGCCCTCCCGGGCTATCAGAGTACGCCAGGATCCGGAGGAGGTATGTGATATCTCGATCTCTGCTACAGTCCACACCGTATCCAACCTGAAGGGTATTAAAAACAGAAAGACTGTGAGTGGACAAAAATAAAGAATTTATAAAAACATTTCATCAAAGACCTTTATACCCTCCACTAAAAAGCATGCATGCATAGTAAAACCATTTATCCAATCATATATGTTAAAACATCCATAAATAGGGTCACAACCCCAAGTTCCGTAAATACAAGTCACACGGTGACAGGACCCATCCCAATCCCCTCGGGATTACCGTGGAATGTGCCCTGCTCCCGTCCAACAAGAGGTGTCAGACAAGGGATAACCAATAGCCACTGCCCAACGGGGCATCCAGAGTGCGCAAGGATCGATGGAGGAGGTGTGCAATGTCTCAGTCTCTGCTGCAATCGCATCCGTAATCAACCTGAAGGGCATTAAAACCAAAAGCTGTGAGTGGACAAAAACCAATAAGTTCATCAAATACATTTATAAGACATTTATGCCCTCCAATAAAAACGTATGCATGCCACAAAAACCAGTAACCAAAACGTTTGCTCAACCGAGCCCTTAGGGCCTTAGCCCAAAAACCGTTAACCAAAAACCAAGTGTGGGAACTCAGCCCAAAACAGTGGAATACCACATCCATACATATTAAAACCATGTGGGCCACCGCCCAAAGCCATAAATATAAATCCATAACCCACTAAAAATATCTGCCCAATCAGATTTCGCCAAATCATCCCCGCCTCGAAGTATGTGCATAGTGAAATCGAACTTCCGTGACCTATAACTCTCCCGTTCGAAGTCCGATTTCAGCGTGCCGCCTGTCTATGGATTCGTATCGTCCTTATCTACGTAATAGTCCTCGGCCCTCGGCTATCGGACATCCCGGTCAAAAAGTCAACTATTTGGCCCTTTTAACTAAAATTACCAAAATGCCCCTAAACTTTCGCACGTCATAACTTCTTCCTCGAATGTCGGAATTGAACGTGCCACCTGTCTATGAACTCGTGACATCACGAACTACGTCACGGTCATCGATCAAAGTCCATTTGACCGCCCGATCGAAAAGTCAACATTTTGCCACGATTAGGGGCAAAATGGTCATTTTGCATCGTTCGTCCGATTTCGCCCTACTAATCACGGATTAGCCTCACTAATCGTGATTATTCACTAATCTAATCTCAGAATTTGGGACGGGTCGTTACATGTAGTGTCATTAAATTTGCTTTATATTTCATGCATTATCACGCACCATCGGTAATAGTTGTTTAAAGGCGGGTACATCACACCTAAACATGCATAATTAATCTAATCAACGATATCTAAGGAGAACTATAATTCGTAAAGGTGGATAACATGTCCTAATTCGTCCTAAGCATCCAAGTAACTTTCAAATCAAGTTTTCATCATTGTTCACTTTGTTTTCTTCATTTAATTTCGTCATCATCATCACTCAAACCCCCCCCCCCCCCCCCCCCCAAAAAAAAGTTTTTGTGCTTTTTAATCAAGTTACCTAACTCTAAACTAAGTGGATTCACGTTGAACAAGTCCTCGAGGGATCGACCTTTGCAAACCTACTATACTCGTGATACGATTTTGTGCACGTGCAAAGCATTACATTAGGAGCTTATCATTCATAATTTCTTGGTTGATAAATCTTCTATCAAGTTTTTGGCGACGTTGTTAGGGACTTGTCCCTCAACAGTGTCCATATAGTTTGGAATTATTTAACTCGGTTGGTTTATTTGTTTTTCAGGTACTAGTTCATGTCACGCAGCTCCTCAGTGGAGGCATTAACTCACCGCCCTACTTGTTCCTCCCAGAACTCTTCAGTTCACAGCAACCCCCCACCAAGCCCTCGTGCCATGGACATCCCACAAGATCGTGCTCTTTTCCCTCCTCATGCCCCTAGGATTCTTTGGGAGTTCGCAGCCCTTCATGTGCCCAAAGATCTCTTCCCCATTGTCTTTCTCGCAAGCACCATTGAGAACTTTGAGCTTAAGTCATGGACCATTCATATGTTGCTTACGTTTGATGGACTCTTTGGAGCAGACCCTCACCTTCATATCAAGGAATTTCTTGAGGTTTGTTCTACTCTTCATATCAATGGGATGACTGAGAATGAAATTAGGTTGAGGTTGTTTAACTTTTCACTTAAGGATAGGGCTAAAGCTTGGTTTCATTCACTTGAACCAGCCTTTATTCATTCATGGGCGGAATTGTCTACTTTATTCCTCACCCAATACTATCCTATTGAGAAGACTAATGAGTTTAAGGCTAGATTATGAACCCTAGACAGCTCCAAGATGAAGCCTTTTATGAGTATTGGGAAAGGTTTAATGAGATGCTTCGCGCTTGTCCCCATCACAACATTGAGGATCATCACCTTATGATGTGGTTTTATGGAGGTCTTAGTTATGGGGATTGTACTATGGTGAATTCCCTATCTCAAGGTATCTTACATGGCACGGTAACCGAGGCCCGAATCGCATTTGAGAAGATAGCTCAAAGAGAGAAACAATTTAGTTATCGAGGCCACTTATCTAGGTCCATAGCCGAGGCTAGGGACAAAGATGGATCCATTGCTGAACTCACAGCTTTGGTAAAGCAATTGTGCAGGGATAAGGTTAAGAATACCCTGGTTTGTGAGGTTTTTTTAATCCAAGGACACTCTTTGGATGAGTGCACACAAGTGGGAGAAGCCAACTATGTTGGCGGGTACAATGCTTCAAGGCCCCGGAATGATCCTTTTTCTAACTATTACAATTCGGGATGGAAGAACCATTCGAATTTCAGGTGGAACAACAGCCAATCCATGGATAACCCCTTGCAACCCCCTAGATTCCAGTAACCTCATGTTGCTGCCCCTTCTATGCAACCCCAAGGTACATCCTCAACTCAAGGTTCAATCGGTAAGTCATGGGAGGATGCACTTGCAACTATGGCACAGCACACCAATGCCTTCATGAATCATTCTCGGAATCACCAAGCAGCAACCAATGCCTTCATGAATGAGACTAAACATTCCATTACTAACTTGGAGAGGCAACTTGGACACATTTCCAATCAACTCAACCAAAGAGAGCCTGGTAAGTTCCCTAGCCCAAGTTATGGTGAATTCGAAGGGTCCCCATGGACCAACATCGAATTCCATCACCGTACGGAGTGGCACCGAACTTCCTAGTCCAGAGTACACCCCAAAAAAATCATAATTCAAGACCCCAGGTTCCTGCTGTCCAAAAATCACAGCCATACACTTAAAATCCAGCAAGGTACCCGAGTACTCAGTGCTGGAAGCATCAGGAAATTCCAGTACCCTATGGCGTACAATCTGCCCCCTCTTTGACCTCGGATGTGCCCACCCACGTGGCACCACCTCAAGCTCACTTTCAAGATGAAGAACCACAGGTTAAGGTCCCTGGAACCCAAAGGCCAAGAACCCAACAACAGCCCTTGAACTCGAAAGACAAGGCATTGGAACAGGATGCAATCATTTGGCTCCTCCTACAGTACCCCAGCAACATGTTGGACTTTCTAACCCTAAAAATCCTTTTAATTCTAATAAAAATTCTAAGAAGGTGTCTTTTGAGTTACCTAATAATGTCTCATATCCATTCCCTAGGTTTCAAAATCAAAACAAAAACAAGGAAGCATTCGAGGACGAGATCATCAAGATGCTGGAGAAACTTCAAATCACACTTCCTTTTTCCAAAATCCTGGAGCACATGCCCATTTTTGCCAAGCTTATCAAGGATTTTGTGGCTGGAAAAAGAAGATTTGAAGCCCCAAATGTTGTGTACCTTCCCCAAGCTTGAAAGGCAGCCCTTGTTTCCATGCCCTCGAAAGTCAATGATCTCAGGGGCCCTTCACTTCCTTATGTCATTCAATCTAAACTTTTTGAACATTGTTTATGTGATACTGGAGCTTCAATTAACATTATGCCTTTCCATATTTATAAGTCTTTGAACTTAGAAGATCTTAAAACTACTCATCTTTGTGTTCGATTGGCTAATACGTCGATTTCTAACCTTGTAGGTGTGTTGGAGGATGTTGTGGTTCAGATTGGTGATACGTATATCCCCGCTGATTTCTATGTCTTGAAAATGTTTAGAATCGAAAAAAATGGGGAGCCCCCATTGATCTTTGGATGTCCTTTGTTGGCCACAGCTGAATGCCACATTGATGTGAAGAATGGATAGGACTATTCGGGTTTTAGGCAAGCTTCGTACTTTTTCTATACATGATACCGTGCAATATCCAGTAGAACCTATTGTTGATTTCCCTTTGAATACTAGGGATATGCTTCTTAATGAGAATATTAAGCTATCATGTGCGGAAGATGACCTAGAAAAAGCCCTCACTTTCCCTAAACCCGAAACCACCATGGACCCAAACACTATGGCCGAATTGTTATACCTCAACGCCATGCCTCCCATGCACTTGTCTAAGGTCCCCTATGAAGCCTTGCCCCTCACCACCACAGAGACCTTGCCCTCTCACATCTATCCCCCTTTCTTTGAGCTTAAACGCTTTCCAGAAAATCTCAAGTATGCTTACTTAGGCAGCAACCAAACTCTCCTGGTCATCATTGCCGCAAACCTTACTCCATCCGAGGAAGACTTGCTTTGTCACGTCCTTCACACCCATCAAAAGGCCATTGGGTGGACTATTTTTGACATTAAGGGAATTAGTCCAGCCAAATGTATGTATCAGATTCTCCTTGAAGAAAATTTGAAGCCCTCCCGAGAGGCACAAAGAAGGTTGAACCCACCAATGAAAGAAGTTGTCAAAAAAGAGGTGCTGAAACTTTTGGATGTGGGAATCATCTATCCAATAAGTGATTCTAAGTGGGTAAGTCCAGTTCAAGTAGTGCCTAAAAAGAGTGGAATCACTGTGTTTAAGAATGAAAAGGATGAGCTTGTACCCCAAAGGATACACACGGGTTGGAGAGTATGCATTGATTACCGAAGGCTCAACACCACCACTAGTAAGGATCACTTTCCCTTGCCTTTTATTGATCAAATGTCGGAATGATGGGCAGGGCATTCTCATTATTGTTTCCTAGATGGATATTCTGGGTATAATCAGATTCCAATTGCCCCGGAAGATCAAGAGAAAACGACATTCACCTGCCCCTATGGAACATTCACTTACCTGAGCATGTCCTTTGGTCTATGTAATGCACCAGCCACTTTTCAAAGGTGTATGATGAGTATCTTTTCGGATATAGTTGAGGATATCATTGTGGTATTTATGGATGATTTCTCTGTGTTTAGGCATTCATTTGAGTTGTGTTTGATTAATCTTTCCTGGGTACTTGAACGCTGCGAAGAAAGCAACCTAGTGCTAAATTGGGAAAAGTGTCACTTCATGGTTCAACAAGGTATTGTCTTGGGCCACGTGATTTCTAGCAAGGGTGTTGAGGTGGACAAGGCTAAGTTGGATGTTGTTGAGAGATTACCATACCCAACCACAGTCAAAGAGGTTAGATCTTTCTTGGGACACGCTGGATTTTACAGGAGGTTCATTAAGGATTTCAGCAAGGTATCGCGGTCTATGTGTGCTTTGCTTGCTAAGGATGTTGCGTTTAACTTTGATAGAGAATGTAGAGAGGCTTTTGACACTTTAAAGGAGAAGCTCACGTGTCAGGACCCATCCCAAATCCCCTGAGATTAACGTGGGACGCGCCTGATCCAGTCTGACACAAAGTGTCAGACTAGGGAAAATTCCATCTCTAGCCCTCGTCGAGGCTATCAGAGTACGTCAGGATTGTAGGAAGAGGGGAGTGATGTCTCGTCTCTGCTACAGCCCGCATCCGCGATCAACCTGAAGGGCATTAAAACGCGAAAACTGTGAGTGGACAAAATAATACTTTAATAAAAAAATATTTCATAAAAGACCTTTATGCCCTTCATTAAAAGCATATGCATGCATTCAAAAACCATTTACCAAACGTTCATAAAATCATTTGTCAAACATATTCTCAAAACCTTTTAAGGGTTCATGCCCAATTTCCATAAACCGTCATGACCCATAAAAACCATTCAAGGGTTCATGCCGGTCCCCATAAACCGTTATGAACCATAAATCTATTTGGGTCCCTGACCCGAAATCACAAAAGAACAGTAAATCAAAACATGGGAACTCGGCCCAAATCAAACGCCAGTGGGACTCAGCCCAAAACCATTTTCAAAACATTGAATACGGGGTCTCGCCCCAAATCACTTTCTGTAAACCACATACGTATCAAAATACGAATAACCCATCTGAGGCACTTCCGAGAAGATGCCAACTCGGGGCACACAACCCCTAGGGAACACATCCCCGATAAATGTCACGATATCATCTCTATACTAGTGTGCACACTACTCGGGGTCTCACTCCGAGTCTTCTCCCAGGAATCTCCATCTGGGAGGCTCAATCTCTGGATCTAGTCTGAGCTCTCTCTTTGGATCTAGTCTGATCACAACATAAATCGTAACCCCCACTCCTAGAACGGGATCCCTATGGGGATACCCATCCTAGTCTGTGGATCGTGACTCTCTAGGTCGAGGTCTGGAGGAGACCATATAAACATATGGAGGGTTCATAATCATTCTAAAAACTCTTTCTTTCTTTCTTAAAACATTTCTCAACTGGGTCTCATACCCGATTCATTTCAACAAGATTCCTCGAATCCGATTCAAATCCATTTCACAGACTTCGGCCTAAATCCACAGTTCAACAGGGTCTCAAGCCCGAATACTCATTTCGTAAACCGAACTGGGACTCAAGCTAGATGTTACAATCAACACGGCCTTAAGCCCGATACTACAGCCAACTGGGCCCCAAGCCCAAAACCATAAAGCAACAGGACCTTAAGCCCGATTTCACAACCAATAGGGCCTCAAGCCCGATAATATAGTCAAATGGGCCTCCAGCCAGAGATTATGTAACACCCCGGAAATTCGTAGATTGTAATATTGTAATTTAATGTATGAATTGACGATTTTACCCCTGTGGATTATGGCCAATTGTTGACTTTTTGGTTTATGGGTCAAATGGACTTTGACCAGTGACCGTGACGTAGTTCGGGACGTCACGAGTTCACAGACAAGTGGCACGTCCAATTCGGACGATCAGGGAAAAAGTTATGACTATCGGAAGTTCAGGGGCATTACCGTAATTTGGACGAGTTAGGGGAAAAAGTTGACTTTTTTATGTACCGGGAATTTTCACACGACCCGAAGACCGTTAGATTTGTCTCGATTCCCTGAGTACAACGACAGGCGGCACGCGTGAAACGGACATCGGATGACCGAGTTGCGGGTCACGGAAGTTGGAGGGCATTTTGGTAATTTCTGCCCTGAGGGCATTTTGGTCTTTTTGCACGGTTACTGTAGCAGCAACCGTGAAAAACAGGGCACACGGCCACGCCGTGGGGTGTGTAGGCGTGCAATTGTTTAAGGCACTAGTGGACTGGATTGTGAGTATTGTTTATGTAGTTTAAGTTAGTGGGAGTGTAGTTTAAGGCTGTTGCAGACCACGGGTAGGATTGAAAATGTGGTTATGGACTCTGTGTGCGGGCTGCAGGGTTCTGTGCGATCTGAGGATGTCTCCCACGGGTGTTGGACTCCTTGATCGATTAACCGCGCAAGGGGAGTGAGAGACGGGTTCATTTGGCGTCTGTTTGAGGCTGAGGGACTGTGAGAGACTGAAGGAAAACAGTGAAAAATAGTTTCGGGTCTTTGGGGGGAAATTTCCGAATTCAATTCCTACGGGTTTTGGGACCAATCTAGGCACCGTGGAAGCCTTCTGGGAGTGACAGAAACTTGTGCGAGCAGTCTTTGAAGCGGGTTGATCGTGGTGTGCGCAGGAACCCAAGTTCCAGTTCTGAGAAAAACCGTTTTGGAGGGAAAATCCAAGTTCAATTTCCACGGCCTTTTGGACGAAACCAATCACTGAGTGAGCTTTCTGGGAACATTTGGAACCTGTCCATATCGAAATCGACGAAAACCAGGCACGGAGGAGCTGGGACGGTGACCGCCGTGTGCAGAGGAAATCGCAGCGTTTGGACGGCTACTTTCAGGTGATGTTTCGTTCAATTGATGGTTCTATTTTGTTAGTCTAGGTCCTAGTATGCTTCTGTATAAATTAATTGGACAATGGTGATAGTTTGGAGGTGTTCTGAGGTTTGACCCGTGTAGCTATTCGGGTTTGGATAGGACGATTGTTGACCTGTCGAGATTATTAGAGGACTAAGAACTATAATTAAATGACTTTAGAACAAGTTAGAATCAAGAATGAATGAAATTAAGTAGAAAGGGACGGTTAATTAATCGGGTCACCCCGCGGGTCGCAGACCCAAATTACAGTAAATCGGGCAAGGACGGTGACACTGTAGCAGCGACACTGTAGCAGCGCGTGACTTTCACGCGCAGCCACTTTGGGTGGCGCGTGAGGGCGCGTTGAGCACTATCTCGGATCACGGTCAACATGACTTTTAATCCTTTCATCATTTTGGACATTTTCTGTGAAATAACCATGTTGATTTGAGATAGTGAAGAAGGTCAGTTTAGGGCCGGATGTCTCGGGAAGCGTGTTGGCCGGCTTTCCCGAACCGGTTTCTGTTTTGGACTTTTTGAGGGTATTTTAAGGACCTATAATGACACTTGTGTGTGATTGGAAATGACAGGAAACTTACGTTAATTCCGGAGACAAGTTCGTACGCGCGTTATTCGTAGCGGGAGCGTACTGTGAGTGGGCCCGTTTTTATTAACTCTTGCATGCATAACCGTTTTCATTTCCGTATATCTAAATGTGTGCGTGAATCATTAATGGATTTTGATTATCTCGATTTACGGCTGTGACACGTTTTACGGTGTTGGGTTGAGGCCCGTTTTACGGAAAATGAATACTGTTTTATATTGTATATATATAATTACATATACTTGTGGATACGATGACTATCTTGGGTACTGCACTGTATAATCCACCGTATGATACTGTCTTTTCCGGATGTGGTACCCCGGAGCGGTCACGGCGCATTGCCTGCGAGGGGTCATGCTACGGAGGTGCCGGACCGTAGGATGACTCAGGAGCAGGATTGCTATTATTGGACGTCTGGGACGTCGAGCGTCTGGGACGCTAGGCATCTGGGATGCCATAACCGAACTGGGTTCGGAGATTGGACTCGGGATTTGAGACCCTGGGTGGCACGCGTAGCCTTGGGACTGTGACCATTATTGGACGTCAGGGACGTCGGACATCTGGGATGTCAATATCGGATGTGTATGGTGCAGTAGCTGGGTTTATATTACATTTCTGGCTTAATATGATGCTTGTGATATATTACATGTATTTATGGTTTTTAAATACTGATGCATGCATGTTTGGAAAACGGAGTGGTAAAGTATGTATTTTTCTTATTATACTGTTTTTTTTTACAAACCTGAGTTTCGGCCCACTCACCCTTCATGTTTTGGTAACCCCTCCAGGTCGTGTTGCTGAGGTTGGTGAGGACCCCGAGGCTGAGGCATAGATTTTGTATTGCGCACCTGATCCCCTGTCGGGTCGGATCACCCGCAGGATTTTCCTTTCTAGTGTCGTGCTCGGATTTGTATTTTAAATTGTATCCCTTGTCTGACATCTGTTAAATTTGGACTATGTATGACTTTTTAATTCGGACATTTATGCATTTAAGTTTTTAAGGCTAAAATCGGGATTTTCGGTTCGGGTGTCAGAAGGGAGCAGGGCACGTCCCCTTGTGGTCCCCGGGGGATCGGGGCGGGTCCCTGTCAGATTACAACCAATTGGGCCTCAAGCCCGAATCATAAACCAACGGGACCTTTGGTCCGATCGTATAACTCACATGAACCCTCGGTCCGATTTCTCGTCAAATCAAATGGGCCTCATGCCCGATTTCATATTTCCAAATGCAAAATCCATTCATTAAATCGTCATTGAAAACACAGTACGCAAAGGTACGACATAAAGCCGAAAATATCAAAAAACGTGCAAATATGTCGATCCTAAGCTACCACAAACAAATGCGCTCAAGGCATCACAAAACATGTTCTAAAAAAATTATAAAACATTTATGCATGCATAGATTTCGAAAGAAATGTCCACTCACAGACCGTCCGAAGCCACACCTCGATACGCGTGTCAAAAGCGTCTCCCGGGCCAATCTTCGCCTTCGGGATTCCTGAACCTGTCCAAATTAATTTAGTGGGTTACTAACTACTTATATAACCACTCACTAAAACCCCGTAATTTTTTGGAATTTCTAACTATTTTTAAACTCGAACCTAAACCTTCGGACGTCCCGAACTATATCGAAACGATGTTCGATTGACACGAAACCAGTCCCAAAATGTTCGTTACATCAAATAGATGATTTGACATGATGGAAAATTCCCCAAATTCCTTACGATGTGCCATCACGCACCATGGGATTGCACTGTGCGTGGGCCTCACGCGACGGGACACTGTGGATCGTCTTCAACCCGTGGCCAGTTCAGACCGGCCGGTTTGGTCCGTCCCCTGCAACTGGACCGGCGTGACCGGTCCAGCTACTTTTCTTCCTGTTTTTCAGTCTGTTCCAACCCGTTTTGATTCCATTCTCTTTGCATCATCCTCTTCTACCTTTTCCCATTTTAAAACCCTAAATAAAAGCCCTAGACCCGACTATGTAAATACAAGTTCACGGCCCAGTTTTTCCCGTCAATTTCCAGGGCGTCTCAGTCGTGAAACCCCCTCCCAAAACCTCTTAGGAACATCCTAGTAACCTAATAACCATTTCCTAATCACCCAAAATCGCCCATAATACATAAATTGAAAAAAAAAAGGGAAATTAGGTCTAACCGGGTACGTGCTCGGGTTTTTTGCCTCCACCGTCCACGGTGGCGCCGTCCTGGCCGGCCACCATCATCCTCTTTTCCTTTCTTCATTCTCTGGTCCTCACAAGCATGGCCAAGTGAGGATGGGTTGGATTGGTTTGGGTTCAAAGGGGTGAGATCGAGTTTTGTTTTGGAAGCAACAAAGCAGATGATCGATGCATGTATTAATTTGGGTGGGCAATGGATGGATGACAAGTGTCATTCTTCCATTGGCCTGCCCCAAAATATCTGGGCCCCACTAATTGCCAAATAATCCTTGTCTCGTAAAACGTTCAATCGTGCACTCGAACTTCCATGAACTGTAACTTTTTCTTCGAACGTCCAAATTTGATGTTCCACCTGTCTACGAATTCGTTTCATCCCAATCTACGTAACGGTCCTTGGCCCTCGAAAATCGGAACTTCCGGGTCAAAAGTCAACTATTGGCCCTTATTCAACCAAATTACCAAAATGCCCTTGGGCTTCCGATCATTATAAATTTTTCCTCGAACGTCGGAATCGAGCGTGCCACCTGTCTATGAACTCGTGATGTCAAGAACTACGTCACAGTCATCGGCCAAAGTCCATTTAACTTCCTGAACGAAAAGTCAATGATTTGCCCATTCTAGTGGCAAAATCGTCATTTCGCTCGAACGTCCGCTAATCCTCGTCTAATTCCTGATTAGTCTCGCTAATCAGTCATTAATCCTTAATTAATCCCATTAATTGAGGATGGATCGTCACATCATGAGGTCCCCTATCATTATTCCCCTAATTAGGACCTTCCATTCGAACTTATGTGTGATGCTTCGGATTTTGCGGTAGGTGCTGTTTTGGCACAGCGACGCGATAAACTTCCTCATGTCATATACTATGCAAGCTAAACCCTTAATGATGCCCAATTGAACTATTCTACAACTGAAAAAGAGCTTATTTCTGTCATCTTTGCCCTAGAAATATTTCGGAGTTACTTGATTCAAACAAAGGTCATAGTTTACACCGATCATGCAGCGTTGGAATATTTGTTGAGCAAAAAGGATGCAAAGCCTAGATTGTTGTGATGGATGCTTCTCCTTCAAGAGTTTGACTTGGAAATTCGGGAAAAGAAGGGGAGTGAGAATGTAATTACTGATCATATGAGCCGTCTCATCCATGGCTTGAATGAAGAAGAGGATCACTTGCCCTTACATGATACATTCCCTAACGAACAACTTTTTAGCATTGATGCAATCGATCCATGGTACGCTGATTTGATTAACTTTATTGTAACCAAGAAATTCCCTTCATTTTTGAACAAGTACCAAAGGAATAAGCTTGCTAAGAAAGCTAGGTATTACATTTTGGGACGAGCCCTACCTATGGAAACATTGCCCTAATCAAATCATTTGACGATGTATTCCTGTTTGTGAGGTACGTTCTATCCTTGAATTGTGTCATTCTTTTGAGTGTGGAGGTCACTTTGGGGCCAAGAAAACAGCGTATAAAGTCCTTCAAAGTGGTTTCTATTGGCCCACACACTTCAACGATGTTCATGAATTCGTGCTTACATGTGATAGATGCCAAAGGCAAGGTAACATAGGTCCTAGGAATCAAATGCCTTTGAACCCGATTTTAGTTGTTGAGATCTTTGATATTTGGGGCATTGATTTCATGGGGCCTTTCTGTAATGACCCGTCCCGAATATCGGGATTATATACTAAGTAATTATGGTTTAGAATGCCTAATCGGGGATTTGTTGAGAGAAATTAGGCGGAATGTACAAAATGACCGTTTTATCCCTAGTCGTAGGTAAAATGTTGACTTTTGACCTGGGAGGTCTGATGGCCTAGGGCCGAGGACCGTTACGTAGATCGGGTCGATACGAATCCATAGACAGATGGCACGCCAAAATTGGACGTCGAACGGAGAAGTTATGGTCACGGGAGCGAAATTGGGGATTTAACGTTTCGGAAATCGAATGAAATATTACTTAAATCCAATTGGGCAGATATTTGTGTGGGGCCCTTGGATGAGTGACAAGTGTCACTCATCCCATTGGGGGCTTTCCCTGAAAAGAGGATCCTAGTCTCATTGGTCCTTTTTAATTAATTAATTAATCCACTTATCTCTCATCTCACAATCCCCAGCATCCATTCTCTTGATCTCATTTGAATTGTCATCCCCACCATCCATTTAATCAGCATCATTGATACAAACCGATTTTCTTCTCTGCCCATGCACGATACTGTTTCCTCTCCACTCTATACTCTTCAAACCGGGACCCAACTCACACCCTCAAACCAGCAACCTCACGTCATCACCACTATATGCCACTGGTCAGCTATGTGAGCCGTGAATGTAGGACAGTGAGGCTGAGGGACAGCCTAAGCCACCGTGGTGACCACAGCGGACAAGAACAGAGTGTTTACATTTAAAAAAATTGGGAAATCGAGTTGGTTGGTTGTTGATCGTGTTGGAGGGGTGGTTGAAGTTCTTAAGGTCAAGATAAACGAGGTGGTGGCCCACGACGGCGAGGTGAGTGAGAAACCCGAGAGTGTTTTATTACTATGAAAAAATGGTAAATCACATTATGTTAATTGTTGTTCATTTTGGTGGATTGGGTGAACATCTGAGGGTTACTAGGAGTCGTTTGGGACCACAATTGTGACCGGTGGCGGTCTGTGGTGGCCAAAGACTAAGGTCGATGAAGGACCGTGTGTTCTTCGAATCAGGAGGTACGATCTCGACCTAAAGTTCATGGTTTGACCGTGTAGATCAATAGGAATTAACAAGATGAAGCTATAGGACTTGAAATGATTGAAATTGGACGAAGATTGACTGAAATATAACAATGAACCGAGACCGCCGGTTCGATTGGATCGAACCAGTCTGAACCGGTATGAACCAGTTTGAACAGAGGTTAGGGATGATGAATAGTACCTGCGCGTGAGTTTCACGCGTAGGGAGTTCAAGCTGCGCGTGGGGGGCTTTTTGGGGAAACTTTCAACATGTGAAATAATCTATTCGATGTAAGAAACATTTTGGGACTGGCTTCGTGTCGATCAGACACCGTTTCGATATATTTCGGGGTGTCCGAAGGTTTTGAATCGAGTTTAAAAATAGTTAAAAATTCGGGAAATTACTCGGCTTTAATAGGAGGTTAATGAAGAGGTTAGTAACCCTCTAGTGTGGTTTGGACAGGTTTGGAAGTCCCAGTCATAGTGATGGGGTCCGGGAGGGCTTATGGCACGTGTATCGAGGCGACAGCGTAGGACGGTCTGTGAGTGGACTTCGTTTTCTAAACTGTGATGCATGCATAACTATTTTATATGTTTTACATACGTGATTTCTATGATGATGATTGTGGCACTGGTGGTTTACATGATGGTACGTATTTCAAGGTAATCCTATATTTACACGCTTTTCGAGGATTACTAGTTTATGCTATGGCTATGTGATTGTGAGTCTAATTATGGTTCTATGACATGGTTTTGGTTTTGGAAAGATGAACTCGGGCATGAGATCCATTTGAATTATGTGATCGGGCCAGGGGCCCATTTGGTTTACAAAATCGAGCTAAGACCTTTTTGAGTCATGTGATCGGGGCGGGGGCCCAGTGGGTTACAAAATCTGGCATAAGGCCCAGTTGAGTTTTGTAAATATGATTTCAGATCCGGGACCTTATGTTTCATAAACGTGATTTCGGGTCAGGGACCCAAAACAGATTATGATGTTTTATGTGGATTTCGGGCAGGGCCCATTGAGGTACTTTGAAATGACTTTGTAAAACTATTTTCCATATACCATCTTGATACGAGGATATGTGATGGTCTCCTCCAAGTGGCTGGGACACTGGAGAAGTCACGGTGCATTGCCTACGAGGGGTCATTATACGGAGCTACTGGACCGTATAGTGACTCAGTAGGAAGAATGCTATGATTAAACATTTAGGACGTCAGACATCTGGGATGTCAGAGATATTGACCTAGAGAGACCCCGGGTAGCACGCGTTGCTTATTACCGTGAGATATGATGTAACGCCCTGGAAATTCGAAAAAGGAAAATTTGGAAACTTTGGGGAAAATGACGATTTTGCCCCTGGAATTAGGCGAAAAGTTGACTTTTAATTTGAGCGTTCTAACGGACTTTGACCGATGACCGTGACGTAGTAAGGGACGTCACGAGTTCATAGACAGGTGGCACGTCCAATTCTGGTATTCGAAGAGAAAGTTATGACGTGCGGAAGTTGGTAAAAGGGGCCGAAAGTTGACTTTTTGATCGGGACCATGTTTGGACTTTCCGGGAAGACCGTTGGATAGGTCTCGGGACGCTGAATCGGTAGACAGACGGCATGCGTCAATCGGAGCTCGGACGAAAAAGTTGAGGGTCTGGAAAGTTCAAGGGCAAAACGGTAAATTGTCACATGAAGGGTAAAATGGTAATTTGGGTCGTTAAGGCCTTAAACGGTGCCACAGCTGGTTTTAAATAATTTAACTTGGTTGATTCAGCCTATTTAGATTAAGATTAATTACTAAGTGACATTTGTCACTTGTTTAAGCAAATTAGTGGCATTATTGAATGCCTAACATGACAAATTTAACCGTTTATTTCATTTGTTTAAAATTGACCAAATTGATCGATGAAAAGGGGGAAATAGAGAGATTTTGAAACGGGAAGAGGAACCCAGAGAGAAAACGAGTAAGATTGAAGGAATAATTGAGAGAAAATTGAGCTGGAAACCCAAGAACAAACCCGAAAATCACCGAAGAAAACCAAATGTCGATTTTGATTTTGTACAATGTTTCAGATGAAATTGATTAGATATTTAGCCTTCTGGGAGCTCAACGAAGAGAATCAAATCAATTGGACAAAAATTGGAGGCGAAGCGACAGAGAACATGACACGACCCATCCCAACCCCCCTGGGATTACCATGGAATGTGCCATGCTCCCGTCTGACAAGAGGTGTCAGACAAGGGATAACCTATTGCCACTGCCCAAACCGGGCATCCAGAGTGCGTAAGGATCGATGGAGGAGGTGTGCAATGCTCAAGTCGCTGCTGCAGTCGCATCCGGAATCAACCTGAAGGGCATTAAAAACAAAAGCTGTGAGTGGACGAAAATAAACAAGTCTGTTTAAAACATTTATAAGACATTTATGCCCCTCAGTAAAATCATATGCATGCACCATCATTTAAAATCATATATCATATAATATGAACCATAAACATAATTTTAGCCACTGCACTATACACTCCAATCCGACATCCCTGATGTCTGACGTCCCTGACGTCAATAAGGTCACAATCACAAGGCTACGCGTGCCACTCGGGTCTCAATTTCCGAGTTCAATCCCCGAACCCCGTTCGGGTACAGCATCCCCGATGCTTAGCATCATAGACGCTGGACGTACTAGACGTCTGTGACCTCTCCAGGGTACCTCATCCGGAGGAGACAATATAATATGGAAGGATCTATACAGTGCAGTACCAAATACATTTTATTGATATCCAAATGCAAAGCATATATATATACATAGATAAAATCCAAACCAATCTTTAAGTTTCATCAGACGGGTCTCAAGCCCAAATACTGTGAAACGTGCCATAACCATAATTTCAATATCATCAAAACCATTATAAGTCCAAATAGTTGATTTAAATCCAAAATCATTTATTCGATTCCATTTTAGGGTCCCCGACCCGAATCACATGAATAAATCAACTAGGCCCCTGGCCCAATTTCATAAGTTAACTGGCCCCTGGCCTGAATTCATAAGTCCACTGGGCCCCCGGCCCGAATTCACAAGTTAACTAGGCCCATGGCCCGATTCATAAGTTAACTGGGCCCCTAGCCCGATTTCATAATTCAATTGGGCCCCTGCCCCGATTAACAAGTTAACTGGACCCCTGGCCCGATTTTACAAGTTAACTGGGCCCCTGGCCCGATTTTACTTTATCAAGTCCGTAACCGTTTCATAAAATCATATCCAACCACATTTATGGAAATCGGTGCAAATCCAGAAAACCTCGGTTTACATGCAAATACGTAAATCACCTCGAAATGCGTGAAATCATTTAAATTCGCCGATATCCAAAGTAAATCATTTAATCATAATTATAACAATCATGAAACAGTTATGCATGCATCGAATTTATAAAACCAATGTCCACTCACAGACCGTTTAACCGAGCGCCTCGATACGCGTGCCATAGGCCTTCCCGGGCCACACCACTATCACTGGGACTCCCAATCCTGTCCAAATCGCATTAGAGGATTACTAACCTCATCATTAACCTCCTATTCAAGTCCCATAATTTTCCCGGATTTTTAAGTATTTTTAAACTCGATTTAAAACCTTCGGACGTCCCGAACAATATCGAGACGGGATCCGATCGACACGAAACCAACGCCAAAATGTTCGTTACATTGTATAGGATAAAAGTCATGTTGATCATACCTCAGGATTCGCACTCACGCGCCCCCACGCGCCACCGCAAGCGGCTACTCGTGGAAGCCACGCGCCAGCTACAGTACCCGCACAGTCATCCCTCTCACCCGTTTGTCTGTAAAACGGGTTGAAAAACCCGCGAACAGACCCGGTTCAAATCCTAGCAATTCGACACCGATTCCAACAATTCAAATGTCCATTAGCATCGAATTAATTTCAATTAGGGATCTGTGGACTAAATTACAAACAATCTTACCTCAAACCTTAAGATCAAGGATGATCACTCGAAGAACAATCCGATCACTGTTCATCATCCAAAATCCTCCCATGTCAATCGATTCCTTCAATTGATGCATCCATTAGCATCGTGAGGTCATAATGAACTCAATCCCCAGTCCAATTTCATCAATCCAAGCCTCAAATCCCACGACTCAAGCTCGAAATTTCTGCAACTACAGTAGTTCTGTTCTTCCTCAAACGGGCCTCAATTCTCTTCGTTCTTTCGATGTAAATGATCGTGGCAATCCCAGAAGACTCAAACTAAACTCCATTTTTATCGTCACGGCCCAATTCCTCCAATTCGAATTCCCCCCCCCCCCCCCCCCCCCCCCCCCCCCCCGAATTTTCTGAATTTCGAAATTCCAGCCCTCAGCTCTCAATTAATCCTTCGTGTTTTCCCAATTCAATTCAGTCTCAATTCTCACCAATTTTTGTTCACAAATTCAGTGGATAGGGAGGAGGTTAAGGGTAGAAGAAAATTGAAGTTTGGTTGTACACGGTTGAAGAAGTCTGAAGAGATTAATGGAGGAATTAAACAATAATTAAGTTAATTAATTAATAAAACATAATCATAATGTTCCCCCAAAACATGGATCTGTGTTTAGGTCAGAATTTAAAGGATGAGTGACACTTGTCACTCATCCAAGTGTGTCCAGTCACCGGGTACTGTTCATATTAAAATATTATTTTAATCCTGGTTCGTTCGGTTAATTGAGTCCGTTCCCATGACCATAACTTCGTCGTCGAATCTCCGATTTCAGCATGCCGCCTGTCATTGGATTCGTATCGACGATACCTACGTAACGGTCCTTGGCCCTCGGCCATCGGACATCCCGGTCAAAAATTCAACATTTCCCCTTATTTCGTCCAAATTACGAAAATGCCCATGAACTTCCGTACATCATAACTTTCTCCACGAACATCGGAATCGAACGTGCCACCTGTCTATGAACTCGTGACGTCCCAAACTACGTCACGATCATCGGTCAAAGTCTATTTGACCATCCGAATTAAAATTCAACGTTTTGCCCACGCTAGGGGCAAAACGGTCATTTTGCACAATTCGTCCGAAATCACTCAACTAATCCCAGATTAGTAAATCATAATTAAATATTATTAAATCCCGATATTCGGGACGGGTCGTTACAACCTTCCCTCCTTAAAGAATTTCGTCCTCGAAATTACCAATAACCTTATTCCACAACCACCTTGTGGAAAACATTTCGACCCCATACCATGTGTACACCTGTACACCCACTTACTGGGACAACACCAGCCTCGTCTGTACCCAGACATCTCATCACAGTCACACGTCACAACAACAACACTCGACCACCTCGAGTGGACATAATCACCTGATCCGCGATAAATCGCTTAACCATTAAGCTGACTCCTTCAGCTAGAAGGTTCCTTTCCATTGCCAATACACATGACGTCTACTCCCCCAGGGAGTCACCAAATCCCACTCGTCAGTCCATGCTGACATCATCAGTCAAACTGTCACCACTAAGCTTTACCGCCCAGGTAAAGCCCCAACCATTTGCCAGTAAGTGACAACACCACGCACGACATCACCCTCAAGGTAGCGTAAGATCAACACATGATCACAATTCACAGGGCAAGCCTAATCCTGCGACATATATTAATCTCAATGTCCATAATCGCCGACTCCCTCAGCGAACCAAGACGCTGGGAAATCACGGTGTGATCAAGTCACACAAGGCTACTCGTGGTCACTTAGACCACCAATTCACTCATCCTGAGTGTACGTATACCGTCAATTTATTCAATCAAGTGGTGCAACTGGAACACAATGAATACCAGCCCAGCAGTGATCACACATCTCGATACTAGGGTTCAACTAGCCAACCATGGCTAAGAGCACCTGCTCATACAATCACTGAACCCGACAAAATCACTCTGCACAGCGCACAGTATCCAATGTCCAGTCCACAATCACAACCAAACAAATGATATCAGAACCAAGCCGATTACCAACACGTTTAGTTACACACCACTGGTACATCCCATGTACCGCCATTAGGCACCACTCAGCCTAACCAGTATCAATCCTCGTACAACGTACCTTGTACGCACCTCAATCCATCAATCTGCCTATAACCACCCAGGTCATAGCCAAACACGTTCCAATAATGAAGTACCTTTGCCCAAACCAACATGAGACAAAGCGAACTCCACACATCATCCAGTTCTAGTTCTGAATCCGAATTCGCAATTTCGTAAGAAATTTCGAATCCAAACCCAAACATCATATTTTTATTCCATGTCCAAATCCGAATCCGAAATCATTATTCCGTAAGCTAGCATTGGAATAATCATTCCGCACCCAAATCCAGTAATCCATTTTCGAGCTTCGCAATCGAATCCTGAATCGTCACCCAGAAATTCGATCCCAAAACCCAAAATCTCGTTTACGTCCACCAAGACGTAACAAAACCGAACCTATCGGTTGCCTGTCCAAAACACTCGATTGACTTCATAGGGAAGCCAATCCCAATATTCACACGTCAAAGGTTGACAAAATCCGACCACATCGGAAACCTACTCAACCGAGTAACAAGCCATATGGACTCCACTCCGAAAAGAAGTTCAGTCCCGTCATTTACGACTCATATACAAGGTAAGAGTGATAAACTCTCCACCCATCTGGATCATCAAGATCACGATCCAGATCCATCGCTACATCATCCGACAAGTAACATCACGATCCTAGATCGTCACCATGCCCAAAGTCGACAACATCACCAATCAGATCCGCCTAGGATCCACATATGCACACATAGCTAACAATCCATCTGAAAGCTGATCGTAGGGTCTTACACCCTCAATGAATCATTCATCAAATTTCCCTTGGTGGAAAGATGACCTCGCATTTCACCACCAAATCCAAAATCATACACAACTTCTTGTGTCCAATGACCCCTAAGCCAAACATGGGTCCACCAACCAATACACGCTCCACGTACTAGTAGCAACAATCATCATCTGCCACGGCAGGAAATAAGAAGTCAACTCCAATGACTTCGGAACATCAACCACCAATGCGGAAACGAGCACTCCTCTCGTCTCCCAATCACCACTCTCCCCGAATCGGGAGTTCCAACCATGTTGGAAACAGACATGCTCCCAATGAGATGTCAAGTCCAACCACTGGACTGCCCACATCCATACCTCACTTGGACCACCACGTGTCCAAAATCAATTCATTACTCGGACCTCACGTCCGCCAATACTCATGTATGCACACACCCCGATTCCGAACGGGATATCCACAACTGTGCATACCCAACTGCCTTCGTTTCACATCTCAACCTTTACAAGTTCAATCCTCAGGTTCCAAGTGATTCACAATCACAAAATCCCGCAACAATACCACGAATGGTTTCCCCAACTTTTTCAATTTCAATAATTTCCTTGTACTTTCAAAGGATATAAGCAGTACACAATCTTACCAACCTCGGAGTTGACAACAACTCCCCAAATCCACCAACTCTCATGACATAGGGAACATCATCCCTAGATTCCCCAAATTTTAATCATACCCTTTTGATCCATTCATCACTTGTCATCATAAATCTGTTGGGACTTATCCCAACACATCACAACCTCCATTGGAACCCATCCAGTCCAAGACTCAACCACCACTGAGTCGCAGATACCAATCACATGTCCATCATGACAGAGTCACACCCCAACTGGTGGCTCCTCGTCAACACAATCACTGACACTAGCACCAGCGCTAGTACCAGCACCAACGCACCATCATCAACACTAGCATCAGCACACAGGCATCCATACTAGTATTGGCATAAAGGTACCACCATACCAACATCCATACATAGCACACGAACATCCACACTAGCGCACGAACATCCATGCTAGCACACCGTGTGCAAAGTTGTTACCCTGGATCTCCGTTCATACCGAACGACGATCCCGTAACACCACTCGTACCCCACGACTATGGGTACCTCCAGTTTTTGCCATCAGCACATCTGGATAATGGACGTTCCCCGAACATCCCCTGATCCCCAAGCAATAAAACCACACTAACTACCCTCGATAGCCAGTTATCTCGACACAACTGTCGACCAACAGTCATCGTTGTCAAGATCCGTATCCACACATCACACTAATATTTTATCCAACACGAGATTCCATATTTTATCTCATAACCGTATCCGTAGATCGAAACCCATAAGACTCACTAGAGTCGTCCACAAGGTCATCCACGACCTCAGCCGCTCGTCGCAGCACAAGTTCTCAATTAAAGTTCACTTTTCCAGCCCATCGATTATAAATTAGGGTTCCAAGATCACACCCTAGGGTTTCACTGACCCCAACTGCCTTCTGCAGTAAAATCCACAACCTGACCGACACCGCGGTCTTGACATCGCATAGACGTCAAATCCAATCCCATCGTCAACTCAACGTGGGTTCCATCGTGGGTTCCACCACGAAGGTCATCGGCTAACTCTGATGCACCAATACTCCGTACACTAGCCCACACTACTTGGGTCCATAACTTAGACCAATACTCAACTGAGTTTCGCATTTCCCTAACATTGTTCAAATGGGGTTCCTTGAACCTGGCTGTGCCCAGTAGCACAACCGTCCATAATCACATGACCGAACTGACGGTCCACATTACCAGTTAATCGTATACAACCCCACTTGGGTTGAATCTCATCAAAGCACGGCGTATCGGGTCAAACACACCCAATCCACCATACAAACTCAAAACTATCTATCAGGTTGACAACGGAACAGCAGCCCAAAGAGACATCACACCCTCGACCTTCGTGCACAAAAGAGCAAAACCTGATCTGATACCACTTGACACGACCCATCCCAATCCCCCTGGGATTACCATGGAATGTGCCATGCTCCCGTCTGACAAGAGGTGTCAGACAAGGGATAACCTATTTCCACTGCCCAAACCGGGCATCCAGAGTGCGTAAGGATCGATGGAGGAGGTGTGCAATGCTCAAGTCGCTGCTGCAGTCACATCCGGAATCAACCTGAAGGGCATTAAAAACAAAAGCTGTGAGTGGACGAAAATAAACAAGTCTGTTTAAAAAATTTATAAGACATTTATGCCCCTCAGTAAAATCATATGCATGCAGCATCATTTAAAATCATATATCATTTAATATGAACCATAAACATAATTTTAGCCACTGCACTATACACTCCAATCCGACATCCCTGATGTCTGACGTCCCTGACGTCAATAAGGTCACAATCACAAGGCTACGCGTGCCACTCGGGTCTCAATTTCCGAGTTCAATCCCCGAACCCCGTTCGGGTACAGCATCCCCGATGCTTAGCGTCATAGACGCTGGACGTACTAGACGTCCGTGACCTCTCCGGGGTACCTCATCCAGAGGAGACAATATAATATGGAAGGATCTATACAGTACAGTACCAAATACATTTTATTGATATCCAAATGCAAAGCATATATATATACATAGATAAAATCCAAACCAATCTTTAAGTTTCATCAGACGGGTCTCAAGCCCAAATACTGTGAAACGTGCCATAACCATAATTTCAATATCATCAAAACCATTATAAGTCCAAATAGTTGATTTAAATCCAAAATCATTTATTCGATTCCATTTTAGGGTCCCCGACCCGAATCACATGAATAAATCAACTGGGCCCCTGGCCCGATTTCATAAGTTAACTGGCCCCTGGCCTGAATTCATAAGTCCACTGGGCCCCCGGCCCGAATTCACAAGTTAACTAGGCCCATGGCCCGATTCATAAGTTAACTGGGCCCCTGGCCCGATTTCATAATTCAATTGGGCCCCTGGCCCGATTAACAAGTTAACTGGGCCCCTTGCCCGATTTTACAAGTTAACTGGGCCCCTGGCCCGATTTTACTTTATCAAGTCCGTAACCGTTTCATAAAATCATATCCAACCACATTTATGGAAATCGGTGCAAATCCAGAAAACCTCGGTTTATGTGCAAATACGTAAATCACCTCGAAATACGTGAAATCATTTTAAATTCATCGATATCCAAAGTAAATCATTTAATCATAATTATAACAATCATGAAACAGTTATGCATGCATCGAATTTATAAAACCAATGTCCACTCACAGATCGTTTAACCAAGCACCTCGATACGCATGCCAGAGGCCTTCCCGGGCCACACCACTATCACCGGGACTCCCAATCCTGTCCAAATCACATTAGAGGATTACTAACCTCATCATTAACCTCCTATTCAAGTCCCGTAATTTTCCCGAATTTTTAAGTATTTTTAAACTCGATTTAAAACCTTTGGACGTCCCGAACAATATCGAGACGGGATCCGATCGACACGAAACCAACGCCAAAATGTTCGTTACATTGTATAGGATAAAAGTCATGTTGATCATACCTCGGGATTCGCACTCACGCGCCCCCACGCGCCACCGCAAGCGGCTGCGCGTGGAAGCCACGCACCAGCTACAGTACCCGCACAGTCATCCCTCTCACCCGTTTGTCTGTAAAGCGGGTTGAAAACCCCGCGAATAGACCCGGTTCAAATCCTAGAAATTCGACACCGATTCCAACAATTCAAATGTCCATTAGCATCGAATTAGTTTCAATTAGGGATCTGTGGACTAAATTACAAACAATCTTACCTCAAACCTTAAGATCAAGGATGATCACTCGAAGAACAATCCGATCACTGTTCATCATCCAAAATCCTCCCATGTCAATCGATTCCTTCAATTGATGCATCCATTAGCATCGTGAGGTCATAATGAACTCAATCCCCAGTCCAATTGCATCAATCCAAGCCTCAAATCCCACGACTCAAGCTCGAAATTTCTGCAGCTACAGTAGTTCTGTTCTTCCTCAAACGGGCCTCAATTCTCTTCGTTCTTTCGATGTAAATGATCGTGGCAATCCCAGAAGACTCAAACTAAACTCCATTTTTATCGTCACGGCCCAATTCCTCCAATTCAAATTTCCCCCCCGAATTTTCTGAATTTCGAAATTCCAGCCCTCACCTCTCAATTAATCCCTCGTGTTTTCCCAATTCAATTCAGTCTCAATTCTCACCAATTTTCGTTCACAAATTCAGTGGATAGGGAGGAGGTTAAGGGTAGAAGAAAATTGAAGTTTGGTTGTACACGGTTGAAGAAGTCTGAAGAGATTAATGGAGGAATTAAACAATAATTAAGTTAATTAATTAATAAAAAATAATCATAATGTTCCCCCAAAACATGGATCTGTGTTTAGGTCAGAATTTAAGGGATGAGTGACACTTGTCACTCATCCAAGTGTGTCCAGTCATCGGGTACTGTTCATATTAAAATATTATTTTAATCCCGGTTCGTTCGGTTAATCGAGTCCGTTCACGTGACCATAACTTCGTCGTCGAATCTCCGATTTCAGCATGCCGCCTGTCATTGGATTCGTATCGACGATACCTACGTAACGGTCCTTGGTCCTCGGCCATCGAACATCCCGGTCAAAAAGTCAACATTTCCCCTTATTTCGTCCAAATTACGAAAATGCCCATGAACTTCCGTACATCATAACTTTCTCCACAAACATCGGAATCGAACGTGCCACCTGTCTATGAACTCGTGACGTCCCAAACTACGTCACGATCATCGGTCAAAGTCCATTTGACCATCCGAATTAAAAGCCAACGTTTTGCCCACGCCCAGGAGCAAAACGGTCATTTTGCACAATTCGTCCGAAATCACTCAACTAATCCCAGATTAGTAAATCATAATTAAATATTATTATATCCCGATATTCGGGACGGGTCGTTACAAAACAGGCTCTGCGACGCCATTGAAGTGAGAGCTTGGGTTCGATTACTTAGAGGTGATGATTCTTGAAATTGACTTCGATTTCATATTTAGAATGATTGTTAGATGCTTCTGGTATGATTAATTGAATGTTACAGGTCGTGTTTGGGTAGAACCCGAATTAAGACCCGTCGGGTTTCGAGGTTGAGTCGTGGACTTTGGGGCATGGTTTCACGAAATTAAGATTACAGACCCTTAATCCATATTGAATTGATGCTAATGGTTGAAAGAACGAGAGTAATTGAGTTCGAATTAGCTTAGATTGAAACGGGTTGTATCGCGGGTCAGAAGATCCGTTTATCAGAGAAATAGGTGGAATGGATAACTGTAGCAACACTGTATCATGGCGCGTGGACTCACGCGCAGCCGCTTGCGGCGGCGTGTGAGGGCGCGTGGCACGTTTTCTGAGGAAAGTTTCAACAAGTGTTTTACTCCTTGTAATGTAACGGACATTTTAAAATTGGTTTCAAGTCAATCGGATACCGTCTCGATAATGTTTCGAGGGTCTGTAGATTTAAGTTACGTATTTAATTAATATTAAATTCCCGGGAAATTATGGAAAAATTAGATGATGTAAATTGACTTGTTAGTAACCTTGAATAATGATTGTGGACAGGATTCGAGATTCGAGCAAGTGTCGGAAATTACGGAAACGCGTGCAGCGCGGGAAACGAGCAGTTGGACGGTGTGTGAGTGGACGTTTGTTTTATAAATTGATATGCATGCATAGTTAAATGTTTTATATGATTTATGACATGATTTGAATTGCAATGATTTGATATGATTATTTTGAGATTTAATGATTATTTTAATCGATGCTTCGGGCAAGTTTTTCGAGAAAATGTGAAATGATTGTTTTGGGCGGAGGCCCGGGATTTGTGACTGGTTTTGGCTTGGATTATGAGTTGGGAATTGATTTAATAGATTTGTGACGTTTTCGGATATGATTTTACGGATTTTCGTGTATTGAATTATTTAATGATTTTACGGATTGACGAGAAATGAGATTTGGGCATATGGCCCCGTGATAATGGTTTTGACATGGTTTTGATACTTGATTTGAAATAATGCTTTTGATTGTGTATTGATGTTTGATGACTCCAGATGTGTAATTCCTGGAGGGACTCCAGATGCGTAATTCCTAGAGAGACCGGATGTGTAATTCCCGGTGAGGCTGGATGTGTAATTCCCAGCAATGGATGACGACTCTGGATGTGTAATTCCCAGAGGATCCTCGGATGTGTAATTCCCGAGTTATATGCTTTATTATTATAGTGAACTGATTTTATAAAATGATTTAAATAATTTATGTGCTTTTCCCTATGCATGCATGAGTTGTAAAACTAGAGGGTAACAGATGTGTTTCGAATGTGTTTTACATGATATTATTTTTTTCCACTCACACCTTTGTTTTTAATGACCCTCCAGGCCGTGGCACGATACTCGGGGCGGATTACGAGGCGGAGGCATGAGCAGAAATCAGTGCAGTTATCCCTGGTCTGACAGGTGCTGAAGGGTACTTTCGAGATTTCAGTGGACTTGTCAGACGGGAGCAGGACCGGGCACGGTTATCGAGGTCCAGTTGGGACGGGTCCTGTCATATGACGTTTGGAAAGTCAAGCGTTTGAAACGCTAGGCATCTGGGATGCCGAGGATGGTTATGTAGTAAATATGGATTATTGAAATCTTGAAATGGTATTTCGGTATTTTTGGATTTGTGATTATGGATTAGGGTAGTGGCCCACTTTATTTTGGATTTACGGATTTTGGTATTCTACAGTTTTGGGCTGAGTTCCCACACTTGGTTTTGAGTTACAGTTTTTGGGCTAAGGTCCTAATGGTTCATTTGAGTAAATGTTTTGATTACTGATTTACGATGCATGCATACTTTTTAGCGAAGGGCATATATATCTTCATGAAATGTGTTTTTATAAACTTATTGATTTTCGTCCACTCACAGTTCTTAATGGTTTTAATGCCCTTCAAGTTGATCACGGATGCGGGCTGTAGCAGAGACCGAGACATCGCACTCCTCCACCGTTCCTGACACGCTCTAGGAGCGTCGTATGGGCTGAGGTATGTATTATCCCTTATCTGATACTTCATGTCAGACGGGAGCATGGCACATCCCACGTTAATCCCAGGGGGGTTGGGATGGGTCGTGTCACTTTCCCTAATTCTTTTGGTAATGTTTACATATTGCTTGTTGTGGATTATGTATCTAAATGGGTTGAGGCACCTGCCACTAAAACTAATGATGCTAAAATTGTTGTGAGTTTCATTCAAAACCATATTCTAGCTAGGTTTGGTGCACCAAGGGCCATCATAAGTGATGGAGGCTCCCACTTTTGCAATCGTTCTTTTGAGGCTTGGATGAGGAAGTATGGTGTAAATCACAGAGTATCCACCCCCTACCATCCTCAAACAAGTGGGCAAGCCGAAGTGTCCAATAGGGAGATCAAAGCGATAGTTGAAAAGACAATTCATCCTAGCCGCAAGGATTGGTCCTTAAGGTTGAACGATGCACTTTGGGCTTATAGGACGGCTTTCAAGACACCTTTACGTATGTCCCCTTTTTTATTAGTCTTTGGTAAAGGTTGTCATCTACCTGTAGATCTCGAACACAAGGCTTTTTGGGCGGTTAAGCACATGAACATGGACCAAGACGCTGCTGGAATTCACCAAAAGTTGCAACTAAATGAGCTCGATGAACTTCGCAATGAGGCATATGAAAGCTCACAAATTTACAAGGAGAAGACCAAGGCCTTTCATGACAAGAACATTCAAAGAAAGGTTCTTCAAGTTGGCCAACAAATCCTGCTATTCAACTCTCGACTCAAGTTGTTTCCCGGTAAGTTACGTTCTCGTTGGTCTGATTCATTCATTATCGCTAATGTTTTCCCTCATGGTGCAATTGAAATTCAACATCCAGTTGAGCGAGAACCATTCAAGGTGAATGGCCATAGACTCAAGCCCTACTTTGGGACGTCTCCCATCCCCCTTGAGGCCCCCGAGGTCCCTGCACCTGCCCTACCATGAGCTGCTGTCCTCGTCTCTCCTAGACGTTAAATCAAGCGCTCCTAGGAGGCAATCTAGCCCTGGTTTGTTCCGTTTTTCTTATGGACATTTTTAACCTTCTAACTCATGACTTTGTCTTCCTTTTATGCTCAAAACATTGAGGACAATGTTTCATTTAGGTTTGGGGGTATTGGACTTAAGTTTAGAGGTACACAACTTAGTTTTTGTTTTGATTTCCTTGCTGTTTTTTATTTTCTGATCTTATTTCCTTGCTGTTTTTTTGTTTTCTATTTTGAATTCTTTGCTGTTTTTTGTGTTGTGATGCTAGTTTTTATGCCTAAACATGTTAATATGAATGTATAGAACATGAGAATTTCTTGTACTTACTAAGAATCATTGCCATTTCCATTGAACTCACACTTACACTTCACGATACCATGATCAAGTGATTAAGCAACCAAAATAATTGAATTTGAGCATACTTAGAAAATTAGTGGAGACTACCATTGTGAGATCTTTGAGCTTGATTGCCTTTCTTTCTGAGTGATCTACTTGTTTCTACTCTCAAACACTCATCATTTTTGTTCATAATTGCATGATCTCTTTCTATTTCCATTGATGTTTAAAGAACCATATCTATTGGATGCTCTTGATTTAATGTGTAATTGTTTATGAGATGTGATATAGGCTATGTGTGTTTTAGCTCCTAAAGGTCCTTATTTTCCCCGTCCAAATTGCATGCTCCCTAAGCCCCTTTGAAGCCAAACACTTAGCCGTTTTGTTCTTCACCTACAATATGACCTAGCCAAGTTTTGAACCGTTCATAATGACTACACCCTATAATCTAAACTTTTGTCAAGGTTGCATCAAATAAGATTCATGGTGAGGAGGAAATATGTTGATGTTTCGTGCTACTTATACTCATGTGATGGGAGTATACTTGAATGGAAAAGATTGTTCGTTTAGTTGTAGATTGAGGAAGTTATTGCATGATCTTGGCTCAGCTCATGTAAACAAATATATATCAAGTTCATTAGTGAAAAGAAAAGAAAAGAAAGTAATGAACTTTGAGTTGAGTCAAGTGAGCCAAGTATGTCAATTAGAGCATTGTTGTGAGCTTAAGCACGGTTTTATCATCTAATACTTAAGGTCTGAGTCATGAATTCTCATGCCTTGATGTGGTTTAGGTTCTTTGAATTCCAAATTTTCTTTCTAAACCCAAGAACCTAGCCCTATTACAACCCGTGAATGAAGACTTATTGATCTTGTGAATGGTTATTGAAAGGATTAAGGTACGTATATCTGTTCTTAAACTTCAATTCCTTAGTGAGATCATATTTGCAGATAAAGTGCTTTTCTTCAATGAAATTCATATGTGATTAACTTGATTGTCTTTACATAAACTCATCACATATGCTTGTTGAGTGAATGCCTTAGGATTCGTGTGCTTGTTGAGTGAATGCCTTAGGATTCGTGTGCTTATTGAGTGATGATGACATGACCCACCCCGATTATCACCCCGATAACCGAGGTGAACCCTGCTCCCGCCTGACAACCCAACACGAAAGACCGAAACAACCTCACTAAAACCCACAAATCACATTGTCAGACGAAGGAGAATTCAAAATCCAACGAGTCAACCGTTATATAGATCATAGTACAAATGAAAAGACAGAAACTACACTAAAAGTATCTACACGCACAATGGAAAGCTGAAAACACTCCGGGATAACGCGCTATAGGGCTCTATGCCTCCGACACTGCCTCAACGTCAACCCCCGCGCTAGCTCCACGACCTAGAGGGCAATTAAAAACCATAAGGTGTGAGTGGACTAGAAATAATAAAAGAGTTTCAAAAATAGTTTCATAACAAACCAGGGTTTGGCCCTCCGTTTTGAAAACATGCATGCATAACTCAGTGTCTGAAAAACATTTTTAAATCATATCATTTTCATTAGGGAAATCACAGCAACATAAACACAGCATGAAAACATTATAAAACATTAGCAGTAAAGCATAAGATACCAATATCATTATCTGATCAAACCTGCTGGATCTATCCAAGTCTTTAAACTCACGAGTCTTTAAACTCAATCCAAGCCTCAATATAATCCGAGTCTTTAAAACTCCCGAGTCTTTAAACTCAATCTAGGCCTCAATATAATCCGAGTCTTTAAACTCCTGAGTCTTTAAACTCAACAGGCCTACGGGGGAAATATCAATAGATCCGAGTCTTTAAACTCAATCCAGGCCCGTCCCCCGTCAATCATAATCTGGGTCTTTAAACCCAATAATCAGATCCAGCAAATCCTATCCAAAACCATTTGAAAACCATTTCTAAAGCCATATCCAAACCCGAATCCGAAACCACTGGTCAGAAGCCCTTCCGGCATCTAGAACCGTCATTCCGAACCCAAATCCGAAAATCCACTTTTCAACCTTAAAACTAAATCTCGCTTTCCGAAATCCGATTCTAAAATCAAAAACCCTTGATTATCAAATCATGTCTCAAAATCCATTTATAATCATTGAAAACCAATTATCGATTAAAATCCCAAAATCATGGTATCATAATCAGCAATCAAAGTCTTTCTCGTAAAACGAGCCAAATACGTTATTTCTCGAAAAACATGAAATTGTGTAAAACAGTTATAGCATATTCAATAATCATGAAATCACATGTAAAACCATAAAATAAGTAATTAAAAGCAGTTATGAATGCTCAGTTATAAGGAAGAAGTCCACTCACTGTTCCCAGGCATTTCACTCGCGTCCCGTACGTCCCGTACGTTCGTCGGCCTCCTCGGGGATTCCCGATCCTGTCACAAGTCACCAAAACTCGTCACTAACACGTCAACGAAGGTTCTCCTAATTTTCCCCAATTTTCCTGAATCCTAAACGTAACGAAACAGAACCCTAAACCTTCGATCTCGTGGAACTAACCCGAAACAACGTCCGTTCGTCCCGAAACTTGTCCCAAAAGATTCGTTACAACGATTAGACCAAAAACTATGTTGAAAGTTTCCCCAGAACAGCCACCACGCGCCCTCACGCGCCGCCCAAAGTGGTTGCGCGTGGCCTTCACGCGCCGCCCAAAGTGGTTGCGCGTGGGCTTCACGCGCCTGCACATAGAGCACTGTTCATCGTCTTCTTCGATGGTCAGACCGGTCTGAACCGGCGTGACCGGTTCTCCGTCATCCTCCAATCATTTCTGTTCCTTTCAACTCCCCTAGCTTCGTCCTACCCTAAGCAATCCATTTCCCTACTCCAAACACAACATCACTGCCTAAATCTCATCTTCCCAACTCGAAACAGAAACCCGTCCAAATCCCCTGTTTCGATTGCCAGCCAACCATGCATTCCCCCGTCACGGCTTCACAACCAGAAGCTTCCTAGGAACCTACTGAGTCCACTAGAACTCACCAAACACCTCGACTCGACCCCAAACGCCACGACTTAACGTTTGAACCTAAACTGGAAAACAGAGCAACTAGGGAAATTCAAGAGATTACCTGCTTGTTGGCCGCCACCGTGCTCGCCACCGCGTTCCCTAGAGTTCACGGAGCCGTCCTAGCCTCCCCTCGAACCCAATTGGATCAACTTGATCACTAATGGTTGCACCACACCCTCGACACCTCTCTGTTTCCCTGAGACACTCACACACTCCTCACACACAAACACTCACCTCTCAGTCTTCTCAACACAACCTTGCACTCTCAACCTCCCTCTGATCACACTCACAAGGATCGTAATTGATCGATTCTCACCTTCTGCCCAGTCTCTGTTTCTCCCTCTTTCGAATGCACGACTCACACACAACACGTTTAAGTTTTTGCCCGTGCAACCTAGAACCCACTACACACACCCCACGTGTCCACAATCCCATGGTCCCATCTCAAAATCCAATCACACACTGCACACTTGTCCTCATCTCCTTTGTACAAATCCCAAGGCACCAAAAGACCAAAATTCCCCTTATGAGTCCAAATTACCATTTTGCCCTTCGCCATTCTAGACCCGTAACTCACTCATCCTACGTCCGATGAAAGCATGCCGCCTGTCGTTGAACTCAGGACGACGAGATCTACCTAACGGTCGTCGGTCTACGTGTAAAAACCTTGTCGTACGAAAAGTCAACTATTGCCCCTATTTTAACCAAATTACGATAATGCCCTCAAATTCCCGAACATCATAACTTCCTCCTCGGATGTCGAAATCGGGCGTGCCACCTGTCTACGGACTCATGACGTCCCAAACTACGTCACATTCATCGATCAATACCCAATTGACCACCCGAACTTTGCCCAAACCAGGGGCAAAATTGCCATTCTACGTCAAAAGTCTAAAAGTAACCAACTAACCACCGATTAACTCAGCTAATCCGTCACTAATCCCGACTTCCGGGACGAGTCGTTACATTCTACCCTCCTTAAAAGAATTTCGTCCCCAAAATTCCACACCTCGTACCCTACACCTGGGTCTCCTACCCGATGGTCAACTCTTACCCAATAACAACTGTTCTAAGTACACCACAACACTTCTGTTACCAATTCGTCACTCTGACACTCTCTCAAGTCGAACGTACCTTCGCCCCGTACTACCAACTAAAACCTCATGGTGTACGCAAGTGAAACTCTACGAACGTAAAGAACAAAGGTATTTTAAAATACCTCATTTAGAGTACCCCGTAGAGTTCATAGAGTACATCCTCACGTACAACCACCCACACCCTCCGAAAACCAACTCAAGTCCTCCCCAGACTCCCGGTCTCTTGGTCGGTAGGAAAACCTAAGGTAACTCAACTATGAAACCAAAGTAAACCTCCCAAACCAGTTCTAGGTCCAACAACTACCATGACTTATCTTACTTAAGTGAAAACGATCCTTAGAGGAGGTTTAGAAGATCAGAGTACTTTAGTCGCTGTTTTCATAGAATCAAGGTTACATAAGTGAAGTCAAGACCCTAGCTTCCATCTCCATATTTTTCTCAATCTTTGATATCTATATTCATTTGCTTCAACTTTTAATTTCAGTTTAATATCCTTACATATCACAAATCAAAACTCAAATATGTTTTATTTTCAGTTCTTTTTATTCCACTAGTTAATTGAGTCATTATAGGGTTAATTAGAGATCATTGTGAAGACTAATCAGTCTCTGTGGTTCAACACCCTTACTTGTGCATTACCATTACTAAAATAGTAGTGTATAAGCTAGGATACATCAACAACTTCGCTCTTGACTAAGCGGAATTCGTCAACATGACAGACTTAAAAAGGTGGAAAAGTTGAATTTACTCATGAGGAAAATGACGACACATTCACCGCACATTTCATCAAATTTGTTAAGGATGTTCCATATAACATCTCTAATATCCAGATCAACTCTGTCCTCCCCATCATTACCCCATGTATCATTGCATAACAAAAAATAATTCTTGACGATTTTGCTTTGAATTCACTGTTTTTGTTTCGATTGGATTTTGGATTGGGTTTTTGTAGAACAAAAATTCCAATTTCAATCATATGAAGAAGCAAAAGATGATGATGATGATAATGGTGGAGAGAAACCCAGGTTTGGGAATGAGTTGAGAAACCTAGACTCATTGTTCATCTTTTTCTACATTTTTTTAAGTATTTATTTTTTATATTTTTCTACAAAATAATTAAATATCCAATCCCTTGTTGTCACAACCTTATAAACAGCGTTCATAACAGAGTGTAACTTTTGGTGAAACAGACATGACAAAATTGGGGTTCCGAGAGTACATTGTCACAATTTTGCGTTGATGGAGTAAATTGAGACTCGAGATATAGTTCATGGAGTATTTTAAGTAATAAGCCTTAGACCATATCTAGCAGTATATTAAATCTGGGCTAAATGGCAAATTTTAGGAATTTTGAGTTAAAAACATCTCTAGTAAGTGTCATAAATCTGGACAAAAATGTAAAAAATTGATTAATGGGCTAAAAGACCAACTATATTTAGCTAGCCCTTTAGGAATGACTAAATATTATTTGGGGGCTACTAGCCCTTTTATAACACAAGATGCTGTTTTTTTTTTTTTTCTCTTTTTGTAAGACTATTCTCTTTGTTTATGTGGCAAAACTAGTCTATTATTTTTCCCCTAAATTTAGAAAGTGTTGTTATTGTAAACCTTTAATGAAAGTTTAAACTTGAGCCAAGCAAAGTTTATTTTTCCAATCTAATTTTATGAATTAAAACGTTTTAGCAAATATTTAAGTATGTTGATATAAAAAATTTCTCATTCATACAAATTCTCATATATTTACCACTGATACGAATTTTCATATATTTATAAATTATACAAATTTTCATATGTTTATAAATGATAAAAAAAAATTAATTTTATGCACGGACACATTAGATAAAATAATCTCATACGAAATATTTTTATTTGGTCACATTGCCAAAAATTAGTTAAGATGTAACTTTAATATATTTATTAATTCATTAAAATAAAAAAATATATTAAAAATAATAGAATATTAAATATATATATATATATATATATATATAATATAGCCCTCCATTACTAGAGATGATAAAATATAACTATATTATTTATTAAAAAACTAATTTTTGAAATCCTAAATTTTGATTTAGATACCTTTTAGGATTCTATCGGTTCATATGGTTTCTATTATTGTAAAGTTCATCTATTATTGTAAGTTCAAATGGGCTACAACCCAAACTAAGACCCAAACCCAAACTAAGACCCGAACCTTGAAGGATTGTTTTTTTTTTTGAGCAATTAACTCATAGGTACTTACTAATATATAAGTTTATTAGAAACCTAACTTATAGAAAAATTAAACTCATAGGTCTTTTGATTAATCAAAGAATTATACAATTTAAAATAGATAATAGTTTTTATATAAATTACAACTAATGTCATCCAATTGTAAGATAATTAAAAGTAATAATTCTTCAAAAATACTTTTAAATTTAAAAATTATTTATCTTTCGATATTAAATAATTTGGTTAATTTCGTATAGTTTAGAGTTTAATTCTTGAATTTTATGCCAAAATAAAAAAAATTAAACCCTATGTCATTCAAGTTTCCACCACCAACTCAACCCCCTACCCAAAAAAAATATTATACTCTACTGTTGAACTCCAGACAATACGAATTTTATTTTTTATTTTATAGAAAAAAATTCAATTGTAACTATATACAATATATATATTATACATATATAATATTTATTATATGCATAATATAATAAAGGGCCCAAGAGGGGAAAAAAATCAAACACTAAAGGACACATGAGACAAAGAAGACAAAAAAAGACAAAAAAAGACAATGTTATTTTTAATTGTTTAAAGAAATTCTTAATAACTCACTCATTCTCTTTTTGAGATATAAAAAGGTAGATATAAAATTTATTACTTATAAATTTTGTTTAGAGATTTTTGAATAAAAAAAATTTGGGATAAGATTTTATTTTATTTTATATATAAACATTAAAAGTTTTAAATTAAAGTAAAAATTATTATGCATGTAATAATTTTATTTTTTTTATTATCGAACTTTGAAGGGTTTTTTTTTTTTTCTTTTAACGACCGAACCTTGAAGGATTGAGTCGGCTGTTGGTTTGAGAACGGCAAAACCTAGCGTAGGCATTCCTCGTGACATCATCCCCCTCTCTCTCTCTCTCTCTCTCTCTCTCTCTCTCTCTCTCTCTCTTATCGTCGTTCTCGCGATTTCGCCGGCATCAAATTCACTTGGAGCCGCGAAGGCGTTGGTTTCTCCGGTTCGTCTGATCGCTTTCTTTTCTCAGCTGTCAGGTTTTTCATTTTACTCCGGTCTTTTAATTTCTTTGAAAGTTAATTTCTTTAACTCATCAGTGTAATTTCCTCAAAGTTGGACCGCAGAGGCAGTGGGCGAGCAGAACTCTCCAACCCAGGAAAAGCAAGGGGGGATTAGAGGGGGGACACAAAGGTAAGGGCAATTACTTTTTAGAGAAGCACTTAGGGGCAAGATGTTATAGGTTTTTGGCTTGAAGATGGAAGCTTTAATGGTGGTTTTCAGGGCTTGGGGTGGTCAATTGACCCCTTTTTTCCTTAATAGATTTGCCCCTGCAGAGGGTTGGTTAGGGTTTTATTATTTCTTTTTGTAAAACAAACCAAGCACTTTCCATAATTTAGCTAATTTTTCAATTGTAAATATCCTTCTGTTCACATGCTGCTTTCTATTTGGGTTCAGGGTTTCCTTCCTGTTTTTAGATTTTAGTTTTTGTTTGTCTTTCGAGTTTCTCTGTTGTGCATCTATCTACTTCCATTTGATTTCTTTTCTCTAAATCTATAAATTCGATCATTTGATAAAATGTTGCCAGCTTCTCTTTCTTTTCTTTCTATTTCGACGATCTAATTTAATTTGGGTTTTATCACCAATCATCTCAGGCTTTTGCGTGAAGGTTTAATTCCGTTTGTTCATGGGTGTTTGAATTCAGCGATGATACTTACTTTTCTGAATTTTTCATGTTTTTTTCCTTCAGCCGTTTGTGAATGAGATAAAGTGCAAGAAGTTTGGACTGAACGTTGCTTAGGAGTTGGAAAAAGGAGGAAAAAAGACTTTGTCTTCCAGTTTTTGGAGTGTTTTCAACCGAGGTGTGTAACAATGTCGGTAACAGCAGGTGTTAGTGATACTGTGATTGCAGTCAGGGATAAGCTCAGGGGTAAAATTGGGCAAACAAAAGTTAAAAGATATTGGCCTGGAAAAGCACCTGAGTGGGGAGATGATGCCGACGAAGATGGGGATATTAAAATGTCCAAGGCTGCTTTCTTGGACAAAGCTTTCCCCAATCATGAATATTCTGACATTGTTAGGAAAGATGATTCTAGATTGCGTCGTTTGGCTGAGAGCACGATAGATAATCGTGAGGATATTAGAGCTGATCATAGGCGTATCCGGCAAGCTGAGATTGTTTCAACAATTGAAGAGGAAGCGAGGAGACAGGAAGGTTTGGAAGCAGAGGAAGAGGATGCAGATGCTTTGGAGGAAAGAAGAAGAAGGATTAAGGAGAGGTTGCTTCAAAGAGAGCAAGAAGAAGTTCCACTTCTTCCATCTGAAGATGAAGACGAAGTAAAGGAAGAGGAGGAAGAGGAATCTGAGTATGATACTGACTCGGAAGATGAGCTGCCTGGTATGGCAATGCTGAAGCCTGTCTTTGTTCCCAAGTCAGAGAGAGATACTATTGCTGAACGAGAGCGTCTTGAGGCTGAAGAACAGGCCATTGAGGAATCAAGGAAAAAGAAATTGGAGGAAAGGAAGAGAGAGACAAAGCACATTGTAGTTGAGGAAATTCGGAAGGATGAAGAGATTCAGAAGGGTTTGGAACAGGAAGCAAATGTTGCGGATATTGATACTGATGATGAATTAAATGAGGCAGAGGAGTATGAAGCTTGGAAGGCAAGAGAGATTGCCAGGATCAAGAGGGATAGGGATGATAGGGAAGCAATGTTGAAGGAGAAGGAAGAGATTGAAAAGGTTAGAAACATGACAGAGGAAGAGAGGAGGGAGTGGGAGAGGAAGAATCCGAAACCTGGACCACGACCAAAGCAGAAGTGGAGGTTCATGCAGAAATATTACCACAAGGGTGCTTTCTTCCAGTCAGAAGCTGATGACTATGCTGCAACTGTTGGAACAGATGGAATTTACACTCGTGACTTCTCTTCTCCAACCGGGGAAGACAAGATGGACAAAACTATATTGCCGAAGGTCATGCAGGTCAAACATTTTGGTCGTAGTGGAAGGACAAAATGGACCCACCTTGTCAATGAGGATACCACTGATTGGAACAATCCGTAAGTTCAATTTCCTTCATAAAATCTGTGCCTGTTTATAATATGATATTGTAGTACAAAGTTTGTATGTCCACCCGCAATTTCTTTTAAGTGAATAATGGCTCTAGGGCTGTTGTTGCTGAATTGCTCAGTCAAACGACTCAAACCATAGAATTTAATTGGTTGGAGGATAGTAAGATGGGTTCTATCGGTGGTCATAAAACATCAATTGCCGTTTTCTTTCTTTTCCATTTGATTTTCAGGTGTTCTGGTCCATGTTGTTACATTGATTCCATATTAACTTTAGATGTGTTCTATATGTACTAAGTAGTATTTATGTTTCAGTTGTTGCATCACTTGGGTTTCTTTGTAAAGTGAAATGTATGCTTAAATAGAGAATTGAATTGAATTTTGTTGGACGGAGAACAATAGTTGAGATGTTTTCCTGTGCATCAACTCTGATGAAATGTTTGGTAGTCATTTTCTCCTTTCTCAGTAAAGCAAGTGGCTTGCAAGGGGAATATGAATATACATCTGTAATGAGATCCAGTTTTGTTTCCCTTCTGATCTTCAATTTCAAAGTAAAAAATGGTCTTCATGCTAATGCTTGTCTTCATTAATTGTTTTATTTTACTATTAACAAAAAGATGTCAAAATTTCTTACCTCAACAGGCACCTTCATTTTACCGTTTTCTGCATTTCAGGTGGACATACAACGATCCTCTACGGGCAAAGTATAATGCTAGAATGGCAGGAATGAACACGCCTATTGAAAAGCCCAAAGGAAGCAAAAAGTTGAAGGATTGGGAGTCTCGATGACTTCACATTCAGTGCCAAGAAGCTCGGTTTTCTGTCTTATCTGATGTTTTCATTGGATGCAATGTCGGAAAATGTTACATTGTTAAATGAATTTTTGCAATATAGGGCATACTGCTCAGGGCACAGGCATGTACGTTTCTGGTCCATTATGATACTTGTTTAGTATAACTTGAGACCTTACTTAAAATCGCACAATGCTATCTGTATCTTTCACTTGATGTCTTATGCTTAACTATTTATATACTAGTCCTTGTGCATCTTCTCTTTTTTGTTCCTTGGTTTTTAAGCGAGCAAATGCAATGAATTTTTCAAATTTATATTATTTCTATCACTTCGATTTTGCAACAATGGTTTGATTTTGAAGGGGCATTGTTGAGTTTTGCTCTTTGTTGGTGTCGATTTGGAATTCTGTCGTTAAATAGATGGCGCCTCCTTACTCAAAAGCATATAGTGGTGCATTTTGTGGTGGAAAGTGATACTTTCACTTACTTTTAATTTGTGGAAGGTCGACGTGTAAATTTTTATGCCTTTTTTTTTTTAAATTTCTCTTTCCGATGCAGTCTTTGCTGGTATGATTTTTGTGGCCTATGTGAAATCTCGCTCGATAGTCTTTCCCTACTTACAACGTTAACGAAACAAGAGAAATGTGTATACTGAATTAGGGCTAGGTTTTTAAATGGTTTGTTGACTGCATTATTTTCAGACATTTGATTGGAAAGTTTTTGTCCTTAATATGCATTTTAATTATTTCTGTTTGACTGCACTTAGAAATTTGGGTGTTACAGGTTGAAGTAAAGAATATCCTATATGTTATTCATAGTCAACAGGTCTTAAACATAACCACCAAATGGTAGTCAATGCTTATGCTTGATCACTGCGATTGAGGTGGGGACTTGTCTTGGTGATCAATCTTCCTTTTGTTTTCTGGCGAAGTCAGTGCTATTTCAGGAAATACCAGGTAACTTTCGCAATCAAACTGTATAGCTTTATTCTTTATAGCACTGTAAAGAAGTCGATTCTAAGAATTTCATCATCCATCCGGAACCTTGTTTGGATGTCAAATATGAGCTTGTGATGAGGCCGGCAGCTCGCCACCTCTTTTGCTGAGGGTAGGTTTTTAAGGCTCTGCCCACCTCTCCTCCTCCTGGCACAACTCCTTTGCCCTGAATAATCAATTCCCGGAACTGCTGTCCCATAACAACAGCGTCTTCAAGTGCTATACATTCGTTTTGTCCGAGGTCAGGTGTCATAGGGTGCATGGTGTCACCTGCGACTGATATTTCCCTGAGTTAGATCTCTGAATACAATGTCCCATGGAAATCTACACACCACTGTCAGCGTGGAAAGACCAGAATGTTGGACAATTGTAGAGTAGATTTGAGGCAGTTTCCCCCCAAATCTTTGAATTGCTAGGCTTTTTATCAACTTTGTGTTGCCTCGCTTCTCTGAAATAATTAATAAGAGCAGGAGCAATTGTTTAAATTGAGTCTTGAAGTTAGGGTTGTATATATAGAATGAAAATTGAGGAACAAGAGATCAAACCTTGAGGTTAATATTAAGAGGGTGATTTACTGATTTGCAGAAGAGAAACCAATTAATCTGTTTTGCATTGAGAGGAAGAAAACCAGCCCTTTTGTCTTCGGTCACAAACTGCTGGAATTCATAGTTGAAGCCGTGGCCTTGCGGAGACTGATGCGCTCACTCCCAACCATTGTGCTACTATCGAGTGCGCCCCATCACACCCTATGTATTTCTCAGGAAAAAAAAAATAGTATATGGAAGCTAAAAAAATAGATAAAAGCTAACAACAATCTTGGGGCATTATAAAAAGTGGGGTAAACATCATTTTACACTCTTAAAATTTAAAAGTCAGTTTCAAAATAAGTCATTAGGTTTTAATTTTACTATTTTATTCCATATAGTTTTCAGGTTACATTAGTTTCCATTAAGCTGTGGGCAGTTCTTGATATTCATTAAAAATTCGTATTTTTTTTCTTAAAGAAGTGATAAATTATTTTAATTTAGCTATTCTTTCAAATTAATGCATTTAAACAAACTACGAGAGTATTACATTTACATTAAGTTTAATTAATTATGCTCTTATAATTTGTTTAAGTGCATTAATTTGAAAGAGTAATTAAATTAAAATAAGTAGTCACTTAATAGAAATTAAAATAGGCAAGAATTTTTAGTAAATACCAATATTGCCCTTAATTTAATGGACAATGCTATTTGGACTCTCTAAATTGACCACATTTAGTGACCATGTTGATGTGGCAATCAATGAATGGTCTAATATAAATATAAAATAATTTCATTTATTAAAATAATATCAGTAATTGATTGACACATCAACATGGTCACTAAATGTGGTCAATTTAGAAGGTCCAAATAGCATTATTCTTATTTAATTGATGATTTAATAATGAAATAGGCAGATGAAATAAATTGATATGATCCCAAAATTACAGTGTAAAATGGTGAAATTGAAGTCTAGTGTTCCATTTTTATATTGACCCCACGACCTTGGGGGTGTAAATCTAGTTTGTTCTTAAATAATCATTGTTAACACTAAAATAATTATAGTTTAAAGAGAAAAGACAAACAATAAAAATACATTTATGCAAAAAAAAAAAAAAAAAAAAAAAAACCCTCCTACATCTTTCTTCTGGATTATATTGGAAGCCATAGAGTTTCAGAAAAAAAAAAAAATCCTCAAATTTTCAACGAGAATCAGACAGACTTAAGTTTCAAGCAATTACACCATAGCTAATAATTTCAGCCTACTCATCCTTGTACAAATTAAAAAGACAATGTTATTTCATATTTTGGGTTTAATTTGATTTAATTCTGTTAAAATAAAACATGTCTCCATAAATAGCTTGACTGCTCTTGTTCTAGCCCACACTTATTGTCATTCTGCAATTTCATATTTCTGGATTTGCATTGGATGTGATCGAGGAGAAAGATAAAGTGGAGGGTATTCTTTGGCATAATTGTATTTTGTTATTAGTTTACATTATTTTTGTCTTTCATCTTTAAATTATCATTATTTTAATGTTCATTATGGTTATTAAATAGCCCACATTAAAATAAAAAATTTAAATATTTTACATAAGCACAAGTAATAGAAGTAGAGTATATTAAATTAAAAAAAGGGCAAGTTTGAAAGTTGATTCATGAAAAAATAAGGAAACACTAAAATAATAAAAGTGGATTAGTGGAGTGCTGTAAGTAATTTGTGAATGGCCAAAATTAGTTTAAAAAAAGAATCAGTATAACTCTTGCTTGCACAAAATAAATGGAAATTTTTGGATGAGGGAAAAGAAATTGGCTAGAATTTAGAAATATGTGAACAAATTCTCTTGTTTAAATTCATAAATATAAGAATATTGAAAATTTTAGAAAAAAAAAATTTTGGAATGATTTCTGTCAATTTCAATTCCGTTATTTATACATTCTTGATAATCTTAAAATTCCTTATCTAAACGCACCATAAAATAGGTTTTTGATTTTCATTTTGTGGAGCTTTCCATATTAATTTGAACAACATCTGTCCCACCCTTTCCCCAACTCTTTTTTCATGCCTAATTTCTCTATATATCATATTTAAACTAGCTGTGGGCGTAGTTCGATACGGTTCAGTATAAAAGCGATATCAGAACCCTACAAATTAATTTTAATTGGTTCAATATGATACAGTATTTCAAAAAATAAAATTGATATTGGATCGTATCGTACCAATTGTATTCGGTACAGTTTGAGCCAAATCCCAATTGAACTCAGTAAAAAGTTAGTCTTCCTTCCACTTGTTACATCAGGAAAAGCATTGGCCGGATTTTTCTTTGGTGGAGCTCGTACACAAGATCTTTGGACCACTACCTCCAATGCAACCTTTTGAGCCAAGTCCTTTGATCTTTTTTCCATTTCCCAGCTGTAATAATTCAATGCAACCTACAACCCAGTCCTAGAATGACCAGCCCTAGCCCTAGCTCCAGAATGCAGAGTGTTGTTACACCTCTACATCCATGAGCAGGAGAGCTAGCTACACAGTCACCTACAAGCGGGCCTGATGATGGGAAGCATAAAAGCCACCTACAGTGAAGGACTGAAAGCCGAAGTGAGGAGTCATTAGCCGGGTATTAAGGTTTTTCTTATTTTAATTTTTTTTTTTTGGATTTAATTTATTTTTTTTATTAATTAAAAAAATCAAAATTGGTTCAGTTTTTGTACGGGACGGGATGGTACTCCCTAACATCGAAACCGATTTCGTACTGGTTTGAACTGGTACAGTATCGGTACCGTACCGATCATCTATTCGATTTTTTTTTTTTATGTTTGATATGATATGGGACGAGACGATTTCGATATTTCAGGACGATATGCCCAAGCCTACTTAAAACTCAGGCATAAATAGTTAAAAATAAAAGAGCTAAGATGAAAAAGCGAATGATTTAAGTCATTTCACTTAATTGACCTTTTTACTCTTGGGTTCGATTATGACTTAATAGTATTTCTTTTCATACGGTATTTGGAAGGTCTCAAGTTCGACTCTCTTAGTCGAGATCGGTACCCAATGTATATATATATATATATATATATTATAATCTCCCTCACCAATATCGTTGTATCAGAAATAGACCTTTCTACATGTGTTCCACCTATTAAGGAACCACCTCATTCCACTATTTAAAATAATATATATATATATATATATATATATATCATAATCGGAGCTAGTCAATTATTAAATTATCTATAGAAAATAATTAAACTGAATATCTTTTAATAATTGATTTGGTTCAATTGAATAAATGGTTCAACATGACGACTAATTATTACCAATGCCATTCATTTGTATGATTTATATCATTAGGTCATACTTGATACAAATTTTTTCAATAATTTTAATGTCTTTTTATTTATATTTTGTAGTATTTTATGTTATGAAGCTAGAGTAAATAATATATATTAAAACGCATTTCAAATACAAAATTTTGAAAATTTTAAATTTACTAAAATACCCTATTTTTATGGATTGTGAGAATCTTAGTGAGTAAATTGACTTCGGCTAAGTTCGGAAATGGGCCACACGCGCGCACACACACACACACCCGCGCGCTCTCTCTCTCTCTCTCTCTCTCTCTCTCTCTCTCTCTCTCTCTCTCTCTCTCTCTCTCTCTCTCTCTCTCTCTCTCTCTCTCTCTCTTAAAACACTAAAAAACTGATCACCACCACAACTGCCATTCGTTGGCGAACCTGATCACCACCATCACCTTCATCTCCTCGTCACGAACACGAGCATACTAACCACGGACCTCGACAACCTCTGTCGGAGACCGAATGACGGGGGGAAAGAAAAAATCCACTGTGACTTCATGTGATACATCTCGTATCGAAAATATGAATAAAAAAATTTAGGAAATTACCATCCTATCCTTATTTAACTATCTGACTTTTTACTTGGGCTTCTGTTGGACTAATAAATAGGGATGGGCCTTGTAAATTTTGTTGCGGGGGCCCAAACCCATCACCCGAAATCTCATATCTAGTTGTCCTTAGTAATTTTTTTTAGCTAAAGTCCAAGCCCACATCTTAAGCCTTTGGAATTAGTTGGTATTATAGCTGGTTAAGCCCACTATCTACTAGCCCAATGGTTGATTCACTAAGTTCACTTTTGCAAAACAACCCAATAATTCAAGACCCATCAGTGTCCTTGCTCCTATTTCTTGACCGGTAGAATACCCCAGAATTTTCGAAGCCTTTTGTGTGATGGCCCTTCTTCCTCACAGAGCCTCCATGCTCAGACAAAACACACGACCACCTCCATGTTGTTGCCATCATCACCTTGTGAGTGTGGTCACCATTCCCTAGCCCACACCTCGACTATCATCATGATATGCTCGAAAGAACGAATCCAATCGACATCGACAAAACTGTAAACCTCTGTTATCGTGACCAATAATGGTCAAAACATAGCCCCTCCTCACCATGTTACCACTCTTCAATGTCTCACGACTCCAGTGGACTTGACGATGCACCGTGCAAGGCACCACCACTGCGGGTTTGCGCTTGACCCGATTTTGACCCAAGATGAATCATGGCTTGGATCAGGTAAAATCGAACCCATTAAGATGCTGCGTAGTTTTCTTGGGTCATATCGGCTTCCATTTATCCTTTTCCATGTGATTTCGAGGCGAGGAACTACTATGGTGACGTCGACTCGACAACCCATCTCAAACCTAACTTCGACCCGACGTGATTTGAAGACGTTCCAAGTAACATTGAACTTAACAACTTAGACCATTGTGAACCTCTCATTGATGGCTTTCTAACAGACTCTTTACATGTTAAGAGAATCTGAACTCTATGTTCGCATGTCATTTTGGGTACGAGAACAACGGAGGAGGACCTCGCTGGAATATGCAGAACCGAGGCATTCTCGGCCTGGTAACGACAAGTACATGTTGTTTCAAGACCTACAAACTAGATTTCGAGATTCCTCGCATTGAATAGGTGTGGTTTGGTGGTATGCATGTTGGATTTGAGTGAATACCAATAGAATTAGCCCTCATTGGAATCAAGAAATTTTTCGGCGAAATCCCAGATTTCAGCCAATGTTGACACCAGCGACGACTGTGGTTCGGTCGTCGTCTCCGACGAAGTTCCGGTAATGGTGAAGGTCAACAGTCAACGGTTGACTGACATTAGTCAACCTTTAATCAACGGTTGGTTAACTTCAGACCTAACGGTCAACCATGCGTGGGGCGTACGTGTGACACGTGCTGTGCATTGAGCTGCATGTGTGACACTGTAGCACACACGCAGACGAGAGTGACGCGCGCGTGGAGCGCACGTGGCCGGCACGTGAAGCCCCCCTACCGATGCGTGGTGGCGTGTGGAGCCTTTTTCAGGCCCACGGAGGCGTGTGGGCGCTGCTTTAGGTCGTCCTGAACATTATTGAGGGTTTTCCAGCCCTTAAATGATACATAACACTTTTTTCATCTACCAGCAGCATATAGGCGTTGTTTTCCAAAGTTGTGAATTGTTTATAACGTGGTTGGGCCCGTATTAAGCGTTTTAAGCCTCGTTTTGGGCTACCCTAGTTGGGTTTGATGATTTAGAGGTTTGTGATTTAACTTTGAACCTTGTGATTGAATGTCTAGGGACTTTTGAACATGGGGCATGTGCAAGATTGGTAGGTCGGGTGGTTTCGACTCTCCAACAAGAGCGTGAGTGGACCCCTTCCCTAAATTGATTTTAATACGTTAATTTCTTGCATGCTTTACGATATTATTTCTGTAATATCTTTGAGCACGCATTACTTAATATATGCTACTTGTGAGTATTTTTGAAATGATTAATCTACAATGCATGCATGGATTTACTAGTTATGTTATGATATGATGATCATGCACTGTACGTACGTAGTCGAGTCACATGATTCATTTTCATACTAGTCCCCGAGGCATTGATAAGATAGTGTTAGAACTAACTTAGAAATCGCTGGTATCTAGTACCCATCTGTAGGCTGCAGACCAGTCCTCCACGATCGTTCACCCGCGCTGCTCGCTATACTAGTTAAAAAGTGCCAGTCCTATTCCCGAGCTCTAGTGGACTTGAGGTGATGGTGCATTGCACCCAATCCTTTACATGGTCGAGGTATGCGAGCAAGATACCTAGTATGTGCTACGAGTGTGAGACTCGAGCGACTCAAGAGCAATTTTGATGTGGGTGGACACTGTGACATATTATGATTTCTACATGGCTCATGTAGTTGTATTATTTAAATTACAATTAAATTGTTGTTATTATCATTTCTTGTATTACGTGCAAGCATTGTTATGAATGATTTTGGGATTTTTCTTAAAACGAGAGGTTAAAAGTTATCTATGGAAAATAGTTTTACACTGAAATAGCGACTGGGTCCATTCACCTTTGTGTTTTAAACTCCTCGGGTCTTGTTGCGTGCATGTACTTTTAGAAGGCATGGATACTGCTCTGACACCCACTCTCGGACTGTGACCGAGTAGACGTTGTAATCGAGTAATGGAAGGTATGTGTATTATAAGATCATCTAATTATTCTCCATGCTCTAAGCTTCTGTTGATGGGTGAAAGGTTATCGGTATTCATCGGTTAGGTTTCACCCAACCTCCCCAAAAACGTGCCGTTTTAACATCAATGGCTTCGTCATCTGGACGTCATTTTGGTGACCAACACGCACATCAATGGCTTCGTTTTAACATCAATGGCTTCGTTTTAACATCAATGGCTTCACCCAACCTCCCCAGATGTTGACCAACACGCCTCGACCTTTGTGCCATAAGTGCACTTTCTGGGCCGGGTGTGTCATTTTGGTATCAGAGTATGGTTCTAGGACGCGTCCATAATTTTCGGACGCTTATTGATCATAAGACCTGATAGCCGGTGTCAGAGGCACTCCTCGAATAGTTAGTTATGTCGTTTGACGTTAGTTGTAGTTCGTTTACGATTTGAATGCGAGTTTCCATGAGTAAAATCAAAGTTCGACTTACCTTTCATCGCCCATAGTTACAAATTTTAGTAGTTTTTCTTCCGTCAAATTTCAAATTCAGGTGGTGCTTACAAGCTTGAAGCTCTTAATGGGTGGTGTGAACGAGTTATTCGACGATGATTGCGTTGAATTCACAGTTAATCGATGAACTCGTTTGACGATTTGCCTTGTGGAAAAATTTCATGTATCGTTTTGTGCTAGGGTTAACTTTGCTGACCAAAGATTTTGGGAACTCCAGCGTTAGGATGATTAACGAGGTCGTCCTCTTTAGAACGGGGAACATCCTCTGGGACTTCATGACCGTTTCATAAGAAATTATATTCTTGGGTTTATGATACCTTGATGGCCACAGTGCGAACTATTCCTCATTTTTCATGTTCGATGTCTTGCCACCTATGGTGGGTTTCATATTGTCTATCGTAGTGGACCTCTCAACAGTTCGAGAATGCACTTTGGGAACATTCCAAATCTCGTATCCGTAGGATTATCCACATTCTTGGATGCGTGGTCATCAGTTCGACGACCTTATTTATGTTTTTGTGTAGTTACTACGACTCAACCTCTTTTGGTATGCACTTTGGGAACGTTCCAAATCACTGGGTCTGAATGTTTTCGCTTGACATGCTTTATTGTAAATCCTATTTTGAACTTGGTAATTACCTCCCCAAGCAATAAAAACAAGCTAACGGTGATTTACATACCCGATTTTTACCTTACGGGTTTTTCGCATCCACTTCTGGTGATTTACATGATCTCGTAATTTAGATAATCTATGACTCATCTTTTCTTTTTATAAATGAACGTTTTTGGAAAGGAAGCTCGAAATCATTGAGTTTTGACTTATAATTTCAGGAAGAATCCCATTTCCATTCAGGAATCAGAAGCAGCTGCAACGCTGCATAAGGTCTCTGTCTCTCAGCCTTCACTTATTGACATATCAGACATCTACTAATATACTTAAAAATTTCCCGTTTCATACCAGTCCACCAATAGTGCTCTCGAAGAGTACGATACATCTTGGTTCCACGAGGATGCATTGCATAAGCTGAACTATGAGCCTCCTCAAGTATCTATTTCTTTAGTGCTACATCCTCCGGTACACATGTAACGACTCGTCTCGAATTATCGGGATTAATTAAGACTTAATGACGGATTAGCCTCGCTAATCGGAGATTAAACGAGGATTAACGGACGTTCAGTACGAAATGACGATTTTGCCCCTATAATGGGCTAAATGTTAACTTTTTGTTCAGGTGGTCAAATGGACTTTGGCCAATGACTGTGACGTAGTTTGGGACGTCACGAGTTCATATACAAGTGGTACGTCCTATTCTGACATTTGAGGAAGAAGTTATGATGTTTGGAAGTTCGGGGGTATTTTGGTAATTTGGTTGAATAGGGGCTAATAGTTGACTTTTTACCCGGGAGGTCCGATGGTCGAGGATCGAGGCCCGTTACGTATATCAGGACGATACGAATCCGTAGACAGGCGTCACGTCGAATTCGGACGTTCGACGGGGAAGTTACGGTTCACGGAAGTTCGAACGTACTATTGCACGTTTTACGAGACGAGGAACTTTTGGACTTAAGTGGGACCCAGATATTATTGGACAGGCCCAATGGATGAGTGACAAGTGTCACCCATCCATTGCCCATCCAAACCAACTCATGCATATCCCTTCCCCTTTCTCTTGTTTGATCATTTTCCCCAAACCCAAACCCGATCAACCATTCCCAATCCAATCCAAACCCTTAACCCCTATGACCATGATTGAGACCCAGAGAGGATGAAGTGAGGACTGGAGGATGTGGTGGCCGGCCAGGAGCAGCGTCGCCATGGACGGCGGAGGCCAACTCGAACCAAGGTATCGGTTTTAACCGATTTTTCTCCATTTTCAATTTTAATCATTATGGGCCATTTTGGGTGATTGGAATGAGTTAAATTGACAGGACCCATCCCAATCCCCCCGGGATTAACGTGGGATGACCCTGCTCCCTTCTGACACGAAGTGTCAGACAAGGGATATTTCCAACCTTTGCCCTCCCGGGCTATCAGAGTACGCCAGGATCCGGAGGAGGCATGTGGTATCTCAGTCTCTGCTACAGTCCACATCGTATCCAACCTGAAGGGTATTAAAAACAGAAAGACTGTGAGTGGACAAAAATAAGGAGTTTATAGAAACATTTCCATAAAAGACCTTTATACCCTTCACTAAAAAGCATGCATGCATAGTAAAACCATTTATCCAAACACATAAGTTTAAACAACCATAATTAGGGTCTCAGCCCCAAATTCTATAAATACAAGTTCTACGGGCTCCTGCCCAAAACCATTTACAGAAAACCATAACATAGTAAACATATGTGGGATCTCAGCCCAAAACCATTTATCATTATAAACACAATTTCCCAAAATCAATTGAAATCATGTTTATCCATTATATTTCATATCTAGAACCTGTCACGGTATAATAGAGCTACACGTGTGCTAACCGGGGTCTCAAACCCAAGTCTCTCCAGGGTCCACCCAGGTCAATGTCTGTAGATCAATGACCCTCCCTGGAGGTAACGAACCATGCCCATCCTGAGAGTAAGGAACCCAACTGGGGGGCGACTCCACTCAGTCAGTGCTCCGTGACTACTCCGGGGTCCACCAAGGCCAACGACCCTCCCCGGAGGAGACAATCATATATATAGGATGGAATATGAAAAACCTTTTGAAATCATTCTTTAAACTTTTCCAGGATTCATGTCCGGCCCCCATAAGCCGTCATGAACCATAAAACCTTTCATGGGTTCATGCCGGTTCCCATAAACCGTCATGAACTGTAAAAACCATTTCAAGGGTTCATGCCGGTTCCCATAAACCGTTATGAACCATAAAAACCATTTGCAATACATAACTGGGCCCTAGGCCCGAATCCACATAGAAACTGGACCTCAAGTCCGAATCGTAAACCAACTGGGCCTCCGGCCCTATTCCGTAAATCAAATGGACCTCAAGTCCGAGAGTTACCTTTTCAAATCCAAAATCATTTCATTAAATCATATCCAAAACCATAAGTACGGAAAATCAGTATAAAATCGAAAAACCTCGATTTACGTGCAAGCACGTAAATCACCTCGAAATACGTGAAACCATATAATTCACAAGCATCCAAATCAACATCATAAAATCATATTCATAATCCATTTGGAAATCCAAAACCATTTCATTTAGACCAATAAAGACATACAGCCCCGTATAGGCACCGTATAGGGCCGAAACCTCGAAATACGTGCCTATACGTAACCGCACATCCAAATGCACTCATGGCATCACAAACAAGTATTTAAAACATATAATAAACATTTATGCATGCACCAATTTAGAAAACAAGGTCCACTCACAGACCGTCCGAGCTGCCGCCTCGATTTGCGTGCCATTCGGCTCCCCGAGCCGATCACCATTACCGGGACTCCCAAACCTGTCCAAATTTTAATAGAAGGTTAATAACTACTTAATTAACCTCCCATCAAAGCCCCGTAATTTTTTCGAACTTTTAACTATTTTTAAACCGACCCTAAACATTCCGACACCCCGAAAACTATCGAAACGATGTCCGATTGACGCGAGACCAGTCCCAAAATCTTCGTTACATCGAATAAAAGATTTCCCGTGTTGAATACTTTCCCAAATTATGGCCCACGCGTCCTCACGAGCCCCTAGAAAGTCGAAAACACGGTTCATCGGCACTAACCTCCAGCAGACCGGTTTTACTGTTCATGGCCGGTTCACCTGGTTTGGCCGGTCCAACTGGACCGGCGTGACCGGTTCACAGCCCTAGACACCCCATTTTTCATTCTAGTTCTTCCTTTTTGGTTCCTTTCATCCTATTTTGATGTTTTCTATCCATTCCAATCCTTAAACGCAACCGAAAACGTCTAAATCCTATGGTTCGATTTTGAACCAAACGGTTCAAGTTTCCAAAACTGTACCCATGGCTGCCCAGCCATCCCAAGCTTCCTTAAACCTTCCTAACATGTCCCTAGCAACCTAATGGACTCATTAAAACCATTAAAAACCAACCATTACAACAAAAATGGAAAAAGAGGTCAAAATGGACTAACCGTGAACCTCACGGGTTCCTCCTCCTCTCGCCGCCTTGGACGGCGGTTCTGGCCGCCCAGCAACCTCCTCAGTCTCCCTGGTCCTCTGCCTGGTCATGGGTGAAGAGTGGATGGGTTTTGGGTTGCACGGATGGGAGGAAAATGGATGAGATCGGGTTGTGTTTTGTGTGTGTTTGAAATGGAGAAAATGGAATGGTTTGCACGGTGCATGAATCAATATAGGTGGCCTGTGGATGGGTGGCACTTGTCACTCATCCATTGGGCCTCCCTTAAATATCTGGGCCCCACTAAAGTCCAAAAGTTAACTCGTTTCGTAATTCGTGCAATAGTGCACTCGAACTTCCGTGAACCGTAACTTCGCCGTCGAACGTCCGAATTTGACGTGCCGCCTGTCTACGGATTCGTATCGTCCTTATCTACGTAATGATCTTCGGCCCTCGGCCATCAGACCTCTCGATCAAAAAGTCAACTATTTTCCCCTTTTAACCAAAATTACCAAAATGCCCCTAAACTTCCGAACGTCATAACTTCCTCCCCGAACGTCGGAATTGAACGTGCCACCCGTCTATGAACTCGTGACGTCACGAACTACGTCACGGTCATCGGTCAAAGTCCATTTGACTGCCCGATTCAAAAGTCAACGTTTTGCCACCACTAGGGGCAAAACGGTCATTTCGCACCGTTCGTCCGATTTCGCTCTACTAATCACCGTTTAACCTCATTAATCGTGATTAGTCACTAATTTAATCTAGGAATTTGGGACGGGTCGTTACATAAATAGGTTATTAGGAAGATGTTAGAAAGGTTTTGGTGACGGTTGGAGGTTGAGGAACCCCTGGGGAAGTTTTGAAAAAACTGAACCGTGTAGGGAAGATTGAACCGGAGTAGTTTAGTAGCTTTTAGGTGTTTTCATTGATATATTTAGGTTCCTAAGATCGAATTAGGAAGTTTAGACTTAACTAGGAAGAAAAAGGATGAAAATTGAAAGAGGAATGCGGCTAGACCAGTCACGCCGGTCCAAGTTGCAGGGGAGAACCGAACCGGCCAGTCGGACCAGTCGGCTGAAGGAAGAAGATGACCTTGTGCAGTGGCGTGTGAGGCCCACGCGTAGAGCCATCCCAGGGCACGTGCAAGCATGTGTTGAGGAATTTGAGGGTGGTTGCAACTTGTGAAATCATCTATTCGATGTAACGAACATTTTGGGACTAGTTTCGAGCCGATCGAACATCGTCTCGATATAGTTCAGGTTGTCCGAAGGTTTCGGTGAGCGTTTAAAAATAGTTAAAAATCTCAAAAAATTAGGGGGCTTTAGTGAGGGATTAATTAAGTAGTTAGTAACCCTCTAAAGTGATTTGGACAGGTTTGGGAACCCCGAAGGAGACGATTGACCCGGAAAGGCGTACGGCTCACATATCAAGGCAACAGCCCTGACGGCCTGTGAGTGGACTTTCTTTCTGAAATCAATGCATGCATAAATATTTTATATATGTTTTAATGTATATTTTTTGATGCCTTGAGTGCATTTTGGTGTGTGTTTACATATAGGCACGTACTTCGAGGTTTTCGGATTTTATACGTGCTTATACGGGCTTATGCTTTCGATTTTCATGAAATTATTTTGAAAAGGTAAAATCGGGCATGAGACCCATTTGGTTTTGACTCGGGCATGAGGCCCTATTGATGACCTACGGATCCGAGTCATGGTCGTGACAGTTGTTGTGTGCACGACGACGAACGACGTGACGCTCGCCTCCAGATTGGGATGCGTTCCTTCCGGAGAGGTCACGATTCACGTTTCGTTGTCGAGCAGCCACTGGAGGCTCGACTTCGGAGTGCTGACAGTTTAGAGGATCGATCGACGATGTGTGCACCATGGTCTCGAGATGGTCGCGGCAGTGATGTGTTCATGGCGACATACCAGGATTGAGAGCATTCCTGGATTGATGGTTGCACAAATCGCTATGATCGGGATCGTGACTAACCCTGAGATATCGGGCTCGATGCCCTGTTGATTTACGAGTTCAGGCTCGATGCCCAGTTCATTGTGAAATCAGGCTAAAGGCCCTATTGGGTCCTATGTTCGGGCTGAAGGCCCAGTTGCTTTATGTTATCAGGCGTGAGTCCCGTTTTATGGCTTGCTTTACTAGTATGTATATACCCTCCTTACGAGCTTATTGATTGGTCTCCTTTGGACGTCGACCTGGAGTGTCACGATCCACATATCAGAGTGGATATCCCCATAGGGATCCTGTTCCAGGAGTGGGCGTTATGATGTGGTCTCGGACCAGATTCCAGAGAGATGATCGAACTAGGTCCGAAGATAGAGCCTCCCAGATGGAGAATTCCTGGGAGAAGACTCTGAGTGAAACTCCGAGTAGTATACATACTTATAGATATAGAGACATCGTGACATATATCGGGGATGTGTTCCCTAGGGGCTGTGTGCCTCGAGTTGGCATCTTCTCAGGAAGTGCCTAGGATGGGTTATATATATATATATATATATATATATGTATATGTGTATGAGTTTTCACTGAAATGGCGTTGGGCTGAGACCCACGCGTATTGGTTTTGGGCTGAGACCTATATGAGCTGGATTTGGGACCAGTTCCCACGTGTTTTGGTTTGGGCGAAGGTCCCATGTATTCATTTACGGAATTCGGGCCAAGGCCCAAATGGTTTTATGGTTCATGACGTTTTATGGGGACCGGGTATGAACCCTAGAAATGGTTTTCGAATGCATGCATATGTTTTTAATGAAGGGCATAAAGGTCTTTTATGAAATGTTTTTATAAAATATTTATTTTGTCCACTCACAACTTTTGTGTTTTGAATGCCCTTTAGGTTGATCGCGGATGCGGGCTATAGCAGAGACGAGACATTCACATTCCACCTTCGGACCTTAGCGCCCTCTGATAGCCCCAGTTGGGCAAAAAATGAAAATATCCCTGGTCTGACACTTCGTGTCAGATGGGAGCACGCACGTCCCTCGCTAATCCCGAGGGATTTGGGACGGGTCCTGTCAACACATAATTGACCTTCTTTCAACAAGGCTCCATCATCTCTAAGCGTATAATCTTGCCTCTCTCTGACTTCAATCTCAATCCGAAGAATGCACAAAGTAGGATCCTCAAACTGAGCATCAATAATCTGATCTATAAGAATAGGTCGCACATGGAAACTGGCTAATAAAGCTCCATGATCATCAACTCCAAGGATAACCCCAAGCTTATGGAGTTCAACCAGTAAAGGTATACGAATCATCCTCAAGTGTGCTACAGAACTTGTTGACTTCCGACTCAAGGCATCAGCTACCACATTAGCTTTCCCTGGATGGTATTCAATAGTGCAATCATAATCCTTAATCAACTCTAACCATCGTCTTTGCCCCAAATTCAAATTTTTCTGTGTGAAGAAGTACTTCAGACTCTGATAGTCAGTAAAAATCTTGCATGCCTCGCCATATAAATAATGCCTCCAAATCTTTAAGGCATGTACAACTGCTGCAAGTTTTAAATCATGTGTGGGGTAATTCACTTCGTGGGGTTTTAACTATCGGGAAGCATAAGCAACCACCCTTCCATGATGTATCAAGAGACACCCCAAAGCCTACAAAGAAGCATCACTATACACCTCGAACCCCCCACTGTCATCCGGAAATGTCAATACAAGAGCAGATGTCAATAGCCGCTTCAGCTCCTAGAAACTCTGCTCACAGTCCTCATCCCAAACGAATTTGACTCCTTTTTTCTAGTCAGCCGATTCAATGGAGCAGCAATAGTAGAGAATCCCTCGACAAATCATGTGTAATAACCAGCTAAGCTCAAGAAACTTCTAATCTCAGTGACTATATTTAGTGGTTCACGATTGGTTACCGCTTCAATCTTATGGGGGTCCACACTAATCCCCTCAGCTGAAATTACATGTCCCAAGAAGTCGACACTAGTTAACCAGAACTGGCAGTTACTCAACTTCGCGTAAAGGTGGTTCTCCCTCAGTATAGTACGCACAGCTCTCAAATGCTTCTCGTACGCCTTAGAACTCTTCGAATATACCAATATATTGTCAATAAACACAATAACGAAACTATCCAGATATGGTCGGAACACCCGGTTCATCAAATCCATAAACGCCGCAGGTGCGTTAGTCAACCCAAACAGATCACTAGAAACTCATAATTACCATATCGAGTTCGAAAAGCTGTTTTTGGGATAGCCTCTTCTTAGCCGGATCGAAGGTCAATCTTCGAAAAGTGTTTGGCTCCCCTCAACTGGTCAAACAAATCATCAATTCAAGGTAGGGGATACTTATTCCTAATCGTCACTTTATTGAGCTGCCTATAATCGATGCATAATCTCAGACTGCCATCCTTCTTCCTCACAAAAAATATTGGGGCTCCCTAAGGCGATACACTCGGTCGAATAAACCCCATGTTTACTAGGTTTTGCTACTACCTTCAATTCCTGTAACTCAGCTGGTGCCAAACGGTAAGGTGCATGAGAAATAGGTCGCGTACCTGGAATAAGCTCGATATTAAATTCACTTTATGGGGTGGTAATCCTGGTAAATCCTCAAGGAATACATCTGGAAACTCCCGTACCACCGGTATATTCTCTGCCCTCAGCGGGGTATCACGTGTATCGACCACGTGTGCCAAATAACCGTGGCAACCTTTCCTCAATAACTTGTGCGCTGCCAAAGCCGATATAACTTCGGAGGGTAATACCCTCTGGTCTCCCTGAAAAGTAGTCTTTGGTAGCCCTGGATTTCGAAAGATCACCTTTTTTGAAACTCGATAGAGGTTGTCAACCAATCCATCCCATGGGTAACATCAAAATCGTGTAAGTCTAGAAGTATCAAATCAACTACCAAGTCTATACCTTCTATCTACACAGTGTAGTCTCTCAACACCTGACTCACAATGTATACCTCTCATGTCGGTGTACCAACACCCATATCACAACCAATTGCGGATACCTCCCTATCCGCCAACAATGCACAACTCTGTGAGATAAAAGAATGAGTGGCTCCAGGATCTATCAAAATAAATACATTATGATCTAAAATAGTAAGTTTGCCTGTCACCACTCCTGGGGCTACTCTGGCCTCCTGCTGAGTAACTGCGAATACTCGAGCATGTGGTCCAAAAGATCGACCACGTCCTCGTGATCCTCAGAATCCACCTCTAACTCCTCCAACTCATCTGCCACTCATCGCATCAGAAGTCGTAGTTGTACTTGGACCCTGCTCGGTTGTGCCCTGGCCTATACCACTGCCACCAGACATCCGTGGGAACTCCCTCATAAAGTGGCCAGGCTCTCCATAAGAATAATAGGTCAAAATCCTCGGTTTGCTGGTTGACCCCGCTTATGTACCACTAGACTTAGGATTCATGTTGTGATCTGAATCCAAATCTCTGGGTACCCCCATATCTGCCAAAACAACCACTGCTAGATGATGATGCTCCACCAAAACTACCTCTCTTCGGGGCCTTCTAGCTCGAAGATCCATAATACGAATGCTCTCGACGTCATCCACCACTTGAAGAATGTTGTCGTGCTGGAAAACTAGCATCTACTCATACCGCAGTATCAAATAACTCCCTCAGAGTAACGTAAGATCCTGTCGTCACAATGGCACGAATCTCACCTCGTATGCTTGCTCAAATCTGTGACATTTATTGGCCTTAGTACTCACAAATGCAGAAGCAAAGCCTGATAGCATCTGAAAACTCTGCTCATACTCTGCTACTGATCAAGGAAGCACTCTCAAAAAGTCTCCTAATTCACTGTCCGAACATCCCAACCTGACATCTCTAGAGTATACCACCACTAGTACACGCCACCATCCAACAAAAAGGTAGCTAGCAAGACTCAATCCTCGGGGGGGACATCGCATAACAGCGAAGATCCGCTCAATACGAGTGATCCACTAGTGGGCTTCCTCAGTATCTGCCACACCACTAAACGCAGTAGCCCCCAGGTGCTGGGGTCCCTCAATACTTGCACTATCCGCATCTCTAGCATCGTCAGACCATGCACAAGGCTCACGTCATGGAGGCATTGTAAGAGGCATAAATTAATACGAAAACTCATGCACCACAATGTGCAATGTACAGATCGCTAACCTAATGCTCTTATACCAATTTGACAGGACCCATCCCTATAACCGAGAAGGAACCTGCTCCCGTCTGACAATCAAACTCAACACACCAAAAGTGACCCTTTTTGTTTTAAAGAAAAGTTCAAACTACAACATTGTCAGACTAGGGATAAGTATCTATACATAACCGTTGACACAAAATTTTAACTAGTCAACGATATTACAGAGCATATATAATTGTACAGAAAAGTACCAAGTTCTACCCCGAAACGTATCCAGGTGTGCAATGGTACTCTTTATGCCTCAGTCTCAGTATCAGCCCCGGACTCTATGCCATGACCTGGAGGGTCAATAAAACAGTCAAAGTGTGAGTGGACCAAAACCAAACATTTTTAAAATACGATTTAAGAAAAATAAGAGTTTACCCTCCGTTTTATAAACATGCATGCATAAAAATATCAAGGCACATTTTATAAGTGATAAGTGAAACTTGTCACTATCTCATTCAGCTTAGAAAATATCACCCAAGGAAAATTGCCAAAGTACCCTTCTTGCCAAATTACCAAAATGCCCTTACCTTTTTAGACCCATAATCAATTCATCCAATCTCCGGTTTTAGCATGTCGCATGTCTACAAACTCAGGATTCTGAGACGTTCACAAGAGTCTTCTCGAAATTTCCAAAAGACATCCCGGTCAAAAAGGTTAACCCTTTGAATTTAGGGGCAAAATGGTCAATTCCATTTTTATCTTCTGATTTTACCCTCGTTGAAAGTCTGGGTTATTACAGGGCATATGTGTTGAAAGAAGTGCCCAGTAGCATTGTTTCCTGTTGTGATCATTGATTCAGATGGGGAACACGTACATATCTCAGACCATATCCTTTCCAAGAGGTTGTGTTACCACCACCGACCTATTCTTTCTAGGAGGTTTCCCTGGGAGAACAATTTTAATAGAGCATCATGAACGATGCAGTTGCAACAGAAATTGTTAGGAACAAAGGTAGAAGTGAATGGAGAGAAATCTTGAATGTCCCAAGAGTTTATGTTGGTGTCAAAGATGATGGTAATTAGCAGACTCATATTGAGGAAGATGATGGTTTAGGAGATATTTGGAATGAAATGTCAACGCAATTAGAATTTAACAAGGATGTTGCCATAGACCATTCATCTGAAGGAATGAATGGTGGAAATTGTGATCATTATGTTGCCTTGAAGGATGATCTCAGATATGTTTTCCACATTTGTGGGCATTAGTGACAGGACCCTCCCCGTAATCCCCCTCGATTAGCATGGGAGGACCTGCTCCTGTCTGACACGTCATGGAAAATCACTAAAGTACCCTTGAGATTTAAGTAAGTATACTTATCACTTGTCAGACAAAATATAGGGCTACATTCTAAACAAGACATCCAGAGTACCAAAATCTATGTGATGCCTCAGCCTTCACACAGCCCGCGTCTGCGATCAACCTGGAGAGTACCAAAATTAATAAAAAGTGTGAGTGGATAAAAACAAAGGTTTAGAAAACTAGGAACTTCAAAATATGTAGACTTACTAAAAGCCTATCCATTTAAAATTCAATTCATATACCAACACAATGTAACATACGAACATGTAGCCATATCAGTCACACTGCACGCACCAACATATCAAATCAACCTTGATGTCTGTTGCTGAATCATCATATCAAGGTGCACTACCGGTAGGAAAATATCACTCGGGAAAGACGGAGTCCCAGACTCGACGTTCGAGTGTGGACCAGCTCAGGAATGACGGAGTCCCAAACTCGACGTCTGAGGAATGGTCCGTCTTAGTCTCAGTAACGACGGAGCCTGAGGCTCGACATCTGAGACGAGTCTCGGGAATGACGGAGCCCAGCTCGACGTCCGAGACGAGTCTCGGGAATGACAGAGTCCATCTTGACTTCTGAGACTATCTATTATAATCGACATCTCGAGTTGGTCATCAATCACATCTCACATCATCACAATCATCACTATCATCATAACATCCCACATCAATCATATATTCACAGTCATATCATATCACAATCACATCAAACCTCGTAAAACAAGCCATTAAAATCGTCACACAATCATGTCAAATCCCATTTTAGAAAACACTGTCAAAATCATAAAAACATGACATCACAAGTATAAAACCATTCCCTATAACTCATTGAGGATTGAGGGTTTAATAAACCCAATTTCCTCGCAAAATGTTTTAATATCATTTTTTTAAATATTCATAAAATCTCCCAAAAAATCCACACGAATCATACGTAAGCAACCATCAAGCTATTCTCATTATAAATCAATAAAAACCCATATAAAAATGTATGCATAGAGTTAAGAAAACAAAAGTCCACTCACATGTACAGTTTCTAGCTCAAAACACGAGCTGTAAGCCAATTCGAAGCCTCTGGGACATCTGGGCCTATCAAAGTCATACTTGAGAGTCACTAACAATCAACATAAGTTCATACAATAAACCCTCACAAATCCCGAAGCCGAAAATGCGTCTCGAACACGCTTCACGAGGAGAAAAACCTCCAAAACACCAACCAAATGATCTCTGATCGACGTGAAACCACCACCATTGGACTCAGGACGTCGAATGTTGATGTATCCTAGCTTATACACTACTATTGTAGTAATGGTAATGCACAATTAAGGGTGTCGAACCACAGAGACTGATTAGGCTTCGCAATTACCTCTAATTAACTTTATAATGACTCAATTAACTAGTGGAATAAAAAGAACTGAAAATAAAACAGAATTGAGTTTTGATTTGTGATATGTAAGGACGTTAAACTAAAATTAAAAGTGTAAGTAAATGAAGATAGAAAAAAAAAGATTGAGAAAAGTATGGAGACGGAAGCTAGGGTCTTGACTTCACCTATGTAACCTTGATTCTATGAATATAGCGACTAAAGTACTATGATCTTCCAAACCTACTCTAAGGATCGTTTTCACTTAAGTAAGATAGGCCATGGCATGTGGAACACTATCTAGTCCTTCTAATTGCAACCTAAGTACGGCATGTACTTTAGATTACTCCTAGAAAGCCTTTAAGTATGAGAAAAGAAATAAAATTGACCAAACAGATTCAGTGGCATGGCATTTACTCACTAACCCTATTCTTTCATTCATAAATCAATTAAACTTAGGCATGGCATGTGCCCCAAATCTAACTAGGCATATGGAACCCTAATGGTGATCAAGCACTAGAATCACATATGAATCAATAATTAAAATGAATGAAACAAAGAAGAGTTTGTAAAAATCAGAATACTTCAATCATAACATAGAATTGAGTTTACATGGTTACATCAAGCACCCTATATGAGAAATTAGCTATAGATGTATCTAATTATCATAAAAGCATTAGTTAAAGACATGGATGCAGCAAACTCTAAGTAGAAGGCAGTCTTCTTCTCCAGAACTGAAAAGGGTTTCTTCTTCACACAACAAAGATGATGGATGACGAATTTGATGAAGGAATTTTGGAGCATTTATGATGAGAGATTGAGGTACATGAGAAAGAGATGGAAAAGGATGGAAGAGATGAAATGGTTATGGAAAGGAAATAGAAAGATGAGTTTTATTTTTGAGGTTTTCTGAATGGAACAGAATGAGAATGAAAAAAGAAGAGCAGATATGATTTCGTTGTTATGTGGAGGTTAGGGCTTATTTTGAGAGTGAAAAGGGGTTATATAGGTAAGAAAGCATGAGCGCAAATAAGGAAAGAAAGGGAATCTAATACTATTCACATAAACAGTATCATCGTGAATAGTGATGTGTGAATAGTGACAGCTTCTTGTTTTCCAAGTTATTTGTCCTTGCTCCCTAAGTAAGCTCAGTCAACTCTGAATTTCTTCCTTTTTACACCGAAATTTTCGTAATTCGATATAATGTCCAATCCTACACCATTCTCACAAAAATTATCATTTTCTCCTAGATTAAAAATATTAGTACTACATCAAAGATAATAATGCATGGAAAAATGCATAAAATATGACCTAACAAAAACCACCAAACCCATCATTTGCTAGTCCTCGAGCAAAATAAACTACAAAAGCACAATTAAAATAATGACTCGATCTTCCTAAGATAAAACATTTAAACCCCTAAGTGTGCCTAGTAGGAGGACTTTTGTCTCCTGAGGGTTTAATAGAGGTGACACCCACAAACACCATCAAGACTCTATTGAAAACAAGGGTTAAAACATTATGGAAACAAATTAATGTGAACCAATGAAACTTTTTTCATACCTTCTTGAATTCACCATGCCAACAACTGATTAGTGTGCAAGTGAACACATATATTCTTAGTTTCAAGGCTTCATATGTATCATTCTCAAACCTGAAGATAGAATTCTTCTCAACTCTAAGTCTCACAGATTCACTTAATCACTCGAACCAAAGGTTTAATCTCTCCATCAAACATATGTGAGTGAAGTTATGTAATATGAAAGTAAGTATTCTCACATATGAAGTACAAGAAAAAATAGCACAATTTCAGGATAGGTCTCATGAAAGAATTGAAAACTATGAATTAGATAGAGCACATACCTCCCAGCATTCATGTCATTGCCCAAATGACCAACATAGATCTTAATCTATATAGGTTGTAATGGGGCTTGGTTGAGGACAAAATGAAAAAAGGATAGGAACAACAAGCAACTTAGAATCATACCAAAGGCTATTGAAAAATTACTTTGCACAGCTTGATGTCATTCCCAGCATCTGCTCACTTTAAGTTGAATGGAATAAACTTTCCATTGATACATTTTTCTCAGATAATACTTGAAATTTTTGTTTTGCTTTTTTGTTTTTTTTTCATCTTTTTTTTTTTGTCTCAGAAGTTTTACTTAATTTAAGTTCTCCTTTCTTTTGATATGAACTTCTTTTGACCTGAGCTTCTTTTGATTGTCCATAAACTCTTGATTTAACAGTCTATCTAAGATGCCATATTCAATATAGTTCGTTACATGGTAAAACCTAGCCAGCACCATCGCTCGAGTCTCACTCCCAAGCCCGGATACAACCCGACGAAGCCTCAATGCCTTAATCGTTGTCGCCCTCAGTGCGAACCGAGTCAATCCAAAAATCTCTCCTCATGCCGAGAAACAATCATATACCTCTGCATTGAAGGCATGAACTCTACCTTTCAGGCTTCTCGATAACACTGGGGGTGAATGTGATGTATGAAAGTCTCGGTATTCACATGCAAATCAGTAAAGAATAATGTCTGCCACCAACCATGTGCAGACCAATCCGAAAAACACACTGCTACTAGTACCACACACTCATGAAGGCAACCCATCGTCCGTACGATCTGCTCAAACGTGAGATCCACTAATCGGTCACCACGGGATCCGATCCACACGTGCCACTTTCCAAGTAATTCGTTCAACTTTTCTCGAAACTATCCTTCTCTCCTCGCTACCAGGCTGATGATGGGGCTGTCGTCGTGGAGGCATCACATCCGTAACGAAACTATCTTACACACCCAGTGTGTGATTCCCAAAGAGAGCAACCTACTGCTCTAATACCAAGTTGACATAACCCTCCCCATAACCCCATCGATTAGCGTGGAAGGTCCTGCTTCCGTCCGACATGTTGTGACCCAATGTCAGGATTCTTCCCAATCCCCCTGGGATTAACGCGGGATGCGCCTGATCCCGTTTGACACGGAGTGTCAGACAAGAGAAATTCCAACTTTAGCCCGCTCGGGGCTTCAGAGTACGCCAGGATCCGGAGGAGGTATGTGATGTCTCGGTCTTTGCTACAGCCCGCATCAGCGATCAACCTGAAGAGCAGTCAAAACATTTAAAAGCTGTGAGTGGACAAAACAAATAATTTCTAAAAACATTTTATAAGAAAAGACGTTTATACCTTTCACTAAAAAGCATGCATGCATTCAAAAACCATTTACCAAACCACTAGGGCCTTGGCCCAAAAACGTAATTGAAACTGATCATACGGGCCACTGCCCAAATCCATGTGGGACTCAGTCCAAAACATGTACACATCACATAACATATAAATATAACATATAACCAATCCTGTCACGGTATCTAAAGCTACGTGTGTGCTACCTGAAGTCTCAAATCCCAAGTCTCCCCAGGGTCCACCCAAGTCAATATCCGTAGATCAATGACCCTCCCTGGGGGTTATAATCCATAAGCCTTCCTTAGAGTAAGGTACCCAACGGGGGAGACTCCACTCAGTTAATGCTCCGTGACTACTCTAGGGTCTACCCAGGCCAACGACCCTCCCCAGAGGAGACAATCCAAATAAAGGAAGTTATATGAATATATATATATATATATATATCAAAAACATTCTTAAACCCTTTCAAATGATTCATGTCGGTCCCCATAAACCGTCATGAACCAATAAATCCATTTAGGGTCCCCGACCTGAAATCATAAATGTACACCAACTGGGCCTTAAACCCAAACTCATGACTCAACTGGGCATCGAGCTCGATATCTCAGGGTCAATCACAATTCTGATCGTAGTGATGCGTGCAACCATCTGTCCAGGACCGTTCTCAATCCCGGTATGTCCCCATGAACATATCAACCGACGCGACCACCTCTAGATCATGGTGCACCCATCACCGATCGATATCCTAAACCGTTAGCACTCTGAAGTTGAGCCTCCAGTGGCTTTTCGACAGCGGTACGTGCATCATGACCTCTCTGGAAGGAACACATCTCAATCCGGAGGCGAGCGTCGTATCATCAGTCGTCGTGCACAAAGCACTCGCCGCGACCACGACTCAGACCCGTAGGTCACCAATAGGGCCACATGCCTAAGACAAAACCAAATGGGTCTCATGCCAGAGTTTATCCTTTTTAAAACCCAAAACCATTTCATTTAAACCATCGTCAAAAGCATAGTACGTATAAGCACCGTGTAAGGCTGAAACCTCGAAATACCTGCCAATACTTGAACACACACAAATACACTCATGGCATCACAAAACATGTATAAAAACACATCATAAACATTTATGCATGCATCAATTTAGAAAACAAGGTCCACTCACAGACCGTCCGAGCTGCCACATCGATACACGTGTCATACGGCTTTCCCAGACCAAACACCATCACCGGGACTTCCAAACCTATCCAAATCATAATAGAGGGTTATTAACTACTTAAATAACCCTTCACTAAGGCCCCGTAATTTTCCCAAATTTTTTACTATTTTTAAACCCCATCCTAAACCTTCGAACATCTCAAACAATATCGAGACGTTGTCCAATCGATACGAAACCAGTCCCAAAATGTTCATTACATCGAATAAATTAAAAGTCATGTTGATGACATCCCCAAATTACCCCCCACACGCCCTCACGCGCGGCCCAAAGGGGCTGCGCATGAAAGCCACGCGCCACTGTTAATCGTCCCTGTCCAAGGGTGAACCGGGTTCACCTGGTTCGAACCGGACCAGACCGGCGCGACCGGTCCAGCATCCATTCTCCCTCATTTTTAGTCATTTTCCCTTCCTTTCAATTCTTATCTTTATGTCTAGTCCTTAGCAACTTATTTGAATGAATAAAACTGAGGGAAACCATCAAGAACATACCTTCCATGATTGAAAATGGTGACGGCCCCCGCAACCTCCATCTGTCGTCGTCTCCAGCTGTCCTAACGCTCAAAACCAATCCACGTCGACTTACCTAGGTCCCTAGATCGTGTTAGGATCAATAGGAACTCGAAACCCTCCTCAAAAACTCATTTTCCAAATTTAAGAATAAAAAGGGTTGTCGGGTAAACTCCCCTCCGCCGTCCACGGCAGCCACACCGTCACTGCTTCCCCCCTCAGCCTCAAGTCAACCTTAGTCTGTCTCTCATGGTTACACACACGAACACAGATGCGAAGGGACGATGGGGTGGTGTGTTTGTTTACTCAAAAGAGAAATGGAGAATGGGGGGGTTCGGGTTTTTCAATGGAACAGAGAGGATGACTGATGATCAGGTGAGAGAGAGAAGGAAATGGATGGTAAAGATGAGAGATTAGATAAGATGAATGGTTAGGATGAGAGATGGGTGAAATTAAATTATAAAATAGTTTAGGATAATAATATTTAATTAAGATATATCCACTTTTTGGGGAAGTGACTAATGGGATGAGTGACACTTGTCACTCATCCATGGGTCCCACTTAAATATCAGCCCAATCAGATATCGCCACATCATCCTCGTCTCGTAATATGTGCATAGTGTAATCGAACTTCCGTGAACCATAACTTTCCTGTTCGACGTCCGATTTCGGCGTGCCGCCTGTCTATGAATTTGTATCAACCCGATCTATGTAACGGTCCTCGGTCCTCGGCCATTGAACCTCTCAGGTCAAAAGTCAACATTTTGCCCACGACTAGGGGTAAAACGGTCATTTTGCATCGTCCGTCCGATTTCGCCCAACTAATCACCGATTAACCTCACTAATCCTTGATTAGTCATTAATCTAATCCCGGAATTCAGGACGGGTCATTATACCCAACCTTGTCCTATAGGATATTGTTCGCTTTGGGCTCAGCCCTCACAGGTTTTGTTTTTGGGAACTCACATGCAACTTCCCAGTAGGTCACCCATCCTAGGATTGCCCTAGCCTCAACTCACTTAACTTTGGAGTTCCAACCAAACTCAAAGCTAGTGAGCTACCAAAAGGCCTCATGTTGGATAAATGCGCCCACACATATAAGGCGCATCCCCCAGATCCCCCCGGGCAATGTGGGATTGCGAACCATGCCCCTAAGGCACAGGTCCTCACAATCCACCCTCTTTGGGGCCCAGTGTCCTATAGGATATTGTCCGCTTTTGGCCCAGCCCTCATGATTTTTTTTTTCTGGAAATTCACTTGCAACTTCCCCGTGGGTCACCCATCGTGGGATTGCACCAACCTCAACTCGCTTAAATTTGGAGTTCCAACCAAACTCAAAGCCAGTGAGCTCCCAAAAGGCGTCTTGTTGGATAGATGCGCGCCCACACATATATGGCGCATCCCCCAGATCCCCCACACGATGTGGGATTGCTAACCATGCCCCCAAGGCACGGGTCCTCACACGACACGTCATGCAAAATCACTAAAGTACCCTCGAGATTTAAGTATGTTTACTTACCACGTGTCAGATAAGGGAGAGGGCTACATTCTAAACAAAACATCCAGAGAATGAAAATCTACTTGATGCCTCATCCTTCACACAGCTAGCGTCCGCGATTAAACTGGAGAGTACCAAAACCAATAAAAAGTGTGAGTGGACAAAAAAAAAGGTTTGGAAAAAAGCTTTCTGAAATCAATAATTAAACCATATGTTTAATAAATCTATGCATGCAACGAATTTACTAATAAAACATGAATCTCAAAATACCTGCAGTAACTAGAAAACTAGGAACTTCAAAAGATATAGACTTACTAAAAGCCTTTCCATTTAAAACTCATGTCATGTACCAACATAATGTAACATACGAAAATGTAGCCATATCAGTCACACTACACACACCAACATATCAAATCAACCTTGATGTCTGCTACTGAATCATCATATCAAGGTGCACTACTTGTAGGCTAATATCATTCAGGAAGGATGGAGTCCCAGACTCGATGTCCCAGTGTGGACCGGCTTAGGAATGTTGGAGTCCCAAACTCGACATCTGAGGAACGGTCTAAAGACGTAGCCATATCAGTCACACTGCATGTACCAACATATCAAATCAACCTCGATGTCTGCTGCTAAATCATCATATCAAGGTGCACTACCGGTAGGCTAATATCACTCGAGAAGGACGGAGTCCCAGACTTGACGTCCGAGTGTGGACCAGCTCAGGAATGACGGAGTCTAAAACTCGACGCCTGACGAACGGTCCTAGTCTCAGAAATGACGGAGCCCGAGGCTCGACGTCTGAGACAAGTCTTGGGAATGATGTAGCTCAGCTCGACATCCGAGATGAGTTTCAGGTATGACGACCCAGAAATTAAAAAAAGTTAATTTCAAAAATTTGAAAAGGAAATGACGTTTTTACCCTTAGTTGAAGTGGAAAAAACTTGAATTTTTTTCTTGGGATATCTTTGGGACTTTTTGTGAAGAACGATGTGTAGGTCTTGGAGTCCTGATTTCATAGACATGCGACACGCCAAAATCGGAGTTCGGACGAGTTTGTTACAGGTTTGATTTCCCTAGGGGCATTTTTGGAATTTTAGGCCCAATGGGTATTTTGGTCTTTAATATTGTATTGAGTCATTAAGGGTGTGACTCACCCCTTTAATTATGTGACAGGTGTCACCCTGTTAGCTGAGATTGGTGGCACTTTGTGCTTGTTGCATGTATGTTGATCTAAATGGGTATGTGTGTGCTTGTGTGTATTGTTGACACCAGGAACCCAAGAGAAACCAACAAATTCTTCATCTGAGAACCATGAGGAATATAGAGAAAAATTGGAGTGAAGAAAAAGGAAAATAGAAGCAGAAAAATGAGGGGGGAACTCAGACCAGAAACCCAAAACCCAAACCCGAAACCTACCATGAAATTCTAAATTCGAACGGTGATTTTGAACGCTTGATTCGTGGAATTGAAGTGTTAAACCTCTCTTTGGGACTTAGATGAGTTGAATTATGGAAGGTTTAAAGAAAATTGGGTGCAGGAAGGCCTAGAGTAAACGATTAAAACTTTGGTTGAAATTCTTGGAACTGGGTCTTGAAATTAAGGTAAAATTATGGTGTTTTGAGATCATGGATCCTTACTTGGGACTGATTAGATGCAAATGAGTGACTAAATTTCAGAAATTGGACATGAATTGCAGGTTTTAGAACCGGGTCATGAAACTAGGTCGGGCGACCCGTTTACAGTGAAATGGGTCGAGAAGACTATGTACAGTAGCAGGCGTATGGGCTTCATGCGCAGCTGCACGGCGATGCGTGGGGGCGCATGAGCGCGAATCTCGAGGTATGGTCAACATGTGTTTTGATGCTCTCGTTTTAATGAACATTTTGACATAGGTTTTGAGTCGATCGAACATTATTTCGGTATAGTTTTGTGTGTCTGAACTGTTGTGTTTACTTTTTAAATACATATTTAAATCCTAGAAAATATGAGGATTTTAATGTAAGACGATTTGAGGTATTAGTGACCCTTGATAATGATTTTTGACAGGGTTGGTGGTTTTTGGAATTACGAAAAAATGTACGGCTCAGAATCGAACCGCATGGACAGTGTGTGAGTGGACATTTGTTTTATAAATTGTTATGCATGCATAGTAAATATTTTCCATGATTTATTGCATGATTTGAGTTGTAATGATTTGGATGATGAGCTGATATGATTATTTGGTGATTTTATGGATTTAATAATCGATTTGTGGATACAATTTACGAGAATGGTGAAAATGATGTTTTGGGCGTAGGCTCTAGTTGAAAATGATGTTTTGACTTGGATTATGAGTCAAGAATGATTATATGGATTTACTTAATCATTTTCGGATGTGATTTTATAGATTTAAGTGAAAATGGTATTTCGGGCTTGAGAGCATGTTGGAAATGGTTTTAACTTGGTTTTAAGTCAATGATAGTTTTGAAACTATTGTTTTGGGTTCATGGTCAGTGGCCCAAATGTGTAATTCCTGGGAAAAACCCGGATGTGTAATCCCTGGGAAAAATCGGACGTGTAGAGAGCTCGGATGCGTAATTTCCGAAACGCCCCAGATGTGTAATTACCAGAAAGGTTGGATGTGTAACTCCCAAGAAAGACCTCAGATGTGTAATTCCCAAATTACCTTAAGATGTGTAATTTCTGAACTTAAGTATTGGATTATGTTTGATATTGATTTTGTATTCAGAAGTTTTATGATGATTCTTAGAAATGGATTTCAGGAAATGTGGGCCACGGGCTTATTATGGGTCTCACGGTTTGTGATGTGATATGATTTGAAATCCAGTTGTTCATGTTTTATTCTATGCATGCATGTTTTAAGCTTGAGGGTAAAGAGTTTCGTTTTTGAAATGAATTTTCAAACGATGTTATTTTTGTCCATTCACACTTTTGATGTTTTGTTGACCCTTCAGGTCGTGGTACGCAGATCGGGGGTGATCAAGAGGTAGAGGCATGAGTGGTAATCAGTACGATTATCCCTTATCTAACAAGATTTAGGGGCGTTTTTGGAACTTCGGTTGATTTGTCAGGTGGGAGCAGGACTAGGCATGGTTATCAAAGTCATATTGGGACGGGTCTTGTCATCAGGAATGACGGAACTCAGCTCTATGTCCGAGACTATCTATAACAATCAGCATCTCGAGTGGGTCATCAATCACATCTCACATCATCACAATCATCACCATCATCATAACATCTCAGATCAATCATATATTTACAATCATATCATATCCCAGTCACATCAAACCTCGTAAAATGAGCCGTTAAAATAGTCATAAAATCATGTCAAACCCCATTTTAGAAAACACCGTTAAAATCATATAAACATGACATCACAATTATAAAACCATTCACTATAACCCATTGAGGATCCAGGGTTTAATAAACCCAATTTCCTCGCAAAAAATTTTAATATCATTTTTTTAAAATATTCATAAAAACACCCAAGAAATCCACATGAATCATACGTAACCAACCATCAAGTTATCCTCATTATAAATCAATAAAAAAACCATATAAAAATGCATACATAGAGTTAGGAAATAAAAGTCCACTCACATGTACCGCTGCTTGCTCAAAAAACGAGCCATATGCCAATCCAAAGCCTCCGGGACATTCATGCATGTCAAAGTCATACATGAAGGTCACTAACAATCAATATAAGTCCATACAATAAATCCTCACAAACCCTGAAACCAAAAATGCGTCCCGAACATACTTCCGGAGGAGAAAAAACTCCAAAACACCAACCAAATGATTCCTGATTGACCTGAAACCACTACCATTGAATTCAGGATGTCGAAACCTTTCAAATAAGATTGGTTTGACCTCAAAATTTGTGCCCACGTGCCCACACGCACCGGTTAAATTTTGGTCAATGTTGGTCAATGCCGATCAATGGTAACTTCATTGCTGACGTCACCCGCTGATGTCAACTTGACAACCTAAAAATTCTAAAAACCTACCATGTGGCACCACCCGATAGGTGCCATGTGTCACCACCTACTACATGCCATGTGTCCCCGCCGACATCACTATGACAACATGCTGACGTTAGCCTCAGCCACGTCAGCACTGACAACCACCTGACAAATTACCACTTGGAATCACCTAATTTTCCACATGGCCTTAAAGTGATGATGTGGACTACCACGTCATCATCGTCAACCTCCAACCGGGTTAACTCGATTTACTGTAACGAGTTGTTAGACCCAAATCGTGACCCTATCCAAACTCCGCCGTTTCTCGACCATTTTCCTCCATTTTCCACCACCAGACTTGTAATCCAACCAAGAATTGATCTATGGCCTTAAAACTAAGAGAGAGAGTACTTGGACTTCACCTGCCAAGCTTGATCCTTAACGGGTTCTTTCGAACTCATCCCCAAAACGATTCCAGCACCCAACCTTCCTGTTTCTTGGATTTACACACTTACAAGGGCTCACAGAACACAACCAAGGCTTCAATTACCATCCAAATCCTCCAAAAATTCTAAAACCCAAAACTCACACACATGCGCTCACGAGTTTTCCAGCCAGCCATCATGGTTCTGCCTCTTTCACCTTCTCTGTCAGCCTCTTCCTCACACACTCTCACTCTCTAAGTCCCTCGACCAGATGAAGAAGAATATGGAAATGAGGTGGTGTGGGTTTTGGGTATCTTCGAAATGAAGGGAAGGGAGAGAGATGCAGGTGTTAACCAACAAACGCTAATGGGATGATTGACACTTTTCACTCATCCTTTGGTCCTAGTTAGGTATATAGGGCCCACTAACCAACAAACCAAAGTTAACCCTCATCCGTTTAAATCATTCTATACCCGTAATTTCATCGTATGACGTCCAAATTTGATGTGCCCCCCATCTATGTAATCGCAAACTCGCAATCTATGTAACATGCCTCAATCAACGTACAAAAAGTCTTCTAGGTCAAAAGTCAATATTTTAACTTTTACCATAAAAATTCAACCTTTTTACCATGGGTAAAATAGTCATTTTCCAATTCTTCGAAAGCCCGAGCCGTTACAGTAAGTCTACCGGTCTGATTCAAAAACCAATCGCTTCTCGTCACATCCTCTCTACTTCACAATCCGTGTGTTAGGAAATCATAGGATTAGTTACCCACGCTTAATGATGACTACCGAGATTGTGACAAATTCTTCACTTCTTGGATACCAGTTTTCTTCCCTTAGTTGTAATTCGAAGACTTTACCGTTTCGATGTTTGGATCTTCGACCCCAAATTCGGAATTGAGGTAACTCCTAACTAGACTCGGTCGCTTTACTATACCCTGCCTTGGAATTTGATACTCCAGCTTGTCACAAAATGGTACCTTGAATTTGGTCACTTGTTGAGGGTCTTCTTGAATACGTTTTACCAAGTTGGTTTGATCTAAATTCTATCCACTTTTGTACACTCCAATCGAATAGATTACAGTGACGTACTCAATCTCCCTTTAATCCTGAGTACCAGCAAGATGTTCTTATTTCATGAACTAAAGTAACGATTTTACCTACCCTTGAATGTATCTTCCATTGGGACGATCTTGAATCGAGTTTTGAGCATCGACCTTTGTTTTGTGGTGTAGGAACCTACCTGGAATTGTACCCTTTTGTGGAAGATAACTTTTTAACTAGTGTTTGGTGTCGTTGAAGTTTACTTCTGAACCGGTAAAACTAGTCTTTGACATGAGAACTTTCTTTGACCACATCTTGGAAACCTTTTAAGATCAATTGAACGAATGTGTAGACTTGGTCATCTTACTACTAAGATAAACTTGAATTATGGATTAGTATGAACTCCTGGCTGAAGGATTACAATTGGACGTTAACCTAGGGAAAGGTTGTTGGGTTGTGAGCTCTGAGTGGAAGTTGGACTAATCGACCAGAACTTACACCTTAATTGATAAGGGACCCTAGTATGGAGAACTTGTTACGGGCACCTCTTTAATAGTTTGTTTGTGGTGAATCTTTATTCCCTGTTTAAGCTGCTAAAATTTACTTGGGGACATTTGACTGCACTTTGACACTGAGTCGTAGTGTATCGTTTCATCACTCCACTCCTCCGCCAGTAATTGCATAAGCCCTCTCTTAGATTACATCATCCTTGTATTTTTCTCCCCAATGCCACTCGGGTTGTAGAGTGACGTTTCTATTCCTTAGAGTATTTTTTCCCCTTTTCTCAGATTTATTAGGATCCAACCTTGGATGTTCTTGAAACAGTTTGGACAAAAAATTAGGCACTTCACGATGGAAGTCATTACGAATTACGAGGTAAGGTAAGGATTTTCCTTTGGTGTCATTTCTTCACCCAACCCCTTCTGAGATATTTACCATGTTTCTGGTAGTGGTCGTTAAGGGTTTTTCGCCAACTTGAACTGATGGGTTACAGAGGTCCTTCTTGGTATTCAATACTCCCTAACTGAAGGGACAACTTAGACTTGTCGACTATTAGGGAGAAACTAGAGGGACCATTAGTTATGAATTTTCGACCTGAGACGTGTTGTGTTATCCCTTCTTCTCCTGGAGTTCAAATCAAATCAAGCATGTACTCGATGTTTTCCGTGTCCAGATGTTGAACGATTGGATTAGAAGGATCACTTAGCTATGTTAGTTTTTCGAGGTACCCCTGGACACGTGTGAGTTGCATTTCCATTACCATTATCACTAGAGATCGGATGAGTTTACTTATTCCTAACCCCAATTTAGACCACGATTTTAACGAAGAACTGGACTAGGTTATCTTTGAACCCCAAGGCCGATCGAGATTAGCTATCCTAATACTAATTAGACACCTTAAATTATAGTCTGGGTGAATCATACGAAGATCGTATTATTTGGTGAGTTAATTTGGACCTCATCGGACCGTAGTGTTGAGAATCACCACTACCATTAGGAATTTTGAGAGGAATCGCTGACTTCTTGTCAAATGGATTGTCAAGGTCGTTAAATTGGATTAATTCGAAATGATGGCACATTGCGGGACAGCTGGAACATAGAGGTCTTTCTTGCACTTAACCTACCTGAATCATTGGTGAAGGGGAAAATCAGTCTACCATGGGGGTTCGGTATCTTTCGGGGAAGAGACTAATCATTGACTGAGGAATACATGCGGGACATTTAGGAAATTATTCAAGAAGCATCTGATTTGTTGTATCATTTGAGAGAAATATTTGTGGATTACTTGGGGTGAACGAAGTGACATCCCGATAACTTGATGGTTGGAGAATAATAAATCCCTCGACGGAACACTTATCTATTAGTCCCCGTGAGGACGTGGAGCCTTTAGTTGTGGAAGAAGTGAACGATTTTCAGAGAAACTTGAGAGTTGTACTCCTGACTGACCTTGACTAAATTTCGGGGACAAAATTTAGGAAATTACCAGTCTACCCCTATTTAACTATCAGACTTTTTACTTAGGCTTGTGTTGGATTATTTAGCGGGGTTGGGCCTTATGCACGAAATTTCATATCGAGTTGACCTTAGTAATTTTTTTTAGCTACAACCCAAGCCCACATCTTGAGCCTTTGGAATTAGTTGGTATTATAGCTGGTTAAACCCACTCTTTGCTGGCCCAATGGTTGATTCACTAAGTCCACTTTTGCAAAACAACCTAAGAATTCAAGACCTATTAGTGTCCCTGCTCTTGTTTCTTGACTAGTAAAATACCCCGGAATTTTTGAAGCCTTTTGTGGGATGGCCTTTCTTCCTCACAAAGCCTCCCTGCTCAGACAAAACACACAACCACCTCCATGTTCTTGCCATCATCACTTTGTAACTATGGTCACCATTCTCTAGGTACCATTCCACTTTAAGGTGTGGCAATTGTGGGTCTGACGGACACAAGCGTCCTACGTGCATAGAACCAGTAGATCCTAATAAGGAAGCAAAGTTCAAGCGCAAGTAAGAACAAAGGAAAAAGAGAGACGCAGACAAAAAAGCAAATGCTGGGATTGTGGCCGAAGCACAGGTATATCTGATGTATTAGATGTATATTGGATGTATTAGATGTAGGTTTGATGTATATATTTTTTTCTTAGGGTATATATGTGTTGTATATATGTTGTGTGGGATGTATAACATGTATATTGGATGTATATCTGTTTTGTGAGTTGTAGTAGATGTAGGTTTGATGGATATGTTTCCGTTTAGGGTATATATGAAACAACCCGTACCTACGGGAAGGGTAAAAATGTAATTTTTGTGAAGTTTTGTAAAAAGGACGATTTTGCCCTTGTGAATAGTAAACGAAAAGTTGACTTTTTGTAATATTAATTGGATGAGTGTTATCCCTTGACCGTGACGTAGGTTAGGACGTCACGAGTCCGTAGACAGGCGGCAGGTTCGATTCGGACAATCGGAGGAGAAGTTATGATGTACGGAAGGTTGGGGGCGTTACCGTAATTTTGAGCTAATAGGGAAAATGTTGACTTTTTGGAGGATGTGTGATTTTCACGTAGACCGAGGACCGTTGGATAGGTCTCGAAGTCCTGAGTTCAACGACAGGCGGTACGCTGTCATCGGACGTCGGACGGAAAAGATACGGGTCTGGGAAGTCTGAGGGCAAAATGGTAATTTAGTGCAGAGGGGCATTTTGGTCATTTTTCCTCAGCCCAATCAGATAAGGGCAAGTGGCAGATATTTTGGGCTGGCCAATTGCTGAGGGACACGTGGGGGACCCTAGATGGTTCTAGGAGGAACTTAAGTGTGCACGGCCACACTTGGTCCTTTTTGAACCGTGCACCAATTCGAAGGAAACTGAAAAACAGAGAGAAGTTTGGGTGAGGCGGTGATCGATCTGGAGGCTAGGTAGAGTGAGGAGTGACTGATGAGAGTGACAGAGAGACGTGGGTGAGGTGCTGACCGTGTTTTGGGACTGGAATCGTGCACGGTGGCACGGTGGTGGTGCGGCGAACGTTTGAGGAAAACAGGGGAGACCGTGGACGGTGGAGGCTGTTGTGCCGTGTGGTGAGGCAAACCAGGGCGGTAGGAGACTCAGGAGGTTGAGGGGAGTCCCACGAGCACCGTGGTGGGTGACGGTTCTCACGGCGGCGCCGGAATCGAAAGGTAAGCTTGTTTACTCTGTTTTTCGTGGATTTTTCAATTGCAAAGTCGTGACGTTGGGCTTAGAGTCGAGGGATTAGGAAGTCAGGGTGTTGTTCAGGGAGGTCTTAGGCGTCGTTTGTGGTGGTTGCCGTGACGGGAGGTTCACGGTGGCTGGTGGTTCGACGGCTGGTCCGTTGTACCCTGTTTTAGCCGTGAGTTTCAAACGTGAAGTCGTGGACTTCGGGGATGAATCGACGGATTCTGTGAGTTGGGTAGGACTAAGTAGGCTCCTAGGGTGGTGCTGGTATCACCACCGTGAAGGGGGAAGCTGTGGATGGCCGGGAAGGAAAACAGAGCCCACGGGCAAGTTTTTTCGAGGTTGAAGATGAAGGGTTCTAGGCCGTGATTCCTGGATGTTAGGACTGGGTTTGATTACAGGGGACTGGACGAAGCTAGGGGTATTGAATTGGAGAAGAATGGTGGGTGAACGGCGGAGAACCGGTCACGCCGGTTCAACACAGTTGAACCGGTTGACTCGAGGTTGAAGGTGGACTGTAGCAGGCGCGTGAGGCCCACGCGCAGCCACTTTGGGCGGCGCGTGGGGGCGCGTGGGAAGGAATCCGGTTAAGCGTCCAACATGAGTTTAACTCTAAATGTCCTAAGGAATCCAATGGTACAGTTTTCGGGTGAATCGGACGGTGTTACGGAATGGTTCGGGAATCCGTACGGTTTAGGATTTATGATTAAAATATTATTAAATTCCCGAAAAATTGGGGAAAATAGGGAAGGTATCCTTGATGTTATTGTGACCCTATTTGGTATCTATTGACAGGACGGGAGACGCCAGAGACGGTTGAGGAGCGCACGGAGCGCGAGTGACGTGTTGTAAACTGTGAGTGGACTCTTTCTTATTTCCGAGCATGCCAAACTGTTTTAATTACTGTTTTATGATTCTATGTGTGTTTTTATGCTTTAAATGATGGTTATTCGTGATTGGGATGTTTGCACGTTTTTTGAGATATTTTCGGGGTTTTACACGTTTTTCGAGAAAAAGTCGGTTTTCAGATTTTGATGCCATATTTGAGAAATTCACCCTATAACTGTTTTCTGATGATGGTAAATGGGTTATGAAACATGGTTAGGGATTTCCTATGGTTTTTAGTATGGAAATGGATTTTCCAGATTTGGGTTCGGAATGTCGGTTCTGAACGCCGGAAGGGCTTCGAACCGGGGATTTCGAATTCGGATTCGGCGATGGATTTTGAATTGGTTTTACACTGGATATGGATTGGATTTGCTGGATCTGGATATGGGTTTAAAGACCCGGATTGATATTGATGGGGGACGGGCCCGGATTGAGTTTAAAGACTCGGGAGTTTAAAGACTCGGATACTATGATATTACCCCCATAGGCCTATTGAGTTTAAAGACTCGGGAGTTTAAAGACTCGGATTGATATGTGAGGCCTGGTTGAGTTTAAAGACTCGGATAGGTCCAGCAGGTTTGATCGGGTTATACTCTGGTTTCTTATGATGTTTTATAGTGTATCTGTTTCTTATGGTATTTATAGTGTCTCTGTTTCTTATGATGTTCATATTATAGTTTTTCTAATACTTCATTGGCATGCCTGGTTTTAAACCGGAGGGAACAAATGATTTTCTTTCCTTACGTTGATTGCTGGTAAACGGTTTTAAAACTTTCATTCTTTTCGGTCCACTCACACCTTTGGTTTTTAATTTTCCCTCCAGGTCGTGGTGATAGCGCTGGGGTGAACGTTGAGGCAGATATCGAGGCATAGGGCTTTCGACGTTCTTCCGTTGCGGACTTAGACTTGTAGGACTTTTGGTGCCCATTTTGTAGAACTATGCTCTGACTTACTGTTGTATATATTTACTCCTTCGTCTGATGGTTATGCTTATAGTGGTATTAAGTTCCTTTTTGGTATTGTAAGTGTGATTGTCAGACGGGAGCAGGGTTCATCCCGAGTATCGAGGTGATATTTGGGACGGGTCCTGACAATATATGTGTTGTATATCTATTATAAGGCCTGTTAGGATGTATATTGGATGTATATGTAGTGTATTGGATGTATATGTGTTGTATTAGTTATATATTGGATGTATATTGGCTGGATTGGATGTATATTGGCTTTATATTGGATGTATATAAGCTAGTTTTGGGTATTTGTGCTAATTTTGGGTGTATGTGTTGTATTGGCTTTATTACTTGTATATATAGTCTGACCAAGTTCCTGTTGTGCATCAAGTTCCAGCAGCAAGTGAAGTTCCAGTAACAAGCCAAGTTCCTATTGTGCATCAAGTTCCAGCAACAATGGAGAAGTTCCAGTAGCAAGCCAAGTTCCTATTGTGCATCAAGTTCCAGCAGCAAGTGAAGTTCCAGTAGCAAGCCAAGTTCCAGCAGCAAGCCAAGTTCCTACACATACCTCTTCACCTGCCACAACCCCAACTAGAACAAGATAAAAAATGTCTACAAGGAAAGTCAGTACCTCTGTTAGCCTACATGTGCATCAAGCCCAACTGCAAGAACAAATTCCAGTTTCCAATTCCAAGGGAAGAAGGATCAAGTCACCTTCCAATGCAAAAGGGATGACAAAGCGAAAGCCACCTCCAAAGCCAAAGAAAACCAACAAAGATTGGCTCAAGCAAGCAAAGGAATTGCTACCCCATTGGCATCATTAGTAGACATTAGAAGCTTATGGTGTTTGGATTTTTTTTTTCACTAGACATTCCAATCTTTTGTAATGTTGTATTGATAGACATTTGAACCATTTGATGTAATGGTCAAGTTTTTGCAGTGCCTTAGTTTGGAATCATAATGGTGAAAGTATTTAGTTCTAACCTCCAAAGGAAGTTCATCACATATTTCAAGTTCATCACATTTGCACTGTCCACACACATTCATCATATTCCCAAACCAAGATCACATAAATTCATCACAAACATTCATAACATTCATATTCATCACAAAAGTTCATATCTTGCAAAAGAAGTTCATCACATTTCATCACATCCCATCATTCATAACATCCACTAACTCTACCAATGTACCTCATACATAACAATTCACTACAAGCTGAAAGTCACCTTAAGGCAATCCTAAGTCTAAACATACATAATTCCTAGGCTAATTCCAATTACTACAACCCAAGTCACCATAAGGGCAATCCTAAGCCTAAACATCTTCCTCTTCTCATTCAGAAATTTCTCTTCTCCAACGTCAAGCTTCCGAAGCAGCTCGGGAATTATTTTCGTCGACCTTTTGCACATTTTTGGGTCCAACCACTCCCAAAAGTCACACCCTTTGCCACGAGATATCTGCCACCGAACCTGCATTATCAAACCTATCAGTTACACAAGTATCAAACGGCTACAAACCTAGAATTTATGAATTCATTCCAAAAAACCAATAAATTATCAATTCATTCCAGAATTTATGAATTCATTCCAACAAACCAATAAATTATCAATTAATTCCAACAATTCCTAATCTCTAACTATCGGTAAAACCAGAAATTCAAACCATACACATTATCTGTAAACCCATAAATTCAAACTCAGAAATTCAAATCTAGAAATTCAAACCCCGAAATTTAAACCCATAAATTCAAACCCAGCAATGCAAACCCAGAAATGCAAACCAAATTGAGAGGGATAGCCTTCTTACCCTGAGCATCTGGACAAATGAGAAACCTCCTCCCTGGGTTATCATCTGTCCACAAAGTCTTCATTGTGGCCACCTTCCCACAAAAGCATCTTCGATACTCCTCCAACCCTCGACTCTCTTCCATACTGCCACCTTCCCACGAAGTCTTCATTGCTGCTACCTTCCCTATCGCTGCAATCCCCCTCTTTCAAGTCGTCCGTCCGCCCAATCGCAATTCCTGCACTCCCAACGCAACTTCCCACGAATTCGATGCTAGCAATTCCCCCAAAATTTTCAAAACCCTAGCAGAGGAATTATCCCCAAAATTCTCTCAATGTTTTGATGTTCCTAGTACACCTCATTTTACACGTCCTCATCTACTGTGCCACGACGACTCCACGTCTACAAAGAGTGCTCCACGTCTGCAAACATTAACGTCGATAAGGACGGCGTCAATAAGATGGTGCAACGGTATTGACGGTTTTACCGTTCCAATAGCACACTGAGGCAAATTTTCGTTCATATTACATTTTGAGATTTTGTAGCGTATTCCTAGTGCACTTAACGTAATAAGCCAAATTATAATGAAGTGGTTGCATTCTGAAAATTTTCCTCTTATATAATCTTTATGTTTTACTTTTCTAAATGGAGCCCACTCAAATGCTGACTTGCCGGGAGACTAAATTACCAGTATATTTGATGGTAAGTTCCTAATAAAAAAAATGAGCATTTTGGAACAAAAATAAGTTTCAAGGGGTATTTTGGGATGAAAAATTTATTTCAAATAATATTTTGTTATAAAATCAGGTTTAAGATCCACCTCTAGACTAAAATTAAAACTCAGGTATCTAGAGTGAAAAATATTTTAAGTAATGAGCTATTATATAATAAGGAATTCTTGTGTAGCGTATGAAGATTTTATACAAGCTAATTATGAGGGGATAAAACTTAGGAGCCAGTGGTACAGCCGATAATTTCCAGAATTTTCTTTTGCAAAACGTATCCTTAACCAATAATAAACAACTTTTAAGGCCATTTTTTTACTGATTAAACAAGAGTCGAGTCTTACAAGTTACAAATACCAACTCTTCCAACCAATGGCCAACCATGTTCAATGGCAAAGACAAGAATCAATCTGTAATGAAACTTTAGACTCCTTGAATCCACGCATGACTGCGGTTATAATCACTTAATTTACTCAACTCCTGCATTTCCTAGTAAGGATGGGCAAATGGTTAAATATACCTCCTCTCGCTCCATCATTTAAACCCTTTTAAGTCTCAATCCTTGTGTCACTTGATTTTTTCAAGCTGCCTAAAATACCATCGATTAGCTTATCCTTGTCACCAACTGAGTCTGCAACAAAAGAGTAGCTCTTCTGAGGCCTTTGCTTCCTGCCATTGTTTCCCATAGCACCATTCATGGAGCCAGTTCCATATGTACCACTAAGCTTTGTGGAATCAACCATCCCATCATCAACATTCTCTGACTTCTCCTTGATACTTCCCCCGTCCTTACTGCTATACCACGAGTCGAGGATCTGCAAAAGGGAGCTATCTTCCTTGTCCACTCTGGCCCGGGCTATTCCTTCTGATTCAGTTTTCGATGTCTCTCCTTCTGAATCTGATAAGTCATCCGGAAGGGAAGGTTCATAATTGAAACCTGTTGATCCTACCACCTTTCTCCTTGATGCTAGTTCCACTTCATTTTTGTTACATGCGTTGGAAATTGGGCCCAGCTCTTCCCATGGTGAGTCACCACCGTCATCCTTGCTTGATGCATCAGATGATTCACCATTATGTTTTCGGATACTAGGAACAGAAATCTCTTTGTCAGATATTTTTGGAGCCTTAGAAGGAGGAATGATGTAAGAGGACTCCACTTGTACCCCAGGCATCGTTTGTAATAGGGATGCCAACTTCTGATAACCAAGCATATGCAAATCAAGGTGGTAGCCATACCTATCGAGGAACAATTTACTAAATAACCCCAATTTATATCCTTCTGGGTACTCTTTCACTATCTCCTTCACCAGCTTTTGACAGTCGACGATTATTTCACTTCTACACCTATCGGAAGGTTTCTTTTTAATGGCAGGTAGTGAAATTTCACTAGGACTTTTCTGACACGTTTCCTCTCCATCATGCTCGATAAATCTTTGCATTTCTTGCTTCGATAAATTATCCACAAAGATGGATCTCAACCTGTTTGAACCACTAGAATGATCTAAAGACCTCTTTCCATCACGATGAGTGAGTTTGAATGGTGATGTCTGAGAGGGGCATTCTTCAAGCCATTTCTTTTCTAATATCAACAAATCAACCAAGTGAAGGAGGTCACCTTTACAGAGAAACCTGAGAAACAAAGGTCCCTCCTTCTGAAGATTGAGTGCCATCTGCTCCCTGAGACAATAGATCAAAACGATAGCATTAATCTAACTTGGATAGCAACCGTCAAGCTATTAAATAAAAGGCAACCAAGTTCAACCAATACAATCAGAGAAAATCAGAAAAGAGAATAATTTTTGGATCAACTTTACCGCTGGTCGGATATCTGAATATCCACTAAGAACTGTATAAAATTAATGAAATTGGAAAAATACATTGGAAAACAAACTGGGGATAGACGAGACCCTATTCTTCGGTTTCTCAAACAGGCACACCTTTGCAATCTTGGAATGAACTGATCAACCTCGTATCCTCTTTTAACGACTTTCTATACATATAATTAAATTTCATTCCACCTTGATGCAGTTCAATCAACTAACATCAAAATTAGCTGCCTCCAGGACACACAATCAGATGAACATCGATTCTTTCTTTTCCTTCTTTAATAATTTCTTATCTGAACAAAACAATCACTTTCATTCCATAAGATTATCGTAGATCTTAGACTTCCTAAGAGTTGAACTTCAACACATTCCAGATATCTAGCAAGAGAACATTACGCTATGAACAGGACAAACAACCATGCATGCATACACATAATTCCACTATAAATAGATACACAAATGTGAAGGGCAGAACTTCGGTGTGCAAGCAAACACATATTTCCACAAAACATAGAAACACAGACGTTAAGAATAAGACTTCCGACCTGTATGCATGTGTATGTTAGTTTATATACAAAGAACAGGTCACAAAAAAGAAAATATTGCAACCTGGTCATTGATTCGGAGATGATAACTAATCCTTTAGGTGTGCCCATAAAGCCTTCCATGTCAGACCAAAAAGAATCTGTTGAAAAGAGCTTGCTCTCTTGAGAGTGGGCATCCATCTGGTTCATTCCGTCACAGGACTCATCACTTAATTTAACAGAGCCTTTGCTACTTCTCCCGAATTTACACCAATTTACTATCTGATAAAAAATCCCTGGACTTGTTTCAGATTTATTAGTGTGTACTTCATAACTTGTCACAGTTTTATTATCCATAGATGATCTGTTATCAGATGAAGCTGCAGGTGCCTGATCAACAATCTGACCTGTTGATGACCTAAACTTCTTAACTTTTCCCTCTCCAGAGTTCTCAACAGAAGTACACTGTTTCAATGGAGTGTCATGGCCTTCCTTCTCAGCACCATCACCAGAAGTGCACAATTCTTCTTGACCGTTGTGACTGCTAGTCCCTGTAACATTATCTCTAGATCCAAACCATTTTCTCCAAATCCTCTTAAAATAACCCACCTCAGATGCAGAATCACGTGTAGCCACTGGAGGAAAAAGAAGCTCAGGTTGATCTTCAGACATTTCGACCACCTTCTGATCAATGGGCAATGATGTCTTCCCATTCTCAGGGGGAGGTGATAGTAGCTTCTCATCAGGGGGAGGAAGTTGTTGTGGTTTTGTTGAAGACTTCACATTTTCAGCAGAAGAAGGCAACAGTGACTTCCCATCCAAAGCTCTAGTATCAGAATTATAAGGCGATAAGGGCTGTTGCAATTCTCTATAAGGCTCTTCCACATTTGGTTCATCAGATGTTGGTAAGGGAAAATTTCTTTTCATACTTATGTTCATTGATCTGTCTTCACTATCTAACTGACGAGCTAAATTCAGATCCTCACCTCCGTTATCACTAACAGGTTCCATGGATAAACCCAGATTGTAATCAGATTGTTCAGATGATTTTGGGCAACCATATACAAGAAAGTTTCCTTCACCAAGTGATTGGAGCTTCAAAATATGTGGAAGTGATAAAAGAAATTGAGAAAACTTTTTATATCCATAGAAATCTCTATCTATATTCAAATTAGATTTTTTAAGCTCCAAGCGAAGGTCTGAAATGGAGATTCCTTTGGGGTGTGAGTTCAATATCTTATGTATTTGCTTCAGCACCGCTTTAGGAATTGGATGAGGCTTACCTTCTGAACTGACAGGAGTCATACGAAGTTTACAATCTGCACCAGGCTCAGACAACTTCTCAGTCTGCGACAATGCTGGCTGCTCCATTACTGGGTATGGGTCTTCAAGAGGAACCTTGTAATGACCATACCAAGAACCATAGGGACCATCGGGTGGTTGGTTAAAATACTTCCCAGTGAGCTTTTCACCTGTAAGCAAAGCTTGCCATGGCCACATGATACTTGCAGCACTACATAGCACACCTGGAGCATTTTCTGGGCTTGCTAGCAATATATTGTAGTTGTTCATTCTTAACCGGTGCAAAATGCTAGCAAAATCCCTGTCACCAGAAATTAAGAAAAGATGTGCTGGCGGGGGATTTTGAGAAACCCAATACATAAGATCTACAAGAAGAGACCGATCAGCACTGTTTTTTCCACCTGCACTAACAAACCATTATCAATATAATCTGATTAGAATATAAGAAAACTGTATATTTGTATGCATACGCAGACACGTGATCAGAACTGCAATGTCAAGCCTTATTCAAGTTGAAAAATTATCTGAAAGACGATAATCAGTAATTATAAATTGTACTGCAGAAGGTGCATTATTAGTTACCACCAGTACGGATTCAAAAACTTTTAAAGAAAGTACCAGTTTGTGGCCACTTTATTTTATGACCACGGCTAAATATGAAATGACTCGCGCCTACTTAAATACTCCAACCGAAGTTAAGTAGACTGATGAAATCCATAATAATGTAAACTTTGAGTTAATATGTCTAGGGCTAAGAAAGCACAAGTAGTGATAACTTCGTATTGAGTATTTAGAATTTATTTAAAATATTAGCTGAAGAAAAAAAAAAGAATCCTTTACCAAGAGCAAGTGTGAAGAGAAATATGTCCCTTTCGGACTCCAATGCATTAGTCCATTGACTTTTGTAGATGTCACAAAATTGAAAGCAATTCTCCAATGATCCAAAAGAATGATATGTCATATATATTCTCAAGTACAAGTAGTGACAGACAACATTATTCACATACTATTATGGAATTAACTTAATTGGCGACAACTGTTTCAGAAGTTCATGTTCTTAGTAATGCTACTGCCGAACTTCACAGGTCCATCCAGCAATGACCAAATGAGTCCAGAGAATATAAAAAATATAGTCCAGATTGCACTATCCAACACGTAGAAGGAGCCTAGATGTACATTAGAATATTCAGTTACAACCTACTGTCCAAAAGAGTTGCAAAGCTTGAAAGACAATAGTTCACAATAGCAATGCTTGAAAGAGGTCATCTATGGCACCCACGCGCACTAAAGAAACGTTAAAGCACCAAACTACAGAATAGCTATGTAAAAGATGACAGTAAAGCACCATGTGGGATCCAAGCTAGTCAATTGCATTTAAGAATTTTATTGTAGCTTTAATACTAATTGCTGAAGAACGGTACAACAGAAAAAACAAATACACATTTGCTAGTTTTCTGATATAGGACAGACTGGGCAATAGAAAACAGTAACTTAGAGGAAGCAAAAATATAGAAAACACAAGAATAAAACTAAACAATGGGTTCTGGAAACACTCTAGGGGCTTCCCACCCGAAATTGGCTTCATACCAAAGCTTGGTTTCAAAACAAAGAAAGCCTTTCACAGAAAATTAACTCCCATAAATTTCAATCATAAACTCATAGTCCACCATTAAATTATAATGGGGTATTTATATGGAACTAAACAAACTAGAACTCCTAATCAAAACATAAATAAAACTGAAATCTCTAGTGAACAGCATGATCTTTTATACAATTCCGAATTCCACTGTTGCCCCTAAACAGGTATGAATTTCCTTGTTTATTAACTAATGATTCTTTACAATAGGAGAATCCTATATATACAGTTCCTAGGTAAGTCTAAGTAGGAAAACAATTATAAACTAGGTAGGAAACCGTGGACCTAACTAGGGAAGTATCTACAGAGATCCTAGGACAGTTTTAGGAAGGAATTTGTTGAATTCCTTTGACTTCTGAGATCTGGGAATCAGGGAGATTGATCCTCAATCTCCTGGGATTCCCTTGTATCTTTAACACGCCCCCGCAAGATGGTGGAGCCGTCTGCGACGCCAATCTTGTCACGGAGGAGCTGGAAACGTGGACGCGGCAGGGGTTTGGTGAAAGCATCTGCGAGTTGATCATCAGTGGGAACATGGTGGACCTGAAGAAGACCACGGGTGACCTGATCACGAACGAACTGAAAGTCAATGTTCACATGTTTCATCCTGGAGTGTAGAGCAGGATTGGCACAGTAGAAAGTGGTGCCTAGGTTGTCACAGGAAATAGTGGGTGTTCCTGTGGCCTGAATGCTAAGCTCCCGCATTAGGGATTGAACCCAGAGTAATTCTGCAGTGGTTGAGGCAACAGCCCTGTATTCAGCCTCGGTTGAAGAGCGGGAGACTGACCGTTATTTGCGTGAGCTCCAAGATATTAAGTTACCACCTAGGTAAACAAGATATGCTGTGGTGGACTTGCAGTCGTCATGGTCACCAGCCCAGTCTGCGTCTGAAAAGGCACTGAGTGTGCTGAAGGAATGTGCAACAGCATGTAGATGATGGGTGGCAGTGCGGCGGATGGGAAGACCATAGAGTACTGTGCCCTTGAGGTAGCGTAGAACACGTTTTAGGGCCTGCCAATGAAGGTCCGTGGGAGCATGCATAAATTGGGAGAGGCGGTTGACAGCGTAAGAGACATCCGGGCGGGTTAAGTTTAGGTAATGAAGGCTGCCCACCACTCTACGAAAGAGAGTGGCATCAGTTGGCGGGGATCCATCGTTGAGAAGGAGAGGTGGAGAGACGGCCAAGGGTGTGGACACGGGTTTGGCCCCCTCCATATGCACCATGGTGAGGATATCCTGCAGATATTGATGCTGGGACAGGAAGAGACCATCAGAGGTGGGCAGAACTTTCACACCCAAGAAGTAGTTCAAGGTGCCGAGATCCTTGATAGAAAACCGAGTGGCCAATGTGGTGATGAACTTCGAGATGAAGGAAGAATCACTGCCTGTAACAATAAGGTCGTCAACATAAACTAGGAAGTACAGAACTTGAGAACCTTGCCTGTAGAGGAAAAGAGAGGCATCAGATTTGGCATTGACAAAGCCGTTGGCCAGAAGAAAAGAGTGAAGCTCTTGATACCAGGCCCGAGGTGCCTGTTTGAGACCGTATAGGGCCTTCTTCAGCTGGCAGACATAAGTGGGGTTGTGGGGGTCCACAAACCCAGTAGGTTGTGCCATGTAGACAGTCTCGGTAAGGGTGCCTTGCAGAAATGCATTGTTGACGTCCAGCTGTCGTATGGGCCAACCATGAGTCACACTGAGATGGAGAATCAGTCGAATGGTTGTGGGCTTGACCACTGGGCTGTAAGTAGCAGTGAAGTCCAGTCCTGGGCGTTGGTGATAGCCCTTAGCCACGAGTCTGGCCTTGAATCGATCAACAGCGCCATTGGGCTTCAGTTTGATCCGGAAGACCCATTTGTTGCCAATGACATTCTGGGTAGGCTGAGGAGGGACCAGGACCCATGTGCCATTATGAATGAGGGCATTCAGCTCTTCGGACATGGCAGAGCGCCCCTGTGGGTGTTTCACAGCCTGGGAAACACAAGTGGATTCAAGGAGGGGATGGGCGGTTGCCGTGAGGGCATAGTTGGGAACTTGGGGAAGACAGCCAGTTTTGTTGCGGGTGAGCATAGGATGAGTGGGTGCTGGTGGTGGAGGGGTTAGGGGGGGAGGAGAAGCCGTGGGGGCTGGCTGTGGGGGTGGGGGAGCAGGGGTGTGGGACGGCCGTGAGGACCGCCGTGTATATGTACGAAGGGTAGGTGGTGCAGGGGGCGGAGGTATAGTAGGCGGAGGGGAGGTGCAGCGTCAAGAGCAAGTGAGGAGGTATAGTGGCAGGTTTAGTGATGGAACTAAGGCAGGGGGCGGAGGTATAGTGGTGCTGGTGGTGGTTTGTGGCAGGTTTAGTGATGGAACTAAGGCAGGGGCAGGGGCAGGTGCAGCGTCAAGAGCAAGTGAGGAGGATGAATCCAAGTGGCCTTTAGGGGAAGGTGTTGACTGTGCAGGCACTGGTGAAGCAGCTGAATCAGGAACTGGAAGAGTAGAGACAAGAGGCTGGGAGGAGAGCCATTGGTGGAAGACATCGGAGGAAACATGAGGAACAGAGGACAGGAGACTTAGACCAGGGTAGGTAGACTCATCAAACTGGACATGAAGGGAGACTTTACTCTATAAGCCTATGCTACTATGCTCATTTTTTACTCTATAAGCCTATGCTACTATGCTCATTTTTTACCTAACAACCACCAAACAACAAAAAGCCAATAACTTTAACAAAAGCATTCTCTTTCACTTTCTCGGACTGTTACATCGTGGAGAAGATTATGTAAAAACCCCTCTTATATCAGGACACTTTACAAGAAAGAAAGCTACCACGTGCAAACTTTAAATCTTGGGAAAATTGTTTTGTAAGCGCAGGTGAGGTAGGTGGGTTTCAAAAACTGTCGAAATGGGTGCACCAATGGGGTTTCGGCTAAAGAGGTATAGAAGCTTTTGTTCTATTTAATTAATTAAGATATACAGCAGTAGTGTGTTTTATAAAGACCTAGACTAGACCTAACTAGGAATGAAATAAAGACTATCTAGACTAGGAAGTTTATACATCAGGAAGGAATCAGTATTGATTCCTGTTAACTAATCCCAGCAGATCAGGAAGATTGGATAATCAATCTTCTGTAATCTGGTGGACCCGTGGAGTATCGTTAATACGCTCCCACAAGACGGAGGAGCCATCAGCAATGCCGATCTTGGTGCGCAGTAACTGGAACTGGGGTCTAGGCAGAGGTTTGGTGAGAGCATCGGCCAGCTGGTCATCAGTAGATATGTGGGACACCTGGAGTTGACCACGGGTGACATGATCACGAACAAAGTGATAGTCAATGTCGACATGCTTCATACGGGTGTGAAAAACAGGAGTGGAGCAGTAGTAGGTAGTTCCAATGTTATCACAGGTGATGGTTGGTGTGGCGGAAAGGGTGAAGCCCAGCTCAAGGAGGAGGGACTGGACCCAGATCAGTTCTGCTATGGTGGATGCCACAGCCCGATACTCGGCTTCAGTGGAGGACCTGGAGACTGCACGCTGTTTCCGGGAACTCCAGGAGATGAGGTTGCTACCTAAGTAGACCAAGTAGGCTGTTGTGGACTTGCGGTCATCCTGGTCCCCAGCCCAATCAGCATCCGAATAGGCATGTAGAGAGAGTGACAGCATGGAGATTGGAGATGGTCTTACGATGGAGGTGGAGGCCAAAAAATAGGGCCCCCTTTAAGTAATGAAGGACCCGTTTGAGAGCTTGCCAGTGGAGATCGGTTGGGGCATGCATAAACTGGGAGAGTTTATTGACAACAAATGAAACATCAGGTCGTGTCAAGCTTAGGTATTGCAAACTCCCGACAAGGCGGCGGAACAGGGTGGCATCTGCTGGTGGAGAGCCATCATGCAGGTGCAATGGAGGGGAAACCGCCACGGGAGTGGCCACAGGCTTGGCTCCATCCATGCGGGCCAAGTGGAGCAGGTCATGGATATACTTGTGCTGTGATAGGAAGAGGCCATGAACAGTAGGAATGACCTCCACGCCTAGGAAATAGTGAAGGTCACCAAGGTCCTTAACAGAGAATCGGGTGGCCAGAGCTTGGATGAATTGAGAAAGGAGCATTTGATTGTTCCCTGACACAATTAGGTCATCAACATAAACCAAAAAAAACAGAGTGCTGGAACCTTGTCTGAGGAGAAAGAGGGAGGTATCCGAGCTGGCGTGCACAAATCCTTGTGTGAGCAGGAAGGACTGAAGCTCGGTGTACCAGGCCCGGGGGGCCTGTTTTAGGCCATAAATGGCCTTGCGGAGCCTGCACACGTGTGTGAGATGCTGCTGGTTCACAAACCCAGCAGGCTGGGCCATGTAAACATCCTCATGGAGAGTGTCGTGGAGGAAGGCATTGTTGACGTCCAACTGTCGGATAGGCCAACCACTGGTTACAGCCAAGTGTATGACCACACTGATGGTGGTTGGCTTGACCACAGGACTGAAGGTGTCCGTGAAATCCACTCCCGGGCGCTGATGGTACCCTTTAGCAACAAGGCGGGCCTTGAAGCAGTCTACGTCACCAGTAGGAGTCCGCTTAATCCGGAAGACCCACTTGTTCCCAACAATATTCTGACTTGGGTGAGAGGGAACAAGCTCCCAAGTCCCATTCTTTATGAGAACATTCAGCTTATTGTTGACATGGCTGCTCGCCATTCAGGGTCTTTCTTGGCTTGAGATACACAGGTGGGCTCGGCCAAGGAAGGTAGATGGTGCTTGGTGGCAGTGAGAGCATAGGAGGGAACTGGTTTGACAGTTCCTGTTGGAGTTCGGGTTAACATAGGGTGCGTTATGGTGGGTTGGAGGGGGGGGGGGGGGGGGGGGACTCGGGGGAGGGGGGGAGGTCGGGGGCGCCTGGTGTAGGTGTGCAGGGGAGGTTGCGGGGGAGCACTAGTGGTCTAAAAAGGGGCAGTAGGGGCTGCGGCAGAGGCAACAGGAGGGCTGCTGGTGGCAGGGAGCAGAGGTGCAGGTTGTGGGACCGGAGCAGGGGGCGATGCTTCTGCAAGTTCCTGCAAGGATGATGTGCTGAGAGGGTCTCGTTGGTGAGCAGGAAATGGCGCTGGTGGAGGTGACGTGACAGATGGCTGGTGGGGAATATGTGTGACAGGAGGAACAGTAGAGAGCCACATGGTAGAGGTTTCAGGGGACACACTAGTGGATAGGGAGAGGGAGGTGGTGGAAGGGAAGGTAGTCTCATCAAACTGTACATGGCGGGAGGTGTAGAGTTTGTTGGTGGATGGGTCATAGCATAGGTAGACACTTTGGTGCAGGGAATAGCCAAGGAAGAGGCAGGGCTGAGAACGAGGCTGCAGTTTGTTGGAGGTATATGGCCTGAGCCATGGATAACAGAGGCAGCCAAAAGTCCGGAGTTTGGCATAATTGGGAGTGGCATTGAAAAGAGCAATGTATGGACATTGGCTTTGTAGGAGGGGAGTGGGGAGGCGATTGATAAGGTAGACAGCCGTCTTGAAGGCATAGGACCAGTAGGTGAGGGGGAGGCGGGCTTGATGAAGGAGTGTGAGACCAGTTTCAACAATGTGTCTATGACATCTTTCGGCTGCACCATTGTGCTAAGGAGCGTAGGGAGGGGTGAGAAGATGATTGATACCATTTTCAGCAAGAAATGGTTTCAGTTTGATGAATTCACCACCACCATCGGTGTAAAGAGAGATGATGGGCGAATTAAAGTACTTTTCAACCAAGGTTTTGAAGACTTTGAAGGTTGGATAAACATCTGATTTTTTTCGAAGTGGGTACAGCCAAGTATATTTCGTAAAATGGTCAACAAGTATAAGATAGTAGGAAAAACCATCGATGGAGGTGTAGGGGGCAGGTCCCCACACATCACTATAGATTAAATCCAGAGGACGAGTGCTATTTAAGGACGAAATGCCAAAGGGTTGGCAATGACTTTTATTGCAAGCACAGGAATTACACATAGGTTCTAGAAATTTGGAAGAAAAATGAACATGAAACTGACTTAAGACAATTTTGAGGGTTTTGGACTGGGGGTGACCAAGACGACGATGCCAAAGGTGAGGGGAAACTGTCACGGCCACCATTGCTTGAGGCTTGTGAAGATGAGCACGCGACCACTCGTACACATCATCCTTACTCGGGCCTTGTAGGAGAACCGACCCCGTGCTGAAATCCTTCACATGAAAATAACCAGAAAACAGTTCAATAGAGGTATTATTCTGCTTATTAAACTGAGAAATGGAAATTAAGTTGCAGGTCATGGATGGAGCACATAGGACATTTTTAAGGTGGAAAAGGGGGAGGGGGGAGGTGGGAGAAGGAAGTAATGAGGCGCCGGTATGAGTAATAAGGAGGCCATTACCCTCACCTTCAGTAATAATGAGTAATAAGAAGGAATTACACATCAGGACCGTTGTAGCTGGTAGCATCAGAGAGGTGGTGGGAGCTGGTTGCTACATGATGGGATGCTCCCGAATCAAGAAGCCAGCCAGAGGAGGAGGCCTGAGTGGCTAGATTGGCCACTAGAGGTGGCGGGGCAGATTGCTGAAGGTGAGCGCAGCGCTTACCACTGTGGCCTTGAGTGCCACACCATTGACAATAGCCACGGTATCTAGTGGGCTGGGAGGATGAGCGACGGGAACTGTCATTGGACTGTTGGTGGGGCCGATTTCCAGGGAAACGGTGGTTGTCCATGGGCTGAAAGTGAGACCGTTGGCCAGAGGAGCCCCTAATGTTGCGATTGGAAGGGTAACCGCGAAAGGATTGAGTTGGGTGGGCTGTTATTGGAGGAGTGGGTGTTGCGTGGGCTGCACGTTTGGAAGCAGCCTCATGCTGAACAAGCATATCATGAAGGTTTTCAAAGGGGATAGTGGTGTCCCTGGACCGCACAGCTGCTGCAATTTTTCTAAATTCAGGTCCAACTCCATTAAGAACATGGAGAAGAAGGTCATCGTCAGACAGTGGTCTGTCAATGGCAGCCAGCTCATCTGCAAGAACCCTAATTTCCTGCAGGTATTCAGAAACTGGGCGGGAATCTTGCCTCAGAAGGGTCAGCCGTTCCTTGAGGCCAAGGACACGAGCACTGGCTTTGCTGGCATAGAGGTAAGTGAGCCGTGCCCAGGCAGTGGCTGAAGTTGGTGCAGCGGCAATGAGTTGAATCACTTGAGGGGAGACGGAGGCCAGAATGGCATGAAGCAGGAGTTGATCCTGACGAACCCAAAAATCATGAAGGGTTGTTTCTGTGGTGGGTGGGCAGGGTCGAGAGCCATCAACATAGCCCATGAGATCATACCCTCGAAGCAGGGCATTGAATTGAGCTCGCCACGGAAAGAAGGTGGTGGCAGTAAGCTTGACGGGAAGTTGTGCTGCAGTGTTGATGGTGACGAGGGTGGGAAGATTAGGGTTTGGGTCACCGGCGGTTGGTGGAAGGGTGGGATTGACAGGGGCGGCAGTGGTTTGAGCAGCAACAGCAGTGGGTTGGGCGGCCATGGATTAGGGTTTGTTTTTTTTTTCCTAGGGTTTGCTCGGTGGAGCTTTTAGAACTCTGATACCATAAAGAGGTATAAAAGCTTAATATCGGCCAGCTTAATTGAAAGACCAAATGAGCCTGAGATAATGACAAACTGAAAGGTATCAACAATCAAGAGGAGGGAGCTGATGTTGATTCAAAATGAAAACCCGATTCAAAGTTTGCAATAGTTGAAAACTAAATCATATTTGAAGACATGATATTTCACTAGTAATTTATAACTTTAATGCACTACCAAACTTGGGAAAGATTTTCAGTTAATACCTTTTTACAATGACTTCCCTATGCCAGAACCGTAAAAATATCCCTAAAAACAATTAGGGATGGCAAGTATCAAGACTAGGATAGCACAAAAGGAAGATGGCAAGTAAAAATATCCATCGTGTTGTACTTGACTTCAAATTAATTTATGCAATGCAATGGAAGATGGAGCAATGAAAATCCAGGGAATGCTCCAGGGTCAACAGCCTCCCTCAATTAAACTTAGGGCATGTTTACTTACTGGGAATGGGAATAGTGGGCAATCGAAGAAGCTGGCAATCAGAGAAGTGGGTAATCATTCTCATTGAGGTGTTTACTAACTATATAGAATCAGAACATTAATGGGAATGATTTTCATTGTTATTGTTTACTAATTATTATGAATCAGAATAAAAACTAATTGATTACTAAGATGCCCTTTTATTACTAAATGGTTGATATGAAAAAAAATTTACTCATTGACGAAAAAATAAATAAAAAAATAAATAAAACAAGAGACAACATTTAGGGATGCCACTTGACTAAGATGCTAATCGATCCCTAGATCCATTATATAAGATGCTAATTGATGGTGGTGACTTGATGATGGTATTGACACCATCATTATCATCATCCAATTTTAAAACAATAAAATCACATCTTTGAACTTGTTTGGTGTTCTTAAGCTTTATTATGTGTTAATTCCATGTGGATTTGTTTTAGGTAATTGACGGCGATATGCTGCAAAAAATGAACTTTGTAATTTACTCTGGCTAAACTTTGTAATTATTGGAAAAAAATGTAGGGAAATTTTGGTACATAACAAATTAAAATAGGTAATGGGAATCATTAACACCTCCCCTTAGTTAATCCCATTACCCATTTTGAGGTAATGGCAATAAGGATTTCAACTAAGGAAAAAAAAAATCTAATTGTGCAAGTAAGCAGAGGAGTACTTCATAATGGTAATCATTGCCTTTAATTTGATTCCCATTACCCCGAAGTAAAAACACCCTTAGACCGAGCCTATGATCAAATAGGTCGGAAGTCATTTCTTAGACATAAAATCCTACAACTAGCTATAGGTGTGTGATATTTCTCTATCAGAATGTGATGGTTAATTATGAGATTGACATGTATAAGAAATGACTTTAAGCTATAATTATGAAACAGGAAAAGATTGGGTTTGTAGACCCAATCTAAGTTTAATTTGAAGGAAACCTTTATACATGACATCTGAAGCTTAATCGGAGGGTATGTATAGTTGGCATGTCTCATAATTAACTATAGGTGTCATGCAATAGTTAAATAATTTGGCACGACGCTGACAAACTTGGATCCACTCTAGGTCAACCTGTTCTACATATGCCAGCAGGTAAGAAGAACTTCTTTGAGTAAATTTTTAAACAGCTTACAAACTAGCCCCTGTTACATGTTTATTGATAAAGTTCAAACTCCAATGTACCCCTCCTAAGGACATTGTTTAGACAGCTGATATATTGTTATTGTGACATAGAGACTGAAAATAAATAACCTTCAAACGCATCTGTAAATTGAGACAAAGGAGAAAGTGTTATAATTATATGTACTTGTACTTTGATGAGCATTATCTATTATTGTTTGAACTTAGCTCCTGCATCAGCACATCAAGCTAATACCATCCTATGGTCAACCCCATCCCACATGTGGTGTGGCAGGGTAGACAAAGAGAAGCATATAGGATCAGCCTCACCTGCACCTTGAAAATGAACAAAATGCTACTGAAGATTATCTGAGACCTTCAACAACTAGAGCTCTAAGACCAGGTTACACATCCACTGGAAACATATCCTCTCAAAAAAAGGGCCAACAATCTCTATCAACTAACACCTTTGACTCCTTAAATGAGTTCTCCTTTTGTGCTATGAGCCTATGATGGGTCTTCTTTGCATCCATGGCATGCACTCACTGTTTTTGACATTCTTTTTTTTTTCCTATAACTCTATTTAAATAACCCTTATTCATGAAAAATTTGAGCTGTCGAAAATCAAATAGACTTCAATTATCTAAGCTGCTGAAGAGTAATCCTCATGGACTGTTTTTATCCTTTGGCTTTTGCTTTCATTATTTCACTACATAACATTGAACAAAGGAAACTACTTACACTTACAGCAAAAAGACAGCAACGAAATCTAAGTCAACCATCGCCTAAATGGTTTTTTTTCGTGGCGGGAGGCAACTGCTTCCAGCCTTGTGTGGCTCTATCCTTTGACTGTCAATACAAAATCTAACACATTTCCTAAAGCTGATTTCCTTGTGACAGAGACTCAATTCAGATCCAAGAAAGACCCACAGTGTCATTCCAAAGGAAAATCAAACAGGTTAACCTAGAAGTAGATCACTACTCCAAAAAAAAAATTATTAAATACAAAAAGAAAAATAGATAGTTCATCAAAAACAACATACCATTGTGGTTAGTGGAATATTATATATGTGCTTATTTTCATGATGTTGCTACGCTAAAAAAAACTATAGCGGGCCACAATATACGGAAGATATACAAGTTCTGAAATTTTAGGAACCTATGCAGACCAAATATAAAGCTGCAGTCACCCACAAATTTTTCACGCATACTTCCACTTAATCATTTTGATGGAGCTGAGAACCATCCCCTATCCCCTCCCCGTCATGTAATGTACACATATGAGTACAGTCTACTTCATTTGTGCAGTGCAACACTTAATTCCAAACTCCAAATCATTTTCAGTCACTAGTAAATTGTAATCAAATAAATCACAAAGAAAAATAAAATCATTTGAGCATTTATCTTACTCAAAATATAAACATATATCTTTTATACGAATATTTGTGCATACATACAACTCTATCCTTGCAATGAGATCTCCATTTCGCCATTTCAACTCTTAGTCTACAATCACACACCTATCTGAATAATTCTTAAACCAAAAAATGATTAACCAGTTAAAGTTAAGAATGAGACTAACCATGAGGGACGTGGGTAAGATTGACCCCAGTAGACGACAAGGCCTCCTGGTTGGCCCTTGATAGCTGCAACATGTCCCCGAAAGCCGTGATCTGAATGGGACCCTTTATCCCATTGACCCTGATAGCCGCAGTGATTGCATGCGCTACCCTAAACACGTTGATACCGGCCGGCAAATTGCAGTTCTCAAAGTCCCACCAAACCGAAACCCTCACGTTGCGAACCTCCTCGTCGTGGTGGCGTCTGAAAGAAGAGTGAGTGTGAAAATTCTGAGCCGACGAAGAGGTTGAGAAACGGGAAATGGGAAGAAAAAAAGAAGCAGATAGCGAAAAGGAAGAGAAGCGACAGAAGGTTGTTGGAGATCTGGGTCTCATGGTTGGGGGGATGAGAATTAGGGATAAGGTTTAGGTTAATGGTATTGAGATGGAAATGAGGAATGGGTATTGTCATTTCAATATTTCATGCTGGTTATTTGGTGTTGGAGAAAAAATGTGGAGATCGGTTTCTGCAAGTGAGGGTTTAGGGTGGAAGAGGAAGGTGATCTAAAACCTCTAGGCTCATGCGGTATGCTTGGACTGGGCTTTTTTCCTGGGCTTTTTCCCCCGCTTTGGGCTAACTTTTTTTATTTGTTCATTACAGGAAAGGAGGAATTTAAAAAAATGATTCCGAGAGTTTATCATCGGAGTTCAAACTTGAAATTAATTGTCTACAAGTTAACACTAAAATTAACTGAATTAAACCCATTGCTAACCTTTAATTATAAGGTTATTTAGACACGTTTTTAGTGACTATATTGATATGTCAGTTTATGAACGGTTTAATATAAACACAAAATGATTTAATTTATTGAAATAACACAATTAATTGATTTCCACGTTGAAAGCACAATTTATTAAAATAACACATCAATGTGGTAACCATATAAATATTGGGTATCAACATCACCCAACGAGCATCAAACTCGAGGTCTCGCAAATAATAATTAAAGAGGAATACCACTAAGTCATATGATAGGACCCGCTCCTAAAACATTTTGATAATCGCGCTATGTCCTACTCTCGTCTAACAACGATCCCAAAATACCGAGTTACCCTCAACTCTTGTCAGACAAGGGAAACTCATATTGTCTTACCGTTCATGCCTCCGCCTCTCGATCCGTCCCAATTTTCGTGCAATGGCCTGAAAAGTTATCAAAATTATGAAAAATGTGTGAGTGGACAAAAATATTTATTTAAAAAACATTTTCCAAGGAAAATGAACAATTACCCTCAATTTTCTAAAATGCATAGAATAAGATGCAAAGAATCGAATTTTAAATCGAACAAATCAGATCATAAACTGTGGGACCACAAAATCATAAAATACCAGGAAATGGTCTGTGGTCATGATCATCAAATAATATAAAATGACATCGACACAAGTATCGATAAGGTAAAGCAAAATCAAGCAATCCAATAAATCAAACCACAACTGATACCAATCGCATATCAGTAAATCAAATCAATGTGAAACACATCTGAACACAAGCATCAATAACCAAATATAACCAGCAAATACCAGTAACTCAACCGACCAACCAATCATTAATGCTCAAACATCAGTCACCATATCATATCCGCACTACTAATAGGCAAACCACTCGGAAAAATAGAGTCGAGCTCTGAACGTATGAGTAGAGACTCAGGAAAACAAAGCGAAGCTTTGGACATCTGAGTCTTAATCACATCACTAGTCTCAGGAAAACGAAGTCGTTCTCCGGACATCTGAGAAGTAATCAAATCTCCACCCTCAGGAAACAGAGTCGTTCTCCGAACGTTTGAACGCTAATCAAATACGTAGTTCTTGATTAGTTCCAGCCATCGTCTTTATCTCAAATTCAACTCCTTCTGAGTGAATATGTATTTTAAACTCTGATGGTCTGTAAAGATCCTACACTTCTCCCCGTATAAGTAGTGTCTCCAGATCTTCAGGGCATGCACCACCGCTGTCAACTCCAAATCATGAGTAAGGTATTTCGCCTCATGTGATTTCAACTGTCAGGAGGCATAGGCTATAACTCTCATGTGCTGCATCAACACGCAGCCCAAGCCGTGTAAAGATACATCTCTATAAACCACGAATTCCCCGGTATCATCTGGTAACGCTAAAATTGGTGGAGTGGTCAGTCGTTTCTTCAATTCCTAGAAGCTGTTCTCACAGTGCTCATTCCAAACAAAATTAACTCCCTTCCTTGTCAAGCGGGTTAATGGGGCAGCAATCGTAGAGAAACATTCCACAAAACTTCTATAATAACCAGCCAAACCAATAAAGTTGCGGACCTCTGTCACAGTCTTCAGTTGTTCCCAGTTGGTGATCGCCTCAGTCTTCTAGGGATCCACACTAATCCCTTCCTCTGAAATGATGTGGCCTAGGAATCCAATGTTGTTTAGCCAAAACTGACACTTACTTAGCTTTGCAAATAATTGGTTCCTCCTCAACCTTGTCAGTACCAACCTCAGGTGTTTCTCATGCGCCTTAGCACTCTTTGAATACACCAAGATGTCGTCAATGAACACAATTACAAATCGGTCCAGATAAGACTTGAACACCTGATTCATTAAATCCATTAATGTCGCTCGTCCATTCGTCAATCCGAAAGGCATTACCAAAAACTCAAAATTCCCGTAACGGGTCCTGAAAGCTGTCTTTAGAATGTCGTCCGCGGCGATCTGTAACTGATGGTATCGTGACCTCAAGTCAATCTTGGAGAAGTACTCGCCCCTCTCAACTGATCGAAAAGGTCATCTATCCTGGGAAAGGGATATTTATTCCTTACTGTCACCTTATTTAACTGTCGGTAATCTACACATAGCCCTAAGACTACCCTCTTTGTTTCTTACGAATAGAACCGGTGATCCCCACGGTGAAGCACTGGGTCGGATGAACCGCAATTTCAATAACTCCTGTAATTGTTCCCTTAGTTCCCTCAATTCTGCAGGTGTCATACGGTAAGGTGCTTATACAATAGGCCATGTACCTAGAAGTAGCTCGATCGTAAACTCGATTTCTCGATGTTGTAGCAATCCTGGTAGATCTTCTGGAAAAACATCTGGGAAGTCCCGTACCACTGGTATATCGTCCGCACTTGGCAGGGTAACACTCGTATCCACCACGTGAGCTAAGTAACCCTAACAACCCTTCCTCAGTAACTTTTGAGTTGTAAGGGCCGAAATGATTCCCGGTGAGGAATTCAACAAATCTCCCTAGAACGTCACCTCAGGTAAGCCTAGACTTCGAATCAGCACTTTCTTGTTGCTACAGTCCATCAGGACCCCATATTCTAACAACCAATCCATGTCGAGTATCACATCGAAGTCATGTAAATCCATAAGTATCAAGTCCGCCAACAACTTAACCTCCCCCACTCTTACAGGGCAATCCCTCAATACTTGGTTTACCACGTGAACCTCGCCAGTCGGGGTACCTACACCCAACTCACCCCCAAGTGCAGATAGTTCTCGATCTATTAACCCAGCACAGCCCCATGAAATGAGAAAATGTGTAGCTCCCGGGTCCATCAATATACGTGCAGATACATCAGAGATAGTAAGTGTACCTGTCACCACTCCAGGAGTAGTCCTGGCCTCCTGCTTGGTAACTACAAAGACTCGAGCATGAGGTCTCGATGCACGACCACTCTCTCGCGGTCCCCTGTAGCCTCCCCAGGCTCTGCCCTGGCCTCTGCCCCCAGCAGCATCCACGTGGTACTCTGAGTCTGTCTGGTTACACTGCCACCAGTCCACTATAAGCAAGCTCTCAAGATGTGGCCTCGCTCGCCACAAGTGTAGCAGGTAAAATCCCTTGACCTGCCGGTGGATCCAACCGAAGAGCTACTGTACTGAGGTCCTTTATAACCCAATCCTCAGGCTCCCCCGAATCTACCGAAGCAGTCACTGTTTGGTCTTCCACCACTGAACGACGAAGATCCACCACTGAACCGACCTCCTTCAGTGCCCTGTGGCCCGAAGATCCCGCAAAAAAATGATCTCTGCGTCGTCCACCATCAAAGTCCTGCTGGCAGGCTGTCTAGCTCTCCTCCAGCCTGACCGCAGCATCGATAAAGTCTCAAAGTATGGAGAAGGAACCTGAAGTAGATGTCACCATGGCCCGGATATCACCTCTCAGACCCAGTTCAAACCGTCTACACCTGTCTAACTCTGTCCCCCACAAAAGCAGCTGCAAAAAGCGACAACCTCTGAAACTTCTGTTCATACTAGAAGACGGTCATGTTTCCCTGTTGGAGTTGTAGAAACTCAATTTCCTTGGCGTAGCGGGCGTCGCGGAAGGAGCGGGGATAGTACTGCTCCAGGAATCGCGTCCTAAACGTATCCCAAGTCACCGTCATGGCAACCCAGCCTGACAACTCCAAAGTATACCACTACTCATAAGCATCTCCATCAAGTAGGAAGGTGGCCAACATAACTCTCTGTCTAGGGGGCAGGGTATCACTAGGAAATCTTTTCCAGCCTCACAATCCAACGGTGGGCAATCTCGAGATCGGCCTGACCACTAAACACAGTAGCACCCAAATGGCGTGCCTGCTCAATCAAAGAACTCCCAACACTCGAACCTCCTGAATCTCCCTCGAGACCAATGTTCCGGTGGTGTAGGGGTAGCTCATCTCAGGGGCATACTTAACTGTTAGAAGTCATAAACAATAATATTAGTACGACATAACACGCGTATCAATGTACCAAGTACATACCGCTTGCCTAATGCTCTATTCTGATACCAACTTGACAGGACCTGCCCCAATCCCCCTGGGGGCAGGGCCTACATTCGTCTAACATAAGACCCACAATACCACAACTGTAACGCCCCGGAAATTCGGAAAATGTAATTTTGAAAAATAATAAATAAAATGACGTTTTTATCCCTGCGAATAGTGTGGTCAATTTGTTGACTTTTTTATTGGAAGGTCGAACGGACGTTGATCAATAACCGGGACGTAGTTCAGGACGTCACGACTTCATAGACATGTGGCACATTCGATTCGGACGCTCAAGGTGAAAGTTATGACGTTCGGAAGTCTAAGGGCATTTTCGTAATTTGGACGAAATAGGGGTAAAAGTTGACTTTTTGAAATACATTGGTTTTTCATACGACTCGAAGATCGTTAGGTAGGTCTCGATGCCCTGAGTACAACGACAAGTGGCACGCGTCAACCAGACGTCGGATGACCAAGTTACGGGTCACGGAAGATGAGGGGCATTTTGGTAATTATTGAGCTGAGGGAAAAATGGTAATTTTGTAAGCGGTTACTATACACCACCATGGAACAGAGTGTGCACGGCCATGCCGTGAGTGCCCTGCACGATTCCATTGTTTAATCCTAATTGTGGATGGCCATAGTGAATTGTTTAAGTGTTTTGAGGTGTTGGAAGCATTCAATCATGGCCTGGACAGAAGCAGAGCACGGAGAGAGTTTTAAAAATTGGCTGGGTTCTGTGTTGAGGGGAAGAATCTCCAGAGCACTTATGAGTGTCTCCCATGGGTTGCCGTTCATTCTGAAGCATTAGCTGAGTGTGGTGAGTGAGGGTTTCATTTTGGAACCAGAGTGAGAGCGGAGAGTCTGAAAAAATCAGAGAAAAATTGAGTTTCTGGGAATTGGTGGGAAAACTTGGTTATCAATTTTTGAGGCCAGTTGATCGAAATCAAGGATCGTGTTAGTCTTCTGGGTTCACTACGAACTCAACCACGAAAGAATTGAAGGAGTTTGATCTGGTTTGTCCAGGAACTCAAGTTCCAGTTTCTGGAAAATCGCAGTGCTGAGGTCGACGACTTCCAGGTGAGTTCTTGTTCAATTGGTTGTGTTAAAGTGTTAGTCTAGGTCCCCTTAAGCTTATGTCTGAGTTAATTTGGGAATGGGACTAAGTTGGGTAAGTTACAAGCGACGACCCGTTCGATTGTTACAGTTTGGATGGATCGATTTAGGGCATGTCGAGGTTAATCAAGGACACAAAACTGAAATTAATTGGTTAGAGAAGATGCTAGGATCAAAAACGAAGGGAATCTAGTTAGAATTGAAGGGTAATTAGGCGGGTCGAGTCGCGGGTTGAAGGCCCCATTAGCAGGCGAGTGGCCTTCACGCGCAACCACTTTAGGGGGCGCGTGACGGCGCGTGTGACCTCATCTCTGATCACGATCAACATGACTTTTTATCCTCTCCTCATTCTGAACATTTTTTATTTAAAGTTCAAGTTGATCGGGTGTCGTTTGGGATAGTTTCGAGGGTTCGGAAGGTTTAGGCTTTGAGTTTAATTACGTCGAAAAATACGGAAAAATTAGGGAAATTAATACGAGCTTTCTGGGAATGTTAGTAACCCTTCTTGCACCTTTTTACAGTCCCGGACGTTTCCGAAGCTAACGAGGAACACACGGGGTGCGATTGACGCGTCCAAAAACCGTGAGTGGACTTTTAATTTTCAACCGTGCATGCATGACTATTTTTACTCCTTTGTTTATGTTTTCATATATGATTTTATGTTGATAATCATGATATTTTGGCTTTACATAATTTCACGCTTTTCAAGGTAATTATCGTATTTTACGCATTTCGAGGTTACGGTTTTCTCCTGTGGATGAATGATGGTTTGATGAAGTAAATTGAGATGATTATGCATGTTACGTATTTATGATTTGTTGATTAAATTTGTGAAATAATTTTTCAGAAATTGTATGTGAAATCCGGACATAAGTCCTATTATGACGGTATATGCTTTTGGAATGATTTTTGGGAAACGGATCACGAGGGATCCTTTTATTGTGCTTTATAAAATGGTTTTGGGTTTAAAGACCCGGTATGATTGTTGGATCTGATTTTGGGTTTAAAGACCCGGTTAATTGATGACGGGGGCAGGCCTGAATTGGGTTTAAAGACCCGGATTGAGTTTAAAGACTCGTGAGTTTAAAGACTCGATTAATGTGATACCCCCGAGGCCTATTAATTATGTTTTGAGTTTAAAGACTCGTTGATATCCCGGGAAGGCTTGATATTGAGTTTAAAGACTCGGATGGATCCAACGGCTTGATTGTGATTATTATTTCAGTTTTACATGACTTGGTTTGATTAATGTTTCGAAAAGACGATTTCTGGTTTTTGATGATATTATATTATTTTATACGAATTTATGACTGTTTGCTGTAATGTCTTCCATATGATACGGAAAAAGGGATTTCGAATGTTTAGTATGCGGTTTTTGAATATCCGGTTATGCATGCGTATTATAAAACTGGAGGGCAAACCCCGATTTCCTTAAACTGTTTTCTGTAAACTTTAATTTTAGTCCACTCACACTTTGCTGTTTTAAATACCCTCCAGGTCGTGGTACAAGTTCGGGGGCTAGCGCCGAGGCAGAGGTAGAGGCATAAAGTTTTCCGTTGCAGAGTAGTTAGTTCGCAGAGTAGGATTTGAACTTATTCTTGTTTTGCAATATTATGGCTCTGTGAAACTATGGACTTAGTGTCCAGTCAGTTGTATTATTTAATCTCCCTGGTCCGACAGTGGGTGTGATGTAATTTAATTTGGTTTTCTAGTCTTTTGCGTTCGACTGTCAGACGGGAGCAGGATGCTTCCCGATTATCGAGGCGATAATCGGGGTGGGTCCTGTCTGTCAGGACCCATCTCGGTTCCACCCCGAAATCCGAGGTAAATCCTGCTCTCGTCTGACACCCCGACATAAAAATCAAAGTAACCTCACGAAAAACCACCAAACTACATGCCAGACGCAGGAGAAAATTTAAACATCCCGAAGTCAAAGTTTTACAGAGCATAGTACCAAATATAAAGGAAAGAAAAACGATAAACAAGGTATATGCACAACGGAAAATGTAAAGCACTCCGGGGTCACTCTCGAGTATTCTATGCCTCCGACGCTGCCTCAACGTCAACCCCCGCGCTAGCTCCACGACCTGGAGGGCAATTTAAAACAGAAGGTGTGAGTGGGCCATAAATAAAAGAAGAGTTTCCAAAGCCATTTCATAAGAAAACCAGGGTTTTAGCCCTCCGTTTTGAAAACACACATGCATAACCCATTTGTAGAAAACAGTTATAAATCACATAAAGATCATCATAAAAACATAATTGAAAGCAGTTACAAAAATCATGTCATAAACATCATAAAACCATATCATAAAACATAAGTCTCAAACAATCATTATCCGATCAAACCTGCTGGACCTATCCGAGTCTTTAAACTCCTGAGTCTTTAAACTTAATCCAGGCCTCAATAATATCCGAGTATTTAAACTCCCGAGTCTTTAAACTCAACAGGCCTACGAGGGAAATATCAATATATCCGAGTCTTTAAACTCCCGAGTCTTTAAACCCAATCCGGGCCCGTCCCCCGTCAATCACAATATCCGGGTCTTTAAACCCAATATCCAGATCCAGAAAATCCAATCAAAACCATTTGAAAAACCATTTCTAAATCCACATCCAAACCCGAATCCGAAATCACCGGTCTGAAGCCCTTCCGGCGTCCAGAACCGTCATTCCGAACCCAAATCCGGAAATCCCACGTTTCAACTTTAAAACCAAATTCCGATTTTCGAAATCCGATTTCAAAACCGAAAACCTCGATTATCAAATCACGTCTCAAAATCCATTTAATATCATTGAAAACCACTCATCGTTTGAAAACCCCAATTCATGGCATCAAAATCAGAATCCAAACTTTTCTCGTAAAACGTGGTGAAAATCGTACTTTATCGAAAAACGTGCAATTATGTAAAACCAACATAGCATATTCAAAAATCAAGAAATCACATGTAAAACCATCAAACAATGATAGAAAAACAGTTATGCATGCTCGAGTTTAGAGAAGGGGTCCACTCACAGTCACCGGCACGTCACTCGCGCCCCGTACGTCCCATACTTTCCTCAGCCTCCTCGGGAAGTCCCGATCCTGTCACAAGTCACCAATGTACGTCACTAACACGTCTACTAAGACTCTCCTAATTTTCCTCAAAAATCCCCGGATCCTAAACGTAACGAACCGGAACCCTAAACCTTCAACCTCGCGGAACCAACCTCGCGGAATTAACCTCAAACGACGTCTGAATAACCCGAAACCTATTCCACTAGACTCGTTACAACCTCTAGACCAAAAACCTAGTTGACACCTTCCCCAAAAACCACCGCACGCGCCTCCACGCGCCGTCCAAAGTGGCTGCGCGCGGGCCTCACGCGCCTGCACACAGTCACTGTTCATCGTCGTCTTTAACGGGTGAACCGGTCTGAACCGGCGTACCCGATTCTCCACCGTTACTTCACCATTTCGACTCCTCTGTTCACCAGTCTCTTCGTCCAGTCCTAAGCAACCTATTACCCTCACTCTAACACGACGACTAAGCCTCTAGATTATCGTCCCAAACTCGACACCGTAACCCGTTCTGTCCCCTGTTTCACAATCCGGCCACCCAAGTCCTCCCCCGTCACGGTGGCTACACTAAACAACTCCTATGACCTCACTGAGTCTCACACAACTCACCAAAACCCTCGACTCATACTCAAAACCCACGACTAATGGTTTGAACCTAAACAGCAAAACAGAGCATTTGAAAGGGAACTAGAAATTACCTGTGCTCAGGCCGCCGCCGTGAGCTCCGCTGGGTCTGTTCTACTCTCCTTCGTCCTCCCAACGCCACCATGGGTCCAAGTTGAGGATTTGGGCAACACACGGTTGCACCACCACCAAACTTCTTCTCTGTTTCTCCCTGAGAACTCACACCGTACACACTCAAATTCCTCACGACACTCTTACTAAAAATCACTCCTCAACTCCCTCTAAATCTCTTTTCTCACTCAACAATTCACCACTACTCACATCACTTTTCACCTGATCGATTTTTCCTTCTAAGCCTCACTCTGTTTCTCACTTGTTCGAACACACACGAGCACACACGACACAAACCGTTTAATTGAACCGTGAAAAATCCTAGCAACCTCAAGCCCAACCCCACTCGTCACAACCCTGTGGTCCCAAACCAAAATATCCCCATCTCCACTGTACACTTGTCCTGATCCCATTTGCACAAATCCCAATGTGCAAATGACCAAAATACCCCTCCTTTGAGTCAAAATTACAATTATGCCCTTACCGTTTTAGACCCGTATCTTACGCATCCTAGGTCCGATGAACACGTGCCGCCTATCGTTGAACTCATGACGACGAGATCTACCTAACGGTCCTAGGTCAACGTGTCAAAACCTGATCGTACGAAAAGTCAACTCTCCCCCTTATTTTAACCAAATTACGGTTATGCCCTCAACCTTTCGAACATCATAACTTCCTCCTCGGATGTCAGAATCGGGCGTGACACATGTCTACGGATTCGTGACTTCCCAAACTACGTCACGATCACCGGTCAATACCCAATTGACCCGCCCGAACTAAAAGTCAACTATTTACCCAACCTAGGGGCAAAATCGTCATTCTACGCTAACGGACCTATCGGAACCAACTAACCACCGATTAAGCTTACTAATCCTTCACTAAACACCGTCTTAACCCTAATTTCTGGGACGGGTCCTTACAACCTACCCTCCGTAAAAGAATTTCGTCCCCGAAATTCCACAACTCGTTCCCAACACCTGGGTCTCCTACCCGGGGATCAACATTGGTGCAACAACAACTACTCCTGGGTTTCCGATCTATCATCTCCACCTTGGGTATTTCACACCATCCCCAACTACTAGTTCACCACTCCTGACCCTTTCTTAGTACGACTAGAACTTCAAGATGTACGCAAGGGAAACTCTGTGAACAGAAAACAAAGGTATTTTAAAATACCTCATATAGAGTACCCAATAGAATTCATAGAGTACATCCTCACGTACTACCACCTCACCTTTCAGAACCCAACTCAAATCCTAACCTAGAACAAGCTAGTCCAAACAGGAAATCCTACCTACTGGCTCACTCCCTCGCTGTCACACCCCTCGGCTGCTACTTCGACCACTTGTCGGAATAAATCTACAAAGTCCCAAAGGCAAATCATAGATTGTGGGTTCTCTTCCTTCAATAACCTCATATCAATCAGTTATAGTCACTCATTTCCCGTCTCTTCCATCATCCTTCAACGGAACTCACCATAAGCTGTAACCTCATCACTCCAGGTCACTTAGGATAAGGCCTAACTACACCCCAAGATCCAACAACAACATAGGTGCAACACAACCAAGGAGAGTAAAAATACCTGTCCCCGCACCTGGTGCCGACTGAACCTCCTGCTGAGTCATTGCAAACACTCGGGCCTGAGGTCCTGAAGATCTACCACGGCCTCCCACACCGCTCGTAGCACTACCACCTCCTCTGGTGCCGGTTGTCCCTAACACTGACGTCGTGCTCCGTCCAGGCTCCGCCACTCCTCGAATTACACCGCCTTTCTGTGGTAACAGTGGACACTCACATCGGAAGTGACCTCGCTCCCCACAGTAGAAACAAATATCCCGACCTGGTCCACCACTCGATCTCCCTATAGACGCAACAGACGTCGCACTAGCTTGCCGAGTCGGCTGTGCTCGGTAACCATCGATTAAGCTCACTAATCCTTCACTAAACATTATCTTAACCCTAATTTCCAGGACGGGTCCTTACACTGTCAATTGGTATTAGAGCCTAGGTTTACGGTTTCTGTCTGGCACTTGGGTGTGCCTCGATTATTATACTAACTTATACCTCTTTTAGAAAGGACGATCAGCCATGCCTCCGCGACGTGAACCCCCTCCATGACCTGCAGATGGCATCGTTAGTGATGCCGAGAGCGCTTCAATCGAGCGAGCCCAGCGTCTTGGGGCTACAGTGTTTACTGGTGGGGCAGATCCCGAGGATGCCCACCGTTGGATTTCTCGGCTCGAGCGGATTTTTGCTGTGATGCACTGTCCTCCTGAGGAGCGAGTTGTGTTGGCCACTTTTCTACTTGATGGTTCTGCTTATGAGTGGTGGTATACCCTGGAGTTATCGGGTTGGGATGCCCGTACAATGACCTGGGAGACCTTTCGTGAACGGTTTTTGGACCAGTACTATCCCCGTTCATTCCGTGATGCTAGTTAGACAGAGTTTCTACAGCTCCAACAGGGGAGCATGTCTGTAGCAGAGTATGAGCAGAAGTTTCAGATGCTAGCCCGTTTTGCTCCTACCTTTGTGTCTACTGAGGCAGAGAAATGTCGTAGGTTTGAGCTTGGTCTACGAGGTGAGATACGGGCCATTGTGACCGCCAGAGCTTTTACTACTCTCAAAGATTTGTCTGATGCCGCAGTGCGGGTTGAGGCTAGTCTCCCGACACGTCCACAGTACTCAGGTGGTGGACAACGTCGAGAGCGTTCATTTCTTGGATCGTATGGTCAGAGAGCCCCGAAGAAGGGGCGTTATGGAGGAGCTTCGTCCACAGGAAATGATCGTTATGGTAGGCCTGGTAACTTTCAGAGTCCCGGATTCAGAGTGCCCAGAGCACAGTCAGCTCCGCAGGCGAGCGCGACCTCGGTTGCTTCCACAGGATGACAGAGTGGTGGTTTTGCTCGAGTTGCTTCCAGTGTTATCTGTTTCTTCTGTGGCGAGCGGGGCCACTATCGGAGGGAGTGTCCATCTTTGCCACAGGGTGGTGGCTCAGGTCGGGGTGCAGCAGAGCAGGGACGGAACACAGCTGCAGTCTCTGGGACTGGGAGTACTAGAGGAGGAAGTGCTGGAGCGACTAGTGGACTGAGGGGCAGGGGCCGTGGGCGAGCAGCTGGACCACGGGCCCGAGTTTTTACGGTTATGCAGCAGGAGGCCAGGGCAGCACCTGGTGTTGTGACAGGTACACTCACGATCTTTGGACATGATATTTGTGCTTTAATTGAACCCGGAGCTACTCATTCGTTTATATCGCGGGATTGTGAGTTGTTGGCGGGTAGAGAAGTGTCCGCACTGGACTGTGACATGGGTGTGAGTACGCCCACAAGAGACATATTTGTGGTAAACCAAGTGTTAAGGAAGTGTCCCGTAATGGTGGGTGACGTTGGATTGGTAGCAGACTTGATACTCCTGGACTTACATGATTTTGATGTCATTTTGGGAATGGATTGGTTGACACTCCATCATGCTTTTATTGAGTGTGTCAATAAGAAGGTTACTTTTCGGAGTCCGGGGTTACTTGAAACCACCTTTCAGGGAATCCAGCGAGCAACTCCTATTGGAGTGATTTCGGCCTTGAAGGCGAGCAAGATGCTGAGGAAAGGGTGCCAAGGATACTTAGCTCAAGTGATGGACGCACGTGCTGCACCGCTGAAGGTGGAGGATATACTGATAGTACGGGAGTTCCTTGATGTCTTTTCGGAGGATCTACCAGGATTGCCTCCTCACCGAGATGTTGAGTTCACCATCGATCTGGTTCTAGGTACGCAACCTATATCTCAGACTCCGTACAGTATGGCGCGAACTGAGTTGAAAGAACTGAAGGCGCAGTTGCAAGAGTTGTTTGAGATGGGATTTATTAGACCGAGTGTGTCCCCCTGGGGAGCCCCAGTGTTGTTTGTGCGGAAAAGGATGGGAGTTTGAGACTCTGCATTGATTACAGGCAACTGAACAAAGTAACAGTAAGGAACAAATACCCCTTGCCTCGGATCGATGACTTGTTCGATCAGCTGAGGGGAGCACAGTACTTCTCCAAGATCAATCTTCGCTCTGGGTATCATCAGTTACGGGTTAAGGATGAGGATGTGCCCAAGACATCCTTTAGAACCCGTTATGGTCACTATAAGTTCTTAGTAATGCCATTCGGTTTGACCAATGCACCCGCAGCATTTATGGACTTGATGAACCGAATGTTGCAGCCATACTTGGATCAATTTGTCATCGTATTCATTGACGACATTCTGGTCTACTCGAAAAGTGCGAAAGCACATGAAGAGCACTTAAAGATGGTGCTAGGTACCCTGAGGGAAAACCAGTTGTATGTGAAGCTCAGCAAGTGTCAGTTTTGGTTGACGAGTGTGAGTTTCTTGGGGCATGTGATCTCAACTGACGGAATCAGTGTGGATTCTCAGAAAATTGAAGCAGTGGCGAAGTGGGAACAACCGAAGACCATCACTGAAGTCAGAAGTTTCTTGGGTTTGGCTGGCTATTACAGGAGGTTTGTGGAAGGGTTTTCTACCATTGTTGCCCCATTGACACGACTGACGAGGAAGAGAGTCAAGTTTGTCTGGGATGACGATTGTGAGCGTAGTTTTCAGGAGTTGAAGGAAAGGTTGACATCTGCTCCTATACTGACCCTTCCAGACGACAGTGGGGAGTTTGAGGTGTATAGTGATGCATCCTTACATGGATTGGGATGTGTGCTAATGTAGCATGGGAAAGTGATTGTCTATGCTTCGCGCCAGTTGAAGCCGCACGAGCGCAACTATCCCACGCACGACTTGGAGCTAGCTGATGTCGTGCATGCGCTGAAAATTTGGAGACATCACTTGCATGGTGCGACTTGCAGGCTGTTCACGGTCCATAAGAGCCTGAAGTACTTGTTCACCCAGAAGGACATAAATGTGAGGCAAAGACGGTGGCTGGAGCTAATTAAGGATTATGATTGTACGATTGAGTACCACCTTGGAAAAGCTAATGTGGTAGTTGATGCTCTAAGCCGGAAGTCAACGCATTCTGTGGCACACCTACGGACGGTTCATTTGCCGCTATTGGTTGAACTTCGCAAGACTAGCATTGATTTGGGACTGGATAGCCAAGGTGTCTTGCTGGCTAGTTTTCAAGTGAGACCACTCCTAATCGATCGGATCGTTGATGCTCAATCTCAAGATCCTGTCTCTTGTGTACTTCGGATTGAAGTGGAAGCCGGCGAACGGCAAGATTTTACAGTCAGAGAGGATGGAGCCTTACTAAAAGAAGGACGATTATGTGTGTCGGATGATGAGGCACTGAAGAAGGAGATTTTGGATAAGGCTCACAGTTCGGCCTACGCGATGCATCCTGGTGGGACCAAGATGTATCGTACCTTGCGAGAACATTATTGATGGCTGGGTATGAAACGGGAGATTGATGAGTTCGTCAGCAGGTGTCTGATTTTTCAGCAAGTGAAGGCTGAGAGACAAAGACCTTATGGAGCCTTGCAACCACTACCTATCCCCGAATGGAAATGGGATCACATAACGATGGATTTTGTGTTTGGACTTCCTAGGACACCCAAAGGCCACGATGGAGTTTGGGTGATTGTGGACAGACTTACGAAGTCAGCTCATTTCTTACCGGTGCGAGAGAACTTCACGATGACCCAGTTTGCTCAGTTGTTTATCGATGAGATCATTCGTTTGCATGGTAACCCAGAATCAATCGTTTCTGACAGAGACCCAAGGTTTACTTCTTGGTTTTGGCAAAGTTTACAACAAGCGTTTGGGACGAAACTTCATTTCAGCACTGCATTTCATCCTCACACTGACGGTCAGTCTGAGCGGACCATCCAGATATTGGAGGACATGATGCGAGCCTGCGTTTTGCAGTTTCAAGGCTCTTAGGAATCACATCTAGCCTTGATGGAATTTGCCTATAACAACAGCTATGTCAGGACTGGTCCCAAATCCCTCGAGATTAACGTGGGACCCGCCTGATCCAAGGAAAATTCCATCTTTGCCCTCGCCAGGGCTATCAGAGTGCGTCAGGATCGTAGGAGGAGGGGAGTGATGTCTCGTCTCTTCTACAGCTCGCATCCGCGATCAACCTGAAGGGCATTAAAACACGAAAATTGTGAGTGGACAATTTAAACTTTTCATTTAAAAACATTTTCAAGTAAATATATTTATGCCCTTCATAAATACATACGCATGCATTCCAAAAACCGTTTAGTAAACATTCATAAAATCAATCAATTCATCAAACATATTTTTGAAATCATTCAAGAGTTCATGCCCGGTTCCCATAAACCGTCATGACCCACAAACACCTTTCAAAGGTTCATGCCGGTTCCCATAAACCGTCATGAACCATAAATCCATTTGGCCCTCGACCCGAAATCACAATCAAAAACCCGTAGGTCAAATCAATAGGGACTCAGCCCAAATCACATCAAGTACGGGTTCTCCGCCCCAAATAACTTTCTAAGTCATAAAACACAGGGTCTCTGCCCTCAAATCACTTTTCCCTAAAATCTCATACGTACCGTCATACGTATAACCCATCTGCGGCTCTTCCGAGAAGATGCCAACTCGGGGCACACAGCCCCTAGGGAACATGTAACACCCCGGACATTCGAGGACTTTAATATTGTAATTTAATGTATCAATTGACGTTTTTACCCTTGTTAATGGTATGACCAAATTGTTGACTTTTTGATTGGTGGGTCAAATGGACCTTGACCAATGACCGTGACGTAGTTCGGGACGTCACGAGTTCATAGACGGGTGGCACGTCCATTTCGGACGATCAGGGAAAAAGTTATGACTATCGGAAGTTCAGGGGCGTTACCGTAATGGTGACGGTTAGGGCGAAAATGTTGACTTTTCGTTTAACAATTAATTTTCACACAACTCCAGGACCGTTAGGTAGGTCTCGACGTCCTGAGTCCGTAGACAGGCGGCACGCCGAAAACGGACTTCGTATGGCTGAGTTACGGGTCTAGGAAGTGAGGGGCATTTTGGTAATTATTGAACCAGGGGCATTTTGGTCTTTTGCCCTGGTTACTTTAGCAACCGCGGGGGAACCATGGACGGCACCACCATGTGCGGTGGTCCAGTGCACAATTGATTATGCCAATATGTGCTGGAAAGTCTGGGCTGTCTTTTGCTTTTGAACGTGGCCTGAACCGTCCAAACCTGCACGATCAATTGTAAATTGAAATTCGAAGCTTTCGGGGGACAAATTTCAGTGGACAAATTGGACACCCACGAGCCTCTGGGACGGCTTGAATTTGTTTAAAACTGATTAGGACATAAGTGAGCATCACTCTGATGCAGAAATAACTGAGAACGGGTTAGGAAAACCAGAGAAACCATTTCGGGCAAAATTGGAGGGAAAATCGGGTTTTAATTTCTGGTGAGTGTTGGACCAAACCAAGGCCTGGTTTAGTCTTCTGGGAGTGTTTGGAACTCAACCACATCGAAATTGAAGGCTAACAGTCACGGTTGAGCTAGGACGGAGGCTGCTGTTTTCAGGGAAGTTGCAGAGCTTAGGACGACAACCTTCAGGTACTTTCAGACACAATTGATTGTTCATTTTGGTTCGTTTTGATCCTGTTATGCTTCCTGTGAAGTTAATTGGACAATGGGTTTGAAACCAGGAAGTTCTGGTGATTGACCCGATTGGCTGATCGCGGGTCGATGGGTCGTTTGGGGATGTGTCGAGGTTGATTTTTGTCACAGAACCTAAATTGGATAGTTAATGAACATGTTAGGATCAAATTGGATTGAAATCGAGTAGGAATTGATGGGTATTCAACCGGGTCAAGCCGCGGGTGGCAGGCCCGTATTACAGACAAACGGGTGAAGGAGGTGACACTGTAGCTACAGTGTCAGGCGCGTGACTTTCACGCGCAGCCACTTTGGGCGGCGCGTGAGGGCGCGTGACTTTCACGATCAACATGACTTTTGTTCCTCTCATCATTCTGAACATTTTTGGTGATTTAACCATGTTGATCTGAGATAAGCTTTGATGAGTCAGTTTAGGGCCGGTTACCTCGGGAAACGTGTGGTACGGTTTCCCCGGGCCGGTTTTTATTTCGGACTTTGTGGTTAAACGTTTAAGACTTGTAGTGACCCTTACATGTGATTTGAACTGACAGGAATTGTACGATAATCTCGGTACAGGTCCGTACGCGCAGATTCGCAGCGGAATCGTACAGTGAGTGGGCCCGTTTTCATTAAACCCTTGCATGCTTAAATGTTTTCTGATTTACTTATATGTTCACATGCTGGAATCTATAAATGGTTTTGATGATATTGAGATTTCGGTTATAGCACGTTTCACGGTATTTGGGCATGAGACCCGTTTGATGAAATGTAACGATCAGTTCAGATTTTACCTATGTATACATATATGTTTGCATGTGGATATCAATAAAATGTATTTGGTACTGCACTGTATAGATCCTTCCATATTATATTGTCTCCTCCGGATGAGGTACCCCGGAGAGGTCACGGACGTCTAGAACGTCCAGCGTCTATGACGCTAAGCATCGGGGATGCTGTAACCGAACAGGGTTCGGGGATTGAACTCGGAATTGAGACCCGAGTGGCACGCGTAGCCTTGTGATTGTGACCTTATTGGACGTCAGGGACGTCAGACATCAGGGATGTCGAATTGGAGTGTATAGTGCAGTGGCTAAAATTATGGTTATGGTTTTATTACATGCCTTATGATTCATATTATATTATTTATGATTTTAAATGATGCTGCATGCATGTTTGGAAAAAGGAGGGGTAAATTATATGTTTTACTTATCAAACGATTTTATAAACTTGAGTTTCGGTCCACTCACCCTTAATGTTTTGGTAACCCCTCCAGGTCGTGATACTGAGGTAGAGAAGGAACCTGAGGCTGAGGCATAGATCTACTTCTGCGTACCTGAACCCCTGCTGGGTGGTGTACCCGCAGGGTATTGTTAGAGTCGTGCTCGCAACTTGTAATTTCGGATTTCATCCCTTGTCTGACATCTGTTTAATTCGGATTTTTTGTATGACTTTAATTTTGATTATTTATGCATTTGAGGTTTTGAGGTCAAAATTGGTATGAATTATTGGGTGTCAAACGGGAGCAGGGCACGTCCCCATATGGTTCCAGAGAGGATCGGGGCGGGTCCTGTCAGAACATATCCCCGAAATAGTCACGATATCATCATATCTATCTAGTGTGCACACTACTCGGGGTCTCACTCCTAGTCTTCTCCCAGGAATCCCCATCTGGGAGGCCCAATCACTGGATCTAGTCCTAGCTCTCTCTCTGGATCTAGTCCACACATCTCACTGGAATCTGGTCCGGGACCACAACATAAGTAACCACCACTCCTGGAACGGGATCCCTATGGGGATACCCACTCTGGTATGTGGGTCGTGACTCTCCAAGTCGACGCTGGAGGAGATCATATAAACATATGGACTGTTCAATATATTTTCAAAATACTTTCTTTCTTTCTCAAAATACATTTCAACTGGGTCTTAAACCCGATTCATCTCAACGGGATTCCTCGAATCCGATTCAAATTCATTTTACAGGCCTTAGCCTAAATCCCCAGTTCAACTGGGTCCCTTGCCCGAATTCTCATTTCACAAACTGAACTGGGACTTAAGCCCGATAACACGAATAACTGGGCCCTAAGCCCGAACCACAAATCAATAGGACTTCAAGTCCGATTCCACAACTAATAGGGCCTTAAGCCCGATATCTCAACCAAATGGGTCTCAGGCCCGATAACATAAATCAACGGGGCATCAAGCCCGATAGTACCACTAACTGGGCCTCAAATCCGAATCATAAACAAACTGGACCCTCGGTCCAATCGTATAGCTCAAATGGACCCTAGGTCTGATTCCTCATCAAATCAAAGGGACTCCAAGTCCGAGAGTTTGTAAATCAATTGGGTCTCATGCCCGAGTTCATGTTTCTAAATCCAAAATCCATTCATTAAACCCTCATTAAAAACCTAGAACGTATATGTATCGTATAAAATCCGAAATCTTGAAATACGTGCAAATACGTAAATCCTAGGCTACCACAAACAATTGCACTCATGGCAACACAAAATATATTCTAAAAAAATTATCAAACATTTATGCATGCATCAATTTCGAAAGAAGGGTCCACTCACAGACCGTCCGAAGCCGCGCCTCGATAAGCATGCCATAATCGTCCCCCGGGTCAAACGTCGTCTCCGGGATCCCTGAACCTGTCCAAATTCATTTAGAGGGTTACTAACTACTTATATAACCCCTCACTAAAGCCCTATAATTTTCTGGATTTTCTAACTATTTTTAAACCAACTTAAACTTTCGGATAGCCCGCTCGAAACGATGTCTGATTGACACGAAACCAGTCCCAAAATGTTCGTTACATCGAATAGATGATTTCGTATGTTGGAACCTTCCCCCAATTCCTTGCCACGCGCCGTAACGCGCCTAGGGAATGCACTGCGCGTGGGCTTCACGCGCCACCGCACAATGCCTTCTTCAACCTGCCGCGAACCGGCCGGTCCGATTTTTCCTGCAAATCCGGTCCGCCTGGACCGGCGTGACCTGTCCAAGGGCCTCCCATCTTCATTTCTCGTCCGTTTGGTCCCATTTTAATCCCTAAATTCCTATTTTATTGTTTTCTATCATTCCCAATTAATCAAACCATCTAAAACCAACTAAAACCGGTGAACCCATTTTGAACCATACGGTTCAAACTTCCCCGATCAACCTCCACGGCGTCCCAGCCATCAACCACCACCAAAACCCTCTTAAAACCTTCCTAACATCCTAATAATCATTCCCTAATCATTCAAAACCAACCATAATGCTCAAATCGAAAAATATGGAAAAATGGGCCTAACCGTGCAATCGCGTCCTTTTTTGGCTTTCACCGCCGTGCACGACGGCCCAGCCACCGTCCTATGCTCCCTCAGCCTCTCTCTCACTCTCTGGGTCTCAGTTATGATCAAGGGAAGGTTTGGATTGGTTCAAGGGGGAGGGTGAGATCGGGTTTGTTTGGAATGAAGGAAGAAAAGTGATCGATGAAGATGAAGGGTGAAATGCATTAAGGAAAATGAATGGCCAGTGGATGAGTGACACTTGTCACTCATCCATTGGGCCACTGACAAATCCCTGGGCCCACCTAATTTCACATGCCTCGAAAAATGCGCTATCAAAAATAGTACTTTCGTACTTCCGTGAACCGTAACTTCGCCGCCGAACGTCCAAATTCGACGTGCTGTCTGTCTAAGGATTCGTATCGTCGTGATCTACGTAACAGTACTCGGCCCTAGGCCATCGGACCTCTCAGTCAAAAAGTCAACTTTTGGCCTCTTTTACCCAAAATGACCAAAATGCCCTTGGGCTTCCGAACGTCATAACTTCCTCCTCGAACGTCGGAATCGAGCGTGCCACCTGTCTATGAACTCATGACGTCACGCTCATCGTCCAAATTACATTTGTCCACCTGAACAAAAAGTCAATGATTCGCCCCTTCTAGCGGCAAAATCGTCATTTCGCCCGAACGTCCGCTAATCCTCGTCTAATATCCGATTAGTCTCACTAATTCGTAATCAATCCTTAATTAATCCCATTAATTTTGGGACGGGTCGTCACAAGCTATCAGGCGAGCATTGGGATGGCCCCTTACGAGGCTTTGTACGGACAGCAGTCCAGAACACCGTTGTGTTGGACTGACGTGGATGAAAGGAAGCTGACTAAATTCGAATTGGTGGAATTGACAACAGAGAAGGTCAAACTCATCAGAGATAGGCTCAAGGAAGCCCAAGACAGACAAAAGAGCTATGTGGACCATCGGATTAGAGATCTTGAGTTTGCGGTCGGAGATCGGGTATTTCTGAAACTGTCCCCTTGGAAAGGTGTAGTGGGATTTGGCAGGCGAGGGAAGTTGAGCCCTCGTTTCATCGGACCTTACGAGATTGTTGAGCGGATTGGCAAGGTTGCATACAGGCTAGCACTACCTTCAGAACTTTCTAAGGTCCATGATGTTTTCCATGTGTCGATGCTGCGGAAATATGTGTTTGATGCATCTCATGTACTGGAGGAGCAACCCATTGAACTCCGAGAGGACTTGAGTTTCGAAGAACAGCCGGTACAGATTTTGGACCGAAAGGATAAGGTGTTACATCGGAAAACTGTTCCCCTGGTTAAGGTTCTCTGGAGGAACCAGAATGTGGGGGAAGCCACATGGGAACCCGAGGCGCACATGCGGGAGCAGTTCCCCTATTTGTTTCCTTGAAATTTCGGGATGAAATTTCTTAAGGGGAGGAGATTGTAACGCGCCGGAAATTCGGAAAATGTAATTTTGTAAAATAATAAATAAAATGACTTTTTTACCCCTGCGAATAGTGTGGTCAATTTGTTGAATTTTTGATTGGAAGGTCGAACGGACGTTGACCGATGACCGTGACGTAGTTTGGGACGTCACGAGTTCATAGACAGGTGGCACGTTCGATTCAGACGCTCGAGGTGAAAGTTATGACGTTCGGAAGTCCAAGGGCATTTTCGTAATTTGGATGAAATGGGGGGCAAAAGTTGACTTTTTGAAATACATTGGATTTTCACACGACTCGAAGACAGTTAGGTAGGTCTCGATGCCCTGATTTCCGTTAGGTATGCGGTTTTTGAATATCCGGTTATGCATGCGTATTATAAAACTGGAGGGCGAACCCTGATTTCCTTAAACTGTTTTCTGTAAACTTTTGTTTTAGTCCACTCACACTTTGCTGTTTTAAATACCCTCCAGGTCGTGGTACAAGTTCGGGGGCTAGCGCCGAGGCAGAGGCATAAAGTTTTTCGTTGCAGAGTAGTTAGTTCGCAGAGTAGGATTTGAACTTATTCTTGTTTTGTAATATTATGGCTCTGTGAAACTATGAACTTAGTGTCTAGTCGGTTGTATTATTTAATCTCCCTGGTCTGACAGTGGGTGTGTTGTAATTTAATTTGGTTTTCTAGTCTTTTGCGTTCGACTGCCAGACGGGAACAAGATGCTTCCCGATTATCGAGGCGATAATCGGGGTGGGTCCTGTCAACAACTACCCTTACTAGGGTTGAAATCTCATAATTACCCTTAACAGGGTTCCAAATATACACCGGTGTTTAGTTTACAACAGTATCGTTAGACTAGGGACAAGAGTATGTTCGTACTAATAAAGTAATTACACAACACCTACCCTATATGGTGGATAGAACGCAACGGTACTATTTATGCCTCGGTCCCAGAATCGATCCCCTGCTCCGTATCACCACTTGGAGGGTCGTGAAAACAGTCAAAATGTGAGTGGACCAAAAATAAGCCAATTATAAACACATTTCGAAATACAATTTTATATACTGACCCTCCGTTTTAGAAACATGCATGCATTTAAGATAACAATCATAAGTACAGTTAAATCATACGTATAAATTCTATACATACACATATTCATAAGCAAAACATCTGGATGTAAACATCAGTGCAACATAGTAACCTATATATATATATATGTAACGACCCGAACCGAGAATAATAATATTTTAATGTAAAAAGACTATTTTGCCCCTAAAGGGGGGAAACTTTGACTTTTGACCCGGGAAATAATTTGGACCTTGACCCATGACTATCACGTAGGTCGGGACGTCACGAATCTGTAGACAGGCGGCACGCCGAAATCGAAGTTCGTATGAGGAAGTTATGGTCAAGGAAGCGTTTTAGCGGAATTTACGAACCGAGAACAACAGAATAAAATATTAATTTATTATGGGAATCCGTGCCAAATTAATATTTAAATCAAACCAGTGGATGAGTGACAAGTGTCACCCATCCAAGTCCATACTATTCCAATAAAGCAACATTACACTATTCCTTCATTTTATAATCATTTATTTTTCCCTCCATTTAACCCCAGCCGTTGGATCCCTGCCCAAATAAATCCCAGCCCTTCATCCTATCTGTTTTTTCTACTTCATGCACGATCACTCCCTGTTTTCTCTCAAACACACACAAACAAACATCCATCCCCCCTAACCCGTGCATCTTCTTCCCATTTTCTCTCCACCCAAACACACAAACCAGCCGCCCTCATCGCACCAGACGACCACCAACAGCACCACCATCATCTGCTCATCATCACCGTGCATCACCGGCGACCACCACCCCATTTCTCCCGCCTGAAAATCCCGTGCAAAACTCAGACCCGAAACACAGAGGAATCGGGTCCAAGAAGCAAACCGCGACATCCACACCACCTCGACGCAGGGGAAGCTCCAGTCTACACCGTGAGGACCCCAGGAGCGTAACTGGACGACGGCGCGGCCTGCAGCGGCGACACGGCGGCGGTAAGACCCAAAACCCGAAAGCCCCGTTTTGATTCCCTGTTTCGAACCAACCAGTTTTGATGCTAGGAAATCGATTATTTGGTGATAGAAATGTCCTAGGGTGAGAGACGAGTTGATTGGGACCGGTTTGGACGACGGAGACGGCGTGGATCGTCGGAGACGACGATCGGAGTTTAACCGTGAGTTTCAGCGACACTCTGGTACGTTTCTTCCTGTTTTCTTTATGTTTTGAGGTTGTAGAACCATAGAACAGACCTAGACGACCCTATAGGGATGAACCCCGTCGAAAATGGTGTCCGGAATCGTACGGTGGAATCGGGTCAAGCCGTGGGTCGACGGCGACCCGGTTCCAGTCAAACGGGCTGACCCGGTACTGTAGCATGATGACGTCACTCCTGACGTCATGATGACGTCACTCCTGACGTCATGATGACGTCATCCAGTCAGATGTTGTCAGACCAGGGACCAATCAGAACATGCCACGTGTCACTTGACAAGTGTCAGTGATGACGTCATACGGACGTCAGCATGACGTCACTGCTGACGTCAGCAGTACTGTAGCAGCGTTGACCCACGAGTTGACCAGGCGAGTAGGGGCGCGTGTGAACAGTGATTTTGGTGGGGCCGGTACCATTTTCAAGGTTTCGACGATACGGATCCAATGGAGGTGGTTTCGTGTCGATCGGAGATCGTTGGATTAGTCAAAATGGGGTTTGAAGCACCGGGAATAGTGCCCGGGATGCGATTTTGTGGCGGATCTGTTCTAAGGTCTTGGTATTGATGTTATAGGGTCCTTAAGTAACCCTCAGGTATAAAAATACAGGTTTTAGGGATCGTTGAGCAGCAAGGACCGAGTGTGAGTGGGCTGTTTGATTTATAAAAGGCTTGCATGCATAAACTGTTTTACTATTTCCACTTATGATTTCGATGAGTCTTATATGAACTGTTTATATATGCTATTACAATGTTTTGGGCATGAGAGCCGTCTGGATTATATGTGGATTTTGTTTGGGATGTCCGGGGAGACATAGGGTAAACTATACTGTTATTGTACTGTACTTTCCTACCTGTGTATATTGTCTCCTCCAGGGAGGGTCGTTGGCCTGGGTGGACCCTGGAGTAGTCACGGGGCCCTGACTGAGTGGAGCTGACCCCCGTTGGGCTATTTACTCTCAGGAAGGCATGTTCATATACCTCGGGCAGTGAACGAGATACCGGGAGCTGATGTACCTAGAGAGTCTCGGGTGTGAGACCCTGAGTGGCAACGCGTAGCCTTAGAACCGTGACATCATTTGGGTTGGGTTTTACAGTGCACTGATATGTTAGTTTCTCCTTTCGATTATTATTGTGGTTTTATGGTTATGATTTCATTATAATATTATATTTTCACTGCATGCAAGATTTGGAAAACGGAGGGGTAAAACCTTATGATTATTTATTATTAAATTGATTTATAAACTGTTATTTTTGGCCCACTCACCCTTGTTTTACTGACCCCTCCAGACCCTGACACGGAAATAGAGGAGGAGGACCCGGAGGAGGAGGCAGAGGTTTAGTTGCTTAGCTGTGCACCTGTACACCCACTTGTGGGTAGGTTGAGCACCGAATAAATGTACTCTGACTATTGTGCTCTCGTGTTGTATTTTACTTTCCTTGTCTGACAGTATCGCTTTAAACACTGTTGTTGTACGTTATCTATCTATTTAAGTATTCGGTTTTTATTTAAGGGTAATTTTGGTATGTTTAGAGTCATTGTCAGACGGGAGAGGGGCACGTCCCCGGGTGGTCCCAGTGGGATTGGGACGGGTCCTGTCAGTTTGGTATCAGAGCATTAGGATTAACAGTCAGAGTACTAGGTTAGCGGTTTGTACTTGGTACATGGTCGCTTTCGATGTCTTTTAACCGGTTTGCCTCTTAACAGTTGGATATGCCTCCCCGACGTGAACCCCGTGCACGTGTTGACGAGGGCAATGAAGGGAATGGAGACACTGCGAGCATTGAGCGGGCTCAGCGCCTGGGTGCTACGCACTTTAGTGGGGGGACCGACCCCGAGGAAGCACACCAGTGGATTGACCGCTGGGAGAGGATTTTCGAGGTCATGCACTGTCCACCGGAGGAGCGTGTCGTACTGGCGACCTTCCTACTGGATGGGAGCGCCTATCGATGGTGGCACAACCTTGTCCTGGCCGGCTGGACCGTTCACACCATTCCATGGGAGACCTTCCAGACCCTGACACGGAAATAGAGGAGGAGGACCCGGAGGAGGAAGCAGAGGTTTAGTTGCTTAGCTGTGCACCTGTACACCCACTTGTGGGTAGGTTGAGCACCGAATAAATGTACTCTGACTATTGTGCTCTCGTGTTGTATTTTACTTTCCCTTGTCTGACAGTATCGCTTTAAACATTGTTGTAGTACGTTATCTATCTATTTAAGTATTCGGTTTCTATTTAAGGGTAATTTTGGTATGTTTAGAGTCATTGTCAGACGGGAGCGGGGCACGTCCCCGGGTGGTCCCAGTCGGATTGGGACGGGTCTTGTCAATATATATATATGTATATATCCCATCCACGACATCTTAAATGCCTAACCACTATCTGTCACGATTTCTCTACAGTACGCGTACTACTGGGGGTCACATCTCCAAGTTTACTCCGAGGATCTATGACGTCTGGGGTGGACCTTCCTCGGACCTTGTCCTATCCGAGATAGTCTCATACTCACACTCCTGAGCCTAAGTTCCTCCTCAGAGTCACCCATCCCAGACAGTGGATTGTGACAACTCTAGGATCATCGACGTCTGGAGGAGACTAACCGTACATACCGGAGGGTATATATATACACACAATAATATAGATGTGAAACATACGATGCAATAATATCATATTCGAAATCCATCTTTCCTGAAGTCCAAACAATCACCGTTTAAAACTGGGACTAAGCATGTACTTTCCAAATTTACATCCAGGATCTCTTTCTTAAAATCTGTTACTCGATAACTGCTCATACCAGAATCACCGGTCAAATCAATTGAATCAATCGTTCTTTCAACACTCCGATGACCCCAGAATCTGGATCAATCGATCCAATAAATGGGTCTCAAGCCCGAACATCATTTTCCCGCAAATCCATGACCAATGACTCTAATATATCATTTCCATAGTTTTAAAGCATTTATCTTAAACCATTTGAGAAAACAAGTAGAACAGTTATGCATGCATTCCTGTATAAAAAAAACGGTCAACTCATAGTCAGTCCTTGTTGTGCTACGAACCGTCTACCCTGTCCCAAAGCTAAACCTAGTCTCCTAGCATGTCCAAATACATCCAAAGGTCATTAATTGACCCTACTAGGTCTAACAACAAATGCTAGAACAAATTAGGCCCGAGAAGGCGCCCCGAACACACTTCCTGAGGCTTCAAACCTCAATTTGACTCATCTAACAGTCTCAGATCGACACGAAACCACCACCATTGGATCCGAAAGTTCAAAAGCTTGAAAATGGTGCCGATCTCACCTCGAAAATCGCTTCCACGCGCCCCCACGCGCTGGTCAATGTCGCGGTCAACTGCTGACCAAAAAGTCAACGCTGACGTCTGACATCAGCATGACATCATCTCTTGACACTGACATGTGTCAGTCTGACAGGTGCCACCTATCAACAGCACACTGGTCCACGTCACTAACATGTCAGTGACACGTGTCACCCTTTAATTGGGCAACGCCACTAACATGTCAGTGTTGACTATGCACTGACATGTGACACGTGTCCTGCACTTAGTGGTCCACATCGTCTGACAGCCTGACAGGTGATGACGTCAGCTGATGATGTCATCACCACTAACCTCTCAACGGGTCTGAGTTTGAGTAGCCCAAACCTGCGAGCTCAACCTGGCTGCAACTCACTCAATCCTGACCCTTTTTCAAAATAGTTTCGTCCTATAGAATCGTCTAGGTGCCTAAGTTAGATCAACGGTTTCAAAATCGTCTAAGACTCAGTAAAAAATACCTTAGTCTATGAAACCATGCAGCCTAGATTTCCGAATCATTCTTCGTCGATCACGGTGCTGTTAAGCCTGGTTCAGGGTTCCAAACTCGTCGTACAGGTCCTACAAAGTCACTTGAATGCTCAAACTCACTCAACAGGGCCTAAAAATCCAAAACTACACTAGACCCGATCATGGGGTTTCAGGCTTCCCCTGATAACGGTTTCCTTCGTCGTGCCCGCTGTTCTCAGCCTTGCGTCGTCGTCCAACCTTCTCTTTGCCACTCTTCAGGTTCAATTAAAGAGGTAATGGTTTAAGGAGGGTGGTAAATGGTCGGGTGTGTGTGTTTGTTCGAACTGGTCCACGGATGAATGGACAAAGGGAAATGGTTTTAGCAGATACATGCATCCAATCTTTTGGGTAAATGGGCCAGTTAGATGAGTGACACTTGTCACTCATTTGATTGGTCTATGACCTCAGCTGACCATCCCAATAATGCCACATGGCCCAAACGTCTCGAAAAATGTAATAGTACTTCGCAAACTCCGTGACTCGTAACTTCCGCTACGAGGGTCCGAAATCGGCATGCCGCCTATCTATGACTCACGATGACACGATCTACGTAATGGCCAAGGGTCAACATCCAAATAGTGTCTCGGGTCAAGAGTTAACTTTTTGTCCTAACTAGGGGCAAAATGGTCATTTTACATGGAATTTCCCAATTTACATAAATACATAAAATCCGGGTCATTACATGAATCGTTAAAGCTAGTGTGGCAGGGGCTGACGTTAGTAGGGACTCATGGCATGTGCTAGAGGGTGACATGTGGCACCAATTAGGGGGTGCCACGTGGCTGATGTCAGATTGATAGATCTTAGGATGACGTCAATGTTGACCAGCGCGTTAGGGCACATGCGCTTAAATTTTGAGGTGAAAATAATCTTGTTTGAAAGGTCTTGACATCCTAAATCCAATGGTGAAGGTTTCAGGTCGATCAGAGATCGTTAGGTTGGTGTTTTGGAGGCTTTTCTCCTTCGGAAACGTGTTCATGACGTATTTTCTGTTTTGAGGTTTTTGGGGGTTCCATGTATGAACTTATATGGATCGTTAGTGGCCCTTAGGTATGACTTTGATAGGCTCAGTCATCCCAAAGGCTTCAGATCGTCTTACGGCTCACGTTTTCAGCGAGTAATGGTACTGTAAGTAGACATTTTATTTCGTAACTCTGATGCATGCTTAAATATATGTTTTTACTGATTTTATGGCATGGTTTAGCTTGATTATGAATATAATGATGATTGCTGGATTTATGATTGGTTTGAATACAGGTATGGTTGTTAATTCTGGATATTGAATTTATGTTGGTTTTTGGAAAACCGGGATTTGGGCTGGTGCCCTAGAGTTAAATGTTTTGGGCTGGTGCTTGTATGATAACTGTTTTTAGGCTTATGCCCGTGTGATATCTGTTTTGGGCTAGTACCCGTGTGTTAAAATATATTTCGATTTGGATATTGTTTTCTAGATTGGTCAACCTCGGGCGATTGGATCGCTATATCCGGAGTTGGACTCCGTGGATACCCAGAGACGGGCTCGGACGTAGTCGAGGTTAGACCCCACACGTGCCAACAGGGTTAAACCTTGTAGCACCCGTACTCAACTCCCGGTAGTACATATGGGATGCTAGTTGGACTAGCGACTGGTTGGACCAACTAGACGAGATTTGACATGTGGCTAGTCGGACTAGCAGACTGGATGGACCAACGAGATCAATTTTTTTTTAATAAATGTGATTTGTACAAAGGTTTTCAAAACGGCTAAGTGCCGATGATTTTAGTAAAATGTAGGCTATATAGCCTTGATTTATTTATGTGATTTGGGTTGGACCCATGATTTATATGTATATTATGTTTGTTTTCAAATAATGGTTTATTGGACTATGCATGCATGTTTTGTAAAACGGAAGGTTAAAGGTATATTTCGGAAAATGGTTTTCGTAGCATTATTTTTGTCCACTCACACTTTTTATTGGTTTTGGCACCCTGCAGGTTTATCGTGGGCGTGGGTTGTATGAAAACTGAGGCATCACGTGGATTTGCATACTCTTGATATTTCGAGTGGAGTACGGTAGCATCCCTTGTCTAGCACGTGGTAAGTATTATTATGTTAGTCTTAAAGGTACTTTGGTAATTTTTGCAATGACGTGTTAGACCATGTTCATACCATATCGGCCCAGACTGAGCATGAAGCCCAAACTAAATGCCGGCCCAGACCGTAATTTTTGCACGTGGTGACCGTGTTCATACCCCACCTGGGTTGAATCGCAACAATGCACGGCGAATCGGGCCAAACACACCTAATTCACCATACAAACCCAAAACTATCTATCAGGTTGACAACGGAACCGCAGCCCAAAGAGACATCACACCCTCGACCTTCGCGCACAAAAGAGCAAAACCTGCTCTGATACCACTTGACACGGCCCATCCCAATCCCCCCGGGATTACCATGGAATGTGACGTGCTCCCGTCTGACAAGAGGTGTCGGACAAGGGATAACCTGTTGCCATTGCCCAACCGGGCTTCCAGAGTGCGTAAGGATCGATGGAGGAGGTGTATGATGTCCCAGTCTCTGCTGCAGTCGTATCCGGAATCAACCTGAAGGGCATTAAAAACAAAAGCTGTGAGTGGACGAAAATAAACAAGTCTGCTTAAAACATTTATAAGACATTTATGCCCCTCAGTAAAATCATATGCATGCACCAAAACCAATAATCCCATATTTATTTAGAAATAACCATTAGGGCCTTAGCCCGGAAACCAAAGCATAGTTTCAATTTCCAAAAGTAAATCCAAGAGTTATTTCATAAATCCAGTAATATGAACCATAAGGCATATAATATAAACCATAACCATTATTTTAGCCACTGCACTATACACTCCAATCCGACATCCCTGATGCCTGACGTCCCTGGCGTCAATAAGGTCACAATCACAAGGCTACGCGTGCCACTCGGGTCTCAATTTTCGAGTTCAATCCCCGAACCCCGTTCGGGTACAGCATCCCCGATGCTTAGCGTCATAGACGCTGGACGTACTAGACGTCCGTGACCTCTCCGGGGTACCTCATCCGAAGGAGACAATATAATATGGAAGGATCTATACAGTGCAGTACCAAATACATTTTATTGATATCCACATACAAAACATATAGGTATACATAGGTAAAATCCGAACCGATCGTTACGTTTCATCAAACGGGTCTCATGCCCAAATACCGTGAAACGTGCCATAACCGAAATATCATCAAAACCATTTATTGATTCCAGCATGTGAACATATATAAAATGTAAACCAGAAAACATTTATTTAATTCCATTTTAGGGTCCCTGACCCGCAATCGTATGTAGAAATCAACTGGGCCCCTGGCCCGATTTCACAAGTTAACTGGGCCCCTGGCCCGATCCACATGTTAACTGGGCCCCTGGCCCGATTTCATAGTTCAACTGGGCCCCTGGCCCGATTTTACATTATTCAAGTTCGTAACCGTTTCATGAAATCATATCCAACCACATTTATGGAAATCGGTGCAAATTCAGAAAACCTCGGTTTACGTGCAAATACGTAATTCACCTCGAAATACGTGAAATCATTTTAAATTCACCGATATCCAAAGTAACTCATTTAATGATAATTATAACAATCATAAAACAGTTATGCATGCATCGAATTTATGAAACCAATGTCCACTCACAGACCGTTTAACCGAGCGCCTCGATACGCGTGCCATAGGCCTTCCCGGGCCACACCACTATCACCGGGACTCCCAATCCTGTTCAAATCACATTAGAGGATTACTAACCTCATCATTAACATCCTATTCAAGTCCCGTAATTTTCCCGAATTTTTAAGTATTTTTAAACTGGATTTAAAACCTTCGGACATCCCGAACAATAACGAAACGGGATCCGATCGACACGAAACCAACGCCAAAATGTTCGTTACATTGTATAGGACAAAATTCATGTTGGAAGTTTCCCAAAATTACCTCACACGCTCCCCCACGCGCCTGTTGAACTCCCTGCGCGTGAAACCCACGCGCCGGGTACTGTTCACCGTCGTTCAACCCGAACGACTGTAAAACGGGTCGCCGTGACCCGCGGGCCAACCCGACTGGTTCTCGATCATTCCTCCATCATTTTGGACGGGGTTTTCACCTACAGGATCGTCTGAGTTCAATTAAAGGTTCTGTGAAAACAAAAACAAGGCACAGCGTCCAGATCGTACCTCCTCGATCGAGAAGCTCACGGCCAACTCCACCGTCGACTGCTCTCAGCTCCGACCACCATTCTCGTTGAAAACGGTCCCAATAGACTCGTCTCATCCTCTGAGTCATCATCCTGGTTACTAGATCGATTAAAACGTTGTAAAATCCAAACTGCCATTTTCACCCGAAAACAGGTTCACGGGTTCGAGGCTTACCTCGCCGCCGTGGCTACCGCCGTGGCCACCAGCACGCCTAGTTTGATCCCAGAAACTCCACCCCTCCAACACGGTCAAACACCGGTCTCCATCTACTTCCAATTTCCTAAGTTTCGGATCCCTCTATTTTCCCCTCCGCCGTCATCTCCACCGTCTCCCTCCGTCACCCAGCTCACCACCGTCGTCCTTCCGCCCATACCAGCAGTTGGTCTCACTCCCACGCACAAAGGAGATGGGCTGGTGTGAGTGTGTGTTCAATTTCTTCACGGGCAGAGGAAGAATGAAAAATGAGGAAGGGAGGTATCAGATGAATAAGGAAATGGACGGTGGGGATGTGCATCAGCATAATAGATGAAGGGCTGAGATTGAAAACAGAGATCAGATGGATGGCCCATATCAAAAGGTGAAAATAAGTGGGAATTCTTTTAATTATTTAAATCCTATAATTTAATCAAATCACACCAATCCAGATCTGATCCCAATATTTAAGTTTAGTGGTCCACGTGTCCCACTCAGAATCCCAGACCAGTCAGAAAACGCCACGTGTCCCCGCCTCGTAATGCGTGCATAACGAACACAAACTTCCGTGATCCATAACTTCGTCGTCGAATCTCCGATTTCGGCGTGCCGCCTGTCGTTGGATTCGCATCGACGAAACCTACGTAACGGTCCTTGGCCCTCGGCCATTGGACATCCTGGTCAAAAAGTCAACATTTGCCCCTATTTCGTCCAAATTACGAAAACGCCCCTGAACTTCCGCACATCATAACTTTTACCACGAACGTCGGAATCGAACGTGCCACCTGTCTATGAACTCCTGACGTCCCGAACTACGTCACGGTCATCGGTCAAAGTCCATTTGACCATCCGAAATAAAAGTCAACGTTTTGCCCACGCCTAGGGGCAAAACGGTCATTTTGCACAATTCGTCCGAAATCGCCCAACTAATCCCAGATTAGTAAATCACAATTAAATATTATTAAATCCCGATATTCGGGACGGGTCGTTACAACCTTCCCTCCTTAAAGAATTTCGTCCTCGAAATTACCAACAACCTTATTCCACAACACCTTGTGGAAAACAATTCGATCACACATCTGTGTACACTTGTACACCCACATACTGGAACAACACCAGTCTCGTCTATACCCAGACATCCCATCATAGTCATACGTCACAATCAACAACACTCGACCACCTCGAGTGTACATAATCACCTGATTCGCGATAAAATCGCTTAACCATTTAGCTGACTCCTTCAGCTAGACGGTTCCCTTCCATTGCCAATAAATCCTTACATTTGCTCCCGTTGGGAGTCAGCAAATCTCATTTGTCAGTCCATGCTGACACCATCAGTCAAACTGTCATCACAAAACTTTACCACCCTGGTAAGGCTCCAACCATCAGCCAGTCAGTGATAACACCATGTACTACATCACTCTCGATGCAGCGCAAGATCAACCACATGATCTCAATTCGCAGGGCAAGCCCATTCCCGCGACATAAATAAATCTCAATGTCCATAATCGCCGACTCCCGCAGCGAACCAAGACGCTGGAAACATCACGGTGTGAATACATCACACAAGGCTACTCGTGGTTACTCTGACCACCAACTCACTCAATCAAGTGGTGTGACTGGAACACATTGATTACCAGCCTAGCAGTGATCACACATCTCAATACTAGGGTTCCACTAGCAAACCATGGCTAAGAGTACATGCCCATACAAACACTGAACCCGACAAAATTACTCTGCACAGCGCACAGTATCCAATGTCCAGTCCACAACACAGCCAAATAAATGATATCGGAACCAAGCCGATTACCAACACGTTTAATCACGCACCACGGGTACATCCCATGTACCGCCATTAGGCACCACTCAGCCTAACCAGTACCAATCCTTGTACAACGTACCCTGTACGTACATCAATCCATCAATCCGCCTACAACCACCTAGGTCGTAGCCAAACACGTTCCAATAATGGAGTACATTTGCCCAAACCATCATGAAACAAAACGAGCTCCACCCGTCATCTAGTTCCAATTCCGAATCCGAATTCGCAATTTCGTAAGAAATCCCGAACCCGAACCCAGACATCATATTTTTAATCCATTTCCAAATCCGAATCCAAAATCATTATTCCGTAAGCTAGCATTGGAATAATCATTCCGTACCCAAATCCAGTAATCCATTTTCGAGCTTCGCAATCGAATCCTGAATCGTCACCCAGAAATTCGATTCCAAAACCCAAAATCTCGTTTACGTCCACCCAGACGTAACATAACCGATCCTATCGGTTACCTGCTCAAAACACTCGATTGACTTCATAGGGAAGCCAATCCCAATATTCACACGTCAAAGGTTGACAAAATCCGACCACTTCGGAAACCTACTCAACCGAGTAACAACCATATGGACTTCACCCCGAAAAGAAGTTCAGTCCCGTCATCTACGACTCACATACCAAGGTAAGAGTGATAAACTCTCATCCAATCTGGATCATCACGATCACAACCCAGATCCATCGCTACGTCATCCGACAAGTAACATCACGATCCTAGATCGTCACCGCGCCCAAAGTCGACAACATCACCAATCAGATCCGCCTAGGATCCACACATGCTCACATAGCTTAACAATCCATCTGAAAGCTGATCGTAGGGTCTTACACCCTCATTGAATCATTCGCCAAATTTCCCTTGGTGGAAAGATGACCTCGCATTTCACCACCAAATCCAAATTCATACACAACTTCTTGTGTCCAATGACCCCAAGCCAAACATGGGTCCACCAACCAATACACGCTCAACGTACTGGTAGCAGCAATCATCATCTGCCACGACAGGAAACAAAAAGTCAACCCCAAAGACTTCGGAATACCAATCACCGATGTGGAAACGAACGCTCCTCTCGTCTCCCAATCACAACTCTCCCCGAAGCGGGAGTTCCAACCATGTTGGAAACAGACATGCTCCCAATGAGATGTCAAGTCCAACCACTGGACTGCCCATGTCCATACCTCACTTGGCCCACCACGTGTCCAAAATCAATTCATTACTCGGACCTCACGTCCACCAATAACCATGTACGCACACACCCCGATTCCGAACGGATATTTCCTCAACTCTGCCTGGATGTGCATACCAAACTGCCTTCGCCTCACATCACAACCTAAACAGGTTCAATCCTCAGGTTCCAAGTGATTCGGAATCACAAACTCACACGTCAATACCACGAATGGGTTCCCCGACTTTTCCAATTTCAACAATTTCCTTGTACTCACAGGGGATATAAGCAGTACACAAACTTACCAATCTCGGAGCTGACCACAACTCCACAAATCCACCAACTCGCATGACATAGGGAACATCGTCCCTAGATTCCCCAAGTTCAATCATACCATTTGATCCATTCATCACTTGTCATCATATATCTGTTAGGACTTATCCCAACACGACACAACCTCCACTGGAACCCATCCAGTCCAAGACTCAACCACCACTGAGTCGCAGATACCACTCATCTGTTCATCATGACAGAGTCACACCCCAACTGGTGGCTCATCGTCATCACAATTACTGTCACCAGCACCAGCGCTAGTACCAGCACCAACGCACTATCATCAACACTAGTATCAGCACACAGGCATCTATACTAGTATTGGCATAAAGGTATCACCATACCAACATCCATACATAGCACACGAACATCCACACTAGCACACGAACATCCATGTTAGCACTGTAACGACCCGTCCCGAATATCGGGATTTAATAATATTTAATTATGATTTACTAATCTGAGATTAGTTGGGTGATTTCAGACGAATTGTGCAAAATGACCGTTTTGCCCCTGGGCGTGGGCAAAACGTTGAATTTTATTTCGGATGGTCAAATGGACTTTGACCGATGACCGTGACGTAGTTCGGGACGTCACGAGTTCACAGACAGGCGGCACGTTCGATTCCGACGTTCGTGGTGAAAGTTATGATGTACGGAAGTGCAAGGGCATTTTTGTAATTTGGACGAAATAAGGGGAAATGTTGACTTTTTGACCGAGTTGTCCGATGGCCGAGGGCCAAGGACCGTTACGTAGGTTTCGTCGATACGAATCCAACGACAGGCGGCATGCCGAAATCGGAGATTCGACGACGAAGTTATGGTCAAGGAAACGAATTTACGAACCGAGGCTCCGATTAAAATAATAGTATAATAATGAACAGTACCCGGTGACTGAACACACTTGGATGAGTGACAAGTGTCACTCATCCCTTAATTTCAGGCATAAAACCAGATCCCATGTTTTGGGGAAACATAATTATTATGTTTTATTAATTAATTAAATTAAATTAATCTTTTAATTTCCATTATTCCTCTCTAATTTCCTAACCGTGTACAACCCAAAACCACAATTCATTCCACTCTTAATCTCCTCTCCATCAGCTGATCTTGAGTGTGCAATTTGGAGACATTTCAGAGACGGATTTGTGAGGGAAACACGAGGGATTGAGGGGGGCCGTAGAACTGGAATTCGGAAATTTGGTTTTTGGGAGGGAAATTCGAATTGGGAGAATTAGGCCGTGAGGATCGCAATTGAGCTCACATTCAGCTTCCTGGGATCACAACGATCATAATTGTCGAAGAAACGAGATGAATTGGTGCCGTTTTGGCTCTGATCGAGCTTGGTGACAGAGGAAGAAAATCGAGGTTGAGTCGTGATCGTGGAGTGTTTAGACGACGGAATTGAGGTGGGAAACTACTTCTCATGATCCCACAATGCTTCTGGGTTCGTCAATTGAAAGAAAACGGTTGTGGTTGACAGAACTCCATGGTTGAACAGTGACGGTGTTCGTGCTTGAGTCGTGACGATTGAGCGCAGGATTGAAGCATTTGAGTTGGGGGGAAATGCTTAAAGGAGTCCATGGAAGCTTCTGGTTGAATCAATTTAAGGAAATCAATTGGAATTGAAGGAATTCCATGAACGAACTGTAACCGGAGTGTTCTTGGTGTTCATCATCGAATCGTGGAATTGTAGGTAAGGATTTGTGTAATTGAGTTTACAGAACATAAATTGAACTTAAAACGAAACTAACTGAATGATCAATTGGAAGATTTAGGGTTGAATTGATGGACATTGAACCGGGTCGTCTCGCGGGCTATTTGGACCCGTTTACCAGACATACGGGTTAGGTTGGTGACACTGTAGCAGGCGCGTGGGTTTCACGCGCAGTCACTCACGGCGGCGCGTGACGGTGCGTGGGCACGAATCTCGAGGTGAGGTCAACATGACTTCTATCCTATTTAATGTAACGAACATTTTGGAATTGGTTTCGTGTCGATCGGACACCGTTTCGATATTGTTCGGGATGTCCGAAGGTTTTAAATCCAGTTTAAAAATAGTTAAAAATTCGGGAAAATTACGGGACTTAAATAGGATGTTAATGGTGAGGTTAGTAATCCTCTAATGTGAATTGGACAGGATTAGGAGTCCCGGTGATAGTGATGTGGCCCGGGAAGGCCTATGGCACGCGTATCGAGGCGTTCGGTTAAACGTTCTGTGAGTGGACATTGGTTTCATAAATTCGATGCATGCATAACTGTTTTATGATTATTTTAATTATGACTAAATGATTTACTTTGGATATAGGTGAATTAAAAATGATTTCACGTATTTCGAGGTGAATTACGTATTTGCACGTAAACCGAGGTTTTCTGAATTTGCACCGATTTCCGTAAATGTGGTTGGATATGATTTCATGAAACGGTTACGAACTTGAATAATGTAAAATCGGGCCAGGGGCCCAGTTGAACTACGAAATCGGGCCAGGGGCCCAGTTAACATGTGGATCGGGCCAGGGGCCCAGTTAACTTGTGAAATCGGGCCAGGGGCCCAGTTGATTTCTACATACGATTGCGGGTCGGGGACCCTAAAATGGAATTGAATAAATGTTTTCTGGTTTACATTTTATATGTGTTCACATGCTGGAATCAATAAATGGTTTTGATGAAACGTAACGATCGGTTCGGATTTTACCTATGTATACCTATATGTTTTGCATGTGGATATCAATAAAATGTATTTAGTACTGCACTGTATAAATCCTTCCATATTATATTGTCTCCTCCGGATGAGGTACCCCGGAGAGGTCACGGACGTCTAGTACGTCCAGCGTCTATGACGCTAAGCATCGGGGATGCTGTACCCGAACGGGGTTCGGGGATTGAACTCGGAAATTGAGACCCGAGTGGCACGCGTAGCCTTGTGATTGTGACCTTATTGACGTCAGGGACGTCAGACATCAGGGATGTCGGATTGGAGTGTATAGTGCAGTGGTTAAAATTATGGTTATGGTTTATATTATATGCCTTATGGTTAATATTACTGGATTTATGAAATAACTCTTGGATTGACTTTTGGAAATTGAAACTACGCTTTGGTTTCCGGGCTAAGGCCCTAATGGTTATTTCTAAATAAATGTGTGATCATTGGTTTTTGGCGCATGCATATGGTTTTACTGAGGGGCATTAATGTCTTATAAATGTTTTAAACAGACTTGTTTATTTTCGTCCACTCACAGCTTTTGTTTTTAATGCCCTTCAGGTTGATTCCGGATGCGACTGCAGCAGAGACTGGGACATCATACACCTCCTCCATCGATCCTTACGCACTCTGGAAGCCCGGTTGGGCAGTGGCAACAGGTTATCCCTTGTTTGACACCTCTTGTCAGACGGGAGCATGACACATTCCATGGTAATCCCGGGGGGGATTGGGATGGGTCGTGTCAAGTGGTATCATAGCAGGTTTTGCTCTTTTGTGCGCAAAGGACGAGGGTGTGATGTCTCTTTGGGCTGCAGTTCCGTTGTCAACCTGATAGATAGTTTTGGGTTTGTATGGTGGATTGGGTGTGTTTGGCCCGATACGCCGTGCATTGATGCGATTCAACCCAAGTGGGGTTGTATACGATTAACTGGTAATGTGGGACCGTCGGTTCGGTCATGTGATGATGGATTGTTGTGCTGCTGGGCACAGCCGGGTTCAGGGAACCCCATTTGAATAATGTTATGGAAATACGAAACTCAGTTGAGTATTGGTCTATGTGTTGGACCCTGGTAGTGTTGACTAGTGTACAGGGTGTTGGTGCATCGGAGTTAGCCGATGACCTTCGTGGTGGAACCCACGATGGAACCCACGTTGAATTGACGATTGGATTGGATTGGACGTCTATACGATGTCAGGACCGCGGGGTCGGTCAGGCTGTGGATTTTACTGCAGAAGGCAGTTGGGTTCGGTGGAACCCTAGGGTGTGATTTTGGAACCCTAATTTATAATCGATGGACTGGAAAAGTGAACTTTGAATGAGAACTTGTGCTACGACGAGCGGCGAAGGTCGTGGATGACCATGTGGATGACTCTAGTGAGTCTAGTCAGGATTATGGGTTTCGATCCACGGATGCGGTTATGAGATAAAATATGGAATCCCGTGTTGGATCGAATATTAGTGTGAGGTGTGGTTACGGATCTTGACAACGATGACTGTTGGTCGACAGTTGTGTCGAGATGACTGGCTATCGAGGGTATTTAGTGTGGCTTTCACACTTGGGGATCAGGGGATGTTCAGGGAACGTCCATTATCCTGATGTGCCAGTGGTCAAATTGGAGGTACCCATAGTCGTGGGGTACGAGTGGTGTTACGGGATCGTCGTTCGGAATAAACGGAGATCCAGGGTAACAACTTCGCACACTGTGTGCTAGCATGGATGTTCGTGTGCTAGCATGGGTGTTCGTGTGCTATGTATGGATGTTGGTATGGTGATACCTTTATGCCAATACTAGTATGGATGCCTGTGTGCTGATACTAGTGTTGATGATGGTGCGTTGGTACTGGTACTAACGCTGGTGCAGGTGTCAGTAATTGTGTCGACGATGAGCCACCATTTGGGGTGTGACTCTGTCATGATGGACATATAATCGGTATATGCGACTCAGTGGTGATTGAGTCTTGGACTGGATGGGATCCAGTGGAGGTTGTGTCGTGTTGGGATAAGTCCCAACGGATTTATGATGACAAGTGAGGAATGAATAAAAAGGTATGTTTGAGACTTGAGGAATCTAGGGACGATGTTCCCTACGTCATGAGAATCAGTGGATTTGGGGAGTTGTTGTCAACTCCGAGATTGGTAAGATTGTTTACTTCTTATATCCTCAGAGGGTACAAGGAAATTATTGAGATTGGAAAAGTCGGGAAACCATTCGTGGTATTGATGTGGGATTTTGTGATGGTGAATCACTTGGAACCTGAGGATTGAACCTGTAAAGGTTGTGATGTGAGACAAAGGCAGTATGGTATGCACATCCAGGCAGAGTTGTGGATTTTCCGTTCGGAATCTGGGAGTGTGCATACATGAGTATTGGCGGACGTGAGGTCCGAGTAATGAATTGATTTTGGACACGTGGTGGTCCAAGTGAGGTATGGACATGGGTAGTCCAGTGGTTGGACTTGACATCTCATTGGGAGCATGTCTGTTTCCAACATGGTTGGAACTCCCGATTCGGGGAGAGTTGTGATTGGGAGACGAGAGGAGTGCTCGTTTCCACATCGGTGATTGGTATTCCGAAGTCTTTGGGGTTGACTTCTTATTTCCTGCCGTGGCAGATGTTGATTGTTGCTACCAGTACGTTGAGCGTGTATTGGTGGGTGGACCCATGTTTGGCTTGGGGTCATTGGACACAAGCAGTTGTGTATGATTTTGGATTTGGTGGTGAAATGCGAGGTCATCTTTCCACAAAGGGAAATTTGGCGAATGATTCATTGAGGGTGTAAGACCTTACGATCAGCTTTCAGATGGATTGTTAGCTATGTGAGCATGTGTGGATCCTAGGTGGATCTGATTTGCGATGTTGTCGACTTTGGACGATGTGACGATCTAGGATCGTGATGTTACTTGTCGGATGACGTAGCGATGGATCTGGATCGTGATCTTGATGATCCAGATGGGTGGAGAGTTTATCACTCTTACCTTGGTAATGAGTCGTAAATGACGGGACTGAACTTCTTTTCGGAGTGGAGTCCATATGGCTTGTTACTCGGTTGAGTAGGTTTCCGAAGTGGTCGGATTTTGTCAACCTTTGACGTGTGAATATAGGGATTGGCTTCCCTATGAAGTCAATCAAGTGTTTTGAGCAGGTAACCGATAGGATCGGTTATGTTACGTCTTGGTGGACGTAAACGAGATTTTGGGTTTTGGAATCGAATTTCTGGGTGACGATTCAGGATTCGATTGCGAAGCTCGAAAGTGGATTACCGGATTTGGGTGCGGAATGATTATTCCAATGCTAGCTTACGGAGTAATGATTTCGGATTCGAATTTGGAAATGGAATAAAAATATGATGTTTAGGTTTGGATTCGGAATTTCATACGAAATTGCGAATTCGGATTCGGAACTAGAACTGGATGTTGGGTGGAGTTCGCTTTGTCTCATGCTGGTTTGGGCACAGGTACTTCATTATTGGAACGTGTCTGGCTATGGCCTGTGTGGTTGTAGGCGGATTGTTGGATTGATGTACGTACAGGGTACGTTATACGAGGATTGATACTGGTTAGGCTGATTGGTGCCTAAATGGCGGTACATGGGATGTACCAGTGGTGTGTGAACAAACGTGTTGGTAATCGGCTTGGTTCCGATATCATTTGTTTGGATGTGATTGTGGACTGGACATTGGATACTGTGCGCTGTGCAGAGTGTTTTGGTCGGGTTCAGTGGTTGTTTGAGCAGGTGCTCTTAGCCATGGTTGGCTAGTGGAACCCTAGTTTTGAGATGTGTGATCACTGCTGGGCTGGTATTCGATGTGTTCCAGTTACACCACTTGATTGTGTAAGTTGACGGTATACGTACACTCAGGATGAGTGAATTGGTGGTCTGAGTAACCACGGGTAGCCTTGTGTGACTTGATCACACCGTGATTTCCCAGCGTCTTGGTTCGCTGAGGGAGTCGGCGATTATGGACATTGAGATTAATTTGTGTCGCAGGATTGGGCGTGCCCTGCGAATTGTGATCATGTGTGATCTTACGCGACCTTGAGGGTGATGTCGTACGTGGTGTTGTCACTGACTGGCAGATGGTTGGGGCTTTACCAGGGCGGTAAAGCTTAGCGGTGACAGTTTGACCATCCACACATCAGGATAATGAACGTTCCTTGAACATCCCCTGATCCCCAAGTGTCAAAACCACACTAAATATCCTCGATAGCCAGTTATCTCGACACAACTGTCGACCAACAGTCATCGTTGTCAAGATCCGTATCCACACATCACACTAATATTCGATCCGACACGGGATTCCATATTTTCTCATAACCGTATCCGTAGATCGAAACCCATAAGACTCACTAGAGTCATCCACATGGTCATCCATGACCTCAGCCGCTCGTCGCAGCACAAGTTCTCACTTAATGTTCACCTTTCGGTCCATCAATTATAATTTAGGGTTGCAAAATCACACCCTAGGGTTCCACCAAACCCAACTACCCCCTGTAGTAAAATCCACAACCTGACCGATCCCGCGGTCCTGACATCGTATAGACGTCCAATCCAATCCAATCATCAATTCAACGTGGGTTCCACCACAAAGGTCATCGGCTAACTCCGATGCACCAACACCCCGTACACTAGTCAACACTACTAGGGTCCACAACTTAGACCAATACTCAACTGAGTTTCGCATTTCCATAACATTATTCAAATGGGGTTCCCTGAACCCAGTTGTGCCCAGTAGCACAACCGTCCATCATCACGTGACCGAACCGACGGTCCCACCTTACCAGTTAATCGAATACAACCCCACCTGGGTTGAATCGCAACAATGCACGGCGTATCGGGCCAAACACACCCAATTCACCATACAAACCCAAAACTATCTATCAGGTTGACAACGGAACCGCAGCCCAAAGAGACATCACACCCTCGACCTTCGCGCACAAAAGAGCAAAACCTGCTCTGATACCACTTGACAGGACCCATCCCAATCCCCCCGGGATTACCATGGAATGTGACGTGCTCCCGTCTGACAAGAGGTGTCAGACAAGGGATAACCTGTTGCCATTGCCCAACCGGGCTTCCAGAGTGCGTAAGGATCGATGGAGGAGGTGTGTGATGTCCCAGTCTCTGCTGCAGTCGTATCCGGAATCAACCTGAAGGGCATTAAAAACAAAAGCTGTGAGTGGACAAAAATAAACAAGTCTGCTTAAAACATTTATAAGACATTTATACCCCTCAGTAAAATCATATGCATGCACCAAAACCAATAATCCCATATTTATTTAGAAATAACCATTAGGGCCTTAGCCCGGAAACCAAAGCATAGTTTCAATTTCCAAAAGTAAATCCAAGAGTTATTTCATAAATCCAGTTAGCCCTCATCATTTGGCCCAGAAGCCCACGTGCTTATGGATACCTGATAGGCCCGATGACAAAAAGCCCGACCCGGCCCGATATGGGCCGTGGGCCGGCCCGGCCCGCATGTTGACGGGCTGGACTTGGGCTTAGGGTATTCAAGCCCGCTAGGCCCGATAGGCCCGAGCCCGATAAAGCCCGGTAAGCCCAGCCCGACCCGCCCAGGTAAACCCGACCCATAAGTCCGAAAATATAAAATAATTATAAATTAAGAATTGATACCCAATCCAATTTTGTTACTACTATTATAGCCAAAATCCAAAACTCCAACCAAATCTCAACCTAGTGTCATTTAAAAGCTCAATGCCCAAACCAAACTCTAACCCAAAATTCAAAAAAACTCACTAGGTCTCTGACTTTCTTAGAGACCTGCTTATCTTATCTCGGCTTTATGGTCGAAAATTTAGGTCAATTCTCTAAATCCAATAGTACCCCTCCTTAGCTTATTTCAATATTCGATAATAATATTTAAACTCAACTCAATTTTTTTTTTTACAATTAGGTAGGTACAAATGGGCTTAGTAGGCCCGGCCCAAGTGGGCTTAGTAGGCCCGACCCGTAAAGCCCGATAAAAGCCCGGCCCAAACCCGGCCCGACAAAGGGCATGGGCTTTCATATTTATGATCAAGCCCGCCCGACCCGGCCCGGTATTTTTTAAATTATGAAATAGGCCCGGCCCGGCCCGGCCCAAGCCCAAAAATTTTGGGCCGGGCTTGCCCGACCCGGCCCAATGACGAGGCCTAAATCCAGTAATATGAACCATAAGGCATATAATATAAACCATAACCATTATTTTAGCCACTGCACTATACACTCCAATCCGACATCCCTGATGTCTGACGTCACTGACGTCAATAAGGTCACAATCACAAGGCTACGCGTGCCACTCGGGTCTCAATTTCCGAGTTCAATCCCCGAACCCCGTTCGGGTACAGCATCCCCGATGCTTAGCGTCATAGACGCTTGACGTACTAGACGTCCGTGACCTCTCCGGGGTACCTCATCCGGAGGAGACAATATAATATGGAAGGATCTATACAGTGCAGTACCAAATACATTTTATTGATATCTACATGCAAAACATATAGGTATACATAGGTAAAATCCGAACCGATCGTTACGTTTCATCAAACAGGTCTCATGCCCAAATACCGTGAAACGTGCCATAACCGAAATATCATCAAAACCATTTATTGATTCCAGCATGTGAACATATATAAAATGTAAACCAGAAAACATTTATTTAATTCCATTTTAGGGTCCCTGACCCGCAATCGTATGTAGAAATCAACTGGGCCCCTGACCCGATTTCACAAGTTAACTGGGCCCCTGGCCCGATCCACATGTTAACTGGGCCCCTGGCCCGATTTCATAGTTCAACTGGGCCCCTGGCCCGATTTTACATTATTCAAGTTCGTAACCGTTTCATGAAATCATATCCAACCACATTTATGGAAATCGGTGCAAATTCAGAAAACCTCGGTTTACGTGCAAATACGTAATTCACCTCGAAATACGTGAAATCATTTTAAATTCACCGATATCCAAAGTAACTCATTTAATCATAATTATAACAATCATAAAACAGTTATGCATGCATCGAATTTATGAAACCAATGTCCACTCACAGACCGTTTAACCGAGCGCCTCGATACGCGTGCCATAGGCCTTCCCGGGCCACACCACTATCACCGGGACTCCCAATCCTGTTCAAATCACATTAGAGGATTACTAACCTCATCATTAACATCCTATTCAAGTCCCGTAATTTTCCCGAATTTTTAAGTATTTTTAAACTGGATTTAAAACCTTTGGATATCCCGAACAATAACGAAACGGGATCCGATCGACACGAAACCAACGCCAAAATGTTCGTTACATTGTATAGGACAAAAGTCATGTTGGAAGTTTCCCAAAATTACCTCACACGCGCCCCCACGCGCCGGTTGAACTCCCTGCGCGTGAAACCCACGCGCCGGGTACTGTTCACCGTCGTTCAACCCGAACGACTGTAAAACGGGTCGCCGTGACCCGCGGGCCAACCCGACTGGTTCTCGGTCATTCCTCCATCATTTTGGACGGGGTTTTCACCTACAGGATCGTCTGAGTTCAATTAAAGGTTCTGTGAAAACAAAAACAAGGCACAACGTCCAGATCGTACCTCCTCGATCGAGAAGCTCACGGCCAACTCCACCGTCCACGTGTCCCACTCAGAATCCCAGACCAATCAGAAAACGCCACGTGTCCCCGCCTCGTAATGCGTGCATAACGAACCCAAACTTCCGTGATCCACAACTTCGTCGTCGAATCTCCGATTTCGGCGTGCCGCCTGTCGTTGGATTCGCATCGACGAAACCTACGTAATGGTCCTTGGCCCTCGGCCTTCGGACATCCTGGTCAAAAAGTCAACATTTGCCCCTATTTCGTCCAAATTACGAAAACGCCCCTGAACTTCCGCACATCATAACTTTTACCACGAACGTCGGAATCGGACGTGCCACCTGTCTATGAACTCCTGACGTCCCGAACTACGTCACGGTCATCGGTCAAAGTCCATTTGACCATCCGAAATAAAAGTCAACGTTTTGCCCACGCCCAGGGGTAAAACGGTCATTTTGCACAATTCGTCCGAAATCGCCCAACTAATCCCAGATTAGTAAATCACAATTAAATATTATTAAATCCTGATATTCGGGACGGGTCGTTACATTTACCCTCTCATCCTCCAGCATGCAAGATAACGTAGATGGCGAAGTCACACCCACACCTGGCCGAGGACCAAGGGACACCTCCCCCGAGGTGCTCCGGGAGTTGGAAAATTACAACGCGACATGGCCGAAATCAGGGCCAATGGCTCCTAGGCCGAGGTGCACTATACCAAGCTCAGCGGGCAATACACTGAGGTTGTAGCCCAATTACAGGCCGCTCAAGTCAAGCTGAACACTCGCCGTGCTCAAGATGAGATTCGCCAGGCTAACCTCGTGGTGGCCGAATGCGCAGAACGCGACGAATGGTTCCGTCAAGTCGTTGACAAGGGTAAGGCCACCACCGCGGCTATACCAACTAAGAAGTGCCAGAAGCTCCTGGTCATTCCTGTAAAAGGCGGTCAGGGGACCTGGATCTACCGCGACGCCCGCGAAGCCCTGAGTGGCACCTCCAGACTGGAGCGCAGGCAACTCAGCCATATCCGACTCGAGTTCCCCGCGAACAAAGATCTACGGGCAACGGAGTAGACCGATCGGACACGACCTAAGGCTGGCCCGCGCTAACACTCTCGTGGCGGGAATCCCCCCATCTCAGTGACCGAGGGAGTGGATTCTTCTCAGGAGATCCTCAGTGCCCGGTGGTCCAAGCGCCACCAGCGCAGCATCAAGTCCTAAAGAAATCGAGGAAACTCGTCTCGATATGACACGTCATTGCCTCACCAGGGCACCGACTACCCTTGCCCGAGCAAGGCCCCCAACACTGACCCATTGGTCCAGCAGCTCCTTGATCGCGTGAGATGCCTCGAGGCCGAGAAAGGGACACCCTAGACACATACTTGGGGTGGACCTAGCTTAGGACCGTATCGGGTCAACTTCTTCCAGCATGGCAACACAGTCAAGCCATTGAAGATTCCCCTCTACATCGATCAGACCGACCCAATCAACCACCTCAACAACTTCTGGTCAGCCGTCTCCTTCTCGAGTCAGACCGACGAGGCCCGCTGTTTGGTTTTCAGCTTCACCATCACCGACGCTGCAATTAACTGGTTATACCACCTGGAGTCCGGCTCTGTCGACTCCTTTGCACAGCTCACCAAGGTTTTTCTGAATCAATTCATGATCCAGACTGACACGCTCTTCTCCGTCGAGGATCTCTTCCTCCTGAAACAAGGAGAAACGAAGACGCTACGTGCGTAAGCTGCTCGGTTCAGCATGGAATACTCTCGGAGCACCGAGTCCGACGACAGGATGGTTTTCATGGCTTTTAAGGGCGGCCTGTGCGAGTCTCAATTCAGGTACACCGCACACACTCAAGGTTGGTCTACCTATAATGAGTTAATGAAACAAGCAGCCATCCTTGGTAAGGCCGAGCTGTTGCCTAGAAAGGGCGGTGCGACAACGGGCAACATGTAACGACCCGTTCCAAATTCCAAGATTAGATTAGTGACTAATCACGATTAGTGAGGTTAATTGGTGATAGTTAGGCGAAATCGGACGAACGATGCGAAATGACCGTTTTGCCCTTGATCGTGGCAAAACGTTGACTTTTCATTCGGGAGGTCAAATGGACTTTGAGCGATGACCGTGACGTAGTTCATGACGTCACGAGTTCATAGATATATGGCACGTTCAATTCCGACGTTCGAGGAGGAAGTTACGACGTTCAGAAGTTTAGGGGCATTTTGGTAATTTTGGTTAAAAGGGGTCAAATGTTGACTTTTTGACCGAGAGGTCCAATGGCCTAGGGCCAACGACCGTTACGTAGATCGGGACGATACGAATCCATAGACAGGTGGCACGTCGAATTCGGACGTTCGACGGCGAAGTTACGGTTCACGGAAATTCAAGTGCACTATTGCACGAATTACGAAACAATCTAACTTTTGGACTTTAGTGGGGCCCATATATTTTAAGGAAGTCCAATGGATGAGTGACAAGTGTCACCCATCCACAGGCCACCTATATTGATTCATGCATCGACCATTTTCCTCATTCAAACTCAAATACCCGATCTCACCATTTCTCTCCATCTTTGTGCAACCCAAAACCCGTTCAACCTTTACCCAATGATCATGACTGAGACCAGAGATGAAAGGGAGGATAGGAGGAAGTGGTGGTCGGCCAGAACCACCGTCCACGGCGGCGAGAGGAGGAGAAACCCGAGAGGGTTCACGGTTAGCCCATTTTTTATCCAATTTCAATTTTTATTGTTATGGGTCGTTTTTGATGGTTTTAATGAGTCCATTAGGTTGCTAGGAAGTCATTAGGAAGGTTTTAGGAAGCTTAGGACTGCTTTGCAGCCACGGGAGAATTTTGGGAAGTTTGAACTGTATGGTTCAAAATGGAACCATGGGATTTGAGCAGTTTTAGGTGGTTTTAATGATTGGAATTGATAGGGAATGAAGAAATCGGAATTATAGGATTAATTAGGGTTGAAATCGGACCAAAATAGGGGAGGAAAACTGCCGAACCGGTCACGCCGGTTCAGCACAGTGGCTGTGAACAGTGAACCGGTTCAGCTGGAGGTTAGTGACGATGAACAGTATTTTGGACCTTCTTGGGGCACGTGAGGGCGCGTGGGACATAATTTGAGGAAGTGTTCAACATATGAAATCTTCTATTCGATGTAACGAATATTTTGGGACTGGTCTCGCATCAATCGGATATCATTTCGATAGGTTTCGGGCTGTCCGAAGGTTTAGGGTCGGTTTAAAAATAGTTAAAAGTTTGGAAAAATTACGGGGCTTTAATGGGAGGTTAATTAAGTAGTCAGTAACCTTATATTAAAAATTTGGACAGGTTTGGGAGTCCCGGTGACAGTGATCAGCTCGGGAGAGCCTATAGCACGCAAATTGAGACGGCAGCTCGGACGGTCTGTGAGTGGACCTTGTTTTCTAAATTGGTGCATGTATAAATGTTTATTATATGTTTTAAATACTTGTTTGTGATGCCATGAGTGCATTTGGATGTGTGGTTACGTATAGGCACGTATTTCGAGGTTTCGGCCCTATATAGTGCCTATATGGGTCTGTATGTCTTTATTGGTCTAAATGAAATGGTTTTGGATTTCCAAAAGGATAATGAATGTGATTTGATGATGTTGATTTGGATATTTGTGAATTATATGGTTTCACATATTTCGAGGCGATTTACGTGCTTGCACGTAAATCGAGGTTTTCTGGTTTTACACTGATTTTCCATACTTATGGTTTTGGATATGATTTCATGAAATGATTTTGGATTTGAAAACGTAACTCTCAGACTTGAGGTCCATTTGATTTAACGAGGCATCGGGCCGGAGGCCCAGTTGGTTTACGATTCGGACCGGAGGTCCAGTTTGTATGTGGATTCGGGCCTAAGGCCCATTTATGTGTTACAAATGGTTTTTATGGGTCATAACGGTTTATGGGAATCAGCATGAACCCTTGAAATTGATTTATGGGTCATGACGGTTTATGGGAACCGGTATGAACTCATGAAAGGTTTTATGGTTCATGACGGCTTATGAGGGGCCGGGCATGAATCCTGGAAAGGTTTAAAGAATGATTTCAAAAGGCTTTTCATATTCCATCCTTTATATGTGATTGTCTCCTCCGGGGAGGGTCGTTGGACTGGATGGACCCCGTAGTAGCCACGGAGCACTGACTGAGTGGAGTCGCCCCCCAGTTGGGTTCCTTACTCTCAGGATGGGCATGGTTCGTTACCTCCAAGGAGGGACATAGATCTACGGACTTTGACCTGGGTGGACCCTGGAGAGACTTGGGTTTGAGACCCCGGTTAGCACGCGCGTAGCTCTATTTTACCGTGACAGGTTCTTGGATATGAAATATAATGGATAAACATGATTTCAAGTGGATTGGCAAATTGTGTTTTATGATGATAAATGGATTTGGGCTGAGATCCCACATATGTTTACTATGTTATGGTTTTCTGTAAATGGTTTTGGGCAGGAGCCCGTGTGACTTGTATTTACGGAACTTGGGGCTGTGACCCTAAATATGGATGTTTTAACATATGTGATTGGATAAATGGTTTTACTATGCATGCATGCTTTTTAGTGAAGGATATAAAGGTCTTTTATGAAATATGTTTTATAAATTCTTTATTTTTGTCCACTCACAGTCTTTCTGTTTTTAATACCCTTCAGGTTGGATACGATGTGGACTATAGCAGAGACCGAGATATCACATGCCTCCTCTGGATCCTGGCGTACTCTGATAGCCCGGGAGGGAAAAGGTCGGAAATATCCCTTGTCAGACACTCCGTGTCAGACGAGAGCAGGGTCATCCCGCGTTAATCCCGGGGGGATTGGGATGGGTCCTGTCACAACACATACCGACCCAGCACCGGGACTTGGTCAACACATACCGACCGAGTCACACCCCACAGCAGTCGGCTCCCCAGCAGGTTGTGTTAGGCCAGACCCAGCACCACAACTCCCTGGGTGGAAAGCAGAAGGACTACACCTCCTCCTACAGCCTCGGAAAGAAAGGCAGTAACCACAGCCACCAGAGGCCCCACCAGGGACAGGGCCAATACCTATGAGCCGTTGTCTACATCCATCTTCTCGGAGACCGACCTACAAACAAAATCACATTTAAATTGCAACATATCGGAGACCGACCCTCGATGCCCAAATCCTGGAATGACGACGGGATACCTCGTCCTCCCCAGTTCCCCCCGACGTAAATAAACTTATTCTTGTATGTCTTCAGGGAGGACGGTATACCATAGATGAACTCCCCCCGAGTCATCTTGTCCTTGCACTAAGCATGCACCCAGCCCGTGCTCTGTTGCTGCTGCGCGAACTCATATAGGTGGACGACCTGGGCGTAGGTCGGTGGTTTTTCCCCGGCTCTGGAAAAGGCAGCATACAGGCTGGCCAGAATGATCCAGACATTCGGGTTCAACTGACCGAAGGCCACGCCCAGCCCTCAGACCATCCTCCTCATCCATGGATGCAGGGGCAGTTAGACGCCATGGCTATATAGCTCGGTGTAGAACATAGTCCATCCTTCTGGTACCTCGCTTGATAGCTTAGTGGGACAGACCACCTGTATCTCCACGTCCCCTGGCACTCCCCACGCCGACCTGAATTTCTTCACCGACGTTTCCGTCTCCCTGCTTTCGTATGCATCTATCGACCACATCACTGTGTCGATAGCCTCCTCGGTCGGAGCATCAGTAGTATGAGTTGTGCTCGCGCTAGCAGACCCTTTTCTACTGGTCTGAGTCTTCTCAACCCTAGACCGACCAGACGCCGACACTCCGGTCTGGTCACTTCTGTCGGGTTTCTTGGCCTCTCGCCTCGTCGGTGTGTCCTCTACCAAAGTGCCTGCATCTACCGAAGAGCTATGTTGCTCCCCCTCGTCGTAGTCTCATACTTCATTGGATTGGCTATCTCTGTCAAACATCGCAACACTACAAACAGGGAGTAGAAAACAAACACCTATTGGACATCGACCACTATTTTACCAAGATTGAACTCGTGTCCGAACCCTAGTTCATCCACAGATCATCCACCAAAAACAAAGGAAAATATGAAGCCAAGTCAAAAGTAAGGAGGGCCGGAGGTCATACCTAATGGTTCACAGACGTTCTGTCCTCGCTGGAATTCGTACCACCGTGAACGTTATCGGGAATGCTCGCCGGAAATCGTCTCTACATAGACAAAGAACACACAAACAAAAATGCGGGAAAGTGAAAAGGGTTAAAAATTCTTTTTAACCCACTATTTATAGGCCCAGGTCAGCAGTCGAAGTGTCGCCTCATTCCGCGTGATATTTATTACCACTGCCAGCTGTCCCTCACGGGCCACGCATGCCCACGAATTACCCGCTGACAACCAACGGTCGTGAATTCCAACCGTCCAACCGACAGACACGCGACACTGATGGCTCCTCGATTCCTCCAACGGTCATGTCCACTGACCCATGGCGTACGTGGCTCCTCGACTTCCACACCTGCTGACGTCGACTTTTCCCACTCACACCGACCGACTCACATCCTCTCGGTCTACCCTCCGCCTACCACCACCGACTCCTACGCTCGGTTCAATCCCTCGCCTGGGGGACTTGGGGGACTGGAGGCATGTACATCCGGTCTGGAGCACTCTTTTTACAAGTCCTCAACCGAGAAGTTCCCCCTCGGTCACGAACTTGGGGGACTTCTGTTCATACCATATCGGCCCAGACCGAGCATAAAGCCTAGACTGACTGCAGGCCCAACCCATTACCAAAATGACGATCCATCCAGATCAATCTTGGAGGCCCAGCCCTCTGCCAACTCGACATGTCGGCCCAGACCGACCCAGAGGCCCAGCCCTCTTCCAACACCATGCCATTGGCCGACTCTGGAGGCCCAACCTCTGTCGGTCGGTGCGTCGGCCCAGACCGATTCGATGGCCCAATACTACCGCCTAGCACAAGCCCAAGGGGTCCAGGCCCACTCATGTGAGCAAACCCTAGTCGGGTCTGGATAGCCCCTCCACATGTCAGTCCCACAACAATTGACATTTGTCCCACATCGGGAGAATACAATTATTATATTCACCACACCCATACAAAAGGGGTCCATTTGTCGTATAAAGGTAACTAAGCATTTACTGTTCATAACTACTTTTACAGTACACATTTTACCACTCACCCTATACCTTAGACCGACTACTGACTTGGGCGTCGGAGTACCTTTGGGCTGGTACCACACCGGTGCCTATACTCTGGCCGACCAATCAGTTTCATTCTCTTTCAGGTCTACACAGGGCACGTGGCAAAACAGCATTCGCTCCCTAATTTGGCACATTTCGTGCATCAACAGTCGGTAACAAGTCCTCCCTCGCTATTCGAGGGGGATTACAAGGAGGGTCTTGTCACCTTCAAACATTTATCTTAGAAAATGTTTTATGACCTTATCATTCAGAAAAGCTTACCTTCAAGACTCAACTCAAGCATTGAACTTTGGTTGATCGTCATCCCACTGTTTCCAGGCCTTCTTGCGTACCAAACTTCTAGTTCTCAAGTGTTCTAAGATCGTGGGAGCTCGAGAATGCTATTAGGTATCCTGGTTCGAAGCTTGGATGCCTAGAAATAGCTAGGACTCACGGGTGAAAATTGTTCAATTTTCAAGCTCGCAGTGTCTTCCTCTTTCTCTCTTCCTTTCTCTATTTTTCCTCTCCGTTTCGCTCCTTCTCCTTGGTCTTCACTCTTCCTTCCTATGTGGAACTCTCGGATTTTGCTTGCTGAAACGCCATAATGAACACAACACGCACATTAAAAACACACACACACGGCCCATAGTCGGTGCATTCAAGGGATAAAATGAAGAAGTGAAAAGCATGGGACACTTGTCACCATCCAGAAGACCAAAAAAAATATCTTACTTTCAAAATTACCAAAATACCTCTAATGTCAAAATTATCAAAATTCCCTTTGTAATTCCAGACCCGTAACAAGCTTATCCGGTCTCCGACTCGAACATGTCGTTTGTCTACGAACTCAGGACTCTGAGACCTACGTAATGATACTCACAAAATATCCAAATAGTAATCCAATAAAAAAGTAAACTTTTGATCTATAGGGGCAAAATATTCAATTTACAAACAAACTTTCCGAAATTACATTTCTCAAATTTTTCGGATCGTTACATCATAGCACTAAGTGGTTGGGAAAATGATTTAATTTCCTAATTCGCCCCATTTCATGTAACCACATCCGGCCCGAGTCTTTAGCGGAGTCTATGAGGGAGCGATTGGCGAGCCTCTAACTTGACTTTGGTCATTTCATCGACATCATTTATTACGTCGTATCATACATCTATTTTTTTCTTCATAATACTAACTCTTTTAGTTAGATAGATTAATTTTGTAGGGATGCAAAGCATATAATTCATACAATGTGATAAAATACTAACTATTTAATATGAAATCTAATAAACATTTTCTTTTTATTAAACAACCATAGTCAATATTTTACACGATGTACAAAACATAACGTTCATGTGTATTGTAATCTTCACCTAATATCATCATATAAAAAAAAATAGCACAAAATAGGTTTGAAAAAAAAGAAAAACTTGCAAAACATGGTGCCATTTAAAAGTACAGTCTAATGATATTCTTCTGCACATGTTATCTAGGAGGTCAACTCTCATAAAAAATGAAATCACCGACTCCCAATATATATAATGTAACCACCCGGAAATTCGAGAAAGATGAAAAATGACAATTTTGCCCATACAAGTTCAAAAGTCGACCTTTTGATCAGGATACTTTATGGACGTGTCGTGGGGACCTTTATGTGTGTGTGTGTGTGTGTGTGTGTGTGTGTGTGTGTGTGTGTGTGTGTGTGTGTATCCAAAAGGTTGTTGAATTCCCTCCCACAATCTCCTCCATCGACTTTGACAAGTCTAAATATGTGTTGTTTGTGTGATTGGAACTCGGTGGAGAGAGGCTGAATAAGAAGAAAAGAAAAGAATAATGAGAAAAAGTGATAACCAGCCAGGGAGAAGGGGGAAGAGAAAATAAGAAAAGAGAAAAGGAAGAGAAGGGAATTATGAGGGAATTAGAAAGGTTGAGACCCTCCAAACTAGTAGCTACAAGTAAATCGTGAAGCCAAGTAATGGTCGTGGGTTGTCAAAGCATTACGAAGCCTATTAGTAGATATTTGAGGATCCTAGGGCGTTAAACGAGTTCCTAGGGTCGTTCTAGAGTCGAAAAAAATGAAGGTTGGAATACAGGTGAGCTACAGAACTGGGCAGGAAACCACGGTCGAAAGCATGAAGGTGAATTCCCTAATTTGTATTATTACTTACGTTGTTTGAAGTCTACAGAGAGATTTCTAGGTCCCAAACGATTAGAACTGGCATATATAACTTGAAAATCATACGTAAAATAACAATATTACGGTCGAGTCATGATCGCGGGTCGAACAACCCGGTTGTAGGAAAAACGGGTCAACCCGACTTAAGCTTGAAGGAGACTGTGTAGGTGCGTGGCCCCCACACGTAGAGAACCACGGTGGCGCGTGAGGCACGTCCGGTGGATTCTAGTGGTATGGTCAACATGAAAATTTTCTGTTTCTAAATTATGAACTTATTGGTGTAATTTCCAAGTCATTTGGACAATGTTTCGATTTAATTTTGAATATTCGATGTAAAAAGTATATATATCACAATATAAATTTAAGTAAGTAAAATTAGAAAATAACTTGAGTTTAATCTGGATATTATTGGATTCTCGTGATAAATTATGAGGAATAAAGAGGATTAAAGGAGATAATAAGTAAGGTGTCAAACTAAGGACTTATGTGCATCAATATATACATTGGATTATTTGAAGATTATTACTAAGTATAAGATTTATATTGGGAATAAATTATAGAATGTTGTTGAGTATAAATGAAGAGTAATTGGATCACTAAAAATCCTTTAAAAGGAAATTATATGTATGAAAGGGGTTTACAAAGAACTATTGCTTGATTATTATGTAATTGATAGTTTACGGGGAATTAGTATTTGGTTATTGTGTAAATGGTTTTCTATATATTTATGCTCTTAATGTTGAAATACGAGTTGAGTTAGGAAAAATAAAGGTGGCATATTGATACGCTTAAACTACGCATTTAAATAAACCCGTAATTCAAGTATATATTTATTTTAAAATCCTTTTTGTGTCATTTTAGTATTGGTAAATAGGTATCGTTCTTAACCGGAAAAATTAGGGGACATTAAATAATGGTTATTGAAAAAAATAATAAATAATCAAAGAAATAAAATAATAAATGAATTAAAGAATAATATGGGGAAGGTTTAAACAAAATGTAGTCATAAAAATACATATAAAAACAATTATAAAATTAATTTTACTCCTACTTTAACCTTTGTACAAGTGACTTTCTTCAAACACACATCTTATCAACACTCTAGTATTTGCAAATATTGAATCAATCACGAAATTTTACCTTAATCATTTCAATTACCTTCATACATTTTTCAATATTATAAATGCCCTGACAGCGGCCGACACTTACAATATGATTCATCTTTCGTTTTTTTACTGAATGCGCCAACAACGGTCAACATTAAGTCTTTTCAATCATATTCTAAGTCCACCGATAGTGGATAAAACACATAGCATCAAATTGAAGTATGAAGCACTAAAATGTATGAAATAACTAAAATTCATCAAGTAAGACACATGAAGATTGTATTTAATACTTACAAATATTAGGAAAAAAATATCACACATATGTTGAACTATAAATAAAACCAATGACAAAAATAAGAGTTAAGTAAATGGAGAACAATTGTTGCACTTTTGGGGTGGATGAAAACAATGGATTGTTATTCATACAGTTCTTAGACAGCGGACGGAACCTTATGAAGATGGAAGAACAAACAAGGGAATTTCGGACTTAAACTCTTAAAATTGTATTGGAAATATTTGCTTAAGTTTCTCTTAAGAAAGGTTCAAAGTGTGCTTAAAATAAAAGTCCCTCAACAATGAGAATGACTCCCCTATTTATAGGGAAAGTGCCAAAAAAATCTAAAAAAGTAAAGTGCAAATAAATTGAAAAAAAAATAAAAATAAAAGTGAAATGATGAGAATGGCTGATTTTCGGGATGAAATCATGGTGAAAAACCTGCCTAAATGGGGAAGGTTTGATGCAGTGAGAGCAGGGCATGGAGGGCTACATTTCGGCCAGGAGCAACTGAGCTGGACTAAAGGAATTCAGCGGATCAGGCGGGGGTAGGAGGGGTGAGTTTCAGAAGGCACGCACTAACAAGGGTGTACGGAATCACGCTAGGCACTGACAGGGGTTGGGGCCTTTCGGTATACGCGCTCCGAAGTAGATGAGAGAGGCTCAGCCAGCGCACGCCGAACAAGACTTGGCTTGAGGTCTGGTTATGGATTTGGGTCGCACACTGGGCTTGCTCAATCTAGGCTGGGCCGTGAACAGAAGATGGTCTGGGTTGGCGAGAAATTGGGATGGACCTTATTGGATTTTGGGCTGGGCTAGTTCTGTGTCATTTGGACTACAACAAATATGGATTTGGGCATCCTTCCTTGTTTTGTCCATAATTTATTCTTTATAATTCTGATTGTGACGATACTTTCATCAAAACGCTCCAAAATCCAAACTTTATTTATTTCTACAAAATTCCCACAAAATATATTATTTTTTTCAATTGTTTGACATTTTTATATTAAAAAATAACTATAAAGGGTATAGAATAGTACAAAATAAAACTTAATTCAAGGCCTATCAATTATTATAAATTAATTAAAGAATGAATATTTGGAATTATAATTAAAGGTATATGTGATTATATTCTTATGTTTAGTTATGCAATTGAAAGCTTGAGAATAATTATAAGAATGTGCAATCCTATTAATAGTAATTACTTATGGTCGTATTGTATGATAATATGGTTTAGATTTAATAAAATTCGAAGTTTTCGCTACTTGTCGGGGTAAAAGGGTTGGAAGTGAGCAGTACCCCGGAAGAGACGGATTTTGTTTGAGTAACGTATTAAATGGAAATAAGAATAAAATAATGAAAAATTTCTAGTCTGACAAGAGTTCTCAGACAGGAGCATGATTTCTTTGGTTTTCGGGATGTGTCTATAATATAATTTCTTTGTATAAAAAAGAACTAGCAAAGCACGCATATAATAACAATTAATATAATTCCAATACATATTATGATGTGTTAGGAATATAATAATAATTAATTGTGTACGAACATCTTTGGTACATAATAATCAATAAAAACAGATTAGGTCCCGTAATTAATATATAAAAAACTCACTTACAGTACATGCTCACTAGCTAGTATAGAACTAGAGTTATAAGAATCAAACTTGGTCAGGTGACCTAATTTTTATATATAGAAATCAAACTCACGTAATTACTGTAGAACTAGTGTTATAAAAATCAAACTCGATCAGGTGACCACATTTTTATATATAGGAATCAAACTCACATAATTGAACTATTATGGAAGGCAGGCACGGGCTACAACATAGGGGTGGGTGTGCTTTAGCCCACTCGAAATTGACTATTCGAATTAAAAGCTTATGTAATGTTAGGTTATAGCACAACTTATTAATTTGTTCTACACTTAAATAAGAGAGATTGTGAATTTTTTAGAAATAATAAGATATTTGTCATTGTAAAAGAAGAGCTTGTTGTAATATAAATGTTGCATATTGTATTTATTGTATGATTATTTTTTTTGCATAAGATATGTATTTTTATTAGGTTAATTTTCTAAATCAATGAAATTTATTTAATATAATCAAAATTTGATATAAAAAATTACATTAATATTTAGCGCTCACTTCATTTCTAATTCGTGGGTTTGTGCATGATGGAAGGCCTAACAAACAAGCTATACTCATGGACATTATATCCATTAGATGAATGAAATTGGAAAAAGAAGGTAATAATTCATGAAATGATCCCACAAAGAGGGAGAGAGGAGAATGCTCTTAATTAAGTTGATTAATAAAGAAACAAGAAAAAGAAAATTAAATGATCATATGCCTCGATCAGATGGAAGCAGCAGCAATGCTGCTTCCCTTGGCTTCCACTGTTTCTTTGGCTGGCTGTGATGACGTGGATTCATCTTCCCCTGCTTTGATTTCTACTGCAACCTCACTGGATTCAGCCTTACTATGATCATTATGAGGAGGAGGAGGAGGAGGAAGAGGAGGAGGAGGAGCATCATTCACTTGTTCCTCCACATGCTCTAATTCACTCTCTTTTTCTCTTGCGCCTTTGCCTACCTCTTCCTTCCCTTCTTCATTCTGCAAAATTTAACGACACACATTACAATTATAACCAAACTTGACAATCAATAATTTTATACAACAAAGGATATACCTATTCTCTAAGAATTTTGATTTTATTGATTTTCTATAATAAAAAAGTATTATAAAAACAGCCCAAACCGAGCAACCACTCAATAACAAAAGAGAAAAAGAGGCCGAGGCCTCACAGAACGAGAGACAAGGCATAAGAAATATTCCAATTCAAAGCTACCCTTCGGTGAGCCAATTGAAGTGGATGGATTATATATCGAGACTAGGCACAATAAATATTTGCTAATAAGGATATCAAGGGTGTTCATAGCCAAGTGCGAACCCAATTTTCTTTGAATTGTGATTTACATAGTTGCCCTTACCGAAATCATGGTTGCATATGGGATTTAGCAATTTAGGATTGGGATGATGATGGGAGAGCTTAACTCCAAGTGAGCTTTTAGTCATCAGGCTTTGGGTGGATGTGGCGATTCGGCAGGGGGATGGCAGTGCGTAGTGAGAATCTAACATTAAGGAGGGCCTAATCATTTTCTTTTTTCTACAAAATACTCTTAATTAATGATATTTTTATTTATTGGTAATCACATATTTACAAACATAGTTTCACATTCAAATAAATTTCAAGGCATTTTTTGGTGGTTTCTAAAAAAAAAAAACATTGTTTCACAACATTGTTTTTGTTATATTTATTTATAGTATGAATCATAAATTCATATGCTTAAATCTAAGAAAACAACCACTTAAGAAATAAGCTCAACTATCACTTTAAATATTTAAAAATGAAAAAAAAAATATAAGTAGGCAAATATAAATTAAATATAGAATCCTTTGAAATATAGAGTAAATACATTTTATGAATTGTTAGAAAAGAAAAGAAAGGGAAAAAAAAAGGAAACTGAGGTAAACAAAAGTAGAAATTTAGAATTTATGTATGGTAAATTATTGTAGTATCATATATAAAATAAATTTTTAAAATTACATAAAAAATTTAATACAAAATTAGTACGGAAAGTAACATAATTATGCATTATAAATAAAAAAAATTAATATTTTATGATAAATATATCTAATTATCATATATTTTATATATAAATAAAAGACATTGACAAAATTTGGGGTAGGACCCAGGCACCCTTAGCTCCGCCGCTGGGGGATGGTGGGAGACATTATAACTTAGGATTTAGGATCCATAAACCAAATGTGATTAGTTTACTAATTTTAATAATCTGGTATTTTTTTTTTCAATAGTCTGGTATTTTTTTTAATAGTCTGGTATTTTTTTTCAATAGTCTGGTATTTTCTTTTTCAATAGTCTGATATTTTTTTTAATAGTCTGGTATTTTTTTTCAATAGTCTGGTATTTTTTTTAATAGTCTGGTATTTTTTTTTCAATAATCTGGTATTTTTTTTTTCAATAGTCTGGTATTGTTTTTTAATAGTCTGGTATTTTTTTAGTAGTTTACTATTTTTCAGTAGGAGCAGCCCTTTTCTCGAAATTTGACCTAACCACCTGCCTGCTGTCTGTCGGAATCGACGAGTACAACCTCATGCTCTCGCAGCCCCTATAGCCGACTCTGACGGTCGTCTTGTTGATCTCCTTCAAAATCGTGTTTTCCACATCTGGGTTTTTTGAGAGTAGCCAAGATAAACTGTTGGGTTTTTTTTTTATATAGATTTAGTCTTTAATTTTATTAGTTAGTTTTATTTTTATTTTTATTTTTAATATAAATTTAATCAAATATAACAAACATAGCAATTCTAAGGACAACTAACATCAATTAGATGAGAGTGATGGAATTTGTGCAACCAACTAATATGACAGACATACACATGGGCGGTAGGAAATAATAGTGTTTGATGATGATTTATTATTAGATTATTAAATTATTGTGAATTTTTAAATTTTTATTAAATAAAATATATTAAGAGATAAAAGGTAAGTTTGTAAGTTTGATTCTTGAAAAATAAGAAAGTATTAAAATAAAATACAAAATTGCGTGCAATAAATAATTTATAGAGTACTAAAATTAGATCCCTAACAAAATTCATATAGAACTTATCGAAACACTTTCAGACGCAAAATAGAATTGCTTGGGTTCCTTCGGCTCCAGTGTGGATTCAATTTCTCGTTGTGAGAGATATGAAGGGTTAATTTCTTTTCTTTTTTTTTCTCTGATTTTTTAAGAATATTCTCTTTTCTTACCAAATTTATCCTGAATTAGCCAAGTTTTATGGTGAAAATTTTAATAAAGCGTCAACTTGTTTTTGTGTGTACTCAACCATGTGTAATTCCTCCTTTTATTAATAAAATTTCCATATAAAAAATAGAAAAAATGAAAACCTATTGAAACTCATAAATTGCTCCCTAAGGGTACCCCCAAAGTGACCGACAATGATCCTCAAATGACAATGACCCCCTAGAGCTATACACAAAAAATTACGACACAAGACTAATTATTAGACGAGCAAAAAGACATGGACCAGCTTAAAATAAGAAAAGAATTAACTACTTTCATCACAGAATTTCAGCTTGGTCTTGGGAATATTCTTTTTTTTTTTTTCAGAGGTCTTGGGAATATTCTTATCACTTGTTTGGCTATGCCTGCAAATGGAAAATGAAGGCGTAGACGCCAGAGTGATCCATGATCGACTATAACAACGTCTACTCACAGACCAAAAAGACTGCTAATTAAATCACATTAATACTAATATGGCAATACATTCAGACTAAAAATTGTAATATTATTTTATATTTGTCAATAATATCCTAAAATTGAAAATATTAATATTCTCGCCCACCTACATTTTAACACATAATTTATTATACAATGTAAACATAATATAACATCATTTAATAATTTCTCACAAATTATGCACACACATGCTTCTTCTTTTTTTCTTTTTTTTTTCCAAATTACTTTCATTTTCTAGTTAGAGACACAAAAAATACTCGTTTGAAAAAAAAAAATGTGCAAAGTATATTCCTACATACAGATATATTAATATCAACAGACTAAGGCCTAGTTTGCAATTGCTTTTTTTTTTTACTTCAAAAAATTGATTTATTTAAACATTGATGGATTTTTTATAACAACTTTTAGGAGACTTTATCAGTTTATTTTCTCAAGTTATTTTTACAAAAAATATTTTAATGTGCATCTATCTATCATGAAAGTACAACAAAAACAACTTTAAAAAAAAAACCAATTAGAAGCAATTTTTTAAAAATAGCACAACAATTCAAATCTAGCCTTATCTAAGAATGAGCAAAAAAATCGTTGGTGATTACGCCTTTTTTTTTATATAACCATTTAAGATTATAATCACAATTATTTATAATCATTGGTTATTTAGATAAACAATTATTAACCATAATTACATATGATTAATTACAGTTAACCGTGACAATAATTTGTATGTTCATTTTTATTATTTGGATAAACTACATAAAAGTACCCAAATTATATGGTCGATTTCAAAATGTACTCGAACTATAAAAGGTTATATTTTCATCCCCAAATTATAATGTCCATTTCAAAAGAGTATCTCCATTAGATTTTCCATCAAAAACACAATTAATTATCTATGTGGCAAATAGTAAATTACACTTATCATATAATGTGGGCAAATTTTGAATGAGCATTTTGGAACAATCTTAATTCATCTCCCTTCTTCCTCTTCACCAATTCAACGTCTGCATCTGATGTGGCAATCGCAATCTCGCCGTAAATGTTCTCAATTACAAAGATGGCCAAGAAGATTAATGTGTTTTGGGTTTTTGGAGGAAGATGATGCCATAGCCTCCAAGCTTTTGAATCCGAAAAACAACGACGTGGGCACATGGGGGGTCGACAGGGCGAGTTCCAAAAAATCAGGCATGGCCCATTAAGCTAGAGCCAGGCATCGAGGGAGAGCAGGTGAAAGCAGTGCTCACAAATTATCTAGTAAATTTTGAAAAGATTGCCACTGCTATTGTTGGTAGTGAACGTGTGCAAGGGGGAATATGATGGGATGGAGGCAAGATCATGGACCCAGGTCGTCGAAAAGGGTTAACGCCTATGACCCGATTTTGCCTTTGGATCTTGGTGAGGTTGATGATGTCGACGCTTCTTATCCAAGTGCTTCTGATCCTTTCTATCTTCTTCATCTTCCTCTAATTCTAAATCATTGTCACCTTTTTCTCCGTCACACCAATTATATTTCGGTGCGGCAGCTCCTCCTTTATCGCCGCTCATTACATTCATCGACTAAAAGGTTTCTTCACAAGCTCCTTAGCCTTATCTGATATATCAAATTCTAATGGAATTAAACTGCATTTTGAGAACAAAAAATAAAAAAGAAAAAAAGAAAAATTGAACTGCCCTATCTTTCTTTAACTGAGATTTAAAACTTGATAACCTAATGAGGAAGCCCTCAATTTTAGTGGTTCAACCAAAAAGCGATGCAGTGTTTCACTTTTCGATGGTGCAAATCCACTTTTAATCTTGGCTGCAAAACATCTTTGCTCCTTTCAATCTTTCTGCCTTCAGTTTTGCTCTTTAGTCAATTTTGTAAAATTTTTGAGAGTTTTCATCTAGGGTATCGGGTTTCGGGTTTGGAGATAAGGAGGAAGAAGAGGAGCCCATAAGGCATTGAGAAGCCATGGAATTCATTGAACTGGGTTTTGGTTAAGTTTTATTTTTATTTTTTTGTTTTTTAATTGTTTTTAATTCAAATGATTTTTTTGTCTCCAACTCATAGAAAACCAGATCCAGATGATGATTGATAAAGTAGATGAATTGAGAAAGATGAAGATGATGAATTAGGGTGGCGAAGATGAAAATTGTCACGACCCGACCCATATAGCACAATATTGTCTGCTTTGAGCTCAGTCCTCACGGTTTTGTTTCTGGGAACTCACGTGAAACTTCCCAGTAGGTCACCCATCCTGGGATTGCATTAGTCTAAACTCGCTTAATTTTGGAGTTCCCAAAGAATCCAAAGCTAGTGAGCTCCCAAAAAGTCTCACACTAGATAGATACATGTCCACACATATAACCCACTTCATTTTTCCCTTCCAGAGCGATGTGAGATTGTTCACCATTCTTCTCAAGACACAGGTGTTACAAAAATGAATTGTTGAAAAGGAAAAAAAAAAGATGAATTAAGATTGTTCCAAAAATGCCCATTCAAAATTTGGCACATCAGATGCTGAGTGGCATTTAGTATTTTTCACATAGACAGTTAACTGAGTTTTGGATGGAAAACTTAATGAAGGTACTCTTTTAAAATCGACACTGTGGTTTGGGTATGAAAATGTAACTTATTATAGTTCATGTATCTTTTGAAATCGACCCTATAATTTGGGTACTTTTATGTAATCCTTATTATTTCTACATTTCTAAAAGACTAAACTAACTTAAATTAATATTTAACAAAAAATTAAAAAATAGGTATAGTTGCAAAGGATAATGAACAATCTCGAATATGAATATTTTTTTTAATATCACTACGAGTATAACAACTTTAATACTTAGGTGATGACCAAAAGTGATCAAAGGTGATCGAAAAATATTTCAAAACTACGACACTTTTTGAAGTTCAATTCACAAAAAGTAGACTAAGATATGATAAATTTAAGGACATAGCTAGGTGTTTGATCCTAAAATGACCAACTCGATGAGGCCCGTTGGGGGTTCTAGGACCAGCCGCGTGGTGTCTTGGGCCCGCTGGGGGCGTTGTTGTTCGGCAGGGATCCTGCAAAGACTAGACACCGGTGTGGTGTCGGCCAAAAGGGGCTCCGATGCCTAAGTTAGTATCTGAGTGCCGAGAGGCAAGTAAATACAGTGCTCTGGATCGGTTCTGAGTGTCTTACCTTTGTGAAGGGTTTCCTGGTATTTATAGTAGTCATAACTGCGGTAGGTGGGCTACTGTTGCGGGAGCTGTAACGACCCGTCCCGGAAATTAAGGTTAAGACAGTGATTAAGATTATTAGTGAGCTTAATCGGGGGGTATTTGGTCCCGATAAGGTCATTAGCCTAGAATGACGATTTTGCCCCTAGTTTGGGCAAAAAGTTGACTTTTAGTTCAGGTGGTCAATTGGGTTTTGACCGATGACCAGGACGTAGTTTAGGACGTCACGAATCCGTAGACAGGTGGCACGCCCGATTCCGACATCCGAGGAGGAAGTTATGATGTTCGGAAGGTTGAGGGCATAACCGTAATTTGGTTAAACTAGGGGGAAGAGTTGAATTTTGTTACGAATGGGTTTTGGTACGTTGACCTAGGATACTTAGATAGATCTCGTCGTCCTGAGTTCGATGACAGGCGGCACGTATTCATCGGACTTACAAGGTGTGAGTTACGGGTCTAAAACGGTAAGGGTAAAATCGTAATTTTGACTTAAAATGAGGGGTATTTTGGTCTTTGCACATGGGGATTTGTGCAACAGAGAGGGAAAATGGAGGGCTGAGATTGAGCCACCGTGAGAAGGCTGAGGGGATGGTGACACGTGTAGGAGGGCTAGAGGTTTCTAGCATACACGGTCCAATTATTTGGGGTAATCGTGCACCCGTGTGTGTTTGTTTGTGTTCGAAGAATAGAAAACAGAGAGAGGAATTGAGAGAAATTGAGGGGTGAGCGTGAGGGTTGCTGTGTTCTGGTGAGTGAGGAGTGACTTAGAGTTTGAGAGGAAGACAGTGAGGAGGTTTAGAGGTGCGGTGATGGTTTGTGTGTGAGTTGAGAGCCACGGGAAATCAGAGAAAAACAGGGAGGACGTGAGTGTTTTTGGGTGGTGTTGTGGCCATGATCAACCAATCGAGGCCAGTGGAAGTGTCCAGAGGACGGAGGAGGACAGGAGGAACTACTGCCTCACGGCTGAGCTCACGACGGCGACAGGAGGACAGGTAATTCCTCATCCTCGTTTCTTTGCTTTGTTTTGTCGTCTGGGTTCAGGAGCTAAGTCGTAGGTTTAGGGGTTGAATCGAGGAGTTCCGTGAGGTCTAGGGAGTTCAGTGGAGTCCTAGGAGTCTTCTGGTGGGGCAGCCGTGACGGGGAGTGCACGGTGGAGGTTGGCACGACGGAGCATACAGATGTACTCTGTTTTTCCGTTTTGCTCAGGTTGAAAGTCGTGGACTTAGGGAGTGAGTCTTTAGGGACTATAATCATCGTAATTAAGCAATCGTTTCTTGCGTTATCCGTTTTTTGCTCATAATAATTGCTGAACGTACGGCTTGCGGTACCGCTTATGGTACTGCTTGCGGTACGGACTGCGTCGACGGTCTTGGTGAGTTGGGTGAGCTTTAGGATGGTCTTAGGAAGAGGTTGAGACTGCCACCGTGACGGGGGGTGACCTGGGTGGCTGGAGAAGGAAACAGGGGACTGAACGGGTCTGGTTTCGAGTTAGGGACGATGACTTAGAAACTGTGTCGAGTTGGTTGAGTAAGGGGGATGGATAGCTAGGAACTGGACGATGCTGTGGGTGAAGAGAGGAGCAGTTTTGGTGCAGGTACGGCGGAGAACTACTGACGCCAGTTCGATGTGCAGGAACTGTGCTGAACCGGGTCTGCTCGAGGTTGAAGATGCACTGTAGACGGCGCGTGAGGTTGAAGATGCACTGTAGCTGAAGATGCACTGCAGGAACTGTGCTGAACCGGTTCGATGTGCAGGAACTGTGCGGCGGCAGTTGGGGAAGTTGTCAACATGGTTTTTGGTCTAGGTGCTGTGACGAGTCTAATGGAATTGGTTTCGGGTTAATCGGACGTCAAATCGAAGTAGTTTCGCGAGGGTGGAGGTTTAGGGTTCAAGTTCGTTACGTTTAGGACCCGGGAATTTTTGGGAAAAATTGGGTGGACTTTCGTAGATGTGTTAGTGACGTACTTTGGTGTTGTTGATAGTATCGGGACTTCCCGAGGAAGCTGAGGAACTTACGAGACGTTCGGGACGCGATTGAGGGCTCTGTACTGTGAGTGGACCCCTTCTCTAAACTCGAGCATGCATAACTGCTTTTATATAATTGTTTTATGGTTTATATGTGATTTCATGATCGTTGAATATTTTATATTGGTTTTCCTTACTTGTACGTTTTTCGAGAAATAACGTAATTGACACGTTTTACGAGGAATGTTGATTTTAGAGAATGATGTTATGATTTCGGGATTTTAAATGATAACTGGTTTTGAATGCTTATAAATGGATTTTAAGACGTGATTTTGATGATCAAGGTTTTCAGTTTTAGAATCGGATTTCTGAAATCGGAATTTGGTTTTAAAGTTGAAAAATGGAATTCCGGATTTGGGTTCGGAATAACGGTTCTGGATGCCGGAAGGGCATCAGACCAGTGATTTCGGATTCGGGTTTGGATACGGATTTAGAAATGGTTTTCAAATGGTTGTGATTGGATTTGCTGGATCTGGTTATTGGGTTTAAAGACCCGGATATTGATTGACGGGGGACGGGCCCGGATTGGGTTTAAAAACCCGGAAGACTCGGATATATTGATATTTCCCCCGTAGGCCTGTTGAGTTTAAAGACTTGGGAGTTTAAAGACTCGGATATTATTGAGGCCTAGATTGAGTTTAAAGACTCGGGAGTTTAAAGACTCGGATAGGTCCAGCAGGTTTGATCGGATAATGATGACTTGATATGCATGGTTTATAATACGGTTTTATGATGCTTCTGCTATGATTTCTATAACGGTGTTTTATAGTGTTTCTGTTTTTATGATGAGGTTTATGTGAACTATAACTATTTTAATAACTGGGTTATGCATGTGGTTTCAAAACGGAGGGCCAAACTCGATTTTCTTATAAATAGTTTTGGAAACTTTTCTTTTAATTATGGTCCACTCACACTTTCTGGTTTTTAAATTGCCCTCCAAGTCGTGGAGCTAGAGCAGGGTTTTGGCGTCGAGGCAACGTCTGAGGCATAGAAGTCGCGAAAGGGATCCCGAAGTGTTTTAAACTTTTCCGTGTGCGTGTATTTAGTTTATCGGTTTTCTTTCTTTTGTATTTAGTACAATGCTCTGTAAACTTTTAACTTCGGGATGTTTATAGTTTCTCATGCGTCTGACTGTGCTTGTTGGGTGTTTTACTTTAGTTACGTGTCGGGGTGTCAGACAGGAGCAGGATTTACCTCGGTTTTCGGGGTGGAACCGGGGGGGGGGGGGGGGGGGGTCCTAACAGGAGCAGGTGGTGCTTTGTGGCTGAGAGTTGCCTGACAAGCCCTGGACATCCGGAGGAGGCGCCAGCTGGAGTCCCAACCTGCCTCCGTCAGGGAGTTGGTATGGCAGGGTTGGTTAGGTGACTGTCGCGGACAGCTGGCGTCTGTACCATGTCAGGTGCCGAATGACAGGCCTGCAGGTCAGTGCCGATCGGCGGGCCACGGTGGGGTGCCGATCGGAGAATCGGTGGGTGTCCTTCCTATCCTTGGCGAGCCCTGTGCTTAGGTGGTCGGTCGATATAGTATCAACATAAGTCCCCTAAGTCTTTGACTGAGGTGGATTTCCTCGGTCGAGGACTTGTGATGACAGCCAGTGCCTGTCAACCGACCGGGGTGGTGCGCCCTGTCTCCTAGTAGCCCCCCAAGTCATGGATCGAGGAAGTGCACCGTATGTCCGAAGTGAATGCAGTCCCTTGTGCCGAGTCCCGTAATTTACCCTCAGTGATGACCGACAGGCCGTGGAGAGGCGCCGAGGGGGATGGCGGGGACCCGTCGGTTGCAGTGTGCGTGTCGACGGGGAGAGGAAGCATGCCGTCAGTGGAGGTGTCGAGGGACGCCGGTCGGCATGATGTAGTAAGACGTATTCTTGGGAATACGTGCGTAGGTATGTACATAGGTGGGAATGTATGATACCGATGGGAATACAGTACAAGGTATTCATAGTCGAAAGGTGGCCGCATCGGCCTAGTGACCGTCAGATCGGAAGCGCGTATCTCGAGGCGGGCCAGGGGCCTATAAAAGGGGGTGGAAGCTTTTGACTTTTTCACTTTTTACTCAGAGCATCTGTGGAGTAATTTCAAGTGCCGACTGAATTGGAGCCTGCCGAGAGGAAAGGAGACACACGCGAGACCAATTCGACTGAGCAAATATTACAGGTATAATTTCTGCCGAACGACATCTCTGCTCAGCATGTGTTCCGTAGCGTAGGTGCTTAGTTGTAGCTTCTTTTGTTTTGGTAATTTGTAGATGTCAGAGTCAGAGTCAAACAGTGGATCTGGGGTTAGGTCCCCTCAAGCTTTTGGCGGGGAAACACCGTCTAGTTCGACAAGCGACGTGCCGAGCGGGCGCAGTGGGTCAACGTCCACTAGTGGGTCCACCAGTAGTGCGTCGTCGTCCTGCAGCGGTGACAGCCTGGATGAGGCTCTCAGGTTGCCGAGGAAGGAGGTGAGGCAACAGGGCGGATGCAGCACGTCGGGTGCCGACCAGCCTACTGAAAGAGGGACGTCACCCCGCACCTCCCATCGTCGTCGTCGACTCCGAGGCTGAAGATAGCGGGACGAAGACGAGCTCACCGGTGGAACTAGATGCCGATGGCGTGGTGAAGGTGGAGTACGCCATGGACTACGAGATGAACACCATTCGGCAGTCCGACCTGGACCGGTTTCGAGAGGTGTATAATGTGCCGGTGGAGATCCAGATGAGCGTACCGCGACATAGTGAGAAGGCGAGTGATTCGCCAAAGAGGTCGACGTTATTCTATGTCGACTGCTTTGAGCACGGAGTGAGGCTGCCTCTGCACCCGTGGCTCCAGGATATGATGGCGAGGACGAACTTAGCCATGGGGCAGCTGAATACGAACGGCTGGATCATCCTGATCAACCTATACACGGCCTTTCGACTGGCGAGACTGCCGGAGCCGACCTGGGGTCAGCTGTGCGCCTTGTACCGCTTCAAGAGGCAGACCTACGGGTAAGGGTGGTATCAGATGGAGTGCCTGCACAAGAGTGCCCGGGATGCGTTCATCACCGATGTGCCGACGTCGCAGAAGAGCTGAAGGCACCAGTTCTGTTGGGTGTCCGGGCCGTGGGAGGGGGATGTCAGTAGGGTCCGATCGAGGATTCCCCGCCACTTCCAATTTGGAGGTTGTCTGTCGTCCGTTTGGCCGGTGGCCATAGTGGGGTACTTGATCTGCCGAGATAGGGTCTGATGTGTGTTTCTTGTTTCAGATCCGTCGAAGGCCACGGTAACGGCAGAAGATTGGGAGGCCTGCAAACTGGTGCGGGAAAAGCTATCCAACCTAGAGCGTAGTCGCTGCGTCTTGAAGCTACCGGCCAACCTACTTGCCGTGGGCCTTATCTCGCCACCTCGTAAGTATCAGCTGTTTGAAGTAATGATGTGTAGGTATGCCGAGGCACTAACAAGTTGATTTTGGCAGTGCATCCCCACGTCGAACAAGCAGCTCAGAAGAAGATGAGTGAAACGGTAGCGAAGCATGGCTCGGCTGCCGATGGTAAGGGCAAGGAGCTGGAGGTGACCCCCAACAGCCGCGGAGGCAGAAGACCGTGGCGGTGAAGCCCAAGGGGGGCTGGCCGAGAGGAGCCCCCCCGGGGTCTAGTTCGGGTGTCCGACCAGACGGGCTGTCGAAGCCGACTAGGCCCGAACCTCGGCAGGGTGCCGAGGTGAAGAGTCCGATTCTCGGACTGAAGCGGCCCCTCATCGGTGGGCTGGACCAAGCCCGGGGACGCCGGAGGAAGCTCATGGAGGCTCGGCAGAGGCAGTCTCCCCCGGCGGCAGGGGTATCAGAGGGTGAGAGCTCCGATCGCCGGCGGAGAGGGCCAAGGAGGCCAGGGCGAAGAGGCCGCCGCCCGTGAAGGAGAGGGTGCCGGTCAGCGTTCCGGGTATTGCCTCTGTGTTCGTGGAGCCCTTGGAGACGGGGGAGGTGGTCCGGTATGCCAAGCCCGGGGAGGCGTGGGTGCCGGTCACTCATCATAAGCACAAGTCACTGGCGCCTGTGGCCAATGCCTTTGTGATCGGCTCCCAGGTGACGCCGGCGGAGATTGAAAAGATCGGCACTGGCTCCCATCCGGGTCGGTTCGCGGCCCTCCTTGCCGAGCAAGCCCATGTAAGCGGTGAAATGTGTTGAATACGTGATTTGGGTTTGTTTTTTCTTTTGTTTTTTTTTTTTTTTAAATTTTACTGACAAGTGTGCATGGTTCGGCAGTGCTTTGGGTAGACTTATGTGGCCCTGCAGAAGGCTGCTTGGCACATGCAGAGGATGGAGGCGGAGCAGAGCGCCGCACGGTAGAGGGAGGACAGGCTGCGTGCCGGGGAGAAGGAGGGCCATGCCACTCGGCGGCGGGTGGCGGAGCTCGAAAAGGAGCTGCAGCGGCAGACGGCTCGGGCGGAGGCAGCCCAGAGGGGGATAGCGGACCTGGAAGAGACGGTGCATGCTTTCTCCCTGCAGCTGAACGAGCAAGAGAAAGTCATGGGTGAGCTGCAAGGAGAAGTGGACCGGCTTCGTGTCCTGCTGTCTGCCGATCGGCAGAAGACCCTGGAGGACTTTATGGCTGACCCGGTGGCTGCAGGGGGAAGTGGACCGGCGAGTACTTCGCGGACTTGTGCATATGTGTAGGCATGCCGATCTACGAGGCTTTAGACTAGTAGGGACCGAACGGTCATAATCATAAACCCAAACCATAATGTACATAATCACCAAAAATCAAATCGTAATAGCGAAGGCTAATTGAAGTCGACTGATTTTGGACCAAGTAAACGTCTGTCGGCAGAGCAAGTAGATTCCGTTTGGATGACCGGTAGTGCCGATCGGCAATAGTGAATAGGCTACCTGGTTTTTAAGGACTAGACTAACATTTAGATAAATGAAAGAACATTTGGCTGGAAAGGCAAGTTCAACTGGAGATAGCCAGATCGAATGACAGCAAAGCGTAAAGCAGTTTACATGGGGAGGTATTTTTAATTATAAAACAACTTGAGATGATCCGCATGCCACGGGTGTGTAAGCGAGCGTCCATCCGTAGTCTGGAGCTCATAAGTGCCCGGACGACAAATTCGAGTAACTAGGTAGGGGCCCTCCAACGTGGGCCTGATTGTCCCATCAGCACTCTCTTTAGTGGCCAAGCTAACCTTGCGAAGGACCCAGTCACCGACCTGGAAACTGCGTCCGTGAACGCGAGAGTTGTAGTAGCGAGCAATTCGCTGTTTGTGTGCCATATTGCGGAGTTTGGCCTATTCACGGCTTTCCTCGATGAAGTTGAGATTTTGCGTGAGGAGCTCCGCATTCTCTTGTGGATCATAGGATAGTACTCGATATGAGGTCTCCCCAATTTCCACGGGAACGATAGCTTCAGTCCCAAAAGTCAAGGCAAAGGGTGTCTCTTGTGTCGATGTCCGGTAGGACCAGAGAACATCAGATTGGAGGCCGGACCATTGGCCTTTCGGGGTGTCGTGTAGTCGAGCCTTGAGATTGTGTTTGATGAGCTTGTTTACGGCTTCGACCTGTCCGTTAGCCTGTGGATGTGCCACCGAGGTGAAGCAGAGCTGGATGCCATAGACCTCACAAAAGTGTCGGAAACGGGTGGAATCGAACTGAGTGCCATTGTCTGTGACAATCGTGTGTGGGATACCGAAGCGACAGATGATGTTCTGGTCGACAAAGCTCTCGATCTAGGCGGCCGTGATTGTTTTGAGGGGCTTCGCCTCAGCCCACTTAGTGAAGTAGTCCACTGCAATGACCGCGTGTTCGACGCCGCCCTTTCCTCGTGGCATGGGACCGATGAGGTCCAGACCCCATTGAGAGAAGGGTCAGGGGCTGAGCATAGGAGTGAGGCGTTCAGCAGGAGAATGAGGTATGGAAGCGCACCATTGACATGGGACACACCGTTGATTGATGGCCATAGAATCGGTGCGCATTGTGGGCCAATAGTATCCTTGCCGAAAAGCCTTATGTGCGAGGACCAGGGTCCGGAGTGATTGCCGCAGATGCCTTGGTGGATCTTCCGGAGGACCGCAATGCCCCGATTAGTAGGGAGGCACTTCAGGAGGGGGTGTCGAATCCCTGTCGATATAAGTGGCCATGCGCCATAGTGAATCGTGCGGACTAGCGTTGGATGCGCCGGGCTTTGTTACGGTCGGGTAGAAGTTCGGCCGTGGTGAGGTACAGTATGATGGGATCCATCCAAGAGGCTTCCTGTGTCGTGAGCAGGATTGGTTGCTCGTTTGTGCTCGGGGATGCCATAAATTCAACGGGAACACGGCGGCCTATCCTATCATCAGTGGAAAAGGCCAGACGGGCCAGGGCATCTGCGAGGCTGTTTTCCGACCGTGGGTATCTGAATGACCTCGTAGCCACGAAAGTGGTAAAGAAGGGACCGGGCTTTTGCCAAGTATCGGGTCATGAAAGCGTCTTTTGCATCGTAGAGGCTATTGATCTGGCGGAAGATGAGTTGGGAGTCGCTGTAAACCTGCAGCTGTTGCGCTTGGAGGTCGGTGGCCAACCGGAGGCCAGTAAGGAGGGCTTCGTACTCGGCTTCATTGTTGGAAGTCGGGAAACCAAAACGCAGCGCGTACTCCAGCCGTTCCTGGGTAGGTGTGCTGAGTACGAGGCCAGCGCCAGAGCCAGTATGATAGGAAGACCCGTCCACGTACAGAGTCCAAATTCGTTGGGCAGGGTCCAAGGTGGACGGGGCTGACGTCTTGCAGATAGGAGCGGCGGGTGCCGCGGTGTTGGGATCAAGAGTGTCGGGCATGTGCTGCGTTGTGTTGTAAGTGAATTCAGAGAGGAAGTCAGCGATGACCTGCCCTTTGACCACTGGTCTTAGGGCGAATGTGATCTCGAACTCACTAAGCTCCACTGCCCACTTGATGAGTCGCCCCGAAGCGTCCAGCTTTTGGAGCACCTGGTGAAGGGGTTTGTTAGTAAAGACTAACATGGGATGTGCCTGGAAGTATGGGCAGAGGTGCCGGGCTGTCACGATGAGGGCGAAGGCCAACTTCTCCAAGTCGTTATACCGGGTCTCCGCGTCCTGGAATGCTTTGCTGACATAGTACACCGGGAATTCCGCGCCGTCCCGATTGGTGACGAGGACAGAGCTGACAGTGGATATGGAGACAGAAAGGTAGACGGTGAGCCGCTCCCCAGTGGTAGGTCGGGTAAGGAGTGGTGCGGTGCTCATGTAAGTATTGAGAGCTTCAAAGGCGGCGTCGCACGTTTCATCCCAATTGATGTGCCTGCCCTGGGTCTTCATGATCTTAAAGAATGGTAGACACTTGTCCGTCGCCCGGGAGATGAACCGGGTGAGGGCGGCGATCCAGCCAGTAAGGGTTTGGACTTCCTTGAGTGTGTGCGGGGGCTTCATGTCCAGGATGGCCTTAATTTTCTCGGGGTTAGTCTCGATTCCCCGTTAGCTGATCATGTAATCGAGGAATTTTCCGGAACGGACACCGAAAACGCATTTGACGTGGTTGAGCCACATTTTGTACTGCTTCAGGACCTGGAACATCTTGTGGAGATTTGGCACGTGTTCGTTGGTCGTCCTACTTTTGACAAGCATATCATCTACGTACACCTCCATGGTTTTGCCAATCTGATCTCCGAACATGAAGTTGAGGAGCCGTTGGTAGGTGGCACCGGCGTTCTTGAGTCCGAAGGGCATGACATTGTAGCAGTAGACCCCCAAGTTGGTGTGGAAACTGGTGTGGATTTGGTCATCTGGGTGCATCCGGATTTGGTTGTAGCCGGAATACGCGTCCATGAAGGTGAGGAGTTCATGGCCAGCCGTTGAGTCGACCAAGAGATTGATCTTTGGAAGAGGGAAGCTATCCTTCGGGCAAGCTTTGTTGAGATCCGTGAAGTCGATGCACATCCTCCAGGATCCGGAGGGTTTCTTGACGAGTCGACGTTTGCGACCCACGTGGCGTAAACGGACTTGCGGACTAAATGGATGGTGCTGAGCCGAATGATCTCTTCCTGCATGGCAAGTTGTCGCTCTGTGTCATAAGTCCGCTGCTTTTGAGTGACTGGTTTGAAGGAGGGGCTGATGTTAAGCCTGTGGCAGATGACATCCGTGGATATGCCAGGCATGTCGACGTAGGACCAAGAAAAGACTTCGCTGTTGTCCCGGAGAAATTGGATGAGTTGTGCCCTGACTTCGGGGGCGAGTGTGCTCCCAATTTTCACTTGCCGCTCGGGGTTACGCGGGCAAAGGCTGATCAGCTCCGTATCCTCCACAGGTTGCGGCTGCGAGAAGGCAGAGAGGTCGCGCTGGTCCTCGGGGGGACCCGCCCGTATTTGTTCAAGGAGCTCGGAGTAGACGTGGTCGGCCTCGCAAGCAGCCTCGGCGACGGCCATGGTTTCTCGCTTGTCGCATGGGTTGAGCTTTGTCAAGGTGGTCTGATAGCAGGAGCGGGCGGATTGTTGATTACCGCGGACTTGACCAGTGCCCATGATGGTTGGAAACTTCATTAGAAGGGCCCGAGTGGCGATAACGGCGCTGAGTTGGTTGAGGAGTCCCCTACCCAAGATGACGTTATAAGCAGTGGGGCAATCGACCACCAGGCAAGTGGTGATGGCTGTTGGGATTTTGGGCGCGCTTCCCAGGGAGATAGGTAGGGAGATAGTGCCGAGGGGCATAACAGAATCGCCTGAGAAGCTGAGTAGTGGAGAACCAGCGTGGGTGAGGCTTGTGGAGTTGATGCCCAATTGGTTGAACGTGTCCATGAAAAGGACGTTCACAGAGCTGCCAGTATCCACCAAGATCTGCCCAACATCGAAATTGGCTATCTGAGCACGGATGATCAATGGATCGTCGTGGGGAAAAATAACCCCCCGTTCTTCTTCCTCGGAGAAGGTGATGGGCGTCCATCCTGCCCGTGCGACCTTGGCAGCGCGTCCATCCTCGATGTTGAAGATTTGGTGGTTGGATGTCGTGGCGCGCATGAAGTTCTTCTTGGCCCGGTTGGAGGTGCAGGAGGAAGAGATGGTAGGGCCTCCACTGATCGTGTTGATTTGTGGCAGACCCTGCGCGGGGCGCGCGTGCTGGAGGAACTGGTTGATCTTTCCCTCCCTTACCAGTGCTTCCACGATGTCGCGGAAGGCCACACACTCATCGATGGTATGGCCGTTGAACTTGTGGTACTGGCAATACAGGTTGGATTGGATGCCCGGTCGGGGGCCAGGCGGTCGCGCGCGTGGCTTGAGGATTGTGCCCTCGATGTTCATCAAGACATTCTCGAGGGAGGTGTTCAGGATGGAATAGGTTTCGTACTTTGAGGTGGGCCCCGTGTGGGGTTTTCCTAACTGGTGGTGGCCTGATCCCTACCCCTTGTTGTGGTACTTGTCCCTCCTGCGATGATCATTGTTGTACGGCCCCTTCCACTTACCGGAGTGTGAGTCAGATCGGTGATCCACATGCGCGTTATTGGTTGGCGGAGGTGACTGTGCCTGCCGGTTGCTGGGAGGTGGAGGGCGCGCATCATTCACGTCAGGTCGGGGTGCTACCTGGGGAGAGTTTAAGTGCTCCGCCTTGGCATGTATTGCCGCCTGCCGCATGAGTTCATTGTAATCGTCCCAACCCTGGGTGAAGGCCTAGTACTTGAAGGTGGACTCCCGCAGCTCATTGCGGAAAGCTCGGTAGGCGGCCTTGTCATCCGTCACGTGGCATTTGGAGTATTCCAAGCTGAAACGAGCGGCGTATTGGCGTAGGGGCTCGCTATCTCCCTGTCGGAGGGTTCCTAAGTCCTCGGTTGTGAGCAGTCGATCCGTCTGGATCAAGAACTGGATCTGGAAGACCGTGTGTAGGCGGTCGAACGAGTCGATAGATTGTGGTTCCAGGCGATAGAACCAGTTGAGCGCGGCCCCAGTGAGGGTGGAGCTGAAAATCAGGCATTGCGCTTCGTCGGAGAGATTTCTGAAGGCGAGCGTGAAGTTGTAGTTGTTGATATGGGTGTCTGGGTCGCCATGTCCATCATATAGGGCAATCTTCAGGGGTTTGACCTCCGTCTCGTGGCGGTACCGCATGATGCTGTCCGTAAAGGGACCAATGTTGGTCCGAGGTCTGGGCAGTGTCCCAGCCTTGGGTCTGGCGGCCTCCAACTCCCGCACACGCTGGAGGAGTTCCTGGACCACCTCGTCTGATCGGTCGGACCGATCCGCCCCAATCGGTCGGTCGTCGATTGGATGATTTGCGCTGCTGCCTCTGGGCTTCCCCGGTTGTGTCGGTCGCCGCCCAGACGAGGCCGTGGTCGAGCTGGCATTGTCCTCCGGCTGTTGCCTGCCGATCGGCAAGGAGGGACTGCTTGGAGGCTGGACGGAGAGCCTCGAAGGCTGTGTGGGTCGGCGTGCCGATCCAGATCGTGACCGGGCGCCCTGAGATAGTACGGGAAGAGGCGGTTGTGCCTGGATGCGGGGGTCGTGAGTTGGGTAAGTCAGACGGTTAGACGTGGCCTGTGTTTGTCTCTTGTCGAGCAGTTCGCGGGCGTCACAGTAGATCTGTGTTCCCGAGGGGCCAGGTAGGTCGGTCTGGTGGAAGAGCAGGCGACCGGACGCTTCTGGTCGGTAGGTGTCACCGATCTCGACTCTGCATGCATCGAACTCCTGCCGACGAGATGCAGCTGCTAAGGCTCGTTTGGTTGCCTCCCGCTGCTCCTCCAGTTCCTCGCGTGTGGATTCCAAGATGGCCAGGGTGCTTCCGTGCTGCTCACCCCACACATGGTTCATGCTCTCGATGGCAGCGTTGCTCTTCCTCAGTTCGGCAACCTCCGACCGGAGGGTCCTCAGCATCTCGAGCATGTCCTCAGAAGGTAGGCTGGCTCGGTTTCGGTTGCGATCTCCCTGAGGGGTGTTATTGAGCTCACCGTCATCCCGTTCGGCAGACATTGTTCGTCGACAGAGGGTTGAGCAAAGGTATGTGAGTTAGTGGGTGTTTACTGGTTCCCACAGACGGCGCTAGTTGTTTGATCCTAAAATGACCAACTCGATGAGGCCCGCCAGGGGTTCTAGGACCAGCCGCGTGGTGTCTTGGGCCCGCTGGGGGCGTTGCTGTTCGGCAGGGATCCTGCAAAAACTAGACACCGGTGTGGTGCCGGCCAAAAGGGGCTCCGATGCCTAAGTTAGTATCTGAGTGCCGAGAGGCAAGTAAATACAGTGTCCTGGATCGGTTTTGAGTGTCTTACCTTTGTGAAAGGTTTCCTGGTATTTATAGTAGCCATAACTGCGGTAGGTGGGCGACTGTTGCGGGAGCAGGTGGTGCATTGTGGTTGAGAGTTGCCTGACAAGCCCTGGACATCCGGAGGAGGCGCCAGCTGGAGTCCCAACCTGCCTCCGTCAGGGAGTTGGTATGGCAGGTTGGTTAGGTGACTGTCGCGGCCAGCTGGCGTCTGTACCATGTCAGGTGCCGAATGACAGGCCTGCAGGTCAGTGCTGATCGGCGGGCCACAGTGGGGTGCCGATCGGAGAATCGGTGGGTGTCCTTCCTGTCCTTAGCGGGCCCTGTGCTTAGGCGGTCGGTCGATATGGTATCAACACTAGGCTTCTTAGACTCGAAGAGAAGAACAAATCCTAAACAAGATTGCCACGTGAGGTGGCTAGAAATGCTTAGAAAAGTCGAGTCAACCTGCCAGCACTGCGGGTCATGGCATAGACCTGATGATAATTTTTTTATTTATTTTGCCATTATTTTTTTCTAAATGACCTTAGTTAAATAAACGCTATTAAATTGTTAAATAAATATGAAGATTTTTTTTTTTATGATTATCTAATAAATGATTTGTCCATTGGTAAAATAGTTAATAGCCATAACCAAACTATTTAATTGTGTATCTAAATGGTTATAACTAGAACCATACCATAATCACCCTATTTTCTAGATATAAATGATTATGATAACCGCAGTTAATCATAAGTGCTGTGTTTTTTGCATATCCCTACGCCTAAGGGACTCAACAAATCAACACAAAAATCAGTATCTTATTTGTCAAATCCCAAATTTTATTTTAAACTAACAAAATTGTAAATTGATGAGTTTTGAAACTTTATAAAGTAAAAGAAAATTAAAATAATAGAGTCTACTTTAAAAAACACCTCAAAATCGTAAGGTATAAAATAAAACTTTTCATTCATTTCTTCATACCTCTCTTGGAAAACAAGATTATAATGATATAATTTAGTGACAAAGTAAAAGGATATAAGCTAATGTGTAGCTAGTGTAATATAATAAAGCAGCATCTGTCAGACTATCTGATAAAAGGATTCGAATTCAAAAAAATAAAATGCTTAATGCTTAATGTGTATGTTGTACTATCTGTCAGAATATCATTATATAACAAGTAAAAATAAATTAGGAACGCACCTGCAACAAAGTACGACAAACAAAGCGGCGTTTACTTCCTTATTCATTATTACTGTGGAACCCAAAATCATCCGAAAATTATAGAGCTGCCACGTGGCCCATAATTCTTAAAAATGACCAAATTGTCCCTGGCAATAACGCTGATCATTTGAAAATACCCGCACATTAAATAATTTATTTACCAGTTAAATACGTTATTTGATCGAGTTAAAATCTCTGTAATATTAATATTCTCCACTAGAGTTAATTGTCGTTATTCTTAATAATGGATAATTAATATTAATATTAAAATACAAATAATTGTCATTACTATCATGATGAGCCATCATTATAATTATTAAATAATATATTTAATTAATAATATATTATTTACTAATTAAAAATTTAACCGACCAATCAGAACGCTCCAAGGCTCCCAAGATTTTCCTATAAATAGCGAAGCACACTTCATTTCCAAGGGACGTTGATTCTTCGCTTCGAAGTATATCCTTTTCATCTCTCAAAGCTAACTTAAGCATCGGAGTGTTCTTGGTCGAACAACCCCCGGGTAAATCGATCGGAGCAACGATAGCTAATTGTTTACTGTTTGCAGGAATTGTGAGGACTTTTCGCGGCGGTTCAATCTTTGATTCAACAATTGGTGCTTTCATTGAGAGCAATTGAGGAATACTCAGAAAAAGCTCTCTCAATCGTTCATCGTTCATCTTTCTTCATTCGTCGTTCATCAACATTGTTCGAAGATTTTGAACGTTGTTAAAATCATCCATCAACAGCTATCCAATTCAAAATTCTTTGATTCGGCATGGCTAAGGTTCGTCGATCCGTTCAATCAGCTGGAGAATGTGTTTCTGCCTCAACAGCTCAGACGAGGAATGAAGCTCGCATAGAGACTCCGGAGAAGCGGCCAACTCAACCCAGGCGCGTGTCCATAGAAGCGCCCATAGAGACACTCGAAGGGAGGCCAACTTTCAGCTTTGGAGCATTCCCCTCTCCAGCCAACCAAGTACCCGCGCTAGGGGAAGGAACTTCGGCTCTACAGCAGGCAGGCAGGAGGTTGATGGGAAGTACATCACGACATGATCAACCCACAGCAAACATGGTCCTAAGGGACTTTCTAGATGGGCATCATGACATTTCAAAGAGAAGTCACCACCAACCTCCCCATGACAACTTGGCGCAGCAAGTTGAAAGGTTGAGCAACCAAGTTCAACTTCAGTCAGAGCTCTTGCAGCGACTCCTAGCAGAGAGATCAGTCCAAGAGCAGGACAGACATTCCACATCACGTGGAAGACAAGAGAATGCTCAAAGGCGTCCTGGGAAAGAACAAGTCCGCTGCCGAACAATGTCACGAGACACTTCGCTAAGCGATTCCGGTGAAAAAAGTCACGCTCGTAGAGAAAAAAGCCACAACGCCTAAGGCCAGCAGTACATGAACAGCTAGGAAGTAGGATCGGGGCAACTTCACGGGCAGAGCTCACAGCACTCACATGGGAGTAGGGGACAACCTCAGGCTCTATACAAAGACCCAAAATGATCTGCCCACGACAGTGAAGGGGAAGATGAAGCCTACTCCCCTGCACGATCCCAGAGATCAAGGGAAGAGGCCCAAGGAAGTTCTCGACGATTAGCTCAAAGGGACTCATCGCCTCAGCAAGGTGCTTTGCGGGCTAATGATGTTCAAAGAATGCTGGACAGGCACCTTCGTGCTCAGCGAGGTGGCGATCTAGTGGACGATCTACGTCGCCAGATACAGTTTTCTACGTCCTTTGTAAGGGATATTGAGGAGGAGCCATTCCCCCAAAGGTTCGCAACGCCAAACTTCGCTCCATTCAAAGGAGCCTCCGACCCAATAAAACACATAGATTATTACCGGGGGGTCATGGTCCCCCATAGGCATAACGAAGCACTCATGTGCAAAGTTTTTCAAGCTTCTCTTCAAGGTCAAGCCATGACTTGGTTCAATCATCTCCCCCCAAGGTCGATTGCGTCCTTTGGAGAATTGGCTCTGGCATTTGTAAGGGAATACGCACAACTTCGGACAATCGAGGTGAAGGATGACCATTTTTCGCTATCCAAAAAAGGGCAAAAGACACTCTACGACAATACATATGAAGATTTTGTGAAGAGAAGTCTCGGATTGTCGGTTGTAGTGACCTTATTGCAGCAATGACATTCAAACAAGGACTCCCTCGGGACAACCAGTTTTATGGGGACATCGTCATGAGCAATGCGCGAAGTCTCACCAAAATGCTTTCGCTAGCAGAGCGACATGCAAGTTGGGAGGATGAGAAGAGCGCCACTCATACTCAGGACCATGCTGGAGCTAGTGAAAAGGCCCCCAATAAAGAAGAGTCTCATGGAAAGTTTACGGCTGGAAAGTCCAACAAGCGCAAGGCGGGACAACCTTCCCAAACACCGGCTATGGGGAAGCCTAACTTGCAGCTATCTTTGCAGTCCATCTGATCCACAATGAAATTAAAGACAAACCATGGTTCAAGAAGCTGGAGCCAGTCAGAGGAGATCAAGAGAAGGCTGATAAAACGAAGTGGTGTGCCTTCCACGAGTGTTATGGGCATAACATCGGAAAATGCATATCTCTCGAGAAATATCTCCGGAATCTCATCAAGGAAGGACATTGCACTGAGTACGTCAAGGGGAAGGCTGTGGATCGACCTACTGACAAGGGACCAAAGGAACTTGCAGCCAAGATGATTCGCATCAACACCATCATAGCTGAATCAGAGTTGCTAGGAACCACCTCCAAGCAGAAGAAGAGAAAGATACGAGATGCATTTGCTGTCTCTCAAGTCTCCCATGTTACCACCCCTGGGGTGGCCAACCACCTTGTCGTTGGTTTCTCTTTGAAGGACAAGGAGGGACTTGATTGGCCGCATGATGATGCATTAGTCGGGTCAATTCAGATCGCTTATGCTCAAGTTGATCGGATTCACGTTGATGAAGGGAGCGCTGCAAATATCCTCATCTTGGATGCAGTGCGCAAGATGGGTTTAGAAAGCCTCGCAACAAAAAGGGATGTCCCTCTCCGAGGTTTCAATGGGTCAACTAGCATGACCGTAGGTACTCTCCAGCTGGATGTACATTCGGATCCCGTTGTCACGGCCCAGACTTTTTACATCATGGACTAGTACTCTCCATACAATGGAATCCTGGGAAGGCCATGGCTTCACAAAATCCTCGCAACCACATCAAACCTTTACCAGAAGATTAGGTTCCCTATTCCCGGTGGTGGAATCAGGGAGATCAAGGGCGATCAGACGATGACTCGACGGTGCCACACTGAAGGGCTAAAGGAGGTTAAGGAGGCAGAGTTTGTTCCCCAAGCAGGATCATCCACTGGGGGCAAGCTTTCTTCTTCATCTCCCAGATCGCAACTAATCGCGGGTCAAGATCCTAACGTTCCCGAGGAACCATCAATTTCGGAAGGGTGGCAGCCGGAGGATGACGTCATCCTCATTCAACTTGACCCTCGATATCCTGAGCAAGAGGCCCGCATTGGCGCCCGATTAAGTGACACAGAAAAGGAAGAACTCATATGTAAGGACCCGTCCCGGGAGTCAGGATTAAGGAAGTGTTTAGTGAGGGCTTAACTGAGTTAATCAGTATTTAGTTGGTTACTTTTGGACTTTGGGCGTAGAATGACGATTTTACCCTTGGAATTGGCCAAAAGTTGACTTTTAGTTCGGACGGTCAATTGGAAATTAACCGATGACCATGAGGTAGTACGGGACGTCACAAGTCCGTAGACAGGTGGCACGTCCGATTCGGACAATCGGAGAAAAAGTTATGATGTTCGGAAGGTTAAGGGCACTTTCGAAATTGGGTTAAAAAGGAGGAATTTGTTGACTTTTTGCACGACAAGGTTTCTTCACGCAAACCAAGAACCGTTAGATAAGTCTCGACGTCCTGAGTACAACGACATGCGGCACGTCTTTATCGGACTTCGTACGGATAAGTTGTGGTTCTAGATAGGTAAAGGGTAAAATGGTAATTTGGAATTACAGGGTATTTTGGTCTTTTTACTTCTTGGGCTTTGTGCAACCGGATAAGGCCACATGGAGTGAAGCAATTGGATATTTTGGGGCTGTTTCCACAGGGAGGTTGACACCTGGTACAATCCTAGAGGGTTCTAGCCTAGTCTGTGTGCACGGTTACATTTTTAAAATGGGTTGTAATCGTTTAAAGGGAAGAAAAACAGAGATTGTGAGGCCGTGGGATAAAATCGATCAGTATTCAGTGTGTGAGTGCCTTGAGTTTGATTGAGTGATCAAAGGCATGCTAGGGTGATTGTTTGATTGTGATAGGGTGAACTGGAGTAGACTGTGTATGTGTGAGGTGAGCAGAACCCGAAATACAGAGAGGGAGTCGTGGCGGTGGTGCAGTCTTAATCGATCAAACTGTGGTTTGTGGTAGTGTTTAGAGGACGGATGAGGACCTGGGGAGTGCTTTTGGGAACCTAAGACCCACGGCGGAGCTCAAGGCGGTGAGCAGGAGGAAGGTAAGTTTCGGGTCCCATGTTTTCCAGTGTTGGTTCGAATGAAAAGTTGTGGGTTTTGGTAGGTGTTTGAGACATTCTATTGATCCTAACAGTTGTAGGAAGCTAGTACTGAGCACAAGGATTCAAAATTGTGGCGGAAGGACTGAAAAATTGTGGCCGGAAACAGAACCTTGGTTTTTTCTGGGTTTTTCTTCGAGTTTGGGAGGCAAGCTCTAGCTCTAATTATCACGAATTAACTACTTGGAATTATGAGAAATGAAGGGACGAATGTATTAGATTAAATAGGATTGAAAAATTGATTGAAATAAGTAGGAATCGTGAACACCGGTTCACAACTGGACCAGTTGGACCAAACCGGTTCAGACCGGGCTTAACGGAAGTTGAAGATGAACAGTGCACGGCGCGTGTGGGCGCGTGGTACAGATTTCGAGGAAGGTTCCAACATGACTTTTAAATTATTCAATGTAACGAACATTTTGGCGCTGGTTTCGAGTCAATCGGACATCGTCTCGATATGTTTCGGGCTATCCGAAGGTTTTAGGGCTCGGTTAAAAATAGATAAAAATACGGGAAAATTATGAGGCTTGCGTATGACCTTTGTGAAGTAGTTAGTGACCTATTTATGGGATTATGGGATGTGAACAGGTTCAGGAAAGCCGAGGAAAGCGGAATAATCGGGAACGACGTAAGTGCGCGCGTACCGAGGCGACGTCGGAATGGTCTGTGAGTGGACTTTGCTTTCTAACCCTTAATGCATGCATATATGTTTTTATATGTTTTCTATACTTGATTCTATGATTTGATTTATGATTTTGATGGTTTACGATTTGTGCACATTTTTCGAGGAAATTACGAAATTTCACGTTTTACGAGATTTGACGGATATTGTGATTTGAACCTAGTTTTAACGATTTAATTTCAATGAAAGTAAAAGGATTTTGGAAAGTGATTTCAGGCTTGAAGCCCAGTTCAAAAAGTGGTGTTAAGAAACATGATTTCGGGTTTTGGAATCGGAATTTCGGATGACGATTCAGGATTTGATTCGGGACTTGGAAGTGGATTCTAGGTTTGGGTTCGGAATGGTTATTCCGGATGCCGGCTTCCGGAATGATGGTTGCGGACTCAGATCTGGAAAGGAGATGGATATGATTTCTGAGTTTGGATTTAGGATCCTGATGAGATTGCGGATTCGGATTCGAAAATGGAAAAAGGTTTTCAAATGGTTTTGGATTGGATTTGCTGGATCTGGTTATTGGGTTTAAAGACTCGGATATGATTGACGGGGGACGGGCCCGGATTGGGTTTAAAGACCCATATTGAGTTTAAAGACTCGGGGGTTTAAAGACTCGAATATATTGATATTTCCCCCGTAGGCCTATTGAGTTTAAAGACTCGGGAGTTTAAAGACTCGGATTATATTGAGGCCTGGATTGAGTTTAAAGACTCGGGAGTTTAAAGACTCAGATAGATCCAGCAGGTTCAATGAACGGAAATGTGGTATGATTTTCAATAATGGTTTTCTGAGGTTTTGGGCTATGCCCGGATGAAATGGTTTTCGATGGTTTTGGGCTGAGGCCCGGGATTGAGAAAAAGGAAAATGTATTTGGTTTTCGTACATGATTTTATAACATGACTTTGATATGCATGCATTGGTTTTTGAAACGGAGGGTATACATGTAATTGTGTTTTCTGTTAACTGTTTTAAACTTATTCTTTATTTTTGTCCACTCACAGTCTTTTTGTGTTTTTGATACCCTCCAGGTTGTTGCGGTGCAGGCTGTTGGTCAAGAGGGTCGGAGACATCACACCCGCGATCCACAGTAGTTCGGCATACTCTGGGAAGACTGGTTACCTTTTCGGATGGTTGGATCGAGACTCCCTTGTCCGACTTACGTGTCGTACGAAGGTTGGACGTTGGTTTAGCCTTCGTGTCATGCGTAAGTCAGACGGGAGCAGGGTTTAGTCCCTAATCCTGGGGGATTAGGGGTGGCCCCTGACATCATAGCCTTCCTGCGTAAGGAGAAAAAAGTTTTTGCTTGGTCTCCGTCTGACATGCCAGGGATTAACCCTACCATCGCTAGCTACAAGCTACACGTCAATCCCCACCACAAGCCGGTCAATCAGAAAAGACGCAATTTTTCCCCAGAGAAAATTGCTATCATCCAAGAGGAGATTGACAAGTTACTCGTTGCTGGTTCCATTGAAGAAGGTCCGCACTCTGAATGGCTAGCAAACGTCGTGCTTGTCAAGAAAAAAGAAGCTGGACGGTGGAGAGTTTGTGTTGATTACACCGATCTCAATCTTGCGTGCCCAAAGGATCACTATCCTCTGCCCAGAATCGATCTCTTAGTGGACTCAACTGTAGGGAATGAGCTGCTAAGCTTCCTGGATGCATACTCGGGCTATAATCATATTTTCATGCACGAAAGAGACAAGGACAAAACTGCCTTCGTCTTCGACCGAGGAGTGTACTGCTACAAGGTCATGCCAATGCGGGAGCAACGTACCAGAGACTCGTCAATCGGATGTTCAAGGATCTCATCGGCAAAACCATGGAGGTCTATGTGGATGACATCATGGTCAAAGGAGAAAAACAAGGGGATCATATCGCCAACTTGCGAGAGACCTTCAACTTGCTGAAAAGGTACAAAATGAAGCTCAACCCTCTAAAATGTACTTTCGGAGTGTCAGCAGGGAAGTTCTTGGGATACCTTGTGACTCAGTGTGGGATCGAAGCAAATCCAAAGCAAATCAAGGCAATACTCGAGATGAAGTCCCCATCAAGTCTGAAGGAGATTCAAAGTCTCACTGGACGAGCAGCAGCATTGAACAGGTTCCTGTCCAAATCAACTGACCGGTGTTGACCTTTCTTCCAATTAGTAAAGAAGGCATCCAGGGATAAGTGGGATGAAGGTTGTGAGAAAGCATTTCAAGATCTCAAGGCCTACTTGACATCTCCACCATTGCTATCAAAACCCAAAGATAACGAGGACCTGTTTCTGTATCAGAGGGTTTCAGATGTTGCTGTAAGCTCTGCACTTATCCTAGAAGAGAATGGGATTCAGATTCCTGTATTTTACACATCCAAAGCCCTCCTTGATGCTGAGACACGATATCCGAAATTTGAAAGGCTGATTCTGGCATTACTAGTTACCACAAAGAATTTGAGGCCCTACTTTCAAGCTCATCGGGTGATCGTCATGATCGAATATCCGCTTCGTTCGTTACTTCATGCACCCGATGCATCGACACGGGTAATGAAATGGTCCATCGAGTTGAGTCAGCATGATTTGCTCTATCGTCCACGAACAGTTATCAAAGGCCAAGCCTTAGCGGATTTTGTTGTGGAGTTCACACCAGCGTCACTGGAAGGAGGCAATAAGCTTGGCAATACCCCCAGGGCCGCCGACACTTCTCTGCCACGGGATCAAGGAGACAGTTCCTCTTCCCTACAACCCTCAACTTCCAATCATCTATGGAAGCTCTTTGTTGACGGTTCCTCGAACCAGAAGGGGGCAGGAGCAGGGATTGTCCTTATCACTCCAGATGGCTCAATAATGGAGCAGGCAGTATAGTTCGGATTCAAAGCCTCTAGCAACGAAGCGGAGTATGAGGCTTTGATTTGTGGGCTCACACTGGCCAAAGAGTTGGGAGTCAAACGCCTCGCTATTCATTCGGATTCCCAATTGATCACTAACCAATCGATCGGTGAATATGTTGCACGTGATGCAAGGATGCTCAGATATAATAACAAGGACCAGGAAATGCTTGCTTTTTTCTCGGTTTTTACTTTTCATCAACTTCCACGAGCAGAAAATACACAAGCAGATGCGTTGGCCAATCTAGCGTCATCACTTGACTTTCGTTTCAAGCGCTCAATCCCGATTGAGTATCTCGAGCGGAGGAGTATTGATATGAGGGAGATTGAAGTGAGACAAATTGGTTCATCTCCAAGCTGGAAAGATCCTTTTTCTCAAATATCTAGAGCATGGAATATTGCCTAATGAACGATTAGAGGCCCACAAAGTCCAGATGAAAGCAGCGCGATACTATGTCGACAGGGGCCGACTCTTTCGAAAGAGCTTCACAGGACCAAACTTGTTATGCTTGAAGCATCCGGAAACGTTGAAATTCTTGGCTGAGGTTCATGAAGGACATTGTGGAAATCATTCCAGTGGAAGGTTGCTTGCTCAAAAGACGCTTAGTGCAGGATTTTACTGGCCTACTCTACGCCAGGAAGCACTGCAATATGCCCAGAAGTGTGACAAATGCCAAAGGTTCAAGCCTAACCAATTGGTACCACCGGAAGAGTTGCATGCACAGGTAAACCCTTGGCCATTCATGCAATGGGGACTTGACATCGTTGGACCACTCCCAAGCACTCCAATCCCAAGCAAGAAGTATTTGATTGTTGCCACGGACTACTTCACTAAATGGGTGGAGGCAAAGGCCTTGGCCACCATAACTCAAGCTGATGTCCAAAAATTCATCTGGAGCCAGATTATCTGCCGATTTGGGCTCCCCAAGGTCATTCTAACTGACAATGGGACTCAGTTCACTAGCGCCATAATCAACGAGTTCTTTGAGTCTTGGAAGATCAAGCATTTCACTTCAACTGCATATTACCCCCAGGGTAATGGCCAGGCAGAAGCTTCAAATAAGACGATCCTTGACTGTATCAAGAAGTAACTCGATGATAAGAAAGGCTTGTGGGAGGAGGAGTTGGATGGCACGCTCTGGGCGTACCGTACCACTCCGCGTCGTGCAACAGGAGAGTCTCCATTCACCCTTGCATACGGCACTGACGCAGTCATTCCTCCACATGTTGTTGTCCCAGCACCCTTTACCGAGATCGATGGTCCAGTAGTCAACTCCATCGCTCTAAGAACTTCACTTGATCTCAGCGTGGAATTGAGAGAGCAAGTGGTGAAGTGCATCTCTAGCTACCAGCAGCAAGTGAGAAGCTCCTACAATAAGAAGGCCCAACTCTGGCACTTTCTCTCAGGTGACCTTGTTCTCAAGAAAAAGTTTGCAGCACCCAATCGTCCAGGATCTCAAAAACTTAAGTCCCCATGGGAAGGACCTTACCGAATCTACCAAGTAGGCGGAAAAGGAAGCTATACCTTGGAGACCATGGACGGAAAGTTAGTGAGTGGTTCCATGAACGCTCATCACCTCCGAAAATATTATGTGTAATGCAAACTAGAGCTCAAAGATAAGGTAGTCATTGTTTGGTGCCAAATAAAAACTTTATTCCCCCGGGAAGAACTCAAGCCTTCCTCCGGGAAGCATCCGAAGCCTTCCTCCGGGAAGCATCCAAAGCCTTCCACCAGGAAGCACACAAAGCCTTCCACCAGGAAGCGCCCTAAGTCTTCTTCATTGAAGCACTTCAAGCCTTCTCTTAAGAAGCACAAGCCCTTCCCTGAAGGCATCATACCAAAGACTCAATCATCTAAACGTCACAAGTTATTTAGAACTTACTGTTATACACACATGGTTGCAGTAGTGGCATATGAACGAGCTCATACCAATACATTGACAAGCATTTAAAAGTGTTCGCTTCGACACACAGCATATAAGAAAGTTAACACTTGCGTTCCAACAATTCAACTTAAGTGATTTTTCTTATTTATTCATTTGGAGGGTGTTTGGCAAATCACATGTCGATTGCTCACACCAGTCGTTCAATCCATAAATACACAAGCAATAGCCAACATTCACGTGTAAAGGAACTATGGAGGCAAGTCTTCCAATCCCATTGTTTTTCTAAACTCTTCTCACTCTTCTGCTGAAAGTAGGGAATCGTCGTTAAACAATGAATCAGCAGTCTCAGGGGCAGCTTCCTTCCTGGTCCCGGTCTCGGGCTCTAGGTCAGGTACCGGAACAGGCTCAAACTCTTGCTCCAACTCTGGTTCCCGCTCTTTGGTGGTGACCCCGCTGTAACCTGCCATGCCCAAATTTTCTGCCTCATTGGGTTTTTGGCACAAAGTTGTGGGGGCATGCGGTGGCAATAAATGGTCGTGTCCCGGGAGCCTTCCCACCTTCAGACTCTGGATCTCCACCTCCAAAAGTCTGATTGTTTCTTCTGAGTCCTGCTAATTTCTACGCAGCAAGGAGAGCTCGTCTCGAGCGGTATCTCGCTCTTTTCTATCAGCATCCTCTCTGCACGGCTCGTCTCCAGCTTGCCCACTTTGACTTCCAATGTATAGATTCTTCCGACCAAGACTTCGTTGTTCCGTCTAGAGTGGTCTCGAGCTTCTCGAAGGCATTTGCTTTCGCTCTTCATTCGCTCGTTTTCATCTTCCAAACCAACATTTCCAAGAAGCATGTCAACCAACTTGTTGGCCCCAGCTTTCACAATCCTAAGGTCTCGGACTACCTTATCGTAAGCTCATTGCAGAACAGTTTTTTAACTGTCCTCTGCTAGGATGGAGGCACCTATCACATCAGAAGTCTTTGATGGCGACCGTGTCTCCCCCACTATTCGATCTGGGCCTTCATCTCTCAATGCTTGATGAGCCAGATAGTGGGAGGTAGGAATCACCTCAGCTTCTTAAGCTGCTTGGTTGCACCCTCACAGGGACCGTCTGAAGTTTTACGCTTGCTAGATGACTTTGCAGGACTAGATCGGTCGGGCTTGGAAAGAAGCTGCTCAGTATGCTTTTTCTCCAAAGAACCAATGGGTCCTTGCTTATCATTCCTCTTCTGGATAATGGGTTTTTTCAACCGCAGTGGAGCACTCAACCACTCCTTGATTAGGGTGTCTGAGGGCCTCCCACCATTCATATCTCTAAGTGGAGAGAGTAGCCAGCTCATGTCTCGGAACTCTGGAGGAATTTTCAGGGCCATGTCAATATTTTTGAGATCGGGATGACCTCCAAACCCACTGTACAACTCATCAAACGTACGGAAGTACGAGGCAATCCTCAAGTCCGGAGAGGAGTGTTTGTCCCACGCACCACCAACTTTGCTGCAGCTGAATCTGTACGTGTCATCATCGAACTCCGTCCTAAAAAAATAGCTCCACTTTGGGTACGACTGGAGAAAGCCGACCGCCTGTAATTCCGTTGTGCGACACAGAATAGCAATGCCAGAATTCATCTTCAGTGAGACCCAGGCCAAAGAACTTGTTTAGCTTCTCGAAGCACAGGATGTGTCGATAGGCGTCGACATCCAGTTGAGCAGGGCTGTATCCCATCCGGCCAATTATCTTGGAGAAGAACTTCGAGAACGGGAACTTGAAACCCCACCCAATAATCAAAGGGTGGAATTTAGTCCACCGACCACCGAAAGGGTTTTTTCCTCTTCCATGCTTAAGAGCCTTCATGGAAGAACATATGTCGCCAAGCTCCACAAAAACGTCGTTTGGAAAGGTAATTTGATTGCGAGCCTTCCACTCCATTAAGTCTTCAGGCTTCTCAAACTCCATATCTTTCCCTCGGAACGGACTTAGGCCACGAGAACCGCCACGCTCTCACAAAGCAAGTTTGCTGGGTCTCTCGGCACCTTGACGCATAGCGAGCATATTTGTGGTACTAGCAAGAGTCATAGTGAATGTGATCCAGCCTACCAATGCTCACTAGTCACGTCCGGAGGTGCCCTCACCCGAGATCGAACCTAAGGACGCCACAACACTCCTATTACCAGTCCAAACGTACCTCGCCTTTACGATACCCTGGCGCTAAGCCAACCACCAACACCTCTTACCCGAACTGCCGATCTGCACGTCCAAAGCATCGGTCTGGTTCCAACCTATCTTCCACGTACCTTTGTCCAGTACTACCAACTAGAACTTCATGGTATACACAAGGGAAACTCTACGAACGTAAAGAAACAAAGATATTTTAAAATACCTCATTTAGAGTACCCAATAGAGTTCATAGAGTACATTCTCATGTACCACCACCTCACCTTCTGGAAAAACCCAACTCAAAGTTCTAAACCAGACTCCCGGTCTCCTGGTCAACAAAAACTACGAATTGAAGGTCGACCGTTCAAACCAAAAGGAAATCCTACCGGCCGACTTACCTTCATGTCCCTCAACTGCTCCGACGACCCTGTCGAAATCAATCAACAAAGTCCTAAAGGCACTCCTAGATTGTGGGTTCTCTCAATAACCTCATATCGATCAATTATAGTCACTTCTTTTCCAATCCTTTCCGTCATCCTTCAACGGAACTCACCGTAGTCCTCAACCTTATCACTCCGAGTCCCTTAGGGGAAAATCCTAAATTCTACTCCGGGATCCAACAAAAAGAGGCACAACACAACCAAGGATAGTAAAAGTACCTGTCACTGCACCGGGCGCTGACTGAGCCTCATGCTGAGTCATTGCAAACACTCGGGCCTGGGATCTTGAAGATCTACCACGTCCCCTCAAAATACTAGTGGTACCACCACCTCCTCTAGTGTCGTTGTCCCTGTCGCTGACGCCGTGCTCCATCCGGGCTCCGCCGCACCTCGGCCTACGCCGCCCTCCTAGGGTAACAATGGACACTCACGTCGGAAGTGACCTAATGACTACGCCCAAACTACGCATTAAATTAAACATGTAATTCGAGTGTTATACAATTTAAATCCTTTTTGTGTAGATGTAGTGTTGATAAATAGGGATCGTTCTTAACCGGGGAAATTAGGGACATTAATAATGTGTTAGTGGGAGATGAATAAAAGAATAATGAATTAAAGAATTAAATAATCAAAGAATCAATAAATTAAAGAATTAACAATTTAAAGAATTAATTACTTAAAGAATAAAAGAATAGAGCATAAAAGAATAAAGAATTAAAGAATTAACTAATCAAAGAATCAATAAATTAAAGAGTAAAGGAATAAAGAAATCAAAGAATCAAAGAATAATAAACTAAAAGTATGAAAGAATAAAAGAATAAACAATAAGAAGAATCAAAGAATAAAAGAATTAAAAGAATTAAAGAATAAAAGAATAAAAGGGGGGTTTTTAAAAAGGTTTGTAATAAGTAAAAACATAGATAAACTAATTTTACTTCTATTCTAATTCATGTACAAATGATCTTCTTAAAACACAAATCTTACCAACACTCTAATAATTGTAAATATTAAAACAAACACGAAATTTTACCTTAATTATCTTAATTACCTTCATACATTTTTCAATACTATAAATGCACCGACAGCGGACAACACTTACAATATGATTCACCTTTTGTTTTTGACTGAATGCGCCGACAGCGATCAACATTAAGTCTCTTCAATTCTATTTTAAATGCACCGACAACGGATAAAACACTTAACATTGAATTGAAGTATAAAGCACTAAAATGTATAAAATAACTAAAATTCATAAAGTAAGACACATGTAGATTGCATCTAACACTTACAAATATTAGTAAGAAAAACCTCACATATATTGAACTATAATCAAAACCAATAACAAAAATGAGAGTTTGAGTAAATGGAGAGTAATTGTTACACTTTCAAGATGGATGAAAACAATGGATTGTTATTCATACGATTCTCCGACAGCGGACGGAACCTTATGAAGATGGAGGAAATAACCTTGGGAAATATGGACTCAAAACTCTAAACTTTGTATTGGAGATACTTTGCCAAAGTTTCTCTCAAAGAAGGCTCAAATGTGTGCCTCAAAGAAGGTTCCGTCCGCTGTCGGAGAATCGTATGAATAACAATCCATTGTTTTCATCCATCTTGAAAGTGTAACAATTACTCTCCATTTACTCAAACTCTCATTTTTGTTATTGGTTTTGATTATAGTTCAATATATGTGAGGTTTTTCTTACTAATATTTGTAAGTGTTAGATGCAATCTACATGTGTCTTACTTTATGAATTTTGGTTATTTTATACATTTTAGTGCTTTATACTTCAATTCAATGTTAAGTGTTTTATCCGCTGTCGGTGCATTTAAAATAGAATTGAAGAGACTTAATGTTGATCGCTGTCGGCGCATTCAGTCAAAAACAAAAGGTGAATCATATTGTAAGTGTTGTCCGCTGTCGGTGCATTTATAGTATTGAAAAATGTATGAAGGTAATTAAGATAATTAAGGTAAAATTTCGTGTTTGTTTTAATATTTGCAATTATTAGAGTGTTGGTAAGATTTGTGTTTTAAGAAGATCATTTGTACATGAATTAGAATAGAAGTAAAATTAGTTTATCTATGTTTTTACTTATTACAAACCTTTTTAAAAACCCCCCTTTTATTCTTTTATTCTTTAATTCTTTTAATTCTTTTATTCTTTGATTCTTCTTATTGTTTATTCTTTTATTCTTTCATACTTTTAGTTTATTATTCTTTGATTCTTTGATTTCTTTATTCCTTTACTCTTTAATTTATTGATTCTTTGATTAGTTAATTCTTTAATTCTTTATTCTTTTATGCTCTATTCTTTTATTCTTTAAGTAATTAATTCTTTAAATTGTTAATTCTTTAATTTATTGATTCTTTGATTATTTAATTCTTTAATTCATTATTCTTTTATTCATCTCCCACTAACACATTATTAATGTCCCTAATTTCCCTGGTTAAGAACGATCCCTATTTATCAATACTACATCTACACAAAAAGGGTTTAAATTGTATAACACTCGAATTACATGTTTAATTTAATGCGTAGTTTGGGCGTAGTCAATTTTTGGAGCCGTTGCCGGGGAAATTGAAAACAATTTTAATTTGTTAGTGTATGTATATAAATTGTGCATATTATACTTGTTTATAAATTTTACTTTTGTTAATATTATATTTGTTTATAACCTTTACTTACTTGTTTATATTTTATTTATCCATGTTATTTTTGTTCTTATTATTTTATAATGATCATACTTTACTTATTCATAATCTCTAATATATACTTGTTCATAAATATTCATAATTTTTTTATATATATTTGTTCATATTCAAATTGTTTATGTAAATTTAAAATTCTATCATACTTGTTCATAATTTAATTTAATTTGTACTTGTCATAAATGCATATTGTACATATTCACTTTTCCTTACTTTTTTTTTCTTTACACTTTCTAACTTTTTCTTTAATCCATTAACTTTAATTTTATTCCATAAACTTTTTCTTTATTCCTTTAACTTTAAATTTATTCCATTAACTTTTTATTCCACTAACTTTTTATTCCATTCACTTTTTATTCCATTAACTTTTATTCCATTAACTTTTTATTCCATTAACTTTTATTCCATTAATTTTATTCCATTAACTTTTTATTCCACTAACTTTTTATTCCATTAACTTTTATTCCATTAATTTTATTCCATTAACTTTTTATTCCACTAACTTTTTATTCCATTAACTTTTTATTCCATTAACTTTTTATTCCACTAACTTTATTTCATTAACTTTTTATTCCATTAACTTTTTGAAATTTGAAATAAAAAAAAAATCTTATCTTAGCTTTATGTTAGTGTTAATTCATACTTGTAAATAAATGTTGTATATATGTTACTTGTTACCTTTTATACTTGTTCATAAATTTTTCATAAATTTATATTTCATAGTATACATGCATACTTGTTCATAATAGATTTTCATTTATATTTGTTTATAATTCTCTTACTTGTTATATTATTATTGTTCATACTTGTACATAATGTTCATTCTTTTTAATTGTTCATAAATGCTTATGGTAAATATTCACTTTTCCTTATTTTTATTTTTTTTTTGTAATTAAAAAAAACATAAAATTCGTAAAAAGAAATTAAAAATTAAAAAATTTCTTTTTCTTCATTTATTTAATTTTTAAATTCAGAAAAAAAAATTAATTAATAAAAAATAAAAATTTTCTTTTTCTTCATTTATTCGTAAAAATATTCATTTATCTTCACTTTGTGTTAGTGTAAATCTAAATTGTTAAACAAATCTTATACTTATGTTAGTTTGTTAATGAGAAATTGTTTTGTAAATATCATTACTTGTGAATAAAATCATACTTGTAAATAAATTGTTCATACTTGTATAAATTCTTCATACGTAAATTGTCATGTTATATTTGTAAATTGTGCATAAAAAACATACTTGTAAATAGTTATTGCATTCATGCATTAGTCTCGGCTATATGTAGATCACTTGTGCTTCGAAGTTTAGATTTTGATCTTTTTCGGCGATGACTCTTTTGTTAACTCTCACCCACGGTAATTGTTAACACTTGAGTCATCTTAATTCCTCTGGAGTAAGAAATTTTTGAGGGTGATGTCTAGGACAAGAGACGGTACTCATAACGGGTTTTGGGTCTAAGAAATTAGCTCTGCCTCTTATGTGTATTCTTTCTAACCTGGTCACCTTTGAACTTGCCCAAACAGTTGAATTAATCCAAGATATTTACTTGGGCCGCACAGACGTATAAGTCTCCATTTAAACTTTGAGGCTATGTGAACCATATATATATCTTTGACTTCCCTCGACATATAAATATTGTTTATATCTTAATTTACATTATTTGTCATGACAAAGTTAACTTGCATCTTTAGTTTAACTAACTTGCATCTTTCATTCTAACTTGCATTTCATCTTTCATTTAACTTGCATTTTCACTTAACTTGCATATTTAGTTTAACTTGCATTGCACTCTTCCTCTAATTTACATCTTTAACTCAAATTGCATCTTTAACTTCAATTTGCATATCTAACTTGCATTCTTGACTAACGTACATCTCTGACTAACTAACTTGCATCTCTGTCTAGGCTGGATGGACGTTAAACTTCAAGCGCTTGTTGGGAGGCAACCCAATGTGTTCCCGAGATGTGAAGGAGTCATCAATACAGATTTGCTATCCTTCTACCCTTCACTCTCTTTTATTTTGTTTATTTAATGTTTTCCTATTATTTTCGTAAATCATCTTCCTTACTTTGATTCTATGTTTAATTACTTCGTATTTTCCTACATTGAGGACAATGTAGAATTTAAGTGTGGGGGAATGGTTTACAATTTTGAGAAAAAAAAATGAAAAAAAAAATTAATTAAAAAATATAAAAAATATAAAAAAAAAAGATGAAAAAAAAAATAAAAATTTCTTGAATCTTTTAACTTAGTGTTTTTATGAGTTTTAAGTTGCCATTTAACTTGTCAATGATATAAATGAACAGAAATAAATATGTTATGGTTATAAAGGTGATCACTACAACTTGAATTTGTTTGTTAATATTTTGTGATTAAGTGTTATAACTTGAAGATAATGCATGTAAATTGGTATATAAACGAGCATAATAAGATAAGTATGAATCATATGAACCTTATGTGAGCTTTAGAACTTTATATACATCTTTGATGAGTGATTCATAAGTTCTTTGTTTAAATTGATATACATATGCCTCATAACTGCTTGCCATAGCTTTTAATGAACTCTAGAGTACTAGAACTTATTCTATGTGATTTTCAAAGCTTTTAAGTCAATAAACTCTCTGATTTTGGAAATGATTAAGGCATTAGGATTAACACCACAAATTCAAACATCCATGTTCCCTATTTTGTGCGCACAAGTTGCGACCCCCTTAGTTTTAACCCTTTCAAGCCCACATTAAGCCTTTCTTTCATCACCATGATTATCTAAACACTTGAGCTTAGTATAGACATCCTTTACCCTTGTTCCAAGAACTCGGTTGAAGATATAAAGATTGTGTAAGGAGAAAATGATGATGTTGAAAAGACTTTTATGTGAATTATTTGGATTTACCGACTCAAGTTTTGTTGTATTGTTGACACATGTTATTACCTTGATATAAAAAAAAAAGAAAAAAAAAGAAAAAAAGTTGTGTCTCGATCAAGGTAATAAGGTTTGGTTATGTAATGTTTGAGTTAAGTCCCTCACATTTGTAAATCTGACACAAAGAATGATTATGAGGCCCAACATGATGGAATTAGGCCTATGTTCGAAGGGATGGATTACTGAAATCATTGCACTAAGGTTGGGAAGCTATGATACGTTTTGGGAGTCTATTGAGTCTTGGAACGAACTGAGCACCACTTGTCCTATATTTTCCTTGCCTCTAAACTTAGCCCCATTACAACCTTCGTAAAGACCTTATGATCCTTAAGATGGAAAATCTTGATTAGTGGAGTCAATCACTTGAGTAAGCTTATGGTTTTGGTTCATTTGTGCAAGTATGTTTTGTTTTTATCTTGAGGTGTTTGTTTGAGCTTGTGCAAAAGTACTTCATTTCGATTATGTGAGTATTTCTCACATACTTTGAGTGCAAACACAAACCCTCACAAATTGAGTGAATTTATGAGTGCATATCTTTGTGAGTTGATTCATACTTGTTTTATTCATGTTGAGATCCAATTCACCATATTTACTCATTATCTTACTTGTTGAAGCATTTTGTTACAAAGTATTAACTTTTGAATTCCATATGCTTAAACGCTTTAAGTGAAAATCTTTTATGCCATGATTGTAATAATGAAATATTGAGACAAATAGTTAAAGGTTACTTGTTTGAGTTCGTAGTTTAATTTTAGTATTTGCTAGGGACTAGCAAAGTTTAAGTGTGGGGGTATTTGATAGGTCCTCAAATAAGCGTTATTTTATATTATTTTATACCCATTATACTTGACTTTTAATATTAAAATAATAAATAATTAGACAAATTAATTTATTTTGTGATATTTTTGTAGAAATAAATAAAGCTTGGAATTTGGAGCATTTTGGTGAAAGAATCGTCCCGATCGGAATTATAACGAAGAAATTATGGACGAAATATGTGAAACCACCGAAAATCGCAAGGAAATTCGGTGGGAAGCTGCTGAAATCCAGCAGCCCAAGCCAAAAATCCAGCAGCCCCCCAATAGTTCCCAAAACCAGCATATTTGCCCCAAAATCAGCAACTTTTCCCCAAAATCAGCCACTTTTCCCCAAAATCAGCATATTTGCCCCAAAATCAGCATCTTTTCCCACCCAATCTCATCATTTCCATCACTTCTTCATGTACTATTTTATTGCTATTTTTATATTTTAATTTTGTACTTTTAATTAAACAATTGTGGCATTCCCTCTATAAATAGGGAGGTCATTTCATGTATTTGGGGGGTCCCCAATTAGTTTCATTCTTCCATTTCTTTCATTTATCTTAGTTCTAGTTCTTAGTTAGTTCTTTTGTTTCTCTCTTTTGAGAGACATTTTTGGGGACCATTTTAACTTCTTGTAGATTTTCTTATTAATTAGCTTTCTTTTAATTCTTGTTCTTAATTTATGTTATTTTTATTTTTCTTAATTTCATTTCTTCTTTACTTTGTTCTTGTGATATTTTTTTGAGATCTCTTAAACACATTTTTATGCTTTCCTTAAGAAATACCTAGGCCAAGTAATTCTAAGGCAATTCAAGAGTTTTAAGACCGAATTCCTCGTATTTCTTCTACCATCTTCACAAGTTTCCTGCCGCTGTTCGGTGATTCTTGTGAAAATCCATACTTCTCTACTTAAATTCTTGTTATTGTTATTGGTTTTACTTATAATTCAATGTATGTGTTGGTATTTTCTTTCTAACATTTGTAAGTAAGAATGCAATCTCCATGTGTTTTACTTTTTGAGTTTCTTTTACTTCATATGTTTTAGTGCTTAAACTTCAATTCGAAGCTAAATGTTGATCCGCTGTTCGGGGCATTTAGAATAGAGTTGAAGAGATTTAATGTTTGATCGCTGTTCGGCGCATTAAATCACTTACTTAAGGTGGATCATATTGTAAGTAATAATCCGCTGTTCGGTGCATTTATAATATGAAAAATGTATGCATGTATTTGAGATGATTAAGGTATGATTTCGTGATTGGTTTAATATGAGCATGATGTTAGAGTGTTGGTAAAAATATGTGTTTGAAGAAAGTTCACTAGTACAAAGGTTAAAATAGAAGTAAAATTAAGTATTTAATTATTTTTACTTGTTTTCTTTATTTTTATATTTACAACTCTTTTCAAAAACCCCCCTTTTCAATTCTTTATTCTTTATTCTTTAATTCTTTAATTCTTTTATTCTTTTATTCTTTATTCTTTTATTGTTTTATTCTTCTATCCTTTTTATTCTTTATTCTTTTATTCTTTTATTCTTTTATTCTTCTTTTATACTTTTAGTTTATTATTCTTTGATTCTTTCATCTCTTTATTCTTTTATTCTTTAATACTTTTAGTTTATTATTCTTTGATTAATTAATTCTTTAATTCTTTAATTCTTTAATTCATTAATTCTTTAATTTGTTAATTCTTTAATTATTTAATTCATTAATTTATTCATTATTCATTTATTCATTACTCTTTCCCACTAACACATTATTAATGTTCCCTAATTTCTCTGGTTAAGAACGATCCCTATTTACCAATACTACATCTACACAAAAAGGGTTTAAATTGCACAATACTCAAATTACGTTTCTAAATTAATGCGTAGTTTGGGCTTAGTCAATTTTCCAAAAATTGACTACGCCCAAACTACGCATTAAATTAAACACGCAATTTGAGTGTTGTGCAATTTAGACCCTTTTTGTGTAGATGTAGTATTGGTAAATAGGGATCGTTCTTAACCGGGGAAATTAGGGAACATTAATAATGTGTTGGTGGGAGATGAATAAAAGAATAATGAATTAAAGAATTAAAGAATAAAGAATTAAAGGAATAAAAGAATAAAAGAATTAAAAGAATTAAAAGAATAAAAGAATAAAGAATGGGGGTTTTGAAAAGATTTATAACTAAATTATAGAAAACACTAATTAAGAATTAAAATGCAAATGCTCATACTAATTGGAATTTACAAACCATAGAGTAGTTTTATAGACAAAACCCACACTTTTACGTAAGTAATTTCGAATTAACAATCACATTATTTAAACTACTCCTAAAAATAGACTTCTTTCTAACATTTTGCTCATAATAAACCAATCACGAAATCTTACTTTCATCATCTCAAATACTTACATATATCTTTCAATATTATAAATGCATCAACCATTAATGTGCATCAAACATCAATATGCTTCAAACATTTACAACATGATTTACCTTAAGTTTATAATTAAATGCGCCGACAGCGATCAACATTTAATCTCTTCAATTCTACTCTAAGTGCACCGACAGCGGATAAAACACTTAACATCAAATTGAAGTTTAAGCACTAAAACATACGAAGTAAAAGAAATTCAAAAAGTAAAACACATGGAGATTGCATTCTTACTTACAAATGTTAGAAAGAAAATACCAAGAACAATAGTAAAGAAGATGAAAATAACAGAAAAATAACATAAATTACGAATAAGAATTAAAAGGAAACAAGAAGTAAAAATGGTCCCCAAAATTGTCTCTCAAAATAGAGAAACAAAAGAACTAAACTAAGAACTAAGAACTAAGAACTAAGAAAAATGAAAGAAATGGAAGAATGAAACTAATTGGGGACCCCCCAAATACATGAAATGACCTCCCTATTTATAGAGGGAATGCCACAATTGTTTAATTAAAAGTACAAAATTAAAATATAAAAATAGCAATAAAATAGTACATGAAGAAGTGATGGAAATGATGAGATTGGGTGGGAAAAGATGCTGATTTTGGGGCAAATATGCTGATTTTGGGGAAAAGTGCCTGATTTTGGGGAAAAGTTGCTGATTTTGGGAACTATTGGGGGGCTGCTGGATTTTTGGCTTGGGCTGCTGGATTTCAGCAGCTTCCCACCGAATTTCCTTGCGATTTTCGGTGGTTTCTCATATTTCGTCCATAATTTCTTCGTTATAATTCCGATCGGGACGATTCTTTCACCAAAATGCTCCAAATTCCAAGCTTTATTTATTTCTACAAAAATATCACAAAATAAATTAATTTGTCTAATTATTTATTATTTTAATATTAAAAGTCAAGTATAATGGGTATAAAATAATATAAAATAACGCTTATTTGAGGACCTATCACCTAACTCCCCACAGTAGTAACACACATCCCGACCGGGACCACTACTCGGTCTCCCTGTAGACGCAACAGACGTCGCACTGGCTTGCGGAGTCGGTTGTGCTCGGTGTCCACGAAACTCTGAACTCTGGAAACTACCAGGTCTGCCAAAACGATCATCACCCACCGATGATGCTCCGCTGTAATTGCTCCTTTTTGGTACCCTCTGGCTCGAAGCTCCAGAAAAAAGGTAGCTCCCCGCGTCGTATCGGCAAGCTAGCCTCCACCCTCACTGCAGCATCCGACAACTCTCGGAGGGTCGCAAATGATCCAGCCGTCACTATGGCTCGAATCTCACCTCGCTGGCCCAACTCAAACCTACGGCACTTCTCGGCTTCCGTAGCCACAAACGTAGGAGCAAAACGAGACAACATCTGAAACTTCTGTTCGTACTCAGCCACACTCATACTCCCATGCTGGAGCTGCAGGAACTCAGTCTCCTTGGCATCGCAAAAAGAACGAAGGTAATACTGATCCAAGAATCGCTCCCTGAACGTCTCCCAGGTCAAGGTGTGGGCGTCCCAGCCTGACAATTCGAGAGTATACCACCACTCGTACGCCGCACCGTCCAGTAAGAAGGTAGCCAGTAACACTCGATCCTCCGGTGGGCATCGTATCACTGCGAAAATCCGCTCAAGTCTCGTGATCCACCGATGGGCTTCCTCAGGGTCTGCCCCACCACTAAACGTCGTAGCCCCGAGCCGCTGGGCTCGCTCAATCGTAGCACTCTCCGCATCTTTCACCGCTTCGTCTTCAGGTCGTGGATGGGGTTCACGTCTCGGAGGCATAGTCAATCGTCCACTGAAATAGGCATAGAATCAGTCAAACAACCTAAACACAACCTCGCAACTGACACAAACCAACAAACCTATGCTCTGATACCAATTGACAGGACCCACCCCGATTATCACCCCAATAACCGAAGTGAACCCTGCTCCCGTCTGACAACCCAACATAAAAGACCGAAAAAACCCTCACGAAAACCACAAATTATATTGTCAGACGAAGGAGAATTCAAAACAACCCAGAGTCAACAGTTATACAGAGCATAGTACCAAAATAAGGTAAAACAAGACTACACACAGAGTTCACGTATAACAAAAAAATTAACGTCGGAAACACTCCGGGGTCACTCTATGCCTCTGACTCTGCCTCAACGTCAACCCCCGCGCTAGCTCCACGACCTGGAGGGCAATTAAAAACCAGAAAGTGTGAGTGGACCAAAAAGAATAAAAGTTTCAAAAACCAGTTACATAAACAAACCAGGGTTTGGCCCTCCGTTTTGAAAACATGCATGCATAACCCATTAGTTGAAAACATTTATAAATCATATCATTTTTCATCATGGAAACCGCAACATAAACACAGTATGGTAAAACATTAGTAGTAAAACATAAAATACCAAGATAATCATCCGATCAAACCTGCTGGATCTATCCGAGTCTTTAAACTCCCGAGTCTTTAAACTCAATCCAGGCCTCAATATAATCCGAGTCTTTAAACTCCCGAGTCTTTAAACTCAACAGGCCTACGGGGGAAATATCAATATATCCGAGTCTTTAAACTCCCGAGTCTTTAAACTCAATCCGGGTCTTTAAACCCAATACGGGCCCGTCCCCCGTCAAACCTAATCCGGGTCTTTAAACCCAATAACTTGATCCAGAAAATCTATATCCAAACCCGAATCCGAAATCACTAGTCCGAAGCCATTCTGGCGTCTGGAACCGTCATTCCGAATCCAAATTCGGTAATCCACTTTTCAATTTTAAAACCAAATTCCGCTTTCCGAAATCCAATTTTAAAACCGAAAACCCTTGATCATCAAATCATGTCTCAAAATTCATTTATAATCATTAAAAACCATTTATCGTTTGAAATCCCAAAACCATGGCATCATAATAAAAAAATCAAGCATTTCTCGTAAAACGTGCCAAATACGTTATTTGTCGAAAAACGTGCAATTATGTAAAACAGTTATAGCATATTCAAATAATCATGAAATCACATATAAAACCATAAATCAAGTAATTAAAAGCAGTTATGCATGCTCAGTTTAAAGGAAGAAGTCCACTCACAGTTACCCGGCACGTCACTCGCGTCCCGTACGTCCTGTACGTTCCTCGTCCTCCTCGGGGATTCCCGATCCTATCACAAGTCACCAAAATACATCACTAGAATGTCCACTAAGGTTCTCCTAATTTCCCACAAATTTTTCCGAACGTTACACGTAACTAACCGAGACCCTAAATCTTCGATCTCGTAGAGCTAATCTAAGACGACGTCTGATCGACACGAAACTTTTCCTAAAAGATTCGTTACAACAAGTAGACTAAAAACCTAGTTGGAAGGTTCCCCAGAAAACGCCCCACGCGCCTCCCAAAGTGGCTGCGCGTGGGCCTCACGCGCCTGCACAGGAACACTGTTCATCGTCTTCCTCAGCCGTTCGACCGGTCTGAACCGGCGAGGGCGGTTCTTCACCATTCCTCCACCATTTTCCTACCTTTTTCCACCAATAGCTTCGTCCTCATCCTAGAAACCGATTCCCCTCAACCAAACACGATAACACGGCCTACAACTCAACTCCCAAACTCGAAATACAAACCACCCGAAAACCCCTGTTTCGGTTTCCGGCCACCCATGCATCCCCTCTTCACGGCTACACAACCAACAGCTCCCTAGGAATCCACTAAGTTCACTAGAATCACCAAACACCTCGACTCAGCCCCAAAAGCCACAACTTACCGTTTGAAGTTTAACGATAAAACAGAGCATATAAACGGATTGGAGAAATTACCTGTGCTCAGACCGCCACCTTGAGCTCTGTCGTGCCTACTCGACTCCCCTTAGGCCTCTCTATGCCGCCACAGTTGAATTTAATGGTTTGGTCACTGGAAGTGCACAACCGTGCACGGTGGTCCTCTGTCCTGTTCTTCCTGGTTTCCTCGCGGTCCCTAAGTCCCTCACAACCTTACCACCTCCCTAGAACACTCACCAACCTCTCACTCAATCTCTGTTCACTCTCTTGATCACCAGAACACACAACACACTCTTGCAATCGATCTAATCCTCTCTCAATCTCACTCTTTGTTTTCTTCTTCAAGCACGACTCACAGAACACGGTTGCCACTCGAACAATCCAATTAATTTAACCCGTGCACTGCCTAGAACCCACTAGACCACTGCCAGGTGTCTAAATCCCATGGTCCCTAACTCAAAAATATCCATTCCCTACTGTACACTTGTCTTCATCTCTTTTGCACAAATCCCAATGTGCCAAAAAGACCAAAATGCCCCTCTTGTTCAATTTTACGGTTTTACCCTTCACATTCTAGACCCATATCTCGCTCGTCCGACGTCCGATTAAAGCATGCCACCTGTCGTTGAACTCAGGACGAAGAGATCTATCTAACGGTCCTCGGTTTGCATAAAGAAACCCTGTAGTACAAAAAGTCAACTTTTCCCCCTTCGTTTACCCAAATTACGAAAGTGCCCTCAATCTTCCGAACATCATAACTTTCTCCTCGGATGTCGGAATCGGGCGTGCCACTTGTCTACGGACTCGTGACGTCCCATAATACATCACAGTCATCGGTCAATGCCCAATTGACCGTCCAAACTAAAAGTCAACTTTTTGCCCAAACTAGGGACAAAATCGTCATTCTACGCTCACGGTCCGAAGTAACCCACTAACCACCGATTAACTCCGCTAATCCACCACTAATCACTTCCTTAATCCTGACTCCCGGGACAGGTCCTTACACGCCCTCACGCGCCGCCGTGAGTGGCTGCGCGTGAAACCCACGCGCGGTGAACAATACTTGCTATAGCGTCATCCCTACCGCCCGTTTCTCTGTTAAACGGGTCGTGTACCCGCGATCAGACCCGAAACAATCTCAGTCAATTCGACCCCACTTTCTTCGTTCCTTTCACTATTTTTCATCTATCCAATCCTATTTAGGGATCCTTATGCCCAATTTCATGAGATTGGTTCTCAATTCACTCGACTCGAAATGAAAACCTGATGGGTCCTTAATCAGGTTCCACCCAATTTCAGGCCATTTCTTAAATTAATCATACAGAAAGTAACCTAAGATCATAATAAACATTAATACCAGATCAATTGCACCAATGCTTACCTCTAACCATTCGATTTCAAGCTCGATTTTTAGAAGACTTTGGAGCGTGGGTTCTTGATCAAAACAGCATCGAACTCCTTCGGTTTTGTTGTGGTTTAGCTCGAAATGATCCCATAAAGCTTAATCAAGCTTCAATTTTGATCCACAGCGGTCACAACTCTGAATTCGAATTTTCACCTCAATTTTCAAAATTTTCGAATTTTGCAAAATCAGTAACCCCTCTGTTCCTCGTGTTTTTTCTCCTTAATTCAATCCTTTCAATCTCTCATTCTCACAACTGATTCAATCTGCTATTTAACAATATCACAATTAGTCAAAATGAATGTTTTTTCCCTAATTAAGGGATTAATGTCCCTAATCCATGATTTCATCCCTAAAATCAGGTGCAAAAGTGAGAGGGAAAGTGACATGAATCTTTGGCTGGTAGCTTGAGTCAGCATCCACCATTCGTTTAAAAAACCGTTTCGCCCTTCGCTCGAAAAATTACCATCTTACCCCTGGACTACGCAGAGTCGTAACTTTCGCGTCCGACCTCCGATCAACGCATGCCGCCTGTCTGCGGATTCAGCGCCTCGAGACCTACACAATAGTCTCTTCGGAAAGTCGAAAAAGTGTTCTAATAAAAAAGTCAACTTTTGGCCCTTGTAACGAGGGGCAAAATCGTCAAATAAACACTGGCTCGATTCTTGAACCCAACAGTAACTGAAAAACCCGGTAATATAAGATTCCAAACAATGTACATCCCTTCGGATTCCCAGAACTTCGAATCGATGTGGGGGCATTTGTGGAACCCAAAATCATCCGAAAATTATGGAGCTGCCACGTGGCCCGTAATTCCCAAAAATGACCAAATTTTCCCTGGCAATAACGCTGATCATTTGAAAACACCTGCACATTAAATAATCTATTTACCAGTTAAATACGTTATTTGATCGGGTTAAAATCTCCGTAATATTAATATTCTCCCCGAGAGTTAATTGTCGTTATTCTTAATAATGGATAATTAATATTAATATTAAAATACAAATAATCGTTATTACTATCATGATGAGCCATCATTACAATTATTAAATAATATATTTAATTAATAATATATTATTTACTAATTAAAAATTCAACCGACCAATCAGAACGCTCCAAGGCTCCCAAGATTTTCCTATAAATAGCGAAGCACACTTCATTTCCAAGGGACGTTGATTCTTCGCTTCGAAGTATATCCTTTTCCTCTCTCAAAGCTAACTTAAGCATCAGAGTGTTCTTGGTCGAACAACCCCCCGGGTAAATCGATCGAAGCAACGATAGCTAATTGTTTGCTGTTTGCAGGAATTGTGAGGACTTTTCGCTGCGGGTTCAATCTTTGATTCAACAATCACCAACAGTCTCCTTGGGTATAGCATCATCCTCCTCAGCATGATCTTCTATTTCTATCTTCTTCTCTTCCTTGGCCGCTGCCGGCTCCGGAGCCTGCAGCGGCGCCTCGCTTGCCACCTTCGCCTTCAACACCTTCGGTTTTGTTTTACACGCTCTCCCATCGATCGCTTGGTGAGTCCAAAATCAAATGGAAAACAAGACTGAAAAGCTAGCGACAATGAGAGAAGAGGAAAAAAATAGGCATATAGGGGTCTACGAGAGAGAGAGAGAGAGAGAGAGAGAGAGAGAGAGAGAGAGAGAGAGAGAGAGAGAGAGAGAGAGTGTTTATGCCTTAAAGGGAAAGCTTAGGGGCCTCTTGTTCCAAGTTCCAACATTGTTCCAAGGTAAACAAAGAAAGAATATTTAATTGAAAATAATGAAATTCGTTTTATTATTATCTTTTAATATAGTTAATTAATGAATGCAAATGTTGTAACAGCTGATGCAAATTGTATATATATATTAATGTGGAGGAGTAGAGGGTCCCTGCAGGCTAAATTAGCATAATATGCATATATGGGTTGGATTAATATATAATTAGTAATTACTGAAATATTTGTAATTTTAGAAGGTGAGGATGGTGGGCATATATAGGAATTTGATGGGGGCCGGTTTGAGAAGGAAAAGCTAAGAAATTATTATGGCCTCTAGTAACAGAAAAAAAAAATTCAGGAAAAAAAAACAGGAAAAAAAAAGAGAAGGTATTATTATGGCCCCAATGACCTACGGTATCAAAAGGAAGCGTTTGACATTTTGTATTATGCTATTGTTTATTTATATGGAAGCATCTAGAGTGCAAAAATGTGGAGGCTTCTCAATTGGCTGCTCTTGTTTTTATATGTATCGACATATATATATATTATTAATTAAATTTGTGAATATCTCGTTTTAAATATCGATATCGTTTACCATCAATAAAAATGATGAAAATTTAGTCTAAAAGTTAGAAATTTTTAATGAAATTTTAGGAAAAAAGTTAAGTACCTAATAATTGTTATATAAAATTATAAAATTACTTTGATATAATAAATATATGATGAATAATATGATGTAATATGATTCTGACTAATAATATCAAATCTTAAATATAAACATAAATTGAAGTGAATTACTATAATTGAATGTTAATATAGTTAAAAATATACAATAAGCATAAAAAAAATTCAATAAGGGGGGTCGAACCTTGGACCCCCCAAGAAGACATAAAAAAAAAGGCCAACTCGCCTAGTCAGCATAATTGAAATTTTAAGCACGACTTAATATAACTATAAAACTAATAGTCATCTTTTTTTTCCAGCGGGTCTGCAACTCGGGTTTTCTGACTCGACGACATGACCCGACTAAAACTACTTCGTTTTACATCCAATTTTCATAAATTAATAGTCTATTTTCATCATTTTGATCCCATAAAGGGATATGTGGTCTCAAAACAAGAAAATTCTTGATATTTCAACCAATTTCCTTCAACCCCTACCCCCCCCCCCCATCTCTCTCTCTCTCTCTCTCTCTCTCTCTCTCTCTCTCTCTCTCTCTCTCTCTCTCTCTCTCTCTCTCTCTCTCTCTCTCTCTCCTTTAGGTAGGCATGGCAATGAGTCGTGTTGTGTCGGGTTCGTGTCGTGTCATGTACTCTATTTTACCTATTTAAGCTCAACTCGAACCCGACCCGTTTACTAATCGTGTCAAAACATGTAACTCGAACCCGACCTGTTTATTAAACAGGTAACCCGAACCCACCCGTTTAACCCGTTTATTAAACGTGTCGTGTTGAATAACATATTTAACCTGTTTAACATGTTTAACCCATTTAACTTGTTTAACCCATTTAACTTGTTTAACCCATTTAACCTGTTTAACCTATTTAACCATATATCCTACATAATATTTGAAGCATAATTTTTTCACTAAAATATTATACCAACCATCAACGAACTTCATAATTCAACAAACTTCATAATTCATAATTTATAAGTACATGCAATAATTTAGTATCCATAACCAACAATACAATATCGTCAATGTAATATTAAGTTTTAAAAGAAAATAAGTATAGTACATAATACCAAATAAAATTAAGTAATTAATTAACAAACTCTAAGGGAAATGTTTCAACAAAAAAAGTGTTAAAATTGATTAGATCTTCGGGGATTGCAGTTGCACAAGAACTACACAGAAACTAATCAGCACCTACAATAAAATAAAGAAAACATTAGAATCCAACTACAAAATTAATAACAATGTGTAAAGACATGCTAGAATGTGATTTTTTAGTACCTAAATGCTATCCATAATTAGGAACGGTATTAGAGCATTCAACAGATTGAGAATTTTTTATACTAATTTCTAACCGCTGTGTAATGACAGTGCTATAGCGTGATCAGACAACTCCAGTGCATGCAACCGCTGTGTAACAATAATACAAGAGAAAAAGTGAGAAAAATACAAAACCCTTGAACTAGTAGAGCAACAAGACTGAAAGTACATTGCAGCAGCCTTGTATAAGATATCAAACAGCCCGAATGGACAAACCTAATTGCTGGGGATACGAAAGATTTTCAGGTGGTTTAGCAAAGTCAGCAATATTTGCTATGCTGATCCCCCATTTAAATGTGGGTGCCCAAAAATGAACTGCAGTAACAGATTAGTGGTTGATTAGCACATAATAAACAACATTACAATGAATAATTGGTTTGTCAAACTATAATAAATCAGATGGTCCTAATCATATACCATAAATCTTAGGCTGCTCTTACTCACCTCTTCAGCACTTAAAATGATTCTATAAGAATGATTAATAGAGTGGTTTTAGGTGGTCTCTAAAGGGCAGTGAAGCAATAATCAATACACACGGAAAAAAAAATGACAAATGCCAACTAAAGAAATTGGTTAAACTAAACCTGTGAAAGCAACTTTAAACCAACCGAAGCAAGGCTCAAAAATCCAACTTCCAATTCAGCTCTAAGGTCATTTAACTCATGAGTCATTTCCATTAGTTCTTTTTGAATTTCAACCGAATTTAATTATGAGGAAAATTGACAAATTTGCAAAAGGAAAATACCAAACCAACGGAAAAGATACATAGAGTGTAACCCAGCAAGTTGCTATAGACAACATGATAGAAACAAAAGGTAACAAAAGAATCACCTAGCACATCATATGATCGAGAAAGAAGTCTTCCTCTAGGATCCATAAGATTTGGACCGGCATTCGTTATCATCCCCGCAAATTGCGCTCATACAGAAAAAAAAATGAAATAGGAAAGAAGATACCAGCCATGATAAGCTTAAACCAACTTATGTAAAATGAATACAAGTAATAAATATAGATTGAAAGCTCGATTCACAGCATTTTTATTTTACTTTCTGAGAAAATACACTAGAGGCATGCTTGTGGAAATTTTGAGAAGAGAACAAGAATTCAAAACCTGTTGTCATCATAAAATTCTGTTAAGTTTTGAATTTCCACATACTCGAGACCAGCTTCTCTGGCTAACCTAGATACATACAGAGAAAGCAGATAATCAAAACAAATTGAAAGACAACATCTAAGGCATTAAATAAGTAAAAGAAAACCACTCTAATAGTGTTTGTGAGTGACAAAAGCAAAGGAGTTTGTTCAATGGCGTTGCGGCTGAGAAGTGGAAATCATATTCAATTGATAGTCAAACATACTATTCCTACTCTGTGATTAGTTTTAAACTCAAATTTTCCCAAACACACATTCAAAGGCATGATAATTGTTCATCAAGTTCAAACCATAAAAGTATCAGTCAGGAAACATCTTAGAATAATCCCACAAAGTAAAATGTCCGTCAAACTAAAAAAATACAACAAAAAGTAACATTTTAAGATTTAAACAAGAGGAACATTGATAGTCACAGAAAGTAATTTGTACATCACACAAAGAAATACAACAAGTAACATTATAACAGAAACAAAAGTAAACCTGATGAAGCTTGGGAAATGAACCAAACAATGAACTTCGGGAGCAATGTCATTAGAAAATTTCAGCTGGTATTTCTTTCCAAATAATGGGAACCTGAAAGTTGGAAGCACATTCATTGAGAAAAAAAGGTTGAGTAATCATGGAGTTATATATAATATTAGTAAATTTCTCATGGAGTAATCATGGAAAAAAATATAAAGCATTTAAAAGCAGCAAAAAGTTTCAATCCATTCATATAAATTTCTCATGGAGTTATATATAATATTAGTAAAATCCTGATTAAATGCCAATGAACGACAACCATGAGATACAGTTGAAACTTATGACTGAAACTGCAAGTACTGACTACGATAAAAATTTTAGTAGCAAAACACCTGTTTCCAAGGACACAAGCAGAATATAGTAAACAATTTAAGCGAGCACACTTAATATCTGGCTCGTAACAATTTGAGTTTCAAACGGCAACAAAATCTCTACTTTCACATATCGAAGTAACCTCTTAAAGGCACTGCTAAGGAGTGACATTGGTTTAATTTCTGCCAAAATGAACTATAAGATGGATCAATTGCTCAACAATACGCCTGTAAGACGTCAGTCTTCAAGCTCCAGAAAAGGATATCTCATATTACCGTTACCAGTCCCATAACAACATACATTAGGTCTCCAGACAAGCACATTTCTTGCAGTCTTAAGAAGACAAACAACAAAATTGAATCATACCTCTATTTACATAAACAATGCACACGATGGGGAGTCTAATGGCCTTCAGACGCAAATCGACGACTGCAGTCGAGTGGGGAGGTCGGCGACTCGATCGTGTGGTTGCGTGGTGGCGTGGAGAAGCCGGCGACGTCGAAGACGGTGATGCGGCTGGCTGGCGGGTGGGTGGGTCGTTGGATTGTTGATGGAGATTGAGAATGGAGAAGACTTAGTGCGGCTGTTGGAGAGAATGAAGTGGAGGCTGCTATAGATTTGGGTTTTTGTTTTAATTAGGTTATAAATTATAAAGGTTTAGTATTTATATTTTGGTCCTTTTGAAATTGAAACCCTAGAGTACTAAATGGGTTCGCGGGTTGATGGGTTAGTAGGTTAGGACTCAATAACCTGTTTAATAAACGGGTTAATAGGTTATTAAATGGGTTAACGGGTTGACCCGAAATCCACCTGTTTAATAAACGGGTTATAATGGGTTGACCCGAAAATGACCCGGATTATTATCGAGTCGGGTTAATTTCGTGCGGGTTTCGAGTCGTATATCGGTTCGTGTCAGAAATTGCCACCCTTACCTTTAGGTGTCGCTGGTCGAATTTTCCTATATTTCAGCAAAATGTTCGACCGATATCTCCAATATTTTCATCCATGCTTATATGGCACTTTACCAACTTTTATATTCAATACACCTCTTAAATTATCACTTGTATTTCGGTATCAAACATATTTGAAATTTCTTGTTTTATACTTGTTGAAACAAAAATCAACACACATTAAAAAAGTCTCCATGATTCCTATAAATAGCAAATCAAAATCAATCAAAATCAAGGTTGAAACTCCATGAGGATTGTTTAATAAAAAATGTTCTGATACTTAAGTCAGTTTTGAGAGTGAAATCAAAGAGTTTTAGAAGCGATGAATGACTTATATTGAAAGTGAGGTGAACCGGTGAAAATCTCTATTTATAGTGAAATCTTGAGGGTTATGAAATGTTTTGATTGATTGATAACTTTTGTAATTAATATATAATTATTTTAATAAAATATATTATTTATTAATTTAATTTTAATAGTAATTAATTCTCAAGGAGTGCATTATTATTATTGAGACCATAATTTGATTAAATAATATATTTAATTGATAAATATGTTATTTAATGTATGGTGTTTGTGGGACGTTAATATCGTCATTAAGAATAATTCAGGCATTATATGAATTATAAATCATATGACAACTCTATAATTTTTTGTTAATTTTTAATTCTGTAATACTTAAATACCCTTAACTCTTTAAAACCTTTAGACCTTATCTTACTATTACATTTTCTGATAGAATTTTAGTTTGTTGATGACCATGGGCGGAGGAACCGAGGAACATTAGACATTAGTACGCCCTAGAATTGTAGGTGGATTTTTCTTTTTGGTATTTTACAAACATAATTAATTAATAAATAAAAATTTAGCAGCTAAAGTAATAAAAAGAGTAGGAGGAATAAAAAAATATTTAAGATTCATATCATAGTATGATTCATTTCTCAAGACTGGTTAGTATTTTTTTCTTCGTATATTTTTATATTTAGACGACAATAAGAGCTTTATTTTGATTTGTTAATATTATTTTCTTTTCAAATTTCTTAATTTTCTTTTAATTTCAACTATTCAGTTGCTTCTATTTTCATTTGTTTTATTACTGCTTATAAAAATGGGAATAGAAAAAATTGTGGCTAATTGGCTATAATTTTAGTAGCTATTTTTGAATAAATAACAAAAAAAATAACATAGTAATTAAGTCTAAATGCAATTAGTTTTGACTGATTTTTTAGCATCGGGTTATTTTTACTCCTAGCTCCGCCATTGCTGATGATGCGGCACATGTAGGATTACTCAAAAATGAATTTCAATGTGATTTTAAATAAAATTCTTTAATTAGTCATTAATTATCTGTCGTCTAATATTTTGGCAAGAAAAATTAATAAAAAATATAGCTGATATTGTAATATCTATAGCTGATGTATCCTCTGTAACGTACACTAGTCTCAACGCAGGCCCTCCACACATGCTAAAGGCATTTTTGTGTGCTATGTGCTATTTCACAATTAAATAATTAATAAATTGGCATATGCATGAGCGAAATATTTTCATACCACGTTGCACTACGTGCGACTTTAAACTCTCTTAAATTTGGAATACACGCATGTGTCAATCTATATTTTTAAGAAAAAAACTACATAAAACACCTCAAACTATATGAGTCAATACATATTTATACACAAACTATCAAAAGTTTCAATTTAATACCCAAACTATTTGACCACTCACAAGTAACCACCTCCATCAATTTTTCCATCCATTTGTCCGTCAAATTGCCACGTAGCAAAATATTTTTCTAGTTAGCGACTGAAGTGGCAAAAATCAAAGGGGCATTTTCGAGATTTCAAAAAAATCAACTAACACCCAAAAACCATATTTTCTTCTTCCTTAACCCCTCTCTCTTTGCAACTCTCTCTAAAACCACCCAAATCGAACTAATATCCACCTGAAAAGCTCTAATATCAAAGTCCAACCAAGTATCTAAATCCAAGTTAGCTCGAACAAAAACGAAGTTCAGGTTCGCATTTCCATGGGACCTCAAAGCCATTCTTTCAGCCAGGTTGCTTGTGGGCGCGGGTTTCCAATGGAAATGCGAACCTGAACTTGGCTTTGGCTCAAGCTAACTTGGATTCAAATACCCAGGTGGACTTGGATATCAGAGCTTTTCAAGGGGGTATTAGTTGGATTTGGGTGGTTTTAGAGAGAGTTGCAGAGAGAGGTTGAGGAAGAAGATGTAACGACCCGTCCTGAATTCCGGGATTAGATTAGTCATTAATATTGATTAGTGAGGTTGAACGGTGGTTAGTAGGGCGGAATCGGACAAATGTGCAAAATGACCGTTTTGCCCCTGGTCGTGGGCAAAATGTTGACTTTTTGATCGGGCGGTCAAATGGACTTTGACCGATGACCGTGACGTAGTTCGGGACGTCACGAGTTCATAGACAGGTGGCACGTTCAATTCCGACATTCGTAGAGAAAGTTTTGATGTTCGGAAGTTGAGGGGTATTTTGGTAATTTGACATAATAGGGGTCAAATGTTGACTTTTTGACCGGGAGGTCCGATGGACGAGGGCCAAGGACCGTTACGTAGGTATCGTCAATACGAATCCAATGACAGGCGGCATGCCGAAATCGGAGATTCGACGACGAAGTTATGGTTAAGGAAACGAACTAACGAACCGAGGCTCCGATTAAAATAATAATATAATAATGAATAGTGACCATTGACTGTGCACATCCGGATGAGTGACAAGTGTCACCCATCCCTTGTTTCCAGCTCCATGTTTCCCTCCCAACACCATCATTACAACATCATCATTCCTCCTTCATCATTTTCCTTCCTTTTCCTTTGTTTTTCTTTCAAACCGTGCACAATTTGGGGAGAGGATGAACTGGGAGAATTGGCTCCCTCTCTCTGCCGTTCTTGAGAGAAAAATGAGAGACTAATGGATTGAGATATCAGGGGAAACACGAGGGGTTGTGAGTGTACTGAATTTTGGATTTTGGATTTCGGGAAAATTGGGGGGAAAATTCGAAATGGAAGAATTAGGCCGTGAGGATCGAATTGGAGATTACCTTCAGCTTCCTGGGATCACAACGATCAGAATCGTCGAAGGAACGAAGGGAATTGGTGCTGTTTTGGCTCTGATCACACTTGGTGACAGAGGATGAAATTCGACCTTGAGTCGTGAAGTTGGAGGCTTCGATGGACGAAATTGAGGTGGGGAAAATACTTCTCATGATCCCACGATGCTTCTGGGTTCGTCAATTGAGAAAAAACGGTCGTGGTTGACGAAACTCCATGGTTGCACAGTGGACGGTGTTCGAGCTTGTGTCGCGATCATTTAGTGATCAAACGACGAAATTGATGTGGGGGAATTGTTCCTCATGGTCCATTGATGCTTCTGGATACATCAATTGGAAGAAACCTGCAGCCATTGAAGGAATCCCATGATTGAACAGTGACCGGAGTGTTCTTCGTGTTCATCGTGGAATCGATGGAATCTGGGTAAGTGTTCGTGTAATTGAGTTTACAGAACTTAAATTAGACTTAAAACGAAACTAACTGAATGCTCAATTGAAGGAATTAAGGCTGAATTGATGGACATTGAACCGGGTCGTCTCGCGGGTAAATTGGACCCGTTTACCAGACATACGGGTTAGAACGATGCACTGTAGCAGGCACGTGAGTTTCACGCGCAGCCACTCACGGCGGCGCGTGACGGCGCGTGGGCACGAATCTCGAGGTGAGGTCAACATGACTTCTGTCCTATTTAATGTAACAGACATTTTGGGATTGGTTTCGTGTCGATCGGACACCGTCTCGATAGTGTTCGGGATGTCCGAAGGTTTTAAATTAAATTTAAAAATAGTTAAAAATTCGGGAAAATTACGAGACTTTGATAGGATGTTAATGTGGAGGTTAGTAACCCTCTAATGTGATTTGGACAGGATTGGGAGTCTCGGTGATAGTGGTGAGGCCCGGGAGGGCCGGTTGCACGCGTATCGAGGCATACCGTTAAAACGGTCTGTGAGTGTACTTTGGTTTTATAAATTCTATGCATGCTTAAATGTTTTATATGGATTTATGGTTGTGATTGTATGAGGTTGATTTGGTTGTTGGTAAATTGTACGGTTTCACGTATTTCGAGGCGATTTACGTGCTTGCACGTAAATCGAGGTTTTCCGGTTTTACATGGATTTTTCATATTTATAACTTGGATATAATGTGATGAAATGGTTTTGAAATTGGAAATATGAACTCGGGCTTGAGGCCCAATTATGTTGGAAATTTCGGACTTGGAGTCCATTTGAGAATCGGGCCGGGGGCCCAGTTGGTTAATGAAATCGGGCCAGGGGCCCAGTTGATATGAAATCGGGCTGAGACCCATTTGAGTTATGTTATGGGGCCAGGGGCCCAGTTGATTTACGAATTCGGGTCGTGGGCCCGGTGGGTTTATAAGTCGGGCTGTGGGCCCAGTTGGTTTACAAATCGGGCCGTGGGCCCAGTGGTTCATAAAATCGGGCATGAGACCCAGTTGGATAATAAATGTGATTTCGGGTCAGGGACCCTATGTTTAATAATTGTGATTTTGGGTCAGGGACCCTAAATGGAATTACGTGGTTTTATGGAAATTTCGGGCAGGGCCCATTGTAATGATGTGATAAAAGGATTTAAGAAAACTGTTTTCCATATACCATATGGATACAAGGATATATGATGGTCTCCTCCAGATGTCTGGGACACTGGGGAAGTCACGGTGCATTGCCTGCGAGGGGTCATTGTACGGAGCAGCCGGACCGTATAATGACTCAGGAGCAGGATTGCTATGATTGACGTCAGGGACGTCAGACATCAGGGATGTCAGATATATGGACCCGGAGAGACCCCGGGCAGCACGCGTAGCTTATGAAACCGTGAGATATGACGTCAGGGACGTCAAGCGTCTGGGACGCTAAGCATCTGGGATGCTGGTGATGGTAATGGTAAAATATGGATTAATGGATCTATGAAATGGCTTTTCGGTTGGATATGTGTTATGTGGTAAAAATGGATTATTGGTTATGAAATGGTATGTCGGGTCGGGGACCCTAAATGGTTTTGGATTTATGGATTTATATTTATGGCTTTGGGCGGTGGCCCACATGGTTTTAATATGTATGGTTGTGGTATTCCACTGTTTTGGGCTGAGTTCCCACACTTGGTTTTTGGTTAACGGTTTTTGGGCTAAGGCCCTAATGGCTCGGTTGAGCAAACGTTTTGGTTACTGGTTTTCGTGGCATGCATACGTTTTTATTGGAGGGCATAAATGTCTTATAAATGTATTTGATGAACTTATTGGTTTTTGTCCACTCACAGCTTTTGGTTTTAATGCCCTTCAGGTTGATTATGGATGCGATTGCAGCAGAGACTGGGACATTGCACACCTCCTCCATCGATCCTTGCGCACTCTGGATGCCCCGTTGGGTAGTGGCTCTTGGTTATCCCTTGTCTGACACCTCTTGTTGGACGGGAGCAGGGCACATTCCACGGTAATCCCGGGGGGATTGGGATGGGTCCTGTCAACTTGGTATCAGAGCACGGTTGCTCTATTTGTGCGCGCAGGTCGAGGGTGTGATGTCTCATTGGGCTGCAATTCGTTATCAACTTGATAGATAGTTTTTGGGTTTGGATAGTGGATGGAGTGTGATTGGCCCGATACGCCGTGCATTAATGTGATTCGACCCAAGTGGGGTTGATTGTGATGAACTGGTATTGTGGGACCGTCGATTCGGTCATGTGATATTGGATTGTTGTGCTGCTAGGTGCAGCCAGGTTCGGGGAACCTCATGTGAGTAATGGTTTAAAAGTGTGAACCCTAGTGGCGGTTGCTGGTGTGAGGGATGTTGGTTCATCGGAGTTGGCCGATGACCTAGTGGTGGAACCCACGTTGATGGGATGGTAGGATTGGATTTGACGTCTATTCGATGTCTAGACTGCGGGGTCGGTCAGGTTGTGGATTTTATATTACGGAAAGTGGTTGGGTTCGGTTGAACCATAGGGTGTGATTGTGGAACCCTAGTATATGATGGATTCAAAAGGTAAACCTTAATTGTGGCTAGTGAATGAGAACTTGTGCTGCGACGAACGGCTGAGGTCATGGATGACCATGTGGATGGCTCTGGTGAGTCTAGGCAGAACTATGGGATTCGATCTACGGATACGGTTCTGAGATAAATTATGGAATCCCGTGTTGGATCGGGTATTAGTGTGAGGTATGGATGCCGATCTCGATAGCAATGACAGTTAGTCGGAAGTCATATGGAGATGATTGGCTATCGAGGGTAATTAGTGTGGTTATAATACTTAGGGATCAGGGGACGTTCGAGGAATGTTCATTTTCCTGATGTGGACTGTCAGAATAGTGGTACCCATAGTCGTGAGGTACGAGATCGTCGTTCGGTATGAACGGAGATCCAGGGTTGTCGTATTTGCAAACGGTGTGCAAGTATGAATGTTTGTGGGTTGGTACTTTTGTGCTGATGCTAGTATGGATGCCTGTGTCTAGGCTGGATGGACGTTAAACTTCAAGCGCTTGTTGGGAGGCAACCCAATGTGTTCTCGGGATGTGAATGAGTCATCAATACAGATTTGCTATCCTTTTACCCTTCACTCTCTTTTATTTTATTTATTTAATGTTTCCTATTATTTTCGTAAATCATCTTCCTTACTTTGATTCTATGTTTAATTACTTCGTATTTTCCTACATTGAGGACAATGTAGAATTTAAGTGTGGGGGAATGGTTTACAATTTTGAATGTTCAAAAAAAAAAAAAAAAAAATTGGCAAAAAAAAAAAATTACTGTTTTGAATCTTTTTGTTTTAACTTAGTATTTTTATGAGTTTTTTTTTTATTTGTGCAATTGAAATTTTTATTATTAAGTATTTCTTACGAAAAAAAAAACAAAAAAAATTTAAAAAAATAATAAAAAAATATAAAAAAAAAGAGGTGAAAAAAATGAAAAAAAAAAATTTGTTTTCTTGAATCTTTTAACTTAGTGTTTTTATGAGTCTTAAGTTGCCATTTAACTTGTCAATGATATAAATGAACGAAAATGAATATGTTATGGTTATAAAGATGATCACTACAACTTGAATTTTTTTGTTAATATTTTGTGATTAAGTGTTATAACTTGAAGATAATGCATGTAAATTGGCATATAAACGAGCATGATAAGATAAGTATGAATCATATGAACCTTATGTGAGCTTTAGAACTTTATATACATCTTTGATGAGTGATTCATAAGTTCTTTGTTTAAATTGATATACATATGCCTCATAACTGCTTGCCATAATTTTTTATGAACTCTAGAGTACTAGAACTTATTTTATGTGATTTTCAAAGCTTTTGAGTCAATAAACTCTCTGATTTTGGATATGATTAAGGCATTAGGGTTAACACCACAAATTCAAACATCCATGTTCCCTATTTTGTGCGCACAAGTTGCGACCCCCTTAGTTTTAACCCTTTCGAGCCCACATTAAGCCTTTCTTTCATCACCATGATTATCTAAACACTTGAGCTTAGTATAGACGTCATTTACCCTTGTTCCAAGAACTCGGTTGAAGACATAATGATTGTGTAAAGAGAAAATAATGATGTTGGAAAGACTTTTATGTGAATTATTTGGATTTATCGACTCAAGCTTTGTTGTATTGTTGACACATGTTATTACCTTGGTATAAAAAAAAAAATCAAAAAAAAAAATTCAAAAAAAAAAAATCAAAAAAAAAAGAAAAAAAAAAGTTGAGTCTCGATCAAGGTAATAAGGTTTGGTTATGTAATGTTTGAGTTAAGTCAATTACATTGGTAAATCCGACACAAAGAATGACTATGAGGCCCAACATGATGAAATTAGGCCTATGTTCGAAAGGATGGATTACTGACATCATTGCACTAAGGTTGGGAAGCTATGATACGTTTTGGGAGTCTATTGAGTCTTGGAACGAATTGAGCACCACTTGTCCTATATTTTCCTTGCCTCTAAACTTAGCCCCATTACAACCTTTATAAAGACCTTATGATCCTTAAGATGGTAAATTTTGATTAGTGGAGTCAATCACTTGAGTAAGCTTATGGTTTTGGTTCATTTGTGCAAGTATGTTTTGTTTTTATCTTGAGGTGTTTGTTTGAAATTTTGCAAAAGTACTTCATTTCGATTATGTGAGTATTTCTCACATACTTTGAGTGCAAACACAAACCCTCACAAATTGAGTGAACTTATGAGTGCATATCCTTGTGAGTTGATTCATACTTGTTTTATTCATGTTGAGATCCATTTCACCATATTTACTCATTATCTTACTTGTTAAAACATTTTGTTACAATGTATTAACTCTTGAATTCCATATGCTTAAATGTTTTAAGTGAAAATCTTTTATGCCATGATTGTAATAATGAAATATTGAGACAAATGGTTAAAGGTTACTTGTTTTGAATTTGTAGTTTAATTTTAGTATTTGCTAAGGGACTAGCAAAGTTTAAGTGTGGGGGTATTTGATAGGTCCTCAAATAAGCATTATTTTATATTATTTTATACCCTTTATACTTTACTTTTAATATTAAAATATTAAATAAATAGATAAATTAATTTATTTTGTGTTATTTTTATTTAAATAAATAAAGTTTGTAATTTGGAGTATTTTGGCGAAAGAATCGTCCCGATCGAAATTATAACGAATAAATTATGGACGAATTTCGGGGAAATATTACTAATTAATTGTTTAATTAATTTTGCAGCCCAAACCATTTTTTCATTCTTCTGCAGCCCAAAGCAAGTAGCAGCCCAGCTCCAGGCCCAACCTGCTTCAGCTCCAGGCCCAACCTACTTCAGCCTTCAGCCCAATCTACAGTGCAACCAACTCAGCCCAAATCCTGCACAGCCCAACATGTTCAACCCACTCCAAAACTGCTCCACTTTCTCATATTTTTCTGATTTTTCAAGCCACTTTCCAACCCAATTTTTCAACTTTACAACTCAAACCACTTCTAAACATCATCACAAATCTTTATTACTCATCATTCTATTATTCCACATTTTTTATTTTATTTCTATATTATTTTTGATAGCTTTTTTCACCTATAAATAGGGATTCAATTCTTGTATTTTGGGAGTCCCCCATTAGTTTCATTGTTCCATTTCTTTCATTTTTCTTAGTTCTTAGTTCTTAGTTCTTAGTTTAGTTATTTTGTTTCTCTCTTTTGAGAGACAATTTTGGGGACCATTTTTACTTCTTGTAGATTTTCTTATTAATTAGTTTTCTTTTAATTCTTATTCGTAATTTATGTTATTTTTATGTTATTTTCATTTCTTCTTTACTATTGTTCTTGGTATTTTCTTTCTAACATTTGTAAGTAAGAATGCAATCTCCATGTGTTTTACTTTTTGAATTTCTTTTACTTCATATGTTTTAGTGCTTAAACTTCAATTTGATGTTAAGTGTTTTATCCGCTGTCGGTGCACTTAGAGTAGAATTGAAGAGATTAAATGTTGATCGCTGTCGGCGCATTTAATTATAAACTTAAGGTAAATCATGTTGTAAATGTTTGAAGCATATTGATGTTTGACGCACATTAATGGTTGATGCATTTATAATATTGAAAGATATATGTAAGTATTTGAGATGATGAAGGTAGGATTTCGTGATTGGTTTATTATGAGCAAAATGTTAGAAAGAAGTCTATTTTTAGGAGTAGTTTAAATAATGTGATTGTTAATTCGAAATTACTTACGTAAAAGTGTGAGTTTTGTCTATGAAACTACTCTATGGTTTGTAAGTTCCAATTAGCATGAGCATTTGCATTTTAATTCTTAATCAGTGTTTTCTTTAATTTAGTTATAAATCTTTTCAAAACCCTCCTTCTTTATTCTTTATTCTTTTATTCTTTCATTCCTTTATTCTTTAATTTATTAATTCTTTGATTATTTTATTCTTTGATTAATTAATTCATTTATTCTTTTATTATTTCATTCTTTAATTCGTTAATTTATTAATTCTTTGTAATTCATTAATTTATTATTTCTTTATTCTCTTATTCATCTATTCTTTAATTTATTAATTCTTTGATTATTTTATTCTTTGATTATTTAATTCTTTAATTCATTATTCTTTTATTCATCTCTCACTAACACATTATTAATGTTCCCTAATTTCCCCGGTTAAGAACGATCCCTATTTACCAATACTACATCTACACAAAAAGGGTTTAAATTGCACAATACTCAAACTACGTGTTTAAATTAATGTGTGGTTTGGGCTTAGTCAATAATCGGGTTTTGGTAGGTTGACCTAGCATGGTTAGATAGCTTTCGTCGTCCTGAGTTCGATGACAGGCAGCACGTATTCGTCGGACTTACGAGGCGAGAGTTACGGGTCTAGGAAGTTTTGACAAAACCGTAAAAATGTGTTAAATAGGACGGTATTTTGGTCTTTTTGGCATCTGGGGATTTGTACAGAGAGAGAAAGCAAACTGGACGGCTGGGATTTAACCAGATGGGATAAGGGTTAAGTGGATGGTGGCATGTGGCAAGGGGCTAGAGGATTCTGGGAGAATCCTGTGTGTTCATAGCCCAAATAATTGGGGTGCACTCGTGCAAACCCGTGGTTGTTCTTCGACAAACACAGAGAAACAGAGAGAGCTTGTGAGGAGAAGTTGAGGATTGATCGTGGTAATTGACGAGTTCTGGTGAGTGAGGGAGGAACGGGAGACTGAAAAGAAGCTGGTGGTCGTGAATTGGTGGTGGAATCGTGCACGGCGGCACGGCGGTGGTGCGGCAAAGTTTTTGGGGAAACAGGGAGACCGTGAGCGTTTGGTGGTGGCTACGCCGTGAGGTGGCTCAAACTACGACCGTGGGACGTTCAGGAGGTTGCAGGGAGGGCAACGAACACCGTGGCACGCAGCGGTGCGCACGGCAGCGCTGCAATCGAAGGGTAAGGTTTCGTGCTCTGTTTTTCCCGTAAATTTCATCTGGAAAGTCGTGAGTCTGGGCTTAGAGTCGAGGGTATTGGAGGTCAGGGTGATGTTTAGGGAGGTCCTAGGAGTGGTTTGTGGTGGTCGCCGTGACGGGGCGTACACGGCGGAGCTCAGTCGAAGTGGAGTACTCTGTTACTCTGTTTCGGCCGTGAACTTCAAACCCAAAGTCGTCGAGTTTGGGGCTGAGTCGAGGGTATAGGAGGGTTAGTCTAGGTTCAGTAAGGCCCTAGGGATTGTCTGGTGTCGCCACTGTGACGGGAGGTAACCAGAGCAGATGGATCGTGAAACAGGGGTTTGAGGGCTGTCTGGTTCGAGCTGGAATCGACGATGGTGGGACTGTGTCGAGGTTAGAGGAGTAGGGGAATGGATTCTTGGTGTCTGGACGAAGCCGTGGGTGGAAGAAGGGGAGGAAATGGTGACCGGACGGCGGAGAATGCTCCTCGCCGGTTCAATTCACGGCGGCAGGTTCAGCACAGTGAGGTCGAGGTTGATGATGCTACTGTAGCTGGCGCGTGAGGGCCACGCGCAGCCACTTTGGACGGCGCGTGGGGGCCCGTGCGGCGGCGGTTGGGAAAACGGTCAACATGATTTTTGGTCTAGGAGTTGTGGTGAGTTCAATGGAGTTGGTTTCGGGTCAATCGGACGTCGTTTGAGTTTAGTTCCGCGAGGGTGAAGTTTAGGGTCCCGGGTTATTACGTTTAGGATTCGGGGAATTTTGAAGGAATTTAGGTGAACCTTCGTAGACGTGTTAGTGACGTAATTTGGTGATTGTGAACAGGATCGGGATTTCCCGAGGAAGCCGAGGAACGGGCTGGACATTCGGGACGCGAGTAGGGCCCAGTACTGTGAGTGGACCTTTTTCCTTAAACTCGAGCATGCATAACTGCTTTCTATAATTGTTTATGATTTTGATTATGATTCTATGTTTATTGAATATGTTTGGTTGGTTTTACATTATTGCACGTTTTACGAGAATGTCGATTTCTGAGAATAATGCCATGGATTTGGGATTTCAATGGATAAATGGTTTAAATGTTCATAAAGTGATTTTGAAGCCTGATTTGGTGAGTAAAGGATTTTCGGTTTTGAAATCGGATTTCGGAAAGCGGAATTTGGTTTTAAAGCTGAACAGTGAATTTCTGGATTTGGGTTCGGAATGACGGTTCTGGATGCCGGAAGGGCAACAGACCAGTGGTTTCGGATTCGGGTTTGGATATGGATTGGTAAACGGTTTTCAAATGGTTTTGGGATTGGATTTGCTGGATCTGGATATTGGGTTTAAAGACCCGGATATATGTGACGGGGGACCGGCCGGATTGGGTTTAAAGACCCGGATTGAGTTTAAAGACCCGGATTGAGTTTAAAGACTCGGGAGTTTAAAGACTCGGATATATTGATATTTCCCCCGTAGGCCTTGAGTTTAAAGACTCGGATATGATTAAGGCCTGGATTGAGTTTAAAGACTCGGGAGTTTAAAGACTCGGATAGGTCCAGCAGGTTCGATCGGGAAATGAGGATTTGAGCTTTATGGTTTATGATACGGTTTCTATTACTCATGCTATGATTTCTATAACTGTTTTATAGTGTTTCTGTTTCTTATGATATTTTATAGTGTTTCTGTTCTTATGATGTTTTATGATGCTTATTTTATAACTGTGTTCATTACTGTTGGTTATGCATGTGGTTTCAAAGCGGAGGGCTAAAAACCCGGTTTTTATATGAAATGGTTTTTGAACTTTGTGTACTTTCTGGTCCACTCACACTTTCTGTTTTTCTTAAATTGCCCTCCAGGTTGTGGAGCTAATGCGGGGTTTTGACGTCGAGGCAGTGTCCGAGGCATAGAAGTGACGTGAGGGATCCCGGAATAGTTCAAAGTCTTCCGTGTGCGTGTAATTTATCGGTTTTTAGTTCCTTGTATTTTCGTACTATGCTCTGTAAAGGATAACTTCGGGATATTTTGTTTAATTACTCCTGCGTCTGACTGGGTTTGAGTGAGTTTTACTTGAGTGTGGTGTCGGGGAGTCAGACGGGAGCGGGATTTACCTCGGGTTCGGGGTGAAACCGGGGTGGGTCCTGACAGGTGATGGTGTTGACGATGAGCCACAAGTTGGGGTGTGACTCCGTCATGATGAACATATGTTCGGTCTTTGAGATTCGGTAGTGGTTGAGTGATGGACTGGATGGGATCCAGTTAAGATTGTGATGTGTTGGGATAAGTCCCAATAGTGGTGAGATAACCAGCGATGAGTGGATAAAAAGGTATAATTGAGAACTTGGAAAACCGAGTGTTGAACCTATAAAGGTTCGGATGTGCGAACGGAACAATAACAGATTGATTGTGGACACGTGGTTGTCCAAGTGAATTGAGGAGGTAGGAAGTCTGGTGGTTGGAACCTTAGTTTTGAGGAAAGTTGTGATTGGGGAACGAGAGTGGTGCTCGTTTTTGGTGATTGGTATTCCGAAGTCATTGGGGTTGACTTCTTGCTTTCTGCCCTGGCAGACATTGACTGTAGTTACCAGTACGTTGAGCGTGTATTGGTTGGTGGGCCCATATGTGTTGTGAGGTCATTAGGAGGAGCTACGTATTCGAAATTAGGTAAACGAGATTTTTCATTTTCTGCTTGGTGGCAGACGATGTGGTGTCACATGACGTGGTGAGTACAGTGAGTTTTGTTGCATCCACGTAGGATGAGTTTTGACGTCATCATTCTTGGATCATCCTTGGTTTTCCTAGGTGGAAAGACAAGGATCGATACGAACTTGGGTATGTGAGTCGTAAATGACGGGGTTGAACTTCTTTTCGAAGTGGGGCCCGTATGGTATTCTACTCGGGTGAGTAGGTTTTCAAGGTAGTTGAATTTTGTCAACCTTAGACGTGTGGAGGTTGGATTGGCTTCCCTATGAAGTCAATCAAGTGTATTGAACGGGTAACCGATAGGTTCGGTTTTGGTGTGTCTTGGTAAATGTGAACGAGATTTCGGGATTTTGAATCGAATTTCTGGGTGACGATTCAGGATTCGATTTTGGAACTTGAAAGTATATTTCTGGATTTGGGTACGGAATGATTATTCCAAATGCTAGCTTACGGAATAATGATTTCGGATTCGGATTTGGATATGAATTAAAATTTGATGTCTGGGCTTGGATCCGGGATTTCTTACGAAATTGCGGATTCGGATTTGGAATTAGAAATAGATGATGGGTGGAGTTTCGATTTGTCTCATGCTGGATTGGGCAAATGGTGCTCCATTGTTGAAACGTGTTGGCTACGACCTAGGTGGTTGTAGTCTAGTCAATGGGTTATACCCGAGGTGTGTCGGTGAGCGTGTTGGTAGTCGGATTGGTTCCGATACCATGAGATTAGTTGTGGGCCGGACATTACTATGCAATGGGTCATGGTATTTCCAATGTGTTTAATTACACACGAGTCGGGTGAAAATGTCGGTAAGGATATATTTAAGTCAAGTAAGTTGGTGGCTTGTGTGGCCACGAGTGAGTCTAGTGTCAGTTTTCGACTGACAACAACTGTGTGGTGACAGATTGTCAGGATTTGTCAACATAGATTGTTGAGTGGGGTCAGCTGACTCCTAGTGGGAGTGGGAAAGGAACCGTCGAGTTGTTGCGTCAACGAGAAGGTAGTTTGGACAAGTGGTGTCAAATTCGAAACAAGTAGTTTCAGTCATTCGACGGGGTCGAATGTAGTCATTGCGTTTTGAGTATTAGTGGTACGTAGAGTGCAGACAAGTTTTGTTTGGTTAGTTGGTGTACGGGTGTACACGTGTTGCGTGGTCGATTCCACTTTCCACGGGTGTTTGTGGAATCAGGGTAGTCGAGTTTCGAGAGCGAAACTAATTAAGGAGGAAAGTACGTTGAGATTAGATCGGTTGGAATTTCGAGGACGAAATTTATTAAGGAGGGAAGATTGTAACGACCCGTCCCGAATTCCGGGATTAGATTAGTTATTAATCTTGATTAGTGAGGTTGAACGGTGGTTAGTAAGGCGGAATCGGACAAATGTGCAAAATGACCGTTTTGCCCCTGGTCGTGGGCAAAATGTTGACTTTTTGATCGGGCGGTCAAATGGACTTTGACCGATGACCGTGACGTAGTTCGGGACGTCACGAGTTCATAGACAGGTGACACGTTCAATTCCGACATTCGTAGAGAAAGTTTTGATGTTCGGAAGTTGAGGGGTATTTTGGTAATTTGACATAATAGGGGTCAAATGTTGACTTTTTGACCGGGAGGTCCGATGGATGAGGGCCAAGGACCGTTACGTAGGTATCATCAATACGAATCCAATGACAGGCGGCATGCCGAAATCGGAGATTCGACGACGAAGTTATGGTCAAGGAAACGAACTAACGAACCGAGGCTCCGATTAAAATAATAATATAATAATGAATAGTGACCGTTGACTGTGCACATCCGGATGAGTGACAAGTGTCACCCATCCCTTGTTTCCAGCTCCATGTTTCCCTCCCAACACCATCATTACAACATCATCATTCCTCCTTCATCATTTTCCTTCCTTTTCCTTTGTTTTTCTTTCAAACCGTGCACAAGTTGGGGAGAGGATGAACTGGGAGAATTGGCTCCCTCTCTCTGCCGTTCTTGAGAGAAAAATGAAAGACTAATGGATTGAGATATCAGGGGAAACACGAGGGGTTGTGAGTGTACTGAATTTTGGATTTTGGATTTCGGGAAAATTGGGGGGAAAATTCGAAATGGAAGAATTAGGCCGTGAGGATCGAATTGGAGATTACCTTCAGCTTCCTGGGATCACAACGATCAGAATCGTCGAAGGAATGAAGGGAATTGGTGTTGTTTTGGCTCTGATCACACTTGGTGACAGAGGAGGAAATTCGACCTTGAGTCGTGAAGTTGGAGGCTTCGATGGACGAAATTGAGGTGGGGAAAATACTTCTCATGATCCCACGATGCTTCTAGGTTCGTCAATTGAAAAAAAAACGGTCGTGGTTGACGAAACTCCATGGTTGCACAGTGGACGGTGTTCGAGCTTGTGTCGCGATCATTTAGTGATCAAACGACGAAATTGATGTGGGGGAATTGTTCCTCATGGTCCATTGATGCTTCTGGATGCATCAATTGGAAGAAACTTGCAGCCATTGAAGGAATCCCATGATTGAACAGTGACCAGAGTGTTCTTCGTGTTCATCGTGGAATCGATGGAATCTGGGTAAGTGTTCGTGTAATTGAGTTTACAGAACTTAAATTAGACTTAAAACGAAACTAACTGAATGCTCAATCGAAGGAATTAAGGCTGAATTGATGGACATTGAACCGGGTCGTCTCGCGGGTAAATTGGACCCGTTTACCAGACATACGGGTTAGAACGATGCACTGTAGCAGGCGCGTGAGTTTCACGCGCAGCCACTCACGGCGGCGCGTGACGGCGCGTGGGCACGAATCTCGAGATGAGGTCAACATGACTTTTGTCCTATTTAATGTAACGGACATTTTGGGATTGGTTTCGTGTCGATCGGACACCGTATCGATAGTATTCGGGATGTCCGAAGGTTTTAAATTAAATTTAAAAATGGTTAAAAATTCGGGAAAATTACGGGACTTTGATAGGATGTTAATGTGGAGGTTAGTAACCCTCTAATGTGATTTGGACAGGATTGGGAGTCCCGGTGATAGTGGTGAGGCCCGGGAGGGCCGGTGGCACGCGTATCGAGGCATACCGTTAAAACGGTCTGTGAGTGGACTTTGGTTTTATAAATTCTATGCATGCTTAAATGTTTTATATGGATTATGGTTGTGATTGTATGAGGTTGATTTGGTTGTTGGTAAATTGTACGGTTTCACGTATTTCGTGGCGATTTACGTGCTTGCACGTAAATCGAGGTTTTCCGGTTTTACATGGATTTTTCATATTTATAACTTGGATATAATGTGATGAAATGGTTTTGAAATTGGAAATATGAACTCAGGCTTGAGGCCCAATTATGTTGGAAATCTCGGACTTGGAGTCCATTTGAGAATCGGGCCGGGGGCCCAGTTGGTTAATGAAATCGGGCCAGGGGCCCAGTTGATATGAAATCGAGCTGAGACCCATTTGAGTTATGTTATGGGGCCAGGGGCCCAGTTGATTTACGAATTCGGGCCGTGGGCCAAGTGGGTTTATAAGTCGGGCTGCGGGCCCAGTTGGTTTACAAATCGGGTCGTGGGCCTAGTTGTTCATAAAATCGGGCATGAGGCCCAGTTGGATAATAAATGTGATTTCGGGTCAGGGACCCTATGTTTAATAATTGTGATTTTGGGTCAGGGACCCTAAATGGAATTACGTGGTTTTATGGAAATTTCGGGCAGGGCCCATTGTAATGATGTGATAAAAGGATTTAAGAAAACTGTTTTCCATAGACCATCTGGATACAAGGATATATGATGGTCTCCTCCAGATGTCTGGGACACTGGGGAAGTCACGGTGCATTGCCTGCGAGGGGTCATTGTACGGAGCAGCCGGACCGTATAATGACTCAGGAGCAGGATTGCTATGATTGACGTCAGGGACGTCAGACATCAGGGATGTCAGATATATGGACCCGGAGAGACCCCGTGCAGCACGCGTAGCTTATGAAACCGTGAGATATGACGTCAGGGACGTCAAGCGTCTGGGACGCTAAGCATCTGGGATGCTGGTGATGGTAATGGTAAAATATGGATTAATGGATCTATGAAATGGCTTTTCGGTTGGATATGTGTTATGTGGTAAAAATGGATTATTGGTTATGAAATGGTATGTCGGGTCGGGGACCCTAAATGGTTTTGGATTTATGGATTTATATTTATGGCTTTGGGCGGTGGCCCACATGGTTTTAATATGTATGGTTGTGGTATTCCACTGTTTTGGGCTGAGTTCCCACACTTGGTTTTTGGTTAACGGTTTTTGGGCTAAGGCCCTAATGGCTCGGTTGAGCAAACGTTTTGGTTACTGGTTTTCGTGGCATGCATACGTTTTTATTGGAGGGCATAAATGTCTTATAAATGTATTTGATGAACTTATTGGTTTTTGTCCACTCACAGCTTTTAGTTTTAATGCCCTTCAGGTTGATTACGGATGCGATTGCAGCAGAGACTGGGACATTGCACACCTCCTCCATCGATCCTTGCGCACTCTGGATGCCCCGTTGTGCAGTGGCTCTTGATTATCCCTTGTCTGACACCTCTTGTTGGACGGGAGCAGGGCACATTCCACGGTAATCCCGGGGGGATTGGGATGGGTCATGTCAGAAGAAAATAGGGTTTATGGGTATTAGTTGATTTTTTTTGAAATCTCGAAAATGCACCTGTGATTTTTGCCACTTCAATCGCTAACTGGGCAAATATTTTGCCATGTGCCAATTTGAATGACATATGGATGGAAAAACTGACGGAGGTGGTTACTTGTGAGTCGTCAAATAGTTTGGGTAGTAAATTGAAACTTTTGATAGTTTGTGTATGAATCTGTGTTGACCCCTATAGTTTGAGGTGTTTTATGTAGTTTTTCCTATTTTTTAATACATAAATTATAAAATTTGATTACAATTTTTTTATTTTTAAAAAATGAAAAAAGAAACACGTGAATGGATATTGGTAGTTCCATGTCCGTAGAGTTTGATTTACTTTAGTAGCTAAAAAAAAGTGAAAGTGGGTGTATAGTAAAAAATACAACTAAATAATGCCCTTATGAATTATGATTAAGAGTGGGCAATGGCCATAAATATGTGAAATTGGAAACCGATTCAAACCGTTATTGACACTTTGGTTTAAATTTAACCGAATAAAATCAAACGGTTTAAAAATCTAACCCATTCCATTAGTAGTGGTTTTATTTTGGATTTTCATTTTGACAACCGTTGAATTGAAAGCCGAACTTAAGCTTCTTATTTATTGTATTTTCTAGTTAATATTTTTCATTTTATAATATGTTAATGTAAGTGTTCATTAAATGCGCTATCTCACTTAATCCTTACTCATTTTTTGTTGCTTTCAAATTTAAGTTATTTAAACATAACTCGTCATATTTCGAAATTTAAAATGAAAATTTTAATTTTTTGATACGTGTGAATTGTTGATGCAGAAATCGTCCGGTTATGTGAAATTCCTTCTCGATCCCTACACACAATAACGAAAATCAAACGGGGTTAAGGTTGAATCTGGGTGGGGGTGGTGGTTCAACCGAAAACGCTCCTATGCTGTCAATTTTCTAAGAGAGAATAATCTGACATAGTGTTTGTAGAAGTTTTTGATTACCTATAGAAGTGAAATGAGGTCTTCTATTTATAGTGAAGTCTTAAGAGTCACCGGAGCGTCTGATTGGTTGAAGAACAAAGTATTAAATAAGTGATTGTACTGAGTGTAACCACTTATTTATTTAATGAATAAATAATTCGCTAGGAAGTTATTTATTATCGGCATTGATCTGATTAATTAATATATTTAGCTGGTAAATATATTGAATTAATGCGGAGATCATGACATGTTGTCGTCAATTTTACCAAGGGTAATATTGACATTATGAGAATTATTGGTCACGTGGCAGCTCCAGAATATTCTGGTAATTTATGGTTCCACAAATGCCCCCACATCGCTTAGGAATTCGAGGAATTCTAAGGGATGTAATTTCCTTGTGGTTACAATAAACTATGTTTTAATATTTTTATGTGGGAGTAGGGCTCCTATTTCCCGGATATAGTTGGAGGTTGACCTCAATCTTGTCCCAAAAGAAATTCTTTGAACTTGTAATGCTGTTTTAAATTGTTCTTTTGAGCCCAATTAATAGTTAGAATTTATTTTAATTTTCATTATTTTAATAAGGGCATGCATCCCTTATTTTGCATAAAGAAAATCTATCAAGGTAGTGAGATCACTGAATTGAGGCTGGCTGCCGGCTGAATAATGCAGTGGAGTCTGCAAAATTGTGGGTTGTTAACGCGCGGGCCAAGGGAGCAGGTTTGCGCCTGGGGCAAGGCAAAGATGTGAAGGCTGGCAGCAGAAAACTTTGTTGCAGGGCTGGGACCAGTGATGTAAATGTCGGTAATGTCGCCGATATTTCGGTCGACATATCGGAAAATGGAGGAGTCGGCATCTAAAGAGGGGGGAAGAAATAGTTTCTCCAAATTTCCACAATTTCGCGAAGTATCGGTGGATATCGATGAAATCCACCGATATTTGATGATATCCACTGGGAATTTCAACGTTGGTGTTAAGAAATCCGCGGAAGGTCATCGGATTTGAAGAGATACGCAGGTGTTAAAATAAGCAGGTGTTAAGAAAGAGGGAAACCCTAACCTCTGGATGCAAAATATAAGTCGGGTGTGAAACAAGTGGATCTGAGATTCTGAGGTCATCGGAGAAGTCGCGCTCGTCGATGAAAGTCCGAGACACAAGAAATGAGGAGGCGATGGCGACCTGGCTGGACCTCCACGGCGACGCAGACACATAACATAGTCTCCTCGCCGCAACCCTCAACATCTTCTCTTTTTTTTCTGCTTCTTGTAATTCTTTGGTCGTTTGGATTCCCCAAACAAACACAGCGACATCCGTGGAGAGAGATACAGAGAGAGAGCGCGAGGGATAAAATGCGCAAAACAAAAAATTCCCCCAATTGAAGGGAATTTGGGAGGCCGGAAGAAATGACACCGTGATGGTCGATCAATTTAAAGGTGGCCCTGATTTTGACACGTAATCATCCCTTCTTTTATATGGGCTTGTGTTGGGCCGCGTCACCAAGAAACAGACTTTTATACTTGGGCCTGCATGCATGCATGCACAAAAGAAAAGCTTTAGTGATGTTTGGGCTGCAGCATCATAAACAAGCCTAAAAAGCACTGGAACACATATATAAGCAACACACCGAAAGGGGAGCCAATTCCAAAAAAAAAAAACACATTGAAAGGGGAGAGAATGGAAGTGGAAGGAAATATGAAAGAAGAAGGCGTTGGCGGAACCCTATTGAAATTTTTTTCCGATTTTAAATATATTTTCACATTTTATAATTTTTCAACTTTTAGACCGAATTTCCTTCATTTTTGTTGACCGTAAACGATATCGACATCGATATCGATATTTGGGACGAGATATCCGTAAATTTGACTAGCGATATATCCGTCGATATCGATATTTTCATCCTTGGCTGGGACAAGTGGATCCCATGCGTACGAGAATATCGGCCGGCAACTGGGAGATGTGGTCCTTGTTTGGCTTTTTTTTTTTTTCGCTGATGTTATTTGGCGCTAGCAGCCAACAACTTTTTTTTGCCACCGCAAGCTCTGCAAGCTATGATGCTTTGACTATGTATTTTTTTTTTCTTTTCCGTTGCGTTTGCTATCAATTGATAGCATTTAGATATATATATATATATATATATATTCTTTTATATATAATAATATATGTATATATATTATTTTAATATATATTTTATATATTATTTTTTCTTTGTTCAGCTTTGATCTTTTGCAGATTTTGAGAGCTATGTATGTCTGATTGTAACGATTCAAGCGGTGATGTGCTCTACTCATCGAGACGGTCATTTCAAGATATATGAAGATATACTTCTGGTGTAGTCTTGAAGACCTCATTTTGTGGAGTACCATCTGGTGGCATGTCAGGGACTTGTTGGAGCTTCCGACTTCAAGAGATGATGGACTTGACATCAAGACGCTCCTCTAGTTGACATGCTTATGATGCTTTGTGAAAAGAAGAGCTTGGCGCACTGACGGACCCTTCATCTTCAAGTGTGGGTGGAGCCAACGTCAAGGCCTTCAACGGGGAGGTGGAGCAAAATGCAATGCGAGGTGCAGCAGAGTGCAAGACGAGGTGTAGTAGAGTGCAAGACGAGGTGTAATAGAGTGCAAGGCGATGCATGGTGCAACTACAAGGTGAGATGTGCAAGTGCTAGGCGTGGAGTCCCATCACTTGGAGAGCGAGATGTCACAACTCGGCATGAGGCTTGTTGCAGCTGCAAGGCAATGTGTGTTGTAGCTACAAGGCGAGATGTGCTTCATCTTCGAAGCAAGGCTTCCCATGACGCGAGGCGAAGTGCATGTGGTGCCATGAAGTAACTGAAGCTTTCCAAGGAGTTGCATTGGATGACGGATGAACTTCTAGAGATTTGATCTTCAAGACCTTGTTAAGCTCCGAATGGGGTGTAGTAAGGCAGAACATAGAATGGAGGATCGATCATGCCCATGCAAAGCTCGAGACGTTGTAAATCATCGCCTAATTGAAGGAAGAGAGCTTGGAGATGCAATCGTCTAGACGCTGAAGCTAAGCGGCGTGAAGACACATGACACCAAACCATTGTTTCGTCTTGTAGTTGAAAGTCAAGCTGCTTTGTACCCGTCGTCGGGTCAAGCAGTGGTGGAGTCACTTTTGTGAAGTCAACTATGCCAAGTAGGCGATGTTGAGGAGGTTGCCCCTATTGTTTGAAGAAGGTCAAGGACGATGTGTCACTGGAAGTCCACGATGGGATGATTGAAGGCCTCCAAGACTTGCTCATAGGTTGACGGAGAGACTCTGAGGTCGTGCTGCTCCTGGTGATGAGCTTCATGATCCTTCTTGGCTCGTGGCCTAATCTTAGTATTGAATACATGTTTGAGCATTCAACTTGTGAATTGCCAACTTCTTTAATTTTCATTAATAGAAGCCTTCCACTTTTTTTTTCCAGTGTTTTGTGATTTTCGGTAGATTTGACTTTTTTTTAGTAAATTTCGTCTTCTGACTTCGTTTTAGCTCCAAATTGAGTGGCGTTGGTGGGGTTGGAAAGCTGAGTTCCATCCCTTTATACTGCCACCAAGCTCGTTCCTGGATGATCCGAATTGAGCCTTGTACGATTGGTCGAATCTTGTGCTCGTGCGCTGGTTCATGCATTTGACCTTTGTGTGTAAAAATGTTTACGGAGAACTCGTCACAACATGGAATTGAGTGAGATCAATGGTGTTGGAAAGCAGACTTCCATAGCTTTCTAAATCCGTCGACCTCATGTCAGGGTGATCAAAATTCAGTGGTCTATGACTGAATGAATCTCATACTCGTGCGATGGTACGTGCAGTTGACCTTCGAGTACAAAAATGTTCGCTGGGAACTCGTCACAACTCGGAATTGAGTAAAGTCAAAGGAGTTGGAAAGCTGACTTCCGTATCTTTTTAGGGTCATCAAGCTAATGTTAGGGGGAGCAAAATTGAGCGATCTATGATCAAATGAATCTCGATCCCGTGCACTGAAATGTAGAATTGGACTTCGTGTGTTAAAACATTTGCCTACTGTTTGTCATGGCCTGGTGATTACCCCTCTTGGTGGGGTTGGAATCATTTTTTTAGTAGCTTTCTGACTCCAACAAGTCAAGTTCTTGGATGGTTTCGTGTGCCTCACTGAGACGAGCCTTGAGCGCTTCGCGTGGCGAAGTCTTGGAGTGGTCTGTATAGTGAAGACTTGTTGTGCTTTGTATGAAGAAGGCTTGGAGTGCTTCACATGACGAAGGCTTGGAGTGCTTTGTATGATGAAGGCTTGGAGTGCTTCGCATGACGAAGACTCGGGTGCTTTGCATGGCAAAGGCTTGGAGTGTTTTACATGGCGAAGGCTTAGAGTGTTTCGCAAGGCGAAGACTTAGAGTGCTTCGCGTGGTGAAGGCTTAGAGTGCTTTGCGTGGCGAAGGCTTGGAGTGCTTCGCATGGCGAAGACTGGGGTGCTTTACGTGACAAAGGCTTGGAGTGTTTCGCGTGGTGAAGACTTAGAGTGCTTCACGTGGCGAAGGCTTAGGGTGCTTCGCGTGGCCAAGGCTTGGAATGCTTCGCATGACGAAGACTCGGGTGCTTTGCGTGACAAAGGCTTGAAGTGCTTCGTGTAAGACCTAGTCTTGGAAGCAAGAACGGTGAGCAAGACCTGTGAGCTTGAGAAGCAAGATCGGTGAGCAAGACCAGTGAGCTTGGAAATGTAAGATAGGTGAACGATCCCACATCGCTCGGGGAGGGAAAGGTGAAGTACCTTATATTTGTGGGCATGTATCTATCTGATGGGTGACCTTCTGGGAAGTTGCACGTGAGCTCCCGAAACAAAACCGTGAGAGCTGGGCCCAAAGCGGACAATATTGTGTTAGATGGGTCGGGTCGTGACATTCGCGTGGCGAAGACTTGGGTGATTTTCTTGACAAAGACTTGAAGTGCTTCGCGTGGCGAAAACTTGGGGTGCTTCGCGGGGCGAAGGCTTGGAGTGCTTCGCATGGCGAAGGCTTAGGTGCTTTGCGTGACAAAGGCTTGGAGTGCTTCACATGGCGAAGATTTAGTGATTTCTAAATAAAAGCATAGGCGATAAGACAGTTTCATTAGACGTTGAAACAAAACATCTTGAATCTTATTGAAAGATGTTATGTGAGAAAATGTCAGGACCCACCCCTAATTCCCTGGGATTAAGGGCTAAATCCCGATCCCGTCTAACTTACGCATGACATGAAGGCTAAACTGACGTCCAACCTTCATGTGACACGTAGGTCGGACAAGGGATTCTCGATTCAACCATCCGAAAGTAACCGGTCTTCCTAGAGTATGCCGCACTACTGTGGATCACGGGTGTGCTGTCTCCATCTCTCTCGATCAACAGCCCGTGCCGCAACAACCTGGAGGGTATTGAAAACACGAAAAGACTGTGAGTGGACAAAAATAAAATACAAGTAAAAAAAAACAGTTCAATAAAAAAATTACGTTTATACCCTCCATTTCAAAAACCAATGCATGCATATCAAATCCATGTCATAAAAACACCATTCAATACTCCGGTTAAACAAACCATAATACGAAAAACCAAACACAATTTCCTTTCCAAATCCCGGACCTCAGCCCAAAACCATCGAAAACCATTTCATCCGGGCATAGCCCAAAACCATCGGAAACCATTATTGAAAACCATACCACATTTTCATTCATCGAACCTGCTGGATCTATCCGAGTCTTTAAACTCAATCCATGCCTTAATATAATCCGAGTCTTTAAACTCTCGAGTCTTTAAACTCAACAGGCATACGGGGGAAATCAATATCCGAGTCTTTAAACTCCCGAGTCTTTAAACTCAATCTGGGCCGGCCCCCGTCATATCATATCCGGGTCTTTAAACCCAATAACCAGATCCAGCAAATCCATTCCATAACCACTATCTGTATCCGAATCCGCAATCTCATCAGGATCCCGGATCCAAACCCAGAATCCATATCCATCTCCTTTCCAGATCCGAGTCCGCAACCATCATTCCGTAAGCTGGCATCCGAATAACCATTCAGAACCCAAACCCAAAATCCACTTTCAAGTCTCAAATCGAATCCCGAATCGTCATATGGAAATCCGACTCAAAACCCGAAATCACGTTTCTCAAAACCACTTTTCTGAACTGGGCTTCAAGCCCGAAGTCATTTTCCAAAATCTCTTTACTTTTATTGAAATCAAAACGTATTTCAAATCCCGCTATCAAAGCATTAAAACCAGGTTCAAATCACAATATCCATCGAAATCTCGTAAAACGTGAAATTCCGTAAATACCTCGAAAATCGTGCAAAATCATAAACCATAAAGATTATAAATCAAATCATAGAATAACTTATAGAAAACATATAAAACATATATGCATGCATCAAGAGTTAGAAAACAAAGTCCACTCACAGACCATTCCGACGTCGTCTCGATACACGCGCACTTATACCGTTCCCGGCCATTCTGCTATCCTCGGCTTTCCCGAACCTGTCCAAATCCCATAACAAGGTCACTAACTACTTCACAAAGGTCATACTCAAGCCCTATAATTTTTCCCATATTTTAACTATTTTTAACCGAGCCCTAAAACCTTCGGACAGCCCGAAATATATCGAGCTGATGTCCGATTGACTCGAAACTAGGGCCAAAATGTTTTTTACATCTAATACTTTAAAAGTCATGTTAGAACCTTCCTCAAAAGGCGTGCCACGCACCCACACGCACCGCTTGAAGTGACTGTGCGTGGGCCTCACGCGCCAGTCACTGTTCATCGTCTTCAACAATGGTCGACCGGTCTGAATCGGCGTTCGCGGTTTTGTCCCATTTTTAATCCATTTTAAAACCTGATTAGTCCATTAGTTTCGTCCTTCTCCTCTTAATCTACTAACCTAATCAATTTGTAACAAAAACCACGAGATCATACCTTCTTGTTCAAGAGTTAAACCCGTACTCTGCAACCTCGAGGTCCATGGTTTTTTCCGGCTTCCTCCAGCCTCCAAGTTCGTCCCAAATGACTTGTTTCCCTCCCCACATCACGGTTGAGTAATTAATAATCATCATCAAAGACTAAAAATCCATAATCGATCTTGAACCTAAATCTTACTGTGTCGGGCTCGCCGGCCACCGTCCACGGCGAGCCACCCATTCGTGTCCACTCAAGTTCCAGACACCTTAGAGTCATGATTTATCCTCAATTAGTCTCCTAACCCTTCACTTCATCGTCCACATTTGAAACTCAAACCAGAGGACTTACGGGTTCTTTCTCCCAATTCTTCAATGTCACACGTCGTCGTGGGCCATCGTTGTTACCACCAGATTCCTATTATCTCCCATTCTCACTTTGCTTCACACACCACGGGCACTTGGAGATGTTTGAAAGCTCACTCACACGGTCGTTCCCTTGTCCCCTGTTCTCTGTTTTCCGTTTTGGTTCAACCCGTGCACAAATTTAAACCTGGTACACACAAGGTTCTACCACCATCCAGATAAGGACAGATGTCCACTCCTCTGTGGTGAGAACTCCCCAGAACAGCCACTTGTCACACACTCACTGGGAACATATCCCAAGGAATCACAATGACCATTTTACCCTTAATTGCACAAATTACCATTTTGCCCCTCGAGTTCCTAGACCCGTAGTTTAACCGTCCGACCTCCAATCGGCACATGCCACCTGTCGTTATACTCAGGACGTCGAGATCTATCTAACGGTCCTCGATTTGCGTGAAAACTATGGGTCAAACAAAAAGTCAACAATTTCCTTCTTTTTACCCAAATTACGAAAATACCCGCAACCTTCTAAACATCATAACTTCCTCCTCGGATGTCGGAATTGGGCGTGCCACCTGTCTACGGACTCGTGACGTCTCGAACTATGTCACGGTCATCAGTCAATGCCCAATTGACCGCCCAAACTAAAAGTTAACATTATGCCCATTCTAGGGGCAAAATCGTCATTCTACAATAAAATCCAAAAGTAACCAAAACTGCCACTTAACTTAGCTAATCCGTCACTAATCACTTCACTAATCCCGACTCCCGGGACAGGTCATTACAGAAAAGTAGGCATTGAGCCGAATTTTAACCACAAAATTTGTGTCCTTGATGATGACTTGGTCACTGATTCAGTTTCCTGGTTGTTCCCTGCAACTCGGACTCGGCAATGATGGTGTCCACGTGAATCATCTTTTATGCGAGTTCCTGGGGGTCTTTGTTTCCGAGATGATCTGTTGCCTTTTTTTCTAACGTACTCAGTGCAGTGTCCTTCCTTCAAGATATCCTGGTGGTATCTTTCGAAAGTCTGGCAAGAGCTTATGTCGTGCCCATAGAAATTGCGATAGGCACGCCTTTTTGTCTTGTCGGCACTCTCCTGGACGCCTTTGACGGGAGCTGGTCTTTTGAACCACGGTTTTTCCTTTATCTGATTATATATTTGGAGGAAAGGTACCGAAAACTGTGTGTTTGGCTTCGCACCCGCAAACATGTTGCATGACAGGTTCTCTTTGCGCTTGTTGGCTTTCTCGACTGAGTTCCCGCGGTGGGCATCATCATTTGGCTGCGCAAACGCCTTTGCAGGATGTCCATCTTCCTCGACGTGGTTGGCGGCATGTGTGGCGTTTTTCTCGTCCTCCCAGCATGCATGTCGCTCCGCCAGGGTCAGCATCTTGGTGAGACTTCAGGCGTTGCTCATGACGATGTCTCCGTAGAGCTGGCTCTCCTGAGGTAAGCCTTGCTTAAATGCCATGGCTGCGACGAGATCGCTGCAACCAACGATGCGAGATTTCTCTTCGCAATACCTCCGGATGTATTGCCGCAAGGTTTTCTTAGACATTTTTTGGATGGTGAAGAGGTGGTCATCCTTGACTTCGACAGTGCGAAGCTGTGAGTACTCCTTCACGAAAGCAAAGGCCAATTCTTCGAAGGAAGTGATTGATCTCCGAGGGAAATGGTTGAACCATGTCGTCGCTTGACCTTGCAGCGAGGCTTGGAAAACTTTGCACATGAGCGCGTCGTTGTGCATGTGAGGTACCATGACCCCCCGATAGTAATTGATGTGCTTTACTGGATCAGAGGTTCCTTTGTACTGATTGAAGTTTGGTGTTGAAAATTGCTGCGAGAATGGCTCCTCCTCAATTTCCTTCACGAAAGGCGAAGATGATGACGTCTGAATTTGGCGCCAAAGGTCATCCTCCAAGTCTCCATCGTGTTGAAATCCTTGGAGGCGTCGATCTAGCATCCTTCGGACGTCTTCAGCTTGCAATGGCCCTTCGTATCGGGGGTTCCCACACGTGGTCAAATGGCGTCGACTCCCTCGAGTTGTAGCGGGCCTGGCTTTCGAGCTTGCTGGCGAGTAAGTCTCATCTTCCTTGCCTTGATCACCCGATTGGGTACGTGACGCACGGGAGACTGCTTGTTGTCGTCGGCCATCGCGTGGGTATTCAATGCGTGAAAGTGCTCCGGGGCGTCCTCCGAGTCGTTCTCGGGCCGATATCCTCGGTTGATTTTGTCCTCTTGCTCTAGAGGTGCAGCTTTCTTCCCCTGAGTCGTTCAGCGACGTGTCTCGGGACATTGTCTGGCAGCGGACATGCTCTTTTCCAGCACGCTTCAGGACGTTCCCTGGTGTCCTGCGAGGTTCATTGCCTCCTTCGGAGGTTCTAGATGTCCCGATGTCCCCCAACAGCTGTTGCAAAAGCTCCGATTGGGCCCGAACTTGGTTGCTCAGTTGCTCAACCTGTTGTGTCAGTCCAAGTCGCAAAGGTGATCCCCTAGGTGCTTGCTCGTGATGAGTAGCATGTCGGGGCGTACGTCACGCGTCTTCAGACAGATGCGACGAACCATGTCTCCCAGCCGGAAAGGGGCTGATTCGGGACTCTCAGTGATGATTCTCCCGCCAGCAGCCCGTCTGTTTGTTGAAAAAATGTCGCACATGCCCCCGTTGTAGGTGAGGGGTTCACAGTAGCAGCGGCCATGGGGAACGTTCCAAAACTGAACATAGGCGTCCAATCCGACATTCCGAACGGTAGGTGAATTGATGTGTGGCGCGGGCCATACAGGAGACATGAAAATGGTTCCTCCAGAATCTCAGGCAGTGGTTCGCTCGCGGCAGCGATCGCAGCGGCAGATGTGGCAACCTCGGAGGCTCGCGCGGATCGGAGAGTTCTAGCCATGTGAAGAACGGTAAGTGTCGAAAGTATGATGATGAAGTTTTTTCAAGGAAAAACTAAAGAGCACGCTTTGAGTATTTCTCAAATCGGCTCTCAATGAAAGCACCAGTTGTTGATGCAAAAATCGTCCGGTTCTGTGATATTCCTTCTCGATCCCTACACACAATAACGAAAATCAGACGGGGTTAAGGTTGAATCCCGGCCCGGGGGGGGGGGGGGGGTGGTTCAACCGAAAACGCTCCGATGCTTAAGTCAGTTTTCTGAGAGAGAATAATCTGACAGAGTGTTTGCAGAAGTTTTTTATTACCTTTAGAAGTGAAATGAGGTCTTCTATTTATAGTGAAGCCTTAAGAGTCACCAGAGCGTCTGATTGGTTGAAGAACAAAGTATTAAATAAGTGATTGTACTGAGTGTAACCACTTATTTATTTAATGAATAAATAATTCGATGAGAAGTTATATATTATCGGCATTGATCTGATTAATTAATATATTTAGCTGGTAAATATATTGAATTAATGCGGAGATCATGACATGTTGTCGTCAATTTTACCAAGGGTAATATTGGCATTATGAGAATTATTGGTCACCTGACAGCTCTAGAATATTCCGGTAATTTATGGTTCCACATGAATGAAATATGAATGCGAATAAATGAAATCTTAATGTGAATAAGCGAAATCTTGATGAGAATTGTGGAATTTTGGAAAACAAAATATGTTTTAGAGGAGTCTTTTAGTGAACAAATTCCATGAAATTTTATGCCAAAATTGTCCAAACTAATTCAAATCAAACCATTGATAACTTTTTGGATTGAAACAGTTTCAATTATATTTTCTGAAAATTCAAAATTTTTCAAACTATTAAAATTTTAATGGTTTGGATTTGGATGATATCCACAACGATCTAAACCGTATGATAACCTAAAAAACAAATAATGTTGATTGATTTAAAAATTCAAAAGTGTTACAACAATTAAATATTTATATGTTTTTTTATTTCATTACCCATTGACTCTTTTACCCTTAATATATTAGATTGCCTTTTCTTTAATATTTTCTTATTTTTTTGGGTTTATTGAAAATTTAACAAAAATCAAGTTTTGACTTATATGTATATATATTTACTATTTCAACCTTATTAAATTATATATTTTTTTATTAAATTTGATAAGTAAGGATATTTTTGGGACTATTAGAAATTTAACCTATTTTTCTATTTTGCCCTTACTTATTAAATCATAAATCTTTGAATTAATTAGTCATGTTAGGGTATTTTTGGTATTCTCAAAATCTGATCAAATGACCCTTCCCCCTTTATGAATAATGGAAAAAAAAATAGCCAAATTAGGATCGTCACCTTCTACCTGAAAATATCCACTGTTTTCTTTGTTTGTTAAGCCTCACAGCTATCAGACTCCTCTAATAAATATTATTTGAAATAAACTTAAAAATTAGAGATGATATGATGATGCTTATGCCAGATCACCATGTTAGCCAATGGATCCTAGGCCCATGGACTTCTTATCTGTGCATGGTATCAAAAGTATAATAGTGAGGCCCTCACTAGTGAGGATGGGATTTATCATAACCTCAATTTAATTGATGATGCATATCAATTTATTGTAATAATATTATAATTAAATGCATGTTATAATTATTTTAAATAAAAATTATACAAGTCATACAATGTTATTGGTCTAGATAAAAATAAATATTTTCATTCTTACTAATAAGGACCTGCGTATAATCCATGCCAAAATTTATATTACAACGATCCAAATTCCAGAATATTAACATTAGTCACATTGCCTACATGCAAAATTCCCTCTCCACATATTGAACAAGGAATGGAGAGATGTAAGGGGAAAAAGGACACGTGTCATGCACCCTCATTCTTGGGACTTCAATTCGTTTTGGTAATAACTTTGTAATGTGATCTAAAAGTTACCATGTCCATTTCTATTCAAGGCCAACATTGATTTTATCGTTGCTGGAGAATAAGTTGTGCTGCCCTAGCTTCTCCCTAACGGGAAAGGATTCTCTCCAGATCTAATAAGTTTCGGATGGTCCAGACCTTATAATATTGGCCACAAGATCAAATCGAATGGTCAGGAGTGGCTTAAACTTTTTTCTTTTCTTTTCACGCCAAGTGCAATGTGTGTCTGGATGCACGAGCAGGTCCAGCACTTGCCACACCACCCCAATCTCTCTTCTTCGTTTTGTTGGCGTTGCCACCACTTGTATCGTTGGCGTCACCACCACTTTTTCATGTTAATTACGGCCCAGCTGAACATACCATTTTCAGCATAAAACTAAACAAGCACACCTTATTGTTCACCCTCCACTCTGCAATATTTTTCAAGACTCCACATCATTAGCATTCGGAAGCAGCTGAGAACATCAAGAGCCAAATTACCTGAAAGAGCTTTTCTCTTTGCCTATCTAGTATTCTGATTCTTTTCCACTCTTCCAATCTAAGAACAGATCACCAAACCCAAACTATAAATCAACCAAATTCAAACCGGGTGACTCATCATTTCAAAAATTAGCAATATAATTTATCGAAATAAGGGTTTTGAAGACAAAGAATTGCATCTCCCATACAATGCCCATATTCAAGTCTAGAAATTTGTTTAGTGTTCTTTAAATCACTTTTTACTTACTCTATGTTTTCCTTATTCTCATATAAGAAGGTGCCTTCTTTTTCTTTGTGGCTGGAAAGCAAAGGAGAAAAAGAAGAACATATGCTATGAAGTTTGAAAAAGGAGGAAGAAGAAGATGAAGAGCAAACACTCTGTAGATCGAAAAACTGAGGAAGAAGAAGGGAAACAAGCCTAATTGTGGGCATGAAGAAGTGAGAAACTTTAATTTCATTCTTGACCGCAGGATGAAATATAACGGTCATACTTGAGAATTTTGGACCATCCGGATCTGACAAGGTTCGGAGACAATTCGTTCCCCTCTCTAACATATCTTCTCTTAGTGTCTGTAAGTATGCACGTACAGATCCTCCAAGTTAAGATTAAGTTATGAGTGCACCTAAAGTAACAGAGATGATGCACTTCTTCATAATAGATTAACTCTATTTTATATTTTGTATCACCCTACCTCACCCGAATTTATCCCCTTTTAGGATAGAGAACGTATTCAATAGCGGAGTCGGCGTGGGGCCAAGGGGTCCTCAACCCCCACTAATTTTTATATATTTTAATGTGATATACGTATAAATATATTACATTATGTTTTAATTAATTAAATTTTTTAATAAGTAAGAATTATTATATGATTATAGTCAATTATATATTTTGGGATTCACATTCAATTTGAAAATACAATTTCAGCCTTCCTAATGGATATATATATATATATATCATTATCATATATGATTTATAAAAATCATAAATATAATTTGATATAAAAGTACATAGTTCGTATTATAGTAAATTTTTTTTTCAACGTTTAAAATTGTACGCATGTCTATTTTGTTTTAACACTTCAATCATAGTTTATTTTGGGCATGCAATGATTTCAAATTGAGAATTTGTCATAAACAACTATATATGGTTTTAGTAAATTAGTAACATGATATGAATTTTTTATTATTTATAATTTAGCTAATTTGACATATATTATGATGAGTTGAATTACATTAATATTTTTTTAAGTATTTAAAAAAGGCCTCACTATGTTCAATTCCTAGCAACGCCACCACATGTATACACTTTGATGTACTCAAGACCCTCTCCAAAACTAGGTCACCTATGGCCCCAACTGATTTGCTGACCGACTTAACCTTTTGTGTGACGACCTGGAAATTCGTAAAAGGTAAATTCGGGAATTTGAAAGGGAAATAACGATTTTACCCTTGATTTAAGTGGTCAAAAGTTAACTTTTTGTTTGGAATACATTTTGCACATTTTTCGAGGACCTTTGTGTAGGTCTTGCAGTCCTGAATTCATAGACATGCGACACTTCGAAATCAGAGTTCGAATAGATTTGTTATGGGTCAAAACGACAAAGGGCAATTTTGTAAATTTGAATCCTAGGGGTAATTTGGACTTTTTCTTCTGTTTTGATGAGTCATTAAACTATTGACTCGCCCCATTTATTTCGTGACACCTGTCACCTTTGGATGGAGCTGAGTGGCATGTACGTGTGTTGTGAGGGATTGTGGTGTTGGTTCGAAGAAAAAGAAAAAGCCAAAACATAATTTGGTTTGATTCTCTAAGCCATGAGAGAAAACAGGAAGGTTATACAGAGAAGAGTGAAATGAATGAAGAGAAAGGGAGGAATTTGAGAAGGAAAGACCAGAAAACCCAGACTGAAACCATAAACCCAAGTCTGAAACCCACAATGGAATTGGAGTTCGAATTCGAGTTTTTGGACCATGATTGTTGCAATTGAGCCTTGTTGATGCTTCCTTACGAATTAAACCATTTAGGAATTGAATGAATTGGACGAAGAACAAGACCAGAACAGCCTTGCGTTCGTTTCGGAATTTCAATTCGAAATTCGATTGAATGGAGGTAAGAACTTGAGTAATTGAGCTTGAAAACTTTTTAGGAAGATTGTACGATGGTTTCTGGTCGATTAGAATCGAGAAAAGGCTTAAAATTGAAGGTAATTGAACCAGGTCATGAACCGGGTCACGTGACTCAGTTTGCAGAGAAACATGTGAAAACGATGAACAGTACCAGGTGTGTGGGCTTCACGTACAGCCACTTGCGGCGGAGTGAAGGCCAGTGCATCATGTTTTTGAGGTATGGTCAACATGACTTTTAATGGATTCGATGTAACGAACATTTTTACGTAAGTTTCTAGTCAATGGGATACCGTTTCGATATAGTTTTTTGTATCTGTAGCGTATGTATACGTTTTAATACATATTTAAAATCCCAAAAAATTGGTGGGTTGTATTGTGAGGTTACTTGGTATGGTAGTAACCCTTGATAATGATTTTTTCCAGGATTGGTGATTCCTGGAATTACAGAGGAGCGTACGACTCGGAATCGAACCACATGGATGGTGTGTGAGTAGACGTTTGTTTTATAAATCGTTATGCTTGCATAGTAAATGTTTTCCATGATTTATTGAATGATTTGAGTTGAAATAATTGGATTGATGATTTGATATGATTATTTGGTATTTTTATGGATTTAATTATCGTTTTGTGGACACGATTTACTAGAATGGTGAAAAGCTCTGTTTTGGGTGTAGGCCCGGGTTTAAAAATGGTATTTTGACTTGGAATGTGAGTCAAGAATGATTTAATAGATTATTTAATGATTTTCAGATGTGATTTTACGGATTTGCGTGAAAATGGTATTTTGGGCTTGAGACCTTATTTGAGAAATGATTTTGACTTGGTTTTGAGTCAAGAACCTTGTGAAAGCCTAGTGGTTGGCTTTTTGAGTTGTTTACATGGTATTCTATCTTCTCGGATGTGACTGAGACTGGATGTACTGAGCGGATGCGTCTGATCCTAGGGATATGTTCGCCCAGATGTGACTGATCCCGGGGGTTGAGCCCAGATGTGTCTGATATCGAGAATGTGACTTGTTGGTTGCCTACGGGTAGTGCCCATTTGATTATGTGATTGTTTGTACACTTGTGAGTAGTGCTGATGCTGTGATGTTGTGACTGATGTTTATGCACTTGTGAGCAGTGCTAATGTGATACTGTGAGATTATGATTGATGTCTATGCACTTGTGAGTAGCGTTGTTTGATTATTGTGATTGATATTTAAGTACTAGTGACTAGTACTGTTGTTGATAGTCTTTGTGACTGGTTTGATGTTGATGGTTATGTCCAGATGGTTTACATGATTTGATGAAACAGATTATGGGAAATATGGGCCACTTGCATTTGATGAATTGTGGGACCCACGGTTTTCTATGTGATATTGTTTGAAATTCGGTTGTTTATGTGTTACTCTATGCATGCATGTTTTATAACTGGAGGGTAAAAGAGTTCGTTTTGAAGTGTATTTTTAAACGATGTTATTTTTGTCCACTCACACTTTTGTTGTTTTTGACCCTTTAGGCTGTTGCACGAAGATCGGAGCTGCTCGCGAGGTGGAGGCATGAGAGAGAATCAGTACAGTTATCCCTTGTCTTACAACTATTGAGGTGTTTTCGAAACTTCAGTTGACTTGTCAAATGGGAGCAGAACTGGATACGGTTATCAAAGTCCTTTTGGGACAGGTTTTGTCAAGTTGGTATCAGAGCAGTGTTGTACTGATTATGTTGTCCATGTTGCCTCCAAAATGTGAACCCCGTGCATGACTCGGTAATAAGATGAAAATATGAGGGTATGTAAGATCTCGGGATAGACTTCGAGATGGAATTGACCTTGGTTTGGGGGTCAAATGTTGAATACGACACTTCGGTAATGTAGGACTTATGTGGGTCTGGATGGTGAGTTGGACCCAGATGAGATAGTTGAGTGAATACCTCGATTAGAGCGAGTATTTGATGTTTTTAATGTGTGATGAGAAATCCTCAATAGGATGTGGCCCAACCACCGGTGTTTGCTAAGTGACCAGGCTTGCCGATGGTGGCATGGATTGTGGATGTTGGATTTAGACTCGAGAGGAGCCAAGATATTGAAATTGGACTCAGAAGAAGTTAGGATGTTGGTTTAGGACTCGGGATGAGTCATCATGTTATATCAGAGCTCGTGAAGAGGTGGAAATTAGAAAAGACGATTATGGTTTCGTATAGCAAATGAGGGTTTAGGTGGGAAACCGAGATACCGATGCAGACTTAGTCTCCATGGTTGTTGGAGGGATATGTTTGAATTTTGGGAACAAAATTCCCTAAGTGGGGTAGATTATGATGACCTTGAAATTCATAAAAGGTAAATTCGAGAATTTGAAAGGGAAATGACGATTTTACCCTTGGTTTAAGTTGTCAAAAGTTGATTTTTTGTTTGAAATACTTTTGCACATGTTTCGAGGACCTTTGTGTCGGTCTTGGAGTCCTGAGGTCCATACGAATTAAACCATTCAGGAATTGAACAAATTAGACGAAGAATAAGCCTAGAATAGCCTTGCGTTCATTTTAGAATTTCAATTCGAAATTTGATTGAAATGAGGTAAGAACTTGAGTAATTGAGCTTGAAAACTTGTTTAGGAAGATCGTACGATGGTTTATGGTTGATTAGAATCGAGAAAAGGCTTAAAATTCAAGGCAATAGAATCAGGGTCATGAACCGGGTCGCGTGACCCGTTTTGCAGAGAAACGGGTGAGGACGATGAATAGTATTGAGCATGTGGGCTTCACGCGCAGCTGCATCAGTCAGCTCCCTCAATGTAGCATAGGATCCTGCCATCACAATGGCACGGATCTCAACTTGCAAGCCAAGCTCAAAGCTACGATACTTGTCTACCTCGGAACTCAAAAATACAGAAGCAAAGCGGGATAGTGTCTGGAAACTCTGCTCGTACTATACCGCTGACATGCTCCTCTACCGGAGCTGTAAGAACTCGGTCTCCCTGACATCACGGAATGAGCGAGGGTAGTATTGATCTAGGAAGCGCTCTCGAAATATCTTCCAAGTCATGGTCCGAACATACCAAGTGGACATCTCGAGTGTGCACCACCATTGGTACGCGCCACTGTCCAATAAAAAGGTAGCCAACAAGACTCGATCCTCTGGGGGACATTGCATAACAGAGAAGATCTGCTCCATGTGAGTGATCCACTGGTGGGCTTCCTCAGGGTCTGCCCCACCACTAAATGTAGTAGCCCCTAGGCCTTGGGCTCGCTCAATACTAGCTGTCTCTATGCCTCTAGCGAGATCGTCATCAGATTGTACACGGGACTCTCATCTTAGAGGCATGTTTATCTGTTAAGAGGCATAAATTAGTATGACATCTTAAGAATGTACATTGATATGCTACCCTAACGCTCTGATACCAATCTGACAGGACCCGTCCCAATCCCCCTGGATTATAGTTGGACGTGCCCTGCTCCCGTATGATAATCAAATTCAACATACCTAAAATGACCCTTCAAGTTTTAAAGAACGATTCAAACCACTACATTTTCAGACTAGGGATAAGTATCTATACATAATCGAGCATACATTTCAGTACAATAAAGTACCAAATCCTACCTCGAAAGGTATTCAGGTGTGTAACGGTACTGTTTATGCCTCAGCCTTAGTGTCTCTCACACCAAATTGTTATTCAAATCACATTCAAAATACTGTCTTTCCTTCAAATTCCCGTTTGACTCCAAATCTAATTCAAACCGTTATTCAATCGGGTTTTAAACCCAAAACATTATTTTCACGTAAATCCGTAAAATGTTTCATAACCGATGATTAAATCCATAAAATCAATAAATAACAATATCAAATCATTTCAAATTAAATCATATAATAAGGCATTTAAAACAGTTATGTATGCATTTTAGTTATAAAACAAAAGTTCACTCACACTCGGTCCACGCTGTGCGCTCAATATCCGCGCAGTAATCTCGCCTAAGCTAATCCAAAGTCTCTGGACCTGTCCATATCACATTCGAGGGTCACTAATGTTCTATACAAGTCTATACATCAAACATTCACAAAGCCAGATACTGGAAACGCATCCCGAGGCTAAAAACCTCTAAATGACCTATTAAACGGTCTTCGATCGACTTGAAACCACTACCATTGGATTCAAATCATTGAAACCCTTCAAACAAAATTAGCTTGACCTCGAAATTCATGTCCACATGCCCCCACGCGTCGACCAAAGTTTAATCAACACTGGTCTTCTCCAGTCAACGACGGTCCATGAGGGTCAACGCTAGTCAATGACAGTCAACACCGGTTAGTGCTGACTTCATGATGACGTTAACTTGACATCTGACAGGTCTGACAACCTCTGACAGCCTACCACATGGCACCACCTCACTAGTGCACGTGGTCTGACAATGCTAATGTGGACTTGCCACGCCAGTTGCCACGTAGGCCTAACAGATTTGACACCCTGCCACGTGGCATCCCCTCACTGGTCCACGTGGTCTAACATGGCTACGTGGACCTACCACGTCACTCTAACACTTTCTGACAGATTACCTCGTGGTACCACCCCACTGGTCCATGTGGTTTAACAAGGCTGACGTGGAACCAACACGTCAGCTGCTGGCTGGGCCTAACGGATTGCCACATGACATCACCTGATTTGCATTGTGGTTTGACAACGATGATGTGGACTACCATGTCATCACCTTCAACCTTCAGATGGGTCGATCCGTATATCTATAATGGGTCGTTTGACTCACGACCCTGACTCGGCTAGAACCCAGCCGTCCAGCCATCATTTTCCCACATTTTTCATTCTACATGCTTGTCTACTTCCCAGAAAAGGATCTTTGAGCTCAAGAACACAAAATAAAGGTTGGAATTACCTGTTCGAACTTGTTACAATTCGGCCAAACTTCAAACTTGATTCCCAAGTGATTCCAGCAGCCTCCTTTCACGATAATGGTTCATATGGACTCATACAACCCTAAATAATCAGTCCTAATCATCTAAACGGGTAACAACTCGCCCAAATCCAATTTCAAAATTTTGACCCAACTAGGGTTTCGGGTTTACCTGGGTTCTGGGTTCCTTAGGCTGTTCCGCCATGCTCAGCCGTCCTCACCATCGTCTTAGGTCTCTCTTCCACTCTCTCAATCTCTCTCAAGTAACAAGGATGAAGGTTTGATGGTTTGTGTGGGTTGGGTTTAGGTTTTGGGTAACAACGAAGGAAGAAGATGATGTGCATGAATTTAAGGCCTTAAGCCAATGGGATGAGTGACACTTATTACTCATCCATTGGTCCATTCAAGATATTTTGGACCAATTAAAATTTGCCAACTGTACCCATCTCGTAAAACATGAATTGTACGTAATTTTTTCCGTGACCTGTAACTTACTCACCAATGTCCGATTTTGTCGTGTCTCCTGTCTACAGACTCATGATGTCTCGATCTACGTAATGGGTCTTGGTCAAAGTCCAAATAATCTCCTGGGTCAAAAGTCAACATTTTCCCTTTTCAGGGAAAATGGTCATTTTACATTTTCTTAAAAGTTCAGGTTGTTACATAATCACATGCGTCTGTCACCACATAAATTTTCCCATCCCTCCTTCCAATGGCATGTTTCCCGAACCCAATCGCGCAATCGGCCAGCTGTTGCCGATTCTTTTCCCAATTGAGGTCGCACCTCCAATAGTCATCAATGGGGTTTCCAGTTCCACATGAGAGAAACTCCAAGTTCCTCCTTGACTCATTGATGCTCCTATAACAAAAAAAATAACGGAAAAATTACATAAAACCACCTAAACTATAGGGATCACTACGAATTCATATCTAAACTATTAAAAATTTCATTTAGGTACCAAAACTATATGCCCATAAAAAAATCACTACCTTCGTTATACTTTCCATCATGTGGTAATGTAATTGATCCAGTCAGCTCGTGGTGTGGGAAAAATTATAAGGGCAATATTGGAAAACCAAATCAGTCCCATCAGATTTAAAGAAAAAAAAAATATTAGCTCTAAACCCAAACTCTAAAATCCTAAATTCATTTCGTCATTAAGATGTTGTAAAAAGCCTCGTGGAGTAAGGGAGGTACTTTCTGTATCGCCTCTAGAGGATCACCATCTGAATCATCACTCTGCTATTCAACTCCTTGAACTACCAACCATCTCCCGCATGAAGTACTTCTCTCTCTCACGGTTTTGTTTCTGGGAACTCACGTGCAACTTCCTAGTAAGTCACCTATCTTGGGATTGCACCAGCCCAAACTCACTTAACTTTGGAGTTCCCAAGGAATCCAAAACAAGTGAGCTCCCAAAAGGACTTATGTTAGATAGACACGTGCCCACACATATAAGACATTTCACATTTCCCTCCCAGAATAGCGTGGGATTGTTCACCGTTTTTCTCAAGACACGGGTCTTACAATCCACCCATTCTTGGGGCCCAGTGTCCTTGTTGGCACACTTCCGGTCGGGATCCAACTCTGATACCATTCTATCACGACCCGACCTATCTATCACAATATTGTCTGCTTTGGGTCCATCCCTCACGATTTTGTTTTTGGGAACTCATGTGCAACTTCCTAGTAAGTCACCCATCTTGGGATTGCACCAGACCAAACTCGCTTAACTTTGGAGTTCCCACGAAATATAAAGCCAGTGAGCTCCCAAAAGGCCTCATGCTAGATTACATGCCCACATATATAAGGAACTTCACTTTTGCTTCCCCAAGTGGTGTGGGATTATTCACTGTTTTTCTCAAGACACGGGTCTTTCAATATCTGTATTTGCGACCGCGACTCCATACCCATCTTAGTACCCCAACCCAAACCTACCCCAGTACTATTAGTACCCGGGTTACTACACTCTACCGCCCATGCCTTTGCCTTCTCCATTCGATCACTACCATCGTGCACCCCACCATCACACAGATTAAGTCGTACGATTCATTATTTGGACTTGTGATTTCTCTTCAATGTCCTCATATATCATATCACTTGTAAACCGAACTGACAGGACCCGCCCCGTTTTCCCCCTAGGGACCACTGGGGAAGCTTGCTCCCATCTGACACGTAAACCAAAAATACCACAAATACCCTTCCAAGGGTTTTATTACACAAATACCCCTACTGGGGGTTTTAGATACACACCGGTGTGTTTCATAATACAACATGTCAGACAAGGGAAATGAGCATTATGTTCGTACTAATACAAAACAAAGATAAAACCTACCCCTCAGGGTGGTGTAAACGCAACGGTGGTATTTATGCCTCGGCCCCGAAGTCGATGCCCTCCTCGGTTTCCTCTCCTGAAGGGTCAAGAAAACATTCAAAGTGTGAGTGGACAAAAAATAAGCAGTTATAAATCCATTTGAACATATATATATATATATATATATATATATAATTGGACCCTTCGTTTTTGGAAACATACATGCATGCAGTATAAAACAGGAAATACGATCACATATAAAAACATGGAACATATCTATACATATACGTATATCTATAGTAAAAACATATCTGGGCAACATCATATCACTCTACAAGTAATCATGTATCCATAACCCTTTCCTCGGCCTCGAAAACAAGTTCGACGCCTACTCGGGGCACACAGCCCCTAGGGATCAAATCCCCGATAATGGTCATGATTTATCTCTAAAAGGGTATGCATACCACTAGGGGTCTCACTCCGAGTCTTCTTCCAGGAATTCTCCGTCTGGAAGGCTCCGTCTTTGAACTAAGTCCGAGCTCTCTCTCTCGGACTCTAGTTTGAGTATCTTTTCGGAACCTGGTCCGGGTCCACAACATAATCTCCCACTCCTGGAACGGGTTCCCAATGGGGAAGCCCACTCTGATCAGAGGATCGCGACCCTCCAGGTCGACGTCTGGAGGAGACCAATCCGCAAATATGGAAGGGTGTAACATGTACTTAATGAAACCTTTCAAAATCATGTCAAAATCTTTTCCCAGAATTCTTTATAAACAAGTCTTTAAGTTGAAGGTCTCAAATCATCAATACTCCATGGTTCACAATTCATTTCGAAATACCTTTGTCCAAATACGAGTCAATGCTCGTCAAATGGGTCTCAGGCCCGATAAGTCCCATTTTTAAGTAAAATCCATTCATTTCTTGAAATCCGAAATCCAATTCTCAAATCCCAACATCATAAAACATTTATCACAAAACAATTTAGAAAACAAGTAACATAGGCATGCATGTATTCATTTATAAAATCAACGGTCCACTCACAACATGTCCTTGCTGCACCAACGAACCATTTACACCTGTCCTGAAGCTAAACACAACGTCCGAACCTGCCCAAACAGACTTAAGGGTCACTAATTGACCCTACTAGGTCTAACATAAAAATTTAGGATGAAACCGGCCCAGGAACGCGCTCCAAACAAGCTTCCCGAGGCTAATTTCCTCAATTTGACCAACTTAACGATCTCCGATCGACACGAAACCACCGCCATTGGATTCGTATCATCGAAACCTTGAAAATGGTACTGGCCCCACAAAAAGTACTGTTTACACGCGCCCCCACGCGCCTGGTCAATGCGCGGTCAACGGTGCTACAGTAACTGATGACGTCAGCATGACGTCATCCTCTGATAGGTGTCAGACGCCACGTGTCAGCCTGTGATTGGTCATTTCCCTGACAAGTCTGAAAAGATGACGTCATCACGCTGTCAGAACAGTGTCAGAATGATGACGTCATCATCAGTGGAGTCCTACCGAAGACCCAAACTCAGCTTCGGCTGCCTTGCACCGAAGGCCTGCGGCGCTGCTCGGTGGGAATCTATCGAAAACCCAGCGACAGAGCCACCGTGACCCACGACCAAGGCCCGCCCAGAAATTCCTCCTCCGGCCACCATTTTCTTCGCAATTTGGCCCTAACAACTCATCTAATCCTACTCTAAAGGTCTACAATCATCAAAACTGGAGAAAAAGTCGAAATCAATACCTTAGCTCGAAGAAAAACCAACCCAGTTTCCCGACTTCCTCTTCGTCTCGTCAGGCGGCGTCCTGCGTCGAACCGGCTGGTCGTGAGCTCCAGTCAGGCTTCCTGTCCTCTTCTGTGTCCACTGTCGAGCTCCAGACGGAAGGGGAAAGTGTGGGTTGCAAGGTCGACGGTTTGGGGTACGTTTGGGCCGTCGCGGGTTTGGGCTGTCGTGGTGGCTGCGGTGGCCGGCGACGATGACAGTAAGGATGATGATGATGATGATGATGTTCAGTGAGGGTCAGTGAGGGTGAGAGAGATCGATCTGGGCTGAGAGAAAATGAAAGGGAAAAGAAGAGTTGTTTGTGTGTGTATATGGTTTTCATGGCAAAGAAGAATAGCAAAGGTTCATGCACCCAATTATTTGGGCTTTTGGGCCAGTTAGATGAGTGACAAATGTCACTCATCTGATTGGTTCAAAGGTCCAAGTTTGACTAAGTAAGACCATTAATTCTCCCGTTCCTCGAAAAACGCAATAGTGCCCCGTAACGTCCTTGACCCGTAACTTTCGCTCCGGGTCTCCAAATTCGGCATGCCACCTGTCCACGTAATCAGGGCTACCCGATCTACGTATCGGTCAAAAAGTCAAAGTCAAACGATGCTTCGGGTCAAAAGTCAACATTTTGCTTTGATCAGGGGCAAAATGGTCATTTTACAAATAATTTCCATTTAATTAAATAATAATAAAATCCGGGTCGTTACACGAACACCAATTATTAGGACAGTTCCAACTAGTTTTGGTGTGGTGATTATAAGGAACAATGTGAACATGAAGAATGAGTTTGAATTGAACATGAAGAATGAGTTTGAAGTGAACATGAAGAATGAGTTTGAAGGTGGAGTTCGATGAGGAAAATCATGTAAGCTTCCCTATCTTTTTTACTTGCACCCACTACCTCCTACTCTTTTTTACTTGACATAATTTTCTCAACTTCCTTACAAGCATTCTCCCTTCTCTCTCTGCTTTGTTTTCCAAACAGAGAAAGAAAAAGAAAAAAATGAAAATGGCAATGCCACTTGCTGTTTATCTTCTACTATTCTCTCTTCTTTTTGTCCCAACTTTCATTTCCTCTTTGTCAGTTCAAGACCCTGACCTAGTCATCCAAGTTGTACAAAAGTATGCCATTTTAACCTTCTAGTCATTTAGTTACTTGGCAGTTAAAACGACTTAAAGTGAATATAGGTATTCATGTTATATAAATTTGTAACCCAATGTGCATGGCACATTGTCAGTTATATATGGTAGTAATTTTATTTTTGGACAAACTACATAAAAATACTCAAACTATATGGATGATTTCAAAAAGTACCCGAACTATAAAAAGTTTCAATTGTGTACCTTGACATGACCCATCCCAATCCCCCCGGGATTACCATGGAATGTGACGTGCTCCCGTCGGACAAGAGGCGTCCGACAAGGGATAACCGATTGCCATTGCCCAACCGGGCTTCCAGAGTGCGTAAGGATCGATGGAGGAGGTGTGCGATGCTCAAGTCTCTGCTGCAGTCACATCCGGAATCAACCTGAAGGGCATTAAAAACAAAAACTGTGAGTGGACGAAAATAAACAAGTCTATTAAAAATATTTATAAGACATTTATGCCCCTCAGTAAAATCATATGCATGCACCAAAAACCAATAATCCCATATTTATTTAGAAATAACCATTAGGGCCTTAGCCCGGAAACCAAAGCATAGTTTCAAATTCCAAAAGTCAATCCAAGAGTTATTTCATCAATCCAGTAATATTCATTTATTGTTTTTCCATCTCCGGCATCCCCGATGCCTGGCGTCCTAGACGCTTGACGTTCCAGACGTCATATCTCACGGTATTAAGCAACGCGTACTGCCCGGGGTCTCACCGGGTCCATATCTCTGACATCCCCGATGTCCGACGTTCATGACGTCCAGCAATCCTGCTCCTGGATCACTATACGGTCTGGTAGCTCCGTACAATGAGCCCTCGCAGGCAATGCACCGTGACTTCTCCAGTGTCCCCGACACTTGGAGGAGACCAGGATATAAATATCCTCATATCGAGATGGTTTTATGGAACACATTTTTATTGTTCATTTCCAAACTATCACAAGGGCCCTGCCCCGAATTTCCATAAAACCGTCATAAGTCCAAATAGGTTAATCAAATCCGAAATAGTTTATTCAATTCCATTTTAGGGTCCCCGACCTGAAATCACATATATAAGTCAACTGGGCTCCTGGCCCGATTTCATAAGTTAACTGGACCCCTGGTCCGATTTATAAGTTAATTGGGCCCCTGGCCCGATTTATAAGTTAACTGGGCCCCTGGCCCGATTTATAAGTTAACTGGGCCCCTGGCCCGATTCGTAAATTAACTGGGCCCCTGGCCCGATTCATTTTAACAAATCCGTAACCGTTTCATGAAATCATATCCAACCACATTTATGGAAATCAGTGCAAATCCAGAAAACCTCGATTCACGTGCAAACACGTAAATCGCCTCGAAATGCGTAAAAACATATAAATTCACTGATATCCAAAATAAATCATATAATCACAATTATAACAATCATGAAACAGTTATGCATGCATCGAATTTATAAAACCAATGTCCACTCACAGACCGTTTAACCGAGCGCCTCGATACGCGTGCCATAGGCCTTCCCGGGCCACACCACTATCACCGGGACTCCCAATCCTGTCCAAATCACATTAGAGGATTACTAACCTCATCATTAACATCCTAATCAAGTCCCGTAATTTTCCCGAATTTTTACGTATTTTAAACTGGATTTAAAACCTTCGGACATCCTGAACAATATCGAGACGGTGTCCGATCGACACGAAACCAATCCCAAAATGTTCGTTACATTGTATAGGACAAAAGTCATGTTGACCTCACCTCGAGATTCGTGCCCACGCGCCGTCACGCGCCGCCGTGAGTGGCTGAGCGTGAAAGCCACGCGCCTGCTACAGTGACTGCTACAGTCACCACCTTCACCCGTTTGTCTGGTAAACGGGTCTGATTACCCGCGATAGGATCCGGTTCAATCACACCCAATTCAACATCAATTCAATCCGTTCTTGATCCTACAACAATCATTAACCAATGAATTTCAGGTCTGTGACATCGATCAACATCAACCATTCCTAAATCAAGCCATCAACCCGTGATCACCCAAAACGGGTCAATCACCAAAACTCCTCCAATCCTCAACCATTGTCAAATTAATTTCATATGAAGCTTATAAGGATTAACACGAACCAATTAGCATGATTAATTGAACACGACATTACCTCAATCACCACAACTCAAGCTTGAGTTTTCCGGCCGTCCACCTCGTCCGTCCACGGCCCTAGGAGCCCCAAAGCTTGCTCCATTTGATCTGGTTCGACACGTTGAAGTTCCAGAAAGCTCAATCCATCATCAATTAGGCTTGGGCTGGTCTAAAACTGGAAGTTTGAATTTGATTTTCCCAGAAACCAGTTTCGGGTTTTTGAGCATTCCTCCACCATTCTCACTTCATTCCTCTCATTCTCAATCTCAGAGTCATCCTCTCGACTCTCTCTCCATTCTATCGATCTAAAACAACCATTAAAAGCATCCTAAAGTGCCCCTCAGTCCATTGTGTAAAATCCCTGCACTGACCCGAAAACATGATAAAACAGTGCCCATGTTCATATGATTGATTGCCAGCACCATCATATGTGCGATTCCACCTCAAACTGACCCAATTAACTCAATTAAATTGATAAACAATCACGGGATCGATCGCACAAAGCATCCACCTTCACGGCTGTTCAATGAAACAGTACCCCCCGTGTGAAATTACAATTCTGCCCTTGTGCAGAGAATTACCAAAATGCCCCTCACGCATCCTGACCCGTAACTCGGTCATACGGACTCCGATTGATGCGTGCCGCCTGCCTACGAACTCAGGGCATCGAGACCTTCCTAACGGTCCTCGGTCCTCGGCCATCGGACCACCCGATCAAAAAGTCAACATTTCCCCCTTATTATGTTTAAATTACGAAAACGCCCATGAACTTCCGTACATCATAACTTTCACCACGAACGTCGGAATCGAACGTGCCACCTGTCTATGAATTCGTGACGTCCCGAACTACGTCACGGTCATCGGTCAAAGTCCATTTGACCATCCGAATTAAAAGTCAACGTTTTGCCCACGCCCAGGGCAAAACGGTCATTTTGCACAATTCGTCCGAAATCGCCCAACTAATCCCAGATTAGTAAATCACAATTAAATATTATTAAATCCCGATATTCGGGACGGGTCGTTACATACCTAACCTATGCTACCGATTTCAAAATAGTATCTGCGTTAGATTTTTCATCAAATTTTCTGTTAAAAATAAACGTGATAATTATTTAATTCAGTTAGCACAGATTTGGCCAAAATTATAAGGGCATTTTTTTCATTTTACTATTTTATCTTCATCATCCCTTTCCCTTCCTCATCTTCCCCAATTCATAATCTTCATCAATCTTCATCATCACCAATCATCTCAGAAAAAAAAAATTATCAATCATCATCTCCCCTCCTCCCCGAATCTGAAACCAAAATCCAAATCCAATTCAGTTTCTCAGAAGAAAAAAAAATCATCATTTCCTCTCTCTCCCTGGATCTGAAACCGAAATCGAAATCCATATCGGATTATAAAAAAAATAAAACCCAGCTCCTCCATATCATCTCTCTTCCCCAATTCACCAATTTTTTCTGGCCCAATTCCCAATTGACACACCATACTCATATCATATCTAGCCAAAACTCAACTTATTTTAATTTACTCAAATTCCCATAGAAAATTGATTTTAATTTGCAACTCTCAAATTGAAAACTCATAAATTGAAAATTAGGGTTTCTAAAACAAAAGAAAAGACGAAAGCATCAATCAAATTTCACGAAGATCAAAGGCCGTTATTGAGGGTCAAGGTCCCTCTCAGCATCTTGGAACTTCCCTTTCAATTTGGAATTGTCGCCAGTGAATCCAAGGAGCTCACTCCCAATCTTGGAACCTTTTATGAATCCGTACCTTCAATTCGCATTGTCTATCGCCCGAACGACTCGTGGAACCCTTTCTCACTCGTCGTCAAGACCGGGGCCGAGCCATTCGGATCTCAATCTTGGGCTCCATGGTTATGAGCACCGAGTTCAATTTCTGGGGTTGTGGAGAAGAAGAGTACTGGAATGAATTCAAAGGCAGGGATTGCATTTCATAAAATTTTGTTCCTGATTATGAACAAGACTGGGATCAAGCACATGGAAGCTGGTGATTCAAGAGCCAATGGCACAAAGAAGGCGGCGGCAGCTGATAATGCCTTGGCATTTCCTGGATGATAGGTGTGGTGCCTCCCCTAGGAGAAGGAGGTGTAAGAGCATTTCAGAGAGGTCGATTTGTGAAAAATATTTCCTTTATTTACTTTCCGACATTGTAATTATCACTTTTTTATTTCTAGATACTCAATCATCAGAATTTACAATCAAAACAGACTAATAAATCGTTGTCCTCCATTTTCTTTCACATCTCTGCTGCTTTTCTCTTTTCCTACAAAAAATTATAAGATCTTTTTCTTTGACCGCAGATCTAAACTCAAGTTGGGTTCTTGCTAGCTAGGTTGATAAAAAGCTTTGAAATTTTAGATATGCTAATTGGGGAAAAGAGATGATATAGAGGAACTGAGTTTGATTTATTTATTTTTTTTAATCTGATCTAGATTTGAATTTCGGTTTCAGATTCAGGAAGAGAGAGGAGATGATAATTTTTTTCTTCTGAGAAACTGAATTGGATTTGGATTTTGATTTCAGATTCGAGAAGGAGAGGAGATGATGATTGATAATTTTTTTTTTTGGAGATGATTGATGATGTTGATGATGACCGATGAAGATCATGAATTGGGGAAGATGAAGGGAAGGGGATGATGAAGATAAAATAATAAAATGACGAAAATGCTAGCTAGGCTGATAAAAAGCTTTGAAATTTTAGATATGCTAATTGGGGAAAATAGATGATTTAGAGGAACTGGGTTTGATTTATTTATTTATTTTTAATCTGATCTGGATTTGGATTTCGGTTTCAAATTCAGGAAGAGAGAGGAGATGATGATTTTTTTTCTTCTGAGAAACTAAATTGGATTTGGATTTTGATTTCAGATTCGGAAAGGATAGGAGATGATGATTGATAAATTTTTTTTTTCTGAGATGATTGATGGTGTTGATGATGATTGATGAAGATGATGAATTGGGGAAGATGAAGGGAAGGGGATGATGAAGATAAAATAGTAAAATGACGAAAATGCCCTTATAATTTTGGCCAAATTTGTGCTGACTGGATTAAATAATTGACACATGTACTTTTAACAAAAAATTGGATGGAAAATCTAACGGAGGCACTATCTTGAAATCGGTAACATAGTTTAGGTATGCAGTTGAAACATTTTATAGTTTGAATACTTTTTGAAATCGACCCTATAATTTGGGTACTTTTATGTACTTTGTCCCTTTTTTTTTTTTTTTAATAGATCACTAATGGTGAATTTCTAAATGTTATATTTTGATTGTTTGAGTACCTAAATGAAAATATTTATAGTTTGGATTGAATTAGAACTGGCCCCTATAATTTAGGGTGCTAATTATATAATTTGTCCCAAAAAAAATAATAGTAATAGTAATAATTACTTTGTTTTTCTTCTTTTGATTATTATTTTATATTTTTCCATGAACATGTCAACATCACTTGTGCTTAAAGTTTTGAATTTGAGTGTATCAGTATTTGTTAATAGTAAGGATAAATGATGCTTGTTGACCAATAAATAACATATAGGCCCTCAAACCAAGTGTTTCGGCCCAAGGACACGTAGCATTATCTACGTAATTAAAGATCCTTCCTGACCTGATTTTGTAATTGCATACAATGGAAATTAACATAGAGTAGACAATGAGAGGTGTGAAAATTAATGTTGGGAGTGCAAATTACAATGTTCATTGATCATATCATATTAGACAATTAATGACAGCAATAGGAGGCCCAACAAAAACGGGATTACATACATATAGCACTCAAGTATATATCATCGTTGACACAGAAATGAAAGGCCGGAGGCAGAGAGTGAGTATGCAGTATGCACTACGCAGTATGCACTGGGTAGTAGCTACCAGAAGAAGTTATTTGTGTGAGATTGAGGTTGCTGTGAATCTTGATCAAGATCATGAGATGGAGAATGCACGTGTCTCCCTTCGTAAGTCGTAATCACCATCCTCGGATCCTCCGCTAATCGCTCTACTCGTTTCTTTACTCGGCAGTTGTCCATCGTACAACGATAGTAACTCCTGCATATATTTACAATTCACAATCACAAATCACAATTCTACAGCTACTGATTACAGAAAGAGACCGATGAACGCTACCCACCCAATTAATTGGCCCAGCAAGAATGGTAGGTTTAAAACTATGGACTTGTCCCACAAAACAACTTTCACATAGAGTTTCAAATAAACTTGCTTTTTCAAATTCTTCCCTACAATCTAGTTATAATAAAAAGAAAGAAGGAAACAAGGAAAAAGAGACTTTTAATCAGGGAATCAATCATAAGAGGACTATGACTTGTGGGGAACTATTGATCTACTCGAATTTGCAAGTGGAAATACAATTTTGTCCTTCACTTTAATCAACACATGCAAGAAGCACTCACATGAATGTTGCACATGTTTCACTTGACAAAAAAAAAATGTTGCACATGTTTACGTCAGCATGATGTAATTTGCTGACTAGCTAGCTAGCTAGCTCATCTTACAAAATGAAATATACACGTACATGCAAGGTCTTCATATATCTTAGAAATTTATATATATCTTCGGATTATGACTAATTGTATCACAGCCTCATATATTCTGCATGTCGTATGAGATCTCGTGCATCGATCTTGCTGTAATTTAAATAGATAGAAGATCGCACAGTGAATGATCAGATCAAAATGAAATTAAGTCAGACAGAAAGCACATCTTCATGCTGATTAATATGTTGGAGCAATTTCGTGGAAGAGTGCTAATGAAATTAAGTCAAACATACTATCATATATCTCTACTTAATTCAACCCTGGAAGCTGAATTTCTGGTTTCTTTTTAAAAGGACTAAGAAAGCGCGCAGGAAGTTTGGCCTCATTTGAATTTTGCTACAAAATTGAAAGTGGTCGGTTATATATATATTAAGCAGTCAGTGAGAATGTTTTGTGATAGTAACCCAGCAATATTCAATGTTCTTTTCAAAAAAAATAAAATAAATAACAATAATAGGACTCGATCGATCTTCAAGACTTATGGATATGTCAAGTACGTATCTTTTAGGTCGAGTGATAATTAACGTCAAAGATATATATATATATACACGGTGTTATAAATCCGCAACACAAGTGGACAGATATATATATATATATATATATATATATATATATATGAGGATAGTAGATATCTAGGGGAGTAGGAGTAAGGCTTTGCCTCTTGGTCATTTTGTGTCCGGCTGACTCACTAGCTACTGTAACTTAATAGTTTTGTCAAGTTCGGATAAATAAGTTTGGAGCAATCGATCAGTTTTAGAGATTTGCAAATGTTTTGACAATGTGGAAATTGGATACTTAATTGTAATCTTGGGAGTTAGTTTTTAATAATTCTAGATGCCGTGATAGATTGCTAGTGTCTAGTGATGATCGATTTGATAGCTCTTTCGGTTTTTCGACCTAGTGTACACTCCTATGACTTGAAATTCTGTATTTGTGTTAAGCTCGAGTGGAAAAATTTTAGAAAATAATTAAGCATATTGTGATTGTGGCATATTACCTAATCAAAATACGTACTCTTTGATTAAAAAAAAAAAAGTCAAAATATGTACTCAATCAAAATACGGTTAGGGGGGGAGTCCATATGTGGAATTGTGGAGTGCTTCTCTCTTATATATATTGTACGTTGTCATGATTCGGGTTCGATCTAGTTTGTTTCATGGCATCTAAAACCATCCACCTTCAATTATTTGGCTTTTGCATTTTGGCATATGATTAAGAAATTTCATCTCTCATACTATAAAGATCAATCAATCTTTTGCACAACATACATATATTGTCTCTAAATTATGAAATCTATCTTTTAAAAGTAGTAATTATTACTTCTTTTTGGCAATGGCGCTAAATATTATTACAAATTAAGTGAATGTGTTACTTAATTAGACTATCTTTTAATTATCCTTTTTTTTTTCTTTTTCTCTTCTTTTAGTAATTAATGGGAGTATATCTTTATGTAGACGTGATATTACGATTCACTAAGATATGCCGGCCTAGTTTATAGAAAGATTATCTAATAGATCAAACATTTATATAGAAATTCTCTTTCGAAAAACACATATCCTAGCTATTTATAGCTCAAATATTTAGTTGAACACATCTACCCTGTCAATCTCCTGCCCTAAGACTACCTAGCTTGTAAAAGCCTCATGATGGTAATGATAACGATGGCAATAATGAGAGAGAGAGAGAGAGAGAGAGAGAGAGAGAGAGAGAGAGAGAGAGAGAGAGAGAGAGAGAGAGAGAGAGAAACTGAACAGATCGATCACCATGTGTTGTATGGGGAACAAGAAAGACAAGTAGATCGATGAGGGAGATAAAATCCAATGTGACATGCAATTTAAATGAACTTAATTAATTTTTTTTTTTGGGGTAAAGTTATAAAGGAAATGAAGTTAGTTTTTGTTCAAGATGGAAGAGTGATATTAAATTAGCAATAAAATTAAATAAAATTAGAAAAAGAAAAAGAAAAAGAAAAAGGAACATGAAAATGGGGGGTGGACTTGCCTGGGATGCTGTGTGTTTTTGACAACTTTCTGTCCGTACTTCCTCCACTTGTAGCCATCATCAAGCACATCCACCTCGCTCATGGTCTTGAAGCAAAACCTAGGCTCCCTCACTTTCCTCCTAATTGCCTTCATCTTCTTCATCTTCATTGTTGAAACCCCAAGATGATGATGATGATATTGACGGTAATGATCATCTCCACCGCCACCACCGCTCCATCCCTTGCTGCTCTGCACCCGATCATGATCATCACTCACCTCTCCAGATGCCCTACAAGATACAAGATCCAAAACAATATAATCTCAATAATATGTTTTATATTAAGACGAGATGTGTATATATATATATATTGACTGCATGTAATAACATCCATAAATAGTGAATGAATAATTACCAGAGATTTGCAGTGGATCTTTGCAAAGAAAGGAGTTGGTGGTGGGAATGGCATCCTCCAAAATCACAACTCGCAGTAGTTGTTGTTTGGTTTAGATTATTATTAGTAGGATGAAGATCAGTGCGACTTAGAGATGGATTATTTAGGGTTTGGTTAGAAAGATGGGCACCTGAATTGCCCAAAGCTTTGAGAGATCCCACTGATGAATAGGCCAAGTTTGGTGGCAAACAAAAGAACCCCATCTCTTCATTACACCCCTCATCTTCATTCTCAAATGAACCCTCTTGCCGGTTCACCATAGCCATCTCTCTCTCTCTCTCTCTCTCTCTCCTTTCTTGAAGAGTGTAGAAGATGATCGATCTAAGTTTTTTTTAGAAACAAAATAAAATATCCAAGCAAATCTTTCTAAAGTGGAACAAGAATAATAAGCAATCTTAGGTTGAAAGGACTGATCTGAAACTTGAAGGATATATAGAGAGGAAAAGGGAATAACCAAGATTTGAAAGTCCCCAAAGACCTAGAAATAACATGCCCACCACTTTCCCTTCTTTGTTTTTCTCCTATTTTTTCTGTGTGTAAAAAACTTTTCAGTTTAAATGCTGTTTGACATTGCTTATATATAGTTTCATAAGTAATTTCTTTTTCTTTTTCTTTTTAAGAAAAAATTTGAAAGCACAACTTGTTTGGTAAATTCTGCAGCAAGTGGTATTGTATTCATTCATTGCTAGTATAATAATATCAACAACTCAATCACCTTTTTTTTTTAAAGAAATATATTAATAACTTGAACGGTTCTACTTCAAAATCATCAATTTAATATATCTGTGTAAAAATCAATCAAATTAAAGATCATTGATTTATATGTTGATGATATGTATTAATTAAATGTGCGATTCACCATATACGAAAAGTTTAATTATACACAATAGTGTTAACTTTGTTGACACATATATATATGAATTATTAAAACGACATATAATCCTATTAATTTTTTGTAGATATAATTTTAAAATTATAATTTAGAGAATATAGAATAGTGAGAAAGTAAAAGTTAGCTTTGCCATGTACGAAAGAAATTATCATTTTGGTAAGATTTTAAATGATGCATTTCCTTCATGAAATTCTTCTTAAATTTATGGAACTATCTTTCAGTTATTAATAATGAATTATTACATAATCCATCTCAATTTTAAGCAGAAAGGTTGCTCAATAAAAAATAAAATAAAAAGAGAAGAGAATTGAATAGAGATCGAAAAAAGAAAATTTAAATATATCTAACTGAAAAAGGAAGAGGATGAGTAGTGTGAGCATTCAACTGAAGTTGGTAGCTAGCTACAGCAATATGTTGTTATATAATATATTCGGCCTCTCACAGTCAGTTACTTGTAGTTAGTGGAATTTCACTGTTTAGTTTTGTTGTGTTTTGTGAGAGGTCAACATTCAACAATAGAGGACATGTAAATGTGAGATATTGCTGATGCTTTAAATGTATGTATACATATATAAATATATAAATAAGTTGCATGTAAAACCTGTGCAACTAGCTTGTGCTTGATCTTCATATTCATATTAAGGTCGGGGTGGGTTCATTAGATTTAGATGAGTACACAATAATGGAGCTAAAATATATGAATGTGAAAAAACTAGCATGTAACATAATAATTATGGTTTACTGCAAAAGCTTTAGGAAAAAAGAAAAAGATGGAGTGAGATCCAGGGTTATAATTCATAAATCTTTTCATTTGTAGGGTTCCTTTTGGTTTTTGGATCATTTTTCTAGGGTTTCTTTTGGGGAACCAAAAAGAAAGAAATATTAGAGGGCAATGATGATGAATCTTGGGTGCAAATCTACCACTCTCTCTCTCTCTCTGCCCCTCCATCGGCATCGGCATCGGCATCGGCATCGGCATCATATCGGCGGTGAAGATATCATCATGATTTGTGAAAGAGGGAGCCCCTATTTGACTTTTACCACACAAAAAGCTTCTTGCCTTTCTGATGCCCCCTGTTCTTATTATTAATTTTCTTACCCTCACCCACCCAGCTACACAATTTTCTCAAATTCCAAACCCCCGGCCCCCCATATCATACTCTTATCGTCTCTTCCATTATTACCCTAGCTAATTCCCTTCAAAGCTTTCACTATGTATATATTTTTTTATTTTCTGAAAAAGTCCATTTAATATGCTAATTTATTAAAAAATAATACTTACATATCTCACTCTTGGTGATACTTTCTTACTCTATAATTTCCATTTATTGAATAATCTATACGCATATATCATAATGAAAATCGTTCAAATATTAAATTATCATTTTAAAACTATTTATATAAAATTAATCAACCAAATTCGAAATCATGTGTAAACTAAATCAACGGCTCACCATAATAATCTTCCTTATTAATTAACACTATTGAATTGTTTGATATATATATATATATATATATATATTAATGATTAAACGACTTCCAAAATTATTGATTTTTTTGAAAAATGAACTTGAAATGATTATTTACAAGATGAACAATTTTAATTATAATACATATACAAATTATTTCATATATCAACATGATAATATAAGAGATTACCACTAAAATTAAATGCAAGTATTATCCTTCATTAAATAATTATTATTTATATTAATCACCACCACCAATATTGAAAAAATGTGATCATTCATTAGATGAGTATGTATTGAGGACGTGGCCGAATTTGTGGTTTGAGATTTTACTTGATGTCCATAACATTATCCTAATGATAATGGTACATTGTAGTTTTTTTTCTTACCTATCAAAAAGAAAAAGTAGTTTATTTAAAAAAATAATAATTAATTTTATCTACCAATACTAAGTTAATTAAGCTCATACCTCAGCTAAATTAAAATGGTGTTATTCTAAGTTAGAAATATGCTTGGTGGGCCTTGTCAATTGATATATTGACATAATACTAGCAATCTGCAGAATAATAATTTTGGTAGCTATAATTTAATAATAATGTGATTTTTGTACTTCAGCCTTTGCTACACTCTTAGATAAATGAATGATTAAGTTATAAGCTCATTAGGTGAATGCAAGTTTGTGATTAATTATGAGTCCATAGAGGCAACAATATCATATGATGGTTAGAAATGATTCATCACTCAAATTAACAACCAACCCTCGCATTTTGGGAACTTGTAATGATATATTATGTAGCATGCAAGATACATAATTACGACTTTTGACTCCAAATATTTTTAACTTTAAATCATATCATAAGAGTATTAATAAGTGTAACAAATTTTATAGGAAGTTTTGAATACATACTAAGCCGATGTAGTGATATTTAGTTTCTTGTATTTTCAAATTTACTTTCATTTTTAGTTAAAAGAGACTACTACATATATTACACTTAATATAATTTTTATTTACTTTTCATTTCTTAATTAGTTAAAGATGACTTATCTCTAGATCTATTTACTCTCTCGTGTACCAATATTTTTTTTACTTTCTCTTTTTGTTTAGAGTATGGTTGGATATATATATATATATATATTAAAGAGCTAGGATACTTTTTCTCCCCCAATTATTTATAACTAGCCTGATCAAATTAAGGTGCTCCGCGCCTGCAAGAAGCATTTTGACGTACTACACGCAACTTCACAACTGAATAACAAAATGAAACATGTATGCGCGAGACAACTTCATGTCATTACTTTAAATGCACTTAAATTTATTGTATGCGGTATGTCAATTTGTATTTGTTTAATGTATAAAATGTGGCTACAATTTTTATTTTTTGTTAACAAATGAAAAAAAAAAGATTAATGTAAATGGATGCTTGCAGTTCCATGTTCGTAGAGTTGGGTTTACTTTGGTAACCAAAAAAAGAAAGAAAGTGAATGTCGCTACAACAAAATAGGATTTTTCCGGCGGAGCAAACCTCACCGTACGCCGGGCAACTGTTTGCCTGGCCCATCGCCGTCGGGCTAACTACGTCGAGCATGATTCTTCGGGCAAAGATTTAGTGTGACGACTCGAAAATTCGAAAAAGAAAAAGTTGGAAAAATTGGAAGGAAATGATGATTTTGCCCTTGGTTATGGGGGGCAAAAGTTGACTTTTTGATCGGGAACCTGTTTGGACTTTCTGTAAGGACCGTTGGATAGATCTCGGGACGCTGAATCCGTAAACAGGCGGCATGCGTCAATCGGAGGTCGGATGTGAAAGTTACGGGTCTGTGAATGTAACAACCCGTCCTAGAATTCGGGATTAGATTACTGACTAATCATGATTAGCAGGGTTAATCGGTGATTAGTTGGGCGAACTCGGACGAACGATGCAAAATGACCGTTTTGCCACTAGTCGTGGGTAAAACGTTGACTTTTTAGTCGGGCGATCAAATGGACTTTGACCAATGACCGTGACGTAGTTTGGGACGTCACGAGTTCATAGACAGGTGGCACGTTCGATTCCGACGTTCGTGGTGAAAGTTATGACGTTCGGAAGTCCAAGGGCATTTTCGTAATTTGGACGAAATAAGGGAAAATGTTGACTTTTTGATCGGGGGGTCCGATGGTCGAGGGCCAAGGACCGTTAGGAAGGTCTCGATGCCCTGAGTCTGTAGGCAGGCGGCACGCGTCGATCGGAGTCCGAATGACCAAGTTACGGGTCACGGAGGTCGGAGGGCATTTTGGTAATTTGCCAACTGAGGGCATTTTGGTCATTTTATCGACTGGGTACTGTTCACCACAGTGGGAGACAACCTGCACGGCGATGACGTGGGTGTCTGAGCGTGCAAATTGTTTATGGAACCCATTTTCTCGTGATGGGTGCTAGTGGACTGAGGGAATTATTTATGTGACTGAGTGGGAAGCAATTGTGCTTGGAGTGGTGAGATGCTGTGCATAGGCTAGTGGTTTTGAGGTAAGAAAAACAGAGTGGGCAGGCGTTCGAGTGTGCACGGGTGAAGTTGGAATTGGAGCGCTGTTGTGGTCTGTGTGTTTATGCAGTTAACGTGGGAGCAGGGACAGAAGGCAAAGCACGGTTGTGCTGGTTGTAGTGCAGTGCGGGGAACAAGTGGCGCTGAGACGTTTGAAATGGGAAAAACAGAGACTGTCAGACCATTTCTATTTCGACCCCCATAATAGCGGTTTTGGGAGTAATGTGTGAGTTGGGGGAGAATGAGAGAAGCAGAGAAATTAAAATGGTAAGGAAAAACTGGGAGAAGGACCCTAGGAGCACAGAACCCGCCCAGAAATTCCAGTTACGAACTCAAAATCAATTTTGATTTTGGGCGGAAAATTGATGGAATCAGAGGTGAGTCTGATCTTCTTGACGTCTAGACGAGTCGAACGGGATCAACAGTGAAGGAAATGGTGAAGGGTAGAGGCCAGACGGTTCTTGAGTTCAGCTGGTGAGATTCCAGTTGGGGTGGAAGGCTTAGACGGTTTGGAGCTTGCAATTGAGGTCGAAGAACGGTTTCTGGTGATCCTGCAAAGCTTATGAGCGAAGCAATTGAAGAAAACGATGAGTATTGGTGCACTTCCAGTGATGAACGGTGGTCGGTTGTTCGTAGGAAAATCGAGCTGGGATGGACGGATTAAGGTAAGGGTTGTGGAAACTTAAGTTACAGAATAGTAATTAGGATTATGAGGATGCTCTAGACTGAAACAATTGAGGGAAAAAACTTGAGATTCGCAGGGATCGAAACGGGTCATGTCGTGGGTCGAACAACCCAATTTCAGGCTTGTCGGGTTGGGACGATGACTGTTGATGTTACTGTAGCTGGCGCGTGGGTGTCACGCGCAGCCACTCACGGCGGCGCGTGACGGCGCGTGGGACGGTTTTTCAAGGTGAGTTCAAAACGACTTTTGTCCTACACAATGTAACGAACATTTTAACGCTAGTTTCGAATTTATCGGACACCGTTTCTATGTTATTCCGAGGGTCTGAAGATTTATGTTACGTTTGTAATTAACAATTAATTCCCGGAAAATTATGGGAAATTAGTATGTTGTTATCTAAGCCCTTAGTGACACTAAAGTATGTTTTCGGACAGGATTTGAAATTTCTGGAAAATATTGAAAATTACGGAACCGCGTGCGGCCCGAAACCGAGCCTTAAGAACAGTGGGTGAGTGGACGTTGCTTTCCAAATTTGATGCATGCATAAATATTTCTATGATTTCTATGATTATGATTATGAATGGTGATTGATTTTGATTCCCGCATTTATACGTATTTTTGATATGCATATGAAATTGCACGTATTTCGAGAGTAAGGTTTCTTTTATGATTGACGATGGTTTAATGAATGATTTTATGGGATTTGTGCGTATTATGTTTTTAAGATGTCGTATTCGGTTATGAGTATGGTTCACGGTTTTGACACGTATGTCGAGAATGACACGGTTTTGCACGTTTTACGAGTTTTTGAGTATGTTTTGATTGGACCGTGATTTTGGTGATTATGATTGTGGTTTTGATGTTTTGCTAATGAGATTTAAGAAATTAAGTGATTTCAAGGAATTAAAATGGATTTTGAAAAAGGTGATTTCGGGCTTAATGCTCGGGGCATAAAAGCAACTTTGATTAACGAGATTTCGGTTTTCGGAAACTTAAAGCGGATTCTTGGTTTGGGTTCGGGATGATGTTTCCGGATGCCGACTTACGGAATCATTATTGCGAATTCGAATTCGGGAATGGAAGAGGATTTAATAATGTGATTTGGTCTGATTTTACATGCCCCGTGTTTAATGATAATTTGATTATGTTTGTAAAGTATGATTTGGGGAATTAAATGTGGAAATTCGGACCATGGGTCCTGTTGTGAAAAATGTGAATTCGGGATGGGTCCCGCATTGTTGTGAATGAAAACTGTTTTGGGTTTAAAGACCCGGTGCTATTGCTGCAGCACGTTTTGAGTTTAAAGACTCGGTTAATTGATGACGGGGGAGGGCCCTTAATGAGTTTAAAGACTCGTGAGTTTAAAGACTCGGTTATTGTGATACCCCCGAGGCCTATTGAATATGTTTTGAGTTTAAAGACTCGTTGATATCCCGGGATGGCCTGATTATGCGCATGGTTTTGAGTTTAAAGACTCGGGCGCACTTGATAACCAGCAAACTAATTGATTGTGATTCATTGATATTCTATGATGTTCAGATGTGTTGGACAGTAGCCCGGTTATGTGGTTGATGGTTTGGATTATGTTGTGTACTTGGTTTTGATTCGTGGTTTTGGGCTGAGGCCCTGTGTTTACGACGGCGGGCTAAGACCCGAAGATTTAGAAATGGAAAATATTTTTGATTTCCATATACGGATTTCTGGTGTTGAAAATGTAACGGTTTGCTAAACGATTTTTGTATGCATGCATTGTTTTTACGTGGAGGGTAAAAACGTCTTTCCGTAACGGTTTTTATAAACTGGTTTATTTTTGTCCATTCACATCTTTTGGTTTTTATTGACCCTCCAGGCCGTGGCGCGTTGTCCGAGGCTGATCGAGAGGCGGAGGCATGAGTAAACACGTGTGGCTATCCCTGGTCTGGCAAGTACTGAGGGTAACTTGGGAATTTCAGTCGTCTTGCCAGGCGGGAGCAGGACCGAGCACTGTTTTCAATGTCCCTTCGTGGGCGGTCCTGTTAGTGAAGGCTAGGGGCATTTTGGTAATTTTCCAAGAAAGCGCAAAATGGTAATTTGGGACAGGCTTGTGCTGAGACGACCGAAGTGGTGACTCATCAGAGGGAGTGACACCTGCCCCTCGCTGATTTGGATGAGGAATTGTCACCTGGTGACATCTGTCACAATAATGGATGAATTGGTGGCAAATTCAAACAGATAACAACACATTGTTTGTTGTTTGCGTGATGATCACAAGATATGAATGAATTGAAACAACACCAGGGACAGAGAGATTGAATGGGATATCCAGAGAGGAAAATAAGGGGAATTGAATGGTGAGTGCTGGACTTCGAACCCTGCTGGACCCAAACTCAAAAACCCGAAAACCCTTGATGAAGCTTAAGTTTGAATTTGGATTTGTGGACATCCATGAGTGAAATTAACCTTGGATTAAGGTTATTGAGCTTAAACCGAGTCGAAGCCAATAAAAAAAAAGGAAAACAATGGTGTTTTTGTCAAGAACGGAATCCTCAAGCCTCTCGAAAATTCGATATTGTGGTCGAGTAATTAGAGGGGTTGAATGCTGGAATTGGCCTTGGAAATTTGTTTAGAAGGATCCTACGAAGCTTCTTGATGAATCAATTGCCAGAAAATGGATGGGATTGAGGAAATTCGATAGAGGAACCGTGTTCTGGTGTTCTTCGAAAGTCGAGTTTGAATTGAAGGATTAAGGTAAGTTTGATCCAAATTGAGTTTACAAATCTCTAATTCAGATGTAAACGATGTTAATGGACGGTTCAATTGTAGAAATCAAGGCAGAATTGAGGGAGATTTAGACGGGTTGGCTTGCGGGTTGCAGGATCCGTTTGCAGGGAAACGGGCGAGGAAGGTGACACTGTGTAGTTTACTGTAGCTAGCGCATGAGCTTCACGCGTAGCCGCTTGCGGCGGTGCGTGAGGGCGCATGGGCACGATTCCCAAGGTGAGGTCAACATGACTTTTGTTCCATTTAATGTAACAAACATTTTATTGTTGGTTTCGAGTCAATCGGACACCGTTTCAATATGGTTTCGAGGGTCCGAAGGCTTATGTTATATTTTTAATTCGTAATTAACTCCCAGAAAATTATGAGAAATTAATATGATATTAATTGAGTCATTAGTGACCCTTAATGATGATTTTGGATAGGATTCATGATTCCTGGAAAGTGCTGGAAATTACGGAAGGCGTGCAGCTCGGAAAACGAGCGATTTGGACGGTGTGTGAGTGAACGTTTGTTTTATAAACTATTATGCATGCATAGTTAAATGTTTTACATGATTGATTGCATGATTTGGTTTGCAATGATGTCATGGTGATTTGGTATGATTAATTGTGATTTAATGATTATTTTAATCCGTCTTTTGGGCACGTTTTACTAGGAATGTGCAAATGATGTTTTGGGCTAGGCCTAGAGTAAAAAAGGTTTCAAAAAGGATATTTTAACTTAGTTGGTGAGTCAAGAATGATTTCTGGATTATTTTAATATTTTCAAATGAGATATTACGGATTTACCTGTAAATGGCATTTGGGCTTGAGTCCCTATCGGGAATGATTTTGACTTGGTTTGAAGTCAAGGATTTGATTGAAATATTTTGGGATGTAATCCCGGGATGGTTTTCATTGTGATTGTGAGTGCCCAGATGATCGAAGCAAGGGGTATTTCCCAGACGACCGGATCTCGGGCGATATGATTGTGATTGTTCCCAGGAAGCCGAAGCTCAGGGTGTTTCCCAGACGACTGATGCTCAGTGTGATATGTGTTACCAGGCAGTCGTAGCTTGGGGTGATTCCCAGACGACTGATGCTCGGGGTTATGCATGCCGGGACAATCGGAGCTAGGGGTGGCTTCCCAGACGACTGAGGCACGGGATATTGCCTACGCGTAGTGCAGATTGATTGATTGACTGATTGTGCACTTGTGAGTAGTGCTGTTTGATGTTGATTGTGATTGCGTACTGGTATTGAGTACGGGTTTTGATTATTGTGATTTCTTTGCGTACTGGTAATGAGTACGGGTTTTGGTCTTTGTGGCCAGATTAGTGTTTTCATATGTTTGGCTTGAGAGCTAGGATTTGATACTTTTTATGTGATTTGGCTGGAAAGCCGGTGATTGTTATTCATATATTGACCCTATGCATGCATGGTTTGATAAACTGGAGGTGGAAATGGTCTATTTAAAATGTATTTTAAAGGCTATTATTTTTGTCCACTCACACCTTTTATGTTTTTATGACCCTCCACGTCGTGGCATGATGTTCGGGCCTGATCGAGAGGCGGAGGCATGAGCGGAAATCAGTGCAGTTATCCCTTGTTTGACAGGTGCTGAGGGGTAGTTTCAGGACTTAAGTTGACTTGTCAGACAGGAGCAGGACCGGGCACGGTTATCAAAGTCTAGTTGGGACGGGTCCTATCAAATTGGTATCAGAGCAGTGGGTTACTGATTTACCATGCCTCCGAGATGCGAGCCTTGTGCGCGGCCTGGTGATGAGACGAGTTACGAGGGTCTAGGAAATTCTTGGAGTGGGTATGACCCTGGATTGGGGTCAGGTAGTGCATCTTGGACTTGTGTTGGCCCAGATGGTGATTCAATCTACCGGTGCGATATGTTATATGCATGGGCATGTTGGGCCCAGGATGAAATTGACCCAGATTTTGGGGTCGGATGTTGAAAACTTTAGTCGTACTAGCTTTGTGTGGGTCCGGATGATGTTTGAGACTAGTAGTTAGAAATACAGCATGAATGGCCAAAAGCATTGCAAGCTGTGCTTGCATAACTGCCTGTTGGGCCTCGAGGCGCGCATGGCCAGCCTTAAGCTTCGTATTTTCCGCTTGAAGAGCCTCCAAGTTACCCCGCAACTGAGTGACCTCCTCAAAATTAACTCCCTGAGATGAACTAGAGGATCTGCTCGAGACTTCTCGAAAGTGTCCCGCTCTAGCACCCCGAACAACTTTCTCGGGTCGTCTGCCAAGATGGCACTTCAGGATGCCAATCGACGTCCCGGGATCCGGTAGTTGGTCTTGCAGCGGGACCTCAGGTTGTTGCTGGGTCAACTGTTCCTGAGTCTGTTGCACGTCCTCCACCATGGCGGCCTACAAAGTTGAATAAAGTATTAATTTCAAAATTACGTAATTAAAAATAATAAAATATTTAATAACTGCAAATATTGAACTTACGTGAATAGCGTCAGCTACCTCATTGTCTCGCCCAGGATAAACCTCCCCCAGGCTTCTACCTCCGGGAATAGGGACCCAGCCGCACGTCGTGCCTCATGTAGGGCCAACAAGGGGTGCGATCCCCTGTGATGCTCAAATTTCTTCTCTGCCTGATTCGCCTTGTTAGCCTTTGATTGTACATGCACATTAGGAAAACAAGTATTACTAATACGGAAGTACGTAAATTAATATTAAATAAATATAGGAAAAAAACTTACTTTAAATTGATTGCTGATCCAATTCTCACATAACCGCCCCTACCCAACCAACTTGTCCCCTAGCATCTCCTCAGGAGGATTTGCTAGGGTCAGAGCATGCGAGCTCTAGCGCTCGTAGTAGGCATGGAGCTTGAACTTCCAGTCAGAATAACGTCTCTGCCAATGGAAGTTCATATATGCCATTAGCGCGGCGTTTGTCTCATCCCATTCAAAGTTAATCTGCAATCCAATATAAAAATATGTTAAACCATAAAATATTTAAAAAATAATAAAAAATTTCATACTAAAAAACCAGACCAACAAACGACGAGCTCCGTGGGGGCTTGTTCTATGACGGTGTCAACCATCATCTTCGATCTAGTGCGAATAATCGTCCCCATTTTCTGCACCAGCAGAGTATGCACGTTGGGGTACGGTGCGAAAAGTCGGTCAACCCACTCCACCTGAATCTTCACTCCTGTCGACCTGCAGATCTGCTGGGACTTTAAACCCTTGCTAATGCCCCGCACCTTTATGGTACTCCCTAACAATTTGATTAACATTAGTACAAAATGGTATGCAAAATATATACAAATTTTAAATTCAATAAGATAAGGGGTCTTACCCGATGGGATCTGTGCATCGCCGCTTTCTGCAGCGACAACTCCAGCGGCCTCAGGGGCAGTACGAGGTTGCCCTCATTGCGAGCTGGTGCGATGTCTCGCTGATCGGGGCCCTAGTATCACCCGATCGTCAGGAATGACTCGCGGGTGTTCTGAGGAAGATCCTGGCTGATCTAATGATGATGGTCTAGTAGAAAGTGATGAATGCTCCGTCGGATGAAGAACTAATCCCAGAGATGGCTGCTTTGTCTGGGACGGCAATACCAGAGATGGCTGCTCCGTCGGGGAAGGCACTGGTGTTGGAGATGGCTGCTCTGCAGACGTATTACGACGACCTTGCGAAGTGATAAATTTACATAACGACATCTGCAAATACAACAGTAATTATTAATTATTACTATTTAAATAATTAAATAAATAAACAAATAATCAAATAATTTCGTACAATTTCTAATTATTTCAAAAAACATGCATTAATCCTCTAATTTCTAATAATTTCCAAAAATAAAAAAGAATGCAATAATTTTCAATAATTCCCAAAAATTACAAACAAGCGATAATTTCCAAAAATTACTAATAATTTTCAAACATTTGAAAAAAAAATATTAAAAATGCAATATTTTCCAAATGTATCAAAATCCAACATTTTCCAATAATTTCCAAACATATCCAACAATACAACAATTTCCATTAATTTCCCAACATATCCAAAATTTCAATAATTTCCACTATTTTTCAACAATCCACTAATTCAATAATTTCCAATAAATTCCAAAAATCTACTAATTCAATAAATCCCAATTTTTTTTCCAACAATCCAATAAATCAATAATTTCCAATATTTTCATCCAAAAATATATAATTATGTCAAATTACCAAAATATATAATAATGTCAAATGACCAAATATTTTCCAATAGGAGTCAAATTATCAAATATTTTCTAATATTTTCATCCAATAAATCAATAATTTCCAATATTTTCAATAATTTCTAAAAATGACTACATATTCAACATATTCCAAAAAACAATCTTATTATAAATTAATCCAAATACAACATATTCCAAACATTCAGAGAACGATTGAGAGTGAGAGGAGCGAGATGATGGTCCGATTTGGGGGTTTGGGTCTTTGGGTTTGGGTTGTGGGTATTTGGGTTCAAAGTTTAGGGGTTTTTGTGATAGGGTTAGGGGTGAGTGAGAGATGATGATGAGTGAATGGGTAGACTTTGATTGAGAGAGAGAGATGAGCGATTATGATAGGACCCACCCCGATTATCACCTCGATAATCGGGAAGCATCCTGCTCCCGTCTGACAATCGACACCAGAAAACCGAAAAACCAAATAATATTACATCACACTCATTGTCAGACCAGGGAGATTAAACGAATACAACCGACTGGACATCAAGTCCATAGTTTCACAGAGCACAATATTACAAAACAAGTTAAAGAACAAATCCTACTCTGCGAACTAACTACTCCGCAACGGAAAACTTTACGCCTCTGCCTCTGCCTCGGCGCTAGCCCCCGAACTTGTACCACGACCTGGAGGGTAGTTAAAACAACAAAGTGTGAGTGGACCGAAACAAAGGTTAACAGAAAACAGTTTAAGGAAATCGGGGTTCGCCCTCCAGTTTTATAACACGCATGCATGACCAAATATTCGAAAACCGTGTATTAAACATTCGAAATTACTTTTTCCGAAACACCTGGAAAACTACAGAAAACTATCATAGCTCATGTAAAACAATATAATATTACCGAAATCCAGAAATTGTCATTTGAACGTCAATTAAGCAAATCAAGTAAAAGTGAATCAATAATCACAAGTAAGCCGTTGGATCCATCCGAGTCTTTAAACTCAATATCAGGGCTTCCTGGGATATCAACGAGTCTTTAAACTAAAAGCATAATCAATAGGCCTCGGGGGTATCACAATAACCGAGTCTTTAAACTCACGAGTCTTTAAACTCAATTTACCGGGCCCGCCCCCGTCATCAATTAACCGGGTCTTTAAACCCAAAACCAGATCCAACAATCAACCGGGTCTTTAACCCAAAACCATTTACAACACAATTCTTCATGATCCATTTTCCCAAAATTCATTCCGAAATCATAACTTGTCAAAATAGGACTTGTGTCCGAATTCACATGCAATATGAAAACATGAAATTCCCGAAATCACTTCACAGATATAATCAAACGTCATAAATACGTAACATGCATAATCATATCCAATGACTTCATCAAAACATCATTCATGCATAGGCGAAAACCGTAACCTCGAAATACGTGAAATACGATATTTATCTCGAAAAGCGTGAAACCATGTAAAACCGAAATAGCATATTTATCATCATATAATCATGAGTGAAAACACAAGATAATTAAGTAAAATAGTCATGCATGCACAGTTTGGAAACCAAAAGTCCACTCACGGTTTTAGGACGCGTCAATCGCGCCCTGTGCGCTCCTCAGTAGCTTCGGAAATGTCCGGGCCTGTAAAAACGTACAAGGAGGGTTACAATCATCCTCAAATAACTCATATGATTTTCCCTAATTTTTCCGGATTTTTCGACGAAATAAACCTTAAGGACCTAAACTTCTGAACTCCCGAAATTATCCCGAACGACTCCCGATCGACTCGAACCCTAAAGGTAAAATGTTAATTAGACTGAAAGGAATAAGTTTCATATTGACTGTGACCGGAGATGACTTCACACGCGCCGTCACGCGCCGCCCAAAGTGGCTGCGCGTGAAGGCCACGCGCCCAGCTACAGTGTCTTCTCCCTCACCCGAATAGCCTGTTAAACGGGTTTGTTACCCGCAACTCAACCCGACCAGCTAACCCTAAATTCTCCATCAATTCCTCTCGTTTTTGATCCTAACTTCTTCTCTAATCCATTAATTTTAGGTCTGTATTGATGATTAACCTCGACTGTCCCTAGATCGATCAACCCAAGCTCGTACAATCGAACGAGTCTTCATCTATAACTCACCCAAAACAGTTCCATTATCCAATTAACTCAGACAGTAGCTTAAGAGGACCTAGACGAACCAAAACATCCAATCAATTAACCCCAAACTAACCTGGAAGTCGTCGTCCTCAAGCTCGACAATTCTCAGAACCAGGGGCCTCAGTTATTGGCCAATTCGTCAGTGATGTCCTTCGAAATCGATGTGGTCGGTTTCCTTTTGTTCCCAAAAGACTAATACGGCCCTTGGTTTCGCGCAAAAGGCCTCACAATTTGATCTTCGATTTTCCCTTCAAACAGGTTTTTCTCTTAACTGGAACTTGGAGTTCCTGAGCAATCCTTGATCAAATCCCTTCAACTCTTGCACGGTTGTGTTCCTGTCACTCCCAGAAAACTTCCTCAGTGTTTAGATTGGTCCCAAAACCCGTAGAAATTGAACTCTGAATTTTTCCCCCCAAAAACCCGAAAATGGTTCTTCACGGTTTCTCTCAATCCCTTTCAGTCTCTCCACAACAAAACGATTCCAAATGAACTCCCAGACTCAAAGGCACACTGTTAATCGATCAATGCGGCCAGCAACCCGTGGGAGACACTCTGAAGTCTCTGAAAACGGTTTCCCGCAAACACAGAAACCATGGCCATTCTTTACTCCTCCCATGCTCTGAACACTGCCCAACCAAGCTCCTACTACCTCAAATTACATAAACTAAACGTCTGTTTCATTCCACTAAAGCCATAAAAAATTGCACGCACAAAACACCATGGCATGGCCGTGCACTCTGTTTTTCACGGTGGTGCTACAGTAAACGCCGTGAAAATGACCAAAATGCCCTCAGGGTAATAATTACCAAAATGCCATCCAACTTGCGTGACCCGTAACTCAGTCACCCGATGTCCGTTTTAAGCGTGCCGCCTATCGTTATACTCTGGACTTCGAGATGAACCTAACGGTCTTCGAGTAATGTGAACATCAATTGTAAAAAAAAAAGTCAACTTTTTCCCCTATAACGTCCAAATTACGATAATGCCCCTGGGCTTCCGAACGTCATAACTTTCGCCACGAACGTCGAAATTGGACGTGCCACCTGTCTATGAACTCGTGACGTCCCAAACTACTTCACGGTCATCGGTCAACGTCCGTTCGACCCTCCAATCAAAAAGTCAACAATTTGACCATACGAGACACAGGGGTAAAAACGTCATTATATTCAATATTTTACAATAGTACATTTTCAGAATTTCCGGGGCGTTACAGATTAGGAGAGGTGCGACATAGGGAGGTTTTGCAGAGGGTGTGGCAGAGGTCACGTGACAGGACCCATCCCAATCCCCCCGGGATTACCGTGGAATGTGCCCTGCTCCCGTCCAACAAGGGGTGTCAGACAAGGGATAACCACGAGCCACTGCCCAAACAGGGCATCCAGAGTGCGCAAGGATCGATGGAGGAGGTGTGCAATGTCCCAGTCCCTGCTGCAATCGCATCCGTAATCAACCTGAAGGGCATTAAAACCAAAAGCTGTGAGTGGACAAAAACCAATAAGTTTACCAAATACATTTATAAGACATTTATGCCCTCCAATAAAAACGTATGCATGCCACCAAAAACCAGTAACCAAAACGTTTGCTCAACCGAGCCATTAGGGCCTTAGCCCAAAAACCGTTAACCAAAAACCAAGTGTGGGAACTCAGCCCAAAACCGTGGAATACCACCACCACATATTAAAACCATGTGGGTCACCACCCACGACCATAATTGAACATCAATTTAAAATCCGAAACCATTTAGGGTCCCTGACCCGACATACCATTTCACAACCAATAATCCATTTTTACCACATAACACATATCCAACCAATAAGCCATTTTATTCATTAATCCATATTTTACCATTACCATCACCAGCATCCCAGATGCTTAGCGTCCCAGACGCTAGACGTCCCTGACGTCATATCTCACGGTTTCATAAGCTACGCGTGCTGCCCGGGGTCTCTCCGGGTCCATATATCTGACATCCCTGATGTCTGACGTCCCTGACGTCAATCATAGCAATCCTGCTCCTGAGTCATCATACGGTCCGGCTGCTCCGTATAATGACCCCTCGCAGGCAATGCACCGTGACTTCCCCAGTGTCCCAGACATCTGGAGGAGACCATCATATATCCTTGTATCCAGATGGTATATGGAAAACAGTTTTATTAAATCCTTTTATCACATTATTACCATTGGGCCCTGCCCGAAATTTCCATAAAACCACATAATTCCATTTAGGGTCCCTGACCCAAAATCACCATTATAAAATATAGGGTCCCTGACCCGAAATCACATTTATTATCCAACTGGGCCTCATGCCCGATTTTATGAACCACTGGGCCCACGGCCCGATTTGTAAACCAACTGGGCCCGCAGCCCGACCTTATAAACCCGCTGGGCCCACGGCCCGAATTCACAAATCAACTGGGCCCCTGGCCCGATAATATAACTCAAATGGGTCTCAGCCCGATTTCATACCAACTGGGCCCCTGGCCCGATTTCATTAACCAACTGGGCCCCCGGCCCGATTCTCAAATGGACTCCAAGTCCGAAATTTCCAAAACAAGTGGGCCTCAAGCCCGAGTTCATATTTCCAATTTCAAAACCATTTCATCATATTATTTATTTAACCACAAGCACACAAAACCACAAATAAACCGTTAATCCCGATATACGTGAAATACGGAAAACACCTCGAAATACGTGCAACATATCCAAAATCAATGCTCACAAATACCATCATAGAAATCATGTATATAAACCATATAACACATTTAAGCATGCATAGGATTTATAAAACCAAAGTCCACTCACAGACCGTTTTAACCGTGTGCCTCGATATGCGTGCCACCGGCCCTCCCGGGCCACACCACTATCACCGGGACTCCCAATCCTGTCCAAATTACATTAGAGGGTTACTAACCTCATCATTAACATCCTATCAAAGTCCCGTAATTTTCCCGAATTTTTACTTATTTTTAAACTTAATTAAAAACCTTCGGACATCCCGAACACTATCGAGACGGTGTCCGATCGACACGAAACCAATTCCAAAATGTCCGTTACATTAAATGGGACAGAAATCATGTTGACCTCACCTCGAGATCCGTGCCCACGCGCCGTCACGCGCCGCCGTGAGTGGCTGCGCGTGAAACTCACGCGCCGTGAACAGTATCACCATTCTGACCCGGTTGTCTGATAAACGGGTCACCGTGACCCGCGACCCAACCCGACTGGTTCTCAGCCATTACTCGACCATTTTCAATTCCGTTTGTTCCTACAAGATCGTCTCATCAATTCCAGTTGATCCATGCCTTAAAAACTGAGAAACCAATACGTTTGACTACCTGTTCGTGGAGGTGTGCAGACCGGCCACCTGCAACCGTCGTGCCTGCACGATCCCGGCCACCATTCCTTTCGAAAACGATCCCCAGAAGCTCGTCTCACCTTCTAGATCATCATCCTAATCACCAGATCGATCGAAACACGTTAAAACCCATCCTACCATTTTTGTACCCGAAAACAAACTCACGGGTTCGAGGCTTACCTCGCCGCCGTGGCTACCGCCGTGGTCACCAGCATGCCCAGTTCGACTCCAGGAACTCCTTTCACCCCTCAAACACGATCAAAACCAGTCCACACTGATTTTCCAATTTCTGAGTTTTCGGACCTCTCTGTTTTGTTTTGCCGCCGTCGTTCCTGCCGTCTCCGTCGCCTCCCGTCGTCTCTCAAGCCTCACCGTAGTCAATTCAAAATCCTCCGCACAGCCTCATGGTTACAGATGTGGTGGGGATGCGTAAGGGGGAGCCGTGTGCGGGTGTGCATGTGCACGGCTCTGTTTTCCGGTCACCACCGCCACCCACGGCGGTCACGCCGCCACGTGCGACACAAACTCCTCTCAGCCTCCCTGTGTTCTCTCACGGTTCCAAAAACAGAAGGGGTTGTGTGTGCATGTGTTTCGGGTGGGAGGAAAACAGAGTGAGAGAGAGATGAGTGTGATCAGAATTAAAGGAAAGGGAGAGATGAGATCAAAGGCCCAGATTTAATCTGAGGTTTGAATGGATGGTGAGGATTTAAGGGGAGAAAATGGATTAAATAATCCAATGGCCAACAAGGATCCAGATTTTAGGGAAGGTGGGGATGAGTGACACGTGGCCTACATCCAAGGGTCCAGATTCGTCAGTTACTGTTCACCTATTTAAATATTATTTTATTCCGAGTCTCGGTTAACCGTGTTTTACGTCCTTGACCATAACTTCGTCGTCGTAACTCCGATTTCGGCATGCCGCCTGTCGTTGGATTCTTATCGACGATACCTACGTAACGGTCCTTGGCCCTCGCCCATCGGACCTCCCGGTCAGAAAGTCAACATTTGGCCCCTAATAAGCCAAATTACCAAAATACCCCTCAACTTCCAAACACCATAACTTTCTCTACGAATGTCGGAATCGAACGTGCCACCTGTCTATGAACTCGTGACGTCCCAAACTACGTCACGGTCATCGGTCAAAGTCCATTTGACCGCCCGAACAAAAAGTCAACATTTTGCCCACGACCAGGGGCAAAACGGTCATTTTGCACATTTTGTCCGATTCCGCCCTACTAACCACCGTTCAACCTCACTAATCAAGATTAGTCACTAAACTAATCCCGGAATTCGGGACGGGTCGTTACAACCTTCCCTCCTTAATAAATTTCGTCCTCGAAATTCCAACCGCTCTAAACTCAACGTACTTCCCTCCTTAATAAGTTTCGCTCTCGAAACTCGACTATCCTGATTCCACAAACACCCCGTGGAAAGTGGAATCGACCACGCAACACGTGTACACCCGTACACCAACTACTTAGACAAAACTTGTCTACACCCAAACGTACCACTAGTACTCAAAACGTAACGACTACATTCGACCCCGTCGAATGACTGAAACTACTTGTTTCGAATTTGACACCACTTGTCAAATCGACCCTCTCGTTAACGCAACAACTCGACGGTTCCTTTCCCACTCCCACTAGGAGTCAGCTGACCCCACTCAACAATCTATATTGACACATCCTGACAAACTGTCACCACACAGTTGTTGTCAGTCGAAAACTGACACTAGACTCACTCGTGGCTACACATGCCACCAACGTACTTAACTTAGTAAACGATTACCGACCTTTCAAACGACCTGTGTGTAATTAAACACATCGGAATTACCATGACCCATTGCATAGTAATGTCCGGTCCACAACCAATCCCATGGTATCGGAACCAATCCGACTACCACCACGTTCACCAACACACCTCGGGTATATCCCGTGTACCGTAGCTAGACATCACAAGTCTACAAGGTATTGTACCTCGAACCATGTACGAAGTACACACATCTACCTAATAACCAGACTACAACCACCTAGGTTATAGCCGAACGCGTTCCAACAATGGAGTACGTTTGCCCAATCCAGCATGAGACAAATCGAAACTCCACCCAACATCTAGTTCCAATTCCGAATCCAAATCCGCAAGTTCGTAAGAAATCCCGGATCCAAACCCAGACATCACAGTTTAACTCATTTCCAAATCCGAATCCGAAATCATTATTCCGTAAGCTAGCATTTGGAATAACCATTCCGTACCCAAACCCAGAAATATACTTTCAAGTTCCAAAATCGAATCCTGAATCGTCACCCAGATATTCGATTCCAAATCCCGAAATCTCGTTCACATTTACCGAGACACACCAAAACCGAACCTATCGGTTACCCGTTCAATACACTTGATTGACTTCATAGGGAAGCCAATCCAACCTCCACACGTCTAAGGTTGACAAAATTCAACTACCTTGGAAACCTACTCACCCGAGTAGAATACCCTACGGGCCCTTCGAAAAGAAGTTCAATCTCGTCATTTACGACTCACGTACCAAGGTAAGAGTGATATACTCTCCCCCTATCTGAATCATCAAGATCACGACCCAGATAGACAATGTGTCCCTGACAATAACGTCAAAATCCTAGATCGCCACAACGATTGACAACCGACTCCGACAACTAGACAGATCAGTCAACGACGAGACACGTCGAGACTGCGGATTCTCACGGATTACCTTGTATCAGTCCTTGTCATTCCACCTAGGAAAAACCAAGGATGATCCAACATGATGACACCAATACTCATCCTACGTGGATGCAGCCAGACTCACTGCACTCACTACGCCATGTAACACCACATCGTCTGCCACCAAGCAGAAAATGAGAAATCTCGTTTACCTAATTTCGAATACGTAGCTCCTCCTAATGACCCGCAATTACACCTGGGCCCACCAACCAATACACGCTCAACGTACTGGTAACTACAGTCAATGTCTGCCAGGGCAGAAAGCAAGAAGTCAACCCCAATGACTTTGGAATACCAATCACCAAAAATGAGCACCACTCTCGTTCCCCAATCACAACTCTCCTCGACACTAAGGTTCCTACCATGTTGGAAACAGACATGCTCCCAACAAGACGTCAAGTCTAACCACTAGACTTCCTACCTCCTCAATTCACTTGGACAACCCCGGGTCCACAATCAATCCGCTATTGTTCCGTTCGCACATCCCGACCTTTACAGGTTCAACACTCGGTTTCCCAAGTTCTCAATTACAAATTCCTACCTTTATACCACTAATGGTTTTCCTCGTCTTTTCCAGTTTTAATCATTTCCATGTACATTTTAGGGATATTTAAAAACATAAAAACGCACAAATTTTGGAGTTGCCAACAACTCCCCCAAATCCACTAATCATCCCAAAATTTCATAAGTCTTAATTATACCATTTTAATCCACTCCTTACTGGTTATCTCACCACTATTGGAACTTATCCCAACACAGCACAGTCTTATCTGGATCCCATCCAGTCCATCACTCAACCACTATCGAATCTCAAAGACCGAACATATGTTCATCATGACGGAGTCACACCCCAACTTGTGGCTCATCGTCAACACCATTACCGACACTAGCACCAGCGCTAGTACCAGCACCAACACTCTATCAACAACACTAGTATCAGCACACATGCATCCATACTAGCATCAGCACAAAAGTACCAACCCCGCAAACATCCATACTGCACACCGTGTGCAAATACGACAACCCTGGATCTCCGTTCATACGGAACGACGATCCCGTACCTCACGACTATGGGTACCACTATTCTGACAATCCCTATCAGGAAAATGAACGTTCCCCAAACGTCCCCCGATCCCCAAGTATCAGAACCATACCAATTACCCTCGATAGCCAGTCATCTCCATATGACTTCCGACTAACTGTCATTGCTATCGAGATCCGCATCCATACCGTACACTAATACCTGATCCAACACGGGATTCCACAATTTATCTCAGAACCGTATCCGTACATCGAATCCCATAGTTCTGCCTAAACTCACCAGAGCCATCCACATGGTCATCCATGACCTCAGCCACTCCTCGCAGCACAAGTTCTCACCCGCTAACCACAATTAAGGTTTACCTTTTTAATACTAGGGCTCCACAATCACACCCTATGGTTCAACCGAACCAAACAGCTCTCCGTAATATAAAATTCACAACCTGACCGACCCCGCGGTCTAGACATCGAATAGACATCAAATCTAATCCTACCATCCCATCAACGTGGGTTCCACCACTAGGTCATCGGCCAACTCCGATGAACCAACATCCCTCACACTAGAAACCACCACAAGGGTTCACATTTTAGACCATTACTCACATGAGGTTCCCCGAACCTGGCTGCACCTAGCAGCACAACAATCCAGTATCTCATGACCGAACCGACGGTCCCACTATACCAGTTCACCACAATCAACCCCACTTGGGTCGAATCACATTAACGCACGACGTATCGGGCCAAACACACTCCATCCACTATCCAAACCCAAAAACTATCTATCAGGTTGATAACGAATTGCAGCCCAATGAGACATCACACCCTCGACCTGCGCGCACAAATAGAGCAACCGTGCTCTGATACCAAGTTGACAGGACCCATCCCAATCCCCCCGGGATTACCGTGGAATGTGCCCTGCTCCCGTCCAACAAGGGGTGTCAGACAAGGGATAACCACGAGCCACTGCCCAAACAGGGCATCCAGAGTGCGCAAGGATCGATGGAGGAGGTGTGCAATGTCCCAGTCCCTGCTGCAATCGCATCCGTAATCAACCTGAAGGGCATTAAAACCAAAAGCTGTGAGTGGACAAAAACCAATAAGTTTACCAAATACATTTATAAGACATTTATGCCCTCCAATAAAAACGTATGCATGCCACCAAAAACCAGTAACCAAAACGTTTGCTCAACCGAGCCATTAGGGCCTTAGCCCAAAAACCGTTAACCAAAAACCAAGTGTGGGAACTCAGCCCAAAACCGTGGAATACCACCACCACATATTAAAACCATGTGGGTCACCACCCACGACCATAATTGAACATCAATTTAAAATCCGAAACCATTTAGGGTCCCTGACCCGACATACCATTTCACAACCAATAATCCATTTTTACCACATAACACATATCCAACCAATAAGCCATTTTATTCATTAATCCATATTTTACCATTACCATCACCAGCATCCCAGATGCTTAGCGTCCCAGACGCTAGACGTCCCTGACGTCATATCTCACGGTTTCATAAGCTACGCGTGCTGCCCGGGGTCTCTCCGGGTCCATATATCTGACATCCCTGATGTCTGACGTCCCTGACGTCAATCATAGCAATCCTGCTCCTGAGTCATCATACGGTCCGGCTGCTCCGTATAATGACCCCTCGCAGGCAATGCACCGTGACTTCCCCAGTGTCCCAGACATCTGGAGGAGACCATCATATATCCTTGTATCCAGATGGTATATGGAAAACAGTTTTATTAAATCCTTTTATCACATTATTACCATTGGGCCCTGCCCGAAATTTCCATAAAACCACATAATTCCATTTAGGGTCCCTGACCCAAAATCACCATTATAAAATATAGGGTCCCTGACCCGAAATCACATTTATTATCCAACTGGGCCTCATGCCCGATTTTATGAACCACTGGGCCCACGGCCCGATTTGTAAACCAACTGGGCCCGCAGCCCGACCTTATAAACCCGCTGGGCCCACGGCCCGAATTCACAAATCAACTGGGCCCCTGGCCCGATAATATAACTCAAATGGGTCTCAGCCCGATTTCATACCAACTGGGCCCCTGGCCCGATTTCATTAACCAACTGGGCCCCCGGCCCGATTCTCAAATGGACTCCAAGTCCGAAATTTCCAAAACAAGTGGGCCTCAAGCCCGAGTTCATATTTCCAATTTCAAAACCATTTCATCATATTATTTATTTAACCACAAGCACACAAAACCACAAATAAACCGTTAATCCCGATATACGTGAAATACGGAAAACACCTCGAAATACGTGCAACATATCCAAAATCAATGCTCACAAATACCATCATAGAAATCATGTATATAAACCATATAACACATTTAAGCATGCATAGGATTTATAAAACCAAAGTCCACTCACAGACCGTTTTAACCGTGTGCCTCGATATGCGTGCCACCGGCCCTCCCGGGCCACACCACTATCACCGGGACTCCCAATCCTGTCCAAATTACATTAGAGGGTTACTAACCTCATCATTAACATCCTATCAAAGTCCCGTAATTTTCCCGAATTTTTACTTATTTTTAAACTTAATTAAAAACCTTCGGACATCCCGAACACTATCGAGACGGTGTCCGATCGACACGAAACCAATTCCAAAATGTCCGTTACATTAAATGGGACAGAAATCATGTTGACCTCACCTCGAGATCCGTGCCCACGCGCCGTCACGCGCCGCCGTGAGTGGCTGCGCGTGAAACTCACGCGCCGTGAACAGTGTCACCATTCTGACCCGGTTGTCTGATAAACGGGTCACCGTGACCCGCGACCCAACCCGACTGGTTCTCAGCCATTACTCGACCATTTTCAATTCCGTTTGTTCCTACAAGATCGTCTCATCAATTCCAGTTGATCCATGCCTTAAAAACTGAGAAACCAATACGTTTGACTACCTGTTCGTGGAGGTGTGCAGACCGGCCACCTGCAACCGTCGTGCCTGCACGATCCCGGCCACCATTCCTTTCGAAAACGATCCCCAGAAGCTCGTCTCACCTTCTAGATCATCATCCTAATCACCAGATCGATCGAAACACGTTAAAACCCATCCTACCATTTTTGTACCCGAAAACAAACTCACGGGTTCGAGGCTTACCTCGCCGCCGTGGCTACCGCCGTGGTCACCAGCATGCCCAGTTCGACTCCAGGAACTCCTTTCACCCCTCAAACACGATCAAAACCAGTCCACACTGATTTTCCAATTTCTGAGTTTTCGGACCTCTCTGTTTTGTTTTGCCGCCGTCGTTCCTGCCGTCTCCGTCGCCTCCCGTCGTCTCTCAAGCCTCACCGTAGTCAATTCAAAATCCTCCGCACAGCCTCATGGTTACAGATGTGGTGGGGATGCGTAAGGGGGAGCCGTGTGCGGGTGTGCATGTGCACGGCTCTGTTTTCCGGTCACCACCGCCACCCACGGCGGTCACGCCGCCACGTGCGACACAAACTCCTCTCAGCCTCCCTGTGTTCTCTCACGGTTCCAAAAACAGAAGGGGTTGTGTGTGCATGTGTTTCGGGTGGGAGGAAAACAGAGTGAGAGAGAGATGAGTGTGATCAGAATTAAAGGAAAGGGAGAGATGAGATCAAAGGCCCAGATTTAATCTGAGGTTTGAATGGATGGTGAGGATTTAAGGGGAGAAAATGGATTAAATAATCCAATGGCCAACAAGGATCCAGATTTTAGGGAAGGTGGGGATGAGTGACACGTGGCCTACATCCAAGGGTCCAGATTCGTCAGTTACTGTTCACCTATTTAAATATTATTTTATTCCGAGTCTCGGTTAACCGTGTTTTACGTCCTTGACCATAACTTCGTCGTCGTAACTCCGATTTCGGCCTGCCGCCTGTCGTTGGATTCTTATCGACGATACCTACGTAACGGTCCTTGGCCCTCGCCCATCGGACCTCCCGGTCAGAAAGTCAACATTTGGCCCCTAATAAGCCAAATTACCAAAATACCCCTCAACTTCCAAACACCATAACTTTCTCTACGAATGTCGGAATCGAACGTGCCACCTGTCTATGAACTCGTGACGTCCCAAACTACGTCACGGTCATCGGTCAAAGTCCATTTGACCGCCCGAACAAAAAGTCAACATTTTGCCCACGACCAGGGGCAAAACGGTCATTTTGCACATTTTGTCCGATTCCGCCCTACTAACCACCGTTCAACCTCACTAATCAAGATTAGTCACTAAACTAATCCCGGAATTCGGGACGGGTCGTTACATCACGTTTGTTCTAGTGACTGGTGGACTTTGCTCGGCGCACGAATTCGCCGGGCCAACTTAAATGATGGGCCGGGCTCTTTGGGCAGCAGTTTCAAAGTTTTGCGTAATTTCTAGTGGAATTTTTGAATTTTCTCGAAAAATAACCTTTCCCGGCAGATATGCATAATCCGCCGAACCAGGTGTTCAATACCAATCTTCATTTTTTCGTTCGGTAACGAGTGAATTTGAGAAATCCGACCGTTCAGATAGTGATAGTGTGTGTACAGACCTCGCCAGTCGAAAATGGTGACGTTTGGAGGGTTTAAGGGCCTCTGATCAACGACCGACGATTTGTTACCATCGATTCGTTTCGCATGGTAACCTATTGTCGGGACGTTGATATTCCGTGAAATTTTACGTACATGATCTCAGAGTCATTCTAATTATTCTAGACGGTTGAATCACTTGAACCATGAACAAAACATAGAGAAAATACTAAAACCATCAAATTCATTAGCACTTAGATCTTTTATAGGAATTTTCAATACTAATCTTCAATTTTTAGTTCGATCGCAATGGTAACGAGTGAATTTGAGAAATCCAACCGTTCAGATAGTGATAGTGTGTGTACAGACCTCGCCTGTAAAAAATGACGACATTTGGAGGGTTTAAGGGCCTCCGATCAACGATCGACGATTTGTTACCGTCGATTCATTTCGCACGGTAACCTATTGTCGGGACTTCGAAATTACGTGAAATTTTACGTACATGATCTCAGAGTCATTCTAATTATTGTGGACGGTTGGATTACTCGAACCATGAATAGAACATAGAGAAAATACTAAAACCATCAAATTCATTAATACTTAGAACTTTTATAGGAATTTTCAATACTAATCTTCATTTTTTCTTTCGATCGAAATGGTAACGAGTGAATTTGAGAAATTCGACTGTTCAGATAGTGATAGTGTGTGTACAGACCTCGCCTATCAAAAATGGCGACGTTTGGAGGGTTTAAGGGCCTCTGATCAACGACCGACGATTTGTTACCGTCGATTCGTTTCACACGGTAACTTATGCGCCGAGCCTCTGAGTCATTCTAATTATTGTGGACGGTTAGATCACTCGAACCATGAACAGAAACCAGTTGATGCACGGGGTCTTGCACGGCGAATCCATTGGATGCGTTTGCCCTTGTCATAAAATAAAATATCAAAGTTCCCAACAACTATACTTGAGGTGAATAATTATTGTATAATTAATATATGTTACATATGAAGATATATGCACTCAGTCGAATGTAAACATATATAAGCTATGAGTGTATAACCTAGCTATGAGTGTATAAATTACATTGTTGCTTAGTTAATGCCTATTGGCCGGGCGTTAAAATTCCGTGAAATTTTCTAGACACGATCTATGAGTGTAACCTATCTTGAGTTTAATAATTATAGTATATAACCTATCTTGTAATTACATATGAGTATTAACGTATTTTACATATGAATGTATACTAGCCCAACTATGAACTTATGTAATTAATTAATAAGTAAAATTTCAAAAAAATACGATCTTGCATGGCGAATACACCATATGTGCCGAGCAATGTCTACCTGGCCCGGCGGATGTGCGCCGGGAAAGACCCTGTATATAATCTATGGTTGTATAACCTATATTGAGTGTATAATCTATGAGTGTATAACCTAGCTATGAGTGTATAAATTACATTGTTGCTTAGTTAATGCCTATTGTCGGGGCGTCGAAATTCCGTGAAATTTTCCGGACATGATCTTTGAGTGTATAACCTATCTTGAGTTTAATAATTATAGTATATAACCTATCTTGTAATTACATATGAGTATTAACGTATATTACATATGAATATATACTAGCCCAACTATGAACCTATGTAATTAATTAATAAGTAAAATTTCAAAAAAATACGATCTTGCACGACGAATACGCCATATGCGCCGGGCAATGTCTACCTGGCCCGACGGATGTGCGCCGGGTAAGACCCTGTATAATCTATGATTGTATAACCTATCTTGAGTGTATAATCTATGAGTGTATAACCTAGCTATGAGTGTATAAATTACATTGTTGCTTAGTTAATGCCTATTGTCGGGGAGTCGAAATTCCGTGAAAATTTTCAGACATGATCTATGAGTGTATAACCTATATTGTAATTACATATGAGTATTAACGTATATTACATATAAATATATACTAGCCCAACTATGAACCTATGTAATTAATTAATAAGTAAAATTTAAAAAAAAATACGATCTTGCACGGCGAATACGCCATATGCGCCGGACAATGTCTCCTTGGCCCGGCGGATGTGCGCCGAGCAAGCCCCTGTATATATTTTTTATATTTTACATATATCTTATTTTAATTTATATACATTCCATAGGAACATATAAAAATATCATTAATATATGCATTAACTAAGCAACAATGCAATTTATATACATTCCATACTTATGGTGGGTAGACAACATTTAATCAATGTCGGTTTCACTATCCCCCTCCCAATCACCCTCATCATCTGAGCTATGCAGACTAATCCTATCCTCCGCGTCACTTTCATTTGGTTCTAAGGTACCGAGATCAATAAAAATACCATCAATCGCAACTGGCGGGGTGAGGTCGTCGGTTTGAACTCCTTCCACGTTTATGGTGTGTGCTGAGAAATCCTCCTGATAAACAAAATCGTCATTTTCCGTTTCTCCACCATCTTCACGGTGCCGGTTCTCCAAGTCCCAAATGTTTTTATGTTTCACCGTCTCAACTACTTTCCAACCAGCACCAGCTTTTGCATCATCAACGTAGAAAACTTGTTTCGCTGTACTAGCGATGATGTATGGATCACTCTCAAACCACCGGATGTTTGTGTTGACAGAGGTAGATAAATGATCTTTGATGATCCTTCTCGGTATACTTAGGTTAGTATCAAACCAATGACACTTGAACAAGACAAAAATTTGCCGGTCCGCATAAAATACCTTCACCACACTTAATAATTTACCGTAAAAGCCTGTATCAGCATTCAATCCATCTCCCGGCACGAATACCCCACTATTTTGAGTAGACAACCTGTCATCACGTTCTGCGCAGGCGAACTTAACTCTGTTGATGTAACAACCAGTGTATGTTTCTCCTCGAAATGTACCAATTGCAAGCTGCATCAATTCTTTGCAGAACTTGGGCGAGTTGTCATGTTTCAACTGTGACATATGAAAGGAAAACACACATTTTTACACTGTTTCACTTAAAAGTAATTTGATACAATATTTGACTTACATATTTGGAAAAACCAAAGTGGAAACAATTATTTGTCCATTTCCTTCCCAATTAGAAGGATATTGAGCTTTCATCAATGCCTCGTGCTCTTCATGGAAAGGCCAGACTTCGTCACAATTGTTCAATATGAACCAATGCGCCACTTCCATGTCACTATCAGTAAAAGGCTTTGAGATTGGACCATTCCCGAACAGTTTTGCGGGTTGGGAAAATACTGATAAGGGCTCTTCATGTTGACCACCATCGTTATTTTACGGGGCCTTGTTGAAAGAAGTTTCAACATTTCGAAGTACATTACGCAAAATGTAAGTGACTTTTTTGCAATGTATGCCTCCGCTATAGAGCCTTCAGGACGTGTCTTGTTGCAGACATATCTCTTGTAGGTACCTAACATTCTGCAACAACATAAACAAAGTGATTCAAATATAAACAGTTTATTAAGGACATAGTCACAATATTAGGAATAGTTTATACCTTTCGATTGGGTACATTCAACGAAATTGAACTAGGTCGGCTAAGATTGCCTCGTCTGGAAGATGTATTAGTAGGTGAACCATTACATCAAAGAAAGCTGGTGGGAATATTTGCTCAAGTCGACACATAATATACACAATATTCACTTTAATTGCTTCGAGGTCCACCTTCGCTAGTGACTTGGCACAGAGTAGCTGGAAAAATTTAGACAAGTAAACTACCGTCTCAACAACTTTAAGCTACAAATAAGGCCGAATGCCAATAGGAATGAGTCGTTGTAATAAAACGTGGTAGTCGTGACTTTTTATGCCAGATAGGGTGCTGCCATCAGTGCTAATATTTCAGGAGATGTTTCCTGCATTACCATCGGGAAATTTCACACTTTACAACCACTTAAATTTTTTTTTCTTATTTTCTGGGGTAAATGTATAACCTGGATGGGCCATACTGTATTTACCGTTCACAACTTTTGGCCACAAATGTGGCCGAATGCTCATTTCTTGCATATCCAGACGAGTTTTTTTGGTGTCTTTTGACTTCCCCTAGATAGGTAAAATTGTTCCGACAAGACTCTCAACAACAATTTTCTCAATATGCATGAGATTCGCGATGTGCTTAATTTTCAATTTCGACCAATACGGCAACCGAAAAAATATACTTTTCTTCGTCTAGTTTTCTTGTTCGGCAGGTTTTGGGCCTTTTGTAATGAAAGTGGGAATACTGTTTAAGATGTCCAGTATCTCTTCGCCGGACCTCTCTCTTGGTCGTGTCCGTAACTCAGTTTTACTATCGAATGAGTCAGACTACATACGCCATCGATGAACCCAGGGTAAAAATCTTCTCGCGCCCAAATAACATACCTTAGATGCGTGCCAAAAGGATGTTGTGTCTGGTCCGCATGTCGGACAAGCAAAATAACCCTTGGTGCTCCATCCCGCGAGCATCCCATAAGCAGGAAAATCATTAATTGTTCACATTATAGCCGCGCGTAGAGTGAACATTTCTCCCCTGAACTTGTCATAGGTTCGGACACCATTTTCCCATAAATCAACAAGCTCATCAATCAAAGACCGTAAATAAACGTCGATTGAATTACTTGGTGATTTGGGCCCCGGTATTAATGTACTAAGAATTGTGAATTCGTTTTTCATGCATTTCCAAGGTGGCAAGTTATACGGAACTAAAACTACGTGCCAAGTGCTATAAGGTCTTGCAAAACTTTCAAAAGGATTAAAACCGTCAGTAGAAAGTCCTAATCTGACATTTCTTGGCTCCGATGCAAAATCAGGATACGTCTTATCAAATTCCTTCCATGCATCTCCATCGGCTGGATGCCTTAGTGAATCGTTATCAGTACGTTCATCTTTGTGCCACCTCATATCACGAGATGAGTGAGAAGACATGAAGAATCTTTGTAATCTTGGTTTCAGTGGAAAATAGCGTAACATCTTATTCAGAATCTTATTCGTTCAAAACCTAGGCTCATTGCACACAGGACATTTGTCGAGTTGCTTGAATTCACCGTAAAACAATACACAGTTGTTCGTACATGCGTGAATCTTGACATACCCTAAACCAAGATCCTTCAAAAGCTTTTTTGAGTTATAATGATCTTTAGGGAGACTGTTATCTTCAAGGAGCATTCGGGTGATGATGTCCATCATGTGATCAAAATGCTTGTTCGTTTGATTATACTCAACTTTCACGTGCATCAACTCCGCAACTGCCCCTAGAACCAAAAAGGATTTACAACCAGGGTATAATTCGCGCTGAGCATCTTTCAATAACCTTTCATAATGAAGATCTGACTGTTTGGGTTGAGACCTAGGGGCATCCGCATACATAGCATCAGATGCAGGGGGAAAAATATCGGTTAATATCTCAACAAATTGATCATTATCACACCGATTATCATCTCGAGGGTTCCCGTGAACTGACGATGTCGATGCAGAAACATTCGGTTCCCCGTGATAAATCCAATTAGTGTAGTTATGTATGATCCCGTTCCATTCTAGATGCAAATGAACATCACTCAGCGACATCCAACAACAGTTGTTACATTTACGACACAAACATAATATGCGCCTTGGATCACTATAGTGAGTCCGTGCAAAAGCGATGAAGTTGTCAATCCCATCCAAATACTGATCAGGAGATCTATCCAACATTTGTATCCAGTCTCTGTCCATTGTGCCTGCTTCCACAAAATAGAATCAATGTAAGTAGATAATTATAATGTTTGAGACTCAATCACTTCATATAAACTCGCTCGTCTCCTTATGCCTCCGGTGATTTGGCCATATCCCATTCGAGAGTGCACGTTTTGTGTTGTATAGTTTGTGACCTACGAGGCGAAGTTTAGACCGAGAGAAATTTCGGTAGCATCACCCTACAGTTCTCCAAATACAAGACATAGATATTTCAAACTAATATCTAATATGCATTCAGAGAACAATAAGGGGATATAAACCAAATTTCCCACGATCCAAACCTAATCACATAGCCACCAAACTATACAACACATAGTTGTGCACTCCCAAACTGTCCCGATAAATGGACAATTCAAGAGTCAGTCAATCAATCCGATTCACTGACTCTCAAACGGGTCTAAGGTTTTCTATCGAATTTCAATATACAAAGTTAATCAGGTTGATTAGCTTTGAATTAATGGATAAACCACAATTCCCTAACACAATAATATTCAGATTTTTAAGTATTTTCCACAATATATCACAATTTTCAAACATAATTAAATACAAGTTTTTGAACAAAAATTAAATTGAGAAGTAAAGCTACACATACCTTTTATAAGTAATCCTTCAAATTAACAACAAATTACCTAAAAAAAAATTATTTTAGATTATAATAAATATTAAAATCACAAAAAAAAAAAATCAATAAAATCATTAATTTTACCTTAGGTGAAGTAGTGATGATGAAATAATGATGAAATGATGATGATATTATGTAGAGGTTGTGAGAGTAAATGAGAGAGAGAATACATGTGAAAGTTAATGAGGAATGAGGAAGAAGATGAAGAAATGAATCCGATCTGCACTAAATGCAGATGATACTTTTGCCCATCGCATGGTTCGTCGGGCTCGCTTTAATGACCCGCCGGGCAACAAAATAGCGCCAACTCGTCTTCGTGCCAAACGTTTTCCTGCCGCGGGCCGCCGTAAACACTTGGCCCAGCGAATCGGATTCGCCTTTAATAATAGCTGACCCAACGAAGTTTGACCAGTCGCCAGGCAAATGCCTACCTTTTACGCGCTAGGAGAACCCGTGTTCCCGCTCAATGTTTGCCCGTCGAGTCTCTCATAGTCCGCCGGGCAAAGCCCCATTTACCGGCGAATCAAGGTGCGCCGGACAAAAGTTAGACGGGTAAGGCATATTTTCTTGTAGTTTGTGGGTATGTGGAAGAAAATACAACCAAAGAATGTCCTTATGATTAGGGGTGAGTATAAATCCGTTGAAATCGAAGACCTATTCGATTCAATCCTTTATTAGTACTTTGGTTTGAATTTGACCGAATAAAAGTCAAACAGTTTGAAAATTCAAACGTAGTAACAGTTTGGTTCAGAATTTTCATTTTGAAAACAGTTGAATTTGAAACCGAATTGTTAAAGTTTTTATTTATTTATATTTGTTATTTAATATTTTCCATTCTATAATATGTTAATGTAAGTGTTCAATATATATCCTACCTTTTTTAATCATCGCCTATTTGTACTTTCGAATTTGAATTATATTTAAATGTAACCGAGCATATTTTGAGGCTTAAAATGTTGAAAATTTTAATTTTTGATATGCATGAATGAAATATTCATGCGAATAAATGAAATCTTAATGTAAGTAAATAAAATTTTGATGAGAATGGGGGAATTTTGAAAAAAAAAATATATTTTACTGGAGCGTTTTTAGTGAGCAAATTATATGAATATTTTATGCCTAAACCATTAAAACCGATCCAAATCTAACTACTGATAATTGTTTGGGTTTGAAATAAATCAATTCTATTTTTTTGAAAATTCAAAATGTATCAAACTATTAAGATTTTAACGGTTTAGATTTGAAATTGGATGATATCAACATCAATCCAAATCATGCTTACCCATACTTATGATAATAAAAAATAAAGAATCAGATAATGATGATTGTTTTAACAATTGAAAAATGTTACAATAATTAAATATTTATATTTTTTATTTCATTCTCCATTTGACATTTTACCCTTAGTATATTAGATTATATTTTCTTTAATATTGTTAACAAAATATACCAACTTAGAGGTGATACTCCTTCCATTCTCTGCATGCCACATGCTTTTCGTGGATACCTATAAAAGAGGATAGATTGGTCATTGACCAGGGATGAGCACTAGTGTGGTGCCTCTGACACCCAATTCAGTATATAGGTCGGTATGTATAAGAATTATGTGGTAAATAGTGGTTTTGACAGAATAACGGTAAATAGTGACTCTTAGTTACCTTTTTGGGAAATGTACCTCCCTTTTGTATTGTTATTGAAGGGAGGTTTGATGAAGAGTTTTGATATGAGATAAATGCACCTATACTTTGGTGCTAACACGGGCATACAAATAGATGATAGAGATATGTTCATGTGTTAGTGTGTGGTTAGCCCTTGTTAGGGTTGATTGGTTATATGGGCTTGTGCCTATGTAGGATTGGGCCTTTGTTGATTTCGTCCCAAATTGTTGGCCAACTAGCCTATTGGATGGGTTTGCCGACGTAGTTCAATAGGTGTTCAACTAATGACCAATGCATGTAGCCTTTGTTGCATTTAGATAGGTTATCATGTGGAAGATCAGTTGGTGAATTGTTATCGGGTATTTCAAATAGCCTGGGAAGGTGTATGTTGGGCTTCACGTAGGGCGCATGGACACGTGTGTGGCCGTTGAATGTTGGAAACATGTCTCTTGGTGGGGTATTTGTGTTTTTTCTATGTCGACGTTTCGTTTTTGCACCTGAGACCTCTATAGATAGTCCATGTGTTTGCTCTCAATTTTCACTTTTTACTTTGTGGAGCTTCTGTCAAAGTGAAAAGACAATTTTTGGTAAGAAGTTTACGGTGGTCAGTACGGTAGTGAAATTTCTGGTGAGCTAAGTCTACCATGTAAAAACATGGAACATTTTTTCCTTGTTGCTTTTGAATCAAAGTTGTGTTTCTTGATGAACTAGTGAAAAATTGGCGATCAGATTGTGGTTGGATCCGTTTTGGCATAGTGTTCAGTCGGTCATAGTCGTTTTTCCCTTTCTTTTTTTAGATTGTCATTATATCATCATACCAGCCATGGATTATCAATCTAATAAAGTGAAAACTATGACGAGGCAGGCAAGACGAAAAATTGATCGGTGTAGTCAAGTGGTTGGTTAGAGTTTGGCGAGGAAAATCCAAACTGGAAACAAGTTTTTTTTTTCATTGGTAAAGGATGCAAAAGTACTCAAGTGTCTGACCATCCTGAAGAGGAGACTGAAGAGAAAAGGTAGATGAGGGCTTGGTTTGAGGGTAGAACTTACCAAACTGAAGCTCATCCCTATGTTAGAATTTTGAAGAAGTGGTGGATCAGTTGGAGGGGGAGAATGAAGTTCTATCTGCCCAAGCTCTGAAGATCAAAAGTGGTCGGCATAGTGGTAAGGTTAATGTTATCAATAAGCCGGGGGTAAGGTCCTTCCTGGAGACGTGGTCACGGTTGTCCCTCTAAAAGAGGCTGAGTTTACAGTGGATGAGCTGGTTAGCCAAGAGACACATATAAGGCTGGATAAGTGGCGTTCCTTTTGGAATAGTCCAAATGAAGTGCAGATCGAGATGGTGTACGATGCCAAGGCACTAAATGACCCTCCATCGGGATATACGCTCTTCTACCTAGAGTTGTTTATGCCCGGTATGTAATTTAGCTTTTATCCGTGGTTGAAGATAATTGTGAGGAGGATAGAGGTGGCACTTAATCAGCTTAATCTGAATGTGTTGATTATGCTCATCATCGTGTATGCTGCTTTTAAGAGGGCAAGGAAACTTGAGCCAACTTATATGTAAAGACTTGAAAATTTGGATATGAAAATTTTGGGAAATTAAAAAGAAATTGATGATTTTGCCCTTGTAGGTCAAAACGTTAACTTTTTCTCCAAATACTATTTGGACTTGTCGTGAGGACCGTTGCGTAAGTTCGAAGCCCTGAGTCTGTAGACAGGTGGTATGTCAGGACCGGAGATCGGATAAGGTTGTTACGAGTCTGGAATTATCAAGGGTGTTTTTGGTAATTTGGTATTAGGAGCATTTTGGTAATTTCACAAGTAAAGATATTTTGCTGATTTTATGAGATGGTGACAAGTGTCCTTATCTCTTCCTGTTTCCCTTATCTCTTTGTGCGCACCAGCATAGTGTATGTGTGTGTGTGTGAGAGAGAGAGAGAGAGAGAGAGAGAGAGAGAGAGAGTTATTTTTGTGTTTGTGCGTTGTGTGTTTTTAGTGTTAGACCCGAAAACTAAAATCGTGAAGAGAAGAAAAACTGAGAGAGAATGAGAGAGAAAGAGAGGAAAAGAGCGAGAAGAAGAAGCAGAAAAAGAAAGAAAGAGAGAGAGAGAAGAGAAGGAATGACTCAAAAATTCCCAAACCTAGAAACCTAATACACGGCCCGTGTGCCATGGAACTAGTTCTCAAGTTTTGATGTTGGAAGCTTCCCATTAAGGATGTTAAGGGACTCCTAGGACCCATATGAGCAAAGCCGATCCAAATTTGGATGTTGTTAACACTAGAAAGATGCAGAAATGACATTCGAACCATGACCGAGATTCAAACATGAGTGTCTTTGATTTCTAGCACGACTTACCTAGTTTTGAGACCATATTTCTATTTTTGGCTGTCATTAGGCAAACTTTAACAACTGGAATGTGAAACTTGGATTTGAACCGACTTTTCATTCAGGCGGTCAAATGGACTTTGGCCATTGACTGTGACGTAGTTCGTGACGTCACGAGTTCATAGACGGGTGACACGCTCGATTCCGACGTTCGAGGAGGAAGTTATGACGTTCGGAAGTTCTAGGGCATTTTGGTAATTTGGGCCAAAAGTTGACTTTTGAACCGACAGGTCCAATGGCCGAGGAGTGAAGACCGTTACGTAGATCGGGACGATACGAATCCGTAGACAGGCGGCACATCGAATTTGGACGTTCGACGACGAAATTATGGTTCACGGAAGTTCCCAGTTACTATTCATAATAACACATTTTTCGAGGCAAGTGGAATTAGGTGGGGCCCAGGGTTTTCTCAGTTGCCCAATGGATGAGTGACAAGTGTCACTCATCCACTGGCCAACATTTTCATTCATGCATCTCCCCTCTGATTTCTATCGATCATTTTCCATTTCCAAACCCACCTAAACCGATCAAAACTTCCACCCCAAACCCAAACCAATCTCCCTTATTTTTATCTGTGACGCCCTGAGAGTGAGAGGAGTGAAGATTGACGACGGTGGCAGGCGGGAGGCGACGCCACCGTGGACGGCGGCCATGGACCGAGAAGGTACTCGGTTTGAGTTTTTTTTCCATGTTTTATCGATTTAATGATTATGGGACGATTTGGATGGTTTGGTTGATTTAAATAGGTTGCTTAGAGAGTTTTAAGAAGGTTTGTATGGTGGTTGGGCGACTGTGGAAGCCATGGAAGGTTTTGGGAAAAATGAACCATGAGGTTCAAACTTGAACCATAGATTTTGGACGGTTTTTCTTAGGTTTAGGGATTGGGTTAGATAGGAATTGAGAAAAGAGGAATTTTAGAATTGAAATGGAGGTAAACGGACGAAAATTAAGGGAGGAAATGAGTCGAACCGGTCACGCCGGTCAGAACCGGCCGTCACAGGGACAGGGATGATCCACAGTAGCCGGCGCGTGGGCCCACGCGCAGGCCAGTCCAGGGGCACGTGCGAGCACGTGAGAAGGAATTTGGGAATCGTTCCAACATATGAAATCATCTATTCGATGTAACGAACATTTTGGGATTGGTTTCGTGTCAATCGGACATCGTTTCGATAGGTTTCAGGCGGTTCGAATGTTTAGGTTCGGTTTTAAAAATAGTTAGAAAATCGGGAAAATTATGGGACTTCAATGAGAGGTTAATGAGGCTATTATTAACCTTCTATTAGGATTTGGACAGGTTTGGGAATCCCGGAGACGACGGTTGACCCGGGAGACGGTTATGGCGCGCGTATCGAGGCGCAGCTTCGGACGGTCTGTGAGTGGACTTGTTTTATGAATTCGATGCATGCATAAATGTTTTATAATTGTTTTAGAATATATTTTGTGATGCCATGAGTGCAATTGTTTGTGGTAGCTTAGGATCGACATAATTACACGTTTTTCGAGGTTTTCAACTTTATGTCGTACCTTCGCGTACCGTGTTTTCAATAAGGGTTTAATAAACGGATTTTGGATTTAGAAATATGAAATCGGGCACGAGACCCATTTGATTTACAACTCTCGAACTTGGAGTCCATTTGAATTGATGAGGAATCGGATCGAGGGTCCGTTTGTGTTATACGATCGGGCTGGGGGCCCAGTTGGTTTACGATTCGGGTTTGAGGCCTAGTTAGTGATACTATCGGGCTTGATGTCTCGTTGATTTATGATATCGGGCCTGAGACCCATTTAGTTGAGTATCCGGGCTTGAGGCCCTGTTGATGGTGAAATCGGGCTTGAGTCCCAGTTCAGTTTATGAAATGAGAATTCGGGCATGAGACCCTATTGAACTGTGGATTTAGGCCGAGCCCTGTGAAATAGATTTGAATCGGATTCGAGGAATCCTATTGAAATGAATCGGGCAGGAGACCCAATTGAGAAATAAGTTTTGAGAAAGAAAGAGAAAAAGAAAGAAAGTATTTGAAATGAATGAACCCTCCATATGTTTATATGGTCTCCTCTAGCGTCGACCTGGAGAGTCACGATCCACATACCAGAGTGGGTATCCCTATAGGGATCCCGTTCCAGGAGTGGTGGTTACTATATTATGTTGTGGTCCCGGACCAGATTTCAGAGAGATATGTGGACTAGATCCAGAGAGAGAGCACGGACTAGATCCATAGATTGAGCCTCCCAAATGGAGATTCCTGGGAGAAGACTCGGAGTGAGACCCCGAGTAGTGTGTACACTAGTATAGATTTGATATCGTGACTATATCAGGGATGTGTTCCCTAGGGGCTGTGTGCCCCGAGTTGGCATCTTCTCTGGAAGTGCTTGTGATGGGTTATACGTACAAGTACGTATGAGATTTTATGGAAAAGTGATTTGAGGGCGGAGACCCTGTGTTTTATGATTTAGAAAGTGATTTGGGGCAGAGACCCCGTATTCGATGTTTTGAGAATGGTTTTGGACTGAGACCCACGTGATGTGAATTGGGCTGAGTCCCTATTGTTTTGATTTCTGTATTCCATGTTTTAGATTGTGATTTCGGGTAGAGGACCCAAATGGATTTACGGTTCATGACGGTTTATGGGAATCGGCATGAACCTTTGAAAGGTGTTTGTGGGTCATGACGGTTTATGGGAACCGGGCATGAACCCTAGAATGATTTCAAGAATATGTTTGATAAATTGAATGATTTTATGAATGTTTTATTGAACGGTTTTTGGAATGCATGCGTATGTTTTTATGAAGGGCATAAATGTCTTTGTATGAAAATGTTTTTAATAAATTATTATTTTGTCCACTCACAGTTTTCGTGTTTTAATGCCCTTCAGGTTGAACGCGGATGCGGGCTGTAGCAAAGACGAGACATCACTCCCCTCCTCCTACGATCCTGACGTACTCTGACAGCCCCGACGAGGGCTAGAGATGGAATTTCCCTGGTCTGACACTTCGTTTCAGACGGGATCAGGCGGGTCCCACATTAATCCCAGGGGATTCGGGGCCGGTCCAGACAAAGTGGTATCAGAGCACGTTTTGTTCGTGGAGTACGCGCAGGTCGAGGATGTGATGTCTCTGAAGTTGTAACAGCCCGTCATCAACCTGATAGTTAGGGTATGAGTACGAGGATTTGGTAGAATCGAACCTCAGTTAGTTGAGGTGTGTCACGTGATACGTTAGTTTGAGTTCCGATTGGCATTCCATGTCGTGCATGCCACGTGTTTCGATGTTGGATCCCGAGTAGGATCAGTGTTCGTGTGAATCCGACGGCTTAGTGGCGTAGTGTCACTGGTGAGTAGGATCCAGTGGATCAGAGAGCTCGTATGACGACTTGAGAGTCGTGGCCGCTCGACAGCGGGTCGTATCGGGTAGAGGTGTACGGAGTCATACCAGTGTGGTAAGAGGTCAGGGTTGCGCGATTTACGATGACCCTATACGACTACAGTCATGACTGTTGGGAATGGGAACGTTTGACCCTATTTGGCATAAGAGGCCATGTTTCAGTGTGTCGAATTCTTGTGGTATGTCGACTGGTAGGAGACGCCGGAGTGGTTGTTGTGTGACACGATAGGTGACGATCGCGACGTGTGGTCGTTGTGCAGTGTTAGGAACGGAGTATGGCCGAATGCTTGTGGAGGCCAGCGGCTGAGAGCCGTATAGTTACGAGAGGACGAGATCCTCAGTGTGTAGTTTTGGCTGGTTTGGTACCAGTATTGGAATACGACGACTCTTCGGAGTCGAGATCGAAGGATCGGTCAGGATGGTAGGGCTGTAGTGGGCAGCCGGGTTTGTGATAACCCTAGTAAGTAATTGATTGGACAAGTTACCAGGAGTGTGGTACTTGTGATCGGATCCAAAAGTGGACCGATTAGTGGATGTTTCGTGTAGAGCGTTTGGTACCGGCGGTGAGACTACCGCATGGATTGGGAGTCTCGATAGCAGAGTGTTTGTGGGTTTGGTCTACACGAGGTTGTGGCAGACGCTGCTATCGATGGACATAGTCGAGTTTTATCGAGTTGGATAGGCTCAGGTTGCCGTGGCGATTGTGAAGATAGGATTCGTCAGTCGTGACGATGATACGAGGTGCGTGAAGGACGCAGAGTACAAGCAGTGATTCTGGATTCGACTCGGTGACGGCTGAGTCCGATCGCAGAATGAAAGGTTGACATTGGGCGTTGGCACACTTGCCACGCTTTAGCGAAGGTGATGATTATAAGTGGGACAGAGAGAATCCCGAGTGGCTCAGTGCGAGGTACGGGAGTACTTGGTATGGAGACCAGTTTCCCCCAGTGATGGAGATTAGTTTCCTCAGTGATGGAGACCAGTTTCCCCGTGGTGGAGGCCAGTTTCCTCAGTGATGGAGACCAGTTTCCATGGTGTTGGTGATCAGTTTCCCCAGTAATGGAGACTAGTTCCCCCAGTGCTACGAGATTGAGTCGCGAGGGTGTACTCAGAAGTATGGAAGTGAAAAGTGAGTTACAGACGCGTGGATGGTGTCCGATGGAGTTGAGGACTTGAGAGTCCATTACGGATTAGTTTTGGTTAACTACGGTTGACCATACCTCCTGAGTGAGGACATGGCACTTGTTTGCCTATAGAGCGTTAGTAAGTTCGGGTGTTGAGTGAACTCAGTGATTGGAACATCGAAATCAAGAGAAGTTGTGTTTGGGACGTTGAGAAGAGTGATTGATTCCGCTTTGGAGATAGATATTCCAAGGTCACCGAGTGTGACTCCCTGGTAGGTGGTGCTGAGTGTCAGAGGATGACATGGGATGAACATGGATGTCACCATCTTGGATTCGTTCCTGGGTAGGACGATGAGGAATGTTGTGACAGCTAGGAGTCCAAGAGGATGTCTGAACCGAATACCTAGGCTGTGGGTCAATTTGATTGACTTGAAGAGAATATGGTATTTAGCGTCACAGGATGTGACGAGTGAGTGTCCGGGGTGTTGGACTAATGTTCGTCTGGTGACGGACGTTTGGGGTCCGGACCATGGTTGGAGTGCGGACGGTAGTTTGTGGTTGGACGTTGCCAGAGAGCAGTCCTTGTGTAGGTCGGGGGCACCCCGATGTTGAGGTGATGTGGGTGCACCGGTGTGTTGTGCACCTTGGACAATGGGATTGACTACAGTCATTTGGTATGTCGGGTTGAGAGTGCCCGAGATTACGAGTATGCTGTAGTTTGGATAAAGTCCTAGATGGGCGTAAGTAGCGATCGGAATGGATTCGATAAGTGACAGTTTGGAGACTCGAGGTGATTCTGGATGACAAGCGGTATCACTGAGTGATGCGAGATGTGATGCGAGGACTCGAGAACGAGTCGAGATCAGAGTAGCGCAGTGAAGCGCAGTGGAGCTGGGAATTGTCGGCTGGTCACGAAGGCGTGACATATCGTGGTAACGAGTTGATAGGTATCCGATGAGTTCGGATAGGTATAGATTGTTGGGACTCTAAGAAGAGTCAGTTTTGGGGAATAGGAAATTGAGAGAGTTGACTCATACGAGCTGTTAGAATTAGTTTGGACATAGGTCTGAGGATGACCTGTGAGTTGGGATTCGTGCCATTGTGAGGGCAGGATCTACAGAATGTTGTCAGATTGGATGCTGAGCAGGATGCCAGCTTGGCTGTGATAGCCCTTAGTGGGGATGCGTTTCTGTCTGACGACTGCAGGATGGAACGTGTCAGAATGTTAGACTGAAAAGTCGTTTAGATATCATCTTGGTATTGCTTACCTGTCTACGTGAGTAACAGGCGAGAACGACGAGTGTCGATGTTCTGTCTCGAGTGAGACATACGAGGAGACGTGTAGATGTCGAAAATGAATTGGAGCTTTGGAGGCTCCGATGACGATACGTATGAAGTACAGGACTTATGATTACGACTTGTGTGTTGGACGTGTACTGCTACACGAGTATTCTCGTGTGGGTGCAACGATCCGTTTCGAGGAATAAGGTTGGATTCCACAATTTAGTTGTGGAATCGGGTCAATTTGAATTTCGAGGACGAAACTCTTTAAGGGGGGAAGATTGTGACGACCCGTCCCAAATTAACAGGATTAACTAAGGATTAATTACAAATTAGCGAGGCTAATCAGATATTAGAAGAGGATTAGCGGACGTTCGGGCGAAATGACGATTTTGCCCTTGGAATGGACAAATCACTGACTTTTCATTCAGACGGTCAAATGGACTTTGGCCATTGACTGTGACGTAGTTCGTGACGTCACGAGTTCATAGACGGGTGGCACGCTCGATTCCGACGTTCGAGGAGGAAGTTATGACGTTCAGAAGTTCAAGGGCATTTTGGTAATTTGGGCCAAAAGTTAACTTTTGACCCGAGAGGTCCAATGGCCGAGGACCGAAGACCGTTAAGTAGATCGAGATGATACGAATCCATAGACAGGCGACACGTCGAATTCGGACGTTCGACGGCAAAATTACGGTTCACGGAAGTTCTCAGTTACTATTCACAATAACACGTTTTTCGAGGCAAGTGGAATGAGGTGGGGCCCAGAGTTTTGTCAGTTGCCCAATGGATGAGTGACAAGTGTCACTCATCTACTGGCCAACATTTTCATTCATACATCTCCCCTCCCATTTCCATCGATCATTTTCCATTTCCAAACCCACCCAAACCAATCAAAACATCCACCCCAAACCTAAACCAATCTCCCTTATTTTCATCTGTGAGGCCATGAGAGTGAGAGGAGTGAAGATTGACGACAGTGGCAGGCGGGAGGCGACGTCACCATGGACGGCGGCCATGGACAGAGAAGGTACTCGGTTTGAGTTTTTTTCCATGTTTTATCGATTTAATGATTATGGGACTATTTGGATGGTTTGGTTGATTTAAATAGGTTGCTTAGGGAGTTTTAAGAAGGTTTGTATGGTGGTTGGGCGGCTGTGGAAGCCATGGAAGGTTTTGGGGAAAATGAACCATGAGGTTCAAACTTGAACCATAGATTTTGGACGGTTTTTCTTTGGTTTAGGGATTTGGTTATATAGGAATTGAGAAAAGAGGAATTTTAGAATTGAAATGGAGGCAAACGGACGAAAATTGAGGGAGGAAATGAGTCGAACCAGTCACGCCGGTCTGAACCGGTCACGCCGGTCTAAACCGGCCGTCGCAAGGACAGGGATGATCCACAGTAGCTGGCGCGTGGGCCCACGCGCAGGCCAGTCTAGGGGCGCATACGAGCGCGTGAGAAGGAATTTGGGGATGGTTCCAACATACAAAATCATCTATTCAATGTAGCGAACATTTTGGGACTGGTTTCGTATTAATCGGACATCATTTCGATAGGTTTCGGGCTGTCCGAAAATTTAGGTTTGGTTTTAAAAATAGTTAGAAAATCGGGAAAATTATGGGACTTCAATGGGAGGTTAATGAGGCTATTAGTAACCTTCTATTACGATTTGGACAGGTTTGGGAATCCTGGAGGCGACGGTTGACCCGGGAGACGGTTATGGCGCGAGTATCGAGGCGCATCTTCGGACGGTCTGTGAGTGGACTTGTTTTATGAATATGATGCATGCATAAATGTTTTATAATTGTTTTAGAATATATTTTGTGATACAATGAGTGTAATTGTTTGTGGTAGCTTAGGATCGACATAATTACACGCTTTTCGAGGTTTTCGACTTTATGTCGTATCTTCGCGTACCGTGTTTTTGATAAGGGTTTAATAAACGGATTTTGGATTTATAAATATGAAATCGGGCACGAGACCCATTGGATTTATAACTCTTGGACTTGGAGTCCATTTGAATTGATGAGGAATCAGATCGAGGGTCCATTTGTGTTATACGATCGGGCCTGGGGCCCAGTTGGTTTACGATTCGGGTTTGAGGCCCAGTTAGTGATACCATCGGGCTTGATACCCCGTTGATTTATGATATCGGGCCTGAGACCCATTTAGTTGAGTATCTGGGCTTAAGGCCCTATTGATGGTGAAATCGGGCCTGAGTCCCAGTTCAGTTTATGAAATGAGAATTCGGGCATGAGACCCTGTTGAACTGTGGATTTAGGCCGAGCCCTGTGAAATGGATTTGAATCGGATTCGAGGAATCCTATTGAAATGAATCGGGTAGGAAACCCAATTGAGAAATGAGTTTTGAGAAAGAAAGAGAAAAAGAAAGAAAGTATTTGAAATGAATGAACCCTCCATATGTTTATATGGTCTCCTCCAACATCGACCTGGAGAGTCACGATCCACAGGCCAGAGTGGGTATCCCTATAGGGATCCCGTTCCAGGAGTGGTGGTTACTATATTATGTTGTGGTCCCAAACCAGATTCCGGAGAGATATGTGGACTAGATCCAGAGAGAGAGCTCGGACTAGATCCAGAGATTGAGCCTCCCAGACGGAGATTCCTGGGAGAAGACTCGGAGTGAGACCCCGAGTAGTGTGCACACTAGTATAGATTTGATATCGTGACTATATCGGGGATGTGTTCCCTAGGGGCTGTGTGCCCCGAGTTGGCATCTTCTCCGGAAGTGCCTGGGATGTGTTATACGTACGAGTACGTATGAGATTTTATGGAAAAGTGATTTGAGGGCGGAGACCCTGTGTTTTATGATTTAGAAAGTGATTTGGGGCAGAGACCCCGTATTCGATGTTTTGAGAATGGTTTTGCGCTGAGACCCACGTGATGTGAATTGGGTTGAGTCCCTATTGTTTTGATTTCTGTATTCCATGTTTTAGATTGTGATTTCGGATCGAGGACCCAAATGGATTTACGATTCATGACGGTTTATGGGAACCGGTATGAACCTTTGAAAGGTGTTTGTGGGTCATGACGGTTTTTGTTAACCGGGCATGAACCCTTGAATGATTTCAAGAATATGTTTGATAAATTGAATGATTTTATGAATGTTTTATTGAACGGTTTTTGGAATGCATGCGTATGTTTTTATGAAGGGCATAAATGTCTTTGTATGAAAATGTTTTTAATAAATTATTATTTTGTCCACTCACAGTTTTCGTGTTTTAATGCCCTTCAAGTTGAACGCGGATACGGGCTGTAGCAGAGACGAGACATCACTCCCCTCGTCCTACGATCCTGACGCACTCTGACAGCCCCGACGAGGGCTAGAGATGGAATTTCCCTAGTCTGACACTTCGTGTCAGACGGGATCAGGCGGGTCCCACGTTAATCCCAGGGGATTCGGGGCCGGTCCTGACATTAACAATAGAAAATCTATAAAGGATAATAGACCAAAGTAAGGTAACCTTAATATTTTCACCAAGCTTCAGTAGAAGTGGGTCTCTCACTAAAAAGTGACGAACAAGACTTGAATGCTTAGCATTTGTGACGACGAAACCATTGCAGTTGTCTCCTGCATCGACTTGATCCACCTTGAGAATCATATCCGTTTCAAAATCAATGAGTCCCATGCCAAAATCGTTGATAATTTCAACCTTGTTAGAATCACGATTAGAGCCATCTTCACTGTTATCTATTTGGCGGTATATCCAAACGAGGACATATAATGATGATGATGAAGACGATAACAATGATCTCAATGAAGACCCTTGGTTTGATGGCCAAGTTGGATGATTGATGATGGTGAACACATTTGTAGCCAAAAAAATGTTCAAGTAGTTTTATACTAACCGATCTCCTAAGCACACTTTGGAAAATTTTGAAGCACTAATTCTGATAAGGAACTTTGGCTATGAATCTTGCTTGCTGGCTATGAATGTTGATGCATTATTTGGGAAAGTTTGTTTCCTTTTTGGTTAATTTGTTATTTCTTCAAGGGTAGCGGTTACTTTGTTATTCCTTCATCGTTAATTTGTCTTCATGGTTAACTTGTTATTCCTTCATGATTAATTTGTTAATTTGTTAATTTGTTTGTTCTTTAAAGAAAGTTGGATTCCTTCATGGTTAATTTGTTTTCTAATTGGAAATATTTTTTATTTGCAAGTAACAAGGACTCATGTAAGGTCGTAATCTAAAGGTTTGATGTTTGGTTTTAGTTTAATATTGTGTTCAAGCTTTGATGGTAATAACTACCAATATTTTAATCTTTATAATGGATAATACTAGTGTGAATCAAAAAAGTGTCAGTGCACCTTTAAATGATTCAGCTAATTCTCATATTGTACCCGTTGAGCATAAATTAACTAGTAATGTTTAGGTTTTTCTTGAGGTATCGTTCTCTGAAAGAAAATGGTAAACTTGAAATTAAAAACGGTGTTGCAGTATTTAAAGCTACATGTAGTATTTGTTAAGCTAAATTAGGTGGTACTCCCTCCCTTGAGACTAGTCATTTAAAACATCATTTTGAAAGGCATAAGACTACACAAGCTATGGTTAATTCTAGTCAAATGTTATTGGATGCTAATTCTACTGGAATTTGAAAAAAATTTCTTATGATATTATTGTTGCTCGTAAAGAAAATGCAAATTTTATTGTTAGAGCTGAATTGCCATTTTCATATGTTCATAATCATGATTTTAAAGGCATGATTCAGAGTGCTTCCAATCAGCAAATAGACACATTGCGACCGATCGTCAACATCAGAAGATGCACTTTCACGACCCTGATTAGCAAGTTGCCACATTGATCAGGAGCCACTCCCGAAGTCTCCTCAGACGTTTGTGTTCTAATCGGCAAGCAGGCACATTGCACTCGTCGGCAACATCCGACGAGTTACTCTCGCGACCCTGATCGGAAAGTCGACACATTGCGCCCGATCAGGAGGTGAACTCTTCTACTTACTGTAGGAACAATTGTAGTTGACCCAAGGTTGGGGACTGACTTAGAGCAGCTGACTATGTCACATTTCCTCTATCTAGTACTTGGGGGGCTACGAGGTACATCCCTTTGCTCGCTCGACACGTATCAGCCTAGGTTTCAAGTCCTTGATCGAGGAAATATACCTCACTCAAAGACTTAGAGGACTTATGTTGATACCATATCGACGTACCAGGATATATACGGGTAACATAGCCACCAATCGGTAGGAGCCTTGTCAGGAGGTAATGCCAGAGGATTAGTCGGCAAGCAATGCCAGATGTTTTAGTCGGCATGCAATGCCAGAGATGTCAGTCAGTAGGCACGCTCATGTACTCCACTCGGCAAGCTTGATCAGCACCCCTCGATCCGATCAAGTCACCTGTCAATACCAACTCCCTAACACACCAGGAAGTTGGTTGCCACGTGGAACATATGCCGAATCTTAGGGGCACGTGGATGCATCTCATGTTGCAATTTGAAACCTATTTCATACAGTGATCAACCACCAAATTCATGGCTACTATAAATACCCCTAGACCCTTTCATAAAGGTAACTAAATCTCTCATCACTTCTCTCTCTAGAAGGATACACAAGCTCCACTCAGCAGCCTTTGTGTTTTGATCTGCCTTTCAAGTGTTCCATACACTTACTAACTTAAGTATCAGAGCCTCTTAGGGTGGTACCCAACAGGCGCCCAGTGTTTCCTCTCTTCCTTGCAGGTCACTCGCCAAGTAGAAGTAGGAGATCAATCAGCACCCTCAACGGGTCCTAGATCCCCCAACGGGTCTCGTCACGTTAAGTCTATTTTTGGATCAAACATATATATATATATATATATTACTGTTGCATCATCGGTAGGAATGAGAACGGTTAAAATCATTGATTGATATTTAAAGTGGGTCCGACGTAATTTGATATCAACATTTGACAATTCGAAAAGAAAAAAATCAAGTGTGTGCAACATAATTTTTTAATCAAATTTTAAGTTTTTGTGAGGCGTGATGGGGCTGCTGGCAGAGCTGTATTTGGGGTTGGATTTTGAAAGTATTTGGAGAAAGCCCCACCGGAGGCTTGGGTGGATCTAGCCCCAAATTTTACCCATTGGAATTTTTTTTTTTATCCTTAGAGACTATATTATGGATAGTTTAGGGAGAATCTAGCTCCTATTGTGGGTGACCTTATGCTTATAGTACATGGCGTTGCAAAAGATCATAACATATTTTTTAACAAAGAATTTTTGTTCTGCCAAAAAATAATTACAATTATCAATTTTTTTGCCGCATGGACTTGTGTCACTAATTTATTTATTTATTTGTGCCACGTAGAGCTTATGTCACTAATTTTATTTTAAATAGTGGGCCCTAAAAGTGACACATCAATATTTAATATATTTCTTAGTGGAATAATTAGTGGTAGAGCCAAGTTATTAAGTTTTAAAGAGTTTGATGTACGTAGATGTAACAATTAAAAAGTTAAATATAAATTTGAAACATGGAGTAAACCATATCATACTAAAGTGTAATTTACTCTTTTTTATATTTATTGTAACTTTTTAGGATTTATATTGTCCCAAAATGTTGGAGGCACTTTCCCTGCCATGGGACCCGAGAAACCACACTTTTTGGTCAAAAATTTATTTTCGATTTAGATACGCTTGACCATAATGAATGAGCTCGTGATATTCATATTGTTATAAGATACGAAAGTCAACTTTCTACATGATTTTCTTACTGTATGTAACCTGAAAAATATTGTTTTTTTGCTCAGAACCAAAGATTAATTTTTCCAATTAATATGGGTTTGAACGTAATAGATGAGCTGGTGATGCTCATAATATTCGAATGATACGACAATCAACTTTCTACAATATTTTTTTGATTCGTAATTTCAAATCCAAATCGCATAACTGAACAATTTCATGAAAATGTTAATCAAGCTACAAAAAATAACTTGTTTGATTTTTTTTAATTAAATTTCGTATGTTTTTTAAAGAAAAAGCGAAAAATTCAAGTTTTTGTTTTTTTTTGTTTTTAAAATATAAAGTAAAGAAATTGGGCACAAAGAAAAAGTATGACCACCGCATCGCATTATAGTAAAATTTTACAGCAGTTGACTACGACACACTTCCTCTATCCAATACTTGGGGGCTACAGGGTACATCCCCTTGGTCGCTTGACACGTATTAGCCCAGATTTCAAATCGTCGACCGGGAAAATCTACCTCACTCAAAGACTTAGGGAACTTAAGTTGATACCATATCGACCAACCAAACTATATACAGGTAACATAGCCACCAATCGGCAGGACCCCAGTCGACAGGAAATGCAAGAGGATTAGCCGGCAAGCAATGCCAGATGTTTCATTCGGCAGGCAATGCTAGAGATGTCAGTCGGCATGCACGCTCATGTACTCCACTCGGCAAGCTTGATCGGCACCCCTCGGTCCGATCAAGTCAGCTGTCAATACCAACTCCCTAACACACCAGGAAGTTGGTTGCCGCTTGGCACATATGCCGAATCTTCAGGGCACGTGGCTGCATCTCATTCTTTATCTTGGAACCTACTCCAAACAGTGCTCAACCACCAAATTCATGGCTACTATAAATACCCCCAGACCTTTTCATAAAGGTAACTCTATCTCTCATCACTTGTCTCTTTAGAAGCATACATAAGCTCTACTCGGCAGCCCTTGTGTTTTGATCTGTCTCTCAGGTGTTCCATACACTTACTGACATAAGCATCAGAGTCTCTTAGGGGGGCACCCCACAGGTGTCCAGTGTATCCTCTTTTCCTTGCAGGTCACACGACGAGCAGAAGTAGGAGAACAATCAGCATCCTCAGCGGGCCCTAGACCCCCCAGTGGGTCTCGTCACATTAGTTCTATTTTTAGATCAAACATATATATATATATATTACTACTACATCATCGGTAGGAATGATAATGGTCAAAATCATTGTTTGATATTTAAAGTGGGCCCAACGTAATTTGATACCATTCTCGCTAGCACACTACTCGGTCGGGTTTTAGCTCTAATACCATTCTTTTACCACCTGACCATCCTCGATCGAGACCCAACTCATCTACCACAATATTATCCGCTTTGGACCCCCTTTCCTTCACGGTTTTGTTTTTGGGAGCTCACGGTGCAACTTCATAGTGGGTCACCTATCATGTTATTGCCCCAGTCTCAACTCGCTTAACTTTGGAGTTCCAACCGAACCCATAGCCACTGAGCTCTCAAAAGGCCTCGTTTTAGATAGGTGTGTGCCAACATGTTTAAGGCACACCAGCATTCCCCTCCGAGGAATGTGGGATTGTTCATCGTTCCCTCCAAGACATGGGTCTTACACAAATGTTATTGGATGCTAATTCTTCTGGAATTTGACAAATTTTTCTTATGATAGTGTTGTTGCTCGTAAAGAAAATGAAAATTTTATTATTAGAGCTGAATTTCCATTTTCATTTGTTCATAATCATGATTTTAAAGGCATGATTCAGAGTGCTTCTAATTAACAAACAAACACATTGCGACCGATTGACAACATCAGGAGAGGCACTATCGCAACTCTAATTGGCAAGTTGGCACATTGCGACCGATCATGAGCCACTCTCGAAGTCTTCTCAGACGTCCATGTTCTGATCGGTAAGTAGGAACATTGCACATGTCGGCAACATCCGACGAGTTAGTCTCGCGGCCATGATCGGTAAGTAGGCACATTGCGCCCGATCAGGAGCTGAACTCTTCTACTCACTATAGGAACAATCGTAACTGACCTAGGGTTGGGGACTAACTTACAGCAGTTGACTACGTCACACTTCCTCTATCCAGTACTTGGAGGGCTACAAGGTACATCCCCCTAGTCGCTCGACACGTATCGGCCTAGGTTTCAAGTCCTTTACCGAGGAAATCTACCTCACTCAAAGACTTAAGGGACTTATGCTCATACCATATCAACGAACCAAGATATATACTTGTAACATAGCCACCAATCGGCAGGACCCTAGTCGGCAGGCAATGCTAGAGGATTAGTTAGCAAGCAATGCCAGATGTTTCAGTTGGCAGGCAATGTAAGAGATGTGAGTCAGTAGGTACGCTCATGTACTCCACTCGGAAAGCTTTATCGGCACCCCTCTATCCGGTCAAGTCAGCTATTAATACCAACTCCCTAACACACCAGGAAGTTGGTTGCCACTTGGAACATATGCCAAATCTTCAGGGCATGTGGCTACATCTCATGTTGCAACTTGAAACCTACTCCAAACAGTGCTTAACCACCAAATTCATAGCTACTATAAATACCCCCAGACCCTTTCATAAAGGTAAATCTATCTTTCATCACTTCTCTTTCTAGAAGCATACACAAGCTAACACGACCCATCCCAATGCCCCCGGGATTAATGCGGGATATGCTATACTCCGGTCTAACCCATGTGTGACACAAAGGGCCAGACACCCATCTAACCCCGTGTAACGCGAAGGCCAGACAAGGGATAACTTGAACCAACAACCCATTCAGAGGATCGAGAGCGCGCCCGAATTAGTGGCGGACTGTGATGTCTCAGTCTTTGCTACAGCTTGCATCAGCGATCAACCTAAAGGGTATTAAAACCATAAAAGTTGTGAGTGGACGAAAATAAATAAGTTAATAAAAACTCATTTCACAGAAGACGGCATATATGCCCTTCACTTAAAAAGAATGCATACATTCATAAACCAGTTAAATTAAATATAATAAAAACGTTTATAAACCAAAGCCATTTTCCTCCTCAAATCATTAGGGCCTTAGCCCAAAACCGTAAAATCACCAAGTATGGGACTCAGCACAAAACCACAAAACCAATCGTATGGGCCACTGCCCAAATCCATAAACACAAAAATAGTAGTTCATAAATCAAATAAATCTGTAATCCAAATACCGATTGTTGGCATCCCAGATGCCTAGCGTCCCAAACGTCATATCACGGTCTAAGGCTACGCGTGCCGCGCGGGGTCTCTCTGGGTTTATCTATGACATCCCAGATGTCTGACGTCCCAAACGATTAGCAATCCTGCTCCTGAGTCACTATACGGTTCGGTCCCTTTGTGCAATGACCCCACATAGGCAGTGCACCGTGACTTCCCAAGTGTCCCAGACAGTTGGAGGAGACCATCCCCGTATCTTTATATAATGATGGTATATGGAAAACATTTTATAAAATCATTTCGAAAACTTCCAAAGGGGCCATGCCTGGAATTTCCATAAAACCATCACAAATCCATAAATCCAAATCCATTTAGGGTCTTCAAACTCGAAATCACATTTATAGACCACAAATGGGACTCATGCCCGATATCATAATCAATTTTCCCTCTAGCTCGATCATGTAACCCAAATGGGCCTCCATCCCGATATCTTATTAAATCAAATGGACTTCAAGTCTGATAGTTTATAAACCAAATGGGTCTCATGCCCGATTTCATATTTCCTATCCAAAACCAATTCATCAAACCATCATTGAATCCCAACCCATATAAACACAGTATAAAAACATAACCTCGAAATGCATGCAAAATATGCAAATCATAAATACCGCAATCAAAACTATAGAATTCACATATATAAAACATAGAAACCAGTTATGCATGCATCATATTTCGAAAACAATAGTCCACTCACAGATCGTCCTAGTTGCCATCTCGATACGTGTGCCATAAGCCCCTTCGGGATAGTCCAACCTGTCCGGGTTATCCGAACTTGTCCAAAACACACTCAAAGGTTACTACCAACCTAGACAAGTCTAATCAAGAACCCCCAACATTCCCAAAAAAGTCAACGTATCCTGGACACGCTTCCCTAGGCTTTAATCCTTAGTTTGATTTGACCAACCTAACGATCTCTGATCGACTCGAAACCACCACTATTAGGACCCGACCCTCCTTGGTCAGGACCCGACCCTCCTTGGTCAGGACCCGACTCTGGCACGATATTGTTTGCTTTGGGCCTCCTCTCCCTCACGATTTTATTTTTGGGAGCTCACAGTGCAACTTCCCAATGGGTCACCCATCATGGAATTGCACCAACCTCAACTCGCTTAACTTTGGAGTTCCAATTGGATAAGTCTAATCAAGAACCCCCAACATTCCCGAAAAAGCCAACGTATCCTGGACACACTTCAATAGGATTTAATCCTCAATTTGACCAACCTAACGTTCTCCGATCGACTCGAAACCACTACTATTAGGACCCGACCCTCCTCGGTCAGAACCCGACTCTAGCACGATATTTTTCGCTTTGGGCCTCCTCGCCTACACGATTTTATTTCGGTAGCTCACAGTGTTACTTCCCAGGGGGTCACCCATTATGGAATTGCACCAATCTCGACTCGCTTAACTTTGGAGTTCCAATCGGACACAAAGTCACTGAGCTCCCAAAAAGCCTCATGCTAGATAGGTGTGTGCCTACACCTTTAAGGCACACCACCATTCCTCTCCTAGACCATTCCCCTCGCAGGAATGTGGGATCGTTCACCGTTCCCTCCAGGACATGGGTTTTACCATCCACCCCCTTAGGGCCTAACGTCCTCGCTGGCACACTTCCCAGTCGGGGTTTGGACCTGATACCATTCTACCACGACCTGGCCCATCTAACACAATATTGTCCGTTTTGGGTTCAGCCCTCACGGTTTTGTTTTCGGAAGCTAACGGTGCAACTTCCCATGACCAGTCCCAAATTTACAAGATTTATTAAGAATTATGTGAGGATTAACGAGGCTAATCGGAACTTAGGCGAGGATTATCAGACGTTCGGGGTTAAATTATGATTTTATCCCTAGACGAGGGTAAAAAGTTAACTTGTTACTTGGGATATCAAGACCCGACCTTCCTCGATCAGGACCCGATTCTAGCGCTATATTGTCCGCTTTGGGTCTCCTCACCATCACGATTTTGTTTTCAGGAGCTCACGGTGCAACTTCCCAAAGGGTCACCCATCATGGAATTGCACAAGCCTCAACTCGCTTAACTTTGGAGTTCCAATCGAACCCAAAGCCACTGAGCTTCCAAAAGGCCTCATGCTAGATAGGTGTGTGCCTACACCTTTAAGGCACACCACCAATTCCCTCCCAGACAATTCCCCTTGCAGGAATGTGGGATCGTTCACCGCTCCCTTAAAAACACGGATCTTACAATCCACCCCGCTTAGGTCCTAGCGTCCTCGCTAGCACACTTCCGGTCGGGGTCTGGCTCTGATAATATTATATCAGGACCCGACCCTCCTTGGTCAGGACCCAATTATAGCACAGTATTGTCCATTTTGGGCCTCCTCACCCTCACGATTTTGTTTTCGGGAGCTCACGGTGCAACTTTCCAAGGGGTCACCCATCTTGGAATTGCACCAGCCTCAACTCGCTTAATTTTGGAGTTCCAATCGAACCCAAAGCCACTGAGCTCCCAAAAGGCCTCGTGCTAGATAGGTGTTTGCTTACACCTTTAAGGTACATCACCAATCCCCTCCCAGACCATTCCCCTCACAAGAATGTGGGATTGTTCACCGTTCCCTGCAGGACATGGGTCTTACACAAAAGGTCAAATCGATGAGGACTGAGGTTCGTTAGGTAGTTCGAGTCGATACGAGTCAGTAGACAGGCGGCACGTCGAATTCAGACATTCGACAGAAAAGTTACGGGTTATGGAAGTTTCAGGGTATTATTGCATGTTTTACGAGACGAGTGACATTTGTCCTATTGTGGGCCCCAGATATTTGTTTCAGGTCCAATGGATGAGTGACAAGTGTCACTCATCCATTACTCCCTTCTCTCACATACATGCATCTGCACCCCTCCCATTTCATTCGATCCAAAACCGAAACCCCTTCCCCATTTCAATCCATCTTTATCCCATCATCTTCTTGAGGACCCCTCAATGACTGAGAGTGAGGATGAGGGTGAGACGGTGAGGCTAAGAGGTTGGTGGTAGACGGCGGAGCTAGGCGGTGGCAGGAAAACCGTGAAAAAGGTAAAACCCGAAACCCTTGGTTTTTGAAATTTCAAATTTGGACTGTAGACGTTTAGAGTTGTTTCTGATGATCTGGGGATGTCCTATGAGCTCACAAGAGCTGGCAGGTATCAAAATCGATGGGAAAGGACCACATGATGGCTCTGGGTTTGAGGTTGAAGATGGTCGTGACTTTTCGAGCTTGGATAGGTAATTTCGAGACTTTCTTCTGATTCTAAGTCCATGTGTCATTTTCTTGGAGGCAGACAAAGTTATAGGATCATAAATGGCAGAAAATGGTTGGGTTTTGATGGTTTTAGTACCGGGTCAGGGACGCGGGTCTGCGTGACCCAGCTCAGCGAGGACAATGATGACGTGGTAGGGCGACGTCATCATCTGTTAGATGTTAGGCCACATGGCCAATGGAAGGCAGCCACGTTGCAGTTGTCAGTGCCCAGTCAACCTGACATGTTAGTGATGTGGACTAATCAAACGGTGCCACATGTCATTAATATGTTAGACACGTGGACCCTTGAGCTTCTGACACGTGGTACTGTCAGCTAACACGTGTCAGATGTCAAACTGTCAGAGATGACGTCATGTTGGCGTCAGCATTGATTTTTTACCAACCACATTTGACCCAAGCGTGGGCGTTCGTGGGCACGTATTTGGAGGTGGGACCAAGACTATGTTAAAGGTTTCGACGATACAAATCCAATGGTGGTGGTTTCGAGTCGATTGAAGATCGTTAGGTTGGTTAAATTGACGTTTAAAGCCTAGGGAAGCATGTCTGGGAGACGTTGACTTTTCCAGGAATGTTGAGGGTTCTTGATTAGGACTTGTCTAGGTTGGTAATAACCTTTGAGTGTGCTTTGGACAAGTCTGGATGACCCAAAGAGGTTGGATTAGCCCGGAGAGGCATATGACACGTATTTCGAGGCACAACTTGGATGGTCTGTGAGTGGACTTTGTTTTATGAATATGATGGATGCATAAATGTTTTATATGTGTTTATTAACATGATTTTAGATCCCATGAGTGCATGTGATTTGAATATAAACTATTGGGCATTTTCGCAGGAAAATGCGTTATTCTAAGTAGTTCGAGATTTCTATTTTATGCGATATTTGGGCTTCCGCCATGTTTTCTACGTGCATATATTTTACATGATTTTATACAATTTTGAGGGTTTCATAGAGAAGCGTGAAACTGAGGATTTGAGAAACAGTTTTAAAGAATTTCACGGGGATGCGTGAAAATGAGATTCGAGCACGAGACTCAATTGAAGGACCTTGAGTTAGCGTGAAGTCAGGGATGATTTGAAAGTGTTTTGGAAATCAGAAATGGTTTTTGGATTTGGAAATATCTTTCGGGTATATGACCTAGTTGATTTGAGGTTTGACTTTGAGTATAGTCAAATGTGAGATGAGTCGGGCTATGACCTAGTTATGAGTTTTATGAAAGATATTTCGGGCATGAGACCCAGTTGTAAATTTGATAGGATTCGAGGAATCATATGTTTGATACTACGAGTTAGAGTCTCAGACGATCGGGTTAAAGTCTCGGTCGATGATGACATTCGGGTTTAAGTCCCGGAAGATATGACGCTCGCCTCCGGATTGCAGATGTGTTCCTTCTAGAGAGGTCACGAGGCACTGCATGTTGTCGAACAGCCGCTGGAGACAATGGCCAAGAGAGGCTCGACTTAGGAGTGTCGATGTTATTCTCTAAGATTGATCGGTGATGTGTTCACGATGATCTAGAGATAATCGCGGCGCGTGATGTGTTAGGATTGTGAGCGGTTCTGAGCTATTTGCACATGTGCTAGGATTGGAATCGTGACTAACACTGAGTTGAGGATGGGATGAATTCCCATGTCAGGACCCACCCCGGTTTCACCCCGAAAACCGAGGTAAATCCTGCTCCCGTTTGACACCCGACACAAATACAGTCAGACGCAGGAGAAATTATACTACATATCCCGAAGTCAACAGTTTACAGAGCAGAGTACTCAATACAAAAGAAAGAAAACTATTAAACTAAATACACGCACACGGAAATTAAAACAAAATACTCCGGGATCCCTCTCGTAACTTCTATGCCTCAGACGCTGCCTCGACGCCGGAACCCCGCACCTACTCCACAACCTGGAGGGCACTTAAAAACAGAAGGTGTGAGTGAACCATAAATAAAAGAAAAATTTCCAAAACCATTTTATAAGAAAAACGGGTTTAGCCCTCCGTTTTGAAACCACATGCATAACTCAGTTATTAAAACAGTTATAAATCAATCACCATAAAACATCATAAGAAACAGAAACACTATAAAACAGTTATAGAAATCATATCATAAGCACCATAAACCGTATCATAAAACGTGAATATCAAACCATCATTTTCCGATCAAACCTGCTGGACCTATCCGAGTCTTTAAACTCAATCCAGGCCTCAATAATATCCGAGTCTTTAAACTCCCGAGTCTTTAAACTCAACAGGCCTACGGGGGAAAATATCAATATATCCGAGTCTTTAAACTCCCGAGTCTTTAAACACAATCCGGGTCTTTAAACCCAATCCGGGCCCGTCCCCCGTCAATCAATATCCGGGTCTTTAAACCCAATAACCAGATCCAGCAAATCCAATCCAAAACCATTGAAAAACCATTTCTAAATCCACATCCAAACCCGAATCCAAAATCATCGGTCTGAAGCCCTTCCGACATTACGAACCATCATTCCTAACCCAAATTCGGAAATCCACTTTTCAACTTTTAAACCAAATCTCGTTTCCCGAAATCCGATGTCAAAATCGAAAATCATTGCTCATCAAATCATGTTCCAAAATCCCTTAACAAATACTAAAAACAATTTATCATTTGAAAATCCCAAAACAATAACCTTATTTTCAGAAATCAACATTCCTCGTATTACGTGCCAAATAAATTATTTCTCTGAAACCGTGCAATTATGTAAAACCACATCATAAATCCAACAAGCATGAAATCACAGATATAAAACACTTATAGAAAAACAGTTATGCATGTTGGAGTTTAAGGAAAGGGTCCACTCACAGTACCGAGCTCTCAATCGTGTCCCGAACGTCTCGTACGTTCCTCAGCTTCCTCGGGAACTCCCGATCCTGTCAACAACCACCAAAGTACGTCACTAACCCGTCTACGAAGGTCCACCTAATTTCCCTAAAAAATCCCCGGGTCCTAAACGTAACGAATCGGAACCCTAAACCTTCACCTTCGCGGAACTACTTCGATTCGACGTCCGATTAACCCGAAACCAATTCCATTAGACTCGTCACAACTCCTAGACCAAAAACCATGTTGACACCTTCCCCAAAGACCGCCGCACGCGCCCCCACGCGCCGCCCAAAGTGGCTGCGCGTGGCCCTCACGCGCCAGCTACAGTGTCACCGTCTACCTCAAGCAGACCCGGTTCAGCACAGTGTCTGCAACTTGAACCGGCGTCAGCAGTTCACCGCCTTCCGTCCACCAAATCGACTCTTTTCTTCATCAACAGCATCGTCCAGGCCTAGGCTACCCATTCCCGTAACCCAATCACCTCGACACGGCCTAATACTCATCGACTCGAACTCGAAACAAAACCCGAACACTGCCCTGTTTCCTTCTCCGGCCACCCAGGTCACCCCCCATCACGGTGGCTAGCTTAAACCCTTCCTAGGGCCATCCTAAACCTCACCCAACTCACCAAAACCGTCGAATCTACTCCAAACCTCACGACTTTCGATCTCAACATCGACGGCAAAACAGAGCACACAAGGTACTCTCCGTCGTCTATCCTCCACCGTGCACTTTGAACTTCCACGGCTAAACAGAGCAAATAGAAGAGGATGAGAAATTACCTGTCCTCCGATCGCAGTCGTGAGCTCAGCCGCGAGGTAGTAGCTCCTCCCGTCCACCTCCAGCCTCTGGACACTTCCACGAGTCCAATTACACCGTACACGGCCACTCCACCACCACGATCTCTCTGGTCACCCTGTTTTTCCTACCTGGTTTTTACCCGTGGCTCTCAACTCACGCACAACACTCACCACTCTTTCAACCTCCCTCACTGCCTTCCTCTCAAGTCTTGATCACTCTCACACAGTCACAAACTCACACCCTCACCGAACTTGATCGATTTGTCCCCAAATTCCCAGTCTCTGTTTCTCTCTGGGTCGAAGAACAACCACGAACACACGGGCACCCCAAATAATTGGTACCGTGTTCCCTAGAACCCTCTAGTCAAGCCCCACGTGTCACCATCCGCCCCTTCTCTCTCACAACTGTCTCAATCTCAGCCCTTCAATTTCCCTCTCTGTGCACAAATCCCCAGACAACCCAAAAGACCAAAATACCCCTCATTTTAATTCAAAATTACAATTTTACCCTTACCGTTTTAGACCCGTAACTCGCACGTCGTAAGTCCGATGAATACGTGCCGCCTGTCATCGAACTCAGGACGACGAGATCTATCTAAGTATCCTAGGTCAACGTACCAAAACCCATTCGTAACGAAAGTCAACTCTTCCCCCTAGTTTAACCAAATTACGGTTATGCCCTCAACCTTCCGAACATCATAACTTCCTCCTCGGATGTCGGAATCGGGCGTGCCACCTGCCTACGGGTTCATGACGTCCCGAACTACGTCCTGGTCACCAGTCAAAGTCCATCTGACCACCCGAACTAAAAGTCCACTTTTTGCCCAGATCAGGGGCAAAATCGTCATTCTAGGCTAATGACCTTATCGCGACCAACTAACCCCCGATTAAGCTCACTAATCCCATCTTAATCACTGGCTTAACCTTAATTTCTGGGACGGGTCGTTACAACCTACCCACCTAAAAAGAATTTCGTCCCCGAAATTCCACAGCACGTTCCCAACACTAGGGGTATCCTACCCGGTAATCAATACTAGCTTAACAAAACCCACTCCTGGGTTTCCTGTCTAGCATCTCCACCTTGGTTATTTCACACCATCCCCAACTATTGTTACCACGTCTAACCCTCTCTACGTACTACTAAAACTTTATGGTGTACGCAAGGGAAACCCTATGAACAGTAAACAAAGATATTTTAACATACCTCATATGGAGTACCCAATAGAATTCATAGAGTACATCCTCACGTACTACCACCTCACCAAAACTCTTCTCAAATCCTACCCAGGAAAAGCTAGGCCAACAGGAAAACCTATTGTCAGAATAAGTCTACAAAGTCCTAAAGGCAAACTCTAGATTGTGGGTTCTCTTCCTTCAATAACCTCATATCGATCAGTTATAGTCACTCCCTTCTTATTCCTTCCGTCTGCCTTCATGGAACTCACCGTAACACTCCAGGTCACCTAGGGTAACTCTTAGACTCTACCCTGGGATCCAACAACAAAGTACGTACAACACAACCAAGGGTAGTAAACATACCTGTCCCTGCATCTGGTGCCGACTGAACCTCCTGCTGTGTCATCGAAAACACTCGAGCCTGAGATCCCGACGCTCTACCACGTCTCCTCGAACTACTAGTGGCACCACCACCTCCTCTAGTGCCCGTTGTCCCTGACGCTGTACTCTGTCCAGGCTCCGCTGCTCCTCGACCTACACCACCTTCCTGTGGTAACAGTGGACACTCCCGTCGGAAATGACCTCGCTGTCCGCAGTAAAAACAAGCATACCGACCAGAAGGACCTGGTCGCCCTGTCGACGCAACAGACGTCGCACTAGCTTGCGGAGTCGGCTGTGCTCGGTAACCACGGAATCCTGAACTCTGGAAACTACCAGGTCTACCGAAACGATCATCACCCGACGACGACGCTCCACTGAAGTTGTCCCTTTTTGGTGTCCTCAAACTCGAAGCTCCCGGAAAAGGTGGCTCCCGGCGTCGCACCGATAAACTAGCCTCAACACTTGCCGCTGCGTCCGACAACTCTCGGAGAGTAGCAAAGGATCCAGCCGTCACTATGGCTCGAATCTCACCTCGCAGGCCCAACTCAAACCTACGACACTTCTCGGCTTCAGTAGCCACAAACGCAGGAGCAAACCGAGACAACATCTGAAATTTCCGTTCGTACTCAGCCACACTCAGATTCCCCTGTTAAAGCTGCATAAACTCAGCCTCCTTGGCATCTCGGAAAGAACGAGGGTAGTACTATTCTAGGAATCTTTCCCGGAACGTCTCCCAGGTCACAGTATGGGCATCCCAGCCAGACAACTCGAGGGTATACCACCACTCGTACGCCGCACCTTCTAATAAAAACGTAGCCAATAACACTCGCTCCTCCGGTGGACAATGCATTACGGCAAAGATCCGCTCAAGTCTCGTGATCCACCTCTGAGCTTCCTTAGGATCAGCGCCGCCACTAAAAGTAGTAGCCCCGAGCCGCTGGGCTCGCTCAATCGTAGTACTCTCTGTTCTTCTCGCCGCTTCTTCTTCAGGTCGTAGAGAGGGTCCACGTCTCAGAGGCATTATCAACCAAAAGTAGTAGCCCCGAGCCGCTGGGCTCGCTCAATCGTAGTATTCTCTGTTCTTCTCGTCGCTTCTTCTTCAGGTCGTGGAGAGGGTCCACGTCTCGGAGGCATCGTCAACCGCACGCTGAAAGATGCATAGAAGTAGTAAAACAACCGAAACACAACCTGACAAACCCCAACAAACTCGACAAACTCGACAAACCTATGCTCTGATACCAATTGTCAGGACCCACCCCGGTTTCACCCCGAAAACGAGGTAAATCCTGCTCCCGTCTGACACCCGACACAAATACAGTCAGACGCAGGAGAAATTATACTACATATCCCGAAGTCAACAGTTTACAGAGCATAGTACTCAATACAAAAGAAAGAAAACTATTAAACTAAATACGCGCACACGGAAATTAAAACAAAATACTCCGGGATCCCTCTCGTAACTTCTATGCCTCAGACGCTGCTTCGACGCCGGAACCCCGCTCCTACTCCACAACCTGGAGGGCAGTTAAAAACAGAAGGTGTGAGTGAACCATAAATAAAAGAAAAATTTCCAAAACCATTTTATAAGAAAAACGGGTTTAGCCCTCCGTTTTGAAACCACATGAATAACTCAGTTATTAAAACAGTTATAAATCAATAACCATAAAATATCATAAGAAACAGAAACACTATAAAACAGTTATAGAAATCATATCATAAGCACCATAAACCGTATCATAAAACGTGAATATCAAACCATCATTTTCCGATCAAACCTGCTGGACCTATCCGAGTCTTTAAACTCAATCCATGCCTCAATAATATCCGAGTCTTTAAACTCCCGAGTCTTTAAACTCAACAGGCCTACGAGGGAAAATATCAATATATCCGTGTCTTTAAACTCAATCCGGGTCTTTAAACCCAATCCGGGCCCGTCCCCCGTCAATCAATATCCGAGTCTTTAAACCCAATAACCAGATCCAGCAAATCCAATCCAAAACCATTGAAAAACCATTTCTAAATCCACATCCAAACCCGAATCCAAAATCATCGGTCTGATGCTCTTCTGACATTACGAACCGTCATTCTTAACCCAAATTCGGAAATCCACTTTTCAACTTTAAAACCAAATCTCGTTTCCCGAAATCCGATGTCAAAACCGAAAATCATTGCTCATCAAATCATGTTCCAAAATCCCTTAACAAATACTAAAAACCATTTATCATTTGAAAATCCCAAAACTATAACCTTATTTTCAGAAATCAACATTCCTCGTAATACGTGCCAAATAAGTTATTTCTCTGAAACCGTGCAATTATGTAAAACCACATCATAAATCCAACAAGCATGAAATCACAGATATAAAACACTTATAGAAAAACAGTTATGCATGTTCGAGTTTAAGGAAAGGGTCCACTCACAGTACCGAGCCCTAAATCGTGTCCCGAACGTCTCGTACGTTCCTCAGCTTCCTCGGGAACTCCCGATCCTGTCAACAACCACCAAAGTACGTCACTAACCCGTCTACGAAGGTCCACCTAATTTCCCTAAAAAATCCCCGGGTCCTAAACGTAACGAATCGGAACCCTAAACCTTCACCTTCGCGGAACTACTTCGATTCGACGTCCGATTAACCCGAAACCAATTCCATTAGACTCGTCACAACTCCTAGACCAAAAACCATGTTGACACCTTCCCCAAAGACCGCCGCACGCGCCCCCACGCGCCGCCCAAAGTGGCTGCGCGTGGCCCTCACGCGCCAGCTACAGTGTCACCGTCTACCTCAAGCAGACCCGGTTCAGCACAGTGTCTGCAACTTGAACCGGCGTCAGCAGTTCACCGCCTTCCGTCCACCAAATCGACTCTTTTCTTCATCAACAGCATCGTCCAGGCCTAGGCTACCCATTCCCGTAACCCAATCACCTCGACACGGCCTAATACTCATCGACTCGAACTCGAAACAAAACCCGAACACTGCCCTGTTTCCTTCTCCGGCCACCCAGGTCACCCCCCATCACGGTGGCTAGCTTAAACCCTTCCTAGGGCCATCCTAAACCTCACCCAACTCACCAAAACCGTCGAATCTACTCCAAACCTCACGACTTTCGATCTCAACATCGACGGCAAAACAGAGCACACAAGGTACTCTCCGTCGTCTATCCTCCACCGTGCACTTTGAACTTCCACGGCTAAACAGAGCAAATAGAAGAGGATGAGAAATTACCTGTCCTCCGATCGCAGTCGTGAGCTCAGCCGCGAGGTAGTAGCTCCTCCCGTCCACCTCCAGCCTCTGGACACTTCCACGAGTCCAATTACACCGTACACGGCCACTCCACCACCACGATCTCTCTGGTCACCCTGTTTTTCCTCCTTGGTTTTTACCCGTGGCTCTCAACTCACGCACAACACTCACCACTCCTTCAACCTCCCTCACTACCTTCCTCTCAAGTCCTGGTCACTCTCACACACTCACAAACTCACACCCTCACCGAACTTGATTGATTTGTCCCCAAATTCCAAGTCTCTGTTTCTCTCTGGGTCGAAGAACAACCACGAACACACGGGCACCCCAAATAATTGGGACTGTGTTCCCTAGAACCCTCTAGTCAAGCCCCACGTGTCACCATCCTCCCCTTCTCTCTCACAACTGTCTCAACAACCCTTCAATTTCCCTCTCTGTGCACAAATCCCCAGACAACCCAAAAGACCAAAATACCCCTCATTTTAAGTCAAAATTACGGTTTTACCCTTACCGTTTTAGACCCGTAACTCGCACCTCGTAAGTTCGATGAATACGTGCCGCCTGTCATCGAACTCAGGACGACGAGATCTATCTAAGTATCCTAGGTCAACGTACCAAAACCCATTCGTAACGAAAGTCAACTCTTCCCCCTAGTTTAACCAAATTACGGTTATGCCCTCAACCTTCCGAACATCATAACTTCCTCCTCGGATGTCGGAATCGGGCGTGCCACCTGCCTACCGGTTCGTGACGTCCCGAACTACGTCCTGGTCACCAGTCAAAGTCCATCTGACCACCCGAACTAAAAGTCCACTTTTTACCCAGACCAGGGGCAAAATCGTCATTCTAGGCTAATGACCTTATCGCGACCAACTAAGCCCCGATTAAGCTCACTAATCCCATCTTAATCACTAGCTTAACCTTAATTTCCGGGACGGGTCGTTACATCCCATGTGTTCTATGATTTGGGCTGAGGCCCTATACGTGTTTTCTGGTTTGGGCTGAGACCCTATTTGATTTGGTTTTCGGCTGAGACCCTACTGAGATACTCGCTTCGATTGAAAAGCATTTTTCACTGGATTTGACTTGGGAAGAAATACGTTTTGCTTTTGAGAAAGTATTTGAAATGATGTTTTAAGATGCTTGCATGCTTTTACGTGAAGGATATAAATGTGATTTCGATAAATGATTTTTATAAACTGTTGTTTTGTCCACTCATAGATTTTATGGTTTTTAATACCCTTCAGGTTGATCGCGGATGTGGGCTGTAGCAGAGGTCGAGACCTCACATGGCACTATCGATCCTGGCGTACTCTAGCTAACCCCGAGCGGACGACGTGTTTATCCCTGGTCTGATACGCGGTGTAACGACCCATCCTGAAAATCAAGATTAGATTAGTGCTTAATGACGGATTAGTGACGGTAATCAGTGGTTAGTTGAGTGATTTCGGATGGACGATGCGAAATGACAGTTTTGCCTTTGGTATGGGTGAAATTTTGACTTTTAGTTCGGACGGTTGAACAGATTTTGGTCTATGGCTGTGACGTAGTTCAGGATGTTACGAGTTCATAGACAGGTGGCACGTCCGATTCCGACATTCGAGGACGAAGGTACGATGTTCGGAAGTTTGAGGGTAATTTGGTAATTTTGTTAAAAAGGGGCAAACGGTTGACTTTTCATACAACATGGATTTTTCACTTAATTCAAGGACCGTTAGGTAGGTCTCGATCCCCTGAATACAATGACACGCGGCATGCGTCAATTGGAGTTCGGACGACAGAGTTAATGATCTAAACGTGTGAGGGGCATTTTGGTAATTTTGCCTCAAGAGCATTTTGGTCAATTAGCTTGCATTGGGATTGGTGCCCAGTGTTCAGGGGACACTTCGCTGCGTCAGGATTGGCGCCCACTCAGATTGGGACACATGTCCCTTATTGGAAGGTTGTGGAAGGTTTCCTCACCGCCTCGATTGGTTTTAAATATTGGGAGAAATGGTTGCACGTGTTTTGGGAGGAACACAGAGTGAAAAAGAGAGGCTAAGCGTATAATCATACAGCAACTCGCACAATTCGCTTCCATGACCCATGATCCGTGAGGGAAAAAGTGTAGGGAAGGTGAAATGATGACAGTGGAAGCCACATCAGGACACGACATCCATGGTACGTCGAAACCGTGAGTTTTGTTTGAAATCGAAAAATGGTAACTTATGATTTCCTGGTTGTTGATCGATTCTAATGGGTGGAAGATGTTACTGGAGGTCTAGGGAATCGCATAAGCCTGGTTTCGAGGCTTGAAATGGACGGTAAGTGATAACTCTCGTGAAATATCCTATTTTAGTGGAAAATAGCAACTAATGTTTTGAAGGCTAATACTCCAATTGGTTGATCAGGTGAGGTTTTGGACCTTAAGACGAGGGTGTTGGGATTGGAACCACGACCAGCGGTGGCTGGAATCACCAAAACACAGAGGGGGAAGCTGGACCTCTGGTTCTTTGTTTAAACGGTATGATTCAGACCTCAATCTAGTGTTCTAGAGTCGTGACTGTGTAGGAAATTACTGGACAAAACTATAGAATAGATTAGGACTGAAAACAGTTGAGAAATGGATGATTTAGAGGGATGAACCGCCCACTCCGGTTCAGGTTGGACAGGTCTGAACCGGACCGGCTTGGACCGGGTTTAACAAAGGTTGAAGATGAACAGTGCCAGCGCGTGGGATGCTTTTTGAGGAAGGTTGCAACATGACTTTTAAAGTATTCGATGTAACGCACATTTTGGCATTGGTTTCGAGATAATCGGACATCGTTTCAATATGTTTTGGGATGTCGGAAGGTTTTAGGGCTCGTTTAAAAATAGTTAAAAATTCGAAAAAATTACGGGGCTTTAGTATAAGCTTTATGAAGTAGTTAGTGACCTTATTATGGAATTTGGACAGGTTCGGGAAAGCCGGTGATAGTGGATTAGCCGGGAAAGCGTAATTGCACGTGTATCGAGGCGGCAACGCGAATGGTCTCTGAGTGGATTTTGCTTTCTAACTTATGATGCATGCATAAATGTTTTAATATGTTTTCTATACATGATTTATATGTTTATGATATGATCTTGATGATTTACGATGTTGCACGTATTTCGAGATATTTACGTATTTGCACGTTTTACGAGCTTACGATTTTTGTTGTGATTTGATCATGGTTTTGGTGAGTTGATTTTGGGATTTGACTTATAATTTGATTTCAATGATTTATAATGGATTTTGGAAAAGTGATTTTGAGCTTGAAGCCCTGTTCCTAAAAGCGATTTCGATAAACGTGATTTCGGGTTTTGGAACTGGAATTCGGAAATGATGCTTTGGGATTTGGTTTTGGAACTTGAAAGTGAATTTCTGGATTTGGGTTCGGAATGATGATTCCGGATGCTAACTTACGCAATCATGATTGCAAATTACGATATGGATTTTCTATGATTTTCACTTGGTTTTGGGTTTAAAGACCCGTTGAAACTTGGTTTTGGGTTTAAAGACCAGGATATGGCTGGATCTGGTTTTAAGTTTAAAGACACGGTTGATTGATGGCGGGGGAGGGCCCTGAATTGATATGTTTTGAGTTTAAAGACTCGGTCATTGTGATATCCCCCGAGGTCTGATTATGCGCATGTGTTTTGTGTTTAAAGACTCGGCACGCTTGAGATCCAATAACTTGATTGCTTGATGTTTTACTTTGGTTTTTCATTGGTTTTCAAATGTTTTGGGTCGGGCCCGGATGATTTGGATTTTTTGGATTTTGGGCTGAGTTCCCGTACTTTGATGAGGATTTATGATTTTGGGCTGAGGCCCTGGATTTGAGTTACAGATTTGAGAAAAAAAAATGATTACGGTTTCCATTGATGGTTTTGTTTTCTTGGATATGAAATGGTTTTATGAAAAGGTTTTCATATGCATGCACTGGTTTTTGCGTGGAGGGTATAAATGTACTTTTCTATAACCTATTTTCAGAATGTATTATTTTTTTGTCCACTCACAGTCTTTTATATTTTTCGATATCCTCCAGGTTGTTGCGGTACAGGCTGTTGGTAGAGAAAGGCGGAGACATCACACACGCGAGCACAGTAGGGTCTGCGCGCTTCTAGGAAGTCCGGAAATGTCTTGGACGGTTCGCTTGGGAGTCCCTTGTCCGGTTTACGTGTTACATGGAGGTTGGACGTTGGTTTAGCCTTCATGTCGCACATAAGTTAGACGGGAGCATGACTTACCCCATAATCCTAGGGGATTGGGGGTAGGTCGTGTCATGCGGTGTCAGACGGGAACAGGTACATCCCACGATAATCCAGGGGATTGGGATGGGTCCTATCAAAGTTGTATCAGAGCCAAACCCCGACCGGGAAGTGTGCCAGCGAGGACGCTGGGTCGTAAGGGGGTGGATTGTAATACCCTTGTCTTGGAGGGAACGGTGAACGATTTCACATTCCTACAAGGGGAATGGTGATGTGCCTTATATGTGTAGGCACACACCTATCTAGCGCTGGGCCTTTTGGGAGATCACTCGCTTTGGATTCCTCAAGAACTCAAAAATTAAACGAGTTGAGGCTGGTGCAATCCCATGATGGGTGACCCACTAGGAAGTTGCACGTGAACTTTCGAGAAAAAACCATGAGGGCAAGGCCCAAAGCGGACAATATGTGGCAGCGAGGATGCTGAACCCTAATGTCAGGACCCGTCCCAATCCCCCCATGATTAACGAGGGACGCTCCTAATCCCGTCTGACACGGAGTGTCAGACCAGGGAAAATTTGAACCTTTAGCCTGAACGGCTTCCAGAGTACGCCAGGATCTGGAGGAGGTATGTGATGTCTCGGTCTCTGCTACAATTCGTACCATATTCAACCTGAAGGGAATTGAAAACAGAAAGATTGTGAGTGGACGAAAATAAAAGAGTTTGTAAAACATATTTCATAAAAGACCTTTATGACCTTCACTAAAAAGCATGCATGCATAGTAAAACTATTTATCAAACCACATATGTTTCAATAACCAAATCCATACGGGCCCCTGCCCAAAACCATTTACAGAAATTTAGAACATAGTAAACATATGTGGGATCTCAGCCCAAATCCATTATCATCATAAAACAAAATTTCTTAAAACCAAGAAATCATGTTCATCATATATATATATATATATCATATAACGAATCCTGTCACCGTATCTAGAGCTACGCGCGTGCTACCTGGGGTCTCAAAACCCAAGTCTCCTCAAGGTCCACCCATGTCAATGTCCGTAGATCAATGACCCTCCCTGGGGATTATAATCCGTAGCCTTTCTGAGAGCAAGGAACCCAACGTGGGCGACTCCACTCAGTCAGTGCTCCATGACTACTCCGGGTTCCACCCAGGCCAACGACGCTCCCCGGAGGAGAAAATTCATATATAAAGGATGGGATACGAAAAACCATTTGAAATCATTCTTAAAACCTTTAAAGGGTTCAATCCCGGTCCCCATAAATGGTCATGAACCATAAAAACTTTTCAAGGGTTCATGCCGGTCCCCAAAAATCGTCATGAACCATAAATCCATTTATGGGTCACCGACCCGAAATCACAATCGCAAACAATAACAGGGCCCTAAGCTTGAATTCACAAACCAACTAGGCCTCGTGCTCGATTTCGTAAGTCAAATGGGCCTCAGGCCTGATGTTTTGTTAAATCAAGTGGACTTCAAGTCCGAGAGTTCGTAAATCAAATGGGTCTCGTGCCCAGTCCATATTTCCAACTCCGAAATTGATTCAAGAACCAATTGGGCCTCTGGCCCGAGAACGTAACTAGATGAACTTTGAGTCCGAGGGTTTCCTAAACAAATGGGTCTCGAACCCGAGTTTACCTTTTCAAATCCAAAACTATTTCATAAAATCATTTCCAAAACTATAAGCAGAGAAAATTAGTGCAAAACCGTAAACCTCGATTTACGTGCAAGCACGTAAATTTCCTCGAAATGTGTGAAACTATATAAATCACAATCATCCAAATCATCATCATAGAATCACATCTTTAAACAATATAAAATATTTCTGCATGCATCACAGTTTAGAAATCAAGGTCCACTCACAGACCGTCCCAAGTTGCCGTCTCGGTTTGCGTGCCGTAAGCCTCACCGAGCGAATCGTCGTCACCGGGACTCCCAAACCTGTGCAAATCAATCTAGAGGGTTACTAACTACCTTATTAACCTCTTATTGAAGCCACGTAATTTTTCCAAATTTTAAAATATTTTTAAACTCGATCCTAAACTTTCGGATGTTCCGAACATTATCGAGACGGTGTCTGATTGACACGGAACCAATCCCAAAATGTTCGTTACATCGAATAGATTAAAAGTCATGTTGAAGTCATCCCCAAAGGATGCTTCATGCGCCCCCATGCGCCACCCAAAGGGGCTGCGCGTGAAGCCTACGCTCCATACTATTCATTATCCCCTACCTCCAGTCGACCAGGTTCACGGGTTCGAACCGGACGGGACCGGTCTCCATTTTGTTCCTTTTTTATTCCTAAAGCTTCCCATACTCAAAATCTAACTTCCTACGGTCTCAAAACACGAGAAAAGCCTCGGAAATTACCTCTCCGATCGAAGAACACAACTCTGTTTTTCCAGCCGTCCCCAGCCACTGCTTTTGATCCTAAATGGTCCTTATGATCACCAGAAAACCAACCCATACGTTAGAATCGACCCACAAGACCAAAAGCCCAAGTTCGTATTTTCAAACCGACTTACGTTGGAGGTTTTCGGTTTTCCTCAGCCATGGCCACCGCCGTGGCTCGGCCGTCGCCGTCCAGCCCTCATCATCTCAGTCTCTTCCTGTCTCTCACACAACCGTAAGGATGCAGATATGGCGATAGTGTGATGTGGCGTGGTGTTTGTTTTTAGAGAGAAAATGGAGAAGGGTGCTCGAGTTAGGATGAAACAGAGAGGGAGGATGATAGCTGGTGATCAAGACAGGGGGAAAATGAGATGGACGGTCAGGATGAAAGTGTGAGGTAGAGATGGATGGCAAGGATGAGAGATGGGTGAATTAAATTGTAAAATAATATTGAATAATAATATTTAATTAATTAGATCCTCAAATTGGGGGTTTGGGCCAATGGGATGAGTGACACTTGTCACTCATCCATGGGTCCCTCCTAAATCTTTGTCCAATCAGATATTGCCACCTCATCATTTCCTCGTAATCATGCAATAGTTTCCTTGAACTTCCGTGAACCATAACTTTCCCGTTTGACGTCCGATTTCGGCGTGCCGCCTATCTATGGATTCATATGTCATAATGTCATAAGTTCTTCCTCGAATGTCGAAATCAGACGTGCCACCTGTCTATGAACTCGTGACGTCCCGAACTACGTCACAGTCATCGACTGAAGTCCATTTGACCGCCAGAATGAAAATTCAACGGTTCGCCCATTCTAGGAGCAAAATAGTCATTTTGCGTCGTTCGTCCGATTTCGCTCAACTAATCACCGATTAACCTCACTAATCCTTGATTAGTCACTAATCTAATCCCGAAATTCGGGACAAGTCGTTACAACCTTCCCTTCTTAATTAATTTCATCCTCGAAATTCCATCTATCCTGATTCCACATCTACCTCATGGAAATAATTCGATCTCACAACACGTGTACACTAGTACACCCACTAATCAACACAAAACTTGTCTGCACACAGACATACCACTAATACTCACGTCGCATCGACTACCCTCGACCATGTCGAGTGATAGTAATCACACGTTCCGAGTTGATACCACTTGTCAAATCTACTATTTCACTGACACGAACAACTCGACAGTTCCTTTCTCAAACACCAATTTATCCTGACGTTTGCTCCCACTGGGAGTCATCAGACCTCACGCAACGATCCATGCTGACACATCCGACAAACTGTCACCACTTGACAGTCGTCAGTTGAAAACTGACATTATACTTACTCATGGTTACATTAACCACCAACTCACTCAACCTAAGTATACATCTACCAACACCTCACTCGACTTGTGTGTGACTGGACCCATCAAAAACACCATGAGCCAATTCACAGTATCCAATGTTCAGTCCACATCCTCTATCAATCCAATGGTATCGGAACTATGCCGACTACCAGCATGTTCACCAACGTACCCCCTGGTATATCCTATATACCGTCACTGGACACCGCAAGTCTATCCAGTATCGTACCTCGAAAAACGTACAGGGTACGTACATCCATCCATCAACCAGCTTACAACAACCTAGGTCGTAGCCATTCACGTTGTAATTCTGGAGTCTATCTGTCCAATCCAGTATTAGACAGATCAAAAACTCCAATCCATCGTCTATTTCGAGTCCTATGGTCACCCAAATAGTAACACCACGTCTACTCTAACCACGAAATCCAATACGTACCAATCCGAATCATGCCCACCAAGGCGTACCTACTCATGCCAACTGGCATCAAATCTCACTCACATCTACAGAGACGCACCAATTCTGATCCTATCGGTTACCTACTCAACGATTAATCACATTACATTAGATTGACTTCATAGGGAAGCCAATCCCAACATCCACACATCTAAGGCTGACCGTCAGAAACTTACTCGCCCGAGTAATATACCATACGGGATTTACCTCGAAAAGAAGTTCAGTCCCATCGTCCTTAACTCAAATACCCAAGTAAGAGCGATAAACTCTCCCTTTATCTGGATCATCAAGATCACGATCCAGATCCATCACAATGCCCAAAGTCCACAACATCACCATCCCGATCCACCTAGGATCCCGATCCTCCATTCTGATCATAGGGTCTTATACCCTCTCGAATCCTCCATCAGTCACATCACTCCTCAACCAATTCCCACATCTAACCAGATTAGTCAATGACGAGACATGTCGAGACTGTGGGTCCTCTCCAATTATCTCGTATCGATCCTTGGCATTCCACATAGGAAAATCAAGGTGATCCAAAACAATGACAACAAAATCCATCCTACGTGACTCGCTGCACTCACCACACCACATAATCCAACATCGTCTGCCACCAAGCAGAAAATGAGAAATCTCATTCACCTAAATTCAAAATACTCACCTCATCCTAATGACCAAAGATAAATCCCGGGTCCACCAACCAATGCACGATCAACGTACTGGTGACAATAGCCATCATCTGACATGGCAGAACATGAGAAGCCACCCCAAATGACTTCGAAATACCCATTACCAATGCGAAAAAAGCTGCACGCCTCTCGTCACCTCACCCACAACCTCTCACGATTTCGAAGTTCCAACCATGTCAGAACCAACACATTCGGATATCAACCACGTGTTCGTACCCAGTCTAACTCTATCCATGACCTACTTCCAGACCACATATACCGAACACATGCCCATCTCGACGGAGTCACATCCCGACTCGTGACTCATCGTCATCACAATCACCGGCACCAGCACCAGCGCTAGTACCAGCACCAACACACTAACATCAACACTAGTATCAGCACACCATGTGCAAAACTAACAACCCTGGATCTCCGCTCATACCGAGCGGCAACCCCGTGCCTCTGCTCGTATTGGAGAAACTCTGCCTCCCTTGTACCCAACAACTCTGGGTACAGTCACCCTTACAACTCATACGAGAAAAAGAAACGTTCCCCGAACGTCTTCGATTCCCAACAACCTTAACTACAACTACTCTCGGTAGTAGTGTTTGCCACAGACTCGTGCAAACCTAACCACCAAACCTGGCTATCGAGACTCCGTATCCAACGGAATCAATCGCCCGTATAACTACTCCATATCCCCACTCCGGGATTCCATCGACAAGTACCAACCCTAGTAACCTGTCCAACCAATCTCTAACCAAACGTAACTCGACTCAACCAATATCGTCTACCAGGTCGTCCATGACCTTAGCCGCACCAACTATCCATCACAACTATGGTAGTACGACGACCAACTAGGTCTAACCGTTTAACACAACCTCGACTGCAGAGTGCAGTTCCATCACTAAAGCTGGCATGATTAGATCGACCGACGGTCTCAACTCCGAAAAGTTGTCAAAGTGAAAGCCCTCGCCAACTCACATTTCCAAACCATACGTCCTACCTTAGGGTTCCACGATCACTACCTAGGGTTCCTCTGAACCCAACTGCGGAAGGCAGTATAATCCACGATCTGACCGACCCCGCGGTCCCGACATCGTAAGGATGTCAATCCAATCCTACCGTCAGTTCAAGTTCCTCGAACTCAGCTGCTCCCAGTAGCATATCCATCTAACTCAACAAAATCCGATCATCTAATGGTCATGACTCCTAACCAGTCGTCATAACCGATCCTACAACATCATGAAAGACGATCCCAACTAACCGTCTCACGATCAAAACTCTAAAGTATTGTTACGTTCATCCCTCAGTGAGGTCCCACACTGTCATCCACGACAGAACTATGGCAACCCCAGGATCAAATTCAGAACCAAGACGTTCCACGATTCAATCCTACTAACAATCGTACCGGCATCCTAACTATCAGGTTGACCACGAACTGCAGCCCATTGAGACATCACATCTTCGACTTGCGCACAGAGTGTCGCGTAAAACGCGCTCTGGAGTTCAAAGTAACATGAGCAAACTTGCTCTGATACCACTTGTCAGTATCAGAGCGTCTTGAGTATCCTATGTGCCAACCGTGCTCTGATACGACTTGTCAGGACCCGCCCAATCCCCCCGGGATTAACGAGGGACGTTCTTGATCCCGTCTGACATGGAGTGTCAGACTAGGGAAAATTTGAAACTTTAGCTTGAACGACTTCCAGAGTACGTCAGGATCCAGAGAAGGTATTTGATGTCTCGGTCTCTGCTACAGTCCGCACCATATTCAACCTGAAGGGCATTGAAAACAGAAAGACTATGAGTGGACGAAAATAAAAGAGTTTATAAAACATATTTCATAAAAGACCTTTATACCCTTCACTACAAAGCATGCATGCATAGTAACAAAATTTATCAAACCACATATGTTTCAATAACCAAATCCATACGGGCCCCTGCCCAAAACCATTTACAGAAATTTAGAACATAGTAAACATATGTGGGATCTCAGCCCAAATCCATTTATCATCGTAAAACACAATTTCGCAAAACCAAGAAATCATGTTCATCATTTATATATATATATATATATATATATGATATAACCAATCTTGTCATCGTATCTAGAGCTACGCCTGTGCTACCCGGGTTCTCAAAGCTTAAGTCTCCCCATGGTCCACCCATGTCAATGTCCGTAGATCAATGACCCTCCCTGGGGGTTATAATCCATAGCGTTTCTGAGAGTAAGGAACCCAATGGGGGCGACTCCACTCAGTCAGTGCTCCATGACTACTCCGGGGTCCACCCAGGCCAACGACCCTCCTTGGAGGAGAAAATTCATATATAAAGGATGGTATACAAAAAACCATTTGAAATCATTTTTAAAACCTTTAAAGGGTTCATGCCCGGTCCCCATAAACCGTCATGAACCATAAAAACTTTTCAAGGGTTCATTCCGGTCCCCATAAACCGTCATGAACCATAAATCCTTTTTTGTGTCACCGACCTGAAATTACAATCGTAAATCATAACTGAAGTCCGAGAGTTCGTAAATCAAATGGGTCTCGTGCCCGGTCCATATTTCCAACTTCGAAATTGATTCAAGAACCAATTGGGCTTCTGGCCTAAGAACGTAACTAAATGGACTTCGAGTCGAGGGTTTCCAAAACAAATGGGTCTCGAACCCTTGTTTACCTTTTCAAATCCAAAACCATTTCATGAAATTATTTCCAAAACTATAAGCACGGAAAATCAGTATAAAATCGTAAACCTCGATTTACGTGCAAGGACGTAAATCACCACGAAATGTGTAAAACCATATAAATCACAATCATCCAAATCATCATCATAGAATCACATATATAAACCATATAAAACATTTATGCATGCATCATAGTTTAGAAATAAAGGACCACTCACAGACCGTCCTAAGTTGTCGCCTCGGTTTATGTGCTGTATGCCTCACCGGGCTAATCGTCGTCACCGTGACTCCCAAACCTGTCCAAATCAATCTATAGGGTTACTAACTACCTTATTAACCTTTCATTGAAGCCCCGTAATTTTCCCAAATTTTTAATTATTTTTAAACTCAATCCTAAACCTTCGGATGTGCCGAACAATATCGAGACGGTATCCGATCGAAACGAAACCAGTCCCAAAATGTTCCTTACATCTAATAGATTAAAAGTCATGTTGAAGTCATTCTGAAAGGATGCTTCACGCGCCCCCACGTGCCGGCCAAAGGGGCTGCGCGTGATGCCCACGTGCCGCACTATTCATTGTCCCCTACCTTCAGTCGACCGGGTTCGCTGGTTCGAACAGGACCGAACCAGTCTGGACCGGTCCAGGGTCCTATTTCATCCGTTTTTCTCCATTTTGTTCCTTTTTGATTCCTAAAGCTTCCCCTACTCACAATATAACTTCCTACGGTCGCAAAACACGAGAAAAGCCTCGGAAATTACCTCTCCGATCGAAGAACACGGCTCTGTTTTTTCCGCCATCTGTCTGGGCCGCACCGCCATCCCCAACCACTGCTTTTGATCCCAAATGGTCCTTATGATCACCAGAAAACCAATCCATACATTAGAATCGACCCACAAGACCAAAAGCCCAAGTATGAATTTTCAAACCGACTTACCTTGGTAGTTTTTGGTTTTCCTCAACCGTGGCTCGTCCGTCACTGTTCAGCCCTCATCATCTCAATCTCTCCCTATCTCTCACACAACCGTAAGGATGCAGATATGGCGATAGTGTGATGTGGTGTGGTGTTTGTTTTTAGAGAGAAAATGGAGAAGGGTGCTCGGGTTAGGATGAAACAGAGATGGAGGATGATAGCTGGTGATCAGGATAGGGGAAAAATGAGATGGACGGTCAGGATGAAAGTGTGAGGTAGAGATGGATTGCTAGGATGAGAGGTGGGTGAATTAAATTATAAAATAATATAGAATAATAATATTTAATTAATTAGATCCACAAATTAGGGTTTTGGGCTAATGGGATGAGTGTCACTTGTCACACATCCATGGGTCCCACCTAAATATCTGCCCAATCAGATATTTCCACCTCATCATTGCCTCGTAATGCATGCAATTGTTTCCTCGAACTTCCATGAACCATAATTTTCCTGTTTGACGTCCGATTTTGACGTGCCACCTATCTATGGATTCGTATCGACTCGATCTACGTAACAGTCCTCGGCCCTCGGCCATCGGACCTCTCACGTCAAAAGTCAACTATTTACCCCTTTTAACCAAATTACCAAAATTTCCATGAACTTCTTAACGTCGAAACTTCTTCCTCGAATGTCAGAATCGGACGTGTCACCTGTTTATGAACTCGTGACATCCCGAACTACGTCACAGTCATCGGCCAAAGTCCATTTGACCGCCAGAACGAAAAGTCAACGTTTCACCCTTTCTAGGGGTAAAACGGTCATTTTGCTTTGTTTGTCCGATTTCGTTCAACTAATTGCCGATTAACCTCACTAATTTTTTATTAGTCACTAATCTAATCCCAAAATTTGGGATGGGTCGTTACACCTAAGGTGGGCGGATTGTAAGACTCGTGTCCTAGAGGGAATAGTAAACGATCTTACATTCTTGCGAGGGGAATGGTGACACCTATCTAGCACAAGGCCTTTTGGGAGCTCAGTGGTTTTGGGTTCGATTGGAACTCCAAAGTTAAGCGAGTTGAGGTTGGTGCAATTCCATGATGGGTGAAACCCTGGGAAGTTGCACCGTAAGTTCCCGAAAATAAAAGTATGAGGGCGATGAGGCCCAAAGCGGACAATATCGTGCTAGAGTCGGGTCCTGACAACCACCATTGGATTTGTATCTTCAAAACCTTTAAAATGGTCTTGGTCCCACCTCAAAATACGTGCCCATGCGCGAGTCAAAGGTAGGATCAACGTTGACCAAAACGTCAAAGCTACTAATATTAACAAAGTCAACGCTGATGTTAGTACTGACGTTAGAATGACGTTATCCATGACACCTATCAGTTTGACACGTGTCAGACCTGATAGGGTGCCAAGTGTTAGTCATCGGTCAGTCCACGTGTTTGACAAATCAATGACACATGGCACCATCTGATTGGTCCACATCACTAACATGTCAGGCTAACTGGGCATTAACATCATGACACGCGTCGACCTGAGATTGGGCCACATCACCTTACAGTTGATACATGATGACATCGCTAATGATGTCCTTGTCTTCCTCCTCGTGACGAGTCCGCTGTAACGGGTCACCGGTACCCGTGACCCAACCCGGTCCTAAAACCCTTATTCCTCGACCATTTTCTTTCCAATTTATTCCTATAGACTCGTCTAACCATCCCTAACCAATCTATGTGATCCAAACTAAGAAAAACATGCTAAACCATACATGTTTGAGAATGAATAGTAACCTAGAATTTCCTCCTCCACTTCCGGCCATCTCAGACCACCGTGGCCTTCGAAACCAATCTCAATCGACTCGTACGAACCCTAGAAGTAGTTTACGATCATCAGGGACCCTTGAAAATTTCCCAAAATCGATTTCTCATTTTTGAACTACAACTCGATTACAGTTTACCTGTTTCTAGACGTGATCTTTTCCTTCCACGGTAGCCTGGCCTCATTCTTGTTGTCTCCGTCCATCTCAGCCACCCTCAATCACTCGCTCTCAGTCCAGAACATGTGAGGATAGGATGGGGTTGTGGGTTTGTGGGTTTCACGGGTTAGGAAGAATGGAGAGGATAGGAGTGAAGGGTGATAGTATGCATGTATGTGTGTTAGTGAGCAATGGATGAGTGACACTTGTTGTAACGACCCGTTCCAAAAATCAGGATTGATTAGTGATTAAGGAAGGATTAGTGATGTAACACCCCGTCCCGAGAACCGAGATTAGATTTGCTGGTAATAATGGATTAGTGAAGATAATCGGTGATTAGTTGGATAATTTCGGACGGACGGTGTAAAATGACGATTTTGCCCCTAGAATGGACAAAAAAAATGTTTGACTTTTTGTTTGGGCAGTCGAATGGACTTTGACCAATGACCGTGACGTAGTTCAGGACGTCATGAGTTCATAGACAGGTGGCACGTCCGATTCCGACATCCGGAGAAAAAGTTATGACGTTCGGAAGTTCAAGGGCAATTCGGTAATTTGGAGGAAAAGGGGAAAATTGTTGACTTTTCAAATGACAAGTCAATTTTATGAAATTTGAGGACCGTTAGGAAGGTCTCGATGTCCCGAGTACAATGACAGGTGGCACATCATCAACGGACTTTGGATGAATTAGTTACGGGTCTAAACATGCCAAAGGCATTTTGGTAATTTTACCTCAAAGGGTATTTTGGTCATTATCTTGTATTGGGATTTGTGCCCAATGGCTAGTGGACAAGTGGCTACTCTGGGGAGTGATGTCCACTAAGTTTGGGACATCTGCCCTTCACTGGAAGGTCATAGAACCCTCTCACCACCGCCTTAAACTTGGTTGCACGATAACTTAAGGGTTTAAACGGTTTTAGAGGTAAAAAAAACAGAGACAGAGAGTTGTGAGAATTCAAACCCCTTGAACGGTCCTCAAATGGTCGTTCTCTGTAAACTGAAATGAGAGGAAAGATAGTGAAGAATGTAGTTGTGGTATGGTGGAGGACCGCCTTGCAGGGTGGTGGTAGAAAAACAGGTTTGACCCGTGAACACCCTTTTTGAGCTTCAATTAGTATATGATGATCTCCTCGTTATTTATTGACTTGGTCCATAGGATGGAGTTTCTGAGGTCGAAAGGAGACAAGAGAGCCTAGTATTGAAGCCGTCATGGCCTGTGGTCGAAAACTGGACATGGTAAGTTTTTACTTCAAAAAAATGGCAACCTTTGATTTAGCTCGTATCATTTGATTCAATTATTGGAATGAGCTTATGAAGGATGGTACGAAGCTAGCAAACCAAAAACCAGGGGACGTGATGGTCAGACTCGAGGATAGACGGTGGTTGCAGAAGCATGGTTTGAATTTTGAAGCGGGAAGGTAAAATTCAAGTCTTAACTTCGTGTTTTTGTAGTTAGATTGATTGGGATTGAAGAGACGAACTCTAGCAACCAGTTAGAATGGAAAACGGGTCAAAATTGGACGGTTTAAGAGACTGGACAGCCTGCGCCGGTTCGACTGGACTGGTCTAAGCCGAACCGGTCTGGACCCAGTTCGGCAGAGGTTGAAGATGAACAGTGCGGGGCGCGTGGCTCCCACGCACAGCGCCTTTGGGCGGCACTTGAGGACACGTGGGGCCCCTTTTGGGGAAGGCTCGAACATGACTTTTAAAGTATTCAATGTAACAAACATTTTGGCACTGGTTTCGAGTCAATCGGACATCGTCTCGATATGTTTCGGGCTGTCCGAAGGTTTTAGGTCTCGGTTAAAAATAGTTAAAATTACGGGAAAATTATGGGGCTTTAGTATGAGTTTTGTGAAGCAGTTAGTGACCTTGTTATGGGATTTGGACAGGTTCAGAAAATCTGAGGATAGCGAAATGGCCGGGAATGACGTAAGTACGCGCGTATCGAGGCGACGTCGGAATGGTCTGTGAGTGGACTTTGCTTTCTAACTTATGATGCATGCATATATGTTTTAATTTGTTTTCGTACGATCTTGTGATTTAATTGTGGTTTTAATGATTGGATTTCGGGATTTGAAATATGATTTGATTTCAATAATTTGAAATGGATTTTAGAAAAAGTGATTTCGGGCTTAGAGCCCTGTTCATGAGCTTTCGGTTTTGGAATTAGATTTCAGAAAGGGAATCTGGATTTGGGTTTGGGATGATGGTTCCAGATGCTAGCTTACGGAATCATTATTGCGAATTTGGATAAGGATTTTCTATGGTTTTCACTGATTGGATGAAAAATGGTTTTGGGTTTAAAGATCCGGAAAAAGAGAAAAACCCACTGGATCTGGTTTTGAGTTTAAAGACTCTGATTGATTGATGGGGGGGAAGGCCCTGGATTGATATTTTTTGAGTTTAAAGACTCGGTATATGTTTTGAGTTTAAAGACTCGGTGATTATGATACTCCACGAGGCCTGTGATTGTGTTTTGAGTTTAAAGATTCGGATATCCCAGGAAGGCCTGGTTATTTGCGCATGGTTTTGAGTTTAAATACTTGGGCGCACTTGAGATCCAGTAAACTTGTATGATTAATGGTTTTCACTGGTTTTCAGATGTTTTTGGCGGTGGTCCAGATGATTTGGATTTGACGAGTTTTGGGACTGAGTTCCCGAATTTAAGATTGATTGTGATTTGAGGCTGAGGCCTGGATTTGAATAGCGGTTTTGACTCGGGTTTCTAAATGGTTTCTATGATTGTTTTTTATATTAGTGGTTTCATAACATGATTTGATATGCATGCATTGGTTTTTAAAAAAAAAACGGAGGGTATAAATGTAATTGTGTTTCTGATGAACTGTTTTTTAAATTATACTTTATTTTTGTCCACTCACAGTCTTTCATGTTTTCGATACCCTCCAGGTTGTTGCTGTGCGGGCTGTCGGTCGAAAGAGACAGAGAAATCACATGTACGATCCATAGTAGACTCTGCGCACTCTGGGGAGTTTAGAAGTTTTTGGACGGTCGGATCGAAAAATCCCTTGTCCGACTTACGTGTCACATGGAGGTTGAACGCCCATTTATCCTTCGTGTCGTGCGTAAGTTAGACGGGAGCAGGGTTTAGCCCTTAATCCTGGGGGATTAGGGGTGGGTCCTGATAAGTGAGGTTAATCAGTAATTAGTTGGACGATTTCGGAGGAATAGTGCGAAATGACGATTTTGCCCCTAGAATGGGAAAAAATGTTGACTTTTTGTTCGGGTGGTCAAATGGACTTTGACCGATGACCTTGACGTAGTTTGGGACGTCCCGAGTTCTTAGACAAGTGGCACGTCCGATTCCAACATCCGAGGGTAAAGTTATGATGTTCGGAAGTTCAGGGGCAATTCGGTAATTTAGCTAAAAAGGGGGGCAATTGTTGACTTTTCAAACGACATGGAATTATTATGTATTTCGAGGATGATTAGGTAGGTCACGATGTCTTGAGTACATCGATAGGTGGCATGTGTCGATTGGAGTTCGGACGTTAAAGTTGCGGGTCTAAGAACTCGAGGGGCAAAATGGTAATTTGTGCAGCAAAGGGCATTCTGGACATTTCCTGCATTGGGATCTGTGTCCACTCAGAGATGGACACTAGGCTGTTGTTGGAGGGGGTGACGACCAGGTTTTGGACACCTGGCTGGGTCTGGATTGGTGTAGAAGCTTCAGGGGCTGATTTTAAAATCGTGCATGGTGTGTGTGTTTGGTTTACAACAGAGGGAAATAGAGACTAAGACAGATCAACCATCTTCCACTGAGGGAATTGAGTGTGTCATCAGAGGCAGTGATTGAGTGATCAGAGAAGTGTTAAGAGCCTGGTGAGTGAATCTTGGTGAGGGTTTGAGTGGAGGAAAGACCGTGAAAAAGGTGAGAAAAAACAAACAGAGAGGCTACCGTGAACAGCCGTGGACTCAACCAATCAAACCCATTAAAATTGGAATGTTGTGGTGTTCAGTGAGTGGAAGGGAACCAAGAACATCGAGAACTACGGTGGAAGCCACGGCGAAGGTCGGGAAGGCTGGTAAGTCCTCTCGGCTTCCTCTGTTTTTCCAGAAAACGTTCAAAGTGGAATTGATGGTTTTGGTGACTCGTAGAGTGATTTTGATGACTCTTCAGCTGTAGGAAGTACTTATTGGACTTAAGGACGTGGAACCGTGACTGGAAAAGCTCGAGGTGGCCAGAATCAGGAGCAAATCGGGACAACATCTGGAACCTGTGCTCATACTCGGCTACTGTAATGCTCCCCTGTTTCAACTGAAGCAATTCCGCCTCTTTGGCATCCCGAAAAGAGCGAGGATAATACTGGTCCAAGAACCGCTCCCGGAAAGTCTCCCACGTCACGGTATGAGCGTCCCAACCTGACAACTCCAGCGTATACCCCCATTCATACGCTGCGCCGTCTAGCAGAAAGGTAGCCAACAACACACGATCTCCTGGAGGACAATGCATCACCCCGAAAATCCGCTCAAGCCGGGTGATCCATCGGTGGGCTTCCTCTGGGTCTGCCCCACCACTGAATGTAGTAGCCCCGAGCCGCTGGGCTCGCTCTATCGACGCACTCTCGGCTTCTTCAGGTCGTGGAGGGGGTTCACATCTCGGAGGCATGGTCGAACGTACGCTGAAACAGGCATAGAGTTAGTAAAACAACCTAAATACGACCTCGTACCAACACAAACCGACAAACCTATGCTCTGATACCAATTGTCAAGACCCGTCCCAAATATCACCTCAATACCCGGGACGAACCCTGCTCCCGTCTGACAATCACACTTAAAGTACCAAAATAACCTCAATACAACTATAAGCATAACTATCAGACAAGGGAGAAATATAATACAACCGTAATTCAGAGCATAGTTTATACAAAACAGGCACAAAATCCTACTAGGCTAATCTCGCAACGGAAGGACGTCGTAAGCTTTATGCCTCGATCCCTGCCTCAACGTTTACCCCAGCGCTATCGACACGACCTAGAGGGGAAGTTAAAACCGAAAGTGTGAGTGGACTAAAAGAAATAAGAGTTTCAAACACGATTGAGAAATTAAACAAGGATTAAGAAAAACAATAAGATTTTACCCTCCATTTTAAAACAGAGTATGCATGCCTAACGAAGTATCAGAAAACAACAACATAAAACAGTATAACAAGATCATATCATAAAACCAAATCAAGCAATTCCAAAGTTCGATCAAATCTGCTGGGTCTATCCGAGTCTTTAAACCCATTATCCAGATCCAGCAAATCCAATCCAAAACAAATTCTAAAATCCATCTCCAAACCCGAATCCGAAATCACTAGTCTGATGCCCTTCCGGCATCCGCAACCGTCATTCCGAACCCAAATTCGGAATTCCACTTTTCCGACTTTAAAACCCAATTTCGTTTCTCGAAATCCGATTTTAAAACCAAAACCTTGATTACCAAAATCATATTTCATACTCCACTTATAACCATCAGAAAACAATTATAGATTGAAAGCATGGAAGCTTAACATCAAAATTAGAACTCCAGCTTTTTCTCGAAAAACGTGCGTAAACTCGAAAATATCTCGAAAAACGTGAAAGCATATCAATCACATATAATCATCAGCTTTTTCTCACATCACTCACCAAAGTCCTCGACTCTAGCCCAAAGTCCACGACTTTTGAAATGAAATAAACGGGAAAAACAGGGGATTCGAGTCATACCTTCGATTCTTCCTCCGCCGTCTACACCGCCGTGTACCACGGTGTCCACTGAGTCCCCTGTAGTCGTCCTAGTCTCCTATTAGCTTGGTTTGAACCAAAACACGGCACAACCACCACCTATGTCCCACAGCCTCTCTGTTTTCCCCGAAAATCACTCTTCCGACCACCGTGTTTCCGTGCACGATTTCACCCCCAAACTCAGTCACAAACTTCCTCTCTTCTCTCTGTCACTCTCATAACTCACAACACTCTCACCCACACACTGAATCGATCAAATCTTCTCACTTTCTTCACTTTCTGTTTTCTGTTCTTCCCAAGCCAACACAAGGTTTGAATTGAGAACAAAATGTGGCCGTGTACATTTTAGGCCGTCCTAGAACCCTCCAGCAATTTCCACGTGTCCAATTTTCTATGGACATCAGTACAAATATCCCAACCCACTCTAGCCACTTGTTCTTATCTGATTGGGCCTAAGAGAAAAAGACCAAAATGCCCCTAAGTTTACAAATTACCATTTTGCCCTTCAACTTTCCAGACCCATAACTATTCCGTCCGACGTCCGATGACAGCGTGCCGCCTGTCGTTGTACTCAGGACGTCGAGACCTATCTTACAGTCCTTGGTCAACGTGAAAATCAAAAGTCCACTAAAAAGTCAACATTTTCCCCTAATTAATCAAAATTACGGTAACACTCTCAATCTTCCGAACATCATAACTTTTTCTCCGATTGTCCAAATCAACCCTGCCACCTGTCTACGGACTCGTGACGTCCTTAACTACGTCACGGTCTATGGTCCACGCTCATCCAACCTGTAAAGCAAAAAGTCAACTTTTTAACACACTATTCACAAGGGCAAAATCGTCCTTTTATACAAGTCTTTTACAAAATTACATTCATACCCTTCCTGAAGGTACGGGTTGTTACAATCTACCCCCCTAAAAAGAATTTCGTCCCCGAAATTCAATGAAACAAGTAAGGGTTCGCTCGCGCGTTAAGGCCTCGGGTTCCCAGGTAGCTTTTTCCACCTGATAATTCCTCCACAATACTTTAACTAAGGGAACCGTCTTCCTCCGTAAGACTTTATCCTTCCGATCCAAAATCGCTACAGGCTGCTCTTCAAAGCTCAAATCTTCCCTAAGCTCAATAGGTTGTGCTTCCAAAACATGTGTATCATCCTGTATATACTTTCGAAGAATAGATACATGAAAGACATTACGTACCTTTGCCAAGTCTGCTAGTAAAGCCAATCGATAAACAACTGGACCAATCCGCTCCAAGATCTCATAGGTTCCAATGTAACGAGGACTCAACTTCTTTCGCCTGCCAAACCGTACGATTCCCTTCCACTTCAAGAAAACCGAGTCTCCTACTGCAAACTCCGAATCTTTGATCCTACAGTCGACGTAACTCTTCTGTCGGTCCTGTGCTGCCTTCAGTCGATCTCTGATCAGTGCCACTTTTTCTTGAGTAAGGTCTACCAGCTCGGAAGTAGTCAGTCTCCTCTCACCAACCTCGGTCCAACATAATGGAGTCCGACACTGTCGCCCATACAAAGCCTCATAAGGAGCCATCCCAATACTCTCTTGATAACTGTTATTGTAGGCGAACTCCATCAAAGGTAAATGTGACTCCCAAGTACCCTGAAACTGTAAGACACAAGCTCGTATCATATCCTCTAGAATCTGGATGGTCCGCTCAGACTGTCCATTGGTCTGAGGATGAAAGGCGGTACTGAAATGCAGTTTTGTCCCAAAAGCTTCCTGTAAGCTCTGCCAAAACCGGGAAGTAAACCTCGGATCTCTGTCAGATACAATCAACTCTGGAGTACCATGCAGCCGAATAATCTCATCAATAAATAACTATGCAAACTGCGCCAACCTGAAGTTCTCCCGTAGTGGCAAAAAATGAGCAGACTTCGTAAGTCTATCCACGATCACCCACACGCCATCATGTCCCTTCGGCGTCCGGGGAAGCTTGAATACGAAGTCCATCGTCAGGTGATCCCATTCCCACTCGGGGATCAGCAAAGGTTGCATGGCTCCATAGGGTCTCTACCGCTCGGCTTTCACCTGTTGACAGATCAGGCATCTACTGACATACTCTGCAATCTCACGTTTCATACCTGACCACCAGTAATGCTCTCAAAGTGTACGATACATCTTGGTCCCACCAGGATGCATCGCATAAGCTGAACAGTGAGCCTCATCCAGTATCACCTTCCTCAGTGATTCGTCCTCAGGTACACACAACCGTCCATCCTTAACCAAGGCTTCATCCTCGTGGATCTCAAAGTCCTGTCTCTCTCTCCAGCCTTGACCTCAATCCGAGTGATACCCAAAATGGGGTCCTCAAACTGAGCATCAATAACCTGATCAATCAAAACAGGTCGCACGTGGAAACTCGCTAGTAGTGCTCCCTGGCCATCCACAGTCAACTCTACTCCAATTCTACGGAGCTCAACCAACAAAGGTAACCGGACGGTCCTCAAATGCGACAAAGAACTAGCTGACTTCCTGCTCAAAGCATCGGCTACCACATTGGCTTTTCCTGGATGATACTCGATCTTACAATCATAGTCCTTAAGCAGATCTAACCTCGACGCTGTCTCAGATTCAATTCCTTCTGAGTAAACAGATACTTTAAACTCTTATGGTTCGTAAAAATCCTGCACCTCTCGCCGTACAAGTAATGTCGCCAAATCTTCAGTGCATGAACCACCGCAACAAGTTCCAAGTCATGTGTAGGGTAGTTCATCTCATGGGGTTTCAACTGCCGGGAAGCATAAGCAATCACTTTCCCGTGCTACATCAACACACAACCCAAACCCTATAAAGAAGCGTAACTATAAACCTCGAACTCCCCACTGACGTCTGGAAGGGCCAACACAGGAGCAGATGTCAACCGCCTCTTAAGCCCCTGGAAACTCTGCTCACAGTTCTCATCCCAATCAAACCGAACTCCCTTCTCAGTCAACCGTGTCAACGAAGCAGCAAGAATAGAAAAACCCTCAATAAAGCGCCGGTAATAGCCTGTCAAACCCAGAAAACTCCTGATCTCTGTCACCGTCTTGGGCTGTTCCCAATTTGCTACCGCCTCAACCTTCTAAGGATCCACTCTGATGCCCTCGGCTGAAATCACATGACCTAGAAAACCAACACTGGTCAACCAAAACTGGCACTTGCTCAATTTCGCATACAATTGGTGCTCTCTCAGGGTCTTAAGCACTATCCTCAAATGCTTCTCGTGCGCCTTCGCACTCTTCGAATATACCAAGATGTCATCAATGAAAACAATCACAAAATGATCCAAGTACGACCGAAAACTCAATTCATAAGATCCATAAAAGCTGCTTGGGCATTAGTCAATCCAAAAGGCATCACAACAAACTCATAGTGACCGTACCTGGTCCGTAAGGCTATTTTGGGTACATCCTCCTCTTTAACCCGTAGCTGATGATATCCGGAGCGAAGATCAATTTTTGAAAAGTACTGTGCTCCCTTCAGTTGCTCAAACAACTCATCAATCCGGGGTAGGGGATACTTATTCCGAATGGTTACCTTATTCAACTGTCTGTAGTAAACACACAATCTCAAACCTCCGTCCTTCTTCTTGACAAACAGTACAGGCGCTCCCCAAGGTGACATACTCGGTCGAATGAATCCCATATCGACCAACTCTTGTAACTGTGCCTTTAGTTCCCTCAATTCTGCAGGTGCCATGCGGTAAGGAGTCTGTGAAATAGGCTGTGTACCTGGAAGAAGATCAATCGTAAACTCGATGTCTCGGTAAGGTGGTAATCCTAGCAACTCTTCGGGAAAAACATCGGGAAACTCCCGCACCACTAGAATATCCTCCGGCCTCACTGGGGTAGCACGTGTATCCACCACGTGAGCTATGTAACCCTAGCACCCATGCCGTAACAGCTTGCTAGCCTCAAGTGCCGAAATAACTCCTGTAGGAAGTGCACGCTGATCCCCCTGAAATGTGGTCTCTAGTAATCCTGGACTCCGAAAGGTGACTCTCCTATCGAAAAACTCGATAGAAGTATGATGTCTAGTTAACCAGTCCATACCCAGTATAACATCGAAGTCCCGTAGATCCAACAGTAAAAAGTCTACCACTAACTCAACCTCGCCTACCATCACCGGACACTCTCTCAGAACCTGAGTCACTACCAACACCTCCCCAGTAGGTGTACTCACCCCTAAGGCACAATCCAAGGTAGACACCTCACTCTCCGTAACCAGACTACAACTCCGGGCTATAAACGAGTGAGTAGCCCCGGGATCTATCAAAGAAAACATAGTGTGGCTAAGTATGGTAAGTGTACCTGTCACCACTCCCGGTGCTGATGACCGACCGCGCCCTCTAGAACTGCTCGTGGCACCACTGCCACCTCTAGGGCCTGCCGCCCCTGACACAGATGCAGTACTCCGCCCAGGTTCTGCTGTACCTCGACCTGCTCTACCTTCCTGGGCTAACAACTGGCACTCTCTCCAAAAGTGGCCGCGCTCTCCACAATAATAGTAGACATCTCTACCAGGTCCACCAGTCTATCTCCCAGTAGAAGCAACAGAAGTCGCACTCGCCTGAGGAGTCGGCTGTGCTCTAGCTCCCCGAAATCCAGAGCCCTGAAAACTGTCTGGTCTGCCAAACCGGGCACCACCAGCTGATAAAGTACCACCATAGTTTCCTCGCTTCGGGGTCCTCTGACTCGACGCCCCAGGAAAAGAATGCTCACGGCGCCGCACACTGCCCGAGTACTATGGCCGGGCAGGCAAACTGGCTTCCACTCGCACAGCAGCGTCAGACAACTCCCTGAAAGTAGCAAATGAGCCGGCTGTCAGAATGGCTTTAATCTCTCCTTGAAGACCCAACTCAAACTGACGACACTTCTCAGCCTCGGTAGCTACAAATGCAGGAGCAAATCGGGACAACATCTGGAACCTGTGCTCATACTCGGCTACTATCATGCTCCCCTATTTCAACTAAAGGAATTCCGCCTCTTTGGCATCCCAGAAAGAGCGAGGATAATACTGGTCCAAGAACCGCTCCCGAAAAGTCTCCCACGTCACGGTATGAGCATCCCAACCTGTCAACTCTAGCGTAAACCACCACTCATATGCTGCGCCGTCTAGCAGAAAGGTAGCCAACAACACACGATCTCCTGGAGGAAAATGCATCACCCCGAAAATCCACTCAAGCCCGGTGATCCATCGGTGGGCTTCCTCTGGGTCTGCCCCACCACTGAATGTAGTAGCCCCGAGCCGCTGGGCTCGCTCTATTGACGCACTCTCGGCTTCTTCAGGTCGTGGAGGGGGTTCACGTCTCGGAGGCATGGTCGAACGTACGCTGAAACAGGCATAGAGTTAGTAAAACAACCTAAATACGACCTCGTACCGACACAAACCGACAAACCTATGCTTTGATACCAATTGTCAAGACCCGTCCCAAATATCACCTCGATACCCGGGACGAACCCTGCTCCCGTCTGACAATCACACTTAAAGTACCAAAATAACCTCAACACAACTATAAGCATAACTATCAGACAAGGGAGAAATATAATACAACCGTAATTCAGAGCATAGTTTATACAAAACAGGCACAAAATCCTACTAGGCTAATCTCGCAACGGAAGAACGTCGTAAGCTTTATGCCTCGATCCCTGCCTCAACGTTCACCCCAGCGCTATCACCACGACCTGGAGGGGAAGTTAAAACAAAAAAGTGTGAGTGGACTAAAAGAAATAAGAGTTTCAAACACGATTGAGAAATTAAACAAGGATTAAGAAAAAAAATAAGATTTTACCCTCCGTTTTAAAATAAAGTATGCATGCCTAACGAAGTATCAGAAAACCACAACATAAAACAGTATAACAAGATCATATCGTAAAACCAAATCCACCAATTCCAAAGTTCGATCAAATCTGCTGGGTCTATCCGAGTCCTTAAACTCAAACCAGGCCTCAAATGTAATCTGAGTCTTTAAACTCCCGAGTCTTTAAACTCAATAGGCCTACGGGGGTAATATCATACACATCCGAGTCTTTAAACTCCCGAGTCTTTAAACTCAATCCGGGCCCATCCCCCGTCAATCAGAATCCGGGTCTTTAAACCCAATATCCAGATCCAGCAAATCCAATCAGAAACAAATTCTAAAATCCATCTCCAAACCCGAATCCGAAATCACTGGTCTGATGCCCTTCCGGCATCCGGAACCGTCATTCCGAACCCAAATTCGGAATTCCACTTTTCCGACTTTAAAACCCAATTTCGTTTCTCGAAATCCGATTTTAAAACCAAAACCTTGATTACCAAAATCATATTTCATACTCCACTTATAACCATCAGAAAACAATTATAGATTGAAAACATGGAAGCTTAACATCAAAATCAGAGCTCCAGTTTTTTTCTCGAAAAACGTGCGAAAACCCGAAAATGTCTCGAAAAACGTGAAAGCATATCAATCACATATAATCATCATCAACAAGCACAAATATATACTTAAAATCATAAAACATAAATAAAACTGTTATGCATGCTCATTAACAAGCATTAAAACATACTTTAAACCATAAAACATAAATAAAACAGCTAGGCATGCTCATAAGAAAAGAAAGAGTCCACTCACAAATTAGAAAGTATCACTCGCACTCTGTGCGCTCCTCGACCGTCTCAGGCGTCTCCCGTCCTGTTAATAAGCACCAAATAGGGTCACAAATACGTCAAATATGCTAATGCTAATTTCCCCAAATTTTCGGGAATTTATACGTAATTTAAATGTAAACCCTAAACCGTCCGGATCCTCGAACTATATCGTGACATCGTCCGATTTACCCGAAACTTGTCTCAATGGATTCCTTAGAACATTTAGAACAAAAACCATGTTGGAAGTTTGTTCAGAATCCTCCCCACGCGCCCCCACGCGCCGCCCAAAGTGGCTGCGCGTAGGCCTCACGCGCCTGCACAGTACCAACGTCAACCTCGAGTCACCCGGTTCAACTGTACTGAACCGGCGTGACCGGTTCTCTTCCATTCCCCCACCAATTTCTACCATTTTAATCTTGTTAGCTTCGTCCCATTCCCAGCAATCCTTTCCCCTCCTAAAATCTGGAAATCAAAGCTCGAAACTCATCGTCCTTAACCTCGATCAAAACTGTCTGCAAGCCCTGTTTTTGTCTCCAGCCACCCAGGCCTTCCCCCATCACGGCGACCATCCTAGACAACTCCTAGGACCTCCCTGAATCTCACATCACTCACCAAAGTCCTTGACTCTAGCCCAAAGTCCACGACTTTTGAAATGAAATAAACGGGAAAAACAGGGGATTCGAGTCATACCTTCGATTCTTCCTCCGCCGTCTACACCGCCGTGTACCACGGTGTCCACTGAGTCCCCTGCAGTCGTCCTAGCCTCCTATTAGCTTGGTTTGAACCAAAACACAGCACAACCACCACCTCTGTCCCACGGCCTCTCTGTTTTCCCCGAAAATCACTCCTCCGACCACAGTGTTTCCGTGCACGATTTCACCCCCAAACTCAGTTACAAACTTCCTCTCTTCTCTCTGTCACTCACATAAATCACAACACTCTCACCCACACACTGAATTGATCAAATCTTCTCACTTTCTTCACTCTCTGTTTTATGTTCTTCCCAAGCCAACACACGGTTTGAATTGAGAACAAAATGTGACCGTGTACATTTTAGGCCGTCCTAGAACCCTCCAGCAATTTCCACGTGTCCAATTTTCTATGGACATCAGTACAAATATCCCAACCCACTCAAGCCACTTGTTCTTATCTGATTGGGCCTAAGAGAAAAAGACCAAAATGCCCCTAGGTTTACAAATTACCATTTTGCCCTTCAACTTTCCAGACCCATAACTATTCCGTCCGACGTCCGATGACAGCATGCCGCCTGTCGTTGTACTCAGGACGTCGAGACCTATCTAACAGTCCTCGGTCTACGTGAAAATCAAAAGTCCACTAAAAAGTCAACATTTTCGCCTAATTAATCAAAATTACGGTAACACCCTCAATCTTCCGAACAACATAACTTTTTCTCCGATTGTCCAAATCAACCCTGCCACCTGTCTACGGACTCGTGACGTCCTTAACTACGTCACGGTCAATGGTCCACGCTCATCCAACCTGTAAAGCAAAAAGTCAACTTTTGACACACTATTCACAAGGGCAAAATCGTCCTTTTATACAAGTCTTTTACAAAATTACATTTATACCCTTCCTGAAGGTATTGGTTATTACACTTCTGGCGGCGCGTGTGGGCGTGTGGCACGCCTTTTGAGGAAGGTTCCAACATGACTTTTAAAGTAATCGATGTAACGAACATTTTGGCACTGGTTTCGAGTCGATGGGACATCGTCTCGATATGTTTCGGGAAGTCCGAAAGTTTTAGGGCTCGGTTAAAAATAGTTAAAAATTTGGGAAAATTACGGGGTTTTAGTATAAGCTTTATGAAGTAGTTAGTGACCTTATTATGGGATTTGGACAGGTTTGAGAAAGCCAGTGATAGTAGATTGGCCGGGAACGACATAGGTGCACCCGTATCGAGGCGACGATGCTATGGTTTGTGAGTGGACTTTGCGTTCTAACTCTTGATGCATGCATATATGTTTTTATATGTGTTCTATACGTGATTCTATGATTATGATCTTGATGATTTACGGTTTTGCACTTATTTCGAGAAATTGTCGTATTTGCACGTTTTACGAGATTTCGATTGAACTTGTGATTTGATCATGGTTTTGATGATTTGATTTCAGGAATTGAAATATGATTTGATTTCAAGGATTTGAAATGGATTTCGGAAAAGTGATTTCGGGCTTGGAGCCCTATTTCTGAGATTTTGACAAACGAGATTTCGGTTTTGAAACTGGATTTCGGAAATGATATTTCGGATTTGGTTTTGAGACTTGGAAAGGGAAGTCTGGATTTGGGTTCGGGATGATGATTCCGGATGCTAGCTTACAGAATCATTGTTGAGAATTCGGAGAAGGATTTTCTATGATTTTCGAATGAAAAATGGTTTTGGGTTTAAAGACTCGGAAAAAACAAAAACCGTTGGATCTGGTTTTGAGGTTAAAGACTCGGTTGATTGACCGCCGGGGGGGGGGGGGGAGAGGGCCCTTTATTGATATGTTTTGAATTTAAAGACTCGGTATATGTTTTGAGTTTAAAGGCTCGGTTATCGTACCCCCCCCCCCCCCCCCCCCCTCCTCCTCCCTTAAGGCCTGTTGATTGTGTTTTGAGTTTATAGACTCGTTGATATTCCGGGAAAGCCTGATTATTGCACATGGTTTTGAGTTTAAAGACTCAGGCGCACTTGAGATCCAGCAAACTCGCATGATTGATGTTTTTCACCGGTTTTCAGATGTTTTGGGCAGTGGCCTGGATGATTTGGATTTGACGAGTTTTGGGACCGAGTTCCCGTACTTGAGGTTCATTTGTGGTTTGGGCTGAGGCCTTGGATTTGAATGCCAAATTTGATTCGGGTTTTCGATAATGGTTTTCGTTGATGGTTTTTGATGTGAAATGGTTTCATAACATGAACTGATATGCATGCATTGGGTTTTGCATGGAGGGTAAAAATGTAATTATGTTTTTCTGATAACTGTTTTTGAACTTATATTTCATTTTTGTCCACTCACAATCTTTTCATGTTTTTGATACCCTCCAGTTTGTTGAGGTGCGCGCTGTTGGTCGAGAGAAAGACGGAGACATCACATACGCTATCCACAGTAGAGTCTGTGCGCTTTGGAAAGTTTGAAAGTTTTGAGCGGTTCAGTCAAGAATCCTTTGTCCGACTTACGTGTCACATGGAGGTTGGATGTCAGTTTAGCCTTCGTGTCACTCGTAAGTTAGACGGGAGCATGACCTAGCCCTTAATCCTGGGGGATTGAGGGTGGGTCGTGACACTTGTCACTCATCTGTTGGGCCTACACAAAATATTTGGTCCCACACTAAAGGACAAATGACAGCTTTGCCTCCTAAAATGTGTCATTGTGTACCCAAAAGTGTCTGTGACCCGTAACTTCCCCGTCGAACATTCAAATTTGACTCACCACCTATCTACGGATAACTCGTATCGACTTGATCTACATAATGATCCTCGGTCCTCGTGCATTGGACCTTCCGGGTCAAAATTCAATTTTTTTCCCTTGTCTATGTTCAAAATCGTAATTTCACCCCGAACGTCCGATAATCCTCGACTAAGTCCCGATTAGTCTCACTAATCCTTAATTAATTATTAATTCATCCCTTACATTTGGGACAAGTCGTTACAACCTTCCCCCCTTAAATAATTTAGTCCTCGAAATTCACACTAACCCAAATTCCATAACCAAAAGATGGAAATCCAATCCTATCTCCACTCGAGCAACCTTGTGTAATAGTATACGTGTGACACAACAAACAGTACCCATCGGTACCACTGTCACTCGACATGAATCATAATCCAACCATCTAACCCATACCAGCACTGACCGTTGGATTGGTTACCATCACAACTCAAGTCTCAGGAATCCAAACATCAATCGAGACGATAATACAAGTCTAGCTCACCTGTCACCGACATAGGTGCACTCTGACAGGTCTGAAATACTAAGCTGACATCCTGCTCAGCATCCGATCAGACAATCATCATCTAGATCTTGTTATCTCAAGCTGTCCTCATTACTCTCACTGAGCGATCGTCTATCCTCTGTCACTAAACAGTCTAGAACTATAACCCACTGTCCATAGAGATACAACTTCTTCTGAAACCATATTTGTCAACAACAACTATCGTGACTAGCTGGCAACTCCTGCCTCCACTACGTTTTCGCGACGCCACTATAATCTCGACTCGCTCTCAAGTCCTGAACTGACATATCGTTCCTCCAGTCGATACATTAATCGACATCTCACTTGTCCTCCTGATACCTTCAGAACGTATCTGGACCCCATCGAATACTTGGTAGTAGAGGTAATCACCTGTAAAATCTCTGGGGCTTCTTTGACCCACATGGCCTTGAGCTCCAGGCTCATACAATCCCCGAACCTTCTCAATCCACTCTATTCTAGCACACGGTATTCAATGGCTAGTCAACATAGCATGATGTTGAACCCTGTCCGATCATAGTCCTCGTCGAACTGTCACCATCGGATCCAATTTGATTACTATCTGATGTCCATCCAAGACTCCATCTGAGGATCCTACCACATCAATCAGACTTGTTCAACCTCATCGTCCAACACGCGCTACTCACAGGTGCACCCACATTAAATCATTCGTCAAGGCATTACCCATGCCTATTCAAGGACTGCACTCTGGCAACGCCGAACTACCTACTAATCCTTATTTCAAACATGGATCGGACCTCAACTATTCGTCTCGAGGCTAACATCAATCCATCACCATCTCTATCCTCATGTCCAACCTCTGTCTTGTATTATCTTAGCTTCATCATCCATGAAGTGCTCAATCCATAACCTCTCGATCCTAATCCACAACATGTCGATCCTAATAACACCACCTTATCCATTCGATCCTAACAACACCATCTAGGATGCGCCACCTGATCCCTCTGATCCTAGGTGGATCCACACTAACTCTCTCCCAAATAACGACAAGATTTCGGTTCATAGGGTCTTACACCTTCTTTGAACCCTTTAACTGCCATATCACTCCCCATCCTCCCACATAAGGAAAGTCAAGGATGATCCCAGACGATGACATCAAAATTCATTCTGTGTCATCCTACATGAGCGTAAACACCAAGTATTGCCTGCTCAAGAATAGGAAATGAGAAGTTTCCTTCACCAACCAATAATATATGTTGATAACTCATTGTCTTTCTCACGATCAGATTTCTCCTCGAACAAGCTTATATGAAACTCAGGAGGTATGGTCACCCGCAATCGACTAAAACCAATTCCCACTAGACTCTCAAGTCATCAACTCATTCAGACACGCGTCCACGTGTCCGTAAAAAATCTAACCATAGTATCCAACCCACATGTCCAATTATACCATTTATGCCCATACAAAAAGTAGCACAGAACAACTACCTGAATCTCACCTTTTAACCTTTATGGGTTCACCTCCTGAGCACACACCCGTACTTCAAATCTCGCATCCACTAGGGAACTAGTCACAAACCAGGTATACCCCGTGCCTCGTACTGAGCCACTCGGGATCCTCTTCGTCCCGCTCAGTGTCCCCCGAACTCACCTGTTTGCCCCTCTATGGTACGTCCACCATAATAGTCACAATCCAAGCTCTTATTGGCCCTACATCACTTAGATGCACTTAGTGCCTTTTGGAACCATCCGATCATTATTGGATTCCATTCAACTCATCTCTGGCATCTCTCACTCATCTCAGTCACCTCCACTAAGGTAGTGCGGCACACTCGCCAACACCCCAAGCTTGACATCTCCTTCTGTGATCACCCTCAGTGGTAACCGAGTCAAATCCAGAAAAATCTGTTTGTATTGAGCGACAGTCACACACCTTCATATCATCATTACGACTGGAGAATCTCCATCATCTAAGTCGTTACTGTAACATGAGCCTATCCAATTCGATAGGACTCGCCCACGTCTATCGATAGCAACCTCTGCCACAACCGCGTGCAGACTAATCCTAGAAACGCTCCACTATCGAGACTCCATACCCATGTGGGTAACTCATCGTAGGCACCAACTGCTCAATGCGTAATATCCCTGCTAGGTCCACAAGTACCACACTCCTTGTAACTTGTCTAATCAGTCTCAAACTAGGGTTATCACGAACCCAGCTGCTCACTGCAACACGTCCATCCTAACCAATCCATCGCTCTCGATTCCAAAAGTTGTCATGTGGGGGTAACTAGTACTCAACCAACCAGTAACCACGATCTGAGTATCGCGTCCTCTCGCACTCTATGGCTTCCGACCGCTGGGCTCACAAGAAACTTGGCCCTATGTAGTGCTTAACACTGCACAACCACTACATGTCACCATCACGGCCTACCATGCCACACAAAATGTAACGACCCGTCCTAAATTTCAGGATTAGATTAGTGATTAATCGGGATTAGCGGGACCAATCGAGGATTAGTCAGAGAATTTCAGACGGAAGACTGAAATGATAGTTTTGCCCTTGGGAATGGGTAAAAATTTAACTTTTGACTGCCCGAGTCAAATGGACTTTGATCGATGACCGTGTCGTAGATTAGGTCATTACGGGTCCGTAGACAGGCTACACGTCGAAATCAGAGCTTAGACGGCAAAGTTATGGATCTAGGAAGTTTTACGACACTATTACAAGCAAACCGAGCAAGGGACATATGGCAAGTTTGGATTGGGGGGAATGTTCTAGAGGGACCCACTAGATGAGTGACAAGTGTCACCCATCTGATTGGTCCAAATCCCCAAAACGGTGGGATATTATTTCCACCGTCATCGATCATCTTCTCCCATTTTCCCCATAATTGAGGAATCCTCTCGACCCCGTGCAAACCCATCCCATATAACCCCTTAAATCCTCATCAGTTGTGCATAGTGTGTGAATGAAAGAGAAAGTGAAGTGAGATGACGTTGGTGGTGCTAATGGCATCGACGGTCGTGGACAGTGGCTAGAGAACAGGGACAGCCTGTGTTTGTGATCGAAATTGGAAACTTGGTTTGGACGGCTATTGAACATTTTTGTGGTATGGATGATGTTCTTGGGGTCGAGACGACCGTGAGAGTGGCAACAGCGGGGCCTGCGATAGGGAGGTAAGGAAGAAACTCGAGAATGCTCTGTTTTTATTCAAAAATGGTAAATTTGGTTGCTTGTATGAGGTTCTGGAGGTCGAAAGGAGTCGATTGGGCTTGGAATTACGGCCAATGGTGGCCGGGATCATGAGAACTCGACGACAGAAGACTGATCGGTTTTCATCGATCGTGAAGAAAATATCTCGTGTTTTTCTTTATTTTCTAGGCTGATAAATCGATATGGGAGGTTTAGACGAAAGGAATGGAGGAAAAATTGAGTGGAAAGTGGTAGAAATGGCTGAGAACCAGCCTCGATGGTTCACCGATTTGGTTGAACCGAAAAAACCAGAGAATCGGGCATGAACCGGGTTCGGCTGGAGGTTGACGATGCATTGTTCCATGCGTGTGGGCTTCACGTACAACGCCTTTGGGAGGCGCGTGGGGAAGATTTGGGAGATGTAGTCAACATGTAATTTTATCCTTTCGATGTAACGAACATTTTGGGACAAGTTTCGAGTCGATCGGACACCATTTCGGGATAGTTTTGGATGTCCAAAGGTTTAGGGTCAATTTTAAATACGTTTAAAAATTCAAAAAAATTAGGGGGATCTAATGAGAGGTTAATTAAAGTGATTAGTGACCTTCGATTATGGTTTGGACAGGTCCGGAGGTTCTGGTGATGGTGATTAGCCTCGCGAAGGCTTTTGGCAGGCGTATCGAGGCGGTAGCTAGAACGGTCTGTGCGTGGACTTTGTTTTTTAAATTATAATGCATTCATAACAATTTTATATGTTTTATATATGTGATTTCTATGATTATGATCCTGGTATTTCGGGGTTTATGATTTTATATTGTATTGATATGTGCTGGTATTTCCAAGATGGAAATATGGAAATCGGTCATGAGACCCATTTGATTTGGAAACTATCGAACTTGAAGTCCATTTGATTTAATGAGATATAAGGCTGAGACCCATTTGGTTTACATGATCAGGCTAGAGGCCCAGTTGATTATGATATCGGGCATGAGTCCCATTTGTGGTTTATAAATGTGATTTCGGGTCGGGGACCCTAAATGGATTTGGATTTTGGATTTATAAGTATTTTATGGAAATTCCGGGCATGGCCCCTTTGGAGATGTTTTGAAATGATTTTATAAAGATGTTTTCCATGTATTATCGTTAGATGAGGATATGTGGGTGGTCTTCTCCAGATGTCTGGGACACTGGGAAAGTCACTGTGCATTTCCTGCGAGGGGTCATTGCACGGAACGACTGGACCGTATAGTGACTCAAGAGCAGGATTGCTGTGATTAGAGGTCTGGGACGTCAGACATCTGGGACGTCAGACATCTGGGATGTCAGAGATTGACCAAGAGAGACCCCGGGCAGCACGCGTTGCTTAGACCGTGAATAATGACGTCTTGGATGTAAGACCCGTGTCCTGCAGGGAACGGTGAACAATCCCACATTCCTACGAGGGGGAATGGTCTGGGAGAGGATTGTGGTGTGCCTTAAAGGTGTAGGAACACACCTATCTAGAACTAGGCCTTTTGGGAGCTCAAGTGGCTTGGGGGGGTGGTGGTTTGGAACCCCAAAGTTTGGCAAGTTGAGACCGGTGCAATTTCACGATAGGTGACCCCTGGGAAGTTGAACCATGAGCTCCCGAAAATAAAACCGTGAGGGCGAGACCCAAAGCGGACAATGTGGTGCTAGATGAGTCGGGTCCTGACCGAGGAGGGTCGGGTCCAAACAATTTGGTATCAGAGTTAGACCCCGACCGGGATGTACGCCAGCGAGGACGCTGGGCCCTAAGGGGGGTGGATTGTAAGACCCGTGTCCTGGAGGGAACGGTGAACAATCCCACATTCCTGCAAGGGGGAATAGTCTGGGAGATGATGGTGGTGTGCCTTAAAGGTGTAGGCACACACCTATCTAGCACTAGGCCTTTTGGGAGCTCAAGTGGCTTTGGGGGATTGGAACCCCAAAGTTAAGTGAGTTGAGACTGGTGAAATTTCATGATGGGTGACCCCCTGGGAAGTTGCACCATGAGCTCCCGAAAACAAAACCGTGAGGGCGAGACCCAAAGCGAACAAAATGGTGTCAGATGAGTCGGGTCCTGACCGAGGAGGGTTGGGTCCTGACATGGGACGTCAAGCGTCTGGGATGCCGAGGATTGGTATTTGGTAAATATAATTTATTGAATTTATGAAACGGTATTTCTGTGTTTATGAATTTGTGGTTATGGATTTGGGCAGTGGCCCACTTGGATTTGGATTTATGGATTTTGGTGTTTTACGGTTTTGGGCTGAGTTCCCACAATTGGTTTTGTTTTATGTTTTGGGCAAAGGCCCTAAGTATTCGAGGAAGGAAATGACTTTGGTTTTATAAATGTTTTTGTTTGAATTAACTGGTTTTTGAGTGCATGCATAGTTTTACGTGAAGGGCATAAATGTCTTATATGAAATGAGTTTTATTAAATTATTTAATTTCGTCCACTCACAGTTTTAAATCATTTTTAATGCCCTTCAGATTGATAGCAGATGTGGGATGTGGTAGAGACCGAGACATCACACTCCTCCATTTACTCTAGCGCACTCTGGGAGCTAATTGGGCTCAGGGTTTCAGAATATCCTTTGTCTAGCCTTCGTGTTACCTCGTGTGGCACGTGAGTTAGACGGGAGCATGGCACATCCCGCGTAAATCCCGAGGGGATTGGGATGGGTTGTGTCACAACATCTATTTCGTGGCATCCCATGTCAATCGACATCCATCCGGAATTCGACACACTAAAACATGGCATCTCCTGCCCATTAACATCCACCAAGGATCCAATGCACCCTTTCTCAATAGCTCATCACAACACAAATCCGACTAGATTTCATTACCCTGCCAATACCACATTAGGAGAAGAAGTTCCATCCAGATATCTCTAAGGTAGACCACTACTAGGTCTCCCATGTTACTGTCGGGATGTCCCATCCAATTCTCAATAGTCTCAACTAGACTCAACTAAGGTCGTCCACAACATCTACTATACTTCGTGTCACAATCCCCCATCTGACATGATAGTCCAACGGTCCCACACTGCAATTTCATCAAATACGACCCTTCTCGGGTCCCTCTCACTGATTCATGGCGTATCGAGCCAATCACAGCCCACCCACTATTAATTTCCACGAACTCTCAAACTATTACCCAAACGTTCAGGTTGATAACGGGCTGATCCTCGTAGAGACATCACATCCTCGACACCTGCACACAACAGACTCCAATTGACAACCTCTCTCGGATACCACGCTCACACGACCCATCCCAATCCCCCCGAGATTAAAGCGGGATGTACCATGCTCCCGTCTAACCCACGTGTAACACGAAGGGCCAAACACCTGTCTAACACCGTATTATAACAACCCATCCCATAAACCAGGATTAGATTAGTGGTTAATGACAGATTAGTGAGATTAAGCAGTGAATAGTTGGACGATTTCGGACGGGTGGTGCGGAATGACGATTTTACCCCTAGAATGGGAAAATTGTTGACTGTCAATTCAGGAGGTCAAATGGACCTTGGTTGATGACCATGACGTAGTTCAGGACGTCACGAGTTCATAGACGGGTGGCACGTCCGATTTCGACATCCGAGGAGGAAGCTATGATGTTCGGAAGGTTGAGGCATTTTCATAATTTGGTTAAAAAAGAGGGAAAATGTTGACTCTTTGCACGACAAGGTTTCTTCACGCAAACCAAGGACCATTAGATAGGTCTCGATGTCGTAAGTACAACGACATACGGCACGTCGTCATCGGATATCGGACGAGTGAGATACGGGTCTAGAAAGTGAAGGGTAAAATCGTAATTTGAATAATTAAGGGTATTTTGGTCTTTTTACACCTTGGGAAGCATGCCAATCAGATAAGGACAGGTGTGCAATGTTTATTGGATATTTTGGGGCTGGTCCTTTAGGTGTTTGACACCTGGCCACATTCCAGTGGCTTCTAGCCACTTACACGGTTACATTTAAATTATTTGTGTTTGGGTTTGAGTCGTGCACTGAGAAAAACAGAGACTGTGAGGCCGTGAGTGTTCTTCGATTCCTTCCAATGAGTGTGTGAGAGTTGGGTGGTTTCTTTATGTTTGAGTGAGTGCTAGAGACTGTGTAAGTGTATTGGGATGAACTGGGGTGACTGTGTGTCTGTGTGAGGTGAGCAGGACCCGAAAAACAAAGAGGAGTCGAGAGTTGTGGTGCAACCACAATCGATCAAACCTGTCAAAGTCGAGTTGTAATTGGGTTTAGTGGACCAGAGGAGAGTTTGGGGGACCCTAAGGTCCACGGCGGAGCTCACGGCGGCGAGCAAGAGGAAAGGGTAAGTTTCAGTCCCCTGTTTTTCCCGATTGGTTAAAATCAAAATTTGTGAAGTTTGGTGATTTTTTGACTCATTATATTTGTCCTATTAGCTGTCAGGACCCACCCCGGTTTCACCCCGAAACCCGAGGTAAATCCTGCTCCCGTCTGACACCCCGTCACAAAAAGTATCAGACGCAGGAGAAAGCATTCAATAAGACCCCAAAGTTAACGTTTACAGAGCATAGCACATAGTACAACAAATAAAAACCGATTAGTTTTACATGCTGGCGGAAGAAAACTTAAACACTCGGAAATCCCGCTCGTCACTTCTATGCTTCAGACACTGCCTCGACGTCAAGACCCCGCGCTAGCTCCACAACCTGAAGGGCAAGTTAAAACAGAAAATGTGAGTGGACCATAATAAAAGAAAAGTTCTAAAATCCTTTATGAGAAAACCGAATATAACCCTCCGTTTTGAAAATCACATGCATAACCCAGTTATCAAAACAATTATAAATCAAATTACCATAAACCGCATCATAAAAAACAGAAACACTATAAAACAGTTAGAAAAACCACAGCCTGGGAATCATAAAACCGTGTCATAAACCATGAACATCAAATCATTATTTTCCGATCAAACCTGCTGGACCTATCCGAGTCTTTAAACTCTCGAGTCTTTAAACTCAAATCCAAGCCTTAATAATATCCGAGTCTTTAAACTCACGAATCTTTAAACTCAAAGGCCTACGGGGGAAATATCAATATATCCGAGTCTTTAAACCCCCGAGTCTTTAAACTCAATCCGGGCCCGTCCCCCGTCAATCAATATCCGGGTCTTTAAACCCAATAACCAGATCTAGCAAATCCAATTAAAACCGTTTGAAAACCATTTTCCATTTCCATATCCAAACCTGAATCCGGAAATTCACTTTTTAACTTTAAAACCAAAGTCCGCTTTCCGAAATCCGATTTTAAAACTGAAAACCCTTGATTATAGAAATCATGTTCCAAGATCCCTTTATAATCATTGAAATCATTTATCATTTGAAATCCCAAAACTATAACATTATAATCAGAAATCAACCTTTCCTCGTAAAACGTGCCAAATACCATATTTTCTCGAAAAACGTGCAATTATGTAAAATCACATTTTAAATCCAACAATCATGAAATCACATATATAAAACAATTATAGAAAACAGTTATGCATGTTCGAGTTTAAGGAAAGGGTCCACTCACAGTACCAAGCCCTCAATCGTGTCCCGAACGTCCTGCACGTTCCTCGGCTTCCTCGGGAAATCCCGATCCTGTCAACAACCACCAAATTACGTCACTAACATGTCCACGAGTATCCACCTAAATTCCCTCAAAAATCCCCGGGTCCTAAACGTAACGAACCGGAACCCTAAACTTTCACCCTCGCGGAACTACTTCGATTCGACGTCCGATCAACTCGAAACCAATGCCAATGGACTCGTCACAATGCCTAGACCAAAACCTATGTTGTCCGTTTTCCCCATCGCCGCCGCGCGCGCCCCCACGCGCCGCCCAAAGTGGCTGCGCGTGGCCCTCACGCGCCTGCTACAGTGCCCTTCAACCTTGAGCAGACCCGGTTCAGCACAGTAGTCTGCAACCTGAACCGGCGTCAGCGGTTCACCGCCGTACCTGCACGATTTCTCTCCCTATCTTCACCTAAAGCTTCGTCCAGTTCCAATCTATCCATTCCCCAGCTCCTCAGACCTCGACACCGCCCCAATCCCGTCGACTTAAGCTCGAAACAGACGGCCAAACTCCCCCTGTTTCACGATCCAGCCACTCCGGTCATCCTCCGTCACGGTGGCAACACCAGACGGTTCCTAGGACCCTTCTAAGTCTAACCCGACTCACCTTGACCGTCGACTCTTGCCCAAACGTCACGACTCGCCGTTTGAACCCACGGCCAAAACAGAGCACCTAAAGTCTCTCCATCGTGCCATCCACCACCGTGCACCACCCCTCACGGCAGCACACACAGTCAACTCTTGGGACCTCCAGGAGTCTCACCCTGGCCTCCAAATCCCTCGACTCTACGCCCAACCCCACAACTTTCGAATTGAACCCCACGGGAAAAACAGAGTAATTGTACAGGGATGTGAGATTACCTGCAATCGTCCGCAACCGTGCTAGCCGCCGTGCTCCCTGGAGTCTACGACGCCGCCTCAGCCTCCTCTCGAGGTCAATTACACTTACACACGGCCACAGCACCACGATTCCTCGCAACTCTCTGCTTGCCTTCCTGTTTCCCCCTGATCTTCCCGTAGTTCACAACTCACATACACACGGCCACCGTGCCTCCTTGTCTCTTCCCAAGCTCTCCTTCACTCTCCGGTCACTCCTCACCCACCAGAATTCACCAGCAACCACGATCACCCTTCCAAGTCTCTCAATTTCCTCCCTCTGTTTCTCTCTGTGTGTCGAAGAACATGAACACATAGCACGGGTGCACCCCAATTATTTGGGCCGTGCTTGTACAAGATTCAACCAGACTCCCACATGGCCCAATCTCAGCCATCCATTTCCTTTCTCTGTGCACAAATCCCAATGTGCAGAAGGACCAAACTACCCTTCTTTTTACCTCAAAATTACAAGTGTGCCACTAACTTTCTAGACCCGTATCTTTCGCCTCGTAAGTCCGATGAATACGTGCCGCCTATCATCGAACTCAGGAATACGAGATCTACCTAACCATCCTAGGTCAACATACTAAAACCCAATCGTCCAAAAGTCAACTTTTCCCCCTCTTTTAACCAAATTACGGTTATGCCCTCAACCTTCCGAACATCATAACTTCCCCCTCGGATGTCGGAATCAAGCGTGCCACCTGCCTAGGATTCATGACATCCCAAACTACGTCCTGGTCACTGGTCAACACCCATTTGACCACCCGAACTAAAGTCAACATTTTTACCCAAGTTAGGGGCAAAACCGTCATTCTAAACTTACAGCCTATCGGGACCACCTAACCACCAAGTAACATCACTAATCCCACCTTAATCACACTACTAATCCCGGCTCTCGGAACGGGTTGTTACATTAGCTCTAGGAAGTTGTTAGGGACCTTAGGGATTGAACCAGAGCTTAGTGGTGACCACGGGTGGCCGGAATTCGAACCTGGTATTTTCTGGGTTTTACTTCGAGTTTGGGAGGGGATTATTAGCTGTTATTTCGTATTTTGAGATAGTGGAATAGGTTGCTAGGAGTAGGACAATCTTAATGGTGAACAAAGGATCGAAAGTGGGCTGAAAACGAAGAAGAACCGGCCTCGCCGGATCGGTTCGATCGGACCGTCCGGACCGATCTGAATCGGGTTCGCTGGAGGTAGGAGACGATGAATAGTGCAGTCGCGTGGCTCCCACATGCAGCCCCATTGGCCGGCGTGTGGGGAAGATTTTGGGAAAGTGTCCAACATGGTTTTTACTCTAATCAATGTAACGAACATTTTGGCGGTGGTTTCAAGTCAATCGGACATCGTCTCGATATGTTTCGGCCTATCCGAAGGTTTTAGGGCTTAGTTAAAAATAGTTAAAATTACGGGAAAATTATGAGGCTTTAGTTTGAGTTTTGTGAAGTAGTTAGTGACCTTGGTGTGGGATTTGGATAGGTTCGGGAAAGCCGAGGATAGCGGAATGGCTGGGAACGGCATAAGTTCGCGCGTATCGAGGCGACGTCGAAATGGTCTATGAGTGGACTTTGCTTTCTAACTCTTGATGCATGCATATATGTTTTAATATGTTTTCATACGTGATTCTATGATTTGATTTATGGTTTTGATGGTTTACAGTTTTGCACGTTTTTTGAGGTATTTTACGGAATTTCACGTTTTACGAGATTTCGTACGATCTTGTGATTTGACTGTGGTTTTAATGATTTGATTTCACTGATTTGAAATGGATTTTGGAAAAGTGATTTCGGGCTTGGAGCCCTGTTCATGAGATTTTGGATTTGGTTTTGATATTTGGGAAGGAAATCTAGATTTGGGTTCGGGACGATGGTTCTGGATGCCGGCTTACGGAATCATCGTTGCGAATTCGACTGTGGATTTTCTGTGGTTTTCACTGATTGAATGAAAATGGTTTTGGGTTTAAAGACCCGGAAAAAGAGAAAAACCCACTGGATCTGGTTTTGAGTTTAAAGACTCGGATTTATTGACGGGGGGAGGACCCTGGATTGATATTTTTCGAGTTTAAAGACTTAGTATATGTTTTGAGTTTAAAGACTCGGATATCCCGGAAAGTCCTGGCTATTTGCGCATTTTGTTTTGAGTTTAAAGACTCGGACGCACTTGAGATCCAGTAAACTTGTATGATTGATGTTTTTCACTGGTTTTCCGATGTTTTGGGCAGTGGCCCGGATGAATTGGATTTGATGAGTTTTGGGACTGAGTTCCCGGATTTGAGATTTATTTGTGATTTGAGGCTGAGGCCTGGATTTGAATAGCGGATTTGACTCGGGCTTCTAAAAGATTTTTCAAAGATGGTTTTTGGATATGAATGGTTTCATGACTTGGATTTGATATGCATGCATTGGTTTTAATTGGAGGGTACATATGTACTTGTTTTATGAACTGTTTTTAAACCTATGCTTTATTTTTGTCCAATCACAGTCTTTTTGTGCTTTCAATACCCTCTAGATTGTTGCGGTATAGGTTGGTGGTCGAGAGAGACGGAGACATCACACGTACGATCCATAGTAGATTCGGTGCCCTTTGGGAAGTTTCGGATGCTATTGGATGATCGAGTCGGGAATCCCATCTCCGACTTACGTGTCACATGGAGGTTGAACGTCGGTTTAGACTTTGTGTCATGCGTAAGTTAGATGAGAGCAGGATTTAGCCCTTAATCCCGGGGGATTAAGGGTTGGTCCTGTCAACATGGTATCAGAGCGAGGTTTTGTGCACTCTGCGCGATGTTTGGTTCCCAGAGTCGTTTGTTTGTCGTTGTGGGCGATGTGATCCTACTGTGGATGTGAGGTCTCGACGTGGAACAACCCGGCAACAACCTGGATACGATAGTGATAGTACGTTCGTTAGTTAGCAGTGATTATTAGTGCCAGGGTGATAGTTGCTCGATACGTGGTACGAGGTATGATGTACGTCGGCTTTGGGCCAGAACGGTTAGTGCGTTGGTGTTGGTTTTGATTGATGGACACACTAGCAGGATTAAGCTGGATGGTAGCCGGTGAGCTATGGATGAGTAGGTTGGTCGGCCTGAGGGGCTTGAGAGTAGCTCGTTGAGTTAGTGAGATACGTAGGCCAAGGAGGCCGGTTGACGTGGCCGGTTGGGCCGGATAGTGTTTGGATGTTGATTGCATGGATTGGTGACCTTTTGGTCAGTTGGTTTGAGTTGGATTTGTGCGTAGTCGAATGCCTTGATTGGCAAGGTTTAAGAATTATTTTGATATTCGAGGGATTTTCCCCCTAGTGATGGATACTGTTTGATGTTGGTGAGTAGAGTCACGATAAGGAATGGTCTTAGTCGGGTGTGACGATCCGAGTGGTAAGGTTGTAGTGAACCAGTGGCAGTTGCGAGTTTGGATAACCCGGACGACGAGGATGATTTTGGAAACCCTGTGGGATTATCGGCTTGTATTTAGAAGTACCTGAGGGAAACCGTGAGTTGGGGTTTGTGGTTTCGTAGTCCTTGTGGTTTGGGCCGACTTACGGCTTGATTAGAGATGGTGCTGCTCGGTCAGGATGCCGTTGGTTGATCAGAGTAGCACAGAGGAAGTGTGGTGGATACTCTAGAGTTGAGTTGGGAAGTCATGGTTGGAATTCCAGGATTTGTAAACCCCCTGTAAGTGTGGACACTTGTGTTAGGTGCAGAAGTAGAAAAGTACTTGGTAACGCCGAGTGTAGCGCGTGTTAGAAGATGGTGTTAAGATGAATTAAAGTCGTTGTGATGGCATGGTTGATGACCATTGTGAGTTCCGTTGGTAGATGATGGACACCAGGTAGGAGACCCAGGTGTAAGCGGATTTCCCCCAGTGAGTTACGGAAGTACGAGATTCAGAATTTCAGGGACGAAATTCTTTAAGGGGGGTAGATTGTAACGACCCGTCCCGTAAACCGGGATTAGATTAGTGGTTAATGATGGATTAGTAAGATTAAACAGTGAATAGTTGGACGATTTAGGACGGACGGTGTGGAATGACGATTTTACCCCTAGAATGGCCAAATTGTTAACTGTTAATTCGGGAGGTCAAATGGACCTTGGTCGATGACCGTGACGTAGTTCGGGACGTCACGAGTTCATAGACGGGTGGCACGTCCGATTCCGACATCCGAGGAGGAAGTTATGATGTTCGAAAGGTTGAGGGCATTTTCGTAATTTGGTTAAAAAGAGGTAAAATGTTGACTCTTTGCACGACAAGGTTTCTTCACGCAAACTAAGGACCGTTAGATAGGTCTCGGCGTCCTGAGTACAACGACAGGTGACACGTCTTCATCGGACATCAGACGAGTGAGATACGGGTCTAGGAAGTGAAGGGTAAAATCGTAATTTGAACAATTAGGGGTGTTTTGGTCTTTTTAAACCTTGGGAAGCGTACCAATCAGACAAGGATAGGTGTGCAGTGTTTATTGGATATTTTGGGGCTGGTCCTTTAGGTGTTTGACACTTGGCCACATTCCAGTGGCTTCTAGCCACTTTCACTGTTACATTTAAATTATTTGTGTTTGGGTTTGAGTCGTGCACTGAGAAAAACAGAGACTGTGAGGCCGTGAGTGTTCTTCGATTCCTTCCAATGAGTGTGTGAGAGTTGGGCGGTTTCTTTGTGTTTGAGTGAGTGCTAGAGACTGTGTGAGTGTATTGGGGTGAACTGGAGTGATTGTGTGTGTGTGTGAGGTGAGCAAGACCCGAAAAACAGAGAGGAGTCGAGAGTTGTGGTGCAAACACAATCGATCAAACCTGTCAAAGTCGAGTTGTAGTGGTGTTCATTGGACTAGAGGAGAGTTTGGGGGACCCTGAGGACCACAGCGGAGCTCACGGCGGCGAGCAGGAGGAAAGGGTAAGTTTCAGTCCCCTGTTTTTCCCGATTGGTTCAAATCAAAAGTTGTGATGTTTGGTGATTTTTTGACTCATTATATTAGTCCTATTAACTCTAGGAAGTTGTTAGAGACCTTAGGGATTGAACCAGAGCTTAGTAGTGACCACGGGTGGCCGGAATTCGAACCTGGTATTTTCTGGGTTTTACTTCGAGTTTGGGAGGTGATTATTAGCGGTTATTTCGTATTTTGAGATAGTGGAATAGGTTGCTAGGAGTAGGACGATCATAATGGTGAACAAAGGATCGAAAGTGGGCTGAAAACGAAAGAGAACCGGCCTCGCCAGCTCGGTTCGACTAGACCGGTCTGGACCGGTCTGAGCCGGGTCGGCTGGAGGTAGGAGACGATGAATAGTACAGGCGCGTGGCTCCCACGCGCAGCCCCTTTTGCGGCGCGTGGTGAAGATTTTGGGAAAGTGTCCAACATGGTTTTTACTCTAATCGATGTAACGAACATTTTGGCACTGGTTTCGTGTCAATAGGACATCGTCTCGATATGTTTTGGGCTTTCCAAAGGTTTTAGGGCTCGGTTAAAAATAGTTAAAATTACGGGAAAATTATGGGGCTTTAGTATCAGTTTTGTGAAGTAGTTAGTGACCTTGGCGTGGGATTTGGACAGGTTCGGGAAAGCCGAGGATAGCGGAATAGCTGGGAACGGCATAAGTGCGCGCGTATCGAGGCGACGTCGGAATGGTCTATGAGTGGACTTTGCTTTCTAACTCTTGATGCATGCATATATGTTTTAATATGTTTTCATACGTGATTCTATGATTTGATTTATGGTTTTGATGGTTTACGGTTTTGCACGTTTTTTGAGGTATTTTACGGAATTTCACGTTTTACGAGATTTCGTACGATCTTGTGATTTGACTGTGGTTTTAATGATTTGATTTCACTGATTTGAAATTGATTTTGGAAAAGTGATTTCAGGCTTGGAGCCCTGTTCATGAGATTTCGGATTTGGTTTTGATATTTGGGAAGGAAATCTGGATTTGGGTTCGGGACGATGGTTCCGGATGCCGGCTTACAGAATCATCGTTACGAATTCGACTGTGGATTTTCTGTGGTTTTCACTGATTGAGTGAAAATGGTTTCGGGTGTAAAGACGCGGAAAAAGAGAAAAAAACATTGGATCTGATTTTGAGTTTAACGACTCGGATTGATTGTCGGGGGGAGGGCCTTGGATTGATATGTTTTGAGTTTAAAGACTCGGTATATGTTTGGAGTTTAAAGACTCGGTGATTATGATACCCCCCGAGGCCTGTGATTGTGTTTTGAGTTTAAAGACTCGGATATCACGGGAAGGCCTGGCTATTTGTGCATTGTGTTTTGAGTTTAAAGACTCGGGCGCACTTGAGATCCACTAAACTTGTATGATTGATGTTTTTCATTGGTTTTCCGATGTTTTGGGCAGTGGCCCAGATTTATTAAATTTGATGCGTTTTGGGACTGAGTTACCAGATTTGAGATTGATTTGTGATTTGAGGCTAAGGCCTGGATTTGAATAGCGGATTTGACTCGGGCTTCTAAAAGGTTTTTCAATGATGGTTTTTGGATATGAATGGTTTCATGACTTGGATTTGATATGCATGCATTGGTTTTAATTCGAGGGTACATATGTACTTGTTTTATGAACTGTTTTTAAACCTATGCTTTATTTTTGTCCACTCATAGTGTAACGACCCGAACCGAGAATAATATTTTAATGTAAAAAGACTATTTTGCCCTTGAAGGGGGGAAACTTTGACTTTTGGCCCGGGCAACAGTTTGGACTTTGACCCATGACTATGACGTAGGTCGGGACGTCACGAATCCGTAGACAGGCGGCACGCCGAAATCGGAGTTCGTATGAAGAAGTTATGGTCAAGGAAGCGTTTTAGCGGAATTTACGAACCGAGAACAACAGAATAAAATATTAATTTATTACGGGAATCCGTGCCAACCTAATATTTAAATCAAACCGATGGATTGGTGTCAAGTGTCACCCATCCAAGCCTACACTATTCCCATAAAGCAACTAATACTATTTAATCTATTTTTTATATTATTTATTTTCCCTCCATTTGATTTCAGCCATTGGATTTCTGGCCAGATTGAATCCTGGCCCTCCATTCTCATCTGCTCCCTTGTTCATGCACGATCTGTCTCTGCCTTTTCTTACAAACACACACACATTCATCCCCCCACAAACCCGTGCATTCCTTCCATTTTCTCTCGACCAAGGCGATCAAACCAGCCATCCTCTTCGCACCAAACGACCACCCACAGCACCACCATCATCTGGTCTTCACAACCCGTGCAACCACCAGCCACCACCAGCCTATTTTCCCGTCCGAAATCCCGTCTAAAAACTCAGACCCGAAACACGACGGAAACGGGTCCAAGAAGCAAACCTCGACAACCACACCATCTCGACGCAGGGGAAGCTCTAGTCTACACCGTGAGGACCCCAGGAGCTTAACTGGACGACGGCACGGCCTGCGGCGGCGTCACGGCGGCGGTAAGGTCGAAAACCCGAAAACCCGCTTTACTCCCCTGTTTCGGACCAACGTGTTTTAGTGCTAGGAACTCAGTTGTTTGGTGTTAGACATGTTCTAGGGCGAGAGACGAGTCGATCAGGACCGGTTTGGACGACGGAGACGGCGTGGATCACCGGAGAAGGCGATCGGACTTTGGCCGTGAGTTTCAGAGGAGAACTGGTGAGTTTTCTCCCATTTTCTTTCCATTTTGAGGTTGTAGAACCATAGAACAGACCTAGACGACCCTATAGGGATGAACCCCGTCGAAAATGGTGGCCGGAATCGTACGGTTGCATCGGGTCAAGCCGTGGGTCGACGGCGACCCGGTTCCAGTCAAACGGGTCTGACCCGATACTGTAGCATGATGACGTCATCATGCTGACGTCACTTCTGACGTCATGATGACGTCATCCTGTCAGATATTGTCAGACCAGGGACCAATCAGAACATGCCACGTGTCACCTGACAAGTGTCAGTGATGACGTCATGCTGACGTCAGCATGACGTCACTGCTGACGTCAGCAGTACTGTAGCAGCGTTGACCCACGCGTTGACCAGGCGCGTGGAGGCGCATGTGAACAGTGATTTTGGTGGGGCCGGTACCATTTTCAAGGTTTCGACGATACGGATCCAATGGAGGTGGTTTCGTGTCGATCGGAGATCGTTATGTTGGTCAAAATGGGGTTTGAAGCACCGGGAATAGTGCCCGGGATGCGTTTTTGAGGCGGATCTGTTCTAGGGTCTTGGTATTGATATTATAGGGTCCTTAAGTAACCCTCAGGAATAATAATACGGGTTTATAGAGATCGTTGAGCAGCAAGGACCGAGTGTGAGTGGGCTGTTTGATTTATAAAAGGCTTGCATGCATAAACTGTTTTACTATTTCCACTGATGAGTCTTATGAACTGTTTATATATGTTATTACAATGTTTTGGGCATGAGACCCGTCTGGATTATATGTGGATTTTGTTTGGGATGTCCGGGGGACATAGGGTAAACTATACTGTTATTGTACTGTACTTTCCTACCTGTGTATATTGTCTCCTCCAGGGAGGGTCGTTGGCCTGGGTGGACCCTGGAGTAGTCACGGGGCTCTGACTGAGTGGAGTTGACCCCCGTTGGGCTGCTTACTCTCAGGAAGGCATGTTCATATACCTCGGGCAGTGACCGGGATACCGGGAGCTGATGTACCTAGAGAGTCTCGGGTGTGAGACCCTGAGTGGCAACGCGTAGCCTTAGAACCGTGACATCATTTGGGTTGGGTTTTACAGTGCACTGATATGTTAGTTTCACCTTACGATTATTTTTGTGGTTCATTGGTTTATAATATTATGTTTTCACTGCATGCAAGATTTGGAAAACGGAGGGGTAAAACCTTATGATTATTTTATTATTAAATTGATTTCTAAACTGTTATTTTTGGCCCACTCACCCTTGTTTTACTGACCCCTCCAGACCCTGACACGGAAATAGAGGAGGAGGACCCGGAGGAGGAGGCAGAGGTTTAGTTTGCCTAGCTGTGCACCTGTACACCCACTTGTGGGTAGGTTGAGCACCGAATAAATGTACTCTGACTAGTGTGCTCGCATGTTGTATTTTACTTTCCCTTGTCTGACAGTATCACTTTAAACACTGTGTTTGTACGTTATCTATCTATTTAAGTCTTCGGTTTTTATTTAAGGGTAATTTTGGTATGTTTAGAGTCATTGTCAGACGGGAGCGGGTCACGTCCCCGGGTGGTCCCAGTGGGATTGGGACGGGGTCCTGTCAGCTTGGTATTAGAGCATTAGGATTAGTGGTCAGAGTACTAGATTAGCGGTTTGTACTTTGTACATGGTCGCTTTCGATGTCTTTTAACCTGTTTGCCTCTTCACAGTTGGATATGCCTCCCCGACGTGAACCCCGTGCACGTGTTGACGAGGGCAATGGAGGAAATGGAGACACTGCGAGCATTGAGCGGGCTCAGCGCCTGGGTGCTACGCACTTCAGTGGGGGAACCGACCCCGAGGAAGCACACCAGTGGATTGACCGCTGGGAGAGGATTTTCGAGGTCATGCACTGTCCTCCGGAGGAGCGTGTCGTACTGGCGACTTTCCTACTGGATGGGAGCGCCTATCGATGGTGGCACAACCTTGTTTTGGCCGGCTGGACTGCTCACACCATTCCATGGGAGACCTTCCGAGAGCGGTTTCTCAACCAGTTCTATCCACGGTCGTTTCGCAACGCCCGTGAGGCGGAGTTTCTGCAACTCCGGCAGGGGGATCAGACTGTAGCAGAGTACGAGGAAGAAAAACGGTCATTACAGAGGACCCATCGCGAAAACAATCTCAATCGACTCGTACGAACCCTAGAAGCAGTTTAGGATCATCACGGACCCTTGACAATTTCCCAAAATCGATTTCTCATTTACGAACTACAATTGGGTTACGGTTTACCTGTTTCCAACCGCGATCTCCGTCGTCCACGGCAGCCTTGCCTCATCCTCGTTGTCTTCGTCCATCTCAGCCACCTTCAATCACTAGCTATCAGTCCAAAACATGTGAGGATAGGATGTGGTTGTAGGTTTTTGGGTTTCACGGGTTAGGAAGAATGGAGAGGATGAGAGTGAAGGGTGAAGGTATGCATGTACGTGTGTTAGTGAGCAATGGATGAGTGACACTTGTCACTCATCCGTTGGGCGTACATAAAATATCTGGTCCCACACTAAAGGACAAATGACTGATTTTCCTCGTAAAATGTGTCACTATGATTAGTACCTAAAAGCATCTATGACTCGTAACTTACCAATCGAACGTCCAAATTCAACGTGTCGCCTGTCTACAGACTCGTATCAACTCGATCTACGTAACAATCCCCGATCCTCGTGCATTGGACCTCGCGTGTCAAAATTCAACTTTTTACCCTTGTCTAGGGGAAGAATCGTAATTTCACCCCGAACGTCTGATAATCCTTGACTAAGTCCCGATTAGTCTCGCTAATCCTTAATTAATTCTTAATTCATCGCTTAAATTTGGGACAGTCGTTACACAAGCTCCACTCGATAGCCCTTGTGTTTTGGTCTGCCTTTCAGGTGTTCGATACACTTACTGACTTAAGCATCGAAGCCTCTTAGGGTGGCACCCCAAAGGCATCCAGTGTTTTCTCTCTTCCTTGCAGGTCACTTTCCGAGTAGAAGTATGAGATCAATCAGCACCCTCAACGGGTCCTAGATTCCCCAACGGGTCTCGTCACGTTAGGACTATTTTTCGATCAAATATATATATATATATATATATATATTACTGTTGCATCATCGGTAGGAATGAGAATGGTCAAAATCATTGTTCGATATTTAAAGTGGGCCCAACGTAATTTGATATCAACATTTGACAATTCAAAAAGAAAAAAATCAAGTGACAGGACCGCCCCCAAAGGGACATTGATAACTGTGCCCGGTCCTGCTCCCGTCTGGCAAGTCGACTGAAATTCCCAAAATACCCTCCGCACTTGCCAAACCAGGGATAGCCACACACGTACTCACTCATGCCTCCGCCTCTCGATCAGCCTCTATCAACGCACCATGACCTGGAGGGTCAATAAAAATACAAAAGGTGTGAGTGGAAAAAAATAAATCAGTTTATAAAACAGTTACAGAAAGACATTTCTACCCTCCACGTAAAACCAATGCATGCATTCGAAAATCATTTCGCAATCCGTTTCATCTCCAATACAGGAAAACCGTGTACGAAAATCAAATCATTTTCCTTTTCTTAACCTTCGGGTCTTAGCCCGCAAATATAAACACAGAGCCTCAGCCCAAAACCATGAATCAAATCCAAGTACACAACATAATCCAAATCCATCAACCATATAAACCGGGTCATTGCCAAACACATCCGAAGGCATCAGAAATCAGCAATAATTCAGAAGTCAAACAATTTGCTGGATCTCAAGTGCACCCGAGTCTTTAAACTAAAAACCATGAGCATAATCAGGCCTTCCCGGGATATCAACGAGTCTTTAAATTCAGAACATAATCAATAGGCCTCGGGGGTATCATACCTAGTCTTTAAACTCAAAACAGTAACCGAGTCTTTAAACTCATCAAGGGCCTTCCCTCATCATCAATTAACCGAGTCTTTAAACTCAGAACATGTTCCAGCCTTAGCACCGGGTCTTTAAACCCAAAACATAATCCAGCAATAATACCCGGTCTTTGAACCCAAAACCATTTGTAAATCACAACAATCCAGGATCCATCATGATCCAAATTCCAAAACCAAACCGAAATCACATTTTGTCATAATAGGACTTATGTCCGAATTTCACATTCAAATCCCCAATCATATCCGTCATCCATTCCCGAATTCGAATTCGCAATTATGATTCCGTAAGCTAGCATTCGGAAACATCATCCCCGAACCCAAACCCGAAAATCCACTTTCACGTTTCTGAAATCCGAATCTCATTCATCAAAATTACTTTTAAGCCTGAAATCACCTTTTCCAAAATCCGTTTTAAATTTTTGAAATCATTTCAAATCCCAAAATCAAATCATCAAAACCATGATCAAAACACAATATACTCGAAATCTAGTAAAATGCACAAAACCGTAATAATCTCGAAATATGTGTCAAAACCGTAAGTCATACTCACAATCATAATCAAAACATCCTTAAAACATCATACTCACAAATCATGTAAAAACGTTCATCAAACCATCATCATAGCATAAGAAAAATCATAGTCTCGAAATACTTGCAGTTACGTATTGCATACCAAAATACGTATAAATACGAAAATCGTAATTATCACATGTCATAATCATAATCATAGAAATCATAGAAACATTTATGCATGCATTAAATTTTGAAAGCAAAGTCCACTCACACACCGTCCATAACGCCCGTTTTCGCGGTGCACGCGTTTCCGTAATTTTCGACATTTTTCAGAAATCTCAAATCCTGTCCGAAATCATTCTTTAGTGTTTCTAAGGACCCAAATAACATCATACTAATTTCCCACAATTTTTCGGGAATTAAATGTTAGTTAAAAACGTAACATAAACTTTCGGACCCTCGAAACAACATTAAAACGGTGTCCGATTAATTCAAAATCAACGCTAAAATGTTCGTTACACTGTGTAGGAAAAAAGTCGCGTTGAACTCACCTTAAGAATCAGGCCACGTACCCTCACGCGCCGCCGCAAGCGGCTGCACGTGAAACTCACGCGCCTGCTACAGTGTCTGCACAGTCGTCTTCCTCACCCGACCAGCCTGCAAACGGGTTGTTCGACCTGCGCGATGACTCGTTTCAATCCTGCTCAAATCCAACTCCAATCTTTCAATTGAATCGTCAAATAGAACCGTTAGAGACCCAATTAAGGTTCTGTAAATCTAATTACACGAATCAAGCCTTAAATCCAACATTTTTCTCAAGATCAAACACACTGTCTTAACTTTCGAAACACACTCAAAACAGCTTGGTTTTCTAATTAAATGATACAGAAGCTTCGTACGACTTACCCAAACATCAAACCGTAACCAATTTCAAGAATCCTTACCCATAGGTGGTCGTCCTCAAGCTCGAAGTTTTCCAGAAACTGGAACTTGGGTTCTTGGCCAAACCGCGATCAATTTCCTTCAAATTTTGTACGGTTTCAATCTAAGTAAGTCCAGAAGATGATTTCTAACCTCAGTGTAGCTCCTTTCCCCTCACAAATCAAAATTCTATTTTTCCCTCCAATTTTCACAATTTCCCCGAACTCTGTTTTCTCTTAAGCTCTCAGCCCTATCTTGCTCAGAATGACTCTCAAAACACTCCTATCTCTCTGTTAATCGAACCGAGCAGCAAACAAGTCGTGGGAATCTCTCTCGCTTCTCTGAAATTTTGTTTCCCGCACAGACCCAAAACCATTACAATATTCCTCCCGTGCTCTGTTCCCCTAAGTTCACCCAGCACGCCCAACATCCCCTCAGTCTTTCTCAGTGATCAATGTCACTCACAACCATAAATAATTCTCCCAACGTCACTAACATTGTTAAACAATGCACTGAACAGAATAAACAACTCACACGACAAACCACCACGGCTGTTTTCAAACTGTGCCTTGGCAAATTACCATTTTGCCCTTCTGCACAAAATTACCAAAATGCCCCTCCTCTTCCTAGACCCGTAACTCAACCGTCTGACGTCCGTTTTCGGCGTGCCACCTGTCTACGGACTCAGGGCATCGAGACCTACCTAACGGTCCTCGAACCGCGTGAAAAGTAGTGGTTAATCAAAAAGTCAACATTATCCCCCTTTCGTCCTAATTACGAAAATTCCCTTGAACTTCCGAACGTCATAACTTCCTCCTCGGATGTCGGAATCGGGTGTGCCACCTGTCTATGAACTCGTGACGTCCCGAACTACGTCACAATCATCGGTCAAAGTCCGTTTGATCGCCCGAGCAAAAAGTCAACCATTCGCCCATTACCTAGGGGCAAAATCGTCATTTTCTTCAAATTTTCGAAATTTCCCCTTTTTGAACGTCCAGGTCGTCACATCAAGTGGGTGCAACATAATTTTTTAATCAAATTTTAAAATTTTGTGAGCCATGATAGGGCTGCTAGCAGAGCTGTATTTGGGGTTGGATTTTGAAAGTGTTTGGAGAAAGCCCTACCAGAGGCTTGGGTGGATCTAGCCCCAAATTTTACCCATTGAAGATTTTTTTTTTCCCTTAGAGACTATATTATGGATCGTTTAGGGAGGATCTAGCTCTTATTGTGGGTGACTTAATGCTTATAGTACACGGCGTTGCAAGAGATCGTAACATTTTTTTTACAAAGAATTTTTATTCTGCCAAAAAATAATTACCATTATAATTTTTTTTGCCACATGGACTTATGTCACTAATTTATTTATTTTTTGTGCCACGTAGAGCTTATGTCACTAATTGTTTGTTAAATAGTGGGCCCAAAAGTGACACATCAATTTCTTAGTGGAATAATTAATGGTAGAGCCAAGTTATTAAGTTTTAAAGAGTTTAGTATACGTAGATGCAACATTTAAAAAGTTAAATATAATTTTGAAACATGGAGTAAACCATATGATACTAAAGTGTAATTTACTATTTTTTATATTTATTGTAACTTTTTAGGTTTTATACTGTCCCAAAATGTTGGAGGCACTTGATAGGTCATATTTTAAGCATGTTTTATCCATGATTTAATACCCCTTTACTTATGTTTTGTTAATAATTCGTTCTATACAATTTTTGAAAATAATATATTTTGTGAGAAATGTTTAGATCAAATAGAGCTTGGAATTACAAGAATTTGGGCGAAAAATCACCTAAATCGGAGTTGAAACGAAGAAGTAATGAAGTAAAGAAAATGACATAGTAATTCGGTGGACACCCACCGAAAATGTCAGGACCCGTCCCAAATATCACCTCGATACCCGGGATGAACCCTGCTCCCGTCTGACAATCACACTTACAGTACCAAAAAAATAACCTTAATACAACTATAAGCATAACCAATAAATATAAATCCGAGTCTTTAAACTCAACCAGGCCTCACATATAAATCCGAGTATTTAAACTCCCGAGTCTTTAAACTCAATAGGCCTATGGGGGTAATATCGTAATATCCGAGTCTTTAAACTCCCGAGTCTTTAAACTCAATCCGGGCCCGTCCCCCGTCAATCAATATCCGGGTCTTTAAACCCATATCCAGATCCAGCAAACCCAATCCATTTCAGTGTAAAACCATTCCGAAACCCATCACCAAACTCGAATTCGGAATCCCTAGTTCGAAGCCCTTTCGGCGTTCAGAACCGACATTCCGAACCCAAATCCGGAAAAAGATCCATGTTCATAACAAAGCCATAGGAAAATCCTAAATCAGATTCCACAACCCATTTACCATCATTAGAAAACGTTTTTAGGTTAAATTCCTAAATTATAGCATCAAAATCTGAAAACCCGCTTTTTCTCGAAAAACGTGCAAAATCCCGAAAACGTCTCGAAAAACGTGCAAACAGCTCAATCACATATAGTCATCATCAGGACATAAAAACACACATAAAACCATAAAACATTAATAAAAACAGTTAGGCATGCTCGGAAGTAAGAAAGAGTCCACTCACAGTTCAAAACAAGTCACTCGCGCCCCGTGCGCTCCTCAACCGTCTCTGGTGTCTCCCGTCCTGTCAATAGATACCAAATAGGGTCACAATTACAGCTAGGATACCTTCCCTATTTTCCCCAATTTTTCGGGAATTTAATAATATTTTAATCCTAAACCCTAAATCGTACGGATTCCCGAACCATCCCGTAACACCGTCCGATTAACCCGAAAACTATACCATTGGATTCATTAGAACATTTAGGACTAAACTCATGTTGGAAGCTTGGCCGGATTCCTCCTCACGCGCCTCCACGCGCCGCCCAAAGTGGCTGCGCGTGGGCCTCACGCGCCTGCTACAGTGCCACCGTCTTCCTTGCCCGAACCCGGTTCGCACCAGATGGCAACCCGGACCGGCGAGAGCCGTTCTCCGCCGTCCGGCCACCATTTCCCTTCCTATCTTCACCTAAAGCTTAGTCCACTCTCAAAGAATCCATCCCCCTCACTCTCTTGGTTCGACTCGACCCATAGCTTCACAACTGAAGCTCGAAAGAAAAACCAAACAATCCTCTGTTTTTCTTTCCGGCCACTCCGCACTTCCCCCTTCACGGTGGTCATTCCAAACTCCTTCCACGACTTCACTGAACCACACACAACTCACGGGAACCCTCGACTCACCCTCCAACTCCACGATTTTCCGTTTGAAAATCACGGCTAAACAGGGTACAGAGTACCCGCCGTCGAACTACCTCCCACCGTGAACTTCCCGTCACGGCAACCACCATAAACGACTCCTAGGACCTCCCTAAACCTCACTTCACTCACCAAACCCTTCGATTCTAGCTCTAGGTCCACGACTTTTGAAATGAAAATCCACGGGAAAACAGAGCAAAAGAGGTTACCTTCGATTCCGGCGCCGCCGTGAGAACCGTCACCTACCCCGGTGCTCGTGGGACTCCCCGTAGTCTCCTGAGTCTTCTAGTGGCTTGAATCGGTCCACCATACAACACAACGGTCACCACCGTCCACTGCCTCCTCTGTTTCTTCCAAATATCCAGCCGTCCACCACGTCGCCTCCGTGCACGGTTGCAACTCCAAACCACGATCACCAGCTCCTCCTAGCTTCACCGTCCTTCTCTCAACTCACTCTACACTCTCTCTAGCATCAAAATCGATCACCGCCTCACCCAACTCTTCTCTCTGTTTTCTGTTTTCTTCGAAGATGTGCACGGTTCAAATGAGGATAACGTGTGGCCGTGCACACTTGAGAACGTAGTGGAACCATCCAGTCCCAAGCACGTGTCCACCAACCATAGGCCAGCCCAAAAAATCTCTGCCACTTGCCCTTATCTGATTGGGCTGAGGGAAAATGACCAAAATACCCCTCCTGCACAAATTACCATTTTACCCTCAGACTTTCCAGACCCGTATCTTCTCCGTCCGACGTCCGATGACAGCGTGCCGCCTGTCGTTGAACTCAGGACGTCGAGACCTATCCAACGGTCCTCGGTCTACGTGAAAATCACAAGTCCTCCAAAAAGTCAACATTTCCCTCGTTTACTCAAAATTACGGTAACGCCCCCAACCTTCCGTACATCATAACTTTTCCTCCGGTTGTCCGAATCGAACCTGCCACCTGTCTACGGACTCGTGACGTCCTAAACTACGTCACGGTCAAGGGCTAACACTCATCCAATCGATAGTACAAAAAGTCAACTTTTCGTCTACTATTCACAAGGGCAAAATCGTCCTTTTTTACAAAACTTCACAAAAATTACATTTTTACCCTTCCCGAAGGTACGGGTTGTTACAATCTACCCCCCTAAAAAGAATTTCGTCCTCGAAATTTAGTGAAATAAATAAGGGTACTGTTCCCGCATCAAGGCCTCGGGTTCCCAAGTAGCTTCTTCGACCTGATGATTTCTCCACAATACCTTCACTAAGGGAACCGTCTTCCTTCGTAAAACCTTATCCTTCCGATCCAAGATTGCAACAGGCTGCTCTTAGAAACTCAAGTCTTGCCTCAGTTCCACTGGTTGTGCTTCCAGAACATGCGAATCATCTCGAATATACTTTCGAAGCATAGAGACATGAAAGACATTATGTACCTTTTCCAAATCTGCTGGTAAGGCCAAGCGATAAGCTACAGGACCAATCCGCTCCAAGATCTCATACGGTCCAATGTAACGAGGACTCAACTTCCCTCGTCTGCCAAATCGTACAATTCCTTTCCAAGGAGATAGCTTCAGGAAAACCCAGTCTCCTACAGCGAACTCCAACTCCCTGATCCTACGGTCAGCGTAGCTCTTTTGGCGGTCCTGCGCTGCCTTCAATCGATCCCTAATCAGTGCCACTTTTTCCTGAGTAAGCTCCACCAGCTCAGAAGTAGTCAACCTCCTCTCACCAACCTCAGTCCAACACAATGGAGTCCGACACTGCCGCCCATACAAAGCCTCGTAAGGAGCCATCCCAATGCTCTCCTGATAACTGTTATTGTAGGCGAACTCCATCAAAGGCAGATGTGATTCCCAAGTACCTTGAAACTGAAGTACACAAGCTCGCATCATGTCCTCGAGAATCTGAATAGTCCGCTCAGACTGCCCATCAGTCTGAGGATGAAAAGCAGTACTGAAGTGTAATTTAGTCCCAAAAGCTTCCTGTAAGCTCTGCCAAAATCGAGAAGTGAATCTCGGATCTCTATCAGATACTATCGACTCCGGAGTCCCATGTAACCGAATAATCTCATTTATAAACAACTGTGCAAACTGTTCCAACCTGAAGTTCTCCCGTACTGGCAAGAAATGAGCAGACTTCGTGAGTCGATCCACAATAACCCACACACCATCATGTCCCTTCGGTGTTCTCGGAAGCTTGAACACGAAATCCATAGTCAGGTGATCCCATTTCCACTCGGGGATCGGCAAAGGTTGCATTGCTCCATAAGGTCTCTGCCGCTCGGCTTTTACCTGTTGACAAATCAAGCATCTACTGACATACTCTGCAATTTCACGTTTCATCCCTGACCACCAGTAATGCTCTCGAAGTGTACGATACATCTTGGTCCCACCAGGATGCATCGCATAAGCTGAACAGTGAGCCTCATCCAGTATCACCTTCTTCAGAGCTTCATCCTCAGGTACACACAACCGTCCATTCTTAACCAAGGCTCCATCCTCACGGATCTCAAAATCCTGTCTCTCTCCAGCCTCGACCTCAATCCGAATGATGCCCAGAATAGGGTCCTCAAACTGAGCATCAATCACCTGATCAATCAAAACAGGTCGCACATGGAAACTCGCTAGGAGTGCTCCCTGATCATCCACAGTCAACTCTACTCCCAACCTACGGAGCTCAACCAGCAAAGGTAATCGTACCGTCCTCAAATGGGACAAAGAACCAGCTGACTTCCTGCTCAGAGCATCGGCTACCACATTAGCCTTCCCTGGATGATACTCAATAGTACAATCGTAGTCCTTAAGTAACTCCAACCAACGGCGCTGTCTTAGGTTCAATTCCTTTTGAGTGAACAAATACTTTAAACTCTTGTGGTCCGTAAAGATCCTGCACCTCTCACCGTACAAGTAATGCCGCCAAATCTTCAGTGCATGAACCACCGCAGCCAGTTCCAAGTCATGTGTAGGGTAGTTCACCTCATGGGGTTTCAATTGCCGGGAAGCATAAGCAATCACTTTCCCGTGCTGCATCAAGACACAACCCAAACCTTGTAAAGAAGCGTCACTGTACACCTCGAACTCCCCACTATCATCTGGAAGGGCCAACACAAGAGCAGATGTCAACCGCCTTTTAAGCTCCTGGAAACTCTGTTCACATTTATCGTCCCACTCAAACCGAACTCCCTTCCGTGTCAACCTCGTCAACGGTGCTGCAAGAATAGAGAAGCCCTCAATAAAACGCCGGTAATACCCTGCCAAACCCAGAAAACTCCGAATTTCCGTTACCGTCTTAGGCTGTTCCCAGTTGGCTACCGCCTCAACTTTCTGAGGATCCACACGAATGCCCTCGGCCGAAATCACATGGCCAAGAAATCCAACACTGGTCAACCAGAACTGACACTTACTGAGCTTCGCATACAGCTGATGCTCCCTCAACACTTTAAGCACGATCCTCAGATGTTTCTCATGCGCCTTCGCACTCTTCGAATACACCAAAATATCATCAATGAAGACAATCACAAAACGATCCAAGTAGGGCCGGAACACTCGGTTCATCAGGTCCATAAAAGCTGCTGGGGCATTAGTCAAACCAAAAGGCATCACCACAAACTCATAGTGACCGTACCTGGTCCGGAAAGCTGTCTTCGGTATATCCTCCTCTTTAACCCTTAACTGGTGATAACCGGAGCGAAGATCAATCTTCGAGAAATACTGTGCTCCCTTGAGCTGGTCAAACAAATCATCAATCCGGGGTAGGGGGTACTTATTCCGAATAGTTACCTTATTCAGTTGCCTGTAATCCACACACAATCTCAAACCTCCGTCCTTTTTCTTGACAAACAAAACAGGTGCTCCCCAAGGTGACATACTCGGTCGAATGAATCCTATATCGACCAACTCTTGCAACTGGGCCTTAAGTTCCCTCAATTCTGCAGGTGCCATACGATAAGGAGTCTGGGAAATAGGCTGTGTACCTGGTAGAAGCTCAATCGTAAACTCAAGATCTCGATGTGGGGGTAGTCCTGGCAACTCCTCGGGAAAAACATCGGGAAACTCCCGTACCACTGGTATATCCTCCGCCCTCTCTGGCATAGCACGCGTATCCACCACATGAGCTAAGTAACCCTGGCACCCCTTACGTAACAATTTGCTAGCCTCGAGTGCCGAAATAACTCCCGTAAGAAGTGCACGCTGATCCCCCTGAAACGTAGTCTCTGATAATCCGGGACTCCGAAAAGTCACTTTCCTATCGAAACATTCGATAGAAGCATGATGTCTCGTCAACCAGTCCATACCCAAGATCACATCAAAGTCCCGTAAATCCAAGAGTAACAAATCTGCCAGTAACTCCACCTGGCCTACCATCACCGGACACTCTCTCAATACCTGAGTCACTACCAACATCTCCCCAGTAGGTGTACTCACTCCTAACGCACAATCCAAAGTAGACACCTCCCTCTCCTTAACCAAACTACAACTCCGAGCTATAAATGAATGGGTAGCCCCGGGATCTATCAAAGTAAAAACAGTGTGACCAAGTATGGTGAGTGTACCTGTCACCACTCCCGGTGCTGACCTAGCCTCCTGCTGAGTCATCGCAAAAACTCGCGCCTGAGGTCCCGATGACCTACCGCGCCCTCTGGAACTGCTCGTGGCACCACCGCCACCCCTAGGGCCTGCCGCCCCTGATACTGAAGCAGTACTCCGCCCGGGTTCTGCTGCACCTCTGCCTGCTCCACCCTCCGGAGCTAACAATGGGCACTCCCGACGGAAGTGTCCTCGCTCTCCACAATAGAAGCAAGTATCCCTACCGGGTCCACCGGTATGCCTCCCTGTAGAAGCCACTGAAGTTGCACTCGCCTGAGGAGTCGGCTGTGACCTAGCTCCTCGAAATCCCGAGCCCTGAAAACTGCCTGGTCTGCCATACCGGGCTCCACCAGCCGATAATGATCCACCAAAATTACCCCGTTTCGGGGGCCTCTGACTCGATGCTCCTGGAAATGACTGCTCTCGGCGTCGAACACTGCCCGAATACTGTGGTCTAGCAGGTAAACTGGCCTCCACCCTGACAGCAGCATCAGACAACTCTCGGAATGTAGCAAAAGAGCCGGCTGTCACTATGGCCCTGATCTCTCCCCGGAGGCCCAACTCAAACCGGCGGCACTTCTCCGCCTCAGTCGCCACAAATGCGGGAGCAAAACGAGATAACATCTGGAACCTCTGCTCATACTCAGCAACTGTCAAGTTTCCTTGCTTCAAGTGAAGGAATTCCGCTTCCTTCGCATCCCTAAAAGAACGGGGATAGTACTGATCTAGAAACCGCTCCCGGAAAGTCTCCCAAGTCACGGTATGTGCATCCCAGCCGGACAGTTCCAGTGTGTACCACCACTCGTAGGCAGCTCCATCCAACAGAAAAGTAGCTAACAATACCCGATCCTCGGGAGGACAGTACATCACCCCAAAAATACGTTCTAGTCGGGTGATCCATCGGTGAGCTTCCTCGGGATCAGCCCCACCGTTGAACGTAGTAGCCCCAAGCCTCTGGGCTCTCTCGATCGAAGCGCTCTCAGTCCCTCTCGCCGCTTCATCTTCAGGTCGTGGAGGGGGTTCACCTCTCGGAGGCATGAACAATCGTACGCTGAAAGAGGCATAGAGTTAGTATAACAACCTAGACTCAACACAAATCGACACAACCTATGCTCTGATACCAATTGTCAGGACCCGTCCCAAATATCACCTCGATACCCGGGATGAACCCTGCTCCCGTCTGACAATCACACTTACAGTACCAAAAAAATAACCTTAATACAACTATAAGCATAACTATCAGACGAAGGAGTAAATATATACAACAGTAAGCCAGAGCATAGTACTACAAAATGGGCACCAAAAGTCCTACAAGTCTAAGTCCGCAACGGAAGAACGTCGGAAGCTCTATGCCTCGATATCTGCCTCAACGTTCACCCCAGCGCTATCACCACGACCTGGAGGGAATTTGAAAAAAAAGAAGGTGTGAGTGGACCGAAAGGAATAAAAATTTTAAAACCGTTTACCATCAAATCAAAGTAAAGAAATATAATCATTTGTTCCCTCCGGTTTGAAACCAGGCATGCCCAACGAAGTATTAGAAAAATCATAATATGAAACATCATAAGAAACAGAAACACTATAAAACCTCATAAGAAACAGATACACTATAAAACTGATATAGGAACCAGAGCAAAACATCAAACCACTTTTTCCGATCAAACCTGCTGGACCTATCCGAGTCTTTAAACTCAACCAGGCCTCACATATAAATCCGAGTCTTTAAACTCCCGAGTCTTTAAACTCAGTAGGCCTATGGGGGTAATATCGTAATATCCGAGTCTTTAAACTCCCGAGTCTTTAAACTCAATCCGGGCCCGTCCCCCGTCAATCAATATCCGGGTCTTTAAACCCATATCCAGATCCAGCAAACCCAATCCATTTCAGTGTAAAACCATTCCGAAACCCATCACCAAACTCGAATTCGGAATCCCTAGTTCGAAGCCCTTTCGGCGTTCAGAACCGACATTCCGAACCCAAATCCGGAAAAAGATCCATGTTCATAACAAAGCCATAGGAAAATCCTAAATCAGATTCCACAACCCATTTACCATCATTAGAAAACGTTTTTAGGTTAAATTCCTAAATTATAGCATCAAAATCTGAAAACCCGCTTTTTCTCGAAAAACGTGCAAAATCCCGAAAACGTCTCGAAAAACGTGCAAACAGCTCAATCACATATAGTCATCATCAGGACATAAAAACACACATAAAACCATAAAACATTAATAAAAACAGTTAGGCATGCTAGGAAGTAAGAAAGAGTCCACTCACAGTTCAAAACAAGTCACTCGCGCCCCGTGCGCTCCTCAACCGTCTCTGGTGTCTCCCGTCCTGTCAATAGATACCAAATAGGGTCACAATTACAGCTAGGATACCTTCCCTATTTTCCCCAATTTTTCGGGAATTTAATAATATTTTAATCCTAAACCCTAAACCGTACGGATTCCCGAACCATCCCGTAACACCGTCCGATTAACCCGAAAACTATACCATTGGATTCATTAGAACATTTAGGACTAAACTCATGTTGGAAGCTTGGCCGGATTCCTCCTCACGCGCCTCCATGCGCCGCCCAAAGTGGCTGCGCGTGGGCCTCACGCGCCTGCTACAGTGCCACCGTCTTCCTTGCCCGAACCCGGTTCGCACCAGATGGCAACCCGGACCGGCGAGAGCCGTTCTCCGCCGTCCGGACACCATTTCCCCTCCTATCTTCACCTAAAGCTTTGTCCACTCTCAAAGAATCCATCCCCCTCACTCTCTTGGTTCGACTCGACCCATAGCTTCACAACTGAAGCTCGAAAGAAAAACCAAACAATCCTCTGTTTTTCTTTCCGGCCACTCCGCACTTCCCCCTTCACGGTGGTCATTCCAAACTCCTTCCACGACTTCACTGAACCACACACAACTCACGGGAACCCTCGACTCACCCTCCAACTCCACGATTTTCCGTTTGAAAATCACGGCTAAACAGGGTACAGAGTACCCGCCGTCGAACTACCTCCCACCGTGAACTTCCCGTCACGGCAACCACCATAAACGACTCCTAGGACCTCCCTAAACCTCACTTCACTCACCAAACCCTTCGATTCTAGCTCTAGGTCCACGACTTTTGAAATGAAAATCCACGGGAAAACAGAGCAAAAGAGGTTACCTTCGATTCCGGCGCCGCCGTGAGAACCGTCACCTACCCCGGTGCTCGTGGGACTCCCCGTAGTCTCCTGAGTCTTCTAGTGGCTTGAATCGGTCCACCATACAACACAACGGTCACCACCGTCCACTGCCTCCTCTGTTTCTTCCAAATATCCAGCCGTCCACCACGTCGCCTCCGTGCACGGTTGCAACTCCAAACCACGATCACCAGCTCCTCCTAGCTTCACCGTCCTTCTCTCAACTCACTCTACACTCTCTCTAGCATCAAAATCGATCACCGCCTCACCCAACTCTTCTCTCTGTTTTCTGTTTTCTTCGAAGATGTGCACGGTTCAAATGAGGATAACGTGTGGCCGTGCACACTTGAGAACGTAGTGGAACCATCCAGTCCCAAGCACGTGTCCACCAACCATAGGCCAGCCCAAAAAATCTCTGCCACTTGCCCTTATCTGATTGGGCTGAGGGAAAATGACCAAAATACCCCTCCTGCACAAATTACCATTTTACCCTCAGACTTTCCAGACCCGTATCTTCTCCGTCCGACGTCCGATGACAGCGTGCCGCCTGTCGTTGAACTCAGGACGTCGAGACCTATCCAACGGTCCTCGGTCTACGTGAAAATCACAAGTCCTCCAAAAAGTCAACATTTCCCTCGTTTACTCAAAATTACGGTAACGCCCCCAACCTTCCGTACATCATAACTTTTCCTCCGGTTGTCCGAATCGAACCTGCCACCTGTCTACGGACTCGTGACGTCCTAACCTACGTCACGGTCAAGGGCTAACACTCATTCAATCGATAGTACAAAAAGTTAACTTTTCTTCTACTATTCACAAGGGCAAAATCGTCGTTTTTTACAAAACTTCACAAAAATTACATTTTTACCCTTCCCGAAGGTACGGGTTGTTACAGAAAAGGCATACGGGAGTCCTTCGCCTGCCATTGTAACGTGCCTTTAGATTCGGTAAGCAACTACCGAAGTGCCAATCCTCTTCAGCGAGCGTGTGTTGAAGCGAAGTTTCCCGGCTCGGTGGACTGCCACCGAATCTACTTTAACAACAAAGCGCCTTTGACTAGTGTTGACCATGCCTTTGACTGCTCCTATTTCGGTGGCTGACCACCAAAACTGTCCCTGAAGCTTTAATTATGAGTTTGGGATATTTTTAGGTTAATTTCAAGTTCCTTCCACATATATTATGTCAGGACCCGTCCCAAATCCCTCGGGATTAGCGTGGTTCGTGCCTACTCCCGTGAGACACACACTAAAATGCACTCAAGGCACCAAAAAAAATATATTAAAACATTTATAAAACATTTATATATGCATCGATTTCAGAAAGAAAGTCCACTCACACACCGTCCGAGCTGCCACCTCGATACGAGCGCAACACGGTTCTCCCAGGCCAATCGCCATCACTGGGACTTCCAAACCTGTCCAAATCACTTTAGAGGGTTACTAACTACTTAATTAAGCCCTCATTAATGCCCCCTAATTTTTTGGGATTTTTAACTTTTTTTAAACGATCTCTGAAACCTTCAGACAACTCGAACTATATCGAGACGATGTCCGATCGACTCAAAACCAGTCCCAAAATATTCGTTACATTGAATAGATAATTTCACATGTTGGAAGCTTCCCCCAAAAGCCTCACCACGTGGCCACACGCGCCTCGAGATGGCCATGCGCGTGGGTCTCACGCGTCACTGCACAGTGGTCATCTCGTACCTTCAACCGACTGGTCCAACTGGCCGGTCTAGCTTTTTCCTACAACTTGGACTGGCATGACCGGTCCAGCCTCCTACACTATTCAATCTTCATCCTTTATCTTCCTAATCAATCCTATTCTTCCTATTTTGATCTTAGGAATCTAAATATATAATTAAAACAACCTAAAACTTCCCAAAACTAATGAACCGATTTGCCCCCTACAGTTTGATTTTCCCAGAAATCCCTCAGGGCTACCCCAGCCTCCAACCAACATCAAAACCTTTTTATTACCTTCCTAATAACCCAAATAATTCATTAAGATCACTAGAAACGACCCATAATGCTTGAAATCGAAATTGAAGGAAATCGGGAAAGAACCGATACCTGCACAGGTTCTTCCTCCGTTGTCCACGGCGGCGCTGCATCCTGCTAGCCACCATCATCCTCACGGCCCTCCATCACTCTCTAGGTCTCACATCTCATCATGGGGGTTAAAGGTTTGGAATTGGGGTGGAAGGTTTTGATCGGTTTCGAATGAAGAAAACAAAGAAGGTGAACTGATATGCATGAACCAATTTGGGTGGGCAATGGATGGATGACAAGTGTCATTCATCCATTGGGCCTGCCCCAAAATATGTGGGCCCCACTTGCTGACAAATAACTTCCGTCTCGAAAAATGTGCAATAGTACGTTCGAAATTCCGTGAACTATAACTTCTCCTTCGAACGTCCGAATTCGACATGCTGCCTGTCTACCGATTCGTATCATCCCAATCTACGTAACAGTGCTTGGCCCTCATCCATCGGACCTACCGGGTCAAAAGTCAACTATAAGCCCCTTTTCAACCTAATTACCAAAATAGCCCCGTACTTCCGAACGTTATAACTTCTTACTCTAATATCGGAATCAGACGTGCCACCTGTCTATGAACTCGTGACGTCCTGAACTACGTCACAGTCATTGGCCAAAGTCCATTTGACCGCCTGAACGAAAAGTCAACGTTTCGTCCATTCTAAGGGCAAAATCGTCATTTCGTGCTGAACGTCCGTTAATCCTTGTCTAATCCCCAATTAGTGAGGCTAATCCGTCATTAAGTAATCCCGATAATTCGGGACAGGTAGTTACATATTATTCGATTTTAGTCCTATTTCCTTTTGTATGCTTATTTTTAATTCCTTTACTTATTGGAATGGTTTTAATTAGATTTCTTAATTATTTAAGAAGCCTTTTCCTTATAGAATTTAATTTAAAAACTGCTATTTTTAAGAGGATTAATTATTCTCTTATAAATAGGGGTATAAGGGTTTATTGTGTAGGGAGCCGAATTTACCTCTTGAAGGTCCCCGAAACTCTGTCAAAATTTGTACTTCAATTCATGTTCTTAGTTTAAAGTTTTGTAATCTTAATTCAAGCACTCTTTACAATTCAAGCATCTTAATTTCAGCACGTCTACCTTGAAGGAGTTTTCCTTCATTCCTTTTATTATTTATTGCTTTATTTATGTTTACGCATCTTTATTTTATGTCTTTGCTTAATTTAATAATGTTTGAATAGTGTAATTAGGGCTAGGGGTACTTGAAGTCCTAGCCATGTTAGTTCTTACTTATATTTCTGGCTCTTGATTATGATTGTACTGCATGTCTGGATTTGTTGGATTACTGCGCTTCATGAACTCAATTTATTCTTATAAGCTTAGCTACCTTATTTGTGTATAATTGTTGATGTAATTGCTTGATAGATCACCTCGATGTTTGTGTTCACCCTACAATTTGTAGCATCATTTTCAAGGGGGGGACTCTTATTCATAATCTAAATTCATGACTCCCTAGGATTGCACATCACTTTTCTAGGGATAGTTTAGTGTCATTAAATCTTCTTTATGTTTCACGCATTATCACGCACCATCGGTAATAGACGTTTAAGGGCGGGCACATCACGCTTGAATATGCAATCTAAGAGAAGATAAATGTGTGGCGAGCCAGACCCCTGCACGGGCATTTAATTCATAAAACATGTATAGTAATCTAATCAAGGAAATCGGAGGAGAAATATAATTGGTAAAGGTGGATAGAAACCCTAGCTCAACGTAGTTAGTTAATATTAGTTAATTTACATTCATTCCCAACGTCATATGAGTTAAACAGAATTGGATATCATTGAGTAAATCTTCGTGGGATCGATCTTTGCTTGCATCTATAATATCTACACGTCTTGTGCGTTTGCAAAGTTTATTACACGTAGAGGTTTTGCCTAGTACATCTTTTGTGCTTAGTAGAATCTCTATCAGCACTTTCCCTGCTTATGGGACCCGAGAAACCACACTTTTTGGTCAAAAATTTATTTTCGATATAGATACGCTTGATCATAATGAATGAGCTCGTGATACTCATATTGTTATAAGATACGAAAGTTAACTTTCTACATGATGTTCGTACTGTATGTAACCTGAAAAATATTATTTTTTTGCTCAGAACCAAAGATTAATTTTGCCAATTAATATGAGTTTGAACGTAATAGATGAGTTGGTGATGCTCATAATATTCGAATGATACGACAGTCAACTTTCTACAATATTTTTTTGATTCGTAATTTCAAATCCAAATCGCATAACATAAAATAAAATTATTTTGGTGTAGGGAATGCTTGCATATCATAAAGATTTTTGGGATTTCGAAATCAAGGTGACGTAACATCACTCCACAAAATCAAATTAGGACATAAAAACTGGCAATGAGTTCTATTATTACATGGTTTGAAGTTTGAAGCTTGAACCACCTCCAAATATCTTTCAGATGTCTTGATAGAGGACATGCTTTTAAAGTTGAATTATGTCTATCTAGGCTGTGGTTCACAGTTTAATTTTCGGTAGAACGTCTTCCTATTCTTTTATTTTTTATATTTTTTTTATATTGGTGTGTGTTGTATTCTTCATCTTTTGATAACTGAACAATTCCATTAAAATGTTAATCGAGCCACAAAAAATAACTTGTTTGATTTTTGTTAATTAAATTTTGTATGTTTTTCAATGAGAAAGAGAAAAATTCAAGTTTTTTGTTTTTTTGTTTTTAAAATATAAAGTAAAGAAATTGGGCACAAAGAAAAAGTATGACCACCGCATCGCATTATAGTAAAATCTTAACGTTATAAACACAAAAAGCCACAAAGTGCATAAAATTTGTCAAGTCGACCAAAAGATGCGAGGAACTCTTTACTTTGAACTCACTTAAAGATGCTTTATATTCAGTTCTAATTTATTTTCGTTTAAGGAAAAGGAATCATTTGAGGTGTGATTAAACTAAAATAATGTAGCCCTCAGATCTGACTGTACCACTAACTGTGCACCTTAGAGTGGCAGCTTCTGTTTTGAGTAAGCAACTATAAAGAAATTTAAAAGGTTTCTTTAAGGTAGAAAAAAAAATTAATTCACCAAACTACTCATAACTCATTCCAATTTATTTATATTTATTTTAATTTTCCACGTTATATGTATTTAATGCCTTATTCATAATCTCGTAGTTTGAGATAATAAAATTGTTCATGAAATTGATGACTACGGGGTGAAGTTAACAAAATTAGTGCAAATTTTTATATGGATGATGGATTTTGAATAAGAAATAAGACAAATAAGGATCGGATGCAAAATGAGATGAAGTTGCAGTTTTTGGTGCATGATGTAGTAGCAAATGAATGGGGTCAAAGAACAGGATTTTTCAGTGCCAAAAGAATGGGGAAAGTTCAAGTTGGTGCGTCGTTGAGGCAAAATTGGGGGCTTTCACAAAGCCCATTTTTATCACCATATGAACAACAGTGACAATGGCAAGAATACGAAAAGGACTTATCATTTTATGGTCCAAGTTGGAGAAACAAATTGACTGACACTCGTAAGCTGGTAAGGATAGATAAAAATATCTATAACATCCGTACAAGTTTTATTGATATATTCGTATTTTGGAGTCTTGATATTAAAATAGGAGGAAGAAATCGCCGATATTTCTGTGAATATACTTGCATTTAAGAGTTTTGACATAAAAATAGGAAGTAAAGAAAAATCTTCCCTCAATTTTCATAATATATGTATTAGTTTTATATAAATATTACTGGATGTTTAATTTCTCTAAAATTTTATTCAAAATTTCGACTTTTAGCCTAAATTTCTAATATTTTTTTATTGAGTTTAAATAATATCGACATCGACGGCTATATCAAAATCGATATTTCCATCATGTAATTAAGAAAAAAAAAACTCATTGCTTAAAAAAGATCCTGACAAATATACTCTCTCCTAGTCTCCTCTCACGACAGAATGCGCTTTGAGCACAAAATAAAGAACCTCATCTAATCCAAAATTCTAAACCCATTTAAGATATTGTTTAATTTGACAAAAAAAAAATTAAGATAGGAATTAAAGTATTAAGCCATAAAAATGGAAACTGATATTAAAATAAAACGTAGAGTTACAAGTTCATTCACTTTCGCAGAGTCTACGTCTCCATCTCTGTCTTTAATGGCGAGGACGGCGTTCTTCAATTTCACAAACGCCATTTATTTCTTGTCCTTCTCTCAAACTCCTATTACCTGACCGCAATTCCCGAGGCCTTCTCTAAGCCTTCCTCTTCTTCATTTCTCAGGTTCCTACTTCTTTATTTTTCGATTTTCATTTCCACATAATAATGTTTTCCCGGAAAATCATAGAATGAAGATCTTATCTTTCAATCTAGTTTCCCGGGAATTCTATTGTGTCTAAACAATTAGATTTCTGCTTGACTTGATTTCCATTGACTGTTATCGGTTATGTGATTTGAAATTCATGTTTTATCATATTTGTTTTCTTCTGTTGCTTTCGTGGATCTGTGTCCATTTTTCTTTTGTGATGATTGTAGCTCTGGTATCATCTTTGTTTGTAAATGGAAATTGAAAATTCCATCTGAATTTGGGAAAGTATCCTAGTCTACAAATTCAAATCGGGGATATAGGTAGCAAGGAAATGTGAAATTTTTTCCTTATGTTTGGATGAGGAAGTATCAATGATTTCAAATGACTAGATGCAAGGCATTTAGATGGGATTTGTAATTAAGACCTTGATAGGTGTTACTTTGGAAATCCCTTGTTGAGTGGTTTTGCTATGCTCATGTAGTGCATGTGATGTGCTCCCCTACTAGTTTTTCCACTAGTTACCTACAAGCACCCTATTCAGTTGTTGATAATGCATTTCTTAGTAATATGGTACAAATTCCTTGGAACTTTGAAGTTCTTCATCCAAATATACGCTTGCTGAATTTGAAGCCCTTAAGGATTACGCGAAATAATCAAATGATTATGTTAATACATTCGCCTAAATGTTTTATAATTAATAAACCTGATTTATTATCATAACCTACCTAATTCAACATAATTGGTCTAGTTAAACATTGATCGTGAGCAAGGGCACAAATATACTCCCGGAAGATAAGTGGGTATTGGAAGTCATGCTTCTGTTATCTATCTAGTTCTAAGTATCAAATGATACATTGTACGATACAGTCATTCAATTTTTTATATGTTCAATATACATTGGTGAACGAATGAATTATAATATAATCTAGTATTATATTGTTTAAGAGTGCAGTGCCTGTTCTCGGTTTTATTTTCATGCAAAGTGCATACTTCATATTGGTTTTTTTTGTTTTCTCCCATAAGTAACATGTTGTCCTACACAGAAGAACCATTGGTCAGAGATATTTATGCATATTTCTGTACGAAGACTAAGCAGTGAAGAATCTGGGATCAATTAGAAGCTGTAGGTTAAAAATGGCTTCAGCTGGAAACGGAGATAGGAAGGCTTCTCTTGATGCTGCCTCATGGCTGTTCAATGTTGTCACATCTGTTGGAATAATCATTGTCAATAAATCATTGATGGCTACACATGGTTTCAGTTTTGGTATGCTTCTGTTGATTTGTTTTATTCCCTGATTTGCTTAATTTGCATTTCTATCTAATCAGCTACTCGATTATTCCTTCTTAATGGCTTCTTTATTAGATCTATCAATTTTTGAGGATTTTTTAGTTCTTAGAATCATATTGAAATGGCATAAACACGATCTTTTGTTTTTAAAACTATCAGACTGTTTTTTCTCTCTTTTGGGTCCCATTTTTCTCCTGTGGGTTGGACAAGTTTTTGTCCCTTTCTTTTTGGAAAATTACCTTCTTTTTTCAAAATTGTAATAACTCCTTCCTTTGATTTTTTTTTTTTAATCACTCCCTTTACCCCAATGAAAAGTAGGGAGCTTTCAGTAACCTTGAATCCATACAATGAATTCATCAGTCATGCACAACATTGTGTGAAGGGCAAGCTTGGGGAAGGATTGGAGATGAGCTGGAATATTTCCTCATTGAAAAGAATAATGAATTTTTCTGGAAATTTTCACAGTTTACTTGAATTCTACAATTAAACACATGGATTTCTATATAATTTGTGCAGAATTTTATACATAGCTTTAAAAGTTAATTGCATAACTTAGAATTCGAACTAATTTTTCACTAGGTATAATCCAGGTGAATGGAAAAGGATCTATCAGATCTTGGATATAAATAAAACCTCTATCTCCTGAAAAGCCTTGAATAAAGTTGAGTAAAGAATGTACAATTTTTTGTAAAAGAATAATAACTAGTTCTCAATGTAGCACAGACAGCACAATAAGGATACAATCTAAAATTGGGACATGGTGAGGAAAAATTATTATATATATATATATATATATATGTATTAGTGTGTGTTTGGTGTGAAATGTTAAGTGTAGGTAAAAAATTTCAGGTAAATAAAATAAAAATGCTGATGTAATGGAGAATGAGATCTTCCAATTTATTCTAGAGTTCTAGTATATGCCTCTGTAATGCTCTTCGGCTTATTTGCTGAAGTAATCTCTAAGTCCCCTTGTTCTCGTCGTCAGTAGAAGGATCAAATGTAAGGATCCTGGGCATACAAATTGCGATATTAAATAAGAAGATTGATGATAGTGATAAGATTTTGATATGCTACTTCTTGAATATAGGTTTAATTTTCTCTAAGTAGTGGAAGTTCTGAGAATTGAGGACTTATGCAGATAAGTCTGTAAAACTATAATTACCATCAGCCGATTTTATTTAAGCTCATCCTAGTATCTTTGTAATTTTAGTTTATATGCAAAAGGTTTCTTACAGAGGAGCTTACATTTTGTGCATTCGAGTTGCTGTCCTCAATTAGAATATTGTCCTCTAATTCGTATTTTGGAAATAATTTTTTTTAAGGAGTATGTCTATATACTGAATAAAATATTATTTAATGTTTAGAGTGTTGGAGGTGTATTCACAATGTTTCATGGACAGGGCCACCTTCTAACAGTGTGCATGCTTCATAGTCAAACATAATACTGCTTGAAATGAAACACAATTTTATTTTTGGGAAAATGTGTCAGAAGATTTTCATCTCTCTTGACATTTTTCTCTAAATAATGCAGCTACGACTTTGACGGGTCTGCATTTTGCCACAACCACCTTACTGACAGTTATTCTTAAGTGGCTGGGATATATCCAGCCCTCTCAGCTACCATTACCCGATCTTTTGAAGTTTGTTTTGTTTGCGAATTTCTCCATAGTCGGGATGAATGTGAGTTTAATGTGGAACTCTGTGGGATTCTATCAGGCGAGTGTTGGTAAACAAGTGAATACTTAATTATTTTTATTGTGGTAAGATTTGACAAATTAACATGATTTTGCTTTCAAATTTGATTTCCAGATCGCAAAGCTCACAATGATTCCAGTATCATGTTTTCTAGAAGTTGTATTGGACAATGTGCGATACTCAAGGGGGACAAAGCTAAGCATAACATTGGTTCTCCTTGGTGTTGCAGTTTGTACTGTTACTGATGTGAGTGTCAATGCCAAGGGTTTTATAGCTGCTTTAGTGGCAGTTTGGAGCACTGCCCTACAACAGCATGTAAGTAACACTTAAGTGAATATATGATCTTAGTCAATATTGAGTTTTATACATCCCTTGCATTGCATGACATTGTTCAATGTCTATGTTTGTGCAGTATGTACACTCTCTTCAAAGGAAGTATTCTCTCGGTTCTTTCAACTTATTGGGACATACTGCACCAGTGCAGGCTGCATCGTTGCTGATATTGGGCCCCTTCTTGGACTACTGGTTGACGAATAAATTAGTTTATGCTTACGACTATCATATGATATCCATGGTAAGTCATATATGAAAATCTTTCCTGTTCTAGTTTTTCTGGTAAGGTTATACAAGCATCTCACACTTTCGCCCATTTACTTCATGATTCATTAGCCATTATATGTTTATATGTTATGCTCCACTATTCACTATTCGTGCTCAGAACTTGCATGTGGTTCTAAACTTGCACCCTCATCTTTATTTGTAACTGGATCATTCAGCATGTTGATTATTTAAAATAGTGTTGGTTCTATAAGGTAGGCTATTAATTTTTTTTAGTCACCCTTGCTAGATACTTTATTGTTTCCATGTATAATGTTGACTATTGTTTCAATTGCGGTTTCGAGCACTGAGTTGTGCTAAAAAAAAACCTTTAGGATACTTATGTCTCTTCAATGTGAAACTTATGGTGAACCTAAAAAAAATTCATGTAAGATTCCATAAGATATTTATGGTGCCAAATCAATCTATTTTAGCAATTAGAAGAAGAAACCATGTTCACAGTCTCTATGCACATAAGAATTTGCCACTCCATGCCACTATAGTACATAAATCATTTGTTGTTGATGTTTCATATCCTTGAACAAAGCCTTTAATGATAAGTTCTTCAAAATAGGAGTCCATTTCTCCCATGCAATAACTATGCATGATACGTAACATCTCTCGTTTTACTGTTGTTCTTAATGTCTTCATCCTTAGGTGAATGTGATTACCATATCCTACAACTGGGTGCTCTCTTAAACATATTTATATCTCACTCACATACAAAAACAACTAACACACACGTCCTCACCTGTCTGTGAATCTGTTCTTTCCTAGCAATAAAAGGGGATTATCCCACAAGAAGTTTTAGAGGCTGGAAAGGTGCCTTTCTGTGTGCACATATTCGTATACATTTTTCTGTAACTTGTGACTGCATAGATTTTTCTTAGGGCTGACCATGACTTGTGACTATGGTTAGTGATTTGGGCTGTTTTTTGTTTTGTGCAGTTATTGATTGTTCTATCTTGCACGATTGCGGTAGGAACCAATCTCAGCCAGTTCATCTGCATTGGTAGATTTACTGCTGTGTCATTTCAAGTCCTTGGGCATATGAAGACAATTCTAGTGTTGATCTTAGGGTTCATATTCTTCGGGAAAGAGGGCCTCAATCATCAAGTAGTTATGGGTATGTTCATTGCAATATTGGGAATGATCTGGTACGGTAATGCCTCAGCCAAACCCGGAGGCAAGGAGCGTCTACCAAGCAAATCCCAGAAGAACAGTGGTTTATCGGAATCTTCCGAAGTGGACGAGAAGGTATAGTATTCAATGACACAGGTTGTAACAACAGTTGGGGTAAATCCAAAGAAATTAGAGAGTTTATTAGGTCAGCTGATCCAAGGAGTTTCTTCACAATGGAAAGGCAGATCCCTTTATTATTATTATACTTTTTTGTTTTCACTATAGTTCGTAATTGTGTTGTTTAATTTACCTTGTACCACAGTTATTATTTTTTTCATAATAATTTATTTATTAAATCAATTCCAGACCATCAGATATGAGGCAATTAGATATATTTTTTTCTGTGGTCTGGTAATAATATGGTATAGATTGTTTCCTTCATCTTGCATGTGGTAAACTCTATTGACAGAATTAACCTCCGTTCCTCGGAGGGCATGCGAGACCTTTGAACCCTAAACCCAAATGCAATAACTTCAAATTTACGAGATCCCGAACTTGGGCTTTAATGAGTTGTACTGTAGATCAGCAAGGTTAGGTTCTATAATGTTCCTCTTGAACACTGGACTATGGAGGGTTTTGGGTACGTGTCGAGCGCAGTAGGTAAGCCTTTGTTTGTTGATTCATTCACGGTGAATAAAAAAAAGATTGCTTCCAATCGTGTGTGTTGAAGTGAATGTGCTAACTCATTTGATATTCAACTTTGCTCTAAAGAAGAAAGGGGAGATTCCTCAAGTGGTGTAAGTCTGGGTTGAGTATGAGACTTTGTCATGGATTTGTGGGAATTGTAAAGGCTTTGGCCATTTGGTGTCCTTGTGTCCTCTTAGTCGACGACCCGTGGGGGACAATGGGACTACTTTTAGGGATCGCCCTTTTGTGGGTTATCGGAAATGTTTGGGTCCATCAAATAAGAATAAGTCCTAGGCGTTGGACGCTCCTATTGAACTTCTTAAGCTTGTTTGCGTGGGTTTGGAGGAGCCCAATTTTTAGGTCCTTGATACTGCTCCTGTGGTCCCTGTTGGCTCAGTGACAATTGCTAACGCCGGGCGGGGGGGGGGGGGGGGGGGGGGGGGGGGGGGGGGGGGGGGGTTGGGGTGGTCAGAGCTCGGTTGTGCCTCATTTGCGCAGCCTTGATACTAGGGTGGGAGGGGGAATGGATGCTCTCGGTGTTTCACCTAGGGGGGTTGGGGGCAAGGGTTGGTTTGTCGCCTCCTTTTACTGAAGACTTCTCTAGCCCTAATTCTTTTGGTGCGCTTGGTGGGTTGGTGGATGACTTAGATTTAATGGAGGATGGAATCAATTCCTCCGAGACGGATCAGACCAATCATGATGTTCTGGTGAGTGCCACCAAGAAGACGAAGGGTAAGAGCAAGAAAAAAGGAAAAGTAGAATTGGTTGGGAAATTATCCCGAGTTCTCTCTATCCCCCATTCTCATGATTAGTGTTGGTTTCTGGAATGTTCTTGGGCTGAATGCAGCTTCTCGGCAGCTTGAGGTTAGAAAGTTTATTCTTCCTAATAATTTGTGTATTGTTGGTTTGTTGGAAACTAGGGTTAAGTTTTCGGATGGCATCTCTTCCTTTATTCTTCGTAATTGGAATTTTTGCAATAACTACTCTCATCACTTCAATGGGCGAATTTGGTTAGGTTGGGATCCTAATGTGGTTATGTTGTCTATCCTGAGTATTTCTGATCAGGTGGTGTTCTGTCGTGTTCAGGTTCTGAGTTCTGGTACTATAGTGTTTCTTTCTATGGTTTATGTGTCTAATGTTGACTCTACTCGTTTAAGGTTGTGGGAAAGCCTTAGTTCCTTTGCTGATAGTTTGGGAGAGGCTCCTTGGGCTGTTTTGGGGGACTTTAATATTACCAGATTTCTTAATGATAGTGCTGAGAGTATTGATGGCCGTAGGGGGCCTATATCTGCTTTCAATGATTGTTTAAGGGAGGTGGGTCTTGATGATTTGGGGTATAGTGGTAATCACCTTACCTGGTGTAACCTTCAAATTGGTGGGTCTCTTATTAGGCAGAAACTTGACCGGGTCTTGGCCAATGAGGCATGGCTATATATTTTTCCTAATTGCTCTGTGAAGTTCCTTAACCATGGGTCTCTGAGCAGGTCTTGAAAACTAGGGTGGATCTTGATGATTGTCAGACCTTGTTAAGACTTAATCCTCTGGATAATGACTTGCTTTGTAGGGAGAAATATTGTCTTCGGGCTTATACTGCCTGTTTATTACGGGAGGAAAACTTATTCCGGCAAAAGTCTAGGCTCAAGTGGATGGCTGATGGTGATCTCAACACTGCTTACTTTCATAGTTCGGTCAAGAAACGTTCCAACAGGAACCAGATTTCTTCTATTGAGTTCCGAGATAGTAGTGTGATCTCTAATGAGTCAGAAATCAAGGCTGAGGCGGTTTCTTTCTTTTAGAATCTCCTAGGTGTTCCCTCTCCGGTGGTGAATTGTAATTTCAACGGGTTGATTGAGGATACTCTTAGGGATTGGGAGGCTTTGAACATGGTGCGTGAGTTTTCAATGGAGGATATCCATAATGTGTGTTTTCAGCTCAAGCCTAATAAGGCCCCGGGGCCTGATGGGTTCAATGGCCTCTTCTTTCAGAAATCATGGAGTGTGGTAGGAAGTCATGTCATTGCAGCGGTTAATGAATTCTTCTCTACTGGTTGTTTACTTGGTGAGGTTAATGCCACTATTATTACCTTGGTTCCTAAAGTTTCTAATCCTTCTAGCATGGCTGATTTTTGTCCTATCTCTTGTTGTAATACCCTGTATGACAGGACCCGTCCCAACAGGACGTCAAAAACCGTACCCGGTCCTGCTCCCGTCTGACAAGTCAACTGAAAGTCCGAAACTACCCTTCAGTACCTGCCAGACAAGGGAATTTTCGCGCCTGTGCCCGCACATACCTCCGCCTCTGGAATAGCCTCGATCAACGCGCCACGACCTGAAGGGTTAACAAAACAGAAAAGGTGTGAGTGGACAAAAAGACCTCTTATAAAAACATTTACCGAAATACATTCTTACCCTCCAGTTTTCACAAACTTGCATGCATATCGTAAAACATGAGTAATAGTATGAAATCATTCAAGTATGAACAGTGGACCGATAAAATCAAAAACACGTTTTTCCATGGTCCACAAAAACTCATGTTCACCAAATCAGTTTAACATCTCAAATAGTTCACAGTTTCTTTAAATCATTTTAACCGCTAAACCACGGTTTCCTCAAAATCATTTTCCATAATCCACGGGACTTATTTCCATATCCTGTTGCTTAGAGTCACGTTTATCCCTGCAACGCGTGCATATCAATAGGCTCAAGGACTGCTCAAAATCCGAGCATCCGCTGCTGTGAACACATCATCAGTCAGCAATCCGTCGCTGGGAAAAACCTCACCAGCCGACGATCCGGATCTCGTGAACACATCACTTACCGATCCATGTAATCCAGCACATCTGATCTGAGTCAAGCCTCCCCTGGGCTGCAAGACAAAGATCGTGCTACGTGACCTCTTCGGGGTAAACACTTCCATCCCGAAGGCGAGCGTTATCTCCAGGGTGCACTCCGGGGAAAAAACATATTTTCACCCGAAAGCCCTAATTATCCGCAACATATCATCATCACAAAAACCAGTGAAAAACAGTTGCATTAAAAACCAAATCATATATCAACACAGGGTCTCAGCCCCAACATAACCAAAGTCCCGATTTACTTTATAAATCCGAAAATCATCAATATCATCATGTCATCACATGGAAATACAAATCCATTCAAAATCACAATTCCATTGGGTCTCAAGCCCAAAATATCAATTTCACGTAAATTCGTGCAACCGTAAACCCGAGTTGCCACGATCACGTAAATCCATGAAAATAACTCCTAACTCATAATCCGAGTCCAAATATCATTTTCAATCCCGGGCCGTAGCCCAAAACATCATTTGCACGTTCCTCGTAAAACGTGCCCGAAAGACTGATTAAAATAATCACAAAATCACGAGAATACAAAAATCATCAAATTCACATGTAACTCCAAATCCGAGTCAAAATCATTATTTACTTGGGTTCTCACGCCCACAATATCATTTTTAACCAATTTCATAATCTCTCGAAAATCGTGCCAGAATATAATAATATAATAATCACAAAATCGAGAAATCACCGAATTGAAATACCAATCATGCCAAAGCATATCAAATCATATAATAAAGCATTTTAAATCATATATGCATGCATCACGGTTAGAAAACCAAAAGTCCACTCACACACCGTTCAAAACGGTTCGTTTCCGAGCTGCATGTTTTTCCGTAAAATCTGGAAATCACAACTCCTGCCCAAAATCAATATAGAGGGTTACTAACATCCCAAAATACAACATATAATTTTCCCCAATTTTTCCGGGATTTAAATACGTATTTTAAACGTAAAACAAAACTTCGGATACGCGGAACATTATCGAAACAATATCCGATTTCACCGAAATCAACGTCAAAATGTTCGTTACACTGAGAGGATCAAAAGTCATGTTGACCTCACCTTGAGACTAGGCCGGATGCGCCCCCACGCGCCGCCGTGAGTGGCTGCGCGTGAAATCCACGCGCCAGCTATAGTGCTGCTACAGTGCTCCTCCTTCACCCGTTTGTCTGGTAAACGGGTTGAAAAACCTGCGAACAGACCCGGTTCAAACTCACCCAATTCGACACCAATTTAGTCCGTTCTTTCCACTGATCCCTTCTAATCCAACTCTAATTTGGTTCTGCAAGTTCAATTACTTGAATCATGGTCTAAATCCTCACGACTCTCGATCGATCCTCGACGGGTTTCCAATTCGGGTTTCACGATTTCATCCCTGGTTTTCAAATTAATTCATTCAGTTAGCATCGTGAGAGTGTAAGGAATGTTTCTACAAGATCAATTCGAAGAATTCTTACCTCTAACCCGTCGAACCCAAGCTCGAATTGAAGCTGCCATGGAAGCTCAATTCATCCTCAATCCGACACCGTTTCACTTCGTTTTTGTTGCAGAAAGGTTCGTATGGATCCCAGAAGTCGAATTGAATCATCAATTTCGACCCTCACGGCTCACAATCTCGAATTCGAAAGTCCCCCCAATTTTCAAGATTTTTCGATTCGAAATTAACCCAGGGGCCTCACTGTCACTCAAGTCTCTCTCTCAATTCGACTTCCTCAGTCTCCCAATTGCACAATGAGACCGAAACAATGGGTTATCAGCTATTAATGGACAATCATTAAGACAACCCACAGTTTAGGGAATTTGTGTCTAAAGTGGTATAATTGTGTTTCCCATGATTCCCGTTTCATTGTTAGCAGCTGGGGTATGGAAGATGACAAAGTGACAAATGTCACAATCTGGTAGCAAGAATCAATGTTAAAAGACCATTTTGCCCTCCGTTGACAAATTACCATTTTACCCCTAGACATCCGTGACCCGTAACTTGGTCACCCGAACTCCGTTTTCGACGTGCCGCCTGTCGTTGGATTCGTATCGACGAGACCTACGTAACGGTCCTTGGCCCTCGTCCATCGGACCTCCCGATCAAAAAGTCAACATTTGGCCCCTAATATGCCAAATTACCAAAATACCCCTCAACTTCCGAACATCATAACTTTTACTACGAATGTCGGAATCAAACGTGCCACCTGTCTATGAACTCGTGACGTCCCGAACTACGTCACAGTCATCGGTCAAAGTCCGTTTGACAGCCCGAACTAAAAGTCAACATTTTGCCCACGCTAGGGGCAAAACGGTCATTTTGCACGTTTCGTCCGATTTCACTCAACTAATCCCCGATTAGTCATTCTAATTCATAATTAATTAATATTCACTCCCGATATTCGGGACAGGTCATTACACTGTATAAGATTATATCTAAGCTAATTGCTAACCGAATTGTGGGGATTCTCCCTTCTATTATTAGTGCGAATCAGTCGGCTTTTGTGGGGGCCGCCAGATTGGAGATAATATTTTGTTAGTTCAGGAGCTCATGCGTGGTAACCATCTGAATAAGGGAGTTCCTAGGTGTATGGCAGAGGTTGATATTTTGAAAGCTTATGATTCTCTGAACTGGGGGTTTCTCTTACAGGATATGAGAGCGTTTAATTACCACCCTAAACTGGTTTCTTGGGTGGAAAAATGCATATCCACACCTAGATTTTCGATTGCTGTAAATAGGGAATTTGTGGGATTCTTTGTTGGAAAGCGAGGGTTACGGCAAGGGGACCCTCTTTCGCCATATCTCTTTAGCATTTCTATGGAAATCCTATCTCGGATGTTGAAGGCTAGGATTACTTTATGCCCTTGGTTCAGGTATCACTGGAGGTGTGGCAAAGTGGGCCTCACTCATTTGATTTTTGCGGATGATCTGTTGATTTTTTGTCATGGTGATAGGTATTCTGCTAAAGTTATTAATGATACCTTAGCAGTGTTTTCCAGTGCATCGGGGTTGGTCCCTAATTTGGCCAAGAGTAATGTCTTTGTTGCAAGAGGGTCTAATCATCTTCTGGGTCAGGTTATGAGGATTTTTGGGTTTGGTGAAGGGTCCCTGCCTATCTGTTATTTAGGCATCCCTCTGATTTCTTCCAAACTTGGGTTCTATTCTTGTTGGCCTCTTTTGGAGCGTATGGAAGGCCGAATTAGTGGTTGGGAGCATCGTAAGCTTTCTTTCGTTGGTCAGTTGCAACTAATTAAGTCTGTGTTGTCCAGTTTGTAGGTTTTTTTAGTCCTCTCATCTCTTCCTCCCAAAGAAAATTTTTCGTGACTTGGAGCTTAAGTGCTGAAAATTCTTGTGGTCTGGTAATGTTTGTGGGAAGTACTATGCTAAAGTTGCGTGGAACCAAATTTGCAAGCCGAAGGTGGAAGATGGTTTGGGGCTGCGGCGCCTTCACTTGTGGAATGTGGCTGTTATGGCTCGACATATATGGTCCCTGTTTGATGATGAGAAGACCAGTCTTTGGTGTAAGTGGGGCAAGACCTATTTTATTCGTGGAAAATGTTTTTGGTGTCTTATCCCTCCTACTCTGTGTTCTTCGAATTGTAGGAAGTTTCTTAAGGTAAGATCTATTGTTAGACCTTTCATTAAGGCGGTGATTGGGAATGGTGTCAATGTGTTTATGTGGTGTGATTATTGGCTAGATGTGGGCCCATTAGTAGTTTTGGCGGGTAATGAGATGGTTGGTGATTCTAGGTTGGCTGCTCATGCTAGGGTTAGTTTTGTGATCATTGGCTCGAGCTGGTGTTGGCCTTCTCCTTTTTGTCCGGTGATTAGTTTGATTAGTGCTGCTGCTAGGAGGTTGTGCCCTAATGCTTCTGTTCATGATTCTTATCGCTAGGTGGCTAATCCTTCTGGGAAATTTTCCTCTTCGTCCTTGTGGAATAGTTTGTCTCCTTCAGTTCCTCGTGTCTCTTGGCATCATTTGGTGTGGTTCTCTGGTCGTATTCCTCGGGCGAGCTTTATGTTGTGGCTTACTATTCAGTGCAGGTTGTCTACGTTGGATAGATTGAAAAACATGACTGCACATGGTAATGGAATGTGTTTTCTTTGCAATCTTGCTTCTAAGTCTCATTCCTATTTTTGAGTGTGAGTTCTCTGCATATGTGTGAGAGTGAGTTTTTCTTTGATGTGGGATTTCATGGCAGCTTCATTCGTGGAAATATCTTATCCCCCTGGGGGGGGGGGGGGGGGGTGTGTTAAGTCTTTCAAATCTATTGCCTGCAAACTTGCACTTGCTGCTTCTGTTTATGGAATATGGGTGGAACATAAGCATCATGTGTTTGGACATCCCCGAAGGTCACTAGTTGTTGTCTTTCTTTCTATTTGTATTATGGTTAGGTCCTGGTTAAGTACTTTAAGTATTAGGACTTCAAGTATAACTGTGTTGAAAGCTCTAAGATGGAGTATTAGCCTTTAGGTAGGGTTGTTGTGGGGGTCCTTTGTGACCTTCTATGGTTTTTTGCTGGGTTTGCTCCAGTTCTGTGTTCGTTGTTAAGTTGTCTTTTTGTTCCTGTTGGGGCTAGTTTTGTTGGTGTTATATAATCTTTTTGTTTAACAAAAAAAAGTAAAATAGCTCATTAAATGAAAAAGCCTGATTGATTCTGGTGTTTTTGTAATCTTTGATATTGATTATGTACCTATCTGAGATCGACAGTATGAATTTTATTATTGTAAAAAAAAAAACTAATTTCTACACTATTGAATAGTATATTAGGCGGATACATTCACCGAGGCATTACCAATGTGTTTGTTCGGCCTACGATGTAGGACAAGAGCCCAACCAGAGTAATTGAAGCTTGAAGCCTGAAGCTTTTCAGCTCTAGCTTCTTTTCAGCTTCACTCTTGGTGGACCCCTACCCCAAGATATCTTTAGATCTTCCACATCGGATCAACTTTGATGTATTGGATCTTCACCGACTTTACTGTTGTTGAAGATAAAATAAAAATGCATTTGATGCTGTCCACTTTAAAACTATATGCTTTGTAAATCCACTATAGTGCCCCGTTGGATATCGATTTAAAATCTTAAGCTATATTTAGTACATGGCATAAAAAATTAAATATGATAATATAGTATGAAATTAATATTTGGTATTATTCGTATTAATTAGTCATTATATAAGTTAATACGATGAGTGTCTTTATATGATTCATATCCGCTAAAATAATACTCTCAAAATTATCCGTATTAAATAATCAGACAATTTTGAAAAGTGTAATCATAATACTAATGCATTAGTAATTAATAATAATTAAATAAATAGTAATTAATAATAGTTAAATAAATAGTAATAATAATATATCAATAATTAATTAAAAGAAACAATAAAAATAATATACATAATTAATGTTTAATTATAATATAATCCAGACAATACAATATAGTCAGCATTTTAATCTGCCAGATCACCAAACGCCCGACTAAATAATCAGTCTATCTGGTGACAGGAACGGACCCAGCCACTTTTGAGGTGAGCTACACCCCACCTCAAATGTGAAAAAAAGGAAAAATAAAAATAAAAATGAAATTTGTATTAAATACTATTTTACTAAAACACTGCTTTAAATTAGCTCACATCTATTTTTAGTACTGGATTCAACGCACCTCTATTTTCAATCTTGGGTTTGTGCCTGTCCGGTGGACTGATTAGCCTATCCGACTAAAATAATCAGTATAGTACGACATACCAAACGAGGCTTTACTGTCCATAGATCTACCATAATGCTTGGTTAAATTACTTTTCTTTTTTTGTGCAAAACAACAATGAACATTCATTATTGATGGAATTTGGATTAATTCACAAACTAAGAATGAAATTTATTGGATTCCTTTTGTGCATATTCAATAGATTTAATTCTCACTCAGTTCACTTTTCTCGTTCTCCTCTTTAATTTATGATTTATTAAACTAAATGCATCCTGAACTCGCATATTTGTCACATTTTACACCCTATACTCGTTATTCGCTCACTTAACAATATGAGATGGCCGAGTAGGGCCACTCAGATCCTTTTACGTCCAAAGTGTTATGTTGCCCGTGAAAAGCCTATGTGGCACCTACGTGGATAAAAGTATATTAAATTGGAAAATTACATTTGTGGAACATCATAATCGGCCCTTTCAATTTGAATCCCAAATTGAGAAACCTTAAATTAACACGACAAACCCTAAATTGAGAAATCCAGTTCCTGCTTCACCAGGCGTCAACGCGAACCCAGGCTTCGACGGAAACTCAGCCTTCAAGTGTGTCCATGTTCTGGGGTATTGAAAAAAAATTGTGTTTTAGTTGAATGAAATTACGATGAATACGCAAGTATGTTGAAATTAGGTTTATTGCTTTAATTTTTAGATGGAAAATGTTCAAATTACATTCAATTGCTGGGATTGTGTGTAAGTTATTGATAATAGAGTCTATTTTGATGCAGGGATACAAATGTGGGTATTGGGAATGGTTTGATCTTAAAATGTGTCTTCGGTACAAGGCAATCATACCTGGATTGTTAAGGAAAATTGGTAAATTGGAAGAGGATTTGAAAATGTACAGAGCTATGACAAGGAAGCTTTGGGTTGCCCTAATTGTAGTCTATCTTGTGGCGATGTTTAAGAAGACTGAAGTTTAGGTTTAGGGATTGCCTAATAATCCAATTTTTTTTTGTAATCGATGCTAAATGATAATGTAATTTGGCAATGTAATCTATGGATTGTTTTAGCAATGTAACGATGGTTATTTAAGCCTTTCTGCAATGTAATTCTATGGATTTTTTTTTATCAAATTCAGCCTTTTTGCAATATGTTACCGGGTGCAAATTTAGTAGTTCAGGGTGCAAAGTGACACATGTCAGGACCCACCCCCAATCCCCCGGGATTAAGGGCCAAGTCCTGCTCCTGTCTAACTTAAGCATGACACGTAGGCTAAACCGACGTTCAACCTTCGTGTGACACGTAAGTCGGACAAGGGATTTCCAAAACGAACCGTTCAACAGTACCAGACTTCCCAGAGTGTGTAGACTCTACTGTGGATCGCGTGTGTGATGTCTACGTCTTTCTCGATCAACAGCCCGCACCGCAACAACCTGGAGGATATCGGAAACACAAAAGACTATGAGTGGAAAAAATAAAGTATAAGTTCAAAAACAGTTCAATAAAACAATTACATTTATACCTTCCATGTAAAAACCAATGCATGCATATTCAAAAATCACATCATAAACCATTCTATTTTCAAGTTATTCAAACCATTGAAGAAAACCGAACTCATTGCCTTTTCTCAAATTCTTGGGCCTCAGCCCAAAACTATCAAAATCTGTTCATCCGGGCATAGCCCAAAACATCGGAAAACTAGTATTGAAAACCATCATCATCAAATCTCAGTGAAATTCAAAACACATTTGAAACCACATTTCCAACCATCGAACCTGCTAGATCTATCCGAGTCGTTAAACTTTCGAGTCTTTAAACTCAATCCAGACCTCAATATAATCCGAGGCTTTCAACTCCTGAGTCTTTAAACTCCCGAGTCTTTAAACTTAATCCGGGTCTTTAAACCCAATCTGGGCCCGCCCCATCATAATTATATCCGGGTCTTTAAACCCAATAGCCATATCCAGCAAATCCAATCCAAAACCATTTAAAAACCATTATCCCTTTCCAAATCCGAATCCGGAACCATCATTCCGTAAGCCAGCATCCGGAACAACCTTTCCGAACCCAAACCCAGAAATCCACTTCCAAGTTTCCAAAATCGAATCCAAAATCGTCATTTTGAAATCCGATTCAAAAACTCGAAATCACGTTCTTTGAAACCACTTTTATGAACTGGGCCTCTAAACCCGTAGTCATTTTTCCGAAATTCATTTTTAAATCATTGATATTAAATCATATTTCAAATCCCGACATCAAATCATTAAAACCAAGTTCAAATCACAACATCCATCATATTCTCGCAAAACGTATAATTCCGTAAATACCTCGAAAAACGTGAAAAACCGTAAACCATCAAGATCATAAATCAAATCATAGAACCACGTATAGAAAACATATAAAAACATATATGCATGCATCATAAGTTTGAAAGCAAAGTCCACTCACAGACCATTTTGCCACTGCCTCGATACACGTGTGCTTACGCCGTTCTCGGCTAATCCGCTATCACTGGCTTTCCCGATCCTGTCCAAATCCCATAATAAGGCCATTAACTACTTCATAATGATCATACTTAAGCCCCGTAATTTTTACGTATTTTTAGCTATTTTAAATCGAGGCCTAAAACCTTCGGACATCCCGAAACTTATCGAGACGATGTCCGATCGACTCGAAACTAATCCCAAAATGTTCGTTACATCAAATACTTTAAAAGTCATGTTGGAAGATTCCCCAAACTACCATTCACGCGCCCTCACGCGCATCTGGAATCTTCTGTGCGTGAAACCCATGTGCGTGAACAGTGTCGTCGTCAACCTCTGGTCGACCCAGTTCACCTGGTTCGAACCGGTCCGGTTCGCCCATTTTCAGTGTTTTTTCGCTCCTATTTGTACCCTTAGCTTCGTCCCAACGTGTATGATCGAACTAGCTAATTAAAACAAGCAATTCTAGTTTGTAATTTACCTTCCCGATTGAAAAACCAACTGTCCACTGTCGATCGTCACACCAGCACGATCCCAGCCTCCATTTCCCTTCGTTTTGAGCTTGTTCAGTCCCTTAAATCCTCCAGATCCTCATCCAACCAAAAATTACAAGTAAAAACGTGTAAAACTAAAATTACCATTTTCGTTTTCAAAATCAATTTTAACGAATTCCTACTTACCGTCTCATTCAAGCTTGACCTTCAAGTTCAATGGGTTCAACTCGATCTTCCAAGAAGCTTTCATCCTGAAACCTTGAGCTTTCGACCACAAATGAGGGTGAGAAAAATCTTGCTTCCTCACGGTGGCTCGTGTGCCCTGTTCTCACGGTGTTGTGGCCACCGTCCACGGAGGCCCTCGTGGCACCACCACCGCAACCCCTCATCAATCTCCCTTAACTCCCTTATCAGATTTCAAACAAAAGACTGAAGATCAAGCAGTGATACCATGGCTTCTTACGGTTACTCTATTTTCTGTACAACCCAAAACCCGTTTAAATCATTTTGAAGGCGGCCACCAAGTTCCACGACCTTCTAGTCATGGGACAAGTGTCCTACATCTAGTGGGCAACCATCCCTAGGCAGCCACTTGTCCCAATCTAACTGGGCACACTTCCCAATGCACTAAATGACCATAATACCCTTTTTAGGTAAAATTACCATTTTACCCCTCGTCTATGAACTCGTGACGTCCCGAACTACGTCACGGTCATTGGTCAAAGTCTATTTGATCTCCCGAACAAAAAGTCAACATTTATGCCCATTCCAAGGGCAAAACTGTCATTTTGCACCGTCCGTCTGAAATCGTCCAACTAAGTACTGATTAACCTCACTAATCCGTCATTAACCACTAATCTAATTCCGATTTCTGGGACGGGTTGTTACAATCTACCCCCTTAAAGAATTTCGTCCCCGAAATTTCGAATCTTGTACGGTCTCAACTTACTGGGAAAAATCCAACTGATCTCACACTTGGGTCTCCTACCCGGTGTCTAGCACCTGCTCATCCAACTTATCCTGACAATTCCCAAACTGTCACCTCAAGCCAATCAAACTAACCAACTTATCCCACTTTCAATCCTTTTGATGATTATCTCATTCTCACTGAGGTCAACACTTTTCAACTCGTAACCGCAGTATTTTAACGTCACACCAGCCGACACTCACCGCTCCAACGTACCTTGTACCAACACCTCAATACATCGTGCGAGCCTGTCATCAGCAGGCACGAATCTCACCTATCAACCAATTCTCAAGAGAGCATCTACCTAACCCAGTACTTCTGTTTACCATTCTCCATTTAACGATCCAAACCACTTCCGTCAGCGATCCGCGCCGACCACACAGAAGTTCATAACATACTCACTTATATTACTAGCTCAACCAACCATTTCACCAGTGTAACGACCCGTCCCGAAAATTGGGATTAGATTAGTTGTTAATGACAGATTAGCTAAGGTAATCGGTGATTAGTTGGATACTTTGGACGGACGGCACAGAATGATGATTTTGCCCCTAGAATGGGTAAAATGTTGACTTTTAGTTTGGGCGGTCAAATAGACTTTGACCGATGACCATGACGTAGTTCGGGACATCACGAGTTCATAGATAGGTGGCACGTCCGATTCCGACATCTAAGGAAGAAGTTATGATGTTTGGAAGATCGAGGGCATTGTCGTAATTTGGTTAAAAATGAGGAATTTGTTGACTTTTTGCGTGACAAGTTTTCTTCACGCAAACCAAGGACCTTTAGGTGGATCTCGACGTCCTGAGTACAACAACAAGCGGCACGCCGTCATCGGAGATCGGGCGGATAAGATATAGGTCTTGAAAGTGAAGGGTAAAATGGTAATTTGGACTTTTAGGGTCAAATCAATCTTTTAAATACCTTGGGATTTGTGCAACCGGATAAGGACACTTGGCCTGAGTTCATTGGCTATTTTTGAAGGCTGGACAACAGGTTGGTGGACACCTGGCTTGTGTCTAGTGGATTCTAGCCAAATCGGCCGTTCTTTTTACAAGTTTAAAGTGTTGGGTTTGTCGTGTAAATGAGAGAAACAGAGAAACTAAGACCGTGAGCCATTGATCGTCCCTCTGTGTGTGTGAGTCCTGTGGGGCTTTGTGATAGAGTGTGAATGACCAGAGAGATTAGTGAGGAGGATCTTAGTGGAACTGCCACGAGCACCGCCGCGGGTGGTGGCTGATATCCATAAGAAACAGAGAGGGAAGTTTAGTCTTGGATTCAAGCTCCTCAAAACTACAGCAATTTCTTATGATCTGAGAACAAACTTTAGAAAAGAATATGGGACGAAGTTATTAGACTCGACTTCAAGGCTTGAAATGGACGGTAAGGTCAAGAAATCCGTGAGAGCTAAGTTGAATTCGATTATGGTAAGTTGACTTCAGTGGACTAATAATCGTATTGGTTGATAAGAACTTGTTTCTAGGAGTCCCAGGAATGAGTTAGGACCAAAAAACAGAGAAGAGCGGTGCAGGAGCCATGGAAGCTCACTGGAGAAGGTTGGTGTTTTGACAGTGGAGCTAACAGGTTTTGTTTAGACCTTGTTTTTCATGTTTAAGGTTATAGATCAATAAGAAAACATGTAGGGAAGCTATGGGAATTAATTATGGAGGAAAACGGACAAAACTTGACCAGATAGACCCGTGAACCGGCCACGCCTGTTCGGCCTGAACCGTGAACCGGTCGGACCGGTTGAAGCAAGGTTGAAGATGACATTGTGCTGACGCGTGAGGCCCACGCGTAGCCCCTTTGGGCGGCGCGTGTGGGCGCGTGGAACAGTGTTTGAGAATGGTTCCAACATGACTTTTAAAGTATTCGATGTAACAAACATTTTGGTACTGGTTTCGAGTCGATCGGACATCGTCTCGATAGGTTTCGGGATGTCCGAAGATTTTAGGCCTCGGTTAAAAATAGTTAAAAATTTAGGAAAATTACAAGGCTTTAGTATGAGTATTTTTGAAGTAATTAGTGACCTTATTATGGGATTTGGAAAGGTTCGTGAAAGCCGGTGCTAGTAGATTAGCCAGGAACGGCGTAAGCGCACATTTATCAAGGCAGCGGCGGAACGGTCTGTGAGTGGACTTTGCTCTCTAACTCTTGATGCATGCATATATGTTTTTATATGTTTTCTATATGTGATTCTATGATTTGATTTATGATATTGATGGTTTACGATTTTGCACGTTTTTCGAGCAAATTACGAAATTTCACGTTTTACGAGATTTTGATGGATGTTGTGATTTAAACCTAGCTTAAATGATTTGATGTCGGGATTTGAAATATGATTTAATATCAATGATTTATAAATGGATTTCGGAAAAGTGATTTCGGGCTTGAAGCCCAGTTCAGAAAAGTGGTTTTATAGAACGTAATTTCGAGTTTTTAAATCAGATTTTCGGATGACGATTCGGGATTCGATTTGGGACTTGAAAGTGGATTCCGGGTTCGGGTTCGGAATGGTTATTCTGGATACCGGCTTATGGAATGATGGTTTCGGACTCGGATTTGGATATGGATAATGAATATGAGTTCTGGGTTTGGATCCGGGATCCTGATGAGATTGCAGATTTGGATTCAGATATGGATAATGGTTAAGGATTGGATTTACTGGATCTGGTTATTGGGTTTAAGGACCCGGATATGACATGACGGGGGCGGGCCCGGATTGGGTTTAAAGACCCGGATTGAGTTTAAAGACTAGGGAGTTTAAAGACTCAGATATTGATATTTCCCCCGTAGGCCTATTGAGTTTAAAGACTCAGATTATATTGAGGCCTGGATTGAGTTTAAAGACTCGGGAGTTTAAAGACTCGGATAGATCCAGTAGATTCGATGGATGGATATGTGGTTTTAAATGTGTTTGGATTTCACTGAGTTTTAATGTTGATTGGTTTTCAATAACGGTTTCCCGATGTTTTGGGCACTGCCCGGATGATATGGCTTTGATGGTTTTGGGCTGAGGCCCGGGGTTTAAGGAAAGGAAACTGTGTTTGATTTTTCTTACATGGTTGATTATCCTGAATATTGAATGGTTTTAGGACATGAATGACAGGACCCGTCCCAACTGGACCTCGATAACTGTACCCGGTCCTGCTCCCGTCTGACAAGTCAACCGAAGTCCTAAAACGATCCTTCAGCACCTATCAGACAAGGGATAACTGCCGCTCATGCCTCCGCCTCGAGATCATCCCCGAACGTTGTGCCACGGCCTGGAGGGTTAACAAAACAGAAAAGTGTGAGTGGACAAAAATAATATCATTGCAAATACATTTGAAACACATCATTTACCCTCCAGTTTATCAAACCATGCATGCATAGGGAAAAAAAACATGAACAATAATCACCGGCTTTCCAGCCAAACCACATAACAAGTCAAAATCCCGGCTCTCAGGCCAAAACATGTAAAACCTAGTCACCTAGCCACACAGACCAGAACTCGTACTCAATACCAGTACGTAATCACAATCAACATCAAACAGTATTATGTACAAGGTCAACAATCAATTACTCAATCAATCAATCACTCAATCTGCACTATTCATAAGTGCACAAACCATCACACTGTCACACCGGCACTACGCGTAGGCCAACCTCGGGAACTGCACTCTCGCAACATCCGAGTCCCTCGGGAACTGCACTCTCGCAACATCCGAGTCATATCCATCATGTCTGGGGACTGCACACGCATCCTCTAGACGTACCATACCCGGGAACTGCACGCTCGCATCATCCGAGTCACGTCTAGGCACTGCACTCGCATCATCCAGAATGATCCAGTATCCAATATCCACAATCACAATCACAATCCATATCACAACATATATCAATCATATTCATGACCTCAAATCAAGTCAAAAACACTATCCAGTTAGGTCTCAAGCCCAAAACATCAATATCACGCAAATCCGTGAAATCACATTGAGCACATTAAAATAATCCAGCAATCATCATTGACTCACCCAATAAGTCAAAACATCCTTTAAAAACCTTTTTGACTCCGGGCCTAGCCCAAAATATGTAACACCCCGGAAATTCGAGGATTTTAATATTGTAAATTAATATTTGAATTGACGTTTTTACCATTGTGAATGGTATGGCCAAATTGTTGACTTTTTGATTAGTGGGTCAAATGGACTTTGACCAATGACCGTGACGTAGTTCGGGACGTCACGAGTCCATAGACAGGTGGCACGTCCAATTCGGACGATCTGGGTAAAAGTTATGACTATCGGAAGTTCAGGGGCATTACCGTAAGTTGGACTTCACGGGCGAAAATGTTGACTTTTCATTTGGCAACAAATTTTCACATGACTCAAGGACCGTTAGATAGGTCTCGATATCCTGAGTCCGTAGACAGGCGGCACGCCGAAATCGGACTTCGTATGGCTGAGTTACGGGTCTAGGAAGTGAGGGGCAGTTTGGTAATTATTTGAACCAGGGGCATTTTGGTCATTTCGCCCTGGTTACTGTAGCAAACTGCGGGGGACATGGGCGGCACCACCATGTGCGGTGGTTCAGTGCACAATTGATTATGCTAATATGTGCTGGAAAGTCTGGGCTGTCTTTTGCTTTTGAACGTGGTCTGTTGCATCCACCTTGCACGACCCCATTGTTAATTCAAGTTCGAAGCTTTTCGGGGAACATTTTTCAGTGGACAAATTGGACTCCCACGAGCCTCTGGGACGGCTGAGGTTATTTAAAACTGATCAGAACGTGAGTGAGCATCACTCTGATGCTGAAAGAGCTGAGAATTGATGAAGAAAACCAGAGAAACCATTTCGGGCAAAATTGGAGGGAAAATCAGAGTTTAATTTCTACGGTGTGTTGGACCAATCTAATAGCAGAGTAAGCTTTCTGGGAGTGTTTAGAACACAACCATATCAAAATCGAAGGCAACCAGCCACGAGTGAGCTGGGACGGTGACTGCCGTATTTAGAAGAATTTCAGAGGTTTGGACGACTACTTCCACGTGAGTGTTGGTTCAATTGAGTGTGTTTTCCAGTTCGTTCTGATACTATGATGCTTCCTGTAAGGTTAATTTGATTTTAGTTTAGAAACCAGTGAGTTGGGGTGATCAACCCGTTTGGATGATCACGGGTCGAATGGCCATTTAAGGATTTGATTTGGCTAATTAATAACTCAGAACTTAAATTAGATGCTTAAATAACATGTTAGGATCAAATTGGATTGAAATCGAGTAGGAATTGATGGGTAATTAACCGGGTCAAGCTGCGGGTGGCAGGCCCGAATTACAGACAAACGGGTGAAGGTGCTGACACTGTAGCTACAGTGTCAGGCGCGTGACTTTCACGCGCAGCCACTTTGGGCGGCGCGTGAGGGCGCGTTAGGGCTTATCTCCGATCACGATCAACATGACTTTTATTCCTCTCATTATTCTGAACGTTTTTGGTGAATTAACCATGTTGATCTGAGATAGTTTGAAGGGTCAGTTTAGGGCCGGCTGCCTCGGGAAACGTGTCGACGGTTTCCCCGAACCGGTTTCTGTTTTGAACTTTCTTTTGAATAAATATTAAGGACTTGTAGTGACCCTTACATGTGAATTGAACTGACAGGAATTGTACGATAATCTCGGTACAGGTCCGTACGCGCAGATTCGCAGCGGAAACGTATAGTGAGTGGGCCCGTTTTCATTAAACCCTTGCATGCTTAAATGTTTTCTGATTTACTTATATGTTCACATGCTGGAATCGATAAATGGTTTTGATGATATTGAAATTTCGGTTATGGCACGTTTCACGGTATTTGGGCATGAAACCCGTTTGATGAAACGTAACGATCGGTTCGGATTTTACCTATGTATACATATATGCTTTGCATTTGGATATCAATAAAATGTATTTGGTACTGCACTGTATAGATCCTTCCATATTATATTGTCTCCTCCGGATGAGGTACCCCGGAGAGGTCACGGACGTCTAGTACGTCCAGCGTCTATGACGCTAAGCACCGGGGATGCTGTACCCGAACGGGGTTCGGGGATTGAACTCGGAATTGAGACCCGAGTGGCACGCGTAGCCTTGTGATTGTGACCTTATTGGACGTCAGGGACGTCAGACATCAGGGATGTCGGGATTGGAGTGTATAGTGCAGTGGCTAAAATTATGTTTATGGTATTATTATATGCCTTATGGTTTATATTATATGATTGATGGTTTTAAATTCGGTGGCATGTATGTTTGGAAAACGGAGGGGTAAATTATATGTCAGGACCCGTCCCAAATATCACCTCGATACCCGGGACGAACCCTGCTCCCGTTTGACAATCACACCTAAAGTACCAATATAACCTCAATACCACAATAAACATAACTATCAGACGAAGGAGTAAATATATACAACTGTAAGTCAGAGCATAGTTCTACAAAATGGGCACAAAAATCCTACAATGCTAGTCTCGCAACGGAATAACGTCGTAAGCTCTATGCCTCGATGTCTGCCTCAACGTTCACCCCAACGCTATCACCACGACCTGGAGGGGAAATTTAAAACCAAAAGTGTGAGTGGACTAGAATAAATGAAAGATTCAAAAACAGTTGATCATCATATCAAAGTTAAGGAAAAACAATAAGAACATTTGTTCCCTCCGTTTTAAAAATAGGCATGCCCGACTAAGTATTAGAAAATCATAACATGAAACATCATAAGAAACAGAAACACTATAAAATGGATATAGAAATCATAGTATGTATATCAGAAAACCCTAGCATAAACCATGAACAGCAAATCATCATTTCCGATCAAGCATGCTGGACCTATCCAAGCCTTTAAACTCAACCAGGCCTCAAATCTAATTCCGAGTCTTTAAACTCCCGAGTCTTTAAACTCAATAGGCCTACGGGGGTAATATCATAAATGTCCGAGTCTTTAAACTCCCAAGTCTTTAAACTCAATCCGGGCTCGTCCCCCGTTAATCAATGTCCGGGTCTTTAAACCCAATATCCAGATCCAGCAAATCCAATCCAAAACCAATTCTAAAATCCACATCCAAACCCGAATCCGAAATCAGTGGTCTGATGCCCTTCCGGCATTCAGAACCGTCATTCCGAACCCAAATCTGGAAATCCAGTATTATACCAAAAATCACGTATAATCACAAATCATATTTCATAACCCATTTATCATCATCAGAAAACATTTATAGATTGAAATCCTCAAATATGGCATCAAAGTCCGAAAACCAGCTTTTCTCGAAAAACGTGCAAATCCCAAAAATAAATCGTAAAACGTGCAAACATCTCAACCATATAGAAACATCATTAAGAAGCATAAAAACACATTTAATAACATACAACATCAATAAAACATTTAGGCATGCTCGAAAGAAAAGAAGGAGTCCACTCACAAATCAGAACGAGTCAATCGCGCTCCGTGCGCTCCTCGACCGTCTCGGGTGCCTCCCGTCCTGTCAATATGCACCAAATAGGGTCACAAACACATTAAGGATACTAACCCTAATTTCCCCAATTTTTCGAGAATTTATGAATATTTTAATCTTAAACCCTAAACCGTCCGGATTCCCGAACAACCTCCTAACATCGTCCGATTCACCCAAAAATCATACCAATGAACTCCTTAGGACGTTTAGAACCAAAACCATGTTGGAAGTTTGGCCGGAATCCTCCCCACGCGCCGCCCAAAGTGGCTGCGCGTGGGCCTCACGCGCCTGCTACAGTGTTTCTCCTACCTCGAGCCACCCGGTTCAACACAGTTGAACCGGCGTGACCGGTTCTCCGCCGTTCATCCATCAATTCCGTCCAAACCAATCCCAGGAGCTTCGTCCCATCCTAAGCAATCTAACCATGTCCTTACAATTGAGATTCATGGCCCAAAACCTCACGATTTCCTCCTCGAAAAACTGAGCCCGTGGCCCCTGTTTTGGCCGCCGGCCGCCCACGTCCTCCCCCGGCACGACACCACAACCACACGACTCCTGGGACCTCCAGGAGTCTCACCATGACCCCCAAATCCCTCGACTCTAAGCCCAACTCCACGACTTTCAATTTGAAATTCACGGGAAAAACAGAGGAAGTGGGCTTACCTTTCGATTCAGGCGCCGCCGTGTACACCGCCGCGTGCCACGGTGCTCGTTGGACTCCCTGCAGCCACCTGAACCTCTTACCACCTTGGTTTGATCCACCACACGGCACAACTGCCACCCCTGTCTCACAACCTCCCTGTTTTCCTCAGAACTCCGCCGCACCACCACCGTGTCTCCGGGCACGATTTCTCCACCAAAACACGATCACCAGCACCGCCTTCTCTCTCTGTCACTATCCCAATCCACTTTTCACTCACCCTTGCACGGAATCGATCGCTGTCTCTCCAATTGCTTCTCTCTGTTTCTCTGTGTGTTCAAGCACAATTGCACGGTTTGAAATCGTGCAAAGTGTGGCCGTGCACACTTTAGTAATTCCTGGAACCATCTAGTGTCCCCCACGTGTCCATCACCAATGGTTCAGCCCAAAATATCCCTGACACTTGCCCTTATTTGATTGGGCTGAGGGAAAAGACTAAAATACCCTTCATGCACAAATTACCATTTTACCCTCGTACTTTCCAGACAAGTAAATATTCCGTCCGACGTCCGATGACAGCGTGCCGCCTGTCGTTGTACTCAGGACGTCGAGACCTATCTAACGGTCCTCGGTCTACGTGAAAATCACAAGTCCTCCAAAAAGTCAACATTTTCCTCACTTAATCAAATTTACGGTAACGCCCTCAATCTTCTGAACGTCATAACTTTTTCTCCGATTGTCCGAATCGAACCTGCCACCTATCTACGGACTCGTGACGTCCTAAACTACATCATGGTCTAGGGTCAACACTCATCCAACCTGTAATTGAAAAAGTCAACTTTTGGCCTACTATTCACAAGGGCAAAATCGTACTTTATATACAAAACTTTTTACAAAATTACATTTTTACCCTTCCCGAAGGTACGGGTTGTTACATTATATGTTTTACTTATCAAATTATTTTATAAACTTGAGTTTCGGTCCACTCACCCTTATTGTTTTGGTAACCCCTCCAGGTCGTGCTAGTGAGGTAGAGGAGGAACTTGAGGCTGAGGCATTGACAGGACCCACCCCGATTATCGCCTCGATAATCGGGAAGCATCCTGCTCCCGTCTGACAATTGAATCCAAAAGACCGGAAAACTAATTAATATTACAACACACCCATTGTCAGACCAGGGAGATTAAACAAATACATCTGACTGGACGTCAAGTCCAATGTTTCACAGAGCATAATATTACAAAACAGGTTAAAGAACAAATCCTACTCTGTGAACTAACTACTCCGCAACGGAAAACTTTATGCCTCCGCCTCTGCCTCGGCGCTTGCCCCCGCGCTTGTACCACGACCTGGAGGGAATTTAAAACAACAAAGTGTGAGTGGACCGAAATATAAGTTTTACAGAAAACAGTTTTTCCGAAATCGGGTTCGCCCTCCAGTTTTGTAACACGCATGCATAACCGAATATTCAGAAATCACGTATTAAACCTCTGAAAACTCTTTTTCCGGAAACACATGAAAAACGTTACGGAAAATCGTCATAACTCATGTAAAACCATTTAATATTACCAGATTCCAGAAACTGTCATTTTGAAACATCAATTGCACAAATCAAGTAAAAAGTGTATCAATAATCACAGTTAAGCCGTTGGATCCATCCGAGTCTTTAAACTCAATATTAGGCCTTCCCGGGATATCAACGAGTCTTTAAACTCAAAACATGATTAGTAGGCCTCGGGGGTATCACAATCATCAAGTCTTTAAACTCACGAGTCTTTAAACTCAATCTGGGTCCTTAAACCCAATTTTCGGGCCCGCCCCCGTCATCAACAAACCGGGTCTTTAAACCCAAAACCAGATCCAACAATCAACCGGGTCTTTAAACCCAAATCCGTTTTTAAAACACAATAAACCATGATTCAACACAAACCGTTTACCAACATCATTCCGAAATCATATCACATCATAGTACGACTTATGTCCGAATTCACATGCAAATTCCAACACATGCAATTTCCGAAAATCACTTCACAATTATGATCAAAACATCATAAATCCGTAACATGCATAATCATATCCAGATACTTCATCAAAATCATCACGCATGCATAAGCGAAAACCGTAACCTCGAAATGCGTGAAATACGATAAATATCTCGAAAAGCGTGAAAACACGTAAAACCGATATATCATATCACCATCGTAAAATCATATGTAAAACCATAAGATAAACAAGAAAAATAGTCATGCATGCCCAATTTAGAAATCAAAAAGTCCACTCACAGTCTTAGGACGCGTCAATCGCGTCCCACGCGCTCCTCCGTAGCTTCGGAAGTGTCCGGGCCTGTAAAAACGTACAAGAAGGGTTACAAACATCCCAAAATAACTCGTAGGATTTTTCCAAATTTTCCTGGATTTTTCGGCGAAATTAAACTTAGAGACTTAACCTTCCAGACTCCCGAAATTATCCCGAACGACTCCCGAACAACTCGAATACTAAAGGTAAAATGTTAATTAGACTGAAAGGAACAAATTCCATGTTGACCGTGATCGGAGTTAACATCCCACGCGCCGTCACGCGCTGCCCAAAGTGGTTGCGCGTGAAGGCCACGCGCCAAGCTACAGTGCCTTCGTTCTTATCCGGATAGACTGATAAACGGGTCTATTACCAGCGACTCAACCCGACCAGTTCAAGCTCAATTCTCAATCAATTCCTCTCGTTTTCAAACCTATCACCCGGTCTGTATTGATGATTAACCTCGACTGTCCCTAAATCGATGCAACCCAGACTCGAACAGACGAACGGGTCGTCACTCAGAACTCACCCAAACCAGTGCCACTATCAAATTAGATTCACTAGCAGCTTAAGGGAACCTAGACGAACCAAAACATCCAACCAATTAACCCCAAACTAACCTGGAAGTCGTCGTCCTCAACACTGTGTTTTTCCAGAAACTGGAACTTGAGTCCCTGAGCAAACCTTGATCATTCCTCCTCAATTCTTGCACGGTTGTGTTAGCAAGGATCCCAGAAGACTAATTCCACCCTCAATTTGGTTCAACTCACCTCAAAACCCAACCTTTGAATTTCCCTCCATTTCTGCGTTTTTCTCTTCCCCGTCTCAAAACACTCGCTCAACTCTCTCTCAGACTACCCAAATGATCGAAATGAGTTCAACGACTCAGTGACACTCAGCTAAACCCCTCAGAATGGAAGACAACCCGTGGGAATCAACTGAACCTCCCTGGAAACTGTTTCCCGCACACAGAGCCCACGACCATTTTTAAAACTCCCCGTGCACTGAAGCTCTGCACAGCCACGATGGGGTGCTTCCAATACCTCAATTTCCATAAACAATCCCACCGTCCAGTCCACTACAGCATAAACAATTGGATCGTGCAAAACCACCACACACGGCGGTGCAGCTACTGTCTCCCCACGGCTGCTACAGTAACTCGTGGTGAAAAGACCAAATTGCCCCTCTGTGCAATAATTACCAAAATACCCTCCAACTTCCGTTACCCGTATCTCGGTCATCTGACGTCCGTTTCACGCGTGTCGCCTGTCGTTGTACTCAGGGCGTCGAGACGAACATAACGGTCTTCAAGTCAAATGAATATCAATTGTCAAACAAAAAGTCAACTTTTTCCCTCATAACGTCAAAATTACGATAATGCCCCTGAACTTCCGAACATCATAACTTTCACCCTGTTCGTCCGAATCGAACGTGCCACCTGTCTATGAACTCGTGACGTCCCGAACTACGTCACGGTCATCGCTCAACGTCCGTTCGACCTCCCAATCAAAAAGTCAACAAATTGACCACACAAATCACAGGGGTAAAAACGTCATTTTATTCAATATTTTACAATATTACATTTTCAGAATGTCCGGGGCGTTACAGGCATAGATCCACTTCTGCGTACCTGAAGCCCTGTTGGGTGGTGTACCCGCAGGTGTATGTTAGAGTCGTGCTCGCAACTTGTCGTTTGGATTTCTTCCCTTGTCTGACATCTGTTTAATTCGAATTTGATGTATAACTTTAATTTGGTTATTTATACATTTGATGTTTTTGAGGTTAAAATTGGTATGAATTATTGGGTGTCAGACGGGAGCAGGGCACGTCCCCTTGTGGTCCCTGTGGGATCGGGGCGGGTCCTGTCAGCTTGGTATCAGAACACTAGGTTGTGGTCAATACTAGGTTATGGTCAGCATGCTAGACTAGCGATTAGTACTAGTTACTTTTCGACTTTTAAGAATATTGTTATCTGATCTATGCCTCTTGACAGTTGGTTATGCCTCCTAGGAGAATTCCTCATACACGAACTGACGAGGATCTGGAAAGGGAGATGGAATGCGCAAGCATTGAAAGGGCTCAACGTTTGGGAGCCACTCCTTTTTGCAGGGGATCAAACCCCGAGGATGCTCATGATTGGATCACCAAGTGGGAGAGGATCTTCTCGGTGATGTACTGCCCTCCGGGCGAACGAGTGACCTTGGCGGCCTTCTTACTGGAAGGAGGAGCCTACCAGTGGTGGCACGGACTCGAAATGTCTGGATGGTCTGTGACAGGACCCATCCCAATCCCCCCAGGACTACCATGGAATGTGCCATGCTCCCGTCTGACAAGAGGTGTCGGACAAGGGATAACCTATTTCCACTGCCCAAACGGGCTTCCAGAGTGCGTAAGGATCGATGGAGGAGGTGTATGATGTCCCAGTCTCTGCTGCAGTCGCATCCGGAATCATCCTGAAGGGCATTAAAAACAAAAGCTGTGAGTGGACGAAAATAAACAAGTCTGTTTAAAACATTTATAAGTCATTTATGCCCCTCAGTAAAACCATATGCATGCGCCAAAAACCAATGATCACACATTTATTTAGAAATAACCATTAGGGCCTTAGCCCGGAAACCAAAGCATAGTTTCAATTTCCAAAAGTCAATCCAAGAATTATTTCATAAATCCAGTAATATGAACCATAAGGCATATAATATAAACCATAACCATAATTTTAGCCACTGCACTATACACTCCAATCCAACATCCCTGATGTCTGACGTCCCTGACGTCAATAAGGTCACAATCACAAGGCTACGCGTGCCACTCGGGTTTCAATTCCGAGTTCAATCCCCGAACCCCGTTCGGGTACAGCATCCCCGATGCTTAGCGTCATAGACGCTGGACGTACTAGACGTCCGTGACCTCTCCGGGGTACCTCATCCGGAGGAGACAATATAATATGGAAGGATTTATACAGTGCAGTCTAAATACATTTTATTGATATCCACATGCAAAACATATAGGTATACATAGATAAAATCCGAACCGATCGTTACGTTCCATCAAACGGGTCTCATGCCCAAATACCGTGAAACGTCCCATAACCGAAATATCATCAAAACCATTTATTGATTCCAGCATGTTAACATATATAAAATGTAAACCAGAAAACATTTATTCAATTCCATTTTAGGGTCCCCGACCCGCACTCGTATTTAGAAATCAACTGGGCCCCTAGCCCGATTTCACAAGTTAACTGGGCCCTTGGCCCGATCCACATGTTAACTGGGCCCCTGGCCCGATTTCATAGTTCAACTGGGCCCCTGGCCCGATTTTACATTATTCAAGTTCGTACCCGTTTCATGAAATCATATCCAACCACATTTATGGAAATCGGTGCAAATCCAGAAAACCTCGGTTTACGTGCAAATACGTAATTCACCTCGAAATACGTGAAATCATTTTAAATTCACCGATATCCAAAGTAAATCATTTAATCATAATTATAACAATCATAAAACAGTTATGCATGCATCGAATTAATGAAACCAATGTCCACTCACAGCCGTTTAACCGAGCGCCTCGATACGCGTGCCATAGGCCTTCCCGGGCCACACCACTATCACCGGGACTCCCAATCCTGTTCAAATCACATTAGAGGATTACTAACCTCATCATTAACATCCTATTCAAGTCCCGAAATTTTCCCGAATTTTTAAGTATTTTTAAATTGGATTTAATACCTTCGGACATCCCGAACAATATCGAGACGGTGTCCGATCGACACGAAACCAATCCCAAAATGTTCGTTACATTGAATAGGACAAAAGTCATGTTGGAAGTTTCCCAAAATTACCTCACACGCGCCCCCACGCGCCGGTTGAACTCCCTGCGCGTGAAACCCACGCGCCGGGTACTGTTCATCGTCGTTCAGCCCGAATGACTGGTAAACGGGTCGCCGTGTCCCGCGGGCCAACCCGACTGGTTCTCCGCCGTTTCTCGATCATTTTGGATGGGGTTTTCACCTGCAAGACCGTCTGAGTTCAACCAATAGTTCTGTGGAATAAAAAACCCGAAGTAACGTCAAGATCGTACCTCCCCGATCGAGAAGTTCACGGCCAAAACTCCTCCGTCGACTGCTCTCAGCTCCGACCACCATTCTCGTTGAAAACGGTCCCTATAGACTCGTCTCATCCTCTGAGTCATCATCCTGGTCACTAGATCGACTAAAACGTCGAAAAACCCAAGTTGCCATTTTAGACCCGAGAACGGACTCGCGGGTTTAGGCTCACTTCGCCGCCGTGGTCACCCCCGTGGCCACCGAAACGTCTGGACTGATCACAGGAACATCCACCACCCATCAACACGATCACAAACAGTCAACATCGACCTCCCCAATTTTTGAGTTTCGGACCTCCCCTGGTTTTCCCCTCCGTCCCCAACCCCGCCGTCTCCCGTCGTCTCCCGCCGTGCCCAGCTCACACAGTCCTCACACAATCCCCTGCACGACCCAAGGATACAGATATGGTGGTGGTGTGTAGTGTGAGCCGTGTGCGTGTTCACGGGTTAGAGAGAAAATGAGAGTGAGAGGATGTAGTCTGATCCAATTAAAGAGAGAGGGGGAAAAGAATCAACGGCCCAGATTCAATCTGTGGTTAGAGATGAATGGCACAGATCAAAAGGTGCAATAAGTGGGAATTCTTTATATTTTTTAATTCCAATAATTTAATTCAATCCCACCAATCCAGATCTGAGTCCATAATTAAAGGTTAGTGGTCCACGTGTCCCACTCAGAATCCCAGACCAATCAGAAAATGCCACGTGTCCCTGCCTCGTAATGCGTGCATAACGAAACCAGACTTCCGTGACCCTGTCGTTGAATCTCCGATTTCGGCGTGCCGCCTGTCGTTGGATTCGCATCGACGAAACCTACGTAACGGTCCTTGGCCCTCGGCCATCGGACATCCTGGTCAAAAAGTCAACATTTGCCCCTATTTCATCCAAATTACGAAAACGCCCTTGAACTTCCGCACATCATAACTTTCACCACGAACGTCGGAATCGAACGTGCCACCTGTTTATGAACTCGTGACGTCCCGAACTACGTCACGGTCATCGGTCAAAGTCCATTTGACCATCTGAAATAAAAGTCAACGTTTTGCCCACGCCCAGGGGCAAAACGGTCATTTTGCACAATTCGTCCGAAATCACCCAACTAATCCCAGATTAGTAAATCAAAATTAAATATTATTAAGTCCCGATATTCGGGACGGGTCGTTACAGTTTGTCCATACCACTACTTGGGAAGTTTTTTGTTCCTGATTTCTGGACCAGTACTACCCGCGGTCGTTCCGCGCGGCACGGGAGGCTGAGTTCCTGCGGCTGGAGCAGGGTGATATGTCCGTTGTAGACTACGAGCAAACTTTCAGAAAACTATCCCGGTTCGCTGCATCATTCGTGAGCACGGAGGAGGACAAATGCCAAAGGTTTGAGCTTGGACTCCGAGGGGAGATCCGGGCAAGTGTGACTGCTGCTACTCATGCTTCTCTGAGAGATTTGGTTGACGCTACGGTGCGTGTCGAGGCCAGTCTGGCGGCACACCAGACACGATAACCTTCGGGCGAGGGGCGACGTCAGGATCGCCCACATCGTGGGCCATCGGGCCAGAAGAACAACAAGGGAGGGGGCTACAGGGGAGCACCCTCATCCTTCAAGGGTCGTGGCTGGTCAGGTCGACACGGAGGCTCTCAGGGCAGAGGATCAGGATACAACTCTGGGCAGCGTTCATCTTGGAGCGGTGCTTCTGGTGGGCATTCGGACAGGCCAAGGCCAGTAACTTGTTTTGCTTGCGGTGAGGAGGGCCACTATGCCTGTGATTGCCCGCTGTTGTCCAAGAGCAACGACGCTGGGGGCTCTAGTGTGGTGCAGAGCACGGCTTCCCACACTAATGGAGGTCGCGGTCAGGGAGGTGACCGTGGTGCTGGGCGTGGCCCGCGCGGGCGCGGACGGAACGGAGGGCCGAGGGCCCAAGTGTTTGCAATAACCCAGCAGCAGGCGAGGACTGCCCCAGGCGTGGTTACAGGTACACTACATATCTTAAACCTTCTTGTACGTGTATTGATAGATGCGGGAGCTACACATTCTTTTATTTCGAAGAGTTATGCTGGTATTCTTGATTGTGCGGTATCAGCCTTAGATTGCGAAATGGGTGTTGGCACCTCGATGGGCATCGTGTACCTTGTGAATCAGGTGATTCGGAGGTGCCCGGTAAGAAATGAGGATGTGGATTTACCAGCAGACTTAATTATTCTGGATATCCACGATTTCGATTTAATCCTAGGGATGGATTGGCTATCGGAGCATGGATCGCTCATCGACTGCTGTAGCAAGCAAGTGATTCTGCGGAGCCCGGGTTTGCCGGAGGTTATCTTTCAGGGGGAACGTGATGGCTCGCCTCCTAAAGTGATTTCTTCACTTACTGCTACCAAAATTCTACGGAAGGGATGCCAGGGTTATCTGGCGCACGTCGTGTCGGATCAGGTTGATACTCCGGGTATCGACGAGATACCGGTGGTATGCGAGTTTCCGGATGTATTCCCGGAAGACTTACCTGGGTTGCCACCATCACGGGAGATCGAGTTTACTATTGAACTACTCCCTGGTACCCGACCTATATCCCAAGCACCATACCGGATGGCACCGGCCGAGTTACGAGAATTCAAGACTCAATTGCAGGAGTTGGTGGATTTGGGATACGTCCGACCGAGTACTTCACCGTGGGGAGCACCGGTGTTGTTCGTAAAGAAGAAGGAGGGGAGTCTCCGTTTGTGTATTGACTATCGACAACTCAACAAGGTGACACTGAGGAACCAGTATCCTCTACCCAGGATCGATGACCTTTTTGACCAGTTGCGGGGAGCACAGTGCTTCTCGAAAATTGATTTGTGGTCTGGGTATCACCAATTGAGGATTTCGGAGGAGGATATCCCGAAAACTTCTTTTCGAACCCGTTATGGACACTACGAGTTCCTGGTTATGCCTTTTGGGTTGACGAATGCTCCAGCAGCATTCATGGATCTGATGAACCGGGTCTTCCGACCGTACTTGGATAAGTTCGTGATTGTGTTCATCGATGATATCTTGGTATACTCAAGGAGTGCCCGTGCACATGAGGAACATCTACGGTTGGTCTTGGAGAAGCTGAGACAAGAACAGTTGTACGCCAAGCTGAGCAAGTGTCAGTTTTGGCTGAGCAGTATTGGTTTTCTGGGACACGTGATATCGACGGATGGGTTTTGCGTGGATCCCCAGAAAATAGAAACAGTGACCAACTGGGCTAGACCGACAACAGTGACTGAGGTGCGGAGTTTTGTCCGATTAGCAGGTTACTACCGGAGATTCGTGGAGGGTTTCTCCAAAATTACTGCACCATTAACTCGTTTGACTCGGAAGGGAGTAAAGTTTATCTGGGACGAGCAGTGCGATCGGAGTTTTCAAGAGTTGAAAGATCGATTGACCACTGCACCTGTCCTTGCATTGCCTGATGACAGTGGAGAATTCGTGGTCTTTAGTGACGCTTCACTACAAGGTTTGGGCTGCGTGTTGATGCAGACTGGCAAGGTTATCGCCTACGCATCCCGACAGCTAAAGACTTATGAGTTGAACTACCCAACCCATGATTTGGAGTTGGCTGCGGTAGTTCATGCTCTAAAAATATGGAGACATTATCTTTTCGGCGCAACGTGCCGGATATACACCGACCACCAGAGTCTTAAATACCTATTCACTCAGAAGGAGCTTAACATGAGACAACGGAGATGGTTGGAGCTGCTGAAGGATTATGACTGTACGCTCGAGTACCATCCGGGTAAGGCCAACGTGGTGGCGGATGCACTCAGCAGGAAATCAACGAGATCAATTGCACACCTGGGGATGGTGTACCTTCCTTTGCTGGTGGAACTCCGGAAGGTGGGAGTTATTTTGGGTACGAATGGGCATGGAGCTTTATTGGCCAGCTTCCATGTACGACCAGTACTAATTGATCGGATTATCGAAGCACAACTTCAGGATCCGATATTCTGTATTTACAGAATTGAGGTCGATGCGGATGGGAGACAGGATTTTACCATCCGGGACGATGGAGCACTTGTGAAATTGGGCCGTTTGTGTGTACCTGCAGTGGCAGAGTTACGGGCCGAGATTCTTGAGGAGGCCCATAGTTCGGCTTATGCTATGCATCCGGGAGGTACAAAGATGTACCGTACCCTCCGGAACCATTATTGGTGGCCAGGAATGAAGAAGGATATTGCTGAATTCGTGAGCAAATGCTTAACCTGTCAGCAGGTTAAGGCGGAACGGCAGAGACCTTATGGGGATATGCAGCCACTTCCTATTCCCGAGTGGAAGTGGGATCACATCACCATGGACTTCGTCTTTAAGTTACCGAGGACTCAGAGTGGAGTTGACGGAGTATGGGTGATCGTGGACTGGCTAACCAAGTCAGCCCATTTCCTGCCAGTTCAGGAAACTTATAAACCTAACCGACTGGCTCAGTTGTTTGTGAAGGAAATCATACGATTGCATGGTACGCCAGAATCGATCGTGTCCGATCGTGATCCGCGTTTCACTTCCAGGTTCTGGCGGAGTTTGCAAGCTACTTTGGGAACAACCCTACGTTTCAGTACTGCTTTCCATCCTCAGACCAATGGACAGTCTGAAAGAACCATTCAAACCCTGGAGGACATGATGAGGTCCTGTGTGCTACAGTTTCAGGACTCTTGGGATACTCATTTGTCATTGATGGAATTCGCTTACAACAACAGCTATCAGGCAAGCATCGGGATGGCACCCTATGAGGCACTGTATGGTCGACAGTGCAGGACACCTATCTGCTGGACGGAGATAGGAAAGCGAGCGGCTATAGGGCCGGAATTGATGGACTTAACCATGGAAACTGTTCGAGTTATCAAGGAGAGATTGAAGGAGGCACAGGATCGCCAAAAGAGTTATGCTGATCGACGGATTCGAGACTTGGAGTTTGAAGTGGGGGATTTTGTCTTCTTAAAGTTATCTCCGTGGAAAGGGATTATCCGTTTTGGCCGAAGGGAGAAACTGAGTCCGCGTTTTGTTGGACCTTATGAGATCGTGGAGAGGATCTGCAGGGTTTCATACAGATTGGCACTACCTCCAGAACTTTCTAGAGTTCACGATGTTTTCCACATATCGATGCTACGGAAGTACGTACATGATGCTTCGCATGTACTAGGGGAACAACCTGTCGAACTACGAGAGGATTTGAGCTTCGAAGAACAACCAGTACAGATCTTGGATCGGAAAGACAAGGTACTACGTCGGAAGACGATCCCTCTCGTGAAGATTCTCTGGAGAAACCAGAATGTGGAAGAAGCCACATGGGAGCCTGAGGCTCAGATGCGAGAAAAATTTCCTCATTTGTTTCTTTGAAATTTCGGGACGAAATTTCTTAAGGAGGGAAGGTTGTAACACCCCGGAAATTCGAGGATTTTAATATTGTAAATTAATATTTGAATTGACGTTTTTACCCTTGTGAATGGTATGGCCAAATTGTTGACTTTTTGATTAGTGGGTCAAATGGACTTTGACCAGTGATCGTGACGTAGTTCGGGACGTCACGAGTCCATAGACAGGTGGCACGTCCAATTCGGACGATCTGGGTAAAAGTTATGACTATCGGAAGTTCAAGGGCATTACCGTAAGTTGGACTTCACGAGCGAAAATGTTGACTTTTCGTTTGGAAAAAAATTTTCACATGACTCAAGGACCGTTAGATAGGTCTCGATATCCTGAGTCCGTAGACAGCCGGCACGCCAAAATCGGACTTCGTATGGCTGAGTTACGGGTCTCGGAAGTGAGGGGCAGTTTGGTAATTATTTGAACCAGGGGCATTTTGGTCATTTCGCCCTGGTTACTGTAGCAAACCGCGGGGGACATGGGCGGCACCACCATGTGCGGTGGTTTAGTGCACAATTGATTATGCTAATATGTGCTGGAAAGTCTGGGCTGTCTTTTGCTTTTGAACGTGGTCTGTTGCATCCACCTTGCACGACCCCATTGTTAATTCAAGTTCGAACTTTTCGGGGAACATTTTTTAGTGGACAAATTGGACTCCCACGAGCCTCTGGGACGGCTGAGGTTATTTAAAACTGATCAAAACGTGAGTGAGCATCACTCTGATGCTGAAAGATCTGAGAATTGATGAAGAAAACCAGAGAAACCATTTCGGGCAAAATTGGAGGGAAAATCAGAGTTTAATTTCTACGGTGTGTTGGACCAATCTAATCGCAGAGTAAGCTTTCTGGGAGTGTTTAGAACACAACCCTATCAAAATCGAAGGCAACCAGCCACGAGTGAGCTGGGACGGTGACTGCCGTGTTCAGAAGAATTTCAGAGGTTTGGACGACTACTTCCAGGTGAGTGTTGGTTCAATTGAGTGTGTTTTCCAGTTCGTTCTGATACTATGATGCTACCTGTAAGGTTAATTTGATTTTGGTTTAGAAACCAGTGAGTTGGGGTGATCAACCCGTTTGGATGATCACGGGTGGAAGGGCCATTTAAGGATTTGATTTGGCTAATTAATAACTTAGAACTTAAATTAGAAGCTTAAATAACATGTTAGGATCAAATTGGATTGAAATCGAGTAGGAATTGATGGGTAATTAACCGGGTCAAGCCGCGGGTGGCAGGCCCGAATTACAGACAAACGGGTGAAGGTGTCAGGACCCACCCCAGTTTCACCCCGAAACCCGAGGTAAATCCTGCTCTCGTCTGACTCCCCGACACAACACCCAAGAAATCATCTAAAACTCAGTCAGACGCAGGAGTAACTATATAAAATATCCCGAAGTTATAATTTACAGAGCATAGTACGAAACACAAGAAAAATACAAATCAATAAATTACACGCACACGGAAAGACTTTAAACCACTCCGGGATCTCGCACGTGACTTCTATGCCTCGGACACTGCCTCGACGTCAAGACCCCGCGCTAGCTCCACAACCTGGAGGGCAAAGTAAAAACACAAGGTGTGAGTGGACCATAATGAAAAGTTCTAAAACCATTATCAGAAAGCCAAGTTTCACCCTCCGTTTTGAAAACCACATGCATAACCCAGTTATCAAACCAAATTACCATAAACCATATCATAAGAAACAGAAACACTATAAAACCGTTAGAAAAAACACAGCCTGTGAATCATAAAACCGTGTCATAAACCACGAACATGAAATCATCATTTTCCGATCAAACCTGCTGGACCTATTCGAGTCTTTAAACTCCCGAGTCTTTAAACTCAATCCAGGCCTTAATAATATCCGAGTCTTTAAACTCCCGAGTCTTTAAACTTAATCCGGGCCCGTCCCCCATCAAATCAATATCCGGGTCTTTAAACCCAATAACCAGTTCCAGCAAATCCAATCAAAACCAGTTGGAAACCATTTCCGTATTCACATCCAAACCCGAATCCGGAATCACCGGTCCGATGCCCTTCCAGCATCCCGAACCGTCATTCCGAACCCAAATCCGGAATCCACTTTTCCACTTGGAAACAAACCCTTTTTCCGAAATCCATTTCTAAAACCGAAAACCTTTAATCATCGAACTCATGTTCCAAATCTCTTTATAATCATTGAAAACCACTTATCATTTGAAATCCCAAAACCATAGCATCAATTTCAGAAACCAACCATTCCTCGTAAAACGTGCTAAACACCGATTTCCTCGAAAAACGTGTAATCATGTAAAACCAACCGAATTATATTCGATAAACATAGAATTATGATTAAAACCACAAAAACAATTATAGAAAACAGCTATGCATGCTCAAGTTTAAGGAAAGGGGTCCATTCACAGTACCGAGCCCTTAATCACGTCCCGAACGTCCCGCACGTTCCTCAGCTTCCTCGGGAAGTCCCGATCCTGTTAACAACCACCAAAATACGTCACTAACACGTCTACGAAGGTTCACCTAAATTCCCTCAAAAATCCCCGAATCGAAAGTGTAATAAACCGGGACCCTAAGCTTTCACCCTCGCGAAACTACTTCGATTCGACGTCCGATTAACCCGAAACCACCTCCAATGAACTCAACACAACTCCTGGACCAAAAACCATGTTGACCACTTTCCCCAGAACCGCCGCACGCGCCCCCACGCGCCGCCCAAAGTGGCTGCGCGTGGCCCTCACGCGCCTGCTACAGTGCACCTTCAACCTCACGTCGACCCGGTTCAACACAGTAGTCTGCAGCTTGAACCGGCATCAACGGTTCTCCGCCGTGCCTGCACCAAAACACCTCCTTTCTTCACCAACAGCTTCGTCCAATCCTAGACTACCCATTCCCGTACTTCACTCACCTCGACTCACCCTAAACCTCATCAACTCGAACTCGAACAAAAACCCGTACACTGCCCTGTTTCCTTCTCCGGCCACCCAGGTCATCTCCCTTCACGGTGGCAACACCAGACGGTTCCTAGGACCCTTCTAAACCTAACTCAACTCACCTGGACCGTCGACTCTACTCCAATCTTCACGACTTTCGGTTTGAAAGTCAAGACTAAAACAGAGTACATCCAGACCCGCCGTCGTGCCAACCTCCACCGTGCACCTCCCGTCACGGCAGCTCAACCAAACGATGCCCTGGACTCAACTGAACTTCCTAGACTCCCCTAGACTCTTCGATTCAACCTCTCAAGCCACAACTTCCGATTTGAAGTTCACGGCCAAAACAGAGCATAGACACGGGGAAATAGAAATTACCTGCAACCTGTCGCCGTCGTGAGCTCCTTCGGTATTGGTTGATTCCTCGCACCCCTCACGACACCACCACGGTCTCAGTTGCCCCGTACACGGCTGCCACCGCCACGATTTCTCCACACTCTCTGATTTCCTCCTTGTTTCCCTCTGATTTTCCCGTGGCCCGCAGCTCCCACACACACACCCGCTGCACCCCTTAACCAACTCACCAGCTTCCCTTCGATCTCTCGTCCCTCACTCACTCACCAGAACTCATCAACTGCCACAATTACCCTTCAATTGTCCTTCACAATCTCCCTCTGTTTCTCTCTGTGTCGAAGAACACCAACACACACAGCACGGGTGCACCCCAATAATAGCACCGTGCACACACACTAGAATCCCCCAGAACCCACTACACACTTGCCACATGTCACCACCCCCCACTCTCTCTCTCACACATGGCCCTATCTCAGCCCTTCATCTGCTTCTCTCTGCACAAATCCCCAGGTGCAAAAAGACCAAAATACCCTTCTGTTTAACTCAAAATTACGGTTTTGCCATCAACTTCCTAGACCCGTAACTCCCACACCGTAAGTCCGATGCATACGTGCCGCCTGTCATCGAACTCAGGATGACGAGAGCTATCTAACCATCCTAGGTCAACATACCAAAACCCAATTACACAAAAAGTCAACTATTCCCCCTAATTTACCCAAATTACGGTTATGCCCTCCACCTTCCGAACATCACAACTTCCTCCTTGGATGTCGGAATCAGGCGTGCCACCTGCCTATGGATTCGTGACATCCCAAACTACGTCCTGGTCACTGGTCAACACCCATTTGACCACCCGAACTAAAGTCAACATTTTTGCCCAAGTCAGGGGCAGAATCGTCATTCTAACCTTACAGACCTTTCGGGACCCCCTAACCACCAATTAACCTCACTAATCCCACCTTAATCACACTACTAAGCCCGGATCTCGGGACGGGTTGTTACAGAAGGTGCTGACACTGTAGCTACAGTGTCAGGCGCGTGACTTTCACGCGCAGCCACTTTGGGCGGCGCGTGAGGGCGCGTTGGGGCTTATCTCCGATCACGATCAACATGACTTTTATTCCTCTCATTATTCTGAACGTTTTTGGTGAATTAACCATGTTGATTTGAGATAGTTTGAAGGGTCAGTTTAGGGCCGGCTGCCTCGGGAAACGTGTCGACGGTTTCCCCGAACCGGTTTCTGTTTCGAACTTTCTTTTGAATAAATATTAAGGACTTGTAGTGACCCTTACATGTGAATTGAACTGACAGGAATTGTACGATAATCTCGGTACAGGTCCGTACGCGCAGATTCGCAGCGGAATCGTACAGTGAGTGGGCCCGTTTTCATTAAACCCTTGCATGCTTAAATGTTTTCTGATTTACTTATATGTTCACATGCTGGAGTCGATAAATGGTTTTGATGATATTGAAATTTCGGTTATGGCACGTTTCACGGTATTTGGGCATGAAACCCGTTTGATGAAACGTAACGATCGGTTCGGATTTTACCTATGTATACATATATGCTTTGCATTTGGATATCAATAAAATGTATTTGGTACTGCACTGTATATATCCTTCCATATTATATTGTCTCCTCCGGATGAGGTACCCCGGAGAGGTCACGGACGTCTAGTACGTCCAGCGTCTATGACGCTAAGCATCGGGGATGCTGTACCAGAACGGGGTTCGGGGATTGAACTCGGAATTGAGACCCGAGTGGCACGCGTAGCCTTGTGATTATGACCTTATTGGACGTCAGGGACGTCAGACATCAGCGATGTCGGGATTGGAGTGTATAGTGCAGTGGCTAAAATTATGTTTATGGTATTATTATACGCCTTATGGTTTATATTATATGATTGATGGTTTTAAACTCGGTGGCATGTATGTTTGGAAAACGGAGGGGAAAATTATATGTTTTACTTATCAAATGATTTTATAAACTTGAGTTTCGGTCCACTCACCCTTATTGTTTTGGTAACCCCTCCAGGTCGTGCTAGTGAGGTAGAGGAGGAACCTGAGGCTGAGGCATAGATCCACTTCTGCGTACCTGAAGCCCTGTTGGGTGGTGTACCCGCAGGTGTATGTTAGAGTCGTGCTCGCAACTTGTCGTTTGGATTTCATCCCTTGTCTGACATCTGTTTAATTCGGATTTGATGTATAACTTTAATTTGGTTATTTATGCATTTGATGTTTTTGAGGTTAAAATTGGTATGAATTATTGGGTGTCAGACGGGAGCAGGGCACGTCCCCTTGTGGTCCCTGTGGGATCGGGGCGGGTCCTGTCAAAATACCTTTGCACAATTCCTTGAAAAATGTGAACGAAAGATCGATTAAAATATTCATTAAATCACACATAATCATGCCACATCATCAGGACATCATTGCAAGTCAATTTATGCAATCAATCATGGAAAACATTTAACTATGCATGCATCATGGTTTATAAAAGAAACGTCCACTCACACACCGTCCAACCCGCTCGCTTCACGAGCTGCACGCGTTTCCGTAATTTTCGATACGTACCAGGAATCTCGAATCCTGTTCAAAATCATTATACAGGGTTACTAACAAGTCAATTTACATCATATAATTTTCCCATAATTTTCCGGGAATTTAATATTAATTAAATACGTAACTTAAACCTTCGGACCCTCGGAACATTATCGAGACGGTGTCCGATTGACTCGAAACCAATTTTAAAATGTCTGTTACATTACAGGGAGTAAAACACCTGTTGAAACCTTCCTCAGAAAGCCCACCACGCGCCCTCACGCGTCGCCGTAAGCGGCTGCGCGTGAGTCCACACGCCGTGCTACAGTACCAGCTACAGTTCCCTTCCTTGCCCGTTTCTCTGATAAACGGAGCCTATGACCCGCGATCAGACCCGATTCGTTCTCTACTAATTCTGACTCAATTTTATCGTTTCTTTCACTTATTACCCTCTATTCCACTTCTAATGAGGATCTGTAACCTCAATTTCGTGAAACCCTGCCCCAGAGTCCACGACTCAACATAGATACCCGACGGGTCCCTAACCGGGTTCTATCCAATTTCAACCTATATCTTTCAATTGATTATACCAGAAGACTCTAACATTCATGATAAACACGAAATCAAAACCAATTCCAAGAATCATTACCTCCAAGTAATCGACCTCAAGCTCCAATTTTTCAAACACTCACAAAGTCCGTTCGTCGTCAATTCACCATCAATTAACCGCCCAATCGACTTGGTTCGAGTCGTTTAGCTCCCAGAAGACTCAATATCACGTCAATTGCGATCGAAACTGTCTAAGAATTCAAATTCGAGATTGATGCTTGTAGGTGATTTTTCGGGTATTTTCAGTACAATTCAACAAGGGTTTTCTTTGTTTCTTTTTCGGTTTTTCTCTCCAAACTAACCCTAATTACTTACTTAATTGCTGCACTGGTTCTTTGATCGACTGAGAAAGGATCAAATGAAGGGATGGTGTGTTAGCTATGTTCTCTGTTCTTGTTATTAGTCGAGTGTTTGTTCTAATTTTGCAACAGTAACCAATTAATTAATTAGTGAAAGGCACCCAAGTGCCACTAATACTTATTACCAAGTGACACATGTCACTTCACCCAGCACCTGAGTCATTTAGTTGGCTGATTCAGTCAAGTTCACCGTTTAATCAATCCCATGACCTAAAATTACCATTTTACCCTTTAAGTCACAAATGACCAAAATGCCCCTACACTTCATAACCCCGTAACTTTTTCGTTCGGACTCCAATTGACGCATGCCGTCTGTCTACGGATTCAGCGTCCCGAGATCTATCCAACGGTACTTCCGAAAAGTCCAAACAATGTCCCGATCAAAAAGTCAACAAATGGCCCCGTTTGACCAATTTACCAATTTACCCTCAACTTCCGCACGTCATAACTTTTTCCTCGGATGTCGAAATTGGACGTGCCACCTGTCTATGAACTCGTGACGTCCCGAGCTACGTCACAGTCATCGGTCAAAGTTCGTTTGACCGCTCGAATAAAAAGTCAACTGTTCGCCCAATTCCAGGGGCAAAATCGTCATTTTTCCCAAATTTTCTAAGTTTTCGTTTTTCGCATTTCCGGGGTGTTACAATGAATATGCATGCATTGGTTTTTAAACGGAGGGTATAAATGTAATTGTGTTTTTCTGATAACTGTTTTTGCGCTTATACTTTATTTTTGTCCACTCACAGTCTCTTCGTGTTTTTAATACCCTCCAGGTTGTTGTGGTATAGGCTGTTGATCGAGAGAGACGGTGACATCACACCCACGATCCATAGTAGTTCGGTATGCTCTAGGAAGTCCGGTTACTTTTCGGATGGTCGGATCGAGAATCCCTTGTCCAACTTACGTGTCACATGAAGGTTGGACGCCAGATTAGCCTTCGTGTCATGCGTAAGTTAGACGGGATCAGGATTTAGCCCTTAATCCCCGAGGGATTAGGGTTGGGTCCTGAGAATTGGTATCAGAGCGAGGTTTTCGTATGTCCTGCCCGAGGTATAGTTCCCAGAGCCATTGGTTCGTCGACTTGGGTGGTGTGATGCTACTGTGAACGTGATGTCTCGACGCGGAAAAGCCCGTCAGCAACCTGGACGTGATAGTGATAGTATGTCTTGTGTGTGGTTAGTTAGCAGCGATTGATAAGTGCCAGGGTGATGCTTTTCCTGATACGCGATTGGAGGTGTTGCTTGTCGGTTTTGAATTAGAAAGGATAGCGTGTTGGACCATAGGGTCGAATATTTACCAGTGTAATTAACCTGGATGGTAGCCAGTGAGCTACGATTGAGTAGGCTAGTCGGCCTGTGGGGCCTGATAGGAGCCTATTGAGCTGGTGGTACTCCTGGGCCGAGGAGGCCGATTGATGGTGGCATGTTGGGCCGGATGGTGATTAGATGACGATAGTATGGATTGGTGACCTTCTGGTAAGTTGGGTTGAGCTTGGATTTGTGCGGCTACGAGTAACCGGATGCCTTGAGTGGCAGGGTTTAGGAACTACCTTGAGATTCGAGGGATTTGCCCTCTAGTGATGGATACAGGTTGATGTTGGCGAGTAGAGTCACATTAAGGAATGACCTTAGTCGGGTGTGACGACCCGAGTGGTAAGATTGTCGTGAACCAGTGGCAGTTGCGGGTTGGGATAACCGGTAAGACAAGGATGATTTGAGGAACCCCGTGGGATGACTAGTTTGGATTGTGAGTACCTAAGTAAGGAACCTTGGAGTGGGTGTTTAGTTAGAAACCGTGAGTTGGGGTTGTGGTAAGTGGCTTGGACCGACATACGGCCAGACTGGAGACTGTGCTGCTAGGTGCAGCCGAGGTAGTAGATGGTTGGTGGATGACCCTGGACGAGTCCAGTAAGATTGCGGGATTGGTTGAGCATTTGGTTACTCAGAGTTGTGGTTGAGGAAATATGTTAGTTTCCCCGACCCGAGCGTAGATAGAGGGTTTTGGCTCGATGTGAACAGAGGTTCGAGCTTAGCATATTGTGAACCCTGGAGCAGAGATGATGTGCCACGAGTTAGAATGCTTGTAAACGAACTGATGGGCACATTGAGTTGAGATAGTGGTCGGTAGTGAGGACCATTGGTAGGTCATGGTTGGGACGAACGGTCAGGATACCGTGAGTCTGATCAGAGTAGCACAGCGGAAGTGCAGATGACCTCTGCCTCGTGTTGGATTGGGCTAGGTTGGTATGGTCGGGTTTGACCATCTGTGGAGTTGAGTTCGTGGACTCATCCTGATGTGTCAGAAATGCCGAGGTTGGAATTTGGGTAATGCCGAGTCCCGTGCTTGGGAATCATCTGAGATTGGTGATCGACGACTTCGAGGGTAGTGATTGAAGAGTCCGAGGTGAGTAACTGTTGATTTTGATTCCGAGAAACAATGAGAACCGACAGGAGAGTTGGTCGGTGAGTTGGTGTGGTTTTGGACACGTGTTTTTGAGCTGTATAAGTTCTGGATCGCTTAAGTGTAGCAGAGTTATCGTTTAGACGGTTGGTTTAGTGGTGGTGTTCGTTTTCCGGATTGAGTTTCATGGTTGGAAAAGGTGGATATAATTCCCGCATGGTTAGAATTTCAGAATCAGGAGCTGTTGTAGTTCAAATGTTGAGGTGTGTGTTGATTTCGAGACGGTGTTAGATGTTTTAGAGTTGATTTGGGGATTCATTAAAGGAACTTCAGGAATTGTGACCCCCCCCCCCCCCTTGGTTTTGGACACGGGTGGATGTGTTCAGAAGTAGAAAGAGTACTTGGTGAAGCCGGGAATAGTTTGTGTGCTGAGTGCCGTAGGATTGTGCTAAGTTGGATTTAAGGCAGGATGACTTGTGATGTCCTAGTTGTGGACCATTGAGAGTTTCGTTGGAGGATGACGGAAGGAAATGGAAAAAGGAGTGACTTTAACTGATCGATATGAGGTTACCGAAGAGAACCCACAATCTAGACGTGCGGTATATAAGATCGATTGGATTTGATGCAGTAGTCTAAAACCTAGTCAGTAGGATCCACGTAGGAGTGCATGGGTCGGGTTTGGTTTTCTTCTGACAGGTTTGGGTAGGTGTGGAACAGAAGGATCGCCTGTGAGACATAAGTTGGATAACATGACCATCTTGGAGTTGTGCAGGACATATGTGGTCCGTCTCGCAGACGTACGAGTATTGGATTTGGATCTAGTGCTGGGACTGCCCTATGTATGCAAGTGAGATGTGTTTGAGATTCAATATGATTTAGCCTTCGTGTCATGCATAAGTTAGACGGGATCGAGATTTAGCCCTTAATCCCGGGGGATTAGGGGTGGGTCCTGACAACCAGTGGTACCCCTAACCACCAACGCTGTCAACCGGTGGAAACTTCATCCACGTCCTACACCACCTATCAGTAACTGGACCCTAACACATACCTATCAAACCGTGATCACACATCTCAATGTCAGGGTCCCACTAGTCACTCATGGCTCGGAGCATCGAGCTCATAACAACACTGAAAGCTGCAATAACCAATCAATCACTCGAGATCACCCTGATCCAGTCCACCTCTCAATCGTTCAATCACATCAAAACTGTTCTGATTCGCCAATACAACCAACAACATATCTCGACACCAAGCCGATTACCAACATTTCCACCAAAACATCATGATGCACGTCCAAACGCATCGAGACGCATCTCAAATACCTCAAACAAAGCTCGTAGAGTATATCCTTACGTACTTCCACCATTCATCCATATCGGCCCCAGCCGAGCTCCACTATGCCCAAAGTCCATCCAAATAAGCCATAGTGTACCCGTTACCTTCACGGTGTAGTCTCTAGGGCACACAAACTTCCTCGTAACTATACTGACTACTACCTGCCCATAAGCCAAACAGGGTTGGCTTGTAAAGTCCGTCGGTCCATTCCTACTTCTAGGCTGAACTTCATGTCTATTGGGGAAGTCCAACTCAAATTCCTTCCTACTCTCCCGGTCTCCTGACCAATATGAAATCCTATCACATCTCAACCACGTACACAGGGCAAACCCAACACTAGATCCAAGTCCACTACCCATACGTATACAACAACTGATTACACTACTCCTACACCATTCCAAGATAGTCAAGACAACCAGCCACCTTTGCTCCCACTATGTCCAAAACTCTGTCTTGCATACGCATTTCCTGATCCAAAATAACTCAAACTTGAGCGATAAGCGATCCAATCCCGATCCACTCTCTCCTAAGTGGATCCTATTTGTCCCTCGAATTAAATCAATCCAGAATGCCACACGCCTAGATTGCGGGTTCTCTTCAATAACCTAATATCGATCAGTTATAGTTACTCCTTCTCCGCTTCGTTCCATCATCCTTTAACGGAACATACAATGGTCCTCAACCATGTCATCACATGTCAGGACCCGTCCCAAATATCACCTCAATACCCGGGACGAACCCTGCTCCCGTCTGACAATCACACTTAAAGTACCAAAATAACCTCAACACCACTATAACCATAACTATCAGACAAGGGAGTAAATAAAATACAACTGTAAGTCAGAGCATAGTTCATACAAAATGGGCACAAAATCCTACTAAGCTAGTTTCGTAACGGAAAACGTCGAAAGCTCTATGCCTCGATTCCTGCCTCAACGTTCACCCCAGCGCTATCACCACGACCTGGAAGGAAAATTTAAAACCGAAAGGTGTGAGTGGACTAAAAGAAATAAAAGTTCAAAACAATTAATCATCAAATCAGGGTTAAGAAAATAATAGTAATCTTTTCCCCTTCGTTTTAAAAACATGCATGCCTACCGAAGTATCAGAAAACCACGACATAAAATAGTATAATCCATATCATAAAACCAAATATATCAATGCCAAGTCCGATCAAACCTGCTGGGTCTATCCGAGTCTTTAAACTCAACCAGGCCTTAAATGTAATCCGAGTCTTTAAACTCCCGAGTCTTTAAACTCAATAGGCCTGTGGGGGTAATATCGTAAATGTCCGAGTCTTTAAACTCCCGAGTCTTTAAACTCAAGCCGGGCTCGTCCCCCGTCAAACATAATCCGGGTCTTTAAACCCAATAACCAGATCCAGCAAATCCAATCCAAAACCGTTTCTCAATCCATATCCAAACCCGAATCCGAAATCACTAGTCTGAAGCCCTTCCGGCATCCAGAACCGTCATTCCGAACTCAAATCCGGAATTCCACGAAATCCAATTTTAAACCAAAACCGGGTTGCCAAAATCATGTCTCAGAATTCATTATAACCATCAGAACACAATTATAATTTGAAATCCCAAAGTATAGCATCAAAATCAGAAATCTAGTTTTTTCTCGAAAAACGTGCAAAAGCCTGAAAATGTCTCGAAAAATGTGCAAGCATATCCATCACATATAATCATCATTAACAAGCATAAAAACATACTTAAAAGCATAAAATATAAATAAAAACAGTTAGTCATGCTCGTAAGAAAAGAAAGAGTCCACTCACGAATCAGAACGTCTCAATCGCGCTCCGTGCGCTCCTCGACCGTCTCAGGCGTCTCCCGTCCTGTCAATAGACACCAAATAGGGTCACAAATACATCAAGAATACTAACCCTAATTTTCCCCATTTTCGGGAATTTATTTGTAATTTAAACGTAGACCCTAAACCGTCCAGATTCCCGAACCATCCCGTAACATCGTCCGATTAACCCGAAAATCACACCAATGGTTTCCTTAGGACATTTAGAACCAAAACCATGTTGGAACTTTGGCCGGAATCCTCCACACGCGCCACCCAAAGTGGCTGCGCGTGGGCCTCACGCGCCTGCTACAGTGCTTCTTCTTCCTTAAGTCACCCGGTTCAACTGTGTTGAACCAGCGTGACTGGTTCTCCACCGTTCCTCCACCATCTTCTCCCTTTCAATCCCAATAGCATCATCCAGTCCCCAGCAATCCTTTCCCCTCCTAACCTTTGAAAATCGAAGCCTAAAACCCCTCGACTTCATCCTCGAAACAGACGGCCCGTGAGCCCTGTTTTGGCCGCCGGCCACCCAGGTCCTCCACCGTCACGGCACCACACTCAGACGACTCCTGGGACCTCCAGGAGTCTCACCCTAACCTCCAAAACCTTCGACTCTAGCCCTAAGTCTACGACTTTTGAAAACAATAAAAACGGGAAAACAGGGGATTCGGGGTATACCTTCGATTCTCACTCGGCCGTCTGCACCGCCGCGTGCCACGGTGCTCGTTGAGTCCCCTGCAGTCATCTAAGCCTCCTATTTCCTTGGATTAAGCCACCACACGGCACAACCACCGTCACAGTGCCACCGTCTCTCTGTTTTCTCAGAAATCACAGCCTTCCACCGCCGTGTCTCCGTGCACGATTTCCACTCCCCGACTCGATCACCAACCTTCTCTCTTCTTTCTTTCACTCTCACAACTCACCAAATTCTCACACCCTCACAGAATCGATCACTCACTCTCACTCTTCACTCTCTGTTTTCTGTTTCTCACAGCCAAGGTGCACGGGTTTGAATGCATACAATGTGTGGCCGTGCACACATAGACTCTCCTAGAAGCCTCTAGCTCTCTCCCACGTTTCCACCTCCTCATGGACCAACACAAAATATCCAAGCCCACTCAGCCACTTGGCCTTATCTGATTGGGCTTAAGGGGTAAAAGACCAAATTGCCCCTAGTGTTAAAATGTACCATTTTACCCTCAAACTTTCCAGAACCGTAACTATTTCGTCCGACGTCCGATGACAGCGTGCCACCTGTCGTTGTACTCAGGACGTCGAGACCTATCTAACGGTCCTTGGTCCACGTGAAAATCTCAAGTCCACTAAAAAGTCAACATTTTCCTCGATTAGTCAAAATTACGGTAACGCCCTCAATCTTCCGCACACCATAACTTTTTCTCCGATTGTCCGAATCGGACATGCCACCTGCCTACGGACTCGTGACGTCCCTAACTACGTCACGGTCAATGGTCAACATTCATCCAACCGGTAAATCAAAAAGTCAACTTTTGACCCACTATTCACAAGGGCAAAATCGTCCGTTTATACAAATCCTTTACAAAATTACATTTTTACCCTTCCCGAAGGTACGGGTTGTTACATCACAAGTCTTCCTACTCAATCCATCTTAACACCATCCCCTGACACTCGCCACGTAGGCCACACCCGGTATCACCAAGTACTCTTTCTACTCCTGAACACGTCCACTCGTGTCCACAACTAAGGGGGGGGGGGGGGGGGGAGGGGGGTTCACAACTCCTGAAGGTCCTTTAATGAGTCATCCAAATCTATTCCAGAATATACTTTATTCATCATGTAACACTAGTCTCGGAATTAACACAACATCTCCTGATTTCCGAGATCCCAACCATGTTGGAAGCATGTCCATCTTTTCCAACCATGGGACTCAATCCGAAACACGAATACCACCATTGGAACAACCATCTAAACATCAACTCCGCTACACTTAGGCGATTCACAACTCCTACGGGTAACAAATACGTGTCAGTAACCAAACCAACTCATTGACCAACTCGCATGTCGGTGGACACCGTTCATTACACCACCTATTGATCGCATTCCAACCTTTCCGAGGTTCAACTCCGAGCATCACTATCGTACAAGTAACCAACTCTCGGAATCACAATCAGCGATTACTAACCTCGGAATCCTCAGTCATTATCCTCGAAGTCGTTCATTGCTATGCTCGGTAAATCACTGAGTACTGGCCTCGACATCGCCCAAAGGTCAATGTGACCATACCCACCTAGCCCGCTCCAACACGAGGCATAGGTCCACCGAACTTCCGTTGCGCTACTCTGATCAAACTCACGGTATCCTAACCGTTCGTCACAAAACATGACCTACCCATGGTCATCACACTTCCCAGCTCCGTTCAAGTTCCTTCCAGACACCGGCATCTCACGTCTGGTCACAACCTCAACTCACGATGTGCCCATCCTACCGTTCACCAGCATCCCAGCTCGTGGCACATCATTCCGATCTAGTGCTCACAGCACACCAGTCCCGAGCCCTGCTCCTACCGAGCCAAAACCCTCAATTGACGCTCGGTTCGGGGAAACTAACCTCCCTCGTAGTCCTATGCTTTGAGTAAATCCATAATCAACCAGAAATACCACCAACTCATTGCCTTAGCTGCACCTAGCAGCGCCATCTCCAATCCGGCCGTAAGTCGGCCTAACCATAAGAACTTCCTAACCACAAACCCTCAACTCACAGTTTCCAAACTAAGCACTTACTCTGGGGTTTCTCACCAAGGTACTTACAGTCCCAACTAGTCCTCCCAAACCAGTCATCCCAACGGGGTTCCTCAAATCATCCCCGTTCTACGGGTTATCCGAACCCCTGACAGTCACTAGTGTACAACAATCTTACCACTCGGGTCGTCAAGCCCGACTAAGACCATCCCCTATCGTAAGGTTTATACCCCATCGTCATCTAGTATCCTTCACTAGGGGGGAATCCCTCAGGTCCTCAAGTCGTTTCACATACCCTCGCCACACGGGGCATTCGGCTACTCATAGCCATACAAAGCCAATCTCAACCAAATCGACCAAAAGGTCACCAATCCACACTCTCATCATTCGACCTAACCCGACCTCCTCAGCAGGCAACTATCGGGCCCCACAGGCCGACCAGCCTACTAAATCATAGCTCGCCGGCTACCATCCAAGTTAATCCTGCTGGCATCTCTCCGACCCTGTGGTCCAACCATCGAGTAAATCCAGCGCTAATTACGCTAACTACTCCAGCTCTAAGACGACATACGTCATACCTTGCACCGCGTATCGAGCGACTATCACCCTGGCACTAACAATCGTCGCTAACTAGCCACTAACGAGAATACTATCACTATCGCGTCTAGGTTGCTAACGGGCTGTTCCGCATCGAGACATCACATCCACAGTAGCATCACAACACCCAAGTCGACGAACCAACGACTCCGGGAACGAAACCTCGAGCAGAGCACATGAAACCTACTCTGATACCAAATTGTCAGGACCCACCCCCAATCCCCCAGGATTAAGGGCCATGTCCTGCTCCCGTCTAACTTAAGCTAGACTAAACTGACGTTCAACCTTCGTGTGACACGTAAATCAGACAAGGGATTTCCAAAACGAACCGTTCAACAGTACCAGCCTTCCTAGAGTGTGCAGACTCTACTGTGGATCGCGTGTGTGATGTCTTCGTCTTTCTCGATCAACAGCCTGCACCACAACAACCTAGAGGGTATCAGAAACACAAAAGACTGTGAGTGGAAAAAATAAAGTATAGGTTCAAAAACAGTTCAATAAAACAATTACATTTATACCCTCCATGTAAAAACCAATGCATGCATATTCAAAAACCACGTCATAAAACCATTCTATTTTCAAGTTATTCAAACCATTCAAGAAAACCAAACTCATTGCCTTTTCTCAAATTCCCGGGCCTCATCCCAAAACCATCAAAATCTGTTCATCCGGGCATAGCCCAAAACATCGGAAAACTAGTATTGAAAACCATCATCATCAAATCTCAGTGAAATTCAAAACACATTTGAAACCACATTTCCAACCATCGAACCTACTGGATCTATCCAAGTCTTTAAACTCGCGAGTCTTTAAACTCAACCCAGGCCTCAATATAATCCGAGTCTTTAAACTCCCGAGTCTTTAAACTCAATAGGCCTACGGGGGAAATCACAATATCAGAGTCTTTAAACTCAATCCGGGTCTTTAAACCCAATCCGGGCCCGCCCCCGTCATAATCATATCCGGGTCTTTAAACCCAATAATCAGATTCAGCAAACCCAATCCAAAACCATTTGAAAACCATTATCCCTTTCCGAATCTGAATCTAGAACCATCATTCCGTAAGCCGGCATCCAGAACAACCATCCGAACCCAAACCCGGAAATCCACTTCCAAGTTTCCAAAATCATCATTGTGAAATCCGATTCAAAAATCGGAAATCACGTTCTTTGAAACCAATTTTATGAACTGGGCCTCTAAGCCCGAAGTCATTTTTCTGAAATCCATTTTTAAATCATTGATATTAAATAATATTTCAAATCCTGACATCAAATCATTAAAACCAGGTTCAAATCACAATATCCATCATATTCTCGTAAAACGTATAATTTCGTAAATACCTCGAAAAACATGCAAAACCGTAAACCATCAAGATCATAAATGAAATCATAGAACCACGTATAGAAAACAGATAAAAATATAAATGCATGCATCATAAGTTTCAAAGCAAAGTCCACTCACAGACCTTTTCGCCGCTGCCTCGATACCCGTGCGCTTACGCCGTTCTCAGCTAATCCGCTTTCATTGACTTTCCTGATCCTGTCAAAATCCCACAATAAGGTCACTAACTACTTCATAATGATCATACTTAAGCCCCGTAAGTTTCGCGTATTTTTAGCTATTTTAAATCGAGGCCTAAAACCTTCGGACATCCCGAAACTTATCGAGACGATGTCCGATCGACTCGAACCTAATCCCAAAATGTTCGTTACATCAAATACTTTAAAAGTCATGTTGGAAGATTCCCCAAACTACCCTTCACGCGCCCTCACGCGCGTCTGGAATCTTCTGCTCATGAAACCCACACGCGTGAACAGTGTCGTCGTCAACCTCTGGCCGACCCGGTTCACCTGGATCGAACCGGTCCGGTTTGACCGAACCAGCGGGCACAGTTTTCATCCATTCTCAATTTGTTTTCACTCCTATTTCTACCCTTAACTTCGTCCCAACATGTATAATCGACCTAGCTAATTAAATCAAGCCATTTTGGTCTGTAATTTAGCTTCCCGATTAAAAAACCAACTGTCCACCTTCGACCGTCACACCAGCACGATCCTAGCCTCCATTTTCCTTCGTTTTGAGCTTGTTCAGTCCCTTAAATCCTCCAGATCCTCATCCAATCAATAATTACAAGTAAAAACGTGTAAAACTGAAATTACCATTTTCGATTTCAAAATCAATTTTAACGAATTCCTACTTACCGTCTCATTCAAGCTGGACCTTCAAGTTCAATGGGTTCAGCTCGATCTTCCAAGAAGCTTTCATCCTGAAACCCTGAGCTTTCGACCACAAATGAGGGTGAGAAAAATCTTGCTTCCTCACGGTGGCTCGTGTGCCCTGTTCTCACGGTGTTGTGGCCACCGTCCACGGCGACCCTCATGGAACCACCACCGCAACACCCCATTAGTCTCCCTTAACTCCCTTCTCAGATTTCAAACAAAGGACTGAAGATCAAGCAGTGATAGCATGGCTTCTTACGGTTACTCTGTTTTTTGTACAACCCAAAACCCGTTTAAATCATTTTGAAGGCGGCCACCAAGTTCCACGACCTTCTAGTCATGGGACAAGTGTCCTACATCTGGTGGGCAACCATCCCTAGGCAGCCACTTGTCCCAATCTAACTGGGCACACTTCCCAATGCACTAAATGACCAGAATACCCTTTTTAGGTTAAATTACCATTTTGCCCCTCATTTTCCCTGACCTGTAACTTTGTCGTCTGAACTCCAATGACGACGTACCGCCTGTCGTTGTACTCAGGGACTCGAGACCTACCTAACGGTCCTCGAGTTACGCAAAATGAACTTATCGTCCAAAAAGTCAACCATTTGCCCTTATTCTATCAAATTACCAAAATACCCTTCAACTTCTGACGTCATAACTTTTCCCTCGGATGTCGGAACCGGATGTTCCACCTGTCTATGAACTCGTGACGTCCAGAACTACGTCACGGTCATCGTTCAAAGTCTATTTTACCGATTTCTGGGACGGGTCGTTACAACACATGTATTAGTAGTCTAGGGTACAATGTAATACACAATTGGAAGTACAACGTGAATAGTAACACACCCTTAGTAGTACAAGGTGCAAAGTGACACACATATAGATGAACATGGTTCAACTAATCCTGCAATATTTAAGGAAGATAACTTGAAAGTGAAAACATAATTCATTACACAAACAACAATTGAAGCAGATGAGATTTAATAACATTGTCCAATACTGCAAAAGTAGGCCATTTTGTCTGTTACATGGTGCAGTGAAACACAAAAGTTGTAATCCATGATGGAATTAAATACAATAGGTATAGTCCAAGGTGGAAATTGACACTGAGAACGAACACCACCAAACAAAACATTCACCAATCAGCTTGCACCCACCAACCTACACCCAACAGCCTACACCTATCTATCTTGTACTTGATGCTAACACTTAACCTAACACCTAACCTAACACACAAACCATCCTAAAAAACCCTATGCCTCATTGTTGATGCTACCTCTTCCTCCTTGTCCATCATATAGGGCAATCTTCAAGGGTTTGACCTCCGTTTCGCGGCGGTACCGCATGATGCGGTCCGTAAAGGGACCGATGTTGGTCCGAGGTCTGGACAGTGTCCCAGCCTTGGGTCTTGCGGCCTCTAACTCCCGCACGCGCTGGAGGAGTTTCTGGACCACCTCGTCTGATCGGTCGGGCCGATCCCCCCCAATCGGTCGGTCGCCGATTGGGTGATTTGTGCTGCCGCCCCTGGGCTTCCCAGGTTGTGTCGGTCGTCGCCCGAACGAGGCCGTGGTCGAGCTGGCATTGTCCTCCTGCTGGTCCCTGCCGACCAGCGAGGAGGGACTGCCTGGAGGCGGGATGGAGAGCCGCGGATGCTGTGTGGGTCGACGTGCCGATCCGGACCGTAACTAGGTGCCCTGAGATAGTACGGGCAGAGGCGGTTGTGCCTGGATGCGGGGGTCGTGAGTTGGGTAAGTTAGACGGTTGGCTGGGGCCTGCGTCTGTCTCCTGTCAAGCAGCTAGCTGGCGTCACGGTAGATCTGCGTTCCCAAGGGGCCAGGCAGGTCGGTCTGGTGGAAGAGCAGGCGACCGGACGCTTCTGGTCCGCAGGTGTCACCAATCTCGACTCGGCAGGCATCGAACTCCTGCCGACGAGATGCGGCGGCTAAGGCCCGTTTGGTTGCCTCCCGCTGCTCCTCCAGTTCCTCGCGTGTGGATTACAAGATGGCCAGGGTGCTTCCATGCTGCTCCCCCCACACATGGTTCCTGCTCTCGATCGCAGCGTTTCTTTTCCTGAGTTCGGCAACCTCCGACCGGAGGGTCCTCAGCATCTCGAGAATGTCCTCGGAAGGTAGGCTGGCTCGGGTTCGGTTGCGATCTCCCTGAGGGGTGTTGTTGAGCTCACCGCCATCCCGTTCGGTAGACATTGTTCGTCGGCAGAGGGTTGAGCAAAGGTATATGAGTTAGTGGGTGTTTACTGATTCCCACAGACGGCGCCAATTGTTTGATCCTAAAATGACCAACTCAATGAGACCCGCTGGGGGTTCTAGGACCAGCCGTGTGGTGTCTGGGGCCCGCTGGGGGCGTTGCTGTTCGGCAGGGATCCTACAAAGACTAGACACCGGTGTGGTGCCAACCAAAGGGGGCTCCGATGCCTAAGTTAGTATCTGAGTGCCGAGGGGCAAGTAAATACAGTGCTCTGGATCGGTTCTGAGTGTCTTACCTTTGTGAAGGGTTTCGGGGTATTTATAGTAGCCATAACTGTGGCAGTTGGGCTACTATTCCAGTAGGTGAGCCACTGTTCCGAAGCAGGTTGTGCCTTGTGGCTGTGAGTCATCTGACAAACCCTGGACATCCGGGGGAGGCGCCAGCTGGAGTCCCAACCTGCCTCCGTCAAGGAGTTGGTAGGGCAGAACTGGTTAGGTGACTGTCGCAGCCAGCTGTCGTCTGTTCATTGTCAGATGTCAAGTGGCGGGTCTGCAGTTTAGTGCCGATCGGCGGGCCGTAGGCCGTGGGGGTGCCGATCAGGCGATCGGTCGGCGTCTGTCCTGTCCTGGCAGGCCCTGTGCTTGGGTGGTCGGTCGATATGGTATCAAGAGGTTTGGGGCTGGGATTGGGGTTCTGTTTGGGGCTAGGATTGGGTTTGGGGCTGGGATTATGTTTTGGATTGTGGCTGGGATTGGGGTTTTATTTGGAATTGGGCATGGGATCCTTCTTGGGATTGGGGGTGGGATCGTTCTTGCTGGCTAGATCCACTTTCCTTGTGACAAGACCCATCCCGATTATCCCTCGATAATCGTGAAAGATCCTGCTCCCGTCTGACAATAACTCGAAAGTACCAAAAGTAGTTTTAAATATATACATATAGAACATAACAAACGATAAACATTGTCAGACAAGGGATAGTTCAGTATTCCGAGACCATTGACCTAGTCAACAGGTTTACAGAGCATAAGAAATATTTACAAGTAGGGATCAAAATCCTACGCTGCAAAGGGTCTGATTACGCAACGGTCTGTTTATTCTTCTGCCTCGATGTTAGCCTTAGTACCTGTGCACTGTCCTAGAGGGCAATTAAAACATCAAAGGTGTGAGTGGACAAAAATAAAGTTTAGAAATACATTTATCAAAATACAGTCTTACCCTCCAGTTTCACAAACATGCATGCATATCATAACTTATAAATCAGATAATCAAGCTATGAACATAAATTTCAAACAGAAATAAAAACACAAAATCCAGGTCCAATATATAGTCATGTTATCCCTGCAACGCGTGCAAATCAATAGGCTCAAGGACCGCTCAAATCCCGAGCATCCGCCGCTGTGAACACATCACCAGCCGGCAATCCAGGTCGTCGAGAACATATCACTGACTGACCTCCATATAATCCAGCACATCTGGTCTGAGTCGAGCCTCCATTTAGCTGCACGACAACATACCGTGCTACGTGACCTCTCCGGGGTAAACACTTCCATCCCGGAGGCGAGCGTTATCTCCAAGGTCCATTTCGGGGGAAACATATTCCACACCGAAAGCCCTCATATATCATTATCATGAAAACCAGTGAAAACAGTTGCATGTAATATCAAAACCATTTTTGAACTGGGCTTTAAGCCGAAAAACACTTTTCTCAAGTCCATAAACCAATCCACGCAAACCTGCGCAATCACAATCTCATTCATGATATAAATCCATCAAATCTAATACCAGACTCATAATCCGAGTCAAAATCAAGCTCAAAACGCCGAGCCTTAGCTCGAAATATCAGTTTTATAGTTTTCTCGAAAATCGTGCCCAAAAGCATATAAAATAATATAATATTCCCAAAAATCCGGAAATCATCATATCGAAGTATCAATCATACCAAATCATTTCAAATCATATTATAAGGCATTTAAAACATATATGCATGCAGCCCACTCACACACCGTCCAGATTGTTCAGTTTCAAGATGTTCGTGCTCTTCCAACGTCCTGGAAGTATTCGGGCCTGTCAAACAAGTAATATAAGATTACTCACTTGTTACATAATCTCCTGTACGAATTTCCTAAACGTCGGAATAAAATAAGATTATTTTAAACGTAACCTATACGCTTCGGGTATACAAAACTACTCTCAGTCCATATCCGATTGACCCGAAACCAACGCTAATAGGTATGTATCATCGAGAGCATCAAAAAGTGTGTTGAACCCTCCTTCAGATTCCCTGTCACGCGCCCTCACGCGTCACCACAAGTGGCTGCGCGTGAAAGCCACGCGCCGTGAACAGTGCATTGCTACAGTGCTCCTTCCCCGCCCGTTTCTCTGATAAACGGGCCTGAAACCCGCGATCAGACCCGATGCAATCTCCTTCAATTCAAGCTCAATTGTGTCCCTTCTTTCACTCATTAACATCAATTCAATCCAAATTAGAGTTCTATAAGTTCAATTTAATCACACAAACCCTCACAATCCTCGACTCACGATGAACACCCGACGGGTTCGAATTGGGGTTCTACCCAAAACCAGCCTGTTTCCTTCAATTGATCATACCAGAAGCATCATAGGTCCATTATAAACACGAAATCGAAATCAATTTCATGAATTATTACCTTTAAGTAATCGAACTCAAGCTCGAATTTCCGAAACAGTTACAGGGTCTATTCCCTGTCGATTCACCTCCAATTTCTTGTTCAATTGATTTGGTTCGCTTCGTTGAGCTCCCAGAAGGCTAAATATCTAATTAATTTCCCCCGAAACATTGTACAAAATCAAAATCGACATTAGTGTTCTTATGGGATTTTTCGGGTTTTGTTCTTGGTTTTCTAGCTTGGTTTTCTCTCAAGTGTTCTTTCAATCTCACTCGTTTTTTTCTATGGTTTCCTCTTCATGTTTCAGAAGCTCTCTATTTCTCCTCTTCATCGATCAATTTGATCAATTTTGAACAAAATGACATGGGCGGTTTCTTTTGTTCATATTAGGCATTTAGCCACTAATCAATCCTAACAAGTGACAAATGTCACTTAGAAATTAATCATAATCTAATTAGGCTGAATCAGCTAAGTTAAACCATTTAAAATCAACCAGTGCACCGTTAAGGGTTTTGACGGCCCAAATTACCATTTTACCCTTGAGGTCACAATGACCGTTTTGCCCCTAAACTTTCCAGACCCATAACTTTTTCATACGAGCTCCGTTTCTGACGTGCCACCTGTCTACGGATTCAGCGTCTCGGGACCTACACAACGGTCCTCGAAAAATGCACAAAAAGTATTTTAAACAAAAAGTCAACTTTTAGCCATATTCCGTCAAGGGTAAAAATGTCATTTTCACATTAATTGGTATCAGAGCACTAGGTTGCGGTCTGAGTTTTGCACATTGTGTGCATGTCTGGTTAATTGATCTGTTTTACGTACAGATACCTCTATATGCCTCCGCGACGCGAGCCTCGTGCACAGCCTGGCGAAGAAATGGAGGGTCCAGACGTAGAGAGTGCTCAACGTTTAGGGTCCACGAGTTTCACTGGTCAGACTAACCCAGATGAGGCTTACGATTGGGTTACATAGTTGGAACGGATTTTCGAGATCATGCGATGTCCACCAGGAGACATGGTTCCTTTAGCCACGTTTATGCTGAGTAGTCAGGCGTATCGATGGTGGCGTGGATTGCATTGACGGGATTGGATGCCAACACCCTGAGTTGGGAGGATTTCAGGCACCGTTTCCTAGATCAGTTTTATCCTCGTTCTTTCCGTAATGCCAAGGAAGTGGAGTTTCTTCAACTGAAACAAGGAGATCTATATGTGGCTGATTATGAGCAAAAGTTCTTGAACTTAGCAAATTTTGCCCCTTTGTATGTGTCTACCGAGGAGGACAAGTGTAGGAGGTTTGAGCAGGGGTTAAGGGATGAGATCCGTGGTGCCGTGACAGTGGGATCATATGCTTCTCTGACGGAGTTGTCTGATGCAGCCGCCATAGTTGAGGTGACTTTACCAGTACAACAGCAGTATGCAGGCTTCGGTCGACGTCGAGAACGACAATATCAGGGAGCGCCGAGTCAGAGATGGCCGAAAAGGGGTGGTTCTAGTTTTGGATCGTCTGGTGGCACTCGTTTGAGTTATGGTCGTGGGAATACACCGAGATTTGGGTCTCAATCTTCGGCAACAGTGCAATCTAGCGAAGCATCAGTGGGATCAGCCAACCGACAGAATAGCAGGCTCAATCGAGGTAATGTGCTTGTTTGCTTTTACTGTCGGGAGCCGGGTCATTTTAAGAAGGACTGCCCACGTTTGGTTGGTAGTGGTACCGGTTGGGGCACTGCAGAGCAGAGTCGGAGTACGGCATCGACTTCTGATACGACTGGGGGGAGAGGAGCTGGCCGAGGACGTGGTAATTCACGAGGACGTGGTCAGACTTCGGGACCACAGGCTTGAGAATTTGCTGTTACTCAACAGGAGGCTCGATCTACCCCAGGAGTGGTGATAGGTATGCTTCCTATTTTTGGTCATCATGCACGTACCTTAATAGACCCGGGAGCTACTCATTCATTTGTTTCTCGTACTCATGCAACCTTAGCTGATAGAGAGATTTCTGCACTTGGTTGTGATATGGGAGTCAGCACGCCGACTGGTGATCTATATGTAGTCAACCAAGTGATACGAGATTATCCTGTATTGATAGGGGGTGTGCATCTCGTGGCTGACTTAATTTTGTTAGAATTATGCGATTTTGATGTTATCCTTGGGATGGATTGGCTGATAACCCATCATGCCTCTATCGAATGTTTCGATAAGAGGGTGATACTCCGGAGTCCAGGATTACCGGAAGTCATATTCCAAGGAGATTGGCGAATGTTACCCGCCAAAGTCATATCAGCCCTTACAGCAGAGAGATTGTTATGGAAGGGTTGCCAAGGTTATCTAGCACATGTGATTGATGCACGGGATACCCCAGTTAAGGTCGAGGACATCCCTATCGTGTGTGAGTTCCCAGATGTGTTTCCTGAGGATTTACCAGGAGTGCCACCGCATAGGGAGATGGAGTTTACCATTGATTTTATTCCTGGTACACGACCTATTTCTTTACCTCCTTATCGTATGGCACCAGCCGAGTTAAGGGAATTAAAGGAGCAATTGCAAGATTTAGTCAATGTGGGATTCATTCGACCGAGTGTGTCACCGTGGGGAGCCCCCGTACTGTTTGTGAAAAAGAAAGAAGGCAGCTTGAGATTGTGTATGGACTACAGGCAACTAAACAAGATGACGATCAAGAATAAGTATCCTTTACCTCGAATTGATGATTTATTTGATCAATTAAGGGGAGCTACCTATTTTTCGAAGATTGATCTTCGTTCTAGTTACCATCAGCTGAGGATTCGAGAAGAGGATATTCCGAAAACAGCCTTACGGACTCGGTATGGTCATTATGAGTTCCTTGTGATGCTCTTTGGGTTAACCAATGCTCCAGAAGAATTTATGGACTTGATGAACCGAGTATTCCGGAAGTATCTTGATCAGTTTTTCATTGTGTTTATTGATGATATTTTAGTGTATTCAAAGACTTAGAAAGCGCACGAGAAGCACCTGAGGCTTGTACTTGGAACTCTGAGGGAGAATCAACTTTTTGCTAAACTGAGTAAATGCCAATTTTGGCTGACGAGTGTGGGATTTCTGGGGCATGTGATTTCTACGGAAGGAATTTATGTTGACCCCCAGAAAATTGAAGCAGTGGCAAAGTGGGAACAACCTACAACAGTAACCGAATTGAGAAGCTTTTTGTGTTTGGCCGATTACTACAGACGTTTTGTGGAAGGATTCTCTACGATTGCTGTTCCTTTGACTTGTTTGACCAGGAAGGGAGTTAAGTTCATTTGGGATGAGATTTGTGAGCAGAGTTTTCAGGAATTGAAGGAACGATTGACATCCGCTCCAGTATTGGCTCTTCCAGATGACAGTGGAGAATTTGAAGTCTATACTGATGCATCCTTACACGGTTTAGGGTGTGTGATGATGCAGCATGGAAACGTGATTGCTTATGCCTCGCGACAATTAAAACCGCACGAGCGCAACTATCCTACCAATGATTTGGAATTGGCTGCAGTAGTGCATGCGCTAAAGATCTGGAGACATTATATATATGGTGAGACCTGCCGACTGTTTACGGATCATAAAAGTTTGAAATACTTTTTCACTCAGAAGGAGCTGAATGTGAGGTAGAGAAGATGGATGGAATTGCTTAAGGACTATGATTGCACGATCGAATACCATCATGGAAAGGCAAACGTGGTGGCTGATGCATTCAGTCGGAAATCAGCACATTCAGTAGCCCATTTACGGACGATACACTTGCCTCTATTAGTTGACCTTCGAAAAACTGGTGTTATGTTGGGACTTGATAGTCAAGATGGGTTGGTAGCGAATTTCCAGGTGCGACCAATCCTTATTGATCAGATCATCGATGCTCAATTTCAAGACGCGACTTTATGTATCCGTCGAATTGAAGTAGAAGAAGGAGAACGGCAGAATTATGTAGTGAATGAGGACGGAGCCTTAACCATGGAAGGGAGATTATGTGTACCTGCAGATGAAGCCTTGAAAAAGGAGATTCTGGCTGAAGCTCATAGTTCTGCATATGCTATGCATCCAGGAGGAACAAAAATGTACCGTACGCTCCGAGAATATTACTAGTGGCCTGGAATGAAACGAGAAATTGCTGAGTATGTGAGTAAATGTTTGATATGTCAGCAAGTAAAGGCTGAAAGACATAAACCCTATGGAGCACTGCAACCGCTTCCTATCCCAGAATGGAAATGGGATCATATAACCATGGATTTTGTGTTTAAACTTCCGAGGACGCCCAGAGGCCACGATGGAGTTTGGGTGATTGTAGACAGACTTACCAAGTCAGCACATTTCTTACCTGTGAAGGAAGACTTTCAGATGACCCAGTATGCTAACTTGTTCATTAATGAGATCATTCAGTTACATGGCACACCTGCCTCCATTGTCTCAGATCGAGATCCGCGATTCACATCTAGATTCTGGCAAAGTCTACAGGAAGCTTTTGGAACAAGATTGCATTTTAGTACGGCATTCCACCATCAGACAGACGGACAGTTGGAACGGACCATCTAGACCTTGGAAGATATGATGAGAGCCTGTGTTATGCAATTCCAGGGTACTTGGGAGTCACACTTGCCATTAATGGAATTTTCCTATAATAACAGTTATCAAGCAAGTATTGGAATGGCACCTTATGAAGCCCTATATGGACGCCAGTGCCGAACCCCTTTATGTTGGACAGAAGGAGGCGAAAGAAAATTGTCTAAATCTGAATTGATTGATCTGACGACGGAGAAAGTTAAGCTCATCTGAGATAGACTCAAGGCAGCCCAAGACAGACAGAAGAGCTACGTAGATCGGCAAATCAGAGATCTTGAATTTGCAGTAGGAGATTGGGTTTTCCTAAAGTTATCCCCTTGGAAAGGCATAGTACGATTTGGCAGACGCGGGAAATTAAGCCCCCGTTTCATCGGACCTTATGAGATTATTGAACGGATTGGCCGAGTTGCTTACCGATTAGCACTACCATCGGAGCTTTCCAGAGTTCACAATGTCTTTCATGTGTCAATGCTGCGGAAATATGTATATGATGAGTCCCATGTATTAGAAGAGCAGCCTATTGAGCTCAGGGAAGACCTAAGCTTTGAAGAACAACCTATGCAGATCTTGGATCGAAAAGATAAGGTACTCCGCCGAAAGACAATTCCCCTAGTGAAAGTGCTTTGGAGGAATCAGAATGTAGAAGAAGCTACGTGGGAACCCGAAGCTCAGATGCGGGAGCAGTATCCGTACTTGTTTCCATAAAAATTTTGGGGACGAAATTTCCTAAGGGGGGAAGGGTGTAACGCCCTGAAAATCCAAAAATTTGTAAAATATTAAAATAATGTGAAAATGACGTTTTTACCCTTGACGAAATATGGCTAAAAGTTGACTTTTTGTTTAAAATAATTTTTGTGCATTTTTCGAGGACCGTTGTGTAGGACCCGAGACGCTGAATTCGTAGACAAGTGGCACGTCGGAAACGGAGCTCATATGAAAAAGTTATGGGTCTGGAAAGTTTAGGGGCAAAACGGTCATTGTGACCTCAAGGGTAAAATGGTAATTTGGGCCGTCAAAACCCTTAACGGTGCACTGGTTGATTTTAAATAGTTTAACTTAGCTGATTCAGCCTAATTAGATTATGATTAATTTCTAAGTGACATTTGTCACTTGTTAGGATTGATTAGTGGCTAAATGCCTAATATGAACAAAAGAAACCGCCCATGTAATTTTGTTCAAAATTGATCAAATTGATCGATGAAGAGGAGAAACAGAGAGCTTCTGAAACAGGAAGAGGAAACCATAGAAAAAAACGAGTGAGATTGAAAGAACACTTGAGAGAAAACCGAGCTGGAAAACCAAGAACAAAACCCGAAAAATCCCATAAGAACACTAATGTCGATTTTGATTTTTTACAATGTTTCGGGGGAAATTAATTAGATATTTAGCCTTCTGGGAGCTCAACGAAGCGAACCAAATCAATTGAACAAGAAATTGGAGGTGAATCGACAGGGAACAGACCCTGTAACTGTTTCGGAAATTCGAGCTTGAGTTCGATTACTTAAAGGTAATAATTCATGAAATTGATTTCGATTTCGTGTTTATAATGGACCTATGATGCTTCTGGTATGATCAATTGAAGGAAACAGACTGGTTTTGGGTAGAACCCCAATTCGAACCCGTCGCGTGTTCATCATGAGTCGAGGATTGTGAGGGCTTGTGTGATTAAATTGAACTTATAGAACTCTAATTTGGATTGAATTGATGTTAATGAGTGAAAGAAGGGACACAATTGAGCTTGAATTGAAGGAGATTGCACCGGGTCTGATCGCGGGTTTCAGACCCGTTTATTAGAGAAACAGGCGAGGAAGGAGCACTGTAGCAGTGCGCTATTCACGGCGCGTGAGGACGCATGACCGGGAATCTGAAGCAGGGTTCAACACACTTTTTGATGCTCTCGATGATACGGACCTATTGGTTGGTTTCAGGTCAATCAGATATGGACTGAGAGTAGTTTTGTATACCCGAAGCGTATAGGTTACGTTTAAAATAATCTTATTTTATTCCGACGATTAGGAAATTCGTACAGGAGATTATGTAACAAGTGAGTAATCTTATATTACTTGTTTGACAGGCCCGAATACTTCCAGGACGTCGGAAGAGCACGAACAGCTTGAAACTGGACAATCTGGATGGTGTGTGAGTGGGCTTTTGTTTTCTACCCTAAATGCATGCATATATGTTTTAAATGCCTTATAATATGATTTGAAATGATTTGGTATGATTGATACTTCGATATGATGATTTCCGGATTTTTGGGAATATTATATTATTTTATATGCTTTTGGGGACGATTTTCGAGAAAACTATAAAACATATATTTTGAGCTAAGGCTCGGCGTTTTGAGCTTGATTTTGACTCGGATTATGATTCTGGTATTAGATTTGATGGATTTATATCATGAATGAGATTGTGATTGCGCAGGTTTGCGTGGATTGGTTTATGGACTTGAGAAAAGTGTTTTTGGGCTTAAAGCCCAGTTCAAAAATGGTTTTGATATTACATGCAACTGTTTTCACTGGTTTTCATGATAATGATATATGAGGGCTTTCGGTGTGGAATATGTTTCCCCCGAAATGGACCGAGAGAACGCTCGCCTCCGGGATGGAAGTGTTTACCCCGGACAGGTCACGTAGCACGGTATGTTGGCGTGTAGCCAAATGGAGGCTCGACTCAGACCAGATGTGCTGGATTATATGGAGGTCAGTTAGTGATATGTTCACGACGACCTGGATTACCGGCTGGTGATGTGTTCACAGCGGCGGATGCTCGGGATTTGAGCGGTCCTTGAGCCTATTGATTGCACGTGTTGCCGGGATAACGTGACTATATATTGGACCTGGATCTTGCGTTTTTATTTCTGTTTGAGATTTATGTTCATAGCTTGATTATCTGATTTATAAGTTATGATATGCATGCATGTTTGTGAAACTGGAGGGTAAGACTGTATTTTGATAAATGTATTTCCAAACTTTATTTTTGTCCACTCACACCTTTGATGTTTTAATTGCCCTCCAGGCCAGTGCACAGGTACTGAGGCTAACATCGAGGCAGAAGAATAAACAGACCGCTGCGTACTCAGACCCTTTGCAGCGTAGGATTTTGATCCCTACTTGTAAATATTTCCTATGCTCTGTAAACCTGTGACTAGGTCAACGGTCTCGGAATACTGAACTATCCCTTGTCTGATAATGTTTATCGTTTGTTATGTTCTATATGTATATATTTAAAACTACTTTTGGTACTTTCGAGTTATTGTCAGACGGAAGAAGGATCTTTCACGATTATCGAGGGATAATCGGGTTGGGTCTTGTCAGAATGGTATCAGAGCCGAACCCTGACCGGAAGTTTGCCAGCGAGGACGCTGGGGCCCAAGGGGGGTGGATTGTAAGACCCGATCTTGGAAGCAAGAACGGTGAGCAAGACCCGTGAGCTTGAGAAGCAAGATCGGTGAGCAAGACCCGGGAGCTTGGAAAGGTAAGATCGATGAATGATCCCACATCGCTCGGGGAGGGAAAGGTGAAGTAACTTATATGTGTGGGCACGTATCTATCTAACACAAGGCCTTTTGGGAGGTCAGTGGCTTTGGGGGGGATTGGAACCCCAAAGTTAAGCGAGTTGAGGCTAGTGAAATTCCATGACGGGTGACCCCCTGGGAAGTTGCATCATGAGCTCCCAAAAACAAAACTGTGAGGGTTGGGCCCAAAGCGGACAATATTGTGTTAGATGGGCCGGGTCATGACACCTTGGCTTGTTCCCTCCTTACTATAGCTTTAATTCTTTTTCTTCTCAAGCTTTCAGCTTTTTCTATAATAGGCTTCTGTAAAACAAACATCAAACTAGTAATCAAACAAGCATCCAAATGAGGTAAATAAGAATTCATAACTAAGGTGATTTATACCTTGCATTTGTTAAGCCTATGCCCCAATTGACCATAATTGATGTATTTCATCTCAGTGTGAAACTTGCCTAACTTGGTTGGATTTTGGGGCAGGTCTGCCTCACCAATAGACTTCTTCTTGCTTTTCCATGGTCTGTATGGTTGCCTGTGGTATGTTGTGGGCTTCAAAAGAGGCAAGCCCGAAAAAGGCCATTAATCTTCACTTGTCATTGGCTCAAGATCTTGTCATATCATCTCATGTAAGCCACCTTGCAACATTCATGGAGATAAGCTTTTGGTTTCCCATGTAAAAAATCTATTGATGCATAAGCATGGGGGCATGGGATACCAGATAGGTCCCATTCTGTACATGAACATTTTTCAATTTCAACTCCACTCTAAACTGCCTCCCTAAAAAATTTATCCCATGTATGCCTTGTAACATACCACTGTCCCTCTTTCTGTTTCTTCTCCAAAATATGCCTTATCCTTAGATAGGTTTGGTGACCACCCCCTTCCCAAAATTCACAACTGTCTGTTTCCTTGTAGAGTACAACATCACGAGTACCATCCAGCCCAATGAAAGGCCTACAACCAGTTAGCCAACCTTCCATGGAAGCACCCACGCATACATACACCCTTTAGAATCTAAATTTTCCATCACCTTCCATCTCAGCCTTGATTTTCACTGTACTCACTTGTTTTACCTTAACAAGCTCCTCACAATAGTCCCTGAGTCTCTCATATTCGGACAAGTAGGTCCCCTCTAAAAGCTAAAAGGCCATCCTTTTTGCCCTATAACATTGAGTCCTACCAAGCCTATATCCAATTTCCTAAACTAGCAACTCTTGAAATTCACCTACATCCCACTTATTGCTTGTGAGCTGCCTCATATACTTCTGCTTCAACCACTTCACATTGGCATGATAATTGACAGTTCATTTTTTCCAAATAAATGCACGTCATTATAAGTTTTGACTTGCACGTACTCTGTAACGACCCGTCCCAAATTCCTAGATTAGATTAGTGACTAATCACGATTAGTGAGTTAATCAGTGATTATGTAACGACCCGTCCCGAATATCGGGACTTAATAATATTTAATTGTGATTTACTAATCTGGGATTAGTTGGGCGATTTCGGACGAATTGTGCAAAATGACCGTTTTGCCCCTGGGTGTGGGCAAAACGTTGACTTTTATTTCGGATGGTCAAATGGACTTTGACCGATGACCGTGACGTAGTTCGGGACGTCACGAGTTCATAGACAGGTGGCACGTTCGATTCCGACGTTCGTGGTGAAAGTTATGATGTACGGAAGTCCAGGGGCATTTTCGTAATTTGGACGAAAGAAGGGGAAATGTTGACTTTTTGACCGGGATGTCCGATGGCCGAGGGCCAAGGACCGTTACGGAGGTTTCGTCGATGCGAATCCAACGACAGGTGGCACGCCGAAATCGGATTTCGTACGGAGAAGTTATGGTCTAAAACGTGGAATCGGGGAAATTTACGTCTCGGTAACCGTGTCGATTATTTTATTCAGAATTGGTGGTTGGAGGACACTTGGATGAGTGACAAGTGTCACTCACCCATTGGCTAGATTGGATCTTGATCCACTAATCATAAACTATACTAAAAGCTTCCACTACATAATAATCTAGAATTTAATCCTTGCTTTTGATCTGAACCATCCATTCCACCCCCAGATTGCATCACAGCCGTCCATCTCATTTTCCCCCTTCCATTTCTGATCATTCCTCCCTCACCGTGAACAACAAAATTGAGAGATTGGGTTCTGGCCATTGCCAATCTCTCTTCCACAATTGATTGCACAAATGTTTAATTGGTGAGTTGGGGAAGGTTCTGGCTGAGGGAGAGCACGGGGGACGGTGTGGGGTGGTGTAATTCGAGAATCAAAGTTTCGGGGAATTGGAGGGAATTTCGAATTGGAGTAATTGGGCCGTGTCGATCAAAATGGGGATTAGCTGGAGTCTTCTGGGATCAAAACGTGAAGCTTTGCAGCAAAAACGACAGGAAACCATGTCGGATTGAGGGAGAACTGAGCTTCCATGGCAGCACGATTTCGAGCTTGGGTTCAGTAAGTTTAAGGTGTGAATTCATCAAATTGTTTGTGCAGAAACATCCCTTACACTCTCACGATGCTTACTATATGATTTAATTTGGAAATCAGGGACGGAATCGGTGAACCCGATTTGAAAACCCGTCGAGGATCTATCGTGAGTCGTGGAGATTTTTACCCTAAATTGTGTAATTCAATCTACAGAACTTAGTTGGTGATTGATTACAAGGGATCAGTGGAAAGAACGGATGGATTTGATGTCGAATTGGGTGAAATTGGACCGGGTCTGTTCGCGGGTTTTTCAACCCGTTTTACAGACAAACGGGTGTGAGGGATGACTGTGCGGGTTACTGTAGCAGGCGCGTGGCTTCCACGCGCAGCCGCTTGCGGTGGCGCGTGGGGGCGCGTGAGTGCGAATCCCGAGGTATGATCAACATGACTTTTATCCTATACATTGTAACGAACATTTTGGGATTGGTTTCGTGTCGATCGGACACCGTCTCGATATTGTTCGGGATGTCCGAAGGTTTTAAATCCAGTTTAAAAATACTTAAAAATTCGGGAAAATTACGGGACTTGAATAGGATGTTAATGATGAGGTTAGTGATCCTCTAAATTGATTTGAACAGGATTGGGAGTCCCGGTGATAGTGAGGTGGCCCGGGAAGGCCTATGGCACGCGTATCGAGGCGCTCGGTTAAACGGTCTGTGAGTGGACATTGGTTTCATAAAATTCGATGCATGCATAACTGTTTTATGATTGTTATAATTATGATCAAATGATTTACTTGGGATATCGGTAAATTTAAAATGATTTCACGCATTTCGAGGTGAATTACGTATTTGCACGTAAACCGAGATTTTCTGGATTTTCACCGATTTCCATAAATGTGGTTGGATATGATTTCATGAAACGGTTACGAACTTGAATAATGTAAAATCGGGCCAGGGGCCCAGTTGAACTATGAAATCGGGCCAGGGGCCCAGTTAACATGTGGATCGGGCCAGGGGCCCAGTTAACTTGTGAAATCGGGCCAGGGGCCCAGTTGATTTCTACATGTGATTGCGGGTCGGGGACCCTAAAATGGAATTGAATAAATGTTTTCTGGTTTACATTTTATATATGTTCACATGCTGGAATCTATAAATGGTTTTGATGATATTTCGGTTATGGCACGTTTCACGGTATTTGGGCATGAGACCCGTTTGATGAAACGTAACGAATGGTTCGGATTTTATCTATGTATACCTATATGTTTTGCATGTGGATATCTATAAAATGTATTTGGTACTGCACTGTATAGATCCTTCCATATTATATTGTCTCCTCCGGATGAGGTACCCCGGAGAGGTCACGGACGTCTAGTACGTCCAGCGTCTATGACGCTAAGCATCGGGGATGCTGTACCCGAACGGGGTTCGGGGATTGAACTCGGAAATTGAGACCCGAGTGGCACGCGTAGCCTTGTGATTGTGACCTTATTGACGTCAGGGACGTCAGACATCAGGGATGTCGGATTGGAGTGTATAGTGCAGTGGCTAAAATAATGGTTATGGTTTATATGCCTTATGGTTCATATTACTGGATTTATGAAATAACTCTTGGATTTACTTTTGGAAATTGAAACTATGCTTTGGTTTCCGGGCTAAGGCCCTAATGGTTATTTCTAAATAAATATGGGATTATTGGTTTTGGTGCATGCATATGATTTTACTGAGGGGCATAAATGTCTTATAAATGTTTTAAACAGACTTGTTTATTTTCGTCCACTCACAGCTTTTGTTTTCAATGCCCTTCAGGTTGATTCCGGATACGACTGCAGCAGAGACTTGAGCATCGCACACCTCCTCCATCGATCCTTACGCACTCTGGAAGCCCGTTTGGGCAATGGCAATCGGTTATCCCTTGTCTGGCGCCTCTTGTCAGACGGGAGCACGTCACATTCCATGGTAATCCCGGGGGGATTGGGATGGGTCGTGTCAGATTAGTAGGGCGAAATCGGACGAACGATGCAAAATGACCGTTTTGCCCCTAGTCGTGGAAAACGTTGACTTTTCGTTCGGACGATCAAACCGACTTTGACCGATGACCGTGACGTAGTTCGTGACGTCACGAGTTCATAGACAGGTGGCACGTTCAAATCCGACGTTCGAGGAAGAAGTTATGACGTTCGGAAGTTTAGGGGCATTTTGGTAATTTTGGTTAAAAGGGGTCAAATGTTGACTTTTTGACCGGGAGGTCCGATTGCTGAGGGCCAAAGACCGTTACGTAGATGGGGACGATACGAATCCGTAGACAGATGGCACGTCGAATTCGGACGTTCGACGGCGAAGTTACGGCTCACGGAAGTTCAAGTGCACTATTGCACAAATTACGAAACGAGTTAACTTTTGGACTCTAGTGGGGCCCAGATATTTAATTCCTGCCCTATGGATGAGTGACAAGTGTCACCCATCCACAGGCCATTCCTTTTCCTTCATGCACCGTGCATTTCCTTTCTCCATTTCAAACACACACAAAACACCCACCCGATCTCACCCATTTTCCTCCCATCTGTGCAACCCAAAACCCATCCACTCTTCACCCATGACCAGGCAGAGGACCAGGGAGACTAAGGAGGTTGCTGGGCGGCCAGAACCGCCGTCCACGGCGGCGAGAGGAGGAAGAACCCGTGAGGTTCACGGTAAGTCCATTTTGATCCATTTTTACATTTTTGATGTTATGGTTGGTTTTTAATGGTTTTAATGAGTCCATTAGGTTGCTAGGGACATGTTAGGAAGGTTTAAGGAAGCTTGGGATGGCTGGGCAGCCATGGGAGAGTTTTGGGAACTTTGAACCGTTTGGTTCAAAATCGAACCATGGGTTTAGGCGGTTTTTAGGTTGTTTTAAGGATTGGAATGGATAGAAAACACCAAAATAGGATGAAAGGAACCAAAAAGGAAGAACTAGGATGAAAAATGGGGTGTCTAGGGCTGTGAACCAGTCACGCCGGTCCAGTTGGACCGGCCAAACCAAGTGAACTGGCCATGAACAGTAAAACCGGTCTGTTGGAGGTTAGTGCCGATGAACAGTGTTTTTGACTTTCTAGGGGCTCGTGGGGACGCATGGGCCATAATTTGGGAAAGTGTTCAACACGGGAAATTTTCTATTCGATGTAACGAACATTTTGGGACTGGTTTCGTATCGATCGGACACCATCTCGATATGTTTCGGGGAATCGGAAGGTTTAGGACCGGTTTAAAAATAGTTAAAAGTTCGGAAAAATTACGGGGCTTTGGTAGAAGGTTAATTAAGTAGTTAGTAACCTTCTATTAAAATTTGGACAGGTTTGGGAGTCCCGGTGATTTCTCGTGGAGTCAAATTCTCATCAGTACGGGTCAAGGGAATGGCCCCCTGAAGCATTGCTTCCTATCGGCTTCAGGCCGAAAGAGAGTGAGATGGAACCCTGAAGAGATCTAGCGTTACGTAATCTTTGGTGATCGGCTCGAGGAGCCGTATGGCACGCAAATCGAGGCGGAAGCTCGGACGGTCTGTGAATGGACCTTGTTTTCTAAATTGGTGCATGCATAAATGTTTATTATATGTTTTATTACATGTTTGATTATGCCATGGGTGCATTTGTATGTGGTTACGTATAAGCACGTATTTCGAGGTTTCGGCCTTATACGGTGCTTATACGGGTCTGTATTTCTTTATTGGTTTTAATGAAATGGTTTTTGATTTCTAAAAGGATAAACTCGGGTATGAAACCCATTTGGTTTTGTCCCGGGCATATGACCTCAGATATCGGGCACGGTGCCCAGCTGATGTCCTATGTTCGGGCACGAGACCCAGGTTACTTTACGGTTTTGATTTCAGGTCAGGGAACCTTAAATGGATTTCCCGGTTCATGACGGTTTATGGGAACCGGCATGAACCCTTGTTATGGTATCGTGGTACATGACGGTTTATGGGAACCAGCATGAACCCTTGTTGGTCCTTACGGTACATGACGGTTTATGGGAACCGGCATGTTACCTGGTTATGTTATTACGGTACATGATGGTTTATAGGAACCGGCATGAACCCTTGTTGGATATTATGGATCATGACGGTTCATGGGAACGGGACATGGATATTATGTTATGTATATATATGTTCATCTACCTTCCTTTACTTCTATTATCTCCTCCGGGGAGGGTCGTTGGCCTGGGTGGACCCCGGAGTAGTCATGGAGCACCGACTGAGTGGAGTCACCCCCCAGTTGGGTTCCTTACTCTCAGGAAGGCTATGATTACTATTACCTCGGGTAGGGTCAGTGGTCTGCGGACATTGATCTTGACTTTGAGAAGACTCGGATTAAGACCTGGGTAGCATGCGCGTAGCTTTGGATACCGTGACAGGATTGGTTGTATGACTTATATGTATATATGATATATGGATGTGATGTGTGGTTACACAGGTTTTGGGTAGTGACCCGTATATTTGATTGATCATGGTTTTGGGCTGAGGCCCTTGTTGGTTTCGTATGGATTTGGGTAGTGGCCCGTCTGGTCGATTTCATTGTGGTCCTTTCGACCTTGGGTTATTTCTAATTTGGGCTTAGTTCCCACATATGATTTCTTTGGTTAAATGGTTTTCGAATGCATGCATGTTTTTTAGTGAAGGGTACAAATGTCTTCCTTATGAAATTTTTTATAAACTCTTGTTTTGTCCACTCACAGCTTTTAATGTTTTAACTGCCCTTCAGGTTGACATCGGATGTGGACTATAGCAGAGATCGAGATATCACATACCTCCTCCGGATCCTGGCGTACTCAGATAGCCCGAGAGGGCAAAGGACGGAAATATCCCTTGTCTGACACTTCGTGTCAGACGGGAGCAGGGTCATCCCGCACTAATCCCGGGGGGATTGGGATGGGTCCTGTCAACGTGGTATCAGAGCATAGGATTGCTCGTAGGATGCTTATCAAAGCGCGGTTGTCTCTATTCGAGCAACCGTGCAACTCTTGGAGTATGTACACAGGTCGAGGATGTGATATCTCATTGGGCTACAGTTCGTGGTCAACCTGATGTTGGGATGCCGATATGATAGTTAGTAGGATTGAATCGTGGATGTCTTGGTTCGGTACTTGATGCCGGGGTTGCCATAGTTCTATCAAGGTTGACAGTGTGGGACCCTATGGAAGGATTAACGTATTCATACTTGAGAGTTTTGGTCGTGAGACGGTTAGTTGGGATCGTCTTTACGATGTCGTAGGATCGGTTCCGACGACTGGTTTGGAGTTGTGACTATCCGATGATCGGATTTGGTGGAGTTAGATGGATTTACTGCAGTTGGCAGTTAGTAGCCGGATTCGGGGAATCCTAGTTGGATTGACGGTAAGATTGGATTGACGTCTTTACGATGTCGGACCGCGGGGTCGGTCAGATTGTTGATTTTACTGCTTTTCGCAGTTGGGTTCCGAGGAACTCTAGGTGTGATCGTGGAAACCCTACCTTGGGTGTATGGTTCAGAAATGTGAGCTGACGAGTGGTGTGACTTTGACGACTCTTCGGATTTGGGTTCGTTAGTCGGTCTAGTCATGTCAGCTTGTGTTGGGACTACACTTCGCAGTCGGGGCTGTACTTACCGGTTAAACCTAGTTGGTTGTCGTGCTACTCAGTTGTGGTTTGGCACAACTAAAGTCATGGACGACCTGGTAGACGACATTGGTTTAGTTGAGTTGCGACTGGTTAGTGTTTGGTTGGGCAAGTTATCAGCATTGGTACTTGTCGATGGAATCCCTGAGTGGGATACAGAGTGGTTAATACGGGCGGTTGATTCCGTTGGATGTGAACCTCAATAGCGATGTCTGGTAGTTAGGTCTGCACGAGTGTGGGGCAGGCGCTACTACCGAGAGTGGTTGTAGTTACGGTTGTTGGGAATCAAGGACGTTCAGGGGACGTTTCCTTATCTCGTATGAGATGTCTGGGTGACTGTACCCAGAGTTGTTGGGTTCGAGGGAGGCAGAGTTTCTCCAATATGAGTAGAGGTACGGGATCGTCGTTCAATATGAGCGGAGATCCAGGGTTGTCAGTTTTGAACATGGTGTGCCGATGCTGATATTGATACTAGTGTTGATGATAGTGCGTTGGCGCTGGTACTAGCGCTGGTGCTGGTGCCGGTGATTATGATGACGTTGAGTCACATCCATCGTGATGGGCTTATGTTTGGTATCTGTGGTCCCAGAGTGGATCTCAGATAGAGTTAAATTGGTTAAGGGACACGTGGTTGATGTCCGGGTATGTTGTTTCCAATCTTGTTGGAACTTCGGAATCGCGAGAGGTTGCGATTGAGGTGACGAGAGGAATGTGGGTTTTCCTCATTGGTATTGAGTATATCGAAGTTAGGTGACTTAGATTTCTCATTTTCTGCTTGGTGGCAGACGATGTTGGTTTACGTGGCGTTGTGAGTGCAATGAGTTTTGGTTGTATTCACGTAGGATGCGTTTTGATGTCATCGTATTGGATCATCCTTGATTTTCCTCGGTGGAATGACAAGGATTGATACGAGGTAATCAGTGAGAACCCACAGTCTCGGCGTGTCTCGTCGCTGACTGATCTGGTTAGATGTGGGAATTGTTTTAGGACTTTGGGTGTCGTTATGGATCTGGATCGTGATCTTGATGATCCAGATAGGTGGAGAGTTTATCACTCTTACTGGGATGTTTGAGTGGAGCATGATGGGACTGAACTTCTTTTCGAGGTAAATCCCATATGGCTTACTACTCGCCTGAGTAGTTGTCCGATGAGTAGTTTTCCGACGTGGTTGGATATGGTCAGTCTTAGAGATGTGTCGATATTGGGATTGGCTTCCCTATGAAGTCAATCAATGGTAATATGGTAATCGGTAGAGCAAGTATCCGATAGGTTCGGATATGGTGCATCTCGGTAGACGAGAACGAGATTTCATGTTTTGGAATCAGATTTCTGGATGACGATTCAAGATTTGATTTTGGAACTTGAAAGAGGATTTCTGTATTTGGGTTTTGGAATCGGATTCTGGGTGACGATTCAGGATTTGATTCTGGAGCTTGACTATGGATTTTCTTTTATGGATTTGGGTTCGGAATAGTTATTCCAAATGCTAGTTACGGAATAATGATTTCGGATTCGGATTTGGACATGGCTATGGATATGATTTCTGGGTTTGAATTCGGGATTTCTTACGAAATTGCGAATTCGGATTTGGAAATGGATAATAGGTCGGAGTTTTTGATTTGTCTAGTGCTGGATTGGATAGATGGACTCCAGAATAGAAACGTGATTGGCTATGACCTAGGTGGTTGTAAGCTAATTGATGGGTAGATGTACGTACCTTGTGCGTTATTCGAGGTACGATACTGGGTGTACTTGTCGTGTCAGGTGACGGTATATAGGTTATACCGGTAGTATGTTGGTAAGCGTGTTGGTAGACGGATTGGTTCCGATACCATTGGATTAGTCGAGGTCGTGAACTAGACATTGGATACTGTGCAGTGGGTCATGGTATTTCTGATGGGTCTAGTTACACACAGATTGAGTAAAATGCTTTGTGGGTGAGTGTTTACCCATGGTTGAGTGAGTTGGTGGTTAGTGTAACCACGAGTGAGTATAGTGACAGTTTTCGATTGACGACTGTCAAGTGGTGACAGTTTGTAGGAGGTGTCAGCGTGGATCGTGGTGTGAGGTCTGATGACTCCTAGTGGGAGCAGACGACAGGATAGTTAGTGGTTGAGCAGGGAACCGTCTAGTTGGTTGTGTCAGCGAAACGGTAGATCTGACAAGTGGTGTCAGTTCGGAGCGTACGACTTCTGTCATTCGACGTAGTCGAATGTAGTCGATACGATGTGAGTGTTAGTGGTACGTCTGGTTGCAGACGAGTATCGTTCTGGTTAGTGGGTGTACGAGTGTACACGAGTTTCGAGTTCGATTCTACTTTCCACGGGGTGGATATGGAATCAAGATAATTGGAGTTTCGAGAACGAAACTAATTAAGGAGGGAAGAACGGTTAGATTAGGTCAGTTGGAATTTCGAGGACGAAATTAATTAAGGAGGGAAGGTTGTAACGACCCGTCCCAAATTCCTAGATTAGATTAGTGACTAATCACGATTAGTGAGGTTAATCCGTGATTAGTAGGGCAAAATCGGACGAACGATGCAAAATGACCGTTTTGCCCCTAATCGTGGCAAAACATTGACTTTTCGTTCGGGCGATCAAACCGACTTTGGCCGATGACCGTGACATAGTTCATGACGTCACGAGTTCATAGACAGGTGGCACGTTCAAATCCGACGTTCGAGGAAGAAGTTATGACGTTCGGAAGTTTAGGGGCATTTTGGTAATTTTGGTTAAAAGGGGTCAAATGTTAACTTTTTGACCGGGAGGTCCGATGGCCGAGGGCCAAAGATCGTTACGTAGATGGGGACGATACGAATCCGTAGACAGGTGGCACGTCGAATTCGGACGTTCGACGGCGAAGTTACGGTTCACGGAAGTTCAAGTGCACTATTGCACGAATTACTAAACGAGTTAACTTTTGGACTCTAGTGGGGCCCAGATATTTAATTCCTGCCCTATGGATGAGTGACAAGTGTCACCCATCCATAGGCCATTCCTTTTCCTTCATGCACCGTGCATTTCCTTTCTCCATTTCAAACACACACAAAACACCCACCCGATCTCACCCATTTTCCTCCCATCCGTGCAACCCAAAACCCATCCACTCTTCACCCATGACCAGGCAGAGGACCAGGGAGACTAAGGAGGTTGCTGGGCGGCCAGAACCGCCGTCCACGGCGGTGAGAGGAGGAAGAACCCGTGAGGTTCACGGTAAGTCCATTTTGATCCATTTTTACATTTTTGATGTTATGGTTGGTTTTTAATGGTTTTAATGAGTCCATTAGGTTGCTAGGGACATGTTAGAAAGGTTTAAGGAAGCTTGGGATGGCTGGGCAGCCATGGGAGAGTTTTGGGAACTTTGAACCGTTTGGTTCAAAATCGAACCATGGGTTTAGGTGGTTTTTAGGTTGTTTTAAGGATTGGAATGGATAGAAAACACCAAAATAGGATGAAAGGAACCAAAAAGGAAGAACTAGGATGAAAAATGGGGTGTCTAGGGCTGTGAACCGGTCACGCCGGTCCAATTGGACCGGCCAAACCAGGTGAACCGGCCATGAACAGTAAAACCGGTCTGCTGGAGGTTAGTGCCGATGAACAGTATTTTCGACTTTCTAGGGGCTCGTGAGGACGCGTGGGCCATAATTTGGAAAAGTGTTCAACACGGGAAATCTTCTATTCGATGTAACGAACATTTTGCGACTAGTTTCGTGTCGATAGAACACCGTCTCGATATGTTTCGGGGCATCGGAAGGTTTAGGGTCGGTTTAAAAATACTTAAAAGTTCGGGAAAAATACGGGGCTCTGGTAGAAGGTTAATTAAGTAGTTAGTAACCTTATACTAAAATTTGGACAGGTTTGGGAGTCCCGGTGATGGTGATCGGCTCGAGGAGCCGTATGGCACGCAAATCGAGGCGGCAGCTCGGACGGTCTGTGAGTGGACCTTGTTTTCTAAATTGGTGCATGCATAAATGATTATTATATGTTTTATTACATGTTTGATTATTCCATGGGTGCATTTGTATGTGGTTACGTATAAGCACGTATTTCGAGGTTTCGGCCTTATACGGTGCTTATACGGGTCTGTATTTCTTTATTGGTTTTAATGAAATGGTTTTGGATTTCTAAAAGGATAAACTCGGGTATGAAACCCATTTGGTTTTGTCTCGGGCATATGACCTCAGATATCGGGCACGGTGCCCAGCTGATGTCCTATGTTCGGGCACGAGACCCAGGTTACTTTATGGTTTTGATTTCAGGTCAGGGAACCTTAAATGGATTTCCCGGTTCATGACGGTTTATGGGAACCAGCATGAACCCTTGTTATGGTATCGTGGTACATGACGGTTTATGACGGTTTATGGGAACCAGCATGAACCCTTGTTGGTCCTTACGGTACATGACGGTTTATGGGAACCGGCATGTTACCTGGTTATGTTATTACGGTACATGATGGTTTATGGGAACCGGCATGAACCCTTGTTGGATATTATGGATCATGACGGTTCTGGGGAACCGGACATGGATATTATGTTATGTATATATATGTTCATCTACCTTCCTTTACTTCTATTATCTCCTCCGTGGAGGGTCGTTGGCCTGGGTGGACCCCGGAGTAGTCATGGAGCACCGACTGAGTGGAGTCACCCCCCAGTTGGGTTCCTTACTCTCAGGAAGGCTATGATTACTATTACCTCGGGTAGGGTCAGTGGTCTGCGGACATTGATCTTGACTTTGAGAAGACTCGGATTGAGACCTGGGTAGCACGCGCGTAGCTTTGGATACCGTGACAGGATTGGTTGTATGACTTATATGTATATATGATATATGGATGTGATGTGTGGTTACACAGGTTTTGGGCAGTGACCCATATATTTGATTGATCATGGTTTTGGGCTGAGGCCCTTGTTGGTTTCGTATGGATTTGGGTAGTGGCCCGTCTGGTCGATTTCATTGTGGTCCTTTCAATCTTGGCTTATTTCTGATTTGGGCTTAGTTCCCACATATGATTTCTTTGGTTAAATGGTTTTCGAATGCATGCATGCTTTTTAGTGAATGGTACAAATGTCTTCCTTATGAAATGTTTTATAAACTCTTGTTTTGTCCACTCACAGCTTTTAATGTTTTGTCTGCCCTTCAGGTTGACATCGGATGTGGACTGTAGCAGAGATCGAGATATCACATACCTCCTCCGGATCCTGGAGTACTCAAATAGCCCGGGAGGGCAAAGGACGGAAATATCCCTTGTCTGACACTTCGTGTCAGAAGGGAGCAGGGTCATCCTGCACTAATCCCGGGGGGATTGGGATGGGTCCTGTCATACTCCCTCATGTTTACCTTAGAGGCATATATCACAAATGGACATCCTTCTACCTCGACATACTAGGCCCTAAGTTGGTCTCCCTTATTCACCTTGAACACAATCCTTTTCTGTTCATTGACAGAATATGTCCTCAGAGCTTCTCTGAAAACTGCACCACTTGAGAACGTCATCCCAAGAGCAGAATTTGGATTTTTCATATCCACCTCATGGTTAAACTCCCTAAATGGCCCAACAAACTTCCTCCTCCTTGACAGTTTTTGAGGAGGTTGAACCAAATCCTCTTCCTCACGAGCAGCTAGTTCTGACTCAAATGCATTGAGCATTGGTGAATTAGATGCTTCATCTTCTTCTTGGGCTGACTCACCATCATCTTCAATATTTTCAACATCCACATATGCTGAAAACAAGCTCTCATTATACTCATCCATGTTTACCTCAGCATCTTGTCTAAAGTCATCAGCAACGCACTCAGGATCTTCACTATCCTGATCATCTTCATCATCTTTCTCATCACCAGTCTTTGAATCAGGTTCAGTGGATGAATACTGAATCTGTCTCTTTGGGAAACTTCTCCGTTTAGGCACCTCCCTCATATCCGCAACCTCACTTCCAATATCTACATGCTCTGGTAGTTGGATCTCATCACCCCTCCCTTTTGAATATACAAAGGGATGCAACCACTACTATTTGCATAGTTATCACAACGTTTAAATAACTGGCCATCATAGGTTATCTTCACTAATATTTCACTATCTATGTCATTAGAGTATACAGACAACTTAGAAGTTAGATAGCCTATATTATTCCCTATGAACTTCAATTCCAAAAGAGAAATCCAATCTAATGTAAAAAAGTCATAGAACTTGATTTGTCTCCCTATGTAATTCCAATAATCCTCATCTTCTATTAATAGTTCACCTCCATAATGAACTTTCATAGTAAAGATATCTCTGTCATCTGCATGCATATACCAAATAGTAACTAAGAAACTAACCAACTAACTACAAAGACTGATTAATGAGCTTAAGGTGCCAAAGTATAACCAACAGTTCATATACAGGGTGCAACATGTAATAAATATAATCAATACATGGTGCAAAGTGAAACTAAATCATCGAGTTTAGGGTGCATAATGAACCATAACATCGAGTACATGGTGCAAAGTGAAACCCGAACATCGAGTTCAGCATCCTCTTTCACCAGCAACAACACAAACCAAGCAGCATGACACAAAATCAATCCATACACCTCATGTTTCAACAGATATGCCAAAACGAACGACACAAACTAAGTCTAGATATCCTATTTCAACATGCACATAAATTTGAGCATACTATTCGGACTAATGATAAATTAGGCAAATAAAGACACAAGCTAACCTTAGAGGCATATTGAAACACAAAAGGAAGTAAAGACATAGAAACCCAGCAAGCATATTCCATGGACAATGGAAGAAGGGTGAAATCAGAAACATGGAGGAAAGGAAAACTAACCGTAGATAGGCTGCTCCACTCTAGGCTCGCGAATAATCATATTTCAAATCGTCTGAAAACTAGAATTTTTCTCTCGTCGTCGATTCAATGCCCAATTGTCGATTCAATCAATTCAATCGATTCAAGTCCCAATTTCGATCGCACTCAAACCCTAGAAAATTTCCCCCAATTTCGACCTCGAATGCAAACTGGAGAGGAGAAGTTTGATTTGGCATTCGAGGGTCCCATTCCTATTCCACGTGGCAGCTGACATGGAAAAAGGCTGCCAGCGTGTCAAAATTTCTCATTTACCCTTAATTTTCACGGCAACATAGCACCTTGGACGAAGCTGAGTGGCCATACTCGGCCATTTGATACTGTTAAATGAACGAATAACGAGTACATGGTGCAAAGTGTGATAAATGTGTGAGTTCATGGTGCATTTAGTCCGATAAGTCTTAATTTATTCATTCATAGATCGGATTGGAACTTTCTCACTCTTGTGTTTCCTATCCTTTCTTTCTCTTCCATTTGAAAGTGAACCCTCAATTCTAAACTCCATCTAGGCATCCACAAATGCAATACCTACTTGTACTATTCATTTTTGAGCTTGGATTACAAATTCTCTGCCTTGATTCCTTGTGTTGAGATGTGTTAACAATGTGATTTTGTATTTAGAGCGTATTTCTAGTAATGGACGACTTTAGTGATCTTTGATTAACGTTGTGAGCTAGCCATATAAATTTGGTTGATTTTGTATTAATTACCTAATTATTTCATGAGTGGATCGTTTAATCTTGTTTCAAAAGAAGAAGAAGAAAAAAAAAAGGAGAGTGGTGCGTTATTTAACGGGGGCACTGTGGTGGGTGTATGAATATTGGACCAATTTGGAGCAATATATATTCAACCGGGCAAGCACTAGGGTGAATATATAAATAGTCTGATTTTGAGCGGACGTAGTGAGGACGAAGCCTCTACTTTACGTTTATATATATCCTGGAAGAAGAATATCATCATCCAACTTCCTATATGCATACTACTCTCAGTCGTACTTCAGATTCATGCAAGTGCCACACTAACACAAACCGCCTCTTGCGATAGATTTTTCGGGATTCAATATGAGTAGTAGCATCCCAGCCTAACAAAGCAAGAAAAATATATACATGGTGATACTGATGGATACCGATGGAGGTGAGGTTGAGAAATTTGGCTCATATATCTACAGCTACTTTGGTCCTACATTTTACAACTCTGGCCTAACTTTTTATTTTCTTCTCCAACCCACATTAAAATCGAACTGCTTCACATTGTCATTGTTACGTCCCAAGAAAAACGTGGTCTCGGCCTTGGGCTTTTCTTCCTTGCAAGCAAAGTCTTGGGCGTGCAATTTGACCTATACCCAAATTTTAAGGATCGACCATTGTAGCTTCGGCGATCATTTCTGCGTTATGGAACAAGTACGTGAACTAGTTCTCTGGACGTACAGGGACAACGTCAGTAGGCACAACGTAACTATCCACAATGAGCTATGTCATCACGTTGAACGCGAGTCTCACACCCTTTAGGTATAGTACAACCACGATTTAATGAAAATATATACAAATATCCGTAAAAATTTTGTCAATATACTCCTATACATGCTTTAAATGAGGACAATACATGCGACCCATAATATTTTTTATTTTCCAATGCGAAATTATATTATGTCATTATATGCATGCTTTCAATGACGAGTTTGATACATAATATTGTATCATCCGCTCTCAATATCATTGTATTAAAAAAAATTATAATAGTTCATTTTAATTCAGATCATAAATATTAAGTTAAGCATATACAAAAAGAATTATATTTAGACTGATCGATCTGCCACTGCTAAGTGCCATCCAGCCTTTGGAGGGCTTTAGAGTCTTCTTCTTCTCGTGAAGTAGGTGATGATGAGTGCTGACAAATTCAAATTCGAATCCAAATTTAAATTTGAAGACGCATGTGGAGACTGTGGAGAGGTAGAATTCTAAAAAAAATTGCTTACTCTTTTTCTTATATGTAGGTTAGTGTCTTGACTTTTTATATTTAAAATTTGAAGGTTAATTGTTATGGGAATAATTGCAATATAATAATTATATATATATATTAGATATCGATTTTGTTTTTTTTTTTTTGATAATCAACTTTGAGATCCCTTATATAATATGTAAAAAAATATCATTAAATCGTAATACTAATGGACACTGCAATTGATTTGTTACGTAATAAAAGTCTATCTCTCAATTTAAGAATCTGTTTTTATTATAAATTTATGCATTTCTATTATTTTTTGTTATATTTGTTGTTAATCATTAAATTTGATTAGATATGCATTATGCGTGGATGATTTGTGTACATAATTGTGGGATTTTCTGTAGTAACAAAGAGGTTGATTGTATAAAAAAAAATTTTGTTGTAAAAGTTGATAACGACATACAGGTTAGACTATAGTGATCATATTGACTCGTTAATACGGTATTTACAGTCAACTGTAAAAATATGAATGTAATTCTTAAAATATATCGTGAATAAACATCAATGTGTATTTTCTAATACCTTTACGATTTTTATGTGCCTTTTCGATAAATACCACTTACAATGTATATTTACGATGAATATGTTTATATCATACCATTTATATTTACATCGTGTTTATTTATAGTCACAACGTGAAAATGGAAGAATAATTAAGTAGTTAATAAGTTAAAAAAAATTAAAAATATCAAAAGAAAAATGTAAATGGATCAATAAATCACAGTATTGAACCATGGGGTTATCCCAGTAGTACGTTTTCACTCATATGTTGCCCAATTGACAAGTATAATATGAAGTTCATTAAATACATTTAATTTCTTCAGCCTCTGTTTGAGATTCGGCTCATCTTTTTTTAGTATAAATCATCCTCAAATTCGACCCCAATAAATAAATAAATATATATACCACGTTATTGGCATATCGTATACGTAGACCAATTTCTCTTCAAAATTTAGCTAACAGTGACAGCATGGCCTAGCCGTCGGTGACGTGGGGGTCAAACAAATCGTGTACGATTGGTCCAGGTCATCCGCACGGACATGGGCACGTGTTGATTGCAGCTTGTGGGCCCTCTTCCTCCAAATCAAGACATCATCATTTTCGCTTATCTCGCTTCATTTTCATTTTCATTTTCAGTGCCACTTATTCGAATTAGATGAGAAACCATCAACCGTGGACGCACATGGGTCCGCCGGGTGGATCCCACTTGGACCCCATATTACCTAGAGAGAGAAGTGAAAAGAAATTAGAGGAGTGAGATGGTGACAGACTGAAAATCATCAAGGAAGAAAGTGTCCAAGTGACAGCTTATCAATTTTGTTTTGTTGGTGCTCGTGTCCACCCAAGCACTGATTGGGATGCTTTGTTCACCGTTCGATCTGATCCAACGGTCCAGTTATAAATTTTAAGAAATGAAAAAACAAACAGGAAATTAAAAAAAAAAAACAAAAACACAAAAGAGGAAAGTAGGATAAACTTGGTGTTCGGGTAAAAATAAAAACTTATTACTGGAAATACGTTGGGAATAAAGCACGAAGTATTTTACACTAGAATATAATTTTATCTCACGTTATATTCAAAATAGGGATTATTATTAAAATTGCTTACGTCATATAAAATGCAAATGTAATAGCTATATTATAGAGGATAAACTATATAAGCCCGAAAATTATATGAGTCATTATAAATTTATATTTAAATTGTAATTTTTTTTTAGTTAAGTATTCAAACTATTAGAACACAACATCTGGATACATACGGTTAATAATATGTTAAAAAATTAGTTAAGTTCTCAAGTAGTATTTGTAAGACAATTTTTTAATTTGACATGGACGCCCTGCAGAAAAAAAAAAATATTTTTATGAAAAAATAACAAACAAATAAACATTAAACAAAAAATTAATTTCACACAAAACCTTCATTATATTCTTCATCTTCATCGCATCAGCCCAAGAACCATCTGATTTCATCACAGTACGAAACCTCAACAACCACCATCGATTTCATCATCAACACGACTAGCCATCCCAACAAAGGTTCTTCGATTTAGCTTGGACCGTCTCTGAGTTGGTTTTCATGACTCGGTTTTGCGCGCACGCTCTCTCTCTCTCTCCCTCCCTCTACATTGGTCGATCTCTCTATTGGAAGCTCGTACATCGATAGGCTGGTACTACGACGAGGCAGACTCGGATTCCAATGAAGATAGGGCCACGAAGAAAGCCAGGTTAACGACGACTCAGAGGCTACTGCTCCGTCGCTTTCATGAAATCCATTTCCTATTACTTCAGACCGTCCCCTTCCTTCAGTACACTAAGATCATCGCGGACGTCGATTAGCCCGAATTTGAACTTCGCAGAGAGATGCTTATAGATGGTGCGACAGTTGGGATTGGGCAAGGGCGAAGGAGGAGGAGGGGGGCGTCATGGGCCCTCTCTCATATGTATTTATTTAATTATATATAATATTAAAATTTTATTTAAATAAATATTAAATTAATTCTGTTTTAAAAAGTACGTCTACTTTCCTTATAATTTTAATTTTACTAGATAAATAAATTAATTAATTATGGTACATTTTGAACTCTCTATTTATAATTTCTTATTTATATTATATTGCATATTTGGATTTTTATTAACCAATATATCTTTATATAATGAAGCATTACAAATATGGTAGGTTTTTTTAGATCTTTATTTAGCTTTTTTTTTTTATATTATATTGGTTTAAATAATTTGAATACGAGTTTAACTAAAAACAAACTATTCAAATACTATTATAAGTTAAATCAAATAAAATTTTAATTTTACTTTTTATCTTTTATGTACTTTGTGAAATGCTCACATAGGATTCTAAACTTGGCTATGCCAATAGGTATAGGTTGGTGTCAGATTTTGATGTTGGGTTTAGACCTGCATTTGAAATTAGGTTTGGATTTGGATTTGAAGAGGAGAATGTGAGTGAAGGCTAGGATGTTGGAGAGGTCCAGGTCCTCTCTCTCGTCACATTCTTCGTTCATTGGATGCGGATGCAAGTGAAGCATATACTGTTGGATTTCATCTATGGTGTTGGATGTGTTGAAGAGGATGCGAGGTGAAGGATAATGTGTTTTGGTTTTTAAAATTTTTGTATATATTTATTCTAAATGGCGTCCATGCCAGCATAAAAAAGGGTCTTACAAATGCCACTTGGGCACTTAACAATTTTTTTTTAACGGATTACTAACGATGAGTACCTAAATGTTGTGATAGGACTCATCCCAATCACCCTAGATTATCGTGGGATATGCCCTGCTCCCTTCTAACACCACGTGCCAGACCAAGGATAAAATTGTAACCCACTCGGGATTACTAGAGCGTGCAGTGACTTGTGGAGTACGTAACGACATGTAATGTCTCGGTCTCCGCTACAGCCTGCATCCAAAATCAACCTGAAAGGTATCAAAAACATTAAAATAAACAGTTTATAAAACCATTTTAAGAAAAGACATTTATACCCTTCACTTAAAAGCATGCATGCATCAGAAAACAAGTATCTCAAATACTTTCTTAAAATCAAATCATTTTACTTTTCAAATCCATAATCAGTGAAAATTGCTTCTCAAAATCAATACCAGTGAAAAACATCTATTGACAGGACCCGTCCCAAATCCCCCTAGGATTAATGCGGGACATGCTTAGTCCTGTCTGACATTCGTGTCAGACAAGGGATACTTCCGACTTTAGCTCACACGACCCATCTCAACCCCCCTCCCCCCGAGGATTACCTTGGGATGTGACATGCTCCCGTCTGACATGAAGTGTTAGACAAGGGATAATACATACCTCAGCCCATACGGGGCTCCCGGAGCGCGCCAGGAACGGTGGAGGAGTGCGATGTCTCGGTCTCTTCCCATCTGTGATCAACCTGAAGAGCAATAAAACCATTAAGAACTGTGAGTGGACGAAAATCAATAAGTTCATAAAAACACATTTCATAAAGATATATATGCCCTTCACTAAAAAGTATGCATGCCTCGAAAACCAGTAATCAAAACATTTACTTAAATAAGCTATTAGGGCCTTAGCCCAAAAACCGTAAATTCAAAACCAAGTGGGCCACTGCCCAAATCCATAAACACAAATCCAACCGAAAAACCATTTCATAGATCCAATAGTTCATATTTACCACATAACCATCTTCGGCATCCCAGATGCCTAGCGTCCCAGACGCTCGACGTCCTAGACATCATATATCACGGTAATAAGCAATGCGTGCTACCCGGGGTCTCTCCGGGTCAATATCTCTGACATCCCAGATGTCTGACGTCCCAGACGTCTAATCATAGCAATCCAGCTCCTGAGTCACTATACGGTCTGGTAGCTCCGTATAATGACCCCTCACAGGTAATGCACCGTGACTTCCCCAGTGTCCTAGACACCTGGAGGAGACGATCACATATCCTCGTATCAGATGGTATATGGACAAACTGTTTTACAAAGTCATTTCAAAACATCTCAAAGGGCCTTGCCCAAAAATTCCATAAAACATCACAAATCCATTTAGGGTTCCCGACCCGAAATAACGTTTATAAATCATCGGGTCCCAGACCCGAAATCATATTTACAAAACTCAACTGGGCCTCATGCCCGATTTTGTAAACCACTTGGCCCCCGGCCCGACCACATAACTAAAAAGGGTCTCAGCCCGATTTCGTAAATCAACTAGGCCCCTAGCCCGATCACATAATTCAAATGGGTCTCATGCCCGAGTTCATCTTTCCGAAATCAAAACCAAAGCATAGAACCATTATTAAACTCACACTTACATAACAATAGTATAAGCTCGTAAACCTCAAAATACGTGTAAATATGGAATTACCTCGAAATACGTGCAATCATGTAAACCACCAGTGCTACAATCATCATGTGACAACTCGGAAATTTGAAAAAGGAAAATTGGAAAGGTTGGATGTAAAATGACGATTTTATTCTTGGTTATGAAGCCGAAAGTTGACTTTTTGTTCTGGATGCCTTTCGGACTTTTGGCCATGACTGTTGGGTAGGTTCTGAGACACTGAGTCCGTAGACAAGCGGCATGCCAAAATTGGAATTTGGATGGAAAAATTACGAACCTTGAAACATTAGGGGCATTTTGGTCATTTGTTAAGAAAAGGGTAAAAAGGTAATTTGGTGGGCAATTAGCTGATTCAGCCGTCCACTGCCTCAGTTATGTGGTTTGGTGACATCTGTCACTAGGAAGGTCGAATTAGTGGCAAAATTTCCGCTTGAAACCCAAACACACGAATACAAAATATAGGTGAATGACTTGAGTAATTTCAAATTCATTTTGATCAGAAAGGAAACCAAAGACATAGTAAGATTAGGAGGGAATTTGTGAGTGAAAAACGGGAAGGAAATAAAGAGAGAATAGAAAGGAAACCAATAAAACTATAGAGAAAACCCGAATTCGTTCTTGGGGAAATTGAGATTCAATTTCCAAGTTGTAGCCTAACCCAACTCAATTCGTCTTCTGGGACCATTTTGTGTCGAACCACACCAAAAACGAAGGTAATTGACGAAGAAACCATTAAGAACAGTTCTTGCGAAATCTCTGAAACAGTCGAACTCAATTCGTGTAAGTGAAGGTGAGGAATTCCCAAATTGATGTTGGTTTTATGTGTTTGTTAATCTAAAGATACTTTCTGGTTAATTGGAAGGAACAATTAAGGTTGAATTGGATGAATTGGGAATTTGAATTCGACGGTATGGACTTGGAAAATTACGGGTTTTAGTATGAATTGTGTAAATTAAACTATGCAGAACTTCAATTAAGATGGATTAGAAGAGATCCAATGAAAGAAATGACTGAAATATAGCTGAATTGAAGGCTAATTAATCGGGTTATGTCGTGGGTCGAAGGACCCATTTGCAGGAAAGTCGGGTGAGGACGATGCGCTGTAGTAGGTATTGTGTAGGCGCGTGAGGGTGTGTGGGCACGATTTCTGAGGTGAGGTCAACATGACTTTTATTCTATACAATGTAACGAACATTTTATCTTTGGTTTCGAGTCAATCGGACACCGTTTCGATATTGTTTCGAGGGTTCGAAGGCTTATGTTACGTGTTTAATTAGTAATTAATTCCCGAAAAATTATGGGAAATTAATAAGATATTAATTGAGTCATTAGTAACCCTTAATGATGATTTTGGGCGGGACTTGGAATTCCTAGAAGGTACCGGAAATTACAGAAACGAGTGCAGCTCGGAAAGCGAGCGGTTTGGACGGTGTGTGAGTGGACCTTAGTTTTATAAACTGATATGCATGCTTAGTTAAATTTTTTACATGAGTTATGGCATGATTTGATTTGCAATGATTGTTTGATGATTTGATACGATTATTTACTGGATTTAATGATTATTGTAATCAGTGTTTTGACACGTTTTTCGAGAAAACTGTGAAATTGTTGTTTTGGGTTAGGCCCGGGATTTTAAAAGGATGTTTTGACTTGGATTGTGTGTTAAAGATGATTTTATGGAATTAAATGATTTTCGGATCTGATTTTACGGATTTACGTGCATTGAATTATCTAGTGATTTTATGGATTTATAAGAAACGAGATTTGGGCTTGAGACTCCGTGATAAATGGTTTTGACGTGGTTTTAATGATGATTTTGAAATAAAGATTTTGATTTTGTATTTATGTTCAGTGCCCACAGATGTGTAATTCCTGGGTAGACTCCGGATGTGTAATTCCCGAAGGGACTCCGGATGCGTAATTCCCGGAGGGACCGGATGTGTAATTCTTGGTGAGGCTGGATGTGTAATTTCCAGTAGGGCTGGACATGTAATTCCCAGCAGGATCTGGATGTGTAATTCCCAAATAACTCTGGATATGTAATTCCCAGAGGACCCTCGGATGTGTAATTCCCGAGTTATGTGCTTTATTTTATGATAAAATGGTTTTATGAAATGATTCATATGTTTGATTATATGCATGCATGGTTTGATAAACTAGAGGGTAAATGATGTATTTTGAAATGTGTTTTTAAATGATATTATTTTTGTCCACTCACACCTTTCCTGTTTTGATGACCCTACAGGCCGTGACACAACGTTCGGGGCTAATTAAGAGGCAGAGGCATGAGCGGGAGCATGACCGGGCACGATTATCAAAATCCAGTTGGGAAGGGCTCTATCACATCATCATAGAAATCACGTATATAAAGTATATAAAACAGTTATGCATGCATCATAGTTTAGAAAACGAAGTCCACTCACAGACCGTCCTACGCTGCCGTCTCGATACGTGTGCCATAAGCCTTCATGGGCCACACCACTATCACCAAGACTTCCAAACCTGTCCAAATCATACTAGAGGGTTACTGACCTCTTCATTAACCTCCCATTAAAGCCCCATAATTTTCGCGAATTTTTAACTATTTTTAAACTCGATCCTAAACCTTCGGACACCGCGAAACATATCGAAACGATGTCTGATCGATACAAAACCAGTCCCAAAATGTTCGTTACATTGAATAGATGATTTCACATGTTGAAAATTCCCCAAAAGACCTTTCACGCGCCCCCACGTGTGGCCCAAAGTCCCTGCGCGTGAAACCCACGCGCCAAGACACTGTTCATCGTCTTCTTCAGGCAAACTCGGTTCGGACTGGTTCAGTCCAACCGAACTGACGTTCCTTGTTTTCTTCCATTTTCGGTCCATTTTTCATCCTATTTCCACCATTAGATTCGTCCAACCATTTCCTATTCATCTACGTGATAAAATCGTGAGTTTAGTGGCATGAAATTACCTTCCCAATCCCTGGTTTGAACCTACCATCGCCGACCATCATAACCTCACGATCCCGACCACCATTAACTACGGTTCCAAGTTTAACCGACTCCCCATGGTCCCCATAAACGCGTCTAATTAACCAAAATGATTAAAACCCACCAAACAGAACCCACTAAGTTCGAACCAAAATAGGGGCTCTCGGGAACTTCTTACCTTCGACGTCGTGAGCTCAGTTGTGGCCACCACCATGTTCATCTCGACCTCATGAACTTCATCCACCCCCTCCCCCCCCCCCCCCCCAACACGATCAACAACCACTGTAACGACCCAAAATTCGAAAAAGGAAAATTTGGAAAATTTGAAGGAAATGACGATTTTGCCCTTGGTTATAAGGGCCGAAAATTGACTTTTTGATCGGGACTATGTTTGGACTTTCCGGGAGTACCGTTGGATAGATTTTGGGTTGCTGAATCCGTAGACAAGCGGCATGCGTCAATCGGAGGTCGGATGTGAAAGTTGTGGGTCTCGAACAACGAGGGGCATTTTGATCATTTTGTTAGTAAGGGTAAAATGGTAATTTGGCTAGGATATCTAATGAATCAGCCAAATGGGGTGACTCGTTTTGTTTAACAAGGGACGCCTGTCACTGAAATTAGAAGGCTGACTGGCACTGGTTGCCGCTAAACATAAACAATACAAAATATAAAATCAAAACAAATAAACCTTATACATATCCATAATAGCCCTTGTTATCTGAGTGATCAATTCAATCCCAAACGATTGAGAGACTAAACATAGAGAATAAAAGGGGAATTGTAGAGTGGAAAAACGAGAAGAAAGAGGTGAGAATATTGAAGGAAAACCCAGAAACCCGAGAGGAAAACCCGAAACAAACTTTGAATACTTGAATCTCGATTTTCAAGTATTGGCCTAATTGAAGCGAAATTGACTTGAAATTAAAACTTCTGGGAGTAAACGAATCGAACCATATCAAATGGGAAGGGAATTGATGGAGATTTGACTGAGAACGAGCCTTGCGACAGTTCTGAAAATTTGAGGTTTGGTTGGATTGATTCAAGGTAATAATTGATGTAATTGATGTCGAAATTATGTTCATATGATTCCTCTGTAACTTCCTGATTCATTAGAATGTACAATTTAAGTCGTATTGGTCGAATTGGGATTTTGAGTTTAACGGGTATTGAAATTGGAATTGGTAGTTTTAATCTATGTTGTGTAAATCGAAGGATACAAAACTCAAATTAAGGTTACACAGATGAGATTAGAAAAATCAATTGAAGGAATTGATGTGAAATTGGACAAGATTGAACCGGGTTGTTTCGCGGATTGCAGACCCGTATGACAGTGAATCGGGTAAGAACGATGACACTGTAGCACTACTGTTCACGCGTGTGGCTTTCATGCGCAGCCGCTTGCGGCGTCGCGTGAGGGCGCGTGGTGAGTTTTCTGGGGAAGTGTTCAACAGGTGTTTTACTCTATGTAATGTAACGAACATTTTGGAGTTGGTTTCGAGTCAATCGGACACCGTCTCGACAATGTTTCGAGGGTCTGAATGTTTATGTTATGTTTTAAATTAATATTTAATTCCCGAAAAAATTATGGGGAATTGATATGACGTAAATTGAGTTGTTAGTAACCCTGAATAATGATTTTGGACATGATTCAAGATTCCTGGAAAGTGTCAAAAATTACGGAAAGGCGTGCAGTTTGAAATCGAGCAATTTGGACAGTGTGTGAGTGGACGTTTGTTTTATAAACCATTTATGCATACATAGTTAAATGTTTTACATGATTGATTGCATGACTTGAATTGCAATGATGTACTGATGATGTGGCATGATTATGTGTGATTTAATGATTATTTTAATCGGTCTTTTGGGTACGTTTTACGAGAAATGTGCAAATGATGTTTTGGGCTAGGTCTGGAGTCAAAATGGTTTCAAAATGGATATTTATAACTTAATTGGTGAGTCAAGGATGATTTCTGGATTATTTTAATATTTTTAATGTGATTTTACGGATTTACGTATAATTGGCATTTGGGCTTGAGACCCTGTTGGGAATGCTTATGACTTGGTTTGAAGTCATGGATATGATTGATATGTGTTGTGGTATGGATTGTGTTTGTTGTTGTGGATACTGGATACTGGATCATATTCTGGATGGTGCGAGTGCAGTTCCTAGACGTGACTCGGATGTTGCGTGAGTGTAGTTCCCGAGTATGTGGTACGTCTAGATGGTGCGTGTGCAGTTTCCAGACATGACAGATATGACTCGGATGGTGCCTGAGTGCAGTTCCCGAGGTTGGCCTACGGGTAGTACGGATGTGACTGTGTGATTGATTGTGCACTTGTGAATAGTGCAGATTGATGGATTGATTAATTGATTGGTTGTGCTGTTTGATGTTGATTGTGATTACGTACTGGTATTGAGTACGGGTTTCTGGTCTGTGTGGCCAGGTGATTATGTTTTCATATGTTTGGCTTGAGAGCCGGGATTTGATACCTGTTCATGTTATTTGGCTGGAAAGCCGGTGATTGTTATTCACATTTTTTACTCTATGCATGCATGGTTTGATAAACTGGAGGGTAAATGATGTATTTTGAAATGTGTTTTGAATGATATTATTTTTGTCCACTCACACATTTTCTGTTTTGATGACCCTCCAAGCTGTGGCACGACGTTCGAGGCTGATCGAGAGGCGGAGGTATGACCGGAAATCAGTGCAGTTATCCCTAGTCTGATAGGTGCTGAAGGGTAGTTTCGAGACGTTAGCAGACTTGTCAGACGGGAGCAGAACTGGGCATGGTTATCAACGTCCAGTTGGGACGGGTCCTGTCAACCACCCAACTCGATTTTTCTGATTTTGAAAGTACCAAAAGCTATTGTCTTCCGCCGTGGCCACCGCCGTGGCCTAGGCCGTCTCTCAACCTCACAGTCCTACACTCACGGCTCCCTCAGTTGGCTAGTGGCATATAGTGGTGATGGTGTGAGGTTGCTGGTTTGAGGGTGTGGGTTGGGTTACGGTTTGAAGAAGAAAGAATAGGGTTGATCAAGGTATCGTGCACGGGGAAGAGAAGCAAATGAAGTTTGTATCTGTGATGGTGATTAAATGGATGGTGGGGATGGGAAATCAGATGAGATGAAGAGGATAGATGGTGGGGATTGTGAGATGAGAGATAAGTGGATTAATTAATTAATTAAAAAGGACCAATGAGACCAAGATCCCCTTTTTAGGGAAGTCCCTAATGGGATGAGTGACACTTGTCACTCATCCATGAGCCCCACACAAATATCTACCAAATTAGCTTTAATTAATATTTTATTCGGTTCCCGAGACGTTAAATCCCCGATTTCGCTCTTGTGACCATAAATTTTCCGTCGGACCCCCGATTTCAACGTGCCACCTGTCGACGGACTCGTGACGTCCTGATCTACGTCAGGGTCATCGATCTTCGTACGTTTGACTGCTCAAGTCAAAAGTCAACATTTGCCCAAAACTAGGGGCAAAACGGTCATTTTACACCGTTCATCCGGTTTTGCTCAACTAATCACCGATTACTCATCCTAAACCATAATTAATTCATATTTAATCCCGATATTCGAGGCGGGTCATTATAACCTTCCCCCCTTAACAAATTTCGTCCTCGAAATTCCAACTATCCCGATTCCACATCCACCTTGTGGAAAATAATTTGATCTCACATCATGTGTACACCTGTACACCCACTAACCAGCACATTACTTGTCTGCACCCAAACGTTCCATCACAAACCCACGTCATACTTACTACACCCGACCACGTCATACTTACTACCATTACGCTGGCCCATTAAACTTGACGGTCCCTCTCAATCACCAATCCATTTTGACATCTGCTCCCACTAGGAGTCACCAAATCCTACTTATCAATCCACGCTGACACATTCAGCCAAACTGTCACCACTTGGCCAGTCATAAATCAATCTGACATCTCTCCCACATCGAAAGTTACCAAATCTCAAAATTTTCTCTGCATTTCCTGAATTTTACCATGTCAACATTACACGTTCCATAACGTCGCGCTCAGCCGGTACTCACGGCTCCATGGTTATAATTCGAATCACCGACACACCCTGACTCACTCTAGAGTTGCACCAAGATATCTTGTACCAAAATTCCATTATACTGCATGCTGCTATTAGTGAGAGTCACAGAGCAGCTGATCCATGCAAAACAACCCGTGGTTACACCAACCACCAACTCACTCAACCTGAGTATACGTACTCCAAAATCTCACTTGACCTGTATATAACTGGACCCCATCGAATACCTGCCCAGTAGTAATACACATCCCAACTCCAGGGTTCCATTAGCCATCCACGACCCTGAGCACCCGCTCATATAATCACTGAACCCGTCAAAATCACTTTGCCCAGCGCATAGTATTTAATGTCCAGTTCATGTCCTCAACCAATCCAATGATTTCGGAACTAAGCCGACTACCAACACACTCAACCACACACCACTGGTACATCCTATGTACCGTCACTAGGCACCACTCGACCTAGCCAGTATCGATCCACGCACAATGTACCCTATACGTACATCCATCCAACAACTAGTCCATTACATGGCTATTAGTCAATCACGTTTCAACTCTGGAGTCTATCAGTCCAATCTCACATGAGACAGAAAATACACTTCCAATTTCGTACCCATTCCAAGTCCCTTGGTCACCCGACCAGTATCGATACGTTTACTCCCAATCACATAATCCAACCTTTACCAATCCCCACCAAGGCGTACCCATTCATGCCAAATGGGCATCCAAACTCACACATGTCTACCGAGACGCAGTAACTCTGAACCTATCAGTTACCTGCTCATTCGAATAACACATTACATTCGATTGTGACAGGACTTGTCCCAACTGGACTTTGATAACCGTGCCCGATCCTGCTCCCGTCTAACAAATCAACTGAAGTCCAGAAACTACCCCGTTGCATCTGTCAAATAAGGGATAACTGCACTGATTTCCGCTCATGCCTCTACCTCTCGATCAGCCCCGAACGTCGTGCCACGACCTAGAGGGTCATTAAAACAGAAAAGATATGAGTGGACAAAAATAATATCCTTTGAAAATACATTTCAAATAGACCATTTGCCCTCCAGTTTATCAAACCATGAATGCATAGGGTAAAACATATCAATAACAATCACCGGCTTTCCAGCCAAATCACATGCAAAGTATCAAATCCCGGTTCTCAAGCCAAACATATGAAAACACTAACCCAGCCATAAAGAAAAAAACCCGTACTCAACCAGTACGCAAAGAATGACCAAAACCCGTACTCAATACCAGTACGCAATCACAATCAACATCAAATAGCATTACTCACAAGTGTACAATCGATCACACAATCACATCCGCACTACGCGTAGGCCAACCATCCAGCCACATTATCGGGATTAGACACATCTGGCTCAACCCTCGGATCAGTCACATCTAGGCGAACACATCCCTAGGCTCATACGCATCCGAGTGGTACATCCAGGCTCAGCCGCATCCGAGAAGCTGGCTTATCGTAAAAACAACTCACAATCATATCCCCAGAGCTCCGATCGTCTGGGTAATCCACTAGCTTTGACCGTTTGGGCACTCACAATCACAATAAAAACCATCTTGGGATTACATCCCAAAATATTTCAATCAAATCCTCTACTTCAAACCAAGTCAAAATCATTCCCGACAGGGTCTCAAGCCCAAATGCCATTTACACGTAAATCTGCAAAATCTCATTTGAAAACATTAAAATAATCCAGTAATCATCCTTGACTCACCAACTAAGTCAAAATATCCTTTTTGAAAACTTTTTGACTCCGGGCCTAGCCCAAAATATCATTTACACATTCCTCGTAAAACGTGCCCGAAAGACCGATTAAAATAATTATTAAATCACAAATAATCATGCCAAATCACCATGACCTCATTGCAAACCAAATCATGCAATCAATCATGTAAAACATTTAACTATGCATGCATAATAGTTTATAAAACAAACGTCCACTCACACACCGTCCAAACCGCTCACCTTACGAGCTGCACGCGTTTCCGTAATTTCTGGTACTTTCCAAGAATCTCGAATCCTGTCCAAAATCATCATTAATGGTCACTAATGACTCAATTCATATCCTATAAATTTCCCATAATTTTCTGGGAATTAAATATGAATTTAAAATGTAACATAAGCCTTCGGACCCTCGAAACAATATCGAAATGGTGTCCGATTGATTCGAAACCAACGCTAAAATGTTTGCTACATTAAATGGAACAAAAGTCATGTTGACCTCACCTTGGGAATCGTGCCCATGCGCCCTCACCCGCAGCTGTGAGTGGCTGCGAGTGAAACCCAAGTGCTAGCTACAGTAAACTGCACAGTGTCACCTTCCTCGCATGTTTCCCTGCAAACGGATCCTGCAACTCGTGAGCCAACTAGTCTGAATCTCCCTCAATTCTACCTTGATTTCTAAAATTGAACCATCCATTAGTATCGTTATGCAGCTTATTATGGTTCTGTAACCTTAATTACATTCGAACTTACCTCAATCCATTCGATTTGAACTCGAATTCGAAGAACTGCCGAACACTGTTCATCGTCCCAGTTCATTCAAACTTGATTGTTTCTTTCAATTGATGCATCGGCAAGCTTTGTTGGATCCTACTAAGCATATTTCCAAGGCCAATTGCAGCCTTCAACCCCTCTAATTACTCAAACACAATCTCGAAAATCCAAAGTCCACACCCTTTCTGTTCTAAGGCAAAACGACCTCAATTTCCTTCACGTTTAATCTAGTCATGGTCGAAATGATCCCAGAAGACTCAATCGAACCGAAATTTGAATCATAATGGCGTATAACTTCAATCTCGAATTTTGGAAAATTTGAGCTTCCACGGTTTGGGTTTTCAGATTTTAGGGTTAATTCTCTAATTTCTTCTCGTTTTTCACTCTAGAATTTACTTATTTTCTCTCTGTTGAGTCTCTCAACGTCTGAGGCTAAATTGATCAACTATGATCAGCTATAGATATGTATTCTTACGTTTATGTTTTGTACGGTTATCTTTCTTTGATTTCAAACGGCAACCATTGCCACCAATCTCAATTAGCAAGTGACAGATGTCACTTAGACCCCCCTCATTCACTAATCACGGCTGAATCAGCCAATTGCTCATCCAATTCACCTTGCTGCCCCAATTTACCATTTTTCCCTTACTAACAAAATGACCAAAATTCCCTTAGCCTTCGCAGACCCGTAACTTTCACATCCGACCTTCGATTGACACATGCCGCCTGTCTACAGATTCAGCATCCCGAGACTTATCTAACGGTCCTTCCGGAAAGTCCAAACAGGGTCCCAATCAAAAATCAACTTTTGCCCCCCATAACCAATGGCAAAATTGTCATTTCCTTCCAATTTTTCATTTTTCAAATTTTCGGGTCGTCATAGATTGACTTCATAGGGAAGCCAATCCCACCATCCACACTACTAAGTGTGAGGACCCGACCCTCCTCGGTCAGAACCCGCCTCATCTAGCACGATATTTTCTGCTTTGGGCCTCCTTGCCTTTGCCCTCACGGTTTTTTTTTGGGAGCTCACAGTGCAACTTCCTAGGGGGTCACCCATTATGGAATTGCATCAACCTCAACTCGCTTAACTTTGGAGCTCCAACAAAACCCAAAGCCACTGAGCTCCCAAATGGCCTCGTGCTAGATAGGTGTGTGCCTACACCTTTAAGGCACACCACCATTCCCCACCCAAACCATTCGCCCCTCGCAGAAATGTGGGATCATTCAACGTTCCCTCTACGACACGGGTCTTACAATCCAACCATCTTAGGGCCCAGGGTCCTCGCTGGCACACTTCCCGGTCGGGGTCTAGCTCTGATACCATTCTGTCAAGCCCGACCCTCCTCCGTCAGGATTCGACTCATCTAGCACGATATTGTCCGCTTTGGGCCTCCTTGCCCTTACCCTCATGGTTTTGTTTTCGGGAGCTCACAGTGCAACTTCCCAGGGGGTCACCCATCATGGAATTGCACCAGCCTCAACTCGCTTGACTTTGGAGTTCCAACCGAACCCAAAGCCACTGAGCTCCCAAAAGGCCTCGTTTAGATCAGAGTTGTGCAGCGGCCCACTCTACCTAACACGATATTTTCCCCTCTAGACTCATTAGCTGAACCAGCCTAGCCCGAAGGGTTTTGTTCCTAGGAGCTCACGGTGCAACTTCCCAGTAGATCACCCATCATGGGATTGTACCAACCTCCACTCGCTTAACTTTGGAGTTCCCTAGGAATCCATAGCCAGTAAGCTCGCATGAGGCCTCGCTTAGATCAGAATTGTGCAACAGCCCACTCTATCTAACACGATATTGTCCCCTTTGGGTAGGGGGCACCATCACACCCGCATCGTTTTGACCCGAAGACCTCCTGCTTGGCAGGGAACACCTTTACCAACACGGTCAAGGGAGGCGTCGTACTAGATAGGTGTGTGCCTACACCTTTAAGGCACACCACCATTCACCTCCTAAACCATTCTCCCCTCACAGGAATGCCAGGAATAGAAAGCCAGTGAGCTCCCAAGAGGCCCCGCTTAGATCAGAGTTGCGCAGCGGCCCACTCTAACACGATATTGTCCCCTCTAGGCAGGGCGTACCATCACACCCCAGGGTTTTGACCCCAAGACCTCACGCTTGGCAGGGCACATCTTTACCAACAAGGTCAAGGGAGGCCTTGTGCTAGATAGGTGTGTGCCTACACCTTTAAGGTACACCACCATTCCCCTCCCAGACCATTCCCCCTCATAGGAATGTGGGATCGTTCACCGTTCCCTCCAGGACACGGGTCTTACAATCCACCCTCCTTAGGGCCCAGTGTCCTCGCTGAAACACTTCCCGGTCGGGGTCTGGCTTTGATATTATTCTGTCAGGACCCGACCCTCCTCGGCCAGGACCCGACTCATCTAGCATGATATTGTCCGCTTTGGGCCTCTTTGCCCTTGCGCTCACGGTTTTGTTTTTAGGAGCTCACAGTGCAACTTCCCAGGGGGTCACCTATCATAGAATTGCACTAACCTCAACTTGCTTAACTTTGGAGTTCACCCCGAACCCAAAGCCACTGAGCTCCCAAAAGACCTCGTGCTAGATAGGTGCGTGCCTACACCATTAAGGCACACCATCTTTCCCTTCCCAGACCATTCCCCCCTCGCAGGAATGTGGGATCATTCACCGTTCCCTCTAGGACACAGGTCTTACACCTAAGGCTGACCAAATCAAACCCTGTTGGCCAACTACTCGCTTGATTAATACACCATATGGGATTAACCTCGAAAAGACGTTCAGTCCCAACATTCCCATAGCCAAATATTCACGACAGGACAATAAACTTTTCACCTAACCTAATCAACAATATCACGATCCAGATCCATTACCACGTCACCCGACAAGTAACATCACGATCCTAGATCGTCACAATGCCCAATGTCCACAACATCACAATCCCGATCCACCTAGGATCCACACATGCTCACTTAGCTAACAATCCGCTTGAAATCTGATCGTAGGGTCTTACACCCTCTTTGAATCCTTTGTCAGTCACATCACTCCTCAACTATTTTCACATCTAATCACTTAGTCAAAAACTATACACGTCTAAACTGTGGGTTTTCTCCAATTACCTCATATCGATCCTTGTCATCCCACCTACGGAAAATCAAAGATGATCCAAGATGATGACATCAACATTCATCCTACGTGAGAGCAAAAACAAAATCACTGCACCCACCACACCAAGTAACCCAACATCGTTTGCCACCAAGCAGAACACGTTCAACGTACTGGTGACAACAAACACCATCTGCCATGGGTAAAAAATAAGAAGTTACCCCAATGACTTCAGAATACCCATCACTAATGTTGAAACAAACACTCCTCTCACCTCCCCAAACACAACTCACCTCGAATTTGAAGTTCCAACCATGTTGGAAATAGATATGCTTCGAACTAAATGTCAAGTCCAACCACTAGACTTCCCAATTCTTCAACTCAATTGGATAACCCCGTGCCCATAACCAATTGATAAGTCACAAATTAAGCATCATTTCACTGTTATTTCTTATCAATTTTTCTTATTTTTTGATTATAATCATTCAAACAATAGGAGAAAATGATATCTTTTGTGAAGTTTGTGCAGAATGCTTAGTAGAGGTTTAAATCATGTTTTGCAATGAAATGTGATCTTTCCAAGGCTATATCTTCAAGAACCCAACAAGGACTCATCAAGGATCATATCATCTCCTATTTTCACGTTCAAGATCCCCCAAGATCACCAAAAATGCAGCTAAGCCCCTTAAGTGCCTAAAATTGCGATTAAGGGTGTTTTAGGGTGTTTACTTGTGCATCAAGCATCCTTGGACGAATTTTTCCACCTTTCTCAATGAGGAATGACATGGATATACTTGGATAATGTTGATACCATATCGACCGACCACCTAACCACAGGGCCCGCCAAGGACAGGAAGGACACCCACCGATTCTCCGATCGGCACCCCACCGTGGCCCACCGATCGGCACTGACTTGCAGGCCTGTCATTCGGCACCTGACATGGTACAGACGCTAGCTGGCCGCGACAGTCACCTAACCAACCCTGCCATACCAACTCCCTGACAGAGGCAGGTTGGGACTCCAGCTGGCTCCTCCTCCGGATGTCCAGGGCTTGTCAGGCAACTCTCAGCCAAAAAGCACCACCTGCTCCCGCAACAGTATCCCACCTACCGCAGTTATGGCTACTATAAATAGAAGGAAACCCTTCACAAAGGTAAGACACTCAAAACCGATCCAGAGCACTGTATTTACTTGCCTCTCGGCACGCAGATACTAACTTAAGCATCGAAGCCCCTTTTGGCCGACACCATACCGGTGTCTAGTCTTTGCAGGATCCCTGCTGAACAGCAACGCCCCCAGCAGGCCCAAGACACCACGCGGCTGGTCCTAGAACCCCCTGCGAGTCTCATCGAGTTGGTCATTTTAGGATCAAACAGATAAGAAGACTTAATTATATTCCTAATCAGATCTGAAGTTAAAGATTGCAAGAAATAAGAAAAAGGAAGTTTCTTGGAAATCAAGAAACAATCATAAATCATGGCTAGGGTTAATTTACCCTTAGCTGCAATTTGTAGCCCTTTTCCTTTAATTTAGGGATTATGATCTGATTTGGAAAGATAATAATTCAATTCCTAGTCAAAGATGAAGTCAAGAAGTGGATTAAAGAAGGAAAAGAAGATTCCTTAAGGAAGAAGGACACAAAAATGCGGCTAAGGAGTTTTCCTCCTTGTTTTGGGGGCTGTTTTCCCCTTTCTTTTAGGGAGATGTGAGGGCAGGTGTTAGGGGATATAAATAGATGTTTTCTCATTTTTTTTGGACATTCAATTTATCTCCTAAGGTCCCAAAACTCTGCAAATGTTTCTGCTTAAAGTTTATACACAAAGAAGCAGCAATCTACCTATTGTTCATGCTTTTGGAATCAAGTCTTGCATCTTCTTTGTGACGTGAAGCTTGGGAGAAGAAGAAGTATGTGTGCCACTTCTCTCACGCATCATTCATCTTAGTATTTGTGTTTCTTAATCCTTAATCTCTTTAAGTTTATATGCATTCAATTATGATGTTTGTTAACTTAGTTATGCGTGAGTAGTTTCCTTTAGGATTAGGGCTGTTTGAAGCCCTAGCCATGTTAGTTTATAATTAGATTTCTGGCTATTGATTATAGTTGTTATGTATGCCTGGATTTGTTGGATTACTATGCTTCATGAACTCAATTTATGCTTGTAAGTTTGCTCACCTTATTTGCGTATAATTGTCGATGTAATTGCTTGACGGATCACCTTGATGTTTGTGTTCACCCTGCAATTTGTAGCATCACGTTTAAGAGGGGGGATCTTATTCGTAATCTAAACTCATGACTCCCTAGGATTGCACATCACTTTACTAGGGATAGTGTAGTGTCATTAAATCTTCTTCATGTTTCATGCATTATCACACACCATCAGTAATAGTTGTTGAAGAGCGGGTACATCACGCTTAAACATGCAATCTAAGAGAAGATAAATGTGTGGGGTGAGCCTTAGCCGGACCCTTGCATGGGCACTTAATTCAGATACATGCATGGGCACTTAATTCAGATACATGCATAATTAATCTAATCAACAAAATCTAAGGAGAACTTTAATTGGTAAAGGTGGATAACATGTCCTAATTCGTCCTAATCATCCAATCAACTCTCAAATCAAGTTTTTCATCATTTTGCACTTTTTATCATCATTCAATTTCGTTCTAATCATCACTCAAAACCCCCCAACATTTTTGTACTTTTTCTCAAGTTGTTTCATTCCAAACTAAGTGAATTCACGTTGAACAAGTTCTCGAGGGATCGACTTTTGCAAACCTACTATACTCGTCATACGATTTTGTGCACTTGCAAAGTATTACATTAGTAGTTATCATTCGTAATTTCTTGGTTGATAAATCTTCTATCACCAATCAATTACCCAGACCTGCTGTCCGTTAATAACAGTTTATGTAGGATGTACTTTGTTAATATCTCATTCTCACATCGCAACCTTCACAGGTTTAACTCTCGGGTCTCCATGTTATTCACAATCACAAAATCTCACATCAACACCACCATTGATTCTCTTCGGCTTCTTCCAATTTCAATAACTTCTTTACACTTCCCCGGGATACTAGAAACACCCATGCGTCCATGACGTCCCATGCGTCCATAACTTCTTTGCACTTCCCCGAATCTACTCATTTCCATGACGTCCCATGCGTCATACAAAACTCCTCATGTCTCAATCTTACCCTTCGTCCATTCATCATTTTGTCATCTCATAACTATTGGGACTTATCCCAACACATCACAACCCCTGCTGGATCCCGTCTAGACCAACTCATCCACTACCGAACCTTAGATACCGAACATATTCCCATCACGACGGAGTCACATCCCAACTCGTGGCTCATCGTCATCACAATCACCGGCACAGGCACACTGCGTTCGAATCAAACGACCCCGAGTCATTACTCATACTGAGCAACAACTCCATACTTTCGTTCAAGTTAAAGAACTCTGCCTCCCTCGTACCCCACAACTCTGGGTACAGTCACCCTGAAAACTCACAGCAAGACACTGAATGTTCCATGAATGTCCCCCAATTCTCAACTACCACAACTACACCAATCACCCTCGATAGCCAGCCATCTCCACACGACTGTCTTCCAATGGTCATCGCCATCGAGATTCGCATCCACACATCACACTATTATCCGGTCCAACTCGGGATTCCATATATTATCTCAAAATTGTACTTATGGAACGAACCCATTAATTCATTTCTTGTCGGGCCAACCAATCTCCATAGTTTCGGCTAGTCTCACTAAAGTCATCCACATGGTCATCCACGACCTCAGCCGCTCTTTACAGAACAAGTTCCAATCCACTAGTCCCAATCTGGGGTTCGACCCGACAAACCACCTTGACTTCAGAAAGTCGTCCAATCCATTACAACTACGGACTCACAATTCCAATTCATCAATCACAAGTAAGGTTCACCCTTCCAGTCCATCCATCATAAATTAGAATTCCACAATTACACCCTAGGGTTCTTTCGAACCCAACTGCTCTCTACAGTATAATCCACGATCTGACCGACCCCGCGGTCCTGACATCGCATAGATGTCAAATCCAATCCTACCATCGACGCAACTAGGGTTCCACCACTAAGGTCATCAGCTAACTCCGATGTACTAACATTCCCCACACCAACAATCACCACTAGGGTTCACATTCTCAGACCATTACTCAACTGAGGTTCACATTTCCAGATCACCACTCAAATGGGGTTTCCCCGAACCCAGCTGCTCTCAGCAGCATAACCTTCTAACATCACATGACCCAACCAACGGTCCCACATTACAAGTTCGTCACATACAACCCTACTTGGGTCGAAACACACTAACACACGGCGAATCAGGTCAAACACACTCTATCCACTATTCAATCCCAAAAACTATTAAACTAGCATCCTACCATCAGGTTGATAACGGGCTGACCACGTAGATACATCACATCCTTGACCTGCGCGTACCACAAGAACTACACAGTTTGCTCGAATAGCAATAACCTCGCTCTGATACCACTTGACACGACCCATCCCAATCCCCCCAGGATTACCGTAGGATGTGCCATGCTCCCGTCTGACGCGAAGTGTCAGACAAGGGATAATACATACCTCAGCCCATACGATTTCCCAGAGCGCGCCAGGAACGGTGTAGGAGTGCGATGTCTCGGTCTGTGCTCCCGCATCCGTGATCAACCTGAAGGGCAATAAAACCATTAAGAACTGTGAGTGGACGAATATCAATAAGTTCATAAAAACACATTTCATAAAGATATATATGCCCTTCACTAAAAAGTATGCATGCCTCGAAAACCAGTAATCAAAACATTTACTTAAATAAGCTATTAGGGCCTTAGCCCAAAAATCGTAAATCCAAAACCAAGTGGGCCACTTCCTAAATCCATAAACACAAATCCAACCGAAAAACCATTTCATAGATCCAATAGTTTATATTTACCACATAACCATCTTCAGCATCCCAAATGCCTAGCGTCCTAGACGCTTGACATCTTAGACGTCATATATCACATTAATAAACAAGGAGCGCTACCCGGGGTCTCTCCGGGTCAATATCTCTAACATCCCAGATGTCTGACGTCCTAGACGTCTAATCATAGCAATCCTACTCCTAAGTCACTATACGGTTCGGTAGCTCCGTATAATGACCCCTCGTAGGTAAAGCACCGTGACTTTCCCAGTGTCCCAAATACCTGGAGGAGACCATCACATATCCTCGTATCAGATGGTATATGGAAAAACAGTTTTACAAAGTCATTTCAAAACATTTCAAAAGGCCCTGTCCAAAATTCCCATAAAACATCACAAATCCATTTAGGGTTCCCGACCCAAAATCACGTTTATGAAACATAGGGTCCCAGACCCGAAATCACATTTATAAAACTCAACTGGGCCTCATGCTCGATTTTGTAAACCACTGGGCCCCCGGCCTGATCACATAACTAAAAAGGGTCTCAACCCGATTTCGTAAACCAACTGGGCCCTTGACACGATCACATAATTCAAATGAGTCACATAATTCAAACGTGTCGCCTGTCTACGGACTCGTGACATCCCGATCTACATCACCATCATCGGTCTTCGTACGTTTGACTCCCCGAGTCAAAAGTCAACATTTGCCCAAAACTAGGGGCAAAACAGTCATTTTACACCGTCCGTCCGGTTTCGCTCAACTAATCACTGATTACTTATTCTAAACCATAATTAATTAATATTTAATCCAGATATTCGAGTCGGGTCGTTACATTAGCCTGTTCGGTACTTCCAGAGTGCGCCAGGATCGGAGGAGGAGTGTGATGTCTCGATCTCTATTACAGCTCTCATCCGCAATCAACTTGAAGGGCATTAAAACCACGAAAAGTTATGAATGGACAAACCCAATAATTTTAAATTTAATAAAACTCATTTCACTAAAGACATTTATGCCCCTTCACTAAAATGTATACATGCATTCAAAATCCAGTTATCGAAAACCAATCATCTGGGACTCATCCCAAAATAGTAAATCCGTAGGGCCTCCTCCCAAATAAAAACACGTGGGTCTCAGCACAAATCCGATAAAAGTGGGACTCATCCCAAAACCAATACCAGTGGGAACTCAGCCCAAAATCGAACAGTAGGGACTCAGCCCAAATCTGATACATGTGGGTCTCAGCCCAAAACCAATCCTCGGCATCCCTGATGCCTGACATCCCAGATGTCACAATCAATCTTGTCACGGTTCCAAGCTACGCGTGCTACCTAGGGTCTCAAATCCCAAGTCTCCCCAGGGTCCACCTAGGTCAATGACCCGCAGATCAATGACCCTCCCTAGGGGGAGGTTTTAACCTCTAGCAATCCTGCTCCTGAGTCACTATACACACCAGTCGCTCCGTGCAATGACCCCTCGTAGGTAATGCCCCGTGACTACTCCGGGATGCTACGAGACGTTTGGAGGAGACAACTTGCCACTCTAGGATACTACGGGACGTCTGGAGGGCATCCGTTCGTGAGGATGGTATATAGAAAACCGTTTCAAATCATTCAAAGGGCTATGCCCGGGTTTTCCATAAAACCATCGTAAATCCAAATCTAGTTGGGATCCCTGACCCGAAATCACATTTATAAATCATAACTGGGCCTCATGCCCGAATTCGTAAACCAATGGGACCCCAAGCCAGATCGTATAATTCAAATGGGCCTCCAGCCCGATTTTTCATCAAATCAAATGGACTTCAAGTTCGATGGTTTCCAACCAAATGGGTCTCATGCCCGATTCCATGTTTCTAAATCCAAAACCTTTCCGTTAAACCCTCATTGAAATACTAACACGTATAAGTACCGTATAAAAACAAAAACCTCGAAATACATGCAAATACGGAAAATCAAATACCACAAACATATGCACTCAAGGCATTTCAAAACATGTTCATAAAAACATATAAAACAGTTATGCATGCATCAATTTAGAAAACCAAAGTCCACTCACAGACCGTCCTTGTTGAACCGCAATACGCGCGCCATGAGCCTTTCCAGGACCAATCACTATCTTCGGGACTCCCAAACCTGTCCAAATCATACTAGAGGGTCACTAAATACTTCATTAACCTCTAATTGAAGCCCCACAATTTTCCCAAACATTAACTAATTTTAAACTTGATCCTAAACCTTCGAACATCCTGAACTATATCGAAATGATGTCCGATCGACTCGAAACCAACCCCAAAATGTTCGTTCCATCGAAATGATGATTTCACATGTTGAAAACATTCCCAAACAAGGCCCCACGCATCTCCACGCTCCGCCCAAAGGTGCTGCGCATGAAGCCCACGCGCGATGAACAGTGTCATCGTCAACCTCGCCTGAACTGGTTCAAACCTGGTTCACTGTAAATCCGGTCCAACCAGACATGTGAGGCCGGTTCTCTCAAAATTTTCATCCATTTTCATTCCTTCCAATTCCTAACCCTTCGTCCCATCCTATGTAACTAATCTATGGACTAAAAAATTGGAAACACGACCTAGAAGATACCTGTTTGAATCGATGAACCCTTTCCCAGTTTCCTGCCTCTATTTCTGGATGTTTCCGACCACCTTCGGCCACGATCTTGATCCCTAGAGGCTCGTACACAACTCATAAACATCATCAAATCATTAGAATCATCTCCCCCCCCCAACGTCCAAACTAAAAATCTCGAACTCGAAATCAAAATGGGGTTCTCGGGTTTACCTTCCTCCGCCATCTACGACGGCTCAGCCTGGCCCTCACTGTAACCTGATCTCTCAGCCACCTTTTGTCACCCTCTTAGGCAGCCCAGCTGCTGGTTTCAATCGAAGAAAGTGAGGAGGGGTAGGTTTGTGGGTTTCGGGTGATGCGAGATACGATACAAGAACTCGAGAGCGAGTCGAGATCAGAGTAGCACAGCGGAAGCGCAGTGGAACCGGGAGTTACCAGCTGGTCACGACAGATGTGAACTGTGAGAGTAATGGATGGATAGTTATTTGATACGTTCGGATCGATGTGGTTAACGGGACTCTCAGAAGAGTCAGTTTTGGGTATAGGAAATTGAGAGAGTAGATTCGTGCGAGTATTTAGAGTCAGTATGGGCATAGGTCTGAGGATGATCTGTGAGATAGGATTTGTGCCATTGTGATGGCAGAATTTGCAAGGTGTTGTCCAATCAGATGCTTAGCAGGATGCCAGCTTAGATGTGTTAGCCCTTAGTGAGGATGCGTTTTCAGCCTGACGGCTGTCAGATGGAATCCTATCAGAATGTTAAACTGAAAAGCCGTTTAGGTGTGAGTCTAATATTGCTGACCTATCAAAGTGAGTGACAGGCGAGATCGACGAGTGTCGACGTGTTGTCTCGAGTGAGACACACGAGTAGACGTATAGTTATCGAATTTGAATTGGAGCTTTGGAGGCTCTGTTGATGGTACGTACCGAGGACGATACCGATGTGTATGGTATGTGTGTTTAGACGTGTACCGCTACACGAGTAATCTCGTATGGGTGCAGCGATCCAAGTCGAGGAATGAGGCTAGATTCCACAGTTCGGTTGTGGAATCGGGTCAATTTGAATTTCGGGGACGAAATTCCTTAAGGGGGGAAGTTTGTGACGACCCGTCCCGAATTAGCGGGATTAATTAAGAGTTAATGACCGATTAGTAAGGCTAATCGGAGATTAGACGAGGATTAGCGGACGTTCGGGCAAAATTACGATTTTGCCCCTAGAATGGGCAAATCGTTGACTTTTCGTTCAGGCGGTCAAATGGACTTTGGCTGATGACTGTGACATAGTTCGTGACGTCACGAGTTCATAGATAGGTGGCACGCTTGATTCCGACGTCCGAGGAAAAAGTTATGACGTTCGGAAGTTCGAGGGTAATTTGGTAATTTGGGACAAAAGTTGACTTTTGACCCGGAAGGTCCGATGGACGAGGGCCGAATACCGTTACGTAGATCGAGACAATACGAATTCGTAGACAACGACACGTCGAGTTCGGATGTTCGACGACGAAGTTACGATTCACGGAAGTACGAAAGTACTATTGCACGAATTATGAAATAACTTAACTTTTGGACTTTAGTGGGTCCCAAATATTTTATGGAGGCCCAATGGAGAGTGACAAGTGTCACCCATCCATTACACAGCCCATACATGTTCATGCATCTTCCCTGTGCATCGATCATTTTCCTTTCTCCCTAAACCCACCAAAACCCGATCTCACCCCCTCCATAAACCAATCCAACCCTTCCATGTGAGCATGCCTGAGTATCCAGAGAGTGATGAGATGACTGAGGAGGTGGCTGGACGGCCAGAACCGCCGTGGACGGTGGCTGGAGGAGACAAAACTGAGAGGTAACTCGGTTTGCCCATTTTCTCGTTTCATTTTCGATTCTTGCATTATGATTAGTTGTGGGTGGTTGGGAGGTGATTAGGGAGTTGCTAGGGAGGTTTTAGGAGGATTGGGAGGCTGGTTCAAGGCGGAGGAGGCAGTGGGAACGACTGGGGAAAACAGGATCCGTGAGGTCCACTTCGAACCAAGGGTTTCAGGTGGTTTTTCATAGGTTTAGGGATTGGGTTAGATAGGAATTGAGAAAAAAGGAATTTTAGAATTGAAATGGAGGCAAACGGACGAAAATTGAGGGAGGAAAAGAGTTGAACCGGTAGCAGGGACAGGGATGATCCACAGTAGCCAGCGCGTGGGCCACGCGCAGGCCAGTCCAAGGGCGCGTGCGAGCGCGTGAGGAGGAATTTGGGAATGGTTCCAACATACGACATCATATATTCGATGTAACGTACATTTTGGGACTGGTCTCGCGTCAATCGGACATCGTTTCGATAGGTTTCGGGTTGTCCGAAGGTTTAGGTTCAAGTTTAAAAATAGTTAGGAAATCGGGAAAATTATGGGACTTCATTGAGAGGTTAATGAGGCTATTAATAACCCTCTAAATGAATTTGGACAGGTTTGGGAATCCCGGAGGTGACGTTTGGCTCGGGAGGACGTTATGGCACGCATATCGAGGCGCGACTTCGGACGGTCTGTGAGTGGACCCTTCTCTCGAAATTGATGCATGCATAAATGTTTTATAACTGTTTTAGAATATATTTTGTGATGCCATGAGTGCATTTGTTTGTGATAGCCTAGGATTTACGTTTTTTCACGTATTTCGAGATTTACGGTTTTATACGATGCTTATACGTTCTAGGTTTTCAACGAGGGTTTAATAAATGGATTTCGGATTTAGAAATATAAAATAGGGCACGAGACCCATTTGATTTATGAAATCTCGGACTTGGTGTCCATTTGATTTGATAAGGAATCGGACCTAGGTTCCATTTGAGCCATACGATCGGACCAAGGGTCCATTTGGTTTACGATTCGGGTTTGAGGCCCAGTTAGTAGTACTATCGGGCTTGATTCCCCGTTGATTCATGATATCGGGCCTGAGACCCATTTAGTTGAGATTTCGGGCTTAAGGCCCCGTTGGTTGTGAAATCGGACGTGAGGTCCCATTGAGTCATGGTTCGGGCTTAGGGCCCTGTTGATTGTGAAATCGGGCTTGAGTCCCAGTTCGATTTATGTAATGAGAATTCGGGCATGAGACCCAGTTGAACTGGGGATTTAGGCTGAGGCCTGTGAAAGTGATTTGAATCGGATTCGAGGAATCTTGTTGAAATGAATCGGGTATGAGACCCAGTTGAGAAATGTATTTGAGAAAGAAAGAAAGTAGTTGAAAAGACATGAACCCTCCATATTGATTATATGGTCTCCTCTAGCGTCGATCTGGAGAGTGACGATCCACAGACCAGAGTGGGTATCCCCTTAGGGATCCAGTTCCAGGAGTGGTAGTTACTTATGTTGTTGTGGTCCCGGACCAGATTCCGGAGAGATGTATGGACTAGATCCAGAGAGAGAGCTCGGACTAGATCTAGTGATTGAGGCTCCCAGATGGAGATTCCTCGGAGAAGACTCGGAGTGAGACCCCGAGTAGTGTGCACACTAGTTTACAGATTCGATAGCGTGACTATATCGGGGATGTGTCCCTAGGGGCTGTGTGCCCCGAGTTGGCATCTTCTCGGAAGAGCCGCGGATGGGTTATACGTATGCGTACGTATGAGGTTTTATGAAAGTGATTTGGGGGCGGAGACCCCGTGTTCCGTATTTGATGATTTAGAAAGTGATTTGGGGCGGAGACCCCCGTATTTGAAGTTGTAAAAGGAATTTGGGGCGGAGACCCCGTTTGTGATATTTTGAGAATGGTTTTGGGCTGAGACCCACGCGATGTCATTTGGGCTGAGTCCCTATTGATTTGGCCTACGGGTTTTGAATTGTGATTTCGGGTCAGGGACCCAAATGGATTTATGGGTCATGACGGTTTATGGGGCCGGGCATGAACCCTTGAAAGGTTTTGATATGTTTGACAAATGAATTTTATGAATATTTGATAAATGGTTTTGAATGCATGCGTATATATTTATGAAGGGCGTAAATGTCTTTATACGAAATTGTTTTTAAGTTAAATGATTGTTTTGTCCACTCACAGTTTTCGTGTTTTAATGCCCTTCAGGTTGATCGCGGATGCGGGCTGTAGCAGAGATGAGACATCACTCCCATCCTCCTACGATCCTGACGCACTCTGACAGCCCCGGCTAGGGCTAGAGATGGAATTTTCCCTGGTTTGACATGTGGTGTCAGACGGGATCAGGTGGGTCCCATGTTAATACCGGAGGATTTGGGACCGGTCCTGACAAGTTGGTATCAGAGCGTGGAGTGCGCGCAAATCGAGTATGTGATGTCTCTGAAGTCGTAACAGCCCGTCATCAACTTGATAGTTAGGGTATGAGTACGAGGATTCGATAGAATCGAACCTTAGTTAGATGGTGTTTAGCACGTGATACGTTAGTTCGAGTTTCGATTGGCATTCCATGCCGTGCAGGCCACGCTTTTCGAGGTTGGATCTTGAGTAGGATCAGAATTTATGTGATAGATAATTGCTTGGAGCCATGGTGTTACCGGTGGATAGTTTTGTGCCAATCGGTAAACACTGTATGATGACTTGAGAGTCGTGACCGCTCGATAGTAGGGTCGTGACAGATAGAGGTTGTACGAATTCATACTAGTGTGGCTAGAGGTCAGGGCGCCCGGTTTACGATGACCCTGTACGATTACACTTACGACGGTTGGGAATAGGAACGTGTGATTCTTTTTGGTATGTGTTGCCAAGTTTCAGTGTGTCGAATCCTGAAGGGATGACAACTGACAGAGGATGCCGACTGGCAATGGATGCTGGAGTAGTTGTGGTGTGACGCGATAGGATGCGTTTGCGCACGTAGCGCTTGTGCAGTATTTGACCCGGAGTACGACCAATTCTTGTGGAGGCCAGCGGCTGAGAACCGTAGAGTTACGAGAGGACGAGATCCTCAGACTGTAGTTATTGGCTGGTTTGGTACCAGTAGTGGAGTACGACGACTCTTCGGAGTCGAGAGCAATGGATCAGTGAGGATGGTTGAGCTGCAGTGGGTAGTCGGGTTTGTGATAACCCTAGCAGGTGATCGATTGGATAAATTACCAGGAGTGTGGTACTTGTGATTGGATCCAGAGGTGAACCGATCGGTAGATGTTGAGTGTGGAACGATTGGTACCGGCGGTGGGACTACCGCATTGTAACGACCCGTCCCGAATATCGGAATTTAATAATATTTAATTATGATTTACTAATCTGGGATTAGTTGGGCGATTTCGGACGAATTGTGCAAAATGACTGTTTTGCCCTTGGGCGTGGGCAAAACGTTGACTTTTAATTCAGATGGTCAAATGGACTTTGACCGATGATCGTAACGTAGTTCGGGACGTCACGAGTTCATAGACAGGTGGCACGTTCGATTCCGACGTTCGTGGTGAAAGTTATGATGTACGGAAGTTCAAGGGCATTTTCGTAATTTGGACGAAAGAAGGGGAAATGTTGACTTTTTGACCGGGATGTCCGATGGCCGAGGGGCCAAGGACTGTTACGGAAGTTTCGTCGATGCGAATCCAACGACAGGCGGCACGCCGAAATCGGACTTCGTACGAGGAAGTTATGGTCTGAAACGTGAAATCGGGGAAGTTACGTCTCGGTAACTGTGTTGATTATTTTATTCTGAAATGGTGGTTGGAGGACACTTGGATGAGTGACAAGTGTCACTCATCCGACGGCTAGATTGGATCTTAATCCACTAATCATAAACTATATACTAAAGTTTCCACTATATAATAATTTAGGATTAAATCCTTGATTTTGATTTGAGCCATCCATTCCAACCCCAGATTGCATCACAGCCGTCCATCTCATCCCTCCCTTCTATTTCTGATCATTCCTCCCTCACCCGTGAACAAGCAAAAATGAGAATTGGGTTCTGGCCATTGCCAATCTCCCTTCCACAATTGATTGCACAAATGAATAATTGGTGATTTGGGGAAGGTTCTGGCTGAGGGAGAGCACGGGGGACTGAGTGGGGTGGTGTAATTCGGGAATCAAATTTCGGGGAATTGGAGGGAATTTCGAATTGGAACATTTGGGCCGTGACGATCAAAATGGAGTTTACTTTGGGTCTTCTGGGATCAAAACGATCAGCTTTGCTTCAAGAACGAAGAGAAACCATGGCGGATTGAGGAAGAACTGAACTTCCATGGCAGCTCAAAGTCGAGCTTGTGTTTAGTGGGTTTGAGGTAAGTATTTCTCAAATTGACCTTGTAGAAATGTCCCTTACACTCTCACGATGCTAACTGAATGAATTAATTTGGAAATCAGGGACGGAATCGGTGAACCCGAATTGGAAACCCGTCAAGGATCGATCGAGAGTCGTGAGGATTTGGACCCTAAATTGTGTAATTCGATTTACAGAACTTAAATGGTGATTGATTACAAGGGATCAGTTGAAAGAACGGATTGAATTGATGTCGAATTGGGTATGATTGAACCGGATCCTATCGCGGGTAATCAGACCCGTTTACCAGTCATTCGGGTGAAGAAGGAACACTGTAGCAGTCACTGTAGCAGGCGCGTGGCTTTCACGCGCAGCCACTCACGGCGGCGCGTGACGGCGCATGGGCACGAATCTCGAGGTGAGGTCAACATGACTTTTATCCTATACAATGTAACGAACATTTTAGCCTTGGTTTCGTGTCGATCGGATCCCGTTTCAATATTGTTCGGGATGTCCGAAGGTTTTAAATCGAGTTTAAAAATACTTAAAAATTCGGGAAAATTACGGGACTTGAATATGATGTTAATGATGAGGTTAGTGATCCTCTAATGTGATTTGAACAGGATTGGGAGTCCCGGTGATAATGGTGTGGCCCGGGAAGGCCTATGGCACGCGTATCGAGGCACTTGGTTAAACGGTCTGTGAGTGGACATTGGTTTTATAAATTCGATGCATGCATAACTGTTTCATGATTGTTATAATTGTGATTATATGACTTATTTTGGATATCAGTGAATTTATATGTTTTCACGCATTTCGAGGCGATTTACGTGTTTGCACGTGAATCGAGGTTTTTTGGATGGATATGATTTCATGAAACGGTTACGGATTTGTTAAAATGAATCGGGCCAAGGGCCCAGTTAATTTGTTAATCGGGCCAAGGGCCCAATTGAATTATGAAATCGGGCCAGGGGCCCAGTTAACTGATGAATCGGGCCAGGAGCCCAGTTAACTTGTATATGTGATTTCGGGTCGAGGACCCTAAAATGGAATGGAATAAACTATTTCGGATTTGATTCAACTATTTGGACTTATAACGGTTTTATGGAAATTCGGGGCAGGGCCCTTGTGATATTTTGGAAATGAATAATAAAATGTGTTCCATAAAACCATCTCGATATGAGGATATTTATATCCTGGTCTCCTTCAAGTGGCGGGGACACTGGAGAAGTCACGGTGCATTGCCTGCGAGGGCTCATTATACGGAGCTACCGGACCGTATAGTGATCCAGGAGCAGGATTGCTAGACGTCAGACATCGGGGATGTCAGAGATATGGACCCGGTGAGACCCCGGGCAGCACGCGTTGCTTAATACCGTGAGATATGATGTCTGGAACGTCAAGCGTCTAGGACGCTAGGCATCGGGGATGCTGGAGATGGAAAAATAATAAATGAATATTACTGGATTGACGAAATAACTCTTGGATTGACTTTTGGAATTTGAAACTATGCTTTGGTTTCCGGGCTAAGGCCCTAATGGTTATTTCAAAATAAATATGGGATTATTGGTTTTTGGTGCATGCATATGATTTTACTGAGGGGCATAAATGTCTTATAAATGTTTTAAACAGACTTGTTTATTTTCGTCCACTCACAGCTTTTGTTTTCAATGCCCTTCAGGTTGATTCCGGATGCAACTGCAGCAGAGACTTGAGCATCGCACACCTCCTCCATCGATCCTTACGCACTCTGGAAGCCCGTTTGGGCAGTGGCAATAGGTTATCCCTTGTCTGACACCTCTTGTCAGACGGGAGCATGGCACATCCCATGGTAATCCTAGGTGGATTGGGATGGGTCGTGTCAAGTGGTATCAAAGCCAGGTTTTGCTCTTTTGTGCGCGAAGGACGAGGGTGTGATGTCTCTTTGGGCTGCAGTTCCGTTGTCAACCTGATAGATAGTTTTGGGTTTGTATGGTGAATTGGGTGTGTTTGGCCCGATACGCCGTGCATTGATACGATTCAACCCAGGTGGGGTTGTATTCGATTAACTGGTAATGTGGGACCGTCGGTTCGGTCACGTGATGATGGATTGTTGTGCCACTCGGCACAGCTAGGTTCAGGGAACCCCATTGGAATAATGTTATGGAAATGCGAAACTCAGTTGAGTATTGGTCTATGTTTTGGACCCTGGTAGTGTTGGCTAGTGTACGGGGTGTTGGTGCATCGGAGTTAGCCGATGACCTTCGTGGTGGAACCCACGATGGAACCCACGTTGAGTTCACGATTGGATTGGATTGGACGTCTATATGATGTCAGGACCTCGGGGTCGGTCAGGTTGTGGATTTTACTGCAGAAGGCAGTTGGGTTCGGTGGAACCCTAGGGTGTGATTTTGGAACCCTAATTTATAATTGATGGACCGGAAGGTGAACTTTAAATGAGAACTTGTGCTGCGGCGAGCGGCTGAGGTCGTGGATGACCATGTGGATGAATCAAGTGAGTCTAGTCAGGATTATGGGATTCGATCCACGGATGCGGTTACGAGATATGATGTGGATTTCCGTGTGGGATCGAATGGTAGTGTGATGTGTGGATACGGATCTTGACAACGATGACTGTTGGTCGACAGTTGTGTCGAGATAACTGGCTATCGAGGATATTTAGAGTGGTTTTGACACTTGGGGATCAGGGGATGTTCAAGGAACGTTCATTATCCTGATGTGTGAGTGGTCAAATTGGGGGTACCCATAGTTTTGGGGTACGAGTGCTATTACGGGATCGTCGTTCGGAATGAACAGAGATCCAGGGTAACAACTTTGCACACAGTGTGCTAGCACGGATGTTCGTGTGCTAGTGTGAATGTTCGTGTGCTATGTATGGATGTTGGTATGTTGGTACTTTTATGCCAATGCTGGTATGGATGCATGTGTGCTGATACTAGTGTTGATGATGGTGCGTGGGTGCTGGTACTAGCGCAGGTGCTGGTGTCAGTAAATGAGATGACGATGAGCCACCAGTTGGGGTGTGACTCTGTCATGATGGACATATGATCGGTATCTGCGACTCAGTGGTGGTTGAGTCTTGGACTGGATGGGATCCAGTGGAGGTTGTGTCGTGTTGGGATAAGTCCCAACAGATATATGATGACAAGTGATGAATGGATGTAATGGTATGATTGAAACTTGAGGAATCTAGGGACGATGTCCCCTACGTCATGAGAATCAGTGGATTTGGGGAGTTGTTGTCAACTCCGAGATTGGTAAGATTGTTGACCTCTAATATCCTTAGAGGGTGCAAGGAAGTATTGAAATTGGAAAGGTCGGGAAACCATTTGTGGTATTGACGTCTAATTTTGTGATTGTGAATCACTTGGAACCTGAGGATTGAACCTGTTTAGGTTGAGATGTGAGACGGAGGCAGTATGGTATGCACATCCAGGCAGAGTTGAGGAAATTTCCGTTCGGAATCGGGATGTGTGCATACATGAGTATTGGCAGACGTGAGGTCCGAGTAATGAATTGATTTTGGACAAGTGGTGGTCCAAGTGAGGTAAGGACGTGGACAGTCCAGTGGTTGGACTTGACATCTCATTGGGAGCATGTCTGCTTCCAACATGGTTGGAACTCCCGTTTCGGGGAGAGTTGTGATTGGGAGACGAGAGGAGTGCTCGTTCCGCATCGGTTATTGGTATTCCGAAGTCATTGGGGCTGACTCCTTAATTCCTGCCGTGGCAGATGATGATTGTTGCTACCAGTACGTTGAGCGTGTATTGGTAGGTGGACCCATGTTTGGCTTGGGTTCATTGGACACAAGAAGTTTTGTATGATTTTGGATTTGGTGGTGATATGCGTGGTCATCTTTCCACCAAGGGAAATTTGGTGAATGATTCAATGAGGGTGTAAGACCCTACGATCAGCTTTCAGATGGATTGTTAGCTATGTGAGCATGTGTGGATCCTAGGTGGATCTGATTTGTGATGTTGTCGACTTTGGTCGATGTGACGATCTAGGATCGTGATGTTACTTGTCGGATGACGTAGCGATGGATCTGGGTTGTGATCGTGATGATCCAGATTGGATGAGAGTTTATCACTCTTACCTTGGTATGTGAGTCGTAAATGACGGGACTGAACTTCTTTTCGGAGTGAGTCCATATGGTTTGTGACTTGGTTGAGTAGGTTTCCGATGTGGTCGGATTTTGTTAACCTTTGACGTGTGGATATTGGGATTGGCTTCCCTATGAAGTCAATCGAGTGTTTTGAGCAGGTAACCGATAGGTTCGGTTATGTTACGTCTGGATGGACGTAAACGAGATTTTGGGTTTTGGAATCGAATTTCTGGGTGACGATTCAGGATTCGATTGCGAAGCTCGAAAATGGATTACTGGATTTGGGTACGGAATGATTATTCCAATGCTAGCTTACGGAGTAATGATTTCGGATTCAGATTTGGAAATGGTTTAAAAATATGATGTCTGGGTTCGGGTTCGGGATTTCTTACGAAATTGCGAATTCGGATTCGGAATTGGAACTAGATGACGGGTGGAGCTCGTTTTGTCTCATGATGGTTCGGGCAAATGTACTCTATTATTGGAACGTGTTTGGCTACGACCTAGGTGGTTGTAGGCGGATTGATGAATTGACGTACGTTCAGGGTACGTTGTACGAGGATTGATACTGGTTAGGCTGAGTGGTGGTGGTGGTACATGGGATGTACCCGTGATGGGTGATTTAACGTGTTGGTAATCGGCTTGGTTCCGATATCATTTGTTTAGTTGTGATCATGGACTGGACATTGGATACAGCGCGCTGTGCAGAGTGATTTTGTCGGGTTCAGTGAGTGTATGGGCAGGTGCTCTTGGCCATGGTTGGCTAGTGGAACCCTGGTATTGATATGTGTGATCACTGCTGGGCTGGTATTCAATGTGTTCTAGTTACCCCACTTGATGGGGTAAGTTGACGGTATTCGTACACTCAGGATGAGTGAATTGGTGGTCAGAGTAACTACGAGTAGCCTTGTGTGATGTTTTCACACCGTGATGTTTCCAGCGTCTTGGTTCGCTGAGGGAGCCGGCAATTATGGACATTGAGATTATGTTGTGTCGCAGGATTGGGCTTGCCCTGTGAATTGAGATCATGTGGTTGATCTTACGCTACATCGAGGGTGATGTAGTACATGGTGTTATCACTGACTGGCTGATGGTTGGGGCTTTACTAGGGTGGTAAAGCTTTGTGGTGACAGTTTGACTGATGGTGTCAGCATGGACTGACAAATGAGATTTGGTGACTCCCGATGGGAGCAAATGTAAGGATTTATTGGCAATGGAAGGGAACCGTTTAGCTGAAGGAGTCAGCTAAATGGTTATGCGATTTTATCGCGGATCAGGTGATCATTTCCACTCGCGGTGGTCGAGTGTTGTTGCTATTGTGACGTATGACTGTGATGGGATGCCTGGGTACAGACGACTGGTGTTGTTCCAGTAAGTGGGTGTACAGGTGTACACAGATGTGAGGTCGAAATGTTTTCCACAAGGTGGTTGTGGAATAAGGTTGTTGGTAATTTCGAGGACGAAATTCTTTAAGGAGGGAAGGTTGTAACGACCCGTCCCGAATATCGGGATTTAATAATATTTAATTATGATTTACTAATCTGGGATTAGTTGGGCGATTTCGGACGAATTGTGCAAAATGACCGTTTTGCCCCTAGCGTGGGCAAAACGTTAACTTTTAATTCGGATGGTCAAATGGACTTTGACCGATGACCGTGACGTAGTTCGGGACATCACGAGTTCATAGACAGGTGGCACGTTCGATTCCGACGTTCGTGGTGAAAGTTATGATGTACGGAAGTTCAAGGGCATTTTCGTAATTTGGACGAAAGAAGGGGAAATGTTGACTTTTTGACCGGGATGTCCGATGGCCGGGGGCCAAGGACCGTTACGGAGGTTTCGTCGATGCGAATCCAACGACAGGCGGCACGCCGAAATTGGACTTCGTACGAGGAAGTTATGGTCTGAAACGTGAAATCTGGGAAGTTACGTCTCGGTAACTGTGTTGATTATTTTATTCTGAAATGGTGGTTGGAGGACACTTGGATGAGTCACAAGTGTCACTCATCCGACGGCTAGATTGGATCTTGATCCAATAATCATAAACTATATACTAAAGTTTCCACTATATAATAATTTAGGATTAAATCCTTGCTTTTGATCTGAGCCATCCATTCCACCCCCAGATTGCATCACAGCCGTCCATCTCATCCCTCCCTTCTATTTCTGATCATTCCACCCTCACCCGTGAACAAGCAAAAATGAGAATTGGGTTCTGGCCATTGCCAATCTCCCTTCCACAATTGATTGCACAAATGGATAATTGGTGATTTGGGGAAGGTTCTGGCTGAGGGAGAGCACGGGGGACTGAGTGGGGTGGTGTAATTCGGGAATCAAATTTCGAGGAATTGGAGGGAATTTCGAATTGGAACATTTGGGCCGTGACGATCAAAATGGAGTTTACTTTGGGCCTTCTGGGATCAAAACGATCAGCTTTGCTTCAAGAACGAAGAAAACCATGACGGATTGAGGAAGAACTGAACTTCCATGGCAGCTCAAAGTCGAGCTTGTGTTCAGTGGGTTTGAGGTAAGTATTTCTCAAATTGACCTTGTAGAAATGTCCCTTACACTCTCACGATGCTAACTGAATGAATTAATTTGGAAATCAGGGACGGAATCGGTGAACCCGAATTGGAAACCCGTCAAGGATCGATCGAGAGTCGTGAGGATTTGGACCCTAAATTGTGTAATTCGATTTACAGAACTTAAATGGTGATTGATTACAAGGGATCAGTTGAAAGAACGGATTGAATTGATGTCGAATTGGGTATGATTGAACCGGATCCTATCGCGGGTAATCAGACCCGTTTACCAGTCATTCGGGTGAAGAAGGAACACTGTAGCAGTCACTGTAGCAGGCGCGTGGCTTTCACGCGCAGCCACTCACGGCGGCGCGTGACGGCGCATGGGCACGAATCTCGAGGTGAGGTCAACATGACTTTTATCCTATACAATGTAACGAACATTTTAGCCTTGGTTTCGTGTCGATCGGATCCCGTTTCAATATTGTTCGGGATGTCCGAAGGTTTTAAATCGAGTTTAAAAATACTTAAAAATTCGGGAAAATTACGGGACTTGAATATGATGTTAATGATGAGGTTAGTGATCCTCTAATGTGATTTGAACAGGATTGGGAGTCCCGGTGATAATGGTGTGGCCCGGGAAGGCCTATGGCACGCGTATCGAGGCACTTGGTTAAACGGTCTGTGAGTGGACATTGGTTTTATAAATTCGATGCATGCATAACTGTTTCATGATTGTTATAATTGTGATTATATGACTTATTTTGGATATCAGTGAATTTATATGTTTTCACGCATTTCAAGGCGATTTACGTATTTGCACGTGAATCGAGGTTTTCTGCATTTGCACTGATTTCCATAAATATGGATGGATATGATTTCATGAAACGGTTACGGATTTGTTAAAATGAATCGGGCCAGGGGCCCAGTTAATTTGTTAATCGGGCCAGGGGCCCAATTGAATTATGAAATCGGGCCAGGGGCCCAGTTAACTGATGAATCGGTCCAAGAGCCCAGTTAACTTGTATATGTGATTTCGGGTCGAGGACCCTAAAATGGAATGGAATAAACTATTTCGGATTTGATTCAACTATTTGGACTTATAACGGTTTTATGGAAATTCGGGGCAGGGCCCTTGTGATATTTTGGAAATGAATAATAAAATGTGTTCCATAAAACCATCTCGATATGAGGATATTTATATCCTGGTCTCCTCCAAGTGTCGGGGACACTGGAGAAGTCACGGTGCATTGCCTGCGAGGGCTCATTATACGGAGCTACCGGACCGTATAGTGATCCAGGAGCAGGATTGCTAGACGTCAGACATCGGGGATGTCAGAGATATGGACCCGGTGAGACCCCGGGCAGCACGCGTTGCTTAATACCGTGAGATATGACGTCTGGAACGTCAAGCGTCTAGGACGCTAGGCATCGGGGATGCTGGAGATGGAAAAATAATAAATGAATATTACTGGATTGACGAAATAACTCTTGGATTGACTTTTGGAATTTGAAACTATGCTTTGGTTTCCGGGCTAAGGCCCTAATGGTTATTTCAAAATAAATATGGGATTATTGGTTTTTGGTGCATGCATATGATTTTACTAAGGGGCATAAATGTCTTATAAATGTTTTAAACAGACTTGTTTATTTTCGTCCACTCACAGCTTTTGTTTTCAATGCCCTTCAGGTTGATTCCGGATGCAACTGCAGCAGAGACTTGAGCATCGCACACCTCCTCCATCGATCCTTACGCACTCTGGAAGCCCGTTTGGGCAGTGGCAATAGGTTATCCCTTGTCTGACACCTCTTGTTAGACGGGAGCATGGCACATCCCATGGTAATCCTAGGGGGATTGGGATGGGTCGTGTCACGCATGGATTGGGAGTTTCGATAGCAGAGTGTTTCTGAGTCTGGTCTGCACGAGGTTGTGACTGACGCTGCTATCGATGGGCGTGATCGAGTCTTATCAAGTTGGATAGACTCAGGTTGCCGTGACGATTGTGACGATAGGATTCGTCAGTCGTGACGATGATACGAGGTGCGTGAGTGACGCACAGCACGAGCAGTGATTCTAGATTCGACTCAGTGACGGCTGAGTCCGATCACAGAATGAAATGTTGACATTGGGTGTTGGCACACTTGCCATGCTCCAGTGAAAGTGGTTGTTATAAGTGGGACAGAGAGGATCCCGAGTGGCTCAGTGCGAGGTACGAGAGTACTTGGTATGAAGACCAGTTTCCCCAGAGATGGAGATCAGTTTCCTCAGTGATGGAGACCAGTTTCCCAATGATGGAGACCAGTTTCCACAGTGATGGAGACCAATTTCCCCTGTGTTGGAGATCAGTTTCCCTAGTAATGGAGACTAGTTCCCCCAGTACTGCGAGATTGAGTCGCGAGGGTGTACTCAGAAGTCGTAATTTTTGAAGTGAGACGCGAGATCCAGGTATGAATGGATGACGTAAGTGACGTCTTTTGACATAAAGGTGAATGGTCAGATTTGGTGGTATACAGCGAGTTGGTTGCAGATCACAGTAGAAGTCTGTTGTGACTCTTCAGCTGAGCGGTACATTGGATTAGGATGACTTGACATCCTTTTGGATGTGCATATACGGTAGTAAACGGATAGGCGAGTTGGAGGTTACGGACGCGTGGTGGATGTCCGGTTGAGTTGTGGACGTGAGAATGTCCGCGTGATGAGTATTCCGAGGTCACTGAGTGTGACTCTTTAGTAGGTGGTGCTGAGTGTCAGAGGATGACAAGGGATGAACATGGATGTCACCATCTTGGATTTGTCCCTAGGTGGGACGACGATAAACGGTATGACAGCTAGGAGTTCAAGGGGGTGTAAGAACTGAACACCTAGGCTGTGGGTCAATTTGATTGACGTGACGAGTGGATGGTGCTTAGCGTCACAGGATGTGACGAGTGAGTGTCCGAGGTGCTGGATTTGATGTTTGCCTGGTGACGGACGGTTTGGGTCCGGACCATGGTTGGAATGCGGACAATAGTTTGTGGTTGGACGTTGCCAGAGTACAGTCCTTGAGTAGGTCGTGTGACACCCCGATGTTGATGTGATGTGGGTACATCGGAGTATTGTGCACGTTAGATGATGGGATTGACTAAGGTCAATCGGTATGTCGGGTTGAGATGGCCCGAGAGTATGAGTTGGTTGTAGGTTGAATAAAATCCTAGTTGGACATGAGTGGCGATCGGATCAGATCCGATAAGTGAAGGTTTGAAGACTCGAGGTGGGCCTAGATGACAAGTAGTATCGCTGGGTGATGCGAGATACGATACAAGAACTCGAGAGCGAGTCGAGATTAGAGTAACACAGCGGAAGTGCAGTGGAGCCGAGAGTTACCAGCTGGTCACGACGGATGTCAACTGTGAGAGTAATGGATGGATAGTTATCCGATACGTTCGGATCGATGTGGTTGACGGGACTCTCAGAAGAGTCAGTTTTGGGTATAGGAAATTGAGAGAGTAGATTCGTGCGAGTATTTAGAGTCAGTATGGGCATAGGTCTGAGGATGATCTATGAGATGGGATTCGTGCCATTGTGATGGCAGAATTTGTAGGGTGTTGTCCGATCAGATGCTGAGTAGGATGCCAGCTTAGATGTGTTAGCCCTTAGTGAGGATGCGTTTTCAGCCTGACGACTGTCAGAATGTTAGACTGAAAAGCCGTTTAGATGTGAGTCTAATATTGCTGACCTATCAAAGTGAGTGACAGGCGAGATCGACGAGTGTCGACGTGTTGTCTCGAGTGAGACACACGAGTAGACATATAGTTATCGAAATTGAATTGGAGCTTTGAAGGCTCTGTTGATGGTACGTACCGAGGACGATACCGATGTGTACGGTATGTGTGTTTAGACGTGTACTGTTACACGAGTATTCTCGTGTGGGTGCAGTGATCCAAGTCGAGGAATGAGGTTAGATTCCACAGTTCAGTTGTGGAATCGGTTAAATTTGAATTTCGGGGACGAAATTCCTTAAGGGGGGAAGTTTGTGACGACCCGTCCCGAATTAGCGGGATTAATTAAGAGTTAATGACGGATTAGTAAGGCTAATCGGAGATTAGACGAGGATTAGCGGACGTTCGGGCGAAATTACAATTTTGCCCCTAGAATGGGCAAATCGTTGACTTTTTGTTCAGGCACTCAAATGGACATTGGCTGATGACTGTGACGTAGTTCGTGACGTCACGAGTTCATAGATAGGTGGCACACTTGATTCCGACGTCCGAGGAAAAAGTTATGACGTTCGGAAGTTCGAGGGTAATTTGGTAATTTGGGCCAAAAGTTGACTTTTGACCCGGAAGGTCCGATGGACGAGGGCCGAATACCGGTACGTAGATCGAGACAATACGAATTCGTAGACAACGGCACGTCGAGTTCGGATGTTCGACGACGAAGTTACGATTCACGGAAGTACGAAAATACTATTGCACGAATTACGAAATAACTTAACTTTTGGACTTTAGTGGGTCCCAAATATTTTATGGAGGCCCAATGGAGAGTGACAAGTGTCACCCATCCATTGCACAGCCCATACATGTTCATGCATCTTCCCTGTGCATCGATCATTTTGCTTTCTCCCTAAACCCACCAAAACCCGATCTCACCCCCTCCATAAACCAATCCAACCCTTCCATGTGAGCATGCCTGAGTATCCAGAGTGTGATGAGATGACTGAGGAGGTGGCTGGACGGCCAGAACCGCCGTGGACGGTGGCTGGAGGAGACAAAACCGAGAGGTAACTCGGTTTGCCCATTTTCTCGTTTCATTTTCGATTCTTGCATTATGATTAGTTGTGGGTGGTTGGGAGGTGATTAGGGAGTTGCTAGGGAGGTTTTAGGAGGATTGGGAGGCTGGTTCAAGGCGGAGGAGGCAGTGGGAACGACTGGGGAAAACAGGATCCGTGAGGTCCACTTCGAACCAAGGGTTTCAGGTGGTTTTTCATAGGTTTAGGGATTGGGTTAGATAGGGATTGAGAAAAAAGGAATTTTAGAATTGAAATGGAGGCAAACGGACGAAAATTGAGGGAGGAAAAGAGTTGAACCGGTCACGCCGGTCTGAACCGGCCGTCGCAGGGACAGGGATGATCCACAGTAGCCAGCGCGTGGGCCACGCGCAGGCCAGTCCAGGGGCGCGTGCGAGCGCGTGAGGAGGAATTTGGGAATGGTTCCAACATACGACATCATATATTCGATGTAACGTACATTTTGGGACTGGTCTCGCGTTAATCGGACATCGTTTCGATAGGTTTCGGGTTGTCCGAAGGTTTAGGTTCAAGTTTAAAAATAGTTAGGAAATCGGGAAAATTATGGGACTTCATTGAGAGGTTAATGAGGCTATTAATAACCCTCTAAATGAATTTGGACAGGTTTGGGAATCCCGGAGGTGACGTTTGGCCCGGGAAGACGTTATGGCACGCATATCGAGGCGCGACTTCGGACGGTCTGTGAGTGGACCCTTCTCTCGAAATTGATGCATGCATAAATGTTTTATAACTGTTTTAGAATATATTTTGTGATGCCATGAGTGCATTTGTTTGTGATAGCCTAGGATTTACGTTTTTTCACGTATTTCGAGATTTACGGTTTTATACGATGCTTATACGTTCTAGGTTTTCAACGAGGGTTTGATAAATGGATTTCGGATTTAGAAATATAAAATAGGGCACGAGACCCATTTGATTTATGAAATCTCGGACTTGGTGTCCATTTGATTTGATAAGGAATCGGACCTAGGGTCCATTTGAGCCATACGATCGGACCAAGGGTCCATTTGGTTTACGATTCGGGTTTGAGGCCCAGTTAGTAGTACTATCGGGCTTGATGCCCCGTTGATTGATGATATCGGGCCTGAGACCCATTTAGTTGAGATTTCGGGCTTAAGGCCCCGTTGGTTGTGAAATCGGACGTGAGGTCCCATTGAGTCATGGTTCGGGCTTAGGGCCCTGTTGATTGTGAAATCGGGCTTAAGTCCCAGTTCGATTTATGTAATGAGAATTCGGGCATGAGACCCAGTTGAATTGGGGATTTAGGCCGAGGCCTGTGAAAGTGATTTGAATCGGATTCGAGGAATCCTGTTGAAATGAATCGGGTATGAGACCTAGTTGAGAAATGTATTTGAGAAAGAAAGAAAGTAGTTAAAAAGATATGAACCCTCCATATTGATTATATGGTCTCCTTCAGCGTCGACCTGGAGAGTCACGATCCACAGACCAGAGTGGGTATCCCCTTAGGGATCCCGTTCCAGGAGTGGTGGTTACTTATGGTGTTGTGGTCCCGGACCAGATTCCGGAGAGATGTGTGGACTAGATCTAGAGAGAGAGCTCGGACTAGATCCAGTGATTGAGCCTCCCAGATGGAGATTCCTCGGAGAAGACTCGGAGTGAAACCCCGAGTAGTGTGCATACTAGTTTAGAGATTCGATATCGTGACTATATCGGGGATGTGTTCCCTAGGGGCTTTGTGCCCCGAGTTGGCATCTTCTCGGAAGAGCCGCGGATGGGTTATACGTTTGAGTACGTATGAGGTTTTATGAAAGTGATTTGGGGGCGGAGACCCCGTGTTCCGTATTTGATGATTTAAAAAGTGATTTGGGACGGAGACCCCCCGTATTTGAAGTTGTGAAAGGAATTTGGGGCGGAGACCCTGTTTGTGATATTTTGAGAATGGTTTTGGACTGAGACCCACGTGATGTGATTTGGGCTGAGTCCCTATTGATTTGGCCTACGGGTTTTGAATTGTGATTTCGAGTCAAGGACCCAAATGGATTTATGGGTCATGACGGTTTATGGGGCCCGGCATGAACCCTTGAAAGGTTTTGATATGTTTAAAAAATGAATTTTATGAATATTTGATAAATGGTTTTGAATGCATGCGTATGTATTTATGAAGGGCATAAATGTCTTTTTGCGAAAATGTTTTTAAGTGAAATGATTGTTTTTGTCCACTCACAGTTTTTATAGCAGAGACAAGACATCACTCCCTTCTTCCTACGATCCTGACGCACTCTGACCGCTCCGGCGAGGGCTAGAGATGGAATTTTCCCTGGTCTGACACGTGGTGTCAGACGGGATCAGGCGGGTCCCACGTTAATCCCGTGGGATTTGGGACCGGTCCTGACAAGCAACACATCCATCCTGACAAATCATCGGTCATGACATCACAATACTAGCATCCATTCAACCGGTAACTACTACCCAAAGATCTCATCCACTCGTAACTCTACGGCCTTTAGTCGCTGGGACCATAAGAAACTCAATCCTCCTTGGGTCCAATACTACTAACCATGGCATCCAATGTCTAACAGGACCTACGGATAAGTTCATTCCCACTTAACCTTTCTATTCTTACCGTCACCATCAGGCTGATGACGGGATGACGACAACCTAGAGACATCACATTCGACATATGCGCAACATCACAAGAGCAACCTAGTGCTCTGATACCAAACTGACAGGACCCATCCTAATCCCCTTGTATTATCGTACGATGTGCTCTGCTCCCGCCTGACACCACGTACCAGACCAGGGATAAAACCATAACCCGTTCGGCGTTACCAGAGTGCGCAGTGACTTGTGGAGTACGTAGTGGCATGTGATGTCTCGATCTCTACTACAGCCCGCATTCGCGATCAACTTGAAGGATATCAAAAACATTAAAAACTGTGAGTGGACAAAAATAAACAGTTTAAAAAACCATTTAACGAAATGACATTTATACCCTTCACTTAAAAGCATTCATGCATAAGAAAACAAGTATCTCAAATACTTTCTTAAAATCAAATCATTTTGCTTTTCAAATCCATAATCAGTGAAAATTACTTCTCAAATCAATACCAGTGAAAAACATTTGTCACATCTCATATCATCATCAGTCACAATATCCAAGAAACACCTGCACATAAGCTCCAGGACCGCCTTCGTCCGAGCATGTCGCCATGAACATATCACAACCGACGTTCCACATATCGTCGTGAACAATTCAACGATCGATCTCATATATCATAAGCATTCCTGAGTCGATCCTCCCTTGGTTGCTCAACAACAGGCAGTGCATCGTGACCTCTCTGAGGAGGGGACACAGCGCATCCCAGAGGCCGTCGAGAGCTCTCCGGGCAAACATATTCCTACTAGAGTTCCTCTTCGGGGAAACATATTCACGCTGGAGCCGTATCAACCTCAAAGAATGGTTTGAGTGAAAACAGTGTATCAATCAAAGACATTTCCTCAGTAAGGTCTTAGTCCAAAACCAAATTTCAATAGGGCCACAAGCTCGGCATATCATCTCAATAGGGTCACAACCCAAAATATTATCTCAACAAGCCCGAATGTTTTCTCAATAGGGTCACAAACATGAAATATCATTTCAATAGGGTCACAAGCCCGCAATATCATTTCAATAAATCTGACAACCATTTCACTATTCAAAAGTTTATTCAAAATCACCCTTGACTATAATCCAAGTCAAGGTTAATATCCAACTGGGTCTCAAGTCCGAAATAGCATTTCACGCATCTCTGTGAAATCATTCTAAATCGAATATCAATCCTTAGTTTCATGCCTCTCAGTGAAACCATTAAAATCACATAAATCAGACGCACGTAGGATATCCAGCCTAAGCCCAAGTATCATAAAAACAAAAATCTCGAAATACGTGTAATATCACATTTTCTACGAATGCCAAATAATTAACACAAATCATATTTAAAACATAAGCAATCAATGCATCTCAAATCATGTACATAAAACATATAAAACAATTATGCATGCATCATATTTATAAATCAAACGTCCACTCACAGACCATCCATGTTGCGTGCTCACAATCCACGCCATAAGCCACTCTGAGGCTAATTCACAATCTCCGAGATGTCTGGACCTATCCAAATCATACCCAAAGGTCACTATCAACCTATACAAGTCTAAACTATAAACCCTCAAAATTCTCAGAACAGTCAACGTGTCTTGAACATGCTTCCCTATGCTAAAAATCTCTAAATGGCCTATCAAACTATCTCTAATTGAGTTGAAACCACCACTATTGGATTCAAATCATCGAAACCTTTCGAACAAGACCAGTTTCACCTCGAAATTAGTGCCCACACACCGATCAAAGTACGGTCTACGGTGGTCAATGCTAGTCAACTTTAACGTCAGCCTGACAACTCTAACATTTGACAACATGACACATGTCACTCCTTGATTGGTGCCACGTGCCACTGGCAAGTCGGACATCTCTCTGCCACACTACCACGTGGCACCACCCTATTGGTCCCCGTGGTTTGGCAAAGCTAACTTAGACCTGCCACGTCACCCGACAGATCCTAACACCCTCCCACGTGGCACCCTCTCACTATCCCACGTGGTCTGACATGGCTAACGTGGACCTGCCACATCAGCTGCTAACTAAACTGACAATTGGACCCGTGTCACCCTCTAGTCGGCCACGGGGCCTGACAAGGATGACGTGCTACGTCATCATCTTCAACCCTCAGATAGGTTGACCCATTTGACTGTAATGGGTCGTTTAACTCGCAACCCTAACACGACTAGAACTCAGCCGTCCGACCACCATTTTCCTCCATTCTTTCACCCACGTGATCGTCTTCCTCCCAGGGAGGGATATTTGACCTCAAAATAAGAAGAAAATGTATGAATCTCACTTGTCACCAACGATGCTTCATTGACAGGACCCATCCCAACTAGACTTTGATAACCATGCCCGGTTCTGCTCCCGTCTGACAAGTCAACTGAAGTCCCAAAACTACCCCTCAGCACCTGCCAGACAAGGGATAACTGTACTGATTTCTGGTCATGCCTCTGCCTCTCGATCAGCCCCGAACGTTGTGCCACGACCTGGAAGGTCATCAAAATAGGAAAGGTGTGAGTGGACAAAAATAATAGCCTTTGAAAATACATTTCAAATAGACCAGTTTCCCTCCAGTTTATAAAACCATGCATGCGTAGGGTAAAACATATGAATAACAATCACCGGCTTTCCAGCCAAATCACATGAAAAGTATCAAATCCCGACTCTCAAGCCAAACATATGAAAACACTAACCTGGTCATAAAGACCAAAATCCGTACTCAATACCAGTACGCAAAGAATGACCATGCACATCAAACAACACTACTCACAAGTGCACAATCAATCGATCAATTAATCAATCCGCACTACTCACAAGTGCTAACAATCACACAGTCACATCCGCACTACGCGTAGGCCACCTTGGGAACTACACTCAGGCACCATCCGAGTCATGTCCGGGAACTACACACGCACCATCTATACGTATCACATACTCGGGGACTACACTCGCGCAACATCCGAGTCACGTCCAGGAACTGCACTCGCATCATCCAAACATGTACCAGTATCCACAAGCACAAACACAATTCATACAAACAAACACATATCAATCATATCCTTGACTTCAAACCAAGTCAAAATCATTCCCAATAAGGTCTCAAGCCCAAATGCCATTTACACGTAAATCCGTAATATCTCATTTGAAAACATTAAAATAAGCCAGAAATCATCCTTGACTCACCAACTAAGTCAAAATATCATTTTTAAAACCTTTTTGACTCCAGGCCTAGTCCAAAATATCATTTGCACATTTCTCGTAAAATGTGCCCGAAAGACCGATTAAAATAATAATTAAATCACAAATAATCATGCCAAATCACCATGACATCATTGCAAACCAAATCATGCAATCAATCATGTAAAACATTTAACTATGCATGCATAACAGTTTATAAAATAAACGTGCACTCACACACCGACCAAACCGCTCGATTTCTGAGCTGCACGCCTTTCCGTAATTTCTGACTTTTTCCAGGAATCCCAATTCCTGCCCAAAATCATCATTAAGGGTCACTAATGACTCAATGAATGATAGGACCATCCCCGAAGGAACATTGATAACCGTGCCCGGTCCTGCTCCCGTCTAACAAGTCGACTGAAGTTCCCAAATTACCCTCAACACTTGCCAAACAAGGGATAACCATACCTGTGCCCACTCATGCCTCCACCTCTCGAATAGCCTCGATCATCGCGCCACGACTTGGAGGGTCAATAAAAACACAAAGGGTGTGAGTGGACGAAAATAAATCAGTTTATAAAACATGTTACAAAAAGACATTTCTACCCTCCACGTAAAACCAATGCATGCATTCGAAAATCATTTCATAACCCATTTCATTTCCAATATAAGAAAATCGTGTGTGAAAACCAAAATCATTTCTTTTTCTCAACCTTGGCCTTAGCCCGAAAACCATAAACAAGGGGCCTCAGTCCAAAATCATGAATCAAAATCCAAGTACAAGAACATAACCTAAAATCCACAAAACTATATAAACAGGGCCACTGCCCAACACATCTGAAAACATCGAAAATCAACAGTAAATCACAAGTCAATCAATCTGCTGGATCTCAATCACCGAGTCTTCAAACTCACATATATTAGGCCTTCCCGGGATATCAACGAGTCTTTAAATTCAAAACATAATCAATAGGCTTCAGGGGATATCACAATAACCGAGTCTTTAAACTCAAAACATATCAATCAAGGGCCTTCCCCCGTCATCAATCAACTGGGTCTTTAAACCCAAAACCAGATCCAACATTAGTACCGGGTCTTTAAATCCAAACCATCTTTCATTCACAACAAATCCAGAATCCATCGTAGTCCAAATTCCATAACTAAATGCGAGATCACATTTTATCGAAATGGAACTCATGTCCGAATTTCACGGTCAAAACCCAAATCATATCCATCATCCATTTCCAAATCCGAATTGGGAATCATCATTCCGTAAGCCGGCATCCGGAATAATCATTCCGAACCCAAATCAGGAAATTCACTTTCAAGTTTCCGAAATCTGAGATCTCGTTCATCAAAACCACTTTCTAAACTGGGCATCAAGCCCGAAATCACTTTTTCCAAAATTTATTTTAAATCCTGGAAATCAAATCATATTTCAAATCCCAATTCAAATCATCAAAACCATGGTCAAATCACAACATACTCGAAATCTCGTAAAATGTGCAAATCCGTAATAATCTGGAAATACGTGTCAAAACCGTAAATCATACTCACAATCATAATCAAAACATCATCAAAACATGATACGCACAAATCATATAAAATTATCCACCAAACCATCATCAAAGCATAGAAGAAACCATAGCCTCGAAATACGTGCAATTACGTATTGCATATCGAAATACGTGTAAATACGGAAATCGTAATTACCATAAACCATAATCATAATCATAGAAATCATCAATATAGAAATCATCAATAGAAAGCATAGAAAACAATTACGCATGCATTGACTTTGAGAAAGCAAAGTCCACTCACACACCGTCCAAACAGCTCGCTTCCGAGCTGCACATTTTTCCGTAAATTCCGCAAATCATAATTCCTGTCCAAAATCAATATCGAGGGTCACTAACACTTCAACATACCTCATATAATTTTCCCCAATTTTTCCGAGATTTAAATACGTATTTTACACGTATACGAAAACATCGGATACACCGAACTCTATCGAAACGATATCCGATTTCTTTGCAACTAGTGCCAAAATGTTCGTTACATTAAAAGGATCAAGTTTCATGTTGAACTCACCTCGAAATTCGATCCCATGCGCCACCGTGAGTGGCTGCGCGTGAAGCTCATGCGCTAGCTACAGTGCAAGAACTGTTCATCGTTCTCACCCGACTATCTGTTAAACGGGTCGTTCAACCCGCGTGATGACCCGTTTCAATCCTGCTTAATTCCAACTTGTTTTCTGTAATTCAAATGTCCAATAGCATCATCAACACGTGAATTTAAGGTCTGATATATTAATTTCAATTCTAATTACGTCCAACTATCCAACTCGACCCAAATTTGCGAAAACTGTTCATCATTCACTCCCTTCAGTTTTCATCTGTTTCTTTAAATTGATCAATTAGGAAGCATCATAGACTCATTCTAACCATGAATTCAAGCTCAATTTGACTTGAACATACCTTTGTATGATCGAACTCAATTGTGAAAATTCCAAACCGTCGCGGGTCCAGTCCTTGGCCAATACCTCCTCGATTGTTTCCGTTTTTGATCGTGTTCGACTACTCAAAGTCCTAGAAGTCTTAATCGAACCTTAATTTGACTTGGGCTGTCCTACAACTCAGAATTGAATTCTCACTCTCTCAAGGACAAGTTTCGGGGTTTGAGTTTTCCTTTCACCTTTTTCATTATTTTTCTTCCTCTCTCAATCTCAATTCTCTGTTCTCCCTCTCTTAATTCTGTTTCAGCTCTTCTTTTCTCTCAATTGGTAGTTGGGGAGGTCGATCAAGCAAGGTTTTGGCTGGTCTCTGTTCTTCACTTCAAAAACACCAACACAATTTCAATTCTCTTACTGTGCACTTGTTTCAAACACACCAACACACACACACACACACACACACACACACACACACACACACACACACACACACACACACACACACACACACACACACACACACACACACACACACACACACACACACACACTGTGCACTTGCCACCTCTTACTAATTAGTGCCACTAATTGCTTCATCAAAGTGACAGATGTCATTCGGTGGCATACCATGGTATGAATCAGCCCAAATCCCGTCCCATTTCTTAATCAATTGTCCAATTACCCTTTTACCCCTGCTTTGACAATTTACCAAAATGCCCTTCGCACTTCTAGACTCGTAACTAGGTCGTCCGAACTCCGATTGATGTGTGCCGTATGTCTACGGGCTCAACGTCTCGAGACCTACCCAATGGTCTTCGAATTGTGTGGAAAGTTCATGTCATTTGAAAAGTCAACAAATTGCCCCTTTAACCAAATTACCGAATTACCCTTAAACTTCTGAACATCATAACTTTCTCCTCAAATGTCGAAATCGGACGTGCCACCTGTCTATGAACTCGTGACATCTCGAACTACGTCACAGTCATCGGTCAAAGTCCGTTTGAGCGTTCGAACCAAAAGTCAACCATTCGCCCAATTCTAGGGGTGAAATCATCATTTTCTTCCAATTTTCCAAATTTTCCCTTTTTCCGAATTTTCCTGGTCATTACAATGAATATCAAATTAATTTCCCATAATTTTCCAGGAATTAATTACGAATTAAAAACGTAATATAAGCCTTCGGACCCTAGAAACAATATCGAAACGGTGTCCGATTCACTCGAAACCAATGCCAAAATGTTCGTTACATTATATAGAATAAAAGTAATGTTGACCTCACCTTAGGAATCGTGCCCACGCGCCGCCGCAAGTGACTGCGTGTGAGAGCCATGCGCCTGACACTGTTCCCGCTACAGTTGTTTCCTTCACCCGATTAGCCTGCAAACGGGTCCTGTAACCCACGATTCAACCCTATTAGTTCTCAGTCAATTCGACCCCAATTCCTTTGTTTCATTCATCGATTTTCATCTAATCTAACTTAATTAGAGATATGTCTTCTTACTTTCATGAAACCACATGATAAATGGGCCGATTTCTAACTTGATGCCCGATCGGTTATAAGTTCAATTGTAACGAATTTAAGTCCAATTCGTAAATTTAATCGACCATAGAATATCTTAAGGTCATATTAAACGTAAATTCGAAACCAATTTCAAGATCCTTTACCTTGAATCACCTGAACTCAATCCCAAGTTTCTCTCAATTCCGCCATGTCTGTTCGTGGCCTTTCCTGTGTCAATTCTTCTCAAATTTGAGCTGGTTACATTCCAATTGATCCCATAAGACTCAATTGAACCTCAATTTGAATCATCACGGCCTATTACTTTTATTTCAAATTTTGGAAGATTTGAGCTTCCACAGGTTTGGGTCTTCGGGTTTAGTGGTTTATTTTCCTCAATTATCCTCTAATTCTCACTCGTTTTTCTCTGTGGATTCATCCCATCATCTCAGGTTTTATACTTGTCCTCACCCATCAATCAATTTGATGGGAGATTTGAATGAAGGGGTGGGCGTTTTTTTGTAAATCAACAATACCACACCTCTCCAGCTATCACAACATGACCACTAAGCCCTCTCTACATGTGACAGATGTCACCAATAGGACAGATGAGTAAGGAAACATGGCTGAATCAGCCAATTGCAGCCCAATTTATCATTTTACCCTTACCAACAAAATGACCAAAATGCTCCTCGTATTCCTAGGTCCGTAACTTTCACATCCGTACTCTGATTGAAGCATGCTGCTTGTCTACTGATTCAGCGTCCCGAGACCTATCCAACAGTCCTTCCGGAAAGTCCAAACAAGGTCCCGATCAAAAAGTCAACTTTTACCCCCCATAACCAAGGGCAAAATCGTCCTTTCCTTCCAATTTTTTCCAATTTTTCCTTTTTCGAATTTCCAGGTCGTCACATTCATGGCCAAATTTTGAACCATCACCAAAGCCACTCCAATCGTCCAATGTCTCTGATTTTTAACCCTACACACTTGCAAGGACTCAGGGAAGGTAACCAAGGCATCAGTTTCTATCCAAAACGTCCAAAAAACAAATTCCAATTTCAAACTTAAAAAGGGTTTCGGGTTTTACCTAGGTTCACCGCTAGTAACCCCGTCGTGGCTCTGCCGTTTCCTCCATCGTACTCGCAATCTCTCACTCACCCTCTCAATCTCTGTGTCCTCAAACCGGAATGGCATGAAGAGGGGAATGGGTTTGGGGTTTCGGGTAGGATGAATGAAGAAGATGAAATGAAAAGGGGGAGGTGCATGTCATGTGTGGATCAATATTCTTGTCACTCATCTGTTGGTCCCCACAAGATATTTTGGGTCCCACATTAATGCCTAAAAGTCAACTATCTCAGTTTTCGTTCAACCATGAATAGTATTGAAAACCATCCTCAACCCGTAACGTCCCCGTACGATGTTTGATTTCGACATGCCTCTTGTCTATGAACTAGAATCGTCTCTATCTTTGTAATAGACCTCGGTCTACGTGCATTTGACTTTCCAGGTCAAAATTTAACTTTTTCACCCATCTAGGGGCAAAATCATCATATTACCTCGATCATCTGATAATCCTCGTTTAATCCCGATTAATCCTTAATTAATCTCGTAGGTTCGGGACGGGTCGTTACATGTAGTATTATAATAATTTGGGTATATAGATGAATATTTTCATAGTTTGAATATGAATTTGTGAAGATCCCTATAGTTTAAGCGCTTATATGTTATTTTTCTTATTATAAATTTGTATGGTCAATTAAGGTGCTGTCGATTTTTAATGCATGGGCGACTATAGAGGGCAGATTTCAATATCTGAATGCTTCGATTCTTAGGCTTCAATGATTCTGAGTCGGGATTTTTTTATCCTGCCTTCATAGATACCTCTAAGTGGCCTACGTGGTTGAAGGGCCATAACAATGATTAGCTTCCACTTAAGACACCTGGTTAAGAAGCTGAAGAAGGAAAATAAGAAGAGCAAGGGGAAAGGCAAGTCTAAGCTGATTGTTAGGAGTAGAAACCCAAAAATCACTAATCATCTAAAAGACAATTTAGACGGCATTCAAAATTTGTAGTGACTCCATTATTAATTCTTTTTTCGTAAATCAAATTAAAATTAGCTATCAAACAAGTTTGACATAAGATAAGGTCTACAATTTGGCAATATGAAACTTAAATTTGGGTAGGATTTTCGAGCTATATTCTGTGTAATTTGAGATAAGGACTACGGTTTTGATAAATAAATCATGTTCCTAGTAGCCCTTAGATTTTATTAGACGTACTAAATAAGAAAAATAAGTAAAAATGGATGAATATGGCGTTGAGTATGCGCTCTAAGTCGGGTCCTAGTTGCAGAGAATTGGGTCGACCTAGTTAGAGGTTAGGGTGGCTCTAGGCGCATGGGGGCATTGATGTGTGGGGAGCTACTGCCCATCGATCCGCTGACGTATGGTGGCATCCCTCTAATCCCGGTCAACATGACTTTTACTATTTTCAATATTACAAACTTATTGGTGCGAGTTTCAAGTCAATCAAACATTATTTGGGCATAGTTATGTGCGTTCAAAGTGATAGTGTTTTTAATTAGCATACATAACGCATTTCTGTGGCTTTGGGAGTTTAGATATAAATCTCTTATATAACTAAGACATCAAGATAAGACTTAGAAAGAGTCGGGATATCGATATAGGACTAAAAAAAAGTCGAGATGTCGGTACAAGACTCGGGAAGAGTCGAGTTATCGGTTTCAGTCTCAAAAGGAGCCAACATATCAGCTTTCAATATTCATCGGGATTAGTGGGTCTATAACAACTTGTCTAAAAAATTGGGGTAATTTCGTAAATTAATTTGAAAATTGATATATTTACCGTTGTTCTTATTAAGAGCCCAAAAGTCAATTTTACTTTGGGAAAGTTCTCGGAAGTTCTGATTGGATGTTTGCGTGCATCTCGAATGCACGAGTTCGCAGATAGATGACAAGTGAAAAACGAAGACCGTATAATAAAGTTACAGGTCTGAACGTCTAGGGGCATTTTGGTAATTTGGAAAAGAAGGGTATGTTAGTAACTTTCATAGAGCTGCTTCTAATGAGTCAGCTTAGGTTTCTTTTATGGGTGACACTTGTCCCCATCAAGGAGGGACATGATTATCATTTCCCATGGGTTTGTTTGATAAAATTGAGTAAAGAAGTAAAAACAGGGAGATTGTTTTCGAGGGGAAGGAATAATTTTCCTCCTAGACACTTTCTCTCTAGAACTAGGGTGTGGCAGCTTGGAGGGAGTGATATCTTCATGGAACATCTCTAAAGAGGAGAAGAGATGACACTGGGGAAGGAATGAAATTAAGAGAGAAACCATTATTACTCGATTGCAATTCTAGTTTGAGGCATTGACTTACCAAACTAAGATCACCAATGTCAGGACCCACCCCGGTTTCACCCCGAAACCCGAGGTAAATCCTGCTCCCATCTGACACCCCGACACAAAAACAGTCAGACGCAGGAGAAAGCACTCAATAAAAAAAACGAAGTTAGAGTTGACAGAGCATAGTACGAATACAATGAAATAAAAACCAATGACAATTACACGCACGTGGAAGAAAAACTTAAACACTCGGGAATCCTGCTCGTCACTTCTATGCCTCAGACACTGCCTCGACGACAAGACCCCGCGCTAGCTCCACAACCTGGAGGGCAATTTAAAATAGAAGATGTGAGTGGACCATAATAACAGAAAAGTTTCTGAAACCATTTATAAGAAAACCGAGTTTAACCCTCCGTTTTGAAACCACATGCATAACCCAGTTATCAAAACAATAGGATCCAATACTCAGAAAACATCATAAGAAACAGAAACACTATAAAACAGTTATAGAAGTCATAGCGTAGGAATTATAAAACCATATCATAAACCCTGAACGTCAAAATCATCATTTTACGATCAAACCTGCTGGACCTATCCGAGTCTTTAAACTCCCGAGACTTTAAACTCAACAGGCCTCAATAATATCCGAGTCTTTAAACTCAATAGGCCTACGGGGGAAATATCAATATATCCGAGTCTTTAAACTCCCGAGTCTTTAAACTCAATCCGGGCCCACAAATCAATATCCGGGTCTTTAAACCCAATAACCAGATCCAGCAAATCCAATCCAAAACCATTCCCGAATTCACATCCAAACCCGAATCCGAAATCACCGGTCTGATGCCCTTCCGGCATCCAGAACCGTCATTCCGAACTCAAATCTGGAAATTCACTTTTCAACTTAAAACCAAATTCTGCTTTCCGGAATCCGATTATAAAACCGAAAACCCTGATCATTGCAATCACTTTCCAAAATCCCTTTATAATCATTGAAAACCATTTATTGTTTGAAATCCCAAAACCATGTCATCATAATCAGAAATCAAGCCTTTTTTCGTATAATGTGACAAATACCGTATTTTCGCGAAAAACGTGCAATTATGTAAAATCACATCATAAATCCAACAATCATGAAATCACATATATAAAACAAGTATAGAAAACAGTTATGCATGTTTGAGTTTAAGGAAAGGGTCCACTCACAGTACCAAGTCCTCAATCGCGTCCCAAACGTCCTGCACGTTCCTCGGCTTCCTCGGGAAATCCCGATCCTGTCAACAACCACCAAATTACGTCACTAACACGTCCACGAGTATCCACCTAAATTCCCTCAAAAATCCCCGGGTCCTAAACGTAACGAAACGGAACCCTAAACCTTCACCCTCGCGAAACTAAACTCAAACGACGTCCGATTAACCCGAAACCAATTCCAATGGACTCGTCACAACTCCTGGACCAAAAACCATGTTGACCACTTTCCCTAGAACCGCCGCACGCGCCCCCACGCGCCGCCCAAAGTGGCTGCGCGTAGCCCTCACGCGCCAGCTACAGTACCACCGTCAACCTCACGTCGACCTGGTTCACACCAATGCTGCAACTCGGACCGGCGAGACCTGTTCTCTGTCGTCCGGCCACCATTTCACCTCCTTTCTTCACCTCTAGCTTCGTCCAGCCCTACTCTATCCATCCCCGTCCTTGAATCACCGCGATTCAACCCGTAGCTCATCGACCCAAACTCCCCTGTTTGCCTTCCCGGCCACCCAGGTCACCTCCCGTCACGGTGGCAACACCAGACGGTTCCTAGGACCATGCTAAACCTCACCCAACTCACCTGGAACGCCGACTCTATGCCAATCTTCACGACTTTCGGTTTGAAAGTCATAGCTAAAACAGAGCACGCAGAGTACCTGCCGTCGTGCTAACCGCCACCGTATACCCCCGTCACGGCAGCACAACCAAGAGATACCCAGGCCTCCCCTGAGTCACCTAGACCACCCTAGACTTAACGATTCTACCTCTAAGGTTACGACTTCCATTTTGAATTTCTACGGCTAAACATAGCATCGAAATGGGGATGAGGGAATTACCTGCCTTCCGTCACCGTCGTGAGCTCCGCTGGGGCTGGTGGACTCCTCGCACCCCTCACGACACCACCACGATCTCAGTAGCACCGTACACGGCCGCCACCACCACGATTTCTCACAAACTCCCTGATTTCCTTCCTGTTTCCCCCCTGATTTTCCCGTAGGTCTCGACTCCCTCACACACAGCCACCACACCGTCAGCCCCCCTCACTGCTTCCCTCTCACTCCCTGCTCACTCTCACACACTCACAACTCACCAGCACCCTCGATCAACCCTCAATTCTTCCTCACAATCTCCCTCTGTTTCACTCTGGTTGAAGAACACGAACACACACACTTGCACGGGTGCACCCCAATTATTTGGGCCGTGCACACACACAAGAACCCCCTAGAAGCCACTACACACCTGCCACATGTCACCATCCACTTCATCCTCTCCCACATGGCTCAATCCCAGTCGTCCATCTGCCCCTTTCTCTGCATAATTTCCAGAGCACAAAAGACCAAACTGCCCCTCATTTTAACCCAATTTTACACTTTTTCCACTAACTTCCTAGACCCGTAACTCACTCATCGTAAGTCCGATGAATACGTGCTGCCTGTCATCGAACTCAGGACAACGAGATCTACGTAACCATCCTCGGTCAACGTACCAAAACCCGATCATCCAAAAAGTCAACATTTCTGACACGACCCATCCCAATCCCCCCGGGATTACCATGGAATGTGTCATGCTCCCGTCTGACAAGAGGTGTCAGACAAGGGATCACCTATTGCCACTGCCCAACCGAGCTTTCCAGAGTGCGTAAGGATCGATGGAGGAGGTGTATGATGTCCCAGTCTCTGCTGCAGTCGCATCCGGAATCAACCTGAAGGGCATTAAAAACAAAAGCTGTGAGTGGACGAAAATAAACAAGTCTGTTTAAAACATTTATAAGACATTTATGCCCCTCAGTAAAACCATATGCATGCACCAAAACCAAACATTCACATATTTATTTAGAAATAACCATTAGGGCCTTAGCCCGGAAACCAAAGCATAGTTTCAAATCCCAAAAGTCAATCCAAGAGTTATTTCATAAATCCAGTAATATGAACCATAAACATATAATAAAACCATAACCATGATTTTAGCCACTGCACTATACACTCCAATCCGACATCCCTGATGTCTGACGTCCCTGACGTCAATAAGGTCACAATCACAAGGCTACGCGTGCCACTCGGGTCTCAATTTCCGAGTTCAATCCCCGAACCCCATTCGGGTACAGCATCCCCGATGCTTAGCGTTATAGACGCTGGACGTACTAGACGTCCGTGACCTCTCTGGGGTACCTCATCCGGAGGAGACAATATATTATGGAAGGATCTATACAGTGCAGTACCAAATACATTTTATTGATATCCACATGCAAAACATATATGTATACGTAGGTAAAATCCGAACTGATCGTTACGTTTCATCAAACGGGTCTCATGCCCAAATACCGTGAAACGTGCCATAACCGAAATATCATCAAAACCATTTATTGATTCCAGCATGTGAACATATATAAAATGTAAACCAGAAAACATTTATTCAATTCCATTTTAGGGTCTCCGACCCGCAATCACATGTGGAAATCAACTGGGCCCCTGACCCGATTTCACAAGTTAACTGGGCCCCTGGCCCGCTCCACAAGTTAACTGGGCCCCTGGCCCGATTCATAAGTTAACTAGGCCCCTGACCCGATTTCATAGTTTAACTGGGCCCCTGACCCGATTTTACTTTATTTAAGTTCGTAACCGTTTCATGAAATCATATCCAACCATATTTATGGAAATCGGTGCAAATCCAGAAAACCTCGGTTTACGTGCAAATACGTAATTCACCTCGAAATACGTGAAATCATTTTAAATTCACCGATATCCAAAATAAATCATTTAATCATAGTTATAACAATCATGAAACAATTATGCATGCATCGAATTTATAAAACCAATGTCCACTCACAGACCGTTTAACCGAGCGCCTCGATACGCGTGCCATAGGCCTTCCCGGGCCACACCACTATCACCGGGACTCCCAATCCTGTCCAAATCACATTAGAGGATTACTAACCTCATCATTAACATCCTATTCAAGTCCCGTAATTTTCCCGAATTTTTAAGTATTTTTAAACTGGATTTAAAACCTTCGGACATCCCGAACAATATCGAAACGGGATCCGATCGACACGAAACCAACGCTAAAATGTTCGTTACATTGTATAGGACAAAAGTCATGTTGGAAGTTTCCCAAAATTACTTCACATGCGTCCCCATGCGCCGGTTGAACTCCCTGCGCGTGAAACCCACACGCCGGGTACTGTTCACCGTCGTCCAGCCCGAACGTCTGTAAAACGGGTCGCCGTGACCCGCGGGCCAACCCGACTGGTTCTCAGTCATTTCTCCATCATTTTGGACGGGGTTTTCACCTGCAAGATCGTCTGAGTTCAACCAACAGTTCTGTGGAATCAAAAACCAGAAGTAACGTCAAGATCGTACCTCCCCGATCGAGAAGCTCACGGCCAAAACTCCTCCGTCGACTGCACTCAGCTCCGACCACCATTCTCCTTGAAAACGGTCCCTATAGACTCGTCTCATCCTCTGAATCATCATCCTGGTCACTAGATCGACTAAAACGTCGTAAAATCCAAGCTGCCATTTTAGACCCGAGAACAGGTTCACGGGTTCGAGGCTTACCTCGCCGCCGTGGCCACCAGCACGCCCAGTTTGATCCCAGAAACTCCTTCCACCCCTCCAAAACGGTCAAACACCAGTCTACATCGACTTCCAATTTCCTGAGTTTTGGATCCCTCTGTTTTCCCTTCCGCCGTCATCTCCGCCGTCTCCCTCCGTCACCCAGCTCACCACAGTCGTCCCTCCGCCCACACTAATGGTTGATCTCACTCCCAAGCACAAAGGAGATGGGCTGGTGTGAGTGTGTGTTCAAATTCTTCACGGGCAGAGGAAGAATGAAAATGAGGAATAGGAGGTATCAAATGAATAAGGGAATGGACGGTGAGGATGTGCATCAGCACAAATAGATGAAGGGCTGAGATTGAAAGCAGAGATCAGATGGATGGCCCAGATCAAAAGGTGAAAATAAGTGGGAATTCTTTTAATTATTTAAATCCTAATATTTTAATCCAACCCACCAATCCAGATCTGAGTCCAATAAATTAAAGTTAGTGGTCCACATGTCCCACTCAGAATCTCAGACCAATCAGAGAACGCCACGTGTCTCCGCCTCGTAATGCGTGCATAACGAAACCAACTTCCGTGACCCATAACTTCGTCGTCGAATCTCCGATTTCGGCATGCCGCCTGTCATTGGATTCGTATCGACGAGACCTACGTAACGGTTCTTGGCCCTCGGCCATCGGACATCCTGGTCAAAAATTCAACATTTTCCCCCATTTCGTCCAAATTACGAAAATGCCCATGAACTTCCGTACGTCATAACTTTCACCACGAATGTCGGAATCGAACGTGCCACCTGTCTATGAACTCGTGACGTCCCGAACTACGTCACGGTCATCGGTCAAAGTCCATTTGACCATCCGAATTAAAAGTCAACGTTTTGCCCACGCCTAGGGGCAAAACGGTCATTTTGCACAATTCGTCCGAAATGGCCCAACTAATCCCAGATTAGTAAATAACAATGAAATATTATTAAATCCCGATATTCGGGACGGGTCGTTACAGTTTCCCCTTCTTTTAACCAAATTACGGTTATGCCCTCAACCTTCCGAACATCATAACTTCCTCCTCGGATGTCGGAATCAGGCGTGCCACCTGCCTACGGATTCGTGACATCCTAAACTACGTCCTGGTCACTGGTCAACACCCATTTGACCACCCGAACTAAAGTCAACATTTTTGCCCAAGTTAGGGGCAAAATTGTCATTCTAAACTTACGGACCTATCGGGACCACCTAACCACCGATAAACCTCACTAATCCCACCTTAATCACTATCTTAATCCCGGTTCTCGGGATGGGTTGTTACAACCAAGGACTTTGTGGGATCCTTAGGATCAAATCCAAGCCAAAACTTGAAGGTTTGACTCACGGATGAAGCTAGAATTGAGCTTGAAACCAAGCCCAGAATTGTTGAACTTCCGCGAGTTTGAGGTATAATTTGTGGCATTTTGATTATGTAATCTTGTTCCTAGTTATCATATGATGTTTATGGATGTTTTAAACATGATAAATGGTCAAGAAATGTGAGAATTTGCATCAGGGATTATCCGAGTCTGGACTCAGGTCGACCCGACTGAAGCTTAAAGGCGAGTACGTGCACCTTGCAACATTGCAAGCACATGAGGGAGACTCGTTGGCCAGCCACTGGAGCGTGGTGGCGCGTCTGGCATCTCCTCGAAGTCCGATCAACAAGATTTTTTAGCTTTTTCAATTACGGATCCATTAGTATATTTTAGATTAAATTGGATATTATTTTAGGGTACGTTTATATGTTTGAAGTGAAGGTGTTGCTAGTTTCAACACATATCGAACTTCCGAGATTTGAGGATTTGAGTTATGGATTTTATATATGATTAAGTATCTCGATAGGATTCAAGAACAATCGAAATATCAGAACGGGTTCGAGAAGAACCTAGTTATCGATTAGGACTCGGAAAGAGCCTAGATTTCTAGTTCCAAATTTGTCGAAGTCAGTGGGTTGGTGTGAGTGGTGAACTTAGGAGGACGAGTGATATTTTGTTCATATAGTGAAATAATAATTATGATATGTCAATGTACATCCCTTATCTAACAGGTTCTTTAGGTACATTGATTGAGTTGTTAGACGGGAACAGGGACCGAGTATATATATATATATATATATATATATATATCAAAGCTATTTCGGGAAGGGTCTTATCATGGTCAGTGTGGGTGGTGAGCTCAGGAGGGAAAAATTATTAGCTCGTATAACGACACGATGATCCCATGATGTTCGATGTTCATCCCTTGTTTTACATGCCTCTCGTTTTATGTTTTAAAGTCCTAAGGATAATTTAGGTACTTTGGTTGAGTTGTCAAACGAGAGTTGTGCCCTGCATGATTATCAAAGTGATTCCAAGAGGAGTCTTGTCACCTAACTTCTTAATCTCATTGATCGTTAGAGGTTTTATATATTTGCAATTATTTTTGTAATTATTTTTGTAGTATTAGAAATATGTATTTTATTTTATTTTGGTTAGAGAATTTTTAGTAAAACAATAATTATGATTTGATTATAAACTTCTCCAAAAAAAAATATATTTGATTATAAACTTCTCCAAAAAAATATATCAAATTATCTAAGTGAGTAATATTTTCTACAAAACTCAATAACAATTTTGTCACATAATTCTATATAATTATGTTATTTACTATGTAAAAGTTTATTAAAATCAATAACTCTATAAAAGTCGATCACTTCGAAAAACTTTTAAATTATCTATATAAATCTGATTTCTATACACCCCTTTCAACTCTAGTAAAAAAATTATTAGATGGCAGTACACCACCAGCTCGAGCCTTTCAGGACCATCAACCCACGTATCATAAAAAATAATTACGAATGAGCATAAATTTGTTGACATAAAAAATGGATTCGAAAGTAAGCCGTTATTGACATTCCAGTTTGAATTTGACCAAATAAAAGTCACTTATCTTTTAGCGATAAAAATGCATAGAACTTCATATTTTTTCCAAATTGTTTAAGAAATTCCAAATAATTTTTAAAATTTGTAAGAAGAAGATGAAGGGGAGAAAAAGAAAGGGAAGAAGAAGTGTTTAAGTTTTTAATTTTATGTTATATGTTCAAATTTTATCTTCTATTATTTTGTTTATTGTAAAACAAAACTTTAAAGGTAGTTCCAACATATGATACATAAAAAATTAATAGATTATTTAATAAAATAATTAACGGTGAAATTAAATTATTATGTTTTAAAAAATTTAGGGCGGATGAATTTTGAAAAATAAGATATAAGTTAGAAATTTAGTACTAAATATAGGATTCTAAAATGTAATTGATGTTTTTTTTGTCGGCTGTTGTAATAGTTATTAGTTACTCTGAATATGTTATTTTATTTGAAAAAATCTCTCACCTTAATTCCAATTAATTCCAGCATAAACATCATAATTCCTACACTCACTCACGCACAAAGTAAACATTAACAACGAGAGGTCTGACGTGATGTACTGATGTGCAAACAATTAAAATCTTAGAGGTGTTAATGTAGTTTATAAACCTTGAGCGTGATTTTGTAAACACACGAAAATTTTGAAGTTGTTTGTTAGTGTAAATAACTACGTACACTTTACTACACCATTATTCTTAAATAAAAAAATAAAAAAATAAAAAAAAACTATACTACACCTTTAAAGAGAATGATTGAAAATGAAAGAAGACGAAGAAGATTAAAAGGTAATTTTTTAAAGAAAACGTAGAGGGAGAGAGAGAGAAAGAGTATGAATCCAGACAAACAAACAACCAGAGAGCCTCTCTCCTCTCTCCTCTCTCCTCTCTTACTGCCTGGGAGAGAGCGAGAGTCACATGGCATGTGAGCAATCTCCGTGTTCACTCCGTCCACTTGATAAATACCCTTCTTACCTTCCTTACTCAAACTTTTGACTCTCACTCTCTAACCAGCAGGTCTAGCTTCTGAGCTCTCTCTAATGGCAGACCTCAGAACCTAAAACCAAACACCCTTCATTTAGCACCTCAAATTAACTGGGGAAAAAAAATGAAACCCCACAAAACAGTTTCACACTTCTCTCACCCCTTTCTTCTTCTTCTTCACTTGCTCTTTCTCCAAGCCTTGTCTGCAACACCACCTTCATCGTACAGTTACAGAGACACCCAGCAACTCCTCAGCTTCAAATTCTCTCTTCCAAACCCGAAGCCGACCCTTGTCTCCAATTGGCTCCCCAACCAAAACCCATGTGCCTTTTCTGGCGTTTTCTGCAAACAAAGCAGGGTTTCCTCCATAGACCTCAGCTCAAGTCCTTTAGCCACCAATCTCACCCTTGTCTCTACTTTCTTGATGACCCTTGATTCCCTTGAGTCTCTTACTCTCAAATCAACTTCTCTCTCTGGCCCCTTCTCCATCTCCTTCCCTCATAAATCCAAGTGCAGCCCTCTTCTCAGCACCATAGATCTATCTGATAACTCCTTATCAGGCTCAATTTCTGATGTCCCCAACTTGTCTGCTTGCTCCAGCTTGAAATTTCTTAACCTCTCTTCCAACTCTCTTGATTTCTCAAACCACAAAGATTCTAATAATGCCTTGTTCACACTCACCCTCCAGGTTCTTGATCTTTCCCACAACAAGATTTCAGGCCCAAACGTGGTCCCTTGGATCTTATCCAACGGCTGTGGTGACTTGCAGCAACTGGTTTTGAAGGGGAACAAAATCTCGGGGGAGATGGCCAGTGTTTCCAGCTGCAAGAAACTTGAGCACCTGGATTTGTCCTCCAACAATTTCACCATTTCAGTTCCTTCTTTTGGTAATTGCTTGGCTTTGGACCACCTTGATATCTCTGGAAATAAGTTTTCCGGCGACATTGGCCGTGCTATCTCCGCCTGCAGCAGCCTCACGTTCTTGAATCTCTCCGTCAATCACTTTTCTGGCCAAATTCCAGCCTTGCCAACCAACAACTTGAAGTTCCTGTCTCTTGGCGGAAATCAGTTCCAAGGTACAATTCCTTCCAGCTTGTTGAATTCATGTGCAGAGCTTGTGGAGCTCGATCTCTCCACAAATGGCCTTACGGGTATCGTTCCTGATGCACTGACCTCTTGTGCTTCATTGGAGTCTCTGGACGTATCCACCAATAATTTCTCTGGTGAAATACCTGTTGACATTTTAATGAAGCTCACCAACTTAAAAACTGTGTCTCTTTCCTTTAACAATTTCTTCGGGACTCTACCGGATTCTCTTTCGAAGCTTACAAGCTTAGAGACTTTGGATCTCAGCTCTAATAATCTTACTGGTCCAATTCCGTCTGGGCTCTGTGGAGATCCCAGGAACAGCTGGAAGGTATTGTACCTCCAAAACAATCAGTTTACTGGTACCATTCCTCCAACTCTGAGCAACTGTTCTCAGCTTGTTGCTCTGGATTTGAGCTTCAATTATCTCAAGGGCACAATCCCTTCAAGCTTGGGGTCTTTGTCTAAGCTTCGGGACTTGATTATTTGGTTGAATCAGCTGACTGGGGAAATCCCACAAGAGTTGATGAATCTTGGGTCACTTGAGAATCTAATTCTAGACTTCAATGAGTTAACTGGGTCCATTCCTGCTGGACTCAGCAACTGCACTAATTTGAATTGGATTTCGTTGGCAAACAACAAGCTGAGTGGTGTGATTCCTGGGTGGCTTGGGAAGCTGCCGAATCTTGCAATACTAAAGCTCAGTAACAACTCGTTTTATGGAAGCATTCCCCCGGAGCTTGGCGAGTGCAAGAGCTTGATTTGGCTGGATCTGAATACCAATTTGTTGAATGGAACAATCCCCCGTGCACTTTTCAAACAATCTGGGAACATTGCGGTGAATTTTGTTGCTTCGAAAACCTACGTTTATATTAAGAATGATGGAAGCAAGGAGTGTCATGGAGCTGGGAATTTGCTAGAGTTTGCCGGGATCAGAAACGAGCAATTGAACAAAATTTCAACAAGAAACCCTTGTAACTTCACTAGAGTGTACAGAGGTATTCTCCAACCAACGTTTAACCATAATGGATCTATGATTTTCCTTGATCTTTCACATAATTCGTTGTCCGGTGGCATTCCCAAAGAGATTGGTAGTATGTACTATCTGTATATTTTGGATTTGGGGCATAACAACATATCTGGTTCAATACCAGAAGATCTTGGAAAATTGAAAAGCCTCAACATTCTTGATCTCTCTAGCAACAGCCTTGAGGGGAGTATTCCACAGGCTCTTGCTGGCCTTTCCATGCTCAATGAGATTGATCTATCAAATAACTTTTTGTCTGGACTTATTCCTGAGAATGGTCAGTTAGAGACTTTCCCTGCCTACAGATTCATCAACAATTCAGATCTCTGTGGGTATCCTTTGAATCCATGTGGGGGACCTTCTGGGCCAAGTACAAATGCACATCAAAAGTCGCATCGACGACAAGCATCCCTGGCAGGTAGTGTGGCAATGGGGTTACTTTTCTCCCTTTTCTGCATCTTAGGTTTGCTTATTGTCGCCCTTGAGACCAAGAAAAGGAGAAAAAAGAAGGATTCTTCAGGCCTTGATGTTTATATGGACAACAGTCACAACCAAGCAGGGACGGGCATAGGCACTGCCAATGAATGGAAGCTAACTGGTACCCGGGAAGCATTAAGCATCAACCTTGCAACATTTGAAAAGCCCCTACAAAAGCTCACTTTTGCAGATCTTCTTGAGGCCACCAATGGTTTCCACAATGACAGCCTCGTAGGCTCTGGTGGTTTTGGTGATGTATACAAGGCCCAACTTAAAGATGGTAGTGTGGTAGCCATCAAGAAACTAATACATATAAGTGGACAGGGCGATCGTGAGTTCACAGCTGAAATGGAAACAATCGGGAAGATCAAGCACCGGAACCTTGTTCCCCTACTTGGGTACTGCAAAGTAGGAGAAGAAAGGCTTTTGGTTTATGAGTACATGAAGTATGGGAGCTTAGATGATGTTTTACATGAACCGAAGAAAGCTGGAATCAAGCTGAACTGGGCTGCAAGGAGGAAGATTGCCATTGGGTCTGCAAGGGGATTGGCCTTTCTTCACCACAATTGCATCCCACATATCATTCACAGGGATATGAAATCGAGCAATGTGCTGCTTGATGAAAATCTGGAAGCCAGAGTCTCGGATTTTGGAATGGCAAGGCTTATGAGTGCAATGGACACACATTTGAGTGTGAGCACTCTAGCAGGCACACCTGGTTATGTTCCTCCTGAATACTACCAGAGCTTTAGATGTTCGACGAAAGGTGATGTTTATAGTTATGGTGTAGTATTGCTTGAGCTCTTAACAGGAAAACGTCCTACAGATTCAGCGGATTTTGGTGACAATAATCTTGTGGGTTGGGTAAAGCAACATGCTAAGTTGAGAGTAAGTGATGTTTTCGATAAGGAGCTCATGAAAGAGGATGCCACCCTTGAGATTGAGCTTTTACAGCACTTAAAGGTAGCTTGTGCTTGCTTGGATGATAGGCCATGGCGGCGGCCCACAATGATTCAAGTCATGGCAATGTTTAAGGAAATCCAAGCAGGCTCTGGAATCACCGATTCTCAATCAACCATAGCCACCGACAATGGAGGTTTTGGTGGAGTTGAAATGGTAGAGATGAGCATAAAAGAAGTCCCTGAAAGTAAGCAGTAAGTAGCCCTAGGCCTAGCCCTAATTGCGTCGGAATCTTAAAGACAAGAATTCTTTGGAAGAGAAGAAACAAGGTGGAGAATCGATGATCCCCAATTTTGTTTCCCCGTGGTTTACAATTAAGTTCAAATGCTGTGGAGGTGCTGCTGCTGCTGTGTTTCTGTACACCATTTAATGTATGTAATGTAATCTTGTTATTTATACGTACACAAGGTTGGTTGGTTGGATAGTTGGATGTCCTCTCTTTTTTTTTTTTTTTTTTTCTTTTAGCTTGTTATAAAATGTGTATATAAAACACCTTATTCAGTTCAGTTGCTGTCACTTGAACTTCATTTTGCTTCTCATTTTTCTCTGCGACTTGTTGACACACCCAGATCCCAGATCCCAGATCCCAGATCCCAGATCCAGATAATTTAGTTGTCGGGTGGTGACTTATTTGTGACATCGTGAGCTTCTTCACTCCAGATCCCAGATCCCAGATCCAGATAATTTAGGTGTTGGGTGGTGACTTATTTGTGACATCGTGTGAGCTTCTTCACTCCTTGGTGGATGTCCCGTGTTGGATTCCAACCTAAGTGCATAAGTCCATAATTGCGAAGTGGAAGCTCAAAATTGGCGTGCTCTTGAATCTTTCAATCGTCAAACACACATGGATTCAACGTTTCCTGCTTTTTCCCAAATCATAGTTTAATTCATATAATCAAAATTTGTCTCTTTCGTGGACAATGCGAAATGGTGCATCACACGTGCTAGTTGTTATGTGAGATCTTGACTTGGAAGTTGGAACGCACCCCAATGTCCCACCACCCGGTCCCACGTACCATGACGGGTGGCTCCTTAACCCATACATACATACATCAGTAAATAGTAATTCGAGTCCCAATATCATTTCATCTAGCATTGCTGAAGGGTGGCATTGCTGAAAATATCGACAATATCGTTGATATATCGGTAGATATATCAGGAAATTTGATCGGCACGTAAGAGAGGGGAAAAAATTGAGCGAAATATCGATAATTTTCCTTATTTTAAGTCCATCCAAATTTCATGAAAATCAGACGTAAAACCATTGAGTTCTAGTCGGGTCATGCCGCGCGGATCAAAAAATCCGAATCACAGACCCTCGCGAGGTTGAAGATGACTGTTACAGGTGTCTATATGTATATTTTATATATTATTTAGTTGCTTATGTTTACAATTGTGCTTGCCTAGATGAGTTGGTTTGAGCTATTGGGTTTTTTTTTTTCAAATTTGCAAATATATTTGTCAATTTTTTTTTCCAATTTTAAATATATCAATTCTTTCCAATTTTTGAACAAAGATTGATTCTATTTTTTCATCCTTTTTTTCCAATTTTAAATATATTTACTCATTTTATAATTTTTCTTCCATTGAAATTTTTTTATGCTTATTGTTATATTTTTAATTATATTAACATTCAATTATAGTAATTTATTTATATTTATATTTATATTTAAAATTTTATATTATTAGTCATCGGCATAATTCTATTGTATCATATTATTAATCGTATATTTATTATAACAAAGTCATTTTATAGTTTTTATTAGTCCTATATAACCATCATTGTGTACTTAAGTTTTTTTTCCAAAGTTTCATTATAAATTTCCAACTTTTAGATCAAATTTCCATCATTTTTGTTGACCGTAAAAGATATCGATATCGATATTTGGGGCGAGATATCTGTAAAATTGACTAACGATATATCCGTCGATACCGATATTTTAATCCTTATTAGTAATAGATTTCACATATATTATTTTATATCTAAATAAATAGTATGAGTGAGTTATTAAGAATTTTTTAAACAATTAAAAATAATATTGTCTTTTTTATTCTTTTCGCCTCATGTGTCCCTTAGTGTTTGATTTCTTTGGCCTCTTGGGATCTTTATTATATTATGCATATAAAAAATATTATATATGTATACTATATATATATATATTGTATATAGTTACAATTGAATTTTTTCTATAAAATTAAAAAAAAAAAGTATGTATTGTCTAGAGTTCAACGATAGGGATAGAAATTTTTTGATGGGGAGGGGGGGGTGGTGTGAGATGTTGGTGGAAAATCGTATGACATAGGGTTCAATTCTTGAATTTTGGCACAAAATTCAAGAATTTAATCCTAAACTTGCCAAAATTCAAGAATTAAATCCTAAATTATACGAAAATAACCAAATTATTTAATATCAGAAGATGAAAACAATTTAAAATTTAAAAGTATTTTTGAAGAATTATTGCTTTTAATTATCTTACTTTAAATTAGATTAGATACTCATATTACTTTTAAAATGAGCAAGTGAAAAAAAATTATAAATAGGAGTAACATTTTCATAATCCTCAATATAATCTTATAATAAAAAATAAAAATAAAAATTAATGTTGAAATGATGATAGATTTTGATAAGTGGCTTTTAGATTGTTGTTGGACTAGTTTACAATTGGATGTCATTAGTTGTAATTTATATAAAAAACTATGATCTATTTTAAATTATATAGTCTTTCGATTAGTCAAACGACCTATGAGTTTAATTTTTATATATGAAAGTTTTAAAATAAACTTATATGTTATTAATGATCTATAAGTTAATTGCCCTATTTTTAATATAGTGAATGTAGTTCAAATTACATTTTAATATCATATAGTTTGTACCAGTTATATCCATACTTTTAAATCTTACATTTTACTACCTTATATTTTTTAAAACTTTATAATTAACCTTATTGCTACATTAGATTTTCAGTTTTATTTCTGTTAAGTGATGATTTGGACAAAATGAGACCCATATTTAATTTTAAAATGCCAAATAAGCACCATGTGGTATAAAATAATAACATACCTAAAAAGGTTAAATAATAATAAAAGCTAAATAAAATAAAATTTTAAAAAAATAACAACGGGCTGCACCGACTAAAGTCGACACTGATGATTCAGCCAATTGAACGAAATAATTAAAAATTAAATAAAAATTTTATTTCATTAAAGTGTAATTGAACTATCTATTGAACATGGTTGCTCATCAGCTCTGGACACCGATAGGTTTGCTTGCTAGGGAGGTATCCAGCCTAATGTAGGCACTGCAGATCCCTTTGGAGTCCCTCTCTAGTGTGCCCCGATCTGCGAACATGGTTTCTCATCATTTGACACAGGAGGGTCAATGTACACAGGAGCGCGTTGTTTGGGGTCTGATGTTTCCCCCTTAGTTAATGTGTTGACCCAGAAATTCAAAAAAGGGAAATTTGGAAATTTTAGTGAAATGACGATTTTGCCCCTAATTTAAGTGGTTAAAAGTTGACTTTTTGATCGGGATGCTATTTTAACTTTCTGTGAATACCGTTGCGTAGGTCTCAAGATGTTGAGTCCATAGACATGTGGCATGTCGAAATTGGAGTTCGGATGTATGAGTTATGGGTCTAAGAAGTTAGGGGCATTTTCATAATTTGAAGCCCAAGGGCATTTTGGACATTTGTACCTTGAGGGGAAATTTGGTCCTTTTTGTTGAATTGGGTGAGTCAATCTGATTTATTATAGATAGGTGACATGTGTCACCCCAAGTGAGGGATTGCTGGCACCACGTGGAGGCTTTGTGTGTGTGTGCTGGATTAATTGTGTTGTTGTGTGTTGGGGTCGAACACAAACAAGAATCAGAGAACCAAATGCCAAAAACTTCACCCAATTGATCACTCTACCAGCGAACTCAAGAACGAGGAACTGAGAGCGAATTAAGAGTGAAAATACAAAGAAGAAAAAGAGGAGAGAAAAATGGGAGGAACCTATAAAATCGGAAACACACCCCAGCAAATTTGAAAAACTTGGAGAATTCGAATTTGGAATTTTGGAGCATGATTTATGGAACCAAGTTTAGTTTAAGTTTTCTGAGATCCTTGCGAATTAAACCATCACAAAAATTGAGACTAATTGCCTAGGATTGAACCTAGAACGACTCGCGACCCTTTCAAATTTTTGAAGTACAATTCAACTATTTGGAGGTAAGCAATCCTCAAATTGGACCTAGAATCATGTTTATCATGATCCTAAGATGATTTCTAGATGATTAGAATGAAGAAAACAATTGCAATTGAAAGGATTGAGTGATGAACAGTACCTGCGATTCTTTCGAAAGTTTGAGCTTAAATTGGATTAGATTGAGGTAAGTTTTCTTCAAATTGAGATTATAAACCTTTTTTGGGATTAAGGCTATGGAGTTACATGCAATAATTGTGGAAATTGGTGTAGAAATGGTGGATATCAATCCGGGTCATGAAAACGGGTCGAAGGATCCGTTTTGCAGGAGAAACGGGTGAAGGAGACAGTGAACAGTGCCAAGAGCGTGGACTTCACACGCATCCGCTTGTGACGGCGCGTGAGCACGTTTCGCGAGGTACGGTCAACATGTAATTTGATGATTTCGATGTAACGAATATTTTGGCATAGGTTTCGAGTCAATCGGATACCGTTTCGATATAGTTTTGTGTATCTGAAGTGTATATATACGTTTTTAATATGTATTTAAATCCCAGAGAAATTGGGGATTTTAATGTGAGATTTTTTGGGGTGTTAGTGACCCTCAATAATGATTGCTGACAGGATTGATGATTTATGGAAATTACGGAAAAGCGAACAGCTAGGAATTGAGCAGTTTGGATGGTGTGTGAGTGGACTTTGTTTTATAACTGTGATGCATGCATAAATGTTTTAAATGCGTTATCATATGATTTGAGTTGAAATGATTTGAATGATGAATTGATATGCTTGCTTGATTATTTTTTGGATTTAATTATAGGTTTATGGACGATTTTATAGAATTGCGTGAAAATGGTATTCCAGGTGTGAGACCCAATTGGATAATGATTTTGACTTATATTTGGAGTCAAATGTGAATACGTGATTGAATTAATGGTTTTCGGATTTATGAAATGATGTTTTGGGCTTGAAACCCTGTTGGAATTACTTTCGACTCAGAGTGTGAGTCCAGGTGATGTTTTAGTATGATTGATTTGGTGAAATCTAAATTTATGAAATGAGTTATGGACACTGTTTTATAATGGTTTTTTGGAAATTGCTTATGAAAGCTATGTCTCGGGCATAGGCCCTACTGAAATTTTTTGACTCGATTTGAGACATAAATAGTTTTAAAATGAGTTTACTGGATTTGGTGACTGTTCCACATATATCATCCTCTGTAATTTGATAGTCTCCTTTAGACATCGTAGATCATTGAGTAGTCACGATACACTTCCTGGAGATGAGTAGCTTCGAGGGAGGCTCAGTCTCAGGAGTGTGATTCTATGATATCCTTCGGACGTCGAAGATCCTAGAGATGATATCACCAAATCATGGGGATGTACTCAGATGTGAGACTTCCTAGTTTACATGCGTAGCATTGACAATGTGACAGTTACTTGGATATCGAGGATTGGTTATATTTGTGATTTATTGATATTTGTGTCCACATATTTTATATCATGATTTGGTTGGTGAACATGAGTGTTGAAAAAATGTGGGCCATGGAAATAGAGAAACATGTTTTGATTTTACCGGTCCACTGTTTATACTTGATTGATTTCATACGGTTGCTCATGGTTTATGATATGCATGCATGCTTTCTAAACTAAAGGGTATTGAGTTTCCTCGAATGTATTTATAAATGTTTGTTTTTGTCCACTCACACCTTTAATATTTTTATTGACCCTCTAGGCCGTGGTACGTGGATCGGGGATGATCGAGAGGCGAAGGCATGAATGAGAACCAATGCGGTTATCCCTTGTTTGGCAAGTGCTGGGGGTATTTTTGGAACTTTAGTTGACTTGTCAAACGAGAGCAAGACCACGGTTATCAAAGTCCTTATGGGACGGGACCTGTCAAATTGGTATCATAGCATTTGGTTACTAATTTGTGTTGCCACGTCATGCCTCCAAAATGCAAGCCCCGTGCACGGCCCAGTAATGAGACGAGTATACAAGAGTATAAGAGATCTGGGATAGATTTCAGGATGGAATTGACCTTGGATTGGGGGTTGGATGCTATTCATTGCACTCCGTTAAAGGAGGACTTATGTGGGTCCTGAGAGTGAATGAGCCCAGAGGCTAGAAATGTAGCATGAATGGGCAAGTTGGACCTGGGATGAGATGGTTTAGTAAGTTCCTCAGTTGGAATGTGTGTTTGATGGTTTAGTGTGTGATGGGAGATCCTTAATAGGATGTGGTTCACCCAGCGACGTTTGTTAAGAGACCAAGTATGTCGATAGTGGCATTGATAGTGGATATTGGAATTGGACTAAAAAAGAGCCAAGATATTGAAATTGGACTAAAAAAGAGTCAGGATATTGGTTAGGACTCGAGATGAGTCATCGTAATGTATCAGGACTCGAGTAGAGCTGGGAAGGTTTAAATACGATTACGGTTTCACATAGCGAACGAGGGTTCATGTGGAAACCTGAGGTACAAGGAGATTTGGGTTTAGACTCCAGGAGACAGCTCAGTCCAGTGGGACGCCAGTTGGGTCCATTGGGAGATAGAGTTGCAGAGCTAGTTGTACAATGATTTTTTATTCCTGTGGACAGCCTGGTCACATCATGAGAGAGTGTCCACACCGACCAGGTGGTAGTGGTACAAGTCGGGGTGTAGCTGAGTAGGGACCGAGTACGACCTTGAATTCTGATGTGACAGGTGGGAGAGGAGTTAGTAGGGCTCGTGGTGGACCGTGAGGACATGGTCAGACTTTGGGACCACATGCCTGAGTGTTCGCAGTTACTTAATAGGAGGCCCGAGTAGCCCCTGGAGTGGTGACATGTATGCATACTATTTATGGTCATGATGTATGCATTTTGATAGATTCCGGGCTACCCACTCTTTTGTTTCTTGAGGTTATGTATTGTTATTTGGCTATTAAACCCGAAACACAACCCAGGAAATTGGAAAAACTTGGAGAATTCGAATTTGGAATTTTGGAGCGTGATTGATGGAACCATGCTTAGTTTAAGCTTCCTGAGATCCTTGCGAATTAAACCATAACAAAAATTGAGACTAATTTCCTAGGATTGAACCCAGAATGACTCGCGACCCTTTCAAATTTTTGAAGTACAATTCAACTATTTGGAGGTAAGAAATCAACAAATTGGACCTAGAATCATGTTTATCATGATCCTAAGATGATTTTGGGATGATTAAATGAAGAAAACAATTGCAATTGAATAGATTGAGTGATGAACAGTACCTGCGATTCTTTCGAAAGTTTGAGTTTAAATTGGATTAGATTGAGGTAAGTTTTCTTCAAATTGAGATTATAAACCTTTTTGCGAGATTAAGGCTATGGAGTTACATGAATGAATTGTAGAAATTGGTGCAAAAATGGTGGATATCAAACCGGGACATGAAAACGGGTTGAAGGATCCGTTTTGCAAGAGAAACAGGTGAAAGAGACAATGAACAGTGCCTGACACGTGGACTTCACACACACATTTCTCAAGGTACGGTCAACATGTAATTTGATGAGTTCGATGTAACAAACATTTTGGCGCAGGTTTTGAGTCGATTGGATACCGTTTCGATATAGTTTCGTGTATCCAAAGTGTATATATAAGTTTTTAATACGTATTTAAATCCCGAAAAAATTGGGGATTTTAATGTGAGATTGTTTGGGGTGTTAGTGACCCTCGATAATGATTGTTGACATGATTGGTGGTTCATGGAAATTACGGAAAAGCGAACAGCTCAGAATTGAGCAACTTGGACGGTGTATGAGTGGACTTTGTTTTATAACTATGATGCATGCATAAATGTTTTAAATGCTTTCTCGTATGATTTGAGTTGAAATGATTTGAATGATGAATTGATATGCTTGCTTGATGATTTTGTGGATTTAATTATCAGTTTATCGATGATTTTACGGAATTGCATGAAAATGGTATTTCAGGTGTGAGACCCAATTGGATAATGATTTTGACTCAGATTTGGTGTCAAATGTGAATATGTGATTGAATTAATGGTTTTTGGATTTATGAAATGATGTTTTGGGCTTGAGACCCTATTGGAATTACTTTCGACTCAGAGTATGAGTCCAGGTGATGTTTTGGTATGATTGATTTGCTGAAATCTAGATTTATGAAATGAATTCTGGACACTGTTTTATAATGGTTTGTGGAAATTTCTTATGAAAGCTATGTCTTGGGCATAGGCCCTGTTGAAATGTTTTGCCTCGATTTGGAATATAAATAGTTTTAAAATGAGTTTACTGGATTTGATGACTGCTCCACATATACCATCCTCTGTGATTTGATAGTTTACTCCAGAAGTCGTAGATCGTAGAGTAGTCATGATACAATGCCTGGAGATGAGTAGCTCTGAGGGAGGCTCAGTCTCAGGAGTGTGAGATTATGATATCCTCCGGACGTCGTAGATCTTGGAGATGATATCACCCTAGACGTCGTAGATCTTAGGGATGTACTCAGATGTGAGTTTCCCGAGTTTGCACGCGTAGCATTGACAACGTGACAGTTACTTGGATATCGAGGATTGGTTATATTTTTGATTTATTGATATTTGTGTCCAGATATTTTATATCATGATTTGGTTGGTGAACATGAGTGTTGGAAAAATGTGGGCCATGGAAATAGAGAAACATGTTTTTATTTTATCGGTCCACTGTTTATACTTGATTGATTTCATACTATTACTCATGTTTAATGATATGCATGCATGCTTTCTAAACTGGAGGGTAAGATTGAGTTTCCTTGAATGTATTTATAAATGTTTATTTTTGTCCACTCACACCTTTGATGTTTTTATTGACCCTTCAGGCCGTGGCACGTGAATTAGGGACGGCACGTGAACTAGGGACGATCGAGAGGCGGAGACATGAATGGGAACCAGTGCGGTTATCCCTTGTTTGGCAAGTGCTAGGGTTTTTTTTGGAACTTCAGTTGACTTGTCAGACGGTAGCAGGATCAGACACGGTTATCAAAGTCCTTCTGTGACGGGTCTTGTCAGTTAACACCCATATTAGCTGGAGACATTGATGTCTAGTTGATTTCATTTGCTTTTGTGGTGGGGTGGGGGGTTTACTCTTTCTCCCTCATCGGATTTATCCCGAATTAGCTGGGTTCTATGATCAGTGTAATCTTTTTTCTCCTTTGTTCATTGAAGAATCCATGTTGAATTAAAAAAAAAGGACTATCTGCTGAAGTCTGTAATTTTTTTAATTATTTAATCTTTATTTCATTTTATTTAGTATTATTATTATTATTATTATTTAATCTAGTTTAAAGTTTGTTGTTGTTTTATGACACATAGGCACTTTTTAAAATTAAATATAGGTTCTATTTTGTCCAAATCATCATTTAACATAAATTTTATGTTATGACACATAGGCACTTTTTAAAATTAAATATAGGTTCTATTTTGTCCAAATCATCATTTAACATAAATATTATGAAAAAAATCTAACATAGGGGTAATGTTGTAATGTTTTAAAAGTATAAGATGGTAAAATGCAAGACTTGAAATTATGAGTATAGCTTTATTATTTGGTATAAATCATAGAGTAGTAAAAAGTAATTTGCACATGAATATATCTTCGTTAAAGTATATGATTACATAGTTTGAGCTTAGTATGGAAATATATCTTTGTTGATAGATATGGCAAACATAACAAACTTTAAGGTTTTATTCCTTCAAATCAGTAACTCATTTCACTTGCCACTATTTGTGTCTCATCCACTCATGAGACGTTTAATATTTAATCCGTAAATTCTGCCTATGTGATTAGTGATGTGGCCCAATGATAGAGTCCATATGGAAGAAACATAGTGCCACTTCAATGTTTTCAGTCGAATCCTACATCTCTCGTTTATTTTCACTCTTTGTTTCCTCTATTTTATATTCAGGAACTTAGAACATATCTAGCGGTAAATACAAGGGCAATGAGCCAAAAGCAAGGCCTAGTTCCTCTCTCTAACATTGTTCATATCTTTTTCCCGAGATTTTTTTTTTGTTCTATTGGGGAGGGGTAAGGGGCAAGTATTCTAATTTTTTGTAAATTATTTTCTTAAAGATAGTAAAGCAGAAACCTTAAATAATATATCTAAAATATCATTTAATTCCACTTTATCTTATTTAACTTATTTGGCTATAAAAAAATAATTAAACATTATGACAACAAAAAACCTTCACTTTATCAAAATTAAATTACATTAAAAATTGTGAAAGTATAATAAAAAGTAGAACCATTCATTTAAATTGATAAATAAAACCAACTAGGGAGGATGGATGAACCAATCTTGATCATTTTGAGGTTGATACTCATATTCATGACTCTTATGATAGTTACCACTAAGATTGCTTCCTTGTCCATTTGTGATTACCAATTGCTCATTTCTCCAGTATCTTTGTTTGTTTAGACTTATCTTTTCACTATCATTCTCAATAATTATATCCTCATGTTCTATATGTATCTGTTCCTCTACGCAATTCTGATGATTGTTCAAATGCCACCGCCCCTGTAACGCCCCAGACATTCGGAAAATGTAATATTGTAAAATATTGAATAAAATGACGTTTTTTACCCCTGTGATTCGTGTGGTCAATTTGTTGACTTTTTGATTTGGAGGTCGAACGGACGTTGAACGATGACCGTGACGCAGGTCGGGACGTCACGAGTTCATAGACAGGTGGCACGTCTGATTCAGACGCTCGAGGTGGAAGTTATGATGTTCGGAAGTTCAAGGGCATTATCGTAATTTGGACGTTATAAGGGAAAAAGTTGACTTTTTGTTTGACGATTGGTTTTCACATGACTCGAAGACCGTTAGATTCGTCTCAATGCCCAGAGTACAACGACAGGCGGCACGCGTGAAACGGACATCGGGTGACCGAGTCACGGGTCACGGAAGTTGGAGGGCATTTTGGTAGTTATTGCACAGAGGGGCATTTTGGTCATTTCACGGCGGTTACTGTAGCACCACCGTGAAAAACAGAGCACACGGCCATGTCGTGGTGTTTTGTGCGTGCATTTGTTTATGGCTTAGTGGACTGATGTGTGGGCTTTGTTTAAGTGAATAGAGGAAGTGGGAAGCACAGCATGGGAGGTTTGATCAGAGCTCAGAGCACGGCTGGGATTTAAAAATGGCCATGGAGTCTGTGCTTGCGAGAAACCCATTTTCAGAGACCACAGTTGGTTTCCCACGAGTTGATGGCCACACTGATCGATCAACCGTGTAAGAGAGTGAGGAAAGGATTCATTTGGGTCATTTTGTGCATCAATGTGAAGGCTGAGGTTGAGAGAAACCGTGAGAAAACATTTTCGAGTTTTTGGGGGGAAAAACTCAGAGTTCAACTTCTACGGGTTTTGGAACCAATCCAGTCACTGAGGAAGCTTTCTGGGAGCGACAGAAACACAACCGTGCAAGTGACCAAGAGAATTGAGCAAGGATTGCTCAGGAGCTCAAGTTCCAGTTCAGAGAGGAACCAGTTGGAAGGAAAAATCAAATTTAATTCCCGAGGCTTGTTGAACGAAACCAAGGGTCGTGTTAGACTTCTGGGGTCATTACGAGCACAACCGTGCAAAAATCGAAGGAGGAGGAGGACTGGTTGGCCGGGAACCTGAGTATCAGTTTCAGAGGAAATCCAGTGTTGAGGACGACGACTTCCAGGTAACGGCGAGTTCAATTGATTGTTCCATTGTGTTCGTATAGGTCCTAGCATACTCCCTGTGAGGTTAATTGGAGAATGGAACCGCGTAGGGTGAGTTCTAGACGTCGACTAGTTCGACTGTTCGAGTCTGGGTTGGATCGATTTAGTGTTAGTCGAGAGTAATCGTTAATGCAGACCTAAAATTTATGGATTAGAGAAGATGTTAGGATTGAAAACGGGAGGAATTGATTGAGAATTGAAGGTTAACTGATTGGGTTGAACCGCGGGTATCAGACCCGTTTATCAGTCTATTCGGGTAAGGAAGAAGGTACTGTAACTTGGCGCGTGGCCTTCACGCGCAGCCACTTTGGGCGGCGCGTGACGGCGTGTGTGATGTCATCTCCGATCACGGTCAACATGAGATTTAATCCTTTCAGTCTAATTAACATTTTATCTTTAGAGTTCGAGTCGATCGGGAGTCGTTCGGGATAATTTCGGGAGTTCGGAAGTTTAGGTCCTTAAGGTTAATTTCGCGGAAAAATCCGGAAAAATTAGGAAAAATCCTACGAGTTATTTTGGGATGATTGTAACCCTCCTTGTACGTTTTTACAGGTCCGGACATTTCCGAAGCTACTGAGGAGCGCACGGGGCGTGATTGACGCGTCCTAAAACCGTGAGTGGACTTTTGATTTCGAAACTGTGCATGCATGAATATTTTACCTGTTTATTTTGAGCTTTCACATATGATTTTATGATGATGATATGATATTTCGGTTTTACGTGATTTCACGCTTTTCGAGATATTCATCGTATTTTACGCATTTCGAGGTTATGGTTTTCGCTTATGCATGAATGATGTTTTCATGAAGTATCTGGATATGATTATGCATGTTACGGATTTACGATGCTTTGATTATAATTGTGAAGTGATTTCGGAAATTTCATGTTTTGGAATTTTGCATGTGAATTCGGACATGAGTCCTGTTATGACAATATATGATTCTGGAATGATTTGGAAAAACGGATTATGATGAATCCTGGTTTATTGTATTCTTAAATGGTTTTGAGTTTAAAGACCCGGTTGATTGTTGGATCTGATTTTGGGTTTAAAGACCCGGTTTATTGATGACGGGGGCGGGCCCGAAAATTGGGTTTAAAGACCCGGATTGAGTTTAAAGACTCGAGAGTTTAAAGACTCGTGAGTTTAAAGACTCGGTTATTGTGATACCCCCGAGGCCTATTGATCTTGTTTTGATTTTAAAGACTCGTTGATATCCCGGGAAGGCCTGATATTGAGTTAAAGACTCGGATGGATCCAACGGCTTAATTGTGATTATTGATTCACTTTTTATTTGATTGGTGCAATTGATGTTTCAAAATGACGGTTTCTGGATTCTGGTAATATTATATTATTTCACATGAGTTATGACGGTTTCCTGTAATGTTTTCCATGTGTTCGGAAAAAGTGTTTTCGAATGTTTAATACGCGTTTTCAAATGTTTGGTTATGCATGCGTGTTGTAAAACTGGAGGGCGAACCCCGATTTCCTTAAACTGTTTTCTGAAACCTTTGTTTCGGTCCACTCACACTTTGTTGTTTTAACTACCCTCCAGGTCGTGGTACAAGTTCGGGGGCTAGCGCTGAGGCAGAGGCAGAGGCATAAAGTTTTCCGTTGCGGAGTAGTTAGTTCACAGAGTAGAATTTGTTCTTTAACCTGTTTTGTAATATTATGCTCTGTGAAACTATGAACTTGATGTCCAGTCGGATGTATTTGTTTAATCTCCCTGGTCTGACAATGGGTGTGATGTAATGTTATTTGGTTTTCCGGTCTTTTGGGTTTCGATTATCAGACGGGAGCAGGATGCTTCCCGATTATCGAGGCGATAATCGGGGTGGGTCCTGTCAATTGGTATCAGAGCATAGGTTTACGGTTCGTGTCTGTCACTTGGGTATGCCTCGATTATTGTACTAACTTATGCCTCTTTTAGAGAAGTCGACGATCGGCCATGCCTCCGCGACGTGAACCCCCTCCACGACCTGACGTTGATGCCGAGAGTGCTTCGATCGAGCGAGCCCAGCATCTTGGGGCTACGGTGTTTAGTGGTGGAGCGGATCCCGAGGATGCCCACCGTTGGATTTCCCGGTTTGAGCGGATTTTTGCTGTGATGCACTGTCCTCCTCGGGAGCGAGTTGTGTTGGCCACCTTTTTACTTGATGGATCTGCTTATGAGTGGTGGTATACTCTGGAGTTGTCGGGATGGGATGCCCGTACAGTGACTTGGGAGACTTTTCGTGAACGGTTTTTGGAGCAGTACTATCCCCATTCATTCCGTGATGCTAGGGAGACCGAGTTTCTGCAGCTCCAACAGGGGAGCATGTCCGTAGCTGAGTATGAGCAGAAATTTCAGATGCTAGCCCGTTTTGCTCCTACCTTTGTGTCTACTGAGGCTGAGAAATGTCGTAGGTTTGAGCTTGGCCTACGGGGTAAGATACGGGCCATTGTGACGGCCGGAGCTTTTACTACTCTCAGGGAGTTGTCAGATGCAGCAGTGCGGGTTGAGGCCAGCCTCCCGACACGTTCACAGTACTCTAGTGGTGGACAACGTCGAGAGCGTTCTTATCCTGGATCGTATGGTCAGAGTGCCCCGAAGAAGGGACGATATGGTGGAGCCTCATCTGCAGGCAATGATCGTTATTGCTGGCCTGGTAACTTTCAGAGTCCTGGATTCAGAGCGCCTAGGGCGCAGACTACTCCGCAGGCGAGCGCGACTTCGGTTGCTTCCACAGGACGGCAGAGTGGTGGTTTTGCTCGCGATGCTTCCAGTGTTATCTGTTTCTTCTGTGGCGAGCGGGGCCACTATCGGAGGGAGTGTCCATCTCTGCCACAAGGTGGTGGCGCAGGTCGGGGTGGAGAAGAGCAGGGACGGAACACAGGTGCAGTTTCTGGGACTGGGAGTACTAGAGGAGGTGGTGCTGGAGCGGCTAATGGACAGAGGGGCCGGGGCCGTGGGCGAGCAACTGGACCACAGGCCCGAGTTTTTGCTGTTACGCAGCAGGAGGCCAGGGCAGCACCTGGTGTTGTGACAAGTACACTCACGATCTTTGGACATGATGTTTGTGCTTTAATTGATCCCGGAGCTACTCATTCGTTCATATCGCGGGATTGTGAGTTATTGGCGGGTAGAGAGGTGTCCGCACTGGACTGTGACATGGGTGTGAGTACGCCCGCCAGAGATGTGTTTGTGGTAAATCAAGTGTTGCGGGGGTGTCCCGTAATGGTAGGTGATGTTGGTTTGGTAGCAGATTTGATACTCTTGGACTTGCATGACTTTGATGTCATTTTGGGTATGGATTGGTTGACGCTCCATCATGCTTCTATCGAATGTGTCGATAAGAAGGTTACTTTTCGGAGCCCGGGGTTACCGGAAACCACCTTTCAGGGAATACTGCGAGCAACTCCTGTCGGAGTAATTTCAGCCCTGAAGGCAAGTAAGTTGTTGAGGAAAGGGTGCCAGGGATACTTAGCTCGAGTGATGGACTCACGAGCTGCACCGTTGAGGGTGGAGGATATACCGATAGTACGGGAGTTCCCGGATGTCTTTCCGGAGGATCAACCGGGATTGCCACCTCATCGAGATGTCGAGTTCACTATTGATCTAGTTCCAGGTACGCAACCTATCTCTCAGACTCCGTATCGTATGGCGCCAGCTGAGTTGAAAGAACTGAAGGCGCAGTTACAAGAATTACTTGAGATAGGGTTTATTCGACCGAGTGTATCCCCCTGGGGAGCCCCGGTGTTGTTTGTGAGGAAAAAAGATGGGAGTTTTAGACTCTGCATCGATTACAGGCAACTGAATAAAGTAACAGTCAGGAACAAATACCCGTTGCCTCGGATCGATGATTTGTTCGATCAGCTGCGAGGAGCGCAGTACTTCTCCAAAATCGACCTTCGTTCTGGGTATCATCAGTTGCGGGTTAAGGATGAGGATGTACCCAAGACAGCCTTTAGGACCCGATATGGTCATTATGAGTTCCTTGTAATGCCATTTGGTTTGACCAACGCACCCGCATCGTTTATGGATTTGATGAACCGAGTGTTGTAGCCATACTTGGATCGCTTTGTCATCGTGTTCATTGACGATATCCTAGTCTACTCGAGGAGTGCGGAAGCGCACGAGGAGCACTTAAGGATGGTGCTGGGTACCTTGAGGGAAAACGAGTTGTATGCGAAGCTCAGCAAGTGTCAGTTTTGGTTGACGAGCGTGAGTTTCTTGGGGCATGTGATCTCAACTGACAGGATCAGTGTGGATTCTCAGAAAATTGAGGCAGTGGCGAAGTGGGAACAACCGAGGACCGTCACTGAAGTCAGAAGTTTCTTGGATTTGGCTGGTTACTACAGGAGGTTTGTAGAGGGTTTCTCTACCATTGCTGCCCAGTTGACGCGACTGACGAGGAAGGGAGTCAAGTTTTTTTGGGATGACGATTGTGAGAGCAGTTTTCGGGAGTTAAAGGAAAGGTTGACATCTGCTCCTATACTGACCCTTCCTGACGACAGTGGGGAATTCGAGGTGTACAGTGATGCATCCTTACAGGGTTTGGGATGTGTGCTAATGCAGCATGGGAAAGTGATTGCCTATGCTTCGCGCCAGTTGAAGCCGCATGAGCGCAATTATCCGACGCACGACTTGGAATTAGCTGCTGTCGTGCATGCGTTGAAATTTTGGAGACATCACTTGTATGGTGCGACTTGCAGAATGTTCGCGGATCACAAAAGCTTAAAGTATTTGTTCACTCAGAAGGAGTTAAATGTGAGGCAGCGACGATGGCTAGAGCTAATTAAGGACTATGATTGCACAATTGAGTACCACCCGGGAAAAGCCAATGTGGTGGCTGATGCTCTAAGCCGGAAGTCAACGCATTCTGTAGCACATCTACGGACGGTTCAATTGCCACTTTTGGTTGAACTCCGAAAGACGAGCATTGATTTGGGTTTGGATGGCCAAGGTGTCTTGCTGGCTAATTTTCATGTGAGACCACTTTTGATCGATCGGATCGTTGAGGCTCAATCTCAAGATCCTGTCTCGTGCGTACTTCGGATTGAAGTGGAAGCCAGTGTGCGGCAGGATTTCACAGTCAGGGAGGATGGAGCTTTGCTAAAAGAAGGGCGGTTGTGTGTGCCAGACATTGAGGCACTGAAGAAGGAGATCTTGGACGAAGCTCATAGTTCGGCCTACGCGATGCATCCTGGTGGGACCAATATGTATAGTACCTTGCGAGAACATTATTGGTGGCCGGGTATGAAATGAGAGATTGATGAGTTTGTCAGCAGGTGTCTGATTTGTCAGCAAGTGAAGGCTGAGAGACAACGACCTTATGGAGCCTTGCAACCACTACCTATCCTGGAATGGAAATGGGATCACATAACGATGGATTTTGTGTTTGGACTTCCTAGGACACCCAGAGGTCACGATGGAGTTTGGGTGATTGTGGACAGGCTTACGAAATCAGCTCATTTCTTGCCGGTGCGAGAGAACTTCAGGATGACACAGTTGGCTCAGTTGTTTATCGATGAGATCATCCGGTTGCACGGTACTCCGGAATCCATAGTTTCTGACAGAGACCCGAGGTTTACTTCTCGGTTTTGGCAAAGTCTACATGAGGCTTTTGGGACGAAACTTCGTTTCAGTACTGCATTTCATCCTCAGACTGACGGCCAGTCTGAGCGGACCATCCCGATATTGGAGGATATGATGCGAGCCTGCGTTTTGAAATTTCAAGACACTGGGGAATCACATCTAGCCTTGATGTAATTTGCCTACAATAACTGCTATCAGGCGAGCATTGGGATGGCTCCTTATGAAGCCTTGTACGGACGGCAGTGTAGAACCCCGTTGTGTTGGACGGATGCGGGTGAAAGGAAACTGACTAAATCTGAATTGGTGGAATTGACAACCGAGAAGGTCAAACTCATTAGAGATAGGCTCAAGGCAGCCCAAGACAGACAAAAGAGCTATGTGGACCATCGGATTAGAGATCTTGAGTTTGCGGTCGGAGATCGGGTATTTTTGAAACTGTCCCCTTGGAAGGGTGTAGTGAGATTCGGCAGGCGAGGAAAGTTGAGCCCTCGTTATATCGGACCGTATGAGATTACCGAGAGGATTGGCCAGGTGGCCTACAGGTTAGCACTACCGCCAGAACTTTCGAGGGTCCACGATGTTTTTCATGTGTCGATGTTGCGGAAATATGTGTTTGACGCATCTCATGTACTAGAGGAACAACCCATTGAACTCCGAGAGGACTTGAGCTTTGAAGAACAGCCGGTGCAGATTTTGGACCGAAAGGATAAGGTGCTACGTCGGAAGACCGTTCCAGTAGTAAAGGTTCTCTGGAGGAACCAGAATGTGGAGGAAGCCACATGGGAACCCGAGGCGCAGATGCGAGAACAGTTCCCCTATTTGTTTCCTTGAAATTTCGGGACGAAATTTCTTAAGGGGGGGAGATTGTAATGCCCCGGAGATTCGGAAAATGTAATATTGTAAAATATTGAATAAAATGACATTTTTTACCCCTGTGATTCGTGTGGTCAATTTGTTGACTTTTTGATTTGGAGGTCGAACGGATGTTGAACGATGACCGTGACGTAGTTCGGAACGTCACGAGTTCATAGACAGATGACACGTCTGATTCGGACGCTCGAGGTGGAAGTTATGATGTTTGGAAGTTCAGGGGCATTATCGTAATTTGGACGTTATAAGGGAAAAAGTTGACTTTTTGTTTGACGATTGGTTTTCACATGACTCGAAGACCGTTAGATTCGTCTCGATGCCCCGAGTACAACGACAGACAGCACGCGTGAAACGGACATCGGGTGACCGAGTTACGGGTCACGAAAGTTGGAGGGCATTTTGGTAATTATTGCACAGAGGGGCATTTTGGTCATTTCACGGCGGTTACTGTAGCACCACCGTGAAAAACAGAGCACACGACCATGCCGTGGTGTTTTGTGCGTGCATTTGTTTATGGCTTAGTGGACTGATGAGTGGGCTTTGTTTAAGTGAATTGAGGAAGTGGGAAGCACAGCATGGGAGGTTTGATCAGAGCTCAGAGCACGGCTGGGATTTAAAAATGGCCATGGAGTCTGTGCTTGCGGGAAACCCATTTTCAGAGACCACAGTTGGTCTCCCACGAGTTTTTGGTCACACTGATCGATCAACCGTGTAAGAGAGTGAGGAGAGGATTCATTTGGATCATTTTGTGCATCAGTGTGAAGGCTGAGGTTGAGAGAAACCGTGAGAAAACATTTTCGGGTTTTTGGGGGGAAAAACTCAGAGTTCAACTTCTATGGGTTTTGGGACCAATCCACTCACTGAGGAAGCTTTCTGGGAGCGACAGAAACACAACCGTGCAAGTGACCAAGAGAATTGAGCAAGGATTGCTTAGGAGCTCAAGTTCCAGTTCAGAGAGGAACCAGTTGGAGGGAAAAATCAAATTTAATTCCTGAGGCTTGTTGAACGAAACCAAGGGTCGTGTTAGACTTCTGGGGTCATTACGAGCACAACCGTGCAAAAATCGAAGGAGAAGGAGGACTGATTGGCCGGGAACTTGAGTTTCAGTTTCTGAGGAAATCCAGTGTTGAGGACGACGACTTCCAGGTAACGGCGAGTTCAATTGATTGTTCCATTGTGTTCGTCTAGGTCCTAGCATACTCCCTGTGAGGTTAATTGGAGAATGGAACCGCGTAGGGTGAGTTCCAGACGTCGACTAGTTCGACTGTTCGAGTCTGGGTTGGATCGATTTAGTGTTAGTCGAGAGTAATCGTTAATGCAGACCTAAAATTTATGGATTAGAGAAGATGTTAGGATTGAAAACGGGAGGAATTGATTGAGAATTGAAGGTTAACTGATCGGGTTGAACCGCGGGTATCTGACCCGTTTATCAGTCTATTCGGGTAAGGAAGAAGGTACTGTAGCTTGGCGCGTGGCCTTCACGCGCAGCCACTTTGGGCGGCGCGTGATGGCGCGTGTGATGTCATCTCCGATCACGGTCAACATGAGATTTAATACTTTCAGTCTAATTAACATTTTATCTTTAGAGTTTGAGTCGATCGGGAGTCGTTCGGGATATTTTCGGGCGTTCGGAAGTTTAGGTCCTTAAGGTTAATTTCGCGGAAAAATCCGGAAAAATTAGGAAAAATCCTACGAGTTATTTTGGGATGATTGTAACCCTCCTTGTACGTTTTTACAGGCCCGGACATTTCCGAAGCTACTGAGGAGCGCACGGGGCGCGATTGACGCGTCCTAAAACCGTGAGTGGACTTTTGATTTCGAAACTGTGCATGCATGACTATTTTACCTGTTTATTTAGAGCTTTCACATATGATTTTATGATGATGATATGATATTTCGGTTTTACGTGATTTCACGCTTTTCGAGATATTCATCGTATTTTACGCATTTCGAGGTTACGGTTTTCGCTTATGCATGAATGATGTTTTCATGAAGTATCTGGATATGATTATGCATATTACGGATTTACGATGTTTTGATTATAATTGTGAAGTGATTTCGGAAATTTCATGTTTTGGAATTTTGCATGTGAATTCGGACATGAGTCCTGTTATGACAATATATGATTCTGGAATGATTTGGAAAAACGGATTATGATGAATCCTGGTTTATTGTATTCTTAAATGGTTTTGAGTTTAAAGATCCGGTTGATTGTTGGATCTGGTTTTGGGTTTAAAGACCCGGTTTATTGATGACGGGGGAGGGCCCGAAAATTGGGTTTAAAGACCCGGATTGAGTTTAAAGACTTGTGAGTTTAAAGACTCGGTTATTGTGATACCCCAGAGGCCTATTGATCATGTTTTGAGTTTAAAGACTCGTTGATATCCCGGGAAGGCCTGATATTGAGTTTAAAGACTCGGATGGATCCAACGGCTTAATTGTGATTATTGATTCACTTTTTATTTGATTGGTGCAATTGATGTTTCAAAATGACGGTTTCTGGATTCTGGTAATATTATATTATTTCACATGAGTTATGACGGTTTCCTGTAATGTTTTCCATGTGTTCCGAAAAAGTGTTTTCGAATGTTTAATACGCGTTTTCGAATGTTTGGTTATGCATGCGTGTTGCAAAACTGGAGGGCGAACCCCGATTTCCTTAAACTGTTTTCTGTAAACCTTTGTTTCGGTTCACTCACACTTTATTGTTTTAACTACCCTCCAGGTCGTGGTACAAGTTCGGGGGCTAGCGCCGAGGCAGAGGCAGAGGCATAAAGTTTTCCGTTGCGGAGTAGTTAGTTCACAGAGTAGGATTTGTTCTTTAACCTGTTTTGTAATATTATGCTCTGTGAAACTATGGACTTGATGTCCAGTCGGATGTATTTGTTTAATCTCCCTGGTCTGACAATAGGTGTGATGTAATGTTATTTGGTTTTCCGGTTCTTTTGGTTTCGATTGTCAGACGGGAGCATGATGCTTCCCGATTATCGAGGCGATAATCGGGGTGGGTACTGTCAGCCCCTTTGTATAATCTTCATCTCTTTTCTTCCTTATTTTCGGCTCTTCCAAGTTTCGTATCGCAATGGCATCCATGACAGCATAAAATCAACTATTATCAACATTATGTGACCATTTCTTTCTCTGAACTTCTTTTGATTGCTCCATTCCCAGAGGCCTTACAGAGAAACCTACATTGGCTTCAGGATTTGCTAATTCCCCATCTTCAGAAGTTTTACTTACTTCAAACTCTATGCGAGGTGAATTTTTGAAATACTCGCTATGTTTGCATATCTTCCAACAATGAAGAAACATAAATTGTGAATTCATTCTTTCTTTATAATAAACTTGTGCTTGTATCATCTAAAAAAAGATTGAAAAATCAATTAATCAATTAAAAATAAATAAATTGTGCGGAAACGAGCACTCCTCTCGTCTCCCAATCACAACTCTCCCCGAATCGGGAGTTCCAACCATGTTGGAAACAGACATGCTCCCAATGAGATGTCAAATCCAACCACTGGACTGCCCACGCCCATACCTCACTTGGGCCACCACGTGTCCAAAATCAATTCATTACTCGGACCTCACGTCCGCCAATAATCATTTATGCACATACCCTGATTCCGAACGGAATATCCACAACTCTGCCTGGATGTGCATACCCAACTGCCTTCGTCTCACATCTCAACCTTTACAGGTTCAATCCTCAGTTTCCATGTGATTCACAATCACAAAATCCCACATCAATACCACGAATGGTTTTCCTCGACTTTTCCAATTTCAATACTTCCTTGCACCCTCTGAGGATATTAGAGGTAAACAATCTTACCAATCTCGGAGTTGACAACAACTCCCAAAATCCACTGATTCTCATGACGTAGGGAACATCGTCCCTAGATTCCTCAAGTCTCAAACATACCTTTTTATCCATTCATCACTTGTCATCATAAATCTGTTGGGACTTATCCCAACACGACACAACCTCCACTGGATCCCATCCAGTCCAAGACTCAATCACCACTGAGTCGCAGATACCGATCATATGTCCATCGTGACAGAGTCACACCCCAACTGGTGGCTCATCGTCATCACAATTACTGACACCAGCACCAGCGCTAGTACCAGCACCAACGCACCATCATCAACACTAGTATCAGCACACAGGCATCCATACTAGTAATGGCATAAAAGTACCAACATACCAACATCCATACATAGCACACGAACATCCATGCTAGCACACAGTGTGCAAAGTTGTTGCCCTGGATCTCCGTTCATTCCGAACGACGATCCCGTAACACCACTCGTACCCCACGACTATGGGTACCTCCAATTTGACCACTGGCACATAAGGAAAATGGACGTTCCCTGAACATCCCCTGATTCCCAAGTATTAAAACCACACTAAATACCCTCGATACCCCGTTATCTCGACACAACTGTCGACCAACAGTCATCGTTATCAAGATCCGTATCCACACATCACACTACCATTCGATCCCACATGGAAATCCACATTTTATCTCATAACCGCATCCGTGGATCGAAACCCATAAGACTCACTAGAGTCATCCACATGGTCATCCATGATCTCAGCCGCTCATTGCAGCACAAGTTCCCATTAAAAATTCACTTTTCCAGCCCATCAATTATAAATTAGGGTTCCAAAATCACACCCTAGGGTTCCACCGAACCCAACTGCATTCTGCAGTAAAATCCACCACCTGACCGACTACGCGGTCCTGACATCGCATAGACGTCAAATCCAATCCAATCGTCAACTCAACGTGGGTTCCACCACGAAGGTCATCGGCTAACTCCGATGCACCAACACCCCGCACACTAGCCAACACTACCAGGGTCCATAATTTAGACCATTACTCAACTGAGTTTCGCATTTCCATAACATTATTCAAATGGGGTTCCCTGAACCCGGCTGTGCCCAGCAGCACAACAATCCATCATCACATGACCGAATCGACGGTCCCACATTACCAGTTAATCGTATACAACCCCACTTGGGTTGAATCGCATCAATGCACGGCGTATCGGGCCAAACACACCCTATCCACTATTCAAATCCAAAACTATCTATCAGGTTGACAACGGAACTGCAGCCCAAAGAGACATCACACCCTCGACCTTCGCGCACAAAAGAGCAAAACCTGCTCTGATACCACTTGACACGACCCATCCCAATCCCCCCGGGATTACCATGGAATGTGTCATGCTCCCGTCTGACAAGAGGTGTCAGACAAGGGATAACCTGTTGCCACTGCCCAAACGGGCTTCTAGAGTGCGTAAGGATCGATGGAGGAGGTGTGCGATGCTCAAGTCTCTGCTGCAGTCGCATCCGGAATCAACCTGAAGGGCATTAAAAACAAAAACTGTGAGTGGACGAAAATAAACAAGTCTGTTTAAAACATTTATAAAGACATTTATGCCCCTCAGTAAAAACATATGCATGCACCATCATTTTAAATCATATATCATATAATATGAACCATAAGGCATATAATAAAACCATAACCATAATTTTAGCCACTACACTATACACTCCAATCCGACATCCCTGATGTCTGACGTCCCTGACGTCTAATAAGGTCACAATCACAAGGCTACGCGTGCCACTCGGGTCTCAATTTCCGAGTTCAATCCCCGAACCCTGTTCGGTTACAGCATCCCCGATGCTTAGCGTCATAGACGCTGGACGTACTAGACGTCCGTGACCTCTCCGGGGTACCTCATCCGGAGGAGACAATATAATATGGAAGGATCTATACAGTGCAGTACCAAATACATTTTATCGATATCCACATGCAAGGCATATATATATACATAGATAAAATCCAAACCAATCTTTAAGTTTCATCAGACGGGTCTCAAGCCCAAATACCGTGAAACGTGCCATAACCATAATTTCCATATCATCAAACCGTTATTTGTTTTTAGCATGTGAATATATATAAAATGTAAACCAGAAACATTTATTCAATTCCATTTTAGGGTCCCCGACCCGCAATCACATGAAGAAATCAACTGGGCCCCTGGTCCGATTTCATAAGTTAACTGGGCCCCTGGCCCGATTCATAAGTTAACTGGGCCCCTGGCTCGATTCATAAGTTAACTGGGGCCTTGACCCGATTTTACTTTATCAAGTCCGTAACCGTTTCATGAAATCATATCCAACCACATTTATGCAAATCGGTGCAAATCCAGAAAACCTCTGTTTACGTGCAAATACGTAAATCACCTCGAAATGCGTGAAATCATTTAAATTCACCGATATCCAAAATAAATCATTTAATCACAATTATAACAATCATGAAACAGTTATGCATGCATCGAATTTATAAAACCAATGTCCACTCACAGACCGTTTAACCAAGCGCCTCGATACGCGTGCCATAGGCCTTCCCGGGCCACACCACTATCACCGGGACTCCCAATCCTGTTCAAATCACATTAGAGGATTACTAACCTCATCATTAACATCCTATTCAAGTCCCGTAATTTTTCCGAATTTTTAAGTATTGTTAAACTGGATTTAAAACCTTCGGACATCCCGAACAATATCGAAACGGGATCCGATCGACACGAAACCAACGCCAAAATGTTCGTTACATTGTATAAGACAAAAGTCATGTTGATCGTACCTCGGGATTCGCACTCACGCGCCCCCACGCGCCGCCGCAAGTGGCTGCGCGTGGAAGCCACGCGCCAGCTACAGTACCGCACAGTCATCTCCTTTGCCCGTTTGTCTGGTAAACGGGTTGAAAAACCCGCGAACAGACCCGACTCAATCTTACTCGATTCGACCTCAAATCAATCCGTTCTTTAAACTGATCCCTTCTAATCCATCTCCATTTAAGTTCTATAAATCGAATTACACAAATTAGGGTATATATCTCCACGACTCACGATCGATCCTCGACGGGTTTTCAATTCGGGTTTCACGATATTGTCCCTGGTTTTCAAATTAATTCATTCAGTTAGCATCGTGAGAGTGTGAGGAACATTTCTACAAGATCAATTTGAGAATTACTTACCTCTAACCCATTGAACCCAAGCTCGATTTTGAGCTTCCATGGAAGCTCAATTCTTCCTCAATCCGCCACGGCTTCTCTTCGTTCTTGCAGCAAAGATTATCGTTTTGATCTCAGAAGACTCAAACTAAACTCCATTTTGATCGTCACGGCCCAATTATTCCAATTCGAAATTCACTCCAATTTTCCAAAATTCCGATTCCCGAATTACACCTCCCCTCTCAGTCCCCCGTGCTCTCCCTCAGCCAAATCCTTCCCCAAATCACTAAATTTCCATTTGTGCAATCAGTTGTGGAAGGGAGATTGACAATGGCCAGAATCCAATTCTCACCCCTCAGTTTTTTGCTTGTTCACGGGTGAGGGAGTGAGGACTGATCAGAAATAGAAGGGAGAGATGAGATGGACGGCTGTGATGCAATCAGGGGAGTGAGATGGATGGCTCATATCAAAAGCAGGGATTTAATCCTAAATAATTATATAGTGGAACTTTAGCATATAAATTATGATTAGTGGAACAAGATCTAATCTGGCCGTCGGATGAGTGACACTTGTCACTCATCCAAGTGTCCTCCAACAACCATTTCAGAATAAAATAATCAACACAGTTACCGAGACGTAACTTCCCCGATTTCACGATTCAGACCAAACTTCCGTGACCCATAACTTCGTCGTCCAATCACCGATTTCGGCATGCCGCCTGTCATTGGATTCGTATCGAAGAGACCTACGTAACGGTCCTTGGACCTAGGCCATCGGACACCCTGGTCAAAAAGTCAACATTTCCCCTTATTTCGTCCAAATTACGAAAATGCCCTTGAACTTCCGTACATCATAACTTTCACCACGGACATCGGAATCGAACGTGCCACCTGTCTATGAACTCGTGACGTCCCAAACTACGTCACAGTCATCGGTCAAAGTCCATTTGACCATCCAAATTAAAAGTCAATGTTTTGCCCACGCCCAAGGGCAAAACGGCCATTTTGCACAATTTGTCCGAAATCACCCAACTAATCGCAGATTAGTAAATCACAATTAAATATTATTGAATCCCGATATTCGGGACGGGTCGTTACATTCCACATGGCCCTCCCAATTTTTGGTATAGTGGTTTCGAACACATACCCTAAATGTGTTGTTTGTTTGATTGGCTCCTTCAACTACATCTGAAGTGATAGCTACCCAAGCTTTGCACAACAATCGATAAACTTAGAATCCCATTCGACTACGAATTCAAGTTTGGAGTTGAGTTTTTTGCTTGGCGAAAGGATAGTTGTGGTAGGCTTGGCATTGGATTTAGGTAACCAAGTTTCAACGTCATTGCCACTGTTTGTTTTTGTTACAACTTGATTTGACGGAGTGCAAGTGTGGGACAAGCCATGGGTGAAGCTCTTCAAATTTCACAATTCAATTTCGCCATTGAAGCTCTCACATGTACTGGGCGAAGGAACCCAACACAGGCCAATGGGTTTTTTGTTCATGAAATTTTTGTTTTGTTTTAATTTTTTTTTAATTTCAAGGAGTGGGCAGGGTGGATGTTCAATTCATTCAACTGAATTTTGGGGCTGAATTTTATAATGTTTTGTTTTTGTTTTTTAATTTTTTCTAAAAATTTAAAGTGGTTTTTGGTCTCAAATTCATAGATACCCAGATCCTAATGATGTGGTGATGATGATATGGTGGGTGCAGATGATGGATTGGGAAAGAGATAAAAAAAAATTGAATTGAGATGATAATTGATGAAGATGCTGAGTGGCTTTCCTTTTTGCCACGTAGACAGTTAATAGATTTTTGGACGAAATTTTTGATAGAGGTACTCTTTTGAAATTGACAGTATAGTTTGGATACAAAAAATCCAAATTTCATAGTTGGGATACCTTTTGAAATCGACTCTGTAATTTGGATACTTTAATGTAGTTTATCCTAAAATTAACTATTACAATTTTCAAATCAAAAAATAAACATAAACAATTAAAAATTAAAATTAAAATTAACAAAACTAAAGCCCTAAAATCTTAGTAGTTTATTTCTTCCGCTCAAGCCCAACTCCACTAACGACTTCACCGAAAAACAAACTCCATCAACGAGAACAGTGTCGACCTCCACCAATATACCGCCATCAAACTCCTTCAATAAGACAGGGCCATTTTTTGCTCTTGCAATGCTAAACACTCACAAATAACTCTATTTTTGACTATCAATAATCTCGAATCGTCTGTAAGTATGGTGGTGTCCGTTATCTTTGGGTTTCCTTGTATTGTTGGAAGTTTAATGTTTGCTCAATTTGGTCAACAAGAAAGAGTACTAATTGTGAATGTGAAATAAAATCTGAGAACTCTTTAATTTCTGGTACTTTGTCACAAGGTTTCAATGTCGTTCTACAAAACTACCGCTTTATTTTATTTACTCTCTGCTTGATAGTTTTTCTTTTTCCCATTTGATTTTCATGTTCATCTTTTTCTTAGAATTCTTGTTCTCAAGTAGTTTATTTTTTAGGACAAACTACATAAAAGTACCCAAACTATAGGCTCAATTTCAAAAAGTACCCGAATTATAAAAAGTTTCAATTTAGTATCCAACCTATGATGTTGTATTCAAAATAGTGTTGTCGTCACAATTTCTGTCCAAACATCACTTAAGTCTATACGTGGTAAATAGTGATTTCCACTCAGCATCTGATGTGGAAAAATATCAATGGGCATTTTGGGGATTATTCAAATCTGCTGCTTGAACTCCTCCTTCAGATCAAAAAAGTGAAAAAGCCCTAATTCCCAAATTCAAAATTCCACCTAGAAAGTGTGAATCAGGCGTCATTGATTCTTTGAGCTCGTGGCTAAGGACGAAGGCCGCGAAACCCAGAGGAAGAAGAAGTTTTGAAGTCGCGGTTGATGACGAAGGTCGCGAAACCCAGAGGAAGAAGAATTTTTGAGGTCACGACTAAGGACGAAGGCTTCCGATACGGTTATTGTTGAGAACGAAGGTCGCGCAACCCAGAGTGTTAGGACCCGTCCCAAATATCACCTCAATACCCGGGACGAACCCTGCTCCCGTCTGACAATCACACTTAAAGTACCAAAATAACCTCAACATAATCATAAGCATAACTATCAGACAAGGGAGAAATATAATACAACCGTAATTCAGAGCATAGTTATACAAAACAGGCACCAAAAGTCCTACTAGGCTAATTTCGCAACGGAAGAATGTCGTAAGCTCTATGCCTCGGTCCCTGACTCAACGTTCACCCCAGCGCTATCACCACGACCTGGAGGGTAAGTTAAAACCAAAAAGTGTGAGTGGACTAAAAGAAATAAAAAGTTTAAACGCAAGTTAAGAATAAAACAGTTTAAGGAAAACAATATGATTTACCCTCCATTTTAAAATATGCATGCCTAACTAAGTACCAGAAAACCTCAATATAAAACAGTATGATAAGTATGCTAAGATCGTATCATAAAACCAAATCCGCAAATATCAAAATCCGATCAAACCTGCTGGGTCTATCCGAGTCTTTAAACTCAACCAGGTCTAAAACGTAATCCGAGTCTTTAAACTCCCGAGTCTTTAAACTCAATAGGCCTACGGGGTAAATATCCGAGTCTTTAAACTCCCGAGTCTTTAAACTCAATCCGGGCCCGTCCCCCGTCAATCGGAATCCGGGTCTTTAAACCCAATATCCAGATCCAGCAAATCCAATCCGAAACCAATTTAAAATAAATTCTAAATTCGTATCCAAACTCGAATCCGAAATCCCCATTTCGAAGCCCTTTCGGCGTTCAGAACCATCATTCCGAACCCAAATCCAGAATTCCACTTTTTAAACCGAAAATTGTGATTACCAAAAATCATCTTTCATAATCCATGTATAACCAACGGAAAGCAATTATAATTTGAAATCCCAAAGTATAGCATCAAAATCAGAAATCCCACTTTTCTCGAAAAACGTGCGAAAACCCAAAAATGTCTCAAAAAACGTGCAAGCATAGCAATCATCATTAACAAGCATTAAAACATACTTTAAACCATAAAACATAAATAAAACAGCTAGGCATGCTCATAAGAAAAGAAAGAGTCCACTCACAAATCAGAAAGTATCACTCGCGCTCCGTGCGCTCCTTGACCGTCTCACGCATCTCCCGTCCTGTCAATAGGCACCAAATAGGGTCACAATTACGTCAAACATGTTAACCCTAATTCCCCCAATTTTTCGGGAATTTATACGTAACTTAAACTTAAACCCTAAGCCGTCCGGATTCCCTAACTATCCCGTAACATCGTCCGACTAACCCGAAATTTACACCAATCGATTCCTTAGAAAATTTAGAACAAAAACCCTGTTGGAAGTTTGTTCGGAATCCTCCCCATGGGCCCTCACGCGCCGCCCAAAGTGGCTGCGCATGGGCCTCACGCGCCTGCTACAGTGCATCGTCTACCTCGAGTCACCCGGTTCAACTATGTTGAACCGGCGCGACCGGTTCTCCTCCATTCTTCCACTATTTCCGTCCAAACCAATCCAGAAGCTTCGTCCAGTTCCCTGCAACCAAACCCAGTCCTAAAATCGAAGAATCACGGCCTAAAACCCATCGTCTTCATCCCTGAAACAAACGGCCTGTTTGCCTTGTTTTGGCTTCCAGCCACCCAGACCTTCCCCCGTCACGGCACCACACTCAGACGACTCTTGGGACCTTCAGGAGTCTCACCCTAACCTCCAAAACCCTCGAATCTAGAGCAAAGTCCACGACTTTTGAAAACAATCAAACGGGAAAAACCGGGGAATGGGGTCTCACCTGCGATTCTTCCTCCGCCGTCTGCACCGCCGTGTACCACGGTGTCCAATGAGTCCTCTGCGGTCGTCCTAACTCCTCCTCAGATTGGTTTGAACCACCACACGGCACAACCACCACCAAGTTCCCACGGTCTTCTCTGTTTTCCCCGAAAATCTAACTTCCCATCCACCGTGCTTCTTACACGATTTCACTCCCAATCCCGGTCACCAGCTTCTCTTCTTCTCCCTGTCACTCTCACAACTCACAGAAACCTCACACACTCACTGAATCGATCGCACTCTTCATCGCCTCACCTCTCTGTTTCTGTTCTTCCAAAACCAAATGCACGGTTTAAAATCGTGCAAAGTGTGCCCGTGTGCATTGTAGTCACCTAGAAGCGTCTAGGGCAGTTCCACGTGTCCCCTTCTCCATGGACCAAACCTAAATATCCAATCCCACTCAACCAAGTTGCCTTATCTGATTGGCCCTAAAGGAAAAAGACCAAAATACCCCTAGAGTTAAAATTACCATTTTACCCTCAAACTTTCTAGACCCATAACTATTTCGTCCGACGTCCGATGACAGCGTGCCGCCTGTCGTTGTACTCAGGACGTCGAGACCTATCTCACGGTCCTCGGTCTACGTGAAAATCACAAGTCCTCTAAAAAGTCAACATTTTCCCTTAATTAATCAAAACTACGATAACGCCCTCAATCTTCCGAACGTCATAACTTTTTCTCCGATTGTCCAAATCGAACATGCCACCTGTCTACGGACTCGAGACGTCCTAAACTACGCCAAGGTTAATGGGCAACACTCATCAAACCTATAAATCAAAAAGTCAACTTTAGCGCACTATTCACAAGGGCAAAATCGTCCTTTTATACAAATCTTTTTCAAAATTACATTTGTACCCCTCCTGAAGGTACGGGTTGTTACAATCTACCCCCCTAAAAAGAATTTCGTCCCTGAAATTCAGTGAAACAAGTAAGGGTACTGTTCGCGCGTTAAGGCCTCGGGTTCCCCAGTAGCTTCTTCCACCTGATGATTCCTCCACAATACTTTAACTAAGGGAACCGTCTTCCTCCGTAAGACTTTATCCTTCCGATCCAAAATTGCTACAGGCTGCTCTTCAAAGCTCAAATCTTCCCTAAGCTCAACAGGCTGTGCTTCCAGAACATGTGAATCATCCCGTATATACTTCTGGAGCATAGATACATGAAAGACATTATGTACCTTTGCCAAGTCTGCTGGTAAAGCCAATCGATAAGCAACAGGACCAATCCGCTCCAAGATCTCATAGGGTCCGATGTAACGAGGAATCAACTTCTCTCGCCTGCCAAACCGTACGATTCCCTTCCAGGGAGATAACTTCAAGAAAACCCAGCCTCCTACTGCAAACTCCAAATCCCTGATCCTACGGTCAGCATAACTCTTCTGTCGATCCTGTGTCGCCTTCAAGCGATCTCTGATCAGTGCCACTTTTTCTTGAGTAAGGTCTACCAGCTCGGAAGTAGTCAGTCTCCTCTCGCCAATCTCGGTCCAACACAACGGAGTCCGGCAATGTCGCCCGTACAAAGCCTCATTAGGAGCCATCCCAATACTCTCCTGATAATTGTTATTATAGGCGAACTCCATCAAAGGTAAATGTGACTCCCAAGTACCCTGAAACTGTAAGACACACGCTCGCATCATATCCTCGAGAATCTGGATGGTCCGCTCAGACTGTCCATCGGTCTGAGGATGAAAGGCAGTACTAAAATGCAGCTTTGTCCCAAAAGTTTCATGTAAGCTCTGCCAAAACCGGGAAGTAAACCTCGGATCTCTATCAGATACGATCGACTCTGGTGTACCATGCAGCCGAATAATCTCATCAATAAACAACTGTGCAAACTGTGTCAACCTGAAGTTCTCCCGTACTGGCAAGAAATGAGAAGACTTCATAAGTCTATCCACGATCACCCACACGCCATCATGTCCCTTTGGTGTCCTGGGAAGCTTGAATACAAAATCCATTGTCAGGTGATCCCATTTCCACTCGAGGATCGACAACGGTTGCATGGCTCCATAGGGTTTCTGCCGCTCGGCTTTCACCTGTTGACAGATCAAGCATCTACTGACATACTCTGCAATCTCACGTTTCATACCTGACCACCAGTAATGCTCTCGAAGCGTACGATACATCTTGGTCCCAACAGGATGCATCGCATAGGCTGAACAGTGAGCCTCATCCAGTATCGTCTTCTTCAATGCTTCGTCCTCAGGTACACACAATCGTCCATCCTTAACCAAAGCTCCATCCTCGCGGATCTCAAAATCCTGTCTCTCTCCAGCCTCGACCTCAATCCGTATGATGCCCAAAATGGGGTCCTCAAACTGAGCATCAATAACCTGATCAATCAAAACAGGTCGCACGTGGAAACTCGCTAGGAATGCTCCCTGACCATCCGCAGTCAACTCTACTCCAAGTCTACGGAGCTCAACCAACAAAGGTAACCGGACCGTCCTCAAATGCGACAAAGAACTAGCTGACTTCCTGCTCAAAGCATCGGCTACCACATTAGCCGTTCCTGGATGATACTCGATAGTACAGTCGTAGTTCTTAAGCAGCTCCAACCATCGTCGCTGTCTCAGATTCAATTCCTTCTGAGTAAACAGATACTTCATGCTCTTGTGGTCCATGAAAATCCTGCACCTCTCACCGTACAAATAATGTCGCCAAATCTTCAGTGCATGAACCACCGCAGCAAGTTCCAAATCATGTGTAGGGTAGTTTATCTCATGGGGTTTCAACTGCCGGGAAGCATAAGTAATCACCTTCCCGTGCTACATCAACACACAGCCCAAACCCTGTAAAGAAGCGTCACTATAAACCTCGAACTCCCCACTGTTGTCTGGAAGGGTCAACACAAGAGCCGATGTCAACCGCCTCTTAAGCTCCTGAAAACTCTGCTCGTAGTTCTCATCCCAGTCAAACCGAACTCCCTTTCGAGTCAGTCGTGTCAACGGAGCAGCAAGAATAGAAAAATTCTCAATAAAGCGCCGGTAATAGCCTGCTAAACCCAGAAAACTCCTGATCTCTGTCACCGTCTTGAGCTGCTCCCAATTTGCTACCGCCTCAACCTTCTGAGGATATACTCTGATGCCCTCGGCTGAAATCACATGACCTAGAAAACCAACACTGGTCAACCAAAACTGGCACTTGCTCAATTTCGCATACAACTGATGCTCTCTCAGGGTCTTAAGTACTATTCTCAGATGCTTCTTGTGCGCCTTCGCACTCTTCGAATATACCAAGATGTCATCGATGAATACGATCACAAAATGATCCAAGTACGACCGGAACACTCGGTTCATAAGATCCATAAAAGCCGTTGGGGCATTAGTTAATCCAAAAGGCATCACAACAAACTCATAATGACCGTACCTGGTCCGAAAGGCCGTCTTCGGTACATCCTCCTCCTTAACCCGCAACTGATGGTAGCCAGAGCGAAGATCAATCTTCAAAAAGTACTGTGCTTCCTTCAACTGGTCGAACAAGTCATCAATCTGGGGTAAGGGATACTTATTCTGAATGGTTACCTTATTCAACTGTCTGTAGTCAACACACAATCTCAAACCTCCGTCCTTTTTCTTGACAAACAGTACAGGCGCTCCCCAAGGTGACATACTCGGTCGAATGAATCCCATATCGACCAACTCTTGTAACTGGGCCTTAAGTTCCCTCAATTCTGCAGGTGCCATACGGTAAGGAGTCTGTTAAATAGGCTGCGTACCTGGTAGAAGATCAATCGTGAACTCGATATCTCGATGACGTGGTAATCCTGGAAACTCCTAGGGAAAAACATTTGGAAACTCCCGCACTACTGGTATATCTTCCGCCCTCACTGGCGTAGCACGTGTATCCACCACGTGAGCTATATAACCTTGGCACCCCTTCCGCAATAGCTTGCTAGCCTCAAGTACCGAAATAACTCCAGTAGGGAGTGCACGCTGATCACCATGAAACGTAGTCTCTGGTAATCCTGGACTCCGAAAGGTCACTCTCCTATCGAAACACTCGATAGAAGCATGATGTCTAGTCAACCAGTCCATACCCAGTATAACATCGAAGTCCCGTAGATCCTGCAGTAATAAGTCTGCCAATAACTCAACCTCGCCTACCACCACCGGACACTCTCTCAGAACCTGAGTCACTACCAACACCTCCCCAGTAGGTGTACTCACCCCTAAGGCACCATCCAAAATAGACACCTCCCTCTCCGTCACCAGACTACAACTCCGAGCTATAAACGAGTGAGTAGCCCCGGGATCTATCAAAGCAAAAACAGTGTGACCAATATGGTGAGTGTACCTGTCACCATTCCCGGTGCTGATCTGGCCTCCTGCTGGGTCATAGCAAAAACTCGCGCCCGCGGTCCTGATGACCTACCGCGCCCTCTGGAACTGCTCGTGGCACCACTGCCACCCCTAGGGCCTGCCGCCCCTGACACAGATGCAGTACTCCACCCAGGTTCTGTTGTACCTCGACCTGCTCCACCCTCCTGGGCTAACAACGGGCACTCTCTCCGAAAGTGGCCACGCTCACCACAATAATAGCAGACATCACCGGGTCCACCAGTCTATCTCCCAGTAGAAGCAACAGAAGTCGCACTCGCCTGGGGAGTCGGCTGTGCTATAGCTCCCCGAAATCCAGAGCCCTGAAAACTGCCTGGTTTGCCAAACTGGGCTCCACCAGCCGATGAAGTACCACCATAGTTTCCCCGCTTCGGGGTCCTCTGACTCGACGCTCCAGGAAAAGAATGTTCACGGCGTCACACACTACCCGAGTACTGTGGCCTGGCAGGTAAACTGGCCTCCACTCTAACAGCAGCGTCGGACAATTGCCTGAAAGTAGCAAATGAGCCGGCTGTCATAATGGCTCTAATCTCTCCTCGAAGACCCAACTCAAACCGACGACACTTCTCAGCCTCGGTTGCCACAAATGCAGGAGCGAATCAGGACAACATCTGGAACCTCTGCTCATACTCGGCCACTGCCATGCTCCTCTGTTTCAACTGAAGGAACTCCGCCTCTTTGGCATCCCGAAAAGAGCGAGGATAATACTGGCCCAAAAATCGCTCCTGGAAAGTCTCCTAAGTCACGGTATGAGCGTCCCAGCCTGACAACTCCAGCGTATACCACCACTCATACGCTGCGCCGTCTAGTAGGAAGGTAGCCAACAACACACGATCTCCCGGAGGACAATGCATCACCCCGTAAATCCGCTCAAGCCATGTGATCCATCGGTGAGCTTCCTCTGGGTCTGCCCCACCATTGACCGTAGTAGCCCCGAGCCGCTGGGCTCGCTCAATCGACGCACTATCTGCTTCTCTCGCCACGTCTTCAGGTCGTGGAGGGGAAAACGTCTCGGAGGCATGGTCGAACGTACGCTGAAAGAGGCATAGAGTTAGTAAAACAACCTAAAAATGACCTCGTACCGACACAAACCGACAAACCTATGCTCTGATACCAATTGTCAGGACCCGTCCAAATATCACCTCGATACCCGGGACGAACCCTGCTCCCGTTTGACAATCACACTTAAAGTACCAAAATAACCTCAACATAATCATAAGCATAACTAGCAGACAAGGGAGAAATATAATACAACTGTAATTCAGAGCATAGTTATACAAAACAGGCACCAAAAGTCCTAACTAAGTACCAGAAAACTTCAATATAAAACAGTATGATAACTATGCTAAGATCGTATCATAAAACCAAATCCGCAAATATCAAAATCCGATCAAACCTGCTGGGTCTATCCGAGTCTTTAACCGGACCTAAAACGTAATCCGAGTCTTTAAACTCCCGAGTCTTTAAACTCAATAGGCCTACGGGGTAAATATCCGAGTCTTTAAACTCCCGAGTCTTTAAACTCAATCCGGGCCTGTCCCCCGTCAATCAGAATCCGGGTCTTTAAACCCAATATCCAGATCCAGCAAATCCAATCCGAAACCAATTTAAAATAAATTCTAAATTCGTATCCAAACTCGAATCCGAAATCCCCAGTTCAAAGCCCTTTCGGCGTTCAGAACCGTCATTCCGAACCCAAATCCAGAATTCCACTTTTTAAACCGAAAATTGTGATTACCAAAAATCATCTTTCATAATCCATGTATAACCATCGGAAAGAAATTATAATTTGAAATCCCAAAGTATAGCATCAAAATTAGAAATCCCGCTTTTCTCGAAAAACGTGCGAAAACCCAAAAATGTCTCGAAAAACGTGCAAGCATATCAATCACATGCAATCATCATTAACAAGCATTAAAAAATACTTTAAACCATAAAACATAAATAAAACAGCTAGGCATGCTCATAAGAAAAGAAAGAGTCCACTCACAAATTAGAAAGTATCACTCGCGCTCTGTGCGCTCCTCGACCGTCTCAGGCGTCTCCCATCCTGTCAATAGGCACCAAATAGGGTCACAATTACGTCAAAGATGTTAACCCTAATTTCCCCAAATTTTCGGGAATTTATACGTAACTTAAACTTAAACCCTAAACCGTCCGGATTCCCTAACTATCCCTTAACATAGTCAGACTAACCCGAAAATTACACCAATGGATTCCTTAGAACATTTAGAACAAAAATCCTGTTGGAAGTTTGTTCGGAATCCTCCCCACGCGCCCCCACGCGCCGCCCAAAGTGGCTGCGCGTGGGCCTCACGCGCCTGCTACAGTGCATCGTCTACCTCGAGTCACCCGGTTGAACCGGCGCGACCAGTTCTCCTCCATTCTTCCACTATTTCTGTCCAAACCAATCCCAGAAGCTTCGTCCAGTTCCCTGCAACCAAACCCAGTCCTAAAATCGAAGAATCACGACCTACGTGAAAATCACAAGTCCTCTAAAAAGTCAACATTTTCCCTTAATTAATCAAAACTTCGGTAACGCCCTCAATCTTCCGAACGTCATAACTTTTTCTCCGATTGTCCAAATCGGACATGCCACCTGTCTACGGACTCGTGACGTCCTTAACTACGCCACGGTCAATGATCAACACTCATGAAACCTGTAAATCAAAAAGTCAACTTTAGCGCACTATTCACAAGGGCAAAATCGTCCTTTTATACAAATCTTTTTCAAAATTACATTTGTACCCCTCCTGAAGGTACGAGTTGTTACACAGAGAATGTGAAATGAAGGAATGGCGTGTGAGGCTGCGAGGAAGAAGGCAACCCAGATACGGTTTGTGCTTCTCACTATATTAACATTTCAGATTTGTGTTTGTTAAGTTGTAGTTAATATAGGAAGATGGATGCTTTGATAGGGTTTAGGAATATTTTGGTTTTTTTTATTTGATGTCCAATTAGTGGGGAACGAAAGCATAAGGGTGATTGATTGTGCTTTGTTGCTGGAATATAGAATGGTTGCTGTAATTGGTTGTGTTTTGTTGCTGGAATCTAATTGTGGATGGTGGACCACATGTGTTTGATGGATTTATGGGCATTGTAGTTGTATATTGTTGTGCTTTGTTGATGGAATCAAATTGTGGATGGTGGACCACGTGTGTTTTATGGCTTTATGTGCTTTGTAGTTGTATATTGTTGTGCTTTGTTGTTCGAATCAAATTGTGGATGGTGGACCGCATGTGTTTTATGGCTTTATGTGCTTTGTAGTTGTATATTGCTTTGTGATAGAAAATTAGGGCTGATGTGGTACGTATGAAAGTATAATAAAGCCTAGGGTTGGTGGTGACTTTAGATTATTGTGAAATTGTAGGTAAATCAGATTACTTCACCTTAAAGATATTCCATGGTGGGAAATGGGTTGTTGATAGATATGTAGACAACCAAGAAGACTACATTGAATATTGTGAGAACGATAAGATGTGTATGTTTGAAATTAACCGAATGGTAAAAGCTTTGGGTTACCTAGATGGTATTATCCTATACCAATATGGTAAATTTTTGAATGATGTTGTTGTGTTGAAAATGTGTGAGGCAATTCCTAGTGTGGCTGAGATTGAAATTTTTTTTACGCATATCAATGTGGATGACCCAAAGAAGTTTTTAAAAGCAGTTAGAAGAAGGGAAAGGAAAGGTTGAAGGCCACTAGTGAACAAGGTGAGGGGACCAATAAATCAGGTGTTGTCATTGAGGAGTCCGATGATGAGACTTAAGTGGTGGGGACCAGGAAGGCAAAAAAAGAACTTCCCATATGACCAGGTAAGGGTAAGGCTTTAGTGGTTGTAGATGGGGTGCCAACTCAAAGGCGATAAACGGGTTATGTTAAACAAGGTGAAGAACTTGTACAAAAAATAGACAAAGGGAAGGGGAAACTGCCTAATGAAGAAGATGAGATTGACGATGGGATAGGGGTCAAGTTGGAGGACTCTGAAGCATCAGTAGGTTCTAGTTTTGATGAGAGTGAGCATCAGTAGGTTCTAGAAGCTTGGGTACAAAAGGCATCATACTTAGGTGATCTTTTCACTGATCTTGGGGAGGCTGCACATGAAGCATATGAAACAACATGAGCTAGAACCTCAATGTCACGACCGGACCCATCTAGGATGATATTGTCCATTTTGGGCCCAGCCCTCACAGTTTTGGTTCTAGGAACTCACGTATAACTTCCCAATAGGACACCCATCCTAGGATTGCCCAGCCCAAACTCGCTTAACTTCAGAGTTCCAACGAAATCCAAAGCCAAGAGCTGTCAAAAGGCCTCGTGCTAGATAGATATGTACCCACACATATAAGGCACTTCATCCTTCCCTCCCTGAGGAATGTGTGATTATTCATCGTTCTTCCCAAGACACTAGTCTTACAATCCACCCCCTTTGGGGCCTAGCGTCCTCGCTGACACACTTCCGATCAGGGTCCAACTCTGATACCATTCTGTCACGACCAGACTCATCTAGCACGATATTTTCCGCTTTGGGCACAGCCCTCACAGTTTTTTTTTTCTGGGAACTCACGTGTAACTTCCTAGTAGGTCACTGATACGTTATAATTTATGCATGTTTTATCCATGATTTAATGCCCTTTTACTTATGTTTTGTTAATATTTTATTCTATATAATTGGAGAAAATAATATATTTTGTGGGAAATGTGTAGATCAAATAGATCTTGGAATTACGAGAATTTGGGCGTAAGAATCACCTAAATCGAAGTTGAAACGAAGAAGTTATGAAGGAAAGAAGATTGCACAAGTAATTCGGTGGCTATCCACCAAATGAAGCAATGGGCATGCGGGTTACTATATCGCCTCCCTCTTCAGTAAACGCCTGCCGAAAGTCGCTAATCCTTCACGAAGCGCGTGTCCCGAAGCTTCTCCTCCAGAATCGGTGCGCTACCACCGAATCCATCTTCACAACAGTCTACCGAGATGACCATAGTTGACCATGCCTTTGACCGCCCCAATTTTGGTGGTTGACCACCGAAATTGATCGTGAAGCTTTATTTCGTGATTTTCCTCCTTTTTTAGGATAATTCCATCTTCCTTTCACATTTATTCTCCATATTGTATAAGGATTTTAGTCCTACTTCCTTTTATATTCTTATTGTCAATTCCTTTACTTGCAAGAAAGGTTTTAATTAGTTTTCTTAATTATTTAGGACTCCTTTTCCTTATAGAATTTAATCGTAAACTCCTATTATTAAGAGGATTAATTATTCTCTTATAAATAGGGGCATTAGGGTTTATGGAAGGTGGGCCAAATTTACCTCTTGAAGGTCCCCGAAACTCTGTCAAAATTCATACTTCAATTCATGTTCTTAGTTTAGAGTTTTGTAATCTTAATTCAAGCACTCTTTACAATTCAAGCATCTTCAAATTCAGCACGTCTACCTTGAGGGAATTTTCCTTCAATTCACTGTCCTTTCATTATTTATTGCTTTATTTATGTTTACGAATCTTTCTTTTATGTCTTTGCTTAATTCAATAATGTTTGAGTAGTGTAATTAGGGCTAGGGGTACTTGAAGCCCTAGCCATGTTAGTTCTTACTTAGATTTCTGGCTCTTGATTATGATTGTAATGCATGCCTAGATTTGTTGGATTACTGCGCTTCATGAACTCAATTTATTCTTATAAGATTAGCTGCCTTATTTGTGTATAATTGTTGATATAATTTCTTGATGGATCACCTCGATATTTGTGTTCACCCTGCAATTTGTAGCATCATTTTCAAGGGGGGACTCTTATTCGTAATCTAAATTCATGACTCCCTAGGATTGCACATAACTTTTATAGGGATAGTTTAGTGTCATTAAATCTTCTTCATGCTTCACGCATTATCACGCACCATCGGCAATAGACGTTTAAGGGCGGGCACATCACGCTTGAATATGCAATCTAAGAGAAGATAAATGTGTGGGGTGAGCCTTAGCCAGACCCCTGCCCGGACATTTAATTCATAAAACATGTATAGTAATCTAATCAAGGAAATCAGAGGAGAACTATAATTGGTAAAGGTGGATAGAAACCCTAGCTCAACGTAGTTAGTTAATATTAGTTAATTTACATTCATTCCCAACATCATATGAGTTAAATGGAATTAGATATCATTGAGTAAATCTTCGTGGGATCGACCTTTGCTTGCATCTATACTATCTACACGTTATGTACACTTGCAAAGTTTATTACACGTAGCGGTTTTTCCTAGTACATCTTTTGTTCTTGGTAAAATCACTAGCAAGTTTTTGGCACCGTTACCGGGGACTTGTTCCTCAACGGTGTCCATTTTATTTGATTCCTTTGACTTAGTGGTTTTTCTTTTTGTTTTGTATATAATTTTTTGGTTTTCTTTTAATTACATGTCTAGGTACCATGGAGCCGTGGAATTCTAATTACTATCATCAAGGTTGGGCCTACGAGCCTTATGCACACATTCCTTCCGTTCCAAGTAATCAAGAAGGATGGGCATACCCCCACGATTGCATGTACATGCCTGAGCCTTACAATAAGCCCTATATGGAGCCATACCACCACGGATGGAGTGAACCAGCACCATACACTTGTAATCCTCCTCCTTTGGATCCTACGCCTGCCCGACCTCAAAAAACACTTCGGGAAGCCCTCTTAGAGGACAAGGAACTAGAGCACCTTCGACTCAAACTTCTTTGGGAACCCGATTGGGATGATGAGGATAATGATGTGAATGTCCCCTTGTCACCCATGGACAACACCAATGAATGCACCTTGGGTCATGCTCTTGATGTTCATGAAAAAGAACCAAACCCGCAAGCATTGCACCAAGTTTTGGCCGAGGTCCCTGAAATTCCATCACCTATCCTTGAGGTCTCTGAAATTCCAGCACTTATCCTTGCTGCCTCAACTTCTCACACACCTCTTATCTTTACTTATCCAGGGCCTTACTTATCCTTATCTTCACCATTTAAGTTCCTTACTCAACTTAGGAGTTTTGGTGAAAAATTTGATGTTGTGCCTAATGGTTTGTGCAGGTTTAATGATCCTTGTAGGAGGCAAGATGAAGAAAGTATCAAAATGGTGGTATCCACCTTTGAGACATTCAGCTCCACCCAAGGCTCAAGGCCACGACCCAAGCAGCCCAAGGACCCGTCATGTCCCCCCCCCCCCCCCCCCCCCCCCCTCACACACACACACACACACACACACACCATGATCATTATGCTTATTTGTCCATTGGGATCAAGCACTACTTGCTTACTTTCAAATCTTTGTTGTATTTGTTCCCTGAAATGTTAAAGTCTAGGAAGTGGATTTCTACTTGTCGAACTAATCAATTAATTTATGTTGCAGGCAAGATACCACTAAAAGGAGGACCAAGTTTGGAATCCCTCGAGTGCCCCGTGGCCCGTGAGCCTACCTTCACATGAGTGGCTATCCTCGTCGCGCCTAGACGTTAAATCAAGCGATCCTAGGAGGCTCAACTAGTCCTAGTTTGTTCCTTTTTTCTTATGGGCGTTTTTCACCTTCTAACTCATGGCTTTGACTTCCTTTTATGCCTAAAACATTGAGGACAATGTTTCATTTAGGCTTGGGGGTATTGGACTTAAGTTTAGGGGTACACAACTCAGTTTCTGTTTTGTCTTCTTTGTTGTTTTTTATTTTCTGCTCTTATTAGCTTGCTGTTTTTTGTTTTCTGTTTTGTATTCTTTGCTGTTTTTTGTTTTGTGATGCTAGTTTTTATGCTTGGACAAGTTAATATGAATGTATAGAACATGAGAATTGCTTGTACTTATTAAGAATCATTGCTTGCCATTGCCATTGAATTCACACTTGCACTTCACGATACCATAATCAAGTGATTAAGCAACAAAAACAATTGAATTTGAGCATGCTTAGAAAATTAGTGAAGACTACCATTGTGAGATCTTGGAGCTTGATTGTCTTTCTTTCTGAGTGATCTACTTGTTTCTACTCTTAAACACTCATAACTTTGTTCATAATTGCATGATCTCTTTCTATTTGCATTGATGTTTAAAGAATCATATCTATTGGATGCTCTTGATTTAATGTGTAATTGTTTATGAGATGTGATATAGACTATGTGTGTTTTAGCTCCTAAATGCCCTTTTTCCCCCCGTCCACATTTCATGCTCCCTAAGCCCTTTTGAAGCCAAACATTTAGCCGTTTTGTTCTTCACCTACAATATGACCTAACCAAGTTTTGAACCGTTCATAATGGCTACAACCTATAATCTAAACTTTTTTCAAGGTTGCATCAAATGAGATTCATGGTGAGGAGGAAATATGTTGATGTTTGGTGCTTCTTAAACTCATGTGATTGAAGCATGCTTGAATGAAAAGATCGTTCGTTTAGTTTTAGATTGAGGAAGTTATTGTATGATTTTGGCTCAACTCATGTAAACAAAAATGTATCAAGTTCATTAGTGAAAAGAAAAGAATAGAATGCAAAAGAAAAAAAAAGAAAATTGATATTAAAAAGAACGAGAAAACAAAACAAAAAGTAATGAACTTTGAGTTGAGTTAAGTGAGCCAAGTACCTCGATTAGAGCATTATTGTGAGCTTAAGCACGGTTTTATCATCTAGTACTCAAGGTCAGAGTCATGATTTCTCATGCCTTGATGTGGTTTAGGTTCTTTGAATTCCAACCTTCCTTTCTAAACCCGAGAACCTAGCCCCATTACAATCCTTGAAAGAAGACCTATTGATCTTGTGAATGGTTATGCAAAGGATTAAGGTACGTATCTCTGTTCTTAGACTTCAATTCCTCTGTGGGATCATTATTTTCATATAAAGTGCTTTTCTTCATTGAAATCCATTTGTGATTAACTTGATTTTCTTCACATAAACTCTTCACATATGCTTATTGAGTTAAAGCCTTAGGATTCTTGTGTGTTCATTGAGTGATTCCTAGTGAGGATTAGAGTCAAGGAGAAATCTTTTTAGGGTGTTTAGATGACGTTGTTTTCTAGCTTGATCATTTGAGATGTTGGTATAAATAATTGACATATTGAGTTCACGATTTGCATGTTCCTTGGTTTGTGTGAGTTTTTTTTCAATTCTTGATTCTTATTAACTTGTTAATGCATGATTTCTAGCATCCTTTGTGTTAAGTAAAACGTTTGTGAGTATCGTGCTGCTATAACCCTCAAGAGACAAAACTCCTCCTACTAGGTGAACCTAGAGGTTTAAATCCTTATCTTAACTAGATCAAATCTTTTGTTTTTGTATTTTGCTCGTGGACTAGAAAAATATAGGTTTGGGGGTATTTGATAGGTCATAATTTATGCATGTTTTATCCATGGTTTAATGCCCTTTTACTTATATTTTGTTAATATTTCATTCTATGCAATTGGAGAAAATAATATATTTTGTGAGAAATGTGTAGATCAAATAGATCTTGGAATTACGAGAATTTGGACGAAAGAATCACCTAAATCGAAGTTGAAATGAAGAAGTTATGAAGGAAAAAAGATTCCACAAGTAATTCGGTGGCTATCCATCGAATGAAGCAATGGGCATGCGAGTTACTGTATCGCCTACCTCTTCAGTAAACGCCTGTCAAAAGTCCCTCATCCTTCAAGGCGCGTGTGTCCTGAAGCAACTCCTCCAGAATCGGTGCGCTACCACCAAATCCACCTTCACAACAGTCTGCCGCGTTGACCATAGTTGACCATGCCTTTGACCGCCCCAATTTCAGTGGTTGAGCACCGAAATTGATCTTGAAGCTTTATCCCATGATTTTCCTCCTTTTTTAGGATAATTCCAACTTCCTTTCACATTTATTCTCCATATTGTATAAGGATTTTAGTCCTTCTTCCTTTTATATTCTTATTTTCAATTACTTTACTTGCAGGAAAGGTTTTAATTAGATTTCTTAATTATTTAGGAAGCCTTTTCCATATAGAATTTAATTGTAAACTCATATTTTTAAGAGGATTAATTATTCTCTTATAAATAGAGGTATTAGGTTTTATGGAAGAGATGCCGAATTTACCTCTTGAAGGTCCCAAAACTCTGTCAAAATTCGTACTTCAATTCATGTTCTTAGTTTAGACTTTTGTAATCTTAATTGAATCACTCTTTACAATTCCAGCATCTTCAAATTCAGCACGTCTACCTTGAGGGAGGTTTCCTTCAATTCATTGTCCTTTTATTATTTATTGCTTTATTTATGTTTACACATCTTTCTTTTATGTCTTTGCTTAATTCAATAATGTTTGAGTAGTGTAATTAGGGCTATGGGTACTTGAATGTGACGACCCGAAAATTCGAAAAAGGAAAAATTGGAAGGAAATGACGATTTTGCCCTTGGTTATGGGGGCGCAAAAGTTGACTTTTTGATCGGGACCTTATTTGGATTTTTCGGAAGAACTATTGGATAGGTCTCGAGACGCTGAATCCGTAGACAAGCGGCATGCATCAATCGGAGGTCGGATGTGAAAGTTACGGGTCTGCGAAAGCTAAGGGCAATTTGGTAATTATGCAAGCAGGGGCATAAAAGTCATATTGACTGGAATTGGATGATGCAGCCATGTGGGTGAGTCGGTTAGGTCATTAAGTGACACATGTCACTGTGTAGATGACAATTAGTGGCATTGATGTCGTCTGCTATTTGGATTATATGCTTGAATTGGAACTAAAACCATGTGTGTGTATGCTTCCCTCAAACAAAACAGAGCAGTGATCAAATTAAACCTCCTCCCACACAGCAATCAATTCTGATTTGAGAAATTGGGAGGAATTGAGAGAGGGAGAATAGAGAATTAAACGAGGAAGAAGGGAGATGAAATTGTGACAGAAAACCCAAACTCGAAACTTACACATTCGAATTAATCAAACTTGAATTTGGGAGTAAAGCTCACAGTTGACCTTGGATTAAGCTTCTGGAACTCAAGGCGAGTAGAACCCAATCAAAAACGAAGGAAATTGATGGTGGTCTGGTCAAGAACAGAACCCTCAAGCCTCTCGAAAATTCAAGATTGTGTTCGAGTACTTGGAGGGGTTGAAGGCTGAAATTGGCCTTGGACATATACTTAGTAGAATCTCACGAATCTTTTTGATGCATCAATTGAAAGAAAATAATCGAGTTTGAATGAAATTGGGGATGAATAGTGCTCGGGTATTCGTCCAAAAGTCGAGATCGAATGAAAGAATTGAGGTAAGGTTCCATGTAATTGAGTTTATAGATCCCTAATTAAGCCTATTTCGATGCAAATGGATGTTTGAATTGTTGAAAAGGAAGTTGAATTGCTAGGTTTCCAACTGGGTCATCTCTCGGGTTGCAGGATCCGTTTAACAGACACACGGGTGAAGGTAGTGACAATGTAGCATCACTGTAGCTGTCGCGTTGGCTTCACGCGGAGCTGCTTGCAACGGCGCGTGGAGGCACGTGAATGGGAATCTCGAGGTGAGGTTAACATGACTTTTGTTCCATTTAATGTAATGAACATTTTAGCGTTGGTTTCGAGTCAATCGGACATCGTTTCGATATTGTTTCGAGGGTCCGAAGGCTTATGTTATGTTTTTAATTCGTAATTAATTCCCGGAAAATTATGGAAAATTAATATGATATTAAATGGAGTCATTAGTGACCCTTAATGATGATTTTGGACAGGATTTATGATTCCTGGAAAATGTCGAAAATTACTGAAAGGAGTGCATCTCAGAAATCGAGCGGTTTGGACGGTGTGTGAGTGGACGTTTGTTTTATAAACTGTTATGCATGCATAGTTAAATGTTTTATATGATTGATTGCATGATTTGGTTTTCAATGATGTCATGGTGATTTGACATGATTAATTGTTGGATTTATGGATTATTTTAATCGGTCATTCAGACACGTTTTATGAGGAATGTGCAAATGATATTTTGGGCTAGGCCCAGAGTAAAAAAGGTTTCAAAAAGGATATTTTGACTTAGTTGGCGAGTCAAGGATGATTTCTGGATTATTTTAATATTTTCAAATGAGATTTTACGGATTTACGTATAAATGGCTTTTGGGCTTGAGACCCTGTCGGGAATGATTTTGACTTGGTTTGAAGTCAAGGATTTGATTGAAATGTTTTGGGATGTAATCCCGGGATGGTTTTCATTGTGATTGTGAGTGCCCAGACGGTCAAATCTAGGGGATCACCCAGACGACCGGAGCTCGGGGGATATGTTTGTGATTGTTCCCAAGCAGCCAATGCTAGGGGTATACTCAGGCGGCTGACACTCGGGGGGCCTAGGCAGTCGAAGATAGGGGATTACCGAGATGACTTATTCTCGGGGTTATGCTTGCCAGGACAGTCAGAGTTAGGGGTGGCTACCCAGACGATTGTAGCACGAGGCATGGCCTACGCGTAGTGCAGATGTGATTGTGTGATTGATTGTGCACTTGTGAGTAGTGTTGTTTGATGTTGATTGTGATTACATACTGGTATTGAGTACGAGTTTTGGTCATTCTTTGCGTACTGGTAATGAGTACGGGTTTTGGTCTTTGTGGCCAGGTTAGTGTTTTTACATGTTTGGCTTGAGAGCTGGGATTTGATACTTTTCATGTGATTTGGCTAGAAAGCCGGTGATGGTTATTCATATGTAAACCCTATGCATGCATGGTTTGATAAACTAGAGGGTAAATAATGTATTTGAAATGTATTTTCAAAGGATATTATTTTTGTCCACTCACACCTTTTATGTTTTTATGACCCTCCAGGCCGTGGCACGACGTTCGGGGCTGATCGAGAGGCGGAGGCATGAGCGGAAATCAGTGCAGTTATCCCTTGTCTGACAGGTGCTGAGGGGTAGTTTCGGGACTTCAGTTGACTTGTCAGATGAGAGCAGGATCGGGCACGGTTATCAAAGTCCAATTGGGACAGGTCCTGTCATTAAAGTCCTAGCCATGTTAGTTCTTACTTAGATTTGTAGCTCTTGATTATGATTATCATGCATGCTTGGATTTTTTGGATTACTGGGCTTCATGAACTCAATTTATGCTTATAAGCTTAGCTACCTTATTTGTGTATAATTGTTGATGTCATTGCTTGACGGATCACCTCGATGTTTGTGTTCACCCTGCAATTTGTAGCATCATGTTTAAGTGGGGGACTCTTATTCGTAATCTAAACTCATGACTCCCTAGGAATGCATATCACTTTTCTAGGGATAGTGTAGTGTCATTAAATCTTCTTCATGTTTCACGCATTATCACGCACCATCGGTAATAGACTTTTAAGGGCGGGCACATCATGCTTAAACATGCAATCTAGGAGAAGATAAGTGTGTGGGGTGAGCTTTAGCCGGACCCCTGCACGGGCACTTAATTCAGAAAACATGCATAGTAATCTAATCAAGGAAATCAGAGGAGAACTATAATTGGTAAAGCTGGATAGAAACCCTAGTTCGACTTAGTTAATATTAGTTAATTCACTTTCATTCCCAACGTCATATTAGTTGATCTTGTGAATCTAGTGACAATTTTTTTGAATGGTTTCCATTTATGTGATTGCTATTATGCTTTGGAATGCAAGCTTGAAATGCAAGTGTCTACATTATGTCTTATGTTTTACGTTTTGGAATTCAAGTTCATAAAATAGTTGTTGTGGCAAATATGTCTTTTGTTTTGTGTTTTGGAATGCAAGATGATAAGCAGGGAAAGGTGTTCTTAATCAATAGCTAATATATGTACATAGGTTTTAGAAAGCAGTACCACACTTGTTCATAATGTAGACACACTTGCATAACACATGTTACAACTTGAAAATATGTGTATCTCTACATTCATGACAACCTTCCATAATACACTTAGAACTCAAGAGCTAAATTGACACTCTTACTGGCTAAACCCCTATAATTCCCCCTTAAACCACCAATTACCATTCCTAGAAACAATACCGTCAGCATCCATGAAAATACATTTACAGGCATCAAACATCTCTGCTTCTTCACACCAGCTTTAATCTGCTTCTTCAAAAGGTCGATTTCATAATCTTTCATCTTCGGTTTCTTCAAGAAACCTGGAATTGGACCGGGAGACTTCTCATTCAACTTTGGATCGCACCATTGAAAAATAATTGCAGGCACCAACTCCTCTTTTAAGATTCTTATGACGCCCAATTTCATTGTACAATTAAAACAAAATTACAATTATTTACAGATAAATCTAATTACCAAGTAAGATTGAAAAAGAATTTACCCCATATCTATCACAACCCTAGAATCTTCTCCCTGGATTGTCATCTGTGAGACTTATCATCAACTTCGATTGTTTCCTACAGTGACAAATGGGGGCTTCCACATCCATCTTTCCTTTTTCCTTAAACTGAAAATTTATACAGAGAAGAGGTAGAAGACAAAGCTGTTGAAGAAGCAGCTGTTTCTTCCTTCGCCGTTCGAAGAAGAAAATGTAGATGTAGAAGATGCAGTCATTGTTCGATGAAGAGGATGCATCTGCTTTATGCTTTCAATGTTCGAGGCCTCTGCCTTCTGCCTTCACCTTCGTCATTCATAGTTTCAACCTTCGCATTTGTCGTTCAAAGCTTCCACTTTTGCTTTCGTCATTCGAAGCTTCAAGCTTCGCCTTCGTTGCTTCTACCTTTGCCTTCGTCTTCGTTGCTTCTACCTTTGCCTTCGTCTTCGTCATCGCCTTTTAAAGAAGGCATTGTTCGAGCTCCTAGATTTGAAAAATTAGGGCTGAAATTTAGGTATTTTCGATCTGAAGAAGGAGCTCAAGCAGCAGATTTGAATAATCCCCAAAATTCCCATTGATATTTTGCCACATCAGATGCTAAGTTTCAATCACTATTTGCCATGTATAGACTTAATTGACATTTGGACGGAAATTGTGACGGCGGCACTATTTTGAATACGACATCATAGTTTGAGTACTTAATTGAAATTTTTTATAGTTCGGGTATTTTTTTAAATCGAGGCTATAGTTTGAGTACTTTTATGTAGTTTGTCCTATTTTTTTATTAATCCATCACTGAGGATATTGTTGCTTTCTCTTGAGTTCAAATCAGTCTTCTTCCCTTTTTCAATTCCTTTGTTTTCACCAGAATTTTGTACCTTTTCTATGGTTTGGTTGTATTTTCTTTGTTCTTGGAGTTTAAGACATTGGGTCGTCAACTTGAAATACGAAACTGTAAAAAATTAGCTCAGTGGGAATAATTGTTTGATTAGGCTTTGGTATGCATGCATTTAGGCTATCTCTAACTATATATACAAAAATAGAAATTATAGCCTTTTTAGTATGAATTTTTTACCTTTATAGCCTAAACATGTTATCCTACATTAATCCATTGGAAGTAAGATAATGTGTCACCGGTTCGTGGTTGAGGATTGCAAAGTCCAAGTGTGGGGGTTGTGACAATCTGTTCGGGAGCATGGTTTGTATGTGTATACATTTTTAGTTTCGAGGAAAAAAAACAAGAACAAAAGAAAAAAATCGGCTTTCAACAATCATGTTTTTATTCCGGTTAAAAGACGGATGCGTACGAATTGTCCTTGGAGCTTTGGAGGTGTATATGATGCATAGATTGACGTCTCGGGCGAACATGATCAAATATGCCCCTCAATATTGACGTTTGGTTGATGATTTTTAGTACTTATATGTTTGTTATGCAAACACGTCTCTTACATCCTCATATACTCTACATCTAGGTCACAGTAAATTTTTGAAATATCCATATCCTTTTTTTCTTTTAATAGTGACCCTAAACCCCTTTACAACCTTGATATTTTCGAAATTGATCCAATAAGAAGACTTGATTTTGTGGATATTAGATCGACTTACAAGCTTATGGTAGATGATGCATGTACAATGTTGAGTGGCGTGGAATACCCTAAACACTTTGAGCGTAAACACTTGCATGAAATTGTGAGGGGTTAAAACTGAGTTTAATATGCTTGGTTGTTTGTGCTTATAACGAGTTGGTCAAAATCTATTGCACACTGCATTCAAATGTGAACACCATGCATATGTATTAGCTCTTGAATACCAATGGCTTGATGTATTACTTATGTTAGTCTTTATGCAATTGTTTGTTCCTTGAAAAAAAAAATTGGAAGGTTAGTTGTCTGTGAGTCTTTGTGTGAACGTCTTTATTTTGTTCTTTTTCTTTATTATGTTTTGCTCGAGGACTAGCAAAAACTAAGTGTGAGGGTATTTGATGTGTGCTTGTCTATGCATGTTTTGAGCTTCAATTACCTTACAATAAGCAGCTAAATCTTCACTACTTGTGGTTTTTATTTTAGTTTAATGTTTCTTAGGAGAAATGAAGTATTGGATCAAAAAGGAAGCTAAAAGGAGCTAAAATGGGAAAGTATCCTATTCCGAGTAGGAATCTTTGTTCAACTAGGAATCCTAATTGGAGTAGGAATCCTTGTTCAACTAGGAGCCCTATTCAAGTGGGAATCCTTGTTGGACTAGGAGTCCTCATCAAAGTAGGATTGGATTACTTTCCTAGTTGGAGTAGGAAACCTTTCCTAATGGTACTAGGAGAAGAAGTTACAAATCCTAATGGGAGAAAGAATGTGGCCAACCAACATAATTTAGAACGGGCCAAGATGTCATGACCCGACCTCCTCCCACAGGATATTGTCAGCTTTGGGCCCAGCCCTCACGGTTTTGTTTCTGGGAGCTCACGTGCAACGTCCCAGTGGGTCACCCATCTTGGGATTGCACCAGCCCCTATTTGCTTAACTTTGGAGTTCCCTTGTAATCCAAAACCAGTGAGCTCCCAAAAGGCCTCCTATTGGATAGATGCGTGCCCACACATATAAGCCGCATCTCCCAGATCCCCCAGGTGATGTGGGATTGCTAACCATGTCCTCCCCAAGGCACGGGTCCTCACAAAATATTTATTAAGAACAAATCAAGACTCATCAAGATGGGTCAAGTCTATGTCCAATTATGCAAGAAGGCCTAAGAGTAAGCCCAGATTCGTCCTTGTAGAAACCCTAATCATTCTGTTGTTTTGAAGTTAGTGTGTCCCCAAAAACAGAGGGGGAATTAGGGTTTTCCAGGTGCCTATGTAAGGGAAATTTGGCCAAAAAGTTAGGGGTTGCTCTTTTCTCTTCATTATGCAACAGTAAAGACTCTTTTCCTCTGAAAAGTTGCACTTCTAGCCGTGGCTTCTCCCCTCCTCAATCTTCATCAGTTCTATCTGAATTTTCTTTATTATTTCAGCGTAGGATGCTAGCCGCTATGTCTGGCTAAGTTTATGTAACTAGGGGCTATTTTGGAGCCCTAATCAACTTTGATTATATGCAGTAACATTCAGTTTCTATCCCTTATGATTCTTGATTGAAGTTTGGTTTCACTGGGCTTAATAACATGAATTCTTGTTTGTTTGTTTGGCTGGCCAACTAGATGAGCATGCTAGGATTCTAATGTTAGTTACATCTGTGTAATACGAAATCATTATGCATATGTACCTTGGGTAACAAAGTTAATGATTTAACTTGTGAAAAAATCTTCAGGTATAACAAGACTGCTCTAGTACTTGTAAATCCTAGTTTTGTCCTAAACCCTTTTTCGTGTGTATTGATTCTGATTTGTTAAATCTTGTGAGCTTATGTCTTGATTGCATGTTCAAAAATAGATTAAGTGTCGAGCTTATGTACACTTAACGATTAACTAAGAAAATGGTACTAAACTGGTTCGAGTTTGTGAATTAGTTTGGGATGATTTCAATTGAGTTTATAAGTGATGTAATATGGAAATTGCATGTTATTAAATGTGCTTGGTGGTGGACAATATGTCTCTAGTTTTTTCCCTCAAGAGTCTTTAAATAAAAAATCTACAAACCCCTAAGTTTACATACCTTAGTGTTCTTTTCTTTTGGTTGATAATTTCCAACCACCCTCTGTGTGAAAACCCCTTGCTTCAATCTATATATACTAAATAAGAAGTTATTAGTGCAAGGTGTTGATACCATATCGACCGACCACCCTAGCACAGGGCCCGCCAGGACAGGAAGGCCGCCGACCGATCGCCTGATCGGCACCCTCACGGCCTACGGTCCGCCGATCGGCACCATACTGCAGACCCGCCATTCGGCATCTGACAATGACCAGACGACAGCTGGCTGCGACAGTCACCTAACCAACTCTGCCATACCAACTCCCTGACGGAGGCAGGTTGGGACTCCAGCTGGCGCCTCCTCCGGATGTCCAAGGTTTGTTAGACGGCTCTCAGCCACAAAGCACCACCTGCTCCCGTAACAGTAGCCCACCTACCACAGTTATGGCTACTATAAATACCCTGAAACCCTTCACAAAGGTAAGACTCAGAACCGAACCAGAGCACTATATTTACTTGCCCCTCGGCTTTTAGATACTAACTTAGGCATCAGAGCCCCTTCGACCGGAACCACACCGGCGTCTGGTCTTTGCAGGATCCCTGCCGAACCACAACGTCCCCAACGGGCCCAAGACACCACGCGGCTGGTCCTAGAACCCCCAGCGGGTCTCATCGAGTTGGTCATTTCAGGATCAAACAATTGGCGCTGTCTGTGGGAAGTCAGTAAACACCCACTAACTCACATACCCCTGCTCGACCCTCCGCTGACGAACAATGTCTGCCGAACGGGATGACGGTGAGCTCAACAACACCCCTCAGGGAGATCACGGCCGAACCCGAGCCAGCCTACCTTCCGATGACGTGCTCGAGATGCTGAGAACCCTTCGGTCGGAGGTTGCCGAACTCAGGAAGAGCAACACTGCCATCGAGAGCAGGAACCACGTGTGGGGGGAACAGCATGGAAGCACCCTGGCCATCTTGCAGTCCACACACGAGGAACAGGAGGAGCAGCGGGAGGCAACCAAACGGGCCTTAGCCGCTGCATCTCGTCTGCCGGAGTTCGATGCCGGCCGAGTCAAGATCGGTGACACCTGCCGACCGGAAGCGTCCGGTCGCCTGCTCTTCCACCAGATCGACCTGCCTGGCCCCTCGGGAACACAGATCTACCGTGATGCCAGCGAGCTGCTCGACAGGAGACAGACGCAGACCCCAGCCAACCGTCTGACTTACCCTACCCACGACCCCCGCATCCAGGCACAACCACCTCTGCCCATACTATCCCAAGGCGCCCGGTCAAGGTCTGGATCGGCACGCCGACCTGCACAGCCTCCGCGGCTCTCCGTCCAGCCTCCAGGCAGTCCCTCCTCGCCGGTCGGCAGGCACCAGCCGGAAGACAACGCCAGCTCAACCACAGCCTCGTCCGGGCGGTGACCGGTGCAACCCGGGAAGCCCAGAGGCGGCAGCGCAAATCATCCAATCGGCGACCGCCCAATTGGGGCGGATCGACCCGACCAATCAAACGAGGTGGTCCGGGAACTCCTCCAGCGCGTGCGGGAATTGGAAGCCGCCAGACCCAAAGCTGGGACACTACCCCGACCTCGGACCAACATTGGTCCCTTCACGGACCGCATCATGCGGTACCGCCATGAAATGAAGGTCAAACCCTTGAAGATTGCCCTGTATGACGGACAAGGCGACCCAAACACCCATATCAACAATTACAACTCAGCGTTTGCCTTCAGGAATCTCTCTGACGAAGCGCAGTGCTTGATTTTCAGCTCCACCCTCACTGGGGCCGCGCTCAATTGGTTCTATCGCCTGGAACCACAGTCTATCGACTCGTTCGACCGCCTACACACGGTCTTCCTGAACCAGTTCATGATCCAGACGGATCGACTGCTCACAACCGAGGACCTGGAAACCCTCCGACAGGGAGATAGCGAGCCCCTACGCCAATACGCCGCTCGTTTCAGCTTGGAGTACTCCAAATGCCACGAGACGGACGACAAGGTCGCCTACCGAGCTTTCCGTAACGGGCTGCGGGAGTCCACCTTCAAGTACCATGCCTTCACCCAGGGTTGGGACGATTACAATGAGCTCATGCGGCAAGCGGCAATACACGCCAAGGCGGAGCACTTCAACTCTCCCCAGGTCGCATCCCGACCTGACGTGAATGGTGCGCGCCCTCCGCCTCCCAGCAACCGGCAGGCACAGTCACTTCCGCCGACCAATAACGCGCATACGGATCACCGATCTGACTCACACTCTGGTAAGCGGAAGGGGACGTACAACAATGATCATCGCGGGAGGGACAAGTACCACAACAAGGGGTAGGGATCTGGCCACCACCAAGCAGGCAAACCCCATACGGGGCCCACCTCAAAGTACGAAACCTATTCAATCCTGAACACCTCCCTCGAGAATGTCTTGATGAGCATCGAGGACACAATCCCCAAGCCACGGGCACGACCGCCCGGCCCCCGCCCGGGCATCCAATCTAACCTGTACTGCCAGTACCACAATTTCAATGGCCATACCATCGACGAGTGCGTGGCCTTCCGCGACATCGTGGAAGCACTCGTAAGGGAGGGGAAGATCAACCAGTTCCTCCAACACGCACGCCCCGGACAGGGACTGCCACAGATAAACACGATCAGCGGGGGCCCTACCATCTCTTCCTCCTGCACCTCCAATCGGGCTAAGAAGAACTTCCTGCGCGCCACGACATCCAACCACCAAATATTCAACATCACGGATGGACGAGCTGCCAAGGTCGCACGGGCGGGATGGACGCCCATCACTTTCTCCGAGGAAGAAGTGTAACGACCCGTCCCAAATTTCATGATTATATTAGTGACTAATCACGATTAGTGAGGTTAATCCGTGATTAGTTGAGCGAAATCGGACGAACGATGCAAAATGACCTTTTTACCCCTGATCGTGGCAAAACGTTGACTTTTCATTTGGGTGGTTAAATGGACTTTGACCGATGACCGTGACGTAGTTCGTGACGTCACGAGTTCATAGGCAGGTGGCACGTTCAATTCCGACGTTCGAGGAGGAAGTTATGACGTTCGAAAGCCCAAGGGCATTTTGGTAATTTGGGTGAATAGGAGGTCAAAAGATGACTTTTTGACCGGGAGGTCCGATGGCCGAGGGCCGAAGACCGTTACGTAGATGACGACGATACGAATCCGTAGACAGGCGGCACGTCGAATTCGGATGTTCGACGACGAAGTTACGGTTCACGGAAGTTCCAAGTTACTATTCACGGCGACACGTTTTACGAGATAAAAAGGGGAGTTTTGTCTCTAGTGGGCCCAGTTACTTTTCAGCAACCAATGGATGAGTGACAAGTGTCACCCATCCACTGGCTACCATTTTCCCATTCATGCATCTCCCGTTCATCCACATCGATCATTTTCTTCATTTCCTTCAACCAAACCCGATCCCATTTCTCACCCAAAAATCCAAACCCTTGACCTGTGAGCATAACTGAGAGGACAGAGAGATGGAGAGGACCGGCTGGACGTGTTGGCTGGCCAGGCAGAGCCGCCGTGGGCGGCGGAGGAGGAAACCGATCGAGGTAATCGGTTTTACCTGATTTTGTTCATTTTCCATTTTAATTGTTATGGGCCGATTTGGATGGTTTCACTGAACTAAATAGGTTGCTAGGATAGTTTTAGGAAGGTTTGGAGGGTGGTTCACGGCGGAGGAAGGCTGGAAGGTGGCCGGGAAAAACAGGGGCTGTGGGGGTTGATTTCTAGGGATCGATTTAGGAGGTTTTGGTCGGTTTTGTTGATTGGGTTAGATAGGAAACTTGAAAATAGGAATTTAGGAATTGGAATGGAGGAAAACAGACCGAAAATGAAGGAGAAGGAGACCTGGACCGGTTACGCCGGTCCAGTTGCAGGCGAACCGGACCGGTTCGCACCAGTCTGAGGAAGGAGACGGTACTGTAGCAGGCGCGTGAGGCCCACGTGCAGCCACTTCAGGAGGTACGTGTGGGCGTGTGGGGGAGAATTTGGGGAAGTGTTCAACACACGAAATCATCTATTCGATGTAACGAACATTTTGGGACTGGTTTCGTGTCAATCGGACATCGTCTTGATATGTTTCGGGGTGTCGGAATGTTTAGGGTCGGTTTAAAAATAGTTAAAAGTTCGGAAAAATTATGGGGCTTTGGTAGGAGGTTAATTAAGTAGTTAGTAAACTGCTATTACGATTTGGACAGGTTCGGGAGTCCCAGTGATGGTGATCGGCTCAGGGAGCCGAATGGCACGCAAATCGAGGCGGCAGCTCGGACGGTCTGTGAGTGGACCTTGTTTTCTAAATTGGTGCATGCATAAATGTTTATTATATGTTTTATTACATGTTTGATGATGCCATGGGTGTATTTGTATGTGGTTACGTATAAGCACGTATTTCGAGGTTTCGGCCTTATACGGTGCTTATACGGGTCTGTATTTCTTTATTTGTCTAAATGAACTGGTTTTGGATTTCTAAAAGGATAAACTCGGGTATGAGACCCATTTGGTTTTGTCTCGGGCATATGACACTATTTACGACCTTCGGGTCTAAATCGTGGTCGCGACGGGTGCTATGTGCACGGAGATCGACGATACGACGCTCGCCTCCGGATTGGGATGTGTTCCTTCTGGAGAGGTCACGATGCACGATTCGTGGTCGGGCAGCCTGGGGAGGGTCGACTTCGGAGTGCTAACGGTTCAGGATAGCGATCGGTGATGAGTGCACCATGATCTTGTGGTGGTCGCGTCGGTTGATTTGTTCACGGCGACATACCAGGATTGAGGGCGGTCTTGGATGGATGGTTGTACGCATCACTATGATCGGAGTCGTGACTGGCCCTTAGATATCGGGCACGGTGCCCAGTTGAGTCATATGTACGGGCACGAGACCCCAGTTGTTTTACACTGATGATTTCGGGTCAGGGACCCTAGATGGATTTCCAAGTTCATGACGGTTTATGGGAACCGGCATGAACTCTAGAAAGGTCATTGTGGTTCATGACGGTTTATGGGAACCGGCATGAACCTTTGTCAGGTCATTTTGGTTCATGACGGTATATGGGAACCGGCATGAACCCTTGTTATGGATTTATTGGATCATGACGGTTCAAGGGAACCGGGCATGAATGTTTTATGTTATGTATATATATGTGTATTCATATACCTTCCTTTACTTCTATTATCTCCTCCAGGGAGGGTCGTTGGCCTGGGTGGACCCCGGAGTAGTCACGGAGCACCGACTGAGTGGAGTCACCCCCCAGTTGGGTTCCTTACTCTCAGGAAGGCTATGATTACTATTACCTCGGGTAGGGTCAGTGGTCTACCGACATTGATCTTGACGTTGAGAAGACTCGGATTGAGACCTGGGTAGCACGCGCGTAGCTTTGGAAATCGTGACAGGAGTGGTTGTGTGAATTATATGTATATATGATGTATGCTATATGATATGATATATGATGTGTGTTTACACAGGTTTTGGGCAGTAGCCCGTATGGTTGGTTTCTTATGATTTGGGCCGAGTCCCTTATGGATTTGGGCAGTGACCTGTATAGTCATTTTCATTATGTTTCTTTCAATCTTGGTTTTGGGCTTAGTTCCCACATATGGTTTATTTCGAATAAATGGTTTTTGAATGCATGCATGTTTTTTAGAGAAGGGTACAAATATCTTCTTATGCAAATGTTTTTATAAACTCTTGTTTTGTCCACTCAAAGTTTTTAATGTTTGACTGCCCTTCAGCTTGACATCGGATGTGGACAGTAGCAGAGACCGAGATATCACATACCTCCTCCGGATCCTGGCGTACTCTGATAGCCCGGGAGGGCAAAGGTCGGAAATATCCCTTGTCTGACACTTCGTGTCAGACGGGAGCAGGGTCATCCCGCACTAATCCCGGGGGGATTGGGATGGGTCCTGTCAAGAAGAGGGGGAAGTTATTTTTCCCCACGATGACCCGCTAATCATCCGCGCTTAGATAGCCAATTTCGATGTTGGGCGGATCCTGGTGGACACTGGTAGCTCTGTGAACGTCCTCTTCATGGACACTTTCAACCAGTTGGGCATCAACTCCACAAGCCTCACCCACGCTGGTTCTCCGCTACTCAGCTTCTCAGGCGATTCTGTCATGCCCCTTGGCACCATCTCCCTGCCTATCTCCCTGGGGAGCGCGCCCAAGATCGCAACAACCATCACCACCTTCCTGGTGGTCGATTGTCCCACCGCTTATAACGTCATTTTGGGGAGGGGACTCCTCAACTAGCCCAGCGCCGTCATCTCTACTCGGGCCCTTCTCATGAAGTTTCCGACCATCATGGGCACTGGCCAACTCCGCGGTAATCAACAATCCGTCCGCTCCTGCTATCAGACCGCCTTGACAAAGCTCAACCTATGCGACAAGCGAGAAACCATGGCCGTCGCCGAGGCTGCTTACGAGGCCGACCCCGTCGACTCCGAGCTCCTTGAGAAAATACGAGCGGGTCCCCCCGAGGACCCGCGGGACCTCTCCGCCGTCTCGCAGCTGCAACCCGTGGAGGATACGAAGCTGATCACCCTTTGCCCGTGTAACCCCGAGCGGCAAGTGAAAATTGGGAGCACACTCGCCCCCGAAATCAGGACACAACTCATCCAATTCCTCCGGGACAACAACGAGGTCTTTTCTTGGTCCTACGCCGACATGCCTGGCATATCCACGGATGTCATCTGCCACAGGCTTAACATCAGCCCCTCCTTAAACCAGTCACCCAGAAGAAGCGGACTTATGATGCAGAGCGACACCTAGCCATGCAAGAAGAGATCATTCGGCTCAGCACCATCCACATCGTACGCAAGGCCATTTACGCCACGTGGGTCGCAAACGTCGTACTCGTCAAGAAACCCTTCGGATCCTGGCGGATGTGCATCGACTTCACGGATCTCAACAAAGCCTGCCCGAAGGATAGCTTCCCACTTCCTAAGATCGATCTCTTGGTCGACGCCACAGCAGGCCATGAACTCCTCAGCTTCGTGGATGCGTACTCTGGCAACAACCAAATCAGGATGCACCCCGATGACCAGATCCACACCAGTTTCCGCACTAATTTGGGAGTCTACTGCTACAATGTTATGCCCTTAGGGCTCAAGAACGCCCGTGCCACCTACCAACGGCTTGTCAACTTCATGTTCGTGGATCAGATTGGCAAGACCATGGAGGTGTATGTAGATGATATGCTTGTCAAGAGCCGGACGGCCGACAAGCACGTGCCTAACCTCCACAGGATTTTCCAGGTCCTGAAGCAATACAAGATGCGGCTCAACCCCGCCAAATGCGTTTTCGGTGTCCGTTCTGGCAAGTTCCTCGGTTACATGATCAGCCAACGGAGAATCGAGGCTAACCCTGAGAAAATCAAGGCCATCCTAGACATGAAGCCCCCGCGCACACTCAAGGAAGTCCAAACCCTTACTAGCCGGATCGCCGCCTTCACCCGGTTCATCTCCCGGGCGACGGACAAGTGTTTACTATTCTTCAAGGTCATGAAGACCCAGGGCAGGCACATCAACTGGGACGCGACGTACGACGCTGCCTTTGAAGCTCTCAAAACTTACATGAGCACCGCGCCCCTACTTACCCGACCTACCACTGGGGAACGGCTCACCGTCTATCTTTCTGTCTCCACATCTGTTGTCAGCTCCGTCCTCGTCACCAGTCGGGACGACGCGGAGTTCCCAGTGTACTATGTCAGCAAGGCATTCCAGGACGCGGAGACCCGGTGCAACGACCTGGAGAAGTTGGCCTTTGCCCTCATTGTGACGGCCCGGCGCCTCCGCCCATACTTTCAGGCACACCCCAGGTTATTCCTCACTAACAAACCCCTTCGCCAGGTGCTCCAAAAGCCAAACACTTCGGGGCGGCTCATCAAGTGGGCAGTGGAGTTTAGTGAGTTCGATATCACATTCGCCCCAAGGCTAGCTGTCAAAGGACAGGTCATCGCCGACTTCCTTTCCGAATTCACTTACAACACAACGTAGCACATGCCCGACACTCCGGATCCCAACAATGGGGCACCCTCCGCTCCTATCTGCAAATCGTCAACCCCGTCCACCTTGGATCCTGCCCAACCAATTTTGACTCTCTATGTGGACGAATCCTCCTGCCATACTGGCTCTGGCGCCGGCCTCGTACTCAGTACAGCTACCCAGGAATGGCTGGAGTACGCGTTGCGTTTTGGTTTCCAGGCTTCCAACAATGAAGCCGAGTACGAAGCCCTCCTTGCTGGCCTCCGGTTGGCCGCCGACCTCCAAGCACAACAGCTGCAGGTTTACAACGACTCCTAGCTCATCGTCCGACAGATTAACAGCCTCTATGATGCCAAAGACGCCTCCATGACCCGATACTTGGCAAAAGTGTGGTCCCTACTCTGCCACTTCCGTGGCTACGAGGTCATTCAAATACCACGGTCGGAAAACAGCCACGCCGATGCCCTGGCCCGCCTGGCCTCCTCCATCGATGACAAGATGGGCCGCCGTGTTCCCGTTGAATTTTTGGCATCCCCGAGCACAAACGAGCAACCAGTCCTGGTCGCAACACAGGAAGCATCTTGGATGGACCCCATCGTACGATACCTCACCATGGCTGAACTCCCGCCCGACCGCAACGAGGCCCGACGCATCCAACGCCAGTCCGCACGATACACCATGGCACATGGCCATTTATACCAACGGGGATTCGACACCCCCCTCCTCAAGTGCCTCCCTACGGACCGGGGCATTGCGGTGCTCCGAGAAATTCACCAGGGAATCTGCGGTAACCACTCCGGACCCAGGTCCCTAGCACATAAAGCCTTTCTGCAAGGATACTATTGGCCCACAATGCGCGCCGACTCTATGGCCATCACTCAACGGTGCGTCCCATGCAAACGGTACGCCCCCGTACCTCATTCTCCTGTTGAGCGCCTTACTCCTATGCTCAGCCCCTGGCCCTTCTCTCAATGGGGTCTGGACCTCATCGGCCCCATGCCACGAGGAAAGGGCGGCGTCGAACACGCAGTGGTTGCAGTGGACTATTTCACTAAGTGGGCCGAAGCAAAGCCCCTCAAAACAATCACGGCCGCCCAAGTTGAGAGCTTTGTCTACCAGAACATCATCTGTCGCTTTCGTATCCCCCACACGATCGTCACGGGCAATGGCACTCAGCTCGATTCTGTCCGTTTCCGACACTTTTGCGACATCTATGGCATCCAGCTCTGCTTCGCCTCAGTGGCACATCCACGGCTAACGGACAGGTCGAAGCGGTAAACAAGCTCATCAAACACAATCTCAAGGCTCGGCTACACGACACCCCGAAAGGCCAATGGTCCGACCTCCTATCCGATGTTCTCTGGTCCTATCGGACGTCCTACCGGACATCGACACAGGAGACACCCTTTGCCTTGACTTTCGGGACTGAAGCTGTCGTTCCCGTGGAAATTGGAGAGACCTCATATCGGGTACTCTCCTATGATCCACAAGAGAATGCGGAACTCCTCACACAAAATCTCAACTTCATCGAGGAAAACCGTGAACAAGCCAATCTCCGCAATATGGCACACAAACAGCGAATTGTTCACTACTACAACTCTCGTGTTCACAGACGCAGTTTCCAGGTCGGTGACTAGGTCCTTCGGAAGGTTAGCCTGGCCACTAAGGAGCGTGATGATGGGACCCTCGGGCCCACGTGGGAGAGCCCCTACCTGGTCACTCGAATTTGTCGTCCGGGCACTTATGAGCTCCAGACCACGGATAGACGTTCGCTTACACACCTGTGGCATGCGGATCATCTCAAGTTATTTTATAATTAAAAACACACCCCATGTACATTGCTTTACGCTTTGCTGTAATTCGACTTGGCTATCTCCAGTCGAACTTGACACGACCCATCCCAATCCCCCCGGGATTACCATGGAATGTGTCATGCTCTCGTCTGACAAGAGGTGTCAGACAAGGGATAACCTGTTGCCACTGCCCAAACGGGCTTCCAGAGTGCGTAAGGATCGATGGAGGAGGTGTGCGATGCTCAAGTCTCTGCTGCAGTCCCATCCGGAATCAACCTGAAGGGCATTAAAAACAAAAGCTGTGAGTGGACGAAAATAAACAAGTCTGTTTAAAACATTTATAAAGACATTTATGCTCCTCAGTAAAAACATATGCATGCACCATCATTTTAAATCATATATCATATAATATGAACCATAAGGCATATAATAAAACCATAACCATAATTTTAGCCACTGCACTATACACTCCAATCCGACATCCCTGATGTCTGACGTCCCTGACGTCTAATAAGGTCACAATCACAAGGCTACGCGTGCCACTCGGGTCTCAATTTCCTAGTTCAATCCCCGAACCTTGTTCGGTTACAGCATCCCCGATGCTTAGCGTCATAGACGCTGGACGTACTAGACGTCTGTGACCTCTCCGGGGTACCTCATCCGGAGGAGACAATATAATATGGAAGGATCTATACAGTGCAGTACCAAATACATTTTATCGATATCCACATGCAAGGCATATATATATACATAGATAAAATCCAAACCAATCTTTAAGTTTCATCAGACGGGTCTCAAGCCCAAATACCGTGAAACATGCCATAACTATAATTTCCATATCATCAAACCGTTATTTGTTTTTAGCATGTGAATATATATAAAATGTAAACCAGAAACATTTATTCAATTCCATTTTAGGGTCCCCGACCCGCAATCACATGAAGAAATCAACTGGGCCCCTGGCCCGATTTCATAAGTTAACTGGGCCCCTGGCTCGATTCATAAGTTAACTGGGCCCCTGGCCCGATTCATAAGTTAACTGGGCCCCTGGCCCGATTTTACTTTATCAAGTCCGTAACCGTTTCATGAAATCATATCCAACCACATTTATGGAAATCGGTTGCAAATCTAGAAAACCTCGGTTTACGTGCAAATACGTAAATCACCTCGAAATGCGTGAAATCATTTAAATTCACCGATATCCAAAATAAATCATTTAATCACAATTATAACAATCATGAAACAGTTATGCATACATCGAATTTATAAAACCAATGTCCACTCACAGACCGTTTAATCGAGCGCCTCGATACGCGTGCCATAGGCCTTCCCGGGCCACACCACTATCACCGGGACTCCCAATCCTGTTCAAATCACATTAGAGGATTACTAACCTCATCATTAACATCCTATTCAAGTCCCGTAATTTTCCCGAATTTTTAAGTATTGTTAAACTGGATTTAAAACCTTCGGACATCCCGAACAATATCGAAACGGGATCCGACCGACACGAAACCAATGCCAAAATGTTCGTTACATTGTATAGGACAAAAGTCATGTTGATCGTACCTCGGGATTCGCACTCACGTGCCCCTACGCGCCGCCGCAAGTGGCTGCGCGTGGAAGCCACGCGCCAGCTACAGTACCCGCACAGTCATCTCCTTTGCCCGTTTGTCTGGTAAACGGGTTGAAAAACCCGCGAACATACCCGACTCAATCTTACTCGATTCGACCTCAAATCGATCCGTTCTTTAAACTGATCCCTTCTAATCCATCTCCATTTAAGTTCTGTAAATCGAATTACACAAATTAGGTTATATATCTCCACGACTCACGATCGATCCTCGACGGGTTTTCAATTCGGGTTTCACGATATTGTCCCTGGTTTTCAAATTAATTCATTCAGTTAGCATCGTGAGAGTGTGAGGAACATTTCTACAAGATCAATTTGAGAATTACTTACCTCTAACCCATTGAACCCAAGCTCGATTTTGAGCTGCCATGGAAGCTCAGTTCTTCCTCAATCCGCCACGGTTTCTCTTCGTTCTTGCAGCAAAGATGATCGTTTTGCTCTCAAAAGACTCAAACTAAACTCCATTTTGATCGTCACGGCCCAATTATTCCAATTCGAAATTCCCTCCAATTTTCAAAAATTCCGATTCCCGAATTACACCTCCCCTCTCAGTCCCCCGTGCTCTCCCTCAGCCAAATCCTTCCCCAAATCACTAAATTTCCATTTGTGCAATCAGTTGTGGAAGGGAGACTGACAATGGCCAGAATTCAATTCTCACCCCTCAGTTTTTTGCTTGTTCACGGGTGAGGGAGTGAGGACTGATCAGAAATAGAAGGGAGAGATGAGATGGACGGCTGTGATGCAATCAGGGGAGTGAGATGGATGGCTCAGATCAAAAGCAGGGATTTAATCCTAAATAATTATATAGTGGAACTTTAGCATATAAATTATGATTAGTGGAACAAGATCCAATCTATCCGTCGGATGAGTGACACTTGTCACTCATCCAAGTGTCCTCCAACAACCATTTCAGAATAAAATAATCAACATAGTTACCGAGACGTAACTTCCCCGATTTCACGATTCAGACCAAACTTCCGTGACCCATAACTTCGTCGTCGAATCACCGATTTCGGCATGCCGCCTGTCATTGGATTCGTATCGACGAGACCTACGTAACGGTCCTTGGCCCTCGACCATCGGACACCCTGGTCAAAAAGTCAACATTTCCCCTTATTTCGTCCAAATTACGAAAATGCCCTTAAACTTCCGTACATCATAACTTTCACCACGGACATCAGAATCGAACGTGCCACCTGTCTATGAACTCGTGACGTCCCGAACTACGTCACGGTCATCGGTCAAAGTCCATTTGACCATCCGAATTAAAAGTCAACGTTTTGCCCACGCCTAGGGGCAAAACGGTCATTTTGCATAATTCGTCCGAAATCACCCAACTAATCCCAGATTAGTAAATCACAATTAAATATTATTGAATCCCGATATTCGGGACGGGTCGTTATCGATGGTTGCCCATCCAGTGTGTAGGTCTTGGTCAGGGTAGGGGGCTCGTCAAGCCACGTGAAGTTGAGCGTGACCCCGGGGTTGAAGTACAATATGCGCTGTACGCAATCATCCTCTACCTCGGCAAGCGCTAGGTCCAGATGATTCGCATACATCGGGTCCGCCATGAAGTCCTCCAGGGTCTTCTGCCGGTCGGCCGATAGAAGGACGCGGAGCCGGTCCACCTCCCCCTGCAACTCCCCCATGACTTTCTCTTGCTCGTGCAGCTGCAGAGAGAAAGCGTGCACCGTCTCTTCCAGGTCCCTTATCCCCCTCTTGGCTGCCTTGGCCCGTGACTTCTCCCGCTGGAGCTCCTTCTCCAGCTCCGCCACCCGCCTCCGCGCAGCATGGCCCTCCTTCACCCGGGCGCGCAGCCTCTCCTCCCTCTGCCTCGCGGCACCCTGCTCCGCCTCCATCCTCTGTATATGCCGAGAGGCCTTCTGCAGGGCCACGTAAGTCTGCCCAAAGCACTGCCGAACCATGTACACTTGTCAGCAAAACGGAAGAGAAATCCGACTCACACATATGCAAAAAAAAAAAAAAAAACTTACACAGGCTTGCTCGGCAAGCAGGGCCGCGAACCGACCCGGATGGGAGCCAGTGCCGATCTGCTCAATCTCCGCCGGCGTCACCTGGGAGCCGAGTACAAAGGCGTTGGCCACCAGCGCCAGGGACTTGTGCATATGGTGGGTGACGGGCACCCACCCCTCCCCAGCCTTCGCAGAGCGGACAACTTCCCCCGTCTCCAGCGGCTCGGCAAAGACGAAGACGATACGCGGAACGCTGACCGGTACCCTCTCCTTCCCGGGCGGCGGCATCTCCACCCTGGGCTCCTTGGCCCTCTCCTGCGGCACTTCGGGGGCCTTGAGGGCCGCCTCTCTCTTCCGCCGCCGCTCGGAGCTCTCACCCTCCGACACCCCTGCCGCTGGGGGAGACTGCCTCTGTCGAGCCTCCATGAGCTTCCTCCGGCGTTCCCGGGCTTAGTCCAGCCCGCCGATGAGGGGCCGCTTCAGACCGAGCACCGGACTCTTCATCTCCGTACCCTGCCTAGCTTCAGGCCTGGTCGGCTTCGGCAGCCCATCTGGTCGGCAGCCAGAGCTCGACCCTTGCTGGGGCTCCTCCCGGCTAGTCCCCATGGGCTTCACCGCCACGGTTTTCTGCCTCCGCGGCTGTTGGGGGGGCACCTCCGGCTCCTTGCCCTTGCCCTCGGTAGCCACGCCGTGCTTTGCCACCACCTCACTCATCTTCTTCTGAGCGGCTTGTTCAACTTGGGGGTGCACTGCAAAGAAAACTGTTAGTGCCTCGGCATACCTACACACCATAACTTCAACACTACTGCTTACCAGGTGGCGAGATGAGACCCACGGCAAGCTGGTTCGACGGCAACTTCAGGACACACCGGCTACGTTCCAGGTCGGACAGCTTTTCCCGCACCAGGTTGCACACCTCCCAATCCTCTGCTGTCACCGTTGCCTTGGACGGACCTGCACACACAACAAACGCCATCAATCTCCTCCTCGGTAGCCACAATTGACGCCTTATGACCACTTGCCGAACGGTAGACCAACAAACTCCAGACTGGAAGTAGCTGGGAATCCTCGAGCGGACCCCACTGACGTCTCCCTCCCACTGCCCGGACACCCAGCAAAACTGATGTCTCCAGCTCTTCTGCGACGTCGGCACGTCGTTGATGAAGGCACCCCGGGCCGTCTTCTGCAGGCACTCCATCTGGTACCACCCCGACCCGTAGGTCTGCCTTTTGAAGCGGTACAGGGCGCACAGCTGGCCCCAGGATGGCTCCGGCAGTCCAGCCAGTCGGAAAGCCGTTTAGAGGATGATCAAAATGATCCAACCGTTAGCATTCAGCTGCCCCGTGGCTAAGTTCGCCCTCGCCATCATGTCCTGGAGCCACGAGTGCAGAGGCAACCTCACTCCGTGTTCAAAGAAATCGACGTAAAATAATGTCGACCCTTCAGGAGGATTACTCGGCTTCTTGCTGTGCGGGGGTACCGTCATCTTAATCTCCGCTGGCACATTGTATAGCTCCCGGAACCGGTCCAGGTCGGACTGCCGAATGGTGTTCATCTCGTAGTCCACGACGTACTCCACCTTCACCACGCCATCGGCATCTAGTTCCATCGGCGAGCTCGTCTCCGTCCCACTACCCTCAGCCTCGGAATCGACGATGACGACGGGGGGGAGTATGGGGTGATGTCCTCCTCTCACTCGGCCGCTCGACACCCGAGGTGCTGCATCCGCCCTGCTGCCTCAACTCCTTCCTTGGCAACTTGAGAGCCTCATCCAGGCTGTCACCGCTGTTGGATGACGAAGCGCTGCTAGTGGACCCACTAGTGGACGTTGACCCACTGCGCCCGCTCGGCACGTCGTTTGCCGAACTGGACGGTGTTTCCCCGCCAAAAGCTTAAGGGGACCTAACCCCAGATCCACTGTTTGACTCTGACTCTGACATCTACAAATTACCAAAAGAAAAGAAGCTACAACTAAGCACCTACGCTACGGAACACATGCTGAGCAGAGATGCCGAACGGCAGAAATTATACCTTTCAAAATTTTGCTCGGTCGAATTGGTTTCACGTGTGTCTTCTTTTTTCTCGGCAGTCTCCAATTCAGTCGGCACTTGCAATTACTCCACAGATGCTCTGAGTAAAAAGTCAAAAAGTCAAAAAGCTTTCGCCCTTTTTATAGGCCCCTGGCCCGCCTCGAGATGCGCGCTTCCGATCTGACGATCGTCAGGCCGATACGGCCACCTTTTGGCTACTAATACCTTGTACTGTATACCCATCGGTATCATACATTCTCACCTACATACATACATACGTACATTGCTACCAGTATGCATCCGTACCGAATGCCGACCGGAGCCTCTCGGCATCTCCCCCAACGACATGCTTCCTCTCTTCGTCGGAAAGCACACTGCTACCGACGTCTCCCCGCCATTCCCCACGGCCGCCTCTCCACGATTTTTCGGTCTTTACGGTGGGCATCTTGCGAACTCGGCAACGGGGACTCCTTTCACAATCGGACATACGGTGCACTTCCTCGCTCCATGACTTGGGGGGCTACTAGGGATACAGGGCGCAGCGCCCTGGTCGGTCGACAGGTACCAGCCGTCATCTTAAGTCCTCGACCGAGGAACTCCACCTCAGTCAAAGACTTAGGGGACTTATGTTGATACCATATCGACCGACCTCCCTAGCACAGGGCCCGCCAGGACAGGAAGGCCGCCGACCGATCGCCTGATCGGCACCCTCACGGCCTACGGTCCGCCGATCGGCACCATACTGCAGACCCGCCATTCGGCATCTGACAATGACCAGACGACAGCTGGCTGCGACAGTCACCTAACCAACTCTGCCATACCAACTCCCTGACGGAGACAGGTTGGGACTCCAGCTGGCGCCTCCTCCGGATGTCCAGGGCTTGTCAGACGGCTCTCAGACACAAAGCACCACCTGCTCCCGTAACAGTAGCCCACCTACCGCAGTTATGGCTACTATAAATACCCCGAAACCCTTCACAAAGGTAAGAGACTCAGAACCGATCCAGAGCACTGTATTTACTTGCCCATCGGCACTCAGATACTAACTTAGGCATCGGAGCCCCTTCGGCCGACACCACACCGGCGTCTGGTCTTTGCAGGATCCCTGCCGAACCACAACGCCCCCAGCGGGCTCGAGACACCACGCGGCTGGTCCTAGAACCCCCAGCAGGTCTCATCGAGTTGGTCATCTCAGGATCAAACACAAGGTTAATTGTGTGTTTGGTTAAAAGCATATCATGAGGCTTGTGTATTGTGTGCAATGCATTAGTGGATAATATTCATTGCTGACATGATAAAATGTTTGGTCAGGACTCGGATGTTACTTTGTGTCGTTCCCGAGGTCAGTTTGATTATGATAATTGATTTTAAAATTTTGAGAAATGGTTGCGTAAGTATGAATTGGTCATAATTTGATGTTCCAGTATATTGATAAGATTACGAAAATCATTTGAATTTTTAATAGATGTTTGTACTTCGAAATCTATGATTTTTATTGTGTTTTAGATTTGATGCTTATATATTTGGTTTTAGACATGATGCAGAAATGTTGTGTGATGTGACTGGTACAACTTGGTTGAGTTTGGTTATGGACCGATAGGATTTTAGTGGCGTGATATTATTGTGTTCTTGAACATAACTTGGAAGGTTGATTAATTTTGAGTAACTCAGTTGTCCAATTTGAGTATGAACATAAGATTGGATTTGTTCTAAAATATCGAGGAAAAACTTTTTAAGGAGGGTAGATTGCAGAACCTAGGAAATTCGAGAAAATAAAAAATGACAATTTTGCCCCTATAGGGTCAAAGTGTTGACATTTTGATCGGGAGACCTTCTGAAAGTTTCGTGAAGACCGTTACGAAGGTCTTGAATTCCTGAATACGTAGACATGTGGTACACTGAAAAATGAATTCGGATAAGTTCGTTATTGGTCAAAGATAGCTAGGAGCATTATGTTAATTTTGGCCTAAAGGGTAATTTCGTAATTTTACCTTTTTGACATGTGAATCATGTGTGTTTGTCTAGAAGATTCTCTAAGTTCCCCTCCCAAACTGCCACCAACTTACCCTAAGTATATATATATATATATATATATATATATATATGTGTGTGTGTGTGTGTGTGTGTGTGTGTGTGTGTGTGTGTGTGTGTGTGTGTGTGTGTGTGTGTGTGTGTGTGTGTGTGTGTGTGTGTGTGTGTGTGTGTGTGTGTGTGTGTGTGTGTGTGTGTGTGATGTGTGTGTATTGTGGTTTAGGGTGGAGTGACTGGAAAAGGAAGAAAAAAAATGAAAATTTCACCAACTCACTCACTCGTGTGGGAAAGTTCAGGGAGGAAGGGAGAGTTAGGAGGAGAGAATGAGAGAGGATGAAAAGAGAGTCAGAAAGAAGGGTTGAGGCGGCCCAGTCTCGTGGGCAAGAACAAGACCGAAGAACTAAAAATGGTTGTGGGTTGACAAATGAGGTTTTGAGGCTGTTCTACTCAAAATGAAGGTTCCTGACATGCTAGGTGAGCTTCTATGATCATTTAGGAACCAAAGGAATGCATTGGGACGTGGAAATCTTGGAAGAACTCAGGCGGAAACCATGGCCGAATGGGGTAAGCTCGAACTGTGAATGTAAGGTAAGTTTTTCTCTCTTCAAACATTATAGATCTCCTTCTGGATTTAATTAGATTGTAATGGACTAAGAAGGGAGGAGAAAGCGTGTAAAAGAGAGGAAATGGGATCAGGTCGGGTCGCCGGGTCGCACTCTGCGCTTAGACCTGACCCGCTGCAGGTTGAAGAAGGTGGCTGATAGGCGCTTGGCCACCACGCGTAGAGGCCTTTTGTTGGCCCGTGACGGTGCGTGCGACCTTGTTTGAGTTTGCGATCAACATGGAAGTCTGCTAGGGTAAGATTCTAAGTTCAAAGGTACTATTTCCAAGTTATTTTGATATGGATTGAGCATGGTTTTAGAGGTCCAATGTTGTATGTTTATATTTTAACATGGTAATTAAATTTGGGGATGATTAAGGACTTGGTTATAATCATATTTAGGTATTGATGAACTTATGATGGTAAATTATAGTTTTAGAAATTTAATATAATATGTTTATATTTAATTTAAAATTTTATAAGGACTTTTGAGCTATTTAAACTTAAGTTTAATTGGACAATTCCTAACCTTAAAACTATTTAATCTATTTTGATGAGAATCACTATAATTTTTAAGGAATATATTGGCAAAATAAGGAATAGTTGAATTTATGGTGATACATGTGTGTGTTGATAGTATGATAGTATAACATGATATATGTGGTTATATGATACTATGATGTTCATATGATAATAGTATATGGTGATATATGATGTTGATTATGATGATGATATGCTATGATGATAATGATATTAATACGTTGTTATATACATATATCATGATGATGATACGTGTTCATATGTTGAAAACATAGTGATATGGTGAATATTTGTTGACAATAATATAATGATATTGTAAATAATCATGGTGAACCATGATGATGAGGATGACATGATGACATGATGGTATAGTGATGACGTGGTGTTATGTGAATATATGATGATATATAAGATGATGACGCTTTGATATGATTTATGGAAAATTACGCATTTTAAACTAATTAGTTGTTTAATAATTTTCGTATAGAAATAACCAACATTATATAAGTAATGTTAATCCTTATTAAAAGCAAGATCCAAAGATGGACGAATTAGTAGGTTCCACTACTTAATGGGGTTAGTGGATTGGACATGGACGGTAACTCCGCAAGATTAGATTTAAGTTGGTTAATCTAATGTGGACATGTTTGAAATTATCCCTTATGGGACGACTCATCTCAATCCCCCCGGGATTAACGTGAGATGTGCCATGCTCCCGTCTAACACCACGTGCCAAACAAGGGATAACCCAAACTTGACCCTCTCGGGGCTTCTAGAGTGCGCCAGGATCTGTGGAGGCATGTGATGTCTCGGTCTCTACTTCAGCCCACATTCGCAATCAACCTGAAAGGTATTAAAAACCATGAAAAGCTGTGAGTGAACGAAAATAAATAATTTAATAAAACACATTTCAGAAAAGAGACGTTTATACCCTTCACTAAAAAGCATGCTTGCATTCAAAAACCAATTAAATCAACCTTTTAGTTAAATCAAATCAAAGTTAATAAAACCGATTATCAATCAAAGCCATTTCCTGCCTCAAATCATTAGGCCCTTAGCCCAAAACTGTAAAACCAAACCATGTGGGAACTTAAAAAAAAACGAAGTGTATGGGTCACATCCCAAATTCGTTAATACCAAATAACCAGTTTATTGAAATACAGTTTACAAATCCTTGGCATCCCAAATGTCATAATGTCACTGTCCTAAGCTACGCGTGCTGCTTGGAGGTCTCAATTCCGAGTAAAACCCTAGGTCCACCAATGTTCGGCGGTACCATAGTGGTATGCCATTCCGAAATCACTGCTCGGTGTAACGATCCGTCATAGATTTCGGGATTAAATTAGTGATTAATGAAGGATTAGTAGGATTAAACAGTGGTTGGTTGAGTGATTTCGGACGGACGGTGCGAAATGACCATTTTGCCCCTAGTAATGGGCGAAATAGTGACTTTTGGTTTAGACAGTCAAATAGACTTTGACCGATGACTATGACATGGTTCGAGACGTCACGAGTCCGTAGACAGGCGGCACGTCTGATTCCGACGTACGACGTGAAAGTTATGAGGCTCGGAAGTTGAGGGACATTTTGGTGATTTAGTCTAAAGGGTATTTATGTCATTTGGTTGCCTTGGGATTTGTGCCCAATCAGACAAGGACACTTGTCCCATGTCTGGAAGGTTGTGGAAGCCTCACAACCGCCTCTCATCATTTTTAGAAGAAGATGAAGTCGTGCAATTGGTGTGTTCGGCGGGGATAGGCCGAGAGAGGAAAAAATAAAGGAACTGTGAAAAATATTCATCCAATCCCTTTGATCTTCATCAATTGCGTGAACTCTGTGAAGGAGAAAATGACAAGAGGACAAGACGAGGGTGGTGGTGCCACCGTAGTGAGCCGTCGTGGACTGTGGCCATGGAATCTGTGTAAGGTAAGTTTGGAATTCAAAAATGGTATTTTCGATTCTAGCATTTGGTATCGATTCTTATGGTTGAAACGTGTTGCTGGAGGTCCTGTGAGTCGAATAAGCCTGGTTTGAGGCCTGAGATGGACGGTGGTGGCCGAGAATAGAGGTGGAAAACTGGACAACTGTTCTTCGATTTGGGAGGTAAGTCTGAGGCCTAATTTTCATGTTTTAATGTCGTAAATTGATTAGGAATGAACCGACGAAGATGTAGGAATGAAAATGGTTGAGAACGGGTTAGAATTGAGTGAAAACCGATCTCGTCGGTTCGGGTGGACCGAATTTGCAGAAATCGGTCTGAACTGATTTGATGGCAGGAAGACGATGAACAGTCCCCAGCACGTGGGGGAAAGTGGGGTAGTTCTGGGAGGTGTTTTCAACATATGATTTTAAGTATTTGATGTAAGGAACATTTTGGGACTAGTTTCGAGTCGGTCGAACATCGTTTCGATATAGTTCAGGATGCCCAAAGGTTTAGGGTTTATGTTTAAAAAGTTTAAAAATCCGGGAAAAATTACGGGGATTTAATGGAAGGTTATTGTCAGGACCCGACCCTCCTCGATCAGGACCCGACTCATCTAGCACCATATTGTCCGTTTTGGGCCTCGCCCTCACGGTTTTGTTTTCGGGAGCTCATGGTGCAACTTCCCAAGGGGTCACCCATCATGGAATTGCACTAGCCTCAACTTGCAGGAATGTGGGATTGTTCACCGTTCCCTCCAGGACACGGGTCTTACAGTTATTGGATGTGTTAGTGACCTTAGAATGTGATATGGACAGATTCGGGAGTTTCGGTGATGGTGGATTAGCCGAGAAAGGCTTGGTGCAAAGGTATCGAGGCGGCAACTAGGACCGTCTGTGAGTGGACTTTGTTTTCTAAATTATAAGGCATGCATAACTGTTTTATATGTTTTCCATACGTGATTTCTATGCTTATGATTGCGATATTTATTATTTACATATTTGCACATATTTCGAGGATATGTTTTTATACTGTAATTATATATGCTGTGTTTGATAATGGTTTTGACAGATGGTTTTATACCGTATTTATACATGTTGCGTTTTGATAGTGGTTTGATGGCATGATTTTGGATTTGAAAAAGTGAATTCGAGCATGAGTCCCATTTTGGTAAAATGTGATTTCGGATTTGGAATTGAGAAAATGGATTTATGGATTTGATTTTGATTTGATATATGAATGGTTTTAAATTGGATTTGCTGGATCCGGTGCTATGATTTGGGTTTAAAGACCCATGAGTTTAAAGACTCGTTGATTGATTGACAGGGGGTGAGCCTGATATGTTATTTGAGTTTAAAGACTCGTGAGTTTAAAGACTTGTTGATTACCCAGGAAGGCCTGATATGTAATTTGAGTTTAAAGACTCAGTGATATGAGATCCAGCAGGTTTGATTGATTGATATGTAGTTTTGGATTTTTGTGATTATGATGGATTTTCATATGGTTTTCAGATGGTTTTGGGCAGCAGCCCATATGATTGGATTTACGGTTTTACACGTGATTTGGATCTTGGATTTTTGGGCTGAGTTTCCAGATTTGGTTTTGATTTATGGTTTTGGGCTAAGGCCCAGTTATTTGAGAAAGGAAAATAATTTGGGTTTTATAAACGGTTTTCTTATGTTGAAAATGAAATGTTTTTTGAATGCATGCATTGGTTTTACGTGGAGAGCATAAATGTCTTTTCTGATAAAATGTATTTTATAAACTTATTTATTTTCGCCCACTCATAGTATTTTCTGATTTTTTTTTATGCCCTTCAGGTTGATGCGGATGTGGGCTGTTGGTAAGACCGAGACATCACACTCACACATTCCACTATGGTTCATGCGTACTCTAGAAGATAGTTGGATGGTTAGCCTGGGTATCCATGGTCTAGCTTACGTGTTACATGGAGGTTAGACGGGTGTCCATCCTGCGTGTCACATATGGGTTAGACGGGAACATGTTCCATCCTTGTACTCCCGGGGGGATTGGGATAGGGCGTGCCACCCGGGGTATGACATCCTAGATGTCTATAGCAATCCTGATCTTGAGCCTCTCTACGTGAGCCTCTATATGGTCTCTACGTGGGACGACCCCTCTCAAGCAATGCACCGTGACTACTCCAGTGTCCCTGACCTCTGGAGAAGACAATCCAATCATAAGAATTGTAATGACCCGTCCCGAACTCTGGGATTAAATTAGTGACTAATGAAGTGTCAGGACCCGTCCTCAATCCCCCCGGGATTAACGAGGAACGCCCATGATCCCGTCTAACACGAAGCGTCAGACAAGGGAAATTTCCGACCTTAGCACTCTTGGGCCATCAGAGTATGCCAGGATCCGAAGGAGGTATGTGATATCTCGGTCTCTGCTACAGTCCGTATCGTATCGAACCTGAAGGGTATTAAAAACAAAAAGACTGTGAGTGGACAAAAATAAAGAGTTTATAAAAACATATTTCATCAAGACCTTTATACCCTTCACTAAAAATCATGCATGCATAGTAAAACCATTTATCCAATAACATATGTTTAAACAACCATAATTAGGGACTCAGCCCCTAGTTCCATAAATACAAGTCACACGGGCTCCTACCCAAAACCATTTACAGAAAACCATAACATAGTAAACATATGTGGGATCTCAGCCCAAATCCATTTATCATCATAAAACGCAACTTCCCAAACCAATTGAAATCAAGTTTATCCATTATATTTCATATCGCCGAACCTGTCACGGTATATAGAGCTACGCACGTGCTAACCGGGGTCTCAAACCCAAGTCTCTCCAGGGTCCACCCAGGTCAATGTTCGTAGATCAATGACCCTCCCTGGAGGTAACGAACCATGCCCTTCCTGAGAGTAAGGAACCCAACTAGGGGGCGACTCCACTCAGTCAGTGCTTCGTGACTACTCCGGGGTCCACCCAGGCCAACGACCCTCCCCGGAGGAGACAATCATATATAAAGGATGGCATATGAAAAACCTTTTGAAATCATTCTTTAAACCTTTCAAGGATTCATGCTCGGCCCTCATAAGCCGTCATGAACCAGAAATACTTTCAAGGGTTCATGTTAGTTCCCATAAACCATCATGACCTATAAAACCTTTCCAGGGTTCATGCCGGTTCCCATAAACCGGCATGACCCATAAAACCATTTGTAACACATAGCTGGGCCCTAGGCCCGAATCCACATACAAACTGGACCTCCGGTTCGAATTGTAAACAAACTGGGCCTCTGGCCCGATGCCTCGTTAAATCAAATGGACATCAAGTCCGAGAGTTCGTAATTCAAATGCGTTTCGAACCCGAGTTTACCTTTTCAATTCCAAAACCATTTCATGAAATCATATCCAAACCCACAAGTACGGAAAATCAGTATAAAATTGGAAAACCTCGATTTACGTGCAAGCACGTAAATCACCTCGTAAAGCGTGAAATCATATAATTCACCAATATCCAAATCAATATCATATAATCACAATCATAATCCATATAAAACATTTATGCATGCATCACAGTTTAGAAATCAAAGTCCAAACATACCAAAATTACCCTTAAATAAAAACTAAATACTCGAATGAAATAAATAACGTGCAACAACATTGTTCAGAGTGATAGCTGTCAGACAAGGGATAGTACAATAACAAAATGTGAGCATAATAGTCAGAGTACATTATTTGGTGCTCAACCTACCTACTAGGGGTGTATAGGTGCACAACGAATAAACTAAGCCTCTTCCACCTCCTCCGTATCCTCCTCTAGTTCCGTGTCACGGCCTGGAGGGGTCAGTAAAACATTTAAAGAGTGAGTGGGCCGAAAATAAACAGTTTATAAATCAATTTCATAATAAAGTAAATCATAAGGTTTTACCCCTCAGTTTTCCAAATCTTGCATGCATTGAAAACACAGTATCATAATGAAATCATAACCACAGAATCATAATAATAATCGAAAGGAGAAACTAACATATTAGTGCACTGTAAAACCCAACCCAAATGATGTCACGGTTCTAAGGCTACGCGTTGCCACTCAGGGTCTCACACCCAAGACTCTCTAGGTACATCAGTGCCTGGTATCCAGGTCACTGCCTGAGGTATACAAACATGCCTTCCTGAGAGTTAGAAACCCAACGGGGTTAACTCCACTCAGTCAGGGCCCCGTGAATACTCCAGGGTCCACCCGGGCCAACGACCCTCCCTGGAGGAGACAAGATAGACAGGTACGAAAGTACAGTACAATAACAATATAGTTTACCCTATGTCCCCCAGACATCCTAGAACACAATCCACATATAAACCAGACAGGACTCATGCCCAAAACATTATAATAAGAGATATAAACAATTCATATAGTACTCATCTAAATCATAAGTGGAAATAAGAAAACAGTTTATGCATGTAAGCTTTTTATAAATGAAACAGCCCACTCACACTCGGTCCTCGCTGCTCAACGGCCACTAAAACCTGTATTAACATATTCGAGAGTCACTAACAGACCCTACTACTCCAATACTAAGACCCTAGAACAGATCCGTCCCGAATACGCAACCCGGGCATTATTCCTCAGGCTTCAAACCCCATTTTGACTATCCTAACGATCTCCGATCGATGTGAAACCACCACCATTGGATCCGTATCGTTGAAACCTTAAAAATGGTACCGGTCCCAACAAAAATACTATTCACATGCACCCCCACGTGCCTGGTCAACGTGTTGGTCAACCCTGCTACAGTGCTGCTGACGTCAGTATGACATAATCTCTGACACTTGTCAGGTGACACGTGGAATGCTCTGGTTGGCCCCTGATCTGACAATCTCTGACATCATGACATCATCATGACGTCAGAAGTGACATCATCATTGCTCAAGTGTCGGGTCAACCCATTTTCTAGAACTGGGTCGCCGTTGACCCGTGGCTTGACCCGTTTCCGGCCACCATTTTCGACGGGGTTCGATCCTAACGAGTCGTCTAGGTCTGTTCTGTGGTTCCATATCCTCAAAACTGGAAAAACAGTGATGAAATCTTACCTGGGCTTCGAAGAAGTTCACGGCCAAACTCCGGTCGTCTTCTCTGGCTATCCCATCCTTGGCCACCACGGTCGTCTTCTCTGTCTTCTCCTGTCAGTTTTCGTCTGGCGACTGTCAAGTGGTGACAGTTTATCGGAGGTTTCATCGTGGATCGATTAGTGAGATTTGGTGACTCTTAGTGGGAGCAGATTTGGTGACTCCCAGTGGGAGCAAACGTCAGGATAAATTTGGTGATTGAGAAAGGAACCGTCGAGTTGTTGTGTCAACGAAATGGTAGATTTGACAATTGGTATCAATTCGGAACGTGTGATAACTATCATTCGACATGGTCGAGTGTAGTCGATACGAAGTGAATGTTAGTGGGACGTCTGGGTGCAGACGAGTATTATTCTCATTAGTTGGTGTACGAGTGTACACGTGTTGCGAGGTCGATTGTACTTTCCACGAGGTGATTGTGGAATCAGGATAGTTGGAATTTCAAGAACGAAACTAATTAAGGAGGGAAGAACGGTTGGAATTAGGTCGGTTGAAATTTCAAGGATGAAGTTAATTAAGGAGGGAAGGTTGTAACGACCCGAACCGAGATTATTAATATTTTAATGTGAAATGACTATTTTGCCCCTGAGTGGGGAAAACTTTGACTTTTGACCCGGGAAATAATTTAGACTTTGACCCATGACTATGACGTAGATCGGGACGTCACGAATCCATGGACAGGCGGCACACCGAAATCGGAGTTCGTATGAAAAAGTTATGGTCACGGAAGCGTTTTAGCGGAATTTACGAACCGAGAACAAACGTTAAAATATTATTTAATTATGGGAATCCATGCAAACCCTAAATTTAAATCAAGCCAGCGGATGAGTGACAAGTGACATTCATCCAAGGGTGCACTATTTCAATAAAGTAGCCTATAACCCTATTGGTCCATTCTTTAATACTAAATTTTCTATCATTAAATCCTAGCCATTTATTTTCTGCTCAAACCCATCTCAGCCCTTCATTTTGTCTGCTTTTTCCTTCCCATGCACGATCTCACTTCACCTCATCTCTCTCTCAGGAAAACACAAACACACACATTTTCCCTTCACCGTGCAACATATCCCTTCGATTTTCTCTCAAGCCAAACGACCTGACCAACCACCCTCACACCACCAGACGACTGTCATCTGCACCGCCATCATCTCTCCAGCTCCACCGTGCACCACCAGCAACCATATCCCTTCCTCCCTGCCTGAACAGACCCGAAAACAGAGGAATCGGATCCAGGAAGCAGCACCACATCTCCTCATCCTCTCGACTTGAACGGAGCTCCAGATAGCATCTTGAGGATCCCAGGAAGACGACTGGACAGACGACGAAGAACACAACGGCGACACAGCGAAGGTAACTCCCAAAACCCGAGGGCCACTGTTTTCCTTCCCAGTTTTGAAGGATCTGTTTTAACGCCTAGGGGTCTCCTTTTTGGATTAGGACATACTCTAGGGATCGTGACGAGCTCAGAGGAACCAGTTTGGACGACTAAGACGGAGGGGATAGCTGGAGAAGACGACCGGAGTTTGGCCGTGAACTTCTTCGAAGCCCAGGTAAGATTTCATCGCTTTTTTTTTTTTCAGTTTTGAGGATATGGAACCGTAGAACAGACCTAGACGACTCATTAGGATCGAACCTCGTCGAAAATGGTGGTCAGAAACGGGATGTGGAAACGGGTCAAGTCCCGGGTCAACGACGACCGGGTTCCAGAAAACGGGTTGACCCGACACTGTAGCAGTGATGACGTCATCATGCTGACATCATCATGTCAGATCAGGGGCCCTGACTGAGTGGAGTTAACCCCGTTAGGTTTCTTACTCTCAGGAAGGCATGTTTGTATGCCTCGGGCAGTGACCGGGATACCGGGCACTGATGTACCTAGAGAGTCTAGGGTGTGAGACCCTGAGTGGCAACGCGTAGCCTTAGAACCGTGACATCATTTGGGTTGGGTTTTACAGTGCATTAATATGTTAGTTTCTCCTTTTGATTATTATTATGATTCTGTGGTTATGATTTCATTATGATGCTGTGTTTTCAATGCATGCAAGATTTGGAAAACGGAGGGGTAAAACCTTATAATTTACTTTATTATGAAATTGATTTATAAACTATTTATTTTCGGCCCACTCACTCTTTAAATGTTTTACTCACCAATACAGGTCGTGACACGGAACTAGAGGAGGATCCGGAGGAGGAGGAACAGGCTTAGTTTATTCGTTGTGCACATGTACACCCCTAGTGGGTAGGTTGAGCACCAAATAATGTACTCTGACTATTATGCTCACATTTTGTTATTGTACTATCTCTTGTCTGACAGCTATCACTCTGAACAATGTTGATGCACGTTATTTATTTCATTCGAGTATTTAGTTTTTATTTAAGGGTAATTTTGGTATGTTTGGAGTCGTTGTCAGACGAGAACGGGGCACGTCCCCGGGTGGTCCCAGTGGGATTGGGACAGGTCCTATCATGAAGGATTAGTGAGATTAATCGGTAATTAGTTGAGTGAAATCAGACGAACGATGCGAAATGACCATTTTGCCCTTGAGAGTGGGCAAATGTTGACTTTTGACTAGAGGAGTCAAACTTACGAGGACCGATGACTGTGACAAAGATCGAGACTTCACAAGTCCGTAGATAGCCAGTACGTCGAAATCGGAGCTTCGGGGAAGAAGTTATAGGTCTAAAACAAAAAACGGCACTATTGCACGAAAACCAAGAATCAGATACGTGTGGCAGATGTTGATTGGGAACCTTCTGGAAGGAACCACCAGATGAGTGACAAGTGTCACCTATCTGATTGGCCCATTCCCCCACATGCTGGATATTTTCTTTCCACCATCAGGATGGATCATTTTCTTTGCTCCCAAAACCAAACCCGTGAAAACCCATTCCCATGGCCCTTCGATCTTCATTTTCTGGACTTGGGCTGTGAATGGAAAAGTGAGAGGGAGGTGATACGACGAGAATGGTGGCCACGTTTTGCGCCGTCGTGGAAGATGGCCGACATTGCCATGGAAGGAAACAAATAGACTAAGAATGGTGGCTAGTGGGTGGCTGGAGGCATGGAAAATCGACGGTCGGGTTAGCTGGTTCAAGGAGAAAAATTGAAAGGTTTGGAAGTCCCGGTGATAGTGATGGGGCCTAGGAGGGCTTATGGCACTCATATCGAGGCGACAGCGTAAGACGGTATGTGAGTGGACTTCTTTTTCTAAATTGTGATGCATGCATAACTATTTTATATGTTTTACATACGTGATTTCTATGATGATGATTGTGGCACTGGTAGATTATATTATTGCATGTATTTCGAGGTAAACCCGTATTTGCACGTATTTCGAGGTAAACCCGTATTTACACGTATTTTGAGGTTTGCTATTGCTATGTGATTGTGAGTTTAATAATGGTTCTATGGCATGGTTTTAGTTTTGGAAAGATGAACTCGGGCATGAGACCCATTTGAATTATGTGATTAGGCTAGGGGCCAAGTTGGTTTACAAAATCGGGCTGAGACCCTTTTGAGCTATGTGATCGGGCCAGGGGCCCAATGGTTAACAAAATCGGGCATGAGGCCCAGTTGAGTTTTATAAATGTGATTTCGAGTCTGGGACCCTATGTTTCATAAACGTGATTTTAGGTCGAGGGCCCTAAATGGATTGTGATGTTTTATGAGATATTTCAGGCAGGGCCCATTGAGATGTTTTGAAATGGCTTTGTAAAACTGTTTTCCAAATACCATCTTGATACGAGGACATGTGATGGTCTCCTCTAGGTGTCTGGGACACTGGGGAAGTCACGGTGCATTGCCTGCGATGGGTCATTATACGGAGCTACTGAACCATATGGTGATGTAGGAGCAGGAATGCTATGATTAGACGTCTAGGACGTCAGACATCTGGGATGTCAGAAATATTGATCTGGAGAGACCCCGGGTAGCACGCGTTGCTTATTACCGCGAGATATGACGTCTGGGACGTCAAGCGTCTAGGACGCTAGGCATCTGGGATGCCGAGGATGGTTATGTGGTAAATATGGACTATTGGATCTATGAAATGGTTTTTCGATTGGATTTGTGTTTATGAATTTGGGCAGTGGCCCACTTGGTTTTGTATTTATGGATTCAATATTCTACTGTTTTGGGCTGAGTTCCCACACTTGGTTTTAAGTTACGGTTTTTAGGCTAAGGCCCTAATGGTCTATTGAACAAATGTTTTAATTACTGATTTTAAGATGCATGCATACTTTTTAGTGAAGGGCATAAATATCTTTATGAAATATGTTTTTATGAACTTGTTAATTTTCGTCCACTCACAGCTTTTAAATGATTTTATTGCCTTTTAGGTTGATCACAGATACGGGCTGTAGCAGGGACCGCGACATCGCACTCCTCCACCGATCATGGTGCTCTCTAGGAGCCCCGTATGGGTTGAGGTATGTATTTTTCCTCAGAAGGGAACATGACACATCCTACGTTAATCCCGGGGGGATTGGGATGGGTCGTGTCAAGTGGTATCAAAGCAGGTTGCCTCATATGATACTCAGGATGTTCTGATACTGTCAAGTGGTATCAGGGCGAGGTTGTCGCTATTTAGTAGTTCTTGTGGTACGCGCAGGTCAAGGATGTGATGTCTCCACGTGTTCAGCTCGTTATCAACTTGATAGAAGGATGCCGGTTAGATAGTTTTAGAATCGAAAAGTGGATAGTGTATGTTGGCATGATACGCTATGCGTTAGTGTGATTCCACCCAAGTGGGGTTGTATGTGACTAATTGGTAATGTGGGACCATTGGTTCGGTCATGTGATGTTAGATTGTGGTGTTATTGGGAGCAATTAGGTTCGGGGAACCCCATTTGAGTAGTGATATGGAAATGTGAACCTCAGTTGAGTGATGGTCTGAGATGGTCTGAGAATGTGAACCCTAGTGGTGATTGCTGGTGTGGGGAATGTTACTACATGAGTTAGCTGATGACCTTAGTGGTGGAACCCCAGTTGGGTTGATGGTAGGATTGGAGTGACATCCATACGGTGTCAGGACCGCGGGATCGGTCGGATTGCAGAATTTATTGCAGAGAGCAGTTGGGTTCAGAGGAATCCTAGAGTGTGATTGATGAATTAGAATTGTGAGTCCGTAGTTATTGAGGATTGGACGACTTTCCGAAGTCGGGGTGGTCTGTCGAGTCGAACCCCAGATTTTAACTAGTGGATTAGAACTTGTGCTGCAAAGAGCAGCTGAGGTTGTGGATAACCATGTGGATGACTCTAGTGAGTCTAGTCGAAACGATAGAGATTGGTTGGCCGACATGAAGTGAAATGATGGGATTCGACCCACGAGTACGATCTTCAGATAAAATATGGAATCCTGGGTTAGACCGGATGATAGTGTGATGTGTGGATGCAGAACTTTATAGCGATGACTGTTAGTCGACAGTCGTGTGGAGATGGTTGGCTATCGAGGGTGCTCGATGTAGTGGTAGTACTTGAGGATCGGGGGACGTTCAGGGAACGTCCATTATCTTACTGTGGATTTTCAGAATGGTGGTACCCATAGTTGTGAGGTACGCGAGAGGCAGAGTTCCTTTCACCTGAGTGGAAATACGAGGTTGTTGCTCGGTATGAATAAAGACTCAGGGTTGTCTGATTCGTACGTGGTTTTGACGACGATGAGCCACGAGTTGGGATTTGACTCCGTCGTGATGGGCACATGTTCGGTATCTGAGATTCGGTAGTGGTTGAGTGATGGACTGAATGGGATCTAGCGGGGATTGTGATGTGTTGGGATAAGTCCCAACAGTTATGAGATGACTAAGTGTTGAATGGATGAAAAGGTACGATTGAGACATGAGAAGTCTTGGATGACGTAGAGGACGTCATGGAAATCAAGGGATTCGGGGAGTTGTCGTGAACTCCAAAACTTGTGTGGTTGTACGTTTCTAGTATTCCGAGGAAGTGCATGGAAATTAGTGAAATTGGAAGGAGTCGAAGAGAATCATTGGTAGTATTGATGTGAGAGTTTCTAAGATTGTGAATAACATGGAAACCCGATAGTTGAGTTTGTAAAGGTTGAGATATGAGAACGAGATAGTAACAAATTACATCCTTTTGGATGCGCACAAATGGTGATAAACGGACAAGAGGTCTGGGTAATAAATTGGTTACAGACACGTGGTTGTCCAAGTGAGTTGAGGATTTGGGAAGTCCAGTGGTTGGACTTGACACTTAGTTGGAAGCATATCAATTTTCCAACATGGTTGGAACTTCAGATTCGAGGAGAGTTGTGATTGAGAAGGCGAGATAAGTGTTGTTTCAACATTGGTGATGAGTATTCTGAAGTCATTGGGGTGACTTCTTATTTTCTACCCTTAGCGGACGATGATAGTTGTTACCAGTACATTGAGCGTGTATTGGTTGGTGGACCCGTGTTGTGTTTTGGAGTCATCAGGAGGAGTTGAGTATTTCGAGGCTAGGTGGCTGAGATTTCTCATTTTCTGCTTGGTGCAGATGATGTTGGGTTACTTGTTGTGGTGAGGGCAGTAAGTTGTGTTTACACTTACGTAGGATGAATTTGGATGTCATCGTCTTGGATCATTTTTTTATTTTCCTAAGTGGAATGACAAGGATCGATATGAGGTAATGGGAGAGGACCCACAGTTTGGACGTGTTTCGTTTTTGACTGAACGATTAGATGTGAAAATAGTTGAGGAGTGATGTAACTGACGAAGGATTCCAAGAGGGTGTAAGACCCTACGATCAGATTTCAGGTGGATTGTTAGCCGAGTGACCATGTGCGGATCCTTGGTGGATCTGGATTGTGATGTTGTGGACATTGGGCATTGTGACGATCTAGGATCGTGATGTTACCGGTCGGGTGACGTGGTGCTGGATTTGGATTGTGATCATGTTGATTAGGTTAGGTGGAGAGTTATTGCCTTGTCGTGAATATTTGGATATGGGAACATTGGACTGAACTTTTTTTCGTAGTCGATCTGGCATGAGACGGTATTTGAGTGAGTTGAGATGTTTACGATTTGGCTTGAGTATTTGACTTTATGAACAAGTGGGTATCCGACGGGGTCGGATTTAGTCAACCTTAGATGTGTGGATGGTGGGATTGGCTTCCCTATGAAGTCAATCGAATGTAATGTGTTAATCAAATGAGCAGGTAACTAATAAGTTCAGAGTTGGTGCGTCTCGGTAGACGTGGGTGAGCTTGGATGATCTTTTGGCATGAATGGGTACGCCTTGGTAGGCATGAGTCAGAGTGGTACGTGTTGGATTACGTGTTTGGGGGTAGACGATATGATGCTGGTCTGGTGACCATGGGACTCAGCATGGATGATGAGTTAGAGTAATCGATTTGTCTGGTACGGGATGGGACAGATGAACCCTAGTATTAAATCGTGAGTGACTACAAACCATGTAGTGGACTGGTTAGATGATGGATGTACTTACCTTGTACGTTGTGCGAAGGTCGATACTGGATAGACCGAGTGGTGACTGGTGACGGTACATAGGATGTACCAGTGTTGTGTGGTTGAGCGTGTAGGTAGTCGGCTTAGTTCCGAGGTCATTGGATTGGTTAAGGTCGTGAATTGGACATTGAAGACTATGCACTGGGCAGAGTGATTTTAACGGATTCAGTGATTGTATGAGCAGGTGCTCAGAGCCGTGGGTGGCTAATGGAACCCTAGAGTTGGGATGTGTGTTACTGCTGGGCAGGTATTCGATGGGGTCCAGTTACATACAGGTCCAGTGAGATGTTGGTATACGTATACTCAGATTGAGTGAGTTGGTAGTTGGTGTAACCACTGGTTGTTTTGCGTGGATCGGCTGCTCTGTGACTCTCACTAATGGCAGTATGGATTATGAGGAAATTTTGGTAAGAGGTACCTTGGTGCGACTCTAGAGAGAGTCAGGATGTGTCAGTGATTCGAATTGTGACCATGGAGCCATGAGTGACGGCTGAACGCGACGTGATGGAACGTGTAATGTTGACATGGTAAAATTCAGGAGATGCGGAGAAATTGTGAGATTTGGTAATTCTCGATGTGGGAGAGATGTCAGATTAATTTACGACTGACCAAGTGGTGACGATATGGCTGAATGTGTCAATGTGGATTGATGAGTAATATTTTGTGACTCCCAGTGGGAGCAGATGTCAGAGTGTATTAGTGGTTGAGATGAACCGTTAAGCTGATCGTTTTGAGTTAAATGTGTTAGAGCAAGGGTAGAATTGTCAAGTGCTCGGATCGTGTGATCGATTTCACTCGAGGTGGTCGAGTGTAGTCGGTACGAGGTGAGTTCGTGATGTAACGTCTAGGTGCAGACAAGTATTGTGCTGGTTAGTGGGTGTACAGGTGCACAAGATGTGACATCAAATTGTTTTCCACGAGGTGGATGTGGAATCAATATAGTTGGAATTTCGAGGACGAAATTATTTAAGAGGGGAAGGTTGTAACGACCCGTCCTGAACTCCGGGATTATATTAGTGACTAATGAAGGATTAGTGAGATTAATCGGTGATTAGTTGAGCAAAATCAGACGGACGGTGCGAAATGACCGTTTTGCCCCTAAGAGTGGGCAAATGTTGATTTTTGACTCGGGAGTCAAACGTACGAGGACCGATGAATGTGATGTAGATCGGGACGTCACGAGTAAGTAAACAGGCGGCACGTCGAAATCGGAGGTTCAACGGAGAAGTTATAGGTTAAAAATGGAAAACGACACTATTGTACAAAAATCGAGAATCAGAGACGTGTGGCAGATGTTGATTGGGAACCTTCTGGAAGGAACCACCAGATGAGTGACAAGTGTCACCCATCTGATTGGCCCATTCCCCCACATGATGGATATTTTCTTTCCACCATCAGGATCGATCATTTTCTTTGCTCCCAAAACCAAACCCGTGCAAAACCCATTCCCATGGCCCTTCGATCTTCATTTTCTGGACTTGGACTGTGAATTGAAAAGTGAGAGGGACGTAAGACGACGAGAATGGTGGCCATGGTTTACGCCGTCATGGACGGTGGCCGGCATTCCCATGGAAGGAAACAAATAAACTAAGAATGGTGGCTGGTGGGTGGCTGGAGGCATGGAAAACTGACGGTGGGGTTAGCCAGTTCAAGGAGAAAAATCGAAAGGTTTGGAAGTCCCGGTGATAGTGATGGGGCATCGGAGGGCATATGGCATGCGTATCGTGGCGGCAGCGTAGGACGGTTAGTGAGTGGACTTCGTTTTCTAAATTGTGATGCATGCATAACTATTTTATATGTTTTACATACGTGATTTCTATGATGATGATTGTGGCACTGGTGGATTATACGATTGCACGTATTTCGAGGTAAACCCGTATTTACACGTATTTCAAGGTTTACGAGTTTATGTTATTGTTATGTGATTGTGAGTTTAATAATGGTTCTATGGCATGGTTTTGGTTTTGGAAAGATGAACTCGCGCATGAGACCCATTTGAATTATATGATCGAGCTAGGGGCCTAGTTGGTTTACAAAATCGGGCTGAGACCCTTTTGAGCTATTTGATCGGGCCGGGGCCCAATGGTTAACAAAATCGGGCATGATGCCCAGTTGAGTTTTATAAATGTGATTTCGAGTCTGGGACCCTATGTTTCATAAACGTGATTTTGGGTCGGGGACCCTAAATGGATTGTGATGTTTTATGAGATATTTCGGGCAGGGCCCATTGAGATATTTTGAAATGGCTTTGTAAAACTATTTTCCATATACCATCTTGATACGAGGACATGTGATGGTCTCCTCCAGGTGTCTGGGACACTAGGGAAGTCACGGTGCATTGCCTGCGAGGGGTCATTATACGAAGCTACCAGACCGTATGGTGACTCAAAAGCAGTAATGCTATGATTAGACGTCTAGGACGTCAGACACCTGGGATGTCAGAGAAATTGACCTGGAGAGACCCCGGGTAGCACGCATTGCTTATTACCGTGAGATATGACGTTTGGGACGTCAAGCGTCTGGGACGCTAGGCATCCGAGATGCCGTGAATGGTTATGTGGTAAATATGGACTATTGGATCTATGAAATGGTTTTTTGATTGGATTTTTCTTTATGGATTTGGGTAGTGGCCGACTTGGTTTTGTATTTACGGATTTGGTATTCTACTGTTTTGGGCTGAGTTCGACACTTGGTTTTGAGTTACGGTTTTTGGGCTAAGGCCCTAATGGTCTATTGAACAAATGTTTTGATTACTGATTTTACGATGCATGCATACTTTTTAGTGAAAGGCATAAATATCTTTATGAAATATGTTTTTATGAACTTGTTGATTTTCATCCACTCACAGCTTTTAAATGATTTTATTGCACTTCAGGTTGATCACGGATGCGGGCTGTAGCAGGGATCGAGACATCGCACTCTTCCACCAATCTTGGCGCGCTCTGGGAGTCCTGTATGGGCTGAGGTACGTATTTTCCCTTGTCTGACACTTCGTATAAGACGGGAACATGACACATTCCACGTTAATCCTGGGGGGATTGGGATGGGTCGTGTCAAGAATGGTATTTTTAAAACCAAATCGATTCCATTTCAACAGGGTCTCCGCCCGAGGTATAATTTCCATAAACCATTTCCACAAATCCAATTTCCCAAACTCAGGGGACTCAGTCCAAAATTCCATTTCACAAACCATAATTGGGACTCATGCCCACTATCATAACCAACTGTGTCTCAAGCCTGATAGTATAAACCAATTGGGGCTCCAGCCCGATACCTCATTAAATTAAATGAACTTCACGTCTGATAGTTCATAAGTTAAATGGGACTCAAGCCCGATTCCATTTTTCCAAATCTGAAATCATTCCATTAATCCATAATTGAAATACAAGCACGTATAAACCCAATATAATACCATAAATCTCGAAATATGTGCAAATACGTAAATATCAAATACCACAATCATATGCACTCAAGGCATTTCAAATCATGTATTTAAAACGTATAAAACAATTATGCATGCATCATATTTAGAAAGTAATGTCCACTCACATACCGTCTTTATTGCGCCTCGAAATCCGTGCCCTTAGCCTCTCTGGGTTAATTCAACCTCTCCAGGTCATCCAGACCTGTCCAAATCACACTAAAAAGTTACTAACCATCTATACAAGTCCATAGCAAAAACCCCCAAAACTCCTGAAAAGGTCAACGTGTCCCGGATAGGCTTCCCTATGCTAAAAACCTCAATTTGACCTATCAAACGATCTCCGATCGACCTGAAACCAACAACATTGGATTCGGATCGTCGAAACTTTTAAAATTATACCAATCTCACCTCAAAATTTATGCCCATATGCCCCCAGGCGCGGGTCAAAGTTGCTGGTCAAAAAGTCAACGCTGACGTCAACCAAGCAACGGTCAAAGGTCAACAGTCAACGATGACGTCAGTGCTGACATCAGCATAACGTCATCCTGATAGCTACCATGTGTATGCAACCTGTTGGTTCACGTGTCTTACATGTCAGTGGCACGTGTCACCATTTGATTGGTCCACATCACTAACATGTCAATGCTGACTGGGCACTAATAACTGCCACGTGGCAGTCCCTGATTGGTCCACCTCTGACACTTGTCAGATGATGATGTCACCTGATGATGTCATCATCGTCTTTGACCTTCGTCCGAGTCTACCAGGTCCTCTGCAACCAGGTCACGTAGACCCGCAACTCGACACGACCTGTTCTTCCTCCTCCGACCACCGTTTCACTTCGTTCTCCGACCATTCTCTTTATCTCACTCCCAGAAACCTCTTTATGGACTCAAAATCATGAAATACGGGCTAGAACTTAGCTTTTTAATAGTGAATAGTGAAAACCAATTTCCAGCTTCCTCCCTGAGCTACTCAGCCGTCCTCCGCCTTTGTTTCTGATCCCCAGTGACTCATACAGAAACCAAGAACACAACCCAATCATTAAAAGCCACCTCAAACGTTCAGGAACAAAAATCCAATTTCAAACTCAAAATGGATTTCGGGTTACCTATTTCCTATGACTCCTCTGTCTTCCACGGCGTCGTAGTCTCGTCCCTCACCAACTCTTGGTCTCTCCGCCACTCTCTGCCTCTCCCTCAAATCAGAACTAGGTAAGGGGAGAAGGATTGGGGTTTGGGTACGTGTTGGTTCGAATGAAGAAGATGAAAGATGAAAAGGGAATGATGGATGCATGTATGTATGTTTAGGGAGCAATGGATGAGTGACACTTGTCACAAATCCATTGGGCCTGATCAAAATATCTAGGCCCACACTAAAGGACAATTCACAACTTTGTCTCGTAAAATGTGTCATTGTAAATAGTGCCCAAAAATGTCAGTGACCCGTAATTTTCTCGTACGACATCCAATTTCGACGTGCCACCTGTCTACGTACTCATATCGTCTTAATCTACGTAACAATCCTCGGTCCTCATGCATTTACCCACCTGACTCAAAAGTTAACGTTTTGCCCATTTTTAGGGGCAAAATCGTAATTCCACCCCAAATGTCCAATACTTCTTGACTAAGTCCCGATTAGTCATGTTAAATCTTAATTAATCCTTAATTAATGCCATGAATTTGGGACGGGTTGTTACCCCTTATCTGACAAAAATTGTCAAACGGGAGGAAGATCGGTCGGATATTCAAGGTAATCAGGGACAGATCCTGTCAATTTGGTATTAGAGCTCAGGGTGAAGTCGATTGTATGATAATAAATCGAATTTGGTTTTCATTTTTTTTTTTTTGGAATTTGAAATGGATTTTAAACAATTGTTAAACAAGTATTAAAATGGTGCTCGGCTTAGATCTGGATTTCAAAATGATGATTTAAACTTGGTTTTCTAATGATGGTTATCCTGATTTTTGATAATTTTAAATGAATCTTGAATATACATTTTAAGATGTTTGGTGTAAAGTGTGTTTTAGGCATAGGCCCGAGTTACTAAGATGTGAATTTCATTATGGGATTTATTTGTGATATATATATGATTTCTCCAGATTCGTGCATTGTGAGTGGACTTCTATTTTTATTAAAATATTATACAAGCATTTTTTATGTATTTTAAATGTTTTTCTATATGATTTTGGTAATATTTGGTTGATAATGATTTTCTTGTGATTTTTGACGATTTGAAGAGAATTGGTTTAATACACGTTTTACAAGATTTCCTTTAGATGATGTTTCCAGATTTTACTTAAATTGTGGATTTGGATTGAAATATGGTTAAAGTGTGTTCCTCGATTTTTGTGATGGAAAATATTTGTGATGTGGGATTATTTATGATTATGTATGATTTTTAAAAGCTTTATGTGATAACAATTTGAAATTGAGTATAAATTTTTTTTGAAACTTTTAAAATTAATCTCGAAAGAACGTTTTACGAAATTTTATGGAAATGATTTTAAGTTTTTTATCTGAGGTTCAACGTGATGATTTGGTTTTAATGAATGCAAATATGTTGTGAATTTGCAATTGATGTTGAGGAATTTATAAGTATATTATAAACATGTGGCCCTCGAGATCTGTGTGCACTTCGTGTATTGTTGAACAATCCTTTCAAGATTACTAGATTACGCTCAGATGTTTTATCCTTGAGTGGACAATCGGATGTTGTATCCCTGAGTGGTTATGTAATATGATGGTTAGTTAGTCTCAAACGTCGAGCTGGGCTCTTTTTCCTGAGATTGGTATTGTGATGATGAGTTAGATAGTCTGGATGGTGCTATGTGCAATTCCTGAGGATGTTATGATAGTCTGGATGGTGCTACATGCAGTTCCCAAGGATGTTATGATAGTCTGGATGGTGCTACGTGCTGTTCCTTGACATGTCCGGATGGTACGTTAGTGCAGTTCCTAAACCTGGCTCCGATGTTGCTTCGTACACCTGTGATACAATGTGATGGAAAATTCAAGTTGATAATTGGTTAAGCATGGTTAAGAGGCTTGTGTGTTGTGTGCAATACATTAGTGGATAATATTCATTGCTGACATGATAAATGTTTGGTCATGACTAAGTTGTTGCTTCGTGCCTTTCCCAAGGTCAGTTTGATTGTGATAATTGATTTTCGAATTTTGAGAAAAGGTTGCATAAGTAAGAATTGGTCATAATTTGATGTTCCATTATATTGATGAGATTACAAAAATCACTTGAAATTTTAATGGCTGTTTGTACTTCGAAATCTATGATTTTTATTGTGTTTTAAGATTTGATGCTTATATAATTGGTTATAGACTTGATTCAGAAATGTTGTGTGATGTCACTGGTACAACTTGGTTGAGTTTTGTTATGGACCGATATGATTTTAGTGGCGTGTGATATTATTGTGTTCCTAAACATAACTTGGAAGGTTGATTATTTTTTAGCAACTCAGTTATCCAATTTGAGTATGAAAATAAGATTGGATTTGTTCTAAAATATCGAGGACAATTTTAGGGTAGATTGTAACTGGCATGTCCCGTCTCAAAAAGACTTTAATAACCGTGCCTGGTCTTACTCCCATCTGAAAAGTCAACTGAAGTTCCAAAAACACCCTTAGCACTTGTTAGATAAGGGATAGCCATACTGATTTCCACTTATGCCTTCACCTTTCGATCAACCCCGATCTGCGTACCACGACCTGGAAGGTCATCAAAACAACAAAAGTGTGAGTAGACAAAAATAACATCGTTTGAAAATACATTTAAAAAATAAACCATTTTACCCTCCAGTTATAAAACATGCATGCACAGAGTAAAACAAGATAACCGAATTTCAAATCATAATACATAACAAATCGTGGGACCCACAATTCATTAAAAATATGTGGCCCACATTTTTCGAAATCCAATTCATCAACCAAGGAAAACGTCTAGACACAACCAACAACAACAACTGGTCATGATGACCATCAACTATAGTACTAGTCACCAGTACTCAAATATCAATCACAATAATCAAATAGCACTACTCACAAGTGCATTCACATCAGTCACAATATCACATTAGCACTACGCGTAAGCAACAACAATAACCCTGAGCATCAGCCGTCTGAGAACACCCCTAACTTTGGCTGTCTGGGAACACAGATACCATGAGCATCAGCCGTTTGGGAACACCCCTAGCTTCGGCTACTTGGGAAACAAATACCCTGAGTATCAACCGTCTGGGAACACCCTAGCTTCGGCTACTTGGGAAACAAATACCCCATGCAGTAGTCGTCTAGGAACGCCCCGTAAGCGGTTGTGCGTGAAGCTCCCGCACCTACATTATCCATTGACTCATTCACATGTTTTCTCTGCAAACGGGTGCTTCGACCTCATTTCATGACCTGGTTCAAAATCCATCAATTCTACACCAATTCTCATGTTTTAAGTCTCAGATTCCACCTCCTCAGTCCCAAAAATAGTTCTACGATCTCAGAATATGAAGAATGCACCTCCATATTCCAACCCAAAACCAAGATTTTCGGCCAAGGTTTAATCCTGAATATAGGCTTCATGCACCCAATTCCACCTGTTAACAACTTAGTCTCACTCGCCAGGGATCAAGGATCACAAAATTGACCTCAATTTCAAATGGTAAGGCCTAAAAACAGATTTAGGCTTCACGGGTCAACCATAGGTCCATTTCGGGTTTTCAGATATCTTCTAGGTTTCTCAAGTCAGAGTTTCATCTCTGTTTTTTCTTCAATTTCCCTCCTCTCAGTTCGTCTTTGTTTCCCAGTGTTTCTTAGGTGAGGATGGATGTTGTATGAGTTCTTGGTTTTGGGGTTTCTTCCCACAAACACGACACACACACAATTTGAGTTCAAATTGAACACATACACACGACCACACGTACACATAGCTGCCATTAATCCCATCCACGGTGTGACAGGTGTCACACATCCATAAGACTCTGCTGAGTCATCAAAGTGAGCAAAAGACCAAGTTGCCCCTTAAGGCCCAAATTACGAAGAATGCCATTGGCCTTCCTAGACCCGTAACTAACGCATATGAACTCCGATTTTGACGTGTCGCCTATCTGCGAACTCAGTGGTTCGAGACCTATGCAATGGTCCTAAAAAAATGTCTAAAAAGTATCTTGAACAAAAATTCAACTCTTGACCACCATGTTTACAAGGGAAAAATTGTGCATTTCCTTTCCAAATTTCGGTATTACCCAAATTTCCGGGTCGTCATTATAAAATCCCAAAAAATTCGAGAAAATGTAAAATGATACTTTTTCTCTTGTAGGGTCAAAGTGTTGATTTTTTGATCAGGTAACCTTATGAAAACTTCGTGAGGACCATACAAAAGTCTCAAACTCTTGAATACGTAGACAGGCGGTACGCTGAAAAAGGAGTTCAGATAAGTTTGTTATGGCTCAAAGATAACTAGGGGGATTATGGTAATTTTGGCCTAAAGGGTAATACGATAATTTTACTTTTTTGACATGTGAATCATGAGTGTTTGTCTAGAAGATTCCCTAAGTTTCCCTCCCAAACTCCTACCAACTTACCCTAAGTATAGGAAGAAAAAAGGAAGAAAAAAAATGAAAATTTCATCAACTCACTCACCCGTGTAGGAAAGTTCAGGGAGAAAGGGAGAATTAGGAGGAGATAATGAGAGAGGAGGAAAAGAGAGTCAGAAGGAAGGGTTAAGACGCCCAGACCCGTGGCCAAGACCAAGCTCTAAGAACTCAAAAATGGTTGTGGGTTGACAAAGGAGGTTTTGAGGCCATTCTGCTCAAAGTGAAGGTTCCTAACATGCTAGGTGAGCTTTTATGATCATTTAGGAACCAAAGGAAGGCATTGGGACATAGAAACCCTAGAAGAACTCGGGCGGAAACCATAGTCGAATGGGGTAAGCTCGAATTGTGAATTTAAGGTAAGTTTCTCTCTCTTCAAACATTATAAATCTCCTTCTAGGTTCGATTGGATTGTAATGGACGAAAAATGGAAGAAAAAGTGTGTAAACTAGAGGAAATGAGATCAGGTCGGGTCGCTAGGTCGAGTCTGGCGTAGACCCGACCCACTGGAGGTTGAAGAAGGTGGCTGATAGGCGCGTGGCCACCATGCGCAGGGGCCTTTCGCCGGCCCTTGGCGGCGTATGCGACCTTGTTTGAGTTTCTGATCAACATGGAAGTTTGTTAGGGTAAGATTCTTAATTAAAAGGTACTATTTCCAAGTTATTTGGATATGGATTGAGCAAGGTTGTAGAGGTTCAATGTTGTAAGTTTATATTTTAACTTTGTAATTAAATTTAGGGATGATTAATGACTTGATTATAATTATATTTAGGTATTGATGAACTTATGATGGTCAATTATAGTTTTAGACATTTAATATAATATGTTTGTATTTAATTTAGAATTTTATAAGGACTTATGAGCTATTACACTTAAGGTTAAATTGGACAATTCTTAACCTTAAAAACGTTAAATCTATTTTGATGAGAATCACTATAATTTTCAAGGAATATATTGGCAAAATTAGGAATAGTTGAATTTATGATGATACATGTGTGTGTTGATAGTATGATGGTATAACATGATATATATATATATATATATGGTAATATGATGCTATGATGTTCATATGATAATATTATATGGTAAACATGTAAAGAAAAATGCTTCATCAAACAACCCTTTTTCCTTTATAATATATATATATATATATATCTCATTATCATTTCTTATTATAAAGTAAGGAGGGTGATTAGACTTCACTATAAAATTTTGGACAAAAAATATTCTTATTTAATGAAAATTATAAAAATTATTATTTAAAAAAAGGGACAAAAAGGTAAAATAAGATATTTTAAATGTTAATATTTTAACGGAGGAAGTGTGAATGAAGATAAACTTATAGAGAAAATGAGTAAAAAAAGCCAATCTCGACCAAAACAATTAAAGCTGCAATAATTAGTAAAATTTGTACTTTAGGCGGCAATAAGTGTGAGGCGGACTCAAAAGTGAAAACTCAGGCCTCGTTTGGTACGCCGTACTGTATTAACTATTTCAGTCGGATAGACTAATCTGTCCACCGGATAGACTAATCTGTCCACCGGATAGACTGACTATTTAATCAAGTGTTTGATGTTCAACCGGATTATACGAGTCGGACTATATTATACGGTTAGTTATATTATATTGTGCATAGTGCAGGTTCACAAATTTATTTATTTTTTTTACATAAAATCATTTGTTTCTTATTATAAAAGATGGATTAAGTCCAATCACATTTTTTTTTTTGAATTTTTTTTATACTACATTTTTTAGGTGGTCATCCTAATGAAATATTTGACAAGTATGTATATATATATATATCTAAATAATAGTTGCATAGGGAAACAAATTAAGAAGGTTCACAATGTCATCAAATTTAAAATATTCTCACACCTTCAACATCATTAAATAACATTCGAAAATACATAAAAACTCATATGCATGAAAGAAAGAGTTCGTACAATAATCAAAATAAAGATGCAACAAAAGTTATTGGGTTCTATCAACTTCTCATAAAATTTGGCCTCAATTAGGGTTGCTTCGCATAAGTAGCATGACCACGAATGCTTTTCTCATTGTACCCTCCAATGACAAGAATGTTCTCTCATTCTGTGGTTTTTCAAAAATGATATTAAGCGTTGTAATTTGGTCTTCAATAAAAAATCCATCTTTGCCAATTCAGAAGCAATTTCAGGCTTGGGCTCCAATCCATTTTACAAGTGTATTTGTTAAAACTTGGCTCAATCGGCCAACAGATTTAGTAAGCATTTCTTTAAATGCCAAAGTAAAATCATTTTGATCATTATCAGATGTTAATCGCTTCCTCTTTCCTCTTTCGACTAGTTGAAGTAGTAGAGTTTTGAGCAATTGGTGTTGATAGAGAAGGAGAATGATCGGGATCTACCTCATAAGGATCTTCATTAATAGGATTATCCATCATCTCCGAAGGAGTTGCAGATCCTACCTCGGTTGCTCGGTCTTTCCCAAATATGAATTTTAAGCGATCACACACGGGATAACCCTTTTCCTAACCAATTTTCCGCATCTGGATTATGCTGCATGAAAATTAAAAATATATCAAAAGCATAAATAGAAACATGTGTGTGCACATACTAGATATATAAGATTTCATACTAGAAATTTTAATAATATTATTTTAAATGACAAAGCTAGTCAAATTTAATAATTTTATACTTATATGAGTGAAATTTCTTTTACTAACCTGAACATAAACTTCCCATCCCTCTTTGCTATCAACTTCAATGCATTTCAATACATCATTCCAGGCAAAACCACTTTTATTAGCCATGTCATAAATTATCCCATATTCCCTTTTCCACCTTCTCATTTTGGATTCAATATGTGGACTCGCCTTTATATTCGCATTGGGGCATTTTTCGTTTATAATTTTTTCGAACTCAATCATTGTTCCTGGTTTGAAAGAGCTATTATCACATTGCTTACCATGGTTGACTGCATTCTCCAATATCGATAGCAATACCTCTTCTTCATTTTTTCTCCATACCCGTCTACTTCCTTTTCCTTGACTAGTTTGTCCACTTTCCATTCCTGAAATTCGTACACATTATAGATATATAAATAATGAATAAAGATTAAGAATACATAACAAAGATAGACAATCAAAATAATTAATATCTTCAAACTTATTCTACCACGAAATTATAAAAAACATACTCAAATCACAGTTGTTCAATCCACTCATTGTACATTTGCATTGCCAAAGTGTCTCTCCATATAGTCCATTGGTTTGAAGGTTCAATAGTACTATTGATATTGTCATCTTGCACAGTTTCATCATTTTCTGCACTATTCATTTCGTTGTCCATTGGATCAAGGGACATCTCGCCTCTAATTAGATTATGCAATAGGCAACAAGCTGTCATAATTTTAAATTGAGTTCTAACTGGAAAAAAAGATAAACTTCTCAATATTGCCCAACGCATCTTAAGTAACCCAAAACATCTCTCAATTATATTTCTTGTTGCAGCATGATTCATATTGAAATACTCCTCATGATGCGAAGGTGCCCTTCTATTTCTCCATTCTGAAAGATGATATCGTACTCCCTTATATGGTGCAACAAGGTATCCTTCACCATTCGTGTACCCACCATCCACAAGGTAGTAACACCCTAGAAATTAAAATAATAGTATAAATATAAGGAAGATACCTAGTTTAATGTTACTAATATAAGAACACAAATAGTCATTTTCAGTACCAGTTGGAGCTTTTAATCCGGTTGGTCTACTTATCGCATATCTAAGTACTCTAGAATCAGAAGCAGAACCTTCCCAACCTGGTAACACAAATATAAACTTCATATCTGGAGTACAAACTCCCAACATATTGGTTGCTATCTCACCCTTCCTTGTTCGATATCTTGGCTTATCTTGTTCGGGGTACCCGAACCCTAATGTAAGTGCCATCCAAGGCCCCCAAGCAATTCTATGCAAGTACAAAATCATTAGTAAAGTAAACTTCCACCCAAAAAAAATACTTATCTTGATTAATTAATTTAAAAATACCTAAAACCATCTCCATCTTTGATTTGGGTAGTTATTAGCAATGGGTTCTGACACCTTCAATAGTGTTCCTTGTAGCCTTAGCACTCCATGTAGGACTGCATTGAAATACCTACTTATAGTCTCCACTGATCTGTTAAACCTACTTCCCATGGTTCGGTTCTTTACATGATGTGCAAGTATATGTAAAAACATACATACTTGTTCTTCCATTGTTACTGAACCATTTGTTTTTACTCTTCCATCATCATGAAGCAACTGACATAGAGAATGAAACGTTCTCCTATCCATTCTAATTTGGTTCACAAATTGTATATCATCATGTCGTATTATACTTTCTAGATAACTTGACCCACCAAATCTCCTAAGAAATGTGCGATTTCTAAGTGCAAGTCGTTCATTGCGCCTTCTTTCAAAATGATAATTCATCGTGAACCACATCATGCACCAAGTCATAATATGCAAGTACCACACTTTAACCATGAAGCATGCCAAAATCTTTCTTTTATCCATATCTAAAACAATATTGAATAAATTAAATCCCCAAATTAAAAAAAAAAATTCAATAATATAATGAAACTATCATATAATTCTAGAATAAAAAAGTAAATCCCCAAATAGATGTTAGAGAAGTATTGTTGTATAGCTAATGGAAGAATTGAAGTATTGTTGTATAGATGTTAGAGAAGTGATGAACAACTGCCAGAAGGACATTCTCTAATAGGTAAGAACTTAATATAACGAATGAAAGGAGGAAAAATGATCGACGAAAACCAATTAAATGTAACATAACACATGGGCTGCAATATCAACTTGTTTGCACTCGCAGCTCTCTATGCATGACAAAATGCAAATTTCGACAATAGCCTAAGATGCCCTTTTCTGCCCCTTTTTATACATCACTAAAAGTAATGATTCAAAGAGAGACTCTGGTGTAATTCTACAAAGAAATTGAAGATAAATAGAAAAATGCATGTGACTACTTGAGAAAAATTATATTCATTGAAGATTGATGGCACCATCCATTAGTTTGGTCTCAAGTATCTATATTTGCGGAGATAATCTTCTGTATAAAATTCTTTTTTCTTCAAAGGATAACAATCAAGGAAAAGTGTGCCTCTAAGACTGACGTAATCGACAAAAGCCAAATGACTCTGGCTAAATAATATTATAAACACATAAACAAGTTCAAAAATCTAAGAAAAACTGTTTTATGTGAAGGAACAGAAGAAGAAGATATGTTTACCAACCTTTGGAAGATATGAAAAGTGGGCCACTTTTAAAGACTTGCAAGATCATATCGTGCATTAGAAAACCTGAATAATCACTACCCGTCAAACAATATGGGAAACAAATTCACAAATTCAGCACCAAATGAATGGAAAAGAAGACCCAAAACATAATCAGGTTACTTTATGTGAACGGTGCTTTAGACATCCTGCATTGTAGCAAAAACATGATTTGAGTTCATTTATACTACTCCAAAAGGGGGAGAACCACACCAAATCAAAATAACAACATTGTGTATAACTACCACAAACCAAAGAGCTGAGTAAAGAGCCTCAATCAATAGAGAGAAAGAGGTTGTCCAAACTGCCAATTAAACTATAAAGTACTCCTTCCACATTTGCATTGCAAAGGATTGAGGGAGAGGGATTCCAAAATAATCAACTTAATCAACACACAAACACTGCTTAGAGCAGTTCGCTTCTTGGCATTTTGTTAAGCAACATGCCGAATTAAACACCGGGTCCGGTACCAATACTACTTGTTTACTATACCATCAGATTCAAAGAGTTGCAAGCACAAGTAAATTGGATTTGGTTAATTTGTTTTTTCTTTCTATAATAGACAATTTGAACTGAGTTCATTAGACCATGCCATAATTTAAAAACAACAAACAAAAGAGAATTACCAGATGCAGTTCAGATAGACGGATAGTGATGTTAGCATTCTTATGGTTATTGTTATTATGTAAACTCCTTTATCATTTACAACATGATACACAGTTTTGTATAATATAATGATAAACTATATAAGGCTTCAGAAGCCCCTTAGGAATCACTTCATAAAAAATAACAAATTTGCCAACAATTTCCTATGCAATGCTAGAGACATCATGCTGGACCGAGAGGAGTTAACATTAAGTAAAGAAAATGAAAATAATCAAATTCCTCATGGTTTCTAATCACATCCTTGCATTTTCAACAGAAGTTCATTCCTGTTTTCTTAGTTTAAAAAATAAGAAACAACAAACCTTGTTTAGATTACCAATGCAATAAGGATTCCCAGATCATAGAATATATAGTCTAAATCCAACTATTTGGTTAGGCAAAAACTTCAGCAATACATGGAAACATAAGGATTCCCAGATCATAGAATATATGGTCTAAATCCAACTATTTGGTTCGACAAACCTTGTTTAGATTACCAATGCTATAAGGATTCCTCAGAAATCCAATTCCAAACTTTAGTGTTCCCCTATATTCCTAAGCCTAGAACATAAAGCTTTTTATACTCTCAAATTAACCAAACATGACTCCAAACATTATAAATCATTTTCAATTGAAAACCCAATGGACATAACAAATTGAATATAAAACTGAAACCTTAAGATGCCCAGTCAAGATTGAGTCAAGAAATTACTTCTATAATCCCCCCAAAAAAGGAAACCCTAATTGAGCAAACATGTCAATTGCGAACAAACATACAGTAATGCCTTATTCCGATCAAACATCCAGGATAAACAGTTAAGCATATCAAGTCAATCGGCAACGAAATATATAAATATAGAAAACTCTAACCCTATATCTAATTTTCAACCCAAAACACAGATATGTGGGGATTCGAATATTGGATGGACAATTCGAGAATGATCGGAGAAAAATCATACTTGAAATCGTGGCTCGAGCTATCAAGTTTGGGAAATCTGGCGATGCTGCAGGCTACGAGAACGAACCAGACGCTAAAAAATGTATTGGAGATTTCTCGTGTAATTTGCTCACTCTAGGCCTCTGCATTTATATTGTACAGTTCAGTGCAGTTTAATATATTCTTCAAATTCCCATCAAATTAAACAACAACCAAAAAAGCCCAGACCATTCTACATAATTAAACACAAATCTGACAAATTTCAACCCACAAAAATAATAATCAAGACAAAGAATAGAGAAATAGAAAAGATAAAGATGAACTATTGACCTGTAGAAAGAATGACAATAAGCGGCAACAACCAAAATTTCTTGTTGAGATATCGTCCGCGATGATGATGAATGGCGAGCGATGGAGAAGAGGCAACAGCCAGAGCAAATATGATGGTGAGTGATGGAGAAGGAGAGGCAAAATATGATGGTGAGTGATGGAGAAGGAGAGGCAACAACTTGAGCAAATATGATGGTGAGCGATGGAGAAGAGAGTAGGCGAGCGAGAAAAATAAGTTCGAATAAATTATACAGCTTTTTTCTTCCGGATGAAATAAGCGGGTTGAAGGAGGATACTACTTAATTAAAACAGTGATTATTTAATACATGTATATACCACATATGAATTTCGGATTATTTAGCCGATGTAATACAGCGTAACAAACACAGCCTCAGAGCTCTGTAGATATAATTGAGAGCCATTCCCGCCAAACATTGACTATCCCCCTACTTGGGCTCAGTTGAGACTAAGGTACGCTGCATAAGTGCATAACCCCTTTACATTTAGGTTGAGCAGATCGAGTTGTAAACATTTAATTTCTATTCTGTAATTCTTCTCTCTTTTCTTAATTCAAGTCAAAAAATCGGCCCAGAGATCTTCTGCTTCAACTGCTTGCGTTTATTGTAGGATTTCGATTAATCGTGGGATTTGTTTTCATTTATTTAATATAGGTGTGATAATCGAAGCCCTATCTCTGAATTTACTATTTTGAATACACGAACGATTCTTCACACAGATACCCAAATTCAAGTTTCCTTTCCTTCCAAACCATGCTCGCAAATGATTAGATGAAAGGACTGATTTAGGGGTTTTGTCGTTGAATTATATGGACGTATATATGTGTATTGGGGTTTGGTTAATTTGCTGGTAGATTTTGAGAAGTTTATTTGTATGTGATATTAGCAAGGAGTTGTGTGATTTACCAGCTTATTTGTTGAATACATGTTTGTGGTCTTCTGTTTTAATCAGAGAATTGACAAACTTTATAAACTGATTTGTCTGTTTGAAATAGTTGGACCTCAGAGAGCAATTGGTGGTGCAGAATTTTAATTGGGTGGTGTTTTGTTTCTTGGGTTTTGTCTTCGAGCAAGTTTTGGGTATGTGGATTTTGCGTTTCTTCTGAAAACTTACTTTTTGGGGGGGAACTTGCAGGCAGCATCTAGGAGATCTGTCACGACAGGGCAGTGTTGCTTTCTTGCTATTTCAAACAATACTACTTTCATCTCATGCAGAAGAAAACGAGAAAAAGAATTTAAAGTGGGAATACTCATAGTTTGATAAACGAACAAAGTCTATTCCTGTGCTTACGTACACCAATTAATTATCTGTTATTGGCCTCTCACCATGTGTTCCTGCAGTACTTTAGCTCATTCCAATATTGAAACCTGACAAAATGCATTGTTGTATGGCAGTTGGCTAAAGATATAGCAAAGCCAAAACAGCATGAAAGCTTCTAGACAAACAAGCAAGAAAGTGATCAAGGTTCCTATAGAGTGCAGAGCACGTATAGGAAGTAGCACGAGAAAACAGAAATCCAAAAAGAGTACCACTCGACACTCCCGGCAAGCAACGGGTAGCCGAACTCATCTGAGTATTATCCTTGATTGCTTTTGATTTGAACTGTAAATTTTATAATTAATTTCGTGTTAGAGGATTTGCCACTTGCTAATCATTCTAGAAAATCTCCTTTGACATACTTAGCCTCTTTGTTTTCTTTTACTTTCCTTCATTTAAAGTTGGCCTAGAAAGGAACATATCGGATATATGGAGATTGAACTTTCGATAGCAGTTATCTTGGGCATTCCTTTTAGTTAATTTCATCTTTATTTCTTAGAAAAAGTTGGAGATTTGTTGGATGGAAAATATGAGTTTCTATCATCACCCTATAGTGCAGAAGATGGAACGTGTCTGGATTTTCTTTGTGCAAATTTCAGAAACAAGAAATAGGCTGCCTGTTCTTGAGTTTTCTCAAGGGAAAATACTTGCTCATTCAAAGATCAAGCTGCAGCTATATCCTGTAAATGAAAGCACCCGCATAGGATTGGAAAAGGTTGATTGTAAATCATGAAGCTTTGAAAAATTAGAACAGAATTATTTACTTACAAGCTAAAGTATTTTTTTATTTCATTTAATTTCAGGATGAACATCATCCGTATTTAGAACTCATTCTTAGACTGTGGAAGAAGATTTCTTCTGTACTAAAGCACCTTAATGGAAAGTGGGGAAGTTCAAACATTGCTCTTGGTGAGCCAGTTTTATTCCCATATAAGATGCAGCAGAATATGTCTAGTAACAGAAAATGGACACTGAATGATGGTGACATTAGTATGGGAGCTGTATATAAAGCTATTGGAAGCCCTTTAGTTTTTCGCTTAAGGTACAGGACTTACTCATTTTCTTGCTTGAAGGCATTGTACAATGAATTTATCTGATTTCATATGTTTCTTAGGTATGGCTGGTTCTCTACTGAACCTAAAACCAGTGATGAACCTTCTGCCTCAGCTAATGACAAGGTTGACTTACAATCTGAAGCCTCACAGAGATATTCCAGCGCCACAGCAGAGAATGCATATGATGAAGTAGGGAAACCCACTGTGTTAGCAAGAAAAAAAGTCAGATCAATCAATGCAAGTGAAACAATAAGTCCAGATACTGTGATGACTTCTGCTGGATTTATTGGTCTTAAGGTAAAATTTCTGCTGCAGTTTTATCTGTTTGTTTGGTTATTTTTTCCAGGTGTGTTCAGAAATTTCTTAAACTTTAATTTCTGATGATTATGACTTTGAAGTGAATTTTCGTTAAGTTGGGAAGCCAAGATATAGACATGATGAGATGATGGAATGAGAATAGACAGTTCTGATAATTACACTATCCTTTTGTTAAAAATCTAAATGCAGAGATTTAAAATATGTTGTGTAGAGCATTTCATTAAGCAGGGAACTTAAGTTGCTATAATATGTTTCTTTCATGTATTTTATTGATCGTTGAAATTGCGCTTATATTGTACTTAGGATGATTGTCAGAGGAGGATGTATGATAACTATGCTCAGTTACCAAGTTTGGCTGACTCTGTAACTAATATAAGCATTGGAGCCCTACTTTCTGAAGCATAATTACAGGCTAAGTGCAATAACAGTGAAAAAAAACCAAATCGGAAAAGATGAAGGCTTTCTTCCTACTGAAATAAAGAGTGACTCAAAATCATCTGCATTGTGGGCTGATTGTCTATCTACAAGCATTGGTGGCCTCCTGTCTGAAGCATCTTTACAGGGTAAGATCAATCGATTTGATGCACAAAAAATTGGGAGCAATGCAGGCTTGCCACCAAATCATCTAATTTCTGATTCACATCAAGGATTAATGGCCACCCAAATAAAAAGTCCTAAAAGTCCAATGCCATCCTCTCATCCCTCATGCTCGTCTATTTTGGATGCTGAAGAAACCTGCCATGCATTTCCTGCTCAAAAGTTCTTTTCATCGGGAAAAGGTGTTCTTGGTTTGGTTGGAAGTTTCGGATGTTTCAGCCAGCATTCCAGTTCCAAAGGATTCAACAACCCTAATGCAGCCAAGGTATGCTGATTTCTATTCAAGCATTTCATTCTGTTATTGCAGCTGAGGGTTTTATATTGCTTAAATCAATTGGCTCCAGTCTCATTAACTATGATTTAGGGATTAGATAGGATGAATTCCTACAGCTATTTCTATTTTATAAATTTTAGAATTTGGATTCTTCACCAATAAAAGAATGTTATAATTGATAAGCAGAACTTGTCATGAAATGATTAATGGAGAATGCTTTGTGTTGCAATGTCGAGAATTGTGTTGAAGTTGAAGAGTATGGTAATGTCTATACCAAGTTGACTTTGCACGTCAGGAATCCGATACAGATGTCAGGGATTGTTCACGTATGAACAACGACGAAAGAAGCCTTGGGCTATCTGGCATCAAATGGGTAATATGGTCTGTTACCAGTCATTCTTATGAACCAGTTTCCATAATTGCAAATTGCTGATCGTTTTAATGTTTCTGGTTGAACACAGACCGAGTCCTTGGGACCGTTTGATCTTGGTATGCCTGTCTCCGAGAAGCTCATCACTTGGAGAGAGTACAAGCATCAGTGGTTTCATAAACAGGCAGTTGAACTCAAAAGTTCCTTCTTCCTGAAAATCAAAACTTGTAATTTGACTAGATTATTTGTTTAGCTAACTTGTTTGCACAATTGTTCATGACTTACCCTAGATTCAAGAATCTGACTGGACTGGACTTACAATGACTCTGGCCAACCCATGACCTGGTTTGATGCCAAACTCCTAGATTTAAAGGAGATTGTATTGGATAAGTTTCAAAGATTCACATCTTCAAAAGATCTTACCTTTGATGAATTATACAGTTGAGTTTATGAGATAACCAACTAGCTCCAAATAGCTTGTAAGGAACAAATAAATTCATTGATTTTTTGGGGTGTCGAGTTGTTTCGTTTAACATTTCATTCCATGTGCTGCTTCAACTTGGTATCAAAATATGTGCTGATATAAATTTAGCGACATGACCAATTAGCACTACGTACGGTTTAGTTTATGGTTCCTTCTTCCTTGTGTGATTTAATTCAAATATCTATCCTCTTAGATTAAAAATTACTTGAGAGGGAGTATTGAACTAATCTCTGCATTATTAGATGAACATCTCCAATATGATTGTATATGAAAAATTTCCAATTAAGTTAATATTAATATACACGATTGACGAAATAGTGCTAGTATTTATCGTATCGGAAAATCCAGTGAAGTAATCTTTAACATTTGAAATGTTATAATAGAGACGAAGGATAACATTTGAAATGTTATAATAGAGAGATGAACGATATGATTTATGTAGAATAAAACAATAGGTACAGTCGTCCAGCTACAAATAAGACATTACATTAACATCAAGTGTGGATGTGGTGTGCTGCCAGGTGGCAACTGTGGTACAAACCTACAATGAAAGGAAGTGAAGTGGCACATTGTTGAGAACTCCAAAGTCGAATAAACCAGTGCCCCCAAATAGGAATTGTGAAATTAAGGCGGAGAAATCGTAGGCAAAGGAAGACATTATTAATTTGCATATAATTCCAAGGGAATGCCGGCCAAGTATGCGTCCATGCCCGCACCCTCCTCTTCTTCATTGCCATTTGGTAATTGTTCATTGCTATTTGGTAATTGTTCATTGCTATGTCACCCGCACCACCACCTAGGTGCTACCGTCCACTACCATCACAACTCACACATCATCATTCCTTGGTTGCAGTTGCCATTTGCTAATTCATGGGGTGTGTTCAGGGGAAAACCAATTCCCCGACTCATCCTGGCCTTGAAGTTGGCCTTGACAAGTTGAAATTGGAGAATGGCTATGTCAAGGCTCAAAACCGCTCCAGGAATAATAGTAAGAGCATTGTTAAGGTTGTTAAGCTTATGGATGCACCTGCAACAGAAAGTGCAACCAAAATTGCAACTGATACTGGAGCAGCAAGAGAAAGAGAAAGAGAAAGAGAAAGAGAAGAGCGCGGCGGTATGCATGTCTCTAGAAGAATAACGACGTTGAAGAAAATTGGAATTGGAGGAGGAGATGAGGACATCGTGGATGGATGGCCAAAGTGGCTTGTCGAGAATGTGTCTCCAGATGTGTTGGCTGGTTTGGTTCCAAAAAGTGCTGATTCCTATGATAAACTTGCTAAGGTGCTTTTTTAATAATTTCAAATCAAATTAATTTATTTTGTTTGATGGATTTGGAGTTGAATTCATAACGCAGGTGGGTCAAGGAACTTACAGCAATGTGTACAAAGCCCGTGACAGGGACACGAGAAAGATAGTAGCTTTGAAGAAGGTCCGTTTTGACACCTCAGAGCCCGAAAGCATAAAATTCATGGCTCGGGAGATTACACTTCTCCAGAAGCTAAATCATCCCAATGTGATTAAGCTGGAAGGCATAGCCACATCAAGAATGCAGTATAGTCTCTATCTGGTTTTCGATTTCATGCAATCTGACCTCACCCGAGTAATCTCACGCCCCGGACAGAGGCTCACTGAACCACAGGTCAAATGCTACATGCAGCAGCTGCTTTCTGGTCTCCATCACTGCCATGAAAACGGGATTCTGCACAGAGACATTAAAGCTTCCAACTTACTCATAGACAGAAATGGGATGCTCAAAATTGCAGATTTCGGACTCGCAAATTTCTTCCCTCCCAAGAAACGTCCTCTCACTAGCCGGGTCGTGACGCTCTGGTACAGGGCTCCAGAGCTTCTGTTGGGTTGTACGGATTACGCAGTTGGGATTGATCTTTGGAGCGCCGGCTGTTTGTTGGCCGAGATGTTTGTCGGGAGGCCGGTGATGCCCGGGAGAACCGAGGTTGAGCAACTTCATAGGATCTTCAAGCTTTGCGGTTCGCCCGGAGATGATTACTGGAAAAAAATGAAGTTGCCTACAAGTTTTCGACCACCGCAACATTACAAGCCTAGCTTTGAGGAATTCTTCAAGGAGTTCTCAGCCGAATCATTTGGTCTCTTGACTACACTTCTTGCGCTCGACCCGCCGTCTCGTGGCACTGCTGCACAAGCTCTCCAATCTCAAGTCAGTACAAGCATTTACTCCCAATTCTTCCTTCTTACTTGCATTGCTGTATTGTTTGCTTTACAACATTGTAGACGTTTTGTGCTTTGGATCTGGTTTCAGTTCTTTAGTTCAAGTCCTCTGGCATGTGAGCTTTCAGCTCTACCCGTGATGTATAAAAGGGAGGATGAGCGTTCTCACACCATGCACAACAAGTAAAGCTATTTTAAATTTCAAATAAAAGTTAATCAACATGCATTTTTCACTGTTTTGATTCTCATAACAGAGACTTGACTCTGGTTTGTTGTCCATGTCATGTATTATCTAAGGAGGGCTTCCAAACAACGGTCTCAATCAAATGCCAGAGCTGAGCAGAGAAAGGCTCAAGAGGCCGTGAGGGGAGACTTTGAATCTTCTAGTGAGGTACCTTCAATTGTTGAATCAATATTTCAAATCATTTTGGCCGCATTTGGTGGGCGGGATTCAATCAAATAATTTATCAAATTCAATGCATTTTGAATGTACAAATCAATGTGTTTTCAGTTTAGATAGGATTAGACATGGAAGCAAACTAGCCTCTTCTAATCCTACTACTTTGAGTGGATTGATTGAATTGAATAAGTTTTCTTCTATGTTTATCCCCTCGAATCTCCTTGCAATAAAACGTATATTTTTTTACATTCAAGGTACATTAAATTTGATGGGTTATCCAATTTAAGCCCAGTCATGCTCACCAAATGAGCCTAAAATTTAATAAATTATCCAATCAAATCCAATCCAATCTCATCCACAAAACAAGCATGCAGCTCATGCATTATGCTGTACACTTACTATTTTTTGATTGTGTAGTTTTGGCAGGAAAAGAATGTGCACCAACATGCTGGTTTTGGAAGTTCCAAGAGTCAGGATATTGGAAGCCATGGCAATAATAGTGCAAGCAGCAGCACCTGCTCCACTTATAAAGCGAACCACAATAGCAGCATATTTGAGAACATGAATGCAGCATCTCTTTCCCTTTCTCCAATAATCCGTTCCCATCTGAAACGATTTCCAACCACAGAGGGTCATCCTAATGCTCTCAAGAACATCAACCCCGATGTTCTTAAAAACATCAAGAACTTCACCCTCTTGCAAGCATCTATAACGGATATCATGGGCCATGGTACTGAAGCCAGCAGCGCCCTCTCCCATTATCGTCGATCACATTCAACCTTGGATTTCCGAAATCTTCATCCAGAAAACATTTGATTACACAATTGGACCACCTCTTCTAGTTCTCTGCTCATCTCACCCTACAACCTTACAATTCTTTTTCCCCTTTTCTCTGTGTGTTATAAATAAAACTGTATCATCTTGGATCCTTTTTTCCTTAAGGGAATATTAATAAGGGATGTTACTTTTCCTTTTTATTGCAGTCACTTGACCGAAGATTCATTTAGACTAAAGAAAAGGCAAAAACAATGATCTTAACAGAGACTGCCATTCCGATATAAAGCAATCATAAATGTAGACTCACCTTTCGCATTCTGATCGATGTGAAGAAATCACATCCTCAACAGCATGAAGAATCATTTTCTTCCATCTGTCTTATGAAGAGTAGAATAATGAGTCATTTGCAACATCATGTTTCCATTCACGTAATATAATTCTGGTGTGCATTTAGAAATCCTACCTGTACCTTCCAGGACTGAAATGATCACCTATACAATGACTAAGAGAGCTTCAATTCAGGAATATACTCCATGAATGAAAACGTTAATTTAAAAATAGATGGTTTACATCTTTGAAATACGATGCAGAGTGGGTCGTGCAAGGGTGTGTCCGTCAACAAATCTTAAGAAAAAAAAAACACCAAAATCGTCCAGCTAGATGAATAGAAATGTATAAACTCAAAAGGAACCCCACTTTGGCATAAGTTTGAACAATCTTACCAACCAACAAATCAAGAGAGACAACCCTTCAAGAAACTTAAAACATCAGTCAATTTGTGTGGTATCCCAAACCTAAGGTTCAATTTAAGGAGGAAAAACTGTACCATCCCCAATTAAGGTTGAATTTTAAAATTTAGCTTCAACACTAAATTGACTAAATTACCCCCTCTAGAGAAGTTTTTAGCTTTTTCTAAGAGAGAGGTTAGAGTTTGAGAGCTGTCGCAGAGAGAGAGAGGGAGAGAGGCATTTGGCTTCCATGAACCATTCATTCCATTCAATGGAATGGCTCACGTAACCATTGATCTCCCCCCTCCCCCCCTGTTTTGGTGCCATTTTGCACCCTTGGATGGTTCAATGGAATGGTTCATGGAAGCCTTACCGGAGAGAGAGAGAGGCCTATGCACTTATGCAGTGTGTAAGTAATTGAGTGAGTCTTTGAGTTTGAGAGAGAGCCGAGAGGTAGCGTTAGGAGGACTTAGGGTTTCCAGTTTTGTTATATTTTTATTGGGTATTTTAAATCTAAAACCTATTGGGTTTTAATCCAATTCTTTTTATTAAAGATATTCGACTTTTAAAGGGGTTGGATTTGGGCTTAACATAAAAGTTAAAGGGACTGGGTTTAGTTATTAATAATAAGTTTATATATCAGACTTATGAGTTGAACTTATATGAGCCGCCGGGTTAAATTGATCGAATTCGGGCTTAAATGGCTTATCGGATTTAAACATCTTAAGTCAAAGTTTAGCGCGTTAATTTTTGGGCCAGATCAGGTCACGACCCATAATAGGTTGAGTCGGGCTTTTGGTCAATAGGTCAAAAGGATACCCACAAGTCCATAGACTTTAAGCCAAATAATGAAAACTATAAAAATGGGTTATGTACCTAATTGCCCTACCATTTTCATAATAATTACAAAATTCCGTCACAATAAATTTATAAAATTCATCATTTTTTGCGGCACAAGAGATCACATTAATTGCCTCAACACAAATCCACATAGAACTTACACATAAAGAAACCTCAAGAACACCAAACAGGTTCAAAGACGTGCCTTTTGTTTTTGTTATAATATTAGGGGAGTAAATACCATCATCAAGCCACCACCATCCATTAGCATCTTATATATTGAATCTAGGGGTCAATTATCATCTTAGTTATGTGGCATCCCTAAATGTTGTCTCTTGCATTTTTTGTTTTGTTTTGTTTTTCATCAATGTGGACAAAAAATTTATATGTCAATCATGTAATAATAAAGGGGTATTTTAGTAATTAATTAATTTTTATTTTTATTCATAATAATTAATAAACAATAACAATAAAAATTATTATATTAATGTTTTAATTAATAAATTCTCATTACCAATTTTTTCTCATTACCCATTATTCAGATTCCTAATAAGTAAACGTGCGAAAAACCTCAGGGTGTTAAGGGTAATTGACTCAAATAAAATGCACACCTCCTCCCCTACTCTTCCTACCAAAGGCAGACGCGGCCTGTATCACACCAAAAGCAGCATCTTTGCATCTTGCCGACCATCAAATACAGCAGCAATGGAGTCTCCTCAAAACGTTCTGGTAAGAAATTCTTATAAACAATTACTACCTCCCCATGCTATTTAATTCACACGTTTTGAAAATTTATTGAAATGTGTGAATCCCAATAGTTTTTCTCTGCAACAAACGGAGATGTAAGACTTGGAAGAAAGCAGAGTAATTGTAATAATCTATTATCTGTTACGAGTTATTCTCGTAGTTTTGGCTTCCAAGAAACTAAGTAGGAAAGTATAAGCTTCTAAGTTGTCAAACTGTTACATATTATCCTGCATTATGGTATTAATCAACCAAACAGATACTTGGAACTTTGTTAGATCAGATTCATGGGTATTTTCTGTGTTAGTGTGAAAATTTTCTCTCCTTTTATCTTGTCATTTTTGAATTTCAGCTTTCTTCTTCTGGAGGTCGGCAAGTGGGATGTGAAGGAATAAGGAGTTCCACTCTAATTTGTGCCCCAATAATGGCAGACTCAGTTGATAAGATGGTGATTGATATGGGCAAGGCAAAAGCCCTTGGTGTTGACCTGGTGGAGATTAGATTGGATCATCTGAAGGCCTTCAATTGCAATGTTGATCTGAAGATCCTTATTAATGAATCTCCTTTGCCCACTCTTTTGACATATAGGTATTTTACAAGCAGTTTCTTATATCATTGGGCTTGTTTATAATTTTCTCTAAAGCTCTCTGGCCGGGGCACAGCATCTGAACCGTCGGATTGGAACCTTCCCTGATTTACTTTACTAAGAAGAGACATTAAGTAAGTTTAAAACTAGTTCGAAAAACTGAGGGTAACGAAGTTTTCATCTTTGTTTTGAATTTTAATTTAAAACTTTATATTCAGTTCCAGGTTAGAAAATGTCTGATTGGCGCTATGAATGATTAAGAAATCAATTGTAAAAAATGTTGGTGTGTGTGTATATGTAGACATATGTATCAATTGGTGGAAAACAAGAATTTATCAATAAAGAAGATAAGATAATGAACAATGAGAACTGTGTTTGAAGCTCATGTTTATATATGCCCAATATCAGTTTTGCTAAACTACCTGACATTCCTTGTAGAGATATGTCAAGAGTTGTAGTACGCAGATCATGTAGTAATGTCAGAAGTTTTCTTAAATATTTCAGTTTCTGAAATTGATCGAAATCTTCATGTTGACTATTACTAAAACTATCCATATGCCTGTCAGTCTTTACTCAGTTGAGTTGAGTTGGGTTTACAGTTATAGGTTCTTAAGTTCAAAATAGCTGGTTGTTGTAAACACCACAAAACCTGGGGCATTGTTGGGGCTTCTAACAGAACTTTAAGAAAATATTTCATGATGCGGAATGGTTAAGGACAATTTAGTCTTTAGGGTTTTAGTATATTCTATTTTCTGTTTTATTAAGGAATATACACGTTCCCATGTTCTATTAGGATTAGTTTATCTCTGTTTTCTGTTTTAATTAGGAGTAGGTATATTCCCATGTTCTACTTGGACTAGGATATTCTTTCTAATTGCAGTTTAATTAGGATTTCTAGTTTGTTTAATTCCCTATAAATATCCCATTGTAATTCAATGGAAGGGGGGATGAGTTTATGAATAAAGTTTGAGAATATTTTCCTGCGAAAGGATTATTTTGGGCGTGAAGCCCCTGGAGTGATTCCAGACTATTTTGGTGTGAAGCCAAGTTCGGGTGTGAAGCCCCCGGAGTGATTCCAGACCTATCTTTTAAGTTTTATGTTAGATTTATTAAAGTTTGCTTCCACTAGTTTGCTAATTTGTAGGTTTCGGATCTGTCCTGCGTCCTTTCAATATACTGAATTTTCAGTTTTGTGATAATTTTTTTTTCTCTCCAACAGTTCTGTCATCTCTTCAAGCTTTCTGTGGTTCACTTACTCTTAATTTGGATATCTTTATCTGACTTTGAGGTCTCTATGTCCCTGTTAAAGTCGTAGTTTCTTGTTTTTAGAATCTTTTTCTTGATGTCCATGTAAAATAAAGGCAGTGCTTGAAACTAATTTCGAAGGTCCTGTTTTGGGTTCTTGGACATATTACTTAGGCCATATACCTGTTACGTAAGTTTTGGATAATACATTTATGGGTGCTGAAATACAAATAATGAGGCTTGTATCCCCATCATCTCACTGATATATCTCTGTCTCTATTCTGTTTTCTTGTTGTATTTTGCAGTTTCTGAAATGGATGAAATTTTCAATATATCTTCTTATGCTAAACCATATTTTTTCCCTTGTTCTTAAATTCTTTTGCACTGTGATCACTCTAAAATCTCCCAGCGAGGTCATATATGATACTATGTATTTTGTAGACCACAGTGGGAAGGTGGCCAGTATGATGGTGATGAAAACAGCCGGCTGGATGCACTTCGATTAGCAATGGAACTTGGAGCTGATTATGTTGATATTGAGCTTCAGGTTGGTCTCTTACAAATGTAGAACTATGTAACATTTTTTTTTTGTTTGGCATTAAGGAATCATAACAATTGTAATATGATGTCATCTGTCTTTGTCAATTATAATGATAGAATGATAAGAAGAACTCATGGAGGACTTCCATTTTATTTTTATTGGAAAATTTTAAATATTTTCTATGTTTCTTAGGATGATTCAATAAATTAATGTTGGGGGAAAACATCAATATGTCCCTAGTGTATCAAATGCTTGAGCAGAAGAATTGATTACATCCCATGAATGAAAAAGAAAGTACAGAAACAAAAGGACATACAGTGTTTTGTTATTCCAGTGTCCAAATTACTGATAGAATTTTCAGGATTGCCTGAAGCAAAGAAAGGCTAAAGACTTTATGGCTTATATTATCTTCTTATTGATTGCCAGATTTTTACAACTCTAAACTTGTGCATTGAAGTATTGGTGAAGAAGCTTGTGAGATTTTTAAAACTCTAAACTTGTGGATTGAAGTATTGGTGAAAAAGCTTGTGAATACATTTTTCTGTGCTTAAAAATTTAAAACGAAGATTCCCTTACCACTACCATTGTCTCAAAGATATTCAAAAATCCTTTATCTTTGCGTTATCCGTTTAAATGTGTCACACTAGGATTTTGAAACCTGAATTACCTTTTTTATGTTACATTGAAAGGTGCCGATCTGTTGGTCCATCTTATTCGTTTTCTCCACCGCCTTCCCTCGCCACTTGGGCTAATCTTAAAGGTTTAAACCTTGATTACATTTTCCTAATGTTAATACTTTTCTTTAAAGGTTGCTCGTGAATTCATTGACTCCATATATGAGAAGAAGCCTGAAAAGTTTAAAGTTATTGTCTCTTCGCACAACTATGAAGATACTCCATCTACTGAGGCTCTTGGAGATCTTGTTGCAAGAATCCAAGCCACTGGAGCTGACATAGTGAAGATCGCAACCGTTGCCTTGGATATCACTGACTGTGCACGCATTTTTCAGATAACTGCGTATTCTCAAGTAAGCTGCAGAGGTGGTACACTATTGCATTATTATTTTATATCTTTGCCCGGTTCTTTCCGTTCCGAGTCAAATTTCAATCTGTGTTTTTGTAATACTATTTTTTTAATGCCAATATGTAGGAGATGAAGTTGATACATTTGTAGTTGGCTGTATATAAACACAAATATACGGTTGACTAAGTTGTGCATTTTATTCTGCATTTAATACAAACAAAATTTAATCATTCGCTGTATTTCAGGTCCCGACCATTGGACTTGTAATGGGTGAGAGGGGCTTGATTTCTCGGATACTTTGCGCAAAATTTGGTGGTTATCTTACTTTTGGTACTCTTGACTTGGGAATAGTTTCAGCTTCTGGTCAACCTCTTATCAAGGATATATTACATCTTTACAATTTTAGACAGATAGGGCCTGATACAAAAGTGTTTGGGATTATTGGAAAGCCTGTCAGCCATAGTAAATCACCTATTCTCCACAATGAAGGATTCAAGTTGGTAGGTTTCAATGGAGTTTATGTACATTTGTTGGTAGACGACATTGCAAGGTTTCTCCAAACTTACTCTTCAATGGATTTTTCTGGATTCAGGTTCATATTTCTATTGCTTATATTTAGTGTTAAATAGAAATTGTATTATCTGTTACTCTTTTTACACCATGATCATGGTTTCCAGTCTGTATTTCTGAAACAGCATTACAATTCCTCACAAGGAAGCTGCACTTAAGTGCTGTGATGAAGTTGATCCAATTGCAAAGGTATAGAAGAAGCCACTTATGTTGCGATGTGGACATTCTCCATATGAGTTGGCACAACTTTGAGTTTTACTTATGCATGTCTTTTTTTTTTTTTTTTTTTTTGATTCATACGTATTCATAATTGATTTTTAATCTTTATCAAATTTTCAGTCAATAGGAGCTATTAATTGCATCATAAGGAGACCAACTGATGGGAAACTATTTGGGTTCAACACAGACTATGTTGGAGCGATTTCCGCTATTGAGGATGCACTTAAAGGTTATGATCATGTTGTACCATCTAAGTTTTTTCTTCTATTTTATTCTTGAATGAGTACTTCTTTAATGTGTTATGCGTTTCTTTCCACTCATCATTTCTACAGGTTCACAAAATAGTGGCAGCATAATTGGTTCGCCTTTAGCTGGTAAACTGTTTGTTGTTATTGGTGCTGGAGGTGCTGGCAAGGCGCTTGCTTATGGTGCTAAACAGAAGGGAGCAAGGATTGCAATTGCCAATCGTACTTATGGTTCGGTGTCACTTTTTTTTTATTAGCTCATACACTATTTGTTTCTGATCTTTTGTGGACACCAATTCATTAACAATTATCACTGTGGCACTTTTGTTTTTTCTTGTGTATCCTCTTTCAAATGGCTGATCAGAACCGTAGAAGATCTACTACAACACCAGTGTTTTTCTTTTTAGTGAAAATCAGATGTTAAAATTATAAGTAAAAATGTTTGAAGGCATTGTAATTTTTTGGGGGAGGCAATTGACGATGAAAAGAAAGTAAGAAATCTGAAGATAAATTAATTGAAAGGAGATTATTGTAAAAGATAAATATCCTTTACTGTAAAAGCTAAAAGAAGCTCTCTACTTCTTTAATTTTTGCCTAAGTAAATTATATAGTTTCCATCATTTCTACTGTCTCATTTACCTTAACCGATGTTACATGCATCTCCAACCTGTACTTGAATATCCCCCCATTTTGAATTCGCCATAACCCGGTCAAATTTCCTCATGTTGAGTGATCACTTTGATTATTTGGGTATATAAGTGCACATTGCTTTCATATTTGGTGTGAAAGCTCTGCATGTATCTGTGTATGATAGTATAAAAGTGAAAAGACTTTTGAGAGCATAGAGCTGATGTCAGAATTTGATTGATCACTTATAGGCCTATGTAGAATCCCTAAAGATTTGATCCCTTCACTTGAGGAATTTCTTTATTTTTGAGAGTTCTGTGATATTGTTTTCTTACGATCAATTTTTTTATTTTCTTGAAGATCGAGCCAGTGAACTTGCAGACACAATAGGAGGAGATGCTTTGTCTTTAGCTGATTTAGAAAATTTTCACCCAGAGGACGGCATGATTCTTGCAAACACAACATCTATTGGAATGCAACCAAAAGTTGATGAGACACCCCTTTCTAAGGTTTGCGGCCCTCCCATTCTGTTGAATTGTAAAATATCAGTTGACCTTATCTTAAAATAATTGGTCATATTTGAACTTGTATATAATCGTTTAATGTTTTTTTATTTCGAAAAACATGGACAGCATATATTAGCATTGAATTTTTTTAGTTCTGCCGACTTAAATGAAATTTTCTTTAGATTCCTTTTTGTAAAATTTTTATTGTCACACTTGTGTGCAACACTTAGTATTTAACAGTCTTCGTGCCTCTAACTTTAAGCATCTTAACTCTATTTGGAATGTGCTGGGCTCTGTCTTGACTTCACAATGATTTTAATGCCATCTGAGGGCAAAATTTAAAGTAGGCACCAATCATTAATTCCTTCAATTTGCCATAAACTTACTATATAGTGGATCTAAGGATATTGGTTAGTTAGGTCCTTGTGAATCAATTTTTCTCGAAAATTACACAGAAAGCCCGTGCTTCGATGATAATCTTGGAATCTTGGGAAATTGATCCTGGGACATCTGGCTACCAAACCAAGTTAGAGCAATTTTTCAGTTTCTTGTTTGTTCATGTTTGACAAAGTCCACCAAATGATACTCAGTAATTCATCAACTTGCTGTCACATTCAAAGGTAGGAGAGTTTACTGGCTTTTTGTTTTTGCAGCACGCTCTGAAATCTTACTCGTTGGTTTTTGATGCCGTTTACACTCCAAAAATGACCAGACTCTTGAGAGAAGCAGAAGAGTCTGGAGCCACTGTTGTTAGTGGGCTGGAGATGTTCATTGGACAGGCATATGAACAGTTTGAGAAGTTCACTGGATTGCCTGGTAAGATCAATTTATATCACTTATCAATTTGGTATCAATTTAAGAAAAATATTTCACATTCTGGCAACGTGGTATCAATTTAAGTAATCTTATTTGGTGATTTCTTCTTGGAACTGTAATTGCAGCACCTAAGGAACTCTTTCGGAAACTGATGGACAATAGCTCTTGAGGTTTGTTTCATTGTTTGGCTAATTATGACTTATTTTTTTCCTTTTTCATGTAGATGTTTCTGTTTCACCCATGTATCTCAATTTTACAATCTTCAATTGATGCTGCATATGTTTTGATAGATTATGTTGAGCTAGGTTTTGTGCATCTTTCTTGGCATTTAATTCCGGAGCTTGTTTTTCATTCAAAATACTTGTTATCTCACTTCTTTATAGTGTTCATGCCTAGGCATTATATATAATGGAACACTCATGGCATGACCATTGATCTATGCAGTGTCACTCAGGTCTTCTAACTCTTTGTTATACCATACATCGCTATGAGGCATAAGGAACCATGCCAGTTTGTTTCATTTATGGATATTTCGATCCAATAGAATAATAGCATTGTGTATATCAAACACCTTTTGTTGTTGGTAACTAGAACTAGGTGCATTTTCCTGATACTTATGAGGCATATGGAACCATGCCAGTTTGTTTCATTTATGGATATTTCGATCCAATAGAATAATAGCATTGTGTATATCAAACACCCTTTGTTGTTGGTAACTAGAACTAGGTGCATTTGCCTGATACTTGTGTGTAATGTGTTATGTAATGACTAGCACGAGGTGTTTTGTTGTGGCAAAGCAGCCATGCTGCGCCTTCTTTTATGAGGGAAATTCTAATGCAAGTATCCAAGCAAACATTTTGTTTACCCCAAATGTCAAGGCTATGATAATAACCATGGGTTTCAATATTAGTTTTTAGGGTTAGGATTATGAGGTGAATACAGACCAACTTGATCTATATGTTGTTTCCTTCATGATCTGCAGTTCCTTGTGAATTCATAATCATATATCACCATTAGTTTATTCATAGATAATATCTTAACAGAAATGCTTCTTGAAAGCATCCATATGAGCCACTTGTAGGGATCAATGAATCCCCATCAAAATCATGGGTTCCTGGACCTATATAAATCTCTTTTCCCCATCCAAAAGTGAGTCCATATGTATAGTCAACGATGAAAATATCGATATTGACGGATATATCGCTAGTCTAATTTACGAATATCTCGCCTCAAATATCGGTTAATGATATCGATATCGTTTACGGTCAACAAAAATAACGAAAATTCGGTCTAAAAGTTGGAAATTTGAAATAAAATTTTGGGAAAAATTCAAGTACTCAATGATGGTTATATATGACTAATAAAAACTATAAAATGATTTTAATATAATAAATATATGATGAAGACTAAAGGCTCTCAAGCACCCATGCACCCAAGTTTGTTTATATATAATAAATATATGATAAGCAACAGTGTGATGCTAGCCTAAAGACTCAGGCACCCAAGTTTGTTTATGCCATGTGCCTACCTTTGTATTGGTGTTTGATGGAGGCTTAATGAATAGTTTCGATGTGGGATAAATGCATTTCTGTTATGGGACTGATGCATGATATTTGGATGGTCGGTGGAGATGTGTCCACGTGTCAGTGAGTTCTAGGCCCTTATTAGCGTTGTTTGGTTAGTTGGGCTTAGGCCCATGTGCTTTTTTGAGCTTGTAGGCGAAGTTTGGGCTTTGTTTATTTGGTTTAGACTTGAGGTATTTGATCTGTAGACTCTGCCTTTGTATTGGTATTAGTGGAGTAGGATAGATTGGGCTTAGGTTGGATTGGTCCCAAATTGAATCCGACCAGTTTGTTTGGCTCGATAAGCCGACCGATGATAGACATTTTGTAAGTGTGGACCTGTATAGCTTGGATGGATTAGACGTCTTGGATATGTCAAGAATTGTTGATGGATTGGTCTGTTAGCTCAGTGGATTAGCTGTCATAGTTGAGTCGGTGCTCAACTGGTGGCCAATGTGTGGAGCTTATATTGTATGAGGGTAGGTCATTTATGTGGTGGACATGTCAATAAGGTGTTGTTCGATTAGTCGACGAATGCGAAAGGGTGCATGTAGGTCTTCAATTGAGGGTGTGTGAGCATGTGTGTAACCACTGCATTTTCACTTTTTATTTTCGTTGTTTTGCAGAGCTGCTACCAAAGTCAGAAGGTGATTTTCGGCGAGCTTTTTATGACGGTAAGTGCAATGGTGCGATTTCTAGCGGGCCAACTCATCTGTGAAAGAACAAGTAATTCGATTTGTCCTTTGAGTTTATATACCTAAGGGTATTTTGGTAATTTAGAGTATAGGGGCAATTTGGTAATTTGGCATTTGAACGATAAGAGGAGAGGCGGAAAGGGGTTGTGTTTATGGTCCTATGAGATGGTCCATCCCTTGAAGGATTAATGTCTCTTTTGCCAAGTGCACAATGTATGTGTTTTGTATGTTTGTTTGTGTGTGTGTGTGTTGGTGTTTAACTATAACCAACTCCTAGAAGGAAGGAAAATAGAACGAAGACGAAAGAAAGAGAAGATAAAGGAGAGGAAAAGAGAAAGAGATAATCAGAGAGAGAGAAAAGAAGAAGAGAAGAAAGGAAAAAAGAAGCAGGAAAGGAATAAGAAGAAGAAAAACGAAGGGGTGGAATTCCTCGGTTGGGCACTTGTTTGTCCTGTTGGGTAGTGGAGTAGGATAGATTGGGCTTAGGTTGGATTGGTCCCAAATTGAATCCAACCAGTTTGTTTGGCTCAATAAGCCGATCGATGATAGGCATTTTGTAAGTGTGAACCTGTATAGCTCGGATGGATTAGATGTCTTGGATATGTCAAGAATTGTTGATGGATTGGTCTGTTAGATCAGTGGATTAAGCGTCATAGTTGAGTAGGTGCTCAACTGGTGGCCAATGTGTGGAGAAAAAGAAGAGAAGAACAGGAAAAAGAAGAAGAAAAGGAATAAGAAACCCGAGAGGACCCAATTGCTTGGAACTTTATTTTCCAAGTAAGAACTTACGAAAAAGTTTCTAAGCATCTTCCTAAGACCTATACGATCTTAATTGAGCCAAAATCTTGAAGATTTGGATGTGGGAAACATCGGAACAGGGAGCTAGATTTTGGCCGAAACTTCAAATGTTCATTTAAGGGAATTAAGGTGAGTTCTTAGGATTTTGAGTCCATATACTTACTTCAGGGGTTGAATAGAATAGTTGGTTGGATTGGACTCGAAGAACGATGTAAAATGGTGGTTTTAGGATGGGGTCAAGTCCCCCGAGTTGGGTCCGAGTTGTAGATCTGCGGGTCTACTCGCCCAAGATTGAAGGCGAGTACAGGTGTGACTGCACTTGCTCGCGCGTGAGGCCTAGTCCTTGGGAAGAGTGTCGTGTGGGGGTGTGTGCCACATTGTCTCGACATCCGATCAATATGTGTTTTTATGTAATCGATGTTATGGATAGTTTGGCACAGTTTTCAAGTCGATAAGATATTGTCGCAAGATAGTTTTCCGTGTCGGGAGTGTTTTGTCTAGGTTTTTAATACGTATTTTTGTTCCGGGAATTAGGGAATGTTAATGTGAGATTACTACATACATTAGTGACCCTCGATTATAGTTTTTGACAAGGCAGACAACTTTTGGAACTTCGAAGAAGCGTATAGCTCAGGGCTGAACTGCTTAGACAGTTTATGAGTGGACATTTGTTTTATAAACCATGATGCATGAATAGTTAAATATTTTAAATGTTTTATTACATGAGTTTGATTACAATGGGTTGAATAAATGATTCTAATTGTGTTTGAGGCTTTTCGAATTTGGTTGGTTTATAAACATGGATTTTACGATTGTTTTGTGGAAATAGTGTTTTGGGCCCAGGCCCGATTCATACATGTTTTTGACTTGGTTTGAGTCATGAATGTTTGAAAATGCAAGTTTTCTTGGTTTTATTACTATTTTTCACAATTAATCATCCTCGTGAGATATTGTTCCTTTCGGATGTCAATTTGGATCCTATAAAGGTTATGGTATGACATTACCTAGACGTTAGTTTGGCGACTTAAACTCCCAGGGATGTCATGTTTTAGTATCATTCTGATGTTAACTGTGCTCGTGGATACCACCCGGAGGTTGTCTGTTCACAGGGATGCTAGCACAGTCTGGATGTGAGCATGTTCCAGGGTTACCACTAGATATTAACTCTGTTCTTGGACAGTCCAGATGTGAGCATGTTCTTGGGTTACCACCTAGATGTTAACTCTGTTCCTAGATATGACTCGGATGATGCGAGAATGCAGTTCTCGAGTTTTCCTATGCATAATGTTGTTTGATCATCGTGACTGATGCTTGAGTATTTGACGATTGATTGTGTTTGATTAATTATATGGTGTGTGTGTGTGTGTGTGTGTGTGTGTGTGTGTGTGTGTGTGTGTGTGTGTGTGTGTGTGTGTGTGTGTGTGTGTGTGTGTGTGTGTGTGTGTGTGTGTGTGTGTGTGTGTGTGTGTGTGTGTGTGTGTGTGTGTGTGTGTGTGCCCAGATGTTTTCATATGATTTGATAAACTGGGATTTTAGGAAAATGTGAGCCATGAGAATTTTGAGAAATTTTATGATTCTATGGGTCCACGACTTATGATTTGATTTAAATTGAAATTCGGTGATTTATATTTTATTTTATGCATGTTTTATGTTTGGAGTGTAAAGGTTTATTTTCTCGAAAATATATTTTCAAATGTTTATTTTTGTCCACTTACACTTTAAATGGTGTGGAGTTATGAATAGGATATCAGTACCTTTATCCCTTATCTTATAGGTATTGAGATTAATTCTGGAATTTCGGTTTATTTGTCAGACGGGAGCGGACCTTGACACGTTTATCTAAGTTTTTTCAACAAAGGTCCTATCAATTTGCTATCAAAGTATTGTGGTACTATTTTGTGCTTCTTTTAGCCAACGTCATACCTCTAAGACGTTAGCCCTGTGCACAGCTTAGTGAGGAGACTGATACTACGAGGGGTACATAGGGCCCAAATATTGAGAAAGCCCAATGGTTAGGAGCTACTGTACCCCAGATTTAATCTGAACCCTTGATCTCATTTCCCAGATTGAATCTCGACCGTCCGTTCCGTTTGATCAGATTCCCTCCATGCTTTATATTTTCCTACCCGACACACACATACTACTCATTCGACCATCACACCTGCGTATCACCCTGACCCTTGCATTGTGTGTGGCTGGACTGAGCTGGTGAGGCTGAGGGACGGTAGTGATCACGGCGGCGGACGGTGGCGAGGTAGGCGGTCCTAAACTCGAAACTGTCTTGAAAAACTCAGAAATGGAAGCTTGATTTCCAACGTGTATTTTCAATTTCTATTGATTCTATTCGATTCTATGGACTGGTAGGAACCTTTAGAACGTGTTTCGTGACTAGGGGTGACCTGAACGGAGGTTAAACGGCGACGGGGAAAACCGGTTTCTGTTCTTCGAGGTAAGCCTTCGATCCAGCCTTTGTTTGATGATTTTATTTGATTAGAACCCTTTCTGGGATTGAGACGGTCACATAGGAACAAACCAGAACTAAAATGGTTGGGAATTGAAGGATTGGTGACCGGTCAGATCGCGGGTCTGAACAACCCAGTTTCAGAGAAACGGGTGACCCGTCGAGAGGACAGTGGTGATGACGTGGCACCTGTCAGGTGACGTGGACCACTCTTCAGCCAACACGTGTCACATGCCAATGCACAGTCAGCACTGACATGTCAGTGACGTGGCCCAATCAGGGGCTGCCACGTGTCACTGAATGTCAGTAACGTGGACCAGTGCCGTGCTGACACGTGGCACATGTCAGACCTGACACGTGGCCTGACGATCAGTGATGTGGCCCAATCTTGTGTTGACACGTGGCACCTTTCAGAGTCTGACACGTCAGACCTGACAGCTGTTAGATGACATCAGTATGACGTCATGCTGACGTCAGCAGTGACGTCAGTGATGACGTCAGCAGGAACTGTTCCTGCGTTGACCAGAGCGTTGACCGGCGCGTGGGGGCGCGTGTGAACAGTATTTTTGGTGGGACCACCACCATTATTTAGGTTTCGACGATCCGGATCCAATGGCGGTGGTTTCGGGTCGATCGGAGATCGTTAAGTTGGTCAAAATGAAGTTTATTTCCTCGGGAAGCATGTTTAGGCGGCTTTTCCGGGCCGGTTTCAGTCTAGGGTTTCATGGTTGAATGTTAGGGGCTTATATTGACCTTTACGTATACTTTGGACATGACAAGGATTGTACAATAGTACCAGGTCGAGGGTATACGTTCGGTTTTCAGCAGGATTGTACTGTGAGTAGGCCCAATTTCATTAAACCCTTGCATGCTTAGATATTTTCTGATTTACTTATATATTCACATCCTGGAATCAAGAAACGGGTTTGATGATATTGAAATTATGATTATGGCACGTTTCACGGTATTTGGGTTTGAGACCCGTTTGATGAAACTTAAAGATTGGTTTGGATTTTATGTATGTATATATGTTTTGCATGTGGATATCAATAAAATGTATTTGGTACTGCACTGTATAGATCCACTCTTGTGATACTGTCTCCTCCGGATGTGGTACCCCGGAGCAGTCACGGCGCATTGCCTGCGAGGGGTCATTCTACGGAGGAACCAGACCGTAAGATGACTCAGGAGCAGGATTGCTATAATTTGACGTCTGGGACGTCGAGCGTCTTGGACGCTAGGCATCTGGGATGCCGTACCCGGACGGGGTTCGGGGATAGGATTCGGGATTGAGACCCCGAGTGGCACGCGTAGCCTTGGGACTGTGACCTTATTGGACATCAGGGACGTCAGACATCGGGGATGTCAGGATTGGAGTGCATAGTGCAGTGGCTATAATTATGTTTATGGTTTTATTACATACCTTATGGTTCATATTATATTATTTATGGTTTTAAATTCTGATGCATGCATGTTTGGAAAACGGAGGGGTAAATTATATGTTTTACTTATTAAACGGTTTTATAAACTTGAGTTTCGGCCCACTCACCCTTAATGTTTTGGTAACCCCTCCAGGCTGTGCTACTGAGGTAGAGGAGGATCCTGAGGCGGAGACATAGATCTACTTCTGCGTATCTGAACCCCTGTCGGGTGGTTTGACCCGCAAGATTATTTTAGAGTCGTGCTCGCAATTTGTAATTTTGGTTTTCATCCCTTGTCTGACATCTGTTAAATTTGGATTTGATGTATAACTTTAATTTGGTTATTTATGCATTTGAACGTTTAAGGTTAAAATTGGTATGTTATTTTGGGTGTCAGAGGGGAGCAGGGCACGTCCCCTTGTGGTCCCCGAGGGATCGGGGCGGGTCCTGTCAACTTTCCTTTTGGGTGGCTATGCATGCTGGTGGTGGCATGGATTACGGGATATCAAATTAGGACATGGAAGGAGTCGAGATATAAGACTTGGGGTTGGGAAGAGTCGGAGAGTTGAGAAATCAGTTACCATCCCAGATTTCGAATAAGGGCTCAGGTGGGAGCCTGAGGCACCGATACATATCTACTCTTCTTAGTTGTTGGAGGGATACATTTGAATTTCGGGGAAAAAATTCGTTAGATAGATTATAAAGACCCAAAAATTCGAAAAAAGGTAATTTCAAGAATTTAAAAAAGGATTTGATAATTTTTTCCTTAAAGCTCAAAATTTGGCTTTTGCCTTTACAGGTCAAAATTTGACTTTCGCCCTTACAGGTCAAAATTTGACTTTTGTTCTTAAGGTCAAAATTTAACTTTCGCTCAGAGTACTTTTTGGATTTTTCATGAGGACCATTACATAGGTCTCGGAGTCATGAGTCCGTAGATAGATTGCACTGCGGAATTAGAGTTCAGACGGGATCGTTCCGTTTTAAAATCGAAGGGTATTTTGGTAATTTGGAGTATAGGGACAATTTGGTAATTTGGCATTTGAGGGAGTTTCTGTGGCCTTGTGAGATGATGATAGATATCACCATCCCTTGAAGGATTAGTGTCTCTTTTTCTATGTGCACCATGTATGTATTTCGTGTGTTTGTTTGTAGTTAGTGTTTAAGTGCAACCAAACTTGAGAAGGAACAAAAACAGAATGAAGAAGAAAGAAATAGAAGAGAAAGGAGAGAAAAAAAGGAAGAGAAGAAGAGAGGAAAGGAAAATAGAAACAAAAAAAAAAAAAGAGGAAGAAGAAACCCAAGAACCCGAGAGGACCCAATTGCTTGGAACTTTATTTTCTAGACTAGAACTTATGATAAAAGGATTCTTAGCATCTTCCTATGACTTGTACAATCTTAATTGAGTAAAAACCTTGAAGGTTTAGACGTGGGAATTCAGAACATGGAGCCTAATTTTGGTTAAAACTTCAAATGTTCATTCAAAGGAATTAAGGTGACTTTGAGGATTTTGAGTACAGACAATTGCTTCTAGGGTTGAATAGATTAGTCTGGTTGATTGGACATGAAGAACGGTGTGAAAAATGATGATTTAGGATCGGGTCAGGTCACCCAGGTTAGGTCTAAGTTACAGATTCGCGGGTTAACCTGTCTAATGTTGAAAGTGAGTACAGGTGCGACTGCACCTGCTAGCGCGTGAGGCCTAGTTATAGGGAATGTGTGTGGCACACGGAAGTGCATGCCACATTGTCTTGACGTCAGGTGAACATGTGTTTTCATGTAATCAATGTTACAGATATTTTGGTGTAAGTTTCGAGTCGATCATATATCATCTTTGGGTAGTTTCATATGTTAGAAGTGTTTTATTTAGGTTTTTTAATACCTATTTTTATTTAGAGAATTTTAATATGAGATTAATACGGACATTAGTGAGCCTCGACTATGGTTTTGACAAGGCAAAGAACTCCTGAAACTTCAGAGAAGTGCACAGCTAAGGGCTGAGTTGTTTGGATATTATGTGAGTGGATATATGTTTTATAAATTGTGATGCATGCATTGTTAAATGTTTTATTCCATGAGTTCGATTGCAATGGGTTGAATAAATGATTCTAACCATGTTTGAAGCTTTTTATATTTGGCTGGTTTGTGAACACGAATTTTATGATTATTTTGTGAAAATAGTGTTTTGGGCCCAGACCCGACTCAATTTTTTTTTTACTTGGTTTGAGTCATGGATTTATGAAAATGAAAGTTTTCTTAGTTTTTTTGTTGTTGTTTTCCACAGTTAACCATCGTGGTGAGATATTGTTCCCTTCGAGCGTCAATTTTGGATCCCGAAGAGGTCATAGTATGATATTACCTGGACGTCAGGTCAGAGACTCGAGTTCCTAGGGATGTTATGGTGTAGTGTCGTTCGGACATCGACAGTGCCTGGGGATAGCACCCGGAGGCTATCTGTTCTTGGGCATGCTAGCATAGTCCAGAAGTGAGCATGTTCATAAGTTACCACCCAGATGTTGACTCTGTTTCTGGACATGACTCGGATGTTGTGAGAGTATAGTTCCCAAGCATAGTGTATTTGATCATTGTGACTGATGCTTGAACATTTGAGGATTAGTTGTTTTTGATTATTTATATGGTGTTCGTGTCCAGATGTTTTCAATAAAGAGGGATGTTAGGGAAACGTGGACCATGGGGATTTTGAGACATTTTATATTTTTGTGGGTCCATAGCTTATGATTTGATTTAAATTGAAATCCTGTGGTTTTATTTTATTTTACACACACATATTTTATGTTTGACGGTAAAGTTTTATTTTCTCGAAAAATGTATTTTCAAATGTTTATTTTTATCCACTCACATTTTAAATGGTTTTATTGAACCTTCAAACCGTTGCACAAAGATCGAGTGCAACGACCCAAAAAATCTGAAAATGTAATTTCAGAAACATTTCTTGTAAATTGGCTATTTTACCCTTAATGGTCTCACATTTGACTTTTTACTCAAATTATTGTTTGAACTTTTCGGGAGTACCATTTCGTAGGTCTCGAAGTCCCGACTCCGTAGATAGGCGATATATATGAATCTGGTACCAGTAAGCTTGCTACAGGTCTGGACTTATCAAGGGTAATTTGGTAATTTTGACAAAGGGGTATTTTTGTAATTTTGCAAGCAAGATTTTTTGGTTGGTTTTGTAGGATGGTGACAAGTTTCCCAACCTTATCACCTCCTTATATTGGCCTTTGGATGCACCGACTTAGACAAGGGGTGTGTTTAAGTATGTGTGTGTTTTGTGATTAAAGTGAGTGCTTTGAGTTTTTTTTCTTTTTGAGAAAACACCGCACTCTAGCCACCACACAGAGAAGAAGAACAGAACCAGCAAGAGAGAGAGGGGGAGAGGAAAAATAGAGAGACGAAAAATATAGAGAAAGGAAGGAAGGAGGAGGTAGTCCCGTCAACATGGAAATGCAGTCATCACGTTTTTTGATGCTTCAATGTTACATACATTTGGACGCAGAATTCGAGCGGATCAGACACCGTCTTGAGGTATTTTTGGGTGTCCGAACCATATGCTTAGAGTTTGAAAATTCGTATTAAAATCTCGGAAATTGGGGATTGTATTGTGAGGTCACATGGGACTTTTGTAACCCGTCAGTATGATTTTTTACAGGAAACATAGTTCCCCGAATCAGAGATTAGTTCAGGATTAAACCGCGAGGAAAGACTGTGAGTAGACTTTTATTTTAAATAAATTATTATGCATGCATATTTAAATATTTTAATTGCTTTATTATATGATTTATATTGCGATAGTTCGATTATGAATTTCAAATGATTATTTGACGATTTTTCAGAATTGATTGATTGATTTTGGACACGTATCTTACAGTTATTTTTCGTAATGATTTTTTGGGCTTAGGCCCGGGTTTTGAAATGTTTGACGTTGTTTTAAGTCAATAATTTATTTGGAATGAGATTTCATAATTTGTGACCTGGTTGCCATGGCCAACCATCCTCGGGTATGGTCAGCGCTCAAACGTACATAGCATGACTCTGTTTCATGAGGCTAGAGATTTAGATTAGTTCTCAGACGTCCAGAGCTACGTTTCTTGAGACTGGTGATTGGATTAGGACTCAACGTCCAGTGCTCGACTCTGTTTTCTTGAGTCTTTAGTCGGACGTCTAGAGCTTGGCTCTAGTTTCCCGAATGGTTTGCCTACTGGTATTGCAGTTTGATTATGGTTATTGATATTCGAGTATCGAGGATTAGTTGGATGTGTTTGATTATTGCTATTTGTGTCTTGATATTTTTGTATTGATTTGATTTACTGATATGAGATTATTTAAAGGATACTAACTTGTATTTTGAGATTATGTGGAACCAACAATTTATAAATTATTTTTATTTGAGATTCGCTCTTTTTAGTTTATCATATGCATACATGGTGTTTAAAATGTAGAGGGTAAAATATTTATATTCTCAAATTATATTTTTTGAAAATGGAGGGTAAAATATTTATGTTTCTTAAAGTATATATTTTTCAAAAAGCTTATTTTGTCTGCTCACACTTTTTATTGTTTTTACTTGCCCTCCAGGCCGTGACACGGAGACGGAGACTATCTTGGAGTCGGAGGCATAAACTCTTCACTATGCATTCGTTGACTTCTTAGGGAAGGCCTTAGTACTTTGAGTTGTATTATAATACTTATACCCTGAGTGCCATCGTTCAGTTGAACATGGTAACGCGAATAGTTATGTTGAGTATTCCTTGTCTAATAATTGGTTTGTTTTATCGATATTAAGTAGTACCTTAAGGGTAGTTTCGACTTTTTAGTGTTGGATGTCAGGCGGGAGCAGGATCTTTCAAGATTATCAAAGTGTTTTTGGGAAGGGTCCTCTCAACTTGGTATCAAAGCATAGGTTTATTGTTTGTTGACTACACTTTTGGGTGCAAGATGTGTACTAAGGTGTGTTTATTACGGGAAAAAGCGGCAACTATGTCTCCGAAATGAGATCCTCATGCCTAGCTTGAAGATGAGACATATCAGGTTAGAAAGGGCCCAAATATCAAAAAGTTCAGCAATTAGGAGCTACTGTTTTTATGGGCGAGGTGAGCCTGGAAGACGGAGGAATATATTATTCGTTTGGAAAGAGTTTTTGTCCACCGGAGGACATGGTGCTATTAGCCACTTTCTAGTTACTTGGCTATGCATATCGCAGGTGGCGTGGGTTGCAGATGATAGTTGGGATGCCCATACTTTGACTTGGGAGACGTTTCAAGACAGAGTTTTGGATCAATTTTTCCCTCGCTCATTCTTCGATGCTAGAGAAGTGGAGTTCCTGCGTTTGCAACAATATTGAGGAAAATGTTTGATTTAGGTTTGGGGGTGAGGATTACATTTTTTTCATATAGAAACAATCGGTTTGGGGGTACGGGCCTAGAATTTCAGTTTATTATTTTTCTTTTTACTTGCTGGTTTTCTGTTTTTTTTCATGCTAATTGGAGTATTTTAGCTTATTAATTGGGACATTTATGTCGAGATACATGCCTTTTCTTTACTAAGACTCGTTCCATGCCCCAAAAGTCATAATATACACTGCACATATGCCAAAGTTTTGAGTGATTAAGCAAACTGAGCAACTGAATTTGAGTAACTCTAGGGGCTCGTGAGCCGGCCATGAACAGTAAAACCGGTCTGCTGGAGGTTAATGCCGATAAACAGTATTTTCGACTTTCTAGGGGCTCGTGAGGACGCGTGGTCCATAATTTGGGAATGTGTTCAACACGGGAAATCTTCTATTCGATGTAACGAACATTTTGAGACTAGTTTCGTGTCAATGGGACACCGTCTCGATATGTTTCGGGGCATCAGAAGGTTTAGGGTCGGCTTAAAAATAGTTAAAAGTTCGGAAAAATTACGGGGCTTTGATAGGAGGTTAATTAAGTAGTTAGTAACCTTCTATTAAAATTTGGACAGGTTTGGGAGTCCCGGTGATGGTGATCGGCTCGAGGAGCCGTATGGCACGCAAATCGAGGCGGCAGCTCGGACGGTCTGTGAGTGGACCTTGTTTTCTAAATTGGTGCATTCATAAATGTTTATTATATGTTTTAAATACTTGTTTGTGATGCCATGAGTGCATTTGGATGTGTGGTTACATATAGGCACGTATTTCGAGGTTTCGGCCCTATACGGTGCCTATACGGGGCTGTATGTCTTTACTGGTCTAAATGAAATGGTTTTGGATTTCCAAATGGATTATGAATATGATTTAATGATGTTGATTTGGGTATTTGTGAATTATATGGTTTCACGTATTTCGAGGCGATTTACGTGCTTGCACATAAATCGAGGTTTTCTGGTTTTATACTGATTTTCCGTACTTATGGTTTTGGATATGATTTCATGAAATGGTTTTGGATTCAAAAAGGTAAACTCGGGTTCGAAACCCATTTGATTTACGGAATCGGGCCGGAGGCCCAGTTAGTTTACGATTCGGACTGGAGGTCCAGTTTCTATGTGGATTCGGGCCTAGCGCCCAGCTATGTGTTACAAATGGTTTTTACGGGTCATGACGGTTTATAGGAACCGGCATGAACCCATGAAAGGATTTTATGGATTATGACGGCTTATGGGGGTCGGGCATGAATCCTAGAAAGGTTTAAAGAATGATTTCAAAGGTTTTTCATATTCCATCCTTTATATATGATTGTCTCCTCCGGGGAGGGTCGTTGGCCTGGGTGGACCCCGGAGTAGTCACGACGCACTGACTGAGTGGAGTCGCCCCCCAGTTGGGTTCCTTACTTTCAGGATGGGCATGGTTCGTTACCTCCAGGGAGGGTCATTGATCTACGGACATTGACCTGGGTGGACCCTGGAGAGACTTGGGTTTGAGACCCCGGTTAGCACACGTGTAGCTTTATTTTACCGTGACAGGTTATGGATATGAATATAAGGGATAAACATGATTTAAATTGGTTTGGGAAATTATGTTTTATGATGATAAATGGTTTTACTATGCATGCATGCTTTTTAGTGGAGGGTATAAAAGTCTTTGATGAAATGTTTTTATAAATTCTTTATTTTTGTCCACTCACAGTCTTTCTGTTTTTAATACCCTTCAGGTTGGATACGGTGTGGACTGTAGCAGAGATCGAGATATCACATACCTCCTCCGGATCCTGGCGTACTTTGATAGCCCGGGAGGGCAAAGGTCAGAAATATCCCTTGTCTGACACTCCGTGTCAGACGGTAGCAGGGTCATCCCATGTTAATCCCGGGGGCATTGGGATGGGTCCTGTCACAATGCCTTGTTAAATAAAATGGACCTCAGGTCCGAGAGTTCGTAAATCAAAGAGGTCTCGTGAATTCCATATTTCCAAATCCGAAATGGATTCAAGAACCAATTGGGCCTCTGGCCCAAGAACATAACTAAATGGACTTCGAGTCCAAGGGTTTCCAAAAAAAATGGGTCTCGAACCCGAGTTTACCTTTTCAAATCCAAAACCATTTCATGAAATCATTTCCAAAACTATAAGCACGGAAAATTAGTGTAAAATCGTAAACCTCGATTTACGTGCAAGCACGTAAATTATCTCGAAATGCGTGAAACCATATAAATCACAATCATCCAAATAATCATCATAGAATCATATCTATATATCATATAAAACATTTATGCATGCATCACAGTTTAGAAATCAAGGTTTGCTCACAGATAGTCCTAGTTGCCACCTCGATATGCGTGCCATAAGTCTCACCGACAAATCCAACCTCTCTGGTCATCCAGACTTGTCCAAATCATACCCAAAGGTTACTACTAACCTATACAAGTCCATAATAAGAACCCTAAACTCTCCCAGAAAAGTCAACGTGTCCCAGACACGATTCCCGAGGTGAAGAACCTCGATTTGACCAACTTAACGATCTTCGATCGATCCAAAACCACCGTCATTGCGTCTGGATCGTCGAAACCTTTAAACTGACATTGGGCCCACCCTAAGTAGTGTTCACACGCACCCACACGCGCTGGTTAATGTAAAAGTCAACGCGTAGAAAAGTCAACGCTGACGTCAGTGCTGACACCCCCTGACAATGCCACGTGTCATGTCCAGATTGGCCCTCTATCTGACGTTGTCAGATTTGATATGCTGACGTCATCCCTGACATGATGACGTCAGCAGGATGACGTCATCAGTCATCCCTGTACTTGGTTGGGTTCTGAAATCGGGTCGCTGTGACCCACGGCTTGACCCAGTCGGTTCTCCGCCGTCCGACCGCCAAAATACTTCCCCTTTGTTCCATTCTCACCGTCTTATCCTTCCTATGAGATCCCTCAACCCAAAATTTGAAAACAGAAGCTGAAAGTACCTGTTGAACGACGAACAGCAAGCCTGAAATTCCCCCGTTGATATCTCTCATTCCCAGCCACCATTTCCCTCTAATCCAAGCCCTGCGAACTCGTCTCACCCCCTAGAACACAATAGGATTGACTAGATAGATCAACACACAACAAAACACAAACTACCATTTTTTACCCGAAAATAGGGCTCTCGGGTCTGGGCTTACCTTATCTCCACAAGCGCCGCTGTGGCCACCGTTGAGGTCGCCTCATCTCCCTTTCCAATCTTCCTTCACACGACGTACACAAACGATGAGGTTTGAGGGTGTTTTCACTAGTTTTGGTTTCACGGGTTTGTAGGGGTTCACGGGTGCCGTCCACAACGGTCATGCCGTCACGGTTGTCCTCCTCCATCTAATAGTCACTCTCAGTCCTTCACACACTCTCTGGTCTCATTGTACGTAATAGGGTGAGGGGTATCGGGTGGTGTTCTTCCCGATTTTGAGGGACGTCGAGAGAGGGAGAGAGAAATATTTGATTTTGGTGATGATGATGATGGGTCAGATGAGAGGAAAGGAATGGTGAGGATAAGACGGGGAGGGTAGACATGGATGGTTAGGATTAAGAGATAAGTGGAGTGAGAACTATAAAATAATTAAAATATTATTATTTTATTCCAATCTCACCAATCACATTTTAGATCTACTTTTTGGGATTAAGGGTCAATGGGATGAATGACACTTGTCACTCATCCATGGGTCCCACTTAAAGTCAACCAATCAGATATTGCCACCTAATCATCGCCTCGTAATGCGTGTATAGTGTAACTGAAATTTCGTGACCCATAACTTTCCCGTCCGACGTCTGATTTCGTCGTGCCGCCTGTCTATGGATTTGTATGGACCCGATCTAAGTAACGATCCTCGGCCTTCAAACATCGGACCTTCCGGGTCAAAAGTCAACATTTTACCTACGACTATGGGCAAAATGGTCATTTTTCATCGTTCGTCCGATTTCGTTCAACTAATCACCGATTAACCTTACTAATCCTTGATTAGTCACTAATCAAATCCAGGAATTCGAGACGGGTTGTTACCACCTTTCCTCCTTAATTAATTTCGTCCTCGAAATTCCAACTATACCGATTCCACAACCACCTTGTGGAAAACAATTCGATCTCACAACAGGTGTACACTTGTACACCCACTAACCAGCATGATACTTGTCTGCAACTAGACGTTCCACCAACACTCACGTCACATCGACTGCCCTCGACCATGTCGAGTGACAGTAATCACACGTTCCAAGTTAATACCACTTGTAAAATCTACCATTTTACTGACACTAACAACTCGATGGTTCCTTTCTCAATCACCAATTTATCCTAACGTCTGCTCCCACTGGGAGTCACTAGAACGTACATAACGATCCATACTGAAAAATCTGACAAACTGTCACCACTTGACAGTCGTTATTCGAAAACTAACACTATTCTCACCTGTGGTTACACTAACCACCAACTCACTCAACCGGAGTACACATTTACCAACATCTCACTCGACCTACGTGTAACTGGACCCATCAGAACTACTCTGACCCAGTGCATAGTATCCAATGTCCATTTCACATCCTCAACTAATCCAATGGTCTCGGAACTAAGCGGACTACCAGCACGTTCACCAACGTACCCTAATATATCCTATATACCGTCACCAGGCATCACAAGTCTGCCCAGTATCGTACCTCAAACAACGTACAGGGGTACGTACATCCATCTACCAACCAGTCTACAACAACCTAGGTCGTAACTAATCACGTTTCAACTCTAGAGTCCATCTGTCCAATCCAGTATTAGACAGATCACAAACTCCAACCCATCATCCATTTCGAATTCTACGGTCACCCGACCAGTAACAAAACGTCTACTCCTAATCACGTAATCCAATATGTACCAATCTGACTCACGCCCACCAAGGCGTACACACTCATGCTAATTGGCATCCAATCTCACCCACGTCTACCGAGACGCACCAATTTCGAACTTATCGGTTACCCGCTCAATCGATTAACACATTAAATTAGATTGACTTCACAGGGAAGCTAATCCCAGCATCCACACGTCTAAGGCTGACCAAATCTGACCTCGTTGGACACTTACTCGCCCGAGTAATACACCATACGGGATTTACCTCGAAAGGAAGCTCAATCCCATCATACTCAACTCAAATATCCAAGTAAGAGCTATAAACTCTCCACCTATCTGGATCATCAAGATCACAATCCAGATTCATCACTACGTCACCCGACCATAAACGTCATGATCCTCGATCGTCACGATACCCAAAGTCCTCAAAATCACAATCTCGATCCACCTATGATCCACACAAGACCACTCAGCTAACAATCCACTTGAAATCCGATCATAGGGTCTTACACCCTCTTGAATCCTTCGTCAGTCACATCACTCCTCAACCATTTCCCACATCTAAACATATCAGTCAACGACGAGACACGCCGAGACTGTGGGTCCTATCCAATTACCTCGTATTGATTCTTGGCAGTCCACCTAGGAAAATCAAGGATGATCCAAGACGATGATACCAAAATTCATCCTACATGAATGCAAACGAAACTCGTTGCACTCACCACGCCATGTAATCCAACGTCGTCTGCCACCAAGCAGAAAAGTGAGACATTGTATTCCCCTAACTTCAAAATACTCAACTCATCTTGATGACCCAACACAAATCGCGGTTCCACCAACCAATAAACAATCAACGTACTAGTGACAACAACCATCATCTGCCATGGCAGAGATGAGAAGTCACCCCAATGACTTCGAAATACCCGTTACCAATGCGGAAAACCCGTACTCCTCTCGTCACCTCAAACACAACCTCTCTCGATTCCGAAGTTCCAACCGTGTCGGAACTAACACACTCAGACATCAATCCCGTGTCCGTAACCAATCTAATCCACCACCAAGTTCGCCTATCGGCTTATACCGTTTATGTACATCCAAAAGGATGTGGACCATTACTACTTGATCCTCACGTCTCAACTATTGATGGATCCCATATAGTCCAACCCTATCCGTGATCCACTCCTGGACCATAGATACCGAACACATGCCCATCTCGACGGAGTCACATCCCGACTCGTGACTCATCGTCATCACAATCACCGGCACCAGCACCAGTACTAGTACTAGCACACACTATGTGAATTAGACAACCCTGGATCACCCGCTCATATTGAGCGACGACCCCGTACCTTTGCTCGTATTGGAGAAACTCTATCTCCGTTGTACCCAACAACTTTGGGTACAGTCACCCTGACATCTCATACGAGAAAAGGAAATGTACCCCGAACGTCCCCCGATTCTCAAAAACCACAACTATAACCACTCTCGGTAGTAGTGCCTGCCACATACTCGTGTAAACCTAACCGCCAGACATTGCTATCGAGACTCTGCATCCAACAGAATCAATCGCTCGTACTAACTATTCTGTATCGCCACTCTGGGATTCCATCGACAAGTACCAATTCTGGTAACTTGTCCAACCAATCTCTAACCAAACGTAACTTGACTCAACCAATGTCGTCTACTTGGTCTTCCATGACCTTAGTTGCACCAACTATCCATCACAACTAAAGTAGCACGACAACCAACTAGGTCTAACCGAAAAGTATAACCTCAACTACAGAGTGCAGTCCCATCACTAAAGCTGACATGACTAGACCGACCAACGGTCTCGACTCCGAAAAGTCATCAAAGTCAAACCACTCGCCAACTCACCTTTCTGAACCATACATCCTACTTTAGGGTTCCACGATCACTACCTAGGGTCCTTCTGCTACAGCTAGCATCCGCTGCTACAGCTAGCATCCGCTATGAACCTGAAGGGTATTAAAACAATTAAAGCTGTGAGTGGACAAAATAATCAATTTTATTTTAAATCATTTCAACAAAATCATCTATACCATTCACGTAAAAGCATGCATGCATCATAAAACCACTTTATTTCAAATCCTTTCTCGGAACCAAGACGTATTGCTTCCCAAATCAAAACACAGTGAAAACTGCTTCTCAGTCGAAGCCATCATCTCAGTAGGGTCTTGGCCCAAAAACTCAATCATAGAAAACCAGTACGGGTCTCAGCCCTAATCATAAAACCCGTTGGATCTCTGCCCAAAACATAGATGACGTGGGAACACATCCCATCCTCATTTCAGTGTCGTCGTGAACACATCACTCGTCGCGGCCATCTCTAGACTTTGGGAACACATCACCGATAGATCTCGTCGTCGCGCACATAGCACTCATCGCGACCATCTCTAGATCATCGGGAACGCATCACCGATCGATCTCGTTGCCTCGCACATAGCAAATATCTCTGGATCATCGGGAACACATCACCAATTGATCTCGTCGTCGTGCACATAGCACTCGTCGCGACTATCTCTAGATCATCAGGAACACATCCCTAATCGATCTCGTCCCTGCGCGCATAGTACTCGTCACGACTATCTCTAGATCATCAGGAACACATCACCGATCGAACTTGTCGCCGCACACATAGTACTCGTCGCGACTACGACTCTGACCCAAAAATCATCAATAGGGCCATATGAATGAAATACCACCAAATGGGTCACAGCCCAAAAGCCAGTGTCCAACAATACTTCATATTCCAGGATTCCTCAAATCCACAACTGGGTCTCACGCCTGAAATACCTTTCATAAAACTCATAATTGGATCTCTGCTCGACTTATCTCGCGTTTGACTGTACTCTAAGTCAAACCTCAAATCAACTGGGTCATATGCCCGAAAGATATTTCAAAAGCTAAAAACCAGTTCTCATTTCCAAAACACTTTCAAATCACAGATTAACTGGGACTCATGCCCGAATCTCAATTTCACGCATCTCCGTGAAATCCTCCAAAATCGTAAATCAGTTCCTCTGTTTCACGCCTCTCCGTGAAACCTCAGAATCACATACAAAACAAGCACGTAGCATACTGGATCGAAGCCCAAACATCATATAAAACTGAAATCTTGAACTACGTGCAATAACGCATTTTCCTCCGAAATCTCCCAACAATTATATTTAAATCATATGCACTCATGGCATCGCAAAACATGTTCATAAGTACATATAAAACATTTATGCATGCATCAAATTCATAAAACAAAGTCCACTCACAGACCGTCCTTGCTGGGCCTCCATTCACGAGCCATAAACCTCTCCCGTGCCAATCACCATCTCCGAGGTTCCCGAACATGCGCAGTTTGACGTTCCTACGCCGTCCACGGCGTCGTAGCCCCACCTCTCGTCGCATCCTAGCTCCTCAGCCACTGCCTGTCTCTTTCTCAGATTGAACCAAGTAAGGGGAAAGGATTGGGGTGATGGTTCAATATGTTTTCGGGCTGGTATGATCGAATGGACAAATTAGTGTAACAACCCGTACCTTCGGGATGGGTAAAAATGTAATTTTATAACGTTTTGTATATAAAGGACGATTTTGCCCTTGTGAATAGGAGACGAAAAGTTGACTTTTTGAATTACCGATTGGATGAGTGTTAACCCTTGACCATGACGTAGTTTAGGACGTCACGAGTCCGTAGACAGGTGGCAGGTTCGATTCGGATAACCGGAGGAAAAGTTATGACGTTCGGAAGATTGGGGGCGTTACCGTAATTTTGAGTAAACGAGGAAAATGTTGACTTTTTGGAGGACTTGTGATTTTCATGTAGACCGAGGACCGTTAGATAGGTCTCGACGTCCTGAGTACAACGACAGGCGGCACGCAGTCATCGGACGTCGGATGAAATAGTTACGGGTCTAGAACGTTCGAGGGCAAAACGGTAATTATTTATACAAGGGGTATTTTGGTCATTTTCTTTCAGCCAATTGGATAAGGACAAGTGGCTGAGTGGGGTAGATATTTGTGTTGTTGTCCATAGGATTGTGGACACCTTGCTCAAATTGAACCGTGCAATCCTTCGAAGAGCACAGAGAAACAGAGGGTGAGAAATTGAAGGAGATGGATCGATTTTGGTGCTAGGGTGAGTGAATAGTGATTAGTGAGAGTGACAGGGAGTCGTGTTTGTACTGGTGATCGGGTTTTGGTGGTGAAATCATGCACGGCGGCACGGTGGTGGTGCGGCGAAGGTTTGAGGAAACAGGGAGGCCGTGAGTTCGTGGTGGTGGCTACGCCGTGTGGTGGCTCAAACCACGACTGTGGGAAGTCCAGGAGGCTGCAGGGAGTCCAACGAGAAACGGGAGACGCGGCGGTGCGCACGGCGGAGACAGAATCGAAGGGTAAGCCTCTTTACTCTGTTTTCCCTTGATTTTTCAATTCAAAAGTCGTGAGGGTAGGATGAGAATCGAGGGAATTGGTGAGTGCAGTGATGTTCAGGGAGGTTCTAGGAGTGGTGTAGGACGGTCGCCTTGACGGGGGCGTACACGGCGGAGCTCAGTCGACTGTGAGTACTCTGTACTCTATTTGGCCGTGAATTTCAAACGGGAAATCGTGGGTTTAGAGAGTGAGTCGAGGGTTCCTGTGAGTTGTGTATGACTCAGTGAGGTTGTGGGAGGAGTTTAGAATCGCCACCGTGGGGGGGGGGGGGGGGGGAAGCATAGGACGGCCGAGAAGGAAAACAGGGGCCGTCTGTGTTTTCTTTCGAGCTTCAGTCGTGAAGCTGAGGGGTGAATCGAACCAGGAGAGTGAGGGGGATGGATTCCTGGTGTCTGGACGAAGCTGCAGGAGAAGAGAGGAGATGAAATGGTGGTCGGACGGCAGAGAATGGCTGGACGAAGCTGCATAGAGCTTACGACGTTCTTCCGTTGCGAGACTAGCATTGTAGGACTTTTGTGCCCATTTTGTAGAACTATGCTCTGACTGACTGCTGTGTATATTTTACTCCTTCGTCTGATAGTTATGCTTATAGTTGTGTGAAGGTTGTTTGTTTGTTTTGATACTGTAAGTGTGATTGTCAGACGGGAGCAGGGTTCGTCCCGGGTATCGAGGCCATATTTGGGACGGGTCCTGACAATGAGGGTGAAAGGTTGGGTGCATGTATCTGTGTATTGGGAGCAATGGATGAGTGACACTTGTCACTCATCCATTGTGCCTAGGGAAATATCTGGGCCCACTCCAGACAAAAGCCCATCAACTGCCTCGTAAAACGTGTCACCATGAATAGTATCCCAAAACTTCCATGAACCGTATCTTTCCCGTCGAACGTCCAATTTTGACATGTCACATGTCTACGGACTCGTATCGACAGGATCTATATAACGATCCTCGGCCCTTGGGAATCATACATCCTGGGTCAAAAATCAACTTTTTGCCCTAGCTTAGGGGCAAAATTGTAATTTTGCCCTGAACGTCCGAAAATCTTCAATTAATCCCCGATTAGCCTCACTAATCCATAATTAGTTTTAATTAATCCCTAAAATCAGGGATGGGTCGTTACATGACATGTTAGACGGAAACAGGTCCTCCCACGCTAATTGAAGCGGATTACGGAGAAGGTCTTGTCACGGAATGAAAGCCCTAGGACTCGTGTGTATTGAGTGATGCCTAGTCAGGATTAGAGTCGAGGAAAAATATTTCTAGTGTGCTTAGATGAAGCTGTTCTTGAGCATGATCATTTTAAAATGGGGCATATTCACTTAACACATGAACTCACAGTTATGGCATCTCTTGGTTTGTGAAACATGTTTTCTGTCCTTAATTCCTATTAACTTGTTAAAATATTGTTTCTAGCATCTTATTTGTTAAAATAAAACGTTTGTGAGTATCGTACTATTATAACCCTCAGGAGACAAAACTGCTCTTACTAGGTGAACCTAGAGGTTTAAATGCTTATCTTAATTAGATCTAGTCTTTTATTTTTTGTTTTACTAAGGGACTAGCAAAAGGTAGGCTTGAGGGTATTTTATAAGTCTAAATTTATGCATCCTTTCTATGTCAATTTATATCCCTTTTACTTGTCTTTTGGTTATATTTGTGCAATCAATGAGACAAATGATCTATTTTTTGAGAATTTTGCAGAACATGAAAGGGTACACAATTATGAAGATAATGCAAAAGGAACGGTTGAAATCCGAGTCAGAATGAAGAAATGGCCTTCAGTTAGCCTAAGGCCCTATGTTGAGGTTCAGCTCCTAGATAGCTCCTGGATAGCCGCTGGACAGTTTCCTGGACAACCCCTGTGCCCCAAGCCCAGAACTTATACTTTATTTTATCCACTCACAGTCTTTTCTTGTTTTCGATACCCTCCAGGTTGTTGCGGTGCGGGCTGTCAGTTGAGAGAGAGATGGAGACATCACACGCACGATCCACAGTAGATTATGCACACTCTGGGAAGTCCAGAAGCTTTTGGATGGTCGAATCAAGAATCCCTTGTCTGACTTACGTGTCACAAGGAGGTTGGACGTCGGTTTAACCTTCGTGTCATGCGTAAGTTAGACGGGGGCATGACTTAGCCCTTAATCCCGGGGGATTGGGGGTGGGTCCTGACAAAGGCAACATCCGACCAATCAGATGTCTCCCAGGTGTCCTAATCGCAACTTAGGTGAGGTCATATTTTCCAAGATTGACCAAGAAAGGTTTATCACTTTTCTTGGTCGAAAGCAATTCCTTGTAACGTTTGGAATTGGTTTGCTGGTCAATGCCAGATAAGGACAACTGTTAAGTCCTAATTCTATGGGATAAGATAGCTGTTAATTCTCCTGTTTTTTCTCTCAAACTTGTGATTGGTCTCCAAGATAAGGCAAGACCCTTATCATAATTCCTTGCTGCCCGAGGAAACCAACTCTTCTCCTAATCGAGTTTTGCTTTCATCTTTGACTAAGTCAGCTGTTCCGTTCCAAGTTCTTTGCGAATTATCTGTTGAAACTTTTCCTACATTCTAGAGGAATTAGTCTCTATAATTAGACTTCAATAAACCCTACATTGTAATCCCACCATAGCTTAATTTTAAGCTTACCTGCAAAGAATTATTTTCAAGACTTGTACTTTTAGTTTGATTTTATGAAGTGAAGCTCTGAAGAAGAAGGCCTTGTCGTGTATTCTTTTCTATCATTAATTTCACGGCTTAGTGTTTCTAAACATAATTCTCTTTACATTTTAATACAATTCAAATTCATTTTATCTTCATTCATTAATATGTGCGAGTAGTCTTTTATTGAATTTGGGCTACTAGAAGCCCTAACCATGAAAGTTGCTTGATGTGTTTCTATTCTTGATTTAAATTATTATGCATGTTATGGATGTAGTTATGATTACTATATTTGTGTAATTCATTTTTTTGAAGTGGTTACTTGATTCAATGAGTTATTGGTGAATGGTTGCATATTTATTGATCACCATTGTGTAATTATTAGGACCGAAGGTAGTGACTTACATCTTACTTGTATTCCAATCCATGATGGCACGACCTATCCCAATCTCCCCGGGATTAACGTGGGATATGTCATGCTCCCGTTTGACACGAAGTGTCAGACAAGAGATAATACGTACCTCTGCCCATACAGGGCTCCCAGAGCGCGCCAGGATCCGTGGAGTAGTGTGATGTTACGGTCTCTGCTACAGCTCGTATCTGTAATCAACCTGAAGGACATTAAAACCATTAAGAACTGTGAGTGGACGAAAATCAATAAGTTCATAAAAACACATTTCATAAAGACAAAATGCCCTTCACTAAAAAGTATGCATGCCTCGAAAATTCGTAATTCAAAACATTTACTCAAATAAGCCATTAGGGCCTTAGCCCAAAACCGTAACTCAAAATCAAATGTGGGAACTCAGCCCAAATAGTAAAATACCAAAATCCGTAAATCCAAAAACAAGTGGGCCACTGCCCAAATCCATAAACACAAATCCAAAAGAAAACCATTTCATAGATCCAATAGTCCATACTTACCACAACCATCCTCGACATCCCAGATGCCTAGTGTCCCAGACGTTTGACGTCCCAGACGTCATATCTTACGGTAATAAGCAAAGTGTGCTACCCGGGGTCTCTCCGGGTCAATATCTCTGACATCCCAGATGACTGACGTCCCAGACGTCTAATCATAGCAATCCTGCTCCTGAGTCACTATATTGTCTGGTAGCTCCGTATAATGACCCCTCGCAGGCAATGCACCGTGACTTCCCCAGTGTCCCATACACCTAGAGAAGACCATCACATATCCTCGTATCAAGATGGTATATGGAAAACAGTTTAACAAAGTCATTTCAAAACATCTCAATGGGCCCTGCCCGAAATCTACATAAAACATCCCAATTCCATTTAGGGTTCCCGACCCGAAATCATGTTTATCAAACATAAGATCCTAGACCCCAAATCACATTTATAAACTCAACTGGGCCTCATGCCCGATTTTTTAAACCACTGGGCCCCCGGCCCGATCACAAGACTCAAAAAGGGTCTCAGCCCGATTTCGTAAACCAACTGTGCCCCTGGCCTGATTACATAATTCAAATGGGTCTCGTGTCCGAATTCATCTTTCCAAAACCAAAACGATGCCATATAATCATAATTAGACTCACAATCACATAGCCATAGTATAAACTCGTAAACCTCGAAAAACGTGTAAATACGAGTTTACCTCGAAGTACGTGCAATCGTATAAACCCCCAGTGCCACAATCATCATCATAGAAATCATGTATGTAAAACATATAACATAGTTATGCATACATCATAGTTTAGAAAACAAAGTCCACTCACAGACCGTCCTACGCTGCCGCCTCCTAGATACGCAGTGCCATATGCCTTCCCGGGCCCCATCACTATCACCGGGATTTCCAAACCTGTCCAATTCACACTAGAGGGTCACTAACCTCATCATTAACCTCCTATTAAAGCTCCGAATTTTTAACTATATTTAAACTCGATTCAAAACCTTCGAATACCTCGAAACATATAGAGATGGTGTCCGATCGACACGAAACCAGTCCCAAAATGTTCGTTACATCGAATAGTAGGAGTGGCAATTTTTGACACGACTCGAAACCCGCACGATTAAAATTTTGGGTCATTTTCGGGTCAACCCATTTTGACCCGTTTATTAAACGGGTGAGTTTCGGGTCAACCTGTTAACCCGTATAATGACCTGTTAACCCGTTTAATAAATGGGTAGATTTCGGGTTAACAGATTAACCCGTATATTGGCTTATATATTGACCCATTTAATAAACGTGTCATTACTAACCCATATATCTACCTATTTATCTACCTAAATATCTATTAAATCTTATAATTTAAATAGGTTAAACATATTAAATGGGTTAAACGGGTCAAACGGGTCATAGGTTAATTGGATTTTGAATATGACTTGTTTATTAAATGGGTTAAATGGGTTACACGGGTCATTAACAGGTCGGGTTCGGATTGGACATTCTTGACACGATTATTAAATGGGTTAGATTCGAGTTGGGCATAAATGGATAAAACAGAATTCATGACACGACATGAACCCGACACGACACGACCCATTGCCACCCCTATCGAATAGATTAAAAGTAATGTTGGAAGTTTCCTCAAAATACCTTTCACGCGCCCCCACGTGCCGTTTGAACCCCCAGCGGGTGAAACGCGCCTGGTACTGTACATCGTCAAGCTCTAGTGAACCCGGTTCTCTGGTTAGAACCAGTTTAGCTGAACCGCTGAATCGACCTGGCCAATTCTCAGTCATTCCTCAACCATTTTCAGTGATTTCAATTCCCACAAGTTCGTCTAATTGCCTAGGTCCCATTTCTAACTTCAAAATCAATAAACAAGATCAAAATATCACATGTTCATGGGGATAACACGACCTGCCACCTGCAACTAAGTTATGCCACCTATTCCGACTGTCCCAGCCTTAAAAAACAATCCCAATCAAGTCGCCTTGGTCCCTAGATCATAACAGAATCAACAGGGGCTTAAAACAACACCCAAAACTTGATCTCCAGAATTTGAAATCTCACGGGTTCACGGGTCAACCTACCTCCGCCGTGGACCGTCGTCTCCCGTCGTCTCTCAGCCTTTCAGAACACTCCTTCACACGAATGTCTGGAGGTAAGTACGGTTATGGTGTCTTGTGTGTGTGTTGTTCAAGATGTCGAGCCGTGGGTGTGTGTGTTCACGGTCTGGGAACAACATGAAAGTGAGAGGGATAGTGGAAGTCTGATCAGAAATAAAAGAAAGGAAGAGATGGGATCAATGGTGCAGATGAGATCTGGGAGTTAGGATGAATGGCTAGGATTGCATGAGAGAAATAAAATATAAAATAATCACCCAATGGGGCAAGATCCTCATTTTAGGGAAAAGGGAGTGTGTGGGATGAGTGACACATGTCACTCATCCAAGGGTCTAGATTAACTCTTGGTTTAAAACAGATTAAATTATTTTATTATTATTTTAATCAAATCCTCGTTTGTACGTTTAATCGATTTCGCTCCCATGACCATAACTTCTCTGTTCGAAGTCCGATTTCGCCGTGCCGCCTATCTATGGATTGGTATCGACTCGATCTACGCAACGGTTCTCGGCCCTCGGCCATCGGACCTCCCGGGTCAAAAGTCAACATTTTGCCCACTTTTCAACCAAATGACCAAAGTACCCCTCAACTTGCTAACGTCATAACTTCTTCCTCAAATTTCGGAATCGGACATGTCATCTGTCTATGAACTCGTGACATCCCGAAATACGTCACAACCATCGGTCAACGTCCATTTGACCACCCGAACTAAAATTCAATATTTTGCCTACTCCTAGGGGCAAAACGGTCATTTTGCACATTTCGTTCGATTTCACTCAACTAATCCCCGATTAGTCATTCTAACCCATAATTAATTAATATTTAATCTCGGTATTCGGGACGAGTCGTTACACATGACCCATTAGGCTGACATGTCACGCTTCTAAGGGTAGTGTAATGTCATTAAATTCCCCTTATTGTTAATGCATTTAATTGTTAAAATTGGATTGACATCCTAAGGTGAACATGATGCCTAGGACATGCTAAGTAAGAAAGAATAATGTGTAGGGTAACTCAACATCAGGGCCCTTGAATGGGCATTGGATTCATACATGCATTAATAACATAATCTTGGAAACATATTCAAGATTCAATTGGTTAATGGTAGATAGTCACCTTAGTTGACCTTAGCTAATAAAATCAAACAATTCAACCCTTGTTATTTTTCTTACTTGCAACTTAATTTTATGTTTTCTTATTTCTCTAACTAAAGCATAATCACCAACCCCCTTTTTTGTCGTGTGTTTTGTGTTTTTTTTGTTCTTTGATTGAATTGAGAATCTAAATTAAGTGACGCACCCGTTGAACAAGACCTCGAGGGATCGACTCTTGTTATTATACTACTTCTGACGATATTGTGCACTTGCAAGTTTTATAACTCGGATTATATAAGTTACACATTTGTGTGCTTGTTTAATGTCGATCACTTTGGTTTTATCCTTCTAGTGGTTTCACGGATACGGTCGTCGCATTCATTGCCTTTGGTGACCACCTGCTCAACTTTACGGGTCTTCTCCCTAGCTCAACAGGTGGCGAGTTCTGCCTGGGTCATTTTTAGTTGAACCACCATGTCGATGTATTGCTCGTTTAACATTTGATATCTGTTCTCGGTTTGGTCCTAGTAGCTCTAACCTCAGCCATGTGCTATTGGAGTTTTTCCAATTCTTGCATTATGCTGGGAGAGGAGTCCCTCTGTGTTCTTGACCATCCCCATGTTCACCTTGCATGTTTAATGTTTCTTGGTTGGGGGGTTGTGTTTAGTTTGGTAGAATAGTGGGTAAATTTAGTCATAATTCCTATAGATGGCGTCAAATTATTGTTGTACAAAATGTACCAACTTAGATGTAATACTATGTTTACTCTATTTGTGCCGCATGTGCTTCGTATGACATGTAAAAGAAAATAGATTGGTCGTCGGTCATGGATAAGCACCGGTGTGGTGCCGGCTTAAAAACTTTTTGACGCCCAAATCAGTATATAAGTATGTGCATATAAAATGTATATTGTAAATTGTAGTTTTCACAAAGTAACAGTGAATAATGAATTTTAATTATATTTTTTGGGAAATGTGCCTCCTTTGTATTGGTGTTTGAGAGGGATTTGATGATTAGTTTCGATGTCAGATACATGCACTTCTACTGACACGTGACATTTTAATGGACGATGAAGATGTGCCCACGTGTTTGTAAGTGGTTGACCTTTGTTAGTGTTGTTTGGTTAGGTGAATTTGAGTCCATGTGTTATTTTGAGCTTGTAAATAAATTTTGGGCTTTGTTTATTGGGTTTGAGCTTGAAGTGTTTGACCCATGAAGTTTGATCCAATATGATGAAAACCTTTCATCTCCTTTTATAAAAAAATTACAGAGGAAAAAAAAACTGGAATGAGTCGAGTTACTAGTTAGTAGCAATGAATGAAAATGTCTATATCTTAAATTTTGTTTGTAGCAAAACTTATACGCCCATCTTGGTTAAGCTTTGATTGGCGAAACCGATCATGTTGTACTGTTATGTTGATGTCGAGGACAGGACAGGCCCACCAAGCAGAGTAGTAGACATAACACCACGCCATCCCACGTGATTTTCTTGCTCATTTCCTCACCTGAAAACGATCTCGGTCCAACCCTTGTTCACGTTTCTCCCTTCATTCATCAATGCGTGCTTTCCTCTTCTACCGTTAATTAATAATATCAACTTAATACACACTTCCCATTTGTACATCTATACATATATGCATGCATACACATATAGTATAAATACGAATATAATGTTCATATGGTCATCGCGTAGATATAACCGTTGATGTATTGTAAACTATTTCGTACAGGTATTCATATGCTATTGTATACAAACAAATAAAGAAGCATAATGCACTCGATAACACAATTAATGTTCGTGATAATAATAAAATAACTAAACAATTTCAAATTTAGTTCTCAATTTTCGCTATTTGACCTTTATTATCATCTAAACACTTGTGTCGTACTAACTCTCTGAAAGAGGGCCGACGGAAGAGAATCGTCTCTGTGTACATATATATAATATGATCATCTAAACTCTATGCATATATATCTTCATTCGATTCGAGAGTTGAATTTAAGATCTCTCACTTATATATAAGGAAGATTACCACTGGAAGATAGTGTTTATATTAACAAAGAACTAGATAGCTCTATATTATATAGACTATAAAGTAACTTGTCAACTTACCCCCTCAAGTTGTACACCCTTACCAAATTCCCGCTTAACTTTTATTTCAATCAATTTTTTCCTCTGGATACAGTTATTAGTCGCAACTGGGAAATTTACCCCATGTCATCATATTCACAATTTATCCAAATTTTTGTCAAAAACTTCACATATGTTGGTCGTTAAATATGATAAGTTATGAGTTATTTTTCTCTGATTAATATTATATGACATATTTACTTACATAAAATGTGATAAATTTAATGTGTGGTGTGCATGTTGCTCCAATATGTTTCTCCTCTTCACTGCGCCATTTTTCTCTAACAGCGTCTATTTGTCAACCCACAAAATATCAATCCAATTCAATTTCAAAATTTTATTTTATAACTTTCCTGATTACATTTTATGATTATATTAGATCAATTTTTATTTCGATCTTCAAATTTAAGTTAAAGCATTTCGCTTACTAGAGATAATCATAGTGGTTGTAGTAGAGAAATCCAGAAATAGAACCCGTGCAATTAAGCTAAATATAAATAATTGATCTCTTAAATGATTGATACAATGCTATTGGAAGAACAAGAATTTGAATCCCATGATGATCAGTTAGTCAGTAATTTGTATTCAGCTTCATATTAACCGATATAATATCATTAAATTGTAGTAGTATTCACCTTATTACCATTGATGAAAATATCGGTAAATATCGCCGAAATTTCGGTATTTTTACCCGGCGGCACATAAGAAGGGGGGGAAAGAAATTCGCCAAAATATCGAACAATTGTCTTATTTTGAGCCCACAGATCCGTTCCTAAGATCAAAACGATGAAAATACACTATTAATTCGTGAAATTTGGACGTAAAACAAGAGAGATTGAGTCGGGTCATGCTGCCGGGTCGAAAAACCCGAGTTGCAGACCCGGCTAAAGGTTAGGGATGACTGGTAATGTGTATACTTATATATTAAACGATCTTAAATAATAATAATAAAGTGCAACAGAGATGACTTTGAGATGTTGGTTAAGTTTGGGGGGTCACGTGTTCAACCCCCCTTGTCCAAATTGCAGATTTTTGTTCTCTTTTCCATTTTATTCAATTTTTTCAGTTTTTTTTTCTCTCCCTTTTTATTCATTGTTTTCCAGATTTTCCCCCTCCCTTTTTATTCATTTTCCCCAATTTCTTTTTCCTCTCCCTTGTTATTCATTTTTTTTCAATTCCCCCCCTCTTTATTCATTTTTTTCCAATTTTTCAACAAAGGTTGGTCTTTTTTTTTGTTTCATTTTTGTCCAATTTTAAATATATCCATTATTTCCAATTTTTTAACAAAGTTTGATCATATTTTTTCATCTTTTTTTCTTTCCAATTTTAAATATTTTAAACTTATTTTATCATTTTTCTTACAATGATTTTGTATGTTTATTGTTATATTTTTAAATATTTTAACTTTCAATTATAGTAACTCACTTCAATTTATATTTATATTTAATATTTAATATTATTATTTATCGTCAGAATCATATTACATCATATTATTCATCATATATTTATTATATCAAAGTTATTTTATAATTTTATTAGTTATATATAACCATCATTGAGCATTTAAGATTTTCTAAAAGTTTCATTCTAAATTTCCAACTTTTAAATCGAATTTCCGTCATTTTTGTTGACCGTAAACGATATCGATATCGATATCGATATTTAGGGCGAGATATCCGTAAATTCGACTAGCGATATATCCGTCGATATCGATATTTTCATCCTTGCTTATTACACATGAATTTGGTTGAAAAGATTAAATTGGTATCCAGACTATCCTGTTGGGGGTTGTTGTCTTATTTTGAAATTTTGTGGTTTATTATTAGGCTGCGAATAGCTTGGAAGGGAAATATATGGCCTACAAATCCTGTTTGGCTTAAGATGTTCCCCTGGCCCCTACCTTGAGAACAAACCACTGCCGTTTAAACATAGCAAAGAAAAACAAGGTGCATTCAGCCTAATGCTATACATATATTCAACCACCAGGCATTCATCTCTCATCTATTTAATTGGCCACAAGAGATGAAAATAGTAAGTCATTAATCAATAAGTTTCATCCACGTCATCCACCACCACTGCCACTAATTTTCTCAGATTAATTAATCTATAATAAGGATAAGACTTAATTGAGGCTGCCACCCGAGACTTTATTCTGTCAAAAAATGCTAAAATGTAGTGTTTGAATTTCATTAGTCATCAGCGACCATTAAAGAACATAAGGAGCGCCTCTGCTGTGATATTAATCTCATGTTGGGTGTAAAGAGTTCCTCAATTGAAGTGAGAAAATTAGTTCCACATCAATGTGCGTGCAGGATATCTTGTATATTTTTGACACCCGAAAAAAAAAATTTCACTTTAGGCCGAGAGCATGAATCAACGAAATTAAAGTGCCAACGCCCAAAGGCCCAGCCCAAACAGCTATTACTGGAGGATGTGATGAGTCGGAAGCGTAATTAAAAGGAATTAGCCCTGTCACGACGACATTGTCAGAAGGCAAATGTGAAGAACTCGATAAGATAACTGCAAGAAAGCCTAAGTGGAGGCCTATTTGGCAAATCAGTTCACCCTCGCTCGCATATAAAAGGTGAATGAATCCTCTTCTCAGAAAACAATCAATCAAACAAACAAATTGATTAACCTAATCAATTTCAAAACGACTGCAAACCCTCAAAAAAATTTGCCCAAAGGCTCGCCTCTTAGGCAAAACCTATTCCTCAAGTTTAGGACCGAGATTCAATCTCTTCTCTCACCCTTTTTTGTGTTCTACAACTTGGAACTTGAACCTCCTATTCATCTCAACTGCATATTCAGTTTTCTTTAAAGATCACCATACACTTACTTCATTCTGACTGCTGTTCAATTTAGTCTTTCAGCATCTATGCACTCGACCTTTGTTGCCCCGACGTTGTTTGAATATCTACCACTAGCTGGTATGATCTCGACTAGTGTTCATCAAGTTGTCGATTTCTAAAAGATCCTTCTCCCCAAACAACTTGATCCCGAAAGAAATATTGACACACATCACTTGTAATTCACTCAATCCATTTAATACTCAAACATTTACTTTCTAAGTGTTTATACTTCACTTACATCACAGTACAATAGATTTTCTCAAGTTAATCAAGATACTCGGGATACACCAACTGAATGTGTTTTATGGATGCCTTAAGTTATAAAACCATTTTCGGATTTTTGGTCTGGTATCATCATCTTGACTTAAGGAAGTTTTAATGTGTAACTGCCATTTAACTAAATAACAAGCCGCTAACATGTACATTTTGGGCATAACATATATTGAACTTGGACTAGGACTAAATTAGAAAGAAAATTTATTGAAGTCCTTAAATAAATTAAGAAGGCATATAAAAAAAAAGTGTAAGCAAGTTCGCTCGCTTGCCTTACAATCACCTGATTAAAGAAATGTTCTTGGGCCACAAACGTAATTCATCTAACTGTCTAGTAACAGTTTCTACTAGTAACATGCCTACTTTGAAGACAGCTAAATGCTTACTTACCACTTGGTCAACTCAACTATGGATAGACTGTGGCATCAAAGACCCTTCAACCCAGAATCTCCAGTCTATTTGCAACAGTCACAACAATGCATCCACTAAAACAAACCCACACGAACGAGACAACCCCTAGATCAAGAGTGACCGAAAGGCGACCTCGGACCCGCTGTCAATATCTTTGCGTAGAATATATATTGCGCGCGTGGTGATGAATACGAATAGGAGGGTTTTTTGTCGAGGCAAGATGCCCCCTTTTCGAAACTAGACAGCAGAAGACATTGATGTTGAGTCCATATTGTTGCGGAAAATGGTAGAATGGAAATAATAACCCAACCCACAAAAAGGATAAATATGCAAGGAAATAAAAGAGCAAAGAATAGAGAACACCGGATATAACGTGGTTCGGCAATATGCCTACGTCCACGGGGCAACAACAACAAGAACCTCCACTAATGAAATTAGGGATACAAAGAGATGCACAACTTCAAGAACACTACTTGAAGGAAACTCTCTCTCTCACACTTGTTTTGCTACCAACACTACAACACTCAACACTCTCAACTTAGAGTGGGCACTCTTCACTCTCTACTTGGAGGAAGATGTTTCTCTTGGATGAGATTGATGGAATGAGCAAATGACCTCTCCTTATATAGGCCAAGGAGGAACCATCTAAATGCTTTCATTAATGCTTCACCCACCCACTTACTTCATTTTGGATCCCACTTACCTACAACCACCTACTACATTTTGGATCCCACTTACCTACAACCACCTACTACATTTTGGATCCCACTTACCTACAACCACCTACTACATTTTGGATCCCACTTACCTACAACCACTTACTTCATTAATGCTTCAAATAACATTTTGTAGATATATTTGAAATTTGGGCCTAGATATTTTACAATCTCCCCCTCTAGGCCAACTAGGTCAAAACGACGTGACTTCTACTTGAAGTCCACTCCAGCGGATTTGCTGCAATACTCCAACTTCTGTTGTGTAACAACTTTTGTCAACATATCTGAAGTGTTCTTGTTGGTGTGAATTTTCCTCAACTGGAAAAGCTTCTTTGATACTGCATCTCGAATCCAATGATAACGGAGATCAATGTGCTTCGTGCGAGGATGGTACACTGAATTTTTACTTAAATGAATAGCACTCTGACTATCACAATGTACCACATAACTTTCTTGCTTCACACCCAATTCTTGAATGAACCTCTGCAGCCAAATCATCTCCTTGCCTGCTTCATTTGCAGCAATATACTCAGCTTCAGTGGTGGATAAGGCAACACATTTTTGTAACTTAGACTGCCATGAAACAGCTCCCCCTGAAAAGGTGAATAAGTATCCAGAAGTGGATTTTCTAGCATCAAGGTCTCCTCCCAAGTCTGCATCCGTGAAACCTTCTAACATCGGTTTCGATCCACCAAAGCACAAGCACAACTTTGAAGTGCCTCTCAAATATCTGAGTATCCACTTGACTGATTCCCAATGCTCTCTGCCAGGGTTAGAGAGATACCTACTAACAACACCAACTGCATGTGCTATATCTGGTCGAGTACAAACCATAGCATACATAAGACTACCAACAGCTGATGAGTAGGGAATACCTGCCATCTTGTCCATATCCTCTTGTGTAGTTGGGCATAAACTTCTGCTTAACTTGAATTGATTACCTAGAGGTGAGTTCACTGGCTTAGCTTCTTTCATGTTGAACCTCTCAAGCACTCGTTCAACGTACCTTTCCTGTGACAACCATAGCTTCTTCGCCTTCCTGTCACGAGTGATCTCCATGCCCAAAATCTGCTTAGCTGGACCTAAGTCTTTCATATCAAATGATTTTGACAAATCTGACTTCAACTTGTGAATCATAGCAACATCGTGCCCCACAATCAACATATCATCAACATAGAGCAATAAAATGATGAAGTTACCTCCGGTGAACTGCTGGATATACACACATGGATCGGCATCTGTTCTCTTGTACCCATGACCCAACATGAATGAGTCAAACTTCTTGTACCATTGCCTCGGTGCCTGCTTTAGCCCGTACAAGCTTTTCTTCAACTTACAAACCATGTGTCCTTTTCTCTCAACTTCAAAACCTTCTGGTTGCTCCATGTAAATTTCCTCTTCCAAATCACCATGCAGAAATGCTGTCTTCACATCCAACTGCTCCACCTCAAGATCCATGCTAGCTGCCATGCCCAGAATAACTCGGATAGAAGTCATCTTAACCACTGGTGAGAATATCTCGTCGAAATCGACTCCTTCCTTCTGCCCAAAACCCTTGACAACCAAGCGAGCCTTGAACTTTGTCAACTGCTCATTCTCGTCCCTCTTCAACTTGAACACCCACTTATTTTTGAGTGCTTTTCTGCCTTTAGGAAGCTCCACCAACTCATAGGTGTCATTCTTCAATAAAGACTCCATCTCAGACTTCATTGCCAACATCCATTTGTCATTGTCTGCATGAGTCTTTGCCTCCTCAAAATTTTCAGGCTCTCCATCACCAGTCAACAGAATGTATCTGGAATGCGGGTCATCCCCATCACTGGTCGTGAGAATATACTGTGAAGAAGGATACTTAGTATTCGGCTTCGGCACTCTGTTTGATTTACGAACTGGTACTTGGGAAATCTCCGGTTGCTCCTCCTGGCTTGGCTCCCCCTGAATTTGATCGTCCTGATCATCGTCTTCAGGTTCAGACACTATCTCAGCACCTTCTGCTTCAGCCATGTCAGGAACGTCTTCATGTATAACCTCTTGAGCTCTGCCACTGGGTTCTTGTTGCAGCGGTGATGAATCATAGGTGAGTTGGCCTGCATTTTTAACTGTCTCCTTATCAAGATCTGCCACGGTCTGATCTTCAAAGAAGTGTACATTTCTGCTTCTGAATAGCTTGTTGGTCTTTGGATCCCACATGCGGTAGCCCATTTCTTCATTGCCGTACCCGAGAAAGATGCACGGTGTGCCTTTGTCATCTATCTTCAATCTTTTCTCGTCAGATACACGTGCAAATGCTTTGCACCCAAACACTTTCAAGTGTGAATATGAAACGCTTCTACCGGTCCATACGCATTCGGGAGTCTCAAAGTTCAATGGTACACTTGGTGATCGGTTGATAAGGTAACAAGCGGCTGACACTGCTTCGGCCCAAAAACGCTTTGATAGATTGGCTGTCTTCAGCATGCACCTGACCTTCTCCAGAATGGTGCGGTTCATCCTTTCAGCTACACCATTATGTTGTGGGGTGCCAGGAATTGTCTTTTCATGCCTAATGCCATACTTCGAACAGTAATCTCTGAACTCGTTCGAAGTGTACTCTCCTCCATTGTCGCTGCGGATACATTTGAGGGCTCTCCCAGTCTCCCTCTCCACCATGACATGAAACTGCTTGAAGGTTTGGAATACCTGACCTTTTGATTTCAACAAATATACCCAAACCTTTCGTGAAACATCATCAATAAAGGTAACAAAATATCTATTACCACCTAGTGATTCAACTTCCATAGGGCCACAAACATCAGAATGTACTAGGTCTAATATTTTTTCTTTTCTTGTGAAGGTACCAGAAAAACTGACTTGATTTTGTTTGCCATATAAACAATAATCACAAGAGTCGAGTGAGGTACCTTTGGCAAAGGGAATGAGAGACTTCTTTGCCAAAACTTGCAATCCCTTCTCACTCATGTGGCCTAATCTTTTGTGCCATAGATTTGGATGAGAATCGTCCGCGACATTCAACTCTCCTTTGCAAACCTTCCCATATGTCTTGTAAAGGGTGCAGCACAACTTCCCTCTAGCGATGACTAGCGATCCCTTGGTAAGCCTCCACTTTTGATCTCCCCCATGATGATGGAACCCTTGTTTATCAAGCACACCGGTTGACATTAGATTGAGACGTAAACCAGGAACATGTCTCACATCTTTCAATAACAGCTTGTTGCCCAAATCAGTCTCGAACAAAACATCACCTATTCCGGATATCTTGGAATAGCTATCATTGCCCATCTTCACTTCCCCAAAGTCTCCAGCTTTGTATGTGGTGAAGAACTCCGAGTGCGCCGTGGCATGGAAAGATGCTCCAGAATCAACTACCCAAGAAATGTTTTTATCTTCATCAGCATGTAGGCAATCATTGTCAAGAGACAACAACTCACATGCTTGACTGGACACAGTAGCGGTAGCTGCAGTATTGGTTGTGTCCTCCTCCTTTTGGTAGGTTGAGCCATCTTTCCCATCCTTCTTGTTATTCTTTAGTTTGTTGCAATTCTTCATCATGTGGCCATAGAGATTGCAATTATGACACCTTCCATTGAATCGTGTCCTCGAACGGCTTGCACTTCTTCCGCGATCTCGACTGGGAACTTTACTCTTGCTCCTTCCTCTATTCTCCGTCACAAAGACTTGACTATTATCGGAACTAGATGACTTTCTCCTAGTCTCTTCATTGAACATGTTGTCTTTAACATTATCCATAGATAACACACCATTGGGAGCAGAGTTACTTACAGTAATGACAAAGGTCTCCCAGCTGTCGGGCAAAGATCCAAGAAGCAATAACGCTTGAAGCTCATCCGCGATCTTCATGTCCATCGTGGCCAATTGATTGACAGTGCTTTGGAAGTTGTTGAGGTGCTCAGTCACCCTTACACCCTCCTTATACTTCATGTTGACAAGCTCCTTAATGAGAAACGCTTTCTTCGATGCGGACTTTTGTTCGAACAATGACTCCAACTTCAACCAAAGAGCATGGGCGTTAGTCTCGTTGGACACATGGTGGAACACACTATCATCCACCCATTCACGAATATGGCCAATAGCCTTGCGATTCAACTTCTTCCATTCAGCATCTCCCATATTCTCAGGCTTGCCTTCCTCTCCTTCTATGGGCTCATGCAGATCCTTGCAATAGAGAATGTCCTCCATTCTCGGCTTCCATGTAATCCAATTGGAGTGGTTGAGTCGAACCATGGTACTCCTTGAGCCTTCCATTCTCAACGAACCTAGAGCTCTGATACCACTGTTGCGGAAAATGGTAGAATGGAAATAATAACCCAACCCACAAAAAGGATAAATATGCAAGGAAATAAAAGAGCAAAGAATAGAGAACACCGGATATAACGTGGTTCGGCAATATGCCTACGTCCACGGGGCAACAACAACAAGAACCTCCACTAATGAAATTAGGGATACAAAGAGATGCACAACTTCAAGAACACTACTTGAAGGAAACTCTCTCTCTCACACTTGTTTTGCTACCAACACTACAACACTCAACACTCTCAACTTAGAGTGGGCACTCTTCACTCTCTACTTGGAGGAAGATGTTTCTCTTGGATGAGATTGATGGAATGAGCAAATGACCTCTCCTTATATAGGCCAAGGAGGAACCATCTAAATGCTTTCATTAATGCTTCACCCACCCACTTACTTCATTTTGGATCCCACTTACCTACAACCACCTACTACATTTTGGATCCCACTTACCTACAACCACCTACTACATTTTGGATCCCACTTACCTACAACCACCTACTACATTTTGGATCCCACTTACCTACAACCACTTACTTCATTAATGCTTCAAATAACATTTTGTAGATATATTTGAAATTTGGGCCTAGATATTTTACACATATGACCTAATTACCAACGTAGAGAATTACTAAAAAGTTTACGTCGCAGTCCGATTGGAATCACATGTCTCAGTATCTACCTAGCAAAACACTGTTCATGTCCCTATAGATGAAAGACGCCTTGCTGCTTGCTTCTTCATCCTTCAATCATCTTCAATCCATATATCGTTCATTGACCAAACTTATCAAATTCCATTCCATTCCATTCAATCCAATTCAATTCAATCGTTAGGGCCGGCAGCCGGCCTCCTTCATAGATTGATCAATTATAATACGAGTAGCTAGCTCGCTCGCTCAGCCTAGCTAGCCAACTCGAACATCCTGCATCCATATCCATCCATACACACAATATATATATATATATGTCTGTGATATCATGCAAGCATCTTGTTCTTGTGGCTCTCATTTTGCTTTCTTTTATGTCCATCACTTTCACAGCTCAAGGTAATTAATATATACAAGAATTTTGTTCTTTTGTTCCTAATTAAGTTATATTACAATAAGTTAAATTTCCTATATATACATATATATATATATATAAAGAAATTAAGTCCAACTATTTTGTACGTAATTTGGTATGCAGGACGGAGTTTGGGAGTGGTTACTAAGAGAGGTGATGATATGAATGATGAAAGGAGGCATGATCTTCAAGCCCCTCTGCACAAAAAGAAGATGAGGTCAGTAGTAGTAATGATTTACTGGCTATGGATTGCACTCCCGCCAGTAAAAAAACCCCAATCCACAACTAAATTACCTAACTAATTTGGACATTTATATACATCATGCAGTTTTGCTCTTCCAAACTAGTTTTACATATGATTAGGTTTCTTTTTCAAGAAATATATCAGAGGATAACCTTCTCAAAATATATATCGAGAGAGCAACCTTCTCAAAAAATATATATATGTATATATATGGCGCTCGATCATAATAAATAGGTAAATTTTGTACAAATTAAGGGCTGTGGGGAATTCCAAGACTGGCATATCTTCAATGAAAATTGATCCCAGTTTGTAACATTTTTTGTCCTAGCTATCAATTATATCATTATGTACGCGTACGTTTCACGTACCATTGCATCCACCCAGCAATGATTCTGAGAATATTTACCAGACTAATTAATTTCGAGTTTAACAAACCTCAAGGCTTGGTTATTATTACTGGCGATGAGCGTATACAAGAGTAATAATTATATCTTCATGTTGGTATTGGTGACTGTCACTACAAGAAAATTGGTTATTGAACACGGGTCTCATAGTCACAAATATTTTGTTTGTGTCCTTTGATAATTAATGAACACAAATATTTCATAATTGTTGCCACTTTAAATAGGACACAATCTTTTGTGTCCAATAATATTATTAATGCACACCGACATGCTACTAGACACGGAGCCCGTGCACAATACAAGTGGGGTCACCTTATCTGCGCACTTGTCAGTACTTTATCAATTGTAGACACAATTAATTGTGTCTATTATTTCACAATTTAGACACTTTTAGTTATTGGTGTCTTCATTTTCAACTATTTAAGGTTGTATTGTACTTCACAATGCCTTGCAATCACTCTCATCATTTATATTTTTTTCACTTCTCATTTTGAGAAGTCTTGTTATTTCCCTTTCTCTTCTCTTTCTCTTTCTCTTTCCCTTAAATCATGAATCCAACAAAAAAAAATCCTCAAACCAATTATGTAGTGGTAGCTCAAAAAATCCAAAATCATATGTTGGTTCTACTAATCACAGTGTGAAACAAACTCCAAAATTGCCAGACATTATTATTATTGCTGACAGTCCGCCAAGACGTAGTCATCAAGTTGTCGTCAATACAAGATCACTGCAAGGCCCTTGCGGTGGTAAGAATCATGTGTTCAACAAAGATAAACACTTTAAATTATCTTCATTAATTTCAGATGACACTGAGTCTGAGCTTAGTACAGGTCGTTACAATGGTGAAAACACAACAAATGATGGTGTTGGTCCTTCCAATAGGTTTGGGGCATGGAATACACATGATTACAATGCATGGTATCGATCTTACAAACATCAAATTGGTCGTAGTAATCATGAGATTCATGACTTGACTTCGGAAGCATTGTCACCCGATCAATCTAACTAAATGTGGTTTGAATTTGTGTTGGTTAGATGTTGATATTTTTGGGGCCATGTGTTATATGTGTATGTTGTGTTTTTAATTACTAAAGGTTAAGTTCTCATGTATTTTATTTAGATCAAATAAAAGTCATTAGACTACATTTATTACTCATTACTCATACACATGTAAACCTAAAAATATGAATAAATTAACATGTGCAAGAAATTAATAACATAACATTATTATATAATGAATGAGTTGTTCAATATTCATGCAAATCCTTATAACAATGGTCTCACCATAATAATTATAATTCAATATCAATGGACACAAAAAGCTATTGTGTCTACTGAATTCAGTATATAAGATTGGAGTGTTGCTAGTAAGATGAAGCCTCGTGATCTATTCAACATGCTTGCCCTAGAAGTTGAAGACCCAAACACAACTCAAGCATTAGACGACCCTTTAGATGATAATGATGATGTTGAAAGTAGACCTGATATCCAACATATTATTATCATGGAACGATTGGAAGATTTGGAGTGATGCAGAAATTCATATAAGTTAGGGTAATGCTTTTGTTACTATTGAATACGAAATTTGATTTTAATGCCTAATGCTTTTTAGTATCGTCACCGTATTAGTCAAATCTAATGTTTTCAATTTATCTTTAATCCAACACTTATATTTTTTACCGATGCTATGAATGTAAAATTATGAAAGGTGAATAAAAATAAATAATAATTACACACTTAATAAAATTAATTAATTTAATTCCTACTATTTAAATTTTATTTTATAATATTAGCAAGATTAGTAATATAATATTAGCAAGATTAGTAATATAAAATTATGATTTGAAAATATCAATAATCAATATATTAAATTAGAACCAAGGGCTCCTAAATTCTGAAACAAACCAAGCTATATGAATGTGGGAACAAATTAGAGGGAAAATATCAAGTGCTCCCGCTTGATTTTTTGAATCAAGAAAAAAATATCCACCAATATTATCCATGGTCACAATAAAATCGTTTGCATTGCCAATTGAGAATATCCCATTTAATTACATGAATTTGAGAAATGAATGTGAGTCGTTGGATAAGTTCTTTTAATCTGAACCGTTAGATAAGTTAAGTTAGTATTGGTTAAGCAAGAGAGAAAACACAGCTTGGATCCAGAAAATTCCATCTTCAACCGAGTGAGATTGAAGAGGCCACTGAAATCCTCTGCACTAGAGAGCCCGAGTTGCAGCAGTCGCAGATGCTACTCCAGCGGACAGGAACGAGTTAACAACTGGACCTGGGGAGCCGATGTCTGAAGCGGTAAGTGTATTTGCATTCAACTAATTGAGATGGTCTTTCTTGTTTGAATAGATTGTCCCGTTTCAGACTCGTCTTGGGGTAGTGTTGTTCTTGTTCATTATCCATTGATTGCAAGGTTGAACTTTATATTTTAATTGGTGGGTTTCAATTTACATTATCAAATACATACAAAGAGAAGAGATTTTGAAGAGATTTTTGTTTCCTTAATCTAATCGGTCTGACTAAAGACTGTGCAGTCCCGCTTTAGAAACCTCCTAAACCCTTCAATTCACAAATCGTAAAAAGCACTCCTTCAACCGACCAAGGCTGGCCGAACACGCCTGATCGGCCAGGTCCTCCATACAGCCATCCTGATCACCAAGACTAAGGCCAGAACAATACAAACTGATCATACTTGACTAGCATGCCCACAGATCGACCATGCATCACATTCAGCCACCACGATCACTCATCAAGAGGCCATCCACATCATAGCCCGTCCACATCTGGTCGACCAAGACCACTGATATATCAGAAATATTGCTCAGGACTACACAAAAACATGTGTCCAGAACAAGTAATCGAATAATTATTCTAATATGCATACCATGGGCAACAACATTTAGAATAATTGGTCAAACCATTTTGGTCCAGATCATAATAGAAATAATTTAAAACAGTTAATGTTGCATGCATCATGGTTATAAAAACAAAGGTTGACAGGACCCGTCCTCTGAGGAACATTGATAACCGTGTCCGATCCTGCTTCCTTCTGACAAGTCAACTGAAGTTCCAAAATTACCCACAGCACTTGCCAAGCAAGGGATAACCATACATGTGTCCACTCATGCCTCCATTTCTCGACCAGCCTCGATCATCGTGCTACGACCTAGAGGGTCAATAAAAACATAAAAGGTGTGAGTGAACAAAAATAAATAATTTTATAACACATGTTTCAGAAAAAGACATTTCTACCCTCCACGTAAAACCAATGCATGCATTCGAAAATCACATAGTTCCACGATCAGAAAACCGCTTACGAAAAATCGAAAGTCATTGCATATCCAAAACCATAATTCCAGGCTTCACCTCAAAAGCATGAAGCAAAATCAAAGTACGGGAACTCAGTCCAAATCCGTAAATCCAAAACATCCGGGCCATTGCCCAAAACATCTGAAAACATCTGAAAGCAACAGTAAATCACAAGCTAATCAATCTGCTAGATCTCAACCACCGAGTCTTTAAACTCGAAACCACATATATCAGGCCTTCCCGGGATATCAATGAGTCTTTAAACTCAAAACACAGTCAATAGGCCTCGAGGGATATCACAATAACCGAGTCTTTAAACTCAAAACATATCTGAGTCTTTAAACTCAAAACATATCAATCAAGGGCTCTCCCCCGTCATCAATAAACCGGGTCGTTAAACCCAAAACCAAATCCAGCAATAGTACCGGGTCTTTAAACCCAAAACCATGTGTAAATCATAGCAAACCAAGTCCGAAATCATATTTTATCGAAATGGTTCTCTTACTTGAATTCACATTCAAACCCAATGTCACATCATCAAATCATTAGAAAAACATGATATGTGTAAACCATATAAAATCATCCATCAAACCATCATCAACATATAACATAAACCATATTCTCGAAATAAGTGCAATTACGTATTGCATATCGAAATACGTGTAAATACGAAAATCGTAATTACCATAATCATAAGAATAGAAATCATAAATAGAAAGCATAGAAAAAAATTATGCATGCATTGAAATTTAGAAAGCAAAGTCCACTCACACACCGTCCAAACTGCCCGCTTCCGAGCTGCACGTTTTTTCGTAATTTTTGAGAATCATAATTCCTATCCCAAATCATTTTCGAGGGTCACTAACACTTTAATATAGTCCTATAATTTCCCCCCAATTTTTTCGGGATTTAAATGCGTATTTAAACTAGAATATAACACTTTGGACCCTCAAAACTATGTCAAAATGGTGTCTGATTGACTCGAAACCTGTGCCAAAATGTTCGTTACATCAGAAGGAACAAGTTTCATGTTGACCTCACCTTGAGGTTGGGTCTCACGCGCCGCCACAAGTGGCTGCGCGTGGGAGCCACGCGCCTTCTACAATGCATGGCACTGTTCATCTTCTCTGCCCATTCACTGCAACTCGTCCCGTTAGCCCGCGACACGACCCGTTTCAATCCTGTCCAATTCCAACTTGTTTTCTGTAATTAAAATGTGCAGTAGCATCGTATACACATTAATTATGGGTCTGTACGGTCCATTTCATTCCTAATCCCTTTAAGCCAATTCAACTTCATTCCAATTTTCCCAAAATTGTTCATTATCCAAATTCATCGAATGGTCATCAACTTCTTCAATTAATTTGTTAGAGAGCATTATAGGTTCATTATAAAAATGATTCTGAAGTCAATTGCGAGCTCTCTTACCTCAAATTTCTCAACTCAACCTCGAATTTTCGAGGAGTTGAGGTACTCCGTTCATGGCCAAAACGATGCCGCTTCCTCTCATTCTTTATTGGGTTCAAGTCGGTTTGAGCTCAGAAGACTTAATTCAAGGTTAATTTCAGTGTTTGTGGCTTGAAATCTCAAATTCGAAATGGTTGGGAGTTTTGAATGTTCACGGTTTGAGTTTCGAGGTTCAGGATTTCTCATGGTTTCCTCAATTTACTCTCCACTCTCCTGTTTTCTCAACTTTGATCGATCAGAAGAGGATAGTTGGTGCCTCTGTCTGGGTATGACCGATGCACTGTTTTTCTCCTGAATACACGGTTCTATTCTTTTGAACTCACCCCACCGCCACAACACACACACCCGTGCACTTGCCACCAATCTCAATTAGAAAGTGATAAATGTCGCTTAGTGAACCCCCTGACTCACTAATCACGGCTGAATCACCCAATTAACTGTCCAATTCACTTTGCTACCCCAAATTACCATTTTTCCCTTACATCACATAATTACCAAAATGCCCATCATAGTTCTAGACCCGTAACTTCCTCGTCCGAACTCTGATTGACGCATGCCGCATGTCTACGGACTCAGCGTCTCGATACCAACACAATGATCCTTACGAAAAGTCCAAACAATGTCCCGATCAAAATGTCAACGTTTGGCCCTTATAAACAGGGGCAAAATCGGCATTTTCTTCACAATTTCCAAAGTTTCCTTTTTTGAATTTCCGGGTCGTCACAACCTACCCCCCTTAAAGAATTTCGTCCTTGAAATTCCAATCAGTAGGTGCCATAATACTTATCCTGAGGAAATATGTCTAAGATGAACCTGAAACATAATCAACCTCATACCATTCTGGTTCAACCGGATATAAGTCATAACCAAACTTATAGAAATCATACAACTAGTCTCAATCATTGGTTAACATCGGGATAGAATTTTCCAGTACACCCTTGCCCCATGGGCAGTCATACTAAAACTTACTCGGGGTATGGAGCCTTGCTCAACGTCTGAGTCCACATAATCCAAAAATCACAAGTATCCATATTATCATCTCACATGTCATCTACCCGTGACATGGTACAATGGTTCAAATCCCTATGCATATGTCACTAGGCCACCAGACCAATAACAACATAAGGTCTAATAACTCGAGAACTCATTCCTCTCATGAGGTCCATCACACCATACCCCTTCCCAAGGTCAATATATATCACAACTTTAGCCATTTATTTTGTTATAATTTCCATCGTAGGCATCCTAAGGCCTACCATGTGCCAGTGACTGGCATCTAGTACAATCATCCATACCATATCTCAAGCATATCTATTCCTTGATCTCAACTCCAACTAGCATCATACACTAAGTATGATCCGGAAAGTGGACTATCACACATGTCAACTTTCTGCTTCATATACCAGTTATCTCATTAGCCTTTCCGAATGATACCTGACTGGTCAATACGGTCGTAATCTCAAGGTATCCCGACCATCGCCTTATCACCCATTAGGCTTTTCTGTTTTCAAATCCCAATGGTAGATACAATACTCGTAAATTCCTTCCCGGAGATATAACCTTTGCATGCACGACCCATGGTCGATCCCAATTCATACAAGGGAATTGATATTCTTGAGGGTTTAGCTAGCATCAGCAATTATAGCCCTATGCTACCGAACAACACTTCACCAAATCTCAAATCTCAAATCTCATAGTGGCATCTCACTATACACACAGAAAGGCTCAACATCGAACATAAGTCACTGTTTCCTCCAATCTGTAACCATTCTATCTCAGTTCTCATTTCCAATAATTCTGACCTTCTACCTGGTCCATCCCATTAATTGACATTGTAGAGAACCCCTCTACAAACATCCGTGGTATCTAACCAATCTCAAAATAACTCATTACCATCTTTAGTTATCTCCTGTGGGCTAATACATCTGTTTCTCTGGGGATTCACACTAATCCCGACCATTATTAGCACATGTTCCACAAGTCTACTCTGGTCGACCAAACCTACACTTATTCAACCACTTTTTTTTCTTAGGGTATTCAACACATTCGTCACGCACATCACATGCCCATCCGCAGATGTGGGTATACCAACATATCATCCATCACGTTATCACATCAATCCAACTATGGCCAGAATACCTGACTCATCAACTCACAAATATAACCAGTTCATTTGTCCATCCAAGGGAATCACCATCGACTAACCTTAGTCATATCAAATCCGAACATCATCTTTTCCTCTTTTACTCATAACCGATAGTCATCACCCTGTTGACCCCTTTCAATAGGCCCAATAATCATTAAACCAAGATAAGGGATACTTATCCCATACCGTTACCTTAGTCAGTTATCCATATGTTAACTCAGACCATCACCTTCTTACCACATAAAGAATATTGGGTTCCTTACCGTCTCTACTAAATCCTGTAATTGAACCTTCAATTCTTAGGACTCCATAGGTGCCACATACCAAGGTGTCTGATAAACAACTCGTAAACTCGACATGATCTCCATTATAAACTCAACCTTTCATCCTGGAAAAACCTCAGGAAATATATTGAGAAATTCGTACATCCTCAGCCCTCACTAGGCATCTCATATACTAATCACATATACCACACATATGTCAAGTAACCTTGGTTACCTCTCACCAAAACTCCATCGATTGTGAGGGTCAATATCATTCTAGAGGGTAACACTCTCTAGTCTCCCTGATTCATAACATCTGGTAATCCCGAACATCAAATATCATCCCAAGGATTACGTCCAAATCATCCAAGTCTCGGAATAGCCAATTCAGTCACCAGGCTAGTATCGCCCGTCATTCTGGGTAGCCCCACATCAAAGGGGTCTACCCCCCTTATGTATCACCCATTTCACCCTATAATTACTAGGTGACCACATAGATATCTTCAAGTTTATCACATCTGTATCTCTAGTCGGCTTAACGACTTTCATACCTCAACCAATCACAGTGACACGACCCATCCCAATCCCCCCGGGATTACCATGGAATGTATCATGCTTCCGTCTGACAAGAGGCGTCAGACAAGGGATAACCGATTGCCATTGCCCAGAAGGGCTTCCAGAGTGCGTAAGGATCGATGGAGGAGGTGTGCGATGCTCAAGTCTCTGCTGCAGTCGTATCCGGAATCAACCTGAAGGGCATTAAAACAAAAGCTGTGAGTGGACGAAAATAAACAAGTCTGTTTAAAACATTTATAAGACATTTATGCCCCTCAGTAAAACCATATGCATGCGCCAAAAACCAATGATCACACATTTATTTAGAAATAACCATTAGGGCCTTAGCCCCGAAACCAAAGCATAGTTTCAATTTCCAAAAGTCAATCCAAGAGTTATTTCATAAATCCAGTAATATGAACCATAAGGCATATAATATAAACCATAACCATAATTTTAGCCACTGCACTATACACTCCAATCCGACATCCCTGATGTCTGACGTCCCTGACGTCAATAAGGTCACAATCACAAGGCTACGCGTGCCACTCGGGTCTCAATTTCCGAGTTCAATCCCCGAACCCCGTTCGGGTACAGCATCCCCGATGCTTAGCGTCATAGACGCTGGACGTACTAGACGTCCGTGACCTCTTCGGGGTACCTCATCCGGAGGAGACAATATAATATGGAAGGATTTATACAGTGCAGTACTAAATACATTTTATTGATATCCACATGCAAAACATATAGGTATACATAGGTAAAATCCGAACCGATCGTTACGTTTCATCAAACGGGTCTCATGCCCAAATACCGTGAAACGTGCCATAACCGAAATATCATCAAAACCATTTATTGATTCCAGCATGTGAACATATATAAAATGTAAACCAGAAACATTTATTCAATTCCATTTTAGGGTCCCCGACCCGCAATCGTATGTAGAAATCAACTGGGCCCCTGGCCCGATTTCACAAGTTAACTGGACCCCTGGCCCGATCCACATGTTAACTGGACCCCTGGCCCGATTTCATAGTTCAACTGGGCCCCTGGCCCGATTTTACATTATTCAAGTTCGTAACCGTTTCATGACATCATATCCAACCACATTTATGGAAATCGGTGCAAATCCAGAAAACCTCGGTTTACGTGTAAATACGTAATTCACCTCGAAATACGTGAAATCATTTTAAATTCACCGATATCCAAAGTAAATTATTTAATCATAATTATATCAATCATAAAACAGTTATGCATGCATCGAATTTATGAAACCAATGTCCACTCACAGACCGTTTAACCGAGCGCCTCGATACGCGTGCCATAGGCCTTCCCGGGCCACACCACTATCACCGGGACTCCCAATCCTGTCCAAATCACATTAGAGGATTACTAACCTCATCATTAACATCCTATTCAAGTCCCGTAATTTTCTCGGATTTTTAAGTATTTTTAAATTGGATTTAAAACCTTCGGACATCCCGAACAATATTGAAACGGGATCCGATCGACACGAAACCAACGCTAAAATGTTCGTTACATTGTATAGGATAAAAGTCATGTTGACCTCACCTCGAGATTCGTGCCCACGCGCCGTCACGCGCCGCTGTGAGTGGCTGCGCGTGAAAGCCACGCGCCTGCTACAGTGACTGCTATAGTCACCATCTTCACCCGTTTGTCTGGTAAACGGGTCTGATTACCCGCGATAGGATCCGGTTCAATCACCCCCAATTCGACATGAATTCAATCCGTTCTTGATCCTAAAACAATCATTAGCATATGAATTTCAGTTCTGTGACATCGATCAACATCAACCATTCCTTAATTAAGCCATCAACCCGTGATCACCCAAAACGGGTCAATCACCAAAACTCCATCAATCCTCAACCATTGTCAAATTAACTTCATATGAAGCATATAAGGACTAACACGAACCAATTAGCATGATTAATTGAACACGACATTACCTCAATCACCACAACTCAAGCTTGAGTTTTCCGGCCGTCCACCTCGTCCGTCCACGGCCCTAGGAGCCCCAAAGCTTGCCCCATTTGATCTGGTTCGACACGTTGAAGTTCCAGAAAGCTCAATCCATCATCAATTAGGCTTGGGATGGCCTAAAACTGGAAGTTCGAATTTGAATTTCCCAGAACCCAGTTTCGGGTTTTTCAGAGAATTCCAGCATCAATTACACTCATTCCTTTCATTCTCAATCACAGAGTGACCATCTCGACTCACTCTCAATTCTAACAATCCAACTCAGTCCTTAAAAGCACTCAAAACCGTCCTCAATCCACTTTGTACAGATCCCCTGCACTGACCCGAAAACACAATAAAATGGTGCCCACGTTCTTGTGATCGATTGCCAGCACCATCACATGTGCAATTCCACCTCAAACTGACCCAATTAACTCAATTAATTGATAAACAAATCGTGGGATCGATCGCACAAAGCATCCACCTTCACGGTTGTTCAATGAAACAGTACCCCCCGTGTGAAATTACAATTCTGCCCTTGTACAGAAAATTACCAAAATGCCCCTCACACATCTTGACCCGTAACTCGGTCATACGGACTCCGATTGATGCGTGCCGCCTGTCTACGCACTCAGGGCATCGAGACCTTCCTAACGGTCCTCGGTCCTCGGCCATTGGACCTCCCGATCAAAAAGTCAACATTTCTCCCTTATTACGTTTAAATTACGAAAACGCCCATGAACTTCCGTACATCATAACTTTCACCACGAACGTCGGAATCGAACGTGCCACCTGTCTATGAACTCGTGACGTCCCGAACTACGTCACGGTCATCGGTCAAAGTCCATTTGACCATCCGAATTAAAAGTCAACGTTTTGCCCACGCCTAGGGGCAAAACGGTCATTTTGCACAATTCGTCCGAAATCGCCCAACTAATCCCAGATTAGTAAATCAAAATTAAATATTATTAAATCCCGATATTCGGGACGGGTCGTTACAACCTTCCCTCCTTAAAGAATTTCGTCCTCGAAATTACCAACAACCTTATTCCACAACCACTTTGTGGAAAACATTTCGACCTCACATCTGTGTACACCTGTACACCCACTTACTGGAACAACACCAGTCTCGTCTGTACCCAGACATCCCATCACAGTCATACGTCATAATAGCAACAACACTCGACCACCGCGAGTGGAAATGATCACCTGATCCGCGATAAAATCGCATAACCATTTAGCTGACTCCTTCAGCTAAACGGTTCCCTTCCATTGCCAATAAATCCTTACATTTGCTCCCATTGGGAGTCACCAAATCTCATTTGTCAGTCCAAGCTGACACCACCAGTTCAAACTGTCACCACAAAGCTTTACCACCCTAGTAAAGCCCCAACCATCTGTCCGTCAGTGATAACACCACGTACTACATCACCCTCGATGTAGCGTAAGATCAACCACATGATCTCAATTCGCAGGGCAAGCCCATTCCTGCGACATAACTAAATCTCAATGTCCATATCCGCCGACTCCCTCAGCGAACCAAGACGCTGGGAAATATCACGGTGTGAAAACATCACACAAGGCTACTCGTGGTTACTCTGACCACCAATTCACTCATCCTGAGTGTACGAATACCGTCAACTTACTCCATCAAGTGGTGTAACTGGAACACATTGAATACCAGCCCAGCAGTGATCACACATATCAATACCAGGGTTCCACTAGCCAACCATGGCCAAGAGCACCTGCCCATACACTCACTGAACCCGACAAAATCACTCTGCACAGCGCGCTGTATCCAATGTCCAGTCCACGATCACAACCAAACAAATGATACTGGAACCAAGCCGATTACCAACACGTTTAGTTACACACCACTGGTACATCCCATGTACCGCCATTAGGCACCACTCAGCCTAACCAGTCTCAATCCTCGTACAACGTACCCTGAACGTACGTCAATTCATCAATCCGCCTACAACCACCTAGGTCGTAGCCAAACACGTTCCAATAATGGAGTACATTTGCCCAAACCATCATGAGACAAAACGAGCTCCACCCGTCAACGAGCTCCACCCGTCATCTAGTTCCAATTCCGAATCCGAATTCGCAATTTCGTAAGAAATCCCGAACCCGAACCCAGACATCATATTTTTAATCCATTTCCAAATCCGAATCCGAAATCATTACTCCGTAAGCTAGCATTGGAATAATCATTCCGTACCCAAATCCAGTAATCCATTTTCGAGCTTCGCAATCGAATCCTGAATCGTCACCCAGAAATTCGATTCCAAAACCCAAAATCTCGTTTACGTCCATCAAGACGTAACATAACCGAATCTATCGGTTGCCTGTCCAAAACACTCGATTGACTTCATAGGGAAGTCAATCCCAACATCCACACGTCAAAGGTTGACAAAAATCCGACCACATCGGCAACCTACTCAACCGAGTAGTAAACCATATGGACTCACTCCGAAAAGAAGTTCAGTCCCGTCATTTACGACTCATACCAAGGTAAGAGTGATAAACTCTCACCCAATCTGGATCATCACGATCATGACCTAGATCCATCACTACGTCACCCGACAAGTAATATCACGATCCTAGATCGTCACATCGTCCAAAGTCGACAACATCACAATTCAGATCCATCTAGGATCCACACATGCTCACATAGATAACAATCCAACTGAAAGCTGATCGTAGGGCCTTACACCCTCCATTGAATCATTCGCCAAATTTCCCTTGGTGGAAAGATGACCTCGCATTTCACCACCAAATCCAAAATCATACACAACAACTTGTGTCCAATGACCCAAGGCCAAACATGGATCCATCAACCAATACACGCTCAACGTACTGGTAGCAGCAATCATCATCTGCCACGGCAGGAAACAAGAAGTCAACCCCAAAGACTTCGGAATACCAATCACCGATGTGGAACGAGCACTCCTCTCGTCTCCCAATCACAACTCTCCCCGACACGGGAGTTCCAACCATGTTGGGAACAGACATGCTCCCAAAGAGATGTCAAGTTCAACCACTGGACTGCCCACGTCCATACCTCACTTGGACCACCACGTGTCCAAAATCAATTCATTACTCGGACCTCACGTCCGTCAATAATCATGTATGCACACACCCTGATTCCGAACGGGATATCAAAAATTTTGCCTGAATGTGCATACCATACTGCCATGTCTCACATCTCAACCTTTACAGGTTCAATCCTCAGATTCCAAGTGATTCACAATCACAAAATCACACCTCAATACCACGAATGGTTTCCCCGACTTTTCCAATTTCAATAATTTCCTTGTACTCTCAGGGGATATAAGCAGTACACAAACTTACCATTCTCGCAGTTGACCACAACTCCCCAAATCCACCAATTCTCATGACATAGGGAACATCGTCCCTAGATTCCTCAAGTCTCAAACATACCTTTTTATCCATTCATCATTTGTCATCATAAATCTGTTGGGACTTGTCCCAACACGACACAACCTCCACTGGATCCCATCCAGTCCAAGACTCAACCACCTCTGAGTCGCAGATACCAATCACATGTCCATCATGACAGAGTCACACCTCAACTGGTGGCTCATCGTCATCACAATCACTGACACCTGCACCAGTGCTAGCACCAGTACCAACGCACCATCATCAACACTAGTATCAGCACACTGGCATCCATACTAGTATTGGCATAAAGGCACCAACATACCAACATCCATACATAGCACACTTGTGTGCAAGGTTGTTACCCTGGATCTCCGTTCATTCCGAACGACGATCCCGTAACACCACTCGTACCCCACGACTATGGGTACCTCCAATTTGACCACTAGCACATCAGGATAATGGACGTTCCCTGAACATCCCCTGATCCTCAAGTGTGAAAGCCACACTAAATACCCTCGATAGCCAGTCATCTCGACACAACTGTCGACCAACAGTCATCGTTGTCAAGATCCGTATCCACACATCACACAAATATTCGATCCAACACGGGATTCCATATTTCCTCATAACCGCATCCGTGGATCGAAACCCATAATCCTGACTAGACTCAATAGAGTCATCCACATGGTCATCCACGACCTTAGCCGCACGTCGCAGCACAAGTTCTTAATTAAGGTTCACTTTTCCTGCCCATCAATTATAAATTAGGGTTCCAAAGTCACACCCTAGGGTTCCACCGAACCCAACTGCCTTTTGCAGTAAAATCCACAACCTGACCGACCCCGCGGTCCTGACATCATATAGACGTCCAATCCAATCCAATCGTCAATTCAACGTGGGTTCCATCGTGGGTTCCACCACGAAGGTCATCGGCTAACTCCGATGCACCAACACCCCGAACATTAGCCAACACTACCAGGGTCCAAAACATAGACCAATACTCAACTGAGTTTCGTTTTTCCATAACATTATTCAAATGGGGTTCCCTGAACCCAGCTGTGCCCAGTGGCACAACAATCCATAATCACATGACCGAACCGACGGTCCCACATTACCAATTAATCGTATACAACCCCACTTGGGTTGAATCGCATCAATGCACGGCGTATCGGGCCAAATACACCCAATCCACCATACAAACCCAAAACTATCTATCAGGTTGACAACGGAACTGCAGCCCAAAGAGACATCACACCCTCGTCCTTCGCGCACAAAAGAGCAAAACCTGCTCTGATACCACTTGACACGACCCATCCCAATCCCCCCGGGATTACCATGGAATGTATCATGCTCCCGTCTGACAAGAGGCGTCAGACAAGGGATAACCGATTGCCATTGCCCAGACGGGCTTCCAGAGTGCGTAAGGATCGATGGAGGAGGTGTGCGATGCTCAAGTCTCTACTGCAGTCGTATCCGGAATCAACCTGAAGGGCATTAAAAACAAAAGCTGTGAGTGGACGAAAATAAACAAGTCTGTTTAAAACATTTATAAGACATTTATGCCCCTCAGTAAAACCATATGCATGCGCCAAAAACCAATGATCACACATTTATTTAGAAATAACCATTAGGGCCTTAGCCCGGAAACCAAAGCAAAGTTTCAATTTCCAAAAGTCAATCCAAGAGTTATTTCATAAATCCAGTAATATGAACCATAAGGCATATAATATAAACCATAACCATAATTTTAGCCACTGCACTATACACTCCAATCCGACATCCCTGATGTCTGACGTCCCTGACGTCAATAAGGTCACAATCACAAGGCTACGCGTGCCACTCGGGTCTCAATTTCCGAGTTCAATCCCCGAACCCCGTTCGGGTACAGCATCCCCGATGCTTAGCGTCATAGACGCTGGACGTACTAGACGTCCGTGACCTCTCCGGGGTACCTCATCCGGAGGAGACAATATAATATGGAAGGATTTATACAGTGCAGTACTAAATACATTTTATTGATATCCACATGCAAAACATATAGGTATACATAGGTAAAATCCGAACCGATCGTTACGTTTCATCAAACGGGTATCATGCCCAAATACCGTGAAACGTGCCATAACCGAAATATCATCAAAACCATTTATTGATTCCAGCATGTGAACATATATAAAATGTAAACTAGAAACATTTATTCAATTCCATTTTAGGGTCCCCGACCCGCAATCGTATGTAGAAATCAACTGGGCCTCTGGCCCGATTTCACAAGTTAACTGGACCCCTGGCCCGATCCACATGTTAACTGGGCCCCTGGCCCGATTTCATAGTTCAACTGGGCCCCTGGCCCGATTTTACATTATTCAAGTTCGTAACCGTTTCATGACATCATATCCAACCACATTTATGGAAATCGGTGCAAATCCAGAAAACCTCGGTTTACGTGCAAATACGTAATTCACCTCGAAATACGTGAAATCATTTTAAATTCACCGATATCCAAAGTAAATCATTTAATCATAATTATATCAATCATAAAACAGTTATGCATGCATCGAATTTATGAAACCAATGTCCACTCACAGACCGTTTAACCGAGCGCCTCGATACGCGTGCCATAGGCCTTCCCGGGCCACACCACTATCACCGGGACTCCCAATCCTGTCCAAATCACATTAGAGGATTACTAACCTCATCATTAACATCCTATTCAAGTCCCGTAATTTTCCCGAATTTTTAAGTATTTTTAAATTGGATTTAAAACCTTCGGACATCCCGAACAATATTGAAACGGGATCCGATCGACACGAAACCAACGCTAAAATGTTCGTTACATTGTATAGGATAAAAGTCATGTTGACCTCACCTCGAGATTCGTGCCCACACGCCGTCACGCGCCGCCGTGAGTGGCTGCGCGTGAAAGCCACGCGCCTGCTACAGTGACTGGTACAGTCACCATCTTCACCCGTTTGTCTGGTAAACGGGTCTGATTACCCGCGATAGGATCCGGTTCAATCACACCCAATTCGACATCAATTCAATCCGTTCTTGATCCTAAAACAATCATTAGCATATGAATTTCAGTTCTGTGACATCGATCAACATCAACCATTCCTTAATCAAGCCATCAACCCGTGATCACCCAAAACGGGTCAATCACCAAAACTCCATCAATCCTCAACCATTGTCAAATTAACTTCATATGAAGCATATAAGGACTAACACGAACCAATTAGCATGATTAATTGAACACGACATTACCTCAATCACCACAACTCAAGCTTGAGTTTTCCGGCCGTCCACCTCGTCCGTCCACGGCCCTAGGAGCCCCAAAGCTTGCCCCATTTGATCTGGTTCGACACGTTGAAGTTCCAGAAAGCTCAATCCATCATCAATTAGGCTTGGGCTGGCCTAAAACTGGAAGTTTGAATTTGAATTTCCCAGAACCCAGTTTCGAGTTTTTCAGAGAATTCCAGCATCAATTACACTCATTCCTTTCATTCTCAATCACAGAGTGACCCTCTCGACTCACTCTCAATTCTAACAATCCAACTCAGTCCTTAAAAGCACTCAAAACCGTCCTCAATCCACTTTGTACAGATCCCTTGCACTGACCCGAAAACACAATAAAATGGTGCCCACGTTCTTGTGATCGATTGCCAGCACCATCACATGTGCAATTCCACCTCAAACTGACCCAATTAACTCAATTAATTGATAAACAAATCGTGGGATCGATCGCACAACGCATCCTCCTTCATGGCTGTTCAATGAAACAGTACCCCCCGTGTGAAATTACAATTCTGCCCTTGTGTAGAAAATTACCAAAATGCCCCTCACGCATCCTGACCCGTAACTCGGTCATACGGACTCCGATTGATGCGTGCCGTCTGTCTACGCACTCAGGGCATCGAGACCTTCCTAACGGTCCTCGGTCCTCGGCCATCGGACCTCCCGATCAAAAAGTCAACATTTCCCCCTTATTACGTTTAAATTACGAAAACGCCCATGAACATCCGTACATCATAACTTTCACCACAAACGTCGGAATCGAACGTGCCACCTGTCTATGAACTCGTGACGTCCCGAACTACGTCACGGTCATCGGTCAAAGTCCATTTGACCATCCGAATTAAAAGTCAACGTTTTGCCCACGCCTAGGGGCAAAACGGTCATTTTGCACAATTCGTCCGAAATCGCCCAACTAATCCCAGATTAGTAAATCACAATTAAATATTATTAAATCCCGATATTCGGGACGGGTCGTTACACACAGGCATCTCTATATCCATCCAAATGTAAGTAGATAGCCCGGGACCTACCAATTCTTCCCTCGCATGCCACATCAACAGTCAATGTAGGAGCCAATCCTTGCCGCTTTATCTATAACTAAACATTTCTTTATGATGTGACCAGGTAATCCACAACATAACCATTACTGTACAATGAGCCTCACCACTACTCCCAGTGGACCCCACTGGTGTCCCACTGAACTGGACTATCTCTAAGTCACAATCTCCACGTACCACATGTTCTCAACCTTTCTGGCTCCTTTCGAGCCCTGTTCCATTACAATGACTCATTTCGAGTCCATTCCAATACTCCGACTCATTTTGAGTCCCATTTCCACATCTTGACTCCTCTTGAGTCCAATCTCATATCCATCATCACCCATGCCATCATGGGCATACCTGACCACCGAGCAAATACCGTAGGTGAACCACATCTTATATGACCTATAAAGCCTAAAGGATTTCCCATCACACTCTAAACTTTTAGACACACATTCCACTTAAGGAATTTATTTAACGGTTAATAGTTCACAGTGTGCACTGAGTAACATCTGACCCCCAATCCAGGGTCAATTTCATTCCAAGATCTATCACGAGGTGTCATGTACCCTCGTATACCTGTCTCACTACCAGGTAGCGCACGAGGCTTACGTTTCGGAGGCATGACGTGGCAATAAAATCAACAACCTAGTGCTCTGATACCAATTTGATAGGACCCGTCACCTCAGGAACATTGATAACCGTGTCCGATCCTGCTCCCGTCTGCAAGTCAACTGAAGTTTCAAAATTACCCTCAACACTTGCCAAACAAGGGATAACCATACATGTGTCCACTCATGCCTCCATCTCTCGATCAGCCTCGATCATCGTGCTACAACATGGAAGGTCAATAAAAATATAAAAGGTGTGAGTGGACAAAAATAAAGAAGTTTATAACACATGTTACAGAAAAAGACATTTCTACCCTCCACGTAAAACCAATGCATGCATTCGAAAATTACTTAGTTCCACGATCAAAACACCGCTTACAAAAAATCAGAAATGATTGCATATCCAAAACCATAATTCTAGGGCCTCAGCCAAAAACCAAGAAGCAAAATCAAAGTACGGGAACTCAGTCTAAATCAGTAAATCCAAAACATCCGGGCCACTGCCCAAAACATCTGAAAACATCGGAAAGCAACAGTAAATCACAAGTCAATCAATCTTCTGGATCTCAATCACCGAGTCTTTAAACTCGAAACCACATATATCAGGCCTTCCCGAGATATCAACGAGTCTTTAAACTCAAAACACAGTCAATAAGCCTCAGGGGATATCACAATAACCGAGTCTTTAAACTCAAAACATATCAATCAAGGGCCCTCCCCCGTCATCAATCAACCAGGTCTTTAAACCCAAAATCAGATCTAGCAATAGTACCGAGTCTTTAAACCTAAAACAATGTGTAAATCATAGAAAACCAAGTCCAAAATCATATTTTATCGAAATGGGTCTATTGCCCGAATTCACATTCAAACCCAATGTCACATCATCAAATCATTAGCAAAACATGATATGTGTAAACCATATAAAACCATCCATCAAACCATCATCAACGTATAACATAAACCATATTCGTGAAATACGTGCAATTACGTATTACATATCGAAATACGTGTAAATACAAAAATCGTAATTACCATAATCATAAACATAGAAATCATAAATAGAAAGCATAGAAAATAATTATGCATGCATTGAAATTTAGAAAGCAAAGTCCACTCACACATCGTCCAAACTGCCCGCTTCTGAACTGCACGTTTTTTCGTAATTTCCGAGAATCATAATTGCTGGCCAAAATCATTTTTGAGGGTCACTAACACTTCAATATAGTCCTATAATTTTCCCCCATTTTTTTTCAAATATAAATGCGTATTTAAACTATAATATAACACTTTGGACCCTCAAAACTATGTCAAAACGGTGTCTGATCGACTCGAAACCTGTGCCAAAATGTTTGTTACATTAGAAGGAACAAGTTTCATGTTGACCTCATCTCGAGATTGGGTCTCATGCGCCTGCTATAGTGCACGACACTGTTCATCTTCTCTACCCGTTCACTGCAACTCGAAATGTTAGCCCGTGACATGACCCGTTTCAATCCTGTCCAATTCCAACTTGTTTTCTGTAATTAAAATGTGCAGTAGCATCGTAAACACATTAATTATGGGTCTGTACGGTCCATTTCAATCCTAATCCCTTTAAGCCAATTAAACTTAATTCCAATTTTCCCAAAATTGTTCATTATCCAAATTCATCGAATGGTCATCGACTTCTTCAATTAATTTGTTAGAGAGCATTCTAGGTTCATTATAAAAATGATTCTGAAGTCAATTGCGAGCTCTCTTACCTCAAATTTTTCAACTCAACCTCGAATTTTCGAGCAGTTGAGGTACTCCGTTCATGGCCAAAACGATGCCGCTTCCTCTCGTTCTTTATTGGGTTTAAGTCGGTTTGAGCTCAGAAGACTTAATCCAAGGTTAATTTCAGTGTTTGTGGCCTGAAATCTCAAATTCGAAATGGTTGGGAGTTTTGAATGTTCACGGTTTGAGTTTCGGGGTTCAGGATTTCTCTTCCCCTTCGAGTTTGTTTTCTCATGGTTTCCTCAATTTAATCTCCACTCTCCTGTTTTTTCAACTTTGATCGATCAGAAGAGGATAGTTGGTTCCTCTATCTGGGTATGACCGATGCTCTGTTTTTCTCCCAAATACAAGGTTCAATTCTTTTGAACTCACCCCACCGCCACAACACACACACCCGTGCACTTGCCACCAATCTCAATTAGAAAGTGACAGATGTCACTTAGTGAACCCCCTTACTCACTAATCATGGTTGAATCAGCCAATTAACCGTCCAATTCACCTTGCTACCCCAAATTACCATTTTGCCCCTACATCACATAATTACCAAAATGCCCCTCATAGTTATAGACCTGTAACTTCCTCGTCCGAACTCCGATTGATGCATGCCGTCTATCTACGGATTCAGCGTCTCGGTACCTACACAACGGTCCTTACGGAAAGTTCAAACAATGTCCCGATCAAAATGTCAACTTTTGACCCTTATAACTGGGGGCAAAATCGTCCTTTTTCTTCAAATTTTCCAAAATTTCCTTTTTTGAATTTCCGGGTCATCACAAATGTCCCCTCATAATATGTACAATCAAGCTCAATCTCAAGTTGTGCACTCATCCGAAGTCCCTGGAGCGGTTTCTCGTGTCAAAAGTAACAATTAAGGGCCACTAACACTACATATAGACTTGCATTCAAAACCCCTGATTTTTGAGATAACACACGCATCCAAAACATACAACCATCCAATTTGGACTCCTAGAAACACTCCTAAACGAACTTCGATTGATTCGAAACCACCACCAATGGATTCCGAACATCAAAAATTATAGTCTACGCATCGCCGTCTCTGGGGATTCGAGCCCACGAGCCGTTATGGGATGCGAAAAAGCCAAAGGCCTTCCCCACACACCACCTCGTGTACGTGACATGGTTGTTGGCATCACCATCTCTGCTGACGTCATCGATGAGGTCACTGTTGACGTCATCACTGACATCATCGATGCCATCATCATCATCGACGTCATCAAGCTATTGTCCCTAGTAATTGGTATCGCCGTGTGCCGCCGCTAGTCACGAGAATCCGCCATTGAAGCTCCAAATTCAAATCTTCTTAGATTTGTGCCTTCCCTGCGTCGTTTCTCCGATCATGGGAACACAAGGAACTCAACAATGAACTTGGTTTGAGGATTAAAATGTTCAAAATAGAGGAGTGCATTTGGTTTTAGGTTTTGGCTTCCATAGACAAAAAGCAAGAGAGAAAAGAGAAATAGTGTGTGCGCAAAGTGAAAATTTTAATGACCCGTCCTGGCATTTGGGATTAGATTAGTGGTTAATGAAGGATTAGAGAGATTAACTAATGATTTGTTGAGTAATTACGGACATGCGGTGTAAAATTACCGTTTTTCCCCAGAAATTGGGCGATGACTGTGCCGTAGTTCGTGACGTCATGAGTCCGTAGACAGGCGACACGTCCGATTCCGACATTCGAGGAAGAAGTTATGGGTCTTGGAAGTGGAGGGGTATTTTTGTAATTTAGCCTCAAAGGTATTTTGGTCATTGTTTTCATTGAGATCTGTGCCCAGTGACACTTGGATGTCTTGGGATTGGTGCCTAACCAGATTAGGACACCTGGCCTTCACTGGATGGTTGTGGAAGCCTCCTCACCGTCTCTCACAATTATCCCACGGGTTTAAAATGGTTTTGCACGATTTTGAAGAGAAAAACAGAGGACTGTGTGTGTGTGATCGTGAACCTAGACCCTCACAAATCCTTTTTATTTTCCTTCTTCACTTGTGAAGTGTGAAGGGAACTGAGTGAAATGTGATGATTGTGGTGGTGTGATCACGACGGACTGTCGTGGACGGTGGCCATGAACCGTGACGGTGTGTGTGACCCGTGAAATCCAACCCCCTCAAACGTTCTCCTTTGGCCATTAAGTGTGAATGGAAGATGGAAGGGAAGGTGAGCTAAGGCTAGTGGTAGCCACGATGGTGGTCATGACGACGGAGGGAGAATGTAAGTAAAGAAACACGTGAATGTCCTGTCTTGGATTCAAATATGGCAAGTTGAAATTTAGTGGTTGTTGCTCAATCTGGTTCTTTGAATGAGGTTTTGGAAGTCAAAAGGAGTTGGATGGACTTCAATTCACGGCAGGAGGTGGCTGGAATTGTGAGAGTACAACGGTCGATGGTGGCCGGTTTATGCATCGATCAAGGAGGTATAGTCTAGACCTATTTTCTATGTTTTGATTACGCAGATTGATTGGAAATGAGTAGACGAAGCTAATGCAAGAAAAATGATAAAAAACGGAGTCAAAATGAGTGAGTTAGAGTGTTGAACCGGTCACCCTGGTCCAATTGGACCGGATCAGTCTGGACTGGGTTTAACAGAGGTTGAAAATGACTGTAGCTGGCGCGTGGGCTTCACGCGCAGCGTTTTTGGGCGGCACGTGGGGGTGAGTGGCATGGCTTTTGGGGAAGTTGTCAACATGACTTTTAATCTATTCGATGTAACAAACATTTTGGGACTGGTTTCGAGTCGATCAGACATCGTTTCGATAGGATTCGGGATGTCCGAAGGTTTAAGGGCTAGTTTAAAAATAGTTAAAAATTCGAGAAAATTAAGGGGAATTAGTAGAAGCATATTGAAGTAGTTAGTGACCTTAGAATGTGATTTGGACAGGTTCAAGAAGTCCGGTGATAGTGGATTAGCTTGGAAAGTGTAATTGTACTCGTATCAAGGTAGGAACGGTAATGGTTTGTGAGTGGATTTTGCTTTCTAAATTATGATGCATGCATAAATATTTTATATGTTTTCTATATATGATTTCTATGTTTATGCTTGTGATATTTATGGTTTCTATTTTTCCCGTATTTCGAGATAGTTTACGTATTTGCACGTTTTACAAGATTCTGTTTTATGTTGTGATTTGATATGATTTCGATGATTTGCTTTTGGGATTTGAATTATGATTTGAATTCAAGGATTTATAAATGGATTTCGGAAAGTGCTTTCGGGTTTGAGGCTCAGTTTCTAATGCTTTCAGATTTTGGTTTCCATGTAATTTCTAGATTTGAATTCGGGATTTCAAATGATGATTTCGGATTTGGTTTTGGAATTTGGTTTTCGATGGATTTCTGGATATCCTATGATTTTCACATGGTTTTGGGTTTAAAGATCTGGTTGATTGATGTGACGGGGGAGGGCCTTTGATTGATATGTTTTGAGTTTAAAGACTCGTTATTGTGATATCCCCCGAGGCCTATTGTTTATGTTTTAAGTTTAAAGACTCGTTGATATTCCGGGAAGGCCTGATATATATGTGTTTTGAGTTTAAACACTCGTTGATATGAGATCCAGCTGATTGATTGACTTGTGATTTTCTATTGATTTTCAAATGGTTTTCATATGTTTTGGGCGGTGGCCCGGATGATTTGGATTTTGTGGATTTTTGGCATTGAAATGGTTTTAGAATGCATGCATTGGTTTTACGTGAAGGGTATAAATGTCTTTCTTAGAAAATGTTTCTAAACTATTATTTATTTTTGTTTACTCACAGTCTTTTACGTTTTTCAGTACCCACCAGGTTGTTGATACGGTGCGGGCTGTTGTTAGTGAGACGGAGACATCACACAAGCGATCCATAGTGATTCTGCGCACTCTGGGAAATCAGAAGGTGTATTTGGAAGACGTTGGCCTGGGTAGCCCTTGTTTGGCTTGCGTGTTCCACGGGGTTGAACGGGTGTTTAGCCTTTGTGTCGCATGCAGGTTAGACGGGAGCATGACTTAGCCCTTAATCTAGGGGGATTGGGGGTGGGTCGTGTCAAAAATGGGGCTGCTAAATGAGGAAAGGTAGAGGATAACGGAAAACCATATACTTTCCCTAAAATATCTCATAAGCCCAAATGACAAAATCCCCCTAAATGCTTCAAAAAGTGTAAAACGCTCAAAAGAAACTTGTTTCGCATGTGCTGCCTGTTTATAAACTCATAAGTTCGAATCCTACCAATTAGTTCAATAAAAATCCTCATTAGTGTCCATAAGCTAAAAGTGGCTACTAGATCCCAATAAAGGGGTAAAATGGTAATTTTACAAAAGAATTCACAAAATAGCAAAATAAATAATGGTCGAGTCGTGACAACTTACCCCCTTAAAAAAATTTCATCTTTGAAATTCGTACTTGTCACTGGAACAGTTGTGGATACTGGACCCGCATCAACTCCTCATGTTCCCACATGGCCACCTCCACATTGTAATTGCTCCGTAGAACCTTAACCAAGGGAATGACCTACCGACGTAGTACATAGTCTTTTCGAACCAAAATTTGTACAAGTTGCTCCTCATAGCTCAAGTCATCCTTGAGGTCAATAAGCTTCTCCCTTGGCACAGGTGACTTAGCAAAAAGATACTTTTGGAGCATCGACGCGTGGAATATGTCATGAACTTTGGAAAGTTTTGGGGGCAATGCAAGTCTATACGCCACTGAGCTTGGCCTCTATCTAATCTCATACGATCCAATGTAGTAGGGCTCAACTTCTCGTGTAACGACCCGTCCCGAATTCCGGGATTGGATTAGTGACTAATCTTGATTAGTGAGGTTCATAGACAGGTGGCACGTTCGATTCCGACATTCGAGGAGAAAGTTATGATGTTCGAAAGTCGAGGGGCATTTTGGTAATTTGGCATATTAGGAGCCAAATGTTGACTTTTGACCAGGGAGGTCCGATGGACGAGGGCCAAGGACCGTTACGTAGGTCTCGTCGATACGAATCCATAGACAGGCGGCAGGCCGAAATCGGAGTTTCGACGACGAAGTTATGGTCACTGGAATAAAATCGAGTAACCGAACGAACCGAGGTTTTGATTAAAATAATAATAAAATAATGAATAGTGATCGATGAATCTGGACCCTTGGATGAGTGCCAAGTGTCACTCATCCCCTACATTCCCTAAAATCTGGATCCTTGTTGGCCATTGGTTTATTTAATTAATTTTCTCTCCTGAAATCCTCACCATCCATTTCAAACCACAGATTGAATCTGGGCCATTGATCTTATCTCTTTCTTTCCTTTATCTCTGATCACACTCATCTCTCGCACTATGTCCTTTCTCTCACCCGAAACACATACACACACAACCCCTTCTCTGTTCTTGGAACCGTGAGCGAACACAGGGAGACTGAGAGGAGTTTGAGTCGCATGTGGCGGCGTGACCACTGTGGGCGGCGGTGGTGACCGGAAAACAGAACCCGTGCACATACACACCCACACCCGGCTCCCCATGGAGAAACAAACACACCATTACTCACTATCCTACCCTTCCCTGTACTCTGGTAAGAGACTAACCTTGTGGAGTGGGCTGAGAGGCGACGGGAGACGGCAGGGACGGCGGTGGGGGAAAAACAGAGGACTCTGTACAATTAAAAAAATGGAAGTCGTTGTTGGTTGGTTGTGATCATGTTAGAGAGATGAAGGATGTTCCTGAGGTCAGTTTAGGCCTAGGGGTGGCCACGGTGGTGACCACGACGGCGAGGTAAGCCCCCAAACCCGTGAGTCTGTTTTCGGGTAAAAATGGCAGTGTGAGTTTTGAGGCTGGTAGTTTGATTTTGTTAATTGGGCGTTGTTTCTGACGGTCTCAAGAGTCTAGTGAGTGCAAAACCAAGACGAATGGTGGCCGGGATCGTGCAGAAACGACGGTTGCAGGTGGCCGGTCTGCACTCCTCCACGAACAGGTAGTGAAACCAGATCGTTTCTTAGCTTTTAAACCTTGGATCAACCGGAATTAATGAGACGAAGATGTAGGAACAAACAGAACTAAAAATGGTTGAGTATTGACTGAGAACCGGTTGCTGGTTCGACTGAACTGTGAACCCGGTTCGCGAAGGAAGACGATGACACTGTTCACAGCGCGTGGACTTCAGGCGCAGCCCCTTTGGGCGGCGCGTGAGGGCGCGTGGAGGGTATTTTGGGGAAACATCCAACATGACTTTTAATCTATTCACTGTAACGAACATTTTGGGGTTGGTTTCGTGTCGATCGGACACTGTCTCGATATTGTTCGGGACGTCCGAAGGTTTTAAATCGAGTTTAAAAATAATTAAAAATTCGAGAAAATTACGGGACTTTGATAGGATGTTAATGAAGAGGTTAGTGACCCTCTAATGTGATTTGTACAGGATTTGGAGTCCCGGTGATAGTGGTGTGGCCCAGGAGGGCCGATGGCACGCGTATCAAGGCATACCGTTAAACGGTCTGTGAGTGGCCTTTGGTTTTATAAATCCTATGCATGCTTAAATGTGTTATATGTTTTTTATATATGATTTCTATGATGCTGATTGTGAGTATTGATGTTGGGTATGTTGCACGTATTTCGAGGTGTTTTCCGTATTTCACGTATATCGAGGTTAACGGTTTCTTGTGGTTTTAAGTGCTTGTGGTTTGATGAATAATACGATAAAATGGTTTTGAAATTGGAAAGATGAACTCGGGCTTGAGGCCCGATTGTTTTGGAAACCTCGGACTTGGAGTCGATTTGTAATCGAGCTGGGGGCCTAGTTGCTTTATGAAATCGGGCCAGGGGCCCAGTTGATTTACGAATAAGGGATGTGGGCCCAGTGGTTTATAAAATCGGGCCGTGGGCCCAGTGGTTACAAAATCGGGCATGAGGCCCAGTTGGGTTATAAATGTGATGTTGGGTCTGGGACCCTATGTTTAATAAATGTGGTTTCGGGTCAGGGACCCTAAATGGAATTGTGATGTTTTATGGAGATTTCGGACAGGCCCCATTGTAATGTTGTGAAATGATTTAATAAAACTGTTTTCCATATACCATCTGGATACGAGGATATATGATGGTCTCCTCCAGGTGTTTGGGACACTGGGGAAGTCACGGTGCATTGCCTGCGAGGGGTCATCGTACGGAGTTACCGGACCGTATAATGATTCAGGAGCAGGATTGCTAGGATTGACGTCTGGGACGTCAGACATCTGTGATGTCAAGGATATGGACCCGGAGAGACCCCGGGCAACACGCGTCGCTTATTATACCGTGAGATATGACGTCTGGGACGTCAAGCATCTAGGACGCTAAGCATCTGGGATGCTGGTGATGGTAATGGTAAATATGGATTAATGAATCTATGAAATGGCTTTTCGGTTGGATTTGTGTTTATGTGGTAAAAATGGATTATTGGTTATTGAAATGGTATTTCGGGTCGGGGACCCTAAATGGTTTTGGATTTATGTATTTATGTTTATGGCTTTGGGCGGTGGCCCACATGGTTTTAATATGTCTGGATGTGGTATTCCACAATTTTGGCTGAGTTCCCACACTTGGTTTTGAGTTAACGGTTTTTGGGCTAAGGCCCTAATGGCTGGTTGAATAAATGATTTGGTTACTGGTTTTCGTGGCATGCATATGTTTTTATTGGAGGGCATAAATGTCTTATGAAATGTGTTAATGAACTTATTTATTTTTGTCCACTCACAGCTTTTGGTTTTAATGCCCTTCAGGTTGATTACGGATGCGACTACAGCAGAGACTAGGACATTGCACGCCTCCTCCATCGATACTTGCGCACTCTGAAAGCTCTGTTTGGGCAGTGACTTTTGGTTATCCCTTGTCTGACACCCCTTGTTGGACGGGAGCAGGGCACATTCCACGGTAATCCCGGGGGGATTGGGATGGGTCCTGTCATCTCGCGTCTACCAAAACGAACAATGTCCTTCCAAGGAAATAAATTGAAGAACACTCAGTCTCCAACCTCGAACTCAAGGTCCCTAATCTGACAGTCTGCGCAACTTTTCTAACGACTCTAAGCTATCTTTAGATTGTCTCTGATGATCTTGAATTTTTCCTCTGTCCAATCTATCCACTCAGAAGTCGTCAACCTCCTATCGACTACCTTAGTCCAATAGGGTCATCCCAATGCTCAATGATAACTGTTATTGTAGGAAAATTCTATCAGTGTAAAGTCAGAGCCCTAATTCTCCCTAAACTATAGCACACAAGCCCTCATCATGTCCTGTAAGGTCTGAATAGTTTTCTCAGACTGGCTGTCAGCTAGAGGGTGAAAATTCGTGCTGAAGTCTAATCTTGTACCAAACAACCACTGTATACTCTACTAGAACCACAAAGTGAACCTCGGGTCACAATCCAAAACTATGAACTATGGGACTCCATGAAGTCGAATGATCTCATCGATAAATAGCTTGGAAAACTGATGCATCCTGAAGTCCTCTCACACTGGTAGGAAACGTACTGACTTCGTAAGTCGATCCATAATCACCAAAACTCCATTGTGACTTTTCTGAGTTCTAGAGAGTTTGAATAAAAAATCCATGGTTATGTGTTCTCACTTCCACTTCGGAATAGGAAGTGGCAGCATGGTTCCATAGGGTTGTTGTCTCTCAGCCTTAACCTGCTGACATATCAAGCACCTACTCACAAACTTAGATATCTCCATTTTCATGCCAGCCCACCAATAATGCTCCCTTAGTGTACAGTACATCTTAATTCCCTCTAGAAGCATAGCATACGCAGAACTGTGAAATTCCTCAAGTATTTCCTTTTTCAACACTTGGTCCCCCTGGTACATGCAATCAACATTCCTTGAGTAAAGATTTATCGTTCCTAAGAACAAAATCCTACTTATCTCTAACCTTAACCTCCGACCTCATAATACATAGAGTAGAGTTCTCAAATTGAACAACAATAATCTGATCAATCCGGACATTCCTCGCATGGAAACTGGCTAACAAAGCTCCCAGTCATCTAGTCCAAGCACTACCTCAGCGCTTCGGAGCTCTACCAGCAACATGAAGTGAATAGTATGCAGATACGTTATATAGCTCGTAGACTTCCTACTCAGAGCATCAATTACCACTTTAGCTTTCCTTGGGTGGTACTCAATGGTGCAGTTGTAATCCTTGATTAGCAGTAACCACTTCCTCTGTCTCAGATTCAAGTGCTTCTAAGTAAAGAAATACTTTAAACTCTCATGGTCGATGAAGATCTTGTACATCTCTCCGTAGAGGTAATGCCTCTAAATCTTCAATGCATGCACCACCGCTACCAGCTCCAAGTCATAGATAGGGTAGTACAACTCATAGGTTTTAACTGCCCAGAAGCATACACTATCTGACAGGACCTTCCCCGTAATCCTCCTCGATTAGCTAGGGAGGACTTGCTCTCATCTGACACGACCTTGTAAAATGACCATATTGCCCTCGGGATTAAATAAACATCCTAACGTCAGACCATGGATACTAACACATACTAACTAGAATAATCAGAGTACGCACTCACCGTGATGCCACAGCCTTCACACAGTCTGCGTCCGCGATAAACCTTGAGGGTGTCAAAACTAATAAAAAGTGTGAATGGACAAAAACAAAGGTTTGGAAAAAACCAGTTTTCGAAGTCAATCACTAAACCCTCTGTTTAAGAAAGCTATGTATGCATCAAATTTACAAATAAAACTTCAATTTTGAAATACGCGTAATACCCAGAAGAACAGTAACTACCAGTCACGTCATTGTATCGACATAGACATGATAACAACAGTACATAAACATGCCAGTCATGTAGAACCAGCTATACTGAACACCAACATACCGAATCACCCAATCACATCAACTGAACCATCCTTGATAACTGTAAATTGAATCGTCATATCAATGTGCACTATCGGTAGGCTAATATCACTCGGGAAGTACGGAGCCCAGCTCGACGTCCGAGTGTGGACTAGCTCAAAAATTACGGAGCCCAGCTCGACGTCTGAGTCACTGTCCTAGTCTCAGGATTTACGGAGCCCCAAACTTGACATTTGAGACAAGTCTCGGGAATGACGGAGCCCCAAGCTTGACGTCCAAGACTATCCATCACAATCTAGCATCATCATAATCATATCACATCATAATAAACGTCACAATGGTTACACGTACCGAGAAACCAAATATCCATATCAACATCACAATCCAAACCACACACCAACATCATTGGCCTAAGCCCAAAATTGTAACTCAACCAAGCCTCATAAAACGTGCAACAACATAATAATAAAATACTCACAAAATTATCTAAAACCATATAATAATTCCAATCACCCGAATATCATTAACGACACAACAAAATATATTTAAAAAACATGAATATGCATGCCTAAGGTTTACGAAAAACAAAGTCCATTCCCACATATCGTCGCTTGCTCAAAACATGAGCCGTAAGACAATCTGAAGTCTCCGGGATGTCCGGGCCTATCAAAGTCATACTCGAGGGTCACTAACAATCAATATCACTCCATCCAATTCACCCTCATAAACCAGAAATCGAAAACGCATCCCAAACACGTTTTCCAATGAGAAATACCTCCAAAACATCAACCAAACGATCTCCAATCCACTTGAAATCACCACCATTGGATTCAGGACGTCGAAACCTTTCAAACAAGATTGGGTTGACCTCAAAATTCGTGCCCACGTACCCACACGTTTCGATCAAAGTTTGGTCAATGGTGACGTCACCTGCTAATGTCAGCCTGACAACCTAACATCTGACAACTTCTGATAGCCTACCATGTGGCACCCCTAGTTGGTGCCACGTGTCACCACTTGACACATCCACGTGTATGCGGACTCCACGCCTGACGTGAGCATCTACCATGTCAACACTAATAGGTCCTGACAAGTAGCCATGTGGCCTGACATGATGACGTCACCTACTGACGTCATCATCGTTTACCTCTCGCTGGGTCGACCCGCTACTCTGTAACGGGTCATTCGATCCACAAGCTTGACCTGGTTCGTTCTCCACCATTTATCAACCAAAATCCACTATCCTTTCACCATTCTAATCGTCATCTACCCAGAAAACGATCCAAGACCCCAAAACTGTAAAAACATACCTAAAATTTCCTAGTCATGTTTGATTCTTCACGGTCAAGCTTCGAGCTTCCTCCCAGGCTTGTTCCAGTTACCGTTTCTTTCCTTTTTCATTCCTTTACTCCTGTATGAACTCAAAGAACATGATGGAGGCCTCAGGTTAGAGTTTCAATATCCAAGAACCAAAACCCAAAATCCAACCAAAATGAGGTCACAGGTTTTTACTTAGTTCTCGATTTTCAGGCAGCCACCGTGGCTTAGCCGTCGTCCACCATCTCTCTCAATCTCTCAGGCTCACAATGGGCTCTTCATAGTAGAAGAAAAGAAGAAGATGGGGGAATGAGGTGGGGTGTGGGTTTCAGCCGTGTATGTGTGTTTGAAAAGAGAGTGTGATGAATTTGATAAAAGGTAAGAGCCATGGGGTGAGTGACACTTGTCACTCATCCTATGGTTTCCAAACAAATATTTTGGGTCCCACAAACAAACATACATCAAGCCATGTTTCTAGTAAAAATTGCACGAAAAAGTCTAATTAAACAGTCTTTGACCCCTAGAATCACTATACGACGTCCAAACGCAACATGGTGCTTGTCTACATATTTGAAATCTATCGATCTACGTAATGGAATTTGATCCCGTGTAAATAACTATATGGGTCAAAAGTCAACATTTTTCCCCTTCTAGGGGTAAAATTGTCGTTTCACCACAAATCGTTCTATAATACTTGATTAAATCCCATTAATCTCCTTATAATCTTGTGATTATGGGGCAGGTTGTTACACTATCACTCTCCCATGCTGCATCAAAACACAACTCAATCCCTATAAGGATGCATCAGTGTAAACCTCTGACTCCCTACTCTCACCAAGAAGGTTTAGTACCAAAGTATAAGTCAACTGCCTTTTTATCTCCAAAAAGCTATGTTCACAGTCTTTGTCTGAAACAAAATTAACTCCATTTCTAGTTAACCAAGACAACAGAGCAACTATCGTAGAAAATCCCCCTACGAACCATCGGTAATAGCCAGCTAGTCCCAAAAAGCTCCTAATCTCAAAGACAATCTTCGGCTATTCCCAATTTACCACTGCTTCCCCTCAGTAGATATGATATGATCAAGAAAAACCAACACTAGTCAACCAAAACTCGCGCTTCCTGAGCTTGGCGTACGGTTGTCTCTTCCTTGTGCACTCAAAACCAATCTCAAGTGTTTCTCATGCGCATTTGCACTCTTTGAGTACATCAAGATATCATCGATGAACAAAACTACAAATCAGTTCAAATACCACTAGAAAACCTTGTTCATCAAGTTTATGAATGTTGCCGATGCATTTGTCCGCCCAAAATGCATAACCAAAAATTCCGAGTGACCATTCCGAGTCCGAAAGGCGGTCTTAAGAATGTCCTCTTCCTTAATCCTCAACTGATGATAGCCTAACTTCAGATCAATCTATGAAAAGTAGTTGGCCCTTTTTAGTTGGTCAAAAAAATCATCAATACGTAGAAAAAGATACTTATTCCACACCTTTACCTTGCTCAACTATCAACAACCAATAAGCATGTAACGACCCGCCCCTAATTTTAAGATTTAATTAGGGATTAATGACGGATTAGCCTCGCTAATCGGGGACTAATCAGGGACTAATCGGGAATTAGCCGAAGATTAACGGACGTTCAGGGAGAAATTACGATTTTGCCACTAGATGAGGGTAAAAAGTTAACTTTCGACCCAGGAGGTCCAATGGCCGAGGGCCGAGGACCGTTACGTATATCGAGACGATACGAATCCGTAGACAGACAACACGTCAAATTCAGACATTCGACGGAGAAGTTACGGTTCATGGAAGTTCGGACGCACTATTACATATTTTTCGAGACGGAAGCCATTTGGTAGCAAGTGGGGCCCAGATTTTTGGACAGGCCCAATGGATGAGTGACAAGTGTCACCCATCCATTGTCCAGCCTAAACAACTCATGCATATCCCTTCCCTTTTTTCTTGTTCGACCATTTCCCCAACCAAAACCCGATCACCCTTTGACACCCAATCCAAAACCCTCCCCCTATGATCATGTTTGTGAGGCCCAGAGAGTGACGTGAGGATGCTATGATGGTGGTGGCTGGCCAGGACAGCGGAGGTAAATAGAGCACGGTAAGCCCGATTGTACCCTTTTCCTTTTATTTTTGATTTGTGACATTGGGGACGGTTTTAATCAATTAGAATGAGTTTAATAGGTTGTTAGGAAGGTATTAGGGTGATTTTGGTGGTGGTTAGTGGCTGAGGAAGCCCTGGGGAAGAACTGGGACATTGGACCGTGAGGAAGAAAATTGGACCGTTGGGTTTTACGGAGTTTTTGGTTGTTTTGATTGCACAAATAGGTTTCTATGATCAAAATAGGAAGTTTAGGATTGATTAGGAAGAAAAATGATGAAGATTGAACGATTCAGGGGACTGGACCGGCCACGCCGGTCCAATTGGGCCGGATTTGCAGAGAAAACCGAATCGATCAGTCGGACCGGTCGACTGGAGCTTGAAGATGACCACTGAGCAGTGGCACGTGAGGCCCACGCGCAGGGCCAGCCAACGGCGCGTGATGGGGAGTTTGGGGAAACTTCCAATATGTAATTTCATCTATTCGATGTAACGAACATTTTGGGACTGGTTTCGAGTCGATCAGACAGCATCTCGATATAGTTCGGGTAGTCCGAAGGTTTTGGAGCACGTTTAAAAATAGTTAAAAATCCTGAAAAATTAGGGGTCTTTAGTGAGAGGTTAAGTATTTAGTAACCCTCTAAAGTGATTTGGACAGGTTTAGGAACCCCGGAGACGACGTTTGACCCAGGAAAGCGTACGACACGCGTATCGAGGTGGCAGCTCGGACGGTCTGTGAGTGAACTTTCTTTTATGAATCGATGCATGCATAAATGTTTTATAAATGTTTTAATATATGTTTTGTGATGCCTTGCGTGCATTTTTGTGTGTGTTTACGTATTGGCACGTATTTCGAGGTTTTCGAGTTTTATTCGTGCTTATACGCGCTTTTGCTTTCGGTTTTAATGAAAGGGTTTTGAAAAGGTAAAATAGGGCATGAGGACCCATTTGGTTTTTGTTTCGATTTGGGAATGTGGCCCTATTAATGACCTACGGGTCTGAGTCGTGGTCGCGACGGGTGCTGTGTGCACGGCAACGAACCACGTGATGCTCGCCTCCAGACTGGGGATGGGTTCCCTCCGAAGAGGTCACGATGCACATTCCGTGGTCGAGTAGCCACTGAAGGCTCGACTTCGGAGTGCTGACAGTATAGGAGAGCGATCGGCGACATGTGCACCATGTCCTAGAGATGGTGACAGCAGTGATCTGTTCACGGTGACATACCAGGATTGAGAGCGATCCTGGACTGATGGTTGCACGCATCGCTATGATCAGAATTGTGACTGACCCTGAGGTATCAAGCTTGATGCCCAAGTGATTGTGAGTTCGGGCTAAAGGCCCAGTTGAGTCATGAGTTCGGGCTTGAGCCCTAGTTGACTTGTAGTATCGAGCTTGAGTCCCATTTGTGGTTTTCCATACTAGTATGCATATACCCTCCTTTCTGAGTGTATTGTTCTCTTCCAGACATCGTTGATCATGTAATGTCACGATCCACTGCCTAGAATGAGTGACTCCAAGAGGGAGCACATTCTAGGAGTGAGAGATATGGTATAGTCTCGGACTGGGTCCGTAGACCGTCCTCCAGATGTCGTAGATCCTGGATTTTGGGCGATTCCTCCCAGATGTCGTAGATCCTGGGGGTAGACTCGGAGTGAGACACTAAGTAGTGTGCACACTTAGAGATTTATTGTGACGGGTTATTTATTAGGCACATGAGGTACCGAGGATGGGTTATATATATATATATATATATATATATGTTTCGCTGATTTTTCACTCAGATGGTTTTGGGCTGAGACCCACGTGTATTGGTTTTGGGCTGAGGCCCACGTGTATTGGTTTTGGGCTGAGACCCACGTGTGTCGGATTTGGGCCGAGTTCCCATTTGATTTGGTTCGGCCGAGGTCCCAAGTACTTTGATTGGACTACATTTGAGACTGGTTTTTGAATGCATGCATATGTTTTTCCGTGAAGGGCATAAATATATTTTTATGAAAATGATTTTATAAAATATTTGTTTTGTCCACTCACAGTTTTTCTGTTTTGAATGCCTTTCAGGTTGATCGCTGATACGAGCTGTAGCAGAAACGAGACATCACAGTCCTCCTCCAGATCCTGGCGCTCTCCGATAGTCCCGGTTGGGCTAAGGACGAAATTATCCTTGGTCTGGCACTTCGTGTCAAACGGGAGCAGGTGCGTCCCACGTTAATCCCTGGGGATTTGGGATGGGTCCTGTCAAGTTGGTATCAGAGCAGGTTGGCTCATATGATACCCATGGTACTCTGATACCAGTTGGTATCAGAGCAGGTTGGCTCATGTGATACTCATGGTACTCTGATACCAGTTGGTATCAGAACAGGTTTTGCTCTTAGAGTTCGCGCAGGTCGAAGATGTGATGTCTCTGCAGTCATAACAGCTCATCATCAACCTGATAGTTAGTTGAATTGAATCCTAAACCTTAGTTGGATTCTGCTTCGCAGTCCCAAATTACCGGGATTAATTAAGGATTAATGACGGATTAGTGAGACTAATCGGGAATTAAACAAGGATTAACGAATGTTCAGGGCGAAATTATGATTTTGCCCCTAAACGAGGGTAAAAAGTTAACTTATGACCTTGGAGGTCCGATGGCCGAGGGCTGAGGGCAGAGGACCGTTACGTAGATCGCGACGATACGAATCCGTAAACAGGCGGTACGTTGAAATCGGACGTTCGACGGAGAAGTTACGGTTCACGGAAGTTCGAACGTATTATTGCACGTTTTACGAGGCGAGGAACTTTTGGCAGCAAGTGGGGCCCAGCTTTTTGGACAGGTCCAATGGATGAGTAAAAAGTGTCACCCATCCATTGCCCAGCCCAAATAATTCATGCATATCTTCCCCTTTTCATTGTGTTCGACCATTTCCACCAAACCGATCCATCCTTCAACCCCAATCCAAACCCTTAACCCATATGATCATATGTGAGGCCCAAAGAGTGAGAGGAGGGCTGGAGGATGATGGTGGCTGGCCTGGACGGCGGAGAAGAAACCATGCAAGGTACTCGGTTTTGCAAATTTCTTTCCATTTTCGATTTGTGACATTATGGGCCATTTTGAGTGATCATAAGGATTTAGTTAGGTTTCTAAGGAAGTTTTAAGAAGGTTTTGGGGATGGTTTGAGGAAGCCCTGGGGAGTTTTTGGAATTGTTGAACCGTGAGGGACAAATCGGGTTCATGGATTTTAGGAGGTTTTAGGTTGTTTTAATTCCATATTTAGATTCATAGGGTCGAATTAGGAGGAATAGGATCGATTAGGATGAAAAATGACGAAGATTAGATGGTCTAGGAGCCTGGACCAGTCATGCCAGTCCAGTTGGACCGGATTTGCAGAAGAAAACCAGACCGGTTGGTCGGACTGGTCGGCCGAAGGTAGGAGATGACCATGTGCAGTGGCGCTTGAGGCCCATGCGTAGGGCCATCCAGTGGCGCGTGACGGTACGTGGTGATGATTTTAGGCAAGCTTCCAACATGTGAAATCATCTATTCGATGTAACGAACATTTTGGGACTGGTTTCGAGTCGATCATACATCGTCTCGATATAGTTCGGGTAGTCCGAAGGTTTCAGTGCGCGTTTAAAAATAGCTAAAAATCCCGTAAAATTAGGGGGCTTTAGTGAGGGGTTAAATAAGTAGTTAGTAACCCTTTAAATAGATTTGGACAGGTTTGGGAAACACGGAGATGACGATTGACCCGAGAAGGCGTACGACGCGTGTATCGAGGCGGTAGAGCGGACGGTCTGTGAGTGGACTTTCTTTTTGAAATCGATGCATGCATAAATATTTTATAAGTACTTTAATATATGTTTTGTGATGCCATGAGTGCATTTTGTGTGTGTTTGTTTACGTATGGACACGTACTTCCAGATTTTCAGTTTTATACGCGTTTATGCTTTCGATTTTAATGAAATGGTTTTGAAAAGGTAAAACCAGGCATGAGACCCATTTGGATTTGTTTTGATTCGGGCATGTGGCTTTATTGATGACCCATAGGTCTGAGTCGTGGTCGCGACGAGTGCTGTGTGCTCGGCGACGGACGACGTGACGCTCGCCTCCGGACTGGGGATGTGTTCCTTCTGGAGAGGTCACGATGCACATCCCGTTGTCGAGAAGCCACTGGAGGCTCGACTTCGAAGTGCTAACGATATCGGAGATCGATCGGCGACGTGTGCACTATGGTCTCGAGATGGTCGCGGAAGTGATGTGTTCACGACGACATATTAGGATTGAGAGCGGTCCTTGATTGATGGTTTCACGCATCGCTATGATCGGAATCGTGACTGACCTTGAGATATCGGGCTTGATGCCCCGTTGATTTATGAGTTCGGGCTTGATGCCCAGTTCATTGTGAAATCGGGCTAGAGGCCCTATTAAGTCCTATGTTCAAGCTGGAGGGCCTGTTGACGTGTGTTATCGGGCATGATTCCCCTTTATGGTTTTCTTATACTAGTATGTATATACCCTCCTTATGAGCGTATTGATTGGTCTCCTCCAGTCCTCGATCTGGAGAGTCACGATCCACTACCCTGGATGGGTATCCCCATAGGGATCCCATTCCAGGAGTGGAAGATATGATGTGGTTCTAGACTAGATCCGAAGATAGAGCCTCCCAGATGGAGAATTCCTGGGAGAAGACTCGGAGTGAGACCCAGACTAGTATGCATACTTATATATATATATATATAATCGTGACATATATCAGGGATTTGTTCCATAGGGGATGTGTGCCCCGAGTTGACATCCGAGGATGTCTAGGTTGGGTTATATATGTATCTATGTATATGTGTATGAGATTTCACAGAGGTGATTTTGGGCTGAGACCCATATGAGCTGGATTTGGGACGAGTTCCCACTTGATTTGGATTTCGGGCCAAGGCCCAGTGTTCTATGTCTGAGAAATGGTTTTCGAATGCATACATATGTTTTTAATGAAGGGCATAAAGTCTTTTCGATGAAATGTTTTTATAAAATATTTGTTTTGTCCACTCACAGTTTTCGTGTTTTGAATGCTCTTCAGGTTGATCACCGATGCGGGCTGTAGCAGAGACGAGACATCACAGTCCTCCTTCAGATCTTGGCGCTCTCTGATAGTCCCGGTTGGACTAAGGACGGAATTTTCTTGGTCTGACACTTCGTGTCAGACGGGAGCAGGCGCGTCCCACGTTAATCCTTGGTGATTTGGGACGGGTCCTATCACGATGGTTTAAGGATTCGATTGGCATAGGATGCCGCGTTTTTCGAGAGGTTGAACCCCGAGAAGATCGATGTGTTTGTGGAGTTAACGACTTAAGACCATGGCGTTACTAAAGGTAGGATCCAATGGACCAGTAGTCCCAGGATGACGACCCGAGAGTCAGGACTGTTGAGTAGTCATGACGACATGGAACAGAGCATAGTGGAATCCGTGGAAGTCGAACGTTGGGATTGTCCACGATAGAACTGCAAGGCTCGGAAATTGTGCGGCAGGGAGCAGTTGAGGTCATGGAGAAACTAGTGGACGACCTAGGTTGAGCCTAGTTGAGACTTTTTGGGATAGGGATGTTGACCTTATTTGGCATGAGATGCCATGTTTAGAGGTGTCGAATCCTAGAGGGATGTCGACAGACAGAGGATGCCCAGAATAGTTGAGTGTGACGTGGTAGGATGCGATTGCGACACGGGGTGCTTGTGCAGTGTTAGGCACAGATTTTGGCCGAGTTCTTGTGAAGATCAACAGTTCCTAGCCGTAGAGTTGCAAGAGGGTGAGAACCGTAGAGTTATGAAGGGACAAGATCCTCAGATTGTGGTTACTGGTAGTTGGAACAACAGTATAGGAGGACGACGACTCTTCGGAGTCAAGCTCGTTGGATCGGTCGAGATAGACGTGCTGTAGTGAGCACACGAGTTACGATAACCCTAGTTAGCGATTGATTGGACGAGTGACCAGGAGAGCGGTACTTATGAATCAGGTTCTGAGGTGGACCGATCGACGGACGTTGTGCAGTTGGTGTCGGCGGTAAGTCGACTGCGTAGTTTCGGAGTCTCGGTGGTATTGTGTGTGGGTTGTGTCCGCCGGGGCTCGCGGCAGGAACCATCATCGAGACTGGATTTGATTTTGGTGGTTGTTGAGACGTGGGGGAATGTTCATTCCGTTGTGGATTGTCGGAATGGTCATACCTGGAGTCGTGGGGTATGAGGGAGGCAGAGCCCTTCCGACCCGAGCGGAGATAAGTGATGATTGCTCGGTTTGAGCAGAGTTTTAGGAATGATTTGATTCGCACTCCGTGTGGCGGTGATGCGATGACGATAACGAGAAAAGACGACGAGCCACGAACTGAGGGTAGCTCAGTTATGATGTGCTCAAGGTAAGGTTCTACCACTACACGACGAGAAGGATTCATCGGCTAGTGTAGATTTGTCTTGGGAATCGTGTGGGAGATGGTTTGGTTAACCGTACCTCTTGAGTTTGGGTACGCTGGTTTGAGGAGAAATCTGATGTTGAGAAATAGAATGGATCACTACAGTAGTTATCGATAGTTGTCGTTGGTTGGAAGGAATGGACAACGCGAGTACTGTCGTGGGGATTAATGACCGGAGGATCGGATTTGGCAGTACGCAGAGAGTTGACTGCATATCACAGCAGGAGCATGTTGTGACTCTTTGATCGAGCGGTACATCGGATTAGGATGAATTGACATCATTTTGGATGTGCATAAACGATCATAAACGGATAGGCGATCTGGATCGTTTGCGGACATATATATGATGTTCGAGTGAGTTGAGGGCTTAGTTTGTGACCGAGTTGGTAGACGAGTTGGTAGACGTGCCCTAGAGTTGTGGCCGTGCGAGTTCAGTGGGCACTGAGTGGGACAGATATGATTCCAAGTGGCTCGGTGTGAAGTATGGCCTATACCTGAATTGGTGACAGGTACCCTAAGTCGAGGTGGACGGACGCCACGAGTGTTAGTTTCCAGAATTTGCTCCCATAAGGATTGGGACATGCGAATTAGGTTACCGACGTGAACGGTGATGGAAGAAGCCGAAGAGAATCAATGGAAGTGTTTACTCCTGAAGGGAAGGATTAAGCATTACAAAAATTATCATAGAATACTCTTAGTCGGGGAAGAAGGACTTCTAGCTCAGGAATTGAAACAGTTGAGCATGCTTCCAATATGGTTGCAACTACTCTCGACTTAGATGCCGGTGAAGGAGACTTCTCATTTTCTGCTCTTTAGCAGATAGTGTTGGGTGCTGGAGGATGACATAAGATGAACTTTGATGTCATCATCATCAACTTTCCTCATGTGGATCGATGAGGAAGGAGACGACAACCAAGGCTTCAAAGAGGGTGTAAGAACCGAACACCTAGGTTGTGGGTCAAATTTGAGTGACTTGGAGACCAGATGATTTGTAGTGTCACATCTGGTTATGTGACAAGTGAGTACCCAAGACGAGACAGATCGAGTAGTGTGAGGATGATCCAGATGACAGAAGTGATTGTGACGACCGTGAGGCATTTAGACCGAGGTCTGGTCGTCATTGGAGTAAATTGCCTTGCTGATTATGCTAAGCTAGAAGCAGAGGAGAATCGTATTGTGAGACTAATGAAGGATCCCTTAGCATAGTTGGTGAGATGACAAGACAGAGATTGGGTATAGGGATACATAGGAAACGAGGACGATACGTGGGTATCAATCAGGAAGAGATGAATAGCCGATGCTCAAGTTGGATTTGAGAATAGAGATTGTATTGGATTAAGGGCTGGCTCGTGAAGAACGTCTGGGTGACGGACTACAGTCGGAGTGAGGAAATGATGGACCATTGATAGAAGTCGAAAGAGTAGTAAATCGATGAGTACTATGATCGGATGTGTTCTGACATATTTGTGTACTGACTGGACATTGAATGTTGTGTGCTTGAGCAGAGTTGACAGAGAGGGTTCGGAGATTTGGTGAGCCGAGAGCTCAAGGCCGTTCGGGCCAGAGGAACCCTAATGTATGTGTGTGTTTTCTGCCTAGCCAAGTATTGGATTGGATTCCGTATATACCCCGGATGGGTGAGACGTCGATTGTTTGTCGACAGCAAGAGTAGTACGACAGTTGAGAATCGAGGTGACTCTAGTTGTCAGCGAAAATCGCCAAGTGATGTGAGATATGAGGACTCGAGAGCGAGTTGAGATCAAAGTGCACAACGAAAGCGCAGTGGAGCAGAGCGTTACCAGCTAGTCACAATCACAATCGTGGACTTAGGGAGTATTAGAAGAGAATGGTATTCCTTTGAACAGCGAATTACAGTGGCGAACTGGCTAGTGACAGAGGTTGAGTTTCGCTCAGTGGGAGCAGTAAGGATAGTTGTCGAGTAGACTGACAGCTGACTTTGGATGACGGATGTAACGACCCGTCCCGAATTCCTAGATTAGATTAGTGACTAATCACAATTAATGAGGCTAATCCGTGATTAGTTGGGTGAAATCGGACGAACGATACAAAATGATCGTTTTACCCTTAACGTGGGTAAAACGTTGACTTTTCGTTTGGGCGGTCAAATGGACTTTGACAGATGACCGTGACGTAGTTTGTGACGTCACGAGTTCATAGACAGGTGGCACGTTCAATTCCGACATTCGAATGAGAAGTTATGACGTTCGGAAGTTTAGGGGCATTTTGGTAATTATGGTTAAAAGGAGTAAATAGTTGACTTTTTGACCGGGAGGTCCGATGGCTGAAGACGGTTACGTAGATCGGGACGATACGAATCCATAAACAGGCGGCACGCTGAAATCGGACTTCGAACGGGGAAGTTATAGGTCACGGAAGTTCGATTTCACTATGCACGTACTTCGAGACGGGGATGATTTGGTAAAATCTGATTGGGCTAGATATTTTAGGTGGGTCCCATGGATGAGTGACAAGTGTCACTCATCCCATTGGTCCAAACCCCTAAATTGTGGATCTAAGTTAATTAAATATTATTATTTTAATTATTTTATAATTAACCTTTTTATCACATAATCGTAGCCATCCATCTAACATAATCTCTCAAATCCTAGCCATCCATTTAATCATCTCTCTCACCCCATCAGATATCACCATTCCTTCTTTGTTCTTCCTAAAACCCAAAACCCATTTTATTTCCCTCCATACAAACCCACAAACACCACCCGGTTTTCTCACCACCATAATCATTATGTGCGTCGTGTGTGAGCGTGAGAGAGTGTGAGGATGAGGTTAATGACAAGGACAACGGCTGGGGACGACAGAGGACACGGCGGAAGAGCTCGAACCGTGAGGTGAAAATATTTAAAAATCCAAGTTTTGTTTTTGTTAGGTTTTAATTGAAACTAATGATTGGGTTGTGTTTCTGGGGAACCTAGGAGAGGAATGGGATCGCTTTTGAAGGTTAGAACGGCCGGAAATGGCCGTGAACGGCAGAGGAAAATCCGGCCGCCATGAACGACGGATGAAGGTACGGGTTTTATGGTTTTTGCTCCGTTTTAGGTGTCTAAAATGATAGGAATGGGATTAGGAACATTTAGAAATAAAAAAGGAACGAAATGGATAAAAAATGGACGGGATTGGACCGTGAACCGGCCACGTCGGTCCAGACCGGTTCGAACCAGGCGGACCAGGTTCGTCGGGAGTTTGAAGACGACTGTAGCACCGCGAGTGGGCTTCACGCGCAGCCGCTTGCGGCGACGTGTGTGGGCGCGTGGTGGGTCCGATGGGGAAACTTCCAACACATGAAACACTCTATTCGATGTAACGAACATTTTGGGACTGGTTTCGTGTCAATCGGACACCGTCTCGATATGTTCGGGGCATCGAAAGGTTTCGGATCGGGATTAAAAATAGTTAAAAATACCAGAAAATTACGGGGCTTTGATGGGAGGTTAATTAAGTAGTTAGTAACCTTCTAATACGATTTGGACAGGTTCGGGAGTCCCGATGATGGTGATTGGCTCGGGAGAGCCGTATGGCACGCAAATCGAGGCGGCAGCTCGGACGGTCTGTGAGTGGACCTTATTTTCTAAATTGGTGCATTCATAAATATTTATTATATGTTTTAAATACTTGTTTGTGATGCCATGAGTGCATTTGGATGTGTGGTTACGTATAGGCACATATTTCGAGATTTTGGCCCTATACGGTGCCTATACGGGTTTGTATGTCTTTATTGGTCTAAATGAAATGGTTTTGGATTTCAAATGGATAAACTCGGGTATGAGACCCATTTGGTTTTGTCTCGGGCATATGACGCTATTTACGACCTTCGGGTCTAAATCGTGGTCGCGACGGGTGCTATGTGCACGGCGATCGACGATACGACGCTCGCCTCCGGTTTGGGATGTGTTCCTTCCGGAGAGGTCACGATGCACGATTCATGGTCGGGCAGCCTGGGGAGGCTCGACTTCGGAGTGCTGACGGTTCAGGATATCGATCGGTGGTGAGTGCACCATGATCTTGTGGTGGTCGCGTCGGTTGATACGTTCACGGCGACAAACCAGGATTGAGGGCGGTCCTGGACGGATGGTTGCACACAACACTATGATCGGAGTCGTGACTGACCCTTAAATATCGGGCACGGTGCCCAGTTGAGTCATATGTTCGGGCACGAGACCCAGTTACTTTACGGTTTATGATTTCGGGTCAGGGACCCTACGTGGATTTCCAAGTTCATGACGGTTTATGGGAACCGGCATGAACTCTGGAAAGGTCATTGTGGTTCATGACGGTTTATGGGAACCGGCATGAACCTTTGTCAGGTCATTCTGGTTCATGACGGTTTATGGGAACCGGCATGAACCCTGGTTAATGGATGTTATGGATCATGATGGTTCAAGGAAACCGGGCATGAATGTTTATGTTATGTATATATATGTATTCGTATACCTTCCTTTACTTCTATTATCTCCTCTGGGGAGGGTCGTTGGCCTAGGTGGACCCCAGAGTAGTCACGGAGCACTGACTGAGTGGGAGCCGCCCCAGTTGGGTTCCTTACTCTCAGGAAGGCTATGATTACTATTACCTCGGGTAGGGTCAGTGGTCTGCGGACATTGATCTTGACTTTGAGAAGACTCGGATTGAGACCTGGGTAGCACGCGCGTAGCTTTTGAAACCGTGACAAGATTGGTTGTGTGAATTATATGTATATATGATGTATGCTATATGAGATATATGATATGATGTATGATGTGCGTTTACACAGGTTTTGGGCAGTGGCCCGTATGGTCATTTTCATTATGGTTCTTTTAACCTTGGTTTTGGGCTTAGTCCCACATATGGTTCTTTCGGTTAAATGGTTTTCGAATGCATGCATGCTTTTTAGTGAAGGGTACAAATGTCTTCAGTTAAAATGTGTTTATAAACTCTTGTTTTGTCCACTCACAGCTTTTAATGTTTTGATTGCCCTTCAGGTTGACATCGGATGTGGACTGTAGCAGAGACCGAGATATCACATACCTCCTCCGGATCCTAGCGTACTCTAATAGCCCGGGAGGGCAAAGGACGGAAATATCCCTTGTCTGACACTTCGTGTCAGACGGGAGTAGGGACATCACGCGTTAATCCCGAGGGGATTGGGATGGGTCCTGTCATCGGATGAGAAGAACAATCAGACTGAAAAGTTGACGTGATGGCAGATTGGAGAGGATAACCTTAGTGAGAGTACGTATTGTAACCTACTGGGTGTGGGTTGGAACGTGTCAGGAAGTTATACTATAAGGATCTAAAATCAACTTAGTATAACTGACCTATCAGAGTGAGCGACGAGGCATCGACACTGCCTTGAGTGAGACTTACGAGCCGAAGTATGGCTTCGAGAGAGTTGACTTGGCGCTTTGGAATCTCTGGTGATAGGCAAGACCAACGAGTACGACCGTTAGGTCAGACGTGTATGGTTACACGAGTACCGAGTCGTGAGACATGGTTGGATTTCCACAGTTGGTTGTGGAATTGGGTCAATTTGAATTTCGAGGACCAAATTCCTAAAGAGGTGAAGTTTGTAACGACCCGCCCCTAATTTTAAGGATTAATTAGGGATTAATGACTGATTAGCCTCGCTAATCAAGGACTAATCGGTAATTAGCCGAGGATTAACGAACATTCAGGGTGAAATTACGACTTTACCCCTAGACGAGGGTAAAAAGTTGAACTTTTAACCCAGAAGTTTCAATTGCCGAGGGATAAGGACCGTTACGTAGATCAAGACGATGTGAATCTGTAGACAAGCGAGACGTCAAATTCGGACATTCGACAGAGAAGTTACGGTTCACGAAAGTTTGAACTCACTATTGCATGTTTTTCGAGACGGAAGCCATTTGCCAACAAGTGGGGCCCAGATTTTTGGACAGGCCCAATGGATGAGTGAAAAGTGTCACCCATCCATTGCTCAGCCCAAAAAACTCATGCATATCCCTTCCCTTTTTTCTTGTTCGACCATTTCCCCAACCAAAACCAGATCACCCTTTGACACACAATCCAAAACCCTTCCCCCTATGATCTTGTTAGTGAGGCCCAGAGAGTGAGGTGAGGATGTTGTGATGGTGGTGGCTGGCTAGAACGGCGCCGCCGTGGACGACGGGGGTAAACAGAGCATGGTAAGCCCGGTTGTACCGTTTTCCTTTTATTTTTGATTTGTGACGTTGGGGATGGTTTTAATCGATTAGAATGAGTTTAATAGGTTGTTAGGAAGGTATTAGGGTGATTTTGGTGGTAGTTAGTGGCTGAGGAAGCCCTGGGGAAGAACTAGGATGTTGGACCGTGAGGAAGAAAATTGGACCGTTGGGTTTTACGGAGTTTTTGGTTGTTTTGATTACACAAATAGGTTTCTATGATCAAAATAGGAAGTTTAGGATTGATTAAGAAGAAAAAGGATGAAGATTAAACGATTTAGGGGCTTGAACCGGTCACGCTAGTCTATTTGGGCCGAATTTGCAGAGAAAACCGAACCGCAATCAGACCGGTCGGTTGTAGCTTGAAGATGACCACTGTGCAGTGGCGCTTGAGGCCCACGCGTAGGGCCATCTGGCGGAACTTGACGGAGCGTGTCAGGACCCACCCCGGTTTCACCCCGAAACCCGAGGTAAATCCCGCTCCCGTCTGACTCCCCTACACAACATCCAAGTAACACTCACGCAACTCAGTCAGACGCAGGAGTAATTAAACAAAATATCCCAACCTTATCATTTACAGAGCATAGCACTAAATTACAAGGAAAATAAAAACTGATAAAGTACACGCACACAGAAGCCTTTAAACTCTTCTAGGATCCCTCACGTCACTTCTATGCCTCGGACACTGCCTCGACGTCAAGACTCCGCGCTAGCTCCACAACTTGGAGGGCAATTTAAAACAGAAAATGTGAGTGGACCAGAAAGTACAAAAAGTTCAAAACCACTTTATATGAAAACCGAGTTTAACCCTCCGTTTTGAAACCACATGCATAACCAACAGTTATGAACACAGTTATAAAATAATCATTATAAAACATCATAAGAAACAGAAACACTATAAATATCATAAGAAACATAGCATGGGTATCAGAAACCGTATCAAATCCTCATTTCCCGATCGAACCTACTGGACCTATCCGAGTCTTTAAACTCCCGAGTCTTTAAACTCAATCCAGGCCTTAATCATATCCGAGTCTTTAAACTCCCGAGTCTTTACAATCAATCCGGGTCTTTAAACCCAATCCGGCCGGTCCCCCGTCACATATATCCGGGTCTTTAAACCCATATCCAGATCCAGCAAATCCAATCCCAAAACCATTTCAAAACCATTTACCAAATCCTCATCCAAACCCGAATCCGAAATCACTTGTCTGAAGCCCTTCCGGCGTTCAGAACCGTCATTCCGAACCCAAATCCGGTAAAATATCCATTTTCATACCAAAACCACATGTAATCATAAATCATATTTCATAACCCATTTATCATTATCAGAAAACCTTTATAGGTGGAAATCCCCAAATGTGGCATCAAAATCCGAAAACCAGCATTTTCTCGAAAAACGTGCAAAATCCCGAAAACGTCTCGAAAAACGTGCAAACATCTCAATCACGTATAATCACGTAAAACCATCATAACATATGCGATAAACATAGTGTCTTAAGTAAAACCAACAAAAACGTATATAAAAACAGTTATGCATGATCGAGTTTAAGAAAAGGGTCCACTCACAGTACGGAGCCCTACTCGCGTCCCGAATGTCCAGCCCGTTCCTCGGCTTCCTCGGGAAATCCCGATCCTGTCAAACACCGTCAAATTATGTCACTAATACGTCTACGACACAACTACCTAATTTCCTTAAAATTCCCCGAACCAATGACTTAAAACCCGGGACCCTAAACATTCACCCTCGCGGAACTAAACTCAAACGACTTCCGATTGACCCGAAACCAACTCCATTGAACTCACCACAATTCCTAGATCAAAAGTCCTGTTGATCGCTTCTCCATACGCCGCCGCACGCGCCCCCACGCGCCGCCCAAAGTGGCTGCGCGTGGCCCTCACGCGCCAGCTACAGTACCATCGTCAACCTCCCGGACTGTTCTGAACCGGCAGCCGTGGCTTGGACCGGCGAGAGGCATTCTCCACCGTCCGGCCACCATTTCAGTCCCTTCTTTCACCAGCAGCTTCGTCCAGACACCACGAATCCAATCCCCAACTTCGTTCACCTCGACACCGTCCCTAGCCCGTCGACTGAACTCAAAACCAGACAGCCCCAAACTCCCCTGCTTCATGATCCAGCCACCCAGCTCACCTCCTTTCACGGTGGCTACCCCAAACTCATCCTAGGACTTCACTGAACCTAGACCACACCTCCAAACTCGTCGACTCACCGTTTGAAGTTTACGGCTAAACAGAGGAACAGAGACTCCACTCCAACCGAGCTCCGCCGTGAACACCCCCCGTCACGGCGACCATCCCAGTCGACACCTAGGACCTCCCTGAACATAACCCTGACCTTCAATCCCATCGACACTAAGCCTAGACTCACGACTTTCGAACTGAAATTTCACGGGAAAACAGAGCAGGAAACCTCACCTTTCGATTGCAGCTCCGCCGTGCGCACCGCCGCGTGCCACGGTATTCGTTGGGTCCCCTGCAACCTCCTACAGCTCCCCCTACCTGCCCGGACCAACTCGACTACTAACCCAAACAATCGACCACCCATCTCCCTCGGCTGCTATAGTCCTAAAGGCAAACTCTAGCTTGTGGGTTCTCTCCTTTCAATAACCTCCCCAGTCCATCTAGGAAAACTTCTAGACTCTACCCTGGAATCCAACCACCACCTAAGTACAGCACAACCAAAAGTAAAACAAGTACCTGTCTCCGTATCTGGTGTTGACTGACCCTCCTGCTGAATCATCGAAAACACCCGGGCCTGAGATCCCGACGCTCTACCACGTCCCCTCGAACTACTCGTGGCAGTGCCACCACCACAGTCTCACGGCCTCCCTGTTTCCCCAGAATTTTGCCGCACCTCCACCGTGCCGCCGTGCACGATTCCTTCACTAATTCACGACCACCAGCTCAAACACTCCTCTCTGTCACTCTCACAAACCACTCCTCACTCCCCCTTGCACAGAATCGATCACTCTCTCCCAATGCCTCACCCTCTGTTTCTGTCTGTGTCGAAGAACAAACACACTGGCACACACAGGTGCACCCCAATTAATTAGGACCGCGCACGTACAGGATTCCACCAGAATCCTCTACACACCAGCCATGTGTCACCATCCCCCATCCAAGCACTCCCACATGGCCCAATCTCAACCGTCCATTTCTTTCTTTCTGCACAAATCCCAATGTGCAGAAAGACCAATTTACCCTTCTTTTTAACTCATTTTACGGTTTCGCCACTAACGTTCTAGACCCGTATCTCACTCATCGTAAGTCCGATGCATACGTGCCGCCTGTCATCGAACTCAGGACGACGAGATCTATCTAACCATCCTAGGTCAACGTACCAAAACTCGTCCGTACAAAAAGTCAACTATTCCCCCTACTTTACCCAAATTACGGTTAAGCCCTCAACCTTCCGAACATCACAACTTCCTCCTCGGATGTCGGAATCGGGCGTGCCACCTGCCTAAGGATTCATGACGTCCTAAACTACGTCCTGGTCACTGGTCAATCCCCAATTGACCACCCGAAATAAAAGTCAACATTTCTGCCCGACCCAGGGGCAAAATCGTCATTCTAGGTTCCCGGACCCCTCGGAACCACCTAACCCTTGATTACCCTCACTAATCACACCTTAATCACTCTCATAATCCCGATTCTCGGGACGGGTTGTTACAGAGCGTGGTGGGGATTTTGGGGAAACTTCCAATATGTAATTTCATCTATTCGATGTAACAAACATTTTGAGACTGGTTTCGAGTCGATCGGACATCATCTCGATATAGTTCAGGCTGTCCGAAGGTTTCAGAGCACATTTAAAAATAGTTAAAAATTTCGAAAAATTAGGGGGCTTTAGTGAGAGGTTAATTAAATAGTTAGTAACCCTCTAAAGTGATTTGGACAGGTTTAGGAACCCCAAAGACGACGTTTAACCCGGGAAGGCGTACGAAGCGAGTATCGAGGCGGCAACTCGGACGGTCTGTGAGTGGACTTTTTTTTATGAATCGATGCATGCATAAATTTTTTATAAATGTTTTAATATATGTTTTGTGATGCCTTGCGTGCATTTTTGTGTGTGTTTACGTATTGGCACGTATTATGCGACCCATTTGGTTTTATTTTCGGTTCGGGCATATGGCCCTATTGATGACCTACGGGTCTAAGTCGTGGCTGCGACGGGTGCTATGTGCACAGCGACGGACGACATGACGCTCGCCTCTAGACTGGGGATGTTTTCTCTCTAGAGAGGTCACGATGCACGTTCCGTGGTCGAGCAGCCACTGAAGGCTCGACTTCGGAGTGCTGACGGTATAGGAGAGTGATCGGCGACGTGTGCACCCTGTCCTAGAGATGGTCACGGCAGTGATTTGTTCACGGCGACATACCAGGATTGAGAGTGGTCCTGGACTGATGGTTGCACGCATCGCTATGATTGGAATCGTGATTGACCCTAAGGTATCGGGCTTGATGCCCAGTTGATTGTAAGTTCAGGCTAGAGGCCCAGTTGAGTCATGAGTTCGGGCTTGAAGCCCAGTTGACTTGTGGTATCAGATGTGAGTCCCATTTGTGGTTTTCCATACTAGTATGTATATAACCTCCTTTATGAGTATATTGGTCTCCTCTAGACGTCGTTGATCCTGGAGTGTCACGATCCACTGCTTGGAATTAGTGACTCCAAGAGGGAGCACATTCCATGAGTGAGAGATATGGTATAGTCTCAGACTGGGTCCGTAGACCGTCCTCCAGACGTCATAGATCCTGGATTTTGGACGATTCCTCTCAGACGTTGTAGATCCTGGGGGTAGACTCGGAGTGAGACACCGAGTAGTGTGCACACTTAGAGATTTATCGAGACGGGTTATTGATTGGGCACATGAGGTGCCGTGGATGGGTTATATATATATATATATATATATATATATATATATATATATATGTTTGGACGAGTTTCACTGAGCTGGTTTTGGAATGAGACCCACGTGTATTAGTTTTGGGCTGAGACCCACGTGTGTCGAATTTGGGTTGAGTTCCCATTTGATTTGGTTGGGCTGAGGCCCCAAGTACTTTGATTGGATTTTGGGCCAAGGCCCCGTATTCTACGTTTGAAAATGGTTTTTGAATGCATGCATATGTTTTTCCGTGAAGGGCATAAATATGTTTTTATGAAAATAATTTTATAAAATATTTGTTTTGTCCACTCATAGCTTTTGTGTTTTGAATTCCCTTCAGGTTGATCGCAGATGCGAGCTGTAGCAGAGACGAGACATCACACTCCTCCTCCAGATCCTAGCGCTCTCTGATAGTCCCGGTTGGGATAAGGACGGAATTATCCCTGGTCTGACACTTCGTGTCAAACGGGAGAAGGTGCGTCCTACGTTAATCCCTGGGAATTTGGGATAGGTCCTATCAAAGCAGCCACAAAGCACTGTCTTTTTTCCTCAAAAATAACATCGGAGCTCCCCAACATGATACCCTCGGTCGAATAAAGCCCATGTCCACCAACTCTTGCAACTAAACCTAAAGTTTCCTCAAATCCACTAGTGATATCTGATACAGGGACTCACATAACTTACCAGGGTCCTTGGATACGAACTAGGCCACCTTGAAACAAGCTCAAACTCCATGGACCATGTTTCGGCTATTCGGGCTTCAGGTCCTGGAGGGTTACTCCTCCACTGTTTTCCTCCTTTCTCATTCTCATTCTCACATTGTTTCTCCTCTCTTCTTCCTCTCCTTTCCCTTTCCCTTTCCTTTTCTTCCTCATTGTTTTCTTTTCTTCCATGGCTTCACATTTTTCTTCCTTCTCGCCCATCACCCACCGAACTCCCTACACAGAAACCCACACACACACACACACATATATATATGTATATAACAAGTAGGTCGATGGGATAAAGGTGGAAAAATACTAGATCAATCTAGACACATGTCACCATCATATCACATTTCCCATATGAAATTACCAAAATACCTTTCATGCTAAAATTACCAAAGTGCCACTAGTCAATTTTGACCTGTATCAAACTCATTCGATTTCCAATTTCAGCATACTACATGTCTATAAACTCAGAATTTCAAAGCCTATATAACGATCCTCACGAAATGTCTAAAAAGTATTGAGGTTACGAGATGGGGTTTCAAAATTTATCTCCAATCTACAATATCAAACATTAGAATTTATAGTAAATATCATAATTCCAAATTCAAATATGAAATTTTGATAAAAATGAACTATGAAACCTCAATCTCATAATGTGAGAGTTCACATCAACCTTACTATAGATTAACTGAACTTAAAATGGAGAAACTTCAAAAAAAATTCTGTAACTCATAATATCAAACACTAGAGTTCATATGAACTTTATAACTCCAAAATCCAAACTTGAAAGTTGGAAAGAAAAAAAACTTTGAAACCTTAATTATTGTCAGAGTTTATATGCTTACCAGAGTTTATATGCTTACCATAGAAAAATCAAACTCAAAATGAAGAAATTCAAAATCTTCCAACCGGTAATATCAAACCCTAGAGTTCTTATGAATATTATAACTCCATAATCAAACTTGAAATTTTGAAAATAAAATTTGAACTTTTTAGCCTTAATTTCATATTGCGAGAGTTCACACACATTGAAAAATCAAACTCGAAGCGGAGTAAATTCAAAATTCCTTTTCCAACCCGTAATATCGAATGTTTAGAGTCCGTATAAATCTAACTCTGAAACCCCAACTCAAAATTTGGAAGAAAAAAAAATGAACTTCAAAACCCCAATCTCTTTAATTTTGAGAGTTCACATCAATCTTACCAAAAAAAAAAACCAAACCTCAAACAGAGAAAATTAAAATTCTTTCTCCAACTCGTAGCATCAAATGTTTGCTCCAATCATTGCTCTCCGAAAATTCAAACCACCATCATTGACAAAGCTCTAGCGAACCAATCTTTTGCCATATTATTTGTGAAGCCAGCTTTGTTGTTAATGCAATTTTGCCATACTATTTGTGAAGCCATCTTTGTTGTTAATGCAAAGGCCGCTGTTAAAGCAAAGGCCGCTGTTGTGGCTCATGAGCTTTCTCTGCTTTGGAATTTCAGGGTATTCGGCAAACATGTAATTGGAACCTCACCGTCTTTATTTTTGACACCATATGAGCAACACAAACCTCAAAACAAAGATTTTTCAAAATAATACCTCCATATATGTAATTTATAATTACAAATCTCATTCATGTCTCGCATTATATAATTTGCAAATTCTCATATACTTTCAAGTCCCTCCAATTTCTTGGACAAGGATTTTCTTTGAAATTTCCTTTTTTCTCGTAAAATAAAGTGTAATCCTGCCTCAAAAAAAATACCCAAGCCAACACGCAAGAGCTAACAAAATCCAGATTGGCAAGAAAATGAGCAAACCCTTGGGAAATATGATTCGCTGACCTCAACAAAAACAAACAGAAACCAAAACCACAAACAGAATCAACCAGTAATGATTCTGCAAGCAACCGCAATAGATTAGCAAGGGTAATCACATCGGATGATACAGACAAATTCTGTATCAAATAATCTAGAATACAGGATTAAGCATCTCAATATGCTCACCTTTTCACAATTTTTTTTCTTTTTACTTTTGCTGGTTGACAATTTCAAAATTGGACTAGCCTTGCTACTCAGACAATTCTAGGTCCCTGAAGTTGAAGAAGACTATTGGAATTACCCTTTTCTATCTTAAAGGGCCAATTTTTCTGGAGCTGGATTCAAGTATTAGCGCTTGAGCTCTCTGGAGTATGATGGAAGTTTCAGAAACATATTAACAGATCTTTTTCAGGTGTATTCTTCAGCAATCATATTTTTTCATAGAAAAGCAAGCTAGCTTCTGCAGCAAGGACATCGTCCTGTGAAACATTACGCACTTCTGAATCTGAAACAGAAAACCAACATGGAGTAGCAGCCTCAGATGGATCAACACTCACGCTTCTATAAACAGTGTAATGCCCACTTCCCGCTCTTCCAAAATGCCCCACAACAGCAACAAGACGGTACAAACAAGTATCTAAAGGAACCACTTCAGAACTCTCAGTCAACTGCACCATGTACATACATTAACATCCAACCTAGAAGTTTGTTCTTCATCAAACACAAGAACAATATTTTATTTTTTTTAAGTGAAAAACAAGTACTGGGTTTAGATGCAAAACTTGTTCGTTTATGAGGAAAATCTAAAGCCTAATGACTGAAATCAATCCATATAAAAGGATAACAGCATAGCTCAACTAACTGATCTCCTGAGGACATGTGCATGTCATCATGCATAGGTTAAGGAAACCCTGCAGTTCGGGGAAAGATAGATTCTCCAGGTAAAACTTGTGAATTTGCAGTGAAACGTGACATATCAGAAGCTAATTCTTCTGGGTAGAAACCTCCTCTTGTTAATCCATAGACATGATCTAGCTGCCTCTGCTCAGACGGAATAGTGAATTGATTGGAACAAGTACTTGGGTTTTTACTCTGTTGCTCAACTGGCCCTCTTCTCATGTTTTCTTCCCAGTTTTTAATCCCCACCCCACTTGTCGTGAATGGAAAAAGGTCCAAAACCAATGGAAAAGAAATATGGCCCTGCAATATCAATACAAAAGCCCATTACTATTACAAATATTTCAAACCAAATGCCCAAGCAAGACATATATGTGCAATATCGGGTAACATGTCTAATTATTAGAAATTGAATTACATATGCTTCAATCTAAAGACAGAAATTGGTAACATAGGACCAATTATTTTATGTTCTATAAAATAAACTTTTACCCTGAATAAATGTTCTCATGGATCTCATGAAGTACAAAAGAAAGTTCAAATACCCGAAGTTTGACTAGTTCTCCAAAAAATTGGATGGAAACACGTTTTAGATGAATGCATATAATCTGCAAGGACACAATCAAACCAATAGATACTCTTAAAGATTGAAGTGCATAACTATAATGGGCAGCTGATAAAAATAATAGAGAAACTAAGAAAATAGGTAAACCCAATTACCTAAATATGAAAGAAAATTACAAGAAAATAGGTTAGTGCCATAAGTCGTACTCGTATATAGATAAGAAGAAAACTCTGGTCTGAATTTTAGCATTCCTTTATTCTTCTCGTTTGTATTTTCACATAAGCATGTGGTTCAGTCTCAAAGCAGGATTAGTTTTAAAAACAAAATCAGATCCATTTGCACATTGCATTTTTGTAGAACTTAATCTTCGGTGGATATAAGAAAAAAATCTTTCATCAGATGTTTAAAATAAGACACGTGATTTCACATAATTTGATAACAATCAGTGCATATTCCAGTTTCCTCTTTTGTGTTGGGTCACAAATAAATGAAACTTCTTTCACTTTCTTTTAACTGTATTAAGCCGGCTCCAACAGCTTTACATATGTCTATGCCATCCCACGTTCCCTTATTCAATATTAGATGAGTTTTCCGCATTATGGGCATTATACATTTTTTGTTATTTCCACAATAGGACTTCCCCGTAACAGATCAAATAAAACCAAGTCTTCAGGAGACTATCATGTCATGTCAAACAGTTCCAAATTCCCGTCTATCCAATAGGAACTCGTCAGTCTAGTGGACACCTGTACCTCAAATCTCATGAAATAACAAAACAGTAAAAACAAACATTGGGGAACGAGCAATACTTATGTGCTTTAGAGTGCATGAAAATTTATTTGACCATGGTAGCTTATCTAGATGAAAATGTCTTCGACAGTCACAGAAATCTTGCTCGGTGCATCTCTTAATCTTTTCAATATCTTCCTGCAAAACAAGCACACGGGAGTAACAAGTATAACATGTATAGTACTCAACAGCTCTGAAATGAAGCTAGGGTAACAATGCAATGCTGCCGGATGGACAACTAGAAAAAATTAGAAAACATGCCCAACAAAGTCCTATAAAATCAGTCAGGAGATACATCCAATCACAAGTGATGTTATTTAAGTTGCCCAGTGATGCAAAGAATTTCTGGAGGAATTTAATAAGTCAAGGAGTGTTTTTAGTTTTTTTTTAATAATGAATTATAGGGTGCTATAATGCTAAAAGGCTACCCAATATTTTTTTTGTGTGTGTGTATATATATATATATATATATCAAAAGAGTCACCATGGAACACTAGAGAGGTGTGTATTGCGTAAATTGTTAAGCCTATTAAGGAGGAGGATGAGTTAACTACAGTACTACATAAAAGTGATAGGTCAATTTGTCTGCAGTAACCAACCTGGTTGAGGTGTCGTCAGTTTCTACACTACCCTATTAGGTTTCCCCTGGTTTACCTTTAGAAATCTTATGGTGTTGGAGTATCATCATTTCTTTACTTGATGAGTAAGAAAACTTTCTTTCTGTTTTACATCAAGAATGAAAATAAAAGGGAAGGAAATCTAAGATAAAGGTGTAACAAAAACCCTAAAGCTGCTGCATTCGTCATATGGTCAATGATATGGCACGGCCGAGACAATTTGGGAGGTCCTCTTTTAGGTGAAGGAAGTATGACTGCTTGACCAGTAAGGCCATCGTATTCTTAAATGGGAAAAAAGACAACCCTGTAGCAAATAAATACTTGACTGCAGCAATATGCCAACAATGGCTACAGTGGTAATTCTCAATTTGTTCAGTAACAGTGAACTGCTTCAGGAAATCCTCTATGGTGCACCAAACCATCTAACATTATACAGAAAAGAATCGGATCAGAGGAAAAAGAAAAGTTAGATGTGACATTTTAGTTCTAGAAGAAAGTAATCATAAGAACAGAACTCAAGTGATAGGCTAAACATACACAATATCAAAGAGTGAAATCTTCAGTACACATACAATTGAGGAACCACTATCAAGCAATGGTGACAGAGGCAGGCTGTGAAAAGACTCAAAATTCAATGATATCTGCAAAATAAAGGCCAGCTCTGAAAATATCCAATATGATATTCAAAATAAAAAGATAAAAACATAGCTGAATACTAGCACAGTGATAAGTGAACGTAGTATATTGTGAACAAATAACTTCATTTGTTAAAATTTCGCACCTAAAACACAGGAAGACAGCCTACTATGAAGAAAAGACCGAAAGATGCAAAATTTCAAAATAAATGAAGGAAAATTAGGCATGTAAATTTGGAGAAGTTCAAAAGAGCTGAATTTGGAAACAAAAACAGTAGCATACCTCTTACTGAAAAGAATTCCAAAGAATAAATCGGGCATATGTAAAAGCATGAGATCAAGTATCACTCAAATAAGTGTTTCAGAATAAGAAATTCATCCAGAAAATCATTTGAACCTGCGATGGACAACTTCGACAAGTTAGGATGCTACCAAGAATTCCATCAAATGGTCCAAGGTAGTGTTGCTGCCATCTTGCCTGTTCACTCTGGTTCTCTATTCTCCTTGGTGTAATAATCCTATAACTAGTAGCACAGACTTCTGCTAAAGAACATTGACTTGGAAGAAAACAATCCGAAAATTCTTCTCTTAAAGAGGTCAAAAGATGAAGAAATACTTCCGCTGCATCCTATGTGCACAAAATATCAAATATCAGAGATTCAATCTTAATTCATTAGTTATTATTCATTTGAAGGGCAGAGTGGAACCTGCTGGCTTGTTAGATCAAAATTCTGAATATAATGCGCCATGGAAAGCATCACTCTGCGCGGACATAATACCGCTCTTCCTCGATCAACTACACGCAGATCTGCAGAAAAACTATCAATTAATTTGGGAAAGTAATTATATTATTAAGACATGCAGATACGACATCATTTTATGTTTTACTGAAAGTAGCAGACTTAAATGAATTTCACACATACATTTCACTCAAACAAAACTCAAGTGACTCCAATAGGTTTGATGCTAATCTTCCACCACAGCAACCAATGCAATTGCAAGCAGAAAGCCATCAACTCGATCCTCGACTGCTGAAACCTCATATTCCTCCAGAATCTTTTGAAGAAAGAGTTTAAAGTATGAACAGCTGACCAGAGCCTGGGAAATTTTAAGATCCAAAAATCCACAAATAAATCACACAATCATTCTAATCTAAAATACTGTATTCATTATGTTTTAAAAAAAACCACACACAAACTGTATTCTTTAGGTTATTAGACATGGTTTAACCTGGTAATCTAAACTCAAATAAAGTGTCTGTGCCTGTAATGGATTCCCATCTTCAAAAACTTATCAATTCACAAACACGTGTGCACACACATATAATGTCCAGTTTCATGTTTCCAGACATTATTTAACCTGATAGTGTTGGCGTGTGATGAATTTCCATTTACAAACATAATAATGTACCTTTTATATATTCAACTATTATTTATACCGATCAGTGGTCTTGACAAAGTTTGTGAATGTGCATATAATCTATTTCTATTTGCAATCAATTTATCAGCCAACAACCGCTATCAAATACTTGTTTTCCCCTGTCTTGTGAGCAGAAAAACACGATATATGAAAACAAGGGAAACGTGTCGATACCTGTAAAATCACATTAAGACAACAATTATTTCCAAGATTTTGCAACCCAGGTACCAAGCACAGCTTCGGAGAAGCATCTTCAACCTTCGGCAGCCACTCTAAGCTGCTTAGGGTTCCCAATTTCGAGTCTTTGAGCGCTAAAACAATACCAGCAATACCCAGAAGACCAGCCATAGACATTTGAAACCCGTAAGATGAAACGAAGCTTGAACGAGAAATAGTCTCAACCCCATGTTCGAATTGCTGAATCAGAAACTTCAAAGTTACCACTTTTTCAAACTTCATTCTATCTTCAATCTTGGTACTCGGAAAGACGACCTAAGACGACCCACAGACAGCCAGTACAGAGACGGTGAACCAAAAAGCAAGAACAACAATATTGCACAACTGGAAAAGAAAATACAGACTTCTCTGCAAAATCATGTGTAGTTCCGTGCTTAGATTTTTAACAAATGGGCTTACTGTAAAACCCTGCAACAATTTGAGTGAAGCACATCGGAAACCCACTCACGTTCATCGCTCCCTCCCACTGCCACTGCCACCAATAGTGGATTGGTTTCGTTCGCTTTGACTACTGAATTCAGGATTCAACCAAATAGATACTAATTCCATGCGATTTTATGACCGAACCAAATCCAACCGTGCCGCGCTCATTCATATTAGCCGCTCCGCCGATTTGCCTTGGTTTATACTTTTTATTATTATTTTTTTTATTTGACTTCTTTTTTTTTTTGGAGAATACCTCATAAATACTATTTTAACTCAGATTACCTCATCAACTTTTCATTTCAAAATCTCCTCGTCTAATTTAATAGAATTTTTGTTAAAATAAAAAAATAAAATTGTCCAAAATTTGAATATATATGTATAAGGATTGAAATTAATTAAATTTGTGGAGCTTAATATACTACAACCCATAAATAATCCAAACAAATAAAATCAAAGAATTCTCTGCTACAACATTGAAAAGTGTTGTTGTTGGCGGTGACGATGGTAAAGTTGATGGTGATCATGAAAGATGATGCTGACGGTTTTGTATAGATCGTAGGTCGCCTGCAGGAGATCCACCAAGCACGGCATTCCCAAATCTAGACGGGCCCACAGCTTCCCTCTTTCGCTCCAATGCAGTAGGCTCACCCAAGGATGAAAATATCGATATCGACGGATATATCGCTCGCCGAATTTACGGATATCTCGCCCCAAATATCGATATCGATATCGATATCGTTTACGGTCAACAAAAATGACGGAAATTGGGTCCAAATGACGGAAATTTGGAATGAAACTTTGGCAAACACTTAAGTACCCAATAATGGTTATATAGGACTAATAAAAATTATAAAATGACTTTGATATGATAAATATATGATGAATCATATGATGGAATATAGATCTGCCGACCACTAAAGTATAAAATCTTAAAGATAAACTTAAATTAAAACATAATTTCATTGATAATATTGCATTAACAATATTGTACACATTTAACTTGATCAAAAACAAGTAGAGTGTCGACCAGCTTGAAAATTAGATTGGTCTTGAATCTCTTGATCTACCAAGACACAAAAGTTTTGCCAACTGATGCTATTTGACCAAAAGGAAATGTATTGTTGGACATAGTATTCGTATATCTCCTTTGAATGGCCTACTTTTCCTCCATAGATAGGGTAGTTCGGATTTACCCAACTAACTTCTCCATAATCTTCATGTGACATTTGAGGGAGATGGTTGTCTAACAGGGGGTGACGATATGGACCATAAGCATATGGATCATTTGAGTTGTTACGAGGATCGGTGCCTAAACTCATTGACTCAAAACTAATTGCCATGGAATCCTCAGAAGATGGGTTTCCATAACCTTCATATATGTTTCGTGTCCGAGTGTAATCTTTTCCGACACCACCGATTCCTACTCCTCCTTCTCTACACCCATGATCATAATCTTGTGTGGCATGAGTGAAATCCGCCTCTTCAGTAAATGGGCTCAAGGGTGCATATGTATCGGTTACATGTTCATTTCCCCCGTCATCATCCCCTCCGTCATCCTTGTCTTCATCGTTTGTCTCAACATCATCTCCTCCATCATCATCATCATCATCATCATCATCATCATCTGGAGATTTATTTTGATGAAGTCCCTTACTAGTAGCATCAGCTCGTAAGTCACGTCTACCGGTAGAACCAAGCATTGATCTTTCCCATGAAGACATTGTCCGCTCACTTCCTACGTCCTCACTCCCCACTTCTTCAGATAGCACTCTATCGACATTAACACCGTGTTCACTAGCAAGATGTGCTACTCGAGGGTCAGGCCTTCCACTATCATCATCCAAGTGAGCTGGCATAATCCATGCTTGAAGTGGATCAGCCTCATTACCTTCCACATGTTGACCTGCAATTTCCAACAGGTCAACGTAGTCTTCTTCCACAACTTTACCGGCTTCGGCTTCTTCATCTCTTAACTTGAGTTTCATGTTGTAATAACAGAAAACAAGTTGTTCTAACTTAGAATATGCGAGACGATTTCGTTGCTTTGTATGAATTAAAGCAAATGTACTCCAATTTCTCTCACATGCCGAAGATGATGCCGTTTGTGATAATATACGAACAGCAATTTGTTGCAAGCTGGGAGAAGCTTGGCCATATAGTTCCCACCACTCAGCTGTCAATATCAAGTTTAATGTAAGAGGCATTATAAAGTGCTAAGTCATAGAATATCAAGTTAAATGCAAGTAATATACCTGGGGGCATTTTCGTTCGTGATTGTACAGCCATAGGTGAACGAAATGTTTTCCGACCATCTCTAAAGTTGATCAACTACATTAAGGCTGATGTTAATATAATGCCATAGATGTACAGATTCGAAATAACTCATCAAGATTCAAAATAACTCATCAAGATTCATATATGGTAGTGAACTTACGTCTACTCCAAAATTTTGTAAACCCACTTGTCCATTTGGATTCAGTTTGAGGAATACTTGTTGAACTGATTGGACAAGGAAGGAGTCATGCCCAATACCTGCTTGATATTGATATCGGGGATTCAAGTAATAAGCTGCAAATCATGAATGAACTTTGCTTAGTAAACAACAATAAAATAAAATATTAACAAGTTCAATAAGATAGAAATATACCAGCAGCATGTAAAGGATGTACTAATGTTTTTTCCCATCGCTCCTGTATGATTTTAAGGACCCACTTCTTCCCTTTAAGACGGGTTATCTTTTCTTTCATTCGATTGAACATATCATACAGGATTGGCATGGTTGGGACTACCTCTGTATCAACAATTCGGAGGATGCAATATAATGGTTCATATATTGATTGCATCATCTCCAAGGACTCCCAGAATCTTTGGTCGAGGATATGAGCCTCAACCCTCTTGCCTTCCACTTTCCTACTTAATGGGCTACCATGCCATTGATCACTGGTAAACAACCTTCTAAGGCCAACTTTATGTTTAACTATACTGTTTATACAAATATAGTTGGTTGCGAACCGAGTTGCACCAGGCCGAACCAAGTCTCCTTGACAAAATTCATGCATCTGAGCAAGTAACCATAGATGATTATAGATGTAGTTAGTTACCTGCCTAGCATTTTTTATGATGAGCGCCATTGTCTCATTCTTCCCAATATCTTCAAATATTAGGTCGATACAATGGGCTGCACAAGGAGTCCAATAGAGCGGATAAGTCTTTATCAGTTCTTTTCCAGCCTTTTTGAAGTTCGACCCATTATCAGTAACGATCTGTACAACATTTTGTACTCCAACCTCCTGAACAACTTCCTTCAACAAATTTCCTATGTACACATAGTCTTTATGAAATTTGGAAGAATCAACTGACCTGAGAAATACAGTTGAACCCTTACTATATACCATGAAGTTAATTATGGATAACTTCGTTGGACCGGTCCAACCATCGCACATTATGGTACATCCATAAGTTTCCCAGTGTCGCTTTTGTTGCTCCACATACGCCGTCATTTCTTCATACTCCATAGGAAGATATTTATTTTTCACTTCATATGGAGAAGGAGTGGACACGCCTTCACCTGCAAATCAAAACATAAGTTAGCATTTAATGCTATTTCATAAGCTAAATAAACATGTATCATAAATAAATAAATTTATTAAATACCTGCTCGTTGGGCTTCAATGATCATATTCTTAAAATGATGAGAGTTGGCTTTATTTGGAGCCACGCCTTCATATATAAAAAATTTGCTTATGTATCGACCCAACTTCTCTTTCGTCCCTTTCCACATCGATTTTACAGTCTTCTGTTGACTTCGTGCGGTTTTGTAGAGTTTTGGTTCGGGAGGAATTGAAAATGGATCACGCAAACTTTGTGATCGACGCATCTGTTGCGGTGGTTGACGACTGCTACTGCCTCCTTGAGCACCACGCATAGACCCAACTCCATAATTGTCGACACTTCGTCGTGCCTCATCTCTCGATGCATTTACAGCAAAGCGATATGCTGCTCTCTCAGATCTATGCACATCTGGTGGATAAGCGAATCCATCATCATCCTCTTCATCATCACTATCGTTAATCTGAATGCTCTGTTGAGTGTCTAGTGGATCTCCTCTCAAGCCAGCTCGTATATTCTCCCCAATCATATTCTTAGTCTGTTTAGCAGTATCTTTACTTTTGATCCATGCTCTGACCTCATCCCTAATAGCTTTAGGTACGTCTTTGCATTTTTGAACATTTTTTTTCGGATCAAAACCTGCTAAATGAAACTTTAATCGCGTTATGCCTCCACTCTGAAACTGATGTTGACAAAACGAACAAATGACACCGTTTTTATTTCCAGGAATTGCAATGGCATATTTCCATGCTGGGTCAACTCGTCCAGGTCTTGGGCGGCTATCACTTGCACTTCCACTAGCCATTTTATGAAATCTAAGATACATGAAAAATACTTAGAATTTGATAATGACAATTAATAATAATAAAAACACAAATAATAATAAAATTATTTCAATTAGAACATATATTCTAAGTTAAAAATTAAGGAGCAAAAACACATATATTCATAATTTTAATATATATTCTAAAATAAAACATATATTAAAAATTAAAACAAATATTACAAAATATATGAATTACCTCATATTTTATATTAAAATATACATTACTAAAACATATTTTTAGTAATAAATGATCAATTTATTATTCATAAATGATTACCAAATATATTACCAAATATATGAATTAAACCATATTATTTGCATGAAAAATACTTAGAATTTGATAATGACAATTAATAATAGTCAAAACACAAATAATAATAAAATTATTTCAATTAGAACATATATTCCAAGTTAAAAATTAAGGAGCAAAAACACATATATTCATAATTTTAATATATATTCTAAAATAAAACATATATTAAAAATTAAAACAAATATTACCAAATATAAGAATTACCTCATATTTTATATTAAAATATACATTACTAAAACATATTTTTAGTAATAAATGATCAACTTATTATTAATAAATGATTACCAAATATATTAACAAATATATGAATTAAACAATATTTTATATTAGCACATACATTACTAAAACATATTTTACTAATAAATGATAAATTTATTTTTAATAAATGATTACCAAATATATTTCCAAATATTACCAAATATTACCAAATATATGAATTAAACCATATTATTAACCTAATAATAAATTTTGAATTTTGTTAAAAAAAACGTTTATGGCATATTGTTTACCTAATACCAAATATATGAATTTGACAATATTTATGATATAATTTAAATAATTATTTATTTGACAAATATTTATACCAAATAATAAATGATATATGTAATTAAAAATGATATTTATACCAAATAATTATTTATTTGACAAATATTTATACCCAAATAATTATTTAAATAAAAATTTGACAAATAATTAAATAATATGTAATTAAAAAAAAATTAAAGAAATGAAATGAAACGAAACGATGTCGTTTCGTTCCATTTCTTATTTACTCAACGAATGCTCTCCGCTCTCAGACTCTCAGTCTGTCTCGAAGCGTCTCGAAGTCGCGAGGAACTTTGGGGAAATCGATCGATCGATCGTGAGGGTGAGGGTCGTGAGTGAGGGTGAGGGGCGGCGTGAGGGTGAGGGTGAGGGGCGACGTGAGGGCCGACTTCGATGGTTGTTCGAGCGATGGACGACGGGACGAGACGAGACAAGACCAGAGGTGGTTCGTTCGAGGGAGGTTCGACCGTTCGAGTGAGGTGAGTCGACCGGGCTGGTGAGGGCAGACGGCGCGAGCGACGGAGATGCAGACGAGCGGTGGTTCAAGCATAGGTGGTTCGACCGATTTCGGCCGGCGAGCGAAGAAATAGGGCTGCAGACGGCGTTGACAGATCAGGGGTGGGCTGGGCTCGCTCGGTTCGAGCTTTTCTTCGGTTGCCCCCCTCCCCCCCGCCCCATTTATGCTTCGGATTTGCGAAGGCTACTGGTGAGTCCGTGAAGAAAAAATTTTGTTTTTTCCCCAATCCTGTTCGTCCGTGACAATAAATGATTTCTTTTTGAAATTGAATTGAAATTTGGTTGTTTGTTTGTGAATCTTTCTGTTCAATCCGTGAGTTTGATTGTTTGAATTGAAATTTGCTTGGTTGGTTGTCGCTTGTCGGGAAATTCTGAAATTATCGACCGAAATCGCCGATATGTGTCGATATTGGACGGTTTCGTCGATAATGGGGGAAGATAGGGTTTCACCCCGCCGTTAGCTGCCGGACGCCGGAAATCCCGATATATCGACCGATATATCGGCGATTCCGGCGAAATTTCAATCCGTGGGCTCACCAGCCCGAATGCAACAACCGTCAACCATGTGCGGAGTCCGGGGGGCGTAGTGGGGTCCTGGGCCGGCTACTCATTAATATAATTTTAATAAGAAAATATAAATATTATTTTATTTTATTAGAAATATTTACATTTGATTTGGTTATTGATTTAAATTAATCTATATATATTTTGTAATTTTGGAAAATTATCAAAAAAAAAATCAAATACTAAATAATATCAATTTTAAAAAATGTGTATTAATTAAGAATAATTATATAATAAATCAGTAATATGGTATAGTTTTTTAAATGAATACTTTTGTATGCATTAATTATGGGTTGTAGTATATTAAAAGTTAATTTTTTAAAAATATTTTGTGAAAGCCCTCCAAATTGAATCTTGACTACGCACTGCACTACCAGCAACTGTTCACCAAATAGTCGTTATAAAGTTCTTCATGGTTCCACCGGTGGTCAATCCCTCCACTTCACCTCTAAACATCAACAAAAATGGTTGAAGAGAACCTAGCTCATAAATCCTCTTCTCGTTTTGAATCATAATCCAAGCTTCGATCTTTTTCGTAAAACCTCTTATGGGCGATTAAAAGGGATGTGGGTTGGCGATATTTTTGCTTAGAACGAAGAAGAGGACCCACTAGTGGGCGATTCGGAACTCGAGGCGATTACTAAAGAGCTCTTGAGGAGGATATGGAGCAAGGAATTGGATGAAGGCTTACTAACGAATATGTTGAGGTCTTTCTTTTGGAGAAAGTGGTTTCGTTGGATTCATTAGATAAGAGTCAGATAATGAGGGAATTTGGTGGTTTGATTGAGACCCGAATGGGAAATACCAACGGGGGAAGGGTGATTTTTGATTTAGGTGGCTTGAAATGGCTTGTGGAGCAGCCTATGAGCTTTGGAGGGGCACCAGGCTCTGGTTCCATCCCATGTCCAATCAAACAGTATGTGGTTTTTGAGATAGGGTGGGTTGTAGGGGTGGAAATGGGAAAGCTATGGAAACGACCCACACCATGGGAAAAAGTAAAAAGAAGATAAACAACGATTTGGCCCTTAAGCCAAAGAGTTCACTTTTTGGTCAAAGATAAAATGTTGACTTTTTAATGGGACCTCCTTTGGGGAATCCGAGAAAACCGTTACAAATGTCTTGACTTCCTGAACACGTAGATAGACAACACGTCAAAATCAAAGGTTGGATGGATGGATTTTCTATGCGTCTAACATGCATAAGAGTATTTTGGTAATTATGTCTTGAAGGGTAATTTGGTAATTTTGTCTATTTTACATGTGTTTTGTAACGACCTGTCCCGAGGTCACGGGATTAATTAAGGACTAATTGACGATTATCGGGACTAATCGGGGATTAGTCGACGATTTTCGGATGAATGGTGCAAAATGAGGATTTTGCCCCTAGGGATGGGCAAAAAGTTAACTTTTGACCTGGGGGTCAAGTGTACGAGGACCAAGGACCGTTGCATAGATCGAAACGTTACGAGTTCGTAGACAGGTGGCACATCGAAATTGAACTTCGTACAAGGAAGTTATAGTTCAGGGAAGGAATCGAAACTATTCACGTAAACCGAGGAAGTGTATAGTTGGCTTAATTGGATTGGTTCAAATGTCTGGGAGGACCAATTGATGAGTGACAAGTGTCACTCATCTGATTGGCCCATTACCCCAAACAATTGGGATCTCATCTTAATCTTCTCTGTTTCATTCCATTAACCAGAAACCCCTAAATGTCCAAACTACCCCAAAACTCCCCATATCTTCATCCTTTGCAAGTCGAGTGAAAGGGAGAGTAAGAGAGGACGTCGAGACAAGCACGACGGTGCTAACGAAGAGGACAACGAAGCATGGTGGCAGGAAACTCATGGGTAAGCATTTTCGGGTTCAAATTCGAGTTTCAGTTTTAAGGGTTTGTTGAGACTTTTTATTGATTGGGAAATGTTACTGGGTCTTATACGAACTTAGGGAGGCCATTCTCGAAGATTGAAGTGGCTGAAGTTGGCTGGAAACCAAGCTTGAAGATCAAGCTTCATTGTTCACCATTCAAAAGGCAATCTCTAGCCTGTATTTCGTGATTTCGAGTCCATAGGGAGGTTTCTGGGATTGAGACGAAGAGAATAAGAGAAAAACAGAGTGTTTTGGTGGTCGGACAGAGAAGAACAGGCTGGGTCGGGTCTGCTGGTTGCGTAACCCAATTGCAAAGGTCCGGGTCGACCCAAACGAAGGTTAAAGACAATGATGATGTCATCATCTGACAGGTGTCAGAGGTAGGCCAATAGGAAGCTTCCACGTGGCAATTTTCAGTGCCCAGTCAACCTGACATATCAGCGACGTGGACCAATCATATAGCGCCACGTGTCACTGACATGTCAGACATGTGGACTAACAGGCTGCTGACTCGTGGCATCTATCAAGTCTGACACATGGCACCTGTCAAGTCTGACACGTGTCAAACCTAAAAACTGGCAGGATGACGTCATGTTGACGTCAGCGATGCCGTCAGCAATGACCGTTGACTTTAACCAACGTTTACCGCAACTTTGACCCGCACGTGGGGGTGCGTGGGCAAGACTCTTGAGGTGGGTCCATTGTCATTTGAAAGGTATTGACGATCCAGATCTAATGGTGGTGGTTTCTGGTCGATTAGAGATCGTTAGGTTGGTCAAATTGAGGTTTTTAGCCCAGGAAAGTGTGTCAGGGACACGTTGAACTTTTCGGGAATGTTGGGGGTTCTTGATTAGGACTTGTCTAGATGGTTAGTGACCTTTGAGTGTGATTCGGATAGGTCTAAATGACTCGGAGAAGTTGGTTTAGCCTTGGAAAGGCTTACGGCGCAAATTTCGAGGTGCGGAAAGGACGGTCTTCGAGTGGACTTTTGGTTTATAAATGAAATGCATGTGTCATGACCCGACCCTCCTCGGTCAGGACCCGACTCATCTAGCACCATATTGTCCGCTTTGGGCCTCGCCCTCACGGTTTTGTTTTCGGGAGCTCATGGTGCAACTTCCTAGGGGGTCACCCATCATGTAACAACCCGTCCCGAGAATTGGGATAAGTAGAGTGATTAAGGTGTGATTAGTAAGGTTAATCAAGGGTTAGGTGGTCCCGAGGGGTCCGGGAACTTAGAATGACGATTTTGCCCCTGGGTCGGGCAGAAATGTTGACTTTTATTTCGGGTGGTCAAATGGGAGTTGACCAGTGACCAGGACGTAGTTGAGGACGTTATGCATCCTTAGGCAGGTGGCACGCCCGATTCCGACATCCGAGGAGGAAGTTGTGATGTTCGGAAGATTGAGGGCATAACCGTAATTTGGAAAATTAGGGGGGAAACGTTGACTTTTTATGCGAACGGGTTTTGGTAAGTTGACCTAAGACCGTTAGATAGATCTCGTCGTCCTGAGTTCGATGACAGGCGGCACGTATTCATCGGACGTACGAGGTGTGAGTTACGGGTCTAAAACGGTAAGGGTAAAATCGTAATTTGAACTTAAAATGAGGGGTATTTTGGTCTTTTGGTTGTCTGGGGATTTGTGCACAGAGAGGGAAGATAGAGGGTTGAGATTGAGCCACTTGGGAGAGGAGTTGAGGGATTGGTGACACGTGTAGGAGGTCTGGTTGGTTCTAGTGAGTGCACGGTCCAATTATTTGGGGTGCAACCGTGCCGTGTGTGTTGTTCGACCCAGACAGAAACAGAGGGAGGAATTGAGAGAAATTGAGAGACGATGGTGAGTGTTAGTGGGTTTTGGTAAGTGAGGAGTGATCAGAGGGTGGAAGAGTGAACTGGTGAATGTTTGGGGGAGAGAAATCGTGCAAGAACACGGTGGACGGGGCAGTCGGTTTTCAGAGAAAACAGAGAGGACTTGGACGATTGTGGTGGTGGTGCGGCCGTGTGTTGGTGCAATTGGACTCGTGGAGGTGTCCAGAGGCTGGCGGTGGACGGGAGGAGCTATTGCCTCACGGCTGAGCTCACGACGACGCCTGGAAGCAGGTAAACTTCATACTTTTTTCTTCGTGCTCTGTTTTGCCGTCGCGTTTCAAGTTGAGAGTTGTAGCGTTAGGGGTTGAATCGAGGAGTCTAGTGAAGTCTAGGGGACTCAGTTGAGTCCTAGGTAGCTGCTGGTTGTGCTGCCGTGACGGAGGAATGAACGGCGGAGCCCAGACGACGGAGAGTGCCCTATGTGCTCTGTTTTATCCATTTTGCTCAGTTTGAAAGTCGTGGATTTTGGGTGAGAGTCGACGGTCTTGGTGAGTTGGGTGAGGTTTAGGACAGTCCTAGGAAGCGTTTTGGGTAGCCACCGTGACGGGGGAAGACCTGGGTGGCCGGAGAAGGAAACAGGGGACTGGTACAGGTTTTGTTCGAGCTCGAGTCGACAGGTTAGGGACAGTGTTGAGGTGTTTGAGTGAGGGAACTGGATTGCTTAGGATTGGACGAAGAGGATGGTGAAGAGAGGGAGGAAAATGGTGCAGGCACGGTGGTGAACCGCTCTCGCCGGTTCAAACAGCAGGCACTGTGTCGAGCCCGGTTTACGCGAGGTTGACGGTGGCACTGTAGCTGGCGCGTGGGGCCACGCGCAGCCACTTTGGGCGGCGCGTGGGGGCGCGTGCGGCGGTTCTGGGAGAAACGGTCAACATGACTTTTGGTCTAGGAGTTGTTGTGAATTCAATGGAGTTGGTTTCGGGTTGATCGGAAGTCGTTTGAGTGTAGTTCCGTGAGGGTGAATGTGTAGGGTTCCGGGGTTTTAAGTCTTCGGTCCGGGGATTTTTGAGGGCATTTAGGAGAGTGTTGGTAGACGTATTAGTGACGTAATTTGGCGGTGTTTGACAGGATCGGGATTTCCCGAGGAAGCCGAGGAACGGGCTGGACGTTCGGGACGCGAGTAGGGCTCAGTACTGTGAGTGGACCCCTTCTCTAAACTTGAACATGCATAACTGCTTTCTATAATGGTTTTATGGTTTTAATCATGATTTTATGTTTATCGAATATGTTTGGTTGGTTTTGCATTATTACACGTTTTTCGAGAAAAAGACGGTTTTGGCACGCTTTTCGAGAAAAGGGTAAATTTGGAAATGTTTTCGGGATTTCAAGGGATTTTGGAACATGCTTTTGAGAATCAAGGTTTTGGTTTTGAAATCGAAATTGACCATTGGACTTTGGTGCAAAGTTGGAAAGTGGACTCCGGATTTGGGTTCGGAATGACGGTTCTGGATGCCGGAAGGGCTTCAGACCAGTGATTTCGGATTCGGGTTTGGATGAGGATTTGGTAAATGGTTTTTAAATGGTTTTGGGATTGGATTTGCTGGATCTGGATATTGGGTTTAAAGACCCGGATATATGTGACGGGGGACCGGCCGGATTGGGTTTAAAGACCCGGATTGAGTTTAAAGACTCGGGAGTTTAAAGACTCGGATATATATTGATTTTCCCCCGTAGGCCTTGAGTTTAAAGACTCGGGAGTTTAAAGACTCGGATATTATTAAGGCCTGGATTGAGTTTAAAGACTCGGGAGTTTAAAGACTCGGATAGATCCAGCAGGTTTGATCGAGAAAATGATGATTTGGTGATCATGGTTTTGATACGGTTTCTGATACTCATGCTATGGTTTCTTATGATATTTTATAGTGTTTCTGTTTCTTATGATGTTTAAGAATGATTCTTTTATTAATGTGTTTATAACTGTGGTTATGCATGTGATTTCAAAACGGAGGGTTAAACTCGGTTTTCTTATAAAGTGGTTTTTGAACTTTGGTACTTTCTGGTCCACTCACATTTTCTGTTTTAATTGCCCTCCAGGTTGTGGAGCGAGCGCGGGGTCTTGACGTCGAGGCAGAGTCTGAGGCATAGAAGCGACGTGAGGGATCCTAGAAGAGTTTAAAGGCTTCCGTGTGCGTGTAGTTATCGGTTTTATTTGTATGTTCGTACTATGTTCTGTAAATGCTACTATTACTCCTGCGTTTGACTGGGTGGTATGTGAGTGAGTTTTACTTGAGTTTTGCGTCGGGGAGTCAGACGGGAGCGGGATTTACCTCGGGTTTCGGGGTGAAACCGGGGTGGGTCCTGACACATCATGGAATTGCACCAGCCTCAACTCGCTTAACTTTGGGGTTCCAATCCCCCCCAAAGCCACTTGAGCTCCCAAAAGGCCTAGTGCTAGATAGTTGTGTGCCTACACCTTTAAGGCACACCACCATCCTCTCACAGACCATTCCCCCTCGCAGGAATGTGGGATTGTTCACCGTTCCCTTCAGGACACGGGTCTTACAGCATGCATAACTGTTTTAAATACTTTATTCTATGATTTGAGTTGAAATACTTGGATATCGTACATTGTTGATCATGTGGATTTTATATGTGTTGTTTTATGATGTTAGACTTGAGACCCGTCTGGTTATGATATTGACTAGTTGTGGAGTCAAATATGGTTTTAAATGAAATGATTTCGATTTTGGAAACATGTTATCCCAGGATTGAGGCCCCATTAATTTATGAAATATCGGATTGGAGGCCCAGTTGGTTTAAGGTATCGGGCTGGAAACCCAGCTGGTTCAAAGTATCAGGATGGGGGCCCAGTTGGTTTGTAGTACCGGGCATGAGTCCCATTTGTGGTTTATGAAGTGTGATTTTGGTCTTTAGACCCTAATGAGATTTGGATTTGGATTTGGATTTGTAATTGGGCTGAGTCCCTAATTCGATTTGGAAATTATACTTCGGGCTGAGACCCTATTGAAATGGATTTGGTGTTGGTTTTAAAGATACCATCCTATGTATGGATTTGCTTTCCAGGTGTCAAGGACACTGGAGTAGTCATAGAGCATTGCTTGAGAGGGGTCACTTTATGTGAAAGACGGTAGAGAGGTCCGGGATCAGGATTGCTAGAGGTTAAAACCTCCGCCCCCCAAGGAGGGTCATTGACTTGGGTGGACCTTGGGGAGACTCGGCTTGAGACCGAGGGGCACGCGTAGCCTTATGATAGTGACATCTAGGATGTCAGACATTTGGGATGCCAAGGATGGATTATATATGTTTTATTGGACTGGTTATATTGTATTTTGTGGATTTGGGGGCAGAGAACCCTTATGTTTTATGGTTTTGGGCTGAGTTCCCATATGGATTTATGGTTTTGGGCTAAGGCTCTAATGATTTAAGGAAGGAAATGGCTTTGATTGAGAATGTTTTTCATTGGTTGGTTTGAGAAGCATTTTTCACTAGTTACGTCTTGAAAGCCTTATGATTTGAATTTAAAGGAAATTATGATTATAAAAACTGGTTTTCGCATGCATGCATGCTTTTTAAATGAAAGGTAAAAAGATCTTTTACTAGAATGTGTTTTATTAAATTAATTATCTTTGTCCACTCACAGTTTTAATGGTTTTTATACCCTTCAGGTTGATCGCGGATGCGGGTTGTAACAGAGACCGAGACATTACATGCCTCCACAGATCCTGACGCGCTCTGGAAGCCCCGAGAGGCCCAAGGTTTGGTTTATTCCTTGTTTAGCCCGTGGTGTCAGACGGGAGCATATCACATCCCGCGTTAATCCCAGGGGGATTAGGATGGGTCATGTCATGTTTCATGTGCCATGTCTCTAGAGTAATCTAGATGTTTTTTCCCAACTTTTCCCACCAACTTTTGATTCTATAAATTGATGAGGTGTGTGCATTTGTGGGCATCGGAGGGTGGAGGCCGGAAAAGGAAGAAATGTACACCAGCCACCACTGTGAGAGAAAGAGGCCAGAATGAGGGAGAGAATGAGAGGAAGAAAAAGGGGAGGAAATGGCATGGGAACAGTGAGGAAAGATGGTGGATCTGTGAACTAGAAGCTAGGAACCTGTAAGGCTTAGCATCAGGTTTTTAGTTTTGGCTTAGGAATGTTAAAAAAAAAGACCCCCATGTCTTTCTGGAGGCCCTAGGGTTGTCCTAAGCTCAAAATATAGGAGGTTAGGACACTAGGTCGAGGTAGGGAGGAGTTGTCATCCCTAGTCGATAAATGAAGGTATGAACTCTAAACTCTAGCTCATTTTTCAATTTTTGGATGTCATAGAAATGTTTTGATGGTCAAGAAGATTTAGTTTGATGAAGGAAGCATGAGAAATGAACATAAAAATAGTAAGTTATTACCAGGTCGGGTCACCGGGTGGGGTCGCCAGGCAGGGAGACCCGTAAACAGAGGAATCAGGTGAAGAAGACGATGAATATCGCTGGCGCATGGGTTTCACGCACATCCGCTTCAGGCAGCACGTGAGTGAGTGTAAGACCCGTGCCTTGGAGGGAACGGTGAATGATCCCACATTCCTGCGAGGGGGGAATGGTCTGGGAGGGGAATGGTGGTGTGCCTTAAAGGTGTAGGCACACACCTATCTAGCACGAGACCTTTTGGGAGCTCAGTGGCTTTGGGTTCAGTTGGAACTCGAAAGTTAAGCGAGTTGAGGCTGGTACAATTCCATGATGGGTGACCCCCTAGGAAGGTTCACCGTGAGCTCCCTAAAAAAAACCATGAGGGCAAGGGCAAGGAGGCCCAAAGCGGAAAATATCGTTCTAGATGAGTAAGGTGCTAACCGAGGAGGGTCGGGTCCTGACAGAATGGTATCAAAGCTAGACCCCGATCGGGAAGTGTGCTAGCAAGGACGATGGGCCCTAAGGGGGGTGGATTGTAAGACCCGTGTCCTATAGGGAGCGATGAATGATCCCACATCCCTGCTAGGGGGGAATGGTCTGGGAGGGGAATGGTGGTTTGCCTTAAAGGTGTAGACACACACCTATCTAGCACGAGGCCTTTTGGGAGCTCAGTGGCTTTGGGTTCGGTTGGAACTAGAAAGTTAAGCGAGTTGAGGCTGGTGAAATTCCATGATTGGTGACCCCTTGGGAAGTTGCACCGTGAGCTCCCGAAAACAAAACTGTGAGGGCAAGGGCAAGGAGGCCCAAAACGGACAATATCGTGCTAGATGAGTCGGGTCCTAACCGAGGAGGGTCGGGTCCCGACAGTAAGCGTGCCAGTGAATTATGTGATGTGATCAACACGAAAAATACTCCTCTCTTTAGTTTGAGTTCAATGGTACTATGGTTGTGATAAATGGACTTCGTTGGATATAGTTTTGAATATTCAAAGTATTATGTTATATTATAAAACTAAAATTGACTTTGGATAATTAAAAGGACATGATCATCATCCTTTTGGATCTAATCAAAGGAATTAAGTATAACGGAGATCATTAATTTATAAGAATAATTATGATACTTGGATGTGGGATTAAAGGATAGATGGGTTAATTTGGATATGAATATGTTGATGATTATATTGTTGCTATGATTGTGATTGTTTCCTGGGAAATATGAAGATATCAATTGAAGTATGGTTTAGCATATGTAAGTATTAAAAGGTTTTTCCATAATCCTATCTTGACAAACTAGTGAACATAACCTTATGACACATGAATATGAAGATACTATGATAAGCATGGCATCATAGGTATATGAACATTTTAAATATCATAGTGTTGATGATACTAAAATATGATATAAGTATTTATGTATTCTATTTATTATATGAGGAATTTGATCTCATTAATATGTTGGATATTAATGGGCTTTATGGAAATTAATCATGGGTATTGTTTATGTGAACACTTTTATAAGACCCGTGTCCTGGAGGGAGCGATGAACAATCCCACATTCCTGCGAGGGGGAATGGTCTGGAAGAGGATGGTGGTGTGCCTTAAAGGTGTAGGCACACACCAATCTAGCAATAGGCCTTTTGGGAGCTCAAGTGGCTTTGGGGGGGATTGGAACCCCAAAGTTAAGCGAGTTGAGGCTGGTGCAATTCCATGATGAGTGACCCCCTAGGAAGTTGCACCATGAGCTCCCGAAAACAAAACCGTGAGGGCGAGGCCCAAAGCGGACAATATGGTGCTAGATGAGTCGGGTCCTAACCGAGGAGGCTCGGGTCCTGACAATTTGGTATCAGAGCCAGACCCCGATCGGGAAGTGTGCCAGCGAGGACGTTGGGCCCTAAGGGGGGTGGATTGTAAGACTCGTGTCCTGGAGGGAACGGTGAACAATCCCACATTCCTGCGAGGGGGAATGGTCTGGAAGAGGATGGTGGTGTGCCTTAAAGGTGTAGGCACACACCTATCTAGCACTAGGCCTTTTGGGAGCTCAAGTGGCTTTGGGGGGGATTGGAACCCCAAAGTTAAGCAAGTTGAGGCTGGTGCAATTCCATGATGGGTAACCCCCTGGGAAGTTGCACCATGAGCTCCCGAAAACAAAACCGTGAGGGCGAGGCCCAAAGCGGACAATATGGTGCTAGATGAGTCGGGTCCTGACCGAGGAGGGTCGGGTCCTGACACCTTTGTTAAGCATGTTATGGTATCATTTACTTACAACTGGGAATTTGATCATAACAAAATATTAACATAACATGACAGGACCCGTCCCAAATCCTCTGGATTATCGAGGGACGTGCCGGCTTCCGTCTAATACGAAGTGTCAGACAGGGGATAATTCCAACTTTAGCCCCACACAGAGCTTCCAGAGTGCGCCAGGATCAGAGGAGGAATGTGATGTCTCGGTCTCTGCTACAGCTCGCATCCGCGATCAACCCGAAAGACATTAAAACCATTGCAACCTGTGAGTGGACGAAATAAATAATTTAATTTATAAAACACCTTTCACGGAAAGACATTTATGCCTTTCACTAACAAGCATGCATGCATTCAAAAACCATTTAATTCAATAATTCCTCAACTCATCAAATCAAGGTTATTAAAATCGTTTCTCAATCAAAGCCACTAGGGCCATAGCCCAAAACCAAATATATGGGAACTCCGCCCAAAATAGTAAATCAAATCATATGGGAACTCAACCCAAAACCAAATCCGTAAGGACTCTACCCAAATCAAATACACGTGGGTCTCAGCCCAAAACCAATACATGTGGGTCTCAGCCCAAAACCAATCCTCGGCATCCCTAATACCTGACATCCTAGATGTCACAATCAACATTGTCACAGTTCCAAGCTACATGTGCTACCCGGGGTTTAACAACCCGTCCCGAATTCCAGGACTAGATTAGTGACTAATCAAGGATTAGTGAGGTTAATCGGTGATTAGTGGGGTACTTTCGGAAGGACGATGCAAAATGACAATTTTCCCCTTGGAATGAGCAAAACGTTGACTTTTCGTTCATGAGGTCAAATGGACTTTGGCCGATGACTGTGACGTAGTTCGGGACATCACGTGTTCATAGAAGGTGGCACGTTCGATTCCGACATTCGAGGAAAAAGTTATGACGTTCGGAAGTTCATGGGTATTTTGGTAATTTGGTTAAAAGAGGCAAATAGTTAACTTTTGACCTAGGAGGTCTGATGGCCGAGGGTCGAGAACTAGTACATAGATCGGGTTGACACAAATTCATAGAGAGACGGCACGCCGAAATCGAACTTCGAATGGGAAAGTTATGGGTCACTGAAGTTCGATTTCACTATTGCACGAATTACGAAACGAATGCCTTTTGGCATTAAGTGGACCCCAGATATTTTAAATCGGCCTAATGGATGAGTGACAAGTGTCATTCATCCATTTCTCACTGCCTCTCATACATGCATCGATCATTCCCTTGTTTCATACAAACCAAACCCAAACTCGATCTCATCCTTTCCCTCTCAAACCATCACCCAATCCTTTCCCTCACCTGACCCAATCCATGAAGGAGACAGAGGCTGGACTGATGAGTTGAAGAGGGCATGGAGGTGGCTGGGCCGCCGTGCACGGTGGAGAGAGGAGGTATGCTCGGTTTTGCCCATTTTTCTTTTTATCTCGATTTGGGCTTCATGGACAGTTTTGGGTGTTTGAATGAGGATTTTTAGGTTGTTAGGAAGATAATAAGATGGTTTTGGATGGCTGTGAAGGGCTGGGTAGCCCAGGGAGTGATCGGGAAACCTTGAACCGTGAAGGGAGGAATTGAACGGGTCGGTTTAGGGGTTTTTTTTAGGTTTCTTCATACCATTAGACTCCCAGGGACTAAATAAGAAGTTTAGGATTGAAAAGCGAAGGAACGGATGAAAAATGAAGGAATGAGGACCCTAGACCGGTCACGTCGGTCCAGTTGCAGGTTTTGGACCGGACCGGCCGGTTCGGACCGGTCTGACCGAGGAAGGAGATGCACAGTGCACTGGCGCGTGGCTCCCACGCGCAGGGGATTTGGCCACCACGTGTGGGTGCGTGGTCCACTTTCTGGGGAGGGTTCCAACATGTAATTTCATCTATTCGATGTAACGAACATTATGGGACTGGTTTCATGTTAATAAGACATCGTTTCGATATAGTTTGGGACGTCCGAAGGTTTAGGTTCGGGTTTAAAAATAGTTAAAAATTCCGGAAAATTACGGGGCGTTCTTGAGGGGTTATTTAAGTAGTTAGTAACCCTCTATTATGATTTGGACACGTTTGGAGGTCCTGGTGACGACAATTAGCCCGATAAGGCTTACAGCATGTAAACCGAGGCTGCAGTTTAGGATGGTCTGTGAGTGGACCTTGATTTCTAAACTGTGATGCATGCATAAATGTTTTATATGGTTTATATATGTGGTTCTATGATGTTGATTTGGATGATTGTGATTTACATGATTTCACGCATTTCGAGGCGATTTACGTACTTGTACGTAAATCGAGGTTTACGATTTTGCACTGATTTTCCGTGATTATGGTTTTGGAAATGGTTTCATGAAATGGTTTTGGATTTGGAAAGGTAAACTCAGGTTCGAGACCCATTTGTTTTGGAAACCCTCAAACTCGAAGTCCATCTAGTTACGTTTTCGGGCCAGAGGCCCAATTGGTTCTTGAATCGATTTCAGATTTGGAAATATGGACCGCGCACGAAACCCCTTTGATTTATAAACTCTCAAACTTGAAGTCCATTTGAATTAACGAGGCATCGGGCCAAAGGCCCAGCTGATTTACGTATCGGGCTCGAGGCCCAGTTAGTTTACGAATCGGGCTCGGAGCCCAGTTGACTTACGTATCGGGCACAAGGACCATTTGGTTTACGAAATCGGGCACGAGGCCCATTTAGTTTACAAAATTGGGCATGAGGCTCAGTTGGTTTAAGATTCGAGTCGGAGACCCAGTTTGTATGTGAATTCAGGCTTAGGGCCCAGTTATGTTTTAAGATTGTGATTTCGGGTCAGGGACCCATAAATAGATTTCTAGTTCATGACGGTTTATGGGGACCGGCATGAACCCTTGAAAGGTTTTTTTTATGGCTCATAACTGTTTATGGGGACCGGGCATGAACCCTTGAAAGGTTTTGAGAATGTTTTCAAAATTCTTTTCGTATACCATCCTTTATATATGAATTGTCTACTCTGGGGAGGGTCGTTGGCCTGGGTGGACCCCAGAGTATTCACGGAGCACTGGCTGAGTGGAGTCGCCCCTGTTGGGTTCCTTACTCTAAAAAAGGCTATGGATTATAACCCCCAGAGAGGTTGATTGATCTACGAACATTGACCTGGGTGGACCCTGGGGAGACTTGGGCTTTGAGACCTCGGGTAGCATGCGCATAGCTCTAGATATTGTGACAGGATTGGTTATATGATATTGATAAACATGATTTCATGGATTTGCGAAATTATGTTTTATGATTGATAAATGGATTTGGGCTGAGATCCCGCATATGTTTAATATGTTCTAGACTTCTGTAAATGGTTTTGGACATGGGCTTGTATGGATTTGGTTATTGAAACATAGGTGGTTTGATAAATGGGTTTTCTATGCATGCATGCTTTTTAGTGAAGGGCATAAAGGTCTTTATGAAATATATTTTATAAACTATTTTACTTTTTGTCCACTCACTGTCTTTCTGTTTTCAATACTCTTCAGGTTGATTACGGATGTGGACTGTAAGAGAGACCGAGACATCACATACCTCATCCGGATCTTGGCGTACTCTGGAAACCGTTCAGGCTAAAGGTTCAAATTTTCCTGGTCTGACACTTCCTGTTAGACGGGATTAGGAGCGTCCCTCGTTAATCTGGGGAGGATTGGGACTGGTCGTGACAAGTGGTATCAGAGCAGGTTTGCTCGTGTTACTTTGAACTCCAGAGCACGTTTTACGTGACACTTTGTGCGCAAGTCGAGGATGTGATGTCTCTATGGGCTGAAGTTTGTTATCAACCTGATAGTTAGGATGCTGGTATGATAGTTAGTAGGATTGAATCGTGGAACATCTTGGTTTGTCATTTGATGCTTGGGTTTCCATAATTCTGTCATGGTTGGCAGTGTGGGACCCCACTAAAGGTGAACATAACAGTACTTTAGAGTTTTGATCGTGGGACGGTTAGTTGGGATCGTCTTTCACGATGTTGTAGGATCGAGTTTGACGATAGTTCGGTGTTGTGACCATTAGATGGTCAGATTTTGTTGAGTTAGGTGGTTATGCTGCTAAGAGCAGCCAGGTTCGAGGAACCCTAGTTGAACTGACGATAGGATTGGATTGACGTACATACGATGTAGGGACCGCGGGGTCGGTCAGATTGTGGATTATACTGCCTTCTGCAGTAGGGTTACGAGGAACCCTAGGTGTGATCGTGGAACCCTATGGTAAGATGTATGGTTCGGAATGGTGAGTTGGTCAGTAGTTGGACTTTGACGACTTTTCGGAGTCGAGACCGTCAGTCGGTCCAGTCATGTCGGCTTTAGTGATGGGACTGCACTCTGCAGTTGAGGTTGTAGTAATCGGTTAGACCTAGATGGTTATTGTGCTACTTAGTTGTGATGGATTGTTGGTGCAACAAAGGTCATGGGCGACCCGGTAGACGACGTTGGTTGAGTCGAGTTACGACTGGTTAGAGTTTGGTTGGATAGGTTACTAGGGTTGGTACTTGTCGATGGAATCCCGGAGTGGGGATACAGAGTAGTTAGTAAGGGCGGTTGATTTCGTTGGATGCGGAGTCTCAATAGTGAGGTCTAGTGGTTAGGTATGCACGAGTATGTGGCAGGCACTACAACCGAGAGTGGTTGTAGTACGGTTGTTGGGAATCGGAGACGTTGGGGGAACATTTCCTTTTCTTGTATGAGATGTTAAGGCGACTGTACCCAGAGTTTTTAGGTACGACAAAGGTAGGGTTCTCCAATACGAGCAGCGGTACGAGGTCGTCGTCGGTATGAGCGGAGATCCAGGGTTGTCTAATTCACGTAGGATGGATTTTGTTGTCATCATCTTGGATCATCCTTGATTTTCCTAGGTGGGATGACAAGGATCGATACGAGGTAATTGGAGAGGACCCACAGTCTTGGCGTGTCTTGTCGTTGACTGATCTGTTTAGATGTAGGAAATGGTTAAGGAGTGATGTGACTGACGAAGGAGTCAAAGAGGGTGTAAAACCCTATGACCAGATTCCAGGTAGATTGTTAACTGAGTGAGCTTGTGTGGATCCTAGGTGGATCGGGATTGTGATGTTGAGGACTTTGGGTATCATGAGGATCGAGGACCGTGACGTTCATGGTTGGGTGACATAGTGATGGATCTGGATCGTGACCTTGATAATCCAGATGCGGGGAGAGTTTATCACTCTTACTTGGATAGTTGAGTTGAGGATGATGGGACTAAACTTCTTTTCGAAGTAAATCCCGTATGGTGTATTAATCGAACGAGTAGGTGTCCGACGAGGTCGGATTTGGTCAGCCTTAGAAGTGTGGATGTTGTGATTGGCTTCCATATGAAGTCAATCAAATATAATGTATTAATCATTGAGCAGGTAATCGATAGGTTCGGTTTTGGTAGGTCTCGATAGACGTGGGTGAGATTGGATGTCGGTTGGCATGAATGGGCACGCCTTGGTGGGCTTGAGTCAGATTGGTACGTATTAGATTACGTGATTAGAAGTAGACGTATTGATGCTGGTCGAGTGACTGTGGGACTCGAAATGGATAATGGGTTGGAGTTTTCTATCTGTCTAGTTCTAGATTGGACAGATGGACTCCAGAATAGAAACATGATTGGCTACGACCTAGGTTGTAGTGGACTGGTTGATGGATAAATGTACATACCTTGTACGTTGTTCGGGATACGATACTGGGCACGCTCGTGGTGCTTGGTGATGGTATATAGGATATACTAGGGGTACGTTGGTGAGCGTGTCGGTAGTCAGCTTAGTTCTGATACCATTGGATTAGTCGAGGACGTGAACTAGACATTGGGTACCATGCACTGGGTCATGGTATTTCTGATGGGTCAAATTACACACTGGTTGAGTGCCTTGTTGGTAAATGTGTGCTCAGGTTGAGTGAGTTGGTGGTTAGAATAACCACCAGTAAGCATAATGTCAGTTTTCGACTGGCGACTGTCAAGTGGTGATAGTTTTTTGGATGCGTTAACGAAAAGGGTAAATTTTTCAAGTGGTATCAACTTGAAACGTGTGATTATTGTCACTCGACGTGGTCGAGTGTAGTTGATGCGACGTGAGTATTGGTGGAACGTCTAGGTACGAATAAGTTTTGTTTTGGCTAGTGGGTGTACTAGTGTACATTTGTTGTGTGGTCGATTGTGCTTTCCACGAGGTGGATGTGGCATTAGGATAGTTGGAATTTCGAAGACGAAATTAATTAAAGAGGAAAGGTTGTAACGACCACAACTAGATTAGTGACTAATCAAGGATTAGTGAGGTTAATCGGTGATTAGGGGGGTACTTTCGGACGGACGATGCAAAATGACGATTTTTCCCCTAGAATGGGTAAAATGTTGACTTTTCGTTCGGACGGTCAAATGGACTTTGATTGATGACTGTGACGTAGTTCGGGACGTCACGAGTTCATAGACAGGTGGCACGTTCGATTCCGACATTCAAGGAAGAAGTTATGACGTTCGAAAATTCAAGGGTATTTTGATAATTTGGTTAAAAGGGGAAAATAGTTGACTTTTGACCTAGGAGGTCCGATGGCCGAGGGCCGAGGACCGTTACGTAGATCGAGTCGACACAAATTCATAGACAGGCGGCACACCGAAATCGGACTTCGAATAGGAAAGTTATGGATCACAGAAGTTCGATTTCACTATTGCACAAATTACGAAACGAATGTCTTTTGGCATTAAGTGGGCCCCAGATATTTTAAATTGGCCCAATGGATGAGTGACAAGTGTCACTCATCCATTGCTCACTGCCTCCCATACATGTATCAATCATTCCCTTGTTTCATACAAACCAAACCTAAACCCGATCTCATCCTCTCCCTCTCACACCATCACCCAATCATTTCCCTCACCTGACTCAATCCATGAAGGAGACAGAGGCTGGGCTGATGAGCTGAGAACGGCGTGGAGGCGGCTGGACCGCCGTGCACGGTGGAGAGAGGAGGTATGCTCGGTTTTTCCCATTTTCTTTTTTATTTCAATTTGGGCTTCATGGACAGTTTTGGGTGTTTGAATGAGGATTTTTACGTTGTTAGGAAGACAATAGGATAGTTTTGGATGGCTGTGAAGGGCTGGGTATCCCAGGGAGTGATCGGGAAACCTTGAACCGTGAAGGGAGGAATTGAACGGGTCGGTTTAGGGGTTTTTTCTTAGGTTTCTTCATACCATTAGACTCCCAGGGACTAAACAGGAAGTTTAGGATTGAAAAGGGAAGGAACGGACGAAAAAATGAAGGAAGGAGGACCTTAGACCGTTCACGCCGGTCCAGTTGCAAGTTTTGGACCGGACTGGCCGGTTCGGACTGGTTTGAGCGAGGAAGAAGATGCACAGTGAACCGGCGCATGGCTCCCACGTGCAGGTGCTTTGGCCGGCTCGTGTGGGCACGTGGCCCACTTTCTGGGGAGGGTTCCAACATGTAATTTCCTTTATTTGATGTAACGAACATTTTGGGACTGGTTTCGTGTCAATCGGACATCGTTTCGATATAGTTCGGGACGTCCGAAGGTTTAGGTTCGCATTCAAAAATAATTAAAAATTCCGAAAAATTACAAGGCATTAGTGAGGGGTTATTTAAGTAGTTAGTAACCCTCTATTACGATTTGGATAGGTTTGGAGGTTCCGGTGACGACGATTAGCCCGGTGAGGCTTACAACACGTATTTCGAGGCGGCAGCTTAAGACGGTCTGCGAGTGGACCTTGATATCTAAACTGTGATGCATGCATAAATGATTTCTATGGTTTATAGATGTGATTCTATGATGTTGATTTGGATGATTGTGATTTACATGATTTCACGAATTTTGAGGAGATTTACGGTTTTGCACTGATTTTCCGTGCTTTAGGTTTTGGAAATGATTTCATGAAATGGTTTTGGATTTGAAAAGGTAAACTTGTGTCAGGACCGGTCCCAAATCCCCCGGGATTAATGTGGGACCCGCCTGATCCCGTCTGACACGAAGTGTCAGACCAGGGAAAATTCTAACTGTAGCCCTCGCGGAGGCTATCAGAGGGCGTCAGGATCGTAGGAGGAGGGGAGTGATGTCTCGTCTCTGCTGCAGCCCGCATCCGCTATCAACCTGAAGGGCATTAAAACACGAAAACTGTGAGTGGACAAAATAAACTTTCATTAAAAACATTTTTGCGTAAAGACATTTATGCCCTTCATAAAAGCATATGCATGCATTCAAAACCATTTATCAATTATTCATAAAAACCACTTGAAAATATTCTCAAAACCTTACAAGGGTTCATGCCCGGCCCCATAAACCGTCATGACCCATAAATCCATTTGGGTCCCCGACTTGAAATCACAATTCAAAACCATAAAACAATGCATGTGGGAACTCAGCCCAAATCCATTCTCAGTGAAATACTAGAACATCAAGCACGGGGTCTCCGCCCCCAAATCATTTCTAAAACATCGAATACGAGGTCTCCGCCCCAAATCTCTTTCTAAATCATAACACACAGGGCCTCCGCCCTCAAATCACGTTTCTTAAAAACCACATACGTATCAACATACGTATAACCCATCCTAGGCACTTCCGGAGAAGATGCCAACTCGGGGCACACAGCCCCTAGGGAACACATCCCCGATATAGTCTCGATGACAGCATATCTATCTAGTGTGCACACTACTCGGGGTCTCACTCCGAGTCTTCTCCCAGGAATCTCCATCTGGGAGGCTCAATCTCTAGATCTAGTCCGAGCTCTCGCTCTGGATCTAGTCCACATATCTCTCCGGAATCTGGTCCAGGACCACAACATAATAAGTAACCACCACTCATGGAATGGGATCCTTATGGGGATACCCACTTTGGTCTGTGGATCGTGACTCTCCAGGTCGACGTCTGGAGGAGACCATATAATCAATATGGAGGGTTCATTCATTTCAAATACTTTCTTTCTTTCTCAAAACTCATTTCTCAATTGGGCCTCATACCCAATTCATCTTAACTGGATTTCTCGAATCTGATTCAAATCAGTTTCGCAGGCCTCGGCCTAAATCCACAGTTTAACTGATTCTCATGCCTGAATTCTCCTTTCATAAACAGAACTGGGACTCAAGCCCGATGTTACATTCAATTGGGCCTTAAGCCCGATACTATAGCTAACTGGGTCCTAAGCCCGAAACCACAAATCAACAGGACTTCACGTCCGACTTCACAACCAACTGGGCCTTAAGCCTGATATCTCAACTAAAGGGGTCAGAGGCCCGATATCATAAATCAACGAGGCATCAAGCCCGATGGTACTACTAACTGGGCCTCAAACCCGAATCATAAACCAAATGGACCCTCGGTCCGATCGTATGGCTCAATTGGACCCTAGGTCCGATTCATCGGCAAATCAAATAGACTCCAAGTCCGAGAGTTATAAATCAAATAGGTCTCGTGCCCGATTTCATGTTTCCAAATCCAAAATCCATTTATTAAACTGTCATCGAAAACATGGTATGCAAAGGTACGACATAAAGCCGAAAATTTCGAAATACGTGCAATTATGTCGATCCTAAGCTACCACAAACAAATGCACTCATGGCATCACAAAAAATATATTAAAGCACTTATAAAACATTTATGCATGCATCCATTTCGAAAGAAGGGTCCACTAACAGACCGTCCAAAGCCGCGCCTCGATACGCGTGCCATAATCGTCTCCCAGGTCAAACGTCGCCTCTGGGATTCCCAAACTTGTCCAAATTCATTTAGAGGGTTACTAACTACTTATATAACCCCTCACTAAAGCCCCGTAATTTTCCGGATTTTCTAACTATTTTTTAAACCGAACCTAAACCTTCGGACGTCCCGAACTATATCGAAACGATGTCCGATTGACACGAAACCAGTCCCAAAATATTCGTTACATCGATTAGAAGGTTTCGTGTGTTGAACACATCCCTAAATACCCTATCACGCGCTATCACACGCCCCAGGAGTGGCCTGCGCGTGGGCTTCACGGGCTGGCACTGTAGATCGTCTTCCTCCTTGGGCCCGGTTTTTCCTGCAAATCTGGTCCGCCTGGACCGGCGTGATCAGTCCAAGGCTTTCCCATCATCATTTTTCGTCCGTTTTGTCCCTAATCAATCCTATTCTTCTAGTTTTGATCTTAGGAATCTAACTAAATCAATTAGAGGTCCTAAAACCCCTAAAATCGAACCGGCCCAAAACTTCTTCGCGGTTCAAAGTTTCCCAAACCTTCCCCAGTGTTCCTCAATGTCTAACCTCTCTCAAAACCTTCCTATTAACTCCCTAGAAACCTATTTAATTCATTAAAAACATCCAAAATGACCCATAATGCAAAAATCGAATTTACATAGGTTTTGGGCCTAACCGGGTAATCTTCTCGGGTTCAAGGCCGCCGTCCACGACGGCGTGGCTTCCAGCTAGCCACCATCATCCACCCTTCATCCTCACACGCTCTAGGCCTCTCAGTCATGATCAGTGGGTGTTTGGATTGGAGCGTTTTGGGTGGGAATGATCGGGTTTCCGTTTTGGTGAGGAAGAAATGATCGATACAATAACAAGGGGGGTGGATGCATGAATGGGTGAGGTTGGCCAGTGGATTTTGGAGGTATGGTTAACCGTAGACAACCAAAACCAATCTGAAATGGACTCTCAAGTTCTCAGCTCAACTGGACACCATCCATGCGTCCGTGACTACCGTACACCCGGTTACACTCATTCCGAATGGAATTCACACAACTCAAGGTTAAACCCTGTCCACTATTTACAGATGTGCATAGACGACCTCTAACACGCACATCTCGTACCTTCAATCAATCTGATCCAACTCTGACTCACAGAATTGATCGAAAACCACTAACATCGGTCGGTAGGCTAAATAGATCGCAACGTCTGTCGTGATCTGAAGCCAAATCTCTGGGTACTACCAAATCTGACAAACCGACCCATACGTCATCTATTCACCTGTATCTCACGTTTCACTTCAAAAGTTACAACTTCTGAGTACACCCGTGCGACTCAATCTCGCAGAATTGGGGGAACTAGTCTCCATTACTGGTTAAACCGATCTCCGTCGCAGGGGAAACTGGTCTCCATCACTGAGGAAACTGGTCTCCATCACTGGGAAACTGGTCTCCTTCATTGAGGAAGCTGATCTCCATCACCGAGGAAACTGGTCTCCATACCAAGTACTCCCGTACCTCGTACTGAGCCACTCGGGATCCTCTCTGTCCCAATTAACAACCACCTTCGTAGGGGTAGCGTAGCAAGTACGACATCACCCAAGATCAACATCTCATTCTGCGATCGGACTCAGCCGTCACCGAGTAGAATCCAGAATCACTGTTCATACTGTGCGTCACTCACACACCTCGTATCATCGTCACGACTTACGAATCCTATCGTCACAATCGTCACGGCAACCTGAGTCCATCCAACTTGATAAGACTCGATCACGTCCATCGATAGCAGTATCTGTCACAACCTTGTGCAGACTAATCTCAGAAACACTCCGCTACCGAAACTTTTAAACCATGCGGTAGTCTCACCGCCGGTACCAACCGCTCCACACGCAACATCCACCGATCGGTCCACCTCAGGATCCGACCATAAGTACCACACTCCTGGCAACTTGTCCCATCAATCACCTACTAGGGTTATCACAAACCCCGGCTGCCCGCTGCAGCCCAACCATCCTAGCGATCCATCGCTCTCGACTTCGACGATTTTTCATACTCCAATACTGGTACCAAAACAGCCAATAACTACACTCTGAGGATCTCGTCCTCTCGTAACTCTACGGCTCTCAGCCGCTGGCCTTCACTAGAACTTGGCCATACTCCGGGTCCAAAACAGCACAAGTGCTACACGTCGCAATCGTATCCTATCGTGTCACACCACAACTACTCCGGCATTTCCTGCCAGTCGACATCCCACCAGGATTCGACACATAGAAACCTGGTAACATATGCCAAACAGAAGAACGTGTTCCTATTTCCAACCGCCGTAAGTGTAGTCGTACAGGGTCATCGTAAACCGGGCGACCCTGACTTCTGACCACCACTGATATTAAGTTGTACATCCTCTAAAACATCGAATACGGGGTCTCAGCCCCAAATCGCTTTCTAAATCATAACACACAGGGCCTCCGCCCTCAAATCACTTTTCTTAAAAACCACATATGTATCAACATACGTATAACCCATCCTAGGTACTTCCGGAGAAGATGCCAACTCGGGGCACACAGTCCCTAGGGAACACATCCCCGATATAGTCACGATGACAGCATATCTATCTAGTGTGCACACTACTTAGGGTCTCACTCCGAGTCTTCTCCTAGGAATCTCCATCTAGAAGGCTCAATCTCTGGATCTAGTCTGAGCTCTCTCTCTGGATCTAGTCCACATATCTCTCCGGAATCTGGTCAGGGACCACAACATAATAATTAACCACCACTCCTAGAATCGGATCCCTATGGGGATACCCACTTTGGTCTGTGGATCGTGACTCTCCAGGTCGACGTCTGAAGGAGACCATATAATCAATATGGAGGGTTCATTCATTTCAAACACTTTCTTTTTTTTCTCAAAACTCATTTCTCAATTGGGTCTCATACCCGATTCATCTCAACGGGATTTCTCAAATCCGATTCAAATCAGTTTCACAGGCCTCGGCCTAAATCCACAGTTCAAATGATTCTCATGCCTGAATTCTCCTTTCACAAACAGAACTGGGACTCAAGCCCGATGTTACATTCAATTGGGCCTTAAGCCGGATACTATAGCTAACTGGGTCCTAAGCCCGAAACCACAAATCAATAGGACTTCACGTCCGACTTCACAACCAACGGGGCCTTAAGCCCGATATCTCAACTAAAGGGGTCTCAGGCCCGATATCATAAATCAATGAGGCATCAAGCCCGATGGTACTACTAACTGGGCCTCAAACCCGAATCATCAACCAAATGGACCCTCGGTCCGATCGTATGGCTCAATTGGACCCTAGGTCCAATTCATCGGCAAATCAAATAGAATCCAAGTCCGAGAGTTATAAATCAAATGGGTCTCGTGCCCGAGTTCATGTTTCCAAATCCAAAATCCATTTATTAAACCGTCATCGAAAACATGGTATGCAAAGGTACGACATAAAGTCGAAAACCTCGAAATACGTGCAATTATGTCGATCCTAAGCTACCACAAACAAATGCACTCATGGCATCACAAAACATATATTAAAGCACTTATAAAACATTTATGCATGCATCAATTTCGAAAGAAGGGTCCACTCACAGACCGTCCGAAGCCGCATCTTGATACGCATGCCATAATCGTCTCCCGGGTCAAACGTCGCCTACAGGATTCCCAAACCTATCCAAATTCATTTAGAGGGTTACTAACTACTTATATAACCCCTCACTAAATCCCCGTAATTTTCCGAATTTTCTAACTATTTTTAAAACCGAACCTAAACCTTCGGACGTCCCGAATTATATCGAAACGATGTTCGATTGACACGAAACCAGTCCCAAAATGTTCGTTACATCAAATAGAAGGTTTCGTGTGTTGAACACATCCTCAAATACCCTATCACGCGCCATCATGCGCCCCAGGAGTGGCCTGCGCGTGGGCCTCACGCGCCGGCACTGTAGATCGTCTTCCTCCTTCGGCTAGGCTGGTCCGAACTAACCGACCCGCTTTTTCCTCCAAATTCGGTCCGCCTGGACCGTCGTGACCGGTCCAATGCCTTACCATCTTCATTTTTCGTCCGTTTTGTCCATAATCAATCCTATTCTTCTAGTTTTGATCTTAGGAATCTAACTAAATCAATTAGAGGTCCTAAAACCCCTAAAATCGAACCGGCCCAAAACTTCTTCACGGTTCAAAGTTTCCTGAACCTTCCCCAGTGTTCCTCAACATCTAACCTCTCTCAAAACCTTCCTATTAACTTCCTAGAAACCTATTTAATTCATTAAAAACATCCAAAATGACTCATAATGCAAAAATCGAATTTAAATGGGTTTTGGGCCTAACCGGGTAATCTTCTCGGGTTCAAGGCCGCCGTCCACGGCGGCGTGGCTTCCAGCCGGCCACCCTTCATCCTCACACGCTCCTGGCCTCTCAGTCATGATCAGTGGGTGTTTGGATTGGAACGGTTTGGGTGGGAATGATCGGGTTTGGGTTTTTGTGAGGAAGAAATGATCGATGCAATAACAAGGGGGTGGATGTAATGACCCGTCCAAAATATCGGGATTGAATATTAATTAACTATGAATTAGAATGACTAATCGGGGATTAGTTGAGTGAAATCGGACGAAACGTGCAAAATGACCGTTTTGCCCCTTGCGTGGGCAAAATGTTGACTTTTAGTTCGGGCGGTCAAACGGAATTTGACCAATGATTATGACGTAGTTCGGAACGTCACGAGTTCATAGACAGGTGGCACGTTCGATTCCGACATTCGAGGTGAAAATTATGATGTTCGGAAGTTGAGGGGTATTTTGGTAATTTGGCTTATTGGGGGCCAAATGTTGACTTTTTGATCGGGAGATCCGATGGACAAGGGCCAAGGACCGTTACGTAGGTATCGTCGATACGAACCCAACGACAGGTGGCATGTCGAAAACAGAGTTCGGGTGACCAAGTTACGTGTCACGGATGTCTAGGGGTAAAATGGTAATTTGTCGTACGAAGGGCAAAATGGTCTTTTGACCTTGATTCTTGCTAACAGATTGTGACATCTGTCACTTTATCATCTTCCATGCCCCAGCTAACATAGAAATGGGAATCATGGGAAACACCATCATATTGCTTTGGACATTAATCCCCTAAATTTGGGTTTGTCCTCATGATTGCCCATTAACAGCTGATAAACCTTTGTTTCGGTTTCATTGTGCAATTGGGAGACTGTGGGAGCCGAATTGAGAGAGAAATTCGTGAGGCAGAGAGGCCACTGGGGGAATTCAGTTCGAAAATCAGAAAAATTAGAGGGAAATTCGAAATCGTAATTATGAACGGTGAGGATCGAAATTGATGATTCAATTCAACTTCTGGGATCCATACGAACCTTTCTGCAACAAAACCGAAGTGAAACGGTGTCGGATTGAGGAAGAACTGAGCTTCCATGGCAGCTCAAAATCGAGCTTGGGTTCAACGGGTTAGAGGTAAGAATTCTTCAAATTGATCTTGGAAAAACATTCAATACACTCTCACGATGCTTACCCTATGAATTAATTTGAAAATCAGGGACGGAATTGGTGAACACGAATTGAAAACCCGTCGAGGATCGATCGAGAGTCGTGAGGATTTAGACCATGATTCGAGTAATAGAACTTACAGAACTCAATTAGAGTTGGATTAGAAGGGATCAGTTGAAAGAACGGATTAAATTGGTGTCAAATTGGGTGAGTTTGAACCGGGTCTGTTCGCGGGTTTTTCAACCCGTTTACCAGACAAACGGGTGAAGGAGGAGCACTGTAGTTGGCGCGTGGATTTCACGCGCAGCCACTCACGGCGGCGCGTGAGGGCGCATCCGGCCTAGTCTCAAGGTGAGGTCAACATGACTTTTGATCCTCTCAGTGTAACGAACATTTTGACGTTGATTTCGGGGAAATCGGATATTGTTTCGATAATGTTCCGTGTATCCGAAGTTTTGTTTTACGTTAAAAATACGTATTTAAATTTCGGAAAAATTGGGGAAAATTATATGTTGTATTTTGAGATGTTAGTAACCCTCTATAATGATTTTGGACAGGAGTTGTGATTTCCAGATTTTACGGAAAAACGTGCAGCTCGGAAACGGACCGTTTTGGACGGTGTGTGTGAGTGGACTTTGTTTTCTAACCGTGATGCATGCATATATGATTTAAATGCCTTATTATATGATTTTATATGCTTGGGCATGATTTGTGTTTCAATCCGGTAATTTCTCGGTTTTATGAATATTATATTATTATTTTTGGGCGATTTTCGAGAAATTACGAAATTTGGTAAAAATGATGTTTGGACTTGGTTTGTGAGTCCGGGATTAAAATTGGTTGGAAATAATGTGTGGACTCGGATTATGAGTCATGGGTTGAGAATGATGTTGTGACTCGGGAATGAGTCAAGGATTTCGTGGATTTACGTGAAAATGGCAACGGAGGTTGCAACACATGGATTTACGTGATAATGTTATTTTGGGCATGAGAACCCAAGTGAATAGTGATTTTGACTCGGATTTGGAGTCATCTGTGAATTTGTGAAATTAATGATTTATTGGGATTTTATGATTATTTTAATCGGTCTTTCGGGCACGTTTTACGAGGAACGTGCAAACGATGTTTTGGGCTAGGCCCGGAGTCTAAATGATTTCTAAAATGATGTTTTGACTTAGTTGGTAAGTCAATGATGATTTCTGGATTATTTTATAGTTCTCAAAGGTGATTTTAAAGAAATACGTGTAAATAGTATTTTGGGTTTGAGACCCAGTGAGGGATGATCTTGACTTGGTATGAAGTCAAGATTTGATTGAAATGTTTTGGGATGTAATTCCCGGGATGGTTTTCATTGTGATTGTGAGATTCCCAGACGGTCGGTGCTTGGGGGGATTACCCAGACGACCAGAGCTTGGGGGATGTGATTATGATCGGGAATTGATCCTATGGTAGTCAGCTTCTCGGATGAGACTGAGCCTGGATGTACTACTCGGAGGTGTCTGAACCTGGGGATGTGTTCGCCCAGAGGTGACTGAGCCCGAGGGGGTTGAGCCCAGAGGTGTCTGTTCCCAAGAAAGTGACTGGATATTGGCCTACGCGTAGTGCGGCACTTGTGAATAGTGTAGTTTGATTGATTGTGCACTTGTGAGTAGTGCATATGTGATTTGTGATGTTTTATGCACTTGTGAGTAGTGCAGATTGATTGGATTGTTATAGTTCTGGTGCACTGGTGATTAGTGCTGATTGATGTTGTTGTGATGATGTACTGGTATTGAGTACGGATTTCTGGTCTTTATGGCCAGGTGATTATGTTTTCACATGTTTTGGCCTGAGAGCCGGGATTTGATGTTTTATAACATGAACTGATTTGGTGAACATGAGTTTTATGGACCATGGGAAAATATGTTTTGATTTTATCGGTCACTCATGTTTTACGATATGCATGCAAGTTTGTGAAAACTGGAGGGTAAGATTGTATTTTGATAAATGTTTTTATAAGAGGTCATTTTGGTCCACTCACACCTTTTCTGTTTTGTGACCTTCCAAGCCGTGGTACGATGTTTGGGACTGATCGTGAGGCAGTGACATCAGCAGAAATCTGCGCAAACATTCCTTGTCTGGCAAGCACTGAAGGGGAGTTTCAGACCTTTAGTTGACTTGTCAGACGGGAGCAGGACCGGGCACGGTTTTTGACGTCCAGTTGGGACGGGTCCTGTCAAATTGGTATCAGAGCATTTGGTTCTTGATTTCTGTTGATACGTCATGCCTCCGAGTCGTACGTCCCGTACACGGTCTGAAGATGGGAGGGATGAGAGTAGTGTTAGTAAAGGCCCAGATATTGAGCGAGCTCGACGGTTAGGAGCCACTGTGTTTCGTGGTGATTCGGGACCGGATGGTGCCGAAGATTGGCTTACTCGATTGGAAAGGATTTTTGAGGTCATGATATGTCCCCTGGAGGACATGGTGCCCTTAGCCACTTTTCTTTTGGATGGCTATGCTTACAGGTGGTGGCATAGTTTACAGTTGACTAGCTGGGATGCCCGTACCTTGGCATGGGATGCATTCCGAGGATCAGTTTTATCCTCGCTCATTTCGGAACGCTAAGGAGGTTGAGTTTCTCCAATTGCAGCAAGGGAATCGGTCAGTGGTCGAGTATGAACAGCAATTTTTGCACTTATCTAGTTTCGCTCCTCTGTATGTGGCTACTGAGGAGGATAAGTGTCGAAGGTTTGAGCAGGGATTGAGGAATGAGTTACGAGGTGCTGTAACTGTTGGCTCGTATTCTACCCTGAGGGAGTTATCGGATGCTGCCATTCGAGTGGAGGCTACTATTTTACCTGTGCCAGAACAATCTTTGGGCTCTGGACGACGCCGAGAGCGTCAGGATACTGAACAGATAAGTCAGGAAACATCGAAGCGAGTTAGCCTTCATACTTTTGTGTCGCAACCCTCGGTGGGTGTTCATTCGGGTGGAACTTCAACCCAGTCGACAAGTAAGTGGCGTGGTGGGGCAAGTCGCCTCAGCACTGCCACTTGTCACTTTTGTAGGAAACTTGGACATTTGCGAAGGAACTGCCCCGATCGACTTGACCGTAGATCAAAATAATTGTATTGATACTTGTTTTCGTGATACCTTGTAAATAGTTGGTATTGTCCAATTGTGTTGTAATATTGTATCATGTGTTTTGAATGTGTCGGACTAGTGTGGGTCCGGGTGGTTGTATTTGTTAATAGTTTGGTTTGTAGATGGGCGTGTTGGGCCCAGAATAAACTTGACCCGGGGATGAATATTGGTGTTATCGTTTTGGATCATCCTTGGTTTTCCTTAGGTGGGATGGCAAGGGTAGATATGAGGTAATCAGTGAGAACCCACAGTCGCGGCATGTCTCGTCGTTGACTGAACTTTCTAATTGTGGGCGTTAGTTGTCAAACGTTGTGACAGTACGCGAATTAGATGAGGGTGTAAGACCCTATGGTTCCTAGTAGTTAACCGTGTGGATCCTAGGTGGATCGGGTTTGTGATGTCATGGACATTGGGCATTGTGACGATCTAGGATCGTGATGTTCATGGTCAGCTGACATCGTGATGGATCTGGACCGTAATCCTGTTGATCCAGTTGGGTAGAGAGTTTGTCACTCTTACTCCGGTATGTGAGTCGTAAATGGCGGGACTGAACTTCTTTTCGAAGTGGAGCCCCTTGTGGTATATTACTCGAGTGAGTAGGTTTCCGAAGTGGTCGAATTTTGTCAACCTTAACCGTGTGGTTGTTGGATTGGCTTCCTTATGAAGTCAACCGAGTATAATGAATGGGTAACCGATAGGTTCGGTTTTGGTGCGTCCGAGTGGACGTGAACGAGATTTCGGGTTTTGGAATCGAAATTCTGGGTGACGATCCAGGATTCGATTTTAGAACTTGAAAGTGGAGTACTGGATTTGGGTGCGGAATGATTATTCCGAAATGCTAGCTTACGGAATAATGATTTCGGATTCGGATTTGGACATGAATTAAAAATGTGATGTATGAGTTTGGATTCGGGATTTCTTACGAAATTGCGGATTCGGATTTGGAATTGGAACTAGATGATGGGTGGAGTTTCTATTTGTCTCTTGCTGGTTTGGGCAAATGGACTCCATTATTGGAACGTGTTTGGCTATGACCTAGGTGGTTGTAGTCTGGTCTAGGGATTGATGTATGTACCTTGTACATGGTTTGGGGTTCTTGATACCTAGTGACGGTACATGGGATGTACCAGTAATGTGACAATAAACGTGTTGGTGCTTGGCTTAGTTCCAATACCATTGGTTTTGGTTGTGAACGTGAACTGGACATTGAACACGATGCACTGGGCAGAGAGATTCTGATGATTTCAGTGATTGTTTGAGCAGGTGCTCTTAGCCATGGTTGGCTAGTATAACTCTAGTGTTGAGTTGTGTGATCACTGCTAGGCTGGTGTTCAATGTGTTCCAGTTGCACCGTCTGATTGAGTGTGATGATGGTATGCGTATACTCAGGATGAGTGAGTTGGTGGTTAGTGACCGCAAGTTGCTTTGCGGCGAGATATTATCATATCGTGACCTTACCAGCATCTGGGATCGCTGAGGGGGTGACAGTTGTGGTTAGTGCTATTGGTATTTGTCGCAGGATTGAGTTTGCCCTACGAGGGGAGATCATGTTGATGATCTTATGCTACATTGACGGACGTTGTAGTATGATGTGTTGTCACTGATTGGTTACTGATTGGCAATTTACTAGGGTGGTAAAGCTTGGTGGTGACAGTTTGGCGTGTAGTGTCGGCATGGACTGACAAGTGAGTTTTGGTGACTCTCTATGAGAGCGGAAGTCAGGGCACATTAGTGAGTACGTGGGGCCGTCAAGCTGAAAGAGTCAGCTTAATGGTGACATTGCCAACTTCTGGTGATCAATTTCACTCGAGGTGGTCGAGTGTAGGTAGTACGACGTGCATCTGTGATGTGACGTCTGAGTGTAGACGAGTTCTGCATTGGCTAGAGGGTGTACAGGTGTACACGTGTTGTGAGGCCCATTTATTTTTCCACCAGATAGTTGTGGAACACGGATAGTTCGAATTTCGGGGACGAAATTCTTTAAGGAGGGAAGGTTGTAATGACCCGTCCCGAATATCGGGATTGAATATTAATTAACTATGAATTAGAATGACTAATCGGGGATTAGTTGAGTGAAATCGGACGAAACGTGCAAAATGACCGTTTTGCCCCTAGCGTGGGCAAAATGTTGACTTTTTGATCGGGAGGTCCGATGGACGAGGGTCAAGGAACGTTATGTAGGTATCGTCGATACGAACCCAACGACAGGCGGCATGTCGAAAACAGAGTTCGGGTGACCAAGTTACGGGTCACGGATGTCTAGGGGCAAAATGGTAATTTGTCGTACGAAGGGCAAAATGGTCTTTTGACCTTGATTCTTGCTAACAGATTGTGACATCTGTCACTTTATCATCTTCCTTGCCCCAGCTAACATAGAAATGGGAATCATGGGAAACACCATCATATTGCTTTGGACATTAATCCCCTAAATTTGGGATTGTCCTCATGATTGCCCATTAACAGCTGATAAACCTTTGTTTCGGTTTCATTGTGCAATTGGGAGACTGAGGGAGCCGAATTGAGAGAGAAATTCGTGAGGCAGAGAGGCCACTGGGGGAATTCAGTTCGAAAATCAGAAAAATTAGAGGGAAATTCGAAATGGTAATTATGAACGGTGAGGATCGAAATTGATGATTCAATTCGACTTCTGGGATCCATACGAACCTTTCTGCAACAAAACCGAAGTGAAACGGTGTCGGATTGAGGAAGAACTGAGCTTCCATGGCAGCTCAAAATCGAGCTTGGGTTCAACGGGTTAGAGGTAAGAATTCTTCAAATTGATCTTGGAAAAACATTCAATACACTCTCACGATGCTTACCCTATGAATTAATTTGAAAATCAGGGACGGAATTGGTGAACCCGAATTGAAAACCCGTCGAGGATCGATCGAGAGTCGCGAGGATTTAGACCATGATTCGAGTAATTGAACTTACAGAACTCAATTAGAGTTGGATTAGAAGGGATCAGTTGAAAGAACAGATTAAATTGGTGTCGAATTGGGTGAGTTTGAACCGGGTCTGTTCACGGGTTTTTCAACCCGTTTACCAGACAAACGGGTGAAGGAGGAGCACTGTAGCTGGCACGTGGATTTCACGCGCAGCCACTCATGGCGGCGCGTGAGGGCGCGTCCGGCCTAGTCTCAAGGTGAGGTCAACATGACTTTTGATCCTCTCAGTGTAACGAACATTTTGACGTTGATTTCGGGGAAATCGGATATTGTTTCGATAATGTTCCGTGTATCCGAAGTTTTGTTTTACGTTAAAAATACGTATTTAAATTCCGGAAAAATTGGGGAAAATTATATGTTGTATTTTGAGATGTTAGTAACCCTCTATAATGATTTTGGACAGGAGTTGTGATTTCCAGATTTTACGGAAAAACGTGCAGCTCGGAAACGGACCGTTTTGGACGGTGTGTGAGTGGACTTTGTTTTCTAACCGTGATGCATGCATATATGATTTAAATGCCTTATTATATGATTTTATATGCTTGGGTATGATTTGTGTTTCAATCCGGCAATTTCTCGGTTTTATGAATATTATATTATTATTTTTGGGCGATTTTCGAGAAATTACGAAATTTGGTAAAAATGATGTTTGGACTTGGTTTGTGAGTCCGGGATTAAAATTGGTTGGAAATAATGTGTGGACTCGGATTATGAGTCATGGATTGAGAATGATGTTGTGACTCGGGAATGAGTCAAGGATTTCGTGGATTTACGTGAAAATGGCAACGGAGGTTGCAACGCATGGATTTGCATGATAATGTTATTTTGGGCATGAGAACCCAAGTGAATAGTGATTTTGACTCGGATTTGGAGTCATCTGTGAATTTGTGAAATTAATGATTTATTGGGATTTTATGATTATTTTAATCGGTCTTTCGGGCACGTTTTACGAGGAACGTGCAAACGATGTTTTGGGCTAGGCCCGGAGTCTAAATGATTTCTAAAATGATGTTTTGACTTAGTTGGTAAGTCAATGATGATTTCTTGATTATTTTATTGTTCTCAAAGGTGATTTTAAAGAAATACGTGTAAATAGTATTTTGGGTTTGAGACCCAGTCAGGGATGATCTTGACTTGGTATGAAGTCAAGATTTGATTGAAATGTTTTGGGATGTAATTCCCGGGATGGTTTTCATTGTGATTGTGAGATTCCCAGACGGTCGGTGCTTGGGGGGATTACTCAGACGACCGGAGCTTGGGGGATGTGATTATGATCGGGAATTGATCCTATGGTAGTCAGCTTCTCGGATGAGACTGAGCCTGGATGTACCACTCGGAGGTGTCTGAACCTGGGGATGTGTTCGCCCAGAGGTGACTGAGCCCGAGGGGGTTGAGCCCAGAGGTGTCTGTTCCCGAGAAAGTGACTGGATATTGGCCTACGCGTAGTGCGGCACTTGTGAATAGTGCAGGTTAATTGATTGTGCACTTGTGAGTAGTGCAGATGTGATTTGTGATGTTTTATGCACTTGTGAGTAGTGCAGATTGATTGGATTGTTATAGTTCTGGTGCACTGGTGATTAGTGCTGATTGATGTTGTTGTGATGATGTACTGGTATTGAGTACGGATTTCTAGTCTTTGTGGCCAGGTGATTATGTTTTCACATGTTTTGGCCTAAGAGCCGGGATTTGATGTTTTATAACATGAACTGATTTGGTGAACATGAGTTTTATGGACCCTGGGAAAATATGTTTTGATTTTATCGGTCACTCATGTTTTACGATATGCATGCAAGTTTGTGAAAACTGGAGGGTAAGATTGTATTTTGATAAATGTTTTTATAAGAGGTCATTTTGGTCCACTCACACCTTTTCTGTTTTGTGACCCTCCAGGCCGTGGTACGATGTTCGGGACTGATCGTGAGGCAGTGACAACAGCAGAAATCCGCGCAAACATCCCTTGTCTGGCAAGCACTGAAGGGGAGTTTCGGACCTTTAGTTGACTTGTCAGACGGGAGCAGGACCGGGCACGGTTTTTGAAGTCCAGTTGGGACTGGTCCTGTCAGTGGATGCATGAATGGGTGAGGTTGGCCAGTGGATGAGTGACAAGGGAGGGTCATTGATCTACGGACATTGACCTGGGTGGACCCTGGGAAGACTTGGGCTTTGAGACCCCGGGTAGCACGCGTGTAGCTTTAGATACCGTGATAGGATTGGTTATTTGATATTGATAAACATGATTTCATGGATTTGTGAAATTGTGTTTTATGATTGATAAATGGATTTGGGCTGAGATCCCACATATGTTTAATATGTTCTAGATTTCTGTAATTGGTTTTGGGCAGGGGCCCGTATGGATTTGGTTATTGAAACCTATGTGGTTTGATAAATGGTTTTTCTATGCATTCATGCTTTTTAGAGAAGGGCATAAAGGTATTTTATGAAATATTTTTTTATAAACTCTTTTATTTTTTGTCCATTCACAGTCTTTCTGTTTTCAATGCCCTTCATGTTGATTACGGATGTGGACTGTAGCAGAAACTGAGACATCACATACCTCATCCGGATGGTGGCGTACTCTGGAAGCCGTTCAGGCTAAAGATTCTAATTTTCTCTAGTTTGACACGAGGTCTCAAATCGCAAGTCTTCCCAGGGTCCACCCAGGTTAATGACCAGCAGATCAATGACCCTCCTAGGGGGAGGTTTTAACCTCTGGTATCCTGCTTCTGAGTCACTATACGGACCGATCGCTTCGTGCAATGACCCTGCGCAGGCGATGCCCTGTGACTACTCCAGGATACTACGAGACGTCTGGAGGAGACAACCCGCCACTCCAGGATACTACGGGAAGTCTGAAGGGCAACCGTTCGTGATGATAGTATATGGAAAACCATTTTTCAAATCATCTCAAATTGTTCAAAGGGCCGCACCCGAGTTTTCCATAAAACCATCGTAAATTCATTTATTCAAATCCATAAATCCATATATGGGTCCCCAACCCGAAATCACGTTTATAAAACACAAGTGGGCTTCACGCCCGATTCGTATACCAACGGGGCCTCGACCCAATCATATAACTCAAATGGCCTTCAGCCTAATTTCTCATCAATCAAATGGACTCCAAATCCAATGGTTTCCAATGGAATAGGTCTCATGCCTAATTGCATATTTCCAAAACCCCTTTCAAATCGTCTTTCAATTGGGACTCATGCTTGAATCTTAATTTCATGCACTTCCGTGAAATCTTCCGAAATCGTAAATCAGTTCCTCGATTTCACGCCTCTCCGTGAAACCTTCGGAATCTCATATAAACCGTGTAAAACATATGCACATAGTACACTTGGCCCAAACATCATATAAAACAGAAACCTCGAACTACATGCAATGGTCCATTTTCCTCCGAAAATGCCCAATAATCATAATGCAATCATATGCACTCATGGCATCTCAAAACATGTTCATAAATTCATATAAAACATTTATGCATGCATCAATTTAGAAAACAAAGTCCACTCATAGACCGTCCAAGTCGCGCCTCGATACGCGCGCCATAAGCCCCTCCCGGGCCAATCACCATCTCCGGGGTTCCCGAAACTATTCAAATCATACTAGAGGGTTACTAACTACTTCTATAACCTCTCATTAAATCCCCGTAGTTTTATGGGATTTTTAGCATTTTTTAAACTCGATCCTAAACCTTCAGACATCCCGAACTATATCGAAACGATGTCCGATCGACTCGAAACTTGTCCCAAAATGTTTGTTACATCAAAAGGATGATTTCGTATGTTGAAAATGTCCCTAAATAGTGCTTAACTCGCCCCAACGCGTTGCCCAAAGGCGCTGCGCGTGGAGCCCACGCGCCATGCACAGTTTGTCTTCAAACTTCGGCAGACTTGCTGGTTCAGACCGGTTCTGCAACTCCAGTCCACCCGAACCGGCGAAACCGGTATATGCGATTTCCTCCCTCATTTCAACCTGTTTCGACTCCTTTTCAATTCCAATCTCTTTGTCTCATCCCTAGTAACGTACCCATATGATTAGACCTAAGAAAACTAGTCTAGAACCCCCTGGTTCGATTCACCCTTCACAGCCCAAATTTCCAACCGTTCCCCTGGGCTGTTCGACCACCAACCATCGTCCAAAATCATTCACACACCCTCATACAAACCCCATAAACATCCCTCAATAGCCAGAAAACACCCCTAACGTCTAAAACACGAAATTGGAATTTTGAATTCAAAACCGTACCTGCCCGGTTTGCCATTCCTCCGCCGTCCATGGCGTCGCAGCCGCCTCCTTGCCTTGCCTAAAGAAAGAATAAATACAAAACTTAATTAAAAAGGTAATAAAACTCCTAATATAAAAAGGGAAAACAAATCCTAATTAAAAAGGACAATTTTCTTTTAAAAGGAAGGAAAATACTTACTGGAATTGAACATGAATCGGCTCAGTAGGAAGCTGCTGCAGCTTGGAGGTTAATTCGGTAGGCGCTGGCCGTAATAGGGAGGTACTTCGGCAGTCAATGGCTGGGCAACACGGCAGGAAGGCTAAGGGTGTTAGGTAGGCACCTACCGAATTTCAGAGTGGTTTTTGGTGGCTTCCTTTCATTTAATCATAACTTCTTCAATATAACTCCGATTGAGGTGATTCTTTCGCCTAAATTCTCGTAATTCCGTGTTCTATCTAATTCTGTACATTTTCCACAAAATATATTATTTTCTACAATTTTTTGGTATTTAAATATTAAAAGATAAGTGTAAAGGGTATAAAATGATGCTTAATTCAAGGCTTATCACATAGCCACTTCAGGCGGCATGTAAGTGCACGTTCCAGTGAATTATATGATGTGATCAACACAAAAAATACTCCTTTCTTCAGTTTGAGTTCAATGGTACTATGGTTGTCTTAAATGGACTTTGTTTGGATATAGTTTTAAATATTCAAAGTGTTATCTTATATTATAAAACGAAAATTGACTTTGGTTAATTAAAAGGACATGATCATCATCCTTTTGGATCTAGATAATCAAAGGAATTAAGTATAACGGAGATCATTAATTTATAAGAATAATTAGGATACTTGGATGTCAAATTAAAGGATAGATGGGTTAATTTGGATATGAATACGTTGATGATTATATTGTTGCTATGATTATGATTGTTTCTTGGGAAATATGAAGATATCAATTGAAGGTTTTTCCATAATCCTATCTTGACTAACTAGTGAACATAACCTTATGACACATGAATATGAAGATACTATGATAAACATGGCATCGTAGGTATATGAACATTTTAAATATCATAGTGTTGATGATACTAAAATATGATATAAGTATTTATGTATTCTATTTATTATATGAGGAATTTGATCACATTAATATGTTGGATATAAACGGACTTTATGGCAATTAATTATGGGTATTGTTTATGTGAACACTTTGTTAAGCATGTTATGGTATCATTTACCTACAAATGGGAATTTGATCATAACAAAATATTAACATAACAACATGAATCTATATATGTAAGTGAGATGATAAACGTGGCGGATATTATGTATGGAGGGGAGACCTTGGAGCAGGGTAAAATAATAATTTTTTTACTACCTGTCGAGGTTATAGGGCTAGATGAGGGCGGTAGCCCCACAAGGTAGAGTTAATTTGTTTTATTTAATAAAGATTCAAATCAAGTTAAAGCTGTAACATCCCATGTCTAACAAGAGTTGTCAGACAGGAGGAACACCGATCCGAGTTTTTTTTTCTATAATTAGGGATGGGTCTTGTCAATTGGCACGATTTATAGATGTCGGTGCTAAAGGTTGCAAATTTTGGTTGATTGGAACTGCTACTTACGACACATATTTGAGGTGCTAAGTCTATCACCCTTTAATGGAGAAGGATTGGGATCTACATGCAATGCCAATTGCTACAAAAACACCTCTTTCTGGATTGTTTCCCAGGTATATTTGGCCTTCTTACTTTTTTGGGTGAAAAACTAAATTCTATAATAAGATATTATGAGCATGATTTTCTTATCTCTACATTTTTGTACTTGTTTAGTTTCCATGACTAAATACAAAGGTTTTGGTTGATTAGTTTTTCATATTTTATAGATGCTATCAAGATTCCTGTTTATAGAATCTTGAACGCTCAAATTTTGGACAATTCTACCCCTTCATTTTAATAGAATCTACTAAATTAGACATTTATGGGGCATTTTGAGATGAAAATCATGTCCATGAGGCATTCTAGGTCAAAATAGTGTTCATGGGACATTATGAGACTTAGCTTGATGTTCAGATGGCATATTGAGTGAAAAGTTTTTTTATTTTAGCTCATTCCTTAAAGTGCACTCAGAATAAGACACGCCACCTTATTTTGCACTAAAATTATGATTTTATCTCACTTTACTTCCAGAAGAGGGACAACGTTAATTCCATTGCACAAATTGAGTCAAGGTGTTACTAACTGCATTAAGAAGCTTATGTGGCATCAATGTGACACAAAGGATTGGACATTGTGGTATTTTTATCTATAAGTTAAATGGGAGCATTTTTTACAAAGCTCTCCACTAGGAGAAATTATTATGTGGTACAAGACTATTACGTCACTCAAGGATGAACCTAGGAAATGAAAGTAAGATGGCTAAATTCACCAAGCTTTATTTAAAAATTAAAGAAAATAAAGTTGGATGAGTTAAATTCATCAAGTTTTATTCAAAATTGAAGAAAATGATAAAATAAGGCTTAAAAATTAAAGAAAACAAAGTTAGATGGACTGAATTCATCAAGTTTCATTGAAAATTTGAAGAAAATTGTAACGACCCGTCCCTAATTTTAGAGATTAATTAAGACTAATTATGGATTAGTGAAGCTAATCGGGGATTAGCCGAGTATTATCGGACGTCCAAGGTGAAATTACAATTTTACCCCTAAACGAGGGCAAAAAGTTGACTTTTGGCCCGGGAGGTTCGATGCCCGAGGGCCGAGGACTGTTATGTAGATCGGATCGATACGAGTCCGAAGACAGGCGGCATGTCAAAATCGGACGTTTGACGGAAAAGATACGGGTCACGGAAGATCCGAGGAACCATTGCACGAATTACGAGACGAGTGGACTTTTGTCCTTTGTGGGCCCATATATTTTGAAACAAACCCAATGGATGAGTGACAAGTGTCACCCATCCATTTCCCACTAACACAGATACATGCACCCACTCCCTTTCTGTTTTATTCGATCAAACTAGCCCGAAAACCTCAAAAACCATTACCCTTCCCCTTTTGATTCTATGTGAGGCCAAGAGAATGGCTGAGGGTGAGTAAGGGACTGAGAGAGGTGAGGGAAGGCAGCAGAACCGTCGTGGACAGCGGAGGAGCTCACAGGGAAAAAGTAAAAACCCGAACCCGTGGTTTTTGAAAATTCAAAAATTGGGCTCTGGACATTGTTGAGGGCCTGGGTCGATTCTAACATGTTTTTAAGGTTCAGACGACCCCCTTGGGACCAGAATCGAAGGCAGAGACTACAGGAGTTGGTCGGAATCCGAGCTTGAAGATCAAGCTCCACGTTCAATCGATCCAAGGTGAGTTTTAGACCATTTTTCTTCATTCTAGGATCATAGATCAGTTCTAGGGAGGTAGACGAACATGTAGGGATTGAAAGGAGTGAAAATGATTGAGAAAATAGGGAGAACCGGTCACGCCAGTTCTGTTGGACTGAAAACTAGTGGATTGGACTGAACTGGGTTTGGCGAGAGGTTGAAGACGACTGTGCTGGGCGCGTGGGCGCCTTATGCAGCGCCTTTGGGAGGCGCGTGGGGGCGCGTGTAGCACTTTTTGGGAAGTGACCAACATGTAATTTCATCTATTCGATGTAACAAACGTTTTGGGACAAGTTTCGGGTCGATCAGACATCGGTTCGGGATGTCCGAAGGTTTAGGATCAAGTTTAAAAATAGTTAAAAATTCAGAAAAATTACGGGGCTTCAATGAGAGGTTAATGAGGTAGTTAGTAACCCTCTAGTATGATTTGGACAGGTTTGGGAGTCCAGGAGATGGTGATTGGCCCGGGAAAGGCTTATGGCACGCGTATCGAGGCGCACCAAGGACGGTCTGTGAGTGGACTTTGGCTTTCTAAATTGATGCATGCATAAATGTTTTATATGAGTTTAAATACATGTTTTGAGATACCATGAGTGCATATAATTTAAATATGATTTGTTGGGCATTTTCCGAGGAAAATGCGTTAGTACACGTAGTTCGAGATTTATGTTTTATGTGATGTTTGGGCTTCAGCCAAGTGTACTGACAGGACCCGTCCCAAATACCCCCGGGATTAACGCGGGATGTGCCTGCTCCCGTTTGACACGAAGTGTTAGAGAAGGGATAATTCCAACCTTAGCCCCACCGGAGCTTCCAGAGTGCGCCAAGATCGGAGGAGGAGTGTGATGTCTCGGTCTCCGCTATAGCCCGCATCCGCGATCAACCTGAAGAGCTTAAAACCATTTGAAAGCTGCGAATTGACAAAACCAAATAATTTTTGAAAACAATTTCACAAAAAGACATTTATGCCCTTCACTAAAAAGCATGCATGCATTCGAAAACCAGTTATCAATAATTAAACCATTAGGGCCTTAGCCCAAAACCAATCAAGTGGGAAGTCAGCCCAAAACCAAATTCGTAAGGACTCCGCCCAAATCAAATCACGTGGCTCTCAGTCCAAATTCCATTTCAAGTGGGACTCAACCCAAAACCAATCCTCAGCATCCTTGATGCCTGACCCCAGGGTCCACCCAAGTCAATGATCCGCAGATCAATGATCCTCCCTGGAGGGAGGTTTTAACCTCTAGTAATCCCTGCTCTTGAGTCACTATACGGATCGGTCGCTCCGTGCAATGACACTTAGCAGGCAATGCCCCGTGACTACTCCAGGATACTACAAGACATCTATAGGAGACAAATCGACACTCCAGGATACTACGGGATGTCTGGAGGGTAACCATTCATGAGGATGGTATATGGAAAACCATTTTACAAATTATTTTGAAACCGTTCAAAGGGCCACGCCCGGGTTTTACATTAACCATCGTAAATCCAAACATGGGTCCCCGACCCTAAATAATGTTTATAAACCATAACTAGGCCTCATGCCCGATATCATAACCAACTGGGCCTCAAGCCCGAATTCGTAAACCAACGGGGCCCCGGCCCGTTCAGATAACTCAAATAGGCCTCTAGCCCGATTTCTCATCAATTCAAATGGACTCCAAGTCCTATAGTTTCCAACTAAATGGGTCTCATGCCCGATTTCATGTTTCTAAATCCAAAACCTTCCTGCCCTCATTGAAATGCTAACACGTATAAGCACCGTATAAAATCGAAACCTCGAAATACGTGCAAAGACAAAAAACCAAATACCACAAACATATGAACTCAAGGAATCTCAAATCATGTTCATAAAACATATAAGCATTTATGCATGCATCACAATTTAGAAAACAAGGTCCACTCACAGACCGTCCAAAGCTGCGCCACGATACGCACGCCATAAGCCTCTCCCGGGCCAATCACCATTACCGGGGTTCCCGAACCTGTCCAAATCATTTTAGAGGGTTAATAACTACCTCATTAACCTCTCATTGAAGCCCCGTAATTTTCTTGAATTTTTAACTATTTTTAAACTCGATCCTAAACCGTCGGACATCCCGAACTATATCGAAGCAATGTTCGATCGACTCGAAACCAGCCCCAAAATATTACATCGAATAGATGATTTCGTATGTTGAACACTTTCCCAAAATACTCCCCACGAGCTGCCACGCGCAGCCCAAGCCCAAAGGCCCTGCGCGTGGGCTTCACACGGCGACACCCACCTTTAGCAAACCGGGTCCGACCGGTCCGCCTATAAATTCGGTCCGGCTGGACCGGCATGATGGGTCCAAGCCCATTTCTCCTCCATTTTTCATCCTTTTTCAATCCTTTCAATTCCTAAACCTTTGTCTGATCATTTCCTACATTCTATAACCTCAAAACATACGAAAATGGGCCAGAAATTACCTCCCCGATCATCGATCAAACCTTCAAACTTTCCATCTCCGTTCCTCACGATTCTGGCCACCTCCAACCACGATTCCAATCCCCCTAAGTTCTGTGATCACTAGAAACCTCTTCCAATTAATAGAATTGATCAAAAAACCTCCATGACAGGACCGCCCCCGGAAGGGGCATCGATACCCGTGCCCGGTCCTGCTCCCGTCTGGCAAGTCGACTGAAATACCCAAGTTACCCTCAGTACATGCCAGACCAGGGATAGCCACATGTGCTTACTCATGCCTCCGCCCCTCGTACAGCCTCGAACAACGCGCCACGACCTGGAGGGTCAATAGAAAACCAAAGCTGTGAGTGGACAAAAATGAATCAGTTTAGTAAAACGGTTACAACAAACGTTTTTACCCTCCGCGTAAAAACCAATGCATGCATACAAAAACCATTTCGCAATCGGTTAAGATTTTCCACATAAGAAAAAAAAAACTCGTATGAACCACAAAATCATTTTTCCTTTCTCAACCATCGGGTCTTAGCCCGCAATCATAATCACCGGGCCTCAGCCCAAAACCAGGAATCAAAAGCCAAATGCACAACATGATCCAAACCAACAACCATATATCGGGCCACTCCCCAACTCAACCGAAACATCAGAAATCATCAATAAATCACAAGTCAATCATTTTGCTGGATAACAAGTGCGCCCGAGTCTTTAAACTCAAAACCATGCGCATAGACAGGCTTTCCCGGCATATCAACGAGTCTTTAAACTCAGAACATAATCAATAGGCCTCGGGGGTATTATAGTAACCGAGTCTTTAAACTCACGAGTCTTTAAATTCAATAAGGGCCCTCCCCTGTCATCAATTAACCGAGTCTTTAAACTCAAAACGTGCTCCAGCAATAGCACCGGGTTTTTAAACCCAAAACAGTTTCCAAACACAACAACGGGTCTTTAAACCCCAAAACAGTTTATCAATCACGACAACGTGGGATCCATCCCAAAATCACATTTTTCACAACAAGACCCATAGTCCGAATTCCCACATTCATTTTCCCCAAATCATACTTTACAAACATAAACAAATCATCATTAAACACGGGGCATGCACAATCAGACCAAATCACTTTATTAAATCCTTTTTCATTCCCGAATTCGAATTTGCAATAATGATTCCGTAAGCCGGCATCCGGAAGCATCATCCCGAACCCAAACCAAGAATCCACTTAAGATTTCCGAAAACCGTAATCTCGTTCGTTAAAATTACTTTTATGCCCCGAGCATCAAGCCCGAAATCGTATTTTCCAAAATCCATTTTAATTCCTTGAAATCACTTCATTTCTCAAATCTCATTATCAAAACATCCGAACCACAATCATAATTACCAAAATCACGATCCAAGCAAAACATACTCAAAACCCTCATTTAAAAATCCTCAAGATCACAAGTCTCATTTAAATTCTCCAACTCAAACATCAACAGTGATCAATTCACCATAACTCAAAATCTCGTAAACGTGCAAATCCGGAACTTTCTCGAAAAACGTGTCAAAATCGTAAGTCACACTCGCAAATCATAAACAACCTTTTTAAATCATTTTACACCCATTTCATATAACTTCTTTCATTAAACCATCATTAAGCCCACGAGGGATCATAGTCTCGAAATATGCGTAATTTCACATGTATAGTAAAAATACGTATAAATACGAGAATCGAATACGTATAAATACAGAAATCAAAATCAATCACAACTTATAATCATAATCATAAAATCATAGAAATATTTTATGCATGCATTAAATTTTAAAAGAAAGTCCACTCACACACCATTCTTAAGGCTCGGTTTCGCGTCGCACGCATGCCCGTAATTTCCGATATTTTCCAGAAATTCCAAATCCTGTCCGAAAACATACTTTAGTGTCACCAAGGGCTTAGATAGCAACATACTAATTTCCCATAATTTTTTGGAAATTAATCGTTAATTACAAACGTAACATAAATCTTCGGACCCTCGGAATAACATCGAAACGGTGTCCGATAAATTCGATACCAACGTTAAAATGTTCGTTACAATGTGTAGGACAAAAGTCATTTTGAACTCACCTTGAAATTCGGGTCCACGCGCCCTCACGCGCCGCCGTGAGTGGCTGCGAGTGAGCCCACGCGCCTGCTATAGTACCCCTGCACAGTTCACCTTGCTCACCCGATTTCACTGTCAAACGGGTATGCGACCCGCGACTGGACCCGTTCCAATTCCTGTCAAGCACAACCTAATTACCTCAATCGATCCATCAAGTAGACTCGTAAGGGACTCAATTAAAGGTATGTATCAATTAATCCACTCGACACGGCCTCAAACCCACTTAATTGAACTCGAGTCGAACTCGGAGTTCATCGTCCCAGTTCATCACACTGTCACTGTTTCCTTCAATTGATTTGTTAGGAAGCATCAGAGACTCATTCTAAGGATGATTGTGAAATCAATTTCACGAGAACTTACCTCCATGACCACGACTCCAAGCTCGACAATCTCTGAAACCAGGGGCCTCCGATCATGGCCACACGGTGATCAGTTCCCTTCAATCTCTGTATGGTCGAGTTCGAAATGAACTCAGAAGACTAATATCTACCTCCGTTTGGCTCAACTCAGCTCACAGATTAAATTTGGAATTTCCGTCCATTTTTTTGAGTTTTTTCCGAAAGCTGGTTCTCCCAACTCCCAGCTCACTTCCTGGTTCCAAAATGAATCAGTGCAACACTCTCCGCACTCTGATAATAGAACAAGCCCCCAACACCCGTGGGAACTTGTTCAGGCTCCTCTGCGAATCGTCCCCCACTCTGTCCCGGAAATGAAGAAGAAAATGGTTGCCCGTGCCCGCAATTCTCCTGTCCCACTGTCCGAATGTCACTCACCAGCACAGACAAATCTCCCTCAGTGCTCTGTGATCCTCCACTCAAGGGTATAAACAAACCCAACCCGTGCACGCTCAAGTCGAAGCTCTGATTTTCAATTCCTCACACCATCACTTGTTTCCCACACACACACCACCCGTGCACGTCCAGCACACACACAATCCTCAATGTCACTAATAAATCTCCCCAATGACATTAACCGTTTAAACAATTCATTGGGAAGAAAAATTGAACACTTCCCTCAGCCCATGCTCTGTTTCTGAAAGGGAAACCCCGCCGCACACGGCTGTCCCAACAACAGTGGCCAATTTACCATTTTGCCCTCACTTGGAAAATTACCAAAATGCCCCTCACCTTCCGTGACCCATAACTTGGTCACCCAACATCCGTTTCAAGCGTACCGCCTGCCGTTGTACTCGGGGCTTCGAGACGAACCTAACAGTCCTTGGCCCTCGGCCATCGGACCCCCCGATCAAAAAGTCAACATTTTCCTTTATTTCGTCCAAATTACGGAAATGCCCCTGAACTTCCGAACGTCGTAACTTCCACCACGAACGTCGGAATCGAACGTGCCACCCGTCTATGAACTCGTGACGACCCAAACTACGTCACGGTCATCGGGAAAGGTCCATTTGACCGCCCGAATAAAAAGTCAACGTTTCACCCACGACTAGGGCAAAACGGTCATTTTGCCACGTTCGTCCGATTCCACCCAACTAACCACCGATTAACCCTCATTAATCATGGATAGTTACTAATGTACTCCCGGATTCTGGGACGGGTCGTTACAATCTTCCCTCCTTAAAGAATTTCGTCCCCGAAATTCCAACCGATCAGATTCTGTCTGTTCCTCCCTTCAGAATTTAGTTTCATTCTCGAAATTTTCCAATTATCCTTATTTCACATCCACCTCTTGAAAAAAAAGTTTGACCTAGCAACACGTGTACACCGGTACACCAACTAGCTCATCTATACTCAGACGTCCCAGTACCGACCACACTCGACCACCTCGAGTCAAAATGATCACTAGACGTCCGCACCCACTGAGAGTCACCAAATCCGACCCGTCAGCCCCCGCCGACGCCGCCAAGCAACCCGTCGCCACTAAGCTTTACCACCCTAGTAAAGCTCCAATCAACAGCCAATCGGTGTCAACACCTCATACTACAACTCACGCACTGAAGAGTAAGGTCAACAACAAAACCTCATCTCGCAGGGCAATCCGCCCATGCGGCATATGTCAAGCTCAAGTCCAGTTCACCACAAATTCCAAGTGTGTCGGAACTAAGCCGAATGCCAACACGCAGAACCAAACCACAGGCACCTCCCACGTACCGTCACTAAATACTACTCGGCTTTTCCGGTACCAATCCTCGTACACCGTACAGAATACGTACGTCCATTTTCCAATAGGTCCACTGCATGACCCACAGTCAACGGAATTCGACACAGAGATTTCGTGTCCAATCTCACACTAGACAAATCAATCATTCCAACTCATCACCCATTCTAGATCCCATGGTCACCCGACCAGTAACACAAAATTAACCCCCAAACACATCATCCAAGGTGTACCAATCCAAGCACGCTCGCCAAGGCGTGTACAGCCATGCCGAAAGGGCATATAATCTTCCTCACAATTATCGAGGCGAACCAACCCCGAATCTATACTCGCTCAACGGTTACCCCGTCACATCCGACTAACTTCGAAAGGAAGCCAATCCCAATCGCCCATCTCTACGACTGACCAATTAGACCCTGTCGGTTATCCACTCATCCTTAGGCCAGGCCTCGAGTCCAAAACATAAACGTTCCCACTCGCTCGAGTACGGATTAACTTCGAAAAGAAGTTCGGTCCAACTATTCCCATACCCAAACATTCACTACAGAGCGACAAGCTCTTCACCTAGCCTGATCAAGGCGATTACAATTCGAGTCCGTTACCGCGTCACCCGACTGGTAACACCACGATCCTAGATCGTCACCACGCCCAAAGCCCACAACCTCAAGTAATGCAACCTCACCCGACAACCCCAAAACACACATGGGTCCAAACCCAATACACACTCATCGTACTGGTATCCGCGATCAACGTCTGCCAGGGCAAAAGATAAAAAGTCAACCCCGATGACTTCCGAATATCGATTGCCAATGCGGAAACGAGCACCGCCCACTTCTCACAATCACAACTCTCCGCGAAACTAAGATTCCACCCACGTTGAAAATAGACACACTCCCCATGAGATGTCAAGTCCAACCGCCGGACTCCATACATCCGTAACTCGCTTGGACAACCACGCGTCCACTATCAGCCCAATACTCAGACCTCACGTCAAATAATGACTAACTATGCACACACACCGATTTCGACTGGGAATTACTCAACTCTTGTCACCTCGTCCCAGTTGGGACTTACCCCAATACCTCATAATCTCCGCTGGATCCTATCCAGCCCGAAACTCAAATACCGAACATGTGCCCATTATAATAGAGTTACATCCCAAATCGTGGCTCCCACAATCTCCCTCGCGGACACCAGCACCAGCGCTAGCGCACCAACATACAAACATCCACACTAGCACACCGTGTGCAAAGTGGGTAGCCCCGGATCTCCGCTCATACCGAACGACGATCCCGCATCACTACTCGTACCCCACAACCATGGGTACCACCATCCCGACAATCCACATCAGGATAGATGAACGTTCTCAGGTCGCCCCCTGATTCTCAACTACTACCACTACTCCAAGTACTCACGACAATTAGCCATCTACCCCAGACCACCGTTCCACAAAATCGAGCCATAACTTTCTAACTCATCCAATAAATGACCATAAATCGGTCCTTGGCATCCTAAGTGCCAAACGTTCCTCACTTAGCTTTTCTAGCTCCTCTCGAGCCTTGGTACCTTACCATGGCTCCTCTCACGTTCCTAACCCAAAAATACTGACTTATCGTGAGTCCCCCATCCACATCTCGACTCCTCCTGAGTCAAATCTCAAACCAAACTGGCCATGGCATCCCTGACATACTCAATTCCCGAGCAATATCCAATGCTCACCCACATTCTATACGACCACTAGGGCCTAAGAAAAAGTACAATTGCCCAAAAATGCGGCCTTCCAGCCACCGGTCTCTTCGTCCTTGCGACCCACACAATTTTATATCTAACAAATCGCAACTCACAGTGTACTCTACCCGACATCTGACCCTCAAACCAGGGTCAATCTCAGCCGAGATCTAACACGAGGTCCCAAACACCCTTTCCTACTCGTCTCACTACCAAGTCGCGCACGAGGCTTACGCTCTGAAGGCATGATGTGGCAACGGAATCAGCAACCTAGCGCTCTGATACCAAATTGACAGGACCGCCCCCGGAAGGGGCATCGATACCCGTGCCCGGTCCTGCTCCCGTCTGGCAAGTCGACTAAAATACCCAAGTTACCCTCAGTACATGCCAGACCAGGGATAGCCACATGTGCTTACTCATGCCTCCGCCCCTCGTACAGCCTCGAACAACGCGCCACGACCTGGAGGGTCAATAGAAAACCAAAGGTGTGAGTGGACAAAAATGAATCAGTTTAGCAAAACGGTTACAACAAACGTTTTTACCCTCCGCGTAAAAACCAATGCATGCATACAAAAACCATTTCGCAATCGGTTAAGATTTTCCACATAAGAAAAAAAAAACTCGTATGAACCACAAAATCATTTTTCCTTTCTCAACCATCGGGTCTTAGCCCGCAATCATAATCACCGGGCCTCAGCCCAAAACCAGGAATCAAAAGCCAAATGCACAACATGATCCAAACCAACAACCATATACCGGGCCACTGCCCAACTCAACCGAAACATCAGAAATCATCAATAAATCACAAGTCAATCATTTTGCTGGATAACAAGTGCGCCCGAGTCTTTAAACTCAAAACCATGCGCATAGACAGGCCTTCCCGGGATATCAACGAGTCTTTAAACTCAGAACATAATCAATAGGCCTCGGGGGTATTATAGTAACCGAGTCTTTAAACTCACGAGTCTTTAAACTCACGAGTCTTTAAACTCATTAAGGGCCCTCCCCCGTCATCAATTAACCGAGTCTTTAAACTCAAAACGTGCTCCCGCAATAGCACCGGGTTTTTAAACCCAAAACAGTTTCCAAACACAACAACGGGTCTTTAAACCCCAAAACAGTTTATCAATCACGACAACGTGGGATCCATCCCAAAATCACATTTTTCACAACAGGACCCATAGTCCGAATTCCCACATTCATTTTCCCCAAATCATACTTTACAAACATAAACAAATCATCATTAAACACGGGGCATGCACAATCAGACCAAATCACTTTATTAAATCCTTTTTCATTCCCGAATTCGAATTCGCAATAATGATTCCGTAAGCCGGCATCCGGAAGCATCATCCCGAACCCAAACCAAGAATCCACTTAAAATTTTCGAAAACCGTAATCTTGTTCGTTAAAATTACTTTTATGCCCCGAGCATCAAGCCCGAAATCGTATTTTCCAAAATCCATTTTAATTCCTTGAAATCACTTCATTTCTCAAATCTCATTATCAAAACATCGGAACCACAATCATAATTACCAAAATCACGATCCAAGAAAAACATACTCAAAACCCTCATTTAAAAATCCTCAAGATCACAAGTCTCATTTAAATTCCCCAACTCAAACATCAACAGTGATCAATTCACCATAACTCAAAATCTCGTAAAAGTGCAAATCCGGAACTTGCTCAAAAAACGTGTCAAAATCGTAAGTCACACTCGCAAATCATAAACAACCTTTTTAAATCATTTTACACCCATTTCATATAACTTCTTTCATTAAACCATCATTAAGCCCACGAGGGATCATAGTCTCGAAATACGCGTAATTTCACATGTATAGTAAAAATACGTATAAGTACGAGAATCGAATACGTATAAATACGGAAATCAAAATCAATCACAACTTATAATCATAATCATATAATCATAGAAATATTTTATGCATGCATTAAATTTTAAAAGCAAGTCCACTCACACACCATTCTTAAGGCTCGGTTTCGCGTCGCACGCATGCCCGTAATTTCCGATATTTTCCAGAAATTCCAAATCCTGTCCGAAAACATACTTTAGTGTCACCAAGGGCTTAGATAGCAACATACTAATTTCCCATAATTTTCTGGATATTAATCGTTAATTACAAACGTAACATAAATCTTCGGACCCTCGGAATAACATCGAAACGGTGTCCGATAAATTCGATACCAACGTTAAAATGTTCGTTACAATGTGTAGGACAAAAGTCATTTTGATTCACCTTGAAATTCGGGTCCACGCGCCCTCACGCGCCGCCGTGAGTGGCTGCGCGTGAGCCCACGCGCCTGATACAGTACCCCTGCACAGTTCACCTTCCTCACCCGATTTCACTGTCAAACGGGTATGCGACCCGCGACTGGACCCGTTCCAATTCCTATCAAGCACAACCTAATTACCTCAATCGATCCATCAAGTAGACTCGCAAGGGACTCAATTAAAGGTATGTATCAATTAATCCACTCGACACGGCCTCAAACCCACTTAATTGAACTCGAGTCGAACTCGGAGTTCATCGTCCCAGTTCATCACACTGTCACTGTTTCCTTCAATTGATTTGTTAGGAAGCATCAGAGACTCATTCTAAGGATGATTGTGAAATCAATTTCACGAGAACTTACCTCCATGACCACGACAATCTCTGAAACCAGGGGCCTCCGATCATGGCCACACGGTGATCAGTTCCCCTCAATCTCTGTATGGTCGAGTTCGAAATGAACTCAGAAGACTAATATCTACCTCCGTTTGGCTCAACTCAGCTCACAGATTAAATTTGGAATTTCCCTCCATTTTTTTTTGAGTTTTTTCCCAAAGCTGGTTCTCTCAACTCCCAGCTCACTTCCTGGTTCCAAAATGAATCAGTGCAACACTCTCCGCACTCTGATAATCGAACAAGCCCCCAACACCCGTGGGAACTCGTTCAGGCTCCTCTGCGAATCGTCCCCCACTCTGTCCCGGAAATGAAGAAGAAAATGGTTGCCCGTGCCCGCAATTCTCCAGTCCACTGTCCGAATGTCACTCACCAGCACAGACAAATCTCCCTCAGTGCTCTGTGATCCTCCACTCAAGGGTATAAACAAACCCAACCCGTGCACGCTCAAGTCGAAGCTCTAATTTTTAATTCCTCACACCATCACTTGTTTCCCACACACACACCACCCGTGCACGCCCAGCACACACACAATCCTCAATGTCACTAAATAAATCTCCCCAATGACACTAACCGTTTAAACAATTCATTGGGAAGAAAAATTGAACACTTCCCTCAGCCCATGCTCTGTTTCTGAAAGGGAAACCACGCCGCACACGGCTGTCCCAACAACAGTGGCCAATTTACCTTTTTGCCCTCACTTGGAAAATTACCAAAATGCCCCTCACCTTCCGTGACCCATAACTTGGTCACCCGACATCCGTTTCAAGCGTGCCGCCTGCCGTTGTACTCGGGGCTTCGAGACGAACCTAACAGTCCTTGGCCCTCGGCCATCGGACCCCCCGATCAAAAAGTCAACATTTTCCTTTATTTCGTCCAAATTACGGAAATACCCCTGAACTTCCGAACGTCGTAATTTCCACCACGAACGTCGGAATCGAACGTGCCACCCGTCTATGAACTCGTGACGACCCAAACTACGTCACGGTCATCGGGAAAGGTCCATTTGACCGCCCGAATAAAAAGTCAACGTTTCACCCGCGACTAGGGCAAAACGGTCATTTTGCCACGTTCGTCCGATTCCACCCAACTAACCACCGATTAACCCTCATTAATCATGGATAGTTACTAATCTACTCCCGGATTCCGGGACGGGTCGTTACACTCCAAACCAAACTTAGAATTTTTAAACCAAAACTTACCGTTTTTGGGTTCTCCGGCCACCGGCCATGACGGTCGACGCGGTGAGCACCTTCTTCATCATCTCCCTTCATTCTATTGTTTTCATTCATGGTCCAAGTAGAGAGGATGAGGTTTGGGGAAGGTGGGATACGTGGGTTGCACAGTTTTTGGGGGTTTCGGGTTCAATGTAACTGATGAGAGGAAGGGGAGGATGCATGTATGTATGAAGCTAGGCAATGGACAAGTGACTTGTCACTTATCCTGGGCAAAATATATGGCCCCACTCAGGACAAAAGTCCACTTTTGCCTCATAAAACGTGCTAATGTGAATAATACCTTAGAATTTTCGTGAATCATAACTTTTCCGTCGAACGTCCGATTTTGACGTGCTACTTGTCAACGAACTTGTGACGTCCCGATCTACGTAATGGTCCTCAGCCCTTGGGCATCGGGCCTTTCGAGTCAAAAGTCAACTTTTTGCCCTCGTTTAGGGGCAAAATCGTAATTTCACCTTGAACGTCCAATAATCCTCGGCTAATCCCCGATTAGCCTCACTAATCCATAATTAGTCTTAATTAATCCCTAAAATTAGGGACGGTTCATTACATGTACTACGCGCATATGTTTTACACGATTTATATGTGATTCCGAAGGTTTCAAGGAGAGGCGTGAAACCGAGGAACTGATTTACAGTTTTGGAGGATTTTACGGAAGTGCGTGAAATCGAGATTTGGGCATGAGTCCCAATTGAAAGACGATTTGAAAGGGGTTTTGGAAATACCTTTCGGTCATATGACCCATTTGATTTGGAAACTATTGGGCTTAGATTCCAGTTGATTTAATGAGAAATCGGGCTGGAAGCCCATTTGTGTTATACGATCGGGCCTGGGGGCCTCGTTGGTTTACAAATTGGGACTTGAGGCCCAGTTGGTTATGATCTCGGGATGAGGCCCAGTTATGGTTTATAAACAAGATTTAGGGTCGGAGACCACAAATGGACTTGGATTTATGAAGGTTTTATGGAAAACCCCGGGCATAACCCTTTGAACGGTTTTGAGATGATTTGTAAAACGGTTTTACATATACCATCCTCACGAACGGATGCCCTAAAGACGTCCTGTAGTATCCTGGAGTGACGGGTTGTCTCCTCCAGACGTCTCGTAGTCTCCTGGAATAGTCACAGGGCATTGCCTACGAGGGGTCATTGCACAGAGCGACTGGTCGGTATAGTGACTCAGGGGCAGAATTTCCAGAGGTTAAAACTTCCCCCCAGGGAGGGTCATTGATCTGTGGGTTAGTGACCTGGGTGGACCATGGGGAGACTTGGGATTTGAGACCCCGGGTAGCACGCGTAGCTTAGAACCGTGACAGGATTGATTGTGACATCAGGGATGTTAGGTATCAGGGATGTCGAGGATTGGTTTTTGGCTGAGACCCACTGGTATTGTTTTGGGATGAGTCCCAAATGATTGGTTTTGGGTTGAGACCGACTGGTATTGTTTTGGGCTGAGTCCCACATTATTGTTTTTGGGCTGAGAGCCACTTGCATTGGTTTTGGGCTGAGTCCCACATGGATTTGGGCAGTGGCCCGTGTGATTTGGATTTACGGTTTTGGGCTAAGACCCTAATGGTTTAAATATTGATAAATGGTTTGGTAATTGGTTTTCGAATGCATGCATGATTTTTAGTGAAGGGCATAAACGTCTTTTGATGAAATTTGTTTTTATTAAATTATTTATTTCTTCCACTTACAGCTTTTTGTGGTTTCAATGTCCTTCAAGTTGATCGCGAATGCGGGCTGTAGCAGAGACCGAGATATCACACTCTTCCTCTGATCCTGGCACACTCTAAAAGCCCCAGTGGGGCTAAGGTTGGAATTATCCCTTTTCTGGCACTTCGTGTCAGACAGGAGTAGGCACGTCTCACGTTAATCCTGAGGGAATTTGGGATGGGTCCTATCAAGTGGTATTAGAGCGAGGTTTGCTCCTATTACTCTGAGTTTCAGAGCCGGTTTGCTCTTGAGCTACGTGCAGGTCGAGGATGTGATGTCTCTGCAGTGGTAACATCTCGTCATCAACCTGATAGTTAGGGTAAGAGTATGAGGATTCAGTGGAATCGAGCCCTAGTTAGGATGTGTTGGGCACGAGATGCGAAGGGCATATGATGCCATTTTTTTCGAGAGGTTAGATCCCGAGTGGCATTAATGGGTATATGAATCTAAAGGCTTAGAGACGTAGTGTTACTGGTGGATAGGATTCAGTGAACCAATAGACATAATATGACGACCTGAGAGTGGGACCGTTGAGTGGTCATAACGGACATGGATTGGAGCAAAGTGGAATCAGTAGAGGTTGGATGTCAGGGTCGTCCATGAAAAAAGTGCAAAGATTGAAGATTATGCTGCTAGGAGTAGTCAAGTGCACGACGACCCTGGTCGACCCGAGTGGAGACGGTTGGGAATTGGAATGTTTGATCCTATTTGGCATGAGAGGCCATGTTTCAGTGTGTCGAATCCCGGAAGGATGTCGACTGGCAGAAGATGCCACGGTGTAGTTGTCATATGGGTTGGTATGACATGTCGTGGTCGAGCGGTGGTAGACATCGAGGAGAACCTGATTCTTGTGGGCACAATGACTAGAGGCCGTAGAGTTACGAGAGAATGAGGTTCTCATATTTTGGCTACTGGTTGGTAGGACACCAGTATCAGAGTACGATGACTTTTCAGAGTCGAGAGCGATGGATCAGGCAGGATGGATATGCTATAGTGAGTAGCCGAGTTTGTGATAACCCTAGTTCGAGATTGATCGGACAAGTTACCAGGAGAGTGGTACTTGTCAACCAGTTCCTGAATTGGACCGATCGGTGGATGTTGCATGTAATGACCCATCCCGAATTCCAGGATTAGATTAGTGACTAATCAAGGATTAGTGAGGTTAATCGGTGATTAGTTGGGCGAAATCAGACGAACGATGCAAAATGACCGTTTTACCCCTGGTCGTGGATAAAATGTTGACTTTTTGATCGGGAGTTTCGATCATCGAGGGCTGAGAACCGTTACGTAGATTAGGTCGATACGAATCTGTAGACAAGCGGCACGTCGAAATTGGAAGTTAGACGGAGAAATTATGGTTCACGGAAGTTTGGGTCACTATTGCACATTTTATGAGATGAATGCCTTTTGGCATTAAGTGGGCCCCAGATATTCTAAATTGGCCCAATAGATGAATGACAAGTGTCACCCATCCATTGCCCAGTATGTTACATACATGCATATCCCCATTTCCTTATTTCATACATTTCCCCCGATCTCACCCAAATTCCCATAGACCACAACCCAATCCCTTTCCCTCATTCGATTCAATCCATGAAGAGGCAGTGATGGGCTGAGGACTGAGAGGTGGCTGCAGGGTGGCCTGAACCGTCGTGGACGGCGGAGGGGAGGAAAACCTGACAAGGTAATTGGTTTTGGCCCATTTTCTTTTATTTTCGATTCTTCACGTTGTGGACGATTTTGAGTGATTAGAATGGGCTTAGTGGGTTATTAGGAAGGTAATAAGAAGGTGTTGATGATGGTTGGAGGTTGAGGAAGGCCTGGGGAGTTTTTGGGATTTTTGAACCGTGAAGGACAAATCGGTTCATGGGTTTTAGGAAGTTTTAGGTATTTTAATTTATATGTTTAGATTACTAAGATCAAAATAGGTAGAATATGATTGATTAGGAAGAGAAATGATGAAAATTGAACAGTGTAGGAGGTTGGACCAGTCACGCCGGTCCAAGTTGCAGGAAAACTCGAACCGGCTAGTCGGACCGGTCGGCTGAAGGCAGGAGAGGCTCTACAGTGCCCGGCGCGTGGGCTTCACGTGCAGGGGCTTCAGGCTGCGCTTGTGGGCACTTGGGCCACCTTTTGGGGATTCTTCCAACACACGAAATCATCTATTTGATGTAACGAACATTTTGGGACTGGTTTCGTGTCGATCGGACACTGTCTCGATATTGTTCGAGATGTCCGAAGGTTTAGGATCGACTTTAAAAATAGTTAAGAAATCCGGAAAATTACGGGGCTTTAGTGACGGGTTATTTAAGTAGTTAGTAACCCTCTATTATGATTTAGACAGATTTGGAAGTCTCAGTGACTGTGTTTGGACCGGGAGAGCCGTATGGCACACGTATCGAGGAGGTAGCTCGGACTGTCTGTGAGTGGACCTTGTTTTCTAAAATTTATGCATGCATAAATATTTATTATGTGTTTTAATACTTGTTTTGTGATGTCATGAGTGCATTTGTGTGTGGTTACATATTGGCACGTATTTTGAGGTTTCGACCTTATACGATGCGTATACGGGTTTGTATTTCTACGTTGATTTAAATGAAATGGTTTTGGATTTAAAAAGGATTAACTCGGGCATGAGACCCATTTGGTTTTGTCTTGGGCATGTAGCCCTATTGGTGACCTATGGTTCTGAGTCATGGTCGCGGCGAGTGCTGTGTGCACGGCGGCGGACGACACGACGCTCGCCTCCGGACTGGGATGTGTTCCTTCCGGAGAGGTCACGATGTACGATCCTTTATCAGGCAGCCACTGGAGGCTCGACTTCGGAGTGCTGACGGTTCAGGATATCGATCGGTGATGAATACACCATGATCTAGAGGTGGTCGCGTTGGTTGATACGTTCACATCGATATACCAGGATTGAGGGCGGTCCTGGACGGATGGTCGCACGCATCACTACGATCGGAGTCGTGACTGACCCTGAGATATCGGGCTCGATCCCCAGTTGAGTCATGTGTTCGGGTACGATACCCAGTTACTTTATGTTTATGATTTCGGGTCGAGGACCCTAAATGGATTTCTAGTTTCATGACGGTTTATGGGGACCGGGCATGAATGTTTTCGTTATTTATATTCATATACCTTCCTTATTTGGAATGTCTCCTCCGGGGAGGGTCTTTGGCCTGGGTGGACCCCGGAGTAGTCACATAGCACTAACTGAGTGGAGTCGCCCCCGTTGGGTACCTTACTCTCAGGAGGGCTTGGATTGTAACCTTCAAGGAGGGTCATTGATCTACGGACATTGACCTGGGTGGACCCTGAGGAGACTTGGGCTTTTACACCCTGGGTAGCACGCGCGTAGCTTTAGATACCATGACAGGATGGGTTATGTGATTTATATGTATATATATTATGATATACGATGTGTACAGGTTTTAGGCTGAGTCCCACATGGATTTGAGTAGTGGCCCGTACGGTTGGTTTCATTAAGGTTCTTTTGGATAAATGGTTTTCAAATGCATGCATGCTTTTTAGTGAAGGGTACAAATGTCTTTATGAAAATGTTTTTATTAAATAATTTGTGTTGTCCACTCACAGTTTTTAAATGTTTTGACTGCCCTTAAGGTCGACAGCGGATGCGGGCTGTAGCAGAGACCGAGACATCACATACCTCCTATGGATCCTAGCATACTCTGAAGCCCCGAGCGGGCTATTGTCGGAAATTCCCTTGTCTGACACTCCGTGTCAGATGGGATCAGACACGTCCCGCGTTAATTCCGGGGGGATTGGGACGGGTACTGACATTGCGTGTTGAGCGATTAGTACCTACGGTGAGTTGAAATTAAAAAAATAAAGAAGAAATAAAATTAAGAAATAAAATAAAAAGAACATAAATTAAGAACAAGATTAAATACAAAATTTAAAAGAAATCTAATAAGAACAATCTACAAGAAGCTAAAATGGTCCCCAAAATGTCTCTCAAAAGAGAGAAAAAATAACTAAACTAAAATGAACTAAAAAAAAGGAAGAAAGGGAAAAATTGGGGCCATTGGGGATATGAAATGACTTCCTTATTTATAGAAGGACTGCCACAAATATTCAAATAAAAATACAAAAATAAAATATAAAAATAAATACAATTGCAATGATGAAAAATGGTGATTAATGATTATTTTTAGGTGAAATAAGCGCTGGAAAGCTACACCAAATGGAGAAATTGAATTTGGCAGGATGCTGCAGAGCTGCAATGATGGGAGTTGGCAAGGGGCTGCTGATAGGCTGAGAAGAAATTGGCATGGCCCTGCAGAGCTGGCGTGAAGTGATTTGGCAGGTGCAGGCTGAACTGGTGAGGACAGGATCAGCAGGTGCGCACTGACAGGGGTGTATGAAATCGCGCGAGATGCACTGACAAGGGATAGCTCCATTCACCGAATGAAAGGCTTTTCTTTTGCTAGATGCGCTTCGAAGTGAGGCGTGGGATGGCAAAGGTATTTGGGTCGTGCGACTTGGGTTTCTGGGCTGGGCTTGCATGGGCCGGATTTTTATTTTGGATTGGACTAAAGGTAATAAATGGATCTGGGCTACAATTCAGTGGCTTCCCACCGAAATTCCATGAGATTTTCAGTGGCCTCTCTTATTTCAATCATATCTTCTTCGGTAAAACTCCAATTGGGATAATTATTTTTCCAAAATGCTCAGAATTCCATGCCCTATTTATTTCTACAAAAATCCCACAAAATATATTATTTTCTCCAATTATTAATTATTTTAATATTAAAATTCAAGTATAAAGGGTATAAAATAATACTTAATTAACGACCTATCAAATACCAACACACTTAAACCTTACTAGTCCCTAGTAAATACTAAAACTAAACTACAAATTCAAAACAAGTAAACCCTTAACCATTTGTCTCAAAATTGCATTATTATCATGGCATAAAAGGTTTTCATTAGAAGCATTTAAGCATATGGAATTCAAGAGTTAATACATTGTAACAAAATGTTTCAACAAGTTCCATAATGAGTAAATATGGTGAAATGGATCTCAACATGAATAAAACAAGTATGAATCAACTCACAAGGATATGCACTCATAAATTCACTCAATTTTTAAGGGTTTGTGTTTGCACTCAAAGTATGTGAGAAAAATGTTCACATAATATAAATAAAGTACTTTTGTAAAATAACAAACAAACACCTCATGATAAAAATAAAACATACTTACACAAATGAACCAAACCATAAGCTTACTCAAGTGATTGACTCAACTAATCAAAATTTACCATCTTAAGGATTATAAGGTCTTTATGAAGGTTATAATGGGGCTAAGTTTAGAGGCAAGGAAAATATAGGAGAAATGGTGCTCAAATTCGTTCCAAGACTCAATAGACTCCCAAAATGTATCATAATTTCTCAACTTTAGTGCAATGATATCAGTAATCTATCCCTTTGAACATAGGCCTAATTTCATCATGTTGGGCCTCGAATTCATTCTTTGTGTCAGATTTACAAATGTAAGGGACTTAACTCAAACATTACATAATCAAACCTTATTACCTTGATAGAGACTCAAACTTTATTTATTTTCTTTTCTTTTTTTGATTTTTTTCTTTTCATATATCAAGGTAATAATATGTGTCAATAATACAACAAAGTTTGAGTAAGTAAATCCATATAATACACATAAAAGTCTTCACAACATCATCAACACCATTTTCATGTCTTCAACCGAGTCTTTGGAACAAGGGTGAAAGATGTCTCTACTAAACTCAAGTGTTTAGATAATCATGATAAAATTAAGGGGGTCGCAACTTGTGCGCACAAAATACGGAGCATGGATCTTTGAATTTGTGGTGTTAACCCTAATGCCTTAATCATGTCCAAAATCAGAGAGTTTATTGACTTAAAAGTTTTCCAAATCACATAGACTAAGTTCTAGCACACTAGAGTTCATTAAAAGTTATGGCAAGCAGTTATGAGGTATATGTATATCAATTTAAACAAATAACTTATGAATCACTCATCAAAGATGTATATAAAGTTCTAAAGCTCACATAAGGTTCAAATGATTCATACTTATCTTAACATGCTCGTTTATGTACCAATGTATATGCATTATCTACAAGTTATAACAATTAATCACAAAGTATTAACAAACAAATTCAAGTAGTAGTGATCATCTTTATAGCCATAACATATTCATTGTCGTTCATTTATATCATTGACAAGTTAAAGGGTAACTTAAGACTCTTAATAATAGTAACTTACAAAAAAGACTCAAAGAAAGCAATTTTTTTTTTAACTTTTTAATTAATTTTTTTATAATGTTTTATAAAACAATTTTATTGCACAATTAAAATTGTAAACCACTCCCCCACACTTAAATTCTACATTGTCTTCAATGTAGGAAAATAAGACGTAATTGAACATAGAATTGAAGTAAGGAAAATGATTTAAAAAAATAAAGCAAGAAAACAATAAATATACAAAATAAAGGAGAATAAAGAGCAAAAAGATAGCAAATCTGCATTGATGACTACTTCACATCTCGGGAACACATTGGGTTGCTTCCCAACCAGCGCTTGAAGTTTAATATCCATCCAGCATAGACAGAGATGCATGTTAGTTAGTCAGATATGTACGTTTGTTAAGAATGCAAGTTAGAATAAAGATGAAATGCAAGTGAAACTAAAAATGCAAGTTAAGTTAAAAATGCAAGTTAAGGATGTATGTTAAAAATGCAAGTTTAAATTAAAGGTGCAATGCAAGTTAGAATGAACGATGCAAGTTAATTATACTAAAGATGCAAGTTAAAGTTGAAAATGCAAGTTAAGTTAAAAATGCAAGTTAAGTTGAAGATGCAAGTTAAAGTTGTCATGCCAATTAATGTAAGTTAAGATATAAAAAAAAATTTACATGTCGGGGGAAGTCAAAGATATATATGGTTCACATAACTTCAAAGTTTAGAAAGAGACTTCTACGTCCGTACTGCAATGACCCGTCCCGAATTTTGGGATTTGATTGGTGAGTAATCGTGGATTAGTGGGACTAATCGGGTATTAGTCGGAGAATCAAGGATGGACGATGTAAAATGACGATTTTGCCCCTAGGAATGGGCAAAAAGTTAACTTTTGACCGCCCGAGTCAAATGGACTTTGACCGATGACCGTGACGTAGATCGGGACGTTACGCGTCCGTAGACAGGTGACACGTTGAAATCGGGCATTTGATGAGGAAGTTACGAGTCTAGGAAGTTTTAAGGTATAATGCATGCAAACCAAAGATTTTGGACATGTGGCAAGATTTGATTGGGGAACCTTCTGGAAGGACCCACCAGATGAGTGACAAGTTTCACCCATCTGATAGGCCCCGACCCCAATTAAATGGGTCCTTATCGCATTTGATCGATCATCTTTTCTAATTTTCCCAAAAACTGTGGAACTCTCTCGACCCCTTGCAACCCCTCCTCTACTAGCCCCTTCAATCCTCATCACTTGTGCTTAGTGTGTGAATGAAAAAGAAAGAGTGGGGTGAGACGTTGTTGATAGTGTTAACAGCGTCGACCGTCCTGGATAATGGCCAAAAAACAGAGACGGCTTGTGTTGGTGTTTGATATTGGAAACTTGGTATTGAGGGCCATCAAATGTTTTGGAGGATGAGAGGATGCTTCTATGGCCGAGACGATCGTGGTGATGGCCACCGCGGTGCAACAACGGTGGAGGTAAGCCCAAACCCGAAAGCCATGTTTTTGTTCGAAAATGGTAGATTAAGTTCTGATGATTGTCGACTGTTTTGGTGGATTGGACGAGGTCCCTGGTGAGGAGGTGAGCTCAGGGGACTCGAAATGGAGGGTTGCGGTGGCCTAAGGCTGCTGGACACCGGAACGGTAAGTTTTGGGTTCAAACTCAAATATTTGTTTTCGATGCTTGTCAATCGATTCTAATTATTGGAACATGTTTCTGGAGGTCATATGAGCTGTCTGGGATCGAGTTCAAGGCTGGAGGAGGTCTGTGGTGGGCGGAAAACGGAGAGGAACCTGGGCTGATTGTTTATCGATTCAGAAGGTATGATCTCATTTTAATTTCTCGTTTTTTGGATCGTAGATCGATAGGAAATTGAAGGAAGAGGCTATATCAATTAATGGGATTGAAAACGGGGTAGAATTTGCTGAGAATCGGCCTCGTTGGTTTGGTCAAACCGGAAACCAGCGAACCGGTATGAACCGGGTTCGACGTGAGGATAGGGATGACATTGTGCAGGCGCATGGGGGCATGTGGGGAAGAGTTGGGAGGCAAGGTCAACATGTAATTTTATTCTTTCGATGTAACGAACATTTTGGGACTGGTTTCGAGTCGATCAGACACCGTTTCGAGATAGTTTTGGATGTCCGAATGTGTATGGTCTATGTTAAATGTGTTTAAAAATTTCAAAAAAATAGGGAGATTTAATAAGAGGTAAATTGAAGTGGTTAGTGACCTTCGGGTATGGTTTGGACAGGTCTAGAGGTTCCGGTGATGGTGATTAGCCTCAGGAAGGCTTGTGGTGCGCGTATCGAGGTAGGAGCTAGGACGGTCTGTGAGTGCACTTTTGTTTTATAAATCTTATGCATGCATAACTGTTTTATATGTTTATATATGTGTTTTGTGATGATGATGAATATGATGTTTGGTTTTACGTATTTACACGTATATCGAGGTTTATGGTTTTATACTGTGGTTATATGTGTTTGTGGTTTCGATGATGGTTTGATTAAATGATTTTGGATTTGGAAATATGGAATCGGGCGTGAGGCCCATTTGATTTGGAAACTACCGGACTTGAAGTACATTTGATTTAATGAGATATCGGGCTGGGAGCCGAGTTGGTTTACGAAATCGGGCATGAGGCCCAATTGTGTTTTATAAATATGATTTCGGGTCGGGGACCCATTTATGGATTTACGATGATTTTATGGAAAGTCCGGGCATGGCCCCTTCCAGATATTTTGAAACAGTTTTATAAGGATGTTTTCCATATACCATATTGAGATGAGGATATGTGGATATGTCTCACTCCATGTCTAGGACATTGGGGGTAGACACGGCGCATTGCCTGGGAGGAGTCATTGCACGGAGCGACCGGACCACATAGTGACTCAGGAGCATGATTGCTATGATTAGACGTATGGGACATCAGACATTTGGGATGTCAGAGATTGACCTGAAAAGACCCCGGGTAGCACGCGTTGCTTAGCCATGATATATGAGCGTCTGGAACGCTAGACATATGGGATGCCAAGGATGGGTATTTGGATTACAAATTATTAGATTTTTGAAATTGTATTTCTGTGTTTATGGATTTGGGTAGGGACCCACAAGGATTTGGATTTACGGATTTCAGTGTTTTACGGTTTTAGGGTGAGTTCCCACACTTGGTTGATTTTATGATTTTGGGCTACGACCCTAATGATTTGAGAAAAGGAAATGACTTTGGTTTTCTAAACGGTCTTTATTATGTTTGAATTAACTAGTTTTCGAATGCATGCATAGTTTTACGTGAAGGGTATAAATGTCTTTTATAAAATGATTTTTATTAAATTAATTATTTTCATCCACTCACAGCTTTTAATGGTTTTTAATGCCCTTTAGGTTGATAGCGGATGCAGATTGTAGCAGAGACCGTGACCTCATATTCCTCGGCTGATCCTGACGCACTCTAAGAGCCAATTGGGCTCAGGATTTCGGATTATCTCTTATCTAGCCTTCGTGTTACCTCGTGTGGCACGTGGGTTAGAGGGAGCATGGCACATCTCGCGTTAATCCCGGGGGGATTGGGATGGGTTGTCTCAGAGTGGTATCAGAGCGAGGTTTGCATATGGTACTCTGACATCAAGGCGGTGTTAGAGCGAGGATTGTTAGTGTGACGACCCGTCCCGAATTAACGGGATTAATTAAGAATTAATGACGGATTAGCCTCGCTAATCGAAGACTAATCGGAGATTAGACAAGGATTAGCGAACGTTCGGACGAAATGACGATTTTGCCCCTAAAATGGGCAAATTGTTGACTTTTCATTCAAACGGTCAAATGGACTTTGGCCGATGACTGTGACGTAGTTTGTGACTTCATGAGTTCATAGACAGGTGGCACGCTAGATTTCGACATTCGAGGAGGAAGTTATGATGTTCGGAAGTTCGAGGGCATATTTGGTAATTTTGAGCCAAAAGTTGACTTTTGACCCTGGGGGTCCGATGGCCGAGGGCCAAAGACCGTTACGTAGATCGGGATGATACGAATCTGTAGACAGGCGGCACGTCGAATTTAGACGTTCGACGAGGAAGTTACGGTTCACGGAAGTACGAAAGTACTATTGCACGAATTACGAGACGAAGACCTTTTGGCTTTTAGTGTGTCCAGATTTTATCCCAAGGCCCAATGGGTGAGTGACAAGTGTCACTCATCCACTGGACAACATTTTCATTCATGCATCCACCCCCCTTTGCATTGATCATTCCTTCATCCCAAACAAACCCGATCCATCCTCCATCCCCAAAACCAAACCCTATTTGATCATGACTGAGAGGACCAGAGAGTGAGGAGAGGACGGTGGATGATGGTGGCCGGCCAGGACGGAGCCACCGTGCACGGTGGAGGTCCAAAACCCGAAAGGTAATCGGTTAGCCCATTTTTCGATCCATTTTTCATTTTTGTTGTTATGGGTCGTTTTGGATGGTTTCAATGAACTAATTAGGTTATTAGGAGGTCATTAGGAAGGTTTTGAGAAGGATTGGTCGTTGAGGAACCTCTGGGGAGGGTTTAGAAAAACTGGACCGTGAGCTTAAAGTTGGACCGGTCAATTTTGGACGTTTTAAGGGTATTATGTATTGGATTTAGGTTCCTAGGATTAAATAAGGAAGGATAGGATTGATTAGGGTTGGAAACAGTGAAGAATGGACCGTGTAGGGGCCTGGACCGGTCACGCCGGTCCAGTTGCAGGAAACGAACCGAACCGGCCGGTCTGAACCGGCCGTCGCAAGGTTGAAGACGGTACTGTAGCTGGCGCGTGGCTCCCACACGCAGCCACTTCAGGCGGTGTGTACGGGAGCGTGGGGGATATTTTAGGCAAGGTTCCAACATGTAATTTCATCTATTCGATGTAACAAACATTTTGGGTCTGGTTTCGTATCAATCGGACATCGTTTCGATATAGTTCGGGACGTCCAAAGGTTTAGGTTTGGTTTTAAAAATAGTTAGAAAATCGGGAAAATTACGGGACTTTAATGAGAGGTTAATGAGGCTATTAGTAACTTTCTATTACAATTTAGACAGGCTTGGGAATCCAGGAGGCGACGGTTGACCCAGGAGACGATTATGGCACGTGTATTGAGGCGCGGCTTCAGACGGTCTGTGAGTGGACCTTTTTTTCGAATTCGATTCATGCATAAATGTTTTATAATTGTTTTAATATATGTTTTGTGATGCCATGAGTGTATTTGTTTGTGGTAGCCTAGGATTTACGTATTTGAATGTATTTCGTGCTTTACGGTTTTATACGATGCTTATGCGTGCTAGGTTTTAAATGATGGTTTCATGAATTGGTTTTGGATTTGGAAATATGAAATCGGGCACGAGACCCATTTGATTTACGAACTCTCGGACTTGGAGTCCATTTGATTTGACAAGGAATCGGACCGAGGGTCCATTTGAGTCACATGATCGGGTCGGGGCCCAGTTGGTTTACGATTCGGGTTTGAGGCCCAGTTAGTTGTACTATCGGGCTAAATGCCCCGTTGACTTATGATATCTGGCCTGAGACCCATTTAGTCGAGGTATCGGGCTTAAGCCCCCGTTAGTTGTGAAATCAGACTTGAGGTCTTGTTGCTTTATGGTTTCGGGCTTAGGGCCCTGTTGATTATGAAATCGAGCTTGAGTCCCAGTTAAGTTTATGAAATGAGAATTCGGGCATAAGACCCTATTGAACTGTGGATTTAGGCCGAGGCCTGTGAAAGTGATTTGAATAAGATTCGAGGAATCCAGTTGTTTACGAAATCGGGTATAAGACCCAGTTGAGAAATGAGTTTTGAGAAAGAAAGTATTCGAAAATGAATGAACCCTCCATATGTTTATATGGTCTCCTCCAGACGTCGACCTGGAGAGTCACGATCCACAGACCAGAGTGGGTATCCCCATAGGGATCCCGTTCCAGGAGTGGTGGTTACTTATTACGTTGTGGTCCCGGACCAGATTCCAGAGAGATATGTGGACTAGATCTAGAGAGTGAGCTCGGACTAGATCCAGAGATTGAGCCTCCCAGATGGAGATTCCTGGGAGAAGACTCTGAGTGAGACCCCGAGTAGTGTGCACACTAGATAGATTGATGACATCGTGACTATATCGGGGATGTGATCCCTAGTGGCTGTGTGCCCCGAGTTGGCATCTTCTCCGGAAGTGCCTAGGATGGGTTATACGTATACATACGTATGTGGTACAGAAAGGGATTTGAGGGCGGAGGCCCTGTGTTTCATGTTTTAGAAATGGTTTAGGGCTAAGAACCCGTATTCTGTATTTTGGTGTTTCACTGAGAAAGATTTGGGCTGAGTCCCTATTGATTTGACCTACGAGTTTTTGGATTGTGATTTCGGGTCGAGGACCCAAATGGATTTATGGGTCATGACGGTTATGGGGCCGGGCATGAACCCTTGAAAGGTTTCGAAAATGTTTGACAAAGGTTTTATGAATGTTTTGTTAAACGGTTTTTGAATGCATGCATGTAATTTTAGTGAAGGGCATAAATGTCTTTATGCGAAAATGTTTTTATTAAAGTATTTTTTTTTGTCTACTCACGACGTTCGATGTTTTAAGGCCCTTCAGGTTGATCACGGATGCAGGCTGTAGCAGAGACGAGACATCACACTCCTCCTCCTACGATCCTAACACACTCTAATAGCCCCTGCGAGGGCTAGAGATGGAATTTTCCCTGGTCTGACACTGTGTGTCAGACTGGATCAGGCGTGTCCCACGTTAATCCCGAGGGATTTGGGACCGGTCCTGACAGTTAGTGTGGAACCAGAGCGCGTGCGCATGTGCCCAAGATGTGAGGTCTCTACGGGGAATAGCCCGTCATCAACCCGAAGGTTAGGGCCATAGAGTAAGATAGTTAGTAGGAACGAATCGTGGAAAGATGATGTTTAGCCCAATACGCCGTGAGCTAATGTGATTAGACCTGAGTGAGGGTTGTATATGACAATTGGAAGTGTGGGACCGTTCGAGCGGTCCGATTGGAGAATGTGCTGCTGGAGGCAGCTGGGTTCGAGGAACACTAGAGTATGATAGATGGCCCGGAGATGGGAAACCTTAGTCGGGGACTATTTGAGTTTGAGAATTAGATTTGGCGACTCTGTGAAGTAGAGACCGCGGGGTCGATCAGATTGTGGATTATACTGCAGAGTGCAATCAGATTCATGTAAACCCTAGTTGGGGATTGCTGGTTTGGAAATGTGTGTCCGTAATTGTTGTTGATTGGACCAATTATCTAGATTTCGGTAAGGTCAGATTGGAAATTGTAACGTAGTAAACAAATGAGGTCATGGATGACCTGGTGGACTACTCTAGTTGAGTCTAGTGAGAATGGAGATTGGTTGGCCTGACACTAAGTGAAATGATAGGATCGAGTTGAGAGGGATCATGTGGTATTGCTCGGATCGGGATGGCGTGGACCAAGTAAGGTTGTGGCGATAATGGAGAATCGTATTGTAGGACAGTCGAAGTGTAACGACCCGGACTTTCGGAAAAGGAAAATTTAGAAAATTTGAAAAAATGACGATTTTGCCCCTAGGAATTGGGCGAACGGTTAACTTTTTGCTCGAGAGGTCAAACTGACAATACCCATCCCGATTATCCCTCGACAACCGTGAAAGATCCTGCTCCCGTCTGACAATAACTAGAAAGTACCAAAAGTAGTTTTAAATATATACATATAGAACATAACAAACGATAAACATTGTCAGACAAGGGATAGTTCAGTATTCCGAGACCGTTGACCTACTCAACAGGTTTACAGAGCATAGGAAATATTTACAAGTAGGGATCAAAATCCTACGCCGCAAAGTGTCTGAGTACACAATGGTCTGTTTATTCCTCTGCCTCGATAGTAGCCTCAGTACATGTGCACTGGCCTGGAGGGCAAATAAAACATCAAAGGTGTGAGTGGACAAAAATAAAGTTTAGAAATACATTTATCAAAATACAGTCTTACCCTCCAGTTTCACAAATATGCATGCATATCATAACTTATAAATCAGATAATCAAGATATGAACATAAATCTCAAACAGAAATAAAAACACAAGATCCAGGTCCAATATATAGTCACGTTATCCCTGCAGCGCGTGCAAATCAATAGGCTCAAGGACCGCTCAAATCCCGAGCATCCGCCGCTGTGAACACATCACCAGCCGGCAATCCAGGTCGTCATGAAAATATCACTGACTGACCTCCATATAATCCATCACATCTGGTCTGAGTCGAGCCTCCATTTGGTTGCACGACAACATACCGTGCTACGTGACCTCTCCGGGTAAACACTTCCATCCCGATGGCGAGCGTTATCTCCAGGGTCCATTACGGGGGAAACATATTCCACACCGAAAGCCCTCATATATCATCACCATGAAAACTAGTGAAAACAGTTGCATTTAATATCAAAACCATTTTTGAACTGGGCTTTAAGCCCAAAAACACTTTTCTCAAATCCATAAACCAATTCACGCAAATCTGTGTAATCACAATCTCATTCCTTCATCAAATCTAATACCAGACTCATAATCCGAGTCAAAATCAAGCTCAAACCCCGAGCCTTAGCTCGAAACATCAGTTTTATAGTTTTCTCAAAAATCGTGCTTTAAAGCATATAAAATAATATAATATTCCCAAAAATCCGGAAATCATCATATTGAAGTATCAATCATACCAAATCATTTCAAATCATATTATAAGGCATTTAAAACATATATGCATGCATTTAGGGTAGAAAACAAAATCGCACTCACACACCATCCAGATTGTTCAGTTTCAAGCTGTTCGTACTCTTCCGACGTCTTAGAAGTATTCGGGCCTGTCAAACAAGTAATACAATATTACTAACTTATCACATAATCCCCTGTACAAATTTCCTAATCGTCAGAATAAAATAATATTATTTAAACGTAACCTAAACGCTTCGGGTATACAAAACTACTCTAATTTCATATCTGATTGACCCGAAACCAACGCTAATAGGTCCGTATCATCGAGAGCATCAAAAAATGTGTTGAACCCTCCTTCAGATTCCCGGTCACGCGCCCTCACGCGCCGCCGCAAGCGGCTGTGCGTGAAAGCCACGCGCCGTGAACTCCACTGCTACAGTGCTCCTTCCTCGCCCGTTTCTCTGAGAAACGGGTCTGAAACCCGCGATCAGACCCAGTGCAAGCTCCTTCAATTCAAGGTCAATTGAATCCGTTCTTTCGCTCATTAATATCAGCTCAATCTAACTTACAGTTCAGTAACTTCAATTTAATCAATTAAACCCCAAAACGCCTCGACTCAAGATGAACACCCGACGGGTTCGAATTCGGGTTCTACCCAAAACCTACCTGTTTCCTTCAATTGATCATACCAGAAGCATCTAACCTTCATTCTAAACACGAAATCGAAATCAATTTCATGAATTATTACCTCTAAGTAATCGAACTCAAGCTCGAATTTCCGAAATAGTTTGAGGGCTTGTTCGTCACCAATTCACCTCCAATTGTCGTTCCAGTTGATTGGGTTCGAGTCGTCTAGTTCCCAGAAAGCTTAATATCACCTTAATTTCACACGAAACCGTCTCAGAAATTAAAATCGAGAATTAAGGTTTCGGGTGGTTTTCGGGTATGTCCAGTCCAATTCAATTTGAAGTTTCTTGGTTTCCTTTTCGGTTTTTCTCTCCAATATACACTAACTAATCACGTTATTGCACTGGTTTTGCTGTTGGTTTGTTGAGAATTGATCAAATGAAAGGAGGATGTGTGTGTGTTCTCTGTTCTTATGCTTAGTCGACTACTGCTAATGCTTAAGTTTATTTGCAGATTAATTTATGTGATTAAGTGTACACCAATACAATCAAGTGCCACTAAGAGGCTTCTTAATATGACATGTGTCACTAACTGAATTAAAGTGAACTGATTTAGCACCCTAAACCATATAATAACAATCATATCCACCGTTTAATTAAAATCTATATAGAATTACCATTTTACCCTTGAGGTCACAAATGATCATTTTGCCCCTAAACTTCCCAGATCCATAACTTTTTCATACGAACTCTGTTTTCGACATGCCACCTGTCTACGGATTCAGCGTCTCGGGACCTACACAACGGTCCTCGAAAAATGCACAAGAAGTATTTTAAACGAAAAGTAAACTTTTTGCCATATTCCTCCAAGGGTAAAAACGTCATTTTACACATTATTTAATATTTTACATTTTTTTTGATTTTCGGGGCGTTACAACCATCCCCCCTTAGGAAATTTCGCCCTCGAAATTTCACGGAAACAAGTACGGATACTGCTCTCGCATCTGAGCTTCGGGTTCCCAAGTAACCTCTTCTACCTTCTTATTTCTCCAAAGCACTATCACTAGGGGAATTGTCTTTCGGCGGAGTACCTTATCCTTTCGATCTAAGATCTGCATAGGTTGTTCCTCAAAGCTAAGGTCTTCTCTGAGTTCAATCGGTTGCTCTTCTAATACGTGGGACTCATCATACACATATTTCCGCAACATTGACACATGGAAGACATTATGAACTCTAGAAAGCTCCGATGGTAATGCTAGTCGGTAAGCAACTTGGCCAATCCGCTCGATAATCTCATAAGGTCCGATGAAACGGGGGCTTAATTTCCCGCGCCTGCCAAATCGTACTATGCCTTTCCAAGGGGATAACTTCAGGAAAACCCAATCTCCCACTGCAAATTCAAGATCTCTGATTCGTCGATCCACGTAGCACTTTTGCCTGTCCTGGGCTCCCTTGAGTCTATCCCGGATGAGCTTAACTTTCTCCGTCGTCAGATCAATCAATTCGGACTTAGAAAATTTTCTTTCGCCTACTTCTGTCCAACACAAAGGGATTCTGCAATGGCGTCCATATAGGGCTTCGTAAGGTGCCATTCCAATACTTGCTTGGTAACTGTTATTATAGGCAAATTCCATCAATGGCAAATGTGACTCCCAAGTACCCTGGAATTGCAGAACACATGCTCTCATCATATCTTCCAAGGTCTGGATGGTTCGTTCCGACTGTCCGTCTGTCTGAGGGTGGAATTCTGTACTAAAATGCAATCTCGTCCCAAAAGCTTCCTGTAAACTTTGCCAGAATCTAGAGGTGAATCGTGGATCTCGATCTGAGACAATAGAGGCAGGTGTACCATGTAACCGGATGATCTCATTAATGAACAAGTTAGCGTACTGGGTCATCTGAAAGTCTTCCTTCACAGGTAAGAAATGTGTTGACTTGGTAAGTCTGTCTACAATCACCCAAACTCCATCGTGGACTCTGGGCATCCTCGGGAGTTTAAACACAAAATCCATGGTTATATGATCCCATTTCCACTCTGGGATAGGAAGGGGTTGCAGTGCTCCGTAAGGTCTCTGTCTCTCCGCCTTTACCTGCTGACATATCAAACATTTACTCACATACTCCGCAATTTCTCGTTTCATGCCAGGCCACCAGTAATGTTCTCGGAGCGTACGGTACATTTTTGTTCCTCTTGGATGCATAGCGTATGCAGAACTATGAGCTTCAGCCAGAATCTCCTTTTTCAATGCTTCATCTGCAGGTACACATAATCTCCCTTCTGTGGTTAAGGCTCCGTCCTCATTCACTGCATAATCATGTCGTTCTCCTGCTTCTACTTCAATTCGAAGAATACATAAAGTCGCGTCTTGAAATTGAGCATCAATGATCTGATCAATCAGGATTGGTCGCACCTGGAACTCGCTACTAACTCATCTTGACTATCAAGTCCCAACACAACACCAGTTTTACGAAGTTCAACTAATAGAGGCAAGTGTATCGTCCGCAAATGGGCTACTGAATGTGCTGATTTCCGACTCAATGCATCAGCCACTACATTTGCTTTTCCAGGATTGTATTCGATCGTGCAATCATAGTCCTTAAGCAATTCCAACCATCTTCTCTGCCTCACATTTAGCTCCTTCTGGGTGAAAAAGTATTTCAAACTTTTATGATCTGTAAACAGTCGGCAGGTCTCACCGTATAGATAATGTCTCCATATCTTCAGCGCATGCACTACTGCAGCCAGTTCTAAATCATGGGTAGGATAGTTGCGCTCATGCGGTTTTAACTGTCGAGAGGCATAAGCAATCACTTTCCCATGCTGCATCAACACACACCCCAAGCCGTGTAAGGATGCATCAGTATAAACTTCAAATTCTCCACTGTCATCTGGAAGGGCCAATACTGGAGCGGATGCCAATCGTTTCTTCAATTCCTGAAAACTCTACTCACAAATCTCATCCCAAGTGAACTTAACTCCCGTCCTAGTCAAACGAGTCAAAGGAGCAGCAATTGTAGAGAATCCTTCCACAAAACGTCTGTAGTAACCGGCCAAACCCAAAAAGCTCCTCACCTCAGTCACTGTTGTGGGTTGTTCCCAATTTGCCACTGCTTCAATTTTCTGGGGATCAACGTAAATTCCTTTCGCAGAAATCACATGCCCCAGAAATCCCACACTAGTCAGCCAAAATTGGCATTTACTCAGTTTAGCAAAAAGTTGATTCTCCCTCAAAGTTCCAAGTACAAGCCTCAGGTGCTTCTCGTGCGCTTTCTCAGTCTTTGAATACACTAAAATATCATCAATAAACACAATGACAAACTGATCAAGATACCTCCGGAATACTCGGTTCATCAAGTCCATAAATGCTGCTTGAGCATTGGTTAACCCAAAGGGCATCACGAGAAACCCATAATGACCATACTGAGTCCGAAAGGCTGTTTTCGGAATATCCTCTTCTCGAATCCTCAGCTGATGGTAACCAGAACGAAGATCAATCTTCGAAAAATAGGTAGCTCCCCTTAATTGATCAAATAAATCATCAATTCGAGGTAAAGGATACTTATTCTTGATCGTCATCTTGTTTAGTTGCCTGTAGTCCATACACATTCTCAAACTGCCTTCTTTCTTTTTCACAAACAGTACGGGGGCTCCCCATGGTGACACGCTCGGTCGAATGAATCCCATATCGACTAGATCTTGCAATTGCACCTTTAATTCCCTTAACTCAGCTGGTGCCATACGATAAGGAGGCAAAGAAATAGGTCGTGTACCAGGAATCAAATCAATGGTGAACTCCATCTCCCTATGCGGTGGTAACCCTGGTAAATCCTCAGGAAACACATCTGGGAACTCACATACGATAAGGATGTCCTCGACCCTAACTGGGGTATCCCGTACATCAATCACATGTGCTAGATAACCTTGGCAACCTCTCCGCAACAATCTCTCTGCTGTAAGAGTTGATATAACTTTGGCGGGTAACATTCGCCGATCTCCCTGGAATATGACTTCCGGTAATCCTGGACTCCAGAGTATCACCCTCTTATCGAAACATTCGATAGAGGCATGATGGGTTGTCAGCCAATCCATCCCAAGGATAACATCAAAATCATATAAATCTAACAATATAAGGCCAGACACTCGAATCACACCCCCTATCAACACAGGATAATCTCGTATCACCTGGTTAACCACATATATATCACCGGTCGGCGTACCGACTCCCATATCACAACCAAGTGCAGAAATCTTTTTATCAGCTAAGGTTGCATAAGTGCGAGAAACAAATGAATGAGTAGCTCCCGGGTCTATTAAGGTACGTGCATGATGACCAAAAATAGGAAGCATACCTTTCACCACTCCTGGGGTAGATCGAGCCTCCTGTTGAGTAACAGCAAATACTCGAGCCTGTGGTCCCCAAGTCTAACCACGTCCTCATGAGTTACCACGTCCTCGACCAGCTCCTCTCCCCCCAGTCGTATCAGAAGTCGATGTCGTACTCCGACTCTGCTCGGCAGTGCCCCAAACGGTACCACTACCAACCAAACGTGGGCAGTCCTTCTTAAAATGACCCAGCTCCCGACAGTAAAAGCAAACAAGTACATTACCCCGATTGGGCCCGCTGTTCTATCGGTTGGCTGATCCTACTAATGCTTCACTAGATTGCACGGTTGCCGACGATTGAGACCCAAATCTCGGTGTATTCCCACGACCATAATTCGAACGAGTGCCTCCAAACGATCTAGAACTAGAACCACCCCTTTTCGGCCATCTCTGACCCGGCGCTCCCTGATACTGTCGCTCTCGACGCCGACCGAAACCTGAAAACTGTTGTTGTACCGACAAGGTCACCTCAACTCTGGCGGCTACATCGGACAACTCCCTCAAAGAAGCATACGATCCCACTGTCACAGCACCACAAATCTCATTTCTTAACCCCTGCTCAAACCTCCTGCACTTGTCCTCCTTGGTAGACACATACAAAGGGGCAAAATTTGCTAAGTTCAAGAACTTTTGCTCATAATCAGCCACCGATAGATCTCCTTGTTTCAGTTGAAGAAACTCCACTTCCTTGGCATTACGAAAAGAACGAGGATAAAACTGATCTAGGAAACGGTGCCGAAAATCCTCCCAACTCAGGGTGTTGGCTTCCAATCTCGTCAACTGCAATCCACGACACCATCAATACGCCTGACTACTCAGCATAAACGTGGCTAAAGGAACCATGTCTCCTGGTGGACATCGCATGATCTCGAAAATCCGTTCCAACTGTGTAACCCAATCATAAGCCTCATCTGGGTTAGTCTGACCAGTAAAACTCGTGGCCCCCAACCGTTGAGCTCTCTCTACGTCTGGACCCTCCATCTCTTCGCCAGGCTGTTCACGAGGCTCGCGTCGCGGAGGCATATAGAGGTATCTGTACGTAAAACAGATCAATTAACCAGACATGCACACAACGTGCAAACTCAGACCACAACCTAGTGCTCTGATACCAATTTGATAAGACCCATCCCGATTATCCCTCGATAACCGGGAAAGATCCTGCTCCCGTCTGACAATAACTCGAAAGTACCAAAAGTAGTTTTAAATATATACATATAGAACATAAAAAACGATAAACATTGTCAGACAAGGGATAGTTCAGTATTTTGAGACCGTTGACCTAGTCAACAGGTTTACAGAGCATAGGAAATATTTACAAGTAGGGATCAAAATCCTACGCTGCAAAGTGTCTGAGTACGCAACGGTCTGTTTATTCCTCTGCCTCAATATTAGCCTCAGTACCTGTGCACTGGCCTGGAGGGCAAATAAAACATCAAAGGTGTGAGTGGACAAAAATAAAGTTTAGAAATACATTTATCAAAATACAGTCTTACCCTCCAGTTTCACAAATATGCATGCATATCATAACTTATAAATAAGATAATCAAGATATGAACATAAATCTCAAACAGAAATAAAAACACAGGATCCAGGTCCAATATATAGTCACGTTATCCCTGCAACGCGTGCAAATCAATAGGCTAAAGGACCGCTCAAATCCCGAGCATCCGCCGCTGTGAACACATCACCAGCCGGCAATCCAGGTCGTCATGAACATATCACTGACTGTCCTCCATATAATCCAGCACATCTGGTCTGAGTCGAGCCTCCATTTGGCTGCACGAAAACATACCGTGCTACGTGACCTCTCCGGGGTAAACACTTCCATCCTGGAGGCGAGCGTTATCTCCAGGGTCCATTTCGGGGGAAACATATTCCACTCCGAAAGCCCTCATATATCATCACCATGAAAACTAGTGAAAACAGTTGCATTTAATATCAAAACCATTTTTCAACGAGGGTTTACTGAACGGGTTTTGGATTTGGAAATATGAACTCAAGCATGAGACCCATTTGATTTACAAACTCTTGGACTTGGAGTCCATTTGATTTGACGAGGAATCGGACCGAGGGTCCATTTGAGTTATACGATCGGGCCGAGGGCCCCGTTGGTTTACGAGTTCAGGCTTGAGGTCCAGTTGGCTGTAATATCGGGCTTGAGGTCCCGTTGATTGTAGTATCGGGCTTGAGGCCCTATTGGTTGTGAAATCGGGCTTGAGGCCCCGTTGCTTTATGGTTTCGGGCTTGAGGCCCCGTTAGTCGTGATATCGGGCTAGAAACCCAGTTGATTGTGAAATCGGGCTTGAGTCCGAGTTCGGTTTATGAATTGAGAATTCGGGCATGAGACCCTGTTGAACTGAGGATTTAGGCCGAGGCCTATGAAAAAGATTGAATTGGATTCGAGGAATCCTATTAAGATGAATCGGGTATGAGACCCTGTTGCAATATGTTTTGAGATTGGAAAGAAAGTATTACGAAAATGTATTATACCCTCCATGTGATTTATTTGGTCTCCTCCAGACGTCGACCTGGAGAGTCACGATCCACATACCAGAATGGGTATCCCCATAGGGATCCCGTTATAGGAGTGGAAGTTATGATGTGGTCCCAGACCAGATTCCGGAGAGATGATAGGACTAGGTCCAAAGATAGATTGTAACGACCCGTCCCGAAAATTGGGATTAGATTAGTGGTTAATAACGGATTAGTGAAGTTAATCGATGATTAGTTGGACGGGAGCAGGATTTAGCCCTTAATCCAGGGGGATTGGGGGCGGGTCCTGTCATAGAGCCTTCCAGATGGAGAATTCCTGGGGGAAGACTCGGAGTGAGACTCCGAGTAGTGTGCACACTAGTATAGATATGATGAATCGTGATATATATCGGGGATGTGTTCCCTAGGGGTTGTGTGCCCCGAGTTCGTATCTTCTCAAAAGTGCCACAGATGGAATATACGTATGTTCATACGTATGAGGTTCTTATGGAAAGAGATTTGGGGGCGGAGACCCCGTGTTCCATGTTTTAGAAAGTGATTTGGGGCGGAGACCCCGTATTCGATGTTTTGAAAGTGGTTTGGGGCAGAGACCCCGTATTCTATGTTTTGGTATTTCACTGAGAATGGTTTTGGGCTGAGACCCACATGACGTGATTTGGGCTGAGTCCCTATTGATTTGATTTACCGTGTTCCATGTTTTAAGATTGTGATTTCGGGTCGGGGACCCATATATGGATTTATGGTTCATAACGGTTTATGGGGACCGGCATGAACCCTTGAAAGGTTTTTATGGTTCATGACGGTTTATGGGGACTGGGCATGAACCCTTGAAAGGTTTTGAGAATGTTTCAAATGGTTTTATGAACGTTTTAGTAAATGCTTTTTGAATGCATGCATATGTTTTTAGTGAAGGGCATAAACATCTTTATGTGAAATTTTTTTTATTAAAATATTGTTTTGTCTACTCACAGTTTTCGTGGTTTTAATGCTCTTCAGGTTGATCGCGCATGCAGGCTGTAGCAGAGATCGAGACATCACACTCCTCCTCCTACGATCCTGGCGTACTCTAGAAGCCCTGGTGAGGGCTAGAGATGGAATTATCCCTGATCTGACACTTTGTGTTAGACGGGAGCAGGCACGTCCCACGTTAATCCTGGGGGATTTGGGACGGGTCGTGACAAAGTGGTATCAGAGCGTGTTTTGCTCTTGGTGTGCACGTAGGTCGACGATGTGATGTCTCTGCAGTCGTAACATGTAACGACCCGTCCCGGAATTCGGGAGTAGATTAGTAACTATCCATGTTTAATGAGGGTTAATCGGTGGTTAGTTGGGTGGAATCGGACGAACGTGGCAAAATGACCGTTTTGCCCTAGTCGTGGGTGAAACGTTGACTTTTTATTCGGGCGGTCAAATGGACCTTTCTCGATGACCGTGACGTAGTTTGGGTCATCACGAGTTCATAGACGGGTGGCACGTTCGATTCCGACGTTCGTGGTGGAAGTTACGACGTTCGGAAGTTCAGGGGCATTTTCGTAATTTGGACGAAATAAGGGAAAATGTTGACTTTTTGATCGGGGGGTCCGATGGCCGAGGGCCAAGGACTGTTAGGTTCGTCTCGAAGTCCCGAGTACAACGGCAGGCGGCACGCTTGAAACGGATGTCGGGTGACCAAGTTATGGGTCACGGAAGGTGAGGGGCATTTTGGTAATTTTCCAAGTGGGGGCAAAATGGTAAATTGGCCACTGTTGTTGGGACAGCCGTGTGCGGCGTAGTTTCCCTTTCAGAAACAGAGCATGGGCTGAGGGAAGTGTTCAATTTTTCTTCCCAATGAATTGTTTAAACGGTTAGTGTCATTGGGGAGATTTATTTGGTGACATTGAGGATTGTGTGTGTGCTGGGCGTGCACGGGTGGTGTGTGTGCGGGAAACAAGTGTTGGTGTGAGGAATTGAAAATCAGAGCTTCGACTTGAGCGTGCACGGGTTGGGTTTGTTTATACCCTTGAGTGGAGGATCACAGAGCACTGAGGGAAATTTGTCTGTGCTGGTGAGTGACATTCGGACAGTGGGACTGGAGAATTGCGGGCACGGGCAACCATTTTCTTCTTCATTTCCGGGACAGAGTGGGGGACGATTTGCAGAGGAGCCTGAACGAGTTCCCACGGGTGTTGGGGGCTTGTTCGATTATCAGAGTGCGGAGAGTGTTGCACTGATTCATTTTGGAACCAGGAAGTGAGCTGGGAGTTGGGAGAACCAGCTTTGGGAAAAAACTCAAAAAATGGAGGGAAATTCCAAATTTAATCTGCGAGCTGAGTTGAGCCAAACGGAGGTAGATATTAGTCTTCTGAGTTCATTTCGAACTCGACCATACAGAGATTGAGGGGAATTGATCACCGTGTGGCCATGATCGGAGGCCCCTGGTTTCAGAGATTGTCGAGCTTGGAGTCGTGGTCATGGAGGTAAGTTCTCGTGAAATTGATTTCACAATCATCCTTAGAATGAGTCTCTGATGCTTCCTAACAAATCATTTGAAGGAAACAGTGACAGTGTGATGAACTGGGACGATGAACTCCGAGTTCGACTCGAGTTCAATTAAGTGGGTTTGAGGCCGTGTCGAGTGGATTAATTGATACATACCTTTAATTGAGTCCCTTGCGAGTCTACTTGATGGATCGATTGAGGTAATTAGGTTGTGCTTGACAGGAATTGGAACGGGTCCAGTCGCGGGTCGTATACCCGTTTGACAGTGAAATCGGGTGAGGAAGGTGAACTGTGCAGGGGTACTGTAGCAGGCGCGTGGGCTCACGCGCAGCCACTCACGGCGGCGCGTGAGGGCGCATGGACCCGAATTTCAAGGTGAGTTCAAAATTACTTTTGTCCTACACATTGTAACGAACATTTTAACGTTGGTATCGAATTTATCGGACACCGTTTCGATGTTATTCCGAGGGTCCGAAGATTTATGTTACGTTTGTAATTAACGATTAATTTCCAGAAAATTATGGGAAATTAGTATGTTGCTATCTAAGCCCTTGGTGACACTAAAGTATGTTTTCGGACAGGATTTGGAATTTCTGGAAAATATCGGAAATTACGGGCATGCGTGCGACGCGAAACCGAGCCTTAAGAATGGTGTGTGAGTGGACTTGCTTTTAAAATTTAATGCATGCATAAAATATTTCTATGATTTTATGATTATGATTATAAGTTGTGATTGATTTTGATTTCCGTATTTATACATATTCGATTCTCGTATTTATACGTATTTTTACTATACATGTGAAATTACACGTATTTCGAGACTATGATCCCTCGTGGGCTTAATGATGGTTTAATGAAAGAAGTTATATGAAATGGGTGTAAAATGATTTAAAAAGGTTGTTTATGATTTGCGAGTGTGACTTACGATTTTGACACGTTTTTCGAGGAAGTTCCGGATTTGCACGTTTACGAGATTTTGAGTTATGGTGAATTGATCACTGTTGATGTTTGAATTGGGGAATTTAAATGAGACTTGTGATCTTGAGGATTTTTAAATGAGGGTTTTGAGTATGTTTTGCTTGGATCGTGATTTTGGTAATTATGATTGTGGTTCAGATGTTTTGATAATGAGATTTGAGAAATGAAGTGATTTCAAGGAATTAAAATGGATTTTGGAAAATACGATTTCGGGCTTGATGCTCGGGGCATAAAAGTAATTTTAACGAACGAGATTACGGTTTTCGGAAATTTTAAGTGGATTCTTGGTTTGGGTTCGGGATGATGCTTCCGGATGCCGGCTTACGGAATCATTATTGCGAATTCGAATTCGGGAATGAAAAAGGATTTAATAAAGTGATTTGGTCTGATTCTGCATGCCCCGTGTTTCGTGATAATTTGATTATGTTGGCAAAGTCTGATTTGGGGAAAATGAATGTGGAAATTCGGACCATGGGTCCTGTTGTGAAAAATATGATTTTGGGGATGGATCCCACGTTTTCGTGATTGCTAAACTGTTTTGGGGTTTAAAGACCCGTTGAAAATTGCTTGGGGTTTAAAGACCCGTTGTTGTGTTTGAAAACTGTTTTGGGTTCAAAAAAAAAACCTGGTGCTATTGCTGGAGCACGTTTTGAGTTTAAAGACTCGGTTAATTGATGACGGGGGAGGGCCCTTAATGAGTTTAAAGACTCGTGAGTTTAAAGACTCGGTTACTGAGATACCCCCGAGGCCTATTGATTATGTTTTGAGTTTAAAGACTCGTTGATATCCCGGGAAGGCCTGTTCATGCACATGGTTTTGAGTTTAAAGACTCGGGCGCACTTGATATCCAGCAAAATGATTGACTTGCGATTTATTGATGATTTCTGATGTTTCAGTTGAGTTGGGCAGTGGCCCGGTTTATGGTTGTTGGTTTTGGATCCTGTTGTGCATTTGGCTTGATTCGTGGTTTTGGGCTGCGGCCCGGTGATTACGATTACGGGCTAAGACCCGATGGTTGAGAAAGGAAAAATGATTTTGTGGTTCGTACGAGTTTTCCCTTAGGTTGGAATTTGATACACAGTTTTTCTTATGTGTAAAATCTTAACCGATTGCGAAATGATTTTTGTATGCACGCATTCGTTTTACGCGGAGGGTAAAAACGCTTGTTGTAACTGTTTTGCTAAACTGATTTAATTTTTTTCCACTCACACCTTTTGGTTTTTATTGACCCTCCAGGTCGTGGCGCGTTGTTCGAGGCTGTACGAGGGGCGGAGGCATGAGTAAGCACATGTGGCTATCCCTGGTCTGGCACGTACTGAGGGTAAACTTGGGTATTTCAGTCGACTTGCCAGACGGGAGCAGGACCGGGCACGGTCTTTGATACCCCTTCTGGGGGCGGTCCTGTCATAACAGCCCGCCATCAACCTGATAGTTAGGGTATTAGTACAAGGATTCGGTAGAATCGAACCATAGTTCAATTGTATTTGGCACGTGGTGTGATAGTTTAAGGATTCGATTGGCATGGGACGCTACGTGGTAGTGAGATTTGATCCCGAGGGGGATCAACATTCGTGCGAATCCAACGGCTTAGAGCCGTAGTGTTACTGGTGGATAGGATCCAGTGAACCAGTAGATACCGTGTGACGACCTGAGAGTCGAGACCATTATCGGTGTGTCATGTCAGATTGGAGAGTGTGCTGCATAGTGCAGTTGAGGTCATGGTTGAACCGAGTGAGATTTTTGGGAATAGGAACGTTGGACCCAATTTGGAATGAGAGACCATGTTTCAGTGTGTCGAATCCTGGAGGGATGTCGACTGGCAGGAGATGCCCCGGAGTAGCTGTCGTGTGACGTGATAGGATACGATTGCGACGTGTAGCCGTTGTACAGTGTTAGACATGGAGTAGGGACAAGTTCTTGTGGAGGCTAGCGGTTGAGAGCCGTAGAGTTACGAGAGGATGAGATCCTCACAACGTGGTTATTGGTTGTTTGGCACCAATATCGGAGTACGACGACTCTTCGGAGTCGAGAGCGAGGGATCGATCAGGATGGTTGGACTGGAACGGGCAGCCAAGTTTGTGATAACCCTAGTTAGTGATTGATTAGACAAGTTACCAAGAGTATGGTACCTGTCGACCGGGTCCTGGGGTGGACCGATCGGTGGATGATGCGTGTGGAGTGGTTGGTACCAGCGGGTAGTCAACCACATGTATTTAGAGTCTCGGTAGGAAAGTGTTTCTGAGATTGGACTGCACGAGGTTGTGGCAGACACTGCTATCGATAGACCTAGTCGAGTCTTATCGAGTTGGATAGGCTAAGGTTGCCGTGACGTTTGTGACGAATGGATTCGTCAGTCGTGACGATGATACGAGGTGCGTGAGTGACGCACAGTACGTACATAGATTCTGGATTCGACTCGGTTACGGCTGAGTGCGATCTCAGATTGAGACGCTGACGTTAGGTGTTGGTACACTTGCCACGCTACCTCTGTGAGGTGTTTGTGGTGAGTAGGATATACCTGAATGAGTGACAGGTGCCCTAGATACCCTTGGATGGATTACACGAGTGTGAGTGTTGGAGTTGATCCCATGGAGTTGGGACGTGCGAACCGGTATGCCGATGAGATAGTAGATATGCCCAGAGTGGCAAACATGTGAGTTCAATGGGTACTGAGCGGGACAGAGAGGATCCCGAGTGGCTCAGTGCGAGGCACCAGGAGTACTTGGTTTGGTGATCAGTTCCCTGATGATACGAGACTTGGGGCGCGAGTGTGTACCCAGAAGTAGTAACGTTAAAGGTTGAAATGCCTAAGTGGCATTCAGGTGAAAAGATATAAATGGATGACATGAGTGACGTCACATGACGTATGGGTCGGTGGGTCAGATATGATAGTATCCAGAGATCTGGTTTCAGATCACGACAGACGTCGATTTCTGTTTAGCCTAGTAACCGATGTCAGAGGATTTTGACCAATTCTGTGAATCAGAGTGGGATCAGGTTTATCAAAGGTAAGAGATGCGAGTGTTGGAGGCCGTTTATGCACATCCGTAAATAGTATATAAGGTTTAACCTTAAGTCGCGTAAATTCCACTCGAAATGAGTGTACCTACATAAACGGTATTCACAGACGCGTGGATGGTGTCCGGTTGAGCGGATGACTTGAAAGTCCATTGTGGATTGGTTTTGGTTGACTACGGTTGACCATACCCCCGGAGTTGGAGACTTGGAAATCGGTTGCCTATAGGACGCTAGAATGCTCGTGAAATGAGTGAGCTCAGTAATTGGAAAAGAATCATGTTTCCAACGCGATTGGAGGTTCGGAATCAAGAGAAGTTGTGATTGAGACGATGAGATGAGTGCTTGATTCCGCATTGGTGATGGATATTCCGAGGTCACTGAATGTGACTCCTTAGCAGATAGTGCTGGGTACCGGAGGATGACATAGGATGAACTTTGATGTCATCATCTTGGATTCTCCTTGATTCTTCCCTAGGTGGGACGCCGAGCAGTGATATGACAGCTAAGGGGTTCAAAGAGGGTGTAAGCACCAAACACCTAGGCTGCGAGTCAAATTTGTTTGACTTGAGGAGTAAATGGTATTTAGTGTCACTGGATGTGATGAGTGAGTGTCTAAAGTAGCGAACCCATGGTGGTCAACATCTGGGCGTTAACCCGAAACATGCTCACATCTGGACTGTGCAAGCATCCTGGGGAATAGACAACCTTCGGGTTGTAATCCTAGGCACTGTCAACGTCCGAGTCATACTAAACCGAGATCCCAAACTGACGTCCGGAGGGAAAAATATCACAAGAGGATGGTTAAGCGTGGAAAACAGTAAATAAACCAAGGAAAAAATCTTTTACATAAATCCTTAACTCAAAATCAAGTCAAAACATTTCTGAATCAGGCATGAGCCAGAAATAATTTCCACAAAACAATCGTAAATTCCGTGTCTAGAAATCAGTCAATAATTTTGGAAAATCATCAAATAAACATTTCGAATCATTTATTCAACTCATTGCAATCAAATACATGTAATAAAAGATTTAAAACATTTAACTATGCTTGCATCACAGTTTATGAAACAAATATCCACTCATAGTCCGTCCAAGCAGCTAAATTCCGAGCTTTACGCTCTTCAGAAGTTCAGAGAGTTCTCTGGGTTGTCAAAAATCATAATCAAGGGTAACTAATGTCCGTAGTAAACTCACAATAAAATCCCCTAATTTTCGAGATAACCTACGTACTTAAAACATAAATATATACACTTCAGACATACGTAAATACCCAAAGACGTTATCCGGTCGACTCAAAATGATACATCCCATATCAAAAAATATGAAATCAAAATTTGGGAATTTCATATTTTACCCCTAGGTGTCCAATTACAGATTTCATTTGGTCTTGGGTTGGATAGCTGTACTTGTTGGACTTTGTGGAATTGTTGTTTCAGGGGCCCAAATCCTACATCTCTAAAGTTTGTTTCAGACCTACAATAGGCCTTATTGATTGAAGCCCAACCCACAAGTTTGCCACCCAAGCCCATGTGGAGGCCGAACCCACTTTGAAATATCAAACAACAATGTTCCATCTACCTTTCTGGGTACGCCTAGAATCCTCCAGTATACACGGGTGAGTCTCTCTCCCCATGCGAACCAAGAATCCACCATAGCTCATAAACTCCAAAACCCTAGTAGACATTGAATCAAACGATGGATTGTTGGCCTACCTTAATCTTTTTCCTCACAGTGACCTCCCCTCTCAAACACAATTAAGCCACGATGCACACCATGGCTAAACGAATTCGCAAGTCATGGTTACCAATCCTTGGAGACTCAAACTAGGACCTAAGGGCATGCCACCTAGTGCTTGGACGACCGTTGGTCTTGCTACGAAGGCCAGAGAACCCTGTGGATGCGATGGGAGAACCTGACCCAACTTAGGACCCGAATGCAATTCGAAGGGTTGAGTTCAAACCATGCATCCTTTCGAATCCTAAACAACATTTTCCACTTCATCTCATCACGAGGGAGCTATTGGTGACTCTGCATGTGGTTCCTAATGTGAGGGAACGTTGACCCGACTTTGACCTGACTTCAACCCAATCGGACTTAAAGGTTTTCTAGGTGATCTCGAACCCTTTAGATAGGACCACTATAACTAGCGTATTGTGAGCATTATTTTGAACTAATTGCATGCTGGTTTTGGTGTGGTGACGACGGCGGAGATGGCTGCTAGAAAATCGAAGGGACATTGGAATCTGGGTTTTCATGATCACTCAGGTAACACCTTCACCCCAAAACTTGTTTGTGAACTCAACTCCTTACGATGAGTCTAACCACATGATTACATGTACCATTGGAGTTCAATCAAACTATGATAGGAGCTTTGATGGTTATAACTAAACTATCGAAAGGCAAACCACTCGAAAATCAGAGCCGAACTCAACGTCTAAATGAAAACCAACTCAGGAAATAGAGTTGAGCTCAAAGTTTGAGTTGTAATCATAACACCAGTCTCAGAAAAGATCCCAGTTCAACGTCTAAGACTGATCAACCATTCAGGAATAACCTCGGGATCTACTGAGCCGAGCTCCAGACGTTTGAGTCCCATTTTCCAGAATTAACGATGTCTGGGTGGTCATCCCAAGTTTTGGTTAGCCATCTCAAGCTCTGGCTATTCCTATCCAGAAGATGCTATATCACAGCCCTAAGGATCTACGGAGCCAAGTTCCGGATGTCTGAGTGCTAACCCAAATATCATGCCTAGGAAAACAGAGCCATATTCTGGAAGTCTGGATGCTAATCATATTCGATGATAGTTGACCTGTACATATTGTTCACAAATCACAAGAGAAGACATATTTGCAACATATATCCATTCCTTAAAAGCCAAATCATTATTTTGAAATCCAGCCTAAGCCCAAACACAATTTTCATAAAACAACATTAAACGTGCTACTCGAAATCAATTTTAAAATTCCCAAAAATCATCAATAATCATTTGAAAACCAAATTCAAATTGTTGCCACATATATTATATAACAAACCTGACTCATATTCCAAATCATACCTGAACTTCAAACCAGGATTTAACCCTGAATCTTATTATATAATTAAGATATGCTATACACGGGGCTCATACCTCAGAGACAGGATATTCAGTACCCATGCTCTAATACCAAGTTAACAAGGCCTGTTCCTAAATTACCTTAATTTACGCACCTGGATCTTGCTCTCGTATGACAAACAACTCAGAATATCAAATGGTTCCTCAATGTTTACCAAACAAGAGATATCTCTTAATTTTTGTCCAAGTTTACACTTTAGTCTTTTTAACCAAACAAAGTTTCACTTCGCTAGGTCACCGCCCACATCCAACCTACTAACCCCGTTAAGTGTTGGAATTTTCCATTTTGATTTCTTCTGAGCATTAGCTCACTAAATAATTATGTTTTAATTATGACAATTGAAATTAAATAATTAAAATAATAATAAATAAGGTAATTTTGATATTAATTTAACAAAAGCCTTTTCACATATCTAATACTCGTAACCAAATCCTCTTTATCACTTTAATAAATTTATCATTTATCATGATTCTCATCATAAATTTATTAATATCCGAATATAAATTATATTCAAGTCTTTTAATTTTCCTAAATTTAATTGTGAAATTAAAGTATAAAGATAATATTGGACTTTTGAAACTATACTCAAACGATGTCCAAATAACTTTAAAATTGTACCATTTAACTCACAACATCAAAAACATAAACTTTCGTGTTATCCATACGGAAAAAGACCGTTGCACGCTCCCCCACGCGTTGGTGAGCCTTTCTACGAGTAGGCCTCACACACGTCACAAGCGTAGTCGTAGTACTACTCACCGTTTTCCTCGAGCGAGTCTGCAATTCGAGTCCCCGACCCGCGATCATAACCCGACTGGATACTATCCATTTCTTCAACTTTTCTTATGCCTTTTACATCCAAATTCATCTCACTGATCCCAGAAGAAGATCTATAGGTTTAGAGTGAAGGAAAACGTATCTTAGAGTTTGACTCGATTCCACCATATATCCACGGCCAACTCGGGCTTCACAGGTTTAGCTTCTAGGTTCATCCCAGACCTTCATCCATCTCTTCCTCTCTTCCTTTCTTCTTCACCTCCCTCTTCTTCTTTGTTGTTTCTCTTTTCTCTCCCGATTTCATGTTTTTCCTCCTTTTTCTTCTTTTTTCGTCCCGCTTCCCCGAATTGCCTACACACATCCTCTTCCCACACACCCACCCACCCACCCACACACACACACACACACACACACACACACACACACACATATATATATATATATTGATGGAAGAATATGGGAGGGAAAAAAAGAATTTTCTAGAGAAACCTATACTTCTATTGCAAAATTACCAAAATACCCTTATGTCAATAATTACCAAAATGCCCTTATTCACTTTTGGCGTGTATCGAACCCCTTCAATTTCCAGTTTGGATGTACTACTATATATAGACTCCGGAGTCTGAAACCTTAATATCGGTTCTCACAAAATGTCTAGAAAATGTCTCAGTCAAAAAGTCAACCTTTGTATTTATAGGGGTAAAACCATCATTTCACTTTTCTCAAATTTATGGGTCATTACATTATGCGGTTGGGGAATTTCAATAATAACGGGGGATGGTGAACATAGTGAAAATAGGGTTAACTTGAAATCCAACATAAGTCTTTTTTTACTTGGCTACGCCAAAATCATAGGAAACCGTAACGGAAACTCAAAGCCTAATAAAATCGGAATCACGAACCTAAACCCAAAACCATATGCTCGGTCAAAGCCATAATCCATAAAAATAGGCCGTAGCCCTAAACCTTGAAACCCGAGCTTTAGCTCAAATTATATAATCCAAAGTCATTTCAAAAATCATTATTGAGATTTATACTCGATAATAAAAAATCGTTAAAAACAATTACCCTTAATTCTCACGCCTCATGAAAATAATAAATCATTTGAGAAGTATTATTGTTCATTTCTACAATTATAACGAGAAATAATGTAAAAAATAAAAGATACAAAATCCACTCGTCGAAAGTCCAAATTATCTTAATCTTGAGCTATACGCTCCCTTGTTATCCACTCGTTGGAGTAGTATCACCTATCACATGTAACAATAAAGGTTACTAAATGAAGATAGAACCAAAAATTTGAAACCCTAAACCCCAGAAGTACTCACGCTTCCTAAACGCCTTTAAAGTACCATAAAAACGTCCAAGACAACCCCTAAGAAATTGACAATCCCAAAACTTGCGCCAACAAATCCGAAACATCGAAATACTTGAAACACAAGTCATCAGAGCCCGAGGAAAGGTCCCGTGCACCCCATGTGCATATGACCTTTCTAAGGTTGCGATTGTAAGTTCCAGCCATCCTCCACCTCCTGCCTCGCTAATGTTGGTAGAAAAAATCCATAACCATCGGTAATTCAAAACCCCATATCTTCTTCATTTCTTAATAAAATTAGATCTTTTATTAGTCAAAATCTATCTTCTCGTGAAAGTGAAAACTTATCCCAAATCAATGGTGGCTAGAAATTTAACGAGAAGCTACGAAAAAACTTCTGAGCTTTGCAGTGTCTTCCACGCTGTCTTCAAACTTTAAGGAAGGTCTGTACATGCTCGTGTTGATGTGAGGAGTCATCAAATGGTGTTGGTTTCAGACCAAAGGGTCAAAAATTTAATGGAGGATGGTGGTATATTTTATGTGTTCTCATGAGCACAATCACGGGCACAAGGAAAGGGAAGTTTTGGCAGAGGAGAGAAGCTGGATGGAAAATATCTAAAAAAATATGTAGAGATAAGGAGATAAGGTACTTTAAAAAAATCTCGGTCCAAAATTTCCGAAGTCCCATGCACTTTCTAGAACCATAACTCACTCAAACGAGCTCCAATCTTTGCGTGCTACTTATATATGAATGTGTGAGTTCTAGATCTACACGATAGCCCAAGAAAAACTTTTGAAGGTACTCCCTAACTCAAAGTGATTTTCCAACCCATCCTAAATTCGAGATTAAAATCGCCATTTTGTAAATTAATTTACAAAAATGCATTAAATAAAATACAGGACGTTATAGAGTCGGCCTACACAGCTGATCTAGCCAATTGACAGGACCCTCCCCAATAATCCCCTTCGATTAACATGGAAGGACTTGCTCCAATCTAACACGTTCATGAGAAAATGACCTAATTATCATTGAGAGCTGAATAAACATGCTAACCACGTGTCAGGCAAGGGATAAACATACTTCATACCTCGGATACCCAGAGTACTCAATTCCACATGATGCCTCAACCTGTATATAGCCTGCATCCACGATCAACCTAGAGGGTGCCAAAACCAATAAATAGTGTGAGTGGGCAAAAACAAAGGTTTGGAAAAATCATTTTTCCAAAGTCAATCATTAAAACCTCCGTTTCATAAAGCTACCCATGCATTGAATTTACGAATAAAACATCAATCACAAAATACGTGTAGTAACTTGAAAACCAGTAACGTCATAAACCTTACCAACATGAAACCATATCAAACTTCACTGCATATACTCAATAAAATAGAAAGCCAGCCCTGTCAATAGCTCAAAAATGACATGACCACATCAGTGAAGAAGCATACCAATCACACAACACCGGCCACACCAAAATACCCAACATACCTAACCAACCGCTGAATCATCATATCAAGGTGCACTACCGGTAGGCTAATATCACTCGGGAAAGACAGAGTCCCTGACTTGACGTCTGAGTATGTACCAGCTCAGGAATGACGGAGTCCCAACCTTGACATCTGAGTCACGGTCCTAGTCTCGGGAATGGTGGAGCCCGAGGCTCGACATCTGAGACGAGTCTCAGGAATGACATAGCCCAGGTCGACGTCCGAGACGAGTCTCTAGAATGACGGAACCCAACTCAATGTCCAAGACTATCAATCGCAATCGGCATCTCGAGTGGGTCATCAATCACATCTCACATCATCACAATCAACATCATTATCATAACATCACACATCAATCATATATTCACAGTAATATCATATCACAGTCACATCAAACCTCTTAAAATGAGCCATTAAAATAGTCATAAAATCATATCAAATCCCATTTTAGCAAACACCGTCAAAATCATATATACATGACATCACAAGTATAAAACCATTCACTATAACTCATTGAGGATCTGGGATTTAATAAACCCAATTTCCTCGCAAAACATTTTAATAGGATTTTTCTTAAATATTCATAAAACTCCCTAGAAATCCACATGAATCATACATAACCAACCATCAAGAAATTCTCATTATAAATCAATAAAAAACCATATAAAATTGCATGCATAGAGTTAAGAAAACAAAAGTCCACTCACACATACCGCCGCTTGCTCAAAACATGAGCTGTAAGACAATCTGAAGCCTCTGGGACGTCCGGGCCTATCAAAGTCATATACGAGGGCACTAACAATCTATATAAGTCCATACAATAAATCCTCACAAACCCCGGAACCGAAAACGTCTCCCGAACATGCTTCTCGAGGAGAATAGTAAAACTTCCAAAACACCAACCAAACGATCTCTAATCAACCTGAAACCACCACCATTAGATTCAGGAGGTCGAAACCTTTTAAACAAGACTAGTTTCACCTTAAAATTTGTGTGAACGAGCCCCATACGTTGGTCACGTCGGTCAACGCTGGTCAATTTCAGTCAACGTTTACTTCATCTGCTGACGTCACTTCTGACATCCGCCCTACCAGACATCTAACAATCTGACAACTACCACATGTCACCTTCTGATTGGTGCCTCGTGTCACTCTCTGACACGTGCCACGTGTCACATGCTGACATCATCCTACCATATCACTTGGCAGGTAGGCTCTAACAATCCTTGAAAACTCGCCACGTAGAAACAACCCCCCTCTGCCACGTGGCCTAACTTGATGACATCAATAGCCATGTCATCATCGTCAACCTCTAGTTGGGTCGACCTTCAACCATGTAAACCAGTCGTTCGACCTGAAAACCAGACCCGGCTAGTTTCTTGGCCCCATCGTGCGTCCAATCTCTCTATTTCTTAGCCCTATGTGCTCGTACATGCTCACACAAAGTAACTATGTCATTAGTTTCACGGTCCAAACTCCCTAAACTAAAACTACCAAAATTCAAGGTTACAGGTTCATAGGGTTTACTTGAGTTCCTCAGCTCCAACCAACCTCTATGGCTCCAACCTCTTCCTTAATCTCTCACAGCCTCTCCTCACTCTTTGTTTCCCTCAAACAAAAACAATCTGGGGGGTATGATGAATGAAAAAGAAGGAAAATGGGGTGGGTTTTGAGTAAGTTCAAACAAGAGAGGGAGAGAGAGATGTTGTAAAGGTATGGACCATGGGATGAGTGACACTTGTCACTCAGCCTATGAACCAGTCTAGATATTTTTGGGCCCCACAGACAACAAACTAACACCAACCCTTCTTGTAAAACATGCAACCTTCAAAATCCGTTTAAATTGCCCTTAACCCGTAAAATCATAGTACAATGTCCAAAATCGACGTGCCGCCTATCTACGTAATCACCATCCCGCGATCTACACAATGGGCCTCGGTTCACTTGCAAATGACCTCCCAGGTCAAAAGTCAAAATTTTCCCTCTAGGGGTAAAATCGTCATTTCACCACAAATCATCCGATAATCCTCGATTAAATCTCATTAATCTTTGGGTAATCTCGTGATTACGGGTCGGGTCGTTACATTCCACCCACTCCATCCCCCTCCTTAAAGAATTTAGTCCCCAAAATTCTTACTAGTCAAAGTCCAAAACTGTGGAAACCCAATACCTTCGCCAACCCTAAGCTTCTATATGCTGGTCCATGCCCCAAAATCCATCCACAGTACACATGAGAACATAACGTCCCCCAATGTCAACTCTAAGCCGACGTCCTATGCCGACTCTCATCTCATCCTCAACGTTCGTACTTGATAAGTAAGGGCTCAAATTGTCACTGAAACTTCAAAACTCAAGTCCCAAGATTCGCTCGAGGCATCGACACTCATCGACCTCACCTGCCACCACGTAGGTGTAACTCAAAACTCAATCTAACATTTCTAATCCCACTAAGAAATGCTAAGTCCACTTCCACAATGAAGTCTCAACCATCAACAACACTCACGACGAACCGTTGTGACCCGCCGATAACCCATCAGCTTCACTATTTTTGTCCAAGTTCTCTACCAATATCCGACTCACACCAGAGTCTTCTTACGATACTACTACTCACCAAGAGACCAACTCTGTGATCCTGACTCCTCCCGAGTCCCAATCCGGCATCTAACTCAACTAGAGTGTAGTTTGACCACATCGAATACTTGCTCTAGCCGAGATAATCACAAACCCGTTTTACTGGTGTTCCTTTGCCAACAACCATTACTCAAAGCTCCAAGCTCATACGATAACGAAACCCTCTATAACCTCTTTCCTCTAGCGCACAGTATTCGATGCCTGGTCAAAATATCTCAATGCATAATCAACCTCGGATCCAATCTAATTATCATATGGCTACAATGTCAATCATGGCCTGACACTGGACCCTTTCTGTCTGATCCCAGAGCTGGAAAAATCATATATTGAACTCATAATCCTTTCTAGGTTCTCCTGGTCACCCTACCAATACTCGAGACATGTCGAACACGTACTTCCGGAGAACTCCCAAGGTTAACTGTCCAGTTCACTAACCATTCCACTCTCTTGGTTAACCCTAAAGGTTAACCGACTTACGTCTACCAAGACGTATCAATCCTGGGTGAATAGTCTCGTAGGTTACTTACCTTAGCCATCCTGATTGTGCAAAGGATCGGATCCCGAAGCTATGCTGTAAACATCTAATCCAGCAATTATGTCTCACAGAAACACTGCCTAATAACACTTCATAGTTATCTACCACTAGCACAATCCCTCCATCCGGAGCTCCAAGAACAAGGTAAATGAATCGTACGCATGAGAGATAATGAGCCTACTCGAAGCATTGATGACTATTATCACATTTTCTGAATGATACACAAATGTATCGTCATCGTCAGTCAATCAGCTCTATCCGTCTCCTCTACCTCGAGTTCGACTCCCTCGGAGTACCAACACATAAGGCTCGGATGATCTATAAAGATCCTGTACAACTCCCCAGGAGATAATGAGTCAAACCAGAGCAGTAGTCAATTGTTTCTCAATTCCTGAGAACCCTTCTCACACAGATCATCTCAACAATAAAATCATGACCAGGAAACGAACACTAGTCCAGCAAAACTGATACTTGTTTAACTAGACATACCACTGCTTCCCCAAAGGGAAATCACTACTAGATTTCGGAATTCCACACATGCCCTCGCACTCCTTGAACACGTCAAAATATTTTTCATAACATAATTTCCCAAACGATCCAGACACTTTCGGATGAATCGGTGCATCAAGTCCGTCAATGTCGCTAAGGGGGTAGTCAACCCAAATGGTACGATCCCAAAAACCCATAATGCCCATACCGAGTCCAAAAACGGTTATATGGATATTCAATTCTTTGATCCTCAACTAAAGACATCCCAGTTCATCCGATGCGGATCTAAATACAAATTCAAGCTGTACATATCGACGCCATGCAACACCAAGAAGTACCCTATGTTCCTCAATTCATTCAAACGTGGCTAGTAATCTAGGTGTAAGGACCTTAAACGACCATCCAAACGAGAGAAGTTGTAACTATGGTGTAGGCATACCCAGAAGGTCTTGCCAAAGAAGTAAAAAAGGAGAAGTCTCCTTCACCAACCCGTAATATTTGTTGATAGCTACTGTAGATAATCCACTCTATTCCCCACATTCGTAGAACTCCTCAACAAGTTCAACTTTTACAAGCATATATACATCCCTGGAATTCAGAGGTGACGGGCAATGAAGAAGGTTCACTAAACACTTCCACGATAAGAATTACTAGTTACACATTATTTCCTTGTTCAGCTACCGATCGCCAATCCAAATTCTCTGGATGCGATCCACCTTCCGCACAAACAACATTGAGACTCCCCAAGTGTCAGGACCCGTCCCAAATATCGCCTCGATACCCGGGACGAACCCTGCTCCCGTCTGACAATCACACTCAAAGTACCAAAATAAGGTCAACACCACTATAAGCATAATTATTAGACAAAGGAGTACATATAATACAACTGTAAGTCAGAGCATAGTTCTACAAAATGGGCACAAAATCCTACTATGCTAGTCTCGCAACGGAAGAACGTTAAAAGCTCTATGCCTCGATTCCTGCCTCAACGTTCACCCCAGCGCTATCACCACAACCTGGAGGGTAAGTTAAAACCAAAAGTGTGAGTGGACAGAAGGAAAATAAGAGTTTCAAACACAATTTAAAAGTAAAACAGTTTAAAGAAAACAATAAGGTTTTACCCTTCGTTTTAAAATATGCATGCCCAACTAAGTATTAGAAAACCACAACATAAAGCCGTATAGCAAAATTATATCATAAACCAAATCCACAAATATCCAAGTCTGATCAAACCTGTTGGGTCTATCCTAGTCTTTAAACTCAACCAGGCCTCAAATGTAATCTGAGTCTTTAAACTCCTGAGTCTTTAAACTCAAGAGGCCTACGGGGGTAATATCGTAAATATCCGAGTCTTTAAACTCCTGAGTCTTTAAACTCAATCCAGGCTCGTCCCCCGTCAATCAGAATCCGGGTCTTTAAACCCAATATCCAGATCCAGCAAATCCAATCCAAAACCAATTTAAAATCAATTCTAAATTCATATCCAAACCCGAATCCGAAATCTCCAGTTCGAAGCCCTTCCGGCGTTCAGAACCGTCATTCCGAACCCAAATCCGGAAATCCACCTTTTCCGACTTTAAAACCAAATTTCGTTTCTCGAAATCCAATTTCAAAACCAAAACCTTGATTTCCAAAATCATACTTCATAATCCACTTATAACCATAAGAAAACAATTCAAGAGTGAAAACATGAAACTTAACATCAAAATTAGAAATTCAGCTTTTCTCGAAAAACGTGCAAAATCCCAAAAATGTCTCAAAAAACGTGCAAACATATCAACCACATATAATCACCATCAAAAAGCATAAAACCCATATTTAATATCATAAAACATAAATAAAACAGTTAGGCATGCTCGTAAGGAAAGAAAGAGTCCACTCACGAATCGTAAACTGTCAATCGCGCTCCGTGCGCTCCTCGACCGTCTCAGGTGTCTCCCGTCCTGTCAATAGGCACCAAATAGGGTCACAATTGCATATACTAACCCTAATTTCCCCAATTTTTCGGGAATTTATTCGTAATTTAAGCTTAAACTCTAAACCGTCCGGATTCCCGAACTATCCCGTAACATCGTCCGATTAACTCGAAAATTACACTAATGAATTCCTTAGAACATTTAGAACCAAAACCATGTTGGAAGTTTGGCCGGAATCCTCTCCACGCGCCCCCACGCGTCGCCCAAAGTGGTTGTGCGTGGGCCTCACGCGCCTGCTACAGTGCTTCTTCAACCTCGAGTCACCCGGTTCAACTGTGTTGAACCGGCGTGACCGGTTCTCTGTACTTCCTCCACCATTTCAGTCCCTTTCAATCCCAATAGCCTCGTCCAGTCCCTAGCAATCAAACCCCGTCCTAAAATCGAAGAATCACGGCCTAAAACCCCTCGACTTCACCCTTGAAACAGACGGCCTGTGAGCCCTGTTTTGGCCGCGGCCACCCAGGTCCTCCCCCGTCACAGCGACCATCCTAGACGACTCCTAGGACCTCCCTGAACCTCACTTCACTCACCAATTCCCTCGACTCTAGCCCAAAGTCCACGACTTTTGAAAACAATAAAAACGGGAAAACAGGGGATTCAGGGTATACCTTCGATTCCTCCTCCGCCGTCTGCACCGCCGCGTGCCACGGTGCTCGTTGAGTCCCCTGCAATCACCTGAGCCTCCTATTGCCTTGGTTTGCACCACAACACGGCAGAACCACCTCCACAGTGCCACCGTCTCTCTGTTTTCTCTGAAATTCGAACCGTCCACCGCCGTGTCTCCGTGCACGATTTCCACTCCAAAACCCGATCACCAACCTCCTCTCTTCTCTCTTTCACTCTCACAACCCACCAGAGTCTCACACACACCCTGAATCGATCACCCACTCTCAAACTCTTCCTCTCTGTTTTCTGTTTCTCACCGCCAAAGACACGGGATCAATTGGACGATTTGTAGCCGTGTGTATCATAGACACACCCAGAACCCTCTGGTTCTCTCCCACGTGTCCACTTCCTATGGACCAACACAAAAATATCCCAATCCACTCAAGCCAAATGGCCTTATCTGATTGGGCCTTAAGAGCAAAAGACCAAATTACCCCTAGTATTAAAAATTACCTTTTTACCCTCACACTTTCCGGACCGGAAACTATTTCGTCTGACGTCCGATGACAGTGTCCCGCCTGTCGTTGCACTCAGGACGTCGAGACCTATCTAACGGTCCTCGGTCTACGTGAAAATCACAAGTCCACTAAAATGTCAACATTTTTCTCGATTAGTCAAAATTAGGGTAACGCCCTCAATCTTCCGAACGTCATAACTTTTTCTCTGATTGTCCGAATCGAACCTGCCACCTGTCTACGGACTCGTGACGTCCTAAACTACGTCACAGTCAAGGGTCAACACTCATCCAACCTGTAAATCAAAAAGTCAACTTTTGATGCACTATTCACAAGGGCAAAATCGTCCTTTATACAAATCTTTACAAAAATTACATTTATACCCTTCCCGAAGGTACGGGTTGTTACACCAAGAGTACATCATAAGTCAAACAAACCCCAACTCTGCTAAATCCTACAGATGAAACCTCAATTCTCTCAACTTTGTTGGTACCATCATCTAACGCGGTGGTTGCAAAATGGATTGAGTACCCGGAACCTCCTCCTGAGGTGGCAACCACGTAAATCCTATAACAACGCATCCGGAGACTACTGCATAACCAATATCGCCCCATGCTCACTATGTTATCTGGAGACATCGCAACATAAGTCCAATATTCTTAACAGTTATTCTGTAATAGCTTCCTGGCTTGCAAAGCCAAACTAACTCTCGAAAGAAATAGTTAGGACTACCAAATACAACTGGTTCCTCAAGCACTCAGCAGAGGCGTAACGGGTAGTCCACCAAACCATCCTTAGAATCACGTCCAAATCATATAAATATCCAAAGGAATCCAATCCGTTTTACTGTCAAAACCTTTCTACCCAAATCAAATGGTCTCAAATTGCCGAACTAGCCCTCAGCATAGTATCGGTCAAAGTATTGATACTTGTGTCCCAACCTAGTGGGATCAACTCCCAATCAACAAGAGTGATAAATGTGTGGGTTTGCATTCCACCATCACTCGTGCATCCAAGCCAAGCCAAAAAAAAAACCTATCTATACTCCAAGTGTAGTTCATCGGACTAGAAAATTATTAATATCTCAAGAGACCCTCTCGGGGCCCTCTCCGACCCGTTCATTAACCACTACAATCACACGATTGCCAATTGAAGACTCTGAGCTAGAAGTGTTCCTCTTCAAAGCTCCCTGGAAAATGCATACGCTAGATGCCATCGACGTCAGTTGGAAACATCTGATCGCTGCTGGGATTCCGTTAAACTCATCTTCCTCAGAGATGCTACATCTACTAGATTCTGGAATATGGTAAGTCTTCCAGCCAACACCATCGCTCGAGTCATACTCCAAATACTCGAAGCAACCCAAGGAAGTTGCGTTGCCTTAATTGTCATCGAACCCATTCTGAATCGAGCCAAATCCAGAAATCTCTGCTAAGACCGAGCAACCAGCTAGATACCTCTGCACTGAATACAGGAACTCTACCTGTCAGCTTCTCGATTAAACTGGGGGTGAATATGATGTCTGAAATGTTTCTTGAACAGCGCCCAAGTCTCAGTAGTCACATCCCAATCCGTAAATAGCAATGTCTAACACCAACCATATGTAGAACCATCTAAGATGCCCACTCCTATCAGTACCATACGCTTATGAAGGCAACCCATCGCTCGTACACTCCGTTCAAGCATGAGATCCACTTATCAGTATCAGGGATCCGATCCACCAGTAAATGTCTCTGGTTTTTTTTGTTGAACTGGTCATACTCTAGGGTCATCAATAGCCCCTGCTGCTCCCATCAGTACCTCCATCCTGACCGACCAGCGTTCAAAACACCTGAATAGTCACTATACTGGGATCCAATCAACCAGTAAGTTCACGGTTCCAAGCCGTTCGCCCCACGCAAAATTGGCCCTCCTCGGGGTCCAATGCCTAATAGAACCAATACGAGGTCTTTTCCCGTTCAACTTTTCTCGCTTTCCTATCGCTACCAGGCGGCAGGAATGACGAAGTCCCAGACGCGACGTCTAAGTCATGGTCCTAGTCTCAAGAATGATGTAGCCCGGGACTCAATGTTTAAGACAAGTCTCGGGAATGACGGAGCCAACCAAGATGTCTGAGACGAGTCCTGGGAATGACGAAGCCCAGCTCGATGTATGAAACTATCTATTACAATCGGCATCTCAAGTGGGTCATCAATCACATCTCACATCATCACAATCATCACCATCATCATAACATCTCACATCAATCATATATTCACAATCCTATCATACCATATTCACATCAAACCTCGTAAAATTTTCCATTAAAATAGTCATAAAATCATGTAAAATCCCTTTTTAGCAAACACCAATAAAACCATATATACATGACATCATAAGTATAAAACCATTCCCTATAAGTCATTGAGGATGCGGGGTTTAATAAACCTAATTTCCTAGCAAAGCGTTTTAATATCAATTTTCTTAAATATTCATAAAAACTCCCAAGAAATCCAAATGAATCATATGTAACCAACCATCAAGAAATTATTATTATAAATCAATAAAAAATCATATAAAAATGCATGCATTGAGTTAGGAAAACAGAAGTTCACTCACACGTACCGCCATTTGCTCAAAACACGAGCTGTAAGGCAATCTCAAGCCTCCAGGACGTTCGAATCTGTCAAAGTCATATCCAAGGGTCACTACCAATCCATATAAGTCCATAAAATAAACCTTCACAAACCCCGAAACCAAAAACGCATCCCGAAAAAACATACCGAGGAGAAAAACCTCCAAAATACCAACCAAAAAATCTCCGATTAACCTAAAACCACCACCATTAGATTTAGGACGTCAAAACCTTTCAAACAAGATTAGTTTCACCTTGAAATTTGAGCCCACGCGTCCACATGCGTCGGTCAAAGTTTGGCCAATGCAGGTCAACGTTGACGTCACTACTGACGCCATCTGTTGAGATCATCTGCTAATGTCATCTGCTGATGTCACTGTCGATGTCATCTATTGAAGTCATTGTTGACGTTAGCCCTACCTGACATCTGAGATGTGACAATCTGACAACTGCCACTTGGCACCCCCTGACTGGTGTCACGTGTCACTTGCTAACGTCATCCTGCCACGTAGACTCTGACAATCCCTGACAGCTCGCCACGTGGCACCAACCCTGATCTACCACGTGGCATGACATGGTGATTTCACCTGCCACGTCATCATCGTCAACCTCTAGCCGGGTCAACCCACGACCCAGTAGCAGGTCGAACTGCAACCCTATAACGAGTGATTCAACCCGAAAACTAGACCCAGCTCGTTCTTCATCAAATCCAATCCAAGATTCGCCATTTTCCCCAATCTAAACATCTTTCACCCACAAATCGATCTACAACGTTGAAACCAGGAAAACCAACCTAAAACACTTCCAACCAAGTTTAATCTTCACGGGTCACCTTCGAGCTCCTTTCTGAGCCCCGTCTTGCATCCAATCTCTCCATTTCTTGGCCCTATGTACTCGTACAAGCTCACACAAAGTAACCAGGTCATTAGTTTCACATTCCAAACTCCCTAAACTAAAACTACCAAAATTCAAGGTTACGGATTCACGGGGTTTACCTGAGTTCCAGGGCTCCAGCCAACCTCCTTTGCTCCAACCTCTTCCTTAATCTCTCACGGCCTCTCCTCACTCTATGTTTCCCTCAAATAACAAAAACCTGAGGAGGATGATGAATGGAAATGAAGGAAAATGGGGTGGGTTTCGGGTAAGTTCAAACAAGAGAGAGAGAAATGTTGTAAAGGTATAGACCATGGGATAAGTGACACTTGTCACTCATCCTATGGACCAGCCTAGATATTTTTGGGCCCTACAGACAACAAACTAAAAATAACTCTTCTTGTAAAACGTGAAACGTTAAAATCCAATTAAACTGTATTTGACCCGTAAAATCATTGCATAATGTCTAAAATTGACGTGTAGCCTGTCTACATAATCACCATCCGAAGATATACGCAATGGGCCTCGGTCTACGTGCAAATGACCTCCCGAGCCAAAAATTAACATTTTCCCCTCTAGTGGCGAAATTATCATTTCACCACAAATCGTCCGATAATCCTCGATTAAATCTCATTAATCTCCGGGTAATCCCGTGATTTATACCCTTTTACGTATGTTTTGTTAATATTTCGTTATATACAGTTGGAGAAAATAATATATTTTGTGAGAAATGTGTAGATCAAATAGAGCTTGGCATTATGAGAATTTAAGAGAAAAAATCGCCTAAATCGGAGTTGAAACGAATAAGTTATGAAGGAAAGAAGATTGCATAGGAAGGCTTTGCAGCTTTAATTCTGGATTTTCCTCTTTTTTTAGGTAAATTTCAAGTTCCTTCCACATTCATTCTCCATATTTTATAGGGATTTTAGCCTTATTTCCTTTTGTATTCTTATTTTTAATTCATTTACTTGTAGGAAAGGTTTTAATTAGATTTGTTAATTAATTAGGAAGCCTTTTCCTTATAGAATTTAATTAAAAACTCCTATTTTTAAGAGGATTACTTATTCTCTTATAAATAGAAGCATTAGGGTTTATTTTAGGGGGGCCGAATTTACTTTCCTAGGTCCCAAAACTCTGTCAAAATTCATACTCAATTTATTTACATAGTCTAGCCGTATTTTATTATTTTTTTGCTTTTGGATTCAAGCTTGTGCTAAGGAGGACGTGAGGCTTGGGAGAAGAAGAGTGTTTGAGCCCCTTTTCTACTCCTTGCTATTCTTTAGTATTTTTGTTTATTTATTCTTTTATCATTTTATGTTTCTTATGCATTTAATTATTTTATTCATTAATTCAATAATGTTTGAGCAATGAAATTAGGGCTAGGGTTACTTGAAGCCCTAGCCATGCTAGTTCTTATTTAGGTTTCTAGCTCTTGATTATGATTGTTATGTATGCCTGGATTTGTTGGATTACTGCACTTCATGAACTGAATTTATGCTTATCAGTTTAGCTACCTATTTGTGTATAATTGTCGATGTAATTGCTTGATGGATCACCTTGATGTTTGTGTTCACCCTGCAATTTATGGCATCACGTTTAAGAGGGGGAATCTTATTCGTAATCTAAACTCATGACTTCCTAGGTCTGCACATCACTTTTCTAGGGATATTGTAGTGTCATTAAATCTTCTTTATGTTTCATGCATTATCACGCACCATCGGTAATAGTTGTTTAAGGGCGGACACATCACGCTTAAACATGCAATCTAAGAGAAGATAATATGTGTGGGGTTAGCCTTAGTCGGACCCCTGCACGGGCACTTAATTCAGATACATGCATAGTAATCTAATCAAGGAAATCTAACGGAACGATAATTGGTAAAGATGGATAGAAACCCTAGCTTGACTTAGTTAGTTAATTTTAGTTAATTTACTTACATTCATTCAACGTGACAACACCCCCCACCCCCCCCCCCCCCCCCCCCTATTTGCATTTTAATTACTCCACTTAAGTCAATTGAGTTAAACAGAATTGGATATCATTGAGCAAGTCTTCGTGGGATAGACCTTTGCTTGCATCTATACTATCTACACGTCTTGTGCGCTTGCAAAGTTTATTACACGTAGAGGTTTTGCCTAGTACATCTTTTGTGCTTGGTAAATTCTCTATCAAGTTTTTGGTGCCATTGCCGGGGACTTGTTCCGCAACGGTGTCCATTTTATTTGATTCCTTTGACTAAGTGATTTTTCTTTTTGTTTAGTATATAAAATTTTAGCTTTAATTTTGTGACGTGTCTAGGTACCATGGAATCGTGGAATGGCTATTATTCTTCTCAAGTTTGGGCCTACGAGCCCTATGCAAACATTCCTTCGATTCCAAGTAATCAAGTGGGATGGACATTGACAAGACCCATCCCAATCCCCCCGGGATTAACGCGGGATGACCCTGCTCCCGTCTGACACGAAGTGTCAGACAAGGGATATTTCAGGGCAGTCAAAACATTAAAAGTTGTGAGTGGACAAAACAAAAGTGTATAAAAACATTTCCATAAAGACATTTGTACCCTTCACTAAAAAGCATCGAAAACCATTTAACCAAATGGAACCATCTGTGGGAACTAAGCCCAAAACCATAACCATACTGAAACCAAATACACGAGCCACTGCTCAAATCCTGTGCACACCTATGCACACCACATATCACAGAATCATAAAGATTCAACCATACGGGCCACTGCCCAAAACCATACGGGACTCCGCCCAAAACTATCATGAAACCAAGTACACGAGCCACCGCTCAAATCCTGTGTAACCACACATCACATATCATAATCCATATATATACATATAATTCACACAACCAATCCTGTCACGGTTTCCAAAGTTACGCGCGTGCTACCCGGGTCTCAATCCGAGTCTTCTCAAAGTCAAGGTCAATGTCCGCAGACCACTGATCCTACCCGAGCTTATAGTAACCATAGCCTTCCTGAGAGTAAGGAACCCAACTGGGGGGTGACTCCACTCAGTCGGTGCTCCGTGACTACTCCGGGGTCCACCCAGGCCAACGATCCTCCCCGGAGGAGATAATAGAAGTAAAGGAAGGTATATGCACATATATACATAACATAAACATTCATGCTCGGTTCCCCTGAACTGTCATGATCTATCATATACATATAGATAACCTCCATGCCCGGTTCCCATAAACCGTCATGTACCACAATGACCTTTCCAGGGTTCATGCCGGTTCCCATAAACCGTCATGAACTTGGAAATCCATCTAGGGTCCCTGACCCGAAATCATAACCGTAAAGTAACTGGGTCTCGTACTCGAACATATAACATCAGCTGGGCACCGTGCCTGATATCTAAGGGTCAGTCATGAATCCGATCATAGTGATGCGTGCAACCATCCATCCAGGACCGCCCTCAATCCTGGTATGTCGCCGTGAACGAATCAACCGACGCGACCACCACAAGATCATGGTGCACTCATCACCGATCGATATCCTGAACTGTCAGCACCCCGAAGTCGAGCCTCCCCAGGCTGCCCGACCACGAATCGTGCATCGTGACCTCTCCGGAAGGAACACATCCCAATTCGGAGGCGAGCGTCACGTCGTCCGTCGCCGTGCACCAAGCACCTGCCGTGACCACGACTCAGACCCGTAGGTCATCAATAGGGTCATATGCCTGAGAAAAAACCAAATGGGTCTCATACCCGAGTTTATCCTTTTGAAATCCAAATCCATTTCATTTAAACCAATAAAGAAATACAGACCCGTCTAAGCACCATATAAGGCTGAAACCTCGAAATACGTGCTTATATGTAACCACATACAAATGCACCCATGGCATCATCAAACATGTAAGAAAACATATAATAAGCATTTATGCATGCACCAATTTAGAAAACCAAGGTCCACTCACAGACCGTCCGAGCTGCTGCTTCGATTTGTAAGCCACAAGGCTCTCTCGAGCCAATCACCATCACCGAGACTCCCGAACCTGTCGAAATCGTAATATAAGGTTACTAACTACTTAATTAACCTTCCATTGAAGCCCCGTAATTTTCCGGTATTTTTAACTATATTAAAACTCGATCTGAAACCTTCCGATGCCCCGAACATTATCGAGACGGTGTCCGATCGACACGAAACCAGTCCCAAAATGTTCGTTACATCGAATAGAAGATTTCACGTGTTGAATAATTCCCCAAAAGGTGAGGCACGCGCCCCCACGTGCCCTATGAAGTCCCTGCGCGTGAGCCCACGCGCCGGGTGCACAGTGTCATCTTCAACCCGCGTGAACCGGTCTGGATCGGCGTCACCGATTCCGCGGTTTACCCCTTCTGTTTTGGTCCGATTCCAACCCTAATTAATCCTATAATTCCTATTTCAATCTTAGCAACCTATTCGAATGATTAGAACAAGGAAAAAGGGTTCAAGTCCTCACCTTTCAATTTGTTTTTTTCACAGCCAAACCTCCCGTCGACGTCCAGAGCTCCTCCACCGTCTTCCTCCTCTCTTTTTGATCCTCGACGGTTCATCCATGTCCCAGAAGTATAGCCCAATCGTCAAAAACAATTTAAACATCCAAAAACTGAAATTGAAATTTCAAAATCCAAGGTTCCTCGGTTTACCATTTTATGGGTGTTCTACCGTCGTCCACGGTGGCTGGGTGCCCGGCTGCCACCTCTCAGTCACTCTCTCACTCTCTAGTCCTCATAGGCAAGATCAAATGGAAGAGGGTTGGATTGGTTAGGCTCAAAATGAGATCGGGTTGGGTTTTGTTTGGAAACAAAGGAATAATCGATGATGTTGGACGGGAGATGCATGAATGATTAAGGCTGGCCAGTGGATGGATGACACTGGTCACTCATCCATAGGGCAGGAACTAAATATCTGGGGCCCACAAAAGACAAAACTTAAGTCATCTCGTAATTTGTACAATAATGCCCCAAAACTTCCGTGAACCATAACTTCACCGTCGAACGTTCGAATTTGACGTGCTGCCTGTCTACGAATTCGTATCGTTCTGATCTACGTAATGGTCTCGGCCATCGGACATCCCAGGTCAAAAGTCAACTATTTGCTCCTTTTAACCATAATTACCAAAATGCCCTTAAACTTCCAAACGTCATAATTTCTTCCTCGATTGTCGGAATTGAACGTGCCACCTGTCTATGAACTCGTGACGTCACAAACTACCTCACGATCATGGGTCAAAGTCCATTTGATCGCCCGAATGAAAAGTCGATGTTTTACCCACGCCAGGGGCAAAACGGTCATTTTGCATCGTTCGTCTGATTTCGCCCAACTAATCACCAATTAACCTCACTAATCGTGATTATCCACGAATCTAATCTAGGAATTCGGGATGGGTCCTTACAACCTTCCCTGACAGGACCCATCCCAATCCCCCCGGGATTAGTGCGGGATGACCCTGCTCCCGTCTGACACGAAGTGTTAGACAAGGGATATTTCCGCCCTTTTGCCCTCTCGGGCTATCAGAGTACGCCAGGATCCGGAGGAGTTATGTGATATCTCGGTCTCTGCTACAGTCCATATCCGATGTCAACCTGAAGGGCAGTCAAAACAATAAAAACTGTGAGTGGACAAAACAAAGAGTTTATAAAAACAGTTTATCGAAGACATTTGTACCCTTCACTAAAAAGCATGCATGCATTCGAAAACCATTTAACCAAATGGAAACCATATGTGGGAACTAAGCCCAAAACAGAATATAAACCAAGGTCGAAAGGACCACCATGAAATCGACCATACGGGCCACTGCCCAAATCCTGTGCACACCTGTGCACACCACATATCAAATCTCATATATCATATCATATATCATATATACATATAAGTCACACAACCAATCCTGTCACGGTATCCAAAGCTACGAGCGTGCTACCCGGGTCTCAATCCGAGTCTTCTCAAAGTCAAGGTCAATGTCCGCATACCACTGATCCTACTCGAGGTAATTGTAACCATAGCCTTCCTGAGAGTAAGGAACCCAACTGGGGGGTGACTCCACTCAGTCGGTGCTCCGTGACTACTCCGGGGTCCACCCAGGCCAATGACCCTCCCCGGAGGAGATAGTAGAACATGTAAAGGAAGGTAGATGGACATATATATACATAACATAAACATTCATGTCCGGTTCCCCCCTGAACCGTCATGATCCATAATATCCATAATCAGGTAACATGCTGGTTCCCATAAACCGTCATGTACCGTAATAACATAATCGAGGTAACATGCCGGTTCCCATAAACCGTCATGTACCGTAATAACATAACCAAGGTTCATGCCGGTCCCCATAAACCGTCAAGAACCAGAATGACCTGACAAAGGTTCATGCCGGTTCCCATAAACCGTCATGAACCACAATGACCTTTCCAGAGTTCATGCCGGTTCCCGTAAACCGTCATGAATTTGGAAATCCATCTAGGGTCCCTGACCCGAAATCATCAGTGTACAACAACTGGGTCTCGTGCCCGAACATATGACTCAAATGGGCACCGTGCCAGATATCTATGGGTCAGTCACGACTCCGATCATAGTGATGCGTGCAACCATCCATCCAGGACCGCCCTCAATCCTGGTATGTCGCCGTGAACGTATCAACCGACGCGACCACCACAAGATCATGGTGCACTCATAACCGATCGATATCCTGAACCGTCAGCACTCCGAAGTCGAGCCTCCCCAGGCTACTCGACCACGAATCGTGCATCGTGACCTCTCCGGAAGGAACACATCCCAATCCGGAGGCGAGCGTCGTATCGTCGATCGCCGTGCACATAGCACCCGTCGCGACCACGATTTAGACTCGAAGGTCGTAAATAGTGTCATATGCCCGAGACCAAACCAAATGGGTCTCATACCCGAGTTTATCCTTTTAGAAATCCAAAACCTTTTCATTAAAACCAATAAAGAAATACAGACCCGTATAAGCACCGTATAAGGCTGAAACCTCGAAATACGTACTTATACATAACCACATACAAATGCACCCATGGCATCATCAAACAAGTAATAAAACATATAATAAACATTTATGCATGCACCAATTTAGAAAACAAGGTCCACTCACAGACCGTCCGAGCTGCCGCCTCGATTTGCGTGTCATTCGGCTCCTCGAGCCGATCACCATCACCGGGACTCCCAAACCTGTCCAAAATTTAATAGAAGGTTACTAACTACTTAATTAACCTCCCATTAAAGCCCTGTAATTTTCCCATTTTTTAACTATTTTTAATCCCGAACCTAAACCTTCTGATGCCCCGAAACATATCGAGACGGTGTCCGATCGACACGAAACCAGTCCCAAAATGTTCGTTACATCGAATAGAAGATTTCACATGTTGAACACATCCCCAAATTCTCCCCCACGCGCCCACACGCGCCGCCTGAAGTGGCTGCGCGTGGGCTTCACGCGCTAGCTACAGTATCGTCTCCTACTTCGGTCAGACCGGTCCGAACCGGTCCAGTCCGATTTTTCCTGCAACTTGGACCGGCATAAACGGTCCAGGTCTCCTTCTCCCTCATTTTCGGTCTGTTTGCTTCCATTCCAATTCCTAAATTCCTATTTCTTCATTTCCTATCTAACCCAATCAATTAAACAACCTAAAACCCTCAAAAATACACGGTTCAATTTTGAATCTCACGGTTCAATTTTTCAAAACCCTCCACAGAGCTTCCCCGACGTCCAACCCTTCTCCAAACCTTCCTAAAAACTCCCTAACAACCTAACTAACCCATCCTAATCATCCAAAACAGTCCATAACATCAAAATCCACACAAAAATTGAAAATGGGCTTACTGGGTACCCGCTCGGGTTCTGGGTTCCCGCCACCGCCCACGGCGGTTCCAGCCACCAGCTGCCGTCCCTAGTCCTCCTCTCTCACCCTCTGGTCTCAGTTATGGTTACAAGGGAAGGGTTTGGTGTTTGGGTGAGAAATGGTGATCGGGTTGGTTTGGGAAAAATGGGAGAAATGGATGCACGGTGAATGGTTTGGTGCATGAATGAATTATAGTGTCCATTGGATGGGTGACACTTGTCACTCATCCATTGGGCCTCCATTAAATATCTGGGCCCACTAGAGACAAGCTGCACTTTTTGTCTCGTAAAACGTGTCGCTGTGAATAGTAACCGGGAACTTCCGTGAACCGTAACTTTGCCGTCGAACGTCCAAATTCGATGTGCCGCCTGTCTACGGATTCGTATCGTCCTTATCTATGTAAAGGTCTTCGACCCTCGGCCATCAGACCTCCTGGTCAAAAAGTCAACATTTGACCCCATTTAACCAAAATTACCAAAATGCCCCTACACTTCCGAACGTCATAACTTCCTCCTCGAACGTCGAAATTGAACGTGCCACCTGTCTATGAACTCGTGACGTCACGAACTATATCACGGTCATCGGTCAAAGTCCATTTGACCGCCCGATCGAAAAGTCAAAGTTTTGCCACCACTAGGGGCTAAACGGTCATTTCGCATCGTTCATCCGATTCCGCCCAACTAATCATGGATTAACCTCACTAATCGTGATTAGTCACTAATCTAATCATGGAATTTGGGACGGGTCGTTACATTCCCTCCTTAATTAATTTCGTCCTCGAAATTCCAACCGACCTAATCTAACCATTCTTCCCTCCTTAATTAGTTTCGTTCTCAAAACTCCAACTATCCTGATTCCACATTTACCTCGTGGAACTAATTCGACCTCGCAACTCGTGTACACTCGTACACCAACTAACCAAACAATACTTACTAGTCTGCAACTAGACGTACCACTAACGTTTACATCGCATCGATTACATTCGACCACGACGAATGACAATAATCACACGTTCTGAACTGACACCACCTGTCAGTATCAGAGTAGCCCCAAGTATCCTATGAGCTAACCACTTGTCAATCTACCATCTCGTTGACACAAACAACTAGACGGTTCCTTGCTCGAACGCTAAACTATCTTGACGTCTACTCCGCTAGGAGTAATCAAACCTCAAACAACGATCCACGAAACATCTGACAAACTATCACCACTTGACAGTTATCATTCAAAAACTGACACTATACTTATTTGTGGTTACACTAACTACCAACTTACTCAACCTGAGTATACACATACCAATAGATACTCGCTCTGTATGTAACTGGACCAACCAGAAACACCATGACCCAATGCACAGTATCCAATGTCCAGTCCACGTCTTCGACTCATTCAATGGTATCAGAACCAATCCGACTACCAACACGTTCACCAACATACCTCTAGTATAACCTATATACCTTCACCAGGCACCACAAGTCTGCCCAGTATCGTACCCCGAACAACGTACAAGGTACATACATCTACCCATCAACCAGTCTACAACTACCTAGGTCGTAGCCAATCATGTTTCTACTATGGAGTCCATTTGTCCAATCCTGGACTAGACAAATCGAAACTCCAACCCATCATCTATTTCTAAATCCGAATCTGAATCCGTAATTTTGTAAGAAATCCCGAATTCAAACCCAGAGATCATATCCATAGCCATGACCAACTCCGAATCCGAAATCATTATTCCGTAAGCTAGCATTTGGAATAACCATTCCCAACCCAAATCCCTAAAAGAAAATCCATTGTCAAGCTCCAGAATCAAATCCTGAATCGTCACCCAGAATCCGATTCCAAAACCCAAATCTAGGAATCCACTTTCATGTTCCAAAATCAAATCCTGAATCGTTATCCAGAAATCCGATTCCAAAACTCGAAATCTCGTTCTCGTCTACCGAGACGCACCAAATCCGAACCTATCGGATACCTACTCAAACGATTACCTGAATACCTTCGATTGACTTCATAGGGAAGCCAATCCCAATATCAACACATCTAAGGTTGACAAAACCTAATCTCGTCAGACACTTACTCGTCGGACAACTACTCGTCGGACAACTACTCGGGTGAGTAATAAGCCATATAAGATTTACCTCGAAAAGAAGTTCATTCCCAACGTCCTCAACTCAAACGTCCAAGTAAGAGCAATAAACTCTCCACCTATTTGGATCATCGAGATCACAATCCAGATCCTACCATTACATCACCCGACCATGAACGTCACGATCGAGAATCGTCACAATGCCCAAAGTCCTCAACCATTTCCCACATCTAAACAGATCAGTCAACGACGAGACACGTCGAGACTGTGGGTTCTCCCCAATCACTTCGTATCGATTCTTGTCATTCCACCGAGGAAAAACCAAGGATGATCGAATACAATGACATCAAAATCCATCCTACGTGAATGCAAACAACGCTTGCTTCACTCACCACGTCATGTAACCTGACATCGTCTGCCACCAAGTAGAGAATGAGGAATCTCAGTCACCTAACTTCGATATACTCACTCCACCTGATGAGCCAAGACAAACCACGGGTCCACCACCCAATACACGATCGGTGTACTAGTGGCAACCAACAACATCTACATCATCAACATCATCTACCAACATCAATCATGGTAAAATCTGAGAAGTCACCCAAAATGACTTCGAAATCCCATTCCCAATGCGGAAAACCCGCATTCCACGTGTCACCTCAATTACAACCTTTCGCGATTCCAAAGCTCCAACCACGTCGGAACCAACACACTCGGACATCATCCACGTGTTCCCCTTTTTTACTATTTACGGACACATGCCCATTTACTACCGTATATGTACCTCTCGACTAGAGAGTCACAATAGACCCCTGCGGTGATCTGCAGTCAAATCTCTGCATACCACCGTACCTGACCAATTCTAACCAACACTGACCAACTGGTCGCTAATCCCCATGACAATATTCGTTCCTCAAGTCTTATTTACCGCTGGATCCAATCTGGTCCATCACTATCCGTGATCCACTCCTGAACCACAGATACCAAACATATGCTCGTCTTGATGGAGTCACATCCCGATTCACGACTCACCGTCATCACAATCACCGGCACCAGCAGCAGCACTAGTACCAGTACACCACTATAATCTGTCAGCATCAGCACACAAGCATCAGAAATAACACTAGCACACCATGTACAAAACTAACAACCCTGGATCTCCACTCATACCGAACGATAATCCCGTACCTCTGCTCCAATAGGAGAAACTCTGCCTCTCTCGTACCCGACAACTCTGGGTACAGTCACCCTGACAACTCAACCAAGAAAAGGAAACGTCCCCAGAACGTCCCCGTCTCATTCTGCGATCGCACTCAGCCGTAACTGAGTTGAATCCAGAATCACTACTCGTACACATGCATTACTCATGCACCTCGTATCATCGTCACGACTGGCAATCCCATCGTCACAATCGTCATGGCAACCTGAGTCTACTTGACCTAATAAGACTCGACTACGTCCATCGAGAGTAGCGTCTGCCACAACCTCGTGTAGACCTAACTACCAGGCACCTCGATTTCCAGACTCCACATCCAACGGAATCAATCGTCCGTACCAACTACTCTGTATCCCACTCAGGGATTCCATCGACAAGTACCAACTCTGATAACTTGTCCAAATCAAACTCTAACCAGTCGTAACTCGACTAAACCAATGTCGTCTACCGGGTCGCCCATGACCTTAGTTGCACCAACAATCCATCACAACTAAAGTAGTACAACAACCAACTAGGTCTAACTGATAAGTACAACCTCGACTGCAGAGTGCAGTCCCAACACTAAGCTGACATGACTCGACCGACAATCTCATCGAAGTCGAGACTACTCGCCAACTCACCTTTCCGAACCATACGCCATAAGGTAGGGTTCCACAATCATACTCTAGGGTCACTCTGAACCAAACTGCAAGCTACCAACTGCAGTACAATCCACAATCTGACCGTCTCCACGGTCTTGACATCGCAAGGACGTCAATCCAATCCTACCGTCAATCCAACTAGGATTCCTCGAATCCGACCGCTAGCTGCCATAAGCAGTAAATCCATTTAACTCACCAATATCCGATCATCAGATGGTCACAACATCCAACCAGTCGTCGGAATCGATCCTACAACATCGTGAGAGATGATCCCAACTAACCGTCACACGATAAAAACGTTAATGTACCATTACGTCATCCCTTCCGTATGGTCCTACACTGTCATCCACGACAAAACTATGGCAACCCCGGCATCAGATGCCGAACCAAGACATTCCATCCTACTAACTATCATACTGGTATCCCAACTATCAGGTTGACCACGAACTGTAACCACTTGAGATATCACATCCTCGACCTGCGTACTACTCCAAGATCTCCACGGTTGCTCGAATAGAGACAATCCCCGCTCTGACAAGCAATCCTATGCTCTGATACCACGTTGACAGGACCCATCCCAATCCCCCTGGGATTAACGCGGGATGACCCTGCTCCCGTCTGACACCATGTGTCAGACAAGGGATATTTTTGACCTTTGCCCTCCCGGGCTAATAGAGTACGCCAGGATCCGGAGGAGGTATGTGATATCTCGGTCTCTTCTACAGTCCACATCGTCACAATATCCTATATCCTCCATTTCAATCCCTAAATTCCTATTTCAATCTTAGCAACCTATTCGAATGATTAGAACAAGGAAAAGGGGTTCAAGTCCTCACCTTTCAATTTGGTTTTTCACGGCCAAACCTCCCGTCGACGTCCAGAGCTCCTCCACCGTCTTCCTCCTCTCTTTTTGATCCTCGACGGTTCATCCATGTCCTAGAAGTATAGCCCAATCGTCAAAAACAAATTAAACATCCAAAAACTGAAATTGAAATTTCAAAATCCAAGGTTCCTCGGTTTACCGTTTTCTGGGTGTTCTGCCGCCGTCCACGGTAGCTGGGTGCCCGGCTGCCACCTCTCAGTCACTCTCTCACTCTCTAGTCCTCATAGGCAAGATCAAATGGAAGAGGGTTGGATTGGTTTGGCTCAAAATGAGATCGGGTTGGGTTTTGTTTGGAAACAAAGGAATAATCGATGATGTTGGACGGGAGATGCATGAATGATTAAGGCTGGCCAGTGGATGGGTGACACTTATCACTCATCCATAGGGCAGGAACTAAATATATGGGGCCCACATAAGATAAAACTTAAGTCATCTCGTAATTCGAGTGCCCCGAAACTTCCATGAACCATAACTTCGCCGTCGAACGCCCGAATTTGACGTGTCGCCTGTCTACGGATTCGTATCATCCCGATCTACGTAATGGTCCTCGGCCCTCAGCCATCAGAATCCCAGGTCAAAAGTCAACTATTTGCTCCTTTTAACCATAATTACCAAAATACCCTTAAACTTGCGAACGTCATAACTTCTTCCTCGAATGTCGGAATTGAACGTGCCACCTGTCTATGAACTCGTGACGTCACAAATTACGTCACGGTCATCGATCAAAGGCCATTTGACCGCCTGAATGAAAAGTTAACGGTTTGCCCACACCTACGGGCAAAACGGTCATTTTGCATCGTTCGTCCGATTTCGCCCAACTAATCATCGATTAACCTCACTAATTATGATTAGTCACTAATCTAATCTAGGAATTCGGGATGGGTCATTACAGTCATACCCCCAAGATTGTATGTACATGCCAGAGCCTTACAATCAGCCCTATATGGAGCCATACCACCACGGATGGAGTGAACTAGCACCATACCTTTGGACTCCTCCTCCTTTGGATCCTAGGCCTGCCCGACCTCAAAAAGCACTTCGGGATGCACTAAACGAGGCCCGATCTCAAAGAACACTACGGGAAGCCCTCTTAGAGGACAAGGAACTAGAGCACCTTGGACTTAAACTTCTTTGGGAACCCGATTGGGATGATGAGGATAATAATGTGTATGTCCCCTTACCACCCACGGACAACACCAATGAATGCACCTCGGGTCATGCTCTTGATGTTCACGAAATAGAACCAAACCCGCAAGCACTGGACCAAGTTTTGGCCGAGGTCTCTGAAATTCCAGCACCTATCCTTGAGGTCACTGACATTCCAGCACCTATCCTTGGTGCCTCAACTCCTCAAGCACCTCTTATCCTTACTTTTCCAAGGCCTTACTTATCCTTATCTTCACCATTTAAGTTCGCTACTCAACTTAGGTGTTTTGGTGAGAAATTTTATGTTGTGCCTAATGGTTTGTGCAGGTTTAATGGTCCATGTAGGAGGCAAGACGAAGGAAGTATCAAGATGGTGGTATGCACCTTTGAGACATTCAGCTCCACCCAAGGCTCAAGGACATGGCCCAAGCAACCCAAGGACCCTCCATGCCCCCCCCCCCCCCCCCCCCCACTTCGATCATTATGTTTACTTGTCTATTGCGATCAAACAGTTGTTACTTACATTCAAATCATTATAGTATTTATTCCCTAAAATGTTAAAGCCTAGGAAGTGGATTTCTACTTGTCGAACTAATCAATTCATTTATGTTGCAAGCAAGATACCACTAAAGGAGGGCCAGGTTTGGAGCCCCTCAAGTGCCTCTTGGACCGCAAGCATTCTAAGTGCTCAACTTTGCCCTGGTTTGTTCCCTCTTTCATATGGATGTTTTTTACCTTCTAACTCATGATTTTGTTTTCCTTTTGTGCTCAAAACATCGAGGACAATGTTTCATTTAGGTTTGGGGGTATTGGACTTAAGTATAGGGGTACACAACTCAGTTTCATTTTTGAAATGCTTGCTGTTTTTTATTTTTTGTTCTGTTTTCTATGCTATTTTTTGTTTTGTGATGCTAGTTTTTATTCCTAAACAAGTTAATATGAATGTATAGAACATGATAATTGCTTGTACTTACTAAGAATCATTGCCATTGCCATTGAACTCACACTTGCACTTCACCATACCATAATCAAGTGATTAAGCAACCAAAATAATTGAGTTTGAGCATACTTAGAAAATTAGTGGAGACTACCATTGTGAGATTTTTGAGCTTGATTTCCTTTCTTTCTGAGTGATCTACTTGTTTCTACTCTCAAACACTCTTCACTTTGTTCTTAATTGCATGATCTCTTTCTATTTACATTGATGTTTAAAGAACCATATCTATTGGATGCTCTTGATTTAGTGTGTAATTGTTTATGAGATGTGATATAGGCTATGTGTGTTTTAGCTCCTAAAGGCCCTTCTTTTCCCCGTCCACATTGCATGCTCCCTAAGCCCTTTTGAAGCCAAACACTTAGCCGTTTTGTTCTTCACCTACAATATGACCTAACCAAGTTTTGAACCGTTCATAATGGCTACACCCTATAATCTAAACTTCTGTCAAGGTTGCATCAAATGAGATTCATGGTGAGGAGGAAATATGTTGATGTTTTGTGCTACTTATACTCATGTGATGAAAGTATGTTTGAATGGAAAAGATCGTTCGTTTATTTGTAAAGTGAGGAAGTTATTGCATGATCTTGGCTCAGCTCATCTATAAAAAAATATGTATCAAGTTCATTAGTGAAAAGAAAAGAAAAATTGCAATTATAAGAAGAAAACAAAAAGAAAACAAAAAGTAATGAACTTAGAGTTGAGTCAAGGGAACCAAGTACCTCAATTAGAGCATTTTTGTGAGCTTAAGCACAGTTTCATCTAGACTCAAGGTCCGAGTCAGGACTTCTCATGCCTTGATGCAGTTTAGGTTCTTTGCATTCCAACTTTACTTTCTAAACCCAAGAACCTAGCCCCATTACAACCCTTGAATGAAGACCTATTGATCTTGTGAATGGTTATGCAAAGGATTAAGGTATGTATCTCTGTTCTTAAACTTCAATTCCTTTGTGAGATCATATTTTCAAATAAAGTGTTGTTCTTCATTGAAATTCATATGTGATTAACTTGATTTTCTTGACATAAACTCTTCACATATGCATGCTGAGTGAAAGCCTTAGGATTCTTGAGCGTATTGAGTGATGCCTAGTGAGGATTAGAGTCGAGGAGAAATCTTTCTAGGGTGTTTAGATGGCGTTGTTTTCTAGTTTGATCATTTGGGATATTGGTATAAACACTTGACACCTTGAGTTCATGGTTATGGCATGTTTCTTGGTTTGTGTGAGTTTGTTTTCTATTCTTGATTCTTTCTAATTTTTTGTTGCATGATTTCTAACACCCTTTGTGTTAAGTAAAACGTTTGTGGGTATCGTGCTGCTATAACCCTCAGGAGACAAAGCTCCTCCTACTAGGTGAACCTACAGGTTTAAATGCTTATCTTAACTAGATCGAGTCTTTTGTTTTGTGTTTTGCTAGAGGACTAGTAAAATATAGGTTTGGGGGTATTTGATAGGTCATAATTTGTGCTTGTTTTATCCATGATTTAATACCCTTTTATGTATGTTTTGTTAATATTTCATTATATGTAATTGGAGAAAATAATATATTTTGTGCGAAATGTGTAGATCAAATAGAGCTTGAAATTATGAGAATTTGAGCGAAAGAATCACCTAAATCGGAGTTGAAATGAAGAAGTTATGAAGGAAATAAGATTGCATAGGAAGGCTTTGCTGCTTTAATTCCGGATTTTCCTCCTTTTTTAGGTTAATTTCAAGTTCCTTCCGCATTTATTCTCCATATTGTATAGGGATTTTAGTCTTATTTCCTTTTGTATTCTTATTTTTAATTCCTTTACTTGTAGGAAAGGTTTTAATTAGATTTGTTAATTAATTAGGAAGCCTTTTCCTTATAGAATTTAATTAAAAACTCCTATGTTTAAGAGGATTACTTATTCTCTTATAAATAGGGGCATTAGGATTTATTGTAGGGGGGGCGAATTTACCTTCCTAGGTCCCAAAACTCTGTCAAAATTCATACGCAATTTATTTACATAGTCTAGCCGTATTTTATTATTTTTTTTGCTTTTGGATTCAAGCTTATGCTAAGGAGGACGTGAGATTTAGGAGAAGAAGAGTGTTTGAGCTCCTTTTCCTACTCCTTGCTATTCTTTAGTATTTTTGTTTATTTATTCTTTTATATTTTTATGTTTCTTATGCATTTAATTATGTTATTCGTTAATTCAATAATGTTTGAGTAGTCTAATTAGGGCTAGGGTTACTTGAAGCCCTAGCCATGCTAGTTCTTACTTAGATTTCTGGCTCTTGATTATGATTGTTATGCATGGTTGGATTTGTTGGATTACTGCGCTTCACAAACTCAATTTATGCTTATAAGCTTAGCTACCTTATTTGTGTATAATTGTCGATGTAATTGCTTGACGGATCACCTTGATGTTTGTGTTCACCCTGCAATTTATGGCATCACAATTAAGAGGGGGAATCTTATTCGTAATCTAAACTCATGACTTCCTAGGTCTGCACATCACCTTTCTAGGGATAGTGTAGTGTCATTAAATCTTTATTTATCTTTCATGCATTATCACGCACCATCAGTAATAGTTGTTTAAGGGCGGGCACATCACGCTTAAACATACAATCTAAGAGAAGATAATATGTGTGGGGTTAGCCTTAGCCGGACCCCTGCACGGGCACTTAATTCAGATACATGCATAGTAATCTAATCAAGGAAGTCTAACGGAACTATAATTGGTAAAGGTGGATAGAAACCCTAGCTCGACTTAGTTAGTTAATCTTAGTTAATTTACTTACATTCATTCAACGTGACAACCCCCCCCCCCCCCCCCCCATATTTGCATTTTAATTACTCCACTTAAGTCAATTGAGTTAAACGGAATTGGATATCATTGAGCAAGTCTTCGTGGGATCGACTTTTGCTTGCATCTATACTATCTACACGTCTTGTGCTCTTGCAAAGTTTATTACACGTAGAGATTTTGCCTAGTACATCTTTTGTGCTTGGTAAAATCTCTATCAATTACGGGTCGGGTCGTTACACGATGGACATCTACTTGAAAGTGGTGGGTATCTTCTCACTTGGGATCTTGTGCTAAGCGTATCCTATGCATGGATCCACCATAAAGGTGAAACTTGGCAGCTAGGGCATTGGAACTAGGGAGTTCTCTGCCCAAGGGCATTTTGGTCGTTCATATGCTGGCTTCTCCACCCAGGGATGAGCAACATGTGTACTCCAGTTTGGCTGAGTCGTATGGCATTATAGTCGGTGGCATACCTAACCAGGTAGGCTAGGCTTCCCCTAGTGGGCCAGTTATGTTGGTCTTCTACTTGAGCGGGTACGCTATGCGCGAGAAACTGACATGTCCTATGACTTGGTTGGGCTGTGATGCTTTTGGTTGATCTAAGCCTCAAGGGTCCATAAGGTGTTATAGATTTGGCTCAGTGTACTAAGGTTATCAACATTATCTGCTGAGAATAATGTTGTTGGCATTAAGAGCAGCTCGAAGATGCAAGTTAAATATTCAATTTATCAATTTTTTTTATTGTTTTGTGTAAGGCTTTTTTTTTTGTATGGCTTTTCATATTGGTGTTATAGCTCACTGTATGTATAGGTGCTTTTACTAGTGGTGGTAGAGATGGGAGAATTGCAAGAAGTCAGAGAGTTATTTGTAAAAGCAGCATATTAGTGTTTGAACTTGAAGAAGCTAGAATGGGAAAGTCGAACCCAAGTTTTGGTAGAAGCTAGAAATTTAGAAGTGATAGAATGATTAAATTGCTCAATCTTTTGTTGCACATGGGTGCCACATAAGTCTCTTTAACGGAATTATGACTCAACCAGTCAATGGAATTAATGTTGACCCTATTTTTGGTGCAAAATGAGATGAAATCGTGTTATGGGTGCCAAATAAGACATCGTGTCTTATTTTTGTATTCATTTTAAGTAATATGCCTTTTATTTTTATACAATCACATTGGGCATTGCCCATTTTTTTTTCTTTTTTCTTTTTATGCACAATCATCTTGGGAGAGAGATTATAAAGATTGAAAAAGTCGAATTCAAGATCTCCTCCTTCACACTAAATGAATATCGTGAGATCATTCCTATTAGTGTCAATAGGCTAGTCACAATGAAGTGAATCATTAAGTGTTAAATAAATTAACCTCTCTAAATGCATAGGTCTATGAAAGACTTAAATAATGGTAGTAAGGATCATATCCTATGTAGAGACTGACTAAAAAAACGTAGGAGCTTACGAGCACAATCAAACATGTGTTAAATGTCACGTAAAATAAGTTAAAAAGTGATAGTGCAAAGACATATATAAAGTAGAATTAGACTACGCCAACACAGTAGTTATAAGAAAACAGAATAATAAAGCTCTATCGCGATGAGCCGAAACCAAAACACTTACTTTTTGTTCAATAATAGCACGAATGAGATTTTTATGGCCTCTCGAAAGGTAAGTGGAAGAAATTTTTTTGCATATGAAAATCAAAGGGAATGGAGAAGTCATTCTTAAGTACCTTTTAACACTTGTTAGCGGTTAATGTGCAGTTTTAATTGATTAAAAATCCACTAAGTCCTAGAAACCTAAAGAACTAACCTGATTCACACATGAAAACATTTAATAAGGTCATTATTTAGCAATGTTGTCAATTAGTGACATGATGTGTGCCTAAATAACATCGTTTCATATAGCCCTCATTATTTGGCTTAGAAGTCTATGCATTGAGGGGCTCACATGGCCCGGAAGACAAAAGCTCGGCTCGACCCGCTATGGGTCGTGGGCTGGCGTGACCCAAAATTTAGTGAGTCGGGCTTGGGCTTATGTGTTTGAATACGATATACCTGATATACCTGATTCGATAAATTCCAGCCCGGTCCGTCCATATAAACCTGGCACATAATGACAGGACCCGTCCCTAATTACAAGAAAACCGAACCGGCCCTGCTCCCGTCCGGCCACTCGAGTCGGACAAGGGATATCACTAACTTTGATCACATTTGAACTTTATTCCATTAACAAAACCTAATCCGTCCTTACAGAGTTACCGCACACATCCAACCCCTTTCCCCAACAAGGTGACACTTATTATCGATTATACCCAAAAATGACTTCAATATGTCACTGGATATTTTTACGTACACAAAACTTAAATAAATGCTTTACCCTCATTTATCTTGGACATCTTCTCTTCTATGGTAATATGAGCTTCCATTTTCCTAAAATTGTTTTATTACTTAACATCACACATACGCATATATTATATATAACATGTTGATCGAAATAGAGTCTATTCACTATCATGATCCCTTTTACACTTAATAACCATAAGTTCATAATTTCTCCCGTAAGGGGTTTCCATCCCTAATTGATATTATATTTTATATAATTAGCACTATAATATCCAACCAAATATTCTCATAATCCAATATTCACAATCAATCAATATTTCCACCTTTCTATAAGTTCTGGCTTTCACACAATTACCATAATTTAATAACTCGGATTCACATATACAAAATTCTTTATTATTCCCAAAATTTAAACCAAGAACATCATATTAAAAATCCTTACCCTTTTCTTACAAGTAGTAACATAATCAATTTCCTTTATCCTATTCTCAAATTGAACTTATCACAACTTCATTAACGTCAACTCAATTACCTCACAACATATTTAGTTACTCTAAACCCTACAATTAATCCAAACTTTATAATTAATTAAGGGAGTAAAATGACATGACCCATCCCAATCCAGACCAGGGATAAACCGTAATCCACTCGGGGTTACCAGAGTGCGCAGTGACTTGTGGAGTTCGCAGTGGCATGTGATGTCTCGGTCTCTGCTACATCCTGCATCCGGGATCAAGCTGAAGAGTATTAAAAACATAAAACGTGAGTGGACAAAAATAATCAGTTTATAAAAAAAATTATCGAAAAAACATTTATACCTTTCACGTAAAAGCATGCATGCATGCATCAAAAAACAGTTTCTCAAATACTTTTTGAAAAGAAAATCATATTTCTTTTCAAATAAAAACAAAATGAAAACATGGCTCAATCAAAGTCATTTCCTTAGTAGGGTCTCACCCCAAAACCTAATCACGTAGGGTCTCAGCCCAAATAAAAACCACGTGGGATCTCAGCCCAAAACAATTCTCATAAATCATCTCAATATGGTCATTGCCCGAACATAGACTCACATTCGGAGTCTCATGAAAACATAATCACCAATCCTCTTTATCCAATATCTAACATCTCACTACTCACGATATCAGTGCTACGCGTGTGACTCGGAATTACACATCTGAATATGCACAATGCTAGGAGCTCGTGGCTCGACGTCTAGGTACTTTAACTCAGAATCACACATCACACATGGTGGTCGACATTTGAGCGATGACATCTACAGACTCGGAACCCCTGACTCGACGTCTGTAGAATGTCCATTTCTGACACTCATGCAGGAAGTGTCGTCGTGACCTCTCCAGGATCACACATCCCACTGGATGGTCGACGTCTGGAGGCTATAATCACATCATAGAAGGTGGTCGTGTGGAAAACATTTCACAAATCATCTCAAAAGGGTCTACGCCCAAAATATAGTTTATCAAATCCTTTTTCCACAAAATCATCATAAAAACAGTGTTCAGAAAAACTTCATAAATCCAAGATTCCTCGAATCCTATCAAATCCAAACTAGTAAATCCATAACAGGGTCACAGCCCGGAATCTCATAAATCATAACTGGGCCACAAGCCTGATATATTCCATGTTTGAATATACTTTAAGTCAAACCACAAATCAATTAGGACACAAGCCCGAATGTTATTTTCAAATCCGAAAAACATTTCATTATTCAAATCATTGTTCAAAATCCCCTTTTACTATAATCCAAGTTAAAATCCATAATCAACTGGGTCTCATGCGCGAAATAGCATTTCATGCGTTTTCGCGAAAGCATTCAAAATCGATAGTCAAATCCTTGATTTCACGCATCTCCATCAAATCTTCAAATCATATAAATAACATTCACGTAGGAAACTCGACTGAAGCCCAAGTATCATATAAAACAAAAATATCGAAATACGTGCAGACTAACATTTTCTACGAAAATGCCCAAAGATATTTAAATCATATGCAATCAATGCATCTCAAATCATGTTCATAAAACATGTAAAACATTTATAAATGAATCATATTTATAAATCAAACGTCCACTCACAGACCGTCCATGATGCGCGACCAAATCCCGCGCCGTAAGCCACTCTGAGGATAATCCACAATCTCTGGGACGTCCGGACCTGTCCAAATCATATCCAAAGGTCACTATCAACATATACAAGTCTATGCCATAAACCCCCAAAACTCCTGTAATGGTCAACGTGTCCCGAACACGCTTCCTGAGGCTAAAAACCTCTAAATGACCTATCAAACTATCTCTGGTCGACCTAAACCCACCACCATTGGATTCAGAACGCCGAAACCTTTCGAACAAGACTAGTTTGACCTTGAAATTTGTGCCCACGTGCCGGTCAAAGTCCACACACGCTGGTCAACGACAGTCAACACTAACGTCACTCTAGTCGGCTGCCAACGTCAGCTTGACAACTCTAACACATGTTAGCCTGATAGCCTTCCACATAGCACTCCTTGATTAGTACCATGTGTCCTACCACATGTCACTGAAAGGTCTGACACCTCTTTGACATCATGCCACGTGGCACCACTCCATTGGTCCATAAGGTTTGATAATGCTGATGTGGACCTACCACGTTAGCTGCCACATCACCTTACAGATCTTGACACCCTGCCATGTGGCACCCTCTCACTGGTCCACATGGTCTCCCATGTGGACCTGCCACATCAACTGCTGACTGGATTGACACCTGGCCACGTGTCACCCTCTGGTTGGCCACATGGCTTGACATGATGACGTGGCATGCCACGTCATCATCTTCAACCTTTAGACGGGTCAACCCGTTTGACTGTAATAGGTCGTTTGACCCGCGACCAAGACACAGCCAGATTTCACCCTTCCAACCACCAAAATCCACCATTATTCACCTAATCGTCTCGTCTTAAGCCTAGAAACAGTTCTACAACTTGAAATCAAGAGAAAGGGCTTAGAAGTTACATGTCAATCTCAAACTCCCACAGCCAAACTTCAACCTTGTCCCTTGTTCTGTTCCAACGTTCTCAGCCTTCCATTCTTTATTCCTCAGCCTCGCAAGGGCTCAACAAACACGTCCATATCATTAGAATCAGGGCCAAAATCAGAAATCCAAAATCCAATTTTTAAAACCCACGGGTATACCTTTTTTCACGATCAACTAGCCACCACCGTGGCTCCGCCACCACCACCGTCCTTCTTGACACTACCCATCTTAATGCCCCCGGGATTAACGCGAGATGTAACATGCTCCCGTTTGACACAAAGTGTCAGGAAAGGGATAACTCGAAACCTCATCCCGAACGGAGCTTCCAGAGTGTGCCAGGATGCGCTGGAGGAGTGTGATGTCTTGGTCTCTGCTACAGCCCGCATCCATGATCAATCTGAATGGCATTAAAAACAAAAAAAATTGTGAGTGGACGAAAATAAATAGTTTAATAAAAACTCATTTATCTCAAAAAGACATTTATGCCCTTCACTAAAAAGCATGCATGCATTCAAAAACCATTTACCAAACCATTTATTCAAATAACCATTATTAGGGTCTCAACCCAAATTCTGAAAATCCAAGTCATATGTGGGAACTCAGCCCAAAACCATAGAATACCAAAATTCGTAAATCCAGATCCAAATGGCCATTGCCCAAATCCATAAAACCTAGAAATACCATTTCTGAAATCCAATAGTTCATGTTTACCATGTACCATATAACCAATCCAGTCATGGTTTCAAAAACTACGTGTGTTACTCGGCGTCTCAAATCTCAAATCTCCCCAGGGTCCACCCAAGTCAATATCCGCAGATCAATGACCCTTCCTAGGGGTTATAATCCATAAATGACTTCCTGAGAGTAAGGTACCCCACGAGGGCGACTCCACTCAGTTAGTCCTCTGTGACTACTCCAAGGTCCACTCAGGCCAACGAACCTACCTGGAGGAGACAATCCATAAATAAAAGGATGATATATGAAAAACCATTTCGCAATCATTCTCAAAACCTTTCAAATCTTTCAAAGGGTTCATGCCCGGTTTCCTATAAAACCGACATGAATCCAGAAATCCATTCTTTCCAAATCCAAATCCATTTAGGGTCTCCGAAACTGAAATCACATTTATAAACCATAAATGGGACTCATGCTCGATATCATAAACCAACTGGGACTCAAGCCCGATCATGTAAACCAACTAGGCCTCAAGCCCGATCATGCAAACCAACTGGGCCTCAGGCCCGATGTCTTATGAAATCAAATGGACTCTGTAACAACCCGTACCTTCGGGAAGGGTAAAAATGTAATTTTGTAAAAAAATTTGTATAAATGGACGTTTTTGCCCTTGTGAATAGTAGACGAAAAGTTGACTTTTTGAATTCCCGATTGGTTGAGTGTTAACTCTTGACCGTGACGTAGTTTAGGACGTCACGAGTCCGTAGACAGGTGGCAGGTTCAATTCGGACAACCGGGGGAAAAGTTATGATGTACGGAAGGTTGAGGGCGTTACCGTAAATTTGATCAAATGAGGAAAATGTTGACTTTTTGGAGGACTTGTGATTTTCACGTAGATCGAGGACCGTTGGATAGGTCTCGACGTCCTGAGTACAACGACAGGCGGCACGTTGTCATCGGACGTCGGATGAAATAGTTACGGGTCTAGAAAGTATGAGGGTAAAATGGTAATTTGTGCAAGAGGGGTATTTTGGTCATTTCCCTCATCCCAATCAGAGAAGGGCAAGTGGCAGAGATTTTTTTTGTGTTGGCCTATGGATGATGGACACGTGGGAGTGGCTGGATGGTTCCAGGCCGTTCTCAAGTGTGCACGGCCACATTTTGCACAAAATTGAACCGTGCATTCCTTGAAACACAGAGAAACAGAGGGTGAGATTTTGGGAGACAGTGATCGATTCCAGGGGTGAGTGAGTGAAGAGTGATTAGTGGAAGTGGAAGAGAGACAAGGGTGAACTATTGATCACGGTTTGAAGCTGCAACCGTGCACGGAGGCTAGACGGTGGACGGCTGAGTTTTTGGGGGAAACAGAGAGACCGTGAGAGTTTGGTGGTGGCTACGCCGTGAGGTGGCTCAAACGAAGGCAGTGGGAGCCGTAGGAGGTTGCAGGGAGACCAACAAGCACCGTGGTACACGGCGGCGCTTGCGGCGGAGACAGAATCGAAGGGTAAGCCTCTTTACTCTGTTTTCCCGTGATTTTTCAATTCAAAAGTCGTGAGGGTAGGATGAGAATCGAGGGGATTGGTGAGTGCAGTGATGTTCAGGGAGGTTCTAGGAGTGGTGTAGGACAGTCCCCGTGACGGGGGCGTACACGGCGGAGCTCAGTCGACGGTGAGTACTCTGTACTCTGTTTGGCCGTGAATTTCAAACGGGAAATCGTGGGTTTAGAGAGTGAGTCGAGGGTTTCTGTGAGTTATGTGTGACTCAGTGAGGTTGTGGGAGGAGTTTAGAATCGCCACCGCGAGGGAGGAAGCATTGGACGGCCGGGAAGGAAAACAGGGGCCGTCTGTGTTTTCTTTCGAGCTTCAGTCGTGAAGCTGAGTGGTGAATCGAACCAGGAGAGTGAGGGGGATGAGTTCCTGGTGTCTGGACGAAGCTACAGGAGAAGAGAGGGGATGAAATGTGGCTGGACGGCGGAGAATGGCTCTCGCCGGTCCGGGATTGCAGCCCTGGTGCGAACCGGGTTCGATCGAGGAAGGAGAAGCACTGTAGCAGGCGCGTGGAGGCGCGTGGAGAAGAATCCGGCCAAGCTTCCAACATGAGTTTGGTTCTAATTGTCCTAAGGAGTTTATTGGTGTGGTTTTCGGGTGAATCGGACGATGTTACGGAGTTGTTCGGGAATCCAGACGGTTGAGGGTTTAGGATTAAAATATTATTTAATTCCCGAAAATTGGGGAAATTAGGATTAGGATCCTTGATGTATTTGTGACCCTATTTAGTGCATTTTGACAGGACGGGAGGCACCCGAGATAGTCGAGGAGCGCACGGAGCGCGAGTGACTCGTTCTGGATTTGTGAGTGGACTCTTTCTTTCTTTCAAGCATGCCTAACTGTTTTATTGACGTTTTATGATCTTAAATATGTTTTTATGCTTTTGAATGATGATTATATGTGATTGATGAATTTGCACATTTTTCGAGACATTTCCGAGATTTTGCACGTTTTTCGAGAAAAGGCTGGTTTCGGATTTTGATGCCATATTTGCGATTTCAACCTATAAATGTTTTCTGATGATGATCAATGGGTTATGAAATATGATTTGTGATTAAGTGTGATTTCTGGGTATAAGAATGGATTTCCGGATTTGGGTTCGGAATGTCGGTTCGGAACGCCGGAAGGGCTTCGAACCGGGGATTTCGAATTCGAGTTTGGCGATAGACTTTGAATTGGTTGTACACTGGATATGGATTGGATTTGCTGGATCTAGATATTGGGTTTAAAGACCCGGATTGATATTGACGGGGGGACGGGCCCGGATTGAGTTTAAAGACTCGGATAGGTCCAGCAGGTTTGATCGGAAATGATGATTTGAGGCTGAAACTATGATTTCTATATCTGTTTTATAGTGTTTCTGTTTCTTATGGTATTTTATAGTGTATCTGTTTCTTATGAGATTTTATAGTGTTTCTGTTTCTTATGATGTTTCATATTATGATTTTCTAGTACTTCGTTGGGCATGCCTGAGTTAAAAACGGAGGGAACACTGATTCTTATTCTTCCTTAACCTTGAATTAGCGATAAACTGATTTTAAAACTTTTGGTTATTCTAGTCCACTCACACTTTTGGTTTTAAATTTTCCCTCCAGGTCGTGGTGATAGCGCTAGGGTGAACGTTGAGGCAGATATCGAGGCATAGAGCTTCCAACTTCCTTCCATTGCGAGACTAGAATTGTAGGACTTTTGTGCCCATTTTGTAGAACTATGCTCTGACTGACTGTTGTGTATATGTTACTCCTTCGTCTGATAGTTATGCTTATAGTTGTGTGAAGGTTGTTTGTTTGTTTTTGATACTGTAAGTGTGATTGTCAGACGGGAGCAGGGTTCGTCCCGGGTATCGAGGTCATATTTGGGACGGGTCCTGACAGACTCCAAGTTCGATAATTCGTAAATCAAATGAGTCTTAAGCCCGGTTCCATATTTCCACATCTGAAATCAGTCCATCAATCCACGAACCAATTGGGCCCCTAGCCCGATAATGTAACTAAAATGGACTTCAAGTCCGAGGGTTTCCAAAACAAATGGGTCTCATGCCTGAGTTTACCTTTTCAAATCCAAAACCATTTCATCAAACCGTCACAGAAACCACAAGCATGTATAATCAGTGTAAAACCATAAACTTCGATATACTTGCAAATACGTAAATCGCCTCGAAATACGTGTAATCATGTAAATCACCAATACCATAATCATCATGATAGAAATCATATATATATATATATAACATACAAAGATTTATACATGCATCACAGTTTAGAAATCAGGGTCCACTCATAGACCGTCCTATGTTGCCATCTCGGTATGTGTGCCATAAGCCTCCCATGGCTAATCACTGTCACCGGGACTCCCAAACATATCCAAATCATACTAGAGGGTTACTAACTAGCTCATTAACCTCTCATTGAAGCCCCATAATTTTTCTGAATTTTTAACATATTTTAAACTCGATCCTAAACCTTCGGACACCCCAAACTATATCGAAACGATGTCTGATCGACACCAAACTAGTCCCAAGATGTTCGTTACATCGAATAGATTATAAGTCATGTTGACTGTGCCTCAAAAAGAGGGTCCACGTGCCCTCACACTCCGTCCAAAGGCACGACGCGTCGGAGCCACATGCCGCACTATTCATCATCGTCTACCTCAGGTCGACTCGGTTCAGAACAACCCAGTCCAACCCGAACCGGCGTTCTTGGTTTTCGTCCAATTTCAGTCCATTTTTTTATCCTATTTCTGCCATTAGCTTCGTCCCTTCATTTCCTATTAATCTACGATGTCAAAACATAAAATTAAGAACAAGAAAGTACCTTCCCGATCAACCATAAACTAGCTAACCTCCCATCGTCGAGTTTCCATGTTCCCAGCCACCTTCTTCCTTACTTTTGATCCCAAACGCTCTCTGGAACCTCTAGAAACAAATTCCAATCATCAAAACCTCACAACAAACACTAAATCTGACACGACCCACCCCCAATTCCCTGGGATTAAGGGCAAAGTCATGCTCCCGTCTGACTTATGCGTGACACGAAGGCTAAACCGACGTCCAACCTCCATGTGACACGTAAGTCGGATAAGGGATTTCCAAAACGAACCGTCCACAAGTACCGGACTTCCCAGAGCGCGCAGAAACTACTATGGATCGCGTGTGTGATGTCTCCGTCTCTCTCTACCAACAGCCCGCAACGTAACAACTTGGAGGGTATCGAAAACATAAAAAACTGTGAGTGGACAAAAATAAAGGAAACCTGCTCGGTCCATCGTCAAACACCAACTTTTCTCCAGTGAGCTTCCATGGTTCCAGCACCGTTCTTCTTTGTTTTTTGATCCTAAATCGTTCCTAGAACCCCTGGAAACAACTTCCCATTAAACAATATGATTATCAGTCCACAGAGGTCAACTTACCATAATCGAATTCAACTAAGCTCATAATGGTTTTTGACCTTACCGTCCATCTCAAGCCTTGAATTCGAGTCTAATGACTTCGTCCCATCTTCTTTTCCATTTTTTGTTCTCAGATCAAAGGCTATTGATGAGGTTTTGAGGAAATTGAATCCAAGGCCACAATTCCCTCTCTGTTTCTCATGGGGTCGTGGCCACCGTCCACGGCGGCTTGTCGTGACAGCACCACCCAAAACCTCATCATCTGTTCTCTCTCTTGCCTTCACACAACTCTCACAGACAAGTAGTAGGATCACTAGATTGCACGGCCACACACAGAACATACTCTGTTTCTCCCTGTTTCCTTTTTGTCCGAGTCGTGCACAATTGCACTTCTGTTTTTAAAAACAGTGAGGCGGTGAGAGGATTCTACAAACATCCAGATTGGGCCAAGTGTCCATTTCTCTGTGGCCCGAACTCCCAAGAGCAGCCAAGTGTCCCCTGATCACTAGGCACCAATCCCAAGGCAAACCAATTGACCAAAATGCCCTTGAGTGACAAATTACCATTTGGCCCTTCATGTTCCTAGACCCATAACTAAATCGTCCAATTTTCGACGACGGCGTGCCGCCTGCCATTGTAATCAGGGGATCGAGACCTACCTAATGGTCCTCGAATTACGTGAAAAGTCCATGTCATTTAAAAAGTCAACAAATTGCCCTTTTTTAACCAAATTACCAAATTACCCTTGAACTTCCGAACATCATAACATCCTCCTCGGATGTCGGAATCAGATATGCCACCTGTCTATGAACTTCTAACGTCCGAAAATACATCACAGTCATCGGTCAAAGTTTGGTTGACCGCTCGAACCAAAAGTCAACCGTTCGCCCAATTCCATGGGCAAAATCAACATTTCGCACCTTCCGTCCGAAAGCAACCAACTAATCACCAATTAACTTCACTAATCCGTTATTAACCACTAATCTAATCCCGATTTCCAGAACGGGTCGTTACAAAATCGCAACTCACCATTTTTTAATCCAACTTACCATTTTTCGGGTTCCCCGGCCACCGTCCACAGCAGGCCTCATCACGTAGGCACCGCCACGTTCCTCATCTTCTACCTTTTCTTTTTCCTTCACGAGTCACTAACAGATGATGATGATCAAAGGGAATGTATGAATGGATTTCACGGTCACTCTGTTTTTCAGTCTCTCAATTGACCCTCACCAAAACACCAGTTTCACACACTCACTACCATCATCGTCTCACCTCACTCTCTCGTTCATTTTCATGGCTCAATTTCTATTGATGAAGATTAGAGGTTTTAGTGTGTGGGGTTCATGGCTTAGAAGAAAAACAATGAAGAAGATGAAGAAAATCGCACGGGAGAGAAGATAGAGGAATAAGGAAGGAAAATAATAAAATAATATAAAAATAATATTTTAATACAACATATCCACAATTTAGGGAAGATGGCCAATGGAATGAGTGACACTTGTCACTCATCCAAGGGTTCCTGATTAAGTCATCAGCCAATCAGATTTTAGGTTTATTTAATTCGAATCCCGAGACGTTAAATTCCCAATTTCGATCCCGGAACCATAACTTCTCCGTTCGACGTCTGATTTCGATGTGCCGCCTGTCTACGGACTCGTGACGTCCCGATCTACGTCACGATCATCGGTCTTTATATGTTTGACCCCTCCCCCCCCCCCCCCCCCCCCCCCGAGTCAAAAGTCAACATTTTGCCCAAGATCAGAGGTAAATTGGTCATTTTGCACCGTCCATCCGAATTTTCTCAACTATTCCCCGATTAGTCATTCCAAATCCATAATTAATTAATATTTAATCCCAAAATTTGGGACGGGTCGTTACAACCTTCTCCCCTTAAATAATTTCGTCCTCAAAATTTCAACTATCCTGATTCCACATCCACCTCATGGAAAGAAATTTTGACCTCACATTCAGGCTTCGCATTTAGTATATCCTCATATACACACGGGGTGTATAAGTGCAAGTCCTCAAATTGACCACACATTGACCCCTCGGATGTAACGACCCGTCCCGAATTCCGGGATTAGATTAGTCACTAATCTCGTTTAGTGAGCTTGATCGGTGGTTAGTGGGGCGGAATCGGACAATTGTGCAAAATGACCGTTTTGCCCTTGGTCGTGGGCAAAATGTTGACTTTTGGATCGGGCGGTCAAATGGACTTTGACCGATGACCGTGACGTAGTTCGGGACGTCACGAGTTCATAGACAGGTGGCACGTTCGATTCCGATATTCGTAGAGAAAGTTATGATGTTCGGAAGTTGAGGGGTATTTTGGTAATTTGGCATGTTTGGGGCCAAATGTTGACTTTTTGACCGGGAGGTCCGATGGACGAGGGCCAAGGAAGTTACGTAGGTATCGTCGATACGAATCCAATGACAGGCGGCATGCCGAAATCGGAGATTCGACGACGAAGTTATGGTCAAGGAATCGGGCTCGGTTTACCGAACGAACCGGGATTAAAATAATAATATAATATTGATTAGTGACCGTTGACTCAGCACACCTGGATGAGTGACAAGTGTCACTCATCCCTTGAAACCAGAATCCTTGTCTTAGGGGAAACATCATTATGATGTTTTATTATTAATTAAACTTAATTAATATTTATTTTCTCCATTAATCTCCTTTGTTCTTCAAACCGTGCAAAATGGGGGGAATCAAATTGGAGAGAGTTTGCTGCCTTCTCTAACTGGGTTTGAGGGCAAAATCGAGTGCTTGTTGAGACTAACTCAACTGGGTAAACACGGGAGATTGAGGAAGGCTGAGGAACTAGAATTCGAAAATTTGGATTTTGGGGGGGGAAGATCGGATTTTAAACTTGGGGCTGTGAGGATCGAATTGGTGATTACTTCGAGCTTTCTGGGATCACAATGATCAGTTTTGTCGAAGGAACGAAGGGATTTGGCCACCAATTGGCTCTGATCACACTTGGTGACAGAGGAGGAACTTCGAGCTTGAGTCGTGGAGTTTGAGGTTTCGATTGATTCAATTGAGGTGGGGAAACTACTTCTCATGATCCCACGATGCTTCTGGGTTCATCAATTGAAGGAAAACGGTTGTGATCGACAGACTTCCATGGTTGCACAGTGACGACCATCGAGCTTGAGTCGTGACGATTGAACACTGGATTGAAGCAATTGGGTTGGGGGAAATGATTTACGGAGTCCATGGAAGCTTCTGGTTGAATCAATTTAAGGATATCGATCGAAATGGATGGGGTTCGAAGGATGAACAATGGACGGGTGTTCTTGGTGTTCATCATCGAATCGTGGAATTGTAGGTAAGGTCTTGTGTAATCAATGTTACAGAACTTAAATTAAACTTAAAACGAAGCTAATGGAATGACCAATTAATGTAATTAAGGCTGAATTGATAGGATTGGAACCGGGTCGTATCGCGGGTAAACTGGACCCGTTTACCAGACATACGGGTTAGAAGGTGACACTGTAGCAGGCGCGTGGGTTTCACGCGCAGCCACTCACGGCGGCGCGTGACGGCGCGTGGGCACGAATCTCGAGGTCAGGTCAACATGACTTTCAATCCATTCGATGTAACGGACATTTTGGGATTGGTTTCGTGTCGATCGGACACCGTCTCGATATTGTTCGGGATGTCCTAAGGTTTTAAATTAAGTTTAAAAATAAGTAAAAATTCGGGAAAATTACGGGACTTTGATAGGATGTTAATGATGAGGTTAGTAACCCTCTAATGTGATTTGGACAGGATTGGGAGTCCCGGTGTTAGTGGTGTGGCCCGGGAGGGCCGGTGGCACGCGTATCGAGGCATACCGTTAAAACGGTCTATGAGTGGACTTTGGTTTTATAAATCCTATGCATGCTTAAATGTGTTATATGGTTTATATACATGATTTCTATGATGGTATTTGTGAGCATTGATTTCGGGTATGTTGCACGTATTTCGAGGTGTTTTCCGTATTTCACGTATATCGGGATTAACGGTTTATTTGTGGTTTTGCGTGCTTGTGGTTAAATAAATAATATGATAAAACGGTTTTTATATTGGAAAGATGAATTCGGGCTTGAGGCCCACTTGTTTTGGAAATCTCGGACTTGGAGTCCATTTGAGTACGTAATCGGGCTGCGGGCCCAGTTGGTTTATAAATCGGGCCGTGGGCCCAGTGGTTCATAAAATCGGGCATGAGGCCCAGTTGGATTATAAATGTGATTTCGGGTCAGGGACCCTATGTTTAATAATTGTGATTTTGGGTCAGGGACCCTAAATGGAATTATGTGGTTTTATGGAAATTTCGGGCAGGGCCCATTGTAATGATGGGATAAAAGGATTTAATAAAACTGTTTTCCATATACCATCTGGATACAAGGATATATGATGGTCTCCTCCAGATTTCTGGGACACTGGGGAAGTCACGGTGCATTTCCTGTGAAGGGTCACCATACGGAGCAGCCGGACCGTATGATGACTCAGGAGCAGGATTGCTATGATTGACGTCTGGGACGTCAGACATCAGGGATGTCAGATATATGGACCCGGAGAGACCCCGGGCAGCACGCGTAGCTTATGAAACCGTGAGACATGGTGTCAGGGACGTCTCGCATCAGGGATGCTGGTGATGGTAATGGTAAAATACGAATTAATGAAATGGCTTTCCGGGTGGATTTATGATTATATGATTTTAATGGATTGATGTTCATTTATGGTTTTGGGTGGTGACCCACATGGTTGTTTATGTATAGTTATGGCATTTCACAGTTTTGGGCTGAGTTCCCACACTTGGTTTTTGGTTAACGGTTTTTGGGCTAAGGCCCTAATGGCTCGGTTGAGCAAACGTTTTGGTTACTGGTTTTTGTGGCATGCATACGTTTTTATTGGTGGGCATAAATGTCTTATAAATGTATTTGGTAAACTTATTGGTTTTGTCCACTCACAGCTTTTGGTTTTAATGTCCTTCAGGTTGATCACGGATGCGATTGCAGCAGGGACTGGGACATTGCACACCTCCTCCATCGATCCTTGCGCACTCTGGATGCCCCGTTTGGGCAGTGGCTCTTGGTTATCCCTTGTCCGACACCCCTTGTTGGACGGGAGCAGGGCACATTCCACGGTAATCCCGGGGGGGATTGGGATGGGTCCTGTCACCGGATCACGAATTAACCACAAATTTTTCACTCAGAAGGTGTGGTTCCCGTATTGACACCACCTGACAATTCTGCCATCACGCTGACAGTTTCCATACTGTCACCACTTGACAGTAGCCAGTCGAAACTGACATCATACTTACTTGTGTTTACACTAACCAGCAACTCACTAGAGCTAAGTGTAACTGGACTCCATTGAATACCAGCCCAGTAGTGATAACACATCTCCGCTCTAGGGTTCCACTAGTCATCAACGGCTCTGAGCACCTGCTCGTACGATCACTGAACCCATCAAAATCACTCTGGCCCAGTGCATAGTATCCAATGTCCAGTTCACATCCTCAACTAAACCAATGATATCGAAACTAAGCCGACTACCAACATGCTCAATCACACACCATTGGTACATCCTCTATACAGTCACCAGGCACCACTCAAGCATGTCCAGTATCGATCCTTGCACAACGTACCCTGTACGTACATCCATCCATCAACCAACCTACTATGTAGCTCGTAGCTAAACACGCTTCAATTTTTGGAGTCCATCAGTCCAATCTCACATGAGACAGACCATACACTCCCAATTCCGTGTCCATTCCAAATCCCATGGTTACCGGACCAGCATCAATATGTCTACTCCTAATCAAGCCATCCAATGCATGCCAATCCGACTCATATCCACCAAGGCGTACCCATTCATGCTAAATGAGCAACCAATTTCACCCACGTCTCTCGAGACGCACCAACTTCGCATCTATTGGTTACCTACTCATTCGATTACCATATCACATTCAATTGACTTCGAAAGAAAGTCAATCACATCATTCACATATCCAATACCTAACCAATCTGTCCCTGTCAGATATCCACTCTTTCTACTCATATAACATATGGGATTAACCTCGAAAGGAAGTTAGTCTCATCATCACCATAGTCAAATATCCGAAACAAATCGTACACACCTCAAATCACTCAACTACCATCTCATACCAAATTAACTTCGAAAAGAAGTCGACCCAACATTCCCGTATCCAAATATCCAAGACAGAGCAATAAACTCTCCACCTACCCCACACACACATATCCAACCTCCGTCTTGTCATCTCACTAACTATTCCAAAAGATTCTTCAACTGTCTCACAAGACGATTCTCCTCTGCTCCTAGCTTAGCATAATCAGAAAGGCGAAGTCTGCCAGCACGACACGACATCACGATCCACCCATGTTCTCACTCAGCTAACTACCAGATTTCAGGTCATAGGGTCTTACGCCCTCATTGAATCTGTATACCATCAAATTGCTTCTCAACCATTTTCACATCTAAGAAGATCAGTCAATGACGAAACACGTCTAGACTGTGGGTCTTCTCCAATTATCTCATATCGATCCTTGTCACTGTACCTAGAAAAAATCAAGGACGGTCCAAGGCAATGACATCAAGATTCATTCTACGTGAATGCAAACAAAATCTCACTGCACTCACCACACCATGTAACCCAACATCGTCTGCCACCAAACAGAAAATGAGAAATCTCATTCACCTAACTTTGAAATACCCAACTCCCCCTGATGACCCAAAACAAATCACAAGTCCCTTAACTAATTCATTACCACATACTGGTGACAACAACATCATCTGTCATAGGTATAAAATGGAAAGTCACCCTCGGGAACTTCGGAATACCCATCACCAATGCGGAAATAAGCACTCCTCTCGTCGCCTCAATCAAAATCTCTGTCGATTCTGATGTTCCAACCAGGTTGGAACTAACTCACTCGTGCATCAACCACGTGTCTGTACCAAGCTAACCTGGTACCCCAACTTGCCTATTCGTTCATACTGTTTCATTCGTTTACCACTTAATCATTCCAATCACATCAGATATCACACTCACCGTTGGGTTAGAGTCCCAACACATCTTATCCACTGCTGGATCATATCCAGTCCAACTCCTCCACTGCCGGATCACAGATACGGAACGTATACCCATCTCGACGGAGTCACATCCCGACTCGTGGCTCATTGTCATCACAATCACCGGCACTGGAACTAGTACCAACACACTGTGTGCGAATCAGACAATCCCGGATCTTTGCTCATACTGAGCAACGACCCCGTACCTATGTTCACATTGGAGAAACTCTGACTCCCTCATACCCAGCAACTCTAGGTACAAACACCCTGACAATTCGAACAAGAAAATGAACGTTCCCTGAACGTCCCCCGATTCTCGACAACCACAACTGCATCCATTCTCGATAATAGTGTTTGCCACAATCTCGTACAGACCCAACCACCAGACATCGCTATCGAGACTCCACATCCAATGGAATCAACCGCTCGTACTAACTACTTAGTATCCCTACTCCGGGATTCCATTGACAAGTACCACACCCTAGTAACCTGTCCAACTAATCTCTAACTATTCTCAACTCGACCCAACCAGTGTCGTCTACCGGGTCATCCTCGACCTCATCTGCACCAAACTATCCATCACAACTAAGGTAGCACGATAACCAACTAGGCCAAACCGATAATCACAACTTCGACTGCAGAGTGCAGTACCATCACCAAAGCTGACATGACATGACCGACCAACGGTCTCGACTCTGAAAAGTCGCCAAAGTCAAACCACTTGTTGACTCACATTTCATAACCGTACATCACACACTAGGGTTCGAGGGACCCGGCTTCCCTCGGTAACACAATTCTCAACTCAACATGACCTGACCATCTAATGGCCACAACTCTACACTATCATCATAACCAATCCTGCAATATCGTGTGAGACGATCCTGACATAACCATCCCACGGTCAAAACTCTAAAGCACTATTACATTCATCCCTCAATAGGGTCTCACACTACCAAACCACGACAGAACTATGGCACACACTGGCATCGAATGCCGAACCAAAACTATCCACGATTCATTTCTACTAACTCTCGTACAAATTCCTAACGACCAGGTTGATAACGAGCTGACCACATAGAGACATCACATCCTCAACCTGCACGTTGCTCAAGAGCAAACCTACTATGATACCAAGCTGACACGACCCATCCCAATCCCCCCTAGACTAACGCGGGATGTGCCATGCTCCCGTCTGTAACAAAGTGTCAGATAAGGGATAACCCAAAACCTCAGCCTGAACGGAGCTTCCAGAGTGCACCGGATTCCGGTGGAGGAGTGTGATATCTCGGTCTCTACTAGAGCCCGCATCCGTGATCAACCTGAAGGGCATTAAAAACAACAAAAGATGTGAGTGGACGAAAATAAATAGTTTAATAAAAACTCATTTATCTCAAAAAGGCATTTATACCCTTCACTAAAAACCAAGCATGCATTCGAAAACCATTTACCAAACCATTTATTCAAATAACCATTATTAGGGTCTCAGCCCAAAATCCGTAAATCCAAGTCATATGTGGGACCTCAGCCCAAAACCATAGAATACTAAAATTTGTAAATCCATATCCAAATGGCCATTGCCCAAATCCATAAAACACAGAAATACCATTTCTGAAATCCAATAGTTCATGTTTACCATTTACTGTCAGAACCCACCTCTAATCCCCCGGGATTAAGGGCTCAATCCCGATCCCGTCCAAGTTACGCATGACACGAAAGCTAAACGGACGTCCAACCTCCATGTGACACGTAAGTCAGACAAGGGATTTTCGATTCGACCGTCCAGAAATTCCAACCAACCCAGAGGTCGTGGGTTTTGAGTACGAGTCAAGGTTTTTGGTGAGTTGTGTGAGACTCAGTGAGGTCCTAGGAGTTTTTTAGTGTCGCCACCGTGATGGGGGAGGACTTGGGTGGCCGGATTGTGAACCAGGGGACTGAACGGGTTTTTATTTCGAGTTAGGGACGAGGGTTAGAGGCTGTGTCGAAGTGTTTGGAGTAGGGGGATAGGTTTCTTGGGACTGGACGAAGAGATTGGTGAAGAGAGGGAGGAAAACGGGGAAGGATTGGCGGAGAACCGTTTTCGCCGGTTCAGACCAGTCTGCACAACGAAGACGATGATGAAGAGTGCACTGGGTGCAGGCGTGTGAGGCCCACGCGCAGCCACTTTGGGTTGCGCATGGGGGCGAGTACGGTGGTTTCCGGGGAAGTAGTCAAATAGGTTGTTGGTCTATTCGTTGTAACGAATCTATTGGACTAGGTTTCGGGCCTATCGGACGTTGTTTCGGGTTAGCTTTGCGGGAGCGAAAGTCTAGGGTCCCGTTTAAAATACGCTTAGAAGTTCGAGAAAGTTTTGGGATTTGAGTAGGACTTTTGTGAAGTAGTTAGTAACCTCGTTATGGAATTTGGATAGGTTCGGGGAAGCCGAGAATAGCAAACTGGCCGGGAACGGCGTAAGTGTGCGCGTATCGAGACGACGTCGGAATGGTCTGTGAGTGGACTTTGCTTTCTAACTCTTGATGCATGCATATATGTTTTTATATGTTTTCCATACTTGATTCTATGATTTGATTTATGATTGTGACGGTTACGGTTTGTGCACGTTTTTCGAGGAAATTACGGTATTTCACGTTTTTTGCGATTTTGACGGATATTGTGGTTTGAACCTAGTTTTAGTGAATTGAATTCGGGATTTGAAATACGATTTGATTTCAAAGAAAGTAAAAGGATTTTTGGAAAGTGTTTTTGAGCTGGAAGCCAATTCAGGAAAGTGGTTTTGAGAAATGTGATTTCGGGTTTTGGAATCGGAATTCCGGATGACGATTCGGGATTGGATTCGGGACTTGAAAGTGATTCCGGGTTTGGGTTCAGAATGGTTATTCCGGATGCCGGCTTACAGAATGGTTATTCCGGATGCCGGCTTACGGAATGATGGTTGCGGACTCGAATCTGGAAAGGAGATGGATATGAGTTCTGGGTTTGGATTCGGGATCCTGATGAGATTGCGGATTCAGATTCAGAAATGGAAAAAGGTTTTCAAATGGTTTGGATATGGATTTAGAAATGGTTTTCAAATGGTTTTGGATTGGATTTGCTGGATCTGGTTATTGGGTTTAAAGACCCGGATATTGTGATATGACGGGGGACGGGCCCGGATTGGGTTTAAAGACCCAGATTGAGTTTAAAGACTCGGGAGTATAAAGACTCGGATATATTGATATTTCCCTCATAGGCCTGTTGAGTTTAAAGACTCGGAGTTTAAAGACTCGGATTATTGAGGCCTGGTTATTGAGTTTAAAGACTCGGGAGTTTAAAGACTCGGATAGATCCAGCAGGTTCGATGGATGAGAATGTGGTTTTAAATGTGTTTGGTATTCACTGAGTTTTGATGATGATGTTTTGGGCAGTGGCTAGGATGAACGGTTTTTTCAGTGGTTTTGGGCTGAGGCCCGAGATTTGAGAAAAAGGAAAATGTGTTTGGTTTTCGTACATGGTTTTAGGACATACCTTGATATTCATGCATTGGTTTTTAAACGGAGGGTATAAATGTAATTGGTTTTATTGAACTATTTTCTAAATTATACTTTATTTTTTTTCCACTCACAGTCTTTTGTTGTTTTCGATACCCTCCAGGTTAGTGCAGTGCTGGCTGTTAGTCGAGAGAGACGGAGACATCATATATACGATCCACAGTAGACGTTGTGCACTCTGGGATGGTCGGAATTTCTGGACGGTTGAATCGGAAATCTCTTGTCTGACTTACGTGTTACATGGAGGTTGGACGTCCGTTTAGTTTTCGTGTTATGCGTAACTTGGAAGGGATCGGGATTTAGCCCTTAATCCTGGGGGATTAGGGGTGGGTCCTGACAATTGGTATCAGAGCGAGGTTCTGTAGGTTCTGCACGAGGTTTGGTTCCCCAAATCGTAGGTTCATTGACTTGGGCGGTGTGATGCTACTGTGGATATGATGTCTCGATGCGGAACAGCCCGACAGCAATCTGGATACGATAGTGATAGTACGTTAGATAGCAGCGTTTGAGGGTGTGGATAACCCGGACGATGGGGATGATTTGAGAAACCCAGTGGGATTACTGGATAGTAGAGAGAAGTACCTCAGGGGAACCATGAGTTGGGATTTATGGTATCGTGGTCCTTGTGGTTTGGGCCGACTTACGGCCGGATTGGAGACGGTGCGGCTAGGTGCAGCCGAGGTAGTGGTTGCCCGGTGGATGACTCGGGCTGAGGGTTCGTATACTGAGTAAGGTAAGAATGACCATGGGTGGGCCATGAACCAGGATAAACGGTCAGGATGTGCGTGGTTGTGATCTGTAGATGAGGAGCCCTATGGCTAGTAGATTTGAGTGGGGAAACTTGTGATTGAAATACCTGGATTTGTCCGTTGAAGGAGGATTGAAGGAAATTGAAAGGAGTGACTATAACTGGTCGATATGAGGTTATTGAAGAGAAGAGAACCCACAATCTAGGATTTGCCTTTAGGACTTTGTCGATTTATTCCGACAAGGTGGTCGAAGTAGCAGCTGAGGGACGTGACAGCGAGGGAGTGAGCCGGTAGGTAGGATTCCCTTTTGGACTAGTGACAGGACCCATCCCGATTATTCCTCGATAATCGTGAATGATCCTGCTCCCGTCTGACTATGATTTTAAAATACCAAAAGTAGTCCAAATATATATAAGTACATAATATAACATAACCAACAACCCACATAGTCAGACCAAGGATAGGTATATCTTTAGGACCGTTGACTATCTCAGTCGTCAACCGGTTTACAGAGCATAAGAAATAATTACAAACAAGGATTAAAGTCCTACGCGGTCAGAACTCGAGTATGCAGCGGTTTGCTTATTCTTCTGCCTCAATAAGAGCCTCGGTACCTGTGCACGGGCCTGGAGGGTACAAAAACAGTAAAGGTGTGAGTGGACAAAAATAAAGGTTTAGAAATATATTTATTAAAATCGTCTTACCCTCCAGTTTTCACAAACATGCATGCATATCATATAAAACATAAGTTATATAAATCAAAGTAAAAGAAAACAGTTAATATAATTCAAAATCAATCATGATACCACCATCCTCAACATCCAATCTTAATATTCAATAACCCGTCACGATATCAATGCAACGCGTGCAACTCGGGTGTCTCACGTCCGAGTACCTCCCCAGGATCAACGACGTCTGGGGTGATATCATCTCCAGGATCAACGACGTCTGGAGGATATCATCATAAACTCACACTCCTGAGACTGAGCCTCCCTTCGGAGCTACTCATCTCCAGGTAGTGGATCGTGACTACTCTAGGATCTACGACGTCTGGAGGAGACCATCAAATCACCGAGGATGATACCACTAATCAAGAATCTCATTTCAAAACTATTTAAATCTCAAAATCAAATTAATAGTTCAACAGGGTCTCTGCCCGAAATATAGCATTTCCACAGCACAAGTAAATTCCATAATTTCATGCCTAACAGATCATTTATAATTCAATTTCTTCAATTAAATCATGTAATTTAATTTCAAAGTTAAAAACCATTTCAAATCTCAAGTCATCGCCCAAAAATCACACTTTTATGATTTTCTCGAAATTCGAGCTCAAAACAATATAATAATATAATATTCCCAAAATCCGGAAATTATCATATCACATCATTAATCATGACAATTCAACTTAAATCATATTATAAGCATTTAAAAGTTAAAACATATATGCATGCATTTAGGGTAGAAAACAAAAGCCCACTCATCCGGTGTCCCGAGAATATTTTGGCCTGTCAAACATGTAATATAGGGTTACTAAAATATCATATAATCTTAGGTACGAAGTTCCGAATCGTCGGAATAAAATAATATTATTTAAACGTAACCTATACGCTTCGGATACGTAAAACTATCCTCAATTTATCTCCGATTAACCCGAAACTAATGCCAATAGGTTCGTATCATTGAGAACATTAAAAAGTATGTTGGACCCACCTTCAGATTCCCGGTCACGCGCCCTCACGCGCCGCCGCAAGCGGCTGCGCGTGACAGCCACGCGCCGTGAACAGTGACTGTACAGTGTCTCTCTCTCGCCCGTTTCTCTGGTATTCGGGTTGTAGACCCGCGATCAGACCCGACTCGTTTTCCCTTGATTCTAACTCAATTCATTTCGTTCTTTCACTCATTAATATATATTCAATCTAACTGATAGTTCTGTGCCTTCAATTGAACCAATTAAACCATAAAACATCTCGACTCACGACGAACACTTATCAGATCCTTATTCGGGTTTGACCTCAAATCGACCTGTTTTCTTCAATTATTCACACCAGAAGCATCATAGAACTATAAGGAACACGAAGTCAATATCAATTTCATGAAATTTTGCCTCTAAGTAACTCGACTCAATCTCGATTTTTCCAAACAGTTGCAGCGTCTGATCGTCACGATTTCACCTCTAATTTTTGTTCCAATTGATTGGGTTCGAGTCGTTGAGTTCCCAGGAAGCTAAATCTCACCTTAATTTCACACCAAACGGTCTCTAAAATTAAAATCGAAATCAAGGTTTTTTGGATGGTTTTCGGGTATTCCAGTATAGGTTTCCCCTGGATTTTGTTCGGTTTCCTCTCGATTTTTCTCTCCAAATTGTCTCTAATTCCTTACTCAATTACACTTAACTCTACTGCAATCGATCAAATTGGTAGGAGATGGAGTCTTTCTCTCTGTTTTAGTGTTTGAAGGTTTTGGTCGTGTACGGTTACTGTTCCTTAATTAATCCATCTTCAATTCATCAATCACTAATTAATTTAACTAATGCCACTAATTAGCCCTAAAAAGTGACATTTGTCACTTGATGCATTACCTGAGTCATTTAATTGGCATGAATCAGCAATCAAGTGGAGTTGTAATGAACCTTCCACCGTCCAAGTGTAATCCATCTAAATTTACCATTTTACCCTTCTTAAGCACAATTACCATTTTACCCCTACACTTCACAACCCCGTAACTTCTTCATCCGAACTCCGTTTTCGACGTGCCACCTGTCTACGGATTCAGCGTTCCGAGACCTACACAATGGCACAAGCAAAATATACAAACAGTATACCAAAAAAAAAGTCAACTTTTAGCCATATCCTTCTAGGGGTAAAAACGTCATTTTCGCATTATTTTAATATTTTATAATTTTTGGATTTTTCGGGCCGTTACAACCTTCCCCCCTTGGGAAATTTCATCCCCGAAATTTCACGAAAATAAGTACGGATACTGGTCTCGCATCTGAGCTTCGGGTTCCCAAGTAGCTTCTTCTACTTTCTGATTTCTCCAAAGCACTTTCACTAGGGGAATTGTCTTTCGACGGAGTACCTTATCTTTTCGATCCAAGATCTGCACAGGTTGTTCCTCAAAGCTTAGATCTTCCTTGAGCTCAATAGGTTGCTCTTCTAGTACATGAGACTCGTCATACACATACTTTCGCAACATTGACACGTGAAAGACATTATGAACTCTGGAAAGCTCGGAAGGTAATGCTAGTCTGTAAGCCACTCGGCCGATCCGCTCGATAATCTCATAAGGACCAATGAAACGGGGGCTTAATTTCCCGCGTCTGCCAAATCGTACCATGCCTTTCCAAGGTGATAACTTCAGGAAAACCCAATCTCCAACGGCAAATTCAAGATTTCTCGTCCGTCGATCCATGTAGCTCTTTTGCCTGTCCTGGGCCGCCTTGAGTCTCTCCCGGATAAGCTTGACCTTTTCCGTTGTCAGATCAATTAATTCAGACTTAGACAATTTTCTTTCGCCCACTTCTGTCCAACACAAAGGAGTTCTGCATTGTCGTCCATATAAGGCTTCATAAGGTGCCATCCCAATGCTCGCCTGGTAGCTATTGTTGTAGGCGAATTCCATCAATGGTAAATGTGACTCCCAAATTCCCTGAAATTGCAGAACACATGCCCTCATCATATCTTCCAGGATCTGGATAGTTCGTTCGGACTGTCCGTCTGTCTGAGGGTGGAACACCGTACTGAAATGCAATCTCGTCCCAAAAGCTTCTTGTAAACTTTGCCAAAATCTAGAGGTAAATCGTGGATCTCGATCTGAAATAATAGAGGCAGGTGTACCATGTAATCGGATGATCTCATTAATGAATAAATTGGCATACTGGGACATCTGAAAATCTTCCTTGACAGGTAAGAAATGCACTGATTTGGTAAGTCTGTCCACAATCACCCAAACTCCATCGTGGCCTCTGGGCGTCCTCGGAAGTTTAAATACAAAGTCCATGGTTATATGGTCCCATTTCCATTCTGGGATAGGAAGCGGTTGCATTGTTCCATGGTCTTTGTCTTTCGGCTTTTACTTGTTGGCATATCAAACATTTACTTACATACTCAGCAATTTCTCGTTTCATTCCAGGCCACCAGCAATGTTCTCGGAGCGTACGGTACATCTTAGTTCCTCCTGGGTGCATAGCGTATGCTGAACTATGAGCTTCATCCAGAATTTCCTTCTTTAACACAGCATCAGCAGGAACACACAATCTGCCTTCTTTTGTCAAGGCTCCATCCTCACTGACTGCATAATCTTGTCGTTCCCCGGATTCTACTTCAATCCGGAGAATACATAAGATAGGATCTTGGAACTGAGCTTCAATTATCTGATCAAGTAAAATTGGTCGAACCTGGAAACTCGCTACCAAACCACCTTGGTTATCTAGTTTCAACATAACACCAGTCCGACGAAGCTCAACCAATAAGGGTAAATGTACCATCTGCAAATGAGCTATAGAATGTGCTGACTTCCTACTCAATGCATCCGCCACTATGTTTACTTTCCCTGGATGATATTCGATCGTGCAGTCATAATCTTTAAGCAATTCCAGCCATCTTCTTCGCCGCACATTTAATTCTTTTTGTGTGAAAAAGTACTTTAAACTCTTGTGATCCGTAAAAAGTCTACAAGTGGCACCATATAAATAATGTCGCCAGATCTTGAGTGCATGCACCACCGCAGCCAGCTCTAGATCGTGGGTAGGGTAATTGTGTTCATGTGGTTTTAATTGTCGAGAGGCATAAGCAATTACCTTACCATGTTGCATCAACACGCACCCCAATCCATGCAAGGATGCATCCGTATACACGTCAAATTCACCACTATCGTCCGGAAAAACCAACACCGGAGCGGATGTCAATCGTTTCTTCAATTCTTGAAAGCTCTGCTCACAAGCTTCATTCCAAATGAACTTAACTCCCTTTCTGGTTAATTGGGTCAGTGGAGCAGCAATAGTAGCAAAACCTTCGACAAAATGTCTGTAGTAACCGGCCAATCCCAAAAAGCTTCTCACTTCGGTTACTGTCTTCGGTTGTTCCCATTTTGCGACTGCCTCAATCTTCTGGGGATCAACACAAATGCCTTCTGCAGAAATCACATGCCCCAGAAATCCCACACTGGTTAGCCAAAATTGGCACTTACTCAACTTTGCATACAACTTGTTCTCCCTCAGTGTCTCAAGCACAAATCTCAGGTGTTTCTCATGCAGCTTTTTACTCTTGGAATACACCAAAATATCATCAATAAATACAATGACAAACTGATCCAGATATTTCCGGAATACTCGGTTCATTAGATCCATAAATGCCGCCGGTGCATTGGTTAACACAAACGGCATTACTAGAAACTCATAATGACCATACCGAGTTCGGAATGCTGTTTTTGGAATATCTTCTTCCTGAATCCTCAACTGATGATAACCAGAACGGAGATCGATCTTCGAGAAATACTTGGCCCCCCTTAATTGATCAAACAAATCATCAATCCTGGGCAGAGGATACTTATTCTTGATTGTGTCCTTGTTGAGCTGTCTGTAATCCATGCACAATCTCAAACTGCCTTCTTTCTTTTTTACAAACAACACGGGGGCTCCCCACGGTGATACGCTCGGTCGGATGAACCCCATGTCAATTAGATCTTGCAGTTGCACATTCAGTTCCTTCAATTCAGCTGGGGCCATATGATAAGGAGTCAATGAAATAGGTCGTGTACCAGGGATCAAATCCATCGTGAACTCCACCTCCCTATGTGGTGGTAACCCTGGCAAATCCGCAGGAAACACATTCGGAAACTCACATACTATGGGAATATCCTCGGCCTTAACTGGTGAATCCCGTACATCAATCACTTGGGCTAAATAGCCCTAACAACCCTTCCTCAACAATTTCTCTGCTGTGAGAGAGGATATGATTCTAGCAGGTAACGCTCTCCGATCTCCCTGAAATACCACCTCCGGTAACCCTGGGCTCCGGAGTAGTACCTTCTTTTCGAAACATTCGATCGAGGCATGATGGGTTGTCAGCCAATCCATCCCAAGGATAACATCAAAATCACACAAATCTAACAATATTAAGTCAGCTACTAGGTGCACACCCCCTATCAATATAGGATAATCTCGTATCACTTGGTTGACTACATAAACCTCACCGGTCGGCGTACCGACTCCCATATCACAACCGAGTGCAAAAATCTCTCTATCAGCTAAGGTTGCATAAGTGCAAGAAACAAAAGAATGCGTAGCTCCCGGGGTCTATTAAGGTACGTGCATCATGACCAAAAATAGGAAGCATACCTGACACCACTCCTGGAGTTTCTCGGGCCTCCTGTTGGGTTACTGCAAACACTCGAGCCTCTGGTCCTGAAGTTTGACCACGTCCCCGTGATCCACCACGTCCGTGACCAACTCCGCTTCCTCCAGTTGCGTCAGAAGTCGAGGCTATATTCAAATTCGGCTCTGTTGTCCCCCGACCTGTACCACTGTTACCTGACCGGTATGGGCAGTTCCTTATAATGTGTCCAGGCTCTCCACAAGAAAAACAAGTCACTGAACTCGGCCGACTAGATCTCTCACTCTGTCTCGCAGTAGATCCCACAGATGTTCCACTGGACTGAGTTGTTGCCTGAGGTCGAACACCATATCTCTGCGTACCTCCTCCACTGCTATAACTCGGTCGAGTACCACCAGAAGATCCAGAACTAAAACCACCCCTTTTTGGCCATCTTTGGTTCGAGACTCCCTGATATGATCGCTCTCGGCGCCGGTCGAAACCCGAAAACTGCTGTCGTACTGGTAATGTTGCCTCAACTCTAGCAGCAGCATCAGATAACTCTCTCAGAGTAGCAAAAGATCCCACTGTTACAGCACCACGGATCTCATTCCGTAACCCCTGTTCAAATCTTCTACACTTATCTTCTTCATTGGCTACATACATAAGAGCGAAATTAGCTAGGTTCAGGAACTTCTGTTCATAATCAGCCACAGACATATTTCCTTGTTGCAGCTGAAGAAATTCCACTTCCTTAGCATTACGAAAGGAACGAGGATAGAATTAATCTAGAAAACGATGCTTGAAATCCTCCCAACTCAGAGTGCTAGCATCCAATCCCGCCAACTGTAAGCTGCGCCACAACCTATATGCCTGACTACACAACATGAATGTTGACAGGACCCGTCCCAATCCCACTGGGACCACCCGGGGACGTGACCCGCTCCCGTCTGACAATGACTCTAAACATACCAAAATTACCCTTAAATAAAAACCGAAGACTCACATAGATAGATAATGTACAAACACAGTGTTTAAAGTGATACTGTCAGACAAGGGAAAGTAAAATACAACATGTGAGCACACTAGTCAGAGTACATTTATTCGGTGCTCAACCTACCCACACGTGGGTGTACAGGTGCACAGCTAGGCAAACTAAACCTCTGCCTCCTCCTCCGGATCCTCCTCCTCTATGGCCGTGTCAGGGTCTGGAGGGGTCAGTAAAACAAGGGTGAGTGGGCCAAAAATAACAGTTTAGAAATCAATTTAATAATAAAATAATCATAAGGTTTTACCCCTCCGTTTTCCAAATCTTGCATGCAGTGAAAACATAATATTATAAACCAATGAACCACAATAATAATCGTAAGGTGAAACTAACATATCAGTGCACTGTAAAAACCCAACCCAAATGATGTCACGGTTCTAAGGCTACGCGTTGCCACTCAGGGTCTCACACCCGAGACTCTCTAGGTACATCAGTTCCCGGTATCCCGGTCACTGCCCGAGGTATATGAACATGCCTTCCTGAGAGTAAGCAGCCCAACGGGGGTCAACTCCACTCAGTCAGAGCCCCGTGACTACTCCAGGGTCCACCCAGGCCAACGACCCTCCCTGGAGGAGACAATATACACAGGTAGGAAAGTACAGTACAATAACAGTATAGTTTACCCTATGTCCCCCGGACATCCCAAACAAAATCCACATATAATCCAGACGGGTCTCATGCCCAAAACATTGTAATAACATCTATAAACAGTTCATAAGACTCATCAGTGGAAATAGTAAAACAGTTTATGCATGCAAGCCTTTTATAAATCAAACAGCCCACTCACACTCGGTCCTTGCTGCTCAACGATCTCTATAAACCTGTATTATTATTCCTGAGGGTTACTTAAGGACCCTACAATATCAATACCAAGACCCTAGAACAGATCCGCCTCAAAAACGCGTCCCGGGCACTATTCCCGGTGCTTCAAACCCCCTTTTGACCAACTTAACGATCTCCGATCGACACGAAACCACCGCCATTGGATCCGTATCGTCGAAACCTTGAAAATGGTACCAGCCCCACCAAAATTACTGTTCACACGCGCCCCCACGCGCCTGGTCAACGCGTGGGTCAACGCTGCTACAGTACCGCTGACGTCAGCAGTGACGTCATGCTGACGTCAGCATGACGTCATCACTGACACTTGTCAGGTGACATGTGGCACGTTCTGATTGGTCCCTGGTCTGACAACATCTGACAGGATGACGTCATCATGACATCAGAAGTGACGTCAGCATGATGACGTCATCATGCTACAGTACCGGGTCGACCCGTTTGACTGGAACCGGGTCGCCGTCGACCCACGGTTTGACCCGATTCCACCACACGATTCCGGCCACCATTTTCGACGGGGTTGATCCCTATGGGATCGTCTAGGTCTGTCCTATGGTTCTACAACCTCAAAACAAGAAGAAAGTGGAAGAAAACTCACCAGAATATCTCTGAAACTCACGGTAACGGTCCGGTTGTCGTCTCCGGTGATCCACGGCGTCTCCGTCGTCCAACCCGGTCCCAAACGACTCGTCACTCACCCTAGGACATGTCTATCACCTAACAATCCATTTCTAAGCATTAAACACGATCGGGTCGAACAGGGAAGGAAAACGGGCTTATCGGGTTTTGGGTCTTACCGCCGCCGTCACGCCGCCGTGGCCCTCGCCGTCGTCCAGTTAGGCTCCTAGAATCCCCACGGTGCAGACTGGAGCTCCTCCCGCGTCGAGGTGAGGTGGTTATGGAGGTTTGCTTCCTGGACCGGTTTCCTTGAGGTTTTCGGGTCGTGTTTTGGACGGGATTTTCAGGGCTGGGAAGTGGGGTGGTGGCTGTCGGTGATGCTCGGGGATGATGAGTAGATGATGGTGGTGCTGCTGGTGATCGGGTGGTGGTGTGAGAGGGGCTGGTTCGATCGCCTGGTTTGAGAGAAAAAGGGAAGAATGCACGGGTTTGTGAAGGGGGAATGGATGTGTTTGTGTGTGTTTGTAAGCAAAGCAGAAAACAGAGAGGTGAGAACGTGCATGAATCAGAAAAATCAGACAAAATGAAGGGCCAAGATGCATTTGAGCAGCAGATCCAAAGGCTAGGGTTAATTGGAGGGAAAAATAATGAATATTAAAATGGATTAAATAGTATTAGGTGCTTTATTGGAATAGTAAGGCTTTGGATGGGTGACAGTTGTCACCAATCCATCGGTTCGATTTAAATATTAATTTGGCACGGATTCTCGTAATTAATTAATATTTTATTCCGTTGTTCTCGGTTCGTAAGTTCCGCTAAAACGCTTCCTTGACCATAACTTCTTCATACGAACTCCGATTTCGGCGTGCCGCCTGTCTACGGATTCGTGACGTCCCGATCTACGTCATAGTCATGGGTCAAAGTCCGAATTATTTCCCGAGAAAAAGTCAAAGTTTCCCCCCAAGGGTAAAACAGTCTTTTTACATTAAAATATTATTACTTTCGGTTCGGGTCGTTACAAATGTAGCTAGGGGAACCATATCTCCGGGTGGACATCGCATAATCTCAAAAATCCTCTCCAACTGGGTAATCCAATCATAGGCTTTGTCTGGGTTGGTCTGGCCCGTAAAGCTAGTGGCCCCTAATCGTTGAGCTCTTTCAACATCGGGACCCTCTATCTCTTCACCAGGCTGTGCACGAGGCTCGCGTCGTGGAGGCATTTTGAGGTAACTGTAAACAGAAACAGATTAGTATAACAACCCATGCACACCATGTACCGAACTCAGACCGCAAACCTATACTCTGATACCAATTTGACAGGACCCATCCCGATTATTCCTCGATAATCGTGAATGATCCTGCTCCCGTCTGACTATGATTTTAAAATACCAAAAGTAGTCCAAATATATATAAGTACATAATATAACATAACCAACAACCCACATAGTCAGACCAGGGATAGGTATATCTTTAGGACCGTTGACTATCTCAGTCGTCAACCGGTTTACAGAGCATAAGAAATAATTACAAACAAGGATTAAAGTCCTACGCGGTCAGAACTCGAGTATTCAGCGGTTTGCTTATTCTTCTGCCTCAATACGAGCCTCGGTACCTGTGCACGGGCCTGGAGGGTACAAAACAGTAAAGGTGTGCGCGGACAAAAATAAAGGTTTAGAAATATATTTATTAAAATCGTCTTACCCTCCAGTTTTCACAAACATGCATGCATATCATATAAAACATAAGTTATATAAATCAAAGTAAAAGAAAACAGTTAATATAATTCAAAATCAATCATGATACCACCATCCTCAACATCCAATCTTAATATTCAATAACCCGTCACGATATCAATGCAACGCGTGCAACTCGGGTGTCTCACGTCTGAGTACCTCCCCAGGATCAACGACGTCTGGGGTGATATCATCTCCAGGATCAACGACGTCTGGAGGATATCAGCATAAACTCACACTCCTGAGACTGAGCCTCCCCTCGGAGCTACTCATCTCCAAGTAGTGGATCGTGACTACTCCAGGATCTACGACGTCTGGAGGAGACCATCAAATCACCGAGGATGATACCACTAATCAAGAATCTAATTTCAAAACTATTTAAATCTCAAAATCAAATTAATAGTCCAACAGGGTCTCTGCCCGAAATATAGCATTTCCACAGCACAAGTAAATTCCATAATTTCATGCCTAACAGATCATTTATAATTCAATTTCTTCAATTAAATCATATAATTTAATTTCAAAGTTAAAAACCATTTCAAATCTCAAGTCATCGCCCAAAAATCACACTTTTATGATTTTCTCGAAATTCGAGCTCAAAACAATATAATAATATAATATTCCCAAAATCCGGAAATTATCATATCACATCATTAATCATGGCAATTCAACTTAAATCATATTATAAGCACTTAAAAGCAGTTAAAACATATATGCATGCATTTAGGGTAGAAAACAAAAGCCCACTCACACACCGTCCAGATTGCTCGGATTCGAGCTGTTCGTTCTCGTCCGGTGTCCCGAGAATATTTTGGCCTGTCAAACATGTAATATAGGGTTACTAAAATATCATATAATCTTAGGTACGAAGTTCCGAATCGTCGGAATAAAATAATATTATTTAAACGTAACCTATACGCTTCGGATACGTAAAACTATTCTCAATTTATCTCCGATTAACCCGAAACTAACGCCAATAGGTTCGTATCATTGAGAACATTAAAAAGTATGTTGGACCCACCTTCAGATTCCCGGTCACGCGCCCTCACACGCCGCCGCAAGCGGCTGCGCGTGACAGCCACGCGCCGTGAACAGTGACTGTACAGTGTCTCTCTCTCGCCCGTTTCTCTGGTATTCGGGTTGTAGACCCGCGATCAGACCCAACTCGTTTTCCCTTGATTCTAACTCAATTCATCTCGTTCTTTCACTCATTAATATATATTCAATCTAACTGATAGTTCTGTGCCTTCAATTGAACCAATTAAACCATAAAACATCTCGACTCACGACGAACACTTATCGGATCCTTATTCGGGTTTGACCTCAAATCGACCTGTTTTCTTCAATTATTCACACCAGAAGCATCATAGAACTATAAGGAACACGAAGTCAAGATCAATTTCATGAAATTTTACCTCTAAGTAACTCGACTCAAGCTCGATTTTTCCAAACAGTTGCAGCGTCTGATCGTCACGATTTCACCTCCAATTTTTGTTCCAATTGATTGGGTTCGAGTCGTTGAGTTCCCAGGAAGCTAAATCTCACCTTAATTTCACACCAAACGGTCTCTAAAATTAAAATCGAAATCAAGGTTTTTTGGATGGTTTTCGGGTATTCCAGTATAGGTTTCCCCTGGATTTTGTTCGGTTTCCTCTCGATTTTTCTCTCCAAATTGTCTCTAATTCCTTACTCAATTACACTTAACTCTACTGCAATCGATCAAATTGGTAGGAGATGGAGTCTTGCTCTCTGTTTTAGTGTTTGAAGGTTTTGGTCGTGTACGGTTACTGTTCCTTAATTAATCCATCTTCAATTCATCAATCACTAATTAATTTAACTAATGCCACTAATCAGCCCTAAGAAGTGACATTTGTCACTTGATGCATTACTTGAGTCATTTAATTGGCATGAATCAGCAATCAAGTGGAGTTGTAATGATCCTTCCACCGTCCAAGTGTAATCCATCTAAATTTACCATTTTACCATTCTTAAGCACAATTACCATTTTACCCCTACACTTCACAACCCCGTAACTTCTTCATCCGAACTCCGTTTTCGACGTGCCACCTGTCTATGGATTCAGCGTTCCGAGACCTACACAATGGCACAAGCAAAATATACAAACAGTATACCAAACAAAAAGTCAACTTTTAGCCATATCCTTCTAGGGGTAAAACGTCATTTTCGCATTATTTTAATATTTTACAATTTTTGGATTTTTCGGGGCGTTACAACTAGATTGTTCTGGGTTAGGATTTGAGTTGGTTTCGGAAGGTGTAGGTGGTGGTACGTGAGGATGTACTCTCTGAACTTTGTTGAGGTATTCTAAAATACCTTTGTTGCTTTACGTTCCTAGAGTTTCCCTTACGTACACCATGAAGTTTTTGTCGTACTAAGAAAGGGTTAGGAGTGGTAAACTGGTAGTGTGGATGGTGTGAAATACCCAAGGTGAAGATGATAGATCGGAAACCCAGGAGTATTTGTTGTTGCACCAGTGTTGATCACCGGGTAGGAGACCCAGGTGTTGGGAACGAGCTGCGGAATTTCGGGGACGAAATTCTTTTAAGGAGGGTAGGTTGTAACGACGTGTCTCGGGAATTAGGGTTAAGACAGTGTTTAGTAGCGGATTAGTGAGTTAATCGGTGATTAGTTGGTTACGATAGGGTCGTATGTGTAGAATGATGATTTTGCCCCTAGTTTGGACAAAAAGTTGACTTTGAGTTCGAGTTGTCAATTGGGTATTGACCGATGACCGTGACGTAGTTCGGGACTTCACGAATCCGTAGACAGGTGGCACGTCCGATTCCGACAACCGAGGAGGAAGTTATGATGTTCGGAAGGTTGAGGGCATTACCGTAATTTGGTTAAAATAGGAGGAAAAGTTGACTTTTTGTACGATCGGGTTTTTTTTCACGTGGACCTAGGATCGTTAGGTAGCTCTCGTCGTTCTGAGTTCAACGACAGGCGGCACGTATTTATCGGACATAGGACAGGCAAGTTACGGGTCTAAAACGGTAGTGGCAGAATCGTAAATTTTGATTCAAAAGAGGGGCAGTTTGGTCTTTTGCACATTGGGAATTGTGCAACCGGATTGGGACAAGTGTTCAGGGGAGATTGGGATATTTTGTGAGAGTGATGAGGGGATGGTGACACGTGGGAGAGCTCTAGTGGGTTCTAGGATTTTTCACGGTACAATTTAACGGGTTGTGCACGTGTGTGTGTGTGTGTGTGTGTGTGTGTGTGTGTGTGTGTGTGTGTGTGTGTGTGTGTGTGTGTGTGTGTGTGTGTGTGTGTGTGTGTGTGTGTGTGTGTGTGTGTGTGTGTGTGTGTGTGTGTGTGTGTGTGTGTGTGTGTGTGTGTGTGTGTGTGTGTGTGTGTGTGCAACCGTGTTCGAACAAGAGAGAAACAGAGGGTGAGATTGTGAAGAATTGAGCGTGGGCTGTGTGTGTTGTTGTATTCTGGTGCTTGAGGGAGTGTTTAGAGATCGAGAGAGAGACAGTGAGTAAGTTGAGTGTGTGAGGAGACGGCGTGAGCTCACGGGAAAACCAGAAAACAGAGAGGGACTTGGGTGGTGGTGCTGCCGTGTAAGTGATCAATCGAGGCTGGTGGTGGTGTCCAGAGGACGGAGGTGGATTGGAGGAGTCGTGTTTTCACGGCTGAGCTCACGGCGGCAGCCTGAGCACAGGTAATTTCCCATTTCCTTTCAAATGCCCTATTTTGCCGTTTAGGTTCAAACCAATAGTCGTGGGTTTTGAGTACGAGTCGAGGTTTTTGGTGAGTTGTGTGAGACTCAGTGAGGTCCTAAGAGTTGTTTAGTGTCGCCACCGTGACGGGGGCGGACTTGGGTGGCCGGATTGTGAACCAGGAGACTGAACGGTTTTTTATTTCGACTTAGGGACGACGGGTTAGAGGCTGTGTCGAAGTGTTTGGAGTAGGGGGATAGGTTGCTTGGGACTGGACGAAGAGATTGGTGAAGAGAGGGAGGAAAACGGGGAAGGATTGGCGGAGAACCGTTTTCGCCGGTTCAGACCAGTCTGCCCAACGAAGACGATGATGAACAGTGCACTGGGTGCAGGCGCGTGAGGCCCACGCACAGCCACTTTGGGAGGCCCATGGGGGCGTGTGCGGTGGTTTCTGGGGAAGTGGTCAACTAGGTTGTTGGTCTACTCGTTGTAACAAATCTATTGGACTAGGTTTCGGGCCTATCGGACGTTGTTTCGGGTTAGCTTTGCGGGAGCGAAGGTCTAGGGTCCCGTTTAAAGTACGCTTAGAAGTTCGGGAAAGTTTTAGGATTTGAGTAGGACTTTTGTGAAGTAGTTAGTAACCTCGTTATAGAATTTGGACAGGTTCGGGGAAGCCGAGAATAGCAAACTGGCCGGGAACGGCGTAAGTGCGCGTGTATTGAGACGACGTCGGAATGGTCTGTGAGTGGACTTTGCTTTCTAACTCTTGATGCATGCATATATGTTTTTATATGTTTTCCATACTTGATTCTATGATTTGATTTATGATTGTGACGGTTACGGTTTGTGCACGTTTTTCGAGGAAATTACGGTATTTCATGTTTTTCGAGATTTTGACGGATATTGTGGTTTAAACCTGGTTTTAGTGAATTGAATTCGGGATTTGAAATACGATTTGATTTCAAAGAAAGTAAAAGGATTTTTGGAAAGTGTTTTTGAGCTGGAAGCCAGTTCAGGAAAGTGGTTTTGAGAAACGTGATTTCGGGTTTTGGAATCGGAATTCCGGATGACGATTCGGGATTCAATTCGGGACTTGAAAGTGATTCTGGGTTTGGGTTCAGAATGGTTATTCTGATTCTGGGTTTGGGTTCAGAATGGTTATTCCGGATGCCGGCTTACAGAATGATGGTTGCGGACTCGGATCTGGAAAGGAGATGGATATGAGTTCTGGGTTTGGATTCGGGATCCTGATGAGATTGCGGATTCAGATTCGGAAATGGAAAAAGGTTTTCAAATGGTTTGGATATGGATTTAGAAATGGTTTTCAAATGGTTTGGATTGGATTTGCTGGATCTGGTTATTGGGTTTAAAGACCCGGATATTGTGATATGACGGGGGACGGGCCCGGATTTGGTTTAAAGACCCGGATTGAGTTTAAAGACTCAGATTTATTGACATTTCCCTCGTAGGCCTATTGAGTTTAAAGACTCGGAGTTTAAAGAATCGGATTATTGAGGCCTGATTATTGAGTTTAAAGACTCGGATAGATCCAGCAGGTTCGATGGATGAGAATGTGGTTTTAAATGTGTTTGGTATTCACTGAGTTTTGATGATGATGTTTTGGGCAGTGGCCCGGATGAAACGGTTTTTCAGTGGTTTTGGGCTGAGGCCCGGGATTTGAGAAAAAGGAAAATGTGTTTGGTTTTCGTACATGGTTTTAGGACATACCTTGATATGCATGCATTGGTTTTTAAACGGAGGGTATAAATGTAATCGGTTTTATTGAACTGTTTTCTAAATTATACTTTATTTTTGTCCACTCACAGTCTTTTTGTGTTTTCAATACCCTCAACCTAAACGGCAAAACAGAGCATTTGAAAGGAAATGGGAAATTACCTGTGCTCAGTCCGCCGCCGTGAGCTCAGCCGTGAAAACACGACTCCTCCAGTCCACCTCCGTCCTCTGGACAGCACCACCAGCCTCGATTGATCACTTACACGGCAGCACCACCACCCAAGTCCCTCTCAGTTTTCTGCTTTTCCCGTGAGCTCACGCCGTCTCCTCACACACTCAACTCACTCACTGTCTCTCTCTCGATCTCTAAACACTCCCTCAAGCACCAGAATACAACAACACACATAGCCCACGCTCAATTCTTCTCAATCTCACCCTTTGTTTCTCTCTTGTTCGAACACGGTTGCACACACACACCTGCACAACCCGTTAAATTATACCGTGAAAAATCCTAGAACCCACTACAGCTCTCCCACGTGTCACCATCCCCTCATCTCTCTCACAAAATATCCCAATCTCCCCTGAACACTTGTCCCAATCCGGTTGCACAATTCCCAATGTGCAAAAGACCAAACTGCCCCTCTTTTGAATCAAAATTTACGATTCTGCCACTTCCGTTTTAGACCCGTAACTTGCCCGTCCTATGTCCGATAAATACGTGTCGCCTGTCGTTGAACTCAGGACGACGAAAGCTACCTAGCGGTCCTAAGTCCACGTGAAAAAAACCCGATCGTACAGAAAGTCAACTTTTCCTCCTATTTTAACCAAATTACGGTAATCCCTTCAACCTTCCGTACATCATAACTTCCTCCTCGGATGTCGGAATCGGGCGTGCCACCTGTCTACGGATTCGTGACGTCCCGAACTACATCACGGTCATCGGTCAATACCCAATTGACCACCCGAACTCGAAGTCAACTTTTTACCCAAACCATGGGCAAAATCGTCATTCTACACGTACGGTCCTATCGTAACCAACTAATCACTGATTAACTCACTAATCCGATACTAAACACTGTCTTAACCCTAATTCCCGAGATGGGTCCTTACATTTACCATATAACCAATCCTGTCACGGTTTCCAAAGCTACTCGAGCTACTCGGGGTCTCAAATCCCAAGTCTCCCTTGGGTCCACCTAGGTCAATGTTTGCAGATCAATGACCCTCCCTGGGTGTTATAATCCATAAATGCCTTCCTAAGAGTAAGGTACCCCACGAGGACGACTCTACTGAGTTAGTGATCCGTGACAACTTTGGGGTCCACCCAGGCCAACGACCCTTCCCAGTGGAGACAATCCATAAATAAAAGGATGGTATATGAAAAACCATTTCGCAATCATTCTCAAAACCTTTCAAATCTTTCAAACGGTTCATGCCTAGTTTCCCATAAAACTGTCATGAATCCAAAAATCCATTCTTTCAAAATCCAAATCCATTTAGGGTTTCCGAACCCGAAATCACATTTATAAACCATAAATGGGACTCATGCCCGATATCATAAACCAACTGGGCCTGAAGCCCGATCATGTAAACCAACTGGGCCTCGGGCCCGATGTCTTATGAAATCAAATGGACTCCAAGTTCGATAATTCCTAGATAAAATAGGTCTCAAGCTCGGTTCCATATTTTCAAATCCAAAATCAGTCCATCAATCCACGAGCCAATTGGGCCCCTAGCCCGATAATGTAACTAAAATGGACTTCAAGTCCGAGGGTTTCCAAAAAAATGGGTCTCATGTCCGAATTTATCTTTTCAAATCCAAAACCATTTCATCAAACCTTCACCGAAACCACATGCACGTATAATCAGTGTAAAACCATAAACTTCGATATACGTGCAAATACATAAATCGCCTGGAAATACGAGTAATCATGTAAATAGAAATCATATATATATAACATATAAACATTTATGCATGCATCACAATTTAGAAATCAAGGTCCACTCACAGACCGTCCTACGCTGCTGCCTCGATATGCATGCCATAAGCCTCCCCGGGCTAATCACTGTCACCGGGACTCCCAAACCTGTCCAAATCATACTAGAGGGTTACTAACTACCTCATTAACCTCTCATTGAATCCCCATAATTTTCCCGAGTTTTTAACATATTTTAAACTCGATCCTAAACCTTCAGACACCCCGAACTATATCTAAACGATGTCAGATCGACATGTAACCAGTCCCAAAATGTTCATTACATCAAATAGATTAAAAGTAATGTTGACTGTGCCTCAAAAAGAGGGCCCACGTGTCCTCAAGCGCCGCATTATTCATCATCGTCTACCTCAGGTCGACATGGTTCAAACCGATTCAGACCAACCCAGTCCAACTCAAACCGGCGTTCCTGGTTTTTGTCCAATTTCAGTCCGTTTTCGATCCTATATCTACCATTAGCTTTGTCCCTTCATTTCCTATTAATCTACGATGTCAAAGCATAAAATTAAGAACGAGAAAGTACCTTCCCGATCAACCATAAACCGGCTAAATTTCCATCGTCGAGTTTCCATGTTCCTAGCCACCTTCTTCCTTTCTTTTGATCCCAAACGCTTTCTGGAACCTCTAGAAACAAATTCCAATCATCAAAACCTGACAACAAACACTAACAGATGATGAAGATCAAAGGGATTGTATGAAGATCAAAGGGAGGCCTCATCACGAAGGCACCGCCAAGTTCCTCACCTTCTACCTTTTCTTATTCCTTCACGAGTCACTAACAGATGATGAAGATCAAAGGGATTGTATGAATGGATTTCACGGTCACTCTGTTTTTCAGTCTCTCGGTTAACCCTCACCGAAACACCAGTTTCACACACTCACCACCAGCATCGTCACACCTCACTCTCTCATTCATTTTCATGGCTCAATTGCTATTGATGAAGATTAGAGGGTTTAGTGTGTGGGGTTCACGGCTGAGAAGAAAAACAATGAAGAAGATGAAGATAATCGCACGGGAGAGAAGAGAGAGGAATAAGTAAGGAAAATAATAAAATAATATAAAAATAATATTTTAATACAACATATCCACAATTTAGGGAAGATCGCCAATGGGATGAGTGACACTTGTCACTCATCCAAGGGTTCCTGATTAAGTCATCAACCAATCAGATTTTAGGTTTATTTAATTCGAATCCCGAGACGTTAAATTCCCGATTTTGATCCTGTGACCATAACTTCTCCGTTCAAAGTCCGATTTCGACGTGCCTCCTATCTACGGACTCGTGACATCCCGATCTATGTCATGGTCATCGGTACTCGTACATTTGATCCCCCGAGTCAATAGTCAACATTTTGCCCAAGATTAAGGGTAAAACGGTCATTTTGCACCCTTTGTCCGAATTCTCTCAACTATTCCCCGATTAGTCATTCTAAATCCATAATTAATTAATATTTAATCCCGAAATTTGGGATGGGTTGTTACACTTCTTAGTCTCTTCAGCCCTCTCTTTCACTCTATCCCTCTCTCTTAGGTATCATGTAAGGAACAAGGAAGGGGAAGGGGTGGGTTTTCGGGTTGGTAATGGATAAAGGGAAACAGGTGATGCATGTATGTATGGTTTTGGGCCAAAGGATGAGTGACACTTTTCACTCATCTATTGGCCCTTTCCAGATCTTTTGAGCACACTAACAAATAAACCCAAAGTCAACTGCCTCGATTTTTGTGCAATATGAATAGTTTCAAAAACCGTCTTGACCCGTAACTTTACCGTACGATGTTCGATTTCAATGTGTCGCCTGCCTATGAACTCGTATCATCTCAATCTACGTAACAGTTCTTAGTCCTCATGCATTGGACCTTCCGGGTCAAAAGTTTACTTTCTTACCCTTTCAAGGGGCAAAATCGTCATTTCACCATAATAGCTCGATAATCCTAGATTAATCCCCGATTAATCCTTAATTAATTTTTGTTAAATCATTTCCAATCTGCGCCAAAACTGCTGAAATCCAATTTTACCTCCAATCTGAGGTACACTTCCAACATCTCATTACATAGCCAAATGCCTCTTGGCGTCAATCAAAATCCAACGGTCAATGCTGCAACTCCGTACATCCACCGTGACCATATCCAATAGTGACATGACGTTAGTGGAAATCCCAGCATTCATCTCAAGTCTTTCTTGAGACATCGACACTTGTCGGTCTCACTCGTCATCCACGCAAGTGTACTCAGAATCCAATCTGACAATCCTGCTCTGCCAAGCTGACATCATATTCAGCATTCGGTCTGACGACCTTACTCAGCTGGCAATCTAAGCTGACATTCAGCTTGTGACGACCCGTCCCGAATTATCAGGATTAATTAAGAGTTAATTATGAATTAGTGAGGCTAATCGGGGATTAGCTGAGGATTATCAGACGTTCAGGGCAAAATTACGATTTTGCCCCTGAACTAGAGTAAAAAGTTAACTTTTGACTCGGGAGGTCCGATGCCCAAGGGCCAATGACCGTGACGTAGATCGGGACGTCAAAAGTCCGTAGACTGGTGGCACGTTGAAATCGGACGTTCGACGGGAAAGTTATGGTTCACCGAAGTTCGAGAGCACTACTGTACATTTTACGAGACGAATGCCATTTGGCATTAAGTGGGCCCAGACTTTTAGGGGCAGGCCCAATGGATGAATGACACTTGTCATTCATCCATTGCCCACCTAAATTGATACATGCATATCACCCCATTTTCATCCCCATCTTTTCATTCGACTAAAATAACCCGATCTTGCATAAACACCACCCTGTACCACCCCCCCTACCGTGATGACTGAGGGACTAAGAGTGAGAGGGAGGTTGACGATGAGACAATGATGAAAAGTGGGTGGCAGGACCGCCGTGGACGGCGGAGGGAAGGCAAAACCGAACAGGTACAGTTTAAAGTTCAATGTTCGAACTTTTGATTTAGATCTTTAGGATTGGTTTTGATGTTTTGGTGATGCTCAAGAGGTTGGAACGATCATGTAAGGATGGTCATGGACGAGGAAGGCTGGCTGAGCAGCCCTGTTGGACGACAGGGAAAATAGGGTCGTGAGTTCAAATCCACACAGGCAATTTCTCGATTGTTTTGTGTGTTTTGGGGTCGTTGAATGATAGGAAACTTTGAGACAGAGAGATTAGGATTGGAATGAACAAAACAGACGAAACTTTTCAAAGGTATAGGACAGGACCGGTTCTTCCAGTCCGATCAGACCGAAAACCAGTAGATCGGTTCAGACCCGGTCTGCCGAAGGTTGAAGGAGACTGTGCAGGCGCGCGAAGCCCAAGCGCAGGGCCCTTTGAGCGGCACTTGGTGGTGCGTGGGACATATTTTTGGGGTACTTCCAACACATGAAATCATCTAATCGATATAACGATTATTTTGGGACTGGTTTCGAGTCGATCATACACTGTTTCAATATAGTTCGGGATGTCCGAAGGTTTAGGATCGGGTTTAAAAATTTAGAAAATTTATGGGGCTTTAATGAGAGGTTAATGAGGTAGTTAGTAACCCTATATTACTATTGGGACAGGTTTGGGAGCCCCGGTGATAGTGACAGGCCTGGGAGAGGCTTATGACGTGTGTATCGAGGCACACCTTTGGACGGTCTGTGAGTGGACCTTGATTCCTAAATTAATGCATGTATAAATGTTTTATACTTGTTTTAATACATGTTTTGTGATGCCATGAGTGCAATTGTTAGTGGTAGCTTAGTAGTTACGTATCTGCACGTATTTAGAGGTTTTCGTGTTTATACGGCGCTTATACGTGCTATGTTTTCTATGATGGTTTAAATGAAATGATTTCGGATTTGGAAATATGGAATTGGGCATGAGACCCATTTGATTTACAAACTCTCAGACTTGGAGTCCATTTAATTTGATGAGAAATCGGGCCGAAGGCTCTTTTGAGTTATACGATCGGGCCAAGGGCCCCGTTGGTTTACGAATTTGGGCTTAAGGCCCAGTTGGTTGTAATATCAGGCTTGAGGCCCCGTTGAGTGTGGTATCAGGCTTGAGGCACCATTAATTGTGATATCGGGCTAGAGCCCCAGTTGATTTGAAATCGGGCTCGAGGCCCCGTTATTGTGGTATCGGGCTTGAGTCCCAATTGAGGTTTATGAAATAAGAACTTGGGTTTGAGACCTATTTGTAACAACCCGTCCCGAATATCGGGATTTAATATTATGATTTAGAATGACTAATCTAGGATTAGTTGAGTGGTTTCGGACGAATTGTGCAAAATGACCGTTTTGCCCCTAGGCGTGGGCAAAACGTTGACTTTTAATTCAGACGGTCAAATGGACTTTGACCAATGACCATGATGTAGTTCGGGACGTCACGAGTTCATAGACAAGTGTCACGTTCGATTCCGACGTTCGTGGTAAAAGTTATGACGTACGGAAGTTCAAGGGCATTTTTGTAATTTGGAAGAAATAAAGGAAAATGTTGACTTTTTGATCGGGAGGTCCGATGGCCGAGGAACGAGGACTGTTAGGAAGGTCTCGATGCCCTGAGTCCGTAGACAGGCGGCACGCATCAATCGGAGTCCGAATGACCGAGTTACGGGTCTGGATGCGTGAGGGGCAATTTGGTAATTTTCTGCACAAGGGCAGAATAGTAATTTCACAAGGTATTGTTGAACGGATTACTGTAGCGGCTGTGTTGGGAGAACATGGCCAGTGCACGGGTGAATTGTTTTTGGGGCAATTGATGGCCTAAACTATTATATATGTGTAATGGGATTGTTTAATAATGCTTGTGGGAGACATAGCCGTGTGGGACGGTGAGGACATCCCTTAAACAATGGCTGGTGGGCTTGATCATGGAAGACAAAAACAGAGTGTGGGAATTTTATTTCACAATGTGCAGGGCACTAGTCGGTTTGAGTTGGATTTGAATCTGTCCCTGGGACAATTTGAGAGTGAGAAAGCTGTGAATGGAGTCCTGTGAGGGGTGGAGGATGCCCGGACCCGAAAACTCAAAATTCAAGCCTCATTTTCAAATTTCAATCTGGGCGGCCAATTGATGGAATTGGAGTTGAGTGTGATCCTCCTGGAACCTTCACGAGTCGATCCAGACCGAATGTGGCCATTTTCGAGGCTCCTGGAGTCGTGCACAGGCGCGGCGGATGGCCGGAAATCCAAGCTTGAGTCGTGGTGATTGAGGTAACTTCATGTCCAATTAATCATGTGAATTAGTTCGTATTAATCCTAATAAGCCTACTGGAAAGTTAATTTGACAATGGTTGAGGAATTGTGGAGTTACGGTGATCGACCCGTTTTGGTGATTACGGGTTGATGGCACGATTAAGGGATGGTTGGTGTTGATCATTGACACAGAACTGAAATTTATTGGTTAATGATTGTTTTAGGATAAAAAACGGAAGGAATCGAGCATGAATTGATGGTTATCTGATCGGGTTGAGATCGGGGGTTGCAGACCTGTATTATAGAGAAACGGGCGAGGACGGTGACTGTAGCAGTCACTCTAGCAGGCGCGTGGCTTTCACGCGCAGCCACTCACGGCGGCACGTGACGGCGCATGGGCATGAATCTCGAGGTGAGGTCAACATGACTTTTGTCCTATGCAATGTAACGAACATTTTAGCGTTGGTTTCGTGTCATTTGGACAGGATCCGGGAAAATTACGGGACTTGAATAGGATGTTAATGTAGAGGTTAGTAACCCTCTAATGTGATTTGGACAGGATTTGGAGTCCCGGTGATAGTGGTGTGGCCCGGGAAGGCCTATGGCACGCGTATCTAGGCGCTCAGTTAAACGGTATGTGAGTGGACATTGGTTTTATAAATTTGATGCATGCATAACTGTTTCATGATTGTTATAATTGTGATTATATGATTTATTTTGGATATCGGTGAATTTATATGTTTTCACGCATTTCGAGACGATTTACATGTTTGCACGTAAATCGAGATTTTTCTGGATTTGCACTGATTTCCATAATGGTGGTTCGGATATGATCTTATGAAACAGTTACGGATTTGGTAAAGTAAATTCGGGCCAGGGGCCCAGTTGATTTGAGAAATCGGGCCAGGGGCCCAGTTGACTTATGAAATCGGGCCAGGGGCCCAGTTGATTTATATATGTGATTTCGGGTCGGGGACCCTAAAATGGAATTGAATAAATGATTTCGGATTTGATAATCAACTATTTGGACTTTTGACGGTTTTATGGAAATTCGGGGCAGGGCCCTTGTGATATTTTGGAAATGAATAATAAAATGTGTTCCATAAAACCATCTCGATACGAGGATATACATTGGTCTCCTCCAGGTATCGGGGATACTGGGGAAGTCACGGTGCATTGTCTGTGAGGGGTCATTGTACGGAGCTACCGGACCGTATAGTGACTCAGGAGCAGGATTGCTATGATTAGACGTCAGGGACGTCAGACATCGGGGATGTCAGAGATATGGACCCGGTGAGACCCCGGGCAGCACGCGTTGCTTAATACCGTAAGATATGACGTCGGGGAAGTCAAACGTCTGGGACGCTAGGCATCGGGGATGCTGGAGATGGAAAAATAATAAATGTATATCACTGGATTTATGAAATAACTCTTGGATTGACTTTTGGGATTTGAAACTATGCTTATGGTTTCCGGACCAAGGCCCTAATGGTTATTTCTAAACAAATATGTGATTTTTGGTTTTTGACGCATGCATATGTTTTTACTGAGGGGCATAAATGTCTTTATAAATGTTTTAAACAGACTCGTTTATTTTCGTCCACTCACAGCTTTTGTTTTTAATGCCCTTCAGGTTGATTTCCGGATGCAACTGCAGCAGAGACTGGGACATCGCACGCCTCCTCCATCGATCCTTACGCACTCTGGAAGTCCATTTGGGCAGTGGCAACAGGTTATCCCTTGTCTGACACCTCTTGTCAGACGGGAGCATGATACATTCCATGGTAATCCCAGGGGGGATTGGGATGGGTCGTGTCACTATTGAATTGTGGATTTAGGCTGAGGCCTGTGAAATTGGATTTGAATCGGATTCGAGGAATCTTGTTGAGACACTCGGGTATAAGACCCAGTTGAACAATGATTTAGAAAGAAAGTATTTGAAAATGTATATACCCTCTTAGATTAGCGTATTGGTCTCCTCTAGACGTCGTAGATTCTAGAGAGTCACGATCCACTGACTGGAATGAGTGACTCCAAGAGGGAGCACATTCCAGGAGTGAGAGATATAGTATAGTCTCGGACTTGGTCCGCGGACCGTCCTCCAGACGTCGTAGATCCTGGATTTTGAACGATCCTCCTAGACGTAGTAGATCCTGGGGGTAAACTCGAATTGAGACCCCGAATAATGTGCACTGACACGACCCATCCCAATCCCCCCGGGATTACCATGGAATGTGACGTGCTCCCATCTGACAAGAGGCGTCAGACAAGGGATAACCGATTGCCATTGCCCAAACGGGCTTCCAGAGTGCGTAAGGATCGATGGAGGAGGTGTGCGATGCTCAAGTCTCTGCTGCAGTCGTATCCGGAATCAACCTGAAGGGCATTAAAAACAAAAGCTGTGAGTGGACGAAAATAAACAAGTCTGTTAAAAACATTTATAAGACATTTATGCCCCTCAGTAAAATCATATGCATGCGCCAAAAACCAATGATCACACATTTATTTAGAAATAACCATTAGGGCCTTAGCCCGGAAACCAAAGCATAGTTTCAATTTCCAAAAGTCAATCCAAGAGTTATTTCATAAATCCAGTAATATGAACCATAAGGCATATAATATAAACCATAACCATAATTTTAGTTGATGCACTATACACTCCAATCCGACATCCCTGATGTCTGACGTCCCTGACGTCAATAAGGTCACAATCACAAGGCTACGTGTGCCACTCGGGTCTCAATTTCCAAGTTCAATCCCCGAACCCCATTCGGGTACAGCATCCCCGATCTTAGCGTCATAGACGCTGGACGTACTAGACGTCCGTGACTTGTGAAATCGGGCCAGGGGCCCAGTTGATTTCTACATACGATTGCGGGTCGGGGACCCTAAAATGGAATTGAATAAATGTTTTCTGGTTTACATTTTATATATGTTCACATGCTAGAATCAATAAATGGTTTTGATGATATTTCGGTTATGGCACGTTTCACGGTATTTGGGCATGAGACCCGTTTGATGAAACGTAAAGATCGGTTCGAATTTTATCTATGTATACCTATATGTTTTTCATGTGGATATCAATAAAATGTATTTAGTACTGCACTGTATAAATCCTTCCATATTATATTGTCTCCTCCGGATGAGGTACCCCGGAGAGGTCACGGACGTCTAGTACGTCCAGCGTCTATGACGCTAAGCATCGGGGATGCTGTACCCGAATGGGGTTCGGGGATTGAACTCGGAAATTGAGACCCAAGTGGCACACGTAACCTTGTGATTGTGACCTTATTGACGTCAGGGACGTCAGACATCAGGGATTTCGGATTGGAGTGTATAGTGCAGCAACTAAAATTATGGTTATGGTTTATATTATATGCCTTATGGTTCATATTACTGGATTTATGAAATAACTCTTGGATTGACTTTTGGAAATTGAAACTATGCTTTGGTTTCCCGGCTAAGGCCCTAATGGTTATTTCTAAATAAATGTGTGATCATTGGTTTTTGGCGCATGCATATGATTTTACTGAGGGGCATAAATGTCTTATAAATGTTTTTAACAGACTTGTTTATTTTCGTCCACTCACAGCTTTTGTTTTTAATGCCCTTCAGGTTGATTCCGGATACGACTGCAGCAGAGACTTGAGCATCGCACACCTCCTCCATCGATCCTTACGCACTCTGGAAGCCCGTTTGGGCAATGGCAATCGGTTATCCCTTGTCTGACGCCTCTTGTCAGACGGGAGCACGTCACATCCCCTTGTGGTCCCTGTGGGATCGGGGCGGGTCCTGTCATGCACACTAGTGGTAACGACCCATCCCAAATTAGTGGGATTAATTAAGGATTAATGACGAAATAGTAAGGCTAATCAGAGATTAGACGAGGATTATCGGTCGTTCGGTGCAAAATGACGATTTTTCCCCTGGAATCGGCAAAATGTTAACTTTTCGTTCGAACGATCAATTGGACTTTGACCGATGACCGTGACGTAGTTCGGGACATCACGAGTTCATAAACAAGTGGCACGTTCAATTCCGACGTTCGAGGAGGAAGTTATGACGTTTGGAAGTTTAGGGGCATTTTGGTAATTTTGGTTAAAAGGGGCAAATAGTTGACTTTTTGACCGGGATGTCCGATGGCCGAGGGGCGAGGACTATCACGTAGATAAGGACGATACGAATCCATAGACAGGCGGCACGCTGAAATCGGACTTCGAACGGGAGACTTACAAGAATCCATGACAAGTGTCACTCATCTCATTGGTCCAAACCCCTAAATTGTGGATCTAAGCTAATTAAATATTAATATAATTATTATTTTATAATGAACCCACCTAACACTCAATCCTAGCCCTCAATTTCACTTAATCTCTCAAAACCTCACCCTCCATTTCTCTTTTCTCATCTGATCAAACATCATCACTTCATTCATCTTCATCTTTGTTCATCCTCACAAAAAACCCGAACACCCCCCCCTATATGCACATTTTCTTCATTTTCTTCATTTTCTTCAAACACACAAACACCACCACCATCACCCTAGCTCATCCTCCTCCATGCGTGTGTGTGAACGTGAGGGAATGAGAGGAAGGAACGAGGGGCTGGACGGTGGCAGGCGACGGAGGACATGGCGGGGGAAACCCGAAACCGTAGGTAAATATTCAAAAATCCAAGTTTCGGTTTTGTAGGTTTTTAGCTAATTCTAAGGATTGGGAAATATTTATGGGCACTCTAGGAAGCTAATGGGATTGTTTTCGTGGCTTGGGATGGCCTGGAACAGCCGTGAACGGCGGGGAAGGTCCGGCCGCCATTGATGACGGATGAAGGTACGGTTTTAGGCGTTTTGTTCCGTTTTAATTAGCTAGAAAAGTTAGAAATGAGATTAGGAACATATTAGGATTAAAAGGAGATGAAATGGACCTAAAATGGACCCTGAATCGGTCCGAAAACCAGAGAAAACCGAGGTTGAAGACGGGTGAACAGTGCCATGAACAGTAAACTAGTTCAACTGGAGGTTAGTGATGATGAACAGTGTTTTGGACCTTCTAGGGGCGCGTGAACAATAATTTGGGAAAGCATTCAACATACGAAATCATCTATTCGATGTAACGAAGATTTTGGGACTGGTCTCGCATCAATTGGACATCGTTTCGATAGGTTTCGGGGTGTCGGAAGATTTAGGATAGGTTTAAAAATAGTTAAAAGTTCCAGAAAATTACGGGACTTTAGTGAGGGGTTATTTAGGTAGTTAATAACCCTCTAAATGAATTTAGACAGGTTCAAGAATTCCGGAGGCGACGTTTGACCCGGGAGACGATTATGGCACGCGTATCGAGGCGCGGCTTCGGACGGTCTGTGAGTGGACCCTTCTCTCGAAATTGATGCATGCATAAATGTTTTATAATTGTTTTAATATATGTTTTGTGATTCCATGAGTGCATTTGTTTGTGGTAGGCTAGGATTTACGTATTTGCACGTATTTCGAGATTTACGGTTTAATACGATGCATATACGTCCTAGGTTTTCAACGAGGGTTTAATAAATGGATTTCGGATTTAGAAATATGAAACCGGGCACGAGACCCATTTGATTTACAACTCTCGGACTTGGAGTCCATTTGATTTGACGAGGAATCGGACCTAGGGTCCATTTGAGCTATACGATCAGACCAAGGGTCCAGTTGGTTTACGATTCGGGTTTGAGGCCCAGTTAGTAGTACTATCGGGCTTGATGCCCCGTTGATTTATGATATCGGACCTGAGACCCATTTAGTTGAGATTTCGGGCTTAAGGCCCCGTTGGTTGTGAAATCGGACGTGACGTCCTATTGGTTTATGGTTTCGGGCCTAGGGCCCAGTTGAATGTAACATCGGGCTTGAGTCCCAGTTCAGTTTATGAAATGAGTATGCGGGCATGAGACCCTAATGAACTGAGGATTTAGGCCGAGGCCTGTGAAAGTGATTGGAATCGGATTCGAGGAATCCTGTTGAAATGAACCGGGTATGAGTCCCAGTTGAGAAATGAGTTTTGAGAAAGAAAGTATTTGATAAAGAAAGAAAGAGATTTGAAATGAATGAACCCTCCATATTGATTATATGGTCTCCTCCAGCGTCGACCTAGAGAGTCACGATCCACAGACCAGAATGGGTATCCCCATAGGGATCCCGTTCCAGGAGTGGTGGTTACTATATATGATCTGGCCCCAGACCAGATTCCGGAGAGATGTGTGGACTAGATCCAAAGAGAGAGAGCTCGGACTAGATCCAGAGATTGAGCCTCCTAGATGGAGATTCCTGAGAGAAGACTCGGAGTGAGACCCCGAGTAGTGTGCACACTAGGTTATAGATTCGATATCGTGACTATATCGGGGATGTGTTCCCTAGGAGTTGTGTGCCCCGAGTTGGCATCTTCTCGGAAGTGCCGCGGATGGGTTATACGTATGTTGATACGTATGAGGTTTTATGGAAAAGTGATTTGAGGGCGGAGACCCTGACAGGACCCATCCCAATCCCCCCGGGATTAACGTGGGATGACCCTGCTCCCGTCTGACACGGAGTGTCAGACAAGGGATATTTCCGACCTTTGCCCTCCTGGGCTATCAGAGTACGCCAGGATCCGGAGGATGTATGTGATATCTCGGTCTCTGCTACAGTCCACATCCGATGTCAACCTGAAGGGTATTAAAAACAGAAAGACTGTGAGTGGACAAAAATAAAGAGTTTATAAAACCATATTTCATAAAGACCTTTATACCCTTCACTAAAAAGCATGCATGCATAGTAAAACCATTTATCATTATAAACACAATTTCCCAAAACCAATTGAAATCATGTTTATCCATTATATTCATATCCAGAACCTGTCACGGTAAAATAAAGCTACACATGTGCTAACCGGGGTCTCAAACCCAAGTCTATCCAGGGTCCACCCAGGTCAAAGTCCGTAGATCTATGACCCTCCCTGGAGGTAACGAACCATGCCCATCCTGAGAGTAAGGAACCCAACCGGGGGGCGACTCCACTCAGTCAGTGCTCCGTGACTACTCCGGGGTCCACCCAGGCCAACGACCCTCCCCGGAGGAGGCAATCATATATAAAGGATGGAATATGAAAAACCTTTTGAAATCATTCTTTAAACCTTTCAAGGATTCATGCCCGGCCCCTCATAAGCCGTCATGAACCATAAAACCTTTCATGGGTTCATGCCGGTTCCCATAAACCGTCATGACCCGTAAATCCATTTCAAGGGTTCATGTCGGTTCCCATAAACCGTCATGACCCGTAAAAACCATTTGTAACACATAACTGGGCGCTAGGCCCGAATCCACATAGAAACTGGACCTCTGGTCCGAATCGTAATCCAATTGGGCCTCCGGCCCGATGCCTCGTTAAATCAACTGGACCTCAAGTCCGAGAGTTTGTAATTCAAATGGGTCTCATACCCGAGTTTACCTTTTCAAATCAAAACCATTTCATTAAACTATTTCCAAAACCATAAGAATGGAAAATTAGAGTAAAACCGAAAAACCTCGATTTACGTGCAATCACGTAAATCACCTCGAAATACGTGAAACCATATAAATCACAAGCACCCAAGTCAACATCATAAAATCATATTCGTAATCCATATAAAACATTTATGCATGCATCACAGTTTAGAAATCAAAGTCCACTCACAGACCGTCCGAAGCCGCGCCTCGATACGCGTGCCATAACCGTCTCCCGGGTCAATCGTCACCTCCGGGATTCCCGAACCTGTCCAAATTAACTTAGAGGGTTACTAATAGCCTTATTAATCTCTCATTGAACTCCCATAATTTTCCCGATTTTCTAACTATTTTTAAAATCGATCCTAAACCTTCCGATGCCCTGAAACATATCGAGACAGTGTCCGATCGACTCGAAACCAGTCCTAAAATATTCGTTACATCGAATATAAGATTTCACATGTTGGAACTTTCCCCAAAATCTCCCCCACGCGCCGCCTGAAGTGGCTGCGCGTGGACTTCACGCGCTAGTGAACAGTTTTCTTCCTCAGCGATCGAACTGGCCGGTTCACTGGTTGACCGGTCCAGTTAGACCGGTGTGACCGGTTCACGACTCCTTCTCTCTCATTTTGGTCCGATTTCCTTCCTAATCAATCCCTAAATTCCTATTTTGATCCTAGGAACATGTTTGGATGGTCAAAACAAGGAAAAACACCACGAATTCGAGGTTTAATTCTTGAACCTCACGGCCCAAAGTTTCCCGGCCGCCCTCACGGCCTCCTCCGCCGTGAACCACCCTCCAAACCATCCTAAAATCATCCTAGAAACTCCCTAATCATCTTTCAATCACCCATAACAAACCATAATGTCCAATTCAAAAATAATGGAAAATGGGCATTAGGAGGGTAATCGGATTACCTGGGCCTTCACGGCCGTGTACGGCGGTCCAGGTGCTTCCAGCCATCGTCCTTAGCTTCCTCAGCCTCTCCCTCACTCTCTGATCTCACTCAAGATCATATGGAAAGGATTGGATGGGTTTGGGTTCAAACTAAGATCGGGTAAAATGGTTTGAAATGGAAAGAAATGATCGATGAAGGGATGGTATGCATGTATGTGTGAGATTGGCTAGTGGATGGGTGACACTTGTCACTCATCCATTGGCTATCTAAAAAGCTAGGCCCACTAGAGAAAAAACTGCACTTTTTGCCTCGTAAAACGTGTCGTCGTGAATAGTAACCTGGAACTTCCGTGAACCGTAACTTCGTCGTCGAACGTCCGAATTCGACGTGCCGCCTGTCTACGGATTCGTATCGTCCTTAACTACGTAACGATCTTCGGCCCTAGGCCATCGGACCTCTTGTTTAAAAAGTCAACATTTGCCCCTTTTTAACCAAATTTACCAAAATGCCCCTAAACTTCCGAACGTCATAACTTCTTCCTCGAATGTCGGAATTGAACGTGCCACCTTTCTATGAACTCGTGATGTCACAAGCTACGTCACGGTCCTCGGTCAAAGTCCATTTGACCGCCCGATTGAAAAGTCAACATTTTTCCACGACTAGGGGCAAAACGGTCATTTCGCATCGTTCGTCCGATTTCGCCAACTAATCACCGATTAGCCTCACTAATCGTGATTAATCACTAATCTAATCTAGGAATTTGGGATGGGTCGTTACAGACCCTGTGTTTTATGTTTTGGAAAGTTATTTGAGGGAAAAGACCCCGTATTCGATGTTTTAGAAAGTGATTTTGGGCTGAGACCCACGTGATGTGAATTGGGTTGAGTTCCCACATGTAATTGTTTATGGTTTTTGAGTTGTGATTTCGGGTCGGAGACCCAATTGAATTTATGGGTCATGACGGTTTATGGGGCCGGGCATGAACCCTTGAATGATTTTAAGGTGTTTGATAAATGGTTTTATGAACGTTCTGCTAAACGGTTTTTGAATGCATGCATATGCTTTTATGAAGGGCATAAATGTCTTTATGCGAAAATGTTTTAAATAAAATATTATTTTTGTCCACTCACAGTTTTCGTGTTTTAATGCCCTTCAGCTTGATCGCGGATGCGGACTGTAGCAGAGACGAGACATCACTCCCCTCCTCCTACGATCCTGACGCACTCTGATAGCCCCGGCGAGGGCTAGAGATGAAATTTTCCCTGGTCTGACACTCCGTGTCAGACGGGATCAGGCGGGTCCCACGTTAATCCCGGGGGATTTGGGACCGGTCCTGACAAAGTGGTATCAAAGCAAAGTATGCGCGCGGATCGAGGATGTGATGTCTCTCCAATCATAACAGCCCATCATCAACCTGATAGTTAGGGTATTAGTACGAGACTTCGGTCGAGTCGAACTTAGTTCGTGTATGTTTGAGACGTGATGCGATCGTGTGAGGTCGATCGTTCTCCGTGAGAATCCGACGGCTTAGAGCCGTACAGTTACTTGAATGAGATCCAGTGGATCAGTAGACACAGTAGGACGACCTGAGAGTCGGAATCGCTGAGGCGTCATGACGGACATAGAACGGAGCTTAGTGAAATCCGTGGAAGTCGGACGTTGGGATCGTCAACGATGGAACCACAAGAATCGAGATGGTACTGCTCGGAGCAGTCAGACGCGCTAGAACCTTAGTTGAGACTGGTTGGAATAGGACCGTCGATCCTATTTGGCATGAGAGGCCACGTTTAGAAGTGTCGAAACCCTCCTGGATGTCGACTGGCAAGAGATGCCCGGATTAGTGGTGGAGTGCCGCGATAGGATACGATTACGACGTCTAGCCGTTGTGCAGCGTTAGGCACCGAGTATGGCCAAGTTCTTGTGGAGGCCAGCGGCTAAGAGTCGTCGAGTTACGAGACGACGACATCCTTAGGTTGTGGTTACCGGTTATTGGGATACCAGTATCGGAGTACGATGATCCTTCGGAGTCGAGACGAGGGATCACTCGAGATGGACGTGCTGCAGCGAGCAGCTGGGTTGTGGTAACCCTAGTTAGCGGTTAATTGGACGAGTGACCTGGAGATCGGTACTTGATAATTGGATTCCGAGGCAGACCGATTGGTGGAGGTTGTGTGTTGAGCAGTTGGTGCCGGCAGTGAGTTAACCGCGTAGTTTTGGAGTCTCGATAGCAGAGTGCTTCTAAGATCGGTCTGCACGAGGTTGTGGCAGACACCGCTATCGATGGATGTAGTCTTGTCTTATCGAGTGGATAGGCTCAGGTTGCCGTGACGATTGTGACGATGGGATTCGTCAATCGTGACGGGGATGCGAGGGTGCGTGAGTGACGTACAGTACGAGCATTGGTTTGGGGATTTGGCTTGGTCACGACCGAGTGCGAGTACGAAAGAAGAGGAGTTTTGGAGTTAAGTAGTGTACCACGCTACCTTGTGAGGTAACAGAGAGAAGTGGTGATTGTTTGACAGGAGCAAGGTCTTAGGATTGATTTGATTTGCACTCCGTTGGCGGTGGCGCGATGACCTTAACGAAACGACACGACGAGCTACGAACTGAGGATAGCTCAGTCGTGATGTGCTCATGGTAAGGTTCTACCATTATGCGATGAGAAGGATTCGTCGGATGATATAGATTTGTCTTGGAAATTGGTGATGGTTGGTTGGCTACGGTTGACCATACCTCCGGAATGTCGTGTACGCTAGTTTGAGGAGAAATTGATAGTAAGAAATGGAATGGGTCACTACAATAGTTATCGACAGTTGTCGTTGAGTAGAAAGAATGGACAAGTAAGGACTGTAGTGAGGATTAGTGACTGGAGGATTGGGTAGTACACAAAGAGCTGTCTGCAGATCACAGCAAGAGCCTGTTGTGACTCTGTAGTCTGGTGACACATCGGATTAGGATGAATTGACATCCTTTTGGATGTACATAAACGGTATTAAACGAATAGGCAAGTTGGATTGTTTGCAGACATATGGATGATGTCCGAGTTAGTTGTTGTGACCGAGTTGGTAGTCGTGCCCTAGCGTAGTAGTCGTACGAGTTTGTTGGGCACTGAGAGATTTTTGAGTGGCTCGGTGCGGGATTTACGCTTTACCTGGAGAGGTGACAGGTGTCCTAGATCGTTGAGAACTGACGGTACAGATGTTAGGTGCTGAATTTGGATCCCATAAGGATTGGGATGTGCGAATTAGGTTACCGATGTGAACGGACATCGAATGCTGTGTGCTTGAGCAGAGTTGACAGAGAGGGTTCAGATAGTTGGTGAGCCGAGAGCTCAGGGCCGTGTGGGCCGGTGAAACCCTAGTGCCTGTTTGTGTTTTCTGCCAAGACAAGTGTTCGATTGGAGTTCCGTATATACCCAGTTGGGTGAGACGTCGATTGTGGATCGACAAGATGAGTAGTACGATGGTTGGGGACTCTAGTTAGCAGCAGAGATCGCTGAGTGATGTGAGATAGGATACATTACGAGGACTCGAGAGAGAGTCGAGATCAGAGTGTGCAGCGGGAGCACTGTGGAGCCGAGAGTACTGGTAGACTTAGTGACCATGCGTACCTACGAGTACGGCATAGCGATGGACGTGTATTTGTACACGAGAGTGGCCGTGTGCAGAGACACGATTGAATTTCCACAGTTGGTTGTGGAAATCGGCTCAATTTGAATTTCGAGGACGAAATTCTTTAAGGAGGGAAGATTGTAACGACCTATCCCAAATTAGCATGATTAATTAAGGATTAATGACGGATTAGCAAGGCTAATCGGAGATTAGACGAGGATTATCGGATGTTCGATGCAAAATGACGATTTTTCCCTTAGAATGGGCAAAACGTTGACTTTTCTTTCAAATGGTCAATTGGACTTTGACCGATGACCGTGACGTAGTTCGGGACGTCACGAGTTCATAGACAGGTGGCATGTTCAATTCCGACGTTTGAGGAGGAAGTTATGACGTTCGGAAGTTTAGGGGCATTTTGGTAATTTTGGTTAAAAGGGGCAAATAGTTGACTTTTTGACCGGGATGTACGATGGCAGAGGGCCGAGGACTATTACGTAGATAAGGACGATACAAATCCATAGACAGGCGGCACGCTGAAATCGGACTTCGAACGGGAGAGTTATAGGTCACGGAAGTTCGATTTGACTATGCACGTACTTCGAGGAGATGATGATTTGGAAAATTCTGATTGGTCAGATATTTTAGGTGGGTCCCATGGATGAGTGACAAGTGTCCCATTGGTCCAAACCCCTAAATTGTGGATCTAAGCTAATTAAATATTAATATAATTATTATTTTATAATTGACCCACCTAACACTCAATCCTAGTCCTCCATTTCACTTAATCTCTCAAATCCTCACCCTCCATTTCTCTTCTCTCATCTGATCAAACATCATCACTTCATTCATCTTCATCTTTGTTCATCCTCATAAAAAACCCGAACACCCCCCCCCCCCCCCCCTATATGCACATTTTCTTCATTTTCTTCAAACACACAAACACCACCACCATCACCCTAGCTCATCCTCCTCCATGCTTGTGTGTGAACGTGAAGGAATGAGAGGAAGGAACGAGGGGCTGGACGGTGGCAGGCGACGGAGGACATGGCGGGGGAAACCCGAAACCGTAGGTAAATATTCAAAAATCCAAGTTTCGGTTTTGTAGGTTTTTAGATAATTCTAAGGATTGGGAAATATTTCTGGGCACTCTAGGAAGCTAATGGGATTGTTTTCGTGGCTTGGGATGGCCTGGAACAGCCGTGAACGGCGGGGGAAGGTCCGGCCGCCATTGATGACGGATGAAGGTACGGTTTTGGACGTTTTGTTCCGTTTTAATTAGCTAGAAAGGTTAGAAATGAGATTAGGAACATATTAGGATTAAAAGGAGATGAAATGGACCTAAAATGGACCCTGAATCGGTCTGAAAACCAGATAAAACCGAGGTTGAAGACAGGTGAACAGTGTCATGAACAGTAAACTGGTTCAACTGGAGGTTAGTAACGATGAACATTATTTTGGATCTTCTAGGGTGCGTGAACAATAATTTGGGAAAGTGTTCAACATACGAAATCATCTATTCGATGTAACGAAGATTTTGGGACTGGTCTCGCATCAATTGGACATCGTTTCGATAGGTTTCGGGGTGTCGGAAGGTTTAGGATAGGTTTAAAAATAGTTAAAAGTTTAGGAAAATTACGGGACTTTAGTGAGGGGTTATTTAGGTAGTTAGTAACCCTCTAAATGAATTTGGACAGGTTCAGAAATCTCGGAGGCGACGTTTGACCCGGGAGACGATTATGGCACGCGTATCGAGGTGCGGATTTGGACGGTCTGTGAGTGGACCCTTCTCTCGAAATTGATGCATGCATAAATGTTTTATAATTGTTTTAATAGATGTTTTGTGATGCCATGAGTGCATTTGTTTGTGGTAGCCTAGGATTTACGTATTTGCACGTATTTCGAGATTTACGGTTTAATACGATGCATATACGTTCTAGGTTTTCAACGAGGGTTTAATAAATGGATTTCGGATTTAGAAATATGAAACCGGGCACGAGACCCATTTGATTTACAACTCTCGGACTTGGAGTCCATTTGATTTGACGAGGAATCGGACCTAGGGTCCATTTGAGCTATACGATCGGACCAAGGGTCCAGTTGGTTTACGATTCGGGTTTGAGGCCCAGTTAGTAGTACTATCGGGCTTGATGCCCCGTTGATTTATGATATCGGACCTGAGACCCATTTAGTTGAGATTTCGTGCTTAAGGCCCCGTTGGTTGTGAAATCGGACGTGACGTCCTATTAGTTTATGGTTTCGGGCCTAGGGCCCAGTTGAATGTAACATCGGGCTTGAGTCCCAGTTCAGTTTATGAAATGAGTATGCGGGCATGAGACCCTATTGAACTGAGGATTTAGGCCGAGGCCTGTGAAAGTGATTGGAATCGGATTCGAGGAATCCTGTTGAAATGAACCGGGTATGAGTCCCAGTTGAGAAATGAGTTTTGAGAAAGAAAGTATTTGATAAAGAAAGAAAGAGATTTGAAATGAATGAACCCTCCATATTGATTATATGGTCTCCTCCAGCGTCGACCTACACGATCCACAGACCAGAATGGGTATCCCCATAGGGATCCCTTTCCAGGAGTGGTGGTTACTATATATGATCTGGTCCCGGACCAGATTCCGGAGAGATGTGTGGACTAGATCCAGAGAGAGAGAGCTCGGACTAGATCCAGAGATTGAGCCTCCTAGATGGAGATTCCTGAGAGAAGACTCGGAGTGAGACCCCGAGTAGTGTGCACACTAGGTTATAGATTCGATATCGTGACTATATCGGGGATGTGTTCCCTAGGGGCTGTGTGCCCCGAGTTGGCATCTTCTCGGAAGTGCCGCGGATGGGTTATACATATGTTGATACGTATGAGGTTTTATGGAAAAGTGATTTGAGGGCGGAGACCTTGTGTTTTATGTTTTTGAAAGTGATTTGAGGGCAAAGACCCCGTATTCGATGTTTTAGAAAGTGATTTTAGGCTGAGACCCACGTGATGTGAATTGGGAGTTCCCACATGTAATTGTTTATGGTTTTTGAGTTGTGATTTCGGGTCGGGGACCCAATTGAATTTATGGGTCATGTCGGTTTATGGGGCCGGGTATGAACCCTTGAATGGTTTTAAGGTGTTTGATAAATGGTTTTATGAACGTTTTGATAAACGGTTTTTGAATGCATGCATATGCTTTTATGAAGGACATAAATGTCTTTATGCGAAAATGTTTTAAATAAAATATTATTTTTGTCCACTCACAGTTTTCGTGTTTTAATGCCCTTCAGGTTGATCGCGGATGCTGTAGCAGAGACGAGACATCACTCCCCTCCTCCTACGATCCTGATGCACTCTGATAGCCCCGGCGAGGGCTAGAGATGGAATTTTTCCTGATCTGACACTCCGTGTCAGACGAGATCAGGCGGGTCCCACGTTAATCCAGGGGGATTTGGGACCGGTCCTGATACTAGTATAGATAAATGGTGACGACTATTGATTGGGCATATGAGATGGCGAGGATGGGTTATATATATATATATATATATATATATATATATCGATGTTTCACGGAAGCTAGTTTTGGGGCTGAGACACACGTGTATTGATTTGGGCTGAGTCCCTATGGATTGGTTTTGTGCTGAGTTCCCATGTACTTAATTTACGGTTTTGGGCCAAGGCCCTAATGGTTTTGTGAATGTTTTGATAAATGGTTTTCGAATACATGTATGCTTTCCAGTGAAGGGCATAAACGTTTTTTTATGAAATGTGTTTTATTAAACTATTTATTTTTTTCCACTTACGGCTTTTGATGTTTTGAATGCCCTTTAGGTTGATCGCGGATGTGAGCTGTAGTAGAGACCGAGACATCACATTCCTCCTTCGGATCCTGGCGCACTCTAGAAGCCCCGATTGGGCTGAAGCGGGAATTTTCCCTGGTTTGACACTTCGTGTCGTACGGGATCAGACACGTCCCTTGTTAAAAGAATATCTCATAAGAAAATTACTCAAAATACCCTTTTTTGGAAAATTACTAAAATGCCCCTACATAACTTAACCAAGAACGAATCTAACCGAACTCTGTTTCCAGCATGCCGTCTGCCGATGTACTCGGGAGTCCGAGACTTTTCTAATGGAGTTTTCAAAATTGCAAAACACCGTCCCAGTCAAAAAGTCAACATTTTGACCTTAGTCAAAATCAACCCTTCGACTTTGAACAAAAAGTCAACTTTTGACTTTAAGGGATAAAATGGTCAATTTCATCTGACTTTTTCGATTTTGCGTTTCCTCGAAATTTGGGTCTTTACACCTAACCACCGAACATTTTTCTGACTGTTCAAATGTTACCTGATGAATATTGAGCTATTACTAGACGAATCCTATCCTTTCGGTGGATTGTCACTGAACATTTTTCTAACAGTTCAAATATTACCTGGCGAATATTCAGATGTAACCAAAAAAATATTATACTACTCAACATGAATGTTGCCCGATGAGTGTGATATTTTTGTTGGGCTTAATGCGTTGACTCTATGTTATCAGACGAATTTCCGCCAACGATCATTGTTTTGGGTAAAACTTATGTTATCCGAAGATCGTCGTCAATTAGTCGTTAAAATCTCTGGCCCAACAGCGACGGCTTGACGAAGGGCTGCCCGACGGTGGCTCGACGACGGGCTACCCGACGTTGAGTTTGTGTTTACTTGAAAATTTACACTTGTTGCCCGACGAATCTTTTTCTCCGGGTTAGGACTTGTTTCTTGTAGTGACCCAAGCTATATTCACAACAATTCGATCTTCCCAATCATTATCTAAAAGTTGTGAAACATCAAAATTTCTATTTTCCAAATACATAAAAGAATCAAACTTTTCACAACCTTATACGAAAAAGTTCGAGTCAATTAACGACCCATAAACGATAAAAAAATGGATATTCGTTTTCTTTTCTTCGAATTTTTTGATAATCCACGAAAATCTAGAGTTTGTGAATACAAATGATGATAAGTTTTGAGAAAGAAGAAGAGATGATGAAGTGGATGAAGGAGAGAGTTGAGAGAAATACCCATTTTGATGATTTTGAATAAATTTTTTGTTAGATTCGTTCAAAAGTTAGCAAATGGTCGTTTATTTGTTGATTTCATTATTAGATGCTCGTTTGTTAATTTACTGATGATTTCATTAACTACCCAAAAATATTATAGGTTAATTTATATATGATAAACAAATCAATCGTATTAGTAACCATTTAAAACATCATGCTAAATCGTCTATGTAGCTAATTCATATAAATGTATATATGTATTGATTACTAAAAAAATCTCTAATTTGATTGATTATTCAAATATATGATCTTAAAATAATTATATTGAAAAATTGAAAGACTCCAGCGAGTAGTTCCCTACAATGGAAAGCAAAGTATTATCTATTGAAAATTAGCCCCAAATACCACAACAAATTTCATGACTAACATCAGCAATAAATGGTAGTTGGTGAAATAATATGGCCCAAAAGAAAAACCAAAAAAAAAGAGGAGCATGAGTAAGTTAATGAAATCATCTTGGAGAAGTAGTATAATAAGAAGATTGATCGGCTTGAGGATCAGCACGCTGAGCGAGATGTTTACTGACCCCCGTTTGAGGACTAGTTGTTGTTGAAGTCGTGATGATGTCACTGGAAGACATTTGGGTGTTTGGAGGAGTAAAAGTGGTGACATTTTCTGGGAAGTTGAGTTTGGCCTTGTTGCCTCTGAATCGGAGGGCGGCTTCGTCGTAGGCTTGAGCGGCGGCCTCCGCTGTTTCAAAAGTGCCGAGCCATACTCTTGCAGCCTTGAAGGGGTCTCTGATTTCAGCTGCCCATTTGCCCCATGGCCTCTGTCTTACTCCTCTGTATTTTCTCCTTATTGGCTCTGATGCTATTTGGGTTGTAGTACTGTATACATATGCCCTAGTCCTACTACTAGTTGTGGTACTTGGAGTTGGAGGGAATATTACTGCACTTTCTTTAGTACCACTACCTGCTGCTCTGTTGCATAACCCTTCTGTATGGAAACACATATGGTGAAGTAAATGTCAACAAGTTAATCAATAAAAATGATCCACTTTGTTGGAAAGTATGTATGGTTTATTAACCGGACCTAGTTGGTTTCGTCGAGTTAAGTGACGTGTAAAGTAAAATTCAAGTGATTTATAAAGTAGAATTCTGATTCTGCATAAATTAATTCTAAATCTGTATAAAATATGAAATTAGGTATTATTATTTCATATTTTATTATCACTTGTCTTAAAATGTAACTTAATTTCTCCATGTCTTAGTCAATACAAATATGAAACATCGGTTTTTCGTTTGTTTTTTATTTTTTATTTTTTATTTTTATTTTTTGGACATTCTTAACATCATCTTTTCAAAATAAAATAGGTTCACTAAATATAAAAATAAAAAAAAATTAAAATTAAGAAATGAATTACCTCCAGAACCAGAGGCTGAAGGGTTCCCCTGCTGTGGAAATTCACGAAAAGATGTACAAAGCCTTGTGACGGAGTCAGAGCCACCAACTTCCTCTTCTCTTGCCCTCTTATTACTTTCAACACATGCCACCCTCGAATCAATATTCCCGGAATCTGAAGTTCCGCCGCCGATGCTTGATGAAATGATTAACTCCCCAGCAGCTGCCGGACAAGTACAAGACACCTCATTATCACCGTTCCCAGCGACCACATGCGTCAAGGCCGAAACCATGGCCGACATTTCTTTCTCCCTATCCAACTGCAGCAGCATTGAAGATGCCACCGATGTTAAAATCCCACCACCACCACCGACACGAGGGTGCCGTTGTTGCTGCTGCTGTTGTTGGCGTTGTGAGAAAAACAGGGGTTCATGGAGCCATTCTTCTTGTGTGTGCCTTGCCGCACTCTGGCCTTTCCCTATTGAATCCGCCACCTTTAGTACACACATAAATGATATGAATATAAAAATGCACACCCAATTATTTTATGTGAGAAATGTTCTCCCGTCAAGTTTAGGTTTGAACCGGTATCTAAATAGCTGGAGGCGTCCATATATATATATATAATATGCGCCGGCATGAAGAGGTCGGCTAATTGGACTCTGCTGCACCGGATTCGGGCTGAAGGAATCCATTTAATACTATTAACTATTTGTTTTAGATATTTCGGCCGAATACAAGAAAGTATTTGAGTGTTATATTGGAATTCGAATTAGAATTACTATTATATTGGATGGATAGGAAGGAATTTCTTGAGTCAAAACAAGTAGTATGAATCCAAAAAAGAAAAACGCATAAACTAATGCAGTCAAAACAAGAATTACTACTACTGGCTACTGCAGGTACAAAATGCTATTTGCGCCTTTTTTATTCACTGTCTTACAATATCCAAACATAGTAACAAAGTAATAATTAATTTGTGCAATAACCACTTCATTTTAATTTCTACTTTTAATGTCTCCAGATATTAAAAAAAAATTAACATGTCGTTCGTGGAAAACCAAATAGAGGATTTTGGAGTTTTTAATTAGTCGGCGTAGAGATGCAGAAAGAAAAAGAGCCGCCGACATGAAGATCAAAAAGAGCCGCCGACAAGAAGATCAAAAAGAGCCGCCGACAAGAAGATCAAAAAGAGCCACCGGTGGGTACGTAAGTAGCAACTAGCACCTATCACCGTCGTTCTATTTGCATAATTTTAAGCCCTTTCATGATACAATATTTGGTGATATTTAAATTATACTATTTAATTTTAATTAATTTAATATTTTAAAATTTAAAATTGATAGCAGACTGTATTGTACCGATTAAATTCGGTATGATTTCGGTAGAATTTCGATTTTGAGCCTAAATTTTATGGATTTAGAATTAGGTGAATGCTAATGAGTAATTATCGTTTCTAATGTAACAAATACTCGATTAGCAAGTTTCTTTTTTTGGTTCCAGTATTAATGAGGAATTATGATGCCAACTCTTTAAGTTACTACTAATGTTGTTAGTATTTAGGTTGAGAAAAATGGTTTCTAATGTAGTCCAAAAAACTATTTTCAAGTATAATAGATAAGATAATTTTAATTAGATAAATTTATTATCATTAGGTCACACAGAACAATAGTTTTTAGTATATGATTGCTAGTCAACCAATAGGAAAATAGTTTTAGTTATTTTAAAAAATAGAAATGCTAATTCAATTCGGTATCGGTACGGTATGGTTTTTCAGAATCTCGAAATCAAAATCGTACCAACTGAAATCGGTATCGTACCGATCATCACATCGATTTTACTATTCGGTATTTTTTTGGTTTAATTCAATCTGAAACAGTATAGTTCGATTTTTCGGTTCTATATATCCACCCCTCTGTAATTCCATTAATTATTTTTTAAGCAACTAACTAGTGCCTAGTGGAAGTAAAATCCAAAGGAGAGAGAGAGAGAGAGAGAGAGAGAGAGAGAGAGAGAGAGAGAGAGAGAGAGAGAGAGAGAGAGAGAGAGAGAGAGAAAGAGAGAGAGAGAGAGAGAGAGATTTTCGAAAGCTTGACAAGTTTGAAAGTCCAGTAAATAACTAAGTTAGCCCCTTCGAACCAAAAAAAAAACTAAGTTAGCCCCATGTCATTTTCAACTTCTGGTTATACCCTCACAACCAAATTTTGTATTCAGTTATAAATTAATTGGTTTGATTCAGCATTTTCACCTCACAAAAAGTAAAATTTAATTTGTATTCAAACACAAAATAATTAAGCCACAAAACACTACGGCTTTCTAAACTTTTTGCATTATATATACGCTGGGGTTATATTAATATAATTCTACTTGTCAAATGACATTTTTACTTGGCGAGCACATGAGCATGACGGTGTTGCCCAACTCCAAATATGAAAATGTCCAATATGTACAGATAGAAGTCAACTTTGACTTGCTTCAAAGTCAAAGGTCAAAGCAAGATTTGTTTTGGTGGGCGGGCCTATCGTATGGGAGAACTAAACAAAATGGGAAGAGGTATACGACTTTACCCCTAACAATGAATGAAGGGGTCCACCCTCCCTTTCGCATTTTGAATGCACGCATACCAATGATGAGATCCATCCAAAGGCTATGCGCCTACACTACTTTCCTACTTGACATGAGTGCCCGACTCCACCATCTAATGTTCAAATGTGAAACCACAGGCTTTGACGGGCTTCCATGGAATGGAACAGTTACGAGAATGACCATCCAAGTGGAGGGGATGGAGGAATGGGACCAAATTAGTAGTCATACTATTGAATGATAAAGACTACTGGCCTGGAGTAACTTTAATACGTGAATTATGGAATTATAAACTCTAATTATGGTATTATAAATTACCCAAAAATTATAGAGTTTTCATTAATCTTTGAGCCTAGTTAGGGGTCTATAGTGAAAAATTGGGAAGAAAATAAAAAGTTGATATTTTATATGCACAATTATATAAAAAAAAAATTAAAAAAAATTAGTACAGCCCTTTTGAAGTTTTTAGAGTAACGTAAAACTAATCATTTTGGTTCTCCATGTTTTGTGAGCATAAAACTCACATATTTCTCATATAATATTCCCTGAATTCAAAAGTGAATTTATTACAAATTGAACACGTGTAAAATTTCTAATAATGTTTAATATTATATTGTACTTCGAAAATTGTTTAAAAGAACTATAATCTACATAACATGACATTGGAATTTTTTTTATGAAAAATAAACTTGAAAAATATTAGTGCACCTTTTTAAATTTTTTGGCTCTGTCATTAGCTATCACGCAATCTATAATTTCTACAATATCCAAAATAATTCTTGTAATGATATTGACTCGTATTAACGTTCATACATTAAATAATATATTTATCTATTAAATATATTATTTAATCAGAAAATAGTCCAATAGTAAATAATAATTTTTTTGAGAATGATTTATTATTAAAATTCAATTAATAAATAATTATCTTTTAAAAAGAATTATCTATTAGTTATAAAACATATCAACTAATCAGAATGTCTGAGAACTCATCAACCTTCACTATAAATAGAGGCTCTCACATCATTTCTAAAGGTAATTCTTAATTTTGCTACAAGCATTCATGGTTGGAACCTCTACTCCGGTCTTCAACCTTAATCTTATTTATTTTGTTTACTATGTATAAGATCGAGAAAGAATTCTACAAGACTGGAGGATTTCTGCATCAACAACTAGTACTTTCATTAAGAGTCGATTTAAGATACACTCGAAGCAGTTTTTTTTTTTTTAATCATCCTCTTCTTATCGTTCTTCCTTGGAAAGAACACAAAGAACAAATCGATCTGATAGAAACACAGCCTCAACAACTGTTGTCAAGTGGTAAGGCATCAAATTTTGGTACTAAAGACGATGGAAGCACATTAGCCGAGATGCTAGAGGAAAGGCCAAGCCGCCACCTCTATGAGCCGCATACCCCACCAACAAATGCCCCCATGCAAGCTACTAGACCTAACGTTCAAGACACAACGTAATGATGTCGTCACACACACTGATGAATTCGGTGCCTTCAATGTGTAGAGGTTTGACACTAGACTGTGTTACTGACAGGACCCATCCTAATCCCCTCGGGATTAGTGCGGGATGACCCTGCTCCCGTCTGATAGGAAGTGTCAGACAAGGGATGATTACGACATTTGCCCTCTCGGGCTATCAGAGTACGCCAGGATCCGGGGGAGGTATGTGATATCTCGGTCTCTGCTACAGTCCACATCCGATGTCAACCTGAAGGTCAGTCAAAACATTAAAAGTTGTGAGTGGACAAAACAAGAGTTTATAAAAACATTTTAACGAGAAGACATTTGTACCCTTCACTAAAAAGCATGCATGCATTCGAAAACCATTTATCCAGAAAAACCATAATGAAATCAAGTACACGGGCCACTGCCCAAATCCATAAGGGACTCAGCCCAAATCAGAAGAAACTAATCAAACGGGCCACTGCCCAAAACCTGTGTAAACACACATCATATATCATATCATATAGGATACCTCATATATACATATAATTCACACAACCAATCCTGTCACGGTTTCCAAAGCTACGCGCGTGCTACCCAGGTCTTAATCCGAGTCTTCTCAAAGTCAAGATCAATGTCCGCAGACCACTGACCCTACCCGAGGTAATAGTAATCATAGCCTTCCTGAGAGTAAGGAACCCAACTGGGGGGTGACTCCACTCAGTCGGTGCTCCGTGACTACTCCGGGTCCACCCAGGCCAACGACCCTCCCCGGAGGAGATAATAGAAGCAAAGGAAGGTATATGAATACATATATATACATAACATAAACATTCATGCCCGGTTCCCTTGAACCGTCATGATCCATAACATCCAACAAGGGTTCATGCCGGTTCCCATAAACCGTCATGAACCACGATACCATAACAAGGGTTCATGCCGGTTCCCATAAACTGTCATGAACCTGGAAATCCATTTAAGGTTCCTTGACCCGAAATCAAAACCGTAAAGTAACCTGGGTCTCGTATCCGAACACAGGACATCAGCTGGGCACCGTGCCCGAAATCTGAGGTCATATGCCCGAGACAAAACCAAATGGGTCTCATACCCGAGTTTATCCTTTTGAAATCCAAAACCATTTCATTTAAACCAATAAAAAAATACAGACTCGTAAAAGCACCGTATAAGGTCGAAACCTCGAAATACGTGCTTATACATAACCACATACAAATGCACCCATGGCATCATCAAACAAGTAATAAAACATATAATAAACATTTATGCATGCACCAATTTAGAAAACAAGGTCCACTCACAGACCGTCCGAGCTGCCGCCTCGATTTACGTGCCATACGGCTCCCCGAGCCGATCACCGTCACCGGGACTCCCAAACCTGTCCAAATTTTAATAGAAGGTTACTAACTACTTAATTAACCTCCTATCAAAGCCCCGTAATTTTCCCAAACTTTTAACTATTTTTAAACCTACCCTAAACCTTCTGATGCCTTGAAACATATCGAGACGGTCTCCGATTGACACGAAACCAGTCCCAAAATGTTCGTTACATCGAATAAAAGATTTCCCGTGTTGAACACTTTTCCAATTTATGGACCACGGGCCCCTAGAAGGTCGAAAACACTGTTCATCATCACCTACCTCAGAAAACCGGTTTTTTTCTTGGTTTTGGACCGGTTACTGTGCTAAACCGGCGGAACCGGTTCAGCGTTCCTCCTTCCTCGTTTTGGTCCGATTTCAACCCCAATCAATCCTATAATTCCTATTTTCATGTTTCCTATCTATTCTAATCCTTAAAACAACCTAAAAACGCCTAAATCCTATGGTTTGATTTTGAACCAAACAGTTCAATATTTCCAAAACCGTTCCACGGCTGCCCAACCGTCCAACCACGATAGAAACCTTCCTAAAACCATCCTAGCAACCTATTTGATTCATTAAAACCATTAAAACCGATCCAAAACGTCAAAAATGGAAAATGGATTAAAATGGGCTAATCGGGTACCTTGCGGGTTTCTCCTTCTCTCGCCGCCGTGGGCGGCGGTTCAGGCCTCCAGGCCGGCCACCTCAGCTCCCTCAATCTCCCTGGTCCTCTGCCTAGTCATGGGTGAAGATTGGATGGGTTTTGGGTGAACAGTTTGGGTGAGAAAGTGAGATCGGGTAATGGGAGGGGTGTGTGTGTTTGAATGAAGAAATGGAATGGCTTGCAAGGTGCATGAATGCAATAGGGTGTCCATTGGATGGGTGACACTTGTCACTCATCCATTGAGCATCAGGACAAATATCTGGGCCCACTAGAGACAAAACTGCACTTTTTGTCTCGTAAAACGTTTCGCCGTAAATAGTATCCCGAAACTTCCGTGAATCGTAACTTCGCCGTCGAACGTCCGAATTCGACGTGCCGCCTGTCTACGGATTCGTATCATCCTTATCTACGTAATGGTTCTTGGCCCTCGGCCATCGGACATCCCGGTCAAAAAGTCAACATTTGACCCCTTTTAACTATAATTACCAAAATACCCCTAAACTTCCGAACGTCATAACTTCCTCCTCGAACGTCGGAATTGAACATACCACCTGTCTATGAACTCGTGACGTCACGAACTACGCCACGGTCATCGGTCAAAGTCCATTTGACCGCCTGATTGAAAAGTCAACATTTTGCCACGACTAGGGGCAAAACGGTCATTTCGCATCGTTCGTCCGATTTCGCCTAACTAATCACCGATTAACCTCACTAATCGTGATTAGTCACTAATCTAATCTTGGAATTTGGGACGGGTTGTTACAACCTTCCCTCCTTAATTAATTTCGTCCTCGAAATTCCAACTATCCTGATTCCACATCCTCCACCTCGTGGAAATAATTCGATCTCACGACACGTGTACACCAGTACACCCACTAAACAGAATAATACTCGTTCGTACTCAGATGTACCACTAACACTCACGCCACATCGACTGCACTCGACCACATCGAATGACCGTAGCCATACGTCCCGAATTGACACCGCTTGTCAAATCTACCGTTTCGTTGACACAACAACTCGACGGTTCCTTACACAATCCCAATCTATCGTGACGTCTGCTCCCACTAGGAGTCATCAGACCTCACACAACGATCCTCGTTGATACCTCCGACAAACTGTCACATCTGACAAACTGTCACCACTTGACAGTCGCTAGTCGAAAACTGACACTATAACCACTTGTGGTTATACTAACCACCACTTACTCAACCTGAGTATACACTAACCAACAATTCACTCGACTTGTGTGTAACTAGAGCCATCAGAAATACCATGACCCAACACACAGTATCCATTGTCCAGTCCACGTCCTCGACTAATCCAATGGTATCGGAACCAATTCGGCTACCAACACGTTCACCAACGTACTACTGGTATAACCTATATACCGTCACTAGACAAGACAAGTCTGCCAAGTATCATGCCTCGAACAATGTACAAGGTACGTACATCTACCCATCAATCAGCCTACAACCGCCTAGGTCGTAGCTAATCACGTTTCCATAATGGAGTCCATTTGTCCAATCCAGTACTTGACAAATCGAAACTCCAACCCATCATCTATTTCCAACTCCGAATCCGCAATTTCGTAAGAAATTTCGAACCAAACCCAGAAATCATATCCATAGCCATGTCCAAATCCAAATCCGAAATCATTATTCAGTAAGCTAGCATTTGGAATAACCATTCCGAACCCAAATCCATAAAAGAAAATCCACAGTCAAGCTCCAGAATCAAATCCTGAATCATCACCCAGAATCCGATTCCAAAACCCAAATACAGAAATCCTCTTTCAAATTCCAAAATCAAATCCTGAATCGTCATCTAGAAATCTGATTCCAAAACTCGAAATATAGTTCACGTCTACCGAGACGTACCAAAATCGAACCTCTCGGTTACCTGCTCAACCGATTACCCTATTACCATCGATTGACTTCGTAGGGAAGCCAATCACAATATCAACACATCTCTAAGGCTGACCATATCCGACTACGTTGGAAAACTACTCACCTGAGTAATATACCATACGGGATTTACTTCGAAAAGAAGTTCAGTCCTAACATCCTCAACTCAAACATCCAAGTAAGAGTGATAAACCCTCCACCTATCTGGATCATCAAGATCACGATCCAGATCCACCACTACGTCAACCGACCATAGACGTCACGATCCCCGATCGTCACGACGTCCAAAGTCCTCAACCAAATCGTACATCTAAACAGATCAGTCAACGACGAGACACGTCGAGGTTGTGGGTTCTCACTGACTACCTCGTATCGATCCTTGTCATTCCACCTAGGAAAAATCAAGAATGATACCAAACAATGACATCAAAATCCGTCCTACGTGAATGCAAACAACACTCTCTGCACTCACCACGTCATATAACTTGACATCATCTGCCACCAAGTAGAGAATGAGGAATCTCAGTCACCTAACTTCGATATACTTACTCCACTTGATGACCCAAAACAAATCCTGGGTCCATCAACCAATACACGATCAATGTACTGGTGACTACAAACATCACCTAACGTCATCTACCACCATCTACCATGGTATAATCCGAGAAGTCACTCATTACCAATGCGGAAAACCCGCATTCGATTTGTCACCTCAATCGCAACCTCTCGCGATTCTGAAGTTCCAACAAGATTGGAAACAACATATTCGGACATCAACCACGTGTCCACTAACCAATTTAAATATATCTGAGATCCACTCCTGAACCACAGATACCGAACATATGCCCATCTCGACGGAGTCACATCCCGACTCGTAACTCACTATCGTCACAATCACCACACCAGCACCAGCACCAGTACACCACCTGTTAGCATCAGCACAAAGTGTGTCAATCAGACAATTCTGGATCTCCACTCATACCGAACAATAATCTCGTACCTCTATTTGTATTGGAGAAAGTCTGCCTCCCTCGTACCCAACAACTCTGGGTACAGTCATCCTGACAACTCATACGAGAAAAAGAAAACGTCCCCCGAACGTCCTCGATTCCCAACAAACGTAATTACAACCACTCTCGGTAGTAGCGCCTGCCACAGACTCGTGCAGACCTAACTACCAGACCTCGCTATCGAGACTCTGCATCCAACGGAATCCATCGACCGTACAAATTATCCCGTATCCCAAACCTGGGATTCCATCGACAAGTACCAACCCTGATAACTTGTCCAACCAAACTCTAACCAGTCGTAACTCGACTCAACCAATGTCGTCTACCAGGTCACCCATGACCTTAGTTGTACCACCAATCCATCACAACTGAGTAGCACGACAACCAACTAGGTCTAACCGATAAATACAACTCTGACTGCAAAGTGCAGTCCCAACACAAGGTGACATGACTAGACCGACTAACGAATCCAAATCCGAATAGTCTTCCAAGTCAAACCACTCGTCAACTCACGTTTCCGAACCATACAACCCAATGTAGGGTTCCACAATCATACTCTAGGGTCTCCCTGAACCCAACTGCAAGCTACCAACTGCAGTACAATCCACAATCTGATCGTCTCCGCGGTCTTGACATCGTAAAGACGTCAATCCAATCCTACCGTCAATCAACTAGGATTCCTCGAATCCGGCTGCCTCCAGCAGTATATCCGTCTAACTCAACAATATCCGACCATCGAATGGCCACAACATCCAACCAGTCGTCGGAACCGATCCTACGACATCGTGAAAGACGATCCCAACTAACCGTCTCATTATCATAACCTAACGTACGAATATGTTCATCCTTTCATAGAGTCTCACACTGTCAACGTCCGCAGACCACTGATCCTACCCGAGGTTATAGTACCATAGCCTTCCTGAGAGTAAGGAACCCAACTAGGGGGTGACTCCACTCAGTCGGTGCTCCGTGACTACTCCGGGGTCCACCCAGGCCAACGACCCTCCCCGGAGGAGATAATAGAAGTAAAGGAAGGTAATATGAACATATATATACATAACATAAACATTGACGCCCGGTTCCCCTGAACCGTCATGATCCATAACATCCATTCCATGCCCGGTTCCCATAAACCGTCATGTACCATAATGACCTTTCCAGGGTTCATGTCGGTTCCCATAAACCGCCATGAACTTGGAAATCCAATTTAGGGTCCCTGACCCGAAATCACAACCGTAAAGTAACTGGGTCTCGTGCCCGAACATATGACATCAGATGGGAACCATGCCCGATATCTAAGGGTCAGTCGCGACTCTGATCGTAGTGATGTGTGCAACCATCCATCCAGGACCGCCCTTAATCCTGGTATGTCGTCGTGAACGTATCAACCGACGCGACCACCACAAGATCATGGTGCACTCATCACCGATTGATATCCTAAACCGTCAACACTCCGAAGTCGAGCCTCCCCAGGCTGCCCGACCACGAATCGTGCATCGTGACCTCTCCGGAAGGAACACATCCCAATCCGGAGGCGAGCGTTATATCATCGATCGCCGTGCACATAGCACCCGTCGCGACCACGATTTAGACCCGAAGGTCGTAAATAGCGTCATATGCCCGAGACAAAACCAAATGGGTCTTATACCTGAGTTTATCCTTTTAGAAATCCAAAACCTTTTCATTTAGACCAAGAAATACATACAGACCCTTATAGGCACCGTATAGGGCCGATACCTCGAAATAAGTGCCTATACGTAACCACACATCCAAATGCACTCAAGGCATCACAAACAAGTATTTAAAACATATAATAAAAATTTATGCATGCACTAATTTAGAAAACAAGGTCCACCCACAGACCGTCGGAGCTGCCGCCTCAATTTTCGTGTCATAGGCTCTCCCTAGCCAATCATTGTCACCGGGACTCCCAAACCTGTCGAAATCGTAATAGAAGGTTACTAACTACTTAATTAACCTCCTACTAAATCCCCGTAATTTTCCTGAACTTTTAACTATTTTTAAACCGATCCTAAACCTTCTGATGCCCCGAAATATATCGAAACGGTGTCCGATCGACACGAAACCAGTCCCAAAATGTTCGTTACATCGAATAGATAATTTCGTGTGTTGAAAGCACCCTCAAATTCCTCACCACGCGCTCACACGCGTCCCTAGAAGCTCACTCGCGTGAAGCCCACGCGCGGGTACTATTCACACGTCACTAACCTCTGGCTGGGTCTGAAACCGATTCACCTGCAACTGAACCGGCCTGGACCGGTTCAGCACCTAAAACCCGTCCATTTTTGGTCCTTTTCCTTCCTTTTTAATCCCTAAAGCTTCCTACGTTCATTTCCTATCTTTTAGACCATTAAAACGAAGCATAAACCGTAAAACCCGTACCTTAACCCGTCGTTCATGGCGGCCGGAGTTTCCCCCGCCGTTCACGGCCATTTCCGACCATTCCAACCTTCAAAAACAATCCTATTAGACTCCTAGAGTGCCCAAAAATATTTCTCAATCCTTAGAATTAGCAAAAAACCTACAAAACCGAAACTTGGATTTTTGAATATTTACCTATGGTTTAGGGTTTCCTCGCCGTGAGCTACCGCCGTGGCTGGCCACCGTCGTTCCCATCACCGTCCTCATCCTCTCACGGTCACACACGGGCACATAGTTTTATGGTGGTGAGGTCTGTTGTGTGTTTGGAAAAATGAAGAATGAATATGGAGGGGGGGTTTCGGGTTTGAAGAAACAAAGAAGAAGAATGATGGCTGATGAGGGAAGAGAGGATTGATGGTGAGGATTGAAAGATTAAAATAGAATGGATGGCTAGGATTTAGTGTTAGAAGGTTTAATTATAAAATAATTAAAATAATAATATTTAATTACTTAGATCCACAAATTAGTGGATTTAGCCAATGGGATGAGTGACACTTGTCACTCATCCATGGGACCCACTCAAAATATCTGGCCCAATCAGAAATTGCCAAATCATCCCCGTCTCGAAGTACGTGCATAGTGAAATCGAACTTCCGTGACCTATAACTTCTTCCCCGTTCGAAGTCCGATTTCAGCATGCCGCCTGTCTATGGATTCGTATCGTCCCGATCTACGTAAGGGTCCTCGGCCCTCGGCCATCGGACATCCCGGTCCAAAAGTCAACTATTTGCTCCTTTTAACCATAATTACCAAAATGCCCATAAACTTCCGAACATCATAACTTCTTCCTCGAATGTCGGAATTGAATGTGCCACCTGCCTATGAACTCGTGACGTGAAGAACTACGTCACGGTCATCGGTTAAAGTCCATTTGACCGCCCGAACAAAAAGTCAACATTTTACCCACGCCTAGGGGCAAAACGGTCATTTTGCATCGTTCGTCCGATTTCGCTCAACTAATCACGGATTAGCCTCACTAATCGTGATTAGTCACTAATCTAATCTAGGAATTTGGGACGGGTCGTTACACCTGTTGATTGTGTTTTGAATTTAAAGACTCGTTGATATCCCGGGAAGGCCTGATTATGCGCATGTGTTTTAAGTTTAAAGACTCGGGCGCACTTGAGATCCATCAACTTGATTAATTGATGTTTTTCATTGGGTTTCCACTGGTATTCTGACATTTTGACCAGCGGCCGGGATGATTTGGATTTAATGAGTTTTGGGCTGAGTTCCCGTGCTTTGATGAGGATTTATGATTTTGGGCTGAGACCCTGGATTTGAATTACGGATTTGAGAAAAGGAAACTATTCTGGCTTTCAATAATGGTTTTCTTATCTTGGATATGAATGGTTTTATGAAAAGGTTTCCATATGCATGCATTGGTTTTTGCGTGGAGGGTATAAATGTAATTTTGTATACACTGTTTTATGAACGTATTGATTATTTTTGTCCACTCACAGTATTTTTATGTTTTTGATACCCTCCAGGTTGTTGCGGTGGGGGCTGTTTGTAAAGAGAGACGGAGACATCACACACGCGATCCACAGTAGATTCTGTGTGCTCTGGAAAGTACGGAACTTGTGGACGGTTCGTTTGGAGATCCCTTGTCCAGCTTACGTGTTACATGAAGGTTGGACGTCGGTTTAGCCTTCGTGTCACGCGTAAGTTAGACGGGAGCATGACTTAGCCCTTAATCCCGAGGGATTAGGGGGTGGATCGTGTCAAACCCTTTAATTCTTTAATTCTTTAAGTCTTTAATTCTTTAATTATTTAAATTCTTTATTTTTTATTTTTTATTTTTTAATTCATTTATTATTTTATTCTTTGATTATTTATTATTCTTTTTCACTAACCATTATTTAATTTTTCCAAATTTCTCCGATTAAGAACGATCCATATTTACCAATACTACATCTATACAAAAAATGTTTAAATTGAATATGCTTAAATTAAGTGTTGAGTGCTGCTTTGTATTTACTTAAATGCTTAGTTAAAGCCTGATCATCTGACATTCGCTCTCTAATTTTTAAAAAGCCTCATTGAATTCTTCACTTATCAAATAAAACTGCAACTCCAATTTATGATCCTTAAAGTTATGTCAGAGAAGTTCTCAATGATGCTTCGAATTGGAGATCTATTTATGATCCTTAAAGTTCTGTCAAAGAAGTTCGCAACGACGCTTCGAATTGGAGATCTCAACAATCTCATAACGCCATCTTAGGGTTGCATAGTCTCTCTCAAAGCCTCCTCAACCAAACCCTCTTTTAAGACTGACGTGAATTTCACTTCTTTTTTCTAATTTTGGCTTTAAAACAGCCATTCTCACGATTCTCGTGTCAAGTAATAGCTATTATGTTCTAACCTACGTATTTACTCTTCACTAGAGCTAAATCAGTAATACTTGAGCTTGCTCGTAATATTTTGTGAAGGTTTCAACTTCCTATAGGCATTTGAAAATAGAACCAATTAAAATTTCACTCAAGATGCCCCCTGACTATTGTAAAGTGACATTTTTGCCCTTATATTTGATGGAAAAGAGGCCATTTGAGATGAAAATTGTGTTCAAGGGCATCCTAAGTCAAAACAGTGTTCATGGGGTAATTTGAGACTAAAGGTAATAATGTTCATAGGACCTCTTGAATAAAAAGCCTAAAGGAAAAGCTTGATAGATGGACGAGGGAAGCTTGCCCAGGGGCATCTGTTTCCTTCAACATAGACTCCAATCAATCAAGAGGAGGGTAAGGTAAGCCATCTTTATTCAAGATATGAGCTAACAAGGATGCTTGCCCAGGGGCGCCCGCTTCCTTCGAGATAGACTCCAATCAATCAAGAGAAGGGCAACGCAAGCCATATTTATTCAAGATATGAGCAAAGATTCAAATATCCATATCGACGGATATATTGCTAGTTAAATTTACGGATATCTCGCCTCAAATATCGATATCGATATCGATATCGTTTACGGTCAACAAAAATAACTGAAATTCGGTCTAAAAGTTGGAAATTTGGATAAAACTTTGAAAAGAAACTTAAGTACCTAATAATAGTTATATATGACTAATAAAAATGATAAAATAACTTTGATATAATAAATATATGATGAATAATATGATACAATAGGGTTCTACCGATAACTAATAATATAAAATTTTAAATATAAACATAAATTGAAGTGAATTACTATAATTGAATGTTAATATAGTTAAAACATAAAAATAAGCATAATAATGAAGTTTACATTTATATAATAATTTAGAAAATCGGGGAATTTGTATTACATAATAATTTATAAAATTGCACATTAATTAGTGAAAATTAGACGTAAAATGGATTCTTATTAATCGTATGCTCATCTCATATTTTTCTAAAATCCATTAATATTCAAATAAACCATTCAAATAAGTTTCTTGAAGTCAACATAATTTACTTGAATTGAATTCAACATAATTTGCTTCAAATTAACCATCTTTACTCTACGAAATCCTACTATTCAATATAATTTGCTTAAAAAATTCATTAATATTTAAATTAACCTTATATTTATAATCCCAAATTTTTTTATATCAAATATTAATTTAAATATAAAACATATTATATTAGATATTCAGAAATGTACTCATACGGTATCCAATTAACTTGAAAGTTATACCATTAAATTAAAAAAAAAATATTCATGTTGTACTGATGACAAACGGATGCCGCACGCGCCAGTGACAGCCTCTGCGCGTGGTGGCCATGCACCTGCACATTGTCGTCCCCTACCTCGAGCCGGGTCTGCGATTCGAGTTTCGGAACCGACGGCATGACCCGACTGGAAATCGGTCATTTTACATTCAAATTTCACGAAATTTGACCCTATCTTGTTCGTTTTGATCAAACAATGAGATCTATGAGCTTAAATAAAAAAAAAAAATATGTTGATATTTAGGTCAATATCTTTCCCCCTTTCTTATGTGTTGCGAACCCAAAAAAAACGAAATTTAGGCGATAAATACCGATATTTTCATCTACGGATATGAGTTAACAAGGACGGAGATCTTCGGATCCAATGTTTTGGTCTTCAAGATCCAACGCTACCACTTAAGTCCTTGCTTTTATATCAATACCTTCTACCAAAACTATGGCATAATTTTACTTACGATATGTTTGGATAAGAAACTTCAACGTGAAAAGGGATTTAAGGCATATTACTAAGAAATGCACTGCAAATAATCAACCAGAGGTATTTGTAAGCAACAAGTTGAGTGACTTGTATGGGCCGACCAACATGGACAAAATGAGCATAACAAAATCACTAACAAATGATAACAATATGGTATTTGGTTTTCATTTTTTGCGCTGGAAATAAGAGGGGGGAAATGATAGATGAAGTGGGGTTAGGGAAGGGAAGAAATAAATTAGGATGACGCAAAAAAAAAAAAATCTTGAAAGTGGAAATATCGTTAAATAGTTTTTGGGTCTAGTTTATTTTGTGTGGATGTCCTCATATATAACTTCTCCATCTCTCACACCATCATTTCTCCCATCCTCATCATCCAAATACCAATACACTTAGAGCTTGTTTAGTGAGGGATTATCAAATCCATTGTATTTTGGTACTGAAGATGAATGGTATTTTCCACTTAACGGGGTTAGGAGTTGAGATAGAATAAAATTTATCCAATTCAATATCCTTAAAATAATAGGATTGAAAAGAAACTTATTTCGATGTCAAATTTTATCTAATCCTCCTATAATGAAACTGATGAAGACATCGTTGACAAACTATTTAGGGTTTATCAACGGAAGAGAAAAAAGAACAGACTAGCTAATTCAATCATGTCTATGTAGTTAAATTACGCTAATATGTTTCTCAGCAATTTACCAATTAGATTAAGAATTACAATTTTATTATAATTCTTGTTTTCAAGTAGGAAAGACATGGTTTCATGCTCTACTAGGATTAGAACGGTTTTTTCAATTTTTGTTTAAGTTAGGAGTTCTAGTTTGTTCAGTTCTCTATAAATACCCCATTGTAATTCAACGGAGGCCGATTAGTTTATGAACGAAAGTTTTTGAGCATATTATCCACCAAAAGGATCGTTTTGGTGTCAAACAAAGTTTTGGTGCAAAACCAAGGTTTGGCTTGAAGCCAATTTTGAGTGTGAAACCTCTGAAGTAAATCCAAACCCTATCTTTTAAAGTTTTATCCTCCTAAGTGAGAAAACAAACCAAAAAACCAAGGTTGTTAAACGATCCAAAGGTTCCCCATGCGGTCACGTATAACAAAACAAGAAGGGTTTGGCCAGCTTCATAGACAGATCCGTCACCATTTAGTTTAAACAATCTCGGGTGGGTGGTTTGCATACATTTCTTGCACAAGAATAACATCATTGACGCCAATGCCATTCTTGTTAACATATTTTCCAACAGGCAGTAAAATATTTTTCCAAACGAAAGGGAGGAAAAGAGGAGCAAATAGAAGACGTGCATCATACTAAATTTATATCAATTGAGGGGAGCAACTGCGAGAAGGAAAAAAAAAAAATTGCCTGTTGCTCGAGAGCAAAATTAAAAAAAAAAAAATTGAAAAAAATTAAAATTAGAGTTTCTTGATGGGAGTTACCCAGGTTGGAAAACCAGGAATAGGCCGTTCTTAAGTAAATCCAAGACCCGGAATTGACTGATAATAAACAAAAGTACATTTGCATTCAGACTTTGATGAACGTGCTAGTGAGACTCCCTCAAAAGGAGTCGAACCAAAGCAAGGTAGTCCCCTTAGCAATAAAAAATATTTGCTTTTATCGTTTTAGGAGGAAACTCGAGTTAAAAAGTTTTAATTACATAAGATGCTACAGGCACTGCTTTCTATCTTGTTTAGGAAATGAAGAAAATATGATTAAAGGGCGAGAAATATCATATGATCACAATTCATTATGCACATAAGTTAATAAATGTGCTGTAATATATGTGTAGTCAAACTATGCATTATAAACAAGTAGTCATTTGTGAGTAAACAGAGCAAAGTAATGCCAGTTTTGAGGTACCTGAAACATCAGTAAGATATTTCCCGATAAACGGAAAACAGAATTCGTCGAACCCAATCTCATTCGGTTAGCTGCTACAGTACATTCAAGCTTCACATCACATTATAAGATCAAATTTGATATTTTCCACTCGACTAAGAGCACTTCGAAGCTTTGTCCAGGATGTCAAAAACACTTTGTAGAGTCATCTCCTCCACAATAACAACCTTGTCTCTTGATTTGGAACCAGAACCAATAGAAACCTGCCTTCTTTTTACCCCTAAAACCTGTAATTGGAAAGCATATGAATGTGAAGTTTTCTGGTATAAACATTTACAGTTGAGGAGAGACCAAATAAGTAAGGAAATTCTCAAGGACCCATTCTGCCTTTATAATGGAAACGTGTATAGTCGGGCATGTGTGAGCATACTTAGAATGTATTTCATAGTTATAGTCATGATTACATGAAGAACAATTAAAAAAACTAAACCCTAGACAAATTATATTAAGTTACGAAACATCCAAAAAGGTTTGATAATATAATAGATTAAAGCATTTCTTTCCTACTTGAATGATTCTGAAGGTTAGGTGGTGAGAAATGGTGCAGGAATAGACATATAACTCACCCTTCACACTTTGCACTGTGACCATTTTTAGCCTCACTACACATCATCTTAAAAGGAGGTCATAATTTCTTAAACACGGGGAATCCTGAGAAAGGCCTTTGGAAGCACTACTTTGTTATCAAAGCTTGAATGAAGGACCTAGCTTTGGTTAAAGTCTCTAAGATCTAGGGGCTAGGACTGAAATACCACTTCTTTGAATGGTTGAAAGTAAAATCCTGCCACAACGTTACTCAGCCACCTGGTTTGTGCTGACATGTGTACTTTGAAGCACTAAGACGTAAACTTTTCTATTAGGATATCACACTAAGAGCCACTCTGGCTGTACTTCTTAAACCCCACTAATCTATCTTTTACTTTCTAAATATTACCACCAAATACTATTATTGTTATTATTATAATTGCTGTTATCTTTAATTCAAGTATTTCACGTAGTTCAAGTAGTTCCTGATTCCCCAACTCAACTAAATTGCAAAGAATCTGAAGATAAACAATTTTGCCATCCTGATAAATCAATGAGATTGGTTCATATTAAAAGGTTCACCATTGGATTACAACATACATAAGCTTAACCACTGTAGGTCAAATTTATTGGGGTAATGGTAAGCACCATTATCCGCCATAAAGCGTCATCATCTACAGAGTTGTTCTTGAAGTTAGTTTCATCTCAATTGCAGTTCCTTCTTCACTAGTATTATGTATAAGCACAATTGTCTGACAAAAACATTATCCCATAATTTCCTAGGAACCACAATAACATTCAGTAACATAAACAATCACAAAAATGTTCGCATCCTTGGACAACAACAATCTTATTAAGGCAGGCTTAAGAAACGAATCACATAAGGGAATTGATTAAGTGGAACAATGAGCATAAATCATATTCTGCATCGTACTCCATATGCACAACCTCAAAACAAGTTTATTGGAAAATTAAAGGCGAAAAAGGACCAACCGAGCCTATGTAGTTAAGTAGCGCCGCATTAGCTTCCCCGTCCTTTGCAGGCGCGTCTATTTGCACCCCCAACGCCTCATCACTGAAATCTTCATTCGAAAAGGAAACTTTTACATTTGTAATATGATATCCCTTCCTTAATATGGTTGTTTAATATGGTAGTATACATAAGAAATTAAATTGAAAAAAAATAAAAACCTTTACTTATAAATTAGAGATGGAGAGGAAGAAACCAGTGATGGAGGCGACTTTGGAGCCAGGCTTGGCGTGGATGGTTATGGCGACTGAAGCAGGAGGTAAGAAGCGAATACAGGCTGGATAATTGCTCACGGGGTTCACAGACTGAGTTGACTCGCCAGGGTTTGCCTTGGATTTTGCCTTCCCCTTCTTCGCTGGTGCCATTTTTTGCCTTCGTTTTTGTTTTTTGTTTTTGTTTTTTTGTTTTTTTCCCTGTCTCCGGCTTTGCTTCACTGAAGGGTTCGAAGGGAGTTAAGGCCTTCTCGATCTCAAATGGGCCCAATCGCTTGCAGCTCAAGTCCTCACGTGAGAAGAATTTTTGGTTTTTTTGGGGTCAAATCAGGTGAGAAGACAGAGCACGGGAAAAGAGGGTCCTCGATTTCATAATATTTAGATTACCATTAGGTCGGTCGTACACATAATCAAGATAATATAATATAAAATTAACATTTAATATTATTTATAATAATTAGCAATTGAATAAGTTAGATAAATATTTTTATCCAATCTTGAATATCTTTAAAATTATTCAAATTAAATAGTCAGATAATTAATAATTTTAAAAAATAATAATAGTAATCATACAAATAATAATAATGATAATAATAATAAAGAAAAAGAAAAAGAATAAAAATAAATAATTAATTATTAATAATAATTAAATAACTAATAATAGTAATAATATCAATAATTAATTAATAAAATAAAAATAATTAATAATTAATTTTATCCAGTCCAAGTTTTCGCCTTGCGAAACACTTTAAGTCTTCATTATGCGAAGCATTCTAAGTCTTTTCCCCACGAAGCATTCTAAGTCTTCGCCCCCACGAACCACTCTAAGCCTTCAACTCGCGAAGCACTCGAAGCATTCGTCATGCGAAACAATTTCAACCTTCGCCACGCGAAGCACGCCAGGCCACACCAAGCATTCTAAGCTTTCGTGTAACGACCCGTCCCAAACTTTTGGGATTAATTAAGATTAAATTGAGGATTAGCGAGGCTAATTGGGAATTAATCGAGAATTGTTGGACGTTCAGGGCGAAATTATGATTTTGCCCCTAGAAGAGGACAAAAAATTAACTTTTGACCTAGGAAGTCCAATGCATGAGTACGGAGGACTGTTACGTAGATCGAGTCGATACGAGTCCGTAGACAGGCGGCACGTCGAAATCGAACATTCGACTAGAAAGTTACGGGCCAAGGAAGGTTCGAGGCACTGTTGCACGAGTTATGAGACAGGTGAACATTTGTCTCATTTGGGCCCCAGATATTAGTTTTAGGCCCAATGGATGAGTGACAAGTGTCACTCATCCATTACTCCCTTCTCACACATACATGCACCATCCATCCTCTTCATTTCTTCATTCGAACCTGAAACCCATACCACCCAAATTCTCCCCTCTATTGCTGGATCGATTGAGGACCTCTGTGAGACTGAGAGTGAGGCTGAAGGTGAGACGGTGACGGTGACGGCGAGGAGGTGGCAGGACCACCGTGGACGACAGAGGAACGGAAAACCCGAAACCCCCTCTTCGAATTCGAATTTTTGGTTTGGATGTTGGGGGCTATTTCTAATGATTGGGTTCTGTTTTTGGTGGTTGTATGAGTCTTGTGGGACTGGAATCGAAGGTTGTGGACGGCTGGGTGGTTCAGGCAGGAAGCTGGAAGTGGCCGTGCAGCTTCATGATCGAACAGGTAATTCCTAGCCCGTATCTCATGATTTTGGGTCCATAGAGAGGTTTTTGGGAGTGAGACGATGATAATGGAAGCAACGGGATCGATTTTAGTGGTCGGAAGAGTGATTTTCGGCCGGGTCGAGACACGGGTCTGCATGACCGCTATAGTGGATCCGGGTCGACCCAAATAGAGGATAGGGATGATGACATCATCATGTCAGGTCTGACATGTCAGCTGACACATGTCAGATGTTAGCGATGATATCACTGCTGATGTCAGGGATAACGTCACTGCTGACGTCAGCGTTGACTTTTGACCAGCCAGTTTTGACCTGTGCATGGGCACGTATTTAGAGGTGGGACCAAGACCATTTTAAAGGTTTCGACGATACGAATCCAATGGTGGTGATTTTAAGTCGATTATAGATCGTTAGGTTGGGCAAATTGAGGTTTAAACCCTAGGGAAGCGTGTTTGGGACATGTTGACTTTTCCGGGAATGTTGGAGGTTCTTGATATGGACTTTTCTATGTTGGTAATAACCTTTGAATAAGTTTTGGACAGTTCCGGATGACCCGAAGAGGTCGGATTAGCTCGGAGAGGCTTATAGCACACGTATCGAGGCGTAGCTTGGATGATCTGTGAGCAAACTTTGTTTTATGAATATGATGCATGCATAAATATTTTATATGTGTTTATGAACATTATTTGAGATGCAATGAGTGCATGTGTTTTAAATATGAATTGTTTGGCATTTTTGGAGGAAAATGCATTATTGCACGTAGTTCAAGATTTCTATTTTATATGATGATTGGGCTTCGACCGAGTGTACGTGCTTGTGTTTTATGAAATTCTGAAGGTTCCATAGAGAGGAGTGAAACCAAGGAACTGATTTACGATTTTGCAGGATTTCACGAAGATGCGTGAAATTGAGATTCGGGCATGAGTCCCCGTGAACGATGATTTGAAAGTGTTTTGGGAATGAGAAATGGTTTTCGAATTTGGAAATATTTTTCGGGCATATAACTCAGTTGATTTGTGGTTTGACTTAGAGTATAGTGAAACGTGAGATAAGTCAGGCTGTGACCAAGTTATGAGTTTTACGAAAGATATTTCGGGCATAAGACCCAATTGTGGATTTTATAGGATTCAAGGAATCCTGGGATATGAAGTGTTGTTGGACACTGGATTTTCGGGCTGTGACCCATTTGGTGATGTTCCGTGCTTGAGGCCTCATTCATGATGGTATTCGGGTGAGTCCCGGATGATATGACGCTCGCCTCCGGACTGCGGATGTGTTTCTTCCGGAGAGGTCACGATGCATTGCATGTTGTCGAGCAGTCATGGGAAGCAATGGTCGAGTGAGGCTCGACTTAAGAGTGCTGATGTTATCCTCTGAGATCGATCGACGATGTGGTCTCGATGATCTATAGACGGTCGTGGTGAGTGATGTGTTCACGACGACATGCTAGGATTGTGAGCGGTCCTGAGATATATGCACATGTGTTAGGATTAGAATCGTGACTGACATTGAGGATGGGATGTGTTCCCACGTGTTCTATGTAAGACCCGTGTCCTGGAGGGAATGGTGAACAATCCCACATTCCTGCGAGGGGGGAATGGTCTGGGAAGGGAATGGTGGTGTGCCTTAAAGGTGTAGGCACACACCTATCTAGCATGAGGCCTTTTGGGAGCTCAGTGGCTTTTGGGGGGGATTGGAACCCCAAAGTTAAGCGAGTTGAGGCTGGTGCAATTCCAGACGGATGACCCCCTGGGAAGTTGCATCGTGAGCTCCCGAAAACAAAACCGTGAGGGCAAAGGCAAGGAGGCCCAAAGCGAACAATATCGTGCTAGATGAATCGGGACTAGACAGAAGAGGGTCGGGTCCTGACAATTTGGTATCAGAGCCAGACCCCGACCGGGAAGTGTGCTAGCGAGGACGCTGGGCCCTAAGGGGGGTGGATTGTAAGACCCGTGTCCTGGAGGGAACGGTGAACAATCCCACATTCCTGCGAGGGGGGAATGGTCTGGGAAGGGAATGGTGGTGTGCCTTAAAGGTGTAGGCACACACCTATCTAGCATGAGGCCTTTTGGGAGCTCAGTGGCTTTGGGGGGGATTGGAACCCCAAAGTTAAGCGAGTTGAGGCTGATGCAATTCCAGATGGGTGACCCCCTGGGAAGTTGCACCGTGAGCTCTCGAAAACAAAACCGCGAGGGCAAGGGCAAGGAGGCCCAAAGCGGACAATATCGTGCTAGATGAATCGGGACCAGACAGAAGAGGGTCGGGTCCTGACATTCTATGAATTGGGCTAAGGCTTCGTTCTAGTTTTCTTTGATTTGGTTTTGGGGTGAAGCCCTATATGATTTGGTTTTGGGCTGAGACCCTACTGAGATGATGGCTTCGATTGAAAAGCATTTTTCACTATGTTTTGATTTGAGAAGCAATACGTCTTGCTTCCGAGGAAGTATTTAAAATAATTGTTTTATGATGCATGCATACTTTTACATGAAGGTATAAATTATGTTTTCGAAATAAATGATTTTTAATAAACTGGTTTTTTGTCCACTCACATCTTTTATGGTTTTTAAATACCCTTCAAGTTGATCGAAGATGCGGGTTGTAGCAGAGATCGAGACATCACGTGCCACCACCGATCCTAGCGTACTCTGGATAACCCCGAGTGGGCTACGAGTTTATCCCTGGTCTGACACGCGGTGTCAGACAGGAGCAGCCACATCCCACGATAATCCAGGAGGATTGGGACGGGTCCTCTGACTTCGCCCCGCGAAGCACTCTAAGCCTTCGCCCCGCGAAACATTCCAAGCCTTCACCCCGCAAAACACTCAAAGCTTTCACCCCGCGAAGCACTCGAAGCCTTCGCCCCGCGAAGCACTCGAAGTCTTCGCCCCGTGAAGCACTCGAAGTCTTCGCCCCACGAAGCACTTGAAGCTTTCGCCCCGTGCAGCACTCGAATCCTTCACCTCGTGAAGCATTCGAAGCCTTCACCACACAAAGCATTCTAAGCCTTCGCCCCGTGCAGCACTCCAAGCCTTCGCCCCGCGAAGCACACCAAGCCTTCTCCACACAAAGCATTCCAATCGTTCACCACGCGAAACACCCCAAACCTTCGCCACTCGAAGCATTCTAAGCCTTCGCCCTGCGAAGCACTCCAAGTCTTCGCCCTGCGAAGCACTCCAAGCCTTCGCCCTGCGAAGCACTCCAAGCCTTCGCCACATGCCGCACCCCAAGCCTTCACCCCACGAAGCACTCCAAGCCTTCACCCCGCGAAGCACTCCAAGTCTTCGCCCCGCGAAGCACTCCAAGCCTTCGCCCCGCGAAGCACTCTAAGCCTTCGCCTCGCAAAGCATTCCAATCCTTTGCCTCACAAAGCATTCCAAATCTTCGACACGCAAAGCATTCAAAGCCTTTGGCCCATGAAGCACTCCAAGCCTTCGCCTAGCGAAGCACTCCAAGCCTTCGCCCCGCGAAGCACTCTAAGCCTTCGCCTCGCAAAGCATTCCAAGCCTTTGCCTCACAAAGCATTCCAAATCTTCGCCACACGAAGCATTCAAAGTTTTTGCCCCATGAAGCACTCCAAGCCTTCGCCTAGCGAAGCACTCCAAGCCTTCGCCACACGAAGAATTCCAAACCTTCACCACACGAAGAATTCCAAGCCTTCGCACCACGAAGCGCTTCAAGCCTTCATCATGCAAAGCACTCTAAGCCTTCACCACACAAAGTATTCCAAGCCTTCACCCCGCAAAGCACTTCATGCCTTCGCCTCGCGAAGCATTCCATGCCTTCGCCTCGTGAAGCATTCCAAGTCTTCGCCTCACGAAGCACTCCAAGTTTTTGCCTTACGACTGTTCACCCCACAAAGCACTCCAAGCCTTCATCCCATTAAGCATTTTAATCCTTCGTCCCTCAAAGCACTCTTAGCCTTCGCCTTGCGAAGCACCCTTAAGCCTTCGCCAATTGAAGCACCCCAAGCTTTTTCCATGCAAAGCACTCTAAGCCTCTACCAAGCAAAGAAGTTCAAGCCTTCACTCGTGAAGCGTCGAAGTAGTCACTCAGAGAAGCATCCAAGACTTCGTCCCACGAAGTGCCAGCACCTTGGCTTGTGAAGCATCAAAGTTTTTGACCAAAAGTGTCAACGTCTTCACCCATGAAGAAATCCACGCACTCGCCCCGCGAAGCGACAACAAATTTGTTGGATGAGCGCCAATGCCTTCGCTCGAATCATCATGTCCTTTGATCATAAAGCATCAATGCCTTCAGCTCGTGAAGTAGCCAAGCCTTCACACACGAAGCAACGCATCGCTCACGAAGCATCAAGGCAATCGCTCCACGACGCGTCAAGGCAATCGCCTCACTACGCATCAAGTCAATCGCTATGTGACGCATTAACAACCTTGTTCGTTAAAGCCAAAATGCCTTCAACTCACAACCTATCAACATTTGCGCTCCGTGAAGCATCAAAGCCCAACACTAGAAAAAATTTCAAGGACTTCACCTACGAAGGACTTGAAGCACCTCTCCAAAGGGCAAAGTATAGCCTTCACCTCGAAGAGCTAAGTCGTCGCCTCAAGGAACTCGACGGCTAAGTTCAATGCGGTTAACAAAAAATGAGGAACATAGTATTCAAGAACAATCCCAAGGATGTATAGCTCATACACAACAAACAGACTTGCTGGACTTGGAAAAGCTACTACGTATCGCTTACCAACCCCACCAAGGGAAGCAATAACCGAGTCATGTCATGAAAAATCCTTGGAAAATATCTTAGTAAGCAGGACTATAAGTTCCAGCACACAACTTCAAGATTCATTCGAACATACCAAGCTCAAATTTTACTTCCTCGAAGAGAACGTGATGGTGACAGACCCACCCCGATTATCGCCTCGATACCAGGAAGAACATTGCTCCCGTCTGACAAACGAACGAATATTACCAAAATAACCAAAACAACCACAATACATAGATTGTCAGACCAGGGAGAACTTACTATACATCTTACGGTGCAGTAAGGCAACAGTATCACAGAGCATAGTTAACGTACAAGATAGGAACAAAACCTTACACTGTGAGCTAACTACACGCGCAATGGGAAAACTTTATGCCTCGGCCTCTACCTCGGTGCCAGCCCCAAAACATGCACCACAACTTGGAGGCTTTTTAAAAAATTCAAAGTGTGAGTGGACTAGAAATAATAGTTATGAAAAACAGTTTTAGAGAAAGCAAGGGTCCACCTTCCTTTTTTTAAAACACGCATGCATAACCTAATGCCGGAAAAATAATTATATGAACAATGTGAAAATAGTATGGAAAATGATCATGAAATCATGTAAGTCCAAATAGAACATCAAGGAAATGAACCTGCTGGATCTCATATCAACGAGTCTTTAAACTCAAAACAACATATCAGGCCTTCCCGGGATATCAACGAGTCTTTAAACTCAAAACACAAACAATAGGCCTCGGGGGGTATCACAATAACGAGTCTTTAAACTCATGAGTCTTTAAACTCAAAACATATCAATCAAGGGCCCTCCCCTATCACATCAATCAACCGGGTATTTAAACCCAAAACCAGATCCAACAATAACAATGGGTCTTTAGCAGAGACCGAGACATCACACTCCTCCACCGGATCTTGGCGTGCTCTGGAAGCCGGTCGGGCGGAAGGTTTTAAATTATCCCTTGTTTGACACTTCGTGTCAGACGGGATCATGACACATCCCATGTTAATCCTGGAGGGATTGGGATGGGTCGTGACAACAAACACCTCACATGTGGGCGTGCTCACACTCATATCGCCACCTAGTGCGGACACCTCCTTATCTGCTAACAGTACATAAATCCTCGAGATAAAAGAATGAGTAGCCCTCGGATTTATCGAAGCACATACATCATGACCAAAGATCTTAAGAATACCTGTCACCACGCCAGGTGCTTCCTGGGCTTCTTACTGTGTCACTGAAAACACTCGGGCCTGTGGTCCAGAAAATCGACCACCCTCGAACCACTGCTAGCTCCACTAACTCCTCTAGCGCCTGCAGTCCTAGAAACTGAAGCTATACTCCGACCCTTCTCTGTTGTGCCCTAGCATGTGCCACCACCATGCGGTAAAGACGGACACTCTTTCCGGCAGTGACCCCGCTCTCCACAAAAGAAACAAATAACACTAGAAACATCCCGACTTAATCCTCCACTCTGTCTCCCGGTGGATGCAACTGAAGTCGCACTCGCCTACGGGGTCGACTGTGATCTGTATCCTCTGAACCCGGAACTCTGGAAACTACCAGGTCTACCAAACCGATCACTACCAGTGGATGAAGCTCCATTATAACTGCCTCTCTTCGGGGATGTCTGGCTTGACGATCCAAGAAAATGACGCTCTCGGCGTCGTCTACCACCCGAGAACTGTGCACGTGCCGGCAAACTGGCCTCCACACGTACTACAGCGTCAGATAACTCTCTAAGGGTAGAAAAATATATGACGGTCACAATAGCACATATCTCGCCTCACAGGCCAAGCTCGAACCTGCGGCATTTCTCGGACTCAATAGCTATAAATGCAGGAGCAAAGCGTGATAACATCTAAAACTTCTCCTCGTACTCTACCACTGAGTAACGACCCGTCCCGATAGCCGGGATTATCAAAGTCATTAGTAACGGATTAGTGAGCTTAATCGGTGTTTAGTTGGTTACGTTTGGCTCATTAGCAGAAAATGACGATTTTGCCCCTAGTTTGGGTAAAAAGTTGACTTTTAGGTCGGGCGGTCAATTGGGTATTGACCGATGACCGTGACGTAGTCTGGGGCGTCACGAGTCCGTAGACAGGTGGCACGCCCGATTCCAACATCCGAGGAGGAAGTTATGATGTTCGGAAGGTTGGGGGCATTACCGTAATTTGGTTAAAATAGGGGGAAAAGTTGACTTTCCGCACGACAGGGTTTTTATACATAGACCGAAGACCGTTAGGTAGATCTCGTCGTCCTGAATTCAACGACAGGCGGCATGACATGACCCATCCCAATCCCCCCGGGATTAGTGCGGGATGACCCTGCTCCCGTCTGACACGGGGTGTCAGACAAGGGATATTTCCGACCTTTGCCCTCCCGGGCTATCAGAGTACGCCAGGATCCGGAGGAGGCATGTGATATCTCGGTCTCTGCTACAGTCCACATCCGATGTCAACCTGAAGGGCAGTCAAAACATTAAAAACTGTGAGTGGACAAAAATAAAGAGTTTATAAAACATTTAATAAGTAGACATTTGTACCCTCCACTAAAAAGCATGCATGCATTCGAAAACCATTTATCCAGAAAAATACCATAATGAAATCAAATACGCGGCCACTGCCCAAATCCATAAAAGACTCAGCCCAATTCATAAGAAACTAACCATACGGGCCACTGCCCAAAACTTGTGTAAACACACATCATATATCATATGTAGCATACATCACATATACATATAATTCACACAACCAATCCTGTCACGGTTTCCAAAGCTACGCGCGTGCTACCCGGGTCTCAATCCGAGTCTTCTAAAAGTCAAGATTAATGTCCGCAGACCACCAACCCTACCCGAGGTAATAGTAATCATAGCCTTCCTGAGAGTAAGGAACCCAACTGGGGGGTGACTCCACTCAGTCGGTGCTCCGTGACTACTCCGGGGTCCACCCAGGCCAACGACCCTCCCCGGAAGAGATAATAGAAGTAAAGGAAGGTATATGAATACATATATATACATAACATAAACATTCATGCCCGGTTCCCTTGAACTGTCATGATCCATAAAATCCATAACAAGGGTTCATGCCGGTTCCCATAAACCGTCATGAACCAGAATGACCTGACAAAGGTTCATGTCGGTTCCAATAAACCGTCATGAACCACAATGACCTTTGCAGAGTTCATGCCGGTTCCCATAAACCATCATGAACTTGGAAATCCATGTAGGGTCCTTGACCCGAAATCATCAGTGTAAAACAAATAGGTCTCGTGCCCGAACATATGACATCAACTGGGCACCGTGCCCGATATCGAAGGGTCAGTCACGACTCCGATCATAGTGATGCGTGCAACCATCCATCCAGGACCGCCCTCAATCCTGGTATGTCGCCGTGAACAAATCAACCGACGCGACCACCACAAGATCATGGTGCACTCATCACCGATCGCTATCCTGAACCGTCAGCACTCCGAAGTCGAGCCTCCCCAGGCTGCCCGACCACGAATCGTGCATCGTGACCACTCCGGAAGGAACACATCCCAATCCGGAGGCGAGCGTCGTATCGTCGATCGCCGTGCACATAGCACCCGCCGCGACCACGATTTAGACCCGAAGGTCGTAACCAGCGTCATATGCCCGAGACAAAACCAAATGGGTCTCATACCCGAGTTTATCCTTTTAGAAATCCAAAACCATTTCATTAAAACCAATAAAGAAATTCAGACCCGTATAAGCACCGTATAAGGCCGAAACCTCGAAATACGTGCTTATACGTAACCACATACAAATGCACCCATGGCATCATCAAACAAGTAATAAAACATATAATAAACATTTATGCATGCACCAATTTAGAAAACAAGGTCCACTCACAGACCGTCCGAGCTACCGCCTCGATTTGCGTGCCATACGGCTCCCCGAGCCGATCACTATCACCGGGACTCCCAAACCTGTCCAAATTGTAATAGAAGGTTACTAACTACATAATTAAGCTCCTACCAAAACCCCGTAATTTTCTCGTATTTTTAACTATTTTTAATCCCGAACCTAAACCTTCCTATGCCCCGAAACATATGGAGACGGTGTCCGATCGACACGAAACCAGTCCCAAAATGTTCGTTACATCGAATAGAAGATTTCGTATGTTGGAACCTTCCCCAGATTCCCTGCCACGCGCCCTCACGCGCCGCCTGAAGTGGCTGCGCGTGGGCTTCACGCGCCGCTACAGTACCTGCTGATGTCATCGCTGGCATCAGCATGACGTCATCTGACAGCTGTCAGGTCTGACATGTCAGACTCTGACAGGTGCCACGTGTCATGCTCCCATTGGTCCATGTCACTATGCTGTCAGTGCCACGTGGCAATCTGACATGTGCCACGTGTCATCACGGCACTGGTCCACGTCTGTGCCACGCGTCAGCCCCTGATTGGGCCACGTCACTGACATGTCAGTGCTGACTGTGCACTGACATGTGACACGTGTCGCCTGATGAGTGGTCCACATCACCTGACAATCTGACAGGTGCCACGTCATCATGCCACGTCACCACCTTCAACCTCGCACAGCCGGTCCGGGCCGGCCGGTCCTGTCCAACCCCTGCAACTGGACCGGCGTAACCGGTCCAGGCTCATTCCGGCCCAGTTTTTCACCGTTTTCAATCCTAATCAATCCTAACCTTCCTATAATCGTCATAGGAACCTAACCCAATTAATTAGAACCCATAAAACCCACGAAAATCCACGGTTCAATTTTGAACCTCACGGTTCAATTTTCCTGAAACTTCCCAGGGCTTCCCCGACGTCCAACCACCACCAAAACCTCTCTAACAACTCCCTAACAACCTATTTAACTCAGACCAATCGTCCAAATCGACCCAGAACAACTAGAAATCGAAAATGGATTAAACGGGCAAAACCGATTACCTCGTTCGGGTTTCCTCCTCCGCCGCCCACGGCGGTTCTGCCTGGCCAGCCACCACGTCCAGCCGGTCCTCTCCATCTCTCTGCCCTCTCAGTTATGCTCACAGGTCAAGGGTTTGGATTTTGGGTGAGAAATGGGATCGGGTTTGTGTTTGGGAACAAAGAAAATGGACGATGCACGGGGATGGGTTTTGGTGCATGAATGGGTGAGGTTGGCCAGTGGATGGGTGACAAGTGTCACTCATCCATTGGTTGCTGAAAAGTAACTGGGCCCACAAAAGATAAAACTTACTTTTTTGGCTCGTAGAACGTGTCGCTGGGAATAGTATCCCGAAACTTTCGTGAACCGTAACTTCGCCGTCGAACGTCCAAATTCGACGTGCCGCTTGTCTACGGATTCATATCGTCCTTATCTACGTAACGGTCTTTGGCCCTCGGCCATCGGACCTCCCGGTCAAAAAGTCAACATTTGACCCCTTTTATCCAAAATTACCAAAATGCCCCTAAACTTCCGAACGTCATATCTTCCTCCCCGAACGTCATATCTTCCTCCTCGAACGTCGGAATTGAACGTGCCACCTGTCTATGAACTCGTGACGTCACGAACTACGTCACGGTCATCGGTCAAAGTCCATTTGACCGCCCGATTGAAAAGTCAACGTTTTGCCACCACTAGGGGCAAAACGGTCATTCCGCATCGTTCGTCCGATTTAGCCTAACTAATCACCGATTAACCTCACTAATTGTGATTAGTCACTAATCTAATCATGGAATTTAGGACGGGTCGTTACAACCTTCCCTCCTTAATTAATTTCGTCCTCGAAATTCCAACCGACCTAATTCTAGCCGTTTTTCCCTCCTTAATTAGTTTCGCTCTCGAAACTCCAACTATCCTGATTCCACATCCAGTGTGTGGACATGATTCGATCTCACGACACGTGTACACTCGTACACCCACTAACCAGAATAATACTTACTCGTCTGCAGCCAGACGTGCCACTAACGCTCTCATCGTATCGACTACATTCGACCACGTCGAATGACAGAAGTCGTACGCTCCGAATTGACACCCACTTGTCAGATCTACCATTTCGCTGACACAACCAACTAGACGGTTCCCTGCTCAACCACTAACTATCCTGTCGTCTCCTCCCACTGGGAGTCATCAGACCTCACACCGCGATCCACGCTGACACCTCCTACAAACTATCACCACTTGAGAGTCGTCAATCGAAAACTGTCACTATACTCACTCGTGGTTACACTAACCACCAACTCACTCAACCATGGGTAAACACTCACCCACAAAGCATTTCACTCAATCTGTGTAACTAGACCCATCAGAAATAACATGACCTACTGCACAGTATCCAATGTCTAGTTCACGACCTCGACTAATCCAATGGTATCGGAACCAATCTGTCTACCAACACGCTCACCAACATACCTCTGGTATAACCTATATACCGTCTCCAAAACACTACAGCCTGTCTCGTATCGTACCTCGAACAACGCACAAGGTACGTACATCTACCCATCAATCAGCTTACCACAACAACAACGACAACACGACCACCTAGGTCGTTGCCAAACACGTTTCTATAATGGAGTTCATCTGTCCAATCCAGCACTAGACAAATCGAAACTCCAACGTCAAACATCTATTTCCAATTCTGAATCCCGAATCCGCAATTTCGTAAGAAATCCCGAATCCAAACTCAGAAATCATATCCATAGCCATGTCCAAATCCGAATCCATAAAAGAAAATCCACAGTCAAGCTCTAGATCGAATCCTGAATCGTCACCCAGAATCCGATTCCAAAACCCAAATACAAAAATCCTCTTTCAAGTTCCAAAATCACATCCTGAATCGTCATCCAGAAATCTGATTCCAAAACCTGAAATCTCGCTCACATCTACCGAGACGTACCAAAACTGAACCTCTCGGTTACCTGCTCAACCGATTACCACATTACCATCGATTGACCTCATAGGAAAGCCAATCACAATACACGTACATCCAAAGCTAACCACATTTGACCTCATCGGACACCTACTCACCTGAGTAACAAGCCATATGGGATTCACTTCGAAAAGAAGTTCAGTCCCATCATGCTCCACTCAAACATCCAAGTAAGAGCGATAAGCTCTCCACCTATTTGGATCATCAAAATCACGATCCAGATCCATCACTACGTCACACGACTATAGACGTCACGATCGAGACTGTGGGTCCTCCCCAATCACCTCGTATCGATCCTTGGCATTCCACCGTGGAAAATCAAGGATGTTACAAGACTATGACATCAAGATCCATCCTCATGAATGCAATAAAACTCGCTGCACTCACCACACCACATAATCCAACCTCGTCTGCCACCAAGCAGAAAATGAGAAATTTCAGTCACCTAACTTCGATATACTCAACACATGCTGATGACCCAAGACAAATCCCGGGTCCACCAACCAATACACGATCAGTGTACTAGTGATACAACCTTCATCTGCCTTAGCAGAACCTGAGAAGTCACCCTAATGACTTCGAATTACCCAATACCAATGCGGAAAACCCACATTCCTCTCATCACCTCAATCGCACCTCTCGCGATTCCGAAGTTCCAACAAGATTCGAAACAACATACCCGGACATCAACCACGTGTCCCCTAACCAATTTAACTCTATCTGAGATCCACTCTGGGACCACAGGTACCAAACATAAGCCCATCACGATGGATGTGACTCAACGTCATCACAATCACCGGCACCAGCACCAGCACGAGTACCAGCACCAACGCATTATCACCTGCACTAGTATCAGCACACAGGCATCCACACTAGTAGCAGCACACTAACACCAGCACACCGTGTGCAAAACTGACAACCCTGGATCTCCACACATTACCGAACGACGATCCCGTACCTCTGCTCGAATAGGAGAAACTCCGTCTCCGTCCCCTGAAGTCCCCGTCTCATTCTGCGATCGCACTCAGCCGTAACCGAGTCGAATCCAGAATCGCTGCTCGTACATATGCGTTACTCACGCACCTCGTATCATCGTCACGACAACCTGAGTCTACACGACCTGATGAGACTTGACTAAGTCCATCGATAGTAGCGTCTGCCACAACCTCGTGCAGACCTAACTACCAGGTACCACGATATCCAGACTCCGCATCTAACGGAATCAACCGCCTGTACCAACTACTCTGTATCCCAAACCTGGGATTTCATTGACAAGTACCAACCCTGATAACTTGTCCAACCAATCTCTAACCAGTCGTACTCCGACTACCCAAATGTCGTCTACCAAGTCGCCCACGACCTTAGTTGCACCAACTGTCCATCACAACAAAAGTAGCACGACAACCAACTAGGTCGAACCGATAAGTACAACCCCGACTGCGAAGTGCAGTCCCAACACAAGCTGACATGACTAGACCAACTAACGAATCCAAATCCGAATAGTCGTCCAAGTCACACCACTCGTCAACTCACATTTCCGAACCATACACCCAAAGTAGGGTTCCACGATTACACCTAGAGTTCCACTAAACCCAACTGCATAAGGTAGTAAAATCAACAATCTGACCGACTCTGCGGTCTTGACATCGTTAAGGACGTCAATCCAATCATACCTTCAATCCAACTAGGATTCCACAAATCCGACCGCTAACTACTAGGAGCAGTAAATCCATTTAACCTCAACAATATCCAAACATCGATGGTCATAATTCCCAACCAGTCGTCGGAACCGATCCTACGACATCGTGAAGACGATCCCAACTAACCATCTCACGATCAAAATCTATAAGAATGCGTTTATCCCTTTGTAGGGTTCCACACTGTCATCCACGACAGAACTATGGCAACCCCGGCATCGAATGCCGAACCAAGACGTTCCACGATTCAATCCTACTAACTATCGTATCGGCATCCCAACATCAGGTTGACCACGAACTGTAGCCCAATGAGATATCACATCCTCGACCTGTGTAAATACTCCAAGAGCTGCACGGTTGCTCGAATAGAGACAACCCCGCTCTGATAAGCATCTTACGAGCAATCCTATGCTCTGATACCACGCTGACAGGACCCATCCCAATCCCCCCGGGATTAGTGTGGGATGACCCTGCTCCCGTCTGACACGGGGTGTCAGACAAGGGATATTTCTGACCTTTGCCCTCCCGGGCTATCAGAGTACGCCAGGATCCGGAGGAGGCATGTGATATCTCGGTCTCTGCTACAGTCCACATCCGATGTCAACCTGAAGGGCAGTCAAAACATTAAAAACTGTGAGTGGACAAAAATAAAGAGTTTATAAAACATTTAATAAGAAGACATTTGTACCCTCCACTAAAAAGCATGCATGCATTCGAAAACCATTTATCCAGAAAAAAACCATAATGAAATCAAATACGCGGCCACTGCCCAAATCCATAAAAGACTCAGCCCAATTCATAAGAAACTAACCATACGGGCCACTGCCCAAAACTTGTGTAAACACACATCATATATCATATGTAGCATACATCACATATACATATAATTCACACAACCAAACCTGTCACGGTTTCCAAAGCTACGCGCGTGCTACCCGGGTCTCAATCCGAGTCTTCTAAAAGTCAAGATCAATGTCCGCAGACCACCAACCCTACCCGAGGTAATAGTAATCATAGCCTTCCTGAGAGTAAGGAACCCAACTGGGGGGTGACTCCACTCAGTCGGTGCTCCGTGACTACTCCGGGGTCCACCCAGGCCAACGACCCTCCCCGGAAGAGATAATAGAAGTAAAGGAAGGTATATGAATACATATATATACATAACATAAACATTCATGCCCGGTTCCCTTGAACTGTCATGATCCATAAAATCCATAACAAGGGTTCATGCCGGTTCCCATAAACCGTCATGAACCAGAATGACCTGACAAAGGTTCATGTCGGTTCCAATAAACCGTCATGAACCACAATGACCTTTGCAGAGTTCATGCCGGTTCCCATAAACCATCATGAACTTGGAAATCCATGTAGGGTCCCTGACCCGAAATCATCAGTGTAAAACAAATAGGTCTCGTGCCCGAACATATGACATCAACTGGGCACCGTGCCCGATATCGAAGGGTCAGTCACGACTCCGATCATAGTGATGCGTGCAACCATCCATCCAGGACCGCCCTCAATCCTGGTATGTCGCCGTGAACAAATCAACCGACGCGACCACCACAAGATCATGGTGCACTCATCACCGATCGCTATCCTGAACCGTTAGCACTCCGAAGTCGAGCCTCCCCAGGCTGTCCGACCACGAATCGTGCATCGTGACCACTCCGGAAGGAACACATCCCAATCCGGAGGCGAGCGTCGTATCGTCGATTGCCGTGCACATAGCACCCGCCGCGACCACGATTTAGACCCGAAGGTCGTAACCAGCGTCATATGCCCGAGACAAAACCAAATGGGTCTCATACCCGAGTTTATCCTTTTAGAAATCCAAAACCATTTCATTAAAACCAATAAAGAAATTCAGACCCGTATAAGCACCGTATAAGGCCGAAACCTCGAAATACGTGCTTATATGTAACCACATACAAATGCACCCATGGCATCATCAAACAAGTAATAAAACATATAATAAACATTTATGCATGCACCAATTTAGAAAACAAGGTCCACTCACAGACCGTCCGAGCTACCACCTCGATTTGCGTGCCATACGGCTCCCCGAGCCGATCACCATCACCGGGACTCCCAAACCTATCCAAATTGTAATAGAAGGTTACTAACTACTTAATTAACCTCCTACCAAAACCCCGTAATTTTCACGTATTTTTAACTATTTTTAATCCCGAACCTAAACCTTCCTATGCCTCGAAACATATCGAGACGGTGTCCGATCGACACGAAACCAGTCCCAAAATGTTCGTTACATCGAATAGAAGATTTCGTATGTTGGAACCTTCCCTAGATTCCCTGCCACGCGCCCTCACGCGCCGCCTGAAGTGGCTGCACGTGGGCTTCACGCGCCGCTACAGTACCTGCTGATGTCATCGCTGGCATCAGCATGACGTCATCTGACAGCTGTCAGGTCTGACATGTCAGACTCTGACAGATGCCACGTGTCATGCTCCCATTGGTCCATGTCACTGTGCTGTCAGTGCCACGTGGCAATCTGACATGTGCCACGTGTCATCACGGCACTGGTCCACGTCTGTGCCACGCGTCAGCCCCTGATTGGGCCACGTCACTGACATGTCAGTGCTGACTGTGCACTGACATGTGACACGTGTCACCTGATGAGTGGTCCACGTCACCTGACAATCTGACAGGTGCCACGTCATCATGCCACGTCACCACCTTCAACCTCGCACAGCCGGTCCGGGCCGGCCGGTCCGGTCCAACCCCTGCAACTGGACCAGCGTAACCGGTCCAGGCTCATTCCGGCCCAGTTTTTCACCGTTTTCAATCCTAATCAATCCTAACCTTCCTATAATCGTCATAGGAACCTAACCCAATTAATTAGAACCCATAAAACCCACGAAAATCCACGGTTCAATTTTGAACCTCACGGTTCAATTTTCCTGAAACCTCCCAGGGCTTCCCCGACGTCCAACCCCCACCAAAACCTCTCTAACAACTCCCTAACAACCTATTTAACTCAGACCAATCGTCCAAATCGACCCAGAACAACTAGAAATCGAAAATGGATTAAACGGGCAAAACCGATTACCTCGTTCGGGTTTTCTCCTCCGCCGCCCACGGCGGTTCTGCCTGGCCAGCCACCACGTCCAGCCGGTCCTCTCCATCTCTCTGCCCTCTCAGTTATGCTCACAGGTCAAGGGTTTGGATTTTTGGGTGAGAAATGGGATCGGGTTTGTGTTTGGGAACAAAGAAAATGGACGATGCACGGGGATGGGTTTTGGTGCATGAATGGGTGAGGTTGGCCAGTGGATGGGTGACAAGTGTCACTCATCCATTGGTTGCTGAAAAGTAACTGGGCCCACAAAAGATAAAACTTACTTTTTTGGCTCGTAGAACGTGTCGCCGGGAATAGTATCCCGAAACTTTCGTGAACCGTAACTTCGCCGTCGAACGTCCAAATTCGACGTGCCGCTTGTCTACGGATTCATATCGTCCTTATCTACGTAACGGTCTTTGGCCCTCGGCCATCGGACCTCCCGGTCAAAAAGTCAACATTTGACCCCTTTTATCCAAAATTACCAAAATGCCCCTAAACTTCCAAACGTCATATCTTCCTCCCCGAACGTCATATCTTCCTCCTCGAACGTCGGAATTGAACGTGCCACCTGTCTATGAACTCGTGACGTCACGAACTACGTCACGGTCATCGGTCAAAGTCCATTTGACCGCTCGATTGAAAAGTCAACGTTTTGCCACCACTAGGGGCAAAACGGTCATTCCGCATCGTTCATCTGATTTAGCCTAACTAATCACCGATTAACCTCACTAATTGTGATTAGTCACTAATCTAATCATGGAATTTGGGACGGGTCGTTACACGGCAGGCCTTCATCGGACATTGGACGGGCGAGATACGGGTCTAGAACGGTAAGGGTAAAACGGTAATTTGTACAAGTAGGTGCATTTTGGTCTTTTTGGTGCATTGGGAATTGGGACAATCTGATAAGGCCAAGTGTACAGGTGCAATTGGATATTTGTGAGAGGGGCTATAGGATTGTGACATGTGGCAAGGGGCTAGAGGTTTCTACAAGTTTGCACAGTTCAAATTATTTGGGTGAGTCGTCCTTGTGGCCGTGCACAAAAGAGAAACAGAGGGTGAGATTGAGAGAAATTGAGCGTTGGCCGTGTGTGTTTGTGTGTCTTGGTGATTGAGTGAGTGAGTAGAGACGAGAGAAAGGTAGTGAGTGAGTTTGAGTGAGAGTTTCGTGAGGAAGACTGGTGTGAGGAGAGTGTGAGTTCACGGGAAAACCAGAGAACAGAGAGGGCGTTTGGTGGTAGTGCGAAGCTCAGTGATCAAGTTGATCAAATTGGACTCAAGGGGAAGCTTGGACGGCTCTGTGGACTCCAGGGAACGCGGTGGCGAGCACGGCGGCGATTGACAGGCAGGTAATTTCCTCATTTCTTTTCTATGTTCTGTTCTACCGTGAATTTCAAATCGATAGTCGTGGCTTTTAGGGATGAGTCGAGGAGACTGGTGAGGTCTAGGGGACTCAGTAGGGTCCTAGGAAGCTGCTGGTTGTGCAGCCGTGAAGGGGAAGTGTACGGGTGGCCGGGAGTGAAAACAGGGGATTTGAACGGGTTCTGTTTCGAGCTAGGGACGATAGGTTAGAGGTAGGATTGTCGTGTTTGGTTAAGGGGAATGGATTACTGGGTAGAGGACAAAGAAAATGGTGGAAAGAGGGAAGAAAATGGTGGACGGACGGCGGAGAACCGGCCACGCCGGTCTGGAACAGTAACCATCGAGAGGTTGAAGATGAACAGTGTTCTGTGCAGGCGCGTGAGGCCCATGCACAGCCACTTTGGGCGGTGGGGCATTTTCCGGGGAAACTTCCAACTAGGTTTTTGATCTAGATGTGATGACGAATCTTTTGGGATAGGTTTCGGGTTAATTGGACGTCGATTCAAGTTAGTTCTACGGGATCGAAGGTTTAGGGTCTCGGTTCGTTACGTTTAGAAGTTCGGGGAATTTGTGGGAAATTAGGAGAACCTTGGTGAACGTGTTAGTGATGAGGTTTGGTGACTTGTGATAGGTTCGGGAATCCCCAAGGAAGCTGAGGAACGTACGGGACGCGAGTAACGTGCCCGGTATTCGTGAGTGGACCCCTTCTCGATAACTGAGCATGCATAACTGCTTTTAATTACTTGTTTTATGGTTTTTATGTGTGATTTCATGGTTATTTGAATATGTTATAACTGTTTTGCTTAATTGCACATTTTTCGAGGAAATTATGTATTTGACACGTTTTACGAGAAAAGCTTGATTTCTGATTATGATGCTATGATTTTGGGATTTCAATGATTATAAAGGGATTGTGGAACATGATTTTGATGATCAAGGGTTTTCGGTTTTAGAATCGGATTTCGGAAAGCAGAATTTGGTTTTAAAGTTGAAACGTGGGATTCCGGATTTGGGTTCGAAATGACGGTTCTGGATTCCGGAAGGGCATCAGACCAGTGATTTCGGATTCGGGTTTGGATACGGATTTAGAATTGGTTTTCAAATGGTTTTGGATTGGATTTGCTGGATCTGATTATTGGGTTTAAAGACCCGGATATTGTGATTGACGGGGGACGGGCTCGGATTGGGTTTAAAGACCCGGATTGAGTTTAAAGACTCGGGAGTTTAAAGACTCGGATATATTGATATTTCCCCCTGAGGCCTGTTGAGTTTAAAGACTCGGAGTTTAAAGACTCGGATAGGTCCAGCAGGTTTGATCGGATAATGATGACTTGGATTTGTGTTTTATCGTACTGTTTTCATGATGCCTATTTTGTGAATTTTAAATGTTTTTATGATGATTACTATGTGGTTTATGGCTGTGTTTAAATAAATGGGTTGTGCATGCATGTTTTCAAAACGGAGGGCCAAACCTTGGTTTGTTATAAAATGGTTTTTGAAACTTTTATTCTTTATGGTCCACTCACACTTTCTGGTTTTTAATTGCCCTCCAGGTCGTGGAGCTAGCGCGGGGGTTGACGTTGAGGCAGCGTCGGATGCATAGAGTACTCGAGAGTTTTCCCGGAGTGTTTCAAACTTTCCGTTGTGCGTGTACTCTATGTTTCGGTTTTTTTTTACTTTCTTTTTGGGTACTATGCTCTGTATAACCGTTAACTTTTGGTTGTTTTAATTTCTCATGCGTCTGGCAGTGTAAATCTGTGGTTTTCGGGAGGTTGTTTCGGTCTTTCGTTTTTGGGTTGTCAGACGGGAGCATGATTTACCTCGGTTTTCGGGATGAAACCGGGGTGGGTCCTGACAACTGACATGTTCCCCTGTCGGAGGTGTAGAAACTCCGCCTCCTTCGTATCGCAAAACGAACGAGGATAATATTAATCAAGGAACCGCTCGCAAAATGTCTCCCAGGTCATTGTATGGGAATCCTAACTTGACAGCTCTAGGGTATAACACTACTCATATGCGGGACCATCTAGTAAAAAGGTGGCCAGCAAAACTCGATCCTCAGGGGGGCATCGCATCACGAAAAAAATCCTCTAAAGCCAAGTAATCCACAGGTGGGCTTCCTCAAGATTTGCCCCACCGCTAAAAACAGTAGCCCCAAGGCGTTGGGCTCGCTCGAACGTGGCACTCTTAGCATTTCTAACGTCTTCTTTAGGCCGTGGAGAGGGCTCACGTCTAGGAGACATGGCCGATCGTTCTCTGAAAGATGCATAAGTTAGTACAACAACCTAGATTATGTTCCGATACCAATTGACATGACCCACCCCTATTATCGCCTCGATAGTTGGGAAGAACCCTTCTCCCGTCTGACAAACAAACGAATATTACAAAAATAACCATAACAACCACAATACATACAATGTCATACCAGGGAGAACTTACTATACATCTTACGGTACAGTAAGGCAACAGTATCACAGAGCATAGTTAACATACAAAATAGGAACAAAACCCTACTCTGTGAGCTAACTACACATGCAACGGGAAAACATTATGCCTCTGCCTCTGTGTCAACCCCAAAACTTGCACCACGCCCTGTAGGGTGTTAAAAACATTAAAAGTGTGAGTGGACTAGAAATAATAGTTATGAAAAAAAGTTTTAGAGAAAACAAGGGTTCACCCTCCTTTTTTTAAAAACACGCATGCATAACCTAATGCTGGAAAAAACAATGATATGAACAATGTGAAAATAGTATGGAAAATGATCATGAAATCATGTAAGTCCAAATAGAACATCAAGGAAACAAACCTGCTGGATCTCATATCAACGAGTCTTTAAACCCAAAACAACATATGAGGCCTTCCCAGAATATCATCGAGTCTTTAAACTCAAAACATAAACAATAGGCCTCAGGAGGTATCACAATAACGAGTCTTTAAACTCACGAGTCTTTAAACTCAAAACATATCAATCAAGGGTCCTCTCCTATCACATCAATCAACCGAGTCTTTAAACCCAAAACCAGATCCAACAATAACAATGGGTCTTTAAACCCAAAACCATTTTCAAATCATACAAAATCCATAAAACCGTTGAAATCCAAGTTCCAAAACCAATACAAAATCATCATTTGAAATCCCGAAATCACATTAAAACCGAAATCTGAAATCTTTTGAAACTGAAATCACAACGATAAACGGGGCCTCAAGCTCGAAATCACTTTCCGAAATCCATTTATAATTCTTGAAATCAAACCATAATTCAAATTACAAATCATGTCATCGCAACCATTATCAAGGCATAATACGTATAAACAATATATATCTTCAAGGTATAACATAAACCATATTCTCAAAATACGTATAAATACGATAAACCACATTGAAAAACGTACCTTCTCAACTTGCAGAACAACCGGCCATTCTTTAACCTCTGTCTTTAGCCACCACAAATTTCTTTAGGCCTCGGTTTCAAGTCTAATGAGTCCCTTGAAACCTCAAGAACTTCATCCAATGAACCGAATCAGTCAACAACCCTCAAGTTATGTTCTGCCATTTTTGAACCAAAACAAGACATTTCGGGTTTTCTTCCTTACCTGGTTGTCGCAACCTCCACCGTGGCCACCATCACGTTCCTCTCGATGTCTTGGTTCCCTTTTTGCTCACTGATCACCACCAACAGACGAGGTTCACAAAGGTTTGTACGTTTTGAGTTTCATGGCCTAAAAATGTTCACAGTTTCAAACTCTTCTTCTCTTGATCCACTTCTCTTTCCCTCCTCTCTGTTATCCTCACTTTCACACCACCATTCACCTCTGGTTTTCACTCAGTCACACACACAACACTAATCTCTTTCGTGGTTAAAACCACCAAACGACTAACACGACTACTCTCCCCTATTTAATCGATCAGTTTGTGAGATGGGGCTGGAACCAACCAGAGAATGGATAGATGTCCTCATCTCACTATTCCCAACTAAAAATATCCCACTATCTGGGACAGATGTCCTCATCTCATGTCCTCCATTTAAATATTAGTAAAAACACCATTTTACCCTTGGCTCAACAAATTACCATTTTGCCCCTAGAATGTTTAGACTAAAACCTAAGCCATTCGAAGTCAGATGACAGCGTGCCGCCTGTCAATGTACTCAGGGGATCGAGACCTACCTAATGGTCCTCAAAATACGTGAACAACACATGTCATATAAAAAGTCAACGTTGACCATACTATTCACAAGGGTAAAAACGTCAATTTTACACAAAAGTTTCCCGAATTTACATTTTTACCCTTTTTTAAGTTCCGGGCCTTTACATGATGGTATAGAAAAGGTATGGAAGTCAGCTTTCCAATGCCACTAACGGCACTCAATTCGGAGCTAAAACGAAATCAACAGACAAAATTTACTACATAAAGGTCAAATCTGCCGAAAATCGCAAAACACTCAAAAAAATGGAAGACTTCTATTAATGAAAATTAAAGAAGTTGAGAAATTCACAAAACATATATTTAACGCTAAGATCAAGCTACGAGCCAAGAAGAACCATGATGCCCATCATTTGGGCCGACACGACCTCAGAGTAGCCCTCACCATTTGGCCCAGAAGCTCACGGGCTTGTGGATACCAGGTAGGCTCGGTGACAAAAAGCCCGACCTGACCCGTTATGGCCCATGGGCCAACCTGGCTCGCATGTTGATGGGCTGTACTTGGGCTTAGGGTATTCAAACCTGATAGGCCCAAGCTTGATAAGGCTCGGTAATCCTAGTCCGACCCGCCCATGTAAACTCGACCGATAAGCCCGAATATATAAAATAATTATAAATTAAGAATTAATACCTAGTAAAATCTTATTACTACTATTTCAGCCCAAACACAAAACTTCAACCCAAGTTCAACCTAGTTTTTTTATAGAAGTGCATGTTTTTGTATACAGCTCCATATCCCACTATTCCATCTTTACCGAAAAGGTTACTTAGGTCATTACAATTTGATATAGGGAATTCACCAAATTCACTCTTTGTTCTAGGAGTAGCATAGCTCCACAAAGAATCTCTCAGGAGCTAGCCCTTCGGGTAATTCTTCATAGAACTTACTACAATTCAAATAGATTTGTGATTAGTGACCACCTTACCATGTCTCTACTTTGTGGTCGAAATGTTAAGTCAATTCTCCAAACCCAATAGGTCTTCTCCTTACCTTGTCTCAATATTAAAGCCCGATAAAAGCCCGGCCCGACAAGGGGCATGGGATTTTATATTTATGATCAAGCCCACCCGACCCGGCCCTGTATTTTTTACATTATGAAATAGGCTTAACCCGGCCAGGCGCTAGCCCAAAAATTTTGGACTGGACTTGCCCAACCCGGCCCAATGATGAGGGCTACCTTAGAGTCTCTCTGTCAACCAATGAGCAAGCCTTGGAGGCCTTCTATCATTCCATCATGGACTTCTAGTGACGCATTGTTCGTGGCCTTTTTCCTGCAATGGGTGCAACCTCCTCGGCAACGCTTACTTAGCACAGTTGGCTTCGCGAAATAAAGATCAATTTAGCTTGATTCCGTGAAAGCAACTCAGCCGATGGGTGACTATGCGGAAGTAACTTCAAATTTAGGATGGAACGAAGCCATGGTGTGCTTTGTGCCTTCACACCACTTTCCTCGAGATCAATGGACACTTTCACCGAGTGAAGCTTTAGAAGAATAACTCCAGCAGTATCCGAAATGGAGATTGTAGCTCCAACAAACCATTTCAGCATCACTTGAATTCACGGAAGTAGTGGTGGTAGCATCATTCATGCCTTGACAACCTTTGCAGTACGTGTCTTTATGTCACTCTCCTTCAGTAACAAGATGATGACACCTCCAACATTTCTTCCTTCAAATACGTAACGACGTGCAACATCTGGGGCACCACAGGGGGCATGATCGGTCCTCTATTCTATGTTCCGCCTTGCTACACCCCATTTTGAACTCAACAAGGCCTTGAAGATCAAGTCTCTTGAAGGTCACCGTCATCCAAATCAACTCCTTGGAAAGCTTCAGTTACTTCATGGCACCACATGCACTTAGCCTCGCATCATGGGAAACCTTGCTTTGAAGATGAAGCGCATCTAACCTTGTAGCTGTAACACACATTTCCTTGTAGCTGGAACAAGCCTCGTGTTGGATTGTGACACGTCACACTCCAAGTGATGGGACTGCTCGCCTCCCGTGTTGAAAGCTTCAATGTTAGCTCCACCTGCACTTGAAGATGACGAGTTCGTCCATACGCCGAACTCTTCTACCCACCAAAAACCATGAGCATAGTCTTTGGAAAGAAATTATGGTGTCATCTAGCGCATCACTTCCTGCTCTAACCTTGCCTTTCCTTGAGTTGTGGCACGTCAGGCCTTAGATGTTGAATACCTCGACTTGCAATTGCAACATGCCTCTCCTTGTAGCTGCAACATGCCTCGCCTCGCAGCTGTAACGCGCCCGCCTTGCATTTCATTGTACCTCGCCTTACATTCTGTTACACCTCGCCTTACACCATATCATGACCCTCATTACAGTGTAACACACCTTGCCCTGAAGCTGGAACATGCTTCGCCTTGTGACACGCCTCACTTTAGGGAAAGGAACTTCCCGCCTCCCCCGCTGAAGACCTTGGTGTTGAATCCACCTGCACTTGAAGGTGACAAGTATGTCATTGCGCCAAGCTCACCTATCCACAAAGCACCACAAGCATGTCAACTGGAGGAGCGACTTAATGTCAAGTCCATCATCTCTTGAAATCGGAAGCTCCAATACGTCTAAGACATGCCACCATATGGTTTTACGACATTTTTCTCCACAAAATGATTCCTTCAAGACTTCTCAAAAAGCATGCCTTCATGCATATTGAAATGATCGTCTCATAAAGTAGAGCGCACCACTGCTTGAATCGTTGCAATCAGACATCTACAGCTTCTGGAATCTGCAAAAGAATCAAAGATGAACAAAAGAAAAAAAAATAACGAATAAAAAATATTGAATTATATATATTATATTTGTATTTGTACAAAGCATGGCGTGCTGTTTCTTAACAGCAGTTTTAAAAAAAATGACAAAAGCTATTAAGCGATATCGGAAAAAAAAAAAAAAAAGTAAACAATTATGCAGTAGAAAAAAGGACAAAAGCAGAGCCAAGACTGAGCTGCTACTGCTGAGCCAAGCTGCCCGAGCCAGGGTGTGACGACCCGTCCCGAATTAACGAGATTAATTAAGGATTAATGACGGAATTAGCGAGACTAATCGAAGATTAGACGAGGATTAGCGGACGTTCGGGCGAAATGACGATTTTGCCCCTGAAATGGCCGAATCGTTGACTTTTCATTCAGACTGTCAAATGGACTTTGGCTAATGACTTTGACGTAGTTCGTGATGTCACGATTTCATAGACAGGTGGCACGTTCAATTCCGACGTTCGAGGAGGATGTTATGACGTTCGGAAGTTTAGGGGAATTTTGGTAATTTTGGGAAAAAGGGGTCAAAAGTTGACTTTTTGACCGGGTGGTCCGATGGCCGAGGGCCGAAGACCGTTACGTAGATCACGATGATACAAATCCGTAGACAGGCGGCACGTCAAATTCAGACGTTCGACGGCGAAGTTACGGTTCACGGAAGTTACATATTAGTATTCACGACGACACGTTTTACGAGGACCGTTTGTCTTTAGTTGGCCCAGTTACTTTTCAACAACCAATAGATGAGTGACAAGTGTCACTCATCCACTGGCCACTAGCCCACATTCATGCATAACCCACACCATCGACCATTTCTTTTCTTTGTTCCCAAACACAAACCCAATCCACCATTTTTTTTCATCCTCAACCCAAACCCTTGATCCATGACCATTTGTGAGAGGCTAGAGAAGGAAGAGAGGACCGGAGGACGTGGTGGTTGGCTAGGCAGAGCCGCCGTGGGCGGCGGAGGGGGAAAATCGAACAAAGGTATCAGTTTTACCTTTTTAATCCATTTTTCCATTTTTTGTATTATGGACGGTTTTTATGGATTGTTTTAAGTTAAATGGGTTATTAGAGGAGCATTAGGATGATCTGGAGGAAGGATGGAGGTCGAGACACCGTGGGGGAGGTTTTATAAAAGTTGAACCGTGAGGGGTTTTTGGGTTCACGGGTTTTAATCGGTTTTAGGTGGTTTAGTTAATTAGGATTGATAGGAAAGATTAAAAGAGGAATTTAGGGATTAAAATAGGACAAAACGGACGAGATTTGAGGGTTGTAGGAGCCTGGACCGGTCACGCCGGTCCAAGTTGCAGGAAAAATCGGATCGGACCGGTCGAACCGGTCGGCTGAAGGTAGGGGATGACACTGTAGCGTGGCGCGCGAGGCCCACGCGCAGTGCACTCCCAGGGCACGTGGAAGGAAATTTTGGGAAGGTTACAACATGTAATTTCATCTATTCGATGTAACGAACATTTTGGGACTGGTTTCGTGTCAATCGGACATCGTTTCGATATAGTTTGGGTTGTCCGAAGGTTTAGGTTTGAGTTTAAAAATAGTTATAAATTCCGAAAAATTACGGGACTTTAGTGAGGGGTTATTTAGGTAGTTAGTAACCCTCTAAATTAATTTGGACAGGTTCGGGAATACCAGAGGAGATGTTTGACCCGGGAGACGATTATGGCACGCGTACAGAGGCGCGGCTTCGGACGGTCTCTGAGTGGACCTTTCTTTCGAATTCGATGCATGCATAAATGTTTATAAATTCTTTTAATACATGTTTTGTGTTGCCATGAGTGCAAATTGTTTGTGGTAGCCTAGGATTTACGTATTTGCACGTATTTCGAGATTTTAGGTTTTCTACGATGCTTATACGTGCTAGGTTTTCAATGAGGGTTTAATGATTTGGTTTTTGATTTGGAAATATGAAATGAGTATTCGGGCATGAGGCCCAGTTGAAATGAGGATTTAGGCCAAGGCCTGTGAAACTGATTTGAATCGGATTCGAGGAATCCCGTTGAGATGAATCGGGTATGAGACCCTGTTAAAGAAAGAAAGTATTTGAAATGAATGAATGAACCCTCCATATGTTTATATGGTCTCCTCCAGCGTCGACCTGGAGAGTCACGATCCACAGACCAGAATGGGTATCCCCATAGGGATCCCGTTCCAGGAGTCTCGGACTAGATCCAGAGATTGAGCCTCCCAGATGAAGATTCCTAGGAGAAGACTCAGAGTGAGACCCCGAGTAGTGTGCACACTAGTATAGATTTAATATTGTGACATTTATCGGGGATGTGTTCCCTAGGGGCTGTGTGCCCCGAGTTGGCATCTTCTCAAAAGTGCCTCGGATGGGTTATACGTATGTCGATACGTATGTGGTTTATGGAAAAGTGATTTGAGGGCGGAGACCCTATGTTTTATGATTTATAAAAGTGATTTGGGGCTGTGACCCCGTATACGAGATTTGAGGGCGGAGACCCTATGTTTTATGTTTTATGTTTTGAGAATGGTTTTGGGCTGAGACCCACGTGATGTGAATTGGGCCGAGTCCCTATTGTTTGAGGTACGAGTTTTTGGTGATTTCGGGTCGTGGACCCAAATGGATTTACGGGTCATGACGGTTTATGGGAACCGGGCATGAATCCTTGAAAGGTTTTCTAAATGTTTGACAAAGGTTTTTATGAATAATTGATAAATGGTTTTGAATGCATGCGTATGTATTTATGAAGGGCATAAATGTCTTTAAGAGAAAGTGTTTTTAAATGAAATGTTTAAATTGTCCACTCATAGTTTTCGTATTTTAATGCCCTTTAGGTTGATCGAGGATGCGGGCTGTACCAGAGACGAGACATCACTCCCCTCCTCCTACGATCTTGATACACTCTGATAGCCCCGACGAGGGCAGAGATGGATTTTTCCCTGGTCTGACACGTGGTGTCAGACGGGATCAGGCGGGTCCCATGTTAATCCCGTGGGATTTTGGATTAGTCCTAACACACGGAGCTAAGCTTGTAGCCACTGTGCCTGGCTAACACATCTACTGCGCGGGGACCACCTGGTGCATTCCAACCACAACTTTCCTCCTTTCAGTCAACATCAGCCTCCCAATTGTCTCTCTATCTGTCTTACTGGATCCTCAACCTACACACGGACATCAAAGAAGAGGAAAATATGGTTGCACAAAGGCATCAAAGAAGAGGAAAATAAGGAAGGCAATAGCCCAACAACCACCAATTCTTTTTCACGAACAACAGACTAATATTAGGGTTTAGTCTTTCTTTATTAAAAATGAAAGTTACGACCACCATTAAATAAAGAAAACAATGAAACCCTAATTATCAAATGGGCTCTAAAAGTCAACTCAAAACAATACTTTAAGCCCAAAAATTGCTTATTGAGACAAGATCGAAGTCGATCAGAATTTCAGCTGTTCGAAGCAAAACGAAGTCCTACTCTTGTAAAAAACAATTTATCGGGACCACAATAAAAATTACATCCCTTAGGATTCCCTGAATTCCTAAGCGATGTAGGGGTATTTTTGGAACCATAAATCACCGGAAAATTATGCAGCTGCCACGTGACTCATAACTCTCATAATGCCGATATTACCCCTAGTAAATACGATGACGGCATCACACGATCTCCACATTAATTTAATATGTTTATAAATTAAATATATTAATTAATCAGATCAATGCCAATAATAAAGAATCTCTCCGAGAGTTATTTATTATTATTTATATAGTTAATAATAGTGATTTATCTCGGTAGAATCACCTATTAAATATTATTTCCTTCAACCAATCAGACACTTCGGAGACTTTCAAAATTTCACTATAAATACAAAGCCTTACTCACCTCTAAAGGTAACTAAAAACTCCTACTGAAACTTTGCCGGTTTATTTCTCTCGATTAAACTGACTTTGGCATCAGAGTGTTCTTGGTTGAACCACCCCCGGGCTTTAACCTTAACCCTGATTATTTCTTGTTATTGTGTGTAGGGATCAAGAAGGAATTCAATAATTCCGGATGATTTCTGCATCAAAAATTACAAAATACCATAGATTTAGAAAATATACTAACATCATAGGCATATTATGTTAACTCCAGCGATCGCTAGTCGAAAATGGAAAATTTTGAGTTAGGTCAAATTTTGTCCAAATTTTTTCCAAATGACTTGGAAAACAACGAGGGGTTTAGAAAGATACCTTATAATGGTCGAACCAATGGCAATCGCGAGGGTTTCCAGTCAATTTCTAACCGGTACCAGTAATTTATGACCATGAATTGATTTGATTAAATTCATGGTGAAAAGTAGATGAAGTTTGATGGGTTGCATGTTGGACTTGACGAGTTTTGAACCGAAATCAGAATTGGGAGTGTTTCTCCATATCTAATGAATTAAGTGTAATTTCTTATGAAATCCAATCTCCTCCTCGCATAGTTCATGAAAAACATGAGCATTTCAGTAATTTCATAGTAAAGAGACTCTAATATTTGGAACGGGATTTAACACTTTGTCAGTGTCCATTTACTTGCCTCACTTTATTATATCCACTTTTCTTATGTTTCATATTCAAGTGAGATATGATCACGGAAGTAAATATCGACGGAATCGTCGATATATCGTTCGATATATCAATTTTTTCGGTCAACGGCAGGTAAGGCGGGGGTGAAGCTATTTCTTCCACCAATATCAACGATTTCGGGCATTATCGAAGGATATCGTCGATTTTCGGCAATATTGACCGAAACCACCGATATTGGATCCAGCCACCAAACCCACAAGTGAATTTCGGCAGGAAAGTACCGAAAAAAAAGTAAATCGTACAGGAAATCACGAATTGAACAGCAAATCAGGAAATCACGAATTCAATCAATCATACTGTATGAATCAATTATGTTCATGGACGAAGATAATGATTGAAAAAAAAAATTGATCACGAACGGACTCACCACAAAAAGCATAAATTGGGGAGAGGGGGGGCAAACGAAGAAAACCTCGAACCCAGCCCACCCCTAATCTGCCGACGTTGACCCGAAGCCAGTCGAACCATCTCTGCAACCAGCATCCCCAGTTCTCCGCTTCGCACTACTCCTCGGAGGACGACTGACAGCAGCACAGCTCCATCCCTGTCTCGTCTCGTCCGTCATCGTTGTGGCTCGCGCGCTCGCGCCGTCTCGCCTTCACCGTCACGGTCGCCTTAGTTTTCACCCAATCGCGGCCTCGTCTAGTCGCCCCTCTGATTTTCCCTAATTTGCGAAATCGATCGTATATTCATATTAACTGAGGAAGTGAGGAGAAGGAGATCTGTTGAGCAAAGAATAAAATCGAACAAAATGCGCGTTTCGTTTCATTTATTTTGATACCCTTTTTTAAAAAAAAATCTTTACATATTTTATTTAATTATTTATTTGTCATAATAAAATATATCATTTATTATTAATTTTTTTTTAACCCCAAAAAGAAAAAATAGATTAAGCCTTAATTTTTTTTTTTCAAAATTCAACATTTATTATTCGGTAAAGTAAAATATGTTTTAGTAATGTATGTTTTAATATAAAATATGGCTTAATTCAATTATTTGGTAATATTTGTTTTAATTTACAATATGTATTAAAATTATGAATTTATGTGTTTTTGTTCCTTAATTATGAATATGTATTAAAAAAAATGAAGCTTTTTTTCAAAATTCAAAATGTATTATTAGGTAATTCATATAGTCCTTAATTATGAATGTATGTTTTAATATTATTTGTCATTATCAAATTCTAATTATTTTTCATGTAACTTAGATTTCATAAAATGGCTAGTGGAAGTACAAGTGCAAGTGAAAGCCGCCCAAGACCTGGACGAATAGACCCAGCATGGAAATATTCCATTGCAATTCCTGGAAATAAAAACGGTGTCATATGTTTGTTTTTTCAACATCAGTTCCAGAGTGTAGGCATAACGCAATTAAAGTTTCATCTAGCAGATTTTGATCCGAAAACAAATGTTCAAAAATGCAAAGATGTACCTAAAGCTATTAGGGATGAGGTCAGAGCATGGATCAAAGTAAAGATAATGTGTGATGCCCCGGAAATTTGAGAAATGTAAATTTGAAAGTTGAATGTACAATGACGATTTTGCCCTTGGTTATGGGGGCAAAAGTTGACTTTTTGTTCGGGACACTTTTTGGATTTTCTGTAAAAACCGTTGGGTAGGTCTCGAGACGTTGAGTCCGTAGACAGGTGGCACGTCGAAAATGAAGCTCGAATGTGAAAGTTACGGGTCTGCAAAGATCAGGGGTAAATCGGTAATTTGACGACCAAAGGGTAAAATGGTCATTTATTGGGAAAAAGGGCTGAGTCACCAAAGTGATGACTCATGCCTTCAATTGGGGACACATGGCAGCGTGAGGGAAGGCTGAGTGTTTTTACACCGCCCATTTCAAACAGTAGAACAAACAAAGAGGAAAAAAAACAGGGGTTTGATTCAAAGATTTCCCTCATTCATTCCAATTAGCAACCACTCGACAGACTTTAAGGAAACTGATGCACTTGAGCGAATTAAGAAACTAAGATAGAGAGGAAAACTCAAGGGCCAGAGAGAAAACTAGAAACCCAGGATCGAATAATTGGAAAACAAGGTGAGAATTCGAATTCAAAGTGGTAAGCCTTGAGAATCAAAATTGAGGCTCGATTTAACTTCTTGAGATTATTTCGAACCAATACACAAGAAAAACGAGGGAAATTGATGTCGTTTTGATCAAGAACGGAAGCTCCAATTTTGTCACAAAATCGAGCTCGAGTTCAAACAATTTGAGGTAAGAACTTGTGTAATTAATTATGTAGTAATGTTCATTACAACCTCACGATGCTTCCTGTGTCAATTAAATAGAAAAAATGAGATGAATTGAGTGAATGAAACCCGTTCAGAGGTCCATCGTGGGATGTAAGGATTATGGCCTTGATTGAAGTAATTAAGCTTACAGAACATAAATTAGGATGGCTTAAATGGAATCAGATGAAAGAATGGAAGAAATTGAGGTTGAATTGATGAAGAAATTACCGGGTCACATCGCGGGTTTACGGCCCGTTTATCAGAAAAACGGGTGGAAGGGGAGACACTGTAGTAGTACTGTGCAAGCGCGTGGCTTTCACGCGCAGCTACTTGTGACGGCGCGTGGTGAGTTTTCTAGGGAAGTGTTCAATAAGTGTTTTACTCTATTCAATGTAACGAACATTTTGGCGTTGGTTTCGAGTCGATCAGACACCGTTTCGATATTGTTTCGAGGGTCCGAAGGATTAGGTTACGTTTTAAATTCGTATTTAATTCCCGGAAAATTTGGGGAGTTTAATATGCTGTTATTGTATTCATTAGTGACCATAATTATGTTGTTTGACAGGATTCGAGGATTCGAGATTCCTGGAAAGTACCATAAATTACGGAAATGCGTGCAGCTCTGAAAGCGAGTGGTTTGGACGGTGTGTGAGTGGACGTTTGTTTTATAAACTTTTATGCATGCATAGTTAAATATTTTACATGATTGATTGCATGATTTGGTTTGCAATGATTTCATGGTGATTTGGCATGATTATTTGTGATTTAATGATTATTTTAATCGGTCTTTTGGGCACATTTTACGAGGAATATGCAATTGATATTTTGGGCTAGGCCCGGAGTCAAAAAGGTTTCTAAAAGGATATTTTGACTTAGTTGATGAGTGAAGAATGATTTGTGGATTATTTTAATGTTTTCAAATGAGATTTTACGGATTTACGTGTAAATGGCATTTGGGCTTGAGACCCTGTCGGGAATGATTTTGACTTGGTTTGAAGTCAAGGATTTGATTGAAATGTTTTGGGATGTAATCCCTGGATAGCTTTCATTGTGATTGTGAGTACCCAGACGGTCGAAGCTAGGGAATTACCCAGACGACCAGAGCTCGGGGGATATGATTGTGATTGTTCCCAGGCAGCCGATGCTAGGGGGTATTCCCAAGCGGCTGGCACTCGGGGCCTAGGCAGTCGGAGCTCAGGGTGATTCTTACAAGATTGATGCTCGGGGATATGCGTGTCAGGACAGTCGGAGCTAAGGGGTGGCTTCCCAGACGACTGAGGCACGGGATATGGCCTACGCGTAGTGCAGATTGATTGATTGATTGATTGTGCACTTGTGAGTAGTGCTGTTTAATGTTGATTATGATTGCGTACTAATATTGAGTACGGGTTTTGGTCATTCTTTGCGTACTGGTATTGAGTATAGGTTTTGGTCTTTGTGGCCAGGTTAGTGTTTCCATGTGATTTGGCTTGAAAGCCGGTGATTCATGTGTTTGACCCTATGCATGCATGGTTTGATAAACTGGAGGGTAAATGGTTTATTTGAAATGTATTTTCAAATGATATTATTTTTGTCCACTCACACCTTTTCTGTTTTTATGACCCTCTAGGCCGTGGCACGACGTGCTAATCAAGAGGTGGAGGCATGAGCGGAAATCAGTGCAGTTATCCCTTATCTAACAGGTGTTGAGGGGTAGTTTCGGGACTTCAGTTGACTTGTTAGACGGGAGCAGTACCGGGCACAGTTATCAAAGTCCAGTTGGGACGGGTCCTGTCATACTGCTAGATAGAATAAGAATATGATTGGTGAGAACATACGAGCTGGCTTGAGAGGAGATCGTCTAGACACTCAACAGAGCATTCAGATTAATGATAGCGATGATGAAGAGGATGATGATGGATTCATTTATCCACCCGATTTGCTTAGAACTGAGAGAGCAGCATATCGTTTTACTGTAAATGCATCGAGGGATGAGGCACGGCGAAGTATTGACACTTATGGAGTTGGTACCATGTGTGGTACTCAAGGAGGCACTAGCAGTCGTCAACAACCTCAACAGATACGTCGATCACAAAGTTTGCGTGATCCATTTTCAATTCCTCTAGAACCAAAACTCTACAAAACCCCACGAAGTCAACAGAAGACTGTAAAATCTATGTGGAAAGGGACGAAAGAGAAGTTGGGTCGATACATAAGTAAATTTTTTATATATGAAGGTGTGGCTCCAAATAAAGCCAACTCTTATCATTTTAAGAATATGATTATTGAAGCCCAACGAGAAGGTATTTAATAAATTTATTTATGTATACTTTTATTTAGCTTATGAAATAGCATTAAATGCTAACTTATGTTTTGATTTGCAGGTGAAGGCGTGTCCACTCCTTCTCCATATGAAGTGAAAAATAAATATCTTCATATGGGGTATGAAGATATGACGGCATATGTGGAGCAACAAAAGCGACAATGGGAAACTTATGGATGTACCATCATGTGTGATGGTTGGACTGGTCCAAAGAAGTTATCCATAATGAACTTCATGGTATATAGTAAGGGCTCAACTGTATTTCTCAGGTCAGTTGATTCTTCCAAAATCCATAAAGACTATTTGTACATACAAAATTTTTTGAAGGAAGTTGTTCAGGAGGTTGGAGTACAAAATGTTGTACAGATCGTTACTGATAATGGGTCGAACTTTAAGAAGGCTGGAAAAGAAATGATGAAGACGTATCCAATCTATTGGACTCCTTGTGCAGCCCATTGTATCAACCTAATATTTGAAGATATGGGAAGAATGAGACAATTGCACTCATCATAAAAAATGCTAGGCAGGTAACTAACGACATTTATAATCATCTATGGTTACTAGCTCAGATGCATGAATTCTGTCAAGGAGGCTTGGTTTGTCTTGGTGCAACGAGGTTCGCAACCAACTATATTTGTATAAACAGTATAGTTAAGCATAAAGGTGACCTTAGAAGATTATTTACCAGTGATCAATGGCATGGTAGCTCACTGAGTAGGAAAGTGGAAAGCAAGAGGGTTGAGGCTCATATCCTTGACCAAAGATTCTGGGAGTCCTTGGAGATGATGCAGTCAATATATAAACCTTTATACTGCATCCTTCGAATTGTTGATACAGAGGTAGTCCCAACCATGCCAATCCTGTATGATATGTTCAATCGAATGAAAAAAAAAAGATAACCCGGCTTAAAGGAAAGAAGTGGGTCCTCAAAATCATACAGGAGCGATGGGAAAAAACATTAGTGCATTCCTTACATGCCGCTGGTATATTTCTATCTTATTTCACTTGTTAAAATTTTATTTTATTGTTGTTTACTAAGCAAATTTCATTCATGATTTGCAGCTTATTACTTGAATCTCCGATATCAATATCAAGCAGGTGTTCCTCTTCCAATCAGTTCAACAAGTATTCCTCAAACTGAATCCAAATGGGCAATTGGGTTTACAAAATTTTGGAATAGACGTAAGTTCACTACCATATATGAACCTTGATATTTTGGAATCTGTACATCTATGACATGATATTAACACAATTCTTAACGTAGTTGATCAACTTTAGAGATGGTCGGAAAACATTTCGTTCACCTATGGCTGTACAATCACGAACGACAACGCCCCCAAGTATATGCTTGCATTTAACTTGATATTGTATGAATTAGCACTTTATAATCTGTAATGACCCGTCCCGAGTGTCGGGATTGAATATTAATTAATTATAGTTTACAATGACTAATCTGGGATTAGTGGAGTGAAATCGGACGAAATGTGCAAAACGACCGTTTTGCCCGTGGACGTGGGTAAAATGTTGACTTTTAGTTCGGGCGGTCAAACGAACTTTGACCGATGACTGTGATGTAGTTCGGGACGTCACGAGTTCATAGACAGGTGGCACGTTTGATTCTGACATTCGAGGAAAAAGTTATGACGTTCGGAAGTTGAGGGGTATTTTTGGTAATTTGGCTGAAAAGGGGCCAAATGTTGACTTTTGACCCCGGGAGGGTCAAAGACCGTTACGTAGGTCTTGTCGATACGAATCCAATGACAGACGGCATGCCGAAATCGGAGATTCGACGACGAAGTTATGGTCACGGGAACAGACTCGATTAACCGAACGAACCGAGATTAAAATATTATTTTATTGTGAACAGTACCCGAGGATTGAACACACCTGGATGAGTGAAAAGTGTCACCCATCCCTTGATTTAAGGCTAGAAATCCAATCCATGTTTTAGGGAAAACATGATCATTGTGTTTTATTATTTGTTTAATTATTCTTTAATTAATTTAATCCTCCATTAATCCTCTCTGTTTTCTTAACCGTGCACAATCAAAAACTCAGTCTCCATCCAACCTTAATTTCTCTTCCATTACTAAACTTGAGGGTAGGGAATTGAGTGATTGTTGAGATTGAATTGAACTGGGGAATCACGAGGGATTGAGAGAGTGAGGGGGCCTGGAATTCGAATTTCAGAAAATTAGGGGGGAAATTCGGATTTTAAACCATGAGCTACGGGGATCGAAATTGAGCTTGGAATTAGCTTCCTGAGGTTGTGACGAGTTGTTTCAGATCAAGAACGAAGGGAATTGAGGCTCAATTGGCTCTGAACGGGTCTAGTAACAGTGAGCAAGGTTCGAGTTTGAGTCGTGGGATTTGAGCCTTGGATTGATGCAATTGAGTTGGGGAAACTGTTTCTCTTGGTCCATTTAAGCTTCTGGATGCATCAATTGAAGGAAATCGATTGACATAGAAGGATTTCGAATGATGAACAGTGTTCGAGTGTTCTTCGATGTTCATCTTCGAGTTGTATGATTTGAGGTAAGAGTGATGGTAATTAAGTTCACAGAACCCTAGTTAGACTTAAAAATAAGCTTTGTGAATGTTCAATTGAAAGGTTTGATGTCGAATTGACAGAGAGCTGGTCGGGTTAAGACGCGGGTTGCAGGACCCGAATCACAGAGAATCGGGTTGGGACGAAGGTACTGTAGCTGGCGCGTGGCTTTCACGCGCAACCGCTTGCGGCGGCGCGTGGGGGCGTGTAAGTGAGAATCCCGAGGTGAGTTCAACGTGAGTTTTGTCCCATTTAGTGTAACGAATATTTTGACACTGGTTTCGAGGAAATCGGATATCGTTTCGTTAATGTTCTACGTATCCGAAGTTTTGTTTTACGTTTAAAATACGTATTTAAATTCCGGAAAAATTGGGTAAAATTATATGAAGTATTTTGAGATGTTAGTAACCCTCATTAATGATTTTGGACAGGAATTGTGATTTCCGGAATTTACGGAAAAACGTGCAGCTCGGAAACGAACCGTTTAGACGATGTGTGTGAGTGGACTTTTGGTTTTCTAACCGTGATGCATGAATATATGCTTTTAAATGCTTTATTATATGATTTGATATGCTTTGGCATGATTTATATTTCAATCCGGTGATTTCTCGATTTTATGGATTATTATATTATTTTTGGCACAATTTTCGAGAAATGATGAAATTGATGTTTTGGGTTAGGCCCGGATTGAAAATGATGTTTTGACTCGGGTTATGAGTCAGGGAATTAAAAATGATATTTGGACTCGGATGATGAGTTAGGGATTGTTTTCATGGATTTACGTGATCGTCGCAACCTGGGTTTACGGTTGCACGGATTTGCGTGAAAATGATATTTTGGGCTTGAGACCCAATTGAATTGTGATTTTGATTGGATTTGTATTTCCATGTGATTACATGATGATATTGATGATTTTCAGTTTTATAAAGTAAATCGGGACTTGGGGCTGAGACCTTGTATTGAAAATGATTTTGATTTCAAGCGCAACTGTTTTCACTGGTTTTTGTGATGATGATATGTTGCGGATATTTAGGGATTTCGGGTGGAAATATGTTTTTCCCCGGAGTGCACCTTGGAGATAACGCTCGCCTTTGGGATGGAAGTGTTTACCCCGAAGAGGTCACGTAGCACGGTCTTTGTCATGCAGTCGAGGGAGGCTCGACTCAGACCAGAGATGTGCTGGATATATATATGGATCGGTAAGTGATGTGTTCACGAGATCCGGATCGTCGGCTGGTGAGGTTTTCACAGCGACAGATTACTGACTGGTGATGTGTTCACAGCAGCGGATGCTCGGATTTTGAGCGGTCCTTGAGCCTATTGATTTGCACGCGTTGCAGGGATAAACATGACTCTAAGCAACAGGATATGGAAATAAGTCCCGTGGTTTTATGGAAAATGATTTTGAGGAAACCGTGGTTTTAAATATAAAATGATTTAAGGAAAGTGTGAGTTTATTGAGATTTAAAGTGATTTGTGGTTAAAATGAGGTGCAAGGAAAATGTGGACATGGAATTTAGAAACATGTTGTTTGTGATTACGTACCGGTTTTGATTACGGGTTTTTGGTCTTTGTGGCCAGGTGATGGTGTTCACATGTTTTGGCCTGAGAGCTGGGATTTGATGTTTTATAATTTGAACTGATTTGGTGAACATGAGTTTTACGGACCTTGGGAAAATATGCTTAGATTTTATCGGTCCATTGTTCATACTTGAATGATTTCATACTAATACTCATGTTTTATGATATGCATGCATGTTTGTGAAAACTGGAGGGTAAGAATGTATTTTGGCAAATGTTTTTATAAGAAGTCATTTTTGTCCACTCACACCTTTTCTGTTTTATTAACCCTTCAGGTCGTGGCGCGATGATCGAGGCTATTCAAGAGGTGGAGGTATGAGTGGGAACAGGCGCAAATATCCCTTGTCTGGCAGGTGCTGAGGGGTAATTTCGGATCTCCAGTTGACTTGTCAGACGGGAGCAAGACCAGGAACGGTTATCTATGTCCTTCGGGGACGGGTCCTGTCATAATGACTCTTACATTAAACTTGATATTGACAGCGGAGTGGTGGGAATTACATGGCCAAGCTTCTCCAGTCTTGCAAAAAATTGCAGTTCGTATATTATCACAAATGGCTTCATCATCGGCATGTGTGAGAAAATAGAGTACATTTACTTTAATTCATACAAAGCAAAGAAATCATCTCGCATATTCAATGTTAGAACAACTTGTTTTCTGTTATTATAACATGAAACTCAAGTTAAGAGATGAAGAAGCTGAATGTAGCAAAGTTGTGGAAGAAGATTACGTTGACCTTTTGGAAATTACTGGTCAACACGTGGAAGGTAATGAAGTTGATCCACTTCAAGCATGGATTATGGCAGCTCACTTGGATGATGATAGAGGAAGGCCTGACCCTCGCGTAGCCCATCTTGCTAGTGAACACGATGTTAATGTCGATAGAGTGCAATCTGAAGAAGTGGGGAGTGAGGAAGCAGGAAGTGAGCGGGAGATGTCTTCATGGGAGAGATCAATGCTTGGTTCTACCTCTGGACGTGATTTGAGAGCTGATGCTACTAGTAAGGGACTACATCGCAATAAATCTACAGATGATGATGATGATGATGGAGATGATGTTGAGACAAACGATGAAGACAAGGATGACAGGGGGGATGATGACAGGGGAAATGAACATGTATCTGAAACATATGCACCCTTGAGCCCATTTACTGGAGAGACAGATTTCACTCATGCCACTCAAGATTATGATCATGGTTGTAGAGAATGAGGAGTAGGAATCAGTGGTGTTGGGAAAGATTACACTCGGACACGCAACATATATTAAGGTTATGGAAACTCACCTTCTGAGGATTCCATGTCAATTAGTTTTGAGTCAACGAGTTTGGGCATCGATCCTAGTAACAACTCAAATGATGCATATGCTTATGGTCCATATGGTTACCACCAGTTAGACAGCCATCTCCCTCAAATGTCACATGGTTATCGAGGCTATGAAGATCCTCATCTCCATAAAGATTATGGAGAAGTTAGTTGGGTAAATCCTAACTACCCCATCTATGGAGGAAAAGTAGGTCATTCAAAGGAGGTATACGAATACTATGTCCAACATTACATTTCCGTTTGGTCAAGTAGCACCACTTGAAAAAATTTTGTGTCTTGGTAGATGAAGACCAATCTAATTTTCAAGCTGGTAGACACTCTACTTGTTTTTTATGAAGTTCAATGTGTAAAGTATTTGGTGTACAATATTATCAATAGAATTATGTTTTAATTTAAGTTTATCTTTAAGATTTTATATTGTTAGTTATCGGAAGACTTATATTCTATCATATGATTCATCATATATTTATTATACGAAAGTCATTTTATAGTTTTTATTAGTCCTATATAGCCATTATTGGGTAATTAAGTTTTTCCCAACGTTTCATTCCAAATTTCCGTCATTTGGACCTAATTTCCGTCATTTTTGTTGACCGTAAACGATATCGATATCGATATTTGGGGTGAGATATCCGTAAATTCAACTAGCGATATATCCCTCGATATCGATATTTCAATCCTTAGATATGATACATGCAGCAACAAGTAAATGGGAAGTTGTCCTCTAACTCTTTAAGTGATGTTGAATGTCATTAAGGGTAAACGTGGTGTTGTCCCTTAAGTCTCATGTTTTGTGGTATCGAACCTTTACTCCAAGAACGAGTTTCATATTGTGGTTGGTTGTCAACTCTAGAGTAGACACCCTCAACCATATAAATAGTATGCTTCTCCATCCCAACTAGCTCTCTATTTTCTGTGATGGGTCAAATGAATCTCATGACCATCTTTTCTTTGATTATCCTTTGATTATCCTTGGCTCAACCCACCTTGGCCAGGGTGCATTGATGCTCTCTCAATGCTGTGACGGGGTAACTCCCTGTCTCTAGGAATCAAGAAGTTGGTCATTGATGTAATAGAATGTTTGGTGGAATGCTCTCCACTTATTCAGAGTGGTCCATTTTTGTTTATGTAGTTTTAATTTGTTAATATTCATATGGTTAGGACTTGGAATCTGCATGATGATTAGGTTGTAGCTTTTTGGGTTTCGTTTTTTTTCTTGTTGCTCCCTATCTTTGGGCTTGTTAGGCCGTTTTGGTTTGTTCGTTATCTCAATTCTTTGACGAGTTGAACTAGGGCATTCCTCCCCTCTATATCCAATTTTGAGTTATGAGTTAAAAAAAAAAAGCTTGTTACGCTAAATAGACTAAGAACATGCTAGTCAATCTCAAAATACACTAAGGACGGCAATTTCCCTCACTTTGCACTAGGAACAAGTGCAACGTAAAAAATGTTACATTATTTAACTGATGTCTTATTTGATGTCATTTAGGATAGTTATATAGCATAGTAATTTGACCATTTTGGTCATAGTTACATCTTCTTCCCTCAAAAAAAAAAAAACCAACAACCCAACTATCTCCCCTCAAAAAAACATACACCCATCACCACAACATTGCACTGACACTAGCCAAGAAGAAAATTAACGAACAAAGGTGGAATGGGGAAAAAAATGAAGAGTGGGCTTAAATTTTGCATTTAAAAAGGAAACCTGCTTTTTCTGCTTTAACCCCGGGTTATCCCTTCTAATTTCATATTTAATTATGAATCTCAAATTTAAAACAGTAATTTTGATAAAGAGAAACAAAACAATTTGGACTAATTTTGGGGGCTATGCGTGTTTGAAGAGACATAGGAAGAGAGAGAGAGAGAGAGAGAGAGAGGGAGAGAGAGGGAGAGAGGGAGAGAGAGAGAGAGAGAGAGAGAGGGAGAGAGAGGGAGAGAGGGAGAGAGAGAGAGAGAGAGAGAGAGAGAGAGAGAGAGGAAAGGAAGAAAGAAAAGAGAAAAAGAAGTTGATCGGCGACAATGTTGAGTGGTGATCTCCGATTGCTGGTGTGGAGTTATTACAACTTTGAAGAAGTAAAGCGATGGAACTTGAAGATCTTGGTGTCTTGATTCAAGAAAACCTCTTCTAAACCATTTATTTTTTGGAACTTGTGTTTTGCTGGTTCCTCGTCTGCCTTTTGGGATCAAAAACATCAGTAATAACACTTTCTATACAGAGTCCACACCACATTTCAGTTCCCATGATTGATTTTCATCTCAAATCTTTTCAAAACCCTTGAAAACCCTATGCAATCAAAATTCGTGGAAGGATAGTTCAAATTCGTGGAAGGGCAATCGGTGAACTGCGATAGTGCATAATTAGGTCAAAGACTTGCTACTTGCTAGAGGTGATAAAGAGACCAAGATCTTCTACCAGCTTGGGACTTTTCCTGATCAGACAAGAACCTTATAATGTGTGAATTGTTGCATATCTGTCGAGGTTTAACTAAATGTCTATTAAGATTTAAGACTACAATGACATATCCGCTATGCATCACACCCTTTATCCGTTTCTTTCATGCTCCGCCTAAGCCGTGAAGAATTCACTGGGCCCCAGTATATTTTCCCTACAACTCAAAACCTCACCTACTATTTTGTCCTAGCCTTCCAGGTAACCCACATCTCCACCTAATGTATATAAAAACACAATAAAAACGCTGCTAAAACAGAAAATAATAGAGAATGGGCAGGATGGGTGAAAAAGATTCTTACTTATATTGGGTTTCTCCAAATTCAAAATTCAAATCACTCAATCCTCCTCAGCATGCAAGAGCAAAGCACTTAACCTAATATGTAAGACTCCTATATACAATTGTTCTGATGAAATTTTAGACAAAGAAAACCTTTTATGTTGTGAAGGAAATTTGGTAGAGGAGGATTGCAGAGAGAATATGGAGAGGCAGGGAGATGAAAATAGTACGTCTGATATATTATGAGATCATTAGGGTTTACAAAGATAATTATCCCTTATATAAGGAGGGATAATTAATGAATACAAAAGGACAAAACTACCCCTAGTACCTATTACATAAATAGACATAACTATTTTAACTATTTACAACACTCCCTCTTGGATATTTCATGTAATGGTACTGCTTGCCTACACACATATATGTTGCCTCGTTAAAACCATGCCAGGTAACAAAAACCATATGGGACAAAAATAACCCTGGTCGAAAGAAAAAAGTGCAACGTGCGTGTAGGTGATCACATAGGATTCTTCTGAGGTAGCTTGGTGGCGTCTCTTTTGGAATACGGGTAGATAGTCCACCTTTGAGATAAAATGCATTAGTGTTGCTCCATCAAAACCTTACCTGGTAAACCCAGTGGGAAAAACCCGTGATCGAAGGGAAAAGATGTGCACATGCATATGAGTCAAATCATAGCATCTTCAGGATGCATTGTTAGTGTGGTGATCATACCAAAATGTGCCTCATTAAAACCTAGCCAGGTAACAAAACCCAATAGGACAAAATAACCCTGGTCGTAGAACAAAAGAGTACGTGATGTTCATGTGAGTATGCTTCGGGATACTCAATATACTTCCGGATACTTGGTATATTTCAGGATACTCCCCCTGAAAACTACAGATTAGGTAGATCAGCCAGTCTATGTAAACCAATTCCTCGCACATGCTGCTGGAATGTGGCCTTTGGTAATGACTTGGTGAACAAGTCTGCATGATTATCTTGAGATCGTATTGGCTTGATCTCAATCTTCCGATGTTCTTGTTGTTGTTGGTTAAAGAAAAACTTTGGTGCAATATGCTTGGTGTTGTCTCCCTTAATGAAACCGGTCTTCATCTACTCTATGCATGCAACATTATCTTCGTAGATAACTATCGGTTCATTATGGGTGCAGTTCAGTTCACAGGTACTTCGAATATGCCCAGTAATGGCTCTTAGCCATATGCATTCACGAACTGCTTCATGCAGAGCTAAAATCTCTGCATGATTCGAAGACGTAGCAACAAGGGTCTGTTTCGTAGACCTCCAAGATATTACTGTGTTCCCAATGGTAAAGACATAACCGGATTGGGAACGTGCCTTGTGTGGGTTTGATAGGTAACCTGCATCAGCATACCCAACGAGTCGTGAATCATTCTGAGGACCAAGGGGGTTTGATTCATTCCTCGATGCATAGGGATAGAATAAGCCCATATCCATTGTACCTATAAGGTATCAGAAGATGTCTTTTATGCCATTCCAGTGCCGGCGTGTTGGCGCAGAGCTAAATCTAGCTAGAAAGTTCACAGCGAATGAAATGTCTGATCTAGTGCATTGCGCCAAGTATAATAGTGCGCCTATTGCACTTAGATATGGCACTTCTGGTGTCAATATCTCTTCGTTTTCATCTACTGGATGAAATGAGTCCTTCTTAGGATCTAAACATCGGACGATCATGGGCGTGCTTGAGGGTTTTACTTTATCCTCATTAAAGCGTCTCAACATCTTCTAGATGTAATTCGATTGATGGACCAAAATTCCATCTGCACGGTGCTCGAGCTCCAGGCCGAGACAGAAGTGTGTTCTTCCAAGATCCTTCATTTCAAATTCTAACTTTAGTTTCTTAGCGGTTTCTTGGATCTCTTCAGGAGTGCCAATCATATTCATGTCATCGACATAAACTACCAATATAGCGAACCCAAAACTTGTTTTCTTAATAAACACGCATGGGTATAATTCATTATTCACATATCCCAATCTGATCAAATATTCACTTAGACGGTTATACCACATCCGTCCGGATTGTTTCAATCCATAAAGTGAACGCCTCAAACGAATGGAGAGCGTGTTCCGTGGTTTGGACATAACCGAATGGAGAGCGTGTTCCATGGTCAGGAACTTTCATATATATATATATATATATATATCTGTATCTAGGTCCTCGTAGAGATAAGCTGTGACCACATCCAAAAGCTACATACTCAGTTTTTCGGAAACTACCAAACTGATAAGGTAGCGGAACATTATAATGTCCATTACGGGAGAATAGGTCTCCTCGTAATCAATTCTAGGGCGTTGAGAAAATCCTTGCGCCACTAAACGAGCCTTGTATCTCACAATCTCATTTTTCTCATTACACTTCCTTACAAATACCCATTTAAAGCCTATAGGTTTAACATGGGGAGGTTTGGGAGCTACAGGTCCAAACACCTTTCTTTTTGTCAAGGAATCAAGTTCGACCTGGATTACTTCTTTCCACTTTGGCCAGTCTTCTCTACGTTGGCATTCATCAACGGAGCGAGGTTCGATATCATCACTAGTTATTATTTTAGTAGCTACTACGAATACAAATATATCATCGATGATAATATCATTCTGATTCCATATCTCAATTAAGCATGCATAGTTTACCGAGATCTCTCTATTCTCGGGAGTGGGTTCAGACGTTGAGGCGTCCCCCAATGTCGTCTCTTCTAAGACAGACCTATAATACGGAATTATCTCATGAGATGGATCAAATGATATAATGATATCCAAGGGATTCGACTGTGCAAAATTAGTCCTCTTCTGGGGATGAGAATCCTTTAAACCTATTGGTCTACCTCGCTTCTGGGCAGGGACATATGACTGGTTAGCCGCCATGGCCGTACTTCGTCCATCTAGTACGGCGCGTCCTATGGGGACGTCTATCCTTGCAGGCACGTTTGCAGCAGGTATATGTGATCTTGTCACTTTAGCTATCAGAGAAAGCATCTGGAATATTATTAGCTACACTCTGTAGATCTAGAATTCTTTGCACTTCATTCTCACTTTGTACGGTTCGGGGATCAAGATGAGACAGAGTGGAGACATTCCATGTTAATTCATGTCGTTCTTCAGGAACATTGACGTTCTTATCTCCCCCTAACGGCGGGAAGACTGTCTCATCGAAGTGACAATCCGCAAATTGGGCAGTAAAGAGATCATCTGTTAAGGGCTCTAAATAGCGTATAATGGAGGGAGATTCATAGCCGACATATATGCCCCTCTAGCATTGAGGTCCCATTTTTGTACGTTGTGGCGGCGCAATTGGCACGTAGACTGCACACCCAAAAACGCATAAGTACAAAACATCAGGTTCGTACCTAGTTACCAGCTGTAACGCGGAATAGGGTTGGGTGGCAGTGGGCCTCAACCGAACCAACATAGCTGCATGCAAAATTCCATACAAGTTGGAGGTTATGCAAAGATATTCCACATTATTTCTTTTTTGGTTTCAACATGATACTCATTAGCTCGAATATCCTTAAAAATCAATAACGTTCTGCTGGAACGTGGGGAGTATAAGGCTTCAGCAATGCTAAATACGGTACCGTTGGACAACATAAATTGAGATCTTTCGGAGCCTTCAATCAAATTTGATTGGCCAGAAATAGTTGTCACATGGGTGTGGTTAGATATTAAGTTTGTGAAAATATCCTATCATGGAGGATAGTGTGCGTAGTAGCACTGTCGGTTAAACAACAAACTTCACCATTTGACATGCCTAACCATCAATATAACTAAAGTAATCAACAATCACATTTATGAAAAATGAATAAATAAATTAAATAATATTCGAGAAGATAACAAAATAAGTCCAAAACAAATATAAATCACCAAACAATATCCAGAAATAGTAATAATATGAAAAACAATATCCATAAAAAATTGACACAAACACCGATCATATCCATGTTTATGCAAATAATTCAATCCTCATCATGTCCAGCTGCAGTCTGGAAATCAGCAATGGCAAAGGTGGTATTAGCGGGGACTAGTCCTGCAGCAAAATTAGCCTCTCGTGACAAGACCCATCCCAATCCCCCCAGGATTAGTGCGGGATGACCCTGCTCCCGTCTGACAAGAAATGTCAGACAAGGGATATTTCCAACCTTTGCCCTCCCGGGCTATCAGAGTACGCCAGGATCCGGAGGAGGTATGTGATATCTCGATCTCTGCTACAGTCCACACCGTATCCAACCTGAAGGGTATTAAAAACAGGAAGACTGTGAGAGGACAAAAATAAAGAATTTATAAAAACATTTCATCAAAGACCTTTATACCCTCCACTAAAAAGCATGCGTGCATAGTAAAATCATTTATCCAAACACATAAGTTTAAACAACCATAATTAGGGTCTCAGCCCCAAAGTCCGTAAATACAAGTCACACGGGCTCCTGCCCAAAACCATTTACAGAAAACCATAACACAGTGAACATATGTGGGATCTCAGCCCAAAATCATTTATCATCATAAACACAATTTCCCAAACCAATTGAAATCATGTTTATCCCTTATATTCATATCCAGAACCTGTCACGGTAAAATAGAGCTACACGTGTGCTAACCGGGGTCTCAAACCCAAGTCTCTCTAGGGTCCACCCAGGTCAATGTCCGTAGATCAATGACCCTCCCTGGAGGTAACGAACCATGCCCATCCTGAGAGTAAGGAACCCAACTGGGGGGCGACTCCACTCAGTCAGTGCTTCGTGACTACTCCGGGGTCCACCCAGGCCAACGACCCTCCCCGGAGGAGACAATCATATATAAAGGATGGAATATGAAAAACCTTTTGAAATCATTCTTGAAACCTTTCAAGGATTCATGCCCGGCCCCCATAAGCCGTCATGAACCATAAAATCTTTTCATGGGTTCATGCCGGTTCCCATAAACCGTCATGACCCGTAAATCCATTTCAAGGGTTCATGCCGGTTCCCATAAACCGTCATGAACCATAAAAACCATTTGTAATACATAACTGGGCCCTAGGCCCGAATCCACATAGAAACTGGACCTCAAGTCCGAATCGTTAACCAACTGGGCCTCCGGCCCGATTCCGTAAATCAAATGGACCTCAAGTCCGAGAATTACCTTTTCAAATCCAAAATCATGTCATGAAATCATATCCAAAACCACAAGAATGGAAAATCAGTGTAAAACCAGAAAACCTCGATTTACGTGCAAGCACGTAAATTGCCTCGAAATACCTGAAACCATATAATTTAAAAATATCCAAATCAAACTCATCAAATCACATTCATTATCCTTTTGGAAATCCAAAACCATTTCGTTTAGACCAATAAAGACATACAGCCCCGTATAGGCACCGTATAGGGCCGAAACCTCGAAATACGTGCCTATACGTAACCACACATCCAAATGCACTCATGGCATCACAAACAAGTATTTAAAACATATAATAAACATTTACGCATGCACCAATTTAGAAAACAAGGTCCACTCATAGACCGTCCGAAGCTGCGCCTCGATACGCGTGCCATATGGCTCCCCGAGCCGATCACCGTCACCGGGACTTCCAAACCTGTCCAAATTTTAATAGAAGGTTACTAACTACTTAATTAACCTCCTACCAAAGCCCCGTAATTTTCCCGAACCTTTAACTATTTTTAAACCAACCCTAAACCTTCCGATGCCCCGAAACATATCGAGACGGTGTCCGATCGACTCGAAACCAGTCCCAAAATGTTCGTTACATCGAATAGAAGATTTCGTATGTTGGACACTTCCTCAAATTGTGTGCCACGCGCCCTGACACGCCCCAAGAAGCCACTGCGCGTGGGCCTCACGCGCCTTGCACAGTGTCACCAGCTCCAGCGATCGAACTGGTCCGGGCTGGCCGGTCCGGTCCAACCCTTGCAACTGGACCGGCGTAACCGGTCCAGGCCTCCTTATCCCTCATTTTCGGTCCGTTTGCTTCCATTTCAATTCCTAAATTCCTATTTCTTCATTTCCTATCTAACCCAATCAATTAAACAACCTAAAACCCTCAAAAATCCACGGTTCAATTTTGAACCTCACGGTTCAATTTTCCCGATTGCACCCAGGGCTGCTCAGCCCTTCACCGCCGTCCAAACCACCCTCTACACCTTCCTACAACCTCAATAAACTCGTCCTAATCATCCAATATGGTCCCTAATGTCAAAATCAAATTAAAATGAAAATGGGCCCTTACCGAGCTCTCGGTTTCCCGTGGCCTCCACCGCCGTTCACGGCGGCTCAGCCCGTCCTTCAGCCACCATCCTCATCACCTCACGATCCTCTCTCAGTTCCCTTCACACTCCAGCCACAGATGATGAGGTTTGGGGGAAGATGGAAGATCGGTTTGCACGGTTAAGGGGGGGTTTCGGGTTTGATCCAAATGAAAAAGCAAGGGTGAAATGCAAGAATGTAAGGTGTTGTCCAGTGGATGAGTGACACTTGTCACTCATCCATTGGTTGCTGAAAAGCAACTGGGCCCACTAAAGACAAACTATCCTTGTAAAACGTGTCGTAGTGAATAGTAACTTGGAACTTCCGTGAACCGTAACTTCGCCGTTGAACGTCCGAATTCGACCTGCCGCCTGTCTACAGATTCGTATCGTCCTTATCTAAGTAACGGCATTCGGCCCTCGGCCATCGGACCTCCTGGTCAAAAAGTCAACTATTTGCCCCCTTTTAACCAAAATTACCAAAATGCCCCTAAACTTCCGAACGTCATAACTTCCTCCTCGAACGTCGGAATTGAACGTGCCACCTGTCTATGAACTCGTGACATCACGAACTACGTCACGACCATCGGTCAAAGTCCATTTGACTGCCCGATTGAAAAGTCAACGTTTTGCCCACACCTAGGGGCAAAACGATCATTTCTCATCGTTCGTCCGATTTCGCCCTACTAATCACGGATTAACCTCACTAATCGTGATTAGTCACTAATATAATCTAGGAATTCGGGACGGGTCGTTACAACCTTCCCTCCTTAATTAATTTCGTCTTCGAAATTCCAACCGACCTAATTCTAGCCGTTCTTCCCTCCTTAATTAGTTTCGCTCTCGAAACTCCAACTATCCTGATTCCACATCCACTCTGTGGAAATAATTCGATCTCACGACACGTGTACACTCGTACACCCACTAACCAGAATAATACTTACTCGTCTGCAGCCAGACGTACCACCAACACTCACGTCGTATCGACTACACTCGACCACGTCGAATAACCGTAGTCATACGTCCCGAATTGACACCACTTGTCAAATCTACCATTTCGTTAACACAACCAACTAGACGGTTCCCTTCTCAATCACTAATATATCCTGACGTCTGCTCCCACTAGGAGTCATCAGACCTCACTCAACGATCCACGCTGACACCTCCTACAAACTGTCGCCACTTGACAGTCGTCAATCGAAAACTGTCACTATACCCACTCGTGGTTATACTAACCACCAACTCACTCAACCTGTGTGTACACTAACCAACAATTCACCCGACCTGTGTGTATCTAGACCCATCAGAAGTACCATGACCCAATGCACAGTATCCAATGTCTAGTCCACGACCTCAACTAATCCAATGGTATCAGAACTAATCCGTCTACCAACACGCTCACCAATGTACCACCGGTATAACCTATATACCGTCACCAGGCACCACAAGTCTACCTGGTATTGTACCTCGAACAACGTACAAGGTACGTATATCTACCCATCAACCAGCCAACAACCGTCTAGGTCGTAGCCAATCACGTTTCAATTATGGAGTTCACTTGTCCAATCCAACATTAGACAAATCGAAACTCCAACCCATCATCTATTTCCAAATCCGAATCCGAATCCGGAATTTCGTAAGAAATCCCGAATCCAAACCCAGAAATCATTTCCATAATCATGTCCAAATTCGAATCCGAAACTATTATTCCGTAGCTAGCATTTGGAATAACCATTCCGAATCCAATTTCATAAAAAGAAAATCCATTGTCAAGCTCCAGAATCAAATCCTGAATCGTCACCCAGAATCCGATTCCAAAACCCAAATACAGAAATCCTCTTTCAAGTTCCAAAATCAAATCCTGAATCGTCATCCAGAAATCTGATTCCAAAACCTGAAATCTCGTTCTCGTCTACCGAGACGCACCATTTCCGAACCTATTGGATACCTGCTCCACCGATTATCACATTACCATCAATTGACTTCATAGGGAAGCCGAACACAAAACACGTACCTCCACAACTAACCAAATCCGACCCCATCAGACACCTACTCCCATGAGTAATATACTATACAAGATTCACTTCGAAAAGAAGTTCAGTCCCAATATCCTCAACTCAACACTCAAGTAAGAGTGATAAACTCTCCACTTATCTGGATCATCAAAATCACGATCCAAATCCATCACCACGTCAACCGACCCTAGACGTCACGATCGAGAATCGTCACGACGTCCAAAGTCCTTAACTATTTCCCACATCTAAACAGATTAGTCAACGACGAGACACGTCGAGACTGGGGGTTCTCACTGATTATCTCGTATCGATCCTTCTCATTCCACCTAGGAAAAACCAAGAACGATCCAACACGATGACACCAAAATTCATCATATGTGAATGCAACCAAAACCCCGTTGCACTCACCATACCATGTAATCCTACAGCGTCTGCCACCAAGCAGAAAATGAGAAATCTCAGTCACCAAACTTCGATATACTCAACTCCACTTGATGACCCAATCAAATCCGGGTCCACCAACCAATCCACGATCAGTGTATTAGTGGCAACCAACAACATCTACCGCATCTACCACCATCTACCATGGTAGAACCTGAGAAGTCACCCAAAACGACGCCGAAATACCTAATACTAATGCGGAAAACCCGCATTCGATTCGTCATCTCAATCGCAACCTCTTGCGATTCCGAAGTTCCAACAAGATTGGAAACAACATACTCGGACATCAACCACGTGTCCCCTAACCAATTTAACTCTATCTGAGATCCACTATGGACCACGGAAACCGATCACATGCCCATCTCAACGAAGTCACATCCCTACTCATGACTCACATCATCACAATCACCTGCACCAGCACTAGTACCAGCACCAACGCACTATCATCTGCACTAGCATCAGCACACAAGCATCCACACTAGTAGCAGCACATTAACACCAGCACACCGTGTGCAAAACTGACAACCCTGGATCTCCGCTCATACCGAACGACGATCCCGTACATTTTCTCGAATAGGAGAAACTCTGTCGCCTCGTACCCGACAACTCTGGGTACAGTCACCCTGATAACGCATACAAGAAAAGGAAACGTCCCCTGAACGTCCCCGTCTCATTCTGCGATCGCACTCAACCGTAACCGAGTCGAATCCAGAATCACTGCTCATACATATGTGTTACTCACACACCTCGTATCATCGTCACAACTGACAATCCCATCGTCACAATCGTCACGGAAACCTGAGTCTACTCGACTTGATAAGACTCAATTACATCCATTGATAGTAGCGTCTACCACAACCTCGTGCAGACCTAACTACCAGACATCTCGATATCCAGACTCCGCATCCAACGGAATCAACCCCTGTACCAACTACTCGGTATCCCCGCTCCGGGATTCCATCGACAAGTACTAACCCTGATAACTTGTCCAACCAATCACTAACCAGTCGCAACTCAACTAAACCAATGTCGTCTACCAGGTCATCCATGACCGTAGTTGTACCAACAATCCATCACAACTAAAGTAGCAAGACAACCAACTCGGTCTAACCAATAAGTACAACCCCGACTGCAAAGTGCAGTCCCAACAAAAGCTGACATGACTAGACCGACTAACGAATCCAAATCCGAATAGTCGTTCAAGTCAAATCACTCGTCAACGCACATTTCCGAACCAAACACCCAAAGTAGGGTTCCACAATCACACTTAGGGTCACTCTGAACCCAACTGCGAAAAGCAGTAAAATCAACAATCTGACTGACTTCGCGGTCTTGACATCATAATGACGTCAATCCAACCCTACCGTAAGTCCAATCAGGATCCTCGAATCCGGCTGCTAACTGCCAACTGCAATAAATCCATCTAACTCAACTAAATCCGATCATACAACTCAACAATATTCGACCATCCGATGATCACAATTCCTAACCAGTCGTCGGAACTGATCCTACGACATCGTGAAAACGATCCCAATTAACCGTCTCACAATCACAATCTAACGTACGAATAAGTTCATCCTTACTGTAGGGTCCCACACTGCCATCCACGACAGAACTATGGAAACCCCAGCATCCAATTCCGAACCAAAACAATCCACGATACAATCCTACTAACTATCGTATCGGCATCCTAACTATCAGGTTGATCACGAACTGTAGCCCCTTGAGATATCACATCCTCGACCTGCATACATACTCCAAGATCTCTGCGGTTGCTCGAATAGAGACAACCCCGCTCTACTAAGCATCCTATGAGCAATCCTATGCTCTGATACCACGTTGACAGGACCCATCCCAATCCCCCCGGGATTAGTGCGGGACGACCCTGCTCCCGTCTGACACGAAGTGTCAGACAAGGGATATTTCCAACCTTTGCCCTCCCGGGCTATCAGAGTACGCCAGGATCCGGAGGAGGTATGTGATATCTCGATCTCTGCTACAGTCCACACCGTATCCAACCTGAAGGGTATTAAAAACAGAAAGACTGTGAGTGGACAAAAATAAAGAATTTATAAAAACATTTCATCAAAGACCTTTATACCCTCCACTAAAAAGCATGTGTGCATAGTAAAACCATTTATCCGAACACATAAGTTTAAACAACCATAATTAGGGTCTCAGCCCCAAAGTCCGTAAATACAAGTCACACGGGCTCCTGCCCAAAACCATTTACAGAAAACCATAACACAGTGAACATATGTGGGATCTCAGCCCAAAATCATTTATCATCATTAACACAATTTCCCAAACCAATTGAAATCATGTTTATCCCTTATATTCATATCCAGAACCTGTCACGGTAAAATAGAGCTACATGTGTGCTAACCGGGGTCTCAAACCCAAGTCTCTCCAGGGTCCACCCAGGTCAATGTCCTTAGATCAATGACCTTCCCTGGAGGTAATGAACCATGCCCATCCTGAGAGTAAGGAACCCAACTGGGGGGCGACTCCACTCAGTTAGTGCTCCGTGACTACTCCGGGGTCTACCCAGGCCAACGACCCTCCCCGGAGGAGACAATCATATATAAAGGATGGAATATGAAAAACCTTTTGAAATCATTCTTGAAACCTTTCAAGGATTCATGCCCGGCCCTCATAAGCCGTCATGAACCATAAAATCTTTTCATGGGTTCATGCCGGTTCCCATAAACCGTCATGACCCGTAAATCCATTTCAAGGGTTCATGCCGGTTCCCATAAACCGTCATGAACCATAAAAACCATTTGTAATACATAACTGGGCCCTAGGCCCGAATCCACATAGAAACTGGACCTCAAGTCCGAATCGTAAACCAACTGGGCCTTCGGCCCGATTCCGTAAATCAAATGGACCTCAAGTCCGAGAATTACCTTTTCAAATCCAAAATCATTTCATGAAATCATATCCAAAACCCCAAGAATGGAAAATCAGTGTAAAACCAGAAAACCTCGATTTACGTGCAAGCACGTAAATTGCCTCGAAATACGTGAAACCATATAATTTACAAATATCCAAATCAAACTCATCAAATCACATTCATTATCCTTTGGAAATCCAAAACCATTTCATTTAGACCAATAAAGACATACAGCCCCGTATAGGGCCGAAACCTCGAAATACATGCCTATACGTAACCACACATTCAAATGCACTCATGGAATCACAAAAAAGTATTTAAAACATATAATAAACATTTATGCATGCACCAATTTAGAAAACAAGGTCCACTCACAGACCGTCCGAAGCCGCGCCTCGATACGCGTGCCATACGGCTCCCCGAGCTGATCACCGTCACCGGGACTTCCAAACATGTCCAAATTTTAATAGAAGGTTAATAACTACTTAATTAACCTCCTACCAAAGCCCCATAATTTTCCCGAACCTTTAACTATTTTTAAACCGACCCTAAACCTTCCGATGCCCTGAAACATATCGAGACGGTGTCCGATCGACTCGAAACTAGTCCCAAAATGTTCGTTACATCCAATAGATGATTTCGTATGTTGGACACTTTCTCAAATTGTGTGCCACGCGCCCTGACGCGCCCCAAGAAGCCACTGCGCGTAGGCCTCACGCGCCTTGCACAATGTCACCAGCTCCAGCGATCGAACCGGTCCGGGCTGGCCGGTTCGATCCAACCCCTGCAACTGGACCGGCGTAACCGGTCCAGGCCTCCTTCTCCCTCATTTTCGGTCTGTTTGCTTCCATTTCAATTCCTAAATTCCTATTTCTTCATTTCTTATCTAACCCAATCAATTAAACAACCTAAAACCCTCAAAAATCCACGGTTCAATTTTCCCGATTGCACCCAGGGCTGCTCAGCCCTTCACCGCCTTCCAAACCACCCTCTACACCTTCCTACAACCTCAATAAACTCGTCCTAATCATCCAATACGGTCCCTAATGTCAAAATCAAATTAAAATGAAAATGGGGCCTTACCGAGCTCTCGGTTTCCCGTGGCCTCCACCGCCGTTCACGGCGGCTCAGCACGTCCTTCAGCCACCATCCTCATCACCTCACGATCCTCTCTCAGTTCCCTTCACACTCCAGCCGCAGATGATGAGGTTTGGGGGAAGATGGAAGATCGGTTTGCACGGTTAAGGGGGGGTTTCGGGTTTGATCCAAATGAAAAAGCGAGGGTGAAATGCATGTATGTAAGGTGTTGTCCAGTGGATGAGTGACACTTGTCACTCATCCATTGGTTGCTGAAAAGCAACTGGGCCCACTAAAGACAAACTATCCTCGTAAAACGTGTCGTAGTGAATAGTAACTTGGAACTTCCGTGAACCGTAACTTCGCCGTCGAACGTCCGAATTCGACGTGCCGCCTGTCTACGGATTCATATCGTCCTTATCTACGTAATGGTATTCGGCCCTCGGCCATCGGACCTCCTGGTCAAAAAGTCAACTATTTGCCCTCTTTTAACCAAAATTACCAAAATGCCCCTAAACTTCCGAACGTCATAACTTCCTCCTCGAACGTCGGAATTGAACGTGCCACCTGTCTATGAACTCGTGACGTCACGAATTACGTCACGGTCATCGGTCAAAGTCCATTTGACTTCCCGATTGAAAAGTCAACGTTTTGCCCACGCCCAAGGGCAAAACGATCATTTCGCATCGTTCGTCCAATTTCGCCCTACTAATCACGGATTAACCTCACTAATCGTGATTAGTCACTAATCTAATCTAAGAATTCAGGACGGGTCGTTACATCTCGAGTACCTCGTCTAGCAGGGTACTGGGCAATAACTTGGGATGATGCACGATAGGTGCGGGACCAGTGATCACGACCTCCACATTTATAACATATGTCAGGTGAGTTTTGATTCTAGTGGCGACGGGCCGAACCAGGGTTTCTCTCGTTTTGAGCACGCGGACTAGGAGGAGCGTGATATCCACCACGTGGACCAAGACCACGGTTACCCCGCCCACGTGGGGCATGGTAATCTTGGACCCGATCATAGGGATGTCCACCACGTGGGCCCAGACCACGATTACCATGGTCACGTGGGGCATGGTAAACGATTACCACGGTCACGTGGGGCATGGTAACCATGGACCCGGTCACAGGGGTGTGCACCATGTGTTAGACGGTGACGTCCTCCACCTCTACCACGACCCCTATTTCTCCACTCACGGTTGACATCGCGAGGTGCAACAGCGTTTCTTCAGGCAAAGGTGCTGCACTAGTACCCACAGGTCGGGATTGATCATTTTTCATTAACAAAATGTTGTTCTTTTCAGCGAGTAATAAAGTAGTGATCAATTCCGCGAACCTGGTAAACTTCCGCTCCCTGTATTGTTGTTGCAGGACAATACACGAGGCAGGAAATGTGGAGAAAGTCTTCTCAAGTAAATCAGTTTCAGTGAGCTCTTTCCCACAATACTTGAGAAGAGACCGGATACGACATATCTCAGAATTATATTCGTTTATGGATTTAAAATCCTGGAAACGAATGTTATGTTAGTCATGTCTTGCTTCAGGCAAGAATATGTCCTTTTGGTGATCGAAACGATCAGCTAGTGAAACCCACAAAGCTCTCTGGTTCTCTTAACCCAGGTATTCACGCTACAGTGCATGATCCATATGCCTCTGAATGAGGATCATAGCGTCCGCCTTCTGATGCTCAGAAGCCACATTATCTTCCTGGATGGTTGATCGTATTCTCTTTGCAGTGAGATGAAGCTTCACATCTTCAGTCCACTGGTTAGTTTCTTCCGGAAACTTCAAGTGCGTCAAAATCCAGTTTGTTGAGATGTGTCATTCTCTAAAAAGAGGAATTAATAATATTAGTGCTTTGGAAAAAAAATACATCCATAAGCAACTAATGAGAACTTCAGGTTCTATAGCATGGTATGATAATCCAGGATACTTATGAAGGAAACTTCAGGTTCGTTTTATTTACAAGTAGTCTATGGCATTGCTAAATAACATGTAAATAATAGGTATACAATTAACTTAAGCAATTAAAACATATACAAACAATTAAACAATGGAACATGCATAAATAGTGGGAACAAATACTACTTTAATCCGTAATTTAGGTGTAAGGCAATGTTTCAGGCATGCATGAGAATATGTTTTAGGCTCGAGGACTGCAAAGGAAAATTCTGTTTTTTTTTTCGGAGCCGTCGAGCTGCCGGGGCCGAGTCGTCGAGCCGCCGAGGCCGAGTCGCTGGAGCCAAGCCGCCGGGGCCAAGTCGCTAGAGCCGAGCCGCGAGCCGTTTGGGTTGGCCAAGCCGAGCCGTGCATTGGCCTGGGCCTTACTCTGAGGCCTTCTAGGCCGAAATTAGATGGGCTGCAGGCCAGAACTATTGGGGCTAGGGGCATAGGCCTACTGGGCTTAGAAGAAAAAAATCTCTTGTTTGCTTTCGGGCTGGCCTTCTAGGCTCAGAGGAAAAAAATTTCCTTTTTGCTCCTTTTTTTTTCGAGCATGTCTGGGCTCAGAAAATGTGTCTTCATTTTTTTTCCTTTTTTTCGCGGGCCTACTGGGCTGTTTGTCCTTGGCCTTCAGGGCCTAAGATCAGTGCAGTTTTTTTTTCTTCGGACCTGTTGTTGCGGGGCTTCAGTTTAAAAAAATTCTGGGGGGCCCAATAACAGCACAGTTGGTGCTGGTTTTGTGGGGGTCAACCCTATTATTTTGGCAAGTGGTGTCGTGTGTTGTGAAGGATTGTGCAGTTTGAAGTAGTCAAATAATATTCCATCACCAATTAATTATCAAACATCATCAACATCAAATATCCCCATAGGTTAAAAACCAGATTTTGTTGTTTTTTTTTTCACAAAAAAAACATGTTCTGATTGTTTGATGATCCAAACAACAATTACAAATAAAACATCAAGTCATTCAAACATCAAATATCAATTGAATTTTCATGCTATTTCATCAATCAATAATATATATATATATATATATCAATTACATACAATCATCATCATGCAATCAAATTCATGTTCACATATCATCAATGTGGAACCCAAAATCATCCGAAAATTATGGAGCTGCCACGTGTCCCGTAATTCCCAAAAATGACCAAATTGCCCTTGGCAAATAACGCTGATCATTTGAAAAACACCCGCACATTAAATAATCTATTTACCAGTTAAATACGTTATTTGATCGGGTTAAAGTCTCCGTAATATTGGTATTCTCCCTGAGAGTTAATTATCGTTATTCTTAATAATGGATAATTAATATTAATATTAAAATACAAATAATATCATTACTATCATGATGAGCCATCATTACAATTACTAAATAATATATTTAATAATAATATATTATTTACTAATTAAATATTCAACCGACCAATCAGAATGCTCCAAGGCTCCCAAGAATTTCCTATAAATAGCAAGGCACATTTCATTTCCAAGGTACGTTGATTCTTCGCTTCGAAGTATATCCTTTTCCTCTCTCAAAGCTAACTTAAGCATCGGAGTGTTCTTGGTCGAACAATCCCCCGGGTAAATCGATCGAGGCAACGATAGCTAATTGTTTGCTGTTTGCAGGAATTGTGAGGACTTTTCGCGGCGGGTTCAATCTTTGATTCAACAATCAATTCGTCAATTATCAAAAGAATCAAACTACGAATAACTCCACCCATGAATACTTATCAACATATAACTTCATTAATCCAACAATTATTATGACATACTAATTATCAATAATTCATGATATTAAAGGGGATTCAAAATTACTGATTCTCACAATTATTGATTCTAATAAAAAAAAACTATGAAGATGAATTCTAGGGTGTTGAATCAATAAATAAAAAAATAGAAACGAAAAACTTTCTTGATTGAATTGATCCTTCACTTGAGCAATCCCCGTTTCAGAGTCGATCGTGCTGATAGCGTGTTGTGAAGGAAATTTGGTAGAGGAGGATTGCAGAGAGAATATAGAGAGGCATGGAGATGAAAATAGTACGTCTGATTTATTATGAGATCATTAGAGTTTACAAAGATAATTATCTCTTATATAAGGAGGGATAATTAATGAATACAAAATGACAAAACTACCTCTAGTACCTATTACATAAATAGGCATAACTATTTTAACTATTTACAACATTTTATGAATTCCTTTTATTGTAGCATACCTACCATAATTGCACTTAAGTCTTAACCAGGCAATTGTGGTTCTATTCTTAAGGAGTGAAAGAGTTAATTTCCTGGTACAACCACATCAAATCCCAACCTGGTAGAGAATTCTGGTTCCAAGATAAATAGCATTACATAGCTAGTTCAGTGATGGTTACATAAAGAATATGAAGCCGAGAAAGGTAAAACAGTAAAACCTGGATTTAGAAACAACAGTTTTGAGAAAATATCAACAGAAAGTCCGGATGCAACCGAGAAAGGATCCGTTGGTCAAAAGGAAGACATAAAGATGACTTGATTTTCTTAAGCACCTGGAATAGAAAAAATTATTGAGCATAAAAATTTATCACTGACTTGAGAAAGGCTGCTTAAATGATCTTTTACGACAAAAGGGTGGTATGTTGGTACCTGAACATTACTCCTACTAGGAAAAGGAGGGCATCCATTGAGAAGCTCGAAAAGAATTGCACCAACACTCCACATGTCAACCTAGAGTAGAACTCCGAAAATGTAACACCTGATAAATTAATAACCTCAGTTAAATAATATTTTTGGCCGGTCCTTGGGGATAATATCCTTTCTAAATTAAGACAATCATTGATTGTTTCTTCTTGATATTGATGGCATGGTACCTTGGATCTCTAACTTTTCTCAACATAAGAAGTTCTTGTGTGATTTTCTCATAATACAACATAATGCAACATGATATTATGGCTTTGAAAGCTTCTTTTAAAAAAAAGAGGCTCAATAGTAAAACTATCATCTTCACCCTTCATCATCTCAACTTTTTCCATTATTATCGTTTTGAATGTCATGTCTTCTCTTGTTTGACGTATGGGTGGACATAAATTCGTTAAAACTGTCAACTGATCTGTTTCAAACCGTTATTTATCCAACGGTTTAAATTTGACCGGATAAAAGTCAAACAGTTTGAAAATTCAAATTACTCCGTTAGTAACTGTTTGGATTTGGATTTTTATTTTGTATTAATAATGGATTTAAAAATTAATAAAAAATTAATATATTTATTAAAATAAAAAATATACCCAAATATACCCAGATAAATATATGTATACTTAGATAAAAATATAATAAAAGATTATTAAGTGGTAATGTTTGTTGACTAAATCTTAATATAGTGGTAATGTTTGCAATCCAATTCTCCACAAAATTAATATACAAAATATTAAGTTTTGATTATTCTTTTTTTTATCTTTATTTTTTAAATATCTTTACTGATTTTTTAATATACTTGATTTTTTTTAATATACTTGCTATTTTTTTTAATATCATTGCTGTTTTTTAATATATTTGCAGTTTTTTAAATATATTTACTGTTTTTTTAATATCTTTACTGTTTTTTTGAATATATTTGTTGTTTTTTTAATATACTTTCTATTTTTTTTTTATATCTAAATGTTTCAAACCATTTCAATCCAAACCAAACTGTTAGTAACTGTTTGGATCGAAACGATTCATTTGTAATTTTAGAAAATCCAAATTGTATCGAATCATTAAGATTTTTAACAGTTTGGATTTGGATATTACTAATATCTATGTCAAATCTTACCGTGTCCACCCCTAATTTGACATCTCTGTTTCTAAAGCTTTTGCATGTTACGTGTAATGTTTTTTTAAAAAAAATTTGGGCTACACATTAATTAGCTCTTCACAATACTAATATTGACTTAAAATTTACTAACAATATTCAATTAGGTTTTTTAAATGATTTCAAAGGATTTATAAATTCAGAAATATTCAATTAGAATTTTAATAGATTCTACAGAAATACTTGTGTATTCAATTTTTTTTAATAGATTGATTTAAAATTCTTTAAAATATAAGTGTATTTAATTATATTTTTAAAATGATATACAAAAATATAGGTGTATTTAAAATTTTGGATGATTTCTTATGATGGGCTAAATTGGTGGATTTTGATAGATTTGATGAGATAAAATACACACATTACTGCCTCATCAAAATCATCACACCTTACCTAATATTTCGTTGGATTTGAAAAGAAGAAAAAAACAGCCTTCTTCCTCAAAACAGTTTCATGCCGTCCACCTCCCTCGTCCCAACTGGAGCACCACCACTGCCGCCGCCAGCAATAGGAGCTATGACAATATAATCAGCACCACTAAGAAGAGGGAGAGGATTGAGGGCCGAGGATGTTGTGGAGCCTTCCACTTTGTGATGGTAGAGAAGCTTTTTTTTTTTTTTTTTTTTTTCCAATTTTCAATTTTGATACCTCTGATTTTGTTTTCTTGGGGTATTGAGAGATGAGTTTTCTCTTTCGCCAATTGAGTTCCTCTTATTGTTGCTGTCTGGGCGACCATACAGGTTTATTTCCTTTTTGTGTTTTAATCTGTAGGTTGTTGACTGCAATAGAAATTAGAATTGTGCTTTAATGGGGATCTAATTTATTTTTACTTACAATTCTTTGGAAATTGTTTAGTGGGGCTCTGATTGCTTGATTGTTTAATGGGGCTCTAATTTATTTTTACTATTAATGTGTCCTAATTTTTCTTCTGTATTCCGCAGGCTATAGCCCTCAGCTTTCAGCATCGTCTGACTTGAAAACACAAACCACTCCACTCTCCTCCATCTTTCTAAATTCACCACTCCAACCATCAGTAATTGAGGTATGTGGAGTGTTGAAGCTTCTTTATCAAGTTTATTCTTTAATTACACGAGGGGATTGCGGGGAGCGTATCAGATGTGCCAATGACCCATGAAGGCAGGTATGGGTAAATACCAAATTGGAATATAGGCAAAGTCAAAGCAAGTATGGTTATGATTTATGAAGGTACTAGCATCCAATTCCGACCCTCCTCATTCCCATCTGGCACTCCTTGAAGTTTATTATGTTTGCGTTTGGGCTATGCTTTCTCAGGAAATTTAGACGCCATTTTGATGTCTTATGCAGCTGAGGAGAGCATTTCGGCTCAAGTTCACAGAGGTGGCAATCATTGAAAAATGGAGGCCCAGATTTGTGTGTCTTCTCCTTGGGGTTTTCTTCAACCAGTCCAATGTACCAAAAAACCAAAACCAATTGCTGCCAATTGTATCACTACTGGCAGTGGCACAAAAGTATTTGTTAAAGAATCAGAAAGAAAGTGAACATGGAGCAAGAATTATGGACAAACAGGGAAGTGGGAAAAACCTGCAATGGATTATATACAACATTCTTAAAAACTTATATTATCAAATTTCTCAAATTATGTACAAAATCAAAGTAGACGCTGAAAAATGAATTCTTTCAGCCTTGAGAGCACGAAACCAATCGCTCTCAAACCAAAAAGCTGTACATGATATTCAAAACGGCTGCTGAAGGAAATTGAGACTACTTGTCACACTTACTACCTTGCCCTAGTAACAAGTTTTTCATGTCCCTGTAACCCTGGAGCTCTTGTAATGCATCGCCGGCTGTTTTTGATGTCATGAGCGCAGAGGAAATGATGCTCGAGGAAGGCTGAACTGATTCAAGTCCATCAGAAGAAGGATTAGGTTCTTGGCTACTGTTGCACCAGGTTTCAGGCCTGCAGTCCCGTGACGAATTTGCAGAATTCAAATTATCCTGGCGGAGGGGTGGGGCCTTTCTTAACATTCTTACAAGCGCACCAACAGCAGCATCTTGGGATTTTTTTATGGGAAACCCTCCGGGCTCATGGCACAGAGATACTCTTTTGTCGAAAGATTCAGGTCTGAGAGGCAGCACAAAGATAAGATCACATCGCATTAGCCTACCAATTCGTAGAGTGGAAAAGAGCACACGCATTTGACAAGACAATCAAGAGAAGCTAAAAAATACCACACATTTAACTCTACAACAACATAGACACCAGATACAGCAAAAATGACCTTACGAATCGTTTAATGTGCATGAGAACATTGGTGCTCTTCAATTCATAACAAATACAACTTCATGTCTGCAATATCTTCTTATTCACAAAACCGTGCAATATGAGGGCCTATAGACCTACCAAGGGCAACAATATGTTCAATTTGTCCTTCATATTATGTTTTGGTCAAACTTCTACTTATTCTGACCACGAAACATCTTGCCAATTTCTCATTTCCTCCCGCATTACAAGAACTCAATTAGCCAGTCAGTGGTTACCCAATTGTTAGACATATGCACAGCCACTAGTGAACTCATATTTTTATTTTCGGATCCTTTGCTTATACTTAATCTCCGGATATTGTGATTAAAACGGTGTCATTCAGTCCATGCTCTTTAATATTAAAAGAGAAACCCCCAATTATTGAATCCTATGACACTATTGTTTGGCCATAAGTACACTGGATTTTATATCCACTTAGATAATCAGCTTTAGACCATTCCTAAAGCAGTTGTAAAACTCAGTAAATTGGCACGGTTAAAGCACCGACTCCTGAACGGATAACTATATCCTATAGAGCATTAATCTACAATGAAAAAAAATTAGAACATGTTTCGAGTCTAAATAATCCCAGAAATTCTAAGAGCCAACATCCTGAAAGCCATTTCTTTTTATATTTATATTAATTTGGCTAGCCATTAAGAGCAAAACTAGCTGATTTAGTAGATATAACAATAAAGATGGGAGAAAGGCATGTAGACATACAACTTAAATAGAAAATTTAAACTTAGGGGCAATATATTCTACTGATAATGAGAAGGAAGATTGTATGTACATATACATAATTAATGATATATGTGTATTTCACATAATAAACACCCATTTGACTTACGACTTATTTCCAGAAAATACAAACAGATCTAACTGCATAGAGACACTAAAAAGTAGGGAAAAGAAAGCAGAACAGCCTATGTTAAATACTTGCTTAAGTAATGAGAATATCTATATTCACTTGATGAACTTCAGAACTTACCTGCTAATTGGATTTGTCACATCCTCATCATCCACATCAAATGGGCAAGGAAACTCTGGATCATCCAAATCATCAGGAAAAGACCTACTGGAGCTGCTGGATGATCTTTTCAGCCCAGAATATTGTCTAGCCTCATCTTTCCCAAGAGAAAACAACTGCATTCAAAATAAAAGAAAATTAAACAAATGGTTCTAATTCAAATGAAAATTTAAATTTCATAGTGATTAGCATATACAGTACCTTCTCAACAGCAGTACCAGCCGGAAGAAAACCTGTAGTTTTATCGGTCTTAAAACTGCCAGATCCAATACCTCTAAGAGGCAAATTTAGCTTGTCGGAGAATGCAGGGTAATTATCAAGTTTAGCCATCGGTTCACTGCATGGTGCACTCTCAGATTGCAAAAGAGGCTTTGCAGGATGACTACCAGGAATAAAGATTGGCAATGATGGAGAGGCTGAGGATGGTGAAGGAGAAAAGGCAGGTGAAGGACAATACTCATCAAACCTGGTATCCTTTTTATGAAGGAGAGATGTTTCAGTTGGATGATGTGGAAAGTGTGTTGGTGGCAAACGTCGAGAATCTGGGTTAGAAATTATAGCATGTGGTTCCGAATACGTAGGTGATGGTGAGCAAGAGACTAAAGGCGGTGAAGCTCCATAATGGTCAAAACTCCAACTATGTCGCCTTGAGAATGGGGAAGATGATGGACAAACATGTGCCATCGATCCTGTCACGGGAAGTGAGGGGAATCTTCTAAGCCGGTCTGTCAATGGGCTGCCAACATAGTCTGGAATAAGTTGTGGAGACATAGGAGTTGATGGTTCAGAGTTTACATCAGAAAGTGATGAACAATACAATACAGAAAGGCAAAGCCTGCCACATGCAGTATCCACAGGGGTGAACACAAACCGCTGCATGTCTGCATCTTCTCTACACGTAAAAGGTTCAGCAAAAGAAGCTACTCGGTGAGTAAGAGCAAATGGTCGAATTTGGCCAGATGAATTGAGGTCACGATAAACCTTGTAAGCAGGTAAAAGCCTAACAGTGACATACAAGGACCTCAACAGTAACATTGATTTCTTATACAATGTATGTAACGTATTATTGCTCAATCTCCTGCTCCCGGTATTTGTATCTCTAGTCTTTCGACTATCACACCGCATAACCCATCTCTCTATGATCTTTTCACCGTTTGCCTCGCACCCAAAATCTTCCTGCTCATAGTTCCAACAATACGGATACCGCTCTTTCAATGACAAGTTCCTAGCAAGATCACTTTTAGGTGAACACTTGACGGGGTCACAATCAACTGGTCTCCGCACCAATATCACATCAACCACCATAGGTTCAAAATTTCCCTGACGCCAGAGATCAAGATTCTCTAGGGCAGCAGGGCATTCCCTGAGAGCTAAATTAAACCACTTATCTCTCGGCCTCGCACTGGATGAGGACGATGAGGATGAGGAGGGCGATGCTAGGGCATGTTCACCGCTATAGTGACGCGAGGACATATATGGAGTCCTAGATTCAAGTATTATGTGGAGACTTTTGGTATAGAATTCAGTGATTATTTGTTCCATTTTGGCTGCTTCAGAGTGAGTATTGCCATGAGAAGAAGTCATAATATCAAAATATATACAAATGGCACGTACCCCCTTAAGAAACAATGGAGCTAGCACTATCAGGCTCCACTTCCACTTTACAGCATCTAACTGCAATACATCAGAGGGCAGAGAATTCAAAAGAGTTAACAGACTGAAAACACCTCAACAAAAGTAAAGAAACCTTACTTGAATAGAGATATAAAAGATATCTACTTCATCAAAAATTCATTCTTTCTGGCTGAATCCAGAGCTACAAACAGAGATGTGGTGTTGGCACAGTGATGAAAAACCCAGATAGAATATCAGAGAATAAATTATCGACTAATTCAAGAATACCCAGGAAACTCATAAAAAAAAAGATAAAATGATAATTTGAACGAAAAGCAGGCAAAGACGCAGAATTGCAACTCAAATTAGAAAAAGACCCGGCAAGGTCGGAGTGTTCAATCACGCTTTAGTTTCTTACTGTTTAAGAATTTAACAGTATTTTCCGCGAAATTGAAGAAACCCTCAAGAAGAGGAAAGCAAAACCCAGGAGCGTGTGCTTATCAATATCAAGTATGCAGAGAGAGAGAGAGAGAGAGAGTATTCAGCTGACTCACCAGTTAGGCAATTAGGCAATTAGCGAGCGAGAAAGGAGGAGAGCGAAATACAAGGTTGTATGTGAGTTGTGCACTGTATTTGTAATTCAGTAATCGTAATCGTAATCGTAGTGGGTAGAGAGACTACCAGTTAAGTACCACCATCAGGAATCAGGATTGTCTTCGTTTATTGCAACTTGCAAGTTTGGAGTTTTTGGGGCTCCTTTTATTTCTTATCTTTTTTTCCAAAAATTCTTAAAAAGCTTCTTTCTGTTCAGAAAAAAGAGGCATGGAGAATGGGTGGGCCTATGGTACCAAGTGGGGCCCAGTGGGCTCCAGCTTCAAAATCCCAGCCCCCTTCAACCACGGCACATCCAAGCCCATGTCACGGGGAAATTATCGGCTACTACCCCGGTTTCTGATTTTTTTTTTTTTTTTTCTTAATATCACCTTTCCAAAATGTATGGCCTTCTACAACAAAAGTGCCGCCGCGCTTACTTTTATTGACCTCATAGTGCCTCCAATTCATTTATACCAAAATTACAAAATTACGTACTTTGGTAATTTCGTTCTCTCTCCCTCTCCACCGTGTTCATCTTCTTCAAAGCCCCCATCTCCAAATTTGATGTCCTATCTATCTCCTTCCATTTCTTTTGTCTCTTTCTCCTTCGTAAGTCATGTTTTATGCACATTTTATTTATGCTTTTATACCATATTACTTAACTTTTATTTAAATTTCACCAAAATCTAGAGAAATTGATTATTTTACGAGAGACAAAGCATAATTGTATAAAAGGTTAAATGACAAAAATGTGACCGACAGTGGCATAGCTAGAAGCTTACATTAGTGTGGCCTAACTATTTCTTTCTTTCAAAAAAATACTCTTAATTGATGATAGTTATAACAAATTTATAAGCTTGGTCATAAAAAATCACATTAAACAAATTTCAAGGGCATTTTTGGTGGTTTCTCAAAAAAGAAAAAAAAAATATTTTACAACATGGTTTTGTTCTATTTATTTGTATAAATTACGTACACTATAAATCATAAATTCAACATCTTAAATATGAGAAAGAAAAAAATAACTTAAGAAAGTTCACAAGCTCTATTATCACTGTAAATATTTAGAAATGAAAAAAAAAGTAAGAAAATATAAATTAAATACAGAACCCTTAGAAATAAGGAGTAAATACATTTTATGAATATATGTAGTTAGAAAAAGAAAGAAATAAATTCACAAAAGAAGAAATAAGGCTAAGAACAATACAAATTAATTTAGAAAATTTAAATATATGTATAATAAATTAGTGTAGTATCATATATAAACTATCTTTTTAAAAATACATAAAAAAAAATTAATACAAAGCTACAAGAGAAAGGAAAAATATTATGCATTATAAATAGAAAGATCAAAATATTTTTATTATTTTATGATAAATAATACATATATATTATACATATAAATTTTAAAAAAAAAGTTGGAGTGGAGGCCTAGGCCCCCTTGGCACCCCGTATGGGTGGCAATGGGTCGTGTCGTGTCATGAATTCTGTTTTACCCATTTATGCCCAACCCGAATCCGACCCGTTTAATAATCGTGTCAAGAATGTCCAACCCAAACCCGACCTGTTAATGACCCGTGTAACCCGTTTAACCCATTTAATAAACAGGTCATACTCAAAACTCAATTAACCTATGATCTGTTTGACCTATTTAGGCTTCGGCATTGGGCCGGGCCGGGCAAGCCCGGCCCAAATTTTTTGGGCTTGGGCCGGGCCGGGCGGGCTTAATAACATAAAAAAGAGCCCACGGGCTTTTATCGGGCCGGGTTTATATCGGGCTTTTCGGGTCAGGCCTATTAAGCCCACTTGGATCGGGCTTACGTGGGCTTTTGCAATAAATTATGTCTCAAATTTTAAAATTACAAAAAAATATTAATAATGAAAAAAAATACACAAAGGTGCAAAAATGTTGTCTCGTTAAAATAAAATACTCAAGGGTCCAAAAACGTTGGGCTTATTGACAGGACCCGTCCCAATCCCACCTGGGACCACCCGGGGACGTGACCCGCTCCCGTCTGACAATGACTCTAAACATACCAAAAGTACCCTTAAATAAAAACCGAAGACTCACATAGATAAATAATGTACAACCACAGTGTTTAAAGTGATACTGTCAGACAAGGGAAAGTAAAATACAACATGTGAGCACACTAGTCAGAGTACATTTATTCGGTGCTCAACCTACCCACAAGTGGGTGTACAGGTGCACAGCTAGGCAAACTAAACCTCTGCCTCCTCCTCCGGATCCTCCTCCTCTATGGCCGTGTCAGGATCTGGAGGGGTCAGTAAAACAAGGGTGAGTGGGCCAAACATAACAGTTTAGAAATCAATTTAATAATAAAATAATCACAAGGTTTTACCCCTTCGTTTTCCAAATCTTGCATGCAGTGAAAACATAATATATAAACCAATGAACCACAATAATAATCGTAAGGTGAAACTAACATATCAGTGCACTGTAAAAACCCAACCCAAATGATGTCACGGTTCTAAGGCTACGCGTTGCCACTCAGGGTCTCACACCCGAGACTCTCTAGGTACATCAGCTCCCGGTATCCCGGTCACTGCCCGAGGTATATGAACATGCCTTCCTGAGAGTAAGCAGCCCAACGGGGGTCAACTCCACTCAGTCAGAGCCCCGTGACTACTCCAGGGTCCACCCAGGCCAACGACCCTCCCTGGAGGAGACAATATACACAGGTAGGAAAGTACAGTACAATAACAGTATAGTTTACCCTATGTCCCCCGGACATCCCAAACAAAATCCACATATAATCCAGACGGGTCTCATGCCCAAAACATTGTAATAACATATATAAGCAGTTTATAAGACTCATCAGTGGAAATAGTAAAACAGTTTATGCATGCAAGCCTTTTATAAATCAAACAGCCCACTCACACTCGGTCCTTGCTGCTCAACGATCTCTATAAACCTGTATTAGTATTCCTGAGGGTTACTTAAGGACCCTACAATATCAATACCAAGACCCTAGAACAGATCCGCCTCAAAAACGCGTCCCGGGCACTAGTCCCGGTGCTTCAAACCCCCTTTTGACCAACTTAACGATCTCCGATCGACACGAAACCACCGCCAATGGATCCGTATCGTCGAAACCTTGAAAATGGTACCGGCCCCACCAAAATTACTGTTCACACGCGCCCCCACGCGCCTGGTCAACGCGTGGGTCAACGCTGCTACAGTACCGCTGACGTCAGCATGACGTCATCACTGACACTTGTCAGGTGACACGTGGCACGTTCTGATTGGTCCCGGGTCTGACAACATCTGACAGGATGACGTCATCATGACGTCAGAAGTGACGTCAGCATGATGACGTCATCATGCTACAGTACCGGGTCGACCCGTTTGACTGGAACCGGGTCGCCGTCGACCCACGGTTTGACCCGATTCCATCACACAATTCCGGCCACCATTTTCGACGGGGTTGATCCCTATGGGATCGTCTAGGTCTGTCCTACGGTTCTACAACCTCAAAACACGAAGAAAGTGGAAGAAAACTCACCAGAATATCTCTGAAACTCACGGTCACGGTCCGGTTGTCGTCTCCGGTGATCCACGGCGTCTCCGTCGTCCAACCTGGTCCCAAACGACTCGTCACTCACCCTAGGACCTGTCTAACACCTAACAATCCATTTCTAAGCATTAAACACGATCGGGTCGAACAGGGAAGGAAAACGGGCATATCGGGTTTTGGGTCTTACCGCCGCCGTCACGCCGCCGTGGCCCTCGCCGTCGTCCAGTTAGGCTCCTAGAATCCCCACGGTGCAGACTGGAGCTCCTCCCGCGTCGAGGTGAGGTGGTTATGGAGGTTTGCTTCCTGGATCGGTTTCCTTGAGGTTTTCCGGGTCGTGTTTTGGACGGGATTTTCAGGGCTGGGAAGAGGGGTGGTGGCTGCCGGTGATGCTCAGGGATGATGAGTAGATGATGGTGATGCAGCTGGTGATCGGTTGGTGGTGTGAGAGGGGCTGGTTCGATCGTCTTGGTCGAGAGAAAAGGGGAAGAAAAGCACGGTTTGTGAAGGGGATGAATGTGTGTGTTTGTGTGTTTGTAAGAAAGAGCAGAAGCAGAACGTGCATGAAGCAGAAAAACAGAGAAAATGAAGGGCCAAGATGCATTTGAGTAGATGATCCAACGGCTAGGGTGAATTGGAGGGAAAAGAAATAATATAAAAATGGATTAAATAGTGTTAATTGCTTTATTGGAATAGTAAGCCTTTGGATGGGTGACACTTGTCACCAATCCATCGGTTCGATTTAAATATTAATTTGGCACGGATTCCCGTAATTAATTAATATTTTATTCCGTTGTTCTCGGTTCGTAAATCCCGCTAAAACGCTTCCTTGACCATAACTTCTTCATACGAACTCCGATTTCGGCGTGCCGCCTGTCTACGGATTCGTGACGTCCCGATCTACGTCATAGTCATGGGTCAAAGTCCAAATTATTCCCCGAGAAAAAGTCAAAGTTTTCCCCCAAGGGTAAAACAGTCTTTTTACATTAAAATATTATTATTTTCGGTTCGGGTCGTTACAACCTACCCTCCTTACAGAAATTTCGTCCTCGAAATTTACTCAAACAAGTATGGGTACTGCCCTCTCATCAATTCCTCGGGTTCCCATGTCGCTTCCTCCACCTCGTGGTTCCGCCATAGTACTTTAACCAAAGAAATCGTCTTGTTCCTTAAGACCTTTTCCTTCCTATCCAGAATCTGCACTGGCCGTTCCTCGAAACTCAAATCGGTCATCAGTTCCAGTGGTTGCTCTGGCAGTGCATGAGAGTCATCCCAAAGATACTTCCGTAGCATTGACACATGAAATACATCATGTACTCGGGAAAGCTCCGAAGGTAGTGCTAAACGGTAAGCCACCGGACCAATCCTCTCGACAATCTCATATGGTCCGATATAACGAGGACTCAATCTCCCACGTCGTCCAAATCGAAGAATCCCTTTCCACGGCGATAACTTTAAAAAGACAAAGTCACCAACCTCGAACTCTAAATCTCGGATCCGTCGATCTGCATAGCTTTTCTGACGATCCTGGGCCGCCTTCAATCTCTCCCGAATAACCCGAACTGTCTCCTGGGTCATATCCATCAGTTCCGGCCCCACTGCAGTTCTTTCTCCGATCTCCATCCAGCATACCGGTGTTCTGCACTGTCGACCATACAGTGCCTCATATGGTGCCATCCCTATACTCGCATGGTAGCTGTTATTGTAGGCAAACTCCATCAATGGCAATCAATCAGCCCACGAATCCTGGAATTGCAATACACAAGCTCTCATCATGTCTTCGAGAGTCTGTATTGTCCTTTCAGATTGCCCGTCGGTCTGAGGATGGAATGCCGTACTGAAATGCAATTTCGTGCCTAAGGCAGTTTGCAGACTCCTCCAAAATCTGGATGTGAAACGCGGATCCCGATCCGACACGATCGACTCTGGGGTACCGTGTAGTCGGATGATCTCATTAATAAATAGCTGGGCCAAACGGTTGAGCTTGTACGTCTCACGTACAGGCAGAAAATGTGCTGATTTAGTCAACCGGTCCACTATTACCCAGACTCCATCAACTCCACTCCTTGTCTTCGGTAACTTGAAGACAAAGTCCATTGTAATATGATCCCACTTCCATTGTGGAATTGGAAGTGGCTGCATAGCCCCATACGGACGCTGCCGTTCTGCTTTGACCTGCTGACAGATCAAACATTTGCTGACAAACTCAGCTATCTCCCTCTTCATCCCTGGCCACCAATAATAGTCCCGGAGGGTACGGTACATCTTTGTCCCTCCTGGATGCATAGCATAGGCCGAACTGTGGGCCTCGTCTAAAATCTCTCTCCTCAATTCTGGTACCTCAGGTACACACAATCTCCCAAGCTTTACTAATGCTCCATCGCCCCTGACGGAGAAATCTTGTCTCTGTCCGGATTCAACCTCGTTCCTATAATCACAAAGTATCTGGTCTTGTAGTTGAGCTTCGATGATCCTGTCGACCAACACGGGTCGCACATGAAAGCTAGCCAACAAGGCTCCCTGATCGTCCATCCCTAACATAACTCCGCTCTTCCGGAGTTCCACTAGCAAAGGAAGATACACCAATCTCAAATGCGCAACTGATCCCGCCGACTTCCTGCTAAGTGCATCAGCTACAACATTTGCCTTGCCAGGATGGTACTCGATGGTACAATCATAATCCTTCAACAACTCCAACCATCTCCGCTGTCTCATGTTGAGTTCCTTCTGAGTGAACAAATGTTTAAGACTCTGGTGATCAGTAAATATTCGGCATGTCACACCGAACAAATGATGTCTCCAGATCTTTAGAGCATGAACCACCGCCGCCAATTCCAAATCATGAGTAGGGTAGTTCAACTCGTGCGTCTTCAGCTGCCGGGATGCGTAAGCAATCACTTTTCCATTCTGCATCAATACACAACCCAAACCCTGCAGCGACGCATCACTATATACCACGAACTCTCCACTGCTGTCCGGTAATGCAAGGACAGGTGCAGTGGTTAATCGGAACTTTAATTCCTGAAAACTCTGTTCACACAGATCGTCCCATACGAACTTCACCCCTTTCCGGGTTAACCGAGTCATTGGTGCGGCAATCTGGGAGAAACCCTCTACGAATCTCCGATAATAGCCTGCTAACCCAACAAAACTTCGCACTTCCGTCACCGTGGTCGGTCTTGGCCAATTTGTCACAGCCTCCGTTTTCTGAGGATCCACACTTATCCCCTCGGGTGATATAATGTGACCTAAGAATCCAATACTATTTAGCCAAAACTGACACTTGCTTAACTTAGCATACAGCCGCTCCTGTCGTAGTTTTCCCAATACCCTTCGTAAGTGTTCCTCATGAGCCCTGACACTCTTGGAATACACCAAGATGTCGTCGATAAACACGATCACAAATTTATCCAGGTAAGCTCGAAAGACTCGATTCATCAAGTCCATGAATGCCGCTGGTGCATTCGTCAATCCAAAGGGCATCACCAAGAACTCATAATGCCCATACCTCGTTCGAAAAGCTGTTTTCTGAACATCCCCCTCGGCTATTCTCAGTTGATGGTATCCTGACCTCAGATCTATCTTGGAGAAATATCGCGCTCCTCGTAACTGATCGAACAAATCATCGATCCTGGGTAAGGGATACTGGTTCCTTACCGTAGCCTTGTTCAACTGCCGATAATCCACACACAACCGTAGACTACCCTCCTTCTTTTTCACAAATAAGACCGGCGCTCCCCATGGTGATGTACTGGGTCGGATAAACCCTAGATCCACCAATTCCTGTAATTGGATTTTCAATTCTCGTAGCTCCGCCGGTGCCATACGGTACGGTGCTTGTGAAATCGGTCGAGTCCCGGGGAGTAACTCGATCGTAAAGTCGATCTCCCTGGGTGGTGGTAATCCAGGTAAATCTCCTGGAAAGACATCAGGAAATTCCCGCACAATCGGAATATCCTCAATACGTAAAGATTCATCCGTAGACTCTACCACATATGCAAGATAACCCTGACACCCCTTCTGTAAAAGTTTAGTAGCTGTGAGTGCAGATATTACCTTGGGTGATGCGTCTCCACACTCTCCCTGGAATATCACTTCCGGTAATCCTGGACCTCTCAAAGTCAACCGCATGTTACTACAGTCGATGAGTGAGTTGTACTCCGACAACCAATCGACTCCAAGTATCACATCGAAATCGTGAACATTCATCAGGATTAAGTCTGCCGGAAATTCGACTCCCTCAATCTCCACAGGACAAGCTCGTATCTCCTGGTTCACCCGGTAGGTCACACCCATCGGTGTCCCCACTCCCATCTCGTGCTCAAGTGCGGTCACCTCACGGCCCAACAGACTCGCACAACGCGGTGAAATAAAAGAATGAGTTGCCCCCGAATCCATCAATGCACGAACAACCATGCCATAAATATGTACAGTACCTGTCAACACTCCCGGAATGGATCTGGCCTGCTGCTGGGTAACAGCATAAACACGAGCCATAGACTCTGCAGGTCGTCCCCGTCCTCTAGCCCCTCGATCACGGCCACGCACAACACCGCGTGTCCGGCTGCTGTCAGTCTGGGATGCTGTGCTCTGTGCTGGCGCAGTACCGCCGCGAATCAGTGGACACTCAGAAGCATAATGCCCCGGCTCCCCACAAGCGAAGCATGTGACCTCCCTAGGTCGACCCGAGTATCCTCCCGGTGAGATGCTCATCGGTGAGTAAGACCGCTGCCAAGCTCCAGAACGTTGTCCAGACCTCTGAGGACTCCTGAACTGACCAGAACGTCCTCGGCTGCCAGAAGACGAAGATCCACCAGAATGTCCTCCCTTCGAGCCACGACGGCCCGAAAATCCCAAGTGTGGGCGATCACGTCGCCGAGTCTCCCCCTCAGCTCGCTGACGAGCCAGGATACTGTTCTCAACCCTGGTCGCCGCATCAGTCAGATCCCTCATGGAAGCAAAGGGTGTTGCAGTCACCATCGCCTGAATCTCCGGTCGCAAGCCCCACTCAAATCTGCGACATCGGTCTGCCTCGGTGATCACGAAGTTCTCAGCAAAGCGAGACAACATCATGAAGGTCTCCTCGTACTCTGCTACAGTCTGATCCCTCTGCCGGAGTTGCAGAAACTCCGCCTCACGGGCGTTGCGGAACGACCGCGGATAGAACTGGTTGAGAAACCGCTCTCGGAAGGTCTCCCATGGGATGGTGTGAACAGTCCAGCCGGCCAAAACAAGGTTGTGTCACCATCGGTAAGCGCTCCCATCCAGTAGGAAAGTCGCCAGTATGACACGCTCCTCCGGAGGACAGTGCATGACCTCGAAAATCCTCTCCCAGCGGTCAATCCACTGGTGTGCTTCCTCAGGGTCGGTTCCCCCACTGAAGTGCGTAGCACCCAGGCGCTGAGCCCGCTCAATGCTCGCAGTGTCTCCATTTCCTCCATTGCCCTCGTCAACACGTGCACGGGGTTCACGTCGGGGAGGCATATCCAACTGTGAAGAGGCAAACAGGTTAAAAGACATCGAAAGCGACCATGTACAAAGTACAAACCGCTAACCTAGTACTCTGACTACTAATCCTAATGCTCTGATACCAAGCTGACAGGACCCGTCCCAATCCCACCTGGGACCACCCGGGGACGTGACCCGCTCCCGTCTGACAATGACTCTAAACATACCAAAAGTACCCTTAAATAAAAACCGAAGACTCACATAGATAAATAATGTACAACCACAGTGTTTAAAGTGATACTGTCAGACAAGGGAAAGTAAAATACAACATGTGAGCACACTAGTCAGAGTACATTTATTCGGTGCTCAACCTACCCACAAGTGGGTGTACAGGTGCACAGCTAGGCAAACTAAACCTCTGCCTCCTCCTCCGGATCCTCCTCCTCTATGGCCGTGTCAGGGTCTGGAGGGGTCAGTAAAACAAGGGTGAGTGGGCCAAACATAACAGTTTAGAAATCAATTTAATAATAAAATAATCACAAGGTTTTACCCCTCCGTTTTCCAAATCTTGCATGCAGTGAAAACATAATATATAAACCAATGAACCACAATAATAATCGTAAGGTGAAACTAACATATCAGTGCACTGTAAAAACCCAACCCAAATGATGTCACGGTTCTAAGGCTACGCGTTGCCACTCAGGGTCTCACACCCGAGACTCTCTAGGTACATCAGCTCCCGGTATCCCGGTCACTGCCCGAGGTATATGAACATGCCTTCCTGAGAGTAAGCAGCCCAACGGGGGTCAACTCCACTCAGTCAGAGCCCCGTGACTACTCCAGGGTCCACCCAGGCCAACGACCCTCCCTGGAGGAGACAATATACACAGGTAGGAAAGTACAGTACAATAACAGTATAGTTTACCCTATGTCCCCCGGACATCCCAAACAAAATCCACATATAATCCAGACGGGTCTCATGCCCAAAACATTGTAATAACATATATAAGCAGTTTATAAGACTCATCAGTGGAAATAGTAAAACAGTTTATGCATGCAAGCCTTTTATAAATCAAACAGCCCACTCACACTCGGTCCTTGCTGCTCAACGATCTCTATAAACCTGTATTAGTATTCCTGAGGGTTACTTAAGGACCCTACAATATCAATACCAAGACCCTAGAACAGATCCGCCTCAAAAACGCGTCCCGGGCACTAGTCCCGGTGCTTCAAACCCCCTTTTGACCAACTTAACGATCTCCGATCGACACGAAACCACCGCCATTGGATCCGTATCGTCGAAACCTTGAAAATGGTACCGGCCCCACCAAAATTACTGTTCACACGCGCCCCCACGCGCCTGGTCAACGCGTGGGTCAACGCTGCTACAGTACCGCTGACGTCAGCATGACGTCATCACTGACACTTGTCAGGTGACACGTGGCACGTTCTGATTGGTCCCTGGTCTGACAACATCTGACAGGATGACGTCATCATGACGTCAGAAGTGACGTCAGCATGATGACGTCATCATGCTACAGTACCGGGTCGACCCGTTTGACTGGAACCGGGTCGCCGTCGACCCACGGTTTGACCCGATTCCATCACACAATTCCGGCCACCATTTTCGACGGGGTTGATCCCTATGGGATCGTCTAGGTCTGTCCTACGGTTCTACAACCTCAAAACACGAAGAAAGTGGAAGAAAACTCACCAGAATATCTCTGAAACTCACGGTCACGGTCCGGTTGTCGTCTCCGGTGATCCACGGCGTCTCCGTCGTCCAACCCGGTCCCAAACGACTCGTCACTCACCCTAGGACCTGTCTAACACCTAACAATCCATTTCTAAGCATTAAACACGATCGGGTCGAACAGGGAAGGAAAACGGGCATATCGGGTTTTGGGTCTTACCGCCGCCGTCACGCCGCCGTGGCCCTCGCCGTCGTCCAGTTAGGCTCCTAGAATCCCCACGGTGCAGACTGGAGCTCCTCCCGCGTCGAGGTGAGGTGGTTATGGAGGTTTGCTTCCTGGATCGGTTTCCTTGAGGTTTTCCGGGTCGTGTTTTGGACGGGATTTTCAGGGCTGGGAAGAGGGGTGGTGGCTGCCGGTGATGCTCAGGGATGATGAGTAGATGATGGTGATGCAGCTGGTGATCGGTTGGTGGTGTGAGAGGGGCTGGTTCGATCGTCTTGGTCGAGAGAAAAGGGGAAGAAAAGCACGGTTTGTGAAGGGGATGAATGTGTGTGTTTGTGTGTTTGTAAGAAAGAGCAGAAGCAGAACGTGCATGAAGCAGAAAAACAGAGAAAATGAAGGGCCAAGATGCATTTGAGTAGATGATCCAACGGCTAGGGTGAATTGGAGGGAAAAGAAATAATATAAAAATGGATTAAATAGTGTTAATTGCTTTATTGGAATAGTAAGCCTTTGGATGGGTGACACTTGTCACCAATCCATCGGTTCGATTTAAATATTAATTTGGCACGGATTCCCGTAATTAATTAATATTTTATTCCGTTGTTCTCGGTTCGTAAATCCCGCTAAAACGCTTCCTTGACCATAACTTCTTCATACGAACTCCGATTTCGGCGTGCCGCCTGTCTACGGATTCGTGACGTCCCGATCTACGTCATAGTCATGGGTCAAAGTCCAAATTATTCCCCGAGAAAAAGTCAAAGTTTTCCCCCAAGGGTAAAACAGTCTTTTTACATTAAAATATTATTATTTTCGGTTCGGGTCGTTACAACCTACCCTCCTTACAGAAATTTCGTCCTCGAAATTTACTCAAACAAGTATGGGTACTGCCCTCTCATCAATTCCTCGGGTTCCCATGTCGCTTCCTCCACCTCGTGGTTCCGCCATAGTACTTTAACCAAAGAAATCGTCTTGTTCCTTAAGACCTTTTCCTTCCTATCCAGAATCTGCACTGGCCGTTCTTCGAAACTCAAATCGGTCATCAGTTCCAGTGGTTGCTCTGGCAGTGCATGAGAGTCATCCCGAAGATACTTCCGTAGCATTGACACATGAAATACATCATGTACTCGGGAAAGATCCGAAGGTAGTGCTAAACGGTAAGCCACCGGACCAATCCTCTCGACAATCTCATATGGTCCGATATAACGAGGACTCAATCTCCCACGTCGTCCAAATCGAAGAATCCCTTTCCACGGCGATAACTTTAAAAAGACAAAGTCACCAACCTCGAACTCTAAATCTCGGATCCGTCGATCTGCATAGCTTTTCTGACGATCCTGGGCCGCCTTCAATCTCTCCCGAATAACCCGAACTGTCTCCTGGGTCATATCCATCAGTTCCGGCCCCACTGCAGTTCTTTCTCCGATCTCCATCCAGCATACCGGTGTTCTGCACTGTCGACCATACAGTGCCTCATATGGTGCCATCCCTATACTCGCATGGTAGCTGTTATTTTAGGCAAACTCCATCAATGGCAATCGATCAGCCCACGAATCCTGGAATTGCAATACACAAGCTCTCATCATGTCTTCGAGAGTCTGTATTGTCCTTTCAGATTGCCCGTCGGTCTGAGGATGGAATGCCGTACTGAAATGCAATTTCGTGCCTAAGGCAGTTTGCAGACTCCTCCAAAATCTGGATGTGAAACGCGGATCCCGATCCGACACGATCGACTCTGGGGTACCGTGTAGTCGGATGATCTCATTAATAAATAGCTGGGCCAAACGGTTGAGCTTGTACGTCTCACGTACAGGCAGAAAATGTGCTGATTTAGTCAACCGGTCCACTATTACCCAGACTCCATCAACTCCACTCCTTGTCTTCGGTAACTTGAAGACAAAGTCCATTGTAATATGATCCCACTTCCATTGTGGAATTGGAAGTGGCTGCATAGCCCCATACGGACGCTGCCGTTCTGCTTTGACCTGCTGACAGATCAAACATTTGCTGACAAACTCAGCTATCTCCCTCTTCATCCCTGGCCACCAATAATAGTCCCGGAGGGTACGGTACATCTTTGTCCCTCCTGGATGCATAGCATAGGCCGAACTGTGGGCCTCGTCTAAAATCTCTCTCCTCAATTCTGGTACCGCAGGTACACACAATCTCCCAAGCTTTACTAATGCTCCATCGCCCCTGACGGAGAAATCTTGTCTCTGTCCGGATTCAACCTCGTTCCTGTAATCACAAAGTATCTGGTCTTGTAGTTGAGCTTCGATGATCCTGTCGACCAACACGGGTCGCACATGAAAGCTAGCCAACAAGGCTCCCTGATCGTCCATCCCTAACATAACTCCGCTCTTCCGGAGTTCCACTAGCAAAGGAAGATACACCAATCTCAAATGCGCAACTGATCCCGCCGACTTCCTGCTAAGTGCATCAGCTACAACATTTGCCTTACCAGGATGGTACTCGATGGTACAATCATAATCCTTCAACAACTCCAACCATCTCCGCTGTCTCATGTTGAGTTCCTTCTGAGTGAACAAATGTTTAAGACTCTGGTGATCAGTAAATATTCGGCATGTCACACCGAACAAATGATGTCTCCAGATCTTTAGAGCATGAACCACCGCCGCCAATTCCAAATCATGAGTAGGGTAGTTCAACTCGTGCGTCTTCAGCTGTCGGGATGCGTAAGCAATCACTTTTCCATTCTGCATCAATACACAACCCAAACCCTGCAGCGACGCATCACTATATACCACGAACTCTCCACTGCTGTCCGGTAATGCAAGGACAGGTGCAGTGGTTAATCGGAACTTTAATTCCTGAAAACTCTGTTCACACAGATCGTCCCATACGAACTTCACCCCTTTCCGGGTTAACCGAGTCATTGGTGCGGCAATCTGGGAGAAACCCTCTACGAATCTCCGATAATAGCCTGCTAACCCAACAAAACTTCGCACTTCCGTCACCGTGGTCGGTCTTGGCCAATTTGTCACAGCCTCCGTTTTCTGAGGATCCACACTTATCCCCTCGGGTGATATAATGTGACCTAAGAATCCAATACTATTTAGCCAAAACTGACACTTGCTTAACTTAGCATACAGCCGCTCCTGTCGTAGTTTTCCCAATACCCTTCGTAAGTGTTCCTCATGAGCCCTGACACTCTTGGAATACACCAAGATGTCGTCGATAAACACGATCACAAATTTATCCAGGTAAGCTCGAAAGACTCGATTCATCAAGTCCATGAATGCCGCTGGTGCATTCGTCAATCCAAAGGGCATCACCAAGAACTCATAATGCCCATACCTCGTTCGAAAAGCTGTTTTCTGAACATCCCCCTCGGCTATTCTCAGTTGATGGTATCCTGACCTCAGATCTATCTTGGAGAAATATCGCGCTCCTCGTAACTGATCGAACAAATCATCGATCCTGGGTAAGGGATACTGGTTCCTTACCGTAGCCTTGTTCAACTGCCGATAATCCACACACAACCGTAGACTACCCTCCTTCTTTTTCACAAATAAGACCGGCGCTCCCCATGGTGATGTACTGGGTCGGATAAACCCTAGATCCACCAATTCCTGTAATTGGATTTTCAATTCTCGTAGCTCCGCCGGTGCCATACGGTACGGTGCTTGTGAAATCGGTCGAGTCCCGGGGAGTAACTCGATCGTAAAGTCGATCTCCCTGGGTGGTGGTAATCCAGGTAAATCTCCTGGAAAGACATCAGGAAATTCCCGCACAATCGGAATATCCTCAATACGTAAAGATTCATCCGTAGACTCTACCACATATGCAAGATAACCCTGACACCCCTTCTGTAAAAGTTTAGTAGCTGTGAGTGCAGATATTACCTTGGGTGATGCGTCTCCACACTCTCCCTGGAATATCACTTCCGGTAATCCTGGACCTCTCAAAGTCAACCGCATGTTACTACAGTCGATGAGTGAGTTGTACTCCGACAACCAATCGACTCCAAGTATCACATCGAAATCGTGAACATTCATCAGGATTAAGTCTGCCGGAAATTCGACTCCCTCAATCTCCACAGGACAAGCTCGTATCTCCTGGTTCACCCGGTAGGTCACACCCATCGGTGTCCCCACTCCCATCTCGTGCTCAAGTGCGGTCACCTCACGGCCCAACAGACTCGCACAACGCGGTGAAATAAAAGAATGAGTTGCCCCCGAATCCATCAATGCACGAACAACCATGCCATAAATATGTACAGTACCTGTCAACACTCCCGGAATGGATCTGGCCTGCTGCTGGGTAACAGCATAAACACGAGCCATAGACTCTGCAGGTCGTCCCCGTCCTCTAGCCCCTCGATCACGGCCACGCACAACACCGCGTGTCCGGCTGCTGTCAGTCTGGGATGCTGTGCTCTGTGCTGGCGCAGTACCGCCGCGAATCAGTGGACACTCAGAAGCATAATGCCCCGGCTCCCCACAAGCGAAGCATGTGACCTCCCTAGGTCGACCCGAGTATCCTCCCGGTGAGATGCTCATCGGTGAGTAAGACCGCTGCCAAGCTCCAGAACGTTGTCCAGACCTCTGAGGACTCCTGAACTGACCAGAACGTCCTCGGCTGCCAGAAGACGAAGATCCACCAGAATGTCCTCCCTTCGAGCCACGACGGCCCGAAAATCCCAAGTGTGGGCGATCACGTCGCCGAGTCTCCCCCTCAGCTCGCTGACGAGCCAGGATACTGTTCTCAACCCTGGTCGCCGCATCAGTCAGATCCCTCATGGAAGCAAAGGGTGTTGCAGTCACCATCGCCTGAATCTCCGGTCGCAAGCCCCACTCAAATCTGCGACATCGGTCTGCCTCGGTGATCACGAAGTTCTCAGCAAAGCGAGACAACATCATGAAGGTCTCCTCGTACTCTGCTACAGTCTGATCCCTCTGCCGGAGTTGCAGAAACTCCGCCTCACGGGCGTTGCGGAACGACCGCGGATAGAACTGGTTGAGAAACCGCTCTCGGAAGGTCTCCCATGGGATGGTGTGAACAGTCCAGCCGGCCAAAACAAGGTTGTGCCACCATCGGTAAGCGCTCCCATCCAGTAGGAAAGTCGCCAGTATGACACGCTCCTCCGGAGGACAGTGCATGACCTCGAAAATCCTCTCCCAGCGGTCAATCCACTGGTGTGCTTCCTCAGGGTCGGTTCCCCCACTGAAGTGCGTAGCACCCAGGCGCTGAGCCCGCTCAATGCTCGCAGTGTCTCCATTTCCTCCATTGCCCTCGTCAACACGTGCACGGGGTTCACGTCGGGGAGGCATATCCAACTGTGAAGAGGCAAACAGGTTAAAAGACATCGAAAGCGACCATGTACAAAGTACAAACCGCTAACCTAGTACTCTGACTACTAATCCTAATGCTCTGATACCAAGCTGACAGGACCCGTCCCAATCCCACTTGGGACCACCCGGGGACGTGACCCGCTCCTGTCTGACAATGACTCTAAACATACCAAAAGTACCCTTAAATAAAAACCGAAGACTCACATAGATAAATAATGTACAACCACAGTGTTTAAAGTGATACTGTCAGACAAGGGAAAGTAAAATACAACATGTGAGCACACTAGTCAGAGTACATTTATTCGGTGCTCAACCTACCCACAAGTGGGTGTACAGGTGCACAGCTAGGCAAACTAAACCTCTGCCTCCTCCTCCGGATCCTCCTCCTCTATGGCCGTGTCAGGGTCTGGAGGGGTCAGTAAAACAAGGGTGAGTGGGCCAAACATAACAGTTTAGAAATCAATTTAATAATAAAATAATCACAAGGTTTTACCCCTCCGTTTTCCAAATCTTGCATGCAGTGAAAACATAATATATAAACCAATGAACCACAATAATAATCGTAAGGTGAAACTAACATATCAGTGCACTGTAAAAACCCAACCCAAATGATGTCACGGTTCTAAGGCTACGCGTTGCCACTCAGGGTCTCACACCCGAGACTCTCTAGGTACATCAGCTCCCGGTATCCCGGTCACTGCCCGAGGTATATGAACATGCCTTCCTGAGAGTAAGCAGCCCAACGGGGGTCAACTCCACTCAGTCAGAGCCCCGTGACTACTCCAGGGTCCACCCAGGCCAACGACCCTCCCTGGAGGAGACAATATACACAGGTAGGAAAGTACAGTACAATAACAGTATAGTTTACCCTATGTCCCCCGGACATCCCAAACAAAATCCACATATAATCCAGACGGGTCTCATGCCCAAAACATTGTAATAACATATATAAGCAGTTTATAAGACTCATCAGTGGAAATAGTAAAACAGTTTATGCATGCAAGCCTTTTATAAATCAAACAGCCCACTCACACTCGGTCCTTGCTGCTCAACGATCTCTATAAACCTGTATTAGTATTCCCGAGGGTTACTTAAGGACCCTACAATATCAATACCAAGACCCTAGAACAGATCCGCCTCAAAAACGCGTCCCGGGCACTAGTCCCGGTGCTTCAAACCCCCTTTTGACCAACTTAACGATCTCCGATCGACACGAAACCACCGCCATTGGATCCGTATCGTCGAAACCTTGAAAATGGTACCAGCCCCACCAAAATTACTGTTCACACGCGCCCCCACGCGCCTGGTCAACGCGTGGGTCAACGCTGCTACAGTACCGCTGACGTCAGCAGTGACGTCATGCTGACGTCAGCATGACGTCATCACTGACACTTGTCAGGTGACACGTGGCACGTTCTGATTGGTCCCTGGTCTGACAACATCTGACATGATGACGTCATCATGACGTCAGAAGTGACGTCAGCATGATGACGTCATCATGCTACAGTACCGGGTCGACCCGTTTGACTGGAACCGGGTCGCCGTCGACCCACGGTTTGACCCGATTCCATCACACAATTCCGGCCACCATTTTCGACGGGGTTGATCCCTATGGGATCGTCTAGGTCTGTCCTACGGTTCTACAACCTCAAAACACGAAGAAAGTGGAAGAAAACTCACCAGAATATCTCTGAAACTCACGGTCACGGTCCGGTTGTCGTCTCCGGTGATCCACGGCGTCTCTGTCGTCCAACCCGGTCCCAAACGACTCGTCACTCACCCTAGGACCTGTCTAACACCTAACAATCCATTTCTAAGCATTAAACACGATCGGGTCGAACAGGGAAGGAAAACGGGCATATCGGGTTTTGGGTCTTACCGCCGCCGTCACGCCGCCGTGGCCCTCGCCGTCGTCCAGTTAGGCTCCTAGAATCCCCACGGTGCAGACTGGAGCTCCTCCCGCATCGAGGTGAGGTGGTTATGGAGGTTTGCTTCCTGGATCGGTTTCCTTGAGGTTTTCCGGGTCGTGTTTTGGACGGGATTTTCAGGGCTGGGAAGAGGGGTGGTGGCTGCCGGTGATGCTCAGGGATGATGAGTAGATGATGGTGATGCAGCTGGTGATCGGTTGGTGGTGTGAGAGGGGCTGGTTCGATCGTCTTGGTCGAGAGAAAAGGGGAAGAAAAGCACGGTTTGTGAAGGGGATGAATGTGTGTGTTTGTGTGTTTGTAAGAAAGAGCAGAAGCAGAACGTGCATGAAGCAGAAAAACAGAGAAAATGAAGGGCCAAGATGCATTTGAGTAGATGATCCAACGGCTAGGGTGAATTGGAGGGAAAAGAAATAATATAAAAATGGATTAAATAGTGTTAATTGCTTTATTGGAATAGTAAGCCTTTGGATGGGTGACACTTGTCACCAATCCATCGGTTCGATTTAAATATTAATTTGGCACGGATTCCCGTAATTAATTAATATTTTATTCCGTTGTTCTCGGTTCGTAAATCCCGCTAAAACGCTTCCTTGACCATAACTTCTTCATACGAACTCCGATTTCGGCGTGCCGCCTGTCTACGGATTCGTGACGTCCCGATCTACGTCATAGTCACGGGTCAAAGTCCAAATTATTCCCCGAGAAAAAGTCAAAGTTTCCCCCCAAGGGTAAAACAGTCTTTTTACATTAAAATATTATTATTTTCGGTTCGGGTCGTTACACTTATTAAGTAGGTGGATGAGTGGTTAGGGTTTGTATTGGGTATTGGGTATTGAGTATTGAGTATTGGGTTTTTTTAAAATAAATTAGGTGGACTTGGGGCTGAGATTTGGGTTTGGGTTGAAATATTAGTATTAAGAATGGGTTGAGTATTAATTTTTAAATAATAAATATTTTATATTTTCGGGCTTATGGGCCGGGTTTATTACGGGCGGGTCGGGCTGGGCTTATCGGGTTTTATCGGGCTCGGGCCTATCGGGTTTGAACACCATAAGCCCAAGCCCAGCCCGCTAACTCTCGGGCCGGGCTTTTGTCCATCGGGCTTATCGGGCCCCTATAAGCCCATGGGCTTTTGAGCCAAATGGTGAAGCCTAGACCCATTTAACCCGTTTAACATGTTTAAACTATTTAAATTATAGAATTTAATAGATATTTAGGTAGGTAAATAGGTAGATATATGAGTTCGTAATGACATGTTTATTAAATGGGTCAATATATAAGCCAATATACGGGTTAACCTGTTAACCCGAAATCTACCCATTTATTAAACGGGTTAACAGGTTGACCCAAAACCCACCCGTTTAATAAACGGGTCATAACGGGTTGACCCGAAATTTTAATCGTGCGTGTTTCGAGTCGTGTCAAAAATTGACACCCTTAGCACCACGTTAGCTTCGTCGTTGGACATAAAAAGTCACTTAATTTGGAGTCTTGATGAAAGAAGTAATGAAGAAATTTGTGGCTAATGCACTCAAATTGGCGGCAAAGGATATATAGCGTTTATCGGCTGATTTCATTCATATCTTCCAGCAAGAAGGGAGCTTAAAAATGTGGATATCAAGTATGGAAGCTTAGAGTCCATCTAACGATCAGAAAATTCCAATAGTGCCCTTGATATTATAGTTGTTGTTCCTAAAACCCTCCTTGTTTTTAGGGGATACTTCCTTAAAGCTTGGTGACATCTTTTGATAAATACTTCAAGCTATTTTCTTGGATTCTTTGCTACTTTTAAGAGTATTTCAAGGCCTAATATGATAAGAAATGATTTACATTGACTGTGATCAGATTTGAGGTGTTTTAGTGTTCAACAGGAATTCAAATCTCCTTTCCTACTTATAGCTGATTGTGTACTTGACAGGACCCATCCCAATCCCCCCGGGATTACCATGGAATGTGCCCTGCTCCCGTCCAACAAGGGGTGTCAGACAAAGGATGACCAAGAGCCACTGCACAAACGGGGCATCCAGAGTGCGCAAGGATCGATGGGGGAGGTGTGCAATGTCCCAGTCTCTACTACAATCGCATCCGTGATCAACCTGAAGGACATTAAAACCAAAAGCTATGAGTGGACAAAACCAATAAGTTTATTAAACACATTTATAAGACATTTATGCCCTCCAATAAAAACGTATGCATGCGACAAAAACCAGTAACCAAAACGTTTGCTCAACCGAGCCATTAGGGCCTTAGCCCAAAAACCGTTAACCAAAAACCAAGTGTGGGAACTCAGCCCAAAACTGTGAAATACCACAACTATACATAAACAACCATGTGGGTCACCACCCAAAACCATAAATGAACACCAATCCATTAAAATCATATAATCACAAATCCACCCGGAAAGCCATTTCATTAATTCGTATTTTACCATTACCATCACCAGCATCCCTGATGCTAGACGTCCCTGACGTCATATCTCACGGTTTTATAAGCTACGCGTGCTGCCCGGGGTCTCTGCGGGTCCATGTATCTGACATCCCTGATGTCTGACGTCCCTGACGTCAATCATAGCAATCCTGCTCCTGAGTCATCATACAGTCTGGCTGCTCCGTATGGTGACCCTTCGCAGGCAATGCAACGTGACTTCCCCAGTGTCCTAGACATCTGGAGGAGACCATCATATATCCTTGTATCAAGATGGTATATGGAAAACAGTTTTATTAAATCCTTTTATCACATCATTACCATTGGGCCCTGCCCGAAATTTCCATAAAACCATGTAATTCTATTTAGGGTCCTTGACCCAAAATCACAATTATTAAACATAGGGTCCCTGACCCGAAATCACATTTATTAAACATAGGGTCCCTGACCCGAAATCACACTTATAATCCAACTGGGCCTCATGCCCGATTTTATGAACCACTGGGCCCACGGCCCGATTTATAAACCAACTGGGCCCGCAGTCCGACTACGTACTCAAATGGACTCCAAGTCCGAGATTTCCAAAACAAGTGAGCCTCAAGCCCGAGTTCGTCATTCCAATATAAAAACCGTTTTATCATATTATTTATTTAACCACAAGTACGCAAAACCACAAATAAACCGTTAATCCCAATACAGAAAACACCTCAAAATACGTGCAACATACCCGAAATCAATACTCACAAATACCATCATAGAAATCATGTATATAAACCATATATCACATTTAAGCATGCATAGGATTTATAAAACCAAAGTCCACTCACAGACCGTTTAAACGGTATGCCTCGATACGCGTGCCACCGGCCCTCCCGGGCCACACCACTATCACCGGGACTCCCAATCCTGTCCAAATCACATTAGAAGGTTACTAACCTCATCATTAACATCCTATCAAAGTCCCGTAATTTTTCCGAATTTTTACTTATTTTTAAACTTAATTTAAAACCTTCGGACATCCAGAACAATATCGAGACGGTGTCCGATCGACACGAAACCAATCCCAAAATGTCTGTTACATCGAATAGATTAAAAGTCATGTTGACCTTACCTCGAGATTCATGCCCACGCGCTGTCACGCGCCGCCGTGAGTGGCTGCGCGTGAAATCCATGCGCCTGCTACAGTGCATCGTCCTAACCCGTATCTCTGGTAAACGGGTCCAAATTTCCCGCGACACGACCCGGTTCAATGTCCATCAATTCGATCCTAATTCCTTCAATTGATCATTTAGTTAATTTCGTTTTAAGTGTAATTTAAGTTCTGTAAACTCAATTACACGAACACTTACCCAGATTCCATCGATTCCACGATGAACACGAAGAACACTCCGGTCACTGTTTAATCATGGGATTCCTTCAATGGCTGCAGGTTTCTTCCAATTGATGCATCCAGAAGCATCAATGGACCATGAGGAACAATTCCCCCACATCAATTGAATCAAACTAGTGCTCAATCGTCACGACTCAAGCTCGAACACCGTCACTGTTCAACCATGGAGTTCTGTCAACCACAGCCGTTTTCCTTCAATTGATGAACCCAGAAGCATCGTGGGATCATGAGAAGTAGTTTCCCCACCTTAATTGAATCATTTGAAGCCTCAAACGCCACGACTCGAGCTCGATTTTCCTCCTCTGTCACCAAGTGTGATCATAGCCAAAACAGCACCAATTCCCCTTCGTTCCTTCGACGAAACTGATCGTGGCATTCCCAGAAAGCTGAATGTAACCTCCAATTCGATCCTCACGGCCCCAAGTTTAAAATCCGATCTTCCCCCCCAAAATCCAAATTTACAAATTCTCAGTTCCCAGCCTCTCTCTGTCCTTCGTGATTGCCCAGCCAAGTTAGTTTCTGAATTCTCTCCAATTTTCGTTCACAAGTTTAGTGGATAGGGAGGAGATTAAGGGTGGGAGGAATTGGGATTTTGGTTGTACACGGCTAAGAAAACACAGTAGAGAAAATGGAGGTTTAATGGATTTTAGATTAATTAATAATTAATTAATAATTATTAAAACATCATAATGATGTTTCCCCTAAGACAAGGATTCTGGTTTCAAGGGATGAGTGACACTTGTCACTCATCCAGGTGTGCAGAGTCAACGGGTACTATTCAATATTATAATATTATTTTATTCCCGGTTCGTTCGGTTAATCGAGTCCGATTCCGTGACCATAACTTCGTCGTCGAATCTCCGATTTCGGCATGCCCCCTGTCGTTGGATTCGTATCGACGATACCTACGTAACGGTCCTTGGCCCTCGTACATCGGACCTCCCGGTCAAAAAGTCAACATTTGGCCCCTAATATGCCAAATTACCAAAATACCCCTCAACTTCCGAACATCATAACTTCCTCTACGAATGTCGGAATCGAACGTGCCACCTGTCTATGAACTCGTGACATCCCGAACTACGTCACGGTCATCGGTCAAAGTCCGTTTGACCGCCCGATCAAAAAGTCAACATTTTGCCCACGATCAGGGGCAAAACGGTCATTTTGCACATTTTGTCCGATTTCAACCTACTAAGCACCGTTCAACCTCACTAATCGAGATTAGTCACTAACCTAATCCCGGAATTCGGGACGGGTCGTTACAATCTTCCCTCCTTAATTAATTTCGTCCTCGAAATTCCAACCGCTCCAAACTCAAACGTACTTCCCTCCTTAATTAGTTTCGCTCTCGAAACTCGACTATCCTGATTCCACAAACACCCCGTGGAAAGTGGAATCGACCCTGTAACACGTGTACACCCGTACACCAACTAATCAGACAAAACTTGTCTGCACTCAAACGTACCACTAGTACTTATAACGCAGCAACTACATTCGACCCTGTCGAATGACTGAAACTACTTATTTCGAATTTGACACCACTTGTCCAAACTACCCTCTCGTTGACGCAACAACTCGACGGTTCCTTTCCCACTCCCACTAGGAGTCAGCTGACCCCACTCGACAATCTATGTTGATACATCCTGACAAACTGTCACCACACAGTTGTTGTCAGTCGAAAACTGACACTAGACTCACTCGTGGCTACACATGCCACCAACGTACTTAACTTAGTAAACATTTACCGACCTTTCACACGACCCGTGTGTAATTAAACATATCGGAAATACCATGACCCATTGCATAGTAATGTCCGGCCCACAACTAATCCAATGGTATCGGAACCAATCCGGCTACCAACACGCTCACCGAAAACCTCGGGTATAACCAATCGACCAGACTACAACCACCTAGGTCATAGCCAACACGTTCCAATAATGGAGTACATTTGCCCAATCCAGCATGAGACAAAATGAAACTCCACCCATCATTTAGTTACAATTCCGAATCCGGATCCGCAATTTCGTAAGAAATCCCGGATCCAAGCCCAGACATCAAATTTTAATTTATATCCAAATCCGAATCCGAAATCATTATTCCGTAAGCTAGCATTTGGAATAATCATTCCGTACCCAAATCCAGAAATATACTTTCAAGTTCCAAAATCGAATCCTGAATCGTCACCCAGAAATTCGATTCCAAATCCCGAAATCTCGTTCACATTTACCAAGACACACCAAAACCGAACCTATCGGTTACCCGTTCAATACACTTGATTGACTTCATAGGGAAGCCAATCCAACCTCCACACGTCTAAGGTTGACAAAATTCAACTACCTTGAAAACCTACTCACCCGAGTAGAATACCATACGGGCCCCACTTCGAAAAGAAGTTCAACCTCGTCATTTACGACTCACATACCCAAGTTCGTATCGATCCTTGTCTTTCCACCTAGGAAAAACCAAGGATGATCCAAAAATGATGACGCCAATACTCATCCTACGTGGATGCAACAAAACTCACTGCACTCACCACGCCATGTAACCCAACATCGTCTGCCACCAAGCAGAAAATGAAAAATCTCATTTACCTAATTTCGAATACGTAGCTCCTCCTGATGACCTCACAACACATGGGCCCACCAACCAATACACGCTCAACGTACTGGTAACTACAGTCAATGTCTGCCAGGGCAGAAAACAAGAAGTCAACCCCAATGACTTCAGAATACCAATCACCAAAAACGAACATCACTCTCGTTCCCCAATTACAACTCTCCTCGACACTAAGGTTCCAACCATGTTGGAAACAGACATGCTCCCAACAAGACGTCAAGTCCAACCACTGGACTCTCTACATCCCCAACTCACTTGGACAACCACGTGTCCACAATCGATCCGTTATTCTCCCGTTCGCACATCCCAACCTTTACAGGTTCAACACTCGGTTTCCCAAGTTCTCAATTACAAATTTCCACATCTATACCACTAATGGTTTTCGTTGTCTTTTCCAGTTTTAATCATTTCCATGTACATTTTAGGGATATTTAAAAACATAAAATCACACAAATTTTGGAGTTGCCAACAACTCCCCCAAATCCACCAATTATCATGACGTAGGGGACGTCATCCCAAAATTACCCGTCTCAATTATACCCTTTTAATCCACTCATCACTGGTTATCTCACCACCATTGGGAGTTATCCCAACACATCACGATCTTAACTGGATCCCATCCAGTCCATCACTCAACCACTACCGAATCTCAAAGACCGAACATATGTTCATCATGACGGAGTCACACCCCAACTTGTGGCTCATCGTCAACACCATCACCGACACTAGCACCAGCGCTAGTACCAGCACCAACACACTATCAACAACACTAGTATCAGCACACATGCATCCATACTAGCATCAGCACAAAAGTACCAACCCACAAACATTCATACTTGCACACCGTGTGCAAATACGACAACCCTGGATCTCCGTTCATACCTAACGACGATCCCGTACCTCACGACTATGGGTACCACTATTCTGACAATCCTCATCAGGAAAATGAACGTTCCCCGAACGTCCCCTGATCCCCAAGTATTATGACCACACTGATTACCCTCGATAGCCAGTCATCTCCATATGACTTCTGACTAACTGTCATTGCTATCGAGATCCGCATCCATACCTCACACTAATACCCGATCCAACACGGGATTCCATAATTTATCTCAGAACCGTATCCGTAGATAGAATCCCATAGTTCTGCCTAGACTCACTAGAGCCATCCACATGGTCATCCATGACCTCAACCGCTCGTCGCAGCACAAGTTCTCATCCACTACCCACAAGTAAGGTTTACCTTTTGAATCCATCATATACTAGGGTTCCACAATCACACCCTATGGTTCAACCGAACCCAACCACTTTCCGTAATATAAAATCCACAACCTGACCGACCCCGCGATCTAGACATCGAATAGACGTCAAATCCAATCCTACCATCCCATCAACGTGGGTTCCACCACTAGGTCATCGGCCAACTCCGATGAACCAACATCCCTCACACCAACAACCACCACTAGGGTTCACATTTTAAACCACTACTCAAATGAGGTTCCCCGAAACTGGCTGCACCTAGCAGCACCAAAATCAAATATTACATGGCCGAACCGACGGTCCCACAATACCAGTTCATCACAATCAACCCCACCTGGGTCGAATCACATTAACGCACGGCGTATCGGGCCAAACACATTCAATCCGCGATTAAAACCCAAAACTATCTATCAGGTTGATAACGAATTGCAGCCCAATGAGACATCACACCCTCGACCAGCGCGCACAAAAAGAGCAACCGTGCTCTGATACCAAGTTGATAGGACCCATCCCAATCCCCCCGGGATTACCATGGAATGTGCCCTGCTCCCGTCCAACAAGGGGTGTCAGACAAAGGATGACCAAGAGCCACTGCCCAAACGGGGCATCCAGAGTGCGCAAGGATCGATGGAGGAGGTGTGCAATGTCCCAGTCTCTGCTGCAATCGCATCCGTGATCAACCTGAAGGGCATTAAAACCAAAAGCTGTGAGTGGACAAAACCAATAAGTTTATTAAACACATTTATAAGACATTTATGCCCTCCAATAAAAATGTATGCAAGCCACAAAAACCAGTAACCAAAACGTTTGCTCAACCGAGCAATTAGGGCCTTAGCCCAAAAACCGTTAACCAAAAACCAAGTGTGGGAACTCAGCCCAAAACTGTGAAATACCACAACTATACATAAACAACCATGTGGGTCACCACCCAAAACCATAAATGAACAACAATCCATTAAAATCATATAATCACAAATCCACCCGGAAAGCCATTTCATTAATTCGTATTTTACCATTACCATCACCAGCATCCCTGATGCTAGACGTCCCTGACGTCATATCTCACGGTTTTATAAGCTACGCGTGCTGCCCGGGGTCTCTCTGGGTCCATGTATCTGACATCCCTGATGTCTGACGTCCCTGACGTCAATCATAGCAATCCTGCTCCTGAGTCATCATACAGTCCGGCTGCTCCGTATGGTGACCCTTCGCAGGCAATGCACCGTGACTTCCCCAGTGTCCTAGACATCTGGAGGAGACCATCATATATCCTTGTATCAAGATGGTATATGGAAAACAGTTTTATTAAATCCTTTTATCACATCATTACCATTGGGCCCTGCCCAAAATTTCCATAAAACCATGTAATTCCATTTAGGGTCCCTGACCCAAAATCACAATTATTAAACATAGGGTCCCTGACCCGAAATCACATTTATTAAACATAGGGTCCCTGACCCGAAATCACACTTATAATCCAACTGGGCCTCATGCCCGATTTTATGAACCACTCGGCCCACGACCCGATTTATAAACCAACTGGGCCCGCAGCCCGACTACGTACTCAAATGGACTCCAAGTCCGAGATTTCCAAAACAAGTGGGCCTCAAGCCCGAGTTCGTCTTTCCAATATAAAAACCGTTTTATCATACTATTTATTTAACCACAAGTACGCAAAACCACAAATAAACCGTTAATCCCGATACACGTGAAATACGGAAACACCTCGAAATACGTGCAACATACCGGAAATCAATACTCACAAATACCATCATAGAAATCATGTATATAAACCATATATCACATTTAAGCATGCATAGGATTTATAAAACCAAAGTCCACTCACAAACCGTTTTAACGGTATGCCTCGATACGCGTGCCACCGGCCCTCCCGGGCCACACCACTATCACCGAGACTCCCAATCCTGTCCAAATCACATTAGAAGGTTACTAACCTCATCATTAACATCCTATCAAAGTCCCGTAATTTTTCCGAATTTTTACTTATTTTTAAACTTAATTTAAAACCTTCGGACATCCCGAACAATATCGAGACGGTGTCCGATCGACACGAAACCAATCCCAAAATGTCCGTTACATCGAATAGATTAAAAGTCATGTTGACCTCACCTCGAGATTCGTGCCCACGCGCCGTCACGCGCCGCCGTGAGTAGCTGCGCGTGAAATCCACGCGCCTGCTATAGTGCATCGTCCTACCCCGTATCTCTGGTAAACGGGTCCAAATTGCCCGCGACACGACCCGGTTCAATGTCCATCAATTCGATCCTAATTCCTTCAATTGATCATTTAGTTAATTTCGTTTTAAGTCTAATTTAAGTTCTGTAAACTCAATTACACGAACACTTACCCAGATTCCATCGATTCCACGATGAACACGAAGAACACTCCGGTCACTGTTCAATCATGGGATTCCTTCAATGGCTGCAGGTTTCTTCCAATTGATGCATCCAGAAGCATCAATGGACCATGAGGAACAATTCCCCCACATTAATTGAATCAAACTAGTGCTCAATCGTCACGACTCAAGCTCGAACACCGTCACTGTTCAACCATGGAGTTCTGTCAACCACAGCCGTTTTCCTTCAATTGATGAACCCAGAAGCATCGTGGGATCATGAGAAGTAGTTTCCCTGACAGGACCCATCCCAATCCCCCCGGGATTAACGTGGGATGACCCTGCTCTCGTCTGACACGAAGTGTCAGACAAGGGATATTTCCAACCTTTGCCCTCCCGGGCTATCAGAGTACGCCAGGATCCGGAGGAGGCATGTGATATCTCGGTCTCTGCTACAGTCCACATCGTATCCAACCTGAAGGGTATTAAAAACAGAAAGACTGTGAGTGGACAAAAATAAGGAGTTTATAAAAACATTTCCATAAAAGACCTTTATACCCTTCACTAAAAAGCATGCATGCATAGTAAAACCATTTATCCAAACACATAAGTTTAAACAACCATAATTAGGGTCTCAACCCCAAATTCTATAAATACAAGTTCTACGGGCTCCTGCCCAAAAATATTTACAGAAAACCATAACATAGTAAACATATGTGGGATCTCAGCCCAAAACCATTTATCATTATAAACACAATTTCCCAAAATCAATTGAAATCATGTTTATCCATTATATTTCATATCCATAACCTGTCACGGTATAATAGAGCTACACGTGTGCTAACCGGGGTCTCAAACCCAAGTCTCTCCAGGGTCCACCCAGGTCAATGTCCGTAGATCAATGACCCTCCCTGGAGGTAACGAACCATGCCCATCCTGAGAGTAAGGAACCCAACTGGGGGGCGACTCCACTCAGTCAGTGCTCCGTGACTACTCCGGGGTCCACCCAGGCCAACGACCCTCCCCGGAGGAGACAATCATATATATAGGATGGAATATGAAAAACCTTTTGAAATCATTCTTTAAACTTTTCCAGGATTCATGTCCGGCCCCCATAAGCCGTCATGAACCATAAAAAACCATTTGTAATACATAACTGGGCCCTAGGCCCGAATCCACATAGAAACTGGACTTCAAGTCCGAATCGTAAACCAACTGGGCCTCCGGCCCGATTCCGTAAATCAAATGGACCTCAAGTCCGAGAGTTACCTTTTCAAATCCAAAATCATTTCATGAAATCATATCCAAAACCATAAGTACGGAAAATCAGTATAAAATCGAAAAACCTCGATTTACGTGCAAGCACGTAAATCGCCTCGAAATACGTGAAACCATATAATTCACAAGCATCCTAATCAACATCATAAAATCATATTCATAATCCATTTGGAAATCCAAAAACATTTCATTTAGACCAATAAAGACATACAGCCCCGTATAGGCACCGTATAGGGCCGAAACCTCGAAATACGTGCCTATACGTAACCGCACATCCAAATGCACTCATGGCATCACAAACAAGTATTTAAAACATATAATAAACATTTATGCATGCACCAATTTAGAAAACAAGGTCCACTCACAGACCGTCCGAGCTACCGCCTCGATTTGCGTGCCATTCGGCTCCCCGAGCCGATCACCATTACCGGGACTCCCAAACCTGTCCAAATTTTAATAGAAGGTTAATAACTACTTAATTAACCTCCCATCAAAGCCCCGTAATTTTTCTGAACTTTTAACTATTTTTAAACCGACCCTAAACCTTCCGACACCCCGAAAACTATCGAAACGATGTCCGATTGACGCGAGACCAGTCCCAAAATCTTCGTTACATCGAATAGAAGATTTCCCGTGTTGAACACTGTTCATCGGCACTAACCTCCAGTAGACCAGTTTTACTGTTCATGGCTGGTTCACCTGGTTTGGCCGGTCCAACTGGACCGGCGTGACCGGTTCACAGCCCTAGACACCCCATTTTTCATCCTAGTTCTTCCTTTTTGGTTCCTTTCATCCTATTTTGATGTTTTCTATCCATTCCACTCCTTAAACGCAACCGAAAACGTCTAAATCCTATGGTTCGATTTTGAACCAAACGGTTCAAGTTTCCAAAATTGTACCCATGGCTGCCCAGCCATCCCAAGCTTCCTTAAACCTTCCTAACATGTCCCTAGCAACCTAATGGACTCATTAAAACCATTAAAAACCAACCATAACAACAAAAATGGAAAAAGGGGTCAAAATGGACTAACCGTGAACCTCACGGGTTCCTCCTCCTCTCGCCGCCTTGGACGGCGGTTCTGGCCGCCCAGAAACCTCCTCAGTCTCCCTGGTCCTCTGCCTGGTCATGGGTGAAGAGTGGATGGGTTTTGGGTTGCACGGATGGGAGGAAAATGGGTGAGATCGGGTTGTGTTTTGTGTGTGTTTGAAATGGAGAAAATGGAATGGTTTGCACGGTGCATGAATCAATATAGGTGGCCTGTGGATGGGTGGCACTTGTCACTCATCCATTGGGCCTCCCTTAAATATCTGGGCCCGACTAAAGTCCAAAAGTTAACTCGTTTCGTAATTCGTGCAATAGTGCACTCGAACTTCCGTGAACCGTAACTTCGCCGTCGAACGTCCGAATTCGACGTGCCGCCTGTCTACGGATTCGTATCGTCCTTATCTACGTAACGGTCTTCGGCCCTCGGCCATCGGACCTCTCGATCAAAATGTCAACTATTTTCCCCTTTTAACCAAAATTACCAAAATGCCCCTAAACTTCTGAACGTCATAACTTCCTCCCTGAACGTCGGAATTGAACGTGCCACCCGTCTATGAACTCGTGACGTCACGAACTACGTCACGGTCATCGGTCAAAGTCCATTTGACCACCCGATTAAAAAGTCAACGTTTTGCCACCACTAGGGGCAAAACGGTCATTTCGCACCGTTCGTCCGATTTCGCTCTACTAATCACCGTTTAACCTCATTAATCGTGATTAGTCACTAATCTAATCTAGGAATTTGGGACGCGTTGTTACAACCTTCCCTCCTTAATTAATTTCGTCCTCGAAATTCCAACCGACCCAAACTAACTGTTCTTCCCTCCTTAATTAGTTTTGTTTTCGAACCTCCAACTATCCTAATTCTACAACCACCTCATGGATAGTAGAATCGACCTCGAAACACGTGTACACTCGTACACCAACTAACTCGAATCATACTTACTCGTCTGCACCCAGACATGCCACTAACACTCTCGTCGTATCGACTACGTTCGACCACGTCGAATGACAGTAGTCATACGCTCCGAATTGATACCACTTGTCAAATCTACCGAGTCACTGACACAACCAACTAGACGGTTCCTTGCTCAACCACTAACTATCCTGATGTCTGCTCCCACTGGGAGTCAACAGACCTCACACCGCGATCCACGCTGACACCTCCTACAAACTGCCACCACTTGACAGTCGTCAATCGAAAACTGTCACTATACTCACTCGTGGTTACACTAACCACCAACTCACTCAACCATGGGTAAACACTCACCCACAAAGCATTTCATTCAATCTGTGTGTAACCAGACCCATCAGAAATACCATGACCCTCTGCACAGTATCCAATGTCAAGTTCACGACCTCGACTAATCCAATGGTATCGGAACCAATCCGTCTACCAACACGCTTACTAACATACTACCGGTATAACCTATATACCGTCACCTGACACGACAAGTACACCCAGTATCGTATCTCGAATAACGCACAAGGTACGTACATCTACCCATCAATTAGCTTACAACCACCTAGGTCATAGCCAATCACGTTTCTATAATGGAGTTCATCTGTCCAATCCAACATTAGACAAATCGAAACTCCAACCCCTCATCTATTTCCAAATCCGAATCCGAATCCGCAATTTCGTAAGAAATCCCGAATCCAAACTCAGAAATCATATCCATAACCATGTTCAAATTCGAATCCGAAATCATCATTCCGTAAGCTAGCATTTGGAATAACCATTCCGAACCCAAATCCATAAAAGAAAATCCACAGTCGAGCTCTAGAATCAAATCCTGAATCGTCACCCAGAATCCGATTCCAAAACCCAAATCCAGAAATCCTTTTTCAAGTTCCAAAATCAAATCATGAATCGTCATCCAGCAATCTGATTCCAAAACTCGAAATATTGGTCTCGTCTACCGAGACGTACCAAAACTGAACCTCTCGGTTACCTGCTCAACCGATTACTGTAACACCCCGGAAATTCGAGGATTTCAATATTGTAATTTATTGTGTGATTTGACGCTTTTACCCTTATGATGGGTATGGCCAATTGTTAACTTTTTGATTGATGAATTAAACGGACTTTGACATATGACCGTGACGTAGTTCGGGACGTCACGAGTTCATAGACAGGTGGCACGTCCAATTCGGACGATCAGGGAAAAAGTTATGGCTATCGGAAGTTCAGGGGCATTATCGTAATTTGGACTTCCGGGAGGGGAAAATGTTGACTTTTCTTTTGGCAACTAATTTTCAGTTGACTCAAGGACCGTCAGGTAGGCCTCGACGTCCTGAGTTCGTAGACAGGCGGCACGCCGAAATCGGACTTCGTACGAGGAAGTTATGGTCAGAAACGTGAAATCGGGAGGTTCGTGTCTCGGTTTTCGTGTCGAAAATTTTATTCTAAAAATTCTGATTGGAGGACACCTGGTGAGTGACAAGTGTCACTCACCCATTGGCTAGATTGGATCAGATCCACTATGGGATTAAATAGCATTAAAATCCACTTTTGATCTCAGCCATTGATTTGAAGTACCCCAGATCTAATCTGAACCATTGATCTCATCCTTGAGATCAAATCTGGACCGTCCGTTTTCTTTCCCTCCATTCTTTATATTTCCTACCCGAAATGCACATTCTGTCCATTTGAACAAACACCCCAGCTCATCACCCATTCTCTGTGTCTGTGTGTTGCTGGACTCACGGGGAAGGAGGGAGGCACGGCGGTGGACGGCGGCAGACGGCGGCGAGGTGAGCCGGTTTCAAAACCCGAAACGGTTTTAAACCCAGATTTTGGTAACTCGAATTCCCACGTTTAGTTTTGTTCTCTATGAATCCTAATCGACTCTAGGGACTGCCAGGAACCTTTTGAGCTTGATATCGTGACCGGAGGTAATCAGGACGGTGACTAAACGGCGACAGGAAACCGGTTCTGTTCTTCGAGGTAAGCCCTCGATCCTGTCTGTTTTTCTTGATTTTGATTCCATAGAACCCTTCCTGGGATTAAGACGAGTAGTTAGGAACAAACCTGAACAAAAATGATTGAGAAATGGTGAAATGGTGACCGGGTCATGATCGCGGGTCTGATCGACCCGAGTTGCAGAGATACTGGTCAACCCATCTGAGAACAGATGTGATGACGTGGCACCATGTCAGACTGTCAGGTGACGTGGACCAACCGTAAGCCGACACGTGTCACATGTCAGTGCACAGTTAGCACTGACATGTCAGTGACGTGGACCAGTCAGGGACTGCCACGTGTCACTGACATGTCAGTGACGTAGACCAGTGCCGTGCTGACACGTGGCACATGTCAGATCTGACACGTGGCCTGACAGATCAGTGAGGTGGACCAATCGGATGTTGACACATGGCACCTGTCAGAGATCTGACATGTCAGACCTGACAGCTGTCAGATGACGTCAGCATGACATCATGCTGACGTCAGCAGTGACGTCATGCGATGACGTCAGCAGGGACTGTTCCTGCGCTGACCGACGCGTTGACTGGCGCGTGTGGGCGCGTGTGAACAGTACTTTTGGTGGGACCACCACCATTCTTTAGGTTTCGACGATCCGGATCCAATGGCGGTGGTTTCGGGTCGATCGGAGATCATTAAGTTGGTCAAAATGAGGTTTATTGCATTGGGAAGCGCGTTCGGGCCGCTTTCCCGGGCCGGTTTCGGCCTAGGCTTTCATGGTTGAATGTTGGGGGTTTAAATTGACCTTTACGAATACTTTGGACTTGACAGGGATTGTACATTTGTACCAGGACGAGGGTATACGTTCGGTTTCTAACAAGATTGTACTGTGAGTGGGCCATTTTCTTAAACCCTTACGTGCACAAATGTTTTCTGGTTTATTATACTTATTCACATGCTAAAAACAATAATGGTTTTGATGATATGGAAAATATGGTTATGGCACGTTTCACGGTATTTGGGCTTGAGACCCGTCCGATGAAACTTAATGATTGGTTCGGATTCTATCTATGTATATATATATATATATATGCTTGCATGTGGATATCAATAAAATGTATTTGGTACTGCACTGTGAGATCCATTCATATGATACTGTCTCCTCCAGATGAGGTACCCCAGAGAGGTCACGGACGTCTAGTACGTCCAGCGTCTATGACGCTAAGCATCGGGGATGCTGCACCCGAACGGGGTTCGGGGATTGAACTCGGAAATTAAGACCCGAGTGGCACGCGTAGCCTTGTGATTGTGACCTTATTGGACGTCAGGGACGTCAGACATCATGGATGTCGGGATTGGAGTGTATAGTGCAGCAACTAAAATTATACATATGGTTTTATTACATGCCTTATGGTTCATATTATGATTTAAATACGGTTGCATGCATTTTTGGAAAACGGAGGGGTAAATTATATGTTTTACTTATCAAACGATTTTATGAACTTGAGTTTCGGTCCACTCACCCTTAATGTTTTGGTAACCCCTCCAGGTCGTGATACTGAGGTAGAGGAGGAACCTGAGGCTGAGGCATAGATCTACTTCTGCGTACCTGAACCCCTGTTGGGTGGTGTACCCGCAGGTTTACTATAGAGTCGTGCTCGCAACTTGTAATTTTGGATTTCATCCCTTGTCTGACATTCATTTAATTCGGATTTGATGTATGACTTTAATTTGGTTATTTATGCATTTGATGTTTTGAGGTTAAAATTGGTACGAATTATTGGGTGTCAGACGGGAGCAGGGCACGTCCCCTTGTGGTCCCTGTGGGATCGGGGCGGGTCCTGTCAATTACCCTATTACCATCGATTGACTTCATAGAAAGCCAATCACGACTTCAACACATCTCTAAGGCTGACCATATCCGACTACGTCAGAAAACTACTCATCGGACAACTACTCAGGCGAGTAGTAAGCCATATGGGATTTACCTCGAAAAGAAGTTCAGTCCCATCATCCTCAACTCAAACATCCCAGTAAGAGTAATAAACTCTCCACCTATCTGGATCATCAAGAACACGATCCAGATCCATAGTAATACCCAAAGTCCTAAACCAATTCCCACATCTAAACAGATCAGTCAACGACGAGACACGCCGAGACTGTGGGTTCTCACTGATTACCTCGTATCGATCCTTGTCATTCCACCGAGGAAAATCAAAGATGATCCAAAACAATAACATCAAAACTCATCCTATGTGAATACAACCAAAACTCATTGCATTCACCATGTCACATAATCCAACCTCTCGCGATTCCGAAGTTCCAACCATATCGGAACCGACACACTAGGACATCAACCATGCGACCATAACGAGTCAAACTCACTACCAAGTTCGACTGTCGGTTTACACTATTTATGTAGATACACTCATTCCGAGTGGAATTCACGCAACTCAAGGTTAAACCTTGTATATTATTTACGAATGTGCCTAAACGGCATCCAACACACGCATCTCGTACCACGAGTCCCAACTACTGCTGGATCCAATCCAGTCCGTCACTATCTGTGATTTACTCCCGAACCACAGATACCGAACATATACGTATCTCGATGGAGTCACATCTCGATTCGTAACTCACCGTCACCACAATCACCGGCATCAGCACCAACACCAGTACCAGTATCCCATTATAATCCATCAACATCAGCACCGGCACACAGGGTGCAAATCTGACAACCCTTGATCTCCGCTCACACCGAGCGACGATCCCGTACCTCTGCTCGAATAGGAAAAACTCCGTCTCGGTCCCCTGAACGTCCCCGTCTCATTCTGCGATCGTACTCAGCCGTAACCGAGTCAAATCCAGAATTGCTGCTCGTACATATGCGTTACTCACGCACCTCGTATCATCGTCATGACAACCTGAGTCTACACGACCTGATGAGACTCGACTAAGTCCATCGATAGTAGCGTCTGCCACAACCTCGTGCAGACCTAACTACCAGGTACCACGATATCCAGACTCCGCATCTAACGGAATCAACCGCCTGTACCAACTACTCTGTATCCCAAACCTGGGGTTCCATCGACAAGTACCAACCCTGATAACTTGTCCAACCGAACTCTAACCAGTCGTAACTCGACTAAGCCAATGTCGTCTACCAGGTCACCCGCAAACTTAGTTGCATCAACAGTCCATCACAACTGAAGTAGCACGACAACCAACTCGGTTTAACCGATAAGTACAACCCTGACTGCGAAGTGCAGTCCCAACACAAGCTGACATGACTAGACCGACTAACGAATCCAAATCCGATTAGTCGTCCAAGTCAAACCACTCGTCAACTCACATTTTCGAACCATACACATAAGGTAGGGTTCCAAAATCAAGCCCTAGGGTCACTCTGAACCCAACTGCGAAAAGCAGTAAAATCAACAATCTGACCGACTCCGCGGTCTTGACATCGTAATGACGTCAATCCAATCCTACCGTAAGTCCAATCAGGATCCTCGAATCCGGCTGCTAACTGCCGACTGCAGTAAATCCATTTAACTCAACATACTCCGACCATCTAATGGTCACAACATCGAATCAGTTGTCGGAACCGATCCTACGACATCATGAAGACGATCCCAACTAACCGTCTCACGATCCAAACGCTAACGTACTAATACATTAACCCTTTCATAGGGCCCCACACTTTCAACCTTGATAGATTTATGGTAACCCCGACATCAAATGCCGAGCCAAGACATTTCACGAGTCAATCCTACTAACTATCGCACCGGCACCCTAACTATCAGGTTGATCACGAACTGTAGCCCCTTGAGATATCACATCCTCGACCTGCATACATACTCCAAGAGCTCTGCGGTTGCTTGAATAGAGACAACCCTGCTCTGATACCACGTTGACAGGACCCATCCCAATCCCCCCGGGATTAACGTGGGATGACCCTGCTCCCGTCTGACACGAAGTGTCAGACAAGGGATATTTCCAACCTTTGCCCTCCCGGGCTATCAGAGTACGCCAGGATCCGGAGGAGGCATGTGATATCTCGGTCTCTGCTACAGTCCACATCGTATCCAACCTGAAGGGTATTAAAAACAGAAAGACTGTGAGTGGACAAAAATAAGGAGTTTATAAAAACATTTCCATAAAAGACCTTTATACCCTTCACTAAAAAGCATGCATGCATAGTAAAACCATTTATCCAAACACATAAGTTTAAATAACCATAATTAGGGTCTCAGCCCCAAATTCTATAAATACAAGTTCTACGGGCTCCTGCCCAAAACCATTTACAGAAAACCATAACATAGTAAACATATGTGGGATCTCAGCCCAAAACCATTTATCATTATAAACACAATTTCCCAAAATCAATTGAAATCATGTTTATCCATTATATTTCATATCCAGAACCTGTCACGGTATAATAGAGCTACATGTGTGCTAACCGGGGTCTCAAACCCAAGTCTCTCCAGGGTCCACCCAGGTCAATGTCCGTAGATCAATGACCCTCCCTGGAGGTAACAAACCATGCCCATCCTGAGAGTAAGGAATCCAACTGGGGGGCGACTCCACTCAGTCAGTGCTCCGTGACTACTCCGGGGTCCACCCAGGCCAACGACCCTCCCCGGAGGAGACAATCATATATATAGGATGGAATATGAAAAACCTTTTGAAATCATTCTTTAAACTTTTCCAGGATTCATGTCCGGCCCCCATAAGCCGTCATGAACCATAAAAACCATTAATACATAACTGGGCCCTAGGCCCGAATCCACATAGAAACTGGACCTCAAGTCCGAATCGTAAACCAACTGGGCCTCCGGCCCGATTCCGTAAATCAAATGGACCTCAAGTCCGAGAGTTACCTTTTCAAATCCAAAATCATTTCATGAAATCATATCCAAAACCATAAGTACGGAAAATAAGTATAAAATCGGAAAACCTCGATTTACGTGCAAGCACGTAAATCGCCTCGAAATACGTGAAACTATATAATTCACAAGCATCCAAATCAACATCATAAAATCATATTCATAATCCATTTGGAAATCCAAAACCATTTCATTTAGACCAATAAAGACATACAGCCCCGTATAGGCACCGTATAGGGCTGAAACCTCGAAATACGTGCCTATACGTAACCGCACATCCAAATGCACTCATGGAATCACAAACAAGTATTTAAAACATATAATAAACATTTATACATGCACCAATTTAGAAAACAAGGTCCACTCACAGATCGTCCGAGCTGCCGCCTCGATTTGCGTGCCATTCGGCTCCCCGAGCCGATCACCATTACTGGGACTCCCAAACCTGTCCAAATTTTAATAGAAGGTTAATAACTACTTAATTAACCTCCCATCAAAGCCCCGTAATTTTTCCGAACTTTTAACTATTTTTAAACCGATCCTAAACCTTCCGACACCCTGAAAACTATCGAAACGATGTCCGATTGACACGAGACTAGTCCTAAAATCTTCGTTACATCGAATAGAAGATTTCCCGTGTTGAACACTTTCCCAAATTATGGCCCACGAGTCCTCACGAGCCCCTAGAAAGTCGAAAACACTGTTTATCGGCACTAACCTCCAGCAGACCGGTTTTACTGTTCATGGCCGGTTCACCTGGTTTGGCCGGTCCAATTTGACCGGCGTGACCGGTTCACAGCCCTAGACACCCCATTTTTCATCCTAGTTCTTCCTTTTTGGTTCCTTTCATCCTATTTTGATGTTTTCTATCCATTCCAATCCTTAAATGCAACCGAAAACGTCTAAATCCTATGGTTCGATTTTGAACCAAACGGTTCAAGTTTCCAAAACTGTACCCATGGCTGCCCAGCCATCCCAAGCTTCCTTAGACCTTCCTAACATGTCCCTAGAAACCTAATGGACTCATTAAAACCATTAAAAACCAACCATAACAACAAAAATGGAAAAAGGGGTCAAAATGGACTAACCGTGAACCTCACGGATTCTTCCTCCTCTCGCCGCCTTGGACGGCGGTTCTGGCCGCCCAGCAACCTCCTCAGTCTCCCTGGTCCTCTGCCTGGTCATGGGTGAAGAGTGGATGGGTTTTGGGTTGCACGGATGGGAGGAAAATGGGTGAGATCGGGTTGTGTTTTGTGTGTGTTTGAAATGGAGAAAATGGAATGGTTTGCACGGTGCATGAATCAATATAGGTGGCCTGTGGATGGGTGGCACTTGTCACTCATCCATTGGGCCTCCCTTAAATATCTGGGCCCCACTAAAGTCCAAAAGTTAACTCGTTTCGTAATTTGTGCAATAGTGCACTCGAACTTCCGTGAACCGTAACTTCGCCGTCGAACGTCCGAATTCGACGTGCCGCCTGTCTACGGATTCGTATCGTCCTTATCTACGTAACGGTCTTCGGCCCTCAGCCATCGGACCTCTCGATCAAAAAGTCAACTATTTTCCCCTTTTAACCAAAATTACCAAAATGCCCCTAAACTTCCGAACGTCATAACTTCCTCCCCGAACGTCGGAATTGAACGTGCCACCCGTCTATGAACTCGTGACGTCACGAACTACGTCACAGTCATCGGTCAAAGTCCATTTGACCGCCCGATTAAAAAGTCAACGTTTTGCCACCACCAGGGGCAAAACGGTCATTTCGCACCGTTCGTCCGATTTCGCTCTACTAATCACCGTTTAACCTCATTAATCGTGATTAGTCACTAATCTAATCTAGGAATTTAGGACGGGTCGTTACATTCCCCACCTCAATTGAATCATTCGAAGCCTCAAACGCCACGACTCGAGCTCGATTTTCCTCCTCTGTCACCAAGTGTGATCAGAGCCAAAACAACACCAATTCCCTTCGTTCCTTCGACGAAACTGATCGTGGCATTCCCAGAAAGCTGAATGTAACCTCCAATTCGATCCTCACGGCCCCAAGTTTAAAATCCGATCTTCCCCCCCAAAATCCAAATTTACAAATTCTCAGTTCCCAGCCTCTCTCTGTCCTTCGTGATTGCCCAGCCAAGTTAGTTTCTGAATTCTCTCCAATTTTCGTTCACAAGTTTAGTGGATAGGGAGGAGATTAAGGGTGGGAGGAATTGGGATTTTGGTTGTACACGGCTAAGAAAACACAGTAGAGAAAATGGAGGTTTAATGGATTTTAGATTAATTAATAATTAATTAATAATTATTAAAACATCATAATGATGTTTCCCCTAAGACAAGGATTCTGGTTTCAAGGGATGAGTGACACTTGTCACTCATCCAGGTGTGCAGAGTCAACGGGTACTATTCAATATTATAATATTATTTTATTCCCGGTTCGTTCGGTTAATCGAGTCCGATTCCGTGACCATAACTTCGTCGTCGAATCTCCAATTTCGGCATGCCGCCTGTCGTTGGATTCGTATCGACGATACCTACGTAACGGTCCTTGGCCCTCGTCCATCGGACCTCCCGGTCAAAAAGTCAACATTTGGCCCCTAATATGCCAAATTACCAAAATACCCCTCAACTTCCGAACATCATAACTTCCTCTACGAATGTCGGAATCGAACGTGCCACCTGTCTATGAACTCGTGACATCCCGAACTACGTCACGGTCATCGGTCAAAGTCCGTTTGACCGCCCGATCAAAAAGTCAACATTTTGCCCACGACCAGGGGCAAAACGGTCATTTTGCACATTTTGTCCGATTTCGACCTACTAAGCACCGTTCAACCTCACTAATCGAGATTAGTCACTAACCTAATCCCGGAATTCGGGACGGGTCGTTACAGTACTTCTATTTGGAAGTGAATTCATATTGTCTTAGAAATAGTGGAGTTAGGAGCATTGTAAAAACATCACCATTCCTCATAGAAAAATTAATTAGTTGTTCTAATCTTTTCTAAATTCAAGAAGCATGCCACCTGTCTGAAAATTCAGGATCCCAAAACTTTCATAACGGTCTTCTCGAAAACCCCAAACGATGTCCCAATCAAAAAGTCAACATTTTGATTTTTTCAAGGGTAAAACCGTATTTTTACCTAATTTTCCAGATTTTCTTTTCCTCAAAAGTCCGGGTCATTACATTTTGGGTAATAAAGAGTCTTTTAAGGGTTTGCAGTTGTTAAAATTAATTGAGTTCGATTAATTTATTTGTTCGATTGAGTTTTTGGTTATCCTTTGAGAAAAGAGTTTTTTCTCATTTTATAGCTAGCATGGGAGTGAGGATGATCGACACATTCATCCACGTGTGTTTCTCCTTTGCGACGACTAAGTTGTCTCTTCCCTGTCTTTTGACTAGTTCGGCGTTGTGTTAGTGTGATTTCCGTAAATTATGCTCGCGCTTCCTCATAATCCAGCTAATGGATACTAGCTGGATTTGAACCTTTAGTTGAATTGTGTCTTTAATTTTTTAAATCCTTTTCCTTGGTCCATAATGGTTTATTTCGGGTATAAACTGCCACTAATTATTATTTTCACAATTGCAAAAAATATATAGCATGCCAAAAAATCTATTCTAAGTTGTAAACACTTTTCTACAACAATTATATTTTATTCACATATTGCTTATCTATTTTGATAACCATATTTAAAAAAAGAAACTAGTTACAATAAATTATTATTCACGTAAAAAAAAAATACCAAAAACAAAAAAAAAAATACCAAAAAAAAAATCAAGCTATCCAACAAGCACCTATCCCAAAGTCTCTCATCCCCAAGTTGAATGAAGCCTCTGTCAAATACTAACATGACAAATTTGACATGTCTACACAAACTAACTATGCATTTTTTTTTTTGGTAAAACAAACTATGAATGTTTCTACCGACCACGGAAAAAATAATGGTTAAGAAGGACGTTATGAAATAAACAAAAGAGCAAATAGAGACAGAAATGAAGACGAAGAATCAAAAGATAGAACGACATCAACCGCCAGATGATAGAGATTCAATTTACATCGGCCTCGGGCTTCCTTGAATTAAAGGTCCCTCTGTTGAGGATTTTGCTGGGGCCGGCTCTAGAGAGGTTTCTATGGCCCACTTATTTTTCTAAGCTTTTTAATAATCACTTCCAACATTAAAGCATATGAGCATTAGAAATCAAAGAGCTTTTTCCACTCTTCCCACTTTCCTTTTATTCCGTTTTTGATAAGTTAATGTAGAAGCATCAGATTTATTTAAACTCTCTCTCTCTCTCTCTCTCCAACATCCATCTGCATATTCAATTGTCCGCCTCCTCTCTCCCTCTGAAAACAAAACCGGCCAGCACTTCAACTTCACCAAATTAACCCTCTTTTACTCTCTCTCTCACTCTCTCTCTCTCTAGCTTGTTTAATTTCTAACATGCTATAGCCCATAGCATGGCTTCAAATAGACGACCCGTAATTCTATTTGTGTGGCTTTTCTTGACGTGCATCTTCATTATCCTTGGCAACTGTCATGGCTCAAGAAGTACCGAAATCTTCAAGTTGAAGCCCAAATGCGAGAATCCAGGCCACTTTTTGGGGTTCTTGCCAAGAAGGATACCTATACCGGCTTCTGGTCCCTCAAGAAAACATAATGGCTATGGTTTGAGAAGTTGGAGATCACCTTGATCCATCCTAGCTAGGTTACACAAGTTTAATTTCTACACCTTACTTGTTTTTTCTTTGTTTCAATTTTTTTAAATTTATTTTCTTTAATTTTCCTGACAACAAACTTGGAGATTTGGCGGGCATGTGTCAATATATTTTGGTTTTTCCATGTGACAATATTGTTTTTAGTTTTTTCAGGTGTGTACTGATGTATATATCTTGTTTCTGAGGCTTCTCATTGTTACTACGGATGTATACTATATAATATCACATAAACTAGGAGAAGGATTGCTTGGTTTATTTTTTCTTTGTTTTGTTAGAGTTTCAAGCCTTCAGCAGTAACATCAACAACTTGACAAAATCACAGGATCGAGCTGTAGACTTACGTATAAAACACTTCGATCTGGATAGTCTACATATAAATTGAAATCGAGGCATAATTTAACTGTTAATAAACATACTTTAATTTCAATGTCTACATAAATTATTCGAGTATGAGTGTCTCAACGTATCACACACTTATACATAATATACTTTTACATAACATACACTTAGAAGTAGAACCTCTCTATATTTTTTTTTTCTAACTATGATATATATATATATATATATATTCTCCCATTAACTACGATTAATTTGAATTGAATTGGGTCATATAATTCGTCGAGTCATAATTAATTAGTATCGTAGTTGATATATATATATAATATATATAATTATTGTCTATCATTTACTTGTATTGAGCCATATAATTGTTAGCAATCATAATTAACTACTATTTAAATATAATTTTTTCTTCCTTCGACTTAAAAAGTAAAAAGAAACGCCCTATTGTATCAAAGCATACCCTATTTTTCAAATTTAATTTGTCATATCTTCTCAACACCTCATTACTTACCGTACATTATCTAGTTCCCTACATATGTTTGTTGGGGTCCAAAATCTTCTAGTGATTTAAATCACAAGAAGTTAGTCCAGTGGTTAGTGTTCTCGGGACTGCTATAAAAAATACCAGTAGGTCTTGGGTTGGATACTTTGCTAATGTGTCTTTTGATTTTGATCAAAGAGTATCAATTGAAATATATGTGTGAGCCTTGTGAGTCTTCTCGATATCTAGAAGTGTGAACTTGTGTAATTCGCCCCTAACCAGTCCTCTTTAATTTAGAAATGAAAAGATGAAATCTAGTGATTTCCATATATGAGGCACGAGTAGGTACTGAAGGAATGAAAACATAAAAGGGGTACCGTAGGTAGGTACGAAGGGAAATAGGGAACTGTTGATTTGATACTCTCAGACATTATCCGGGCCACGTACCTATTGATCGATGTTCTTATATATACATATACGCACCTTGTTTCTTTTTGTGTGAAATAATTACAAGGCATTTCGGCCAAATAATTAAAGTAAATGGTAAGTAATAATGGTTATTTGGATAGTGGAGTGTGCTGGAGTAGTGGAATGTAATATGATTGCAATTGTGCGGCTATATCCAAGATAATCATGGTAATTATGAGATTTTAACCACAAACAAATTATTTCTCAAAAAAAAGCGGAAAAAAAAACTAAACAAAACTATTATGAAACTTAATTGTATAATTTTTTTAATTTTATTTTTTGACAGAGGGTGTTATTTTTCCCTACTCGTTTACTTATTATTCCTCGTCACTAATTAATTGTGTAAGAAATTTGATTTTCACTTATTTTTTTCTTATTGAAATTATAAAATAACTTAACTATATATTTATTTAAAAAAAAAAACTATAAGGTGTGATACCATTAAAGTTCTTTGTGCTGCACACTAATGGGATCGAGATTAAGTCCACCCTTCGAATATAGAGAAGCCAAAACTTAACCATATAACATGATTTTCACTTTAAAAGCATGATTAACGTTCGAAAGTGAAAATATCGGAACACACGAATGTATAAATTGGCCTAACATGGTGTAACTTTATTTATCTCGTGGATCATACGTTGGATCAACTAAAAATAGACGTCGATCTGCTTTTAATATTCATCGTGTCAAAGTTTGAGGCCCAATGGCAAATCGTGAAGAATATTGGGTTTGCAATTTTTTTTCCATCTAACATAATTTCCTACCCTGGCACTGGCAGTTTATGAGCAGACACAAACTCAATATTGAAAATAGAGGTGAGCTGAATTCATAATTAATAATAAAAAATGGCTGATTTATAGCCAATTAGCTTAGTAAAATAGCATTTACTAGAAATTTAGTAAAAAAAATCATTTGATTTTTTCATATTTGTTCACATTTGAGGTGGGCTCCAGCCCACCCCAAAACAATCTGGATCCGTGCCTGTTTATGAGTAGAACGTAAATGACTAATAATGTTCTTACGACTAGTAACCATTTACAATACTTGTCTAATTGAGGAATCTTGATTTCCATCCAACGATTACCATTATTTCATGCGAGCCCTCCACGTAAAAGACGCTTGCCATTCCCAAAAGGATTTTGGAAAATTAAATTTAAGAACACGTCTCATGCACTCTGGTTACTTAGTAACATAGTCTAATAATATTCATCTCTATTTGTTACGTAGGAAATCAAGAATTTGACTCTCGACTGAAGTGGTTACTTAATGTTTATATAATTTAATATCTTCTTTCAAAAAATTTGTATTAAAAAACAAAAAGGCGGCCTGGTTTGACGCCAGGAACCAGCCTCAAATAATACAAAGTGGCTTCTAACCCAACATGTAATTTCCTGGGTTAGGGCATGCTACGGCAAGACAATAAGCAAATATTGCTTTGGTAAGATCCAAAAGTTGGTTGAGCCCAATGCCAACGAGCAGTGGTTGAGGGAGGAGTCTGCAGGGGTCCTGGCCCCCTCTCACTTATATTTGTCCAAGTTTATACTTTTAAAAAATAAATAAATATAATATATTTCAATGAGATCAGTATTAAATTAATTATTACGCATGTAAATTTTGTGTTTATAATTTCTTATCTTTAATGTAAAAGTCAGTAAAAATGTGATAAGATTTTTTTTACATTTTTATTTTATTATGTTGATTTAAATCATTTTGAATAATTTATGAGTTAAATTACATAAAGAATTGAATATATATATTTTTAAATTTTATAAAAATCCCTTTCCTAATTATAATTCTGACTACGCTATTATGTTTGAGTCACTCTTTGAATTAATAGACAAACAGGTCCATCAACACAGGTTCTACGACTATGAATAGAGCCATTCACAAGTTGCCACCTGCCACTGCAATGTTTTTAACCTAGCCGTTCGGTTTTTTTTTTTTTTTTTCCATCCAGTTTTCTAACGTTTTCCCTTCATTTCTACTAGAAATACCTGCCCTTTAACCACAGTTTTCCACGCATATTTCCTCTCTAATTGAAACCAATAATTCTTCCTACTTATCTATTTTCTGACTTTCTCAAGCTTCGTGTTCTGAAGTGTGGCACCCAAGCAAATATGGCCAAATTTTTTGAAAAAAGTTGTTGTGGAAACTTTGGGCAGTTGTTAATTCAAATGAATTTGGAGGAGCCGATCAAGAAAATTGCACATCTTGGGCATGTGTTTAAAATAATTACGCAAAAACTAGTAGGAATCTAAGGAAGATATGTTACAACTTGTTTTGAAATATGAAATTATATTTAAAATTTTACCTGGAATCCAATAAGTTTTGGGTTGAATTAGAAGAGTTTTGGACCACTTGGAAGGACCAATGTAAAGTGGACCAGAACTAAAAGCTTGGGTCTTAAAATGATCAATTTACCCGTTTTATTGATGGGCTTGGCATTGTAGAATATGATATTGAGGGTTAGGAACCTTGTGAATGATAAATTACACCAAAATGAATATAAACTAATATATTGATTCATATCTCGAGGGTCACCCATCTTGGGATTGTTTCAACCCAATCTCGCTTAAGTTCCGAGTTCCAACCAAATTCAAAGTCAATGAGCTCCTAAAAGGCCTTGTGCTAGATAAATACGTACCTACACATATAAGACACTTCACATTTCCCTCCTCGAACGATGTGAGATTGTTCACCGTTTCCCCAAAGACACGTGTCTTACATTGTAAGTACAAACGAACCCCTGAGACCCTCATTAGATTCACCGTGTCAAGGCGAGCCTAACCCCATCATTGCATGTTGATTTCATGAACGTTAAGTCTGTGAACAGAGCCTCTCTGTGTTCTTGAAAAGCTTGTGATAGTCGAGACCTTCCTGGTCCCTTTTCCAGCACCGTAATTTATTCCCTCGTCCAGGAAAAGACCCTGTTGTAATCTCCTTGAACCATACTTGAACTCACCGCCTTTAATTGATAATTTTGATGAGTTTTGCAGAATCCGACAGCTGGGTACGGTGGCAGCCGGTTAATTTTTTCGGCGAGTCAAAGTGTAATACCCGATCTTGGAAGCAACAACGGTTAGTAAGGCTCGTGAGCTTGAGAAGTAAGAACGGTGAGTAAGACTTGTGAGCTTGAAAAGGTAAGATCAGTGAACAATCACACATCGCTCGGGGAGGGAAAAGTGAAGTGTCTTATATGTGTGGTGTAACGACCCGTCCAGAATTATCAAGATTAATTAAGAATTAATGACGGATTAGCAAGGCTAATCGGGGATTAGACGAGGATTAACGAACGTTCAGGGCGAAATGACGATTTTGCCCATAGAATGGGCGAAACGTTGATTCTTCGTTCAGGCGGTCAAATGGACTTTGGCCGATGACTGTGACGTAGTTCGGGATATCACGAGTTCATAGACACGTGGCACGCCTGATTCCGACGTTCGAGAAAAAAAGTTATGATGTTCGGAAGTTCGGGGGTATTTTGGTAATTTGGTTAAAAAGGGGCAAACCGTTGACTTTTGGTCTGGGAGGTCCGATGGCTGAGGGCCGAGGACCGTTACATAGATCGGGATGATACGAATCCGTAGACAGGCGGCACGTCGAATTCGGACGTTCGATGAAAAAGTTACGGTTTACGAAAATTTCGAGTAATTATTGCACGTTTTACGAGACTGCTTAAGTTTTGTCTCAAGTGGGCCCCAAATATTTTCTCAGACCCAATGGATGAGTGACAAGTGTCACTCATCCATTGCCCACCTTCCCACATACAAGCATCATTCATTTCCTTTTCTGTTTCATTCCCCCTAAACCGAGAAACCCACAAACCCAATCTCATTTCTCCCCTCCCCTGAGATGCTTGAGTGGACTTGGGAGGCTGTGTGAGAAGTAGAGAGATGCAGATGAGCCAGGGAATGGCAAGAGGGTAGCAGGACCGCCGTCCACGGCAGAGGGAAGGTAAGCCGATTACCCGGTTTTGTTAAAATGTCCATTATTTTTTATTAGGACGTTATGGATGCTTTTGGGGGATTGAAGGAGGTTCAATAGGTTTCTAGGAGGGTTTAAAGGAGTTTTTGGGTGGCGGTGCAAGTGTAACTACCCGAACCGAGAATAATAATATGTTAATGTAAAAAGACTATTTTGCCCCTGAAGGGGGGAAACTTTGACTTTTGGCCCGGGAAACAATTTGGACTTTGACCCATGACTATGACGTAGGTCGGGACGTCACGAAACCGTAGACAGGCGGCACGCCGAAATCGGAGTTCGTATGAAGAAGTTATGGTCAAGGAAGCGTTTTAGCGGAATTTACGAACCGAGAACAACGGAATAAAATATTAATTTATTACGGGAATCCGTGCCAACCTAATATTTAAATCAAACCGATGGATTGGTGACAAGTGTCACCCATCCAAGCCTTACTATTCCAATAAAGCAACTTACACTATTTAGCACATTTTTATATTAATTATTTTCCCTCCAATTGTTCCTAGCCCTTGGATCTGCTGCTCAAATGAATCCTGGCCCTTCATTTTGTCTGATTTTCTTCTTCATGCACGATCACCCCTGCTTTTCTCACAAACACACATCCATCCCCCCCTAACCCGTGCGTCTCTTCCCATTTTCTCTCCATCCAAACACACAAACCCACGCCTCTCACACCACCACCCGATTACCAGCTGCATCACCAACATCCACTAACCATCACCGAGCATCACCGGCAGCCACCACCCCACTTCCCAGCCCCGAAACCGCCGTGCAAACTCAGACCCGAAAACCTCAAGGAAACGGGTCCAAGAAGCAAACCTCGATAACCACCTCACCTCGACGCGGGAGGAGCTCCAGTCTGCACCGTGGGGATCCTAGGAGCTTAACTGGACGACGGCGAGGGCTACGGCGGCGTGACGGCGGCGGTAAGACCCAAAACCCGACAAGCCCGTTTTCATTCCCTGTTCGACCCGACCGTTTTTAATGATTAGAAATTGATTGTTAGGTGATAGACATGTCCTAGGGTGGGAGACGAGTCGTTTGGGATCGGGTTGGACGACGGAGACGCCGTGGATCACCGGGGACGACGACCGGACCGTGACCGTGAGTTTCAGAGACATTCTGGTGAGTTTCTTCCCACTTTCTTCTTATTTTGAGGTCACAGAACCATAGGACAGACCTAGACGAACCCATAGGGATCAACCCCGTCGAAATTGGTGGCCGGAATCGTGCGGTGGAATCGGGTCAAACCGTGGGTCGACGGCGACCCGGTTCTAGTCAAACGGGTCGACCCGGTACTGTAGCATGATGACATCATCATGCTGACGTCACTTCTGACGTCATGATGACGTCATCCTGTCAGATGTTGCCAGACTAGGGACCAATCAGAACATGCCACGTGTCACCTGACAAGTGTCAGTGATGACGTCATGCTGACGTCAGCATGACGTAACTGCTGACGTCAGCAGTACTGTAGCAGCGTTGACCCACGCGTTGACCAGGCGCGTGGGGGCGCGTGTGAACAGTGATTTTGGTGGGGCCGGTACCATTTTCAAGGTTTCGACGATACGGATCCAATGGAGGTGGTTTCGTGTCGATCGGAGATCGTTATGTTAGCCAAAATGGGGTTTGAAGCACCGGGAATAGTGCCCGGGATGCGTTTTTGAGGCGGATCTGTTCTAGGGTCTTGGTATTGATATTATAGGGTCCTTAAGTAACCCTCAGGAATAATAATACAGGTTTATAGAGATCGTTGAGCAGCAAGGACCGAGTGTGAGTGGGCTGTTTGATTTATAAAAGGCTTGCATGCATAAACTGTTTTACTATTTCCACTGATGAGTCTTATGAACTGTTTATATATGTTATTACAATGTTTTGGGCATGAGACCCGTCTGGATTATATGTGGATTTGGTTTGGGATGTCCGGGGGACATAGGGTAAACTATACTGTTATTGTACTGTACTTTCCTACCTGTGTATATTGTCTCCTCCAGGGAAGGTCGTTGGCCTGGGTGGACCCTGGAGTAGTCACGGGGCTCTGACTGAGTGGAGTTGACCCCCGTTGGGCTGCTTACTCTCAGGAAGGCATGTTCATATACCTCGGGCAGTGACCGGGATACCGGGAGCTGATGTACCTAGAGAGTCTCGGGTGTGAGACCGTGAGTGGCAACGCGTAGCCTTAGAACCGTGACATCATTTGGGTTGGGTTTTACAGTGCACTGATATGTTAGTTTCACCTTGCGATTATTATTGTGGTTCATTGGTTTATAATATTATGTTTTCACTGCATGCAAGATTTGGAAAACGGAGGGGTAAAACCTTATGATTATTTTATTATTAAATTGATTTCTAAACTGTTATTTTTGGCCCACTCACCCTTGTTTTACTGACCCCTCCAGACCCTGACACGGCAATAGAGGAGGAGGATCCGGAGGAGGAGGCAGAGGTTTAGTTTGCCTAGCTGTGCACCTGTACACCCACTTGTGGGTAGGTTGAGCACCGAATAAATGTACTCTGACTAGTGTGCTCGCATGTTGTATTTTACTTTCCCTTGTCTGACAGTATTACTTTAAACACTGTGTTTGTTCGTTATCTATCTATTTAAGTCTTCGGTTTTTATTTAAGGGTAATTTTGGTATGTTTAGAGTCATTGTCAGACGGGAGCGGGTCACGTCCCCGGGTGGTCCCAGTGGGATTGGGACGAGTCCTGTCAGCAAGGCTGAGACGCCCTGAGAATGGCTGGGAAAAACAGAGGTCGTGGGGTACTTTGTACACGGGTAGGTTTTGAGCATTTTTCTTGAGGTTTAATGATAGGAATTGGATAGGAAATGAGAAAATAGGAAGAATATAATCGAAAGGGGAAGAAACGGACTGAAAACAAGGAAGGAAAATAGCTGAACTGGCCGCATAGGAACCCGGTCTGGACCGGCCGTCGCAGGGAAGAAGAAGCTACTGTGCAGGGCGCGTGAGCCCCACTCACAGCCCCTTTGGGTGGCGCGTGGAGGTGTGTGAGACATAATTTGGGGAAGGCTCCAACATGTGAAATCATCTATTCGATGTAACGAACATTTTGGGACTGGTTTCGTGTCATTCGGACATCGTTTCCATATAGTTCGAGATGTTCAAAGGTTTAGGATCGCGTTTAAAAATAGTTAAAAATTACGGAAAATTACGAGGCTTTAGTGATGGGTTATTTAAGTAGTTATTAACCCTATAAATTAATTTGGACAGGTTCGGGAACCCCGGAGGCGACGATTGGCCCGAGAGAAGCTTATGACACGCGTATGGAGGTGCGGCTTCAGACGGTCTGTGAGTGGACTTTTCTTTCGAAATTGATGCATGCATAAATGTTTTATAATTGTTTTAGAACATGTTTTGTGATTCCATGAGTTCATTTGTTTGTGGTAGCTTAGGATCGACATATTTGCACGTTTTTCGAGATTATCGGCTTTATGTCGTACTTTTGCTTACTGCGTTTTCAATGATGATTTAATGAAAATATTTTGGATTTGGAAATATGAACTCAGGTATGAGACCCATTTGATTTATGAACCCTCGGACTTGGATTCCATTTGATTTGATGAGAAATCGGGCTAAAGGCCCATTTGAGTATACGATTGGGGCGAGGGCCCCGTTGGTTTACAAATTCGGGTTTGAGGCCCAGTTGGTTGTAATCTCGGGCTGGAGGCCCCTTTGACTATAGTATCAGGCTTGAGGCCCCGTTGATTTCTAGGTTCGGGCTTGAGGCCCCGTTAGTCGTGATATCGGTCTAGAAGCCCAGTTGATTGTGAAATCGGGCTTGAGTCCCAGTTCGGTTTATGAAATGAGAATTCGGGTATAAGACCCTATTAAACTGTGTATTTAGGTCGAGGCCTGTGGAACTGGATTTGAATCGGATTCGAAGAATCCTATTGAAAGGTTCGGGTATGAGACCCAGTTGAAATATGTTTTGAGAAAGAAAGTATTTGAAAATGTATATATACCCTCCATATGATTTGTTTGGTCTCCTCCAGACGCCGATCTGGACAGTCACGATCCATGATAGGTCCTCAAATAAGCATTATTTTATATTATTTTATACCCTTTATACTTGACTTTTAATATTAAAATATTAAATAAATAGATAAATTAATTTATTTTGTGTTATTTTTATTTAAATAAATAAAGTTTGTAATTTGGAGTGTTTTGGCGAAAGAATCGTCCCGATCGAAATTATAACGAATAAATTATGGACGAATTTCGGGGAAATATTACTAATTAATTGTTTAATTAATTTTGCAGCCCAAACCATTTTTTCATTCTTCTGCAGCCCAAAGCAAGCAGCAGCCCAGCTCCAGGCCCAACCTGCTTCAGCCTTCAGCCCAATCTACAGTGCAACCAACTCAGCCCAAATCCTGCACAGCCAACATGTTCAACCCACTCCAAAACTGCTCCACTTTCTCATATTTTTCTGATTTTTCCAGCCACTTTTCCCACTTTCCAGCACAAAATCAACTAAAACTACATCTTAACATCATCACAAATCTTCATTATTCATCATTCCACTATTCCACATTTTTTTTATTGTATTTTTTATGTATTTTTGATAGCTTTTTTTACCTATAAATAGGGCTTCAATTCATGTATTTTGGGAGTCCCCAATTAGTTTCATTCCTCCATTTCTTTCTTAGTTCTTAGTTCTTAGTTCTTAGTTAGTTCTTTTGTTTCTCTCTTTTGAGAGACATTTTTGGGGACCATTTTTACTTCTTGTAGATTTTCTTATTAATTAGTTTTCTTTTAATTCTTATTCGTAATTTATGTTATTTTTATGTTATTTTCATTTCTTCTTTACTATTGTTCTTTGTATTTTCTTTCTAACATTTGTAAGTAAGAATGCAATCTCCATGTGTTTTACTTTTTGAATTTCTTTTACTTCATATGTTTTAGTGCTTAAACTTCAATTTGATGTTAAGTGTTTTATCCGCTGTCGGTGCACTTAGAGTAGAATTGAAGAGATTAAATGTTGATCGCTGTCGGCGCATTTAATTATAAACTTAAGGTAAATCATGTTGTAAATGTTTGAAGCATATTGATGTTTGACGCACATTAATGGTTGATGCATTTATAATATTGAAAGATATATGTAAGTATTTGAGATGATGAAGGTAGGATTTCGTGATTGGTTTATTATGAGCAAAATATTAGAAAGAAATCTATTTTTAGGAGTAGTTTAAATAATGTGATTGTTAATTCGAAATTACTTACGTAAAAGTGTGGGTTTTGTCTATAAAACTACTCTATGGTTTGTAAATTCCAATTAGCATGAGCATTTGCATTTTAATTCTTAATTAGTGTTTTCTTTAATTTAGTTATAAATCTTTTCAAAACCCCCCTTCTTTATTCTTTTATTCTTTTATTCTTTTATTCTTTTAATTCTTTAATTCTTTTATTCCTTTAATTCTTTATTCTTTAATTCTTTAATTCATTATTCTTTTATTCATCTCCCACTAACACATTATTAATGTTCCCTAATTTCCCCGGTTAAGAACGATCCCTATTTACCAATACTACATCTACACAAAAAGAGTTTAAATTGCACAATACTCAAATTACGTATTTAATTTAATGCGTAGTTTGGGCATAGTCAATTTTTGGTGCCGTTGCCGGGGAAATTGAAAATCATTTTTAATTTGTTAGTGTATGTATATAAATTGTGCATATTATACTTGTTTATAAATTTTACTTTTGTTAATATTATATTTGTTTATAAGCTTTACTTGTTTATATTTTATGTATCCTTCTTATTTTTGTTTTTATTATTTTTTTTATAATGTTCATACTTTACTTATTCATAGTTTCTAAATTATACTTGTTCATAAATGTTCATAATTTTATTTTATTTCTTCATATTCAAATTGTTTATGTAAATTTAAAATTCTATCATACTAGTTCATAATTTAAGTTTATTTGTACTTGTCATAAATGAATATTGTGCATATTCAATTTTCCTTACTTTTAATTAATTTATTTATTTATTTTCTTTACACTTTCTAACTTCTTCTTTAATCCATTAACTTTAATTTTATTTCATAAACTTTTTCTTTATTCCTTTAACTTTAAATTTATTCCACTAACTTTTTATTCCATTAACTTTTTATTCCATTAACTTATATTCCTTTAACTTTATTCCATTAACTTTCTTTTCATTAATTTTATCAACTTTATATTCCACTAACTTTATGTTTACACTTATTTTATTTTTATGTAATTAATTGTTTGTTTATGTCTTTTTAGACTTTAAATTTTTAAATGAAAGAAAAAAAAATTCGGAATAAAAAAAACATAAAATAATAATAATAATAATAAATTAAAAAAAAATCGAAATAAAAAAAATATTAAAAAAAAAAATCTTATTTTAGCTTTATGTTAGTATTAATTCATACTTGTAAATAAATGTAGTATATATGTTACTTGTTACCTTTTATACATGTTCATAACTTTTATGTTTCTTAGTATACATACATACTTGTTCATAATAGTCTTTCATTTATGTTTGTTTATAATTCTCTTACTTGTTATTTTATTCTTGTTCATACTTGTACATAATGTTCATTCTTTTTAATTGTTCATAAATGCTTATAGTAAATATTCACTTTTCCTTATTTTTATTTTTATTTTATTTATGGTAATTTTTATTTTTTTTAAAGAGCATAAAATTCTTTAAAAAAATAAAATAAAAAATTCTTCATTTATTTAATTTTTAAATTCCGAAAAAAACAATATAAAAAATTTAAAAATAAAAAAAAATAATAATTATATAAAAAAAAATTGTTCATACGTAAATAAATTATTTTCTTTTTCTTCATTTATTTAATTCTTAACTTACATTTCATCTTTCATTCTAACTTGCATTTCATCTTTCATTTAACCTGCATTTTCATTTAACTTGCATTTTCACTTAACTTGCATCTTTCATTCTAACTTGCATTTCACATTTCATTTAACTTGCATTTTTAACTTCACTTGCATATTTAGTTTAACTTGCATTGCACTCTTCCTCTAACTTACATCTTTAACTCACATTGCATCCTTAAACTTTAATTTGCATTTCTAACTTGCATTCTTAATTAACGTACATCTCTGACTAACTAACTTGCATCTCTGTCTAGGCTGGATGGACGTTAAACTTCAAGCGCTTGTTGGGAGGCAACCCAATGTGTTCCCGAGATGTGAAGGAGTCATCAATACAGATTTGCTATCCTTCTACCCTTCACTCTCTTTTATTTTGTTTATTTAATGTTTTCTTTTTTCGTAAATCATCTTCCTTACTTTGATTCTATGTTTAATTACTTCGTATTTTCCTACATTGAGGACAATGTAGAATTTAAGTGTGGGGGAATGATTTACAATTTTAATTGTTTAAAAAAAATTGAAAAAAATAAATTCAAAAAATAAAAAAATTAATAAATTTTAAAAAAATAATATTAAAAAAATTAAAAAAAATAAATTTTTTTTTCTTGAATCTTTTTATTTTAACTTAGTGTTTTTATGAGTCTTAAGTTGCCCTTTAACTTGTCAATGATACAAATGAACAAAAATGAATATGTTATGGCCATAAAGATAATCACTACAACTTGAATTTGTTTGTTAATATTTTGTGATTAAGTGTTATAACTTGAAGATAATGCATGTAAATTTGCATATAAACGAGCATGATAAGATAAGTATGAATCATATGAACCTTATGTGAGCTTTAGAACTTTATATACATCTTTGATGAGTGATTCATAAGTTCTTTGTTTAAATTGATATACATATGCCTCATAACTACTTGTCATAGCTTTTAATGAACTCTAGAGTACTAGAACTTATTCTATGTGATTTTCAAAGCTTTTAAGTCAATAAACTCTCTGATTTTGGAAATGATTAAGGCATTAGGGTTAACACCACAAATTCAAACATCCATGTTCCCTATTTTGTGCGCACAAGTTGCGACCCCCTTAGTTTTAGCTCTTTTGAGCCCACATTAAGCCTTTCTTTCATCACCATGATTATCTAAACACTTGAGCTTAGTATAGACATCTTTTACCCTTGTTCCAAGAACTCGGTTGAAGACATAAAGATTGTGTAAAGAGAAAATGATGTTGAAAAGACTTTTATGTGAACTATTTGGATTTACCTACTCAAGCTTTGTTGTATTGTTGACACATGTTATTACCTTGATATAAAAAAAAGCAAAAAAAAAAAAAAAAGAAAAAAAAAAGTTGAGTCTCGATCAAGGTAATAAGGTTTGGTTATGTAATGTTTGAGTTAAGTCCCTTACATGATGAAATTAGGCCTATGTTCGAAAGGATGGATTACTGACATCATTGCACTAAGGTTGGGAAACTATGATACGTTTTGGGAGTCTATTGAGTCTTGGAACGAATTGAGCACCACTTGTCCTATATTTTCCTTGCCTCTAAACTTAGCCCCATTACAACCTTTATAAAGACCTTATGATCCTTAAGATGGTAAATTTTGATTAGTGGAGTCAATCACTTGAGTAAGCTTATGGTTTTGGTTCATTTGTGCAAGTATGTTTTGTTTTTATCTTGAGGTGTTTGTTTGAAATTTTGCAAAAGTACTTCATTTCGATTATGTGAGTATTTCTCACATACTTTGAGTGCAAACACAAACCCTCACAAATTGAGTGAATTTATGAGTGCATATCCTTGTGAGTTGATTCATACTTGTTTTATTCATGTTGAGATCCATTTCACCATATTTACTCATTATCTTACTTGTTAAAACATTTTGTTACAATGTATTAACTCTTGAATTCCATATGCTTAAATGTTTTAAGTGAAAATCTTTTATGCCATGATTGTAATAATGAAATATTGAGACAAATGGTTAAAGGTTACTTGTTTTGAATTTGTAGTTTAATTTTAGTATTTGCTAAGGGACTAGCAAAGTTTAAGTGTGGGGGTATTTGATAGGTCCTCAAATAAGCATTATTTTATATTATTTTATACCCATTATACTTGACTTTTAATATTAAAATATTAAATAAATAGATAAATTAATTTATTTTGTGTTATTTTTATTTAAATAAATAAAGTTTGTAATTTGGAGTGTTTTGGCGAAAGAATCGTCCCGATCGAAATTATAACGAATAAATTATGGACGAATTTCGGGGAAATATTACTAATTAATTGTTTAATTAATTTTGCAGCCCAAACCATTTTTTCATTCTTCTACAGCCCAAAGCAAGCAGCAGCCCAGCTCCAGGCCCAACCTGCTTCAGCCTTCAGCCCAATCTACAGTGCAACCAACTCAGCCCAAATCCTGCACAGCCCAACATGTTCAACCCACTCCAAAACTGCTCCACTTTCTCATATTTTTCTGATTTTTCCAGCCACTTTTCCCACTTTCCAGCACAAAATCAACTAAAACTACATCTTAACATCATCACAAATCTTCATTATTCATCATTCCACTATTCCACATTTTTTTTATTGTATTTTTTATGTATTTTTGATAGCTTTTTTTACCTATAAATAGGGCTTCAATTCATGTATTTTGGGAGTCCCCAATTAGTTTCATTCCTCCATTTCTTTCTTAGTTCTTAGTTCTTAGTTCTTAGTTAGTTCTTTTGTTTCTCTCTTTTGAGAGACATTTTTGGGGACCATTTTTACTTCTTGTAGATTTTCTTATTAATTAGTTTTCTTTTAATTCTTATTCGTAATTTATGTTATTTTTATGTTATTTTCATTTCTTCTTTACTATTGTTCTTGGTATTTTCTTTCTAACATTTGTAAGTAAGAATGCAATCTCCATGTGTTTTACTTTTTGAATTTCTTTTACTTCATATGTTTTAGTGCTTAAACTTCAATTTGATGTTAAGTGTTTTATCCGCTGTCGGTGCACTTAGAGTAGAATTGAAGAGATTAAATGTTGATCGCTGTCGGCACATTTAATTATAAACTTAAGGTAAATCATGTTGTAAATGTTTGAAGCATATTGATGTTTGACGCACATTAATGGTTGATGCATTTATAATATTGAAAGATATATGTAAGTATTTGAGATGATGAAGGTAGGATTTCGTGATTGGTTTATTATGAGCAAAATGTTAGAAAGAAATCTATTTTTAGGAGTAGTTTAAATAATGTGATTGTTAATTCGAAATTACTTACGTAAAAGTGTGAGTTTTGTCTATGAAACTACTCTATGGTTTGTAAATTCCAATTAGCATGAGCATTTGCATTTTAATTCTTAATTAGTGTTTTCTTTAATTTAGTTATAAATCTTTTCAAAACCCCCCTTCTTTATTCTTTTATTCTTTCATTCTTTTATTCTTTTAATTCTTTAATTCTTTTATTCCTTTAATTCTTTATTCTTTAATTCTTTAATTCATTATTCTTTTATTCATCTCCCACTAACACATTATTAATGTTCCCTAATTTCCCCGGTTAAGAACGATCCCTATTTACCAATACTACATCTACACAAAAAGGGTTTAAATTGCACAATACTCAAATTACGTATTTAATTTAATGCGTAGTTTGGGCATAGTCAATCCACAGACTATAATGGTATCCCCATAGGGATCCCGTTCCAGGAGTGGGAGTTATGATGTAGTCCCGGACCAGATTCCGGAGAGATGATCAGACTAGGTCCGAAGATAGAGCCTCCCAGATGGAGAATTCCTGGGGGTAGACTCGGAGTGAGACCCCGAGTAGTGTGCACACTAGTATAGAGATGAATCGTGACATATATCGGAGATGTGTTCCTTAGGGACTGTGTACCCCGAGTTGGCATCTTCTCGGAAGTGCTGCTGATGGGTTATACGTATGCATATACGTATGAGGTTCTTAGGAAAATTGATTTGGGGCGGAGACCCCGTGTTCCATGTTTTAAGATTGTGATTTCGGGTCGGAGACCCATAAATGGATTTATGGTTCATGATGATTTATGGGGACCGACATGAACCCTCGAAAGGTTTTTATGGTTCATGACGGTTTATGGGGACCGGGCATGAACCCTTGGAAGGTTTTGAGAATGTTTTCAAATGGTTTTATGAACGTTTTGATAAATGGTTTTCGAATGCATGCATGCTTTTTAGTGAAGGGCATAAAGTATATTTTGTGAAAATGTTTTTAATAAAATGACTGTTTTGTCCACTCACGACTTTTGATGTTTTGAATGCCTTTCAGGTTGATCATGGATGCGGGCTGTAGCAGAGATCGAGACATCACACTCCTCCTCCTACGATCATGGCATACTTTAGAAGCCCCGGTGAGGGCTAGAGACGGGATTATCCCTGGTCTGACACTTCGTGTCAGACGGGAGCAGGCACGTCCCACGTTAATCCCGAGGGATTTGGGAAGGGTCCTGTCATGTGGGCACGCATCTATCTAACACAAGGCCTTTTGGGAGCTCACTATCTTTGGTTTTCGTTGGAACCCCAAAATTAAGTGAGTTGAGGCTGGTGCAATCCCAAGATGGGTGACCTATTGGGAAGTCGCATGTGAGCTATCGAGAACAAAACCGTAAGGGCTGGGCCCAAAATAGACAATATTGTGCTAGATGAGTCGGGCCGTGACAAAATAGTATCAGAGCCGGACCCCGACCAGAAGTGTGCCAGCGAGGACGCTGGGCCCTAAGGGAGGATGGATTGTAATACCCAGTCTTGGAAGTAAGAACGGTGAGCAAGACCCGTGAGGTTGAGAAACAAGAACGGTGAGCAAGACCCGTGAGCTTGGAAAGACAAGATCGGTGAACAATCCCACATCGATCAGGGAGGGAAAGGTGAAGTGCCTTATATATGTAGGCACGATCTATCTAACATAAGACCTTTTGGGAGCTCACTGACTTTGGGTTTGGTTGGAACCCCAAAGTTAAGGGAGTTGAGGCTGGTGCAATCCCAGGATGGGTGACCTCCTGGGAAGTTGCATGTGAGCTCTCGAGAACAAAACCGTGAGGGCTGGGCTCAAAGCGGACAATATTACGCTAGATGGGTCGGTCCGTGACACAAAGACTCCCAGACGACCATTGAGTTTAACTAACATCATTAAGTTCGAATGGAATATGCTAACAACATTAGCATATTCTATTAGAGACTAACAGCATAATGATAGACTTCACATGAATATTCCATTGAATATTCTAGCATATGCCACCTACACATATGGGCAAGTGGGGAGCACGTGGGAAGCGTAGCCAACATGTGGGTACACATCCATCATGTGGGGGTGCGTGTCTAACACATGTCGGTGACTAGTAGCTCCCACCAGTGCGTGGTAGCTTGTGAAGGCTCCTACTAGAGCATGGGAGAGCGCGATAGCCCCAGTTAGCATGTGACAGTGCGTCATAGCCCTTTTCCAGCATAAGGTAGCGTGTGGCAGCCCTTTTCCATAATAAGGCAGTGTGTGGCAGCCCTTTTTCGTCTTAGGGCAGCGCGTGGCAGTTCCCCACCTCCATGGTAGAGCATTTTGATCCCTCACAAAGACGCGTAAAGCCTTTTAGGCATGCCTAGCCCTATATTTTGACCCTAATGCAAAGTGTAATTAGTTAAATTAAAGATCGAAAGAAAATGCCCTCTTGAACCTATCCTAGTTGTTAACCACTCTTCTTTAATTATTTTGTCGCATGTGAATTACTGACGAGAATTTTTGTGGATCCTACTACGTCGGGTGATTTCATCACCGACTACCTGTGGGTGGACTCCCTTTTAAACAACTTGTTTTAAAATGCTTTTCTTTCACGTTTCATGCCGAATACTTTGGATTACATGATGTGCATGCTTGATTGGTTTAAATTGTGATGTTCATGCTTGATTAATTAAATTGTGATTACTTGTGCTAAGATACTTCCTTTACATGCCATTATGAGAAGCAGCTAGATCAAAGGCTCCTATATACTTGGTTAATTTGATTGCTGCTTGTGCATGCTAGATAGATATTGGGTGGCATTATGTACTTGAGTCTCGGGGGCACTAGTTAGTTAGAGGTATTAGAACCCACTTTAGGAGTTATTGGTATCTAGTACTTAATTATCTGTAGGCCACATACAGGTCCTCCACGTGATCGTTCACCTACGCTACTTGGAATACTAATTAATAGCACCAGTCCTGTCCCTGAGCTCTAGGGAACTTGTGGCGATGGTGCAAGGCACCTAGTCCTTCACGTGGTCATGGTACATGAGCAAAGATACCTAATTATGTCATAAGTGTATGACTAAAGAAACTCATGAGCAAGAGTATCTTGTGGGTTGACATGTTTTATGTATCATTTCAGTATGACTCATTTATTTATGATTTTTTGCTATCGTTTTTAGTTATACCTCATCCTACGTGCAAGTTTGAAAATGTACTATTCAATTTTCGTCAAAATTGAGGGGTTACGTTAATACTTTACTTTCAGCACTTTCACTGAAATAACTTTTGGATTCACTCACATTTGTTTTTCTTACACCCCTCAAAACTTAGAGAGCTCGAGACCATCTATGAGGAGGACATTGTGAGTTTCGTTTTTGAACGTCTAACTCATGTACGGGATAGCACTCCATGCTCCCTCCTATTTATATTCTATTTGGATCATCATGCACATTATTTCATTTTGGTTATGTTTTGTATTAAACACTCGGAATTATTTATTTCCTTACTTTATGTAGAACCTTTATTTACCTTTATGCCATCTGCTTCCTGAATGTTTATCTCTCTCCAGGCTTCGACACATGGCTCATGTATCCACGTGTCGGTTAACATTCCTCAACCATAATATTTTTATGATTATCAAGGTTGGGGTGTGTCATTTTGGTATCAGAGCATCGTTTGGGAAGGAGTCTTGGGCATAAATTGCATTGCATGATGAGTCGTGGTCTTCGAGAACAACTAGAAAAGGATGAGAACCCTGCGCCTGACATGGGTCCAGCTGAGACCTTTAATATAGCTCAATTGGGACAACTGTTTGCTCACCTTATTAGAAACCAAAGTTCAGAACGCACCCCTATGGAAATTGCCCGCTCACATGGTGTCAATGAGTTCTATGGACATGAGGGCAGTAAGGAAGCAGAATTTTGGTCCAGATCCTACGGGAAACCTTTGTAGGAATGGACCTTCGACCTGAGAGGTGGGTACCCAATGCAGTATATTTCCTGCACAATTCAACAACAGATTGGTGGGAGTTTGAGAAATTCACTTGTGTACTCTCGAATTGGATAGGACCACAAAACCGAAGTAATAAGGAGATGGACGGCTTTTGATATTCACTTGTTGGGTCATTAGGCGACAATGTTAAGTCAATTACTTACATGGATGTGATCAACAACTTCATTGAGTTTGCACATAATCATTGCGTTGATGAGAAACAAATAATTTTTTAGTGTCGTAAATGTAATAACTGCAATCGGATTCTGTTTAATGGGGTCTTATATCATTTCGATCGAAATAAGATTGTACACAACTACACTAATTAGATCTATTACGGTGAAGAAATATTTACTGAATCTAAGTCTTCGATCCCCATGCCCCATCGGGAAGAATATACTTTGTATGAGCGATGTGATAATGAACAAGTCATTGAGATATTAACAGATGCTTTTCTTCTCACATCCGATGATAGGGATGGTGAAGCACCCATTTTTCAACCTAAAGATTCTGAACTCCATTACGAGAGATTGTTGAAAGAAACTCAGCGTCAATTCTACCCGGTTGTAAAACTTTTTCGGTTCTAGGTGTAGTTTTGGAATTGATGCACATGAAAGTTGCGTATAATCAAACAAACAAGAATTTTGATCACATGATGGACATCATCATTCGAATGCTACCTAAAGAAAACCATCTCCCTAATGATCATTGTAACTCGAAGAAGTTGTTGAAGGGTCCCGGTTCAGGGTATGTCAAAATCCATGCATGCAAGAACAATTGTGCATTATTTTACGGTGAATTCGAGCAGCTTGATAAATGTCTCCTGTGTAATGAGCCTAGGATAAAAAAACAAGATTCTGAATAAGGTGCTTCATTATTTTCTATTGAAACTAAGGCTACAACAATTCTACATGTCGTCTCACACAACACGTGATATGAGGTGGTACAAAGATGAGCGCATTGATGATGATACAATGAAGCATCCGACTGATGGAGAGACTTAGAAGGAATTCAATAAAATGTATACTGATTTTGCTGCAAAGCCAATAAATGTTAGATTAGGGCTTGTCATTGATGGTTTTAATTCTTTCAGGAGTTTTGCAAAGCCATATAGTACATGGTCAATGGTTATGATTCCATATAACTTACCTTTTTGGAGATGCATGAAGAACAAATTCACAATCCTCAGTACTTTGATACCGGGCCCTAAATCCCCAAGTAATTCCATCGATATTTATTTGTGGGTTTTGTGTTACCTAACGAATTGAGATTGTTACTCGATGAGGATTTTTTCGACAGAGAACAACTTGTTTCGTGTAGTGTCTCATCCTCGGCAGGGTAAGAACCTTCTCAAAACGCTATCACCTTGAATGGGAGAGAAAAAAACACCTTCCACAATATTTCTCAGATCTAGGTAGTTGGTACCATATCAGTCTAGACCGACTTGAGGTCTAACACCTCTAGCCCAACACACTTCCACAAGCCCAAGGGCCCAAACCCACTTAGACAAACAAACCCTAGCAAGGCATGACCAGCACTTACACGTGGACAGACCCCAGCCTTCCACGTGTTAGTCTCACAATAAATTCCCTTTGTCCCACATCGAAAGAATAAATTCATTACACACATAACACCCATACAAAATGGTTCACTTTTCTTTATAAAGGTAATGAAACATTGACTATTCACAATTACTTTACAATATTACTAGTCACCATACTCCTTACACACCAGACCGACCACGGGCTTGGGTGTCGGAGTACCTTTGGACTGGTACCACACCGGTGCCTACCTCTGATTGACTAACCAGTTTCCCTCTTTTTCATATCTGTCCAAGGACACGTGTGTAACGACCTATCCCGAATTATCGGGATTAATTAAGAATTAATGACGGATTAGCGAGACTAATCGGGGATTAGATAAGGATTACGGACGTTCAGGGCGAAATGATGATTTTTCCCTTGTAATGGGTGAAATGTTGACTTTTCGTTCAGGAGGTCAAATGGACTTTGGCCGATGACTGTGACGTAGTTCGGGACGTCACGAGTTCATAGACAGATGGCACATCAAATTTGGACGTTCGGCGGAAAAGTTATGGTTCACGGAAGTTCGAGGGAACAATTGCACGTGTTATGAGACAGGAGACTTTTGGACTTAAGTGGGCCCCATATATTTTCTCAGGCCCAATGGATGAGTGACAAGTGTCACTTATCCATTGCCCAGTATGATCACATACATGCATCTGCTTGCCATTCCCTTCCATCATTCGATCTTCCCACAAACCCGTTCAAATATCCACCCCTATCCAAACCCTTAACCACTATGATCATTTGGGAGACCCAAGAGGATGAGTGTTGAATTGAGGAAGATGGTGGCAGCAGGAGAGCCGCTGTGGACGGCGGTGGGAACTCACGGCCAAGGTAAAACCGTGGCCCCTGTTTCATTTCAAAATTGATTTTGGGTTTTGGGCGTTTAGGATGTTAGGGGATGACTGGGGGATGCTGTGGGAGGTTTTTGGAGTCGAGTAGGAGCCCAAAAGGTGGCTGGGGAAGGCTAAGCCGGCCATCCCACGTTCGTGAAGCATTTTCGGTGGCCACCCACCGAATTTCAATTCCAGCCAAGTAGGCCCAATCTAAACCCACAAACCTTCCTATCTTGATCCCAGGAACCTAATAGAACCCTTAGGATTAAGTTTTAGCCATTGGTTATGCCCTAAACATAAAATGGGAGTTTTGGGTTTATTTGGATGCTTGAACCCATATGATTTAGGATTGGTTTCTAGGTTTTGAGGACATGGTTAGATAGGAAATGAAAAGAGGAAGCCATAAGAGTTGGAATGGATGAAAAAGGATGAAAAATGGAGGAGTTATGCCACTGAACCGGTCACGCCGGTCCAATCGAACTGGACCGGACTGGCTGCGGAAGCTCAGGGAAGATCCACAGTGCAGGGCGAGTGGCTCCCATGCACAGCCCCTTTGGGCGGCGCATGTGGGCACGTGACCCTTCCTTTGGGGAAAGTTCCAACACATGAAATCATCTATTCAATGTAAAGAACATTTTGGGACTGGTTTCATGTCGATCGGACATCGTCTCGATATAGTTCGGGTTGTCCGAAGGTTTAGGATCGCGTTTAAAAATAGTTAAAAGTTTCTAGAAAATTACGGGGCTTCATTGAGGGGTTATTTAAGTAGTTAGTAACCCTATAAATTAATTTGGACAGGTTCGGGAACTCCGGAGGCGACGATTGGCCCAATAAAGGCTTATGACGCGTGTATTGAGGCACGACTTCGGACGGTCTGTGAGTGAACCTTTCTTTCGAACTTGATGCATGCATAAATGTTTTATAATTGTTTTAGAACATGTTTTTTTGATGCCATGAGTGCATTTGTTTGTGGTAGCCTAGGATTTACGTTTTTGCACGTATTTCGAGATTTCTAATTTTATACGGTGTTTATACGTGCTAGGTCTTCAATGAGGGTTTAATGAATTGGTTTTGGATTTGGAAATATGAAATCGGGCAAGAGACTCATTTTATTTACAAACTCTCGGACTTGGAGTCCATTTGATTTGACGAGTAATCAGACCGAGGGTCCATTTGAGTTATACGATCGGGCCGAGGCCCCCGTTGGTTTATGAATTCGGGCTTGAGGCCCATTTGGTTGTAATATCGGGCTGGAGGCCCCTTTGACTGTGGTATCGGGCTTAAGGCACCCTTGGTTGTGATGTAACACCCCGGAAATTCGAGGATTTTAATATTTAATGTGTGAATTGACGCTTTTACCCTTGTGATTGGTGTGGCCAAATTGTTGACTTTTTGATTGGTGGGTTAAATGGACTTTGACCTATGACCGTGACGTAGTTCGGGATGTCACGAGTTCATAGACAGGTGGCACGTCCAATTCGGACGATCAGGGAAAAAGTTACGACTATCGGAAGTTCAGGGGCATTACCATAATTTGGACGTTAGGGGCGAAAATGTTGACTTTTCGTTTGACAACTAATTTTCACACGACTCAAGGACCGTTAGGTAGGTCTCGACGTCCTAAGTCCGTAGACAGGCGGCACGCCGAAATCGGACTTCGTACGAGGAAGTTATGGTCAGAAACGTGAAATCGGGAGGTTCGTGTCTCGGTTTTCGTGTCGAATATTTTATTCTGAAATTTCTAATTGGAGGACACCTGGTGAGTGACAACCCATTGGCTGGATTGGATCAAGCTCCACTAAGCAATTAAATAAAATTAAAAACCACTTTTGATCTCAGCCCTTCATCTCAAAACCCTCAGATTTCATCTCAGCCCTTGATCTCATTTCTGAGATTCAATCTGGGCCGTCCATGATTTCCCTCCATTTCTATATATTTCCATACCCGACACCCACATGCTGCCATTTTGATCATCACACCTGCGTGCACCTGACCCTTTGCTTCAGGCGTGGCTGGACTAAGCTGGTGAGGGCTGAGGCACGGCGGTGAACGGCAACAGGCGGCGGCGAGGTGAGCGGTTTTAACCCGAAACGGTTTCAAAAACTCAGGAATTGGTAACTTGAATTCCAACGTTTGGTTTTGGTTTTTAATTACCCTAATCAACTCTAGGGACTGTTAGGAACATTTTGGGCTCGAGTTCGTGACCGGAGATAGCCTGAACGGAGGACAAACGACAACGGGAGAACCAGCCCTGTTCATCGAGGTAAGCCCTCGATCCTGTCTATGTTTTTCGATTTTGAGTCCATAGAACCCTTTCTGGGATTTAGACGAGCATCTAGGAACAAACTAGGACTAAAACGGTTGAGTATTGAAGGAATGGTGACCGGGTCATGATCGCGGGTCTGATCGACCCGAGTTGCAGAAATACGGGTCAACCTGTCTGAGGACAGAGGTGATGACGTGGCACCCTGTCAGATTGTCAGGTGACGTGGACCAACCGTGAGCCGACACGTGTTACATGTCAGTGCACAGTCAGCACTGACATGTCAGTGACGTGGCCTAGTCAGGGACTGCCACTCGTCACTGACATGTCAGTGACGTGGACCAGTGCCGTGCTGACATGTGGCACATGTCAGATCTGACACGTGGCCTGACAGATCAGTGAGGTGGACCAATCGGGTGTTGACACATGGCACCTGTCAGAGTCTGACATGTCAGACTTGACAGCTGTCAGATGATGTCAGCATGACGTCATGCTGACGTCAACAGTGACGTCAGCGATGACATCAGCAGGGACTATTCCTGCGTTGACTGACGCGTTGACCGGCGCGTGGGGGCGCGTGTGAACAGTACTTTTGGTGGGACCACCACCATTCTTTAGGTTTCGACGATCCGGATCCAATGGCGGTGTTTTCGGGTCGATCGGAGATCATTAAGTTGGTCAAAATGAGGTTTATTGCCTTGGGAAGCGTGTCCGGGCGGCTTTTTCGGACCGGTTTCGGTCTAGGATTTCATGGTTAAATGTTAGGGGTTTGTATTGACCTTTACGTATACTTTGGATATGTCAGGGATTGTATAATTGTACCAGAACGAGGGTATACGTTCGGTTTTCAGCAGGATTGTACTGTGAGTGGGCCGTTTTCTTAAACCGTTGCGTGCATAAATGTTTTCTGGTTTATTATACATATTCACATGCTAAAAACAAATAATGGTTTTGATGATATGGAAATTATAGTTATGGCACGTTTCACGGTATTTGGGCTTGAGACCCGTCTGATGAAACTTAATGATTGGTTCGGATTTTATCTATGTAAATATATGCTTTGCATGTGGATATCAATAAAATGTATTTGGTACTGCACTGTATAGATTCATCCATATGATACTGTCTCCTCCGGATGAGGTACCCCAGAAAGGTCACAGACGTCTAGAACGTCCAGCGTCTATGACGCTAAGCATCGGGGATGCTGTACCCGAACGGGGTTCGGGGATTGAACTGGAATTGAGACCCGAGTGGCACGCGTAGCCTTGTGATTGTGACCTTATTGGACGTCAGGGACGTCAGACATCAGGGATGTCGGATTGGAGTGTATAGTGCAGTGGCTAAAATTATACTTATGGTTTTATTACATGCCTTATGATTCATGTTATATGATTTATGGTTTTAAATGATGATGCATGCATGTTTGGAAAACGGAAGGGGTAAATTATATGTTTTACTTATCAAATGATTTTATAAACTTGAGTTTCGGTCCACTCACCCTTAATGTTTTGGTAACCCCTCCAGGTCATGATACTGAGGTAGAGGAGGAACCTGAGGCTGAGGCATAGATCTACTTCTGCGTACCTGAACCCCTGCTGGGTGGTTTACCCGCAGGTTTATGTTAGAGTCGTGCTCGCAACTTGTAATTTTGGATTTCATCCCTTGTCTGACATCTGTTTAATTCGGATTTGATGTATGACTTTAATTTGGTTATTTATGCATTTGATGTTTTGAGGTTAAAATTGGTATGAATTATTGGGTGTCAAACGGGAGCAGGGCACGTCCCCTTGTGGTCCCTGTGGGATCGGGGCGGAACCTGTCATGTGAAATCGGGCTTGAGGCCCCGTTGAGTTATGGTTTCGGGCTTAGGGCTCAATTATTCGTTATATCGGGTGAGATGCTCAGTTGATTGTAACATCGGGCTTGAGTCCCAGTTTGGTTTGTGAAATGAGAATTCGGGCATGAGACCCAGTTGAACTGTGGATTTAGGCCGAGGCCTTTGAAATTTATTTGAATCGGATTCGAGGAATCCCGTTGAGATGAATCGGGTATAAGACCCAGTTGAAATATGTTTTGAGAAAGAAAGAAAATATTTGAAAATGTATTATACCCTCCATATGATTTATATGGTCTCCTCCAGAAGTCGACCTAGAGAGTCACGATCCACAAATTACAATGGATATCCCCATAGGGATCCCGTTCCAGGAGTGGCAGTTATGAGTTATCATGTGGTCTCGAACTAAATTCCGGAGAGATGATCGAACTAGGTCCGAAGATAGAGCCTCCCAGATGGAGAATTCCTGGGGGAAGACTCGGAGTGAGACCCCGAGTAGTATGCACACTAGTATATATAGATGAATCGTGACATATATCAGGGATGTGTTCCCTAGGGGCTGTGTGCCCCAATTGGCATCTTCTCGGAAGTGCCACGGATGGGTTATACGTATGCGTACGTATGAGGTTTTACGGAAAGTGATTTGGGGGCGGAGACCCCGTGTTCCATGTTTTAGAAAGTGATTTGGGGCGGAGACCCCGTATTTGATATTTTGGAAATGGTTTGGGGCGGAGACCCCGTATTTGATGTTTTAGTATTTCATTGAGAACAGTTTTGGGTTGAGACCCACGTTTACTGGATTCGGGAATAGTCCCACTTGTATTTGATTTGGGCTAAGTTCCCATGTATTGATTTACGGGTTTTTGTGATTTCGGATCGGGGACCTATAAATGAATTTACGGTTCTTGACGGTTTATGGGGACCGGGCATGAACCCTTGAAAGGTTTTGAGAACATTTTCAAATGCTTTTATGAACGTTTGGATAAATGATTTTCGAATGCATGCATATGCTTTTAGTAAGGGCATAAATGTCTTATTATGAAATATTTTTATTAAAATATTATTTTGTCCACTCACAGTTTTCATGGTTTTAATGTCCTTCAGGTTGATCGCGGATGCGGGCTGTAGTAAAAATCAAGACATCACACTCCTCCTGCTATGATCCTGACGTACTCTAGAAGCCCCGGTGAGGGCTAGAGACAGAATTATCCATGATCTGACACTTCGTGTCAGACGGGATCAGACGCATCCCACGTTAATCCCGGGGGATTTTGGACGGGTTCTGACACGTGGCCGAGTAGTATTCGCTCCCTAAGTTGGTACATTTTGTGCATCAACATAGATCATTACAAGAAAAAAAATTCAACTGTTCATTGTTTAATTTTTTTTTTAATAAAAAACGAAAATAAATGTTAAAAATCAAGAACGTTCAATCATATGTAGACAATTAACAAACAACCCGGAAATCTAACACATTCCACTTTTCTAAATCAAAACAATATAATAATAGCAATTAAAATAATTTGATAAAACGCAGGAGACTTTTTGTTCTAATTAAAGTGAACTTGAAGATTAAACAAAGCTTTAAATAAAAATTGATACAATTTTTTAAAGGAATTTACAAGAGAGTAATATTCTAACTTCTAAGTCTTAATTTTAAATTAGATGATTGTGACAATAAGTAAAATGCACTCTTTGACGTGATTTATTTTTTAAAGAAAATGTTGGGTTTTTTTTTTAATTAGACACATAAAATAACATGCTTATAGTTTCCACCCCCAGCTTACCTCCGCCTTTGGGTACAATATAAAATTTATATTAACAAATTCTGGTACCAATTTCCATTAGGAAAAAAAAAATAATACTGGCCAAGTTGCATGAACAACAGAAACAGCCCTTGGCTTGGCCTTGCATTTTCCATTAGACGTAGGAGTAACAATGGATCATGTTGTGTCGGGTTCGTGTCGTGTCATGAATTCTGTTTTACCCAAATATGTCCAACCCGAAACCGACCCGTTTAATAATTATGTCAAGAATGTCCAACTTGAACATGACATGTTAATGACCCAAGTAACCCGTGTAACCCGTATAACCCATTTAATAAACAGGTCGTAGTGAAAACTCAATTAACCTATGACCCGTTTAACCTATTTAACATGTTTAACTTATTTAAACTATAAGATTTAAAAGGTATTTAGGTAGGTAAATTGGTAGATATATTAGTTAGTAATGACACGTTTATTAAACATGTCAATATATAGGTAAATATAATCTACCCATTTATTAAATGGGTTAACAGGTTATTATACGGGTTAATAGGTTGACCCGAAATCCACCCGATTATTAAATATGTCATAACGAGTTGACCCGAAAATGACCAGAAATTTTAATCGTGCAAATTAACCCGAATAAATCTCGTGCGAATTTCTAGTCGTGTCAAAAAATTTCACCCTTAATTAGACCTACATGGTCTAAGAGTGGGCTGTGGAAGTAGTACCGTAGTAGTAGGTAGCTAGGTTTGTTACTTGTAAGTTGCGAGTGCCTACCTAGTTGTAGGATAGCTAGCATAGTACGAGACACTTCACGTGAGTAGTATGATACAAATTCCCCCTTTTGCATTTGATTTGATCTGAAATCACGTTCCCTCTAGTGGTTTCACCCTCATCTTCCAATTCTATTGTATTTGCATAAATGCTCCATTCGTTTTCCTTTCCTTAAATAATCTTTCTTTTTCCATTCAATGTAGGCCACTTTTGATTTGCATATATGTTAATTGGCTCCTTGGATTGGGACTATATATAATATTTTCAGGTTTTTTTATGGTTTTTTACTCAAAATATCTCATGAAATTTAACTTTAATAAATTCACTTTTGTAATAAAATACCCCATGAAACTCACTTTTTGTTTTAATAAATTCACTTTTGTAATAAAATACCCCATGAAACTCACTTTTTGTCTCAAAATGGAAATGCCCATTTTCTGTCAAGTATGCCAACTTACCGTCAAATATAAAGACAACACGATTACTTTGGATATGTATAATTAAAGGTAAAATTGAGTTTAGAGTTTACTGTAAAATTAAAATTAAAATTCATTGGACATTTTGAGTAAAAAAGAAAAAGAAACCTTTTTTATATATTTTTAACAACACCATTACTAGCATTGGTATTTAATACTTTGTTTTTTCCGCTTTCTCGAATTCAATTCAGGTAGGATAATAATAATAATAATAATAATTTATATTCGAATTCAATACATATTCACTGTGCTATAAGTGAAGTCATGAAGATATTGAAGCAGGTAGATGAATTGAATAATTTGTTAGTGACAACCAAACGCACCCTTTGGGTACAATTATTGTGTTTAATATGGAAGGTGGCTTTATATTGGTAATGCCTTTTTTATAATGCACACTAAAAAGCATTACTTTTCAACTTCTTGCTTTGAATTCATTAAAAAAGCAAAAAGAACTAGCTAGATTGATTAGTTGTCCCATTAATAAGCTGATTGGAAGGATTCTCCTTCAACACTCAAATCCTGCTGGTGGCTTGCTGGCTTTCTGGCTGGCTCTCATGATCATCACCTCCAGTGATTTTCCATAAAAGAAATCCTATATATACAATTACACATTCATGCTATGTATATTGACTCTGCAAGGCAGCCACCCATGTTTTGGACATTCTTAATTAATTAATTACTTCACAATGGCAAACACTACTGATTCATTAATGAATTACATACTTTACACTTCTTTTTTTTTTTTGTATCAGCTACTGATTCATTAATCAAAACCCTAGTAATTAACCCGGCTAATTAATTAAGATTGGTCCATAACTAGCTAATTATAACTACATATTAAACGTACAATTGATTAAGTGAAGAATCATAAGCAATCTAGCCGGCCAGCTAGCAGGTGGGTGCAGTACCCCTGTAATTACGCGAGAATGGTTCAGACTCTAATGGTGCGATGCTTAGAATGGTTTGTTGAAGTTGCGATGAGGTGGCTGCTGCTGCTACAATCTTCTGACATGTCTCGATCAAGCTGTGCCTGCATTTGGGGCACGATGAGTGGGAGCTCAGCCACTTATCTATGCAGGGGAGGTGGAAGCCGTGGTTACACGTCGGCAGAAGACGCACGCGGTCCCCCGCTGCAAAATCGGATAGACAGATGACGCACTCTGTGTCGAGCCCTGGGAGTTTCAGGTCAGCTGAGTAACTCACTGTCGGGAATGTTTTCAAGGCCTTTTTCTTGACACCAGTACTGTTGCTGCTAGCTGCTGCTGCTGCTGCTGCTGCTGATGAATTGTTGTTGTTGTTGCTGTTGTTGTTTGGTGACCCTGATCGTGATCTTGACGCGTCTGACGAGGACACAAAATTGGAGCACCTCAAAGCGCACTTGATAATGGAGTTTAAGCCAAGAGAGCAAATGAGAGCACACAAGAGGACTGAGAGGACCATAACAACATTGGCATCGAAGCTGTTGTCTCCTGGGTATTCATCTGATGAGGAGGAAGAAATCTGTGAATTATTCTGTAGTTGGTAAAGAGGGCTGTGTAGAAGAAGTCTTCTAGACTTGAAGTTTCCAAATTCATGAATGCTATTACCAGAGCTCGAAGTAGAGGCAGAAGCAGAAGCAGAAGCAGAAGTAGGTGCAAATGACATGTTTGATCGAGTTGAGAGAATATTGTGTGTGCTATCTTGAAAATCGGGGGCACAAAGGGATTGCATATATAGTGAAGCCTAGAGTTTTTTTTTTTTTTTAATTACACACTTAGTGAATTGCAGTACTATTACTGTATCTTGAAAATCTTATCTTTTGGTAAGATATTCCGAGGGTTATTTCTATCTAAGATTTTTATTTTTTTATTTTTTGGATCGAGTTCTATTTAAGATTTTAAGTTGGAGATAATAGATTTTCAATCTTGTATATGGATCCTCCACTCGCCCTCTTGCCCTCTTGTACTAATATAATGGGACTTTCAAATCATCATGGACCCACCCCATCCCACTCACTCACTGTCTGCGCACCTGAGAACCCCACGTACTACTGCTACCTCATACCCGCCACTTCAGCGTTCATATCTTCAACTTCAAGGGTTCCAATTTTATTTGGGACCCACTACTATATATCCCGAGCAAGGGAAGAACCGCACAAGATGAAGAAGCTTCCCAGTACTCTCACCAAAACTCTTTGAAAGTTAAAATCATCAATTTCCTCAAACCTAAAAGACCTGTTGAAACCAATAATAACTCCAATCATCGTCGATACTACTATTATATCGTCCCCGCCAGTCATCCAACCAATGACCGTAATGTTCTCAGGGACTTGATCCAAGAGATGATTGATATTAATTGGCATCATAAAGTGGACAGGAAAAAATAAAAATAAAAAAAGTTAAAAATTGGAAAGTTAAGGCAAGTAAATCTTCGTTGAGGTGAAAAGGCTTTCCAAATAAAAGTTTAGAGCACAAAAAAAAAATTACGATGAGCTGAAAATCTGAAAGAACGACTCAAGCAAAAATTAGGGCATGAAAACGCTCGTCATGCTAAAAAAAAATAAACCAGTCTAGACAAAAATTAGAGCAGAAAAAAAGTTGAACTACAACGGCTTAATCCTCTGAAAAAAGAGTATGCAGGCAGTGTAACCCTAAAACTGGACGCAACCACACCCCAAAATTATATTTCCTCCCAAAAATTAATGGGGTGAATTACGTATAGCTAGCTTGATCCCTCATCCCTTCGACGGGTATATATATATGTAGGTGCTCTAACCTCCAAATACAGTTTAGCCATAAAATATCAAATAAACTTTAGCTTGATCCCTTCGACGGGTATATATATATATGTAGGTGCTTTAACCTCCAAATATAGGTTAGCCATAAAATATCAAATAAACTTTTATTTCCACCAATATATTTTCAAATGGTTAAACTGTTACATGCAAAATTCTTCATAAACTCGATCTTCACTAGTGTAAATATAAATTACACTGAATTTATCGCAGCAAGTTAGCTAAGAGATGAAGCCTTGCCCGTGGAAAGCCATTACATTCGTAATGCTTGAAGGGGTATTTGTTTGTTATTTTTCACCATAAATTTACAAAAAAATAGATCAAATAAAGAAAACAATGTTAATTATTTAAAGTCAATATTTTTTTCATATGAACTTAGTGAGGTTGGTTTGGAGTTTGTCGGCCTGTTGGTCACGTGTCGGCCTGTAGCCTGTGAGACAATTGGTCCTCTCGACTATGAGACGGTTGGCCTTTGTAATTATGTCATGGAATTTTGGATGTGAGACATGTGTCGATGTCTAAGGTGATCGGTTTATGTGGCAGTGTGGTGGCCCTCTACATGCAAGACACGTGTCGATCTCTAACGGTTGAGTGTGTGTTGTCTCTTTGAAGGTCCAACCTCTGAGTGCTCAGATCTTCCAGGTTGTAGGTCCGACCTCTGAGTTTGTGTTTTCCTTTAGATGTAGGAGTCTAGTAGCTCAGTGGAGGGGAGGGGTTACAACTCGGAGGTCAAGGAGGCGTCTTTGTTTGAGAGTCTGGTTATCGTAGAACCTGCTTGATTTGAGAGTGTCGACAAGTCGACTTCTAGGGAGAGTGAATGTAGGACTCAACCATATGAGGAAATGGTCGAGGTGTCTGGACAGGAAGAGGGGTCGCTCCTTGTAGTTGAGTTGGCCGATTGGTCTGGGAGTGGAAACATCGCACTAGATGTCGAGATGATAGTGAATGAGGGGGTGTATAAGGCATTGAAGCGATCTCATGGGTGCACGAATGGTAATGTCCTAATTCCCAAAATTGGGTCGTCCAGTAAGGGCTCGGTGGACAATATGGTACCGATTGTCAAGGCCACATTCATGATGGACGAGTAAGTGAATTAGAAGATCGAGGCTGATTTGAGGAAAATTTGAGTCAAGCTACGCGTTCCTGATTTGGTGACCTATGTAAACAAAAAGCGAGGTACCAAGAAATTCACTAGCCAAGATGGCCCTGTTTTATCCTGAGCTTATGTCGCATGACATCCACTTGCCACTTCATCTCTGGCTTAATAATAATTTAAAGGCTATTTTTTGTAAGAATTTTTATTTTTGAATTTTTTGACTTAATAATAATAGAGAAAATTAATAAAAGCTCCTTGATAGCCTTTTTTTAACTTAAAAGTTGACTATCATTATAATTAAAAAAAAATCTTTGATTACTCCTTTTAAAAATTAACTTAAAAACATTTACTCTTAAACAAGAATAAGATGCTTAAAAAGTAAAAAATGTATTGGAATTGGCGAGGGAGTAAACACATCATGTTGAAGAACAAAATATTCCAACTTATGATTACTCTTTGTCATGGATGAAAATATCGGTATATGTCGGTGAAATTTCGTCGAAATTTCGGTAATTTGGGCCGGCGACACATAAGAAGAGGGGAAAAGATATTGACCGAAATTTTAACGTTTTTTTATTTGTTTTGAGCCCATAGATCCTTTCCTGAGATCAAAACAATGAAGAAGCACTATTAATTTGTGAAAATCGGACGTAAAAACAAGGAGATTTAGTCGGGTCGTGTCGTCGGGTCAGAAAACCCAAATTGCAGACCTAGCTGGAGGTTGGGGATGACTGTTATTTATTATAGTTATACAATTGGCGTTAGTTAAAGTTACAAACACATTGGCTAGCAGAGTTGGTTTGTATTTTAATATCCATTTAGGGGGGGTCTTGGGTACGACCCCCCTTAACCTTCAGCTGCTATTTTTTTCCACCTTTTTTATCCATTTTTTCCCAATTTTTCAACAAAATGTGGTGACAGGACCCATCCCAATCCCCCCGAGATTAGTGCGGGATGACCCTGCTCCCGTCTGACACGAAGTGTTAGACAAGAGATATTTCTGACCTTTGCCATCCCGGGCTATTAGAGTACGCCAGGATCCGGAGGAGGTATGTGATATCTCGGTCTCTGCTACAGTCCACATCCGATGTCAACCTAAAGGGCAGTCAAAACCATTTATCCGAAATAAACCATATGTGGGAACTACGCCCAAAACCAAGGTTGGAAGAACCATAATGAAAATGACCATACGAGCCACTGCCCAAATCCATAGTGAAAGAATCATAAAGACTCAACCGTACGAGCCACTGTCCAAAACCTGTGTAAACACACATCATATATCATATCATATATGTAACGACCCGTCCCGAATATCGGGATTTAATAATATTTAATTGTGACTTACTAATCTGGGATTAGTTGGGCGATTTCGGACGAATTGTGCGAAATGACCGTTTTGCCCCTGAGCATGGGCAAAACGTTGACTTTTAATTCGGATGGTCAAATGGACTTTGACCGATGACCGTGACGTAGTTCGGGACGTCACGAGTTCATAGACAGGTGGCACGTTCGATTCCGACGTTCGTGGTGAAAGTTATGATGTACGGAAGTACAAGGGCATTTTCGTAATTTGGACGATATAGGGGGAAATGTTGACTTTTTGATTGGGGGGTCCGATGGCCGAGGACCGAGGACCGTTCGGAAGGTCTCGATGCCTTGAGTTCGTAGACAGGCGGCACGCATCAATCGGGGTTCGTATGACCGAGTTACGGGTCAGGATGCATGAGGGGCATTTTGGTAATTTTCTGCACAAGGGCAGAATTGTAATTTCACACGGGGGGGTACTGTTTCATTGAACAGCCGTGAAGGTGGATGCTTTGTGCGATCGATCCCACGATTTTTTTATCAATTAATTGAGTTAATTGGGTCAGTTTGAGGTGGAATTGCACATGTGTTGGTGCTGGCAATCAATCACATGAACGTGGGCACCATTTTATTGTGTTTTCGGGTCAGTGCAGGGGATCTGTACAAAGTGGATTGAGGACGGTTTTGGGTGCTTTTAAGGACTGAGTTGGATTGTTAGAATTGAGAGTGAGTCGAGAGGATCACTCTGTGATTGAGAATGAAAGGAATGAGTGTAATTGATGCTGGAATTCTCTGAAAAACCCGAAACTAGGTTCTGGGAAATTCAAATTCGAACTTCCAGTTTTAGGCCAGCCCAAGCCTAATTGATGATGGATTGAGCTTCCTGGAACTTCAACGAGTCGAACCAGATCAAATGGGGCAAGCTTTGAGGCTCTTAGGGCCGTGAACGGACGAGGTGGACGGCCGGAAAACTCGAGCTTGAGTTGTGGTGATTGAGGTAATGTCGTGTTCATTTAATCATGCTAATTGGTTCGTGTTAGTCCTTATATGCTTCATATGAAGTTAATTTGACAATGGTTGAGGATTGATGGAGTTTTGGTGATTGACCCGTTTTGGGTGATCACGGGTTGATGGCTTGATTAGGGAATGGTTGATGTTGATCGATGTCACAGAACTGAAATTCATATGCTAATGATTGTTTTAGGATCAAGAACGGATTGAATTGATGTCGAATTGGGTGTGATTGAACCAGATCCTATCGCGGGTAATCAGACCCGTTTACCAGACAAACGGGTGAAGATGGTGACTGTAGCAATCACTGTAGCAGGCGCGTGGCTTTCACGCGCAGCCACTCACGACTGCGCGTGACGGCGCGTAAACACGAATCTCGAGGTGAGGTCAACATGACTTTTATCCTATACAATGTAACGAACATTTTAGCGTTGGTTTCGTGTCGATCGGATCCCGTTTCGTTATTGTTCGGGATGTCCGAAGGTTTTAAATCGAGTTTAAAAATACGTAAAAATTTGGGAAAATTACGGGACTTGAATAGAATGTTAATGATGAGGTTAGTAATCCTCTAATGTGATTTGAACAGGATTGGGAGTCCCGGTGTTAGTGGTGTGGCCCGGGAAGGCCTATGGCACGCGTATCGAGGCACTCGGTTAAACGGTCTGTGAGTGGACATTGGTTTTATAATTTTGATGCATGCATAACTGTTTCATGATTGTTATAATTGGGATTATATGATTTATTTTGGATATCAGTGAATTTATATGTTTTCACGCATTTCGAGGCGATTTACGTGTTCGCACGTGAATCTAGGTTTTCTGGATTTGCACTGATTTCCATAAATATGGATGGATATGATTTCATGAAACGGTTACGGATTTGATAAAGTGAAATCGGGCCAGGGGCCCAGTTAATTTGTTAATCGGGCCAGGGGCCCAATTGAATTATGAAATCGGGCCAGGGGCCCAGTTAACTTATGAATCGGGCCAGGGGCCCAGTTGACTTATGAAATCGGGCCAGGGGCCCAGTTGACTTATATATGTGATTTCGGGTCGAGAACCCTAAAATGGAATTGAATAATCTATTTCGGATTTGATTCAACTATTTGGACTTATGACGGTTTTATGGAAATTCGGGGCAGGGCCCTTGTAATATTTTGGAAATGAACAATAAAAATGTGTTCCATAAAACCATCTCGATATGAGGATATTTATATCCTGGTCTCCTCCAAAGTGTCGGGGACACTGGAGAAGTCACGGTGCATTGCCTGCGAGGGCTCATTGTACGGATCTACCGGACCGTATAGTGATCCAGGAGCAGGATTGCTGGACGTCATGGACGTCAGACATCGGGGATGTCAGAGATATGGACCCGGTGAGACCCCGGGCAGCACGCGTTGCTTAATACCGTGAGATATGACGTCTGGAACGTCAAGCGTCTAGGACGCCAGGCATCGGGGATGCCGGAGATGGAAAAAACAATAAGTGAATATTACTGGATTGATGAAATAACTCTTGGATTGACTTTTGGAATTTGAAACTATGCTTTGGTTTCCGGACTAAGGCCCTAATGGTTATTTCTAAATAAATATGGGATTATTGGTTTTTGGTGCATGCATATGATTTTACTGAGGGGCATAAATGTCTTATAAATGTTTTTAATAGACTTGTTTATTTTCGTCCACTCACAGCTTTTGTTTTTAATGCCCTTCAGGTTGATTCCGGATACGACTGCAGCAGAGACTTGAGCATCGCACACCTCCTCCATCGATCCTTACGCACTCTGGAAGCCCGTTTGGGCAATGGCAATCGGTTATCCCTTGTCTGACGCCTCTTGTCAGACGGGAGCACGTCACATTCCATGGTAATCCCGGGGGGATTGGGATGGGTCGTGTCAATATAGCATACATCATATATACATATAATTCACACAACCAATCCTGTCACGGTTTCTAAAGCTACGCGCGTGCTACCCGGGTCTCAATCCGAGTCTTCTCAAAGTCAAGATCAATGTCCGTAGACCACTGACCCTACCCGAGGTAATAGTAATCATAGCCTTCCTAAGAGTAAGGAACCCAACTAGGGGGTGACTCCACTCAGTCGGTGCTCCGTGACTACTCCGGGGTCCACCCAAGCCAACGACCCTCCCCGGAGGAGATAATAGAAGTAAAGAAAGGTAGATGAACATATATGTACATAACGTAAACATTCATGCCCGGTTCCCCTGAACCATCATGATCCATAACATCCATTAACTAGGGTTCATGCTGGTTCCCATAAACCGTCATGTACCACAATGACCTGACAAAGGTTCATGTCGGTTCCCATAAACCGTCATGAACCCGGAAATCCATGTAGGGTCCCTGACTCCAAATCATCAGTGTAAAACAACTGGGACTCGTGCCCGAACATATGGCTCAACTGGGCACCCTGCCCGATATCTAAGGGTCAGCCACGACTCCGATCATAGTGATGTGTGCAACCATCCATCCAGGACCGCCCTCAATCCCGGTATGTCGCCGTGAACGTATCAACCGACGCGACCACCACAAGATCATGGTGCACTCATCACCGATCGCTATCATCAACCGTCAGCACTCCGAAGTAGAGCCTCCCCAGGCTGCCCGACCACGAATCGTGCATCATGACCTCTCTGGAAGGAACACATCCCAATTCGGAGGATAGCGTCGTATCGTCGATCGCCGTGCACATAGCACCCGCCGCGACCACGATTTAGACCCGAAGGTCGTAAATAGTGTCATATGCCCGAGACCAAACCAAATGGGTCTCATACCTGAATTACCTTTTTAGAAATCCAAAACCTTTTCATTTAGAACAATAAAGACATACAGACCCGTATAGGCACCGTATAAGGTCCACTCACAGACCGTCCGAGCTGCCATCTCGATTTGCTTGCCATAGGCTCTCCCGAGCCGATCACCATCACCGGGACTCCCAAACCTGTCCAAATTTTAATAGAAGGTTATTAACTACTTAATAAACCTACGGAAGAGATGACGTACCTGTACGTTAACGTTTTGATCGTGAGATGGTTAGTTGGGATCGTCTTTCATGATGTCGTAGGATCGGTTCCGACGACTGGTTAGGAATTGTGATCATCGGATTGTCGAATATTATTGAGTTGGATGATCGGATTTGGTTGAGTTAGATAGATTTACTGCAGTTGGCAGTTAGCAGCCGGATTCGGGGAATCCTAGTTGGATCGACGGTAGGATTGGATTGGCGTCTTTACGATGTCGGACCGCGGGGTCGGTCAGATTGTTGATTTTACTGCTTTTCGCAGTTGGGTTCTGAGGAACTCTAGTTAGTGATTGTGGAACCCTACCTTGGGTTATGGTTCGGAAAGGTGAGTTGGCGTGTGGTCTAGACTTTGATGAGATCGTCTGTCAAGTCATGTCAGCTTAGTGTTGGGACTGCACTTCGCAGCCGAGGTTGTACTTATCGGTTAGACCTAATAGGTTGTCGTGCTACATTAGTTGTGATGGATTGTTGGTACAACTACGGTCATGGATGACCTGGTAGACGACATTGGTTGAGTCGAGTTACTACTGGTTAGTGATTGGTTTGACAAGTTATCATGGTTGATACTTGTCGATGGAATCCCTGAGTGGGATCCAGAGTGGTTAATACGGGCGGTTGATTCCGTTGGATATGAATCTCGATAACGAGGTCTGGTAGTTAGGTCTGCACGAGTCTGTGGCAGGCGCTACTACCGAGAGTGGTTGTAGTTATGATTGTTGGGAATCGGGGACGTTCAGGGGACGTTTCCTTTTCTCGTATGAGTTGTCAGGGTAACTGTACCCAGAGGTGTTGGGTACGAAGGAGGCAGAGTTTCTCCTATTCTAGAAGAGGTACGGGGTCGTCGCTCGGTATGAGCGGAGATCCAGGGTGTCAGTTTTACACACGGCGTGCTGATACTGACACTAGTGTTGGTGATAGTGCGTGGTGCTGGTACTAGCACTGGTGCTGGTGCCGGTGATCTTGATGACGGTGAGTTACGAGTCGGGATGTGACATCCGTCGTGATGGGCATATGTTCGGTATCTGTGGTCCCAGAGTGGAGCTCAGATAGAGTTAAATTGGTTAGGGGACACGTGGTTGATGTCCGGGTATGTTGTTTCCAATCTGGTTAGAACTTCGGAATCGCGAGAGGTTGCGATTGTAGTGATGAGAGGAATGCGGGTTTTCCGTATTGATATTGGGTATTTCGAAGTCATTTTGGGTGACTTCTCAGTTTCTACCACGGTAGATGACGATAGATGACGGTAGATGATGGTTGTGACACCAGTACATTGGTCGTGTATTGGTTGGTGAACCCGGGATTTTTTTTGGGTCATCAAGAGAAATCGAGTATATCGAAGTTAGGTGACTGAGATTTCTCATTTCCTGCTTGGTGGCAGACGAGGTTGGTTTACGTGACGTGGTGAATGCATCGAGTTTGGTTGTATTCACATAGGATGAGTTTTGATGTCATAGTCTTGGATCATCCTTGATTCTACTAGGTGGAATGTCAAGGATTGATACGAGGTAATTGGGGAGAACCCACAGTCTCGATGTGTCTCGTCGTTGACTGATCTATTTAAGATGTGGGAATTGGTTGAAGAACGATGTGTCAGTATGCTGATTCGTTGAGGGTGTAAGACCCTATGATCGGATCTCAGGTGGATTGTTAGCTGAGTGAGCTGTGTGATCCTAGGTGGATCCGGATTTTGATGTTGAGGACTTTGGACGTCGTGACGATCCTCGATCGTGACGTCTATGGTCGGTTGATATAGTGATGGATCTGGATCGTGATCTTGATGATCCAGATGGATGGAGAGTTTATCGCTCTTACTTGGATGTTTGAGTTGAGGACGTTGGGAATGAACTCCTTTTCGGGGTGAATCCCGTATGGTATATTCCTCAAGTGAGTAGGTGTCTAACGAAGTCGGGTTTTGTCAGACTTAGTGTTGTGTGTGATGTTGTGATTAGCTTCCATATGAAGTCAATCGATTGTATTGTGGTAATCGGTCGAACAGGTATCCGATAGGTTCGGATATAGTGCGTCTCGGTAGACGAGAACGAGATTTCGAGTTTTGGAATCAGATTTCTGGATGACGATTCAGGATTTGATTTTGGAACTTGAAAGAGGATTTCTGGATTTGGGTTTTGGAATCGGATTCTGGGTGACGATTCAGGATTTGATTCTAAAGCTTGAATGTGGATTTTCTTTTATGGATTTGGGTTCGGAATGGTTATTCCAAATGCTAGCTTATGGAATGATGATTTCAGATTCGAATTTGGACATGTTTATGGATATGATTTCTGAGTTTGGATTCGGGATTTCTTACGAAATTGCGGATTCGGATTCAGATTTGGAAATAGATGAGGGGTTGGAGTTTCGATTTGTCTAATGTTGGATTGGACAGATGAACTCCATTATAGAAACGTGATTGGCTATGACCTAGGTGGTTGTAAGCTAATTGATGGGTAGATGTACGTACCTTGTGCGTTATTCGAGATACGATACTGGGTGTACTTGTCGTGTCAGGTGACGGTATATAGGTTATACCGGTAGTATGTTAGTAAGCGTGTTGGTAGACGGATTGGTTCCGATACCATTGGATTAGTGGAGGTCGTGAACTAGACATTGGATACCGTGTAGAGGGTCATGGTATTTCTGATGGGTCTAGTTACACACAGATTGAGTGAAATGGTTTGTGGGTGAGTGTTTACCCATGGTTGAGTGAGTTGGTGGTTAGTGTAACCACGAGTGAGTATAGTGACAGTTTTCGATTGACGACTGTCAAGTGGTGACAGTTTGTAGGAGGTGTCAGCGTGGATCGCGATGTGAGGTCTGATGACTCTCAGTGGGAGTAGATATCGGGATAGTTTGTGATTGAGTAGGGAATCGTTTAGTGGTTGTGTCAGCGACTTGGTAGATTTGACAAGTAGTGTCAATTCGGAACGTATGGATATGGTCATTCGACGTGGTCGAATGTAGTCGATGCGACGTGAGTGTTAGTGGTACGTCTGGCTGCAGACGAGTAAGTGTTGTTCTGGTTAGTGGGTGTACTAGTGTACACGTGTTTCGAGGTTGATTCTACTTTCCACGGGGTGGATGTGGAATCAGGATAGTTGGAGTTTCGAGAGCGAAACTAAACTAAGGTGGGAAGATCGGTTGGATTTAGGTCGGTTGGAATTTCGAGGACAAAATTAATTAAGGAGGGAAGGTTGTAACGACCCGTCCCAAATTCCTAGATTAGATTAGCGACTAATCACGATTAGTGAGGCTAATCGGTGATTAGTTAGGCGAAATCGGACGAACGATGCAAAATGACCATTTTGCCCCTGATGGTGGCAAACGTTGACTTTTCATTCGGGCGGTCAAATGGACTTTGACCGATGACCATGACGTAGTTCGTGACGTCACGAGTTCATAGACAGGTGGCACGTTCAATTCCGATGTCCGGGGAGCAAGTTATGACGTTCGGAAGTTTAGGGGCATTTTGGTAATTTTGGTTAAAAGGGGCAAATAGTTGACTTTTTGACCGAGAGGTCCGATGGCCGAGGGCCGAAGACCTTTACATAGATAAGGACGATACGAATCCGTAGACAGGCGGCACGTCGAATTCGGATGTTCGACGGCAAAGTTACGGTTCACGGAAGTTCGAGTGCACTATTGCACGAATTACGAAACGAGTTAACTTTTGGACTTTAGTGGGGCCCAGATATTTAAGGGAGGCCCAATGGATGAGTGACAAGTGTCACCCATCCACAGGCCACCTATATTGATTCATGCACCGTGCAAACCATTCCATTTTCTCCATTTCAAACACACACAAAACACAACCCGATCTCACCCATTTTCCTCCCATCCGTGCAACCCAAAACCCATCCACTCTTCACCCATGACCAGGCAGAGGACCAGGGAGACTGAGGAGGTTGCTGGGCGGCCAGAACCGCCGTCCACGGCGGCGAGAGGAGGAGGAACCCGTGAGGTTCACGGTTAGTCCATTTTGACCCATTTTTCCATTTTTGTTGTTATGGTTGGTTTTTAATGGTTTTAATGAGTCCATTAGGTTGCTAGGGACATGTTAGGAAGGTTTAAGGAAGCTTGGGATGGCTGGGCGGCCATGGGTACAGTTTTGGAAACTTGAACCGTTTGGTTCAAAATCGAACCATAGGATTTAGACGTTTTCGGTTGCGTTTAAGGATTAGAATGGATAGAAAACATCAAAATAGGATGAAAGGAACCAAAAAGGAAGAACTAGGATGAAAAATGGGGTGTCTAGGGCTGTGTTGGACCGGCCAAACCAGGTGAACCGGCCATGAACAGTAAAACCGGTCTGCTGGAGGTTAGTGCCGATGAACAGTGTTTTCGACTTTCTAGGGGCTCGTGAGGACGCGTGGGCCATAATTTGGGAAAGTGTTCAACACGGGAAATCTTCTATTCGATGTAACGAAGATTTTGGGACTGGTCTCGCGTCAATCGGACATCTTTTCGATAGTTTTCGGGGTGTCAGAAGGTTTAGGGTCGGTTTAAAAATAGTTAAAAGTTTGGAAAAATTACGGGGCTTTGATGGGAGGTTAATTAAGTAGTTATTAACCTTCTATTAAAATTTGGACAGGTTTGGGAGTCTCGGTAATGGTGATCGGCTCGGGGAACCGAATGGCATGCAAATCGAGGCGGTACTCGGACGGTCTGTGAGTGGACCTTGTTTTCTAAATTGGTGCATGCATAAATGTTTATTATATGTTTTAAATACTTGTTTGTGATGCCATAAGTGCATTTGGATGTGCGGTTACGTATAGGCACGTATTTCGAGGTTTCGGCCCTATACGGTGCCTATACGGGGCTGTATGTCTTTATTGGTCTAAATGAAATGGTTTTGGATTTCCAAATGGATTATGAATATGATTTTATGATGTTGATTTAGATGCTTGTGAATTATATGGTTTCACGTATTTCGAGGCGATTTACGTGTTTGCACGTAAATCGAGGTTTTTCGGTTTTACACTGAATTTCCATTCTTGTGGTTTTGGATATGATTTCATGAAATGATTTTGGATTTGAAAAGGTAATTCTCGGACTTGTGGTCCATTTGATTTACGGAATCGGGACGGAGGCCCAATTGGTTTACGATTCGGACCGGAGGTCCATTTTCTATGTGGATTCGGGCCTAGGGCCCAGTTACGTGTTACAAATGGTTTTAATGGGTCATGAAGGTTTATGAGAACCGGCATGAACCCCCTGAAATGGATTTACGGGTCATGACGGTTTATGGGAACCGACATGAACCCATAAAAGGATTTTATGGTTCATGACGGCTTATGGGGGCCGGGCATGAATCCTGGAAAGATTTAAAGAATGATTTCAAACGGTTTTTCATATTCCATCCTTTATATATGATTGTCTCCTCCGGGGAGGGTCGTTGGCCTGGGTGGACCCCGGAGTAGTCACGGAGCACTTACTGAGTGGAGTCGCCCCCCAGTTGGGTTCCTTACTCTCAGGATGGGCATGGTTCATTACCTTCAGGGAGGGTCATTGATCTACGGACATTGACCTGGGTGGACCCTGGAGAGACTTGGGTTTGAGACCCCGGTTAGCACATGTGTAGCTCTATTTTACTGTGACAGGTTCTGGATATGAATATAAGGGATAAATATGATTTCAATTGGTTTGGGAAATTGTGTTTATGATGATAAATGATTTTGGGGCTGAGACCCTAATTATGGTTGTTTAAACTTATGTGTTTGGATAAATGGTTTTACTATGCATGCATGCTTTTTAGTGGAGGGTATAAAGGTCTTCTTTATGAAATATGTTTTTATAAAATCTTTATTTTTGTCCACTCACAGTCTTTCTGTTTTTAATACCCTTCAGGTTGGATACGATGTGGATTGTAGCAGAGACCGAGATATCACATGCCTCCTCCGGATCCTGGCGTACTCTGATAGCCCGGGAGGGCAAAGGTTGGAAATATCCCTTGTCTGACACTTTGTGTCAGACGGGAGCAGGGTCATCCCACGTTAATCTCGGGGGGATTGGGATGGGTCCTGTCATGGCCTCGAAATGTCTAGATGGTCTGTCCATACCACTACTTGGGAGGTTTTCCGTTCCCGATTTCTGGACCAGTACTACCCACGATCGTTTCGCGTGGCACGGGAGGCAGAGTTCCTGCGGCTGGAGTAGGGGGATACATCCGTTGCGGACTACGAGCAGACTTTTGGGAAACTTTCCCGGTTCGCTGCATCATTCGTGAGCACGGAGGAGGACAAATGCCAAAGGTTTGAGCTTGGACTCCGAGGGGAGGTCCGGGCAAGTGTGACTGCTGTTACTCATGCTTCTCTAAGAGAGATATGGTCGACGTTGCGGTGCGTGTCGAGGCCAGTCTGGCGGAACACCAGACACGACAGCCTTCGGGCGAGGGGCGACGTCAGGATCGCCCACACCATGGGCCAACAGGCCAGAAGAACAATAAGGGAGGAGGCTACAAGGGGAGCACCCTCATCCTTTAAAGGTCGTGGCTAGTCAGGTCGACGTGGAGGCTCTCAGGGCCGAGGATCAGGATACAACTCTGGGCAGCGTTCATCTTGGAGCGGTGCTTCTGGTGGGCATTCGGACAAGCCGAGGCCAGTAACCTGTTTTGCTTTCGGAGAGGAGGGCCACTATGCCTGTGATTGCCCGCTGTTGTCCAAAAGCAACGACACTGGGGGATCCACACTAACGGAGGTCGAGGTCAGGGAGGTGACCATAGTGCTAGGCGTGGCGCGCGCGGGCGCGGTCGAAATGGAAGGCCTAGGGCCCAGGTGTTTGCAATGACCCAGCAGCAGGCGAGGACCGCCCCAGGCGTGGTTACAGGTACACTACACATCTTAAACATTCTTGTACGTGTGTTGATGGATGCGGGGGGCTACACATTCTTTTATTTCGACGAGTTGTGCTGGTATGCTTGATTGTGTGGTATCAGCCTTAGATTGCGAAATGGGTGTTGGCACCCCGATGGGCATCGTGTACCTTGTGAATCAGGTGATTCGGAGGTGCCCGGTAAGAATTGAGGATGTGGTGACACGACCCATCCCAATCCCCCCGGGATTACCATGGAATGTGACGTGCTCCCGTCGGACAAGAGGCGTCCGACAAGGGATAACCGATTGCCTTTGCCCAACCGGGCTTCCAGAGTGCGTAAGGATCGATGGAGGAGGTGTGCGATGCTCAAGTCTCTGCTGCAGTCGTATCCGGAATCAACCTGAAGGGCATTAAAAACAAAGCTGTGAGTGGACGAAAATAAACGAGTCTGTTAAAACATTTATAAGACATTTATGCCCCTCAGTAAAATCATATGCATGCACCAAAAACCAATAATCCCATATTTATTTAGAAATAACCAATAGGGCCTTAGCCCGGAAACCAAAGCATATTTTCAATTTCCAAAAGTAAATCCAAGAGTTATTTCATAAATCCAGTAATATAAACCATAAGGCATATAATAATAACCATAACCATAATTTTAGTTGCTGCACTATACACTCCAATCCGACATCCCTGATGTCTGACGTCCCTGACGTCAATAAGGTCACAATCACAAGGCTACGCGTGCCACTCGGGTCTCAATTTCCGAGTTCAATCCCCGAACCCCGTTCGGGTACAGCATCCCCGATGCTTAGCGTCATAGACGCTGGACGTACTAGACGTCCGTGACCTCTCCGGGGTACCTCGCCGGAGGAGACAATATAATATGGAAGGATCTATACAGTGCAGTACCAAATACATTTTATAGATATCCACATGCAAAACATATAGGTATACATAGATAAAATCCGAACCATTCGTTACGTTTCATCAAACGGGTCTCATGCCCAAATACCGTGAAACGTGCCATAACCGAAATATCATCAAAACCATTTATAGATTCCAGCATGTGAACATATATAAAATGTAAACCAGAAACATTTATTCAATTCCATTTTAGGGTCCCCGACCCGCAATCACATGTAGAAATCAACTGGGCCCCTGGCCCGATTCCACAAGTTAACTGGGCCCCTGGCCCGATTTCATAATTCAACTGGGCCCCTGGCCCGATTTTACTTTATTCAAGTTCGTAACCGTTTCATGAAATCATATTCAACCACATTTATGGAAATCGGTGAAAATCCAGAAAATCTCGGTTTACGTGCAAATACGTAATTCACCTCGAAATGTGTGAAATCATTTTAAATTCACCGATATCCAAAGTAAATCATTTAATCATAATTATAACAATCATAAAACAGTTATGCATGCATCGAATTTATGAAACCAATGTCCACTCACAGACCGTTTAACCGAGCGCCTCGATACGCGTGCCATAGGCCCTCCCGGGCCACCTCACTATCACCGGGACTCCCAAACCTGTTCAAATCAATTTAGAGGATCACTAACCTCATCATTAACATCCTATTCAAGTCCCGTAATTTTCCCGAATTTTTAAGTATTTTTAAACCGGATTTAAAACCTTCGGACATCCCGAACAATATCGAGACGGTGTCCGATCGACACGAAACCAATCCCAAAATGTTCGTTACAATGTATAGGATAAAAGTCATGTTGATCATACCTCGGGATTCGCACTCACGCGCCCCCACGCGCCACCGCAAGCGGCTGCGCGTGGAAGCCACGCGCCTGCTACAGTAACCCGCACAGTCATCCCTCTCACCCGTTTGTCTGTAAAACGGGTTGAAAAACCCGCGAACAGACCCGGTCCAATTTCACCCAATTCGACATCAAATCCATCCGTTCTTTCCACTGATCCCTTGTAATCAATCACCAACTAAGTTCTGTAGATTGAATTACACAATTTAGGGTAAAAATCTCCACGACTCACGATGGATCCTCGACGGGTTTTCAAATCGGGTTCACCGATTCCATCCCTGATTTCCAAATTAATTCATATAGTAAGCATCGTGAGAGTGTAAGGGATGTTTCTGCACAACAATTTGATGAATTCACACCTTAAACTTACTGAACCCAAGCTCGAAATCGAGCTGCCATGGAAGCTTCTGTTCTTCCACAATACGGCACCATTTCTCGTCGTTTTTGCTGCAAAGCTTCACGTTTTGATCCCAGAAGACTCCAGCTAATCCCCATTTTGATCGACACGGCCCAATTACTCCAATTCGAAATTCCCCCCAATTCCCCGAAACTTTGATTCTCGAATTACACCACCCCACACCGTCCCCCGTGCTCTCCCTCAGCCAGAACCTTCCCCAACTCACCAATTAAACATTTGTGCAATCAATTGTGGAAGAGAGATTGGCAATGGCCAGAACCCAATCTCTCAATTTTGTTGTTCACGGTGAGGGAGGAATGATCAGAAATGGAAGAGGGAAAATGAGATGGACGGCTGTGATGCAATCTGGGGGTGGAATGGATGGTTCAGATCAAAAGCAAGGATTAAATTCTAGATTATTATGTAGTGGGAGCTTTTAGTATAGTTTATGATTAGTGGATCAAGATCCAATCTAGCCAATGGGTGAGTGACACTTGTCACTCATCCAAGTGTCCTCCAACCACCAATTCTGAATATAATATTCGACACGAAAACCGAGACACGAACTTCCCGAATTCACGTTTTAGACCATAACTTCTCCGTACGAAGTCCGATTTCGGCGTGCCGCCTGTCGTTGGATTCGCATCGACGAAACCTCCGTAACGGTCCTTGGCCCTCGGCCATCGGACATCCCGGTCAAAAAGTCAACATTTCCCCTTCTTTCGTCCAAATTACGAAAATGCCCCTGGACTTCCGTACATCATAACTTTCACCACGAACGTCGGAAACGAACGTGCCACCTGTCTATGAACTCGTGACGTCCCGAACTACGTCACGGTCATCGGTCAAAGTCCATTTGACCATCCGAAATAAAAGTCAACGTTTTGCCCACACCCAGGGGCAAAACGGTCATTTTGCACAATTTGTCCGAAATCGCCCAACTAATCCCAGATTAGTAAATCACAATTAAATATTATTAAATCCCGATATTCGGGACGGGTCGTTACAACCTTCCCTCCTTAAAGAATTTCGTCCTCGAAATTACCAACAATCTTATTCCACAACCACCTTGTGGAAACAATTCGACCACACAACTGTGTACACTTGTACACCCACATACTGGGACAACACCAGTCGTTTGTACCCAGACATCCCATCACAGTCTTACGTCATAATAGCAACAACACTCGACCACCTCGAGTGGAAATGATCACCTGATCCGCGATAAAATCGCCTAACCATTTAGCTGACTCCTTCAGCTAGACGGTTCCCTTCTATTGCCAATAAATCCTTACATTTGCTCCCGTTGGGAGTCACCAAATCTCATTTGTCAGTCCACGCTGACACCACCAGTCAAACTGTCACCCCTAAGCTTTACCACCCTAGTAAAGCCCAAACTGTCGGTTAATCAATGACAACACCATGTACTACATCGCCCTTGATGTAGCGTAAGATCAACCACATGATCTCAATTCGCAGGCAAGCCCATTCCTGCGACATAAATAAATCTCAATGTCCATAATCGCCGACTCCCTCAGCGAACCAAGACGCTGGAAAATATAACGGCGTAGTAGCATCACGCAAGGCTACTCGTGGTTACTCTGACCACCAACTCACTCATCCTGAGTGTACGTATACCGTCAATTTACTCCATCAAGTGGTGTAACTGGAACACATTGAATACCAGCCCAGCAGTGAACACACATCTCAATACCGGGGTTCCACTAGCCAACCGTGGCCAAGAGCACCTGCTCATACAAACACTGAACCCGACAAAATCACTCTGCACAGCGCACAGTATCCAATGTCCAGCCCGCAATCACAACCAAACAAATGATATCGGAACCAAGCCGATTACCAACACGTTAGTTACACACCACTGGTACATCCCATGTACCGCCATTAGGCACCACTCAGCCTAACCCGTAACAATCCTCGTATAACGTACCCTGTACGTACCTCAATCCATCAATCTGACTATAGCCACCCAGGTTATAGCCAAACACGTTCTAGTAATGGAGTACATTTGCCCAAACCAACATGGGACAAAACGAACTCCACCCGTCATTTAGTCCCAACTCCGAATCCGAATTCGCAATTTCGTAAGAAATCCCGAATCCGAACCCAAACATCACATTTTTATTCCAGTTCCAGATCCGAATCCGAAATCATTATTCCGTAAGCTAGCATTGGAATAACCATTCCGTACCCAAATCCAGTAATCCATTTTCGAGCTTTGCAATCGAATCCTGAATCGTCACCCAGAAATTCGATTCCAAAACCCAAAATCTCGTTTACGTCCACCAAGACGTAACAAAACCGAACCTATCGGTTGCCTCTCCAAAACACTCGATTGACTTCATAGGGAAGCCAATCCCAATATCCGCACGTCAAAGGTTGACAAAATCCGACCACATCGGAAACCTACTCAACCGAGTAACAACCATATGGACTCACTCCGAAAAGAAGTTCAGTCCCGTCATTTACGACTCACATACCAAGGTAAGAGTGATAACTCTCCACCCATCTGGATCATCAAGATCACAAACCATATCCATCGCTACGTCACCCGACAAGTAACATCACGATCCTAGATCGTCACATCGACCAAAGTCGACAACATCACAAATCAGATCCACCTGGGATCCACACATGCTCACATAGCTAACAAACCATCTGAAAGCTGATCGTAGGGTCTTACACCCTCAATTGAATCCTTTGCCAAATTCCCCTTGGTGGAAAGATGACCACGCATTTCACCACCAAATCCAAAATCATACACAACTGCTTGTGTCCAATGACCCAAGGCCAAACCTGGGTCAACCTACCAATACACGCTCAACGTACTGGTAGCAACAATCATCATCTGCCACGGCAGAAAATATGAAGTCAACCCTAATGACTTCGGAATACCAATCACTGATGCGGAAACGAGCACTCCTCTCGTTCCCCCAATCACAACTCTCCCCAGATCGGGAGTTCCAACCATGTTGGAAACAGACATGCTCCCAATGAGATGTCAAGTCCAACCGCTGGACTGCCCACGTCCATACCTCACTTGGACCACCACGTGTCCAAAATCAATTCATTACTCGGACCTCACGTCCGTCAATAATCATGTATGCACACATCCCGATTCCGAACGGAAATTTCCTCAACTCTGCCTGGATGTGCATACCATACAGCTTTCGTCTCACATCTCGACCTTAACAGGTTCAATCCTCAGGTTCCAAGTGATTCACAATCACCAAATCCCACATCAATACCACGAATGGTTTCCCCGACTTTTCCAATTCCAATAATTTCCTTGTATTCTCAGGGGATATAAGCAGTACACAAACTTACCAATCTCGGAGTTGACCACAACTCCCCAAATCCACCAACTCGCATGACATAGGGAACATCGTCCCTAGATTCCCCAAGTTTCAATCATACCATTTTATCCGTTCATCACTTGTCGTCATATATCTGTTAGGACTTATCCCAACACGACACAACCTCCACTGGATCCCATCCAGTCCAAGACTCAACCACCACTGAGTCGCAGATACCAATCATCTGTTCATCATGACAGAGTCACACCCCAAATGGTGGCTCCTCGTCATCACAATCACCGACACCGGTACCAGCACCAGTGCTAGTACCAGCACCACGCACCATCATCAATACCAGTATCAGCACACAGGCATCCATACTAGTATTGGCATATAGGTATCACCATACCAACATCCAAACATAGCACACGAACACCCATGCTAGCACACGAACATCCATGCTAGCACACTGTGTGCAAAGTTGTTACCCTGGATCTCCATTCATTACGAACGACGATCCCGTAACACCACTCGTACCCCACGACTATGGGTACCTCCAATTTGACCACTGGCACATCCGGATAATGAACGTTCCCTGAACGTCCCCAAGTATCAAAGCCACACAAAATACCCTCGATAGCCAGTCATCTCGACACAACTGTCGACCAACAGTCATCGTTGTCAAGATCCGTATCCACACATCATACTAATATTCGATCCAAAACAGGATTCCATATTTTATCTCATAACCGCATCCGTGGATCGAATCCCATAATCCAGACTAGACTCACTAGCGTCATCCACATGGTCATCCATGACCTCAGCCGCTCGTCGCAGCACAAGTTCTCACTTAAGGTTCACCTTTCGGTCCATCAATTATAAATTAGGGTTCCAAGGTCACACCCTAGGGTTCCACCGAACCCAACTGCCTTTTGCAGTAAAATCCACAACCTGACCGACCCCGCGGTCCTGACATCATATAGACGTCCAATCCAATCCCATCGTCAACTCAACGTGGGTTCCATCGTAGGTTCCACCACGAAGGTCATCGGCTAACTCCGATGCACCAACCCCCGTACACTAGCCAACACTACCAGGGTCCAACATAGACCAATACTCAACTGAGTTTCGCATTCCCAAACCATTATTCAATTGGGGTTCCCCGAACCCAGTTGTGCCCAGTGGCACAACAACCCTTCATCACATGACCGAACCGACGGTCCCACATTACCAGTTAATCGTATACAACCCCACCTGGGTTGAATCGCAACCATGCACGGCGTATCGGGCCAAACACACCCAATTCACCATACAAACCCAAAACTATCTATCAGGTTGACAACGGAACAGCAGCCCAAAGAGACATCACACCCTCGTCCTTTGCGCACAAAAGAGCAAAACCTGCTCTGATACCACTTGACACGACCCATCCCAATCCCCCCGGGATTACCATGGAATGTGACGTGCTCCCGTCGGACAAGAGGCGTCCGACAAGGGATAACCGATTGCCTTTGCCCAACCGGGCTTCCAGAGTGCGTAAGGATCGATGGAGGAGGTGTGCGATGCTCAAGTCTCTGCTGCAGTCGTATCCGGAATCAACCTGAAGGGCATTAAAAACAAAGCTGTGAGTGGACGAAAATAAACGAGTCTGTTAAAACATTTATAAGACATTTATGCCCCTCAGTAAAATCATATGCATGCACCAAAAACCAATAATCCCATATTTATTTAGAAATAACCAATAGGGCCTTAGCCCGGAAACCAAAGCATATTTTCAATTTCCAAAAGTAAATCCAAGAGTTATTTCATAAATCCAGTAATATAAACCATAAGGCATATAATAATAACCATAACCATAATTTTAGTTGCTGCACTATACACTCCAATCCGACATCCCTGATGTCTGACGTCCCTGACGTCAATAAGGTCACAATCACAAGGCTACGCGTGCCACTCGGGTCTCAATTTCCGAGTTCAATCCCCGAACCCCGTTCGGGTACAGCATCCCCGATGCTTAGCGTCATAGACGCTGGACGTACTAGACGTCCGTGACCTCTCCGGGGTACCTCGCCGGAGGAGACAATATAATATGGAAGGATCTATACAGTGCAGTACCAAATACATTTTATAGATATCCACATGCAAAACATATAGGTATACATAGATAAAATCCGAACCATTCGTTACGTTTCATCAAACGGGTCTCATGCCCAAATACCGTGAAACGTGCCATAACCGAAATATCATCAAAACCATTTATAGATTCCAGCATGTGAACATATATAAAATGTAAACCAGAAACATTTATTCAATTCCATTTTAGGGTCCCCGACCCGCAATCACATGTAGAAATCAACTGGGCCCCTGGCCCGATTCCACAAGTTAACTGGGCCCCTGGCCCGATTTCATAATTCAACTGGGCCCCTGGCCCGATTTTACTTTATTCAAGTTCGTAACCGTTTCATGAAATCATATTCAACCACATTTATGGAAATCGGTGAAAATCCAGAAAATCTCGGTTTACGTGCAAATACGTAATTCACCTCGAAATGTGTGAAATCATTTTAAATTCACCGATATCCAAAGTAAATCATTTAATCATAATTATAACAATCATAAAACAGTTATGCATGCATCGAATTTATGAAACCAATGTCCACTCACAGACCGTTTAACCGAGCGCCTCGATACGCGTGCCATAGGCCCTCCCGGGCCACCTCACTATCACCGGGACTCCCAAACCTGTTCAAATCAATTTAGAGGATCACTAACCTCATCATTAACATCCTATTCAAGTCCCGTAATTTTCCCGAATTTTTAAGTATTTTTAAACCGGATTTAAAACCTTCGGACATCCCGAACAATATCGAGACGGTGTCCGATCGACACGAAACCAATCCCAAAATGTTCGTTACAATGTATAGGATAAAAGTCATGTTGATCATACCTCGGGATTCGCACTCACGCGCCCCCACGCGCCACCGCAAGCGGCTGCGCGTGGAAGCCACGCGCCTGCTACAGTAACCCGCACAGTCATCCCTCTCACCCGTTTGTCTGTAAAACGGGTTGAAAAACCCGCGAACAGACCCGGTCCAATTTCACCCAATTCGACATCAAATCCATCCGTTCTTTCCACTGATCCCTTGTAATCAATCACCAACTAAGTTCTGTAGATTGAATTACACAATTTAGGGTAAAAATCTCCACGACTCACGATGGATCCTCGACGGGTTTTCAAATCGGGTTCACCGATTCCATCCCTGATTTCCAAATTAATTCATATAGTAAGCATCGTGAGAGTGTAAGGGATGTTTCTGCACAACAATTTGATGAATTCACACCTTAAACTTACTGAACCCAAGCTCGAAATCGAGCTGCCATGGAAGCTTCTGTTCTTCCACAATACGGCACCATTTCTCGTCGTTTTTGCTGCAAAGCTTCACGTTTTGATCCCAGAAGACTCCAGCTAATCCCCATTTTGATCGACACGGCCCAATTACTCCAATTCGAAATTCCCCCCAATTCCCCGAAACTTTGATTCTCGAATTACACCACCCCACACCGTCCCCCGTGCTCTCCCTCAGCCAGAACCTTCCCCAACTCACCAATTAAACATTTGTGCAATCAATTGTGGAAGAGAGATTGGCAATGGCCAGAACCCAATCTCTCAATTTTGTTGTTCACGGTGAGGGAGGAATGATCAGAAATGGAAGAGGGAAAATGAGATGGACGGCTGTGATGCAATCTGGGGGTGGAATGGATGGTTCAGATCAAAAGCAAGGATTAAATTCTAGATTATTATGTAGTGGGAGCTTTTAGTATAGTTTATGATTAGTGGATCAAGATCCAATCTAGCCAATGGGTGAGTGACACTTGTCACTCATCCAAGTGTCCTCCAACCACCAATTCTGAATATAATATTCGACACGAAAACCGAGACACGAACTTCCCGAATTCACGTTTTAGACCATAACTTCTCCGTACGAAGTCCGATTTCGGCGTGCCGCCTGTCGTTGGATTCGCATCGACGAAACCTCCGTAACGGTCCTTGGCCCTCGGCCATCGGACATCCCGGTCAAAAAGTCAACATTTCCCCTTCTTTCGTCCAAATTACGAAAATGCCCCTGGACTTCCGTACATCATAACTTTCACCACGAACGTCGGAAACGAACGTGCCACCTGTCTATGAACTCGTGACGTCCCGAACTACGTCACGGTCATCGGTCAAAGTCCATTTGACCATCCGAAATAAAAGTCAACGTTTTGCCCACACCCAGGGGCAAAACGGTCATTTTGCACAATTTGTCCGAAATCGCCCAACTAATCCCAGATTAGTAAATCACAATTAAATATTATTAAATCTCGATATTCGGGACGGGTCGTTACATGTGGATTTGCCAGCGGACTTGATTATTCTGGATATCCACGACTTCGATGTAATTTTGGGGATGGATTGGCTATCGGAGCATGGGTCGCTCATCGATTGCTATAGTAGGCAAGTGATTCTGCGGAGCCTGGGTTTGCCGGAGGTTATCTTTCAGGGGGAGCGTGACGGTTCGCCTCCTGAAGTGATTTCTTCACTTACTGCTACCAAACTTCTACGGAAGGGATGTCAGGGTTATCTGGCGCATGTCGTGTCGGAGCAGGTTGATACTCCGGGTATCGACGAGATACTGGTGGTACGTGAGTTTTCGGATGTGTTCCCGGAAGACTTACCTGGATTACCACCATCGCGGGAGATCGAGTTTACAATTGAACTACTCCCCGGTACCCGACCTATATCCCAGGCACCATACCAGATGGCGCTGGCCGAGTTACGAGAACTCAAAACACAATTACAGGATTTGGTGGATTTGGGATACGTCCGACCGAGTACTTCACCATGGGGAGCACCGGTGTTGTTCGTAAAGAAGAATGAGGGGAGTCTTCGTTTGTGTATTGACTATCGACAACTCAACAAGGTGACACTGAGGAACCAGTATCCTCTACCCAGGATCCATGACCTTTTTGACCAGTTACGGGGAGCACAGTGCTTCTCGAAGATTGATTTGCGGTCTGGGTATCACCAACTGAGGATTTCGGAGGAGGATATTCCGAAAGCAGCTTTTCGAACTCGTTACGGACACTACGAGTTCCTAGTGATGCCTTTCGGCTTGACAAATGCTCCGGCAGCATTCATGGATCTGATGAACCGGGTCTTCCGACCCTACTTGGATAAATTCGTGATTGTGTTCATCGATGATATCTTGGTATACTCAAGGAGTGCCCGAGCACATGAGGAACATCTACGGTTGGTGTTGGAGAAGCTGAGATAAGAACAGTTGTACGCCAAGCTGAGCAAGTGTCAGTTCTGGCTGAGCAGTATTGGTTTTCTGGGACACGTGATATTGACGGATGGGATTAGCGTGGATCCCTAGAAAACATAGGCGGTGACAAACTAGGATAGACCGACAACGGTAACGGAGGTGCGGAGTTTTGTCGGGTTAGCAGGTTACTACCGGAGGTTTGTGAGGGTTTCTCCAAAATTGCCACACCGTTGACACGATTGACTCGGAAGGGAGTAAAGTTTATTTGGGATGAGCAGTGTGATCGGAGCTTTCAATAATTGAAGGATCGATTGACCACTGCACCTGTCCTTGCATTGCCGGATGACAGTGGAGAGTTCGTAGTCTTTAGTAACATATCGCTTCAAGGTTTGGGTTGCGTGTTGATGCAGACTGGTAAGGTTATCGCCTACGCGTCCCGGCAGCTAAAGACTAATGAGTTGAACTACCCTACCCATGATTTGGAGTTGGCAGCGGTGGTTCATGCTTTGAAAATCTAGAGACATTACCTATTCGGCGCAACGTGCCGGATATACATCGACCACCAGAGCCTAAAGTACCTATTCACTCAGAAGGAGCTTAACAAGAGACAATGGAGATGGTTAGAGCTGCTGAAGGATTATGACTGTACAATTGAGTACCATCCGGGTAAGGCCAATGTGGTGGCAGATGCACTCAGCAGGAAGTCAGCAGGATCAGTTGCACACCTGGGGATGGTGTATCTTCCTTTGCTGGTGGAACTCTGGAAGACGAGAGTTATTTTGGGTACGGATGAGCATGAAGCTTTGTTGGCTAGCTTTCATGTACGACCAGTGCTGATTGATCGGATCATCGAAACACAACTTCAGGATCCGATACTCTGTATTTACAGGATTGAGGTTGATGCGGATGGGAGACAGGATTTTACCATCTGGGATGATGGAACACTTGTGAAATTGGGCCGTTTGTGTGTACCTGCAGTGGCAGAGTTACGGACCGAGATTCTGGAGGAGGCCCATAGTTCGGCTTATGCTATGCATCCGGGAGGTACAAAGATGTACCGTACCCTCTGGAAATATTATTGGTGGCCAGGAATGAAGAAGGACATTGCGGAGTTCGTAAGCAAATGCTTAACCAGTCAGCAGGTTAAGGCGGAACGGCAGAGACCGTATGGGGCTATGCAGCCACTTCCGATTCCCGAGTGGAAGTGGAATCACATCACTATGGACTTCGTCTTTAAGTTACCAAGGACTCAGAGTGGAGTTGACAGAGTATGGGTGATTGTGGACCGGTTAACCAAGTCAGCCCATTTTCTGCCAGTTCAGGAGACTTATAAACCTAATCGACTGGCTCAATTGTTCGTAAAGGAAATCATACGATTGCATGGTACGCCGGAATCGATTGTGTCCGATCGTGATCCGCGTTTCACTTCCAGGTTCTGGAGGAGTTTGCAAACTACTTTGGGAACAACCCTACGTTTCAGTACTACTTTCCATCCACAGACCGATGGGCAGTCTGAAAGGACCATTCAGACCCTGGAGGACATGATGAGGTCTTGTGTGCTACAGTTTCAGGATTCATGGGATACTCATTTGCCATTGATGGAATTCGCTTACAACAACTGCTATCAGGCAAGTATCGGGATGGCACCCTATGATGCACTGTATGGTCGACAGTGCAGGACACTTATCTGCTGGATGGAGATAGGGGAGCGAGCGGTCGTAGGGCCAGAATTGATGGACTTAACCCAGGAAACTGTTCGGGTTATCAAGGAAAGATTGAAGGCGGCACAGGATCGCCAGAAGAGTTGTGCCGATCGACGGATTCGAGACTTGGAATTTGAAGTGAGAGATTTTGTCTTCCTGAAGTTATCTCCGTGGAAAGGGATTATCCGTTTTGATCGACGGGGGAAACTGAGTCCGCGTTTTATCGGACCCTATGAGATCGTGGAGAGGATTGGCCGGGTTGCATACAGATTGGAACTACCTCCAGAACTTTCTAAAGTTCACGATGTTTTCCACATATCGATGCTGCGGAAGTACGTACATGATGCTTCTCATGTATTGGAGGAACAACCTATCGAACTCCGAGAGGATTTGAGCTTTGAGGAACAACCAGTGCAGATTTTGGATCGGAAGGACAAGGTACTACGTCGGAAGACGATCCCTCTCGTGAAGATTCTCTGGAAAAACCAGAATGTAGAAGAAGCCACATGGGAGCCCGAGGCTCAGATGCGAGAGCAATTCCCATATTTGTTTCTTTGAAATTTCAGGACGAAATTTCTTAAGGGGGGGAGGTTGTAACACACCGGAAATTCGAGGATTATGATAATGTAATTTAATGTATGAATTGACGTTTTTACCCTTGTGATTGGTATGACCAAATTGTTGACTTTTTGACTTGAGGGTCAAATGGACTTTGACCAATGACCGTGACGTAGTTTGGGACGCCACGAGTCCATAGACAGGTGGCACGTCCAATTCGGACGATCAGGGTAAAAGTTATGACTATCGGAAGTTCAGGGGCGTTACCGTAATTTGACGATAGGGGCGAATATGTTGACTTTTTGTTTGACAACTAATTTTCACACGACTCACGGACCGTTAGGTAGGTCTCGATGCCTTGAGTCCGTTGACAGGCGGCACGCCGAAATCGAACTTCGTATGGCTGAGTTACAGGTCTAGAAAGTAAAGGGCATTTTGGTAATTATTGAACCAGGGGCATTTTGGTCATTTCACCCCTGGTCACTGTAGCAACCGCGGGGGAACAATCGCTGCACCACCATGTGCGGTGGTTCTGAGTACCAATTGTTTAATCAGTGTGTGAGTTGGAAAGCTGAGATTGTTTAAAGCCCTATAGACATCAGAACGTGGCTGATCATGGACACCATTTGTTAATTCAAGATTCGAACTTTTACGGGAAACATTTCTCAGTGGATAGTGAGGCTTCCACGAGCTGTTGGCTGGTAAGGATTGTTTAAACTGAATGGGATTTAAGTGTGCTTCACTCTGCTGCTGTGAGGACTGAGAATTGGAGAGGAAAACCAGAGAAAACCATTTCTGGAAAATTGGAGGGAAAATCGGGTTTTGATTTCTGGTGATTGTTGGACCAAGCCAAGGCCTGGTTTAGTCTTCTGGGAGTAATTGGAACTCAACCACATCGAAATCGAGGGGAACCAGCCACGGTTGAGCTGGGACGGTGGCTGCCGTTTTCAGAGAAATTCCAGAGCTTGGGACGACAGCGTTCAGGTACTTTCAGGCACAATTGATCATTCATTTTAGTTCGTTTTGATCCTATTATGCTTCCTGTGAAGTTAATTGGATAATGGGTTTGAAACCAGGGAGTTCTGGTGATTGACCCATTTGGTTGATCACGGGTCGAGGGTCCATTTAAGGGACCAGTGAGATTAATTTTTGACTCAGAACCTAAATTGGATAGTTAATGAACATGTTATGATCAAATACGAGTGAAATCGAGTGGAAATTGAGGGTCAATTAACCAGGTCAAGCCGCGGGTGGCAGGCCCGTATTACAGACAAACGGGTGAAGGTGGTGACACTGTAGCTACAGTGTCAAGCGCGTGACTTTCACGCGCAGCCACTTTGGGTAGCGCGTGAGGGCGCGTTGAGCCTCATCTCTGATCACGATCAACATGACTTTTATTCCCATCATCATTCTGAACATTTTTGGTGAATTAACCATGTTGATCTGAGATAGTTTTGATGGGTCAGTTTAGGGCCGGTTGTCTCGGGAAACGTGTTGGACGGGTTCCCCGAGCCGGTTTCTATTTCAGACTTTTTGGTTAAATGGTTAAGACTTGTAGTGACCTTTACGTGTGATTTGGACTGACAGGAATTGTACGATAATCCCGGTACAGGTCCGTACGTGCAGATTCACCGCGGGATCGTACTGTGAGTGGGCCCGATTTCATTAAAAACTTGCATGCTTAAATGTTTTCTGATTTACTTATATTCACATGCTGAAATCATGAAACGGTTTTGATGATATTGAAATCATGGTTATGGCACGTTTCACGGTATTTGGGTTTGAGACCCGTTTGATGAAACTTAAAGATTGGTTTGGATTTTATCTACGTATATATGTTTTTCATTTGGATATCAATAAAATGTATTTGGTACTGCTCTGTATAGATCCATTCTCGTGATACTGTCTCCTCCGGATGTGGTACCCCGGAGTGGTCATGGCGCATTGCCTGCGAGGGGTCATTCTACGGAGGAACCGGACCGTAAAATGACTCAGGAGCAGGATTGCTTATTTGACGTCAGGGGCGTCGAGCGTCTAGGACGCTAGGCATTTGAGATGCCATACCCGGACAGGGTTCGGGGATTGGATTCGGGATTGAGACCCCGAGTGGCACGCGTAGCCTTGAGACTGTGACCTTATTGGACGTCAGGGACGTCAGACATCGGGGATGTCAGGATTGAAGTGTATAGTGCAGTGGCTAAAATTATGTTTATGGTTTTATTACATGCCTTATGGTTCATATTATACGATTTATGGTTTAAAATTCTGATGCATGCATGTTTGGAAAACGGAGGGGTAAATTATATGTTTTACTTATTGAACGGTTTTATAAACTTGAGTTTCGGCCCACTCACCCTTAATGTTTTGGTAACCCCTCCAGGATGTACTACTGAGGTAGAGGAGGATCCTAAGGCTGAGGCATAGATCTACTTCTGTGTACCTGAACCCCTGTTGGGTGGTTTACCCGCAGGTTTATTTTAGAGTCGTGCTCGCAACTTGTAATTTTGGATTTCATCCCTTGTCTGACATCTGTTTATTTCGGATTTGATGTAAAACTTTAATTTGGTTATTTATGCATTTGAACGTTTGAGGTTAGAATTGGTATGTTAATTTGGGTGTCAGACGGGAGCAGGGCACGTCCCCTCGTGGTCCCCGTGGGATCGGGGCGGGTCCTGTCAAGTAGGGTATGAGCTTCCTGGATGACATTATCAAGGCAAAGGCAAGTTTTTCAAGGTCTGTGTACCTTGTCTTGGTGTCTTGGAGTGTCTTTCTTGAATAGTACATTGGGTATTCAGCTCCATCCTTCCTCTTGATGAGCACCGAGCTAATCGGGGATGAAGAGATATAGAGGTAGATAAATAAGGGTGCTCCTATGTCTAGTTTAGCAAGTAGTGATGCTCTGCTCATGTATTCTTTCAACTCGATAAAATCACTAGTGAAGTCTTCATTCCAACTAATGTGTTTGGATTTTCTTTTGAGGGTTTTGAAGAATGGCACACATTTTTTGGTGGCTTTAGATATCAAGCGAGTGAGAGTTACGACTTGGCCAATATGGCTTTAAACTTATATCTGGGTGCGCCGGGGCTCCACGTCGATGAGTGCCTTGCTCTTTTCTAGTTTGGCCTCGATTCCCTGCTGGCTTATCATGAACCCTAAGAACTTGCCTAAGCCTACTCCAAAAACACACTTGGATGGGTTCAGCCTCATCCTGTATTTTTTAAGAACTTCGAACATCCGCGAGATATTAGGGATGTGCTGGTCAGCCGTTTTTATCTTGATGAGCATGTCATCGGTGTAGACCTCCATTGTAACACCTTGGAAATTTGAGGAAAGTAAAGTTAGAAAATTAAAAGGAAAATAACGGTTTTGCCCATTTAAAAGTCAAAATGTTGACTTTTTAACTGGGACATCTTCTAGAAAATTCGTGAGGACCGTTACAAAGATTTGGATTCTAGAGTCCATAGATGGATAATATGCCAAAAAATAGAGGTCGAATAGATTAGATACAGGTTGAAATGGATTAAGGGAATTATGGTAATTTTAGCACTAAGGGTATTTTGGTAATTTGGAATAGAGGATCTAGAGTGTTTTAGAATAGTCTTCATTTTTCCCTCTCGTATCCTTTAGCCTTCCATCGACCTTCCTTTGTTTATATATATGGATATGTGAGGGGGAACTTAGGGGGGAAGGGTGGCCGAAAAAGAAGAAAAGAAAGGTGAATGAAAAACGTGAGGGAGAATTAGTTAGGGAGAAAAATAGAAGAAGGAAACGAGGGAGATAAAGAAGAAGCAATAGACGAATGGAAGGGTGATGGTCTGGGAAGAACCCAGATCCTAAACCCGTGAAGCCAAGTTTTTGGTCGTGGGTTGTGAAATCATTTTGAAGCCTCTAAGCGTCCAAACAAGGTTACTAGAGTGTTGGCAGAGTCCCTAAGATCAATTTGGAACATAAACGAATATGGTTTGGGTGGTGAACTTCCAGGAAAGGTGCTAGAACCATGGCCGAAGTTCAAGGAATCAAACAGTGTTGTTGAGTTAAATTTTTCCTTGTTTTGAACTTCTAGATCCTTTTCTGGGTTTGAATAGAAGAACATGTACTATAAGAACATGAAAAAGGGACATGAAAAATGGAAGGTAGAATCAAGTCATGACCTGTAACAACCCGTCCCGAGAGCCGGGATAAGTAGAGTGGTTAAGGTGTGATTAGTGAGGTTAATCGGCGGTTAGGTGGTCCCAATAGGTCCGTAAGTGTAGAAGGATGATTTTGCCCCTAGTTCGGGCAAAAACGTTGACTTTTCGTTTGGGATGTCCGATGGACTTTGACCAGTGACTAGGACGTACTCCGAGGAGGAAGTTGTGATGTTCGGAAGGTTGAGAGCCTAACCGTAATTTTGGTAACATAGGGGGGAATAGTTGACTTTTTGTAGACTCGGGTTTTGGTACGTTGACCTAGGATGGTTAGAGAGTTCTTGTCGTCCTGAGTTCGATGACAGGCGGCACGTATTCATCGGACTTACGAGGTGTGAGATATGGGTCTAGGAAGTTAGTGGCAAAACCGTAAATATAAGTTAGAAAGAAGGGTAATTTGGTCTTTCTGCACATTGGGATTTGTGCACAGAGAAAGGAAATGAACGGCTGAGATTGGGCCATGTGGGAGTGTGTGGAGTGGATTGTGACATGTGGCATGTGTGTAGAGGATTCTGGTGGAATCCTGTGCATACACGGCCCAAATAATTGGGGTGCAGTCGTGCCCGTGATCTTGTGTGTACACAGAGAGAAACGGAAAACAGAGGGAGATTTTGAGGGCAAATTGAAGACTGATTGTGGTGGTTGCTGAGTTCTGGTGAGTGAGTGAGGGACTGGAGATCGAAGGGAAGTTGGTGAGGTGGTTGAGAGGTGCAGCGGGTGTGTGTGTGTGAGGTGTGAGCCACGGGAACCAGGGAGGAACTCTGGGAGGAAAACAGAGAAGTTGGGTGGTGGTGCAGCCGTGATCGATCACTCGAGGTCAAGGGAAGTGCTCAGAGGACGGAGGAAGATAGGAGGAGCTACTACCTCACGACTGAGCTCACGGCGGCGACAGGAGGCAGGTAATTTCCTCGTCCCCATTTCGATACTCTGTTTTCCCGTTGAAGTTCAACGTGAAAGTCGTGAGGTTGGGCTTAGAGTCGAGAGGAATGGAGGTCAGGGTGAGGTTCAGGAGGGTCCTAGGCGTCGACTAGGTTGGTCGCCGTGACGGGGATGTACACGGCGGAGCTCAGACGACGGCAGGCACTCTGGTGCTCTATTTTGCCGCGATGTTCAAACCCAAAGTCGTCGAGTATGGGGCTGAGTCAAAGGTCTAGGAGGGTTGGTTTAGGTTCAGTGAGGTCCAAGGAAGAGTTTGGTGAAGCCACCGTGAAGGGAGGTGAGCTGGGTGGCTGGATCGTGAAACAGGGGGAGTTGACCGTCTGGTTTCGAGCTTCAGTCGACGGGTTAGGGACAGTGTCGAGGTGAACGAAGTTGGGGAATCAATAGGGTTGGCCTGGACGATGCTGTTGGTGAAGAAAGGAGCCGTTTTGGTGGACGGAAGAAGGAGAACCGTGCACGCCGGTCTGAGTTGCAGACCACTGTGCCGAACCGGGTTCGTCTGAGGAAGACGGTGCACTGTAGCAGGCGCGTGAGGGCCATGCGCAGCCACTTTGGGCGGCGCGTGGGGGCGCGTGCGGTGGCGATGGGGAAAACGATCAACATGGTTTTTGGTCTAGGAGTTATGGTGAGTTCAATGGAAGTGGTTTCGGGTTGTGCGGACGTCGTTTGAGTTTAGTTCCGCGAGGATGAAGGTTTAGGGTCCCGGGTTATTACGTTTAGGATTTGGGGAATTTTGAGGGAATTTAGATGAACTTTCGTGAACGTGTTAGTGACGTAATTTGGTGATTGTTGACAGGATCGGGATTTCCCGAGGAAGCCGAGGAACGTGCTGGACGTGCAGGACGTGAGTAAGGCTCAGTACTGTGAGTGGACCCCTTCTTTAAACTCGAGCATGCATAACTGTTTTCTATAATTGTTTTATGATTTTGATTATGATTCTATGTTTATTGAATATGTTTGGTTGGTTTTACATTATTGCACGTTTTACGAGAATGTCGATTTCTGAGTAAAATGTCAGGGTTTTGGGATTTTTAACGGATAACTAGTTTGATTGCTTACAAAGGGATTTTGAAACATGATTTGGTGATTGAATGATTTTCGGAAAGCGGAATTTGGATTTAAAGTTGGAAAGTGGATTCCAGATTTGGGTTCGGAATGACGGTTCTGGATGTCGGAAGGGTATCGAACCAGTGATTTCGGATTCGGGTTTGGATGTGGGTTGGTAAATGGTTTTCAAATGGTTTTGGGATTGGATTTGCTGGATCTGGATATTGGGTTTAAAGACCCGGATATATGTGACGGGGGACCGGCCGGATTGGGTTTAAAGACCCGGATTGAGTTTAAAGACTCGGGAGTTTAAAGACTCGGATATATTGATTTCCCCCATAGGCCTTGAGTTTAAAGACTCGGGAGTTTAAAGACTCGGATATGATTAAGGCCTGGATTGAGTTTAAAGACTCGGGAGTTTAAAGACTCGGATAGGTCCAGCAGGTTTGATCAGAAAATGATGACTTCATGTTCATGATTTATGATACGGTTTGAGAATTCACATGCTCTGGTTTTTCTAACTGTTTATAGTGTTTCTGTTTCTTATGATGTTTTGTGAGAATTGAGTTAGAACTGTGTTATTAACTGTTGGTTATGCATGTGGTTTTCAAAACGGAGGGTTAAAGTCGGTTTTCTGATAGATGGTTTTAGAACATTTCTTTCATTGTGGTCCACTCACATTTTCTGTTTTAAATTGCCCTCCAGGTTGTGGAGCGAGTGCGGGGTCTTACCGTCGAGGCAGAGTCCGAGGCATAGACGTGAGGGATCCCGGAATAGTTTAAAGTCTTCCGTGTGCGTGTACTTTCTTGGTTTTATTTTCCTTGTATTTTCGTACTATGCTCTGTAAACGATAACTTTGGGATATTTTGTTAAATTACTCCTGCGTCTGACTGGGTTTGAGTGAGTTTTACTTGGGTGTTGTGTCGGGGAGTCGGACGGGAGCGGGATTTACCTCAGGTTTCGGGGTGAAACCGAGGTGGGTCCTGACATGACCGCCTGGTTGGGCGACCTGAGTTGCAGACCCGCTGATGATCAGGCGCGAAGGGCGTTGCGATTGGGCCTGCAGTCGCGCGTGAAGCCCACATGAAGAGAGGTAGGGTGGCGCATTGCCATGAAGTGCGGTCAACACGAAAGTTCTTTGTTATGAAATTTTGAGTTCAATGGTATAATCTTTAGCTGATTGGATATCGTTAGGGTATAATCTCATATGTGCATTTATGTTATGTTTATATTATGTTTATGTTTTAAAGTCAACTTTACTTTCAATTTGAGGAAAGTAAGTAAGGTTAAATTGAATGATTAATTTCAGCAATAAAACCAAAAGATGAAATTGAAATATGTAATCAAGGATATGGTCTAAAGTATGTGATTATGAATAAGTGAAGGTTTGATTGTGAAAGTATTTGGCTTTGAATTGAAAGTGATAAAAATGAGGAGGATTTGACTATTGTTTATATGAGAAGGTTTTCCTTACGTTAACATACAAAACTACCTTATATATGGTAACATTGTAATTATATATGATGATAATGTGATGATGAATGTATGATGTATGATAAATGATGTATGACGGTCATGTGATTATGTGGGTGTGTGATTATATCAATATGATGATATGATGGTGCTATGATATCATATGTGATGTTATGTTGTGATGAGATGATATGTTGATATGCCATGATGATATGTAAGATGATGTGATGACATAGCACAACAGTGATATGATATGAGGTATTGAGAGAGTGATATTTATGGTGATGTTATGATGAATCAACTTTTCTAAAACTGTTATGTATAATTCAATCGTTAGTGAACTAATATTCTGGAGGAGTCAAGTGACAGTTCTCACCATTTGACGGGTTAGTGAGTTGGACGTGGGCGGTAACCCCACAAGAATGTGCTTAATTTGGCTCATCTAATAAGGTATGAATTAAGAATAAAAAATAGAAATCACTTGTCTGATAAGAGTTGTCAGACGGAAACAGGATTGACTTGATTTTTCAAGGAAATCCAAGGGCAGGTCATGTCAATCATTTTTTTGCCTATCTAGTCTGCGAGCATGAAATTCACAAGACGTTCATAGGTAGCTTCTACATTTTTTAGTTAGAATGGCATCACGTTGTAGCAGTAGAGCCCCTAGTCGGGCCTTAAAATTGTGTAGAACTGGTTAGCTGGATGTATGAAGATCTAGTTCCAGAGTAAGCATCCATGAAACTTAAGAGCTTGTGCCCCACGGTGGCATCGACCAGTTGGTCTATCTTTGGCAGAGGGAAGTTTTCCTTGGGGCATGCCTTGTTCAGGTCTGTGAAGTTGATGCACATCTACCAAGCTCATGAAGGCTTTTTTATCAAAACTACGTTGGACACTCAAACAGTGTAGACTTCCTTTTGGAAGACGTGTATAGTGCTATGCACTTAAATGCATCGTTTCTGCACGACTGGTTTGTAGGAAGAATCAATGTTGAGACGACGTCAAATGACATCGATGGATATGCTAGGCATGTCGATATATGACCAGGCGAAAATCTCAATGTTGTCTTGTAAAATTTTGATCAGTTCATACTACATGGTAGGTGAAATAGTGGTTCCAATTTTTACCTTCCTGTTAGCGAAGTTGTGGGAGAGCACAACCTCTTCGACCTCTTCAATAGGTTGTGGGTGTGGTGTTCCCCAGTGGTTCCGAGGGTCCTTGATCTGTCCATCTTTTATGTGTTTAGCAACCTGAGGGTCGATAGAGTCAGCCACGAAGGGTGACTCAGTGACGTGTCTTTTTTGGTGGGGTGATGGGCGTCACCAAGTTGCATGTTCTTGTTGCTATTTGATCTCCGCTAACATGGTCGATACCCATGGAGGGGGGAATTTGATTAAGAGCAGATGAGTGGATACTTCCTTGAGTTGGTTGATCACTCATCTTCCTAGGATGACGTTGTAGACAGTTGGGCAATCCACCACTAAGAAAGGTGTGAGTACTGTTACTCGTTTCAGGATTAACCCGACAGGGAGCGGAAGAGTGGCAGTAGTGGCAAGATCGAATCACGGGTGAAGCGGAAGAGTGGCATAAGGGATCGATCAAGGGCAAACTCCAGGATTCCCAGTTGCTTGTATGTTGTCATGAAGATAACATAAATGGAGCTATCGGTATCGACCATGACTGTTCCGATGTCAAAGTTTGGTATTTCAGCTCGGATAACGATCAGGTCATCGTGTGGGTAGACGACTCATCTCTCTTCCTCCTAGAAAAATGTGATGGGTTATAACTGGCCTTGCTTGTCTTCTTGGCTTGTCCATCTTCAATGCTGAAGACATGCTGGTTCCACTAGGAAGCACGAAGGAAGTTCTTTTTTGATTGGTTTAAGGTCAGGGGGGACGAGATAGAGGGTCTCATAGAGATTATGTTAATCTGTGGATTGCAGAGTGGGGGTGGCGAGTGTTGGAGGAACTTATTTATCTTCCCGTCTAGGACCAAAGCCTCGACCAAGTTCCTAAATGCCACGTATTGGTCGATGCTATGACCATTGTATTTGTGGTATTGGTAGTGCATCCATGTGTTCTTGCGAGCTTGCTAGTTGCTGGTGCCCAAGTGGACTTTGGGACCATATGATCAACATTCATCAGCAGATTCATGTAAGAAGTGTTGTGTATGTTGTCAGTTTCATAATTCGACCGAGGAACACGTTTTTCCCCATTGTTTTGTCAGTCATCCTAACAATTTGGTCCCTGATGAGTGTTCTGATGGTGCGGGTTCTTGCCCTTCTTCCCTGGGATGTACAGATTGTTTTCGTTGGAATAGTTCTTCCCCTTCCCCCCCATAGCTATGTTGTCCATTATTTCTCAGACCCTAATCTGAAGTCTGTTATTAGCCTTAACAGCTCGATTGGTAAGTCTTAACCGAGTCAGGTGAGGCGGCTGGTATGTGCTAGCCTAAGGAATGTCTGCCTTATGGTTCAGCATCTCAACCTTGACATATATTGTCGCCTATTTAATTATCTCATTATAGGTAGACCAACCTTGAGTATGAGTTGTGTATCTGAAAGGAGAGTTCCTGAGGCCACCTTTGAAGGCTGTGAAGGCTGTTTTGTCATCTGTCTTGGTGCATTGAGAGTACTCGTGGCTGAACTAAGTTGCGTACTTCTGCAGTGGTTTGTTTGCTCCTTGTTTTAGTTGGAAGAGGTCTTCCACTGAGAAGAGACGGTCAATCTAGATCATGAATTGGTTCATAAAAGTTGTTTGGAGCTGCTCGAACGAGCCTATGGTCCCAGCCTTGAGTCTGTAGAACCAATTGATGGCCTCGGTTAGTGTAGAGCTGAAAATTAGACATCGTGCCTCATCTGAAAGGTTCTTGAAACCTAGGTCGTTTAGTAGTTATTCATATGGGTGATTGGGTCTCCCTTCCCGATGTAGAGGGGAATTTTCAAAGGCTTGATCTCATGGTCGGCTCTGAACTGCTTGATCCTCTCTGTAAAGGGTACGTAGCTTATTTTTTCCCAGGCAGTCATAGTTGAGTGCTTTGTCTTAGCATCTAGGGTCCTCATTCGTTCCAGTAAATTTTGGACGAGTGAGTCAACTTGAGATGGATGTTGAGCTCCTTAGTCACTGCGCCAATGTTGCTCAGTGTCCTTTCTGAGGAACGAGTCATGGGGTACCTCTTGATGGTTTCCGACACGCCTAGACCGCTCGGTGTCCTTTTTAAGGGACAACTCATAAGGTAGCTCTCGATTTTACTGATAATCCGAGGTCACTCGTTGTCATTTTCGTAGGCCAACTGGGATACCTCCCGACGGTTGTCGTGTGAGCGGGCCGATCTTGATTTTTCTCAGCTAAAACGCTTGGGCCGCTCGGTGTTCCTTCTGAGTGACGACTCATAAGATGCTTCCTGATTATTTCATAGTGGGTGAGCTTAGTCCTCAAGTCCTGACCACTCGGTGTATCTTTGAGAGGACGGTCGTAGTGGTGTTTCCTGGTTCTTGTTCCGCCTGGGGTGCTATTGGTTGGCCTTGCTTCTCTAACGCCGAGCGGTCTGCGTAGTGTTCTCCTAGGAGGAATCGACTCCTTCTGACTCTATGATAGGAATTAGAGCGGAATCAGGTAAGGGGTGTCTTACTTGGTCGGCAACCATAAGATTATGCCAACGGGTCTATGTTTCTAGTGGCCGCTCTGCCATTTTTCTAGTTAGCCGAGAGGTATGGCCCTTATCCTAGGGATAGATTAGTTGTATTTGGCCGAGTAGCGACTAGTTCCTTTGAGATCCCTCGTTCACGGCCTCGCGGGCATCTTGATAGATCCTGGTCTCGGTTTTCCCCTTGCTAGGGATAATCAGTAGTCGGGAGGTTTTGTTGGCTTGCTCGGTGAGAGTTTTTAATTTTCCTTTCCAACGACTCGGCTCATCCTCTCGGTGCGCTCAACGCACTCAGACACCACCCTGTTAGCCTCCACGGTCATGGCCCTAGCTCGATGAGTCGTAAGCTTGGCTTGGACAGCCCTCAGTTGTTCAACTACCCCGATACGCTCGTCGAGTGCCTGAAATCTGGACTCGGCTAGTGTACCCTTAGATTTCACCTCAGTCTTGTCACTTTGTAGTTTTTCAATCACTTGTAAGAAATTAGGTGAGTTGTCTCTCGATGCCCTAGGTCCTTGCCCAGACGTTATTTCGCCGAGATCCTAGTCGCCTAGCTTGTAAGACCCGTGTCCTGTAGTGAACGGTGAACGATCCCACATTCCTGCGAGGGGGGAATGGTCTGGGAAGGGAATGGTGGTGTGCCTTAAAGGTGTAGGCACACACCTATCTAGCATGAGGCCTTTTGGGAGCTCAGTGGTTTTGGGGGGGATTGGAACCCCAAAGTTAAGCGAGTTGAGGCTGGTGCAAATCCAGATGGGTGACCCCCTGGGAAGTTGCACCATGAGCTCCCGAAAACAAAACCGTGAGGGCGAGGCCCAAAGCGGACAATATCGTGCTAGATGAATCGGGACCTGACAGAAGAGGGTCGGGTCCTGACAATTTGGTATCAGAGCCAGACCCCGACCAGGTAGTGTGCCAGCGAGGACGCTGGGCCCTAAGGGGGGTGGATTGTAAGACCCGTGTCCTGTAGTGAACGGTGAACGATCTCATATTCCTGCGAGGGGGAATGGTCTGGGAAGGGAATGGTGGTGTGCCTTAAAGGTGTAGGCACACACATATCTAGCATGAGGCCTTTGGGAGCTCAGTGGCTTTGGGGGGGATTGGAACCCCAAAGTTAAGCGAGTTGAGGCTGGTGCAAATCCAGATGGGTGACCCCCTGGGAAGTTGCACCATGAGCTCCCGAAAACAAAACCGTGAGGGCGAGGCCCAAAGCGGACAATATCGTGCTAGATGAATCGGGACCTGACAGAAGAGGGTCGGGTCCTGACATAGCTTGTTAGCTGTGTTGGATGAGGGTGTGCTCAGCTCAATAGAAAAGTAGGTAGACTTAGTCAGTTTCTCATGGACAACGTCAAACTGTTGAAGTACAAAATGTTCCAACTTTGGATTACTCCTTGTCCAATCACTGTTTGTCACATGTCCCTCCTCGTAACATGAAAATTAGAAAGAGCAGTAGGTCTTCCATTAGGGATGAGCACTGGTGTAGTGCTGACCTAAAACTCTCCGACAGTCAAGTTAGTAAGTTTGTTTGAGAGAGGAAATAGTAATTAGTAATTTTGACAAAGTAATAGTAAATAGTGAATAATATTTACTTTATTGGGAAATGTGCATCCTTTTTGCATGGTTGAGATAGTCTTTGTTGATAATTTCGATATATAATAAATGCACCTATGTTGTAGTGTTATCATGTGGCATGTAGATCGATAGTGAAGATGTGTCCACGTGTTATCCCATATTTGACCCATTGGTTGTTAGGTTGTGGGCTTGGGCCATGTTGTTTTCCTTGTTAGGCATACGGCTCAGTAAGTCTGATCCAATATGGTGTCAACACATCTCAAACGCCAATTACCAATCCATTTATCCAAGGCAGTTGCAATCAAAGAAATTGTGCAGAGCAATTAGATTCGAAGAAATTGTGCAGAGAAGTTGCACTCGAAGTAATTGCAAGTAGTCAATCAAATCTTGCGAAACAATCTCTCTCATTTCCTAATAAAACAGCCAACTTCGTCCTCGTATTCTTCCTTCGTCCCCCGTTTTGCAAAATTGCAGAATCCAAATCCTGTCTCAGAACTTCAATTCATTTTCCTAGAACTAAATAAAATTGGAAGAAATTTGTTATCCGATGAGTTGAATTTAGTTGACGATCATGGCCTCTGAATATTTTATTTAGACTTCACTGCTGAACATGGCAATATAAGAAGAGAGTATGAGGGCTAGAAGAGTTTGATGGTGAATATTAGAAAGGGATGGAGCGGCGCTGGATATTAGAAATGATGTACTTCAGGTCAGTAGCATGTGTGTAAATTTTATGGTTTTATTGGTTTTTTCCTGTGTTCACATATTTGACTACTGTGCCTGTAGGGACCGGAGATTGGGTTCTTTTGTTTCTATTGTTTTTAAATATTTTAAGGGATACTTGCAATATTATGCATATCCTAAATTCTCAAAAACCAATAACTGTCGTATCCATTCAACATAACTCGGCCAACTGAACGGAACCTCCCAATTTCTTCAGCTTTGGGCTTCCAAAGAAAACCAATTACCAGAACCTAGAAACAAATTATTTTTTACCTGCTTCGATCACAAACGCAACTGCCGGGTTAAAAGAAACCCATAAACAAGCGAAAAATCTACTCAAATTGCAAAAACCTAATAGCCTTGTAGGCAGCCAGAAAAACACCAGCCAAAGCACCTTCACCTTCAAGCGCAGTGCTGCGTCAAAGCCACTCTCTCCGTCCCCAATTTAAATACTCTTCCCAGAGGAAAAAAAAAAAAAACCAACAGTCGGAAATTCTTCACTGTTCGTGTTTTTCACAATAATCCCATCTAGGTCATCCAACATGGAAAGTTGGATGAAAATGAAATCAACGCCTGTGAATTGTTCCCACTGGGTGGGTAAGAAAGATTGAACACGAGCCAAGAAAGAAAGAAAGAACACATGCCAAGCACAAAAGAGACGACTCCTTTCAAGCTTTCAACCCAGTATTTAAATATAATCTCCATAGCAAGCTTTCAAGCCACTATTTAAATATAATTTCCATACCAAGTTTATAACCACAAACTGACACTACCATAAAATTTCAGATACAACAAAAACTATTAATATAAATGTTCCCAGGCAAAGAAAAAAAAAACCGTCAAATATAGAACAAAATGGAAATAAAAGGGTAAAGAAAAAAAGCATCCCAATCACTCTCCTGCTACAAACATCCTACCGAAAGAGATGGTTGAACCAAAGATTAGGCAAAGGGAGGATAGAAATTTGTCTGATTTTTCTGCCCACCACGTATACAGAACCAAAGCCTCTCACATGGATGAAAAGATATGATACATCAACATCAGAATCTACTCCGTTCTTTGTTGACCCCACCTCAACACTTATCGTTGCCAACCAAACTGAGTTCACATGACACATTTGACACGAAAATCCAACTAAATTGAAATTTAACTCACCATCAAAACATTTGCAGAATTCAGAAGCACTTCCTGTGGACAATGGATGGACCAGACTCATCGTATTCACCCTTGGAAATCCACATCTAAGGCATTGCAAAGAATTGCATATTAGTCTCAATCAAACACTATATAGAATGGCAATGCAAGACTAGGATAAGGAAATCAATAAAAAAGCTAAGGGATGAGAAGCCGATAAATCACCTGCTGGAAGGTACTGAGGGATGCAAGGATGGACCCTCCAATCCAGACACTGTACTTTCTCTCTGGTGGAGCAACAACTTTGATTTTCATGCTGCTAGGAGCAAGAGCTGTGATCTCCCTACTCATCCTATCAGCTATACCAGGGAACATAGTTGAACCACCACTGAGAACAATGTTTCCATACAGGTCTTTTCTGATATCCACGTCACACTTCATTATAGAGTTGTAGGTAGTCTCATGAATTCCAGCAGCTTCCATTCCAATAAGTGATGGTTGGAAGAGTACTTCTGGGCACCGGAATCTCTCAGCTCCTATTGTGATTACTTGGCCATCAGGAAGCTCGTAATTCTTCTCAACTGAAGAGCTGCTCTTGGCAGTCTCAAGTTCTTGCTCATAGTCCAGGGCCACATATGCAAGCTTCTCCTTCATATCACGGACAATTTCCCGTTCAGCAGTAGTAGTGAACATGTAGCCTCTTTCAGTAAGAATCTTCATTAATGCATCTGTGAGGTCACGACCAGCAAGGTCTAGACGAAGGATGGCATGAGGAAGGGCATAACCTTCGTAGATTGGCACAGTGTGACTCACACCATCACCAGAGTCCAGCACAATACCTGTACAGAGGAGCACATTCAATGCCAGAATAATTTCTTGTGAGATGTAAAGATTCAGACTAGGCAAGAAATTGATACGAACCAGTTGTACGACCACTGGCATACAGAGAGAGAACAGCCTGGATAGCAACATACATGGCAGGCACATTGAAGGTTTCAAACATGATTTGGGTCATCTTTTCCCTGTTGGCCTTAGGGTTGAGTGGAGCCTCAGTGAGAAGCACTGGGTGCTCCTCGGGAGCTACACGAAGCTCATTGTAGAAAGTGTGATGCCAGATCTTCTCCATGTCATCCCAGTTGCTTACTATACCATGCTCAATAGGATATTTCAAGGTAAGGATACCTCTTTTAGACTGGGCTTCATCACCTACATAGGCATCCTTCTGACCCATACCAACCATGACACCAGTGTGTCGTGGTCGACCAACAATACTAGGAAAGACAGCCCTGGGAGCATCATCACCGGCAAATCCAGCCTGCATACACATCCAACATTATTAATAAAACATAGAATAAACTTCAATGCATATGAAACCGAGAGTAAGAGGCAAAGAAATCACACTTACCTTCACCATTCCAGTTCCATTGTCACAAACAAGGGGTTGAATGTCCTCACCATCAGCCATTTTTTACAAACCTGAAATGAAGGAATACAGAAGCACACTTGGATGAATAACGTTTTAGGTCAGTAAACAAAAATTCCAAACAATGTTCACAAAATAGATAAAGTATTAAGTAATGTATATCCTGGAAAACGTAAGGGAAATCATCAACAATAGATCACTTAAGAAACTCTTACATGCTATTATGCTAACCATACAACACCAGACTTCAATTCAATATAAAGCCCAGTTCGATGAAAACAGCCTAAAGCTCTGTACCACATTCGGATATGTTTATCAACACATAACCAACCAAAAGAAAACAACTAAGAGATATCAGTGGTATTAGATCACAAAATTATCAGAAAACTATTTGCTTTTCTTCAACATAGCTTAATCAAATACTTCCAATTAATCTTGGTTTTTTTTTTCCATAAGCAATGAAAAAGACTTGCACGAAAATTAGATAGAAATAATCAGAGTTCAATTGCTTTCATTTGGTAAGTAGCTAATCAAATTTCCAACAATTTATACAGATCTAAAACAAAGCATGTCAGTAGTATTAGATCCCATAAATTGAGAACCAGATCAGACAACCAAACGATCTCAGCACAAAGAGAAATCTAAAAACTCAATCTACCAGAGTGATCGTCAAAGAGAAAATGGATCACAAAGCTCATTCAAGATCTAACTCCAACAATCACATACACAGCACAATAAGTACCAAATCCCTCAGATCAGACACAAATGACATTCAATCCACTCGTTACTCATAAATCACACTCAACTTTCAGTAGAATTTCAAGCAAGGAAGAAACAGAAAAAGCACGGATCAACTTTGATTACCTTGAAGACGAAGACGATCGAAGATGACGATGAAGAATACCACGCCAACCTCTGAAGACGAAGGCTTGGCTGTGTCAAGGCTGAGATTGGCTGAAATGAAAAATATAGCTGAATTAGGGTGTGCTAGAAATGAGGGAGGAGTTTATATATAGCTCCGGGTTTTGAAATGCACATGAAATTTGTCCCAAATTACGAGTTCCATTTAGATTCCTAATTTTAATTCAAAAGAAAAATTAAAAAAATTTAACTTCTATTTCCAAGTGAGAAAAAGAGGAATCATTTCGACCACGAGAAAAGATAGGGTGATCTGGCTGACAGCCTTTGCTCAAAATTCTCCTCGCCACCTCGCTCAACCCACCCATGAAATGTCCGTTTTCGGATGTTGGTCTTTTTATTTAATCTCAACCGTTGGATCTCTCGCTTCAGTCTCTTCGTTGCCATGTCAGCTTATTGTCTAGGTGGTTCGCGTCATTATTAGCGCTCAGGAATTCAATACTAGTTGAAGCGAATTTGAATCTTATATATATATATTCTTATATATAGGAATCAATTCATCTGAATTTCATTCTTATATACGATCAAAAAAGAATTTGATTTTATATTTTTTTTTTACTCTAATGAGTACATTTATATATTTTATTGTCAATTTCATTTTAATTAGGAATAAATTTGAATACTGAAAGATAGTTTAAATGAAAATATGAAAATGTAATGCTTATTAATATGCCCCATGCACTTTTTTATTAAATATCTCTGTATCAATATGCCTCGCCTTACTTCATCCCTTTGTACTTATATTCCCGTTTCACATTGACCTATATCATTAAAACCTCATTTGATATATAATATTTCAGTTGGATAGACTAATCTATCAACCGGATAGACTAATTATTTAGTCAGATATTTAGTACTCTACCGAATTAAAACACCGACTATATTATACTAGCCGGATTATATTATAGTGCGTGAGATGGAACATTAATATTATAAATTTTAATTATGTATATTATTATTATTATTATATATTTTAATTAATTATTAATATATTATTAATATTACTATTTATTAATTTATAATTAATTATTATTATTACTACACTTTTCAAGATTGCTAGTCATCCGACTATTTAATACGGACAATTTTTAAAGTATTATTTTAGCATGTATGAACTGTATAAAAGTATTCAACCGTATTAACTTATACGGTGATTAATTAATACAAGTTGTACCAAAAACTGGTTTCGTATTTTATTATATTATCTAATCATTTACACGGCATACCAAATGTAGCCTAAATTTGTTATAAAAATTGTGAACTTAGTGATATTACAAGAATATTTACATAAATTCAGTCATTATAAAACTTTCAATTTAATAAATTTTAAAAAAAATGTAAGAACTTTGACCTAAAAAAATGTAAGAATAAAAACATAAAATAAAAAACGAAATCAAGCTTAAAAGGAAAAATTGAAAATCTACAAGTTCAATTAATAACTTGTTTAAAGCCATTTCGAAGATCAGCTTCTTCTAAAAATTCATTCATATTAGCAGCTGAGAAATATTTGCCATGAGAAGGAGAAAGAAAAAAACAAATTGTTTGATGAAATATTGGAGTGACTCATAATTTTCTCGTTAAAATTTTGTCATTTTTCCAATAGGTTTTATAATTTATTAAATTTAAAAATCAATAATGATTCAATTTACAAACATACTGCTACATCATCAACAATTCAACAATTAGTAGTAAATATAAATAAACAAGCAACCCTTAATCAAAATCATATATAAAATTACATATTTATATTAGCATTGAATTCAATAAATATAAATAAAAAATTAACTGTGATGATGGCATTTGTCAGGAATTTTCAAATCTTTTGCCTTCTTCTTTCAACTTCACCAAAAAATAAAAGGAGGGTTGGGGTTGGGGTTGGGGTTGGGCAAATTCTACAGTCTATTTAAATATAAAAATGATTCTATTTGATGCTCGCCTTTTTGCCTTATTTCATTAATTTCTCCTTCTGCTACCTACTCCTTGGTAATTTTGAACTTTTTTGCCGATCACAACACCAAAAAACTCCCTATCTGATTGATTTTCTGAAATGGCTGCCTGCCATACATTTTCCACAACCTCATGGTAATTGGAACAGAAAACAACTTGAGAATTTAATCGGCGATCACAATTTTGGCTTTCTACAGAGACTCAACTAATTACACTTGCACCCAATTGTCCATTCTCATAGAAGACATCCAAATGAAGCTGCAGACTGAAATGGATCCCCCCCAACAACAAACTATAAGGACTAATTTCTATGGCTACAAACAACCATTCTATTCAACTCCAATTAAGCATAAGAAAAAAAAACAAAAACAATTTAAAAAAAAAAAAGCTATGCAAAGTCAATTAGGATTTAATCATATGACTCTACGACATAGAGTTCCTTTTTACAGATTACACCAGCTAGCTGTCTATGCATACTTAATCTTCTACAAATTATCAATAACAATATAACATGGAAAGCAACCACCTCACCTGTTTCCCCAATCACTAACAAAACAACAATGGTAGAAAAACGGGGAAGAACACTCCTCACTAGTTTTCTGCACTTGAAACCTCAACGGTTAACCAAATAGATATGACGAATAGCTGGATTATTGTACTACCATCAGAAGCTCACCAACTTAGGCATCCCATTCATCAATAAAGCTGGATGTAAGCCTTCATGAGTTTACTTTTACTTTCTTCATCAGCTTTATGAATTCCCCAAAAGCTGCAGTGAAATATTTATTTTCTTCAATATTGGTTTCTCAATGCCATACACTATTGCATAAAGACTTGGAATAGTGTGTGTGCAGGCTTAGAAAAGTGTATCTCTAGGAGTATTATGAAAGACTTGGTGCAAGTTTGATAACTGTAGAATATCAATTCATATATCCTTCTTTGAAAATAAATAATTCACATTACCATAATCCGAATCTCGAGGTCCAGGGGATGCTTCAGGGTGGTACTGAAGAGACATGATGCTTTGTGCAGGATAGGCTAGACCAGCACAGCTTCCATCGTTAAGATTGACATGAGTTACTTCTACACCCTCTGGAAGTGATGCAGGGTCAACTGCATAGTTGTGATTCTGCCACAAAATAAAATGCACAGTTTTCACTTTGTTATTTTCTTGAGTTCATAGATGCGCATTGCTATGAATTAATTGCCAAAGAACCAGCACAACAATCTTAAACTAAATTTACAGTACCAACGGCACCTATCCCTTGGCATACTTTCAGAATGCCAGTTGAGTTCTACCAAAATTTATTCCTTATAACAAAATTCAAAGATGCCATGTTCTAATTAAAAGAAACTTAATTGATTTCGTCACCTGGGCGCTGATCTCAACATGTCCACTACGGAGGTTTCTGACTGGATGATTTCCTCCATGGTGACCAAACTTCATTTTAAAAGTTTTACCACCTAATGCCTGGCCAAGCAATTGGTGACCCATACAAATTCCAAAAACAGGAACCTTTCCAAGTATCTCCTTGACTGTTTCAACAGCATAAGGAACAGCAGAAGGGTCTCCGGGGCCATTGCTGAAAAAAACCCCATCTGGTTTCCTTTTAAGAGTATCTGATGCTGGCCATGTTGAAGGCACAACAGTAATTTTACAGCCATGGGAAGCCAAGCGCCTAAGTATGTTATGTTTGATTCCAAAATCATATGCAATAACCTGCAAAAGAGTCATACCAAAGGAGTCAATGAAACCATCCTAATCATGGAATATCATAATTAGAATTCAAACAGAAACATAATGTGAAATTACATGAAAAGCCTCTCCATCTCTTCCACTGGTGTTAAAGTCCCACTCTGACTTTGTTTTATCAACCCATTCATAAGGGGCCTTGCATGACACACCACTTATTAAATCAACTCCTGCAAAATTAATTCAAAAAACCATGAACTTTTACATGTGCAATATTTACTAACATCTATAAATAATTCCATGTGATCCTCACCAACAATATCCCACGAACGAGACATTTCCACTAGTTCCTCATCTGTTTTTGACTTTTCTGTGCTCAAAACACCAATAAGGCTTCCAACTTGCCTTAATCTACGGGTTATAGCACGTGTGTCAACATCATCTGTTTTATAATCAGTCAGCATTAAAGAATAAGTCAGAAGTTACACAGATAAAACACATAACACCAATTAAAAAATTGCCACGGCTTAACTTACAAACTCCCATGATATTCCTTTCTGCTAAATAATCACCAAGTGTTTCTGCACATCTCCAATTTGAAGTGCTGCAAAACATGCACCAAAAAAAATCAATTTATTAAAAACTGAACCAAGCTCAACCAGCAAAAGTAGCGAAGAACACTCACCTGATACTTAAACTTCTGACCACCAAACCACCAAGGAAGCATTCCTTCGATTCTTCATCCTCTGATAGGAATCCCATCAACATGAGAATTCAATGTATCCAGATCAACATAAATATCAAGAAAAAATGAGAAACTCCACCTACCAAAATTTACGCCAGTGTTTCCAATATGTGGGTTTGTCATCAGGACAAATTGACCAGCATAACTAGGGTCTGTAAGGATTTCTTGATACCTGCATATAAATGTAGAATGCCCATATATCAAACTCCGAGTACTATCATGCTGAATCATCAAACATTGATACCCAACCAAATCTGTGCTGACCACTTCCATTCATGCAAGCACTCGATCTTCTTTACCCTCAGTGTGATTATTTTCAAACCCTCGGTACCCAAGTGGTGAGGGGTGGTGGGTAATGGGTTAGGATTAGGACAGGGCAAAGGATTCATTTTCCCCAATGTAACACTTTCAGAAGGAGGAGAGAGACGTATACCATGGCATATAGCAGACCAGGTTGTACAGAAACAGTTCAATTGACATTTGTAGTGCTAGTAATCTGACTTATAGAGGACAATCATTCAAGCATATTGCTTCACACATTTTAAGGTGAAAAAAATTGCTTTGTATTAAAGACTACGTAATAATTGTGTCCCCAATGGTTTTTCGGCCAAATGAAACCCTCTTTTACCCTAATAACAATGGTGGACGGTGAGTTTCAGGAGTCATTACCTGATAGGTGCATGTAGCTCACCTAGTAGGAAGTACGAAAAATAACGAGGTAAAAAGATGCAGGTAAGAAGATGTGAAGCCTATGCATTTCTACTAAAATAGGTGAAATCATACTTCTTTGGGCCCAAGGAACAGTCGGGAGTCATTGGATCTTAAACATTTAAAATTTGTGACACTAAATCCACATACACAAAAAAAACACAGCTGCTTATCCAACCTTCCCAAAACTCCTGCTGTCTAGGCCACATAAATATCAACATTAGCACCCTAATAATTACTCAGATTCCTTCTATTTTTCAGTAGGAAGGAATAAATCAACTAGTTGGAGAAATAAAAAATGCCACAACATGTAGGTACCTTGAAGCATCAAACCCCAGATAGCGTGGGAGCAAACAACAGGCCTGACCACTCAACTACACAAATATAAACTTTAGCCCCATGGTAATGACTCAGATTCAATCTTTTTAGCCCCACGGTAAAAAGTTTGAGAAGCCCTTTTATTAGAAATGAATAGGTTATATAGCAGCTAAATCGCATGGGAAAAAGGGGTAAGACAACACGACAGTAGACATGCCAAGAGAATTTTCTGGGAAATGCACCATTTATAAGTCATCTCACCCGGTCAAGGAGGTATTGAAAACAACTTCACCAACTTGAGTTCCTGAAGCACCAAATGACTTGGCCCTCCATATTGAACCATCTTCAAGCACAAGCCTGGCATCTGAAATCTTCCACGGTCTTTCTGACAAACATAAAACATACAAGAATTAATATCAAATACCGAGATCAAAAAATGAGTACTCAACATGCAAAAATTCTTAGCTGAATGTTTATTCGGCTAAAATGTGTAGGACGAATATAAGGAAAACTTAGGAAGGAGAAAATTCAACCTTTAAAGATGGGGAAAAAAAGAAAAAAAAAAAAGAAACCATGGCAACATGAAATAGTAAGGAATCAACAAGATCCAACATTACAACTAGTTGTGATATTAGTGTGCAAAACACATGATGCCCAAATGCAGTGTAACTTAATTGATTGTTTATTCAGCTAAAATGTGTAGACCGAAGATAAGAACACGAATTCCACAGCTGAACAATTAACCTGTGATTGTTCAATTTGTATTTTCTTGTAGCAAAATTACTGGCCATAAAACTAAACTCCCATGCAACCCAATCAACTTGATCTTTAACATAACTACTGTGAAATCAACTGTCAGTAAATTAAACATAAGCAGATAGAGAAAGTTTCCAACTTTAGGCACACCAATGTGGTGGGACAGTTGGCACAATGGGAAATGAGGGCAATAAAGGAGTAGTAGAAGTACCTGGGGCCGAGTTTGAGACGGTGAAGGAGCATCTGACAGTGAAAACCCTCAGCTTTGAAGGGTTTGGAGACTTTGGAATACAGAAAGTCGACGGATTTATGAGACCTAAGTTGGTAGCTGTGGTCGACATTCTCTCCTCTGCCTGAGTGATGGTGGAATGAAGTATCAGAGGGATCCCACCAGGAAAAAAAAAGTTTTTGAGAGACTATATGTGCAGGCGGGGGCGGGGGCGGGGGCGGCAGCAGGAACAAGAAGCACGCCCTCTTTCTGTTTAGAATTATCCGAAAATGGCTATATTACTTTAGGCCCAAAGCCAAGCCCATTCGGAGTGGAACCAAAAACCACGCCCAACGTACCCATAAACATCAAAATAGTCTTTCTTGCAGCAGTTCTTTATTTTTAAATTTAAATTTGACCATTGACTAAAGATACTTTAAATTTGACCAGCTATAACAGCCGGTTACTGTTTATTTGGTCAGATTTTATAGTAAAAATAAAGAGTTTATGGGATGGTTGTTTTGATTTTTTGGGACAAATCTTGAGTAAAAAATTTCAAAAACTAAATTTGAAGACTCTCTTAGAGATATTGTAAGAGTTTTTGAACATATTTTAACTTTGTTTGAGAGATAGTGGGCATTGATTTTAGTAGCATTAAAATAATCTAGCTACTAATGACATTTAGGTAAATAACTTCCCCATGTATGGTAGTTGGGGATTTTAATGCAAAATTGTTCTCTCATTTGAGAAGGAGTTGTCATGGTAGCTTTCGTCCATGAGGGATCAAAGATTGGGTGGATAGGCGTGGGCCTATTGAGATGGGCTGCACTAGTGCCTAATATACATGGTGTACTAATCAAGATGGTGGAAGAAAGGTGTAAATGAGACATGATAATTGGGTACGTGGTGATTTGATTAAGAGCATGATGTATCCTACTTTATGAGGTGCTTGTTCGTCTTCTTGCCCGTTCTAAATCTGATCATGTCCCCTAGTTGTGAGCTTAGATAATTGGGTACATGGTGATTGACGGTTGCGTCATTTCTGGTTTGAGGCTATGTAGCTTCAGCATGATAGTCTTACAGCTGTAGTTGGCGACAGTTGGAATTTGAATAACTCAAGCATGTGTGGTAAATACAAATTACCGAAGTGTGGTCTCGCAGAAAATATAATAATACTAATCTATATAATCCCACCTCATGCTAAAACATATTTACATTAAGACTACACATACAAATATTATAAATACAAATTACCGAAGTGGAACCCTCTCCACATCCAACTGTACTTGCCATCATAATAACCAGGACAAAGCCAATATCTCAAGCTGCAACCCCATATCATGGCCGTATCCCTGAGCTATAGATCGTTGTCTAGGATTATCCCGAGCCATAGCTCAATATCACAACTCATTTAGAGCTATAATTTGATATCCTAATTCATACCGATTCAAAGCTCAATATCTTGAATAATCGCCAGTTGTGACACAATATCCTAATAATTACCTTCATTCTAGAGTCGTAGCTCGAGACCCGTGGTAGTTCAACCCGGGGACACTGCCTTCCTAACCACTGCCAAAAATACCTCAAGGCAATGGCTAGAAACCGAGAGGTCCAACATGGGGACATTCCCTCTTAACCACTATCGAAGATACCTCAAGGCAATGACTAGAAACCGAGACGTCCAACCCGGGCATGACACGACCCACCCTCAATCCCCCAGGATTAATGGATAAGTCATGCTCCCGTCTAACCTACGTGTGACACGAAGGCTAAATTGACGTCTAACCTCCATGTAACACGTAAGCTGGACAAGGGATACCAGGCCAATGTACCAAAACGCCATTCCGATGTCCCAGAGTGTGCAAAACTTACTGTGGATCGCGTATGTGATATCTTCATCTCTCTCTCACAACAGTTCACATCGTAACAACCTGGAGGGTATCGAAAACAGAAAAACTGTGAGTGGACAAAAATGAATAATAAGTTCAGAAAACAGTTTATAGAAAAGTACATTTATACCCTCCACGTAAACCAATGCATGCATATGAAAACCATTTCATAAAACCATTGCCTTCCCAAGATATGAAAACCATTTCCTAAAACCATAAATCAGAATCAAGTACAGGTACTTAGCCCAAAATCCATCAAATCCAAATCATCCGGGCCACAGCCCAAAACATCTGAAAACCAGTGAAAAACCAACCGAAAATCATAATTAATCAATCTGCTGGATCTCAAGCGCGCCGAGTCTTTAAACTCAAAACACATGCGCATCATCAGGCCTTCCTGGGATATCAACGAGTCTTTAAACTCAAAACAATAGGCCTCGAGGGCTATCACAATAACCGAGTCTTTAAACTCAAAATATATACCGAGCCTTTAACCTCAAAACATATCATTCCAGGGTCCTCCCTCATCATCAATCAACCGAGTCTTTAAACTCAAAACCAGATCCAGCCATATTCGTGATAGGACCTACCCCTAATCCCCCGGGATTAAGGGCTAAATCCCGATCCCGTCTAACTTACGCATGACACGAAGGCTAAACCAACGTCCAACCTTCATGCGACACGTAAGTCAGACAAGGGATTCTCGAACCAACCATCCGAAAAGTAACCGGTCTTTCCAGAGTATGCCGAACTACTGTGGATCGCGGGTGTGATGTCTCCGTCTCTCTCAATCAACAGCTCGTGCCGCAACAACCCCGTCGCTCGATACGCCGTACGAAGTGTGACGTACGTCGGCTTAGGGCCGGAACGGTTCGTGTGTCGGCACTGGTTTTGCTTGATGGATGGACCATAAGGGTCAGAGATACACTAGCAGGATTAACCTGGATGGTAGCCGGTGAGCTACGGATGAGTAGGTTGGTCGGCCTGAGGGGCCTGAGAATAGCTTGTTGAGTTAGTAAGATACGTAGGCCAAGGAGGCCGGTTGACGGTGGCCGGTTTGGCCAAATAGTGTTTGGATGTTGATCCTATGGATTGGTGACCTTTGGTCAGTTGGGTTGAGTTTGGAATTGTGCGGCTACGAGTAGCCGGATACCTTGAGTGGCAGGGTTTAGGAACTACTTTGAGATTCGAGGGATTTTTTCCCCTAGTGATGGATACTGGTTGATGTTGGTGAGTAAAGTCACGATTAGGAATGGTCTAAGTCGGGTGTGACGACCCGAGTGGTAAGTCTGTAGTGAACCAGTGGCAATTGCGGGTTTGGATAACCCGGATGACGGGGATGATTTGAGGAACCCCGTGGAATTACTGGATTGTAGTGAGAAGTACCTGAGGGAAACCGTGAGTTAGGGCTTGTGGTATCGTAGTCCTTGTGGTTTGGGCCGACTTACGGCTAGCTTGGAGATGATGGTGCTGCTAGGTGCAGCCGAGGTAGTGGGTGCTTGGTGGATGACTCTGGACGAGGATTCGTACTCAGAACGAGGTAGTGATGACCATGGGTAGGTCATGTATCAGGACGAACGGTCAGGATGCCGTTGTTTGATCAGAGTAGCGCAGTGGAAGCGCGGTGGACCTAGGCTTCGTGTTGGATCGGGCTAGGTTGGTATGGATAGGTTGACTAGGTGTGGACACGTGGTCGTGATCCGTATAAGTTGAGGATCGCCTAAGGCTAGTGGAGTTGAGTTGGAAAACTCGTGGTTGAAATGCCTGGATTTGTAAACCCCCCTTAACTTGTGTTGTGTTCCGAAGAAAAGAAGTGATTACGCGTGGTTTCACGCGCAGGGCGTTTGGGAAGCGTATGAGGGCGCGTGGGCCCTCTTTCCGAGGCACATTATCTAATCCTGACTTCCGGGACAGGTCGTTACAATTCGGGTCTTTAAACCCAAAACCAAGTATCAACAAGTCTTTAAACCCAAAACCAAGTGAAAATCATAGAAAAGCCAGAAATCCATCGAAATCCTCATTTGAAATCTCAATTCTAATTCAGAAATCACATCCATAATCCATTTCCAAATCCGAATCCGAAATCATCATTCCGAACCTAAATCCAGAAATCCACTTTTCAAGCTCCAAAACCAAATCTCGAATCGTATTTCCGAAATCCGATTCCAAAACCCGAAATCACATTTATCGAAATCACTTTTCAAAAATCCATTATAAATTATTAAAATTAAATCATAATTCAAATCCCAAAATCATAGTATCAAAACCATCATCAAATTATAGCAGAACAACATATCTCGTAAAACATGCAATTTCGTAAATATCTCGAAATACGTGCAAAACCGTAATAACAGATATCATAATCATAATCATAGCAATCACGTATAGAAAACATATAAAAACATTTATGCATGCATCATAAGTTAGAAAGCAAAGTCCACTCACAGACCATTAGCGTCGCCGCCTCGATACGTGTGCACTTATACTTTCCCGGCTAATCTACTATCACCGGACTTCCCGAACCTGTCCAAATCCTATAATAAGGTCATTAACTACTTCACAATGTTTATACTAAAACCCCGTAATTTTCCCGAATTTTTAAATATTTTTAAACGAGCCCTAAAACTTTCGAACATCCTGAAACATATTGAGACGATGTCTGATCGACTCAAAACTAGTCCTAAAATGTTCGCTACATCGATTACATCATTTCACATGTTGAACATTTCCCCATCAGAGGTGCCACGCACCCTCACGCGTCGCCCAAAGGGGTTACGCTTGGGAGCCACGCGCTGGCACTGTTCATCTTCAACCTTGGTTAAATCGGGTTTGAACCGGTTCATTTCAGGCCGGTCCAGCCGAACCGGCGGTCACGGTTCCCCCCTTGTTTTTCCATATTTTTTTCAATCCTATTTTTCCCAATAGCTTCGTCCTAACCTAACCAATTAATCTACTTACTTAAAACATAAAAACACGGTGAGAAAGTACCTCCCCGCTCGAGTAAAAACCTTCGACTTTCCTCCTCTCTGTTCTCGTGCTTCCGGCCATTTCTGTCCCTAGTTCCACATCCATTAGCTTTCTTTTGATGTCCAAAACCTCACCTAAATAACCAATTTGAATATTAGTCACTAGAACTCATGCTGCCATTTTCGAATACGAATTAACATTTCACAAGAACCTTACCTTACCACCGCCGTCATGCACTGCCGTGGTTACTACCGTATTCGTCTCACCTTCTTTTCCATTTTTCGTTCACAAAACATAGGCAGTTGATGAGGATTTGAGGAGATTGGGTCCAAAGCCATACTTCACTCTCTGTTTCCCACGGTCCTAAGGCCACCGTCGTGAACGGCCTCCCATGGTGGCACCACCACCTCTTCCATCCTCTTGTCTCTCACTTCCATTTTCAAAGGATACAGAAATGTTGAAGATCGAAGGAAGAGGAGGAGAGAATTCTGCATGCTCTATTTTCTGTTTTAGCCTTAAAACTGTGCAAAATATCTTCCCATTCCCTTTTAAAATTGTGTGAGGCGGCAGAGAAAGTTCCACAAGCCTCCAAATAGGGCCAGGTGTCCAACTTTCTAAGGGTACAATTCCCAAGAACATCCACATGTCCAATTATAACTGGGCACAGCAAAAAGACCAATTTGCCCTTGCCCTTGCAAATTACCATTTTGCCCCTAACATATTTTGACCAAAAACCGAGCCATCCGAAATCCAATGACAGCGTGCTGCCTGTCGTTGTACTCAGGGAATCGAGACCTACCTAATGGTCCTCAAAATGCATGACAAATCCATGTCGTATGAAAAGTCAATAGTTTGCCCCTTTTCAACCAAATTACCAAAATACCCCCGAACTTCCAAACATCATAACTTCGTCCTTGAATGTCAGAATCGGGCGTGCCACCTGTCTATGAACTCGTGACGTCTCAAACTACGTCACAGTCATCAGCTAAAGTCCATTTGACTTCTAGAACCAAAAGTTAACCGTTCACCCAATTCCAAGGGAAAAACCGTCATTTAGCACCGTCCATCCGAAGGTACCCAACTAATCATCGATTAACTCCACTAATCCGTTATTAACCACTAATCTAATCACAATTCCCGGGATGGGTCGTTACAGGACATGACAGAAAATACTTCAATATCATGTGGCTCATAATCGAAAATATCTCAAGATCATGTGTCAAAAATGAATATACATGATTGAAAAATACCAAAAGATCACGCAGGCGCATAACCGAAAATACCTCTAGATTATGTGTTGAAAATATACATGCATGACCAAAAATACCTTAAGATCATGCGGACACATGACCGAATATACATCAAGATCATGTGTCGGAAATATACTTGCATGACCAAAAATACCTCAAGATCATGTTGTCACATGACCAAAAATGTCAGGACCCGACCCTCCTCGGTCAGGACCCGGCTCTAGCACAATATTGTACTCTTTGGACCTCCTCGCCCTCACGGTTTTGTTTTCGGGAACTCACGGTGCAACTTCCTAGGGGGTCACTCATCATGGAATTGCACCAATCTCAACTCGCTTAACTTTGGAGTTCCAACCGAACCCAAAGCCACTGAGCTCCCAAGAGGCCTCGTTTAGATCAGAGTTGTTGAGCGGCACACTCTATTTAACACGATATTATCCCCTTTGGGCCGCGAGTACACAACTTTAGCGCGCTCGCAGGGTTTTGACCCCAAGACCTCAAGCTAGGAAAACACATCTCCAACCAACGCGGCCAAGGAAGGCCTCGTTTAGCTCAGAGTTGCACATCGACCCACTCTATCTAACATGATATTGTCCCCTTTGGACTGCGAGTACACAACTCCAGCGCACCGCAGGGTTTTGACCCCAAGACCTCACGCTGGGAGAACACATCTCCAACCAACGTGGTCAAGGGAGGCCTCGTGCTAAATAGGTGTGCGCCTACACCTTTAAGGAATACCACCATTCCCCTCCCAAATCATTCCCCTCGTAGGAATGTGGGATCCTTCACTGTTCCCTCCATGACACAGAGTTTTACAATCCACCCCCTTAAGGCCCAGCGTCCTCGTTAGCACACTTCCTGGTCGGGGTTTAGCTATGATATCATTTTGTCAGGACCCAACCCTCCTCGGTCAAGACCCGACTCTAGCACGATATTGTCAGCTTTGGGCCTCCTCGCCCTCACGATTTTGTTTTCGAGAGCTCACAGTGAAACTTCTCAGGGGGTCACCCATCATGGAATTGCACCAACCTCAACTCGCTTAACTTTGGAGTTCCAACCTAACCCAAAGACACTGAGCTCCCAAGAGGCCTCGTTTAGATCAAAGTTACACATCAACCCACTCTATCTAACACGATATTGTCCCCTCTGAACCGCGAGTACACAACTCCAGCGGGCCCGCAAGGTTTTGACCCCAAGATCTCATGCTAGGAGAACACATCTCCAACCAACGCAGCCAATGGAGGTCTCGTGCTAAATAGGTGTGTGCCTACACCTTTAAGTACCCACCATTCCCCTCCCCGATCATTTCCCTCGCAGGAACATGGGATCGTTCACCGTTCCCTCCATGACACAGACTTTTACAATGTATCAAAGCCAGATTTCGATCCTGGGACCTGTGAGTTATGGGCCCACCACGCTTCCGATGCGCTTTTGCTGTGCCACTCTGATCTCGACTCACTCTCGAGTCCCCAATCGTATCTTATGATGTCACTCAGCGACTTACGCTGAAATCTTGACTCATCTCGAGTCCTAAATTGCCGTATCACGTATCTTGTCGATACACAATCGACATCTCACCCATCCTGGGTGTATCTCGACCCCATCAAACAGTTGCTAGAAGAGTTAATTGCACAGATAAAAACACTAGGGTTCCTCTGGCCCACATGGCTCTGAGCTCTCGGCTCACATAATCATTGAACCCTCTCAGTCCACTCTACTAAGGGGCAGAAAACGAGAGGTTTCCCTCACCTACTTTGGAATACCCATTTCCAATGCGGAATCAAGCACTCTTCTCATTGTCTCAATCACAACCTCTCTTGATTCTGAAGTTCCAATCATGTTGGAAGCATACTCTCACTGATGATCCTGTCTCATCAATCAAATTTCTTTTCAATCGCTCTAATACCACCTTGACAGGATCCGTCCTAATCCCCCTAGATTATCGTAGGACGTGCTTACTCCCGTCTAACACCGCGTGTCAGACCAAGGATAAACTCATCACACACTCGGGGTTCATCAGAGTACGCTAGGATCGATGGTGGCATATGATGTCTCGATCTCTGCTACAGCCCGCATCCGTTATCAACCTGAAGGGTATTAAAACCATAAAAGTTGTGAGTGGACAAAACAACAGTTTAATAAAAATCATTTATATCGAAAAGACTTTATACCCTTCACGTAAAAGCATGCATGCATCATAAAATAGTATTTCAAATGCTTTCTCAGAAGCAAGACGTATTGCTTCCCAAATCAAAATACAGTGAAAAATGCTTCTCAATCGAAGCCATTACCTCAGTAAGGTCTCAGCCCAAAACCGAATCATACAGGGCTGCAACCCAAAACCAAATCAAGGAAAACTAGAACGGAACCTCAGCCCAAATCATAGAACATGTGGGAACACATCCCAATGTCAGTCACGATTCTAATCCTAGCACATGTGCATAAAGCTTAGGACTGCTCATAATCCTAGCATGTCACCGTGAACACATCACTCATTGCGACCGTCTCTAGATCATCGCAAACACATCGCCGATCGATCTCAGAGGATACCATCAGCACACAAGGCGGGCCTCCATCTGGTATCAGAACCTCTAGCGGCTGCTTGACAACATACAGTGCATCGTGACCTCTCAAGAAGGAACACATCTGTAGTTCGGAGGCGAGCGTCATATCATCCGGAACTCACCCGGATACCATCATCCATAGGGACTCAAACATGGAACATCACCAAATTGATCACAACCTGAAAGCCAGTGTACGCCACTTCATATCCCAGGATTCCTTGAATCCTATCAAATCCATAACTGGGTCTCATGCCCGAAATATCTTTCATAAAACTCATAACTGGGTCACAGCCCGACTTATCTAACGTTTGAATATACTCTAAGTCAAACCTCAATTCAACTAGGTCATACGCTCGAAATATATTTCCAAACCTGAAAACTAGTTCTCATTTTTAAAACACTTTCAAATCATCTTTCAACTGGGACTCGTGCCCGAATCTCGATTTCATGCATCTCCGTGAAATTCTCCCAAATTGAAATCAATTCTTCAGTTTCATGTCTCTCTATGAAACCCTCGGAATCACATAAAACACAAGCACGTAGTACACTCGGCCGAAGCCCAAACATCATATAAAACAGAAATCTTGAACTACGTGCAATAACGCATTTTCCTCCGAAAATGCCAAACAATTCATATTAAAATCACATGCACTCATGGCATCTCAAAACATGTTCATAAACACATATGAAACTTTTATGCATGCATCATATTCATAAAACAAGGTCCACTCACAGACTATCCAAATTGCGCCTTGATACGCGTGTCATAAGCATCTCCGGGCTAATCCGACCTCTCTGGGTCATCCAGACCTGTCCAAAACATACTCAAAGGCTATTACCAACCTAGACAAGTCTAGATTAAGAACCCCAACATTCTCGAAAAAGTCAACGTATCCTGGACACGCTTCCATAGGATTTAAACCTCAATTTAACCAACCTAACGATCTCCGATTGACTCGAAACCACCACCATTTGATTCGTATCGTCGAAACCTTAAAAATGGTCTTGGTCCCACCCCAAAATCTGTGCCCACGCGCCTCCATGAGCGGGTCAAAGTGTTGGTCAACGTTAACAAAAAATTCAACGCTGACGTCAGCGATCAACTGTCAAAGTCAACGCTGACGTCAGTAGTGACGTCATCACTAACATCTAACATCTGATATGTGTCAATCTGACATGTCTAACCTGACTTGATGTGACACGACCCATCCCAAACCCCCCGGGATTAACGCGGGATGTGTCATGCTTCCGTCTGACACGAAGTGTCAGACGAGGGATAATTCATACCTCAGCCCATATGGGGCTCCCAGAGTGCATTAGGATCGATGGAGGTGTGCGATGTCTAGGTCTCTGCTATATCCCGCATCCGTGATCAACCTTAAGGGCAAATAAACTATTAAAAACTGTTAGTGGACGAAAATCAATAGTTAATAAAAACATATTTCATAAAGATATTTATGCCCTTCACTAAAAAGTATGCACGCATCCGAAACCAGTAATCAAACCATTAGGGCCTTAGCCCAAAAACCGTAAATTCAAACATGTGTGGGAACTCAGCCCAAAACTATAGAATACCAAAATTGGTAAATCCAAAACCAAGTGGGACACTGCCCAAATCCATAAACACCAAAATACCATTTCATAAATCCAATAATTCATATTTACCAAATAACCATCCTCGGCATCTTAGATGCCTAGCGTCCTAGATGTTTGACATCCCAGACATCATATCTCACGATAAAAGCAACGCGTGCTGCCCGGGGTCACTTTGGGTCCATATCTCTGACATCCTAGGTGTCTGATGTCCTAGACGTCTAATTATAGCAATCCTGCTTGTTAGTCACTATACCATCTGGTCGCTCCGTATAATGACCCATTGCAGGAAATGCACCGTGAGTTCCCCAGTGTCCCAGACACCTGGAGGAGACCATCCACAGATCCTCATATCAAGATGGTATTTGGAAAACAGTTTTATAAAGTTATTTAAAAACATCTCAAAGGGCCCTGCCCGAAATTTCCACAAAACCATCACAAATCCATTTAGGGTCCCCGACCCGAAATCATGTTTATGAAACACAATTGGGCCTCATGCCCGATTTCGTAAACCAACTGGGCCTCTAACCCGATCATGCAAACCAACTAGGCCCCTGGCCCGATACAGTACTCAAATGGACTCCAAGTCTGAGGGTTTCCAAAACAATTGGGTCTCATGCTTGAGTTAATCTTTCCAATTCCAAAACCATTTCATCAAACCATTATTAAAACCACAATCACGTATAACCCCAGTATAAAATCGTAACATCGAAATACGTGCAACCATGTAAATCACCAATGCCACAATCATCACTATAGAAATCATATATATAAAACATATAAAACAGTTATGCATGCATCACAGTTTTGAAAACATTATCCACTCACAGATCGTCCTACATTGCTACCTCGATACACGTGCCATACACCCTTTCGAGCCACATCACTATCACCGGGACTTTCAAAACTGTCCAAACCATACTAGAGGGTTACTAACTACCTCTTTAACCTCTCATTAAATCCCCGTAATTTTCCTGAATTTTTAAACATATTTAAACTCGATCCTAAACCTTCGGACACCCCGAACTATATCGAAACGATGTTCGATCGACATGAAACCAGTCCCAAAATGTTCGTTACATCGAATAGATGAAAACACATGTTGAACAATTTCCCAAAAACACCACCACGCGCCTGGCATAGTCGTCCCTGTCCTCGCATTGATTCAGGTTAGGTTCAATCTCTGCAAATCTGGCCCAACTGGACCGGCATGACCGGTTCAACACCATAACTCACTCAATTTCGACCCGTTTTCGATCCTATATCTTCCTAAATCGTCGTCTAGTTATCCTCTATCTACTTACGACTCCAAAACATGAAATTTAAGTCGAGATCATACCTTCCCTATTCGACGAACAGCCGACCAACTTCCTCCGTCGACTGCTCCCAGCTCCGGCCACCGTTCACCTCGATTCCAAGCTCCCTGAGCTCATCTCACTCTCAGGTACCTCTCCCAATCAATAGAAACGATCAATACTCGCCCAAACCAAAAACTCCATTTTTGAACTCAAACCGGTTTACGGTTTCGATTTCCTTACCTCGCCGTCGCGACCTCTGCTGGGGATACCATCGTGATCGCCTCGACGTCCTTTCCAACTTTCATTCACGGTTCACAAGCAAAAGGTGAAGATTGGAGGGTGTTCATGTAGGATTGGGTTTGGTTGTTCACGGTTTATGGGAGAAAATGAATGAATGATCGATCAAAGAGGAGAGAGAAATATCCTACTGTGTGGAGGAATGGGCCAATCAAATAAGGGACAGGTGTCACTCACTAATTGGTCCACCCAGATTTCCAATCTAATCCAAACTTGCTATATGTTAGTTTCTCAGTTTACGTGAATAGTGCCATAAAATGTTTTAGACTCGTAACTTCTCTGTCGAACCTCCGATTTCGACGTGCCGCCTGTCTTTGTACTCGTAACGTCCCGATCTACGTAACGGTCCTCTGTCAAATTCCATTTGATCGCTCGATTCAAAAGTCAACTTTTCACCCAACTCCTATGGGCAAAATCGTCATTTTGCACCGTCCGTCTGAATTTTCTCAACTAATCCCAAATTAGTCATTCTAATTCCATAATTAATTAATACTTAATCCTGATATTCGAGATGGGTCGTTACATGATGACGTCATCTGATGATGTCATCAATGATGTCATCATCCCTGTCTATTATCCAGGTCGACCCAGATTCCTGCAATCGGGTCACGCAGACCCATGGACCCGACCTGGTCCGTTCTTCCAACTCTGGCCACCAAAATCAATGTTTTTGGTTCTAGTATGATCGTCTAGTCCTAGGCAATCGATCTATGGATTCAAAACACTGAAAAACGGCTTAGAAATTTACCTCTAATTCGAAGAACAGTCACCCAGTTTTCCAGCCTCCTGTCTGGGCTGCTCAACCGTCCTCAGCCTTCGATTCCAGTCCCACAAGAAGCATACAACCCTCACAAGCACAACCCAATCATTAGAAACAGCCCATACACACCCAAAAGTTGATTTCTGTCCTGACAGAATGGTATCAGAGCCAAACCCCGACCAAAAAGTATGCCAGCAAGGACACTGGGTCCTAAGGGGGGTGGATTGTAAAAGTCTGTGTCATGGAGGGAACGGTGAACGATCCCATATTCCTGTGAGGGGAATGATCTGGGAGGGGAATGGTGGTATGCCTTAAAGGTGTAGGCACACACCTATTTAGCACAAGGCCTTCCTTGACTGCGTTGGTTGGAGATGTGTTCTCCCAGCATGAGATTTTGGGGTTAAAACCCTGCGGGCGCGCTGAAGCTGTGTCATCGTGATCCAGAGGGGACAATATCGTGTTAGATAAAGTGGGCCGCTGCGCAACTCTGTTCTAAACGAGACCTCCATTGGCCGCGTTGGTTGGAGATGTGTTTTCCCAGCGTGAGGTCTTAGGTCAAAACCCTGCGGGCGCGCTGGAGTTGTGTACTCGCGGCCCAAAGGGGACAATATCGTGTTAGATAGAGTGGGCCGCTGCGCAACTCTGATCTAAACGAGGCCTCTTTGGAGCTCAGTGGCTTTGGGTTCGGTTGGAACTCCAAAGTTAAGTGGGTTGAGGTTGGTGCAATTCCATGATGAGTGACCCCCTGGGAAGTTGCAATGTGAGCTCCCGAAAACAAAGTCGTGAGGGTGAGGAGGCCCAAAGCGTACAATATCGTGCTAGAGTCGGGTCCTGACCGAGGAGGATCAGGTCCTGACCGAGGTGGATCAGGTCCTGACATAAAATACCTCAAGATCATCTGCCGAAACATACATGACTGAAGATACACCAAGATCATGCAATCACATGACTGAAAATACTTCAAGATCTTGTATCGAAAATATACACACATGATCGAAAATACCTCAAGATCATGTGGTCACATGACTGAAAATATTTCAAAATCATGTTGTCATATGATTAAAAATACCTCAAGACCATTTTCCAAAAATATACACGTATGACAAAAAAATACTGCAAGATCATGCGTTAGAAATACACACGCATGGCCTAAAATACCTCAAGATCATGCGGTCATATGACCGAAAAATACCTCAAGATCATGTGTCAGAGATAAACCACAATATCCGAGGATGGTAAACCTGGAGAAATAGTAATATGAACTCGAAGTTCAAATTGAAAACCTTTTTACCTAGTCTAAGTTAAAAATATAAAAAAACCTTGGCCAACGCCTAAAATCCATGAATTTGAAATCTTGGGCCTAAGCCCAAACTATATGCATGGCTGGAGTTGAAATCCAATACATAAAACCCAAATCCATGAAACCAGCTTTAATGCCCAACTCATCGCACAATCATTATTAAAAAATATCCACAACACCGATTTGTAGTCCAATACTCATATCATAGGGCCTAAGCCCACATTCGCCTAACCGAGCATAAGCCCAAAACACTTCCAAAGCATTAATCTTATTTATCAAATGTATACAATCCATAGTCCATAAATCTGTCAATCTGTCAATCATTCAAGCATAAACCTCCTCAATTCCATGAATGTATAATTGCTAATAATTCCATAAATCCACATCCAATCTATAGATATTAATAAACCAAATGGCCCAATTATACTTAATTCTCAAATATTTTAATTACAAGAAAGCATGTTGGAATAATCCTCCTCAACTATTGAAATTCATAATTACTAGTAAACATCTCATTATGCATGTATTATGCTTTAGAGAGCAAACCACTCATCTCAAGGTCCAACAAGACCAATTCCAGACTTCGTACGAGCAGCACCACTAGGTAATCGGCAGACAATATCATGGATTCTAGTCGGCAGGTATCCCCAATGGTCCCAATCGGTAGGCAAGGTTAGTAGTCCCAGTCGGCAGGCAATACTAGTGGTCCTAGTCGGCAGGCACATGTGCTTGGTAGATATGATCAGCAACACTTGGTCTAATCAACTAGCTGTCAATACCAGCTCCCTGACGTGCCAGGTGATAGGCTCTTATTTGAGCTTTATTTTATATTGTTTTGTACCCTTTTTATTTGTCTTTTAATATTAAAATACCAAAAAATTGGAGAAAATAATATTTTTGTGGGAAAGTTGCAAAATTAAATAAATTATGGAATTCTAAGCATTTTGGCGAAAGAATCTTCCCAATCGGAGTTATAACGAAAAACATTATGGACGAAAGGGTCACCAAAAATCTCAAGGAAGTTCGGTTGAAAGCCACTAAAGGCAGCTCAAACCCAATTTCCAGAAGCCCAGCTGCGTCAGCCCAAGCCCAGAAATTTGTACGACCCAGCATGCGCTACAACCACTTGTTGCGACCTAAGATCCAGCCCAGCCTGGTTCTGAAGCCTAGAATCGCGAAGCCCAAGACCTAGTGTGACCACCCATCCCAAATTATCAGGATTAATTATGACTTAATAATAGATTAGCGAGGCTAATTGGGAATTAAACGAGGATTAACGGAAATTCAGGACGAAATTACGATTTTGCCCCTAAACGAGGGCAAAAAATTAACTTTTAACCCGAGAGGTCCGATGGCCGAGGACCTAGGACCGTTATATAGATCGAGTTGATACGAGTCCGTAGATAGGCGGCACTTCAAAATCGGACGTTCGACAAAAAAGTTACGGTTCACGGAAGTTCCGAGGAACTATTTATGGCGGCACGTTTTACGAGGCAAAAAGTGGACTTTTGTTCTGAGTGGGGCCCAGATCTTTTCCCCAAGCCCAATAATGAGTGACAAGTCCATTGCCTAGCATCACACATACATGCACCCACCTTCATCCTCATCTGTTCCATTCCTTCAAACCAAAACCGTGCAACCCAAACACTAACCCTCCCCACCATCCTGTCCCATTCCCCAGTATGATGATTGGTGGGCTGAAAGAGAGAGACTGAGGTGGCTAGATGACTGAGAGACGTCGGAGCCCACGGTGGAGGGAGGTAAACCCGATAACCCGGTTATGTTCAATTTTTCATTGTTTTCAATTGGGACGTTAGGGGTGTTTTCTAGGGATTGAATGATGTTTGTTGGGTTCATATGAGTACATAGGAGGGACTTTGGACGGTAGAGAAGGGCTGAGACGCCCTGGGGATGGCCGGGAAAAACAGGGGTCGTTGGGTTCAACTTGCACAGTTGGGTTTTAGGCGTTTTTCCTTAGGTTTAATGAGATTCATAGATAGATAATGATGAGACAAAGAGAATGGAATTGGAAAGGAAGAAAAAGGTGGGAAAACGGAGAAGATATGGGGTCAAACTGGTCACGCCGGTCTAGTTGGACTGGCCGAACCGCTGAACCAGCTGAACCGGGTTCACGCGAGGTAGAAGATGAGCACTGCGCAGGCGCGTGGCTCCCACACGTAGGGGCCTTGGGAGGCGCATGGGGGCACGTGAGCAATCCTTTGGGGAAGGTTCCAACATGTAAAATCATCTATTCGATGTAACGAACATTTTGGGACTGGTTTCGTGTCGATCGGACATCGTTTCGATATAGTTCGGGACGTCCGAAAGTTTAGGATCGAGTTTAAAAATAGTTAAAAATTCCGAAAAATTACGGGGATTTAGTGAGGGGTTATTTAAGTAGTTAGTAACCCTCTATTACAATTTGGACAGGTTCAGGAGCCCCGGTGACGGTGATTGGCCCGGGAAGGGCGTATGGCGCGCGTATCGAGGTGCGGCTTCGAACGCTCTGTGAGTGGACTTGTTTTATGAATTTGATGCATGCATAAATGTTTATAAATGCTTTAAATGTGTTTTGTGATTCCATGAGTGCATTTGCTTGTGGTAGCTAATATTTACGTAATTGCACGTATTTCGAGATTTTCAGCTTTATGTTGTGCCTTTACGTGCTGTATTTCACTAAGGGTTTAATGAATGGGTTTTGGATTTAGAAATATGCAATCAGGCATAAGACCCATTTGATTTACGAACCATCGGACTTAGAGTCCATTTGATTTCATGAGAATTCAGGCTGGAGGCCCATTTGAGTTATACGATTGGGCGGGGGGGCCCGTTGGTTTATGAATTCGGGCTTGAGGCCCAGTTGAGTGTGAAATCGGGCTTGAGGCGCCGTTAATTTATGATATCGGGCTTGAGGCCCCGTTAGTTGTGATATCGGGCTAGATGCCCAGTTGGTTGTGAAATCGGGCTTGAGGCCCCGTTGGACTGTTAAATCGGGCTTAAGTCCCAGTTTGGTTTATGAAATGAGAATTTTGGGTTTGAGACCCTATTAAACTGTGGATTTAGGCTGAGGCCTCTGAGATTTGGATTTTGAATTGGATTTGAGGAATCCTGTTGAGATCCGGGTATGAGACCCAGTTGAGAAAGAAAGTATTTTGAAAATGTATATACCTTCGACATGAGTTGATTGGTCTCCTCCAGCCGTCGACCTGGAGAGTCACGATCCACTACCCGGAATGATTAATTCCCATAAGGAGCACATTCCAGGAGTGAGAGTTATGATATGGTCTCGGACTGGGTCCGGAGACAGCCATCCAGACGTCGTAGATCCTGGATGTTAAATAGAGCCTCCCAGAATGTAGAATTCATGGGGGTAGACTCGGAGTGAGACCCCGAGTAGTATGCATACTTATAGATATGAATTGTGACAGATATCAGGAATTAGTTCCCTAGGGGCTGTGTGCCCCGAGTTGGCATCTGAGATGCCGATGATGGGTTGTATATATGTATATGTTTATGTATATGAGATTTCACATAAAGTGGTTTGGGGCGGAGACCTCGTGTTCTATGTTTTGGACATGGTTTTGGGTTGAGACCCATGTATATTGATTTGGGCCGAGACCCTACTGAGTTATGGCTTGATATGAGAAGCGGTTTGTAAATGTGTTTTGAAGTGTAAAAGAAAACTGGTTTTATGAGGTTTACGGAGAACTGTTTTGGGCCAAGGCCCTAATGGTTTGCAAAGGTTTTGATAAATGGTTTTCGAATGCATGCATGCTTTTCAGTGAAGTGCATAAACGTCTTTTTTTGAAAATATTTTTATAAATTTTTTGTTTTGTCCACTCACGGCTTTTGATGTTATGAATGCCCTTCAGGTTGATCACGGATGCGGGCTGTAGTAGAGACCGAGACATCACACTCCTCCTTCGGGTCCTGACACATTCTAGAAGCCCGAGCGGGCTGTAACAGGAATTTCCCTAGTTTGACACTTCGTGTCAGACGAGTTCAGGCACGTCCCACGTTAATCCCAAGGGATTTGGGACGAGTCCTGACACCCAGCCTTGGGGCCTTCAGAAGGCACTGGCCAAATTGCGCATTCTTTCCTCGACGCGCGTGTGTCGAAACCCAGGGTCCATGCCATTATTCAGCCCAAGGGACAAAGCGCCGAACCCCACTTGCACGGCCAGTGGTTGACTGCCGAAACCCACCACATCTGACCTGCCTAACGCGTCGACTCCCCCCTTCCCTGATCAGCTTCTCTCTGCCGAAAAGAAGCCTCCATGCCTTGCTCCAAATTACATCAAACCTGCCCTTTTTGGGCAGATTTTCTAGTTGCAACAACCCTAATTATTAGCCAAAGACTCATTATTCACAATTTAATTTTAATTGTAATTTTTATTTATCTTGTATTTTAATTTTTTAAGATTTTTAGTAGTTTTTTCCCTATAAATAGGGGTTTATTTTCCTTGAGAAGGGCTTGTCTTCCTAGAGAGCTCTTAAACACAATCTTATGTTTCCTTTAGAAATACCAAGGCTAAGTATTTCCATTACAATTCTAGAGTTTAAGTTCGCATTCTCGTGTTTATTCCTCCATCTTCATAAGGTTTCTTCTGCTGTCAGAAAATTTTGTGAATAACATTTCATTGTTTCCATTTACTTTTGGAATTACAAGCTGTTCTTGGGTTCCGAAAGTGTAACTTCTTTTCCCTTCCTCAAACTCTTATTATTGTTTCAGTTTTATTTTTAATTCAATATATATGTTGGAATTTTCTTTCTAACTTTTGTAGACATACATACAATTGTCATGTGTTTCACTTTCCGAACTTCATTTACTTCGTACATTTAAGTGCTTGAGCTTCAATTCTATGCTAAGTGTTTATGACCGTTGTTCGGTGCAATTAGTAGAGAATTGAAGAGATTTAAATGTTTGACACACATTCAAATCATAAACATTAGGTTAATTATTTTATAAGTGTTTAATACCGCTGTTCGGTGCATCTATAATATTGAAAAATGTATGCATGTAATTAAGGTGGAGAAGATAGGATTTCGTGATTGATTCAAATTATGCAAATGTTAGAGTGTTGGTAGAATTTGTGTTTGAAGAAAGTCCACTTGTACAAAGGTTAAAGTAAGAGTAGAATTAATTTCATATTTGTTCTTACTTGTTTTATTTTTTATATTATGATTACAATCTCTCAAAAACCCCCCATTTCATTCTTTTAATTCTTTATTCTTTAATTATTTAATTTATTATTCATTAATTCATTAATTCTTTTATTCATTAATTCACTAATTCACTAATTCATTAATTATTTCATTATTTTATTCATTTATTATTTTATTCTTTGATTATTTATTATTCTTTTTCACTAGCACATTATTAATGTTCCCTAATTTTCCCGGTTAAAAACGATCCATATTTACCAATACTATATCTACACAAAAAGGGTTTAAAATTGCATATATACTCGAATTACATGTTTATTTTATTGCGTAGTTCGAGCGTTATCAATTTTTGGCGCCGTTGCCGGGGAAATTGAAAATCATTTTTAATGTGTTAGTGTATGTATATAAATTGTGCATATTATACTTGTTTATAATTTTTATTTTTGTTCATATTATATTTGATCATAATTTTCTTACTATACTTGTTTATATTTTTTATACTTGTTTATATTAGATTCGTTCATATTTTATGTGTTTATTTTTATTTTTTATACATGTACATATTATACATGTTCATAATGTTTATCTTTATACATGTTCATATTATACTTGTATAATATTTTTATTTTATTTTTATATATACTTGTTCATTTATACTTGTCCATAACTTTTATTTTTATGTTTGTTCATAATTTTGATTCTTATCATTGTTCTTATTATATTTATTCATAATGTTCATATTTTACTTGTTCATAATTTCTATTTTTATACTTGTTCATAAATGTTCATAATTTTTTTATACTTGTTCATATTTTAATTGCTTATGTAAATTTTAATTCGTATTATATTTGTTCATGATTGTATATACTTGTTCATAATATTTGTTTTGTTTTTATATAGGTATATTATACTTATTCATAATTCTTATTTTTATATTTGTTAATAATGTTCTTATTATACTTGTTCATACTCATTATTTTTATATTTGTCCATACATGTTCATAATTATACTTGTTCATAATTGTACATATTTGTTCATATTTGTTCATATTATATTTGTTCATACTTGTTCATATTATATTTGTTCATACTTGTTCATAGATGTACATACTTGATTATTCTTATTCATACTTGTACATTCTTGTTTATTCTTTTTTTTTCATTGACTTTTTTTATAAAATAAAATGAAAAATTCGTAACAAAAAAAATTTCTTTTCATATTTAGTTATAACAACCCGTCCCGAATTTCATAATTAACGAGTTCCAATTAAGGATGAAATAAAGATTAATCGGGAATTAATTGAGGTGAAATGACGATTTTACCCCTAGATGGGTGAAAATATTGACTTTTGACCTCTTAGGTCATTGGAACGTGGACCAAGGTCCATTACGTAGATTGAGACAATATGAGTCCATAGACAAGCGACACATCAAGATCGAACATCGTACGAAAAAGTTACAGGTCTAGAACGGGTATTCGAACTATTTACGGTTGCACGATTTTCGAGAAGAGTTGACTTTGTTGTTTGGTAGTGGGACCTAAAATATCTGTTTTGGGACCACAGGATGAGTTAGGGGTGGCAATGGGTCGTGTCGTGTCGGGTTCGTGTCGTGTCATGAATTTTGTTTTACCCATTTATGCTCAACCCGAATCCGATCCGTTTAATAATCGTGTCAAGAATGTCCAACCCAAACCTGACATGTTAATGACCCATGTAACCCATTTAACTCATTTAATAAACAGGTCATACTCAAAACCCAATTAACCTATGACCCGTTTAACCCATTTAACCTATTTAAATTATAAGATTTAATAGATATTTAGGTAGGTAAATTGGTAGATATATGGGTTAGTAATGACACGTTTATTAAATGGGTCAATATATAAGCCAATATACGGGTTAACCTGTTAACCCGAAATCTACCCATTTATTAAACGGGTTAACATGTCATTATACGGGTAACAGGTTGACCCGAAACCCACCCGTTTAATAAACGGGTCATAACGAGTTGACCCAAAAATGACCCAAAATTTTAATCGTGCGGGTTGACCTGGATAATTTTCTTGCGGATTTCGAGTCGTGTCAAAAATTGCCACCCTTAGGATGAGTGACACTTGTCACCCACTATATGGCTACCCTTTTTATAATTCATGCATCATCGCACCTCAATTTTCCTTTCATTTTCATCAATCTAACCCGAAACCCACCCCAACCATTCTCCCATCATCATCCTCTCATCGGTGCTGGCCTGAGAGAGAAAGTGAGAGTGAGGGAGAGGCTAAGAGACAGAGTGGGAAGGCAGAGACGTCAGAGCCGTCGTGGTGGTGGCCGGAAACCTTGAACCTCAGGTAAGTAGTGTGGGTTTAAAAATTGGATTTTGGTTTTTGGGCATTTGGGTTTCATTGTGATGCCATGGTTGTCTTTTTTGAGCTCATGCAAGCTTGTAGAGGACAAGAACAGAAGGCTAAGGCTCCTAGACAGGCCTATAAGGCGGTTGTTGGTGACTCGTGAAAGATCGAATTTGATCAGGTAATCTCAGGCCTTGTTTCTTATTTTTGAGTTTGTAGATCCTCTCTTGGGTTAGAGATGAGTTGAATGGAAGAAAAATGGTGAAGATTGGTCGTTAGATGAGGGAGAACGGACTGGGTCGAGTCGCGGGTCGAATGACCTAATTAAAGGGTCGCGGGTCGACCCGTCTGAGGTAGATGACGATGACGTGGCATCTTGTCAGTCCACGTGACAGAGACCAATTAGTGCCACATGGTGAGCTATCAGCAAGTGTTAGATGACATTGCAGCTGACGTGGCAAGTCCACGTTAGCGATGTCAAACCACAGGGACCAGTGAGATGGTGCCATATGATAGTGTGTTAGAGGTTGTCAGGGCTGATGTGGCAGTCCACGTCAAACTTGTCAGACCACATGGACCAATGAGTTGGTGCTATGTGGCAGGGTGTTAGAGAGGTGACAAAGCTGATAGTGACTCGTGGCAGTAATGTCGTCAGTAGGTGATGTCATCATGTGACGTGGTAGTGTCAGAAGGTGACACATGGCACCAGTAATGGTATCCCATGTGGCAGGTTGTAAGATCTATTAGAGCTGTCAGATGTGAATCTGACGTCAGCAGATGATGTCATTGTTGATCAGGCGCGTGTGAGGTTTAACCAGTGTGTGAGTGCCCGTGGGCATGAGTTTCGAGGTCAACCAATCTTATTCGAAAGGTTTCAACGATTTAAATCCAATGATGGTGGTTTCAAGTTAATCAGTGATCGTTTGATAAGTCATTTGGATGTTTTTAGCCTCGGGAAGCGTGTTTAGGACGCGTTCTCAGTTCTAGGATTTTTGGGGGTTTTACTTATAGACTTGTATAGATGGTTAGTGATCCTTACGGTGCAGATCATGAGTGCGCAGAGACGTTGGATTAGCCTCGGATTGGCTTACGGTGCAGATTGTGAGTGTGTAGCGTGGACAGTCATTGAGTGGACATTTGTTTTATAAAATGATGCATGCATAAATGTTTTATATGTTTTATGAACATGGTTTGAGATGCACTGATTGCATATGGTTTGAATATGATTTGTGTTGATGTGGAGCATTTTCGTAGAAAATGTTATATTGCACGTATTTCGAGATTTGTGTTTTACGTGATACTTTGGCTTAGGCCGAGTTTCCTACGTGCATGTGATTTCAATTATTTGAATGAGGATTTGCTTATCGGTTTTGAATGATTTCACGGAGATGCGTGAAATTGGCATTTCGGGCTTGTGTCACAGTTAGTTTATGGTTTGACTTAGAGTATAGTCAAACGAGAAATTAAATAATGTTTTGAATAGTGGAATGGCTTTCAGATTTAGAAATGATATATTGGGCTTGTGACCCAGTTCTGATTTATGATATGAGATTTCAGGGTTGTGACCTATTGTGGATATACGAAATAATATTTCGGGCTTGTGACCTTGTTGGAAATGATTTTGACTCAAATTGTGAGTCCTTGTGAATTTGAAGAAATATTATGATTTGATATGTTTTGGAGGAAAAACTGGACACTGTTTTTGGGATGGTTTTGTGGAACGTATTTTGATGAACTATATTTCAAGCGTAGACCCTATTGAGATACTTTGACATGATTTGAGATACAAATGATTGTGAACTGTTTTCCACACTAACATCCTCTAAGATGTGATTGTTTCCTTCGGACGTCGTAGATCCCAGAGTCATATCCTCCAGACGTCGTAGATCTTGGAGAGGTCACCATTACACTTCCTAGAGCTGATTAGCTCCGTAGGGAGGCTCAGGCTCAGGAGTGTCAGATCTGGATATTACCCAGACCTTGTAGATCCTGGGAATGCCATCACTCAGATGTCGTAGATCCTGGGTGTATACTCGGACGTAGTAATCCTGAGTCGCATGCATTGCATTGATATCGTGACTATTGTACAAATGTTGGATATTGGATAATGAGGATGGGTTGCTCATGTTTTTATATGACTCCGAGTATGAGTCAAAAGCGATGTTTCGGGAAAAGGCCCTATGGAGATGATTTATGAGCTAAAACCCTACCTGATTTGGAGCGAAGACCTTAAATGATTTTGTTTTCGGCTCAGATCCTATGTGAGCTACTTGATTTGATTTGAAAAGCAATATGATTTAGCTTTAAGAAAGTATTTGAGCTACGATTCGATTTCTGATGCATGCATGTTTTTAATTGAAGGGTACAAATGTTATTTTGGAAATTATTTTCCAACTGTTTATTTTTGTCCACTCACAGTTTTAATGTTTTTGATACCTTTCAAGTTGATCGCGGATGTGTGCTGTAGTAGAGACCGAGACATCACACAACGCTGCGTACTCTGGAACCCACTGCGTACTCTAGAAACCCCGAGTGGGTTATGGTCTTATTCCTGGTCTGACATGTGGTGTCAGACTGGAGCAGGACACATCCCACGATAATCTAGGGGGATTGGGATGAGTTCTATCAGCTTGATATCTGAGCACTGGGTTGCTCTTGTGGTGTTGCGCATGCGTTAGATGTGATGTCTTTACGATGACGACAGCCCGTCATCAATCTGATAGTGAGGGTAAGAATAGGAAATTCAAGTGGGAATGAACCTCATATAGGTTCTGTTTGGCATTGGATGTCGTGTTTTAGCAGTGTCAGATCCCGAGGAGGGTCGAGTTTCTTGTGGGCCCACCGGCTGGGAACCGTAAAGTTACAAGTGGATGGGATATTCAAATAGTTGTTATTGGTTTATTGGAACCCAGTATGGTGACTTTTAAGAGTCGTGACCGATGGTTGGTCGGGTTGGATGTGCTGCTTCTAGTAGCCGAGGTCGTTTATATCCCTTATTTGAGATTGGTTGAACAAGTTACCAGGAAAGTGGTACTTGTGGATGGGATCCCAAGGTGGATCGATCAGTGGATATTACGCTTTGAGCGGAGTGTACATGCGATGTGTGGCTCGTTTGAGTGCATGAGGCGGTTAGCGGAGTGTTTCTGGATTGGGTCTACACGAGGTTAGTGGTAGACATTACTATCGACGGACATGGATGAGACTATTGAGAGTTGGGCGACATTCGAGGAACGTTCTTACATTATTTTCGACCTAGCTTCATCGAGATACGAGGGAGGGAGAGTTCCTCCTACATGAGCAGGAGATTTGACGGTAGCTTAGTACGAACAGAGGCTTGGGACTATTGTCATGATGTGCTCACATTTAGATGGCGATTTAGGCAATGAGGCTTCTTCGATTTGTGTCGAGTCTTGGGAGTAAGACAGTGATGGTGTGGCATCTTAGTGGAGATGAGTAGGATGGAATCTAACAGTAATCGGATAATTCTGGATGACGCCGAATGCGTTTAGAGGAAGTTTTACCAAGGATCTTAGGCGAGGGTTGCCTTTAGCTCCGAGTTCGTTGAGTGGCAGACGTACGAGATGCAGTGATCGCTGAGGGCGATAGAGAGGATCCCGAGTGGCTCAGTGAGATTTCAGTATACTTCTTGTTCGATTGGATTACTGGAGGCACGGGGTATGCCTGGATTGGTGATAGGTACCCTAGCTAACTTTGGACGGATTGCACGAGTGTTATGCTAAGGAGTTATATTTGACGAGGCAGCTGGACAGTGAATTGGTGCGGAATGAGTATTCCTTACCACATTTAAGTGCTTGAGCTTAAATTCTATGCTAATTGTTCATGACCGCTGTTCGGTGCACTTAGTAGAGAATTGAAGAGATTTAAATTTTTGACACACATTCAAATCATAAACATTAGGTTAATTATTTTATAAGTGTTTATGACTGCTATTTGGTGCATTTATAATATTGAAAAAATGTATACATGTAATTAAGGTGGTGAATGTGGGATTTCGTGATTGGTTCAAATTATACAAATGTTAGAGTGTTAGTAGAATTTGTGTTTGAAGAAAATCCACTAGTACAAAGGTTAAAGTATGAGTAGAATTAATTTCATATTTGTTTTTACTTGTTTTATTTTCTATATTATGATTACAATCTCTCAAAAACACCCATTCCATTATTTTAATTCTTTATTTTTTTTATTTTTTTATTTTTTAATTCTTTAATTCTTCTATTCCTTAATTCCTTAATTCATTAATTCTTTAATTATTTTATTCTTTCATTCTTTAATTCATTAATTCTTTTATTCATTTATTATTTTATTCTTTGATTATTAATTATTATTTTCACTGGCACATTATTAATGTTCCCTAATTTCCCCAGTTAAGAACAATTCATATTTACCAATACTACATCTATACACAAAAAAGTTTAAAATTGTATATATACTCGAATTACGTGTTTATTTTAATGTGTCGTTCGAGCGTTACCACCAAGAGGTTGGTTGCCACCTAGCATACATTCCGAATTTGCGGGATACATGACAGCATCTCCTGTTGTGGCTTGGAACCTACTCCAAACAGTATTCAATCACCACATTCATTACCACTATATATACCCCCAGACCCTTTCATAAAGAAAACTCTCTCAATCATCCCCTTCTTTCTCTAAACAAACACAACCTTGACTCTTCAGTCTTTATATTGTGATCTTCCTACTTGGTGTTTCTTACGCTTACTGACTTAAGCATCAGAGCCTCTTAGGTCGACAGCCCATCAGTGTCTAGTGTTTTCTCTCTATCTCGCAAGTCACTCAACGGGTAGAAGCAGGATTCCAATCAGCACCCCCAATGGGTCCAGATACCCCATGTCAGGTCCTAGATCTCTCATCGGGTCTCATCACGTTAACTCCATTTATAATATTGAAAAATGTATGCATGTAAATAAGTGGTGAAGGTAGGATTTCGTAATTGGTTCAAATTATACAAATGTTAGAGTGTTGGTAGAATTTGTGTTTAAAGAAAGTCCACTTGTGCAAAGGTTAAAGTAGGAGTAGAATTAATTTCATATTTGTTTTTACTTGTTTTATTTTCTATATTATGATTACAATCTCTCAAAAACCCCCCATTCCATTCTTTTAATTCTTTATTCTTTAATTTTTTAATTTTTTAATTTTTTAATTCTTTAATTCTTTAATTTTTTAATTTTTTAATTCTTCTATTCATTAATTCATTAATTCTTTAATTATTTTATTATTTTATTCTTTAATTCATTAATTCTTTTATTCATTTATTATTTTATTCTTTGATTATTTATTATTCTTTTCACTAACACATTATTAATGTTCTCTAATTTTCCCGATTAAGAATGATTCATATTTACCCATACTACATCTACACAAAAAAAAAGTTTAAAATTGCATATATACTCGAATTACGTGTTTATTTTATTGCGTAGTTCGAGCGTTACCACCAAGAGGTTGGTTGCCACCTAGCATACATTCCGAATTTGCGGGATACATGGCAGTATCTCCTGTTGTGGCTTGGAACCTACTCCAAACAATGTTCAATCACCACATTCATTACCACTATATATACCCCCATACCCTTTCATAAAGATAACTCTCTCGATCATCCACTTCTCTTTCTAAACAAACACAACCTTGACTCTTCAGTCTTTATATTGTGATATGCCTACTTGGTGTTCCTTACGCTTATTGATTTAAGCATTGGAGCCTTTTAGGCCGACACCCTATCAGTGTTTATTCTTTTCTCTCTGTCTCGCAAGTCGCTCGCTAGGTAGAAGCAGGATTCCAATTGACAGGACCCGTCCCAATACACAATCTGAAGTCTACCTAGGAATTACACATCTGGAGTCACTTCAGGAATTACACATCTGAAGTCTACCCAGGAATTACACATCTGGGGGCATCAAACATCAATACACAATCAAAATCATCATTAAAACCATGTCAAAACCATTTATCACAGGGCCACATGCCCAAATCTCATTTTCTCATTTCTCGTAAATCTGTAAAATCATTAAATAATTCAATGCACGTAAATCCGTAAAATCATATCCGAAAATCATTCGATTCCATCATTTCACCTTTAACTCACAATAAATTTCAAAACATCCTTTTAAATATCTTGGGCCTAGCCCAAAATCATCATGTACACGCAAATCTGTACAATCGCAACCGAAGTTGCCATTTTCACGTAAATCCATAAAATATCCCAAAAAACATTACAAATCCATGAAATCAATTTCCCAACCCATAATCCAAGTCAGAACCAATCACAAATCCCGGGCTTTCGCCCAAAACAACCATTTCACATTTTCTCGAAAAATGTGTCCAAAACACCGATTAAAATAATCATTAAATATCGAAATAATCATATCAAATCATTACAATTCAAATCATACCATAAATCATGTAAAACATTTAACTATGCATGCATGGTAGTTTATAAAACAAACGTCCACTCACACACCGTCCAAATTGCTCGCTTTCCGAGCTGCAAGCGTTTCCGTAATTTTCGACATTTTCTAGGAATCTCGAATCCTGTCCAAAATCATTACTCGGGGTCACTAATCACTTAGTTAACATCATACTAATTCCCCATAATTTTTCGGGAATTAAATATTAATTAAACACGTAACATAAACCTTCGGACCCTTGAAACAATATCGAAACGGTGTCTGATTGACTCGAAACTAACGCCAAAATGTTCGTTACATTAAATAGAACAAAAGTCATGTTGACCTCACCGCGAGATTCGTGCCCATGCGCCCTCACGCGCCGCCGTAATTGACTGTGACAAGACCCGCCCCGATCCCCCGGGGACCACTAGGGGACGTGCCCTGCTCCCGTCTGACACCCGAACTAACATTCCAAATTTAACCTTAAAAGTTCAAATCCATAATTATCCAAAATAAAGTCATACATGAAATCCGAATTCGAAAGATGTCAGACAAGGGATAATGTCCAAAATTACAAGTTCCGAGCACGACTCTAAGCTATCCTGCGGGTTAACCTACCCAACAGGGGGTTCAGGTACGCAGTGTAGATCTATGCATCAGCCTCAGGATCCTCTTTTACCTCAGTAGCACGGCCTGGAGGGGTCAACCAAAACATTAAGGGTAAGTGGGCCGAAACTCAAAGTTTCTAAAATAGTTTAATAAATAAAACATATACTTTTACCCCTCCGTTTTCCAAACATGCATGCATTAGTTTTTAAAACCATAAAATCATATAGGATATCACAAGTCATATGATAAAACCATAAATATAACCACAGTCATTGCACTATACACTCCAATCCTGACATCCCAGATGTCCGACGTCCTTGACGTCCAATAAGGTCACAGTCTCAAGGCTACGCCTGCCACTCAGGGTCTCAATCCCGAGTCCAATCCCCGAACCCAGTCCGGGCACGGCATCCCAGATGCCTGACGTCCCAGATGTCCAATCATAGCACTCCTGCTCCTTAGTCATCCTACGATTCGGTCCCTCCGTAGAATGACCCCTCGCAGGCAATGCGCCGTGACCACTCCAGGGTACCCACATCTAGAGGAGACAGTATCATACGGGTAGATCTATACACAAATATATATATATATATATATATATATATAATCCAAAACAATATTCAAATTTCACCAGACGGGTCTCATACCCAAACATCGTAAATCGTGCCATACCCATAATTTTCAAGATAATCGAAACCATTACTTGATTCCAGCATATATATATATAAGCGAAAATAGTTGTACATGCAAGGGTTTAATGAAATCGGGCCAACTCACAGTACAATCCTGCTGCAAAACTACGCGTATAACCTCGTCCCGGTACTACTGTATGATTCATGTCAGTCCAAAATCACACGTAAAAGTCACTACGAGTCCTTAACATTCAACCAAGAAGTCCTAGATTGAAACCGACCCCGGAAATCAGCCCGAACACGCTTCCCGAGGCAACCAACCCTATTCTGACCAACTTAACGATCTCTGATCGACTCAATTTTTAACTAAAAAATGTTCAGTACACTGAAAGGATGAAAACTCTAGTTGACCTTGACTGGGGATGAGGAATCACGCGCCGCCCAAAGTGGCTGCACGTGAAAGACACGCGACAGGCACTGTAGCTACAGTGTCGTCTCCTTCATCCGGAAGCCTGTTAAACGGATCCCCAAACTCGCGACTCAACCTGGCCAAATCCCCATCAATTCTCACTCGATTTCTTTCGTTTTTAAACCTAAGACTTCCCTTAACCTTTTAATTTGAGTTTTGAGTCATTAATTAACCTCAACAGGCCCTAAATCGAACCTTCGACCCGTGATCAATCAAAGGGGTCGATCGTCGTATCTCACTGGTTTCAACTCCATTCCCAAATTAACTTAACCTGAAGCTTACTAGGACCTATACGAACAATAACACACAAACAATTTCACAAATCCTCACCTGAAAGTCGTCGTCCTCAGGTCTGAAAATCCTTTAAAAATGGAACTTGGGTTCCTGGCCAAACTGTGGTCGAATCACCTCAGGGTTGATATGGTTGAACTCCAATTGGTCCCAGAAAGCCGTTTAGGTCCTTGGTTTTGTCCAACTTGCCTCACAAATCAAACTTGATTTTTCCCTCCAATTTTTCAGATTTTCCAGTCTCTGTTGTCTCTCAAGTTTTGAGACTCTCCTTAACGAAAATGACCCTCTCTCACTCCCCATCACTCTGTTAACCGAACCGTGTAGCCAGCAACCCGTGGGAATCCTTCTGGCTTCTCTTAAAAATGTTTCCCGCAACGGTCCCAAACCAGTTAAACAATGGTGCCAGTGCACTGTTTCTGGTTTCTTTCCATACCATCACGTTCCCAATACCTCAAAACCCATAAACTAATCCCCTGTTCAGTCCACTAACCAGGTTAAAAAATTGCTTGGTCAGAACCACCAAGCACGGTGGTGCAGGCCCTGTTTCTCACGGTTTTCAACAATAACTCCCTGCAAAATTACCATTTTGCCCTTCAGCCCAAAATGACCAAAATGCCCTTCTCTTTCTAGACTTGTAACTCAACCGTCCGATGTCCGTTTTCAGCGTGCCGCCTGTCTACGGACTCAGGCATCGAGACCTACCTAACGGTCCTCAAATCGTGTGAAAATCAGTTGTTAATCAAAAAGTCAACATTTTCCCCCTTTTCCTCCAAATTACAAAAATGCCCTTGAACTTCCGAACGTCGTAACTTCTTCTTTGATTGTCGGAATTGGACGGGCCACCTGTCTATGGACTCGTGACGTCCCGAACTATGTCACGGTCATTAGTCAACGTCCGTTTGACCTACCAATCAAAAATTCAACAATTTGACCATACTATTCACAAGGGTAAAAACGTCATTTCATTTATTATTTTACAATTTTACACTTCTCGAATTTCCGGGGCATTACAGGCTGCGCGTGAAAGCCACGCGCCTTGCTACAGTGCATCGTCCCTACCCGTTTACCTGGTAAACGGATCCTGCGACCCGCGAGGTGACCCGACGCATTATCCATCAATTCGACATCGTTTTAAACAATTCAAACATCCATTAGCATCGAAATAGGTTTAATTAAAGATCTGTAAACTCAATTACATAAAATCTTACCTTAATCCCGTTGAATCAAACTCGACCTTCGAAGAACATCGAATCACTGTTCATCATCCAATCTCCACAATTTCCCCTTGTTTTCCTTCAATTGATGCATCAGGAAGCATCGTGGGATTCTAATAAACACATTTCCAAGATCAATTTCATCATCCCATGTCTCAATTTCCTTGACTCAAGCTCGAACATTCAAAGACCTTCTCCTCTCTGTTTTAAGGCCAAACGACCCCAATTTCCTTCGTTCTTAATCTGGTTCGACTCGTCTCACTCCCAGGGAGCTAAATTCAAGCTCAATTTCACTCAAAACCGTCCACAAATTCAAATTCGATCCTAACGTCCATTTAAGGTTTTCAGGTTTTCTAAGTTTAGGCTCAACAGGTTCAAGGTTCAGAACTTGCCAATTAATTCTCTTTGTTTTCCTCTCAATCCTCAGTTCTCAATTGGGTTGTGATCGCTGGTAAGATCGATCAAGACAAATCCCACTCTCTGTTTTGGTTTTATTCACAGTACATACATATATATTGATCATTTTCTCAGACAACACACAAACACGATTGTGTTGTTGTTATCCCTTTTAATATTTAAACAACCTTTTGCCACTAATTAACATAAGCAAGTGACAGATGTCACATAATGAATAATCCTCATCCAAATAGGCTGAATCAGCCAGGTTAATCATCACAATTATCCATGTTGTGGCAAATTACCATTTTGCCCTTGCCATAACAAATTACCAAAATGCCCCTCACCTTCACAAACCCATAACTTTCACGTCTGATCTCCGATTGACGCATGCCGCCTGTCTACGGATTCAGCATCCCAAGACCTACCCAACGGTACTTTCGGAAAGTCCAAATAAGGTCCCGATCAAAAAGTCAACTTTCGGCTCTTATAAATAGGGGTAAAATCGGCATTTCCTTCCAATTTTTCCCTTTTCAAATTTCCGGGTCGTCATACCAATCATCACCCCCAAAGGGTCCAGATACCCCATGTCAAGTCCTAAATCCCTCATCGGGTCCATCACGTTAAGTCCATTTAGGGATCAAACACTATTTATGTACATCATCTATTTATTTACATAAGTTTATATTTATTATAATAATATTGGATAGCTAACATTAAACATAATTTATATATGCATATAAATATAAACTCTAAGAGTTTAATATAAGTTATATAATCGAAAAAACAATTTACTGTTTTTTAATATATTTTTTAATTAATGAATAAAATAATAATATAATAGCAATAATAATAGTTGTAATAATAATTGTAGTAATATTCCATTGGACTATAGGTACAGGAAAATATTTCCAGATTGAGTAATAAATTAATAATAAAATTTATAATAATAATAAAGATAATTGAATATCTAAGAGTAAAATTGTAATTTTACTATTCAGAACAAAGAAAAAGCAAAAAGGATTAATAATAAGAATGATTATTATTGCACTTACGATATTATTGTGACACCCAGAAATTCGAAAAAAGGAAAAATTGGAAAGAAATCACGATTTTACCCTTGGTTATGGGGGCTGAAAGTTGACTTTTTGTTCGGGATGCCTTTTGGACTTTTGGCCATGACAGTTAGGTAGGTCTCGAGACGCTAAGTCCATAGACAAGCGGTATGCGTCGATCGGAGTACGGACACGAAATTTAGGGGTCTGCAAAGTAGAGGAGCATTTTGGTAATTATGCAAGTAGGGGCATAAAAGTCATTTTGGCTGGAATTGGATGATGCAGCCTTATGGTGAGTCATTAGCTACTGAAGTGACATCTGTCACTTGATTATGCCAATTAGTGGCACTAATTAGCAGGTGGTGGGACTGAGTAATTGTTCACCGCGTGTGTGTGGGGGTATTTGAAAAGAGCCGAGTGTGATCGAGTTGAGTCCACCGCCTAAAACCTGAATTAAGGAATTCGTTCAATTGAGAGGATTAAATGAGGGAGAACGAGAGGAGAATCGAGGTAAATTAGCCCCTAAACCCGAAGACCCAAACCCGTGAAGTTCATGCCTTTCCAAAATTGGAACTTGAATTTGTGGGCTGTGATGAGTGAAATTGACACTCAATTGAGTCTTCTGGGATCATTTCGGCTGGAAACAAATCAAATTTGAAAAAAATTGATGTCGTTTTGACGTAGAACTGAGTGGGTGAGGACTTCGGATTTTCGAATTCCAATCGAGTAATTGGAAGGATTGAAGGCCGAAATTGGCATTGGAAACTTGTTTATAATGATCCTACAAAGCTTCCCGATAAATCAATTGAAAGAAAACAGATGAAATAGAGTGAATTAGGAGGATGAACAGTACGCGGATGTTCTTCGACAAGTTGAGTTCGAATTGAAGGATCGAGGACCCGTTTGCAGGGGAAACAGGTAGAAGAGACGACGAACAGTAATCGGGTACTGTAGCAGGCGCGTGGGGGCGTGTGAGTGGGATTCTTGAGGTGAGGTCAACATGTGTTTTACTTTATTCAATGTAACGAACATTTTAGCGTTGGTTTCGAGTCGATCGGATACCGTCTCAATATTGTTTCGAGGGTCCGAAAGATTATGTTACCTTTTAATTCGTATTTAATTCCCGGAAAATTGGGGGAGTTTAATATGCTATTATTGGATTCATTAGTGACCCATAATGATGATTTTGGACAGGATTCATGATTCCTGGAAAATGTCGGAAATTCGGAAAAGCAAGCAGCTCGGAATTGAGCGATTTGGACGATGTGTGAGTGGACATTTGTTTTATAAACTATTATGCATGCATAGTTAATTATTTTACATGATTGATTGCATGATTTGGTTTGCAATGATGTCATGGTGATTTGGAATGATTAATTGTGATTAATGATTATTTTAATCGGTCTTTCGGGCACGTTTTACGAGGAATGTGCAAATGATGTTTTGGATTAGGCCCGGAGTAAAAAAGGTTTCAAAAAGGATATTTTGACTTAGTTGTTGAGTCAAGGATGATTTCTGGATTATTTTAATGTTTTCAATTGAGATTTTACGGATTTACGAGTAAATGACATTTGGGTTTGAGACCCTGTCGGGAATGATTTTGACTTGATTTGAAGTCAAGGATTTGATTGAAATGTTTTGGGATGTAATCCCGGGATAGTTTTCATTGTGATTGTGAGTTCCCAGACAGTCGAAGTTAGGGGTATTTCCCAGACGACCGGAGCTCGAGGGATATTATTGTGATTGTTCCCAGGCACCCGATGCTAGGGAGTATTCCCAGGCGGCTAGCACTCGAGGCCCAGGCAGTCGAAGCTCGCGGTGGTTCCCAGACAACTGATGCTCGGGGATATGTGTGCCTGGACAGTCGGAGCTAGGGGTGGCTTCCCAGACGATTGAGGCACGGGATATTGCCTACGCGTAGTGCAGATGTGATTGTGTGATTGATTGTGTACTTGAGTCGTGCGATTTGATGTTGATTGTGATTTCTTTGTGTACTGGTAATGAGTACGGGTTTTGGTCTTTGTGGCCAGGTTAGTGTTTTCATGTGATTTGACTGGAAAGCCGGTGATGGTTATTCATATGTTTTACCCTAAGCATGCATGGTTTGATAAACTGGAGGGGAAAATGGTCTATTTGAAATGTATTTTCAAAGGATATTATTTTTGTCCACTCACACCTTTTATGTTTTTATGACCCTGCAGACCGTGACACGACGTTCGGGGCTGATCGAGAAGCGGAGGCATGAGCGAAAATCAGTGCAGTTATCCCTTGTCTGACAAGTGCTGAGGGGTAGTTTCGGAACTTCAATTGACTTGTCAGACGGGAGCAGGACCGGGCACGGTTATCAAAGTCCAGTTGGGACGGGTCCTATCATTATTATTATTATTATAACGATAAATGAATATGTAAGGATAAAATTGTAATTTCACTATTAACAACAGAGAAAAAAATAAGAGTAAAATAGTCAAAATACTATTGACGAATAGTGAAAATGACTTAGTTTTAGTATATAATAATATAATAACATTTACTTTGTTCATAATAATCCATAAATACCAACGGTTAAAACGTACAGCTGCAATGTGCAGGTCCCTTAGTTAGTACTACTATCTATAAGGTGATAATAAAGATTTTGGTAACATGTCCTACGGGAGTTGGTTGGGCTGAATCAAACTAGTTTTGTTCTTGAGAAACAAATTACAGATAATAATATTATTTTAGCTCAAGGGATTTTGCATAAGTTTGGAAGGTCCAAAGGAAAGAAAGGGTTCTTTGCATGGAAGATTGATCTCTTAAAAGCTTATGATAAGGTGTGTTGCGGTTTTCGTAAGGAGGCTTCGCACCATGCTTGTATTTCAGATGCTGTGGTGAATCTCATAATGCAGTATGTTACGATTATGAGTTTTCAAGTGGTGATGAATGGGGAGAATACTGAATTTTTTCAAACTGCATGCATGGGGGGTTGAGAGAAGGGGGTCCTTTATCATCATACCTTTTTCTTTTGGCTTTGGTTTTGGAGAGACTAGCACACATTATCTGTGAGCCGTGGAACCTGTTATTTATAATGCAGTTGATGCCAAGCAGTGGAAGTCCATTCAGAGTCAATCTCCGCTTCAAGCCGAGGCTTAAGCTGACAATGCCAACTCAGTAATTAAGTCCCTAAGGACACCAAAATCTAGACATGATGGTCGAGATCTGGATTGTGACGTATAGATAACAAAAGCCAAAATTTTAAAACGGTGAATTTTAAGAGATCATGTAAAACGTAATGATAAAACAAATTTCGAGAAAGAGATCCACTTGCATATTAGTTGGGGTCAAAGTCACTCGATAGTTCCAAGACACGTATGCTCCAAGCTTGTCAAATCCTAAACAAAATTAACCACAAAGTTTACTAAAAACTTCCAACGTAAACACTAAAAAAACCCCTCTTAGGTGGTCTAAAAGGGAACTACAACAACTCTAAACAAACTAAATTTGTGTTTAAAAGATTTGAAAAATCCTGAAACTAGGTCCACTTGTTGTTATAGGCCAGAAAACAACCCTATGTGCCGCCACGCGCCAAGTGGAAGTCAGGTAGTGACGTCACGCGCCGTCATGCGCGACCATGTGTCTGATGAGTGTTCTTCCCACACAGCAGCCATGGGGGCGTTACATAAACGCCATAAGGATGCCGGTCAGAGTTGGGCGTCACAAAGGGTAATTGTGGAGATGGACTCTCAACTCTTTGTGTCATTACGAATAATGAAGGTAGTAAGGAGTCCATTCATAATATGTTGCATGATATTAAGATCCTAAATAGCTCTTTTATTTCAATTGTTTTTGTGTTTGTCCCATGGAGTTGTAACATGGCAACCCATGCAGTCGCTGACCTTTTTTTTTTTGGGGTCAGAAACATGGGGAATTCATTACAAACAAAACACAGGAAAGGAACATTACAGGAAGGGAAACATAAACGTACAGGAAAGCCAAATAAAGGGGATTCGGAGTAAAGACGCATGGCATACCATAAAACGTCCACTACTAGGCCCAAAAGAAAAATAATTTAGCACGGGGGGCAAGGGAGCCCATCATTGTTTAAAACAAACACTAAGAAAGATGGAGGACGGTCAATCCAGACTTCCCTGCACATTCTTCGTCGTGCTTGAGTAGCTAAGGTATCAGCTACCTTGTTTGAGCTCCAAGGGATCCAATGAAAACGGATTTGCTCGAAATAGTGACGATGAGCTCAGAGCTGAGAGAGAATGGGGAATATTTCCCAGTGACCACGAGCAATGTTTCCAGAAATGCACTTTATCAGATTCTGGGAGTTTGATTCCACGATCACATCACTGAAACCCTGGGCCCGAGCGAACTCTACCCCGGTGAGGGCAGCCCAAGCTTCAGCCAATAACAGGTTTTTTGTCCTTCGAGCATCACAAATAACACCACAGAAAGCTCCCTCCGAGTTTCGGATGATGACCCCAAAACCGGCAGGGTCCTCCGAGCTTAACCAGGAGGCATCACAGTTGACCTTCACGACATAGGCCAATGGAGGGCACCAAGAACCATCAGTAACCTGAGAATTGTGCGTCGACCTCGGGGGGTGTCCCGATGGAGCAAGGGAACTCCAGAACTCCGAGACGTACCTGGATATGGCCTGAATGATGAGAGAAGGAATGAAACGGCGACCCTCAAAAAGCAGTTTGCAGAGGTGTTTCCAGATTTCCCAGTAGGTGAAAGCAATAATAGACGCAGTCTAAACGCGTTGCCCGCCCATACCCACGGAGGAGGACAAAATAGTGTTGAGCCAATCCACAAAGGACGTCACTTGAGAGATGTCAATACGGTAGTTCAGGAGTCCCCCAAACCAAATACAAGTCGCACTAGGGCACAGTAGTAAAAAGTGCTCAATGGATTCAGGATACTCCTCACAGATAGGGCACATTTGATTGTGACTCAAGTGTCGACGAAAGAGGATTTCTCGGGTGGGGAGGCTCCCTCGGAGACTCTTCCACGTGAAGTTTATGATTCGCGGATGTGCTTTCATCGTCCAAAAAAACTTCCAAAGGCCCAAAGGGAACATGGTTGAGCAGGAAGGTCTGGAAAGTGCAAGTGAGCTAGGAGGTAGTGGAATGGTTTGAAGCCAGAAATACCCAGTCTTCACGCTATACTCGCCCATCTTGCATTGTGGCCAGATAAGTCGGTCTTTGTCCTCCAAATTCCCAAGGCGGATAGACCGAATGGTATCGCAATCAGCTGCAATATCAGATGCTCAATGTTCACAAGGTTCCAAGTTCGGGAGGTTTCGTCGATTAGTGAGGAGATATGTTGGGGTGAACCATCGATCACTGCTAGAGTAGGGGTAAGAATACCATTCGTAGTTCCCGAGAACCACCAATAAGTCCAAATTTTTATGTCTTCCCCATTCAGAACTTGCCAACGGGCTCCCTCGAGAATAATCCGATGGCCTTCCAAAAAGCTGGTCCATGCCCAGGAAGCACGACTCCCTTTTCTTGCCTCCTAGAAGTTTCCATTTGGGAAGTACCTGCTCTTTAGCATCCTAGCCCAAAAAGAGTCTGGTTCGCGAATAAGTCTCCAACACTGCTTTGCCAAAAGGGCAAGGTTGAAATCCTCGAGATTCCTGAAACTCATTCCCCCATCCGTCTTCGGGAGACCCAGCTCAGTCCAACTAATCCAATGAACCTTATTGCCACTCTCAGACTGACCCCACCAGCAATTTGCTAAATCAGAGTCGATAGCTTTGCAAACATTCTTAGGGAACTTGAAAACTGGAATGGGATATATAGGGATAGCCTGAGCCACAGACTTGATAAGCACCTCCTTGCTGGCCTGAGAAAGGAACTTCTTTTTCCAACTGTGAATTTTCGTGCCAATTCTTTCCCGAACAAAAAGTAAGGCCTCCTTTTTCGATCTGCCCCACAGGGATGGAAGTCCAAGATTCTTGCCGGGTCCTCAGTGATTTCCATGTTCAGGATTGTATTCAGTTCAGTGCGCAATGAAAGAGGGGTGTTGGGGCTGAAGAAGATGTTGGACTTGTTGTAGTTTACAAGCTGGCCAGAAGCAAGACAATAAACCCGTAGAAGCTTTTCAACCACCAAACAATTGTTTCGAGTAGCTTTCAAGAATAGTAGGGCATCATCTGCAAATAAGAGGTGTGAAAGAGTAGGCCCCTCCAGACTGAATTTGATGCCCTCCAGGATACCAAAAGACTCAGCATGGTTGAACATATGGGATAGAACATCGCAGACAATGATGAAGAGATAGGGGGACAAAGGATCTCCCTGTCTGATTCCACGGGTATGAGAGAACTTCCTGCCAGGCTGCCCATTAACCAGAACCAAGAAACTAACAGAGGAAACGCATCGCATCACCAGATCCACCCAGGTGCCACTGAAGCCCATTTTAAGCATGACTGCACGGAGGAAATCCCACTCAATACGATCATAGGCCTTATTCATGTCCAATTTGATTCCCATTTCATAAGTTTTGGTCGATTTCCGAAGCTTGAGAGCATGAAAAGCTTCATGAGCCACCACAATGTTATCTTGAATTTGTCGTCCTGAAATAAAGGCATTTTGTTGTGGAGAGATAATGTATGGGAGAATACTCTTCAGCCGGTTAGCCATCACCTTTGCTATAATTTTATACGAGTAATTACAGAGAGCAATAGGCCTAAATTGAGCGATTGCCTCCGGATTTGGGACCTTTGGAATAAGAGCAATGTGGGATGAATTGAGGGCTTCCAAAAATAGCTCACCTACAAAGGCCTTGTTAAAAATAACCAACAAATCATCATGAATAGAAGTCCAATAAGTTTGATAGAAAATACCAAAAAACCCGTCGGGGCCAGGAGCCTTGAGCGCCCCCATTTGAAATGTGGCATCCTGAATTTCCTCCATGGAGATAGCCCGGTTAAGATCAAGGTTTTGGTACTCCTCAATGGACGGGTTTATGAAGTTGAGAATATCTCCCCAGTCACGGTCCCCACTGGAAGTAAAGATTCCTTAAAATACTTGTCCACTGTGTACCAGATTGAAATATCAGTGGTAGCCCAAGAGGTCTCATCAATCCTGATACGAGAAAGAAGGTTCTGCCGGCACCTCTGAATGGTGGAGAGGTGGAATAAAGTCGAATTTCTATCCCCCAATCTTTAGCCACTTAATGCGGGAACGTTCTTGCCAAAATTTATCTTCCAAAGCCCAGACACGGACAATGTCCCCCTTTAGGGTATTGATAGCATCAGAATTCTCAGCCCAATTGCGTTGGAGGAGGTCCAGTCGGTTGATCATCAACTCCAAATTCTTCTTATTATTTGGGTACTTCACACTGCTCTACTCAATTAACCTCCTTTGACATGTTTTAATTTTCCGGTCCCAAGAGTCATCGAAAGAATCTGCCGGGTTTTTCCAACAGGGGTCAATAATATCTGTAACACCCCGGAAATTCGAGGATTTTAATATTGTAAATTAATGTTTGAATTGACGCTTTTACCCTTGCGTTGGGTATGGCCAATTGTTGACTTTTTGATTTATAAATTAAATGGACTTTGACCTATGACCGTGACATAGTTCGGGACGTCACGAGTTCATAGACAGGTGGCACGTCCATTTCGGACGATCAGGGAAAAAGTTATGACTATCGGAAGTTCAGGGGCATTACCGTAATTTGGACATTTGGGGGTGAAAATGTTGACTTTTCCCTTGGAAACTATTTTTCGGTTGACTCAAGGACCGTTGGGTAGGTCTCGACGTCCTGAGTCCGTAGACAGGCGGCACGCCGAAATCGGACTTCGTACGGGGAAGTTATGGTCACGGAAGTATTTCGCATTTAACCGAACCAACCGAGAACCGGATTAAAATATTATTTTATTATGGAATCTGGTTACTTTAATCAAATCATTCTGGACCCTTGGATGAGTGACAAGTGTCACTCATCCCCACACTCCCTAAAACATGGATCTCTGTTGGCCATTGGATTAAACAATTAATTTCCTCTCCTCAAATCCTCACCATTGATCCTATGCTGAGATTTAATCTCAGCCCTTCAAACCATCCAGCCAACCTGTTTATTAATTCTCAAAATTTTCACTCTTCATTCTTCCATACCGTGTGCACGGCTAACCATTCGAACCAACACACCAGCCCCTCACCTTGCAACCTCACCCTCACGGTAACACCAGGTGACCAGCAGCCACACCCCAGACGCCGGCCACCACCCCACGGCCACCTGCACGGCCGGAATTCCTCCCAGACCCGAGAAGGAGACCCGAACAGCCCAAGTCACCAAACCGTCCAAACCTTCACTCTGAGGCTCGAACCAACGTACGGTTGGGATCACTGTGACGGCAGGACGACCCTCTGCTGGACTGGACGACGTGCGGCGGTGACACGGCGGCGGTAGGTTGAAAAACCCGTATGACCCGATTACCTTCCCTTCTTCGAAACGATCGTTTTTGACGTTGATTTTGTTTGTTTGCTTCTAAGACACACTTAAGGGACCCAGACGACCATTTTAAACCAAGGTTCACGGCTGGAAGCTGGACGACTCGCCGGAGAAGACGAACCAGTGCCGGCAGCCGGATTTCTGTCGATTTTCAGGTAGTTCTTTGAACCTAGAAACTAGTTTTGAGTCCGTAGAACCATTGAACACCTTGTGACGAGTCCATAGGAACAAATCCCATCAGAAATGGTGGACGGGTTGGAGAGAACTGATCGGGTCGAACCGTGGGTCTGCGGTGACCCGGTTCTCAGACCCGGTTACTGTAGCGGATGACGTCATCATGCTGACGTCAGCAGTGACGTCATGATGACGTCATCATGTCAGAATTCAGTCAGCCCAGGGACCAATGGACTGCTGACACGTGTCCTCTGACACTGTCAGTGATGACGTCATGCTGACGTCAGCAGTGACGTCATGCTGACGTCAGCAGTACTGTAGCACCGTTGACCAGGGGGTTGACCAGGCGCGTGGGGGCGCGTGTGAACAGTAATTTTGGTGGGACCACCACCATTCTTTAGGATTCGACGATCCGGATCCAATGGCGGTGGTTTCGGGTCGATCGGAGATCATTAAGTTGGTCAAAATGAGAGTTTTTGCCTTGGAAAGCGTGTACGGGCAGCTTTTCCGGACCGGTTTCGGTCTAGGGTTTCTTGGTTGAATGTTAGGGGTTTGTATTTACCCTTACGTATACTTTGGATGTGACAGGAATTTTGTAATTGTACCAGATCGAGGGTAAACGCTCGATTTTCAGCAGGACTGTACTGTGAGTGGGCCATTTTCTTAAACCCTTGCGTGCATAAACGTTTTCTGGTTTTATTATACTTATTCATATGCTAAAACAATGATGTTTTTGATGATATGGAAAATATGGTTATGGCACGTTTCACGGTATTTGGGCTTGAGACCCGTTTGGTGAAACTTAATGATTGATTCAGATTTTATCTAGGTATATATATACCTTGCATGTGGATATCGATAAAATGTATTTGGTACTGCACTGTATAGATCCTTCCATGTTATATTGTCTCCTCCGGATGAGGTACCCCGGAGAGGTCACGGACGTCTAGAACGTCCAGCGTCTATGACGCTAAGCATCGGGGATGCTGTACCCGAACGGGGTTCGGGGATTGAACTCGGAAATTGAGACCCGAGTGGCACGCGTAGCCTTGTGATTGTGACCTTATTGACGTCAGGGACGTCAGACATCAGGGATGTCGGGATTGGAGTGTATAGTGCAGCAACTAAAATTATACTTATGTTTTTATTACATGCCTTATGGTTTATATTATATGGTTTATGATTTTAAATAATGATGCATGCATGTTTGGAAAACAGAGGGGTAAATTATATGTGTTACTTATCAAATGATTTTATAAACTTGAGTTTCGGTCCACTCACCCTTACTGTTTTGATAACCCCTCCAGGTCGGGAAACTGAGGTAGAGGAGGAACCAGAGGCTGAGGCATAGATCCACTTTCTGCGTACCTGAACCCCTGTTGGGTGGTGTACCCGCAGGTTTTTAATAGAGTCGTGCTCGCAACTTGTATTTCGGATTTTCATCCCTTGTCTGACATTCGTTTAATTCGGAATTGATGTATAACGTTTATTTGGTTATTTATGCTTTTAAATGTTTGGAGGTTAAAATTGGTATGAATTATTGGGTGTCAGACGGGAGCAGGGCACGTCCCCTTGTGGTCCCTGTGGGATCGGGGCGGGTCCTGTCAATATCTCTACATTCTGGGTCGTCGGTCCAAAAGGATTCAAAGCGAAAAAGCCATTCTCTTTTCCAGTTTATAAGGCTTTGATCGATTAGAATAAGGCAGTGATCAGAACCCACCATCGGGAGGTTGGTGGCAATCGAGCAAGGCCACTTTAGCTGCCAAAGATCATTAATAAGTCCACGGTCTAGTCTTTCTTGCACCACAGACCCCTCCCCACGAACCCCTGTCCAAGTAAAAGCCTGCCCCTTGAAACCCAAATCAGTGAGGTGGTGCATGTTCAAAAAATTCAAAAGGTATCTCTTCTTGTTTATGGAGTCCAGACGACCCCCACATTTCTCATGAGCCCACAAGTAGTCATTGAAGTCCCCAATACATAACCACAGACTTTCCGGAAGGGTGATCAAATTGCTCAAACTCTGCCACATCATATCTTTCCTTCCCGGTAGGGAGACCTATAAATCCAAGACATCTAAAAACTTTCCCCAGTACACTTGTTAACAACCAGAGAGTCAATCAGGAACTTACAGGAAGATAACACACAAATATCGACACTGTCATTCCAAAGAAGTAGCAAGCCGCCTGCATTACCAATCAGATCAACAAAATGGTGCCCATCATAATTCAAATCTTTGAAACAAACTTTAAATCTACTGAACTTCATCTTAGTTTCCATAATAAAAATAACAAAAGGAACATAGTTCCGGACTAATCTCCGTAGATTTTTTCCTGTCAAGTCCCCACCGAGGCCTTGACAGTTCCAGCTCAAAAATTTCATTTTCCTTTGGCCACCAAACCTGGTTGGCAGCCATGAGGACTCTCATCCCCCTGAGTTGCTTCATATGAAGCTAATTGCACTGGGACATCCACTAGAACATCATCCTTAGAACCTGCCCAATCCAGATGTTCCAAAATTGTTAACACACATTTATCTCATCCTGCCCTGGTCTTCACCCTTTTCCCAAGAATTTTCTTTTTTGATGCAGTCTTCCCAATATCCTTGTGCCAATTTTTGGATCCCCCCCTATAGGATTGTCCACCCACTTCGGATTGCATTCTCTTTGAGGCCATAGGAATTAAAAGTGGTGATAGCCAAATGAGATTGAGCGGGAATGGATGATTTTGTGCAGTATCCATTTGATGGGTGTTGCGGGTTGGGCCAGTTGGGAGGGCCCAATAGCTTTGTACCGAGACCTGGCCTTGTGGTGCATGGAAGGCGCACTGCTGGATTTTGATGGCCAAGAAATTAGGTGGGCTCAACAGATAGGCCCGGAGTAGGAGTGCACAGGTGAGGGTCCAGGGCTGTAGAACAGGAGGCAGACTGAAGGAGCTGGCTTGGGGCCCATGATGGATTGCTTGTGAAGAGGGAACTGGCCCATTCGATGTTGTTCTCGTTCAATAAAGGTCCACCCCTTCCCTTCGTCCAAGCCCAAGGCGTGGTGTTCAGCTCCAGCAGGACCACTTTATTTGTCCGACTATCTAGATCGGTTGTCCTTTCCTGTTCAGAGATTGTGACTCTTGAGAAGGTCTGAGAGTTCAAAAGCACTAGGGTAGGGTCCAAACCGTACTGCTATTGTGAGAAAGTTTCAGGGTAGATAGCAGGGCCAGAGGTAGGGGCTGTGAGTGAGAGGGACTGATCGAACAGAGCTTTATCGGTGTGTCTACTTTCCCACTTTTGGAGGTTCATGCCCTACTTCAGAGCCCCAACGACGCACCCCATTCCACCTTGCTCACGCTCCGTCACTGGGTCAGAGCCTGTAAACCACCGCGCCCTTACTGGCAACACAAATCGTGCCCGGACGACTTCTGATGCCCCGCAAGGGAGGGGGGGTCTGGTTTCCATGGGGGATGTCGTCTCGAATTTGTCTTGCTCACAACCATTCCCCATACGCAGCGATATCAGAATTTGCAGAGGAAACAAAAGGGAAGCGGCAGTGCTTTAGGACATGTCCTAATCTCCCACGGTTGTAATAGAAATCGGATAAGCGCTCCAGTCGAAATTCAACCCATGTGTCTGGTCCATCAGTTCTCGGAAGCCAGAAGCCAATTGGGAGTGGATGATTGGAATCGAGCTAAACACGAACGCGAAGAAACCCACGGCGGCTTCCACTTCCGGGGAAATTCATCGCTATGACAGTTCCCAGTTTATCTCCGATCGCTTTGGCGTTTTGGTCCGTGAGGAGGTTCAACGGAATGTCGTGTGCTTGAATCCAGAAAGTTGTGAGATGCAATGGGATTTCTTCGATGGATAGGGATTCAGGCCATCGAATCGGGGAAAAGCAGCACCTCATCACCGACCACGGACCGTCATCAACAATCTGGTCAGCCATTCGTTCATCTTACACGGTAATTGAAAAGATATTATCTTTGATGAAAGTGATATTAAACTCACCCAAACTCTCCCAAGCTTTTCTCAGGATGTTCTTGATAGCTCCTCGATTAGGGGTCTTGTTCGCAATGACCGCGCCAATGAGACGAGGCCCACTTTCCAGGTTTGAAAGATCAAGGTTGTGTTCCAGTTTAATGGTTAGATCATCAGGGGAATAGTTTTTGGATAGTGCCATCTCAGAGAGGTGCGGTGGGCTTTCAGGTTGGTGAATGAAAAGGAGAAGAAATACGTCCCAGAAGCACAGGTAAGGTGGTTTTTCTTTTGGTCTGGATGCTAGATGAAGGCTTTTGTTTTCACAGTTTAATTGCTGATTTAGAACTGAATTTGCTGAAGTAATTGCTGCGATGTGTGGTAATTTGGGGAGACATATAAATAGAAGATGAAAATCCAGTGGAAGGTAATATGGTTTTTGTGATTTGTGTTTATTGGATTGTCTCTCAGTTGGTGGACTTGAATTTGAGAATTCATGATTTTCCTAGGCCAGGAGGTAGGTTGAGCGGCTCGATGCTTGGTTTTCCTCCAATGAGAGGTCCAAAGGACTGAGAACTGATGGCCAGATTGGTTTGGATGTGACGAGATGAGAACATTGACGCGTAGGTGAAGATTTTCTTGGTGGAATTTATGGTGAAGCAGAGCATTCATAAATTTGAGTTTGTTCCAGGGGATGAAGTAGTGAAGGATCAGGTCTTTACAGTTTCAGAAATGGTAGGATAAGGTAAGCATATTTAAGTAGAATTGCAGTAAATCCTTGCAGGCAGCTTGGTCGAGCCAAGCATTCATGGTTTTGCAGGTTATGGTTGGTTGTTGCAATTGGTAGGTAAAGGAATTGAGAAGGGAGGGATGATCTCATCAAAGAGCTACATGGAGGGGACTCTCAGAGACGAGCTGACTATGTTGATCGATTGGGAGGATGTCATACCTAATTAATGTTTGAACCGAAGTACCTTTTAAATGTTATTACTAAATATGTTGGTGTTTCTATTCGAATTTGACTAGGTATTTCCAGTTAAAAAACAAAGTAGTGGAACCCGTTTAAGGTGGGGCGCTCTGGGTCATGTATATTCCACTTATGCTTTGCAGCTTACGAACAAGCGAGGTGGAGAAAGCCAGAGCCGCACAGGCTAAAAAATACTTACACACTCCCTCGGTATTCAATAAATGATGGAAGGGAAAATAGAGACAAGTTGGAACGGAGATCAGAAAGATCCAACTTTCAAAAAAATAAAATAAAAAAATGACAGAATAAATCTACGGGTCGCTTGGTTGATTTACACTAGGTCATGTGTAGTGAACATAATTAAATAGATTTGATAACTCATCAAATGTATGTATTTTGAAAATGAAAATGTATATGTTTTCATTGCAAGAGTATTAGATAAAATCATATTTAAAATAATACATAGAAATAAACTTATATTTTATACATATAATGAAATTTATATTTTATAATTCTACTATTTAATTTTTTTTAAGTGAATTGGATTGAATTAGTTTTTTTTCTATATCTACTTACTGTAATCACTTTACTACGAAAACACATATATATTTATATTTAAAATACATTAAATTTAATTAATTATGAAATTCAATATTACTCACCTGACAAGCTTCTTATTAAATTCAACAATTTTTTTCTTCTTCTTTTAATAACCTCTTGACATGAGGGCATGCCAGCATGGCATGGGAAGTCTCAACCACACAAATCTGAACCACTGATTGAAATTTCGTCGGTATCGCCGATATATCGGTCGATATATCGGGATTTCCGGCGTCCGGCAGCTAACGGCGGGGTGAAACCCTATCTTCCCCCATTATCGACGAAACCGTCCAATATCGACACATATCGTCGATTTCGGTCGATAATTTCATAATTTCCCGACATTTGGACCCCCATCGATTCAAACAATCAAACTCACGAATGAACAGAAAGATTCACAAACAAACAACCAAATTTCAATTCAATTTCAAAAAGAAAATCATTTATTGTCACGGACGAACAGGATTGGGGAAAAAACAAAATTTTTTGTTCACGGACTCACCAGTAGCCTTCGCAAATCGGAAGCATAAATGGGGTGGGGGGGAGGGGGGCAACCGAAGAAAAGCTCGAACCTAGCAATCCCAGCCCACCCCCTGATCTGTCAACGCCGTCTGCAGCTCTGTTTCTTCGCTCGCCGGCCGAAATCGGTCGAACCACCTCTGCTTGAACCACCGCTCGTCTGCATCTCCGTCGCTCGCGCCGTCTGCCCTCACCAGCCCGGTCGACTCACCTCACTCGAACGGTCGAACCTCCCTCGAACGAACCACCTCTGGTCTTGTCTCGTCTCGTCCCGTCGTCCATCGCTCGAACCACCATCGAAGTCGGCCCTTACGCCGCCCCTCACCTTCACCCTCACGCCGCCCCTCACCCTCACTCACGGCCCTCACCCTCACGATCGATCGATCGATTTCCCCAAAGCTCCTCGTGACTTCGAGACAGACTGAGAGTCTGAGAGCCATTCATTGAGTAAATAAGAAATGGAACGAAACGACATCGTTTTGTTTCATTTCATTTCTTTAATTTTTTTTAATTACATATATTATTTAATTATTTGTCAAATATTTATTTAAATAATTATTTGGGTATAAATATTTGTCAAATAAATAATTATTTGGTATAAATATCATTTTTAATTACATATATCATTTATTATTTGGTATAAATATTTGTCAAATAAATAATTATTTAAATTATATCATAAATATTGTCAAATTCATATATTTGGTATTAGGTAAACAATATGCCATAAACGTTTTTTTTAACAAAATTCAAAATTTATTATTAGGTTAATAATATGGTTTAATTCATATATTTGGTAATATTTGGAAATATATTTGGTAATCATTTATTAAAAATAAATTTATCATTTATTAGTAAAATATGTTTTAGTAATGTATGTGCTAATATAAAATATTGTTTAATTCATATATTTGTTAATATATTTGGTAATCATTTATTAATAATAAGTTGATCATTTATTACTAAAAATATGTTTTAGTAATGTATATTTTAATATAAAATATGAGGTAATTCTTATATTTGGTAATATTAGTTTTAATTTTTAATATATGTTTTATTTTAGAATATATATTAAAATTATGAATATATGTGTTTTTGCTCCTTAATTTTTAACTTGGAATATATGTTCTAATTGAAATAATTTTATTATTATTTGTGTTTTTATTATTATTAATTGTCATTATCAAATTCTAAGTATTTTTCATGCAAATAATATGGCTTAATTCATATATTTGGTAATCATTTATTAATAATAAATTGATCATTTATTACTAAAAATATGTTTTAGTAATGTATATTTTAATATAAAATATGAGGTAATTCATATATTTGGTAATATTTGTTTTAATCTTTAATATATTTTTTATTTTAGAATATATATTAAAATTATGAATATATGTGTTTTTGCTCCTTAATTTTTAACTTAGAATATATGTTGTAATTGAAATAATTTTATTATTATTTGTGTTTTTATTATTATTAATTGTCATTATCAAATTCTAAGTATTTTTCATGCAAATAATATGGCTTAATTCATATATTTGGTAATATATTTGGTAATCATTTATTAATAATAAATTGATCATTTATTACTAAAAATATGTTTTAGTAATGTATATTTTAATATAAAATATGAGGTAATTCATATATTTGGTAATATTTGTTTTAATTTTTAATATATGTTTTATTTTAGAATATATATTAAAATTATGAATATATGTGTTTTTGCTCCTTAATTTTTAACTTAGAATATATGTTCTAATTGAAATAATTTTATTATTATTTGTATTTTCATTATTATTATTATTTGTCATTATCAAATTCTCATTATTTTTCATGTATCTTAGATTTTATAAAATGGCTAGTGGAAGTGCAAGTGACAGCCGCCCAAAACCTGGACGAGTTGACCCAGCATGGGAATATGTCATTGCAATTCCTGGAAATAAAAACGGTGCCATTTGTTCGTTTTGTCAACATCAGTTTCAGAGTGGAGGCATAACGCGATTAAAGTTTCATTTAGCAGGTTTTGATCCGAAAAAAAATGTTCAAAAATGCAAAGACGTACCTAAAGCTATTAGGGATGGGGTCAGAGCATGGATCAAAAGTAAAGATACTGCTAAACAGACTAAGAATATGATTGGGAAGAATATACGAGCTGGCTTAAGAGGAGATCCACTGGACACTCAACAGAGCATTCAGATTAACGATAGTGATGATGAAGAGGATGATGATGGATTCGCTTATCCACCAGATGTGCATAGATCTGAGAGAGCAGCATATCGCTTTGTTGTAAATGCATCGAGAGATGAGGCACGACGAAGTGTCGACAATTATGGAGTTGGGTCCATGCGTGGTGCTCAAGGAGGCAGTAGCAGTCGTCAACCACCGCAACAGATGCGTCGATCACAAAGTTTGCGTGATCCATTTTCAATTCCTCCCGAACCAAAACTCTACACAACCGCACGAAGTCAACAGAAGACTGTAAAATCGATGTGGAAAGGGACAAAAGAAAAGTTGGGTCGATACATAAGCAAATTTTTTATATATGAAGGCGTGGCTCCAAATAAAGCCAACTCTCATCATTTTAAGAATATGATCATTGAAGCCCAACGAGCACGTATTTAATAAATTTATTTATTTATGATACATGTTTATTTAGCTTATGAAATAGCATTAAATGGTAACTTATGTTTTGGTTTGCAGGTGAAGGCGTGTCCACTCCTTCTCCATATGAAGTGAAAAATAAATATCTTCCTATGGAGTATGAAGAAATGACGGCGTATGCGGAGCAACAAAAGCGACACTGGGAAACTTATGGATGTACCATAATGTGCGATGGTTGGACCGGTCCAACGAAGTTATCCATAATTAACTTCATGGTATATAGTAAGGGTTCAACTGTATTTCTCAGGTCAGTTGATTCTTCCAAATTTCATAAAGACTATGTGTACATAGGAAATTTGTTGAAAGAAGTTGTTCAGGAGGTTGGAGTACAAAATGTTGTACAGATCGTTACTGATAATGGGTCGAACTTCAAAAAGGCTGGAAAAGAACTGATGAAGACTTATCCGCTCTATTGGACTCCTTGTGCAGCCCATTGTATCGACCTAATATTTGAAGATATTGGGAAGAATGAGACAATGGCGCTCATCATAAAAAATGCTAGGCAGGTAACTAACTACATTTATAATCATCTATGGTTACTTGCTCAGATGCATGAATTATGTCAAGGAGACTTGGTTCGTCCTGGTGCAACTCGGTTCGCAACCAACTATATTTGTATAAACAGTATAGTTAAGCATAAAGTTGGCCTTAAAAGGTTGTTTACCAGTGATCAATGGCATGGTAGCCCATTGAGTAGGAAAGTGGAAGGCAAGAGGGTTGAGGCTCATATCCTCGACCAAAGATTCTGGGAATCCTTGGAGATGATGCAATCAATATATGAACCATTATATTGCATCCTCCGAATTGTTGATACAGAGGTAGTCCCAACCATGCCAATCCTGTATGATATGTTCAATCGAATGAAAGAAAAGATAACCCGTCTTAAAGGGAAGAAGTGGGTCCTTAAAATCATACAGGAGCGATGGGAAAAAACATTAGTGCATCCCTTACATGCCGCTGGTATATTTCTATCTTATTGAACTTATTAATATTTTATTTTATTGTTGTTTACTAAGTAAAGTTTATTCATGATTTGCAGCTTATTACTTGAATCCTCGATATCAATATCAAGCAGGTGTTGGGCATGACTCCTTCCTTGTCCAATCAGTTCAACAAGTATTCCTCAAACTGAATCCAAATGGACAAGTGGGTTTACAAAATTTTAGAGTAGACATAAGTTCACTACCATATATGAACCTTGATGAGTTATTTTGAATCTTGATGAGTTATTTCGAATCTGTACATCTATGACATTATATTAACATCAGCCTTAATGTAGTTGATCAACTTTAGAGATGGTCGGAAAACATTTCGTTCACCTATGGCTGTACAATCACGAACGAAAATGCCCCCAGGTATATTACTTGCATTTAACTTGATATTCTATGACTTAGCACTTTATAATGCCTCTTACATTAAACTTGATTATGACAGCTGAGTGGTGGGAACTATATGGCCAAGCTTCTCCCAGCTTGCAACAAATTGATGTTCGTATATTATCACAAACGGCATCATCTTCGGCATGTGAGAGAAATTGGAGTACATTTGCTTTAATTCATACAAAGCAAAGAAATCGTCTCGCATATTCTAAGTTAGAACAACTTGTTCTGTTATTACAACATGAAACTCAAGTTAAGAGATGAAGAAGCCGAAGCCGGTAAAATTGTGGAAGAAGACTACGTTGACCTGTTGGAAATTGCAGGTCAACATGTGGAAGGTAATGAGGCTGATCCACTTCAAGCATGGATTATGCCAGCTCACTTGGATGATGATAGTGGAAGGCCTGACCCTCGAGTAGCACATCTTGCTAGTGAACACGGGGTTAATGTCGATAGAGTGCTATCTGAAGAAGTGGGGAGTGAGGACGTAGGAAGTGAGCAGACAATGTCTTCATGGGAGAGATCAATGCTTGGTTCTACCAGTAGACGTGACTTACGAGCTGATGCTACTAGTAAGGGACTTCATCAAAATAAATCTCCAGATGATGATGATGATGATGATGATGGAGGAGATGATGTTGAGACAAACGATGAAGACAAGGATGACGGAGGGGATGATGACGGGGGAAATGAACATGTAACCGATACATATGCACCCTTGAGCCCATTTACTGAAGAGGCGGATTTCACTCATGCCACACAAGATTATGATCATGGGTGTAGAGAAGGAGGAGTAGGAATCGGTGGTGTCGGAAAAGATTACACTCGGACACGAAACATATATGAAGGTTATGGAAACCCATCTTCTGAGGATTCCATGGCAATTAGTTTTGAGTCAATGAGTTTAGGCACCGATCCTAGTAACAACTCAAATGATCCATATGCTTATGGTCCATATCGTCACCCCCTGTTAGACAACCATCTCCCTCAAATGTCACATGAAGATTATGGAGAAGTTAGTTGGGTAAATCCGAACTACCCTATTTATGGAGGAAAAGTAGGTCATTCAAAGGAGATATACGAATACTATGTCCAACAATACATTTCCTTTTGGTCAAATAGCATCAGTTGGCAAAAATTTTGTGTCTTGGTAGATCAAGAGATTCAAGACCAATCTAATTTTCAAGCTGGTCGACACTCTACTTATTTTTGATCAAGTTCAATGTGTACAATATTGTTAATGCAATATTATCAATGAAATTATGTTTTAATTTAAGTTTATCTTTAAGATTTTATACTTTAGTGGTCGGCAGATCTATATTCTATCATATGATTCATCATATATTTATCATATCAAAGTCATTTTATAGTTTTTATTAGTCCTATATAACCATTATTGGGTACTTAAGTGTTTGCCAAAGTTTCATTCCAAATTTCCGTCATTTGGACCCAATTTCCGTCATTTTTGTTGACCGTAAACGATATCGATATCGATATCGATATTTGGGGCGAGATATCCGTAAATTCGGCGAGCGATATATCCGTCGATATCAATATTTTCATCTTTGATCTGAACTAGCTTATCCTCACATGGGTCATGGGTAAAGACTAAAGAAACAGGAGGAGGACAACAAATAGCCAGGTTTTAGCGTGCGCGGCAAAAATGATACTATGATAGTATAAGAAAAAAAGGCCGCATAAAAGGTGGGCGCAGAGCCCGTCACTAGATGATTATTTGATAGATAGAGAGCAATTTGGTTCGCTGCTCCAAAACCAAATCCAATTCCAAGCTTCCCAATCCCGACCCTGCCATGAGAATTGAGCCACTGAGCAACTGATACAGCATTACCATGGTTGTCCAAGTCCAACCACCCATCTCAGCTTTCCATCCAATTCCACCATTGATGCTTGGAGTCAAAGCTACAAACATGGTTGCACCTCCTCCTCCTCCTCCTCCTCCTCCTCCTAATCATAGCTTCAAATCAACCACACATCAAAGGACTCAAAGCTGTAGATTTGGTTTTAGTAGGCCCACTCATTACACCCCCAGTGCTGTACAACAAAGCTCCTGCGTTGTTAGAGATGAGATTAAGGCTCAGCTTTACCAAGCACTCAGAGGTATATCTTGATTCCAATTCCAATTCCATTATCCCATTAATTAATTACCTCTTTGATTTGATGAGGAATTGAAAATAAAAATTAACTTGGGTTTTCACTCGCATGAATCCTAGGAATCAATAGAGGGATTTTTGGAGTCCCATCTGTAAAGAAGTCTGAGATTGAAGTTCTGATCAGGCAGCTGGAGACTCACAATCCTACTCCAGATCCCATTCTAAGTTTGGAAATGGTATATTATTTTATTCTTCTATTTTTATCAGTCCTAGTTGTTAGTTTGCTTTGAGATTTTGAAAAGAAATTGGAATTTGGAAGATGGGTGGATGCTGGAAACTTGTTTACAGCACAATTACCATTTTAGGCTCGAAAAGAACAAAGCTAGGATTGAGGGACTTCATCTCCTTGGGTGACTTTCTCCAGATTATTGACATTGTCAAGGTACACATCAAACACACATTTCTAATTCCCTCAAAAAGAACAAATCCAAATACTACAATGCACTAAAGTAAATTCCAAATTTTGTTTGCTTTTATTAGCATTAATAGTATCCCCTGTATATGATTCCATTATGAAAAAATTATTGCTAATGCCTTTGAATTTCACATTAATTTTAGCTATCGTTTATGAACTTTATTATTAGTACCAGACGTCCTTGAATTTTGTCTAAACATGATAGGACAGTCTTTTTGTTAAATTTCTCAATGAACTATGTATAAATATGCAAGGACAGTTCGTCTGTTAAATTTCTCAACAAACTATGTCTAAACATGCAAGGACAGTTTTTCCGTACGCTACATTTCTCAACGATTTCTGTTAAGAATAAAGGTAAAGTTGTCATATTTATCATGTATGTATTTTTAGGAAGAATTGTTGATAAATTTAACAGAATGATTGTCCTTACACGTTTAAACATAATTCAAAGACTTCTACTACTACTACTAATAATAAAGTTAAAAGTTATGGTTAAAATTAATGTAAAATTTAAAAACGCTGACAATCATTTTCCCCTTCTAATATAATATTTATTTCATGAACTGTATGTAATATGTATGGTGATTTTGTTTGTTGTGTTTTACAATTGGAATGCTAAAACGGAGGGCAAAGCAGTTAATGTGATCAAATTCGACGTGAGAGGATTGAATATGTTCAATGGACAGATGACTATTGAGGCCTCCTTCACCAAAGCATCGAATTCAGTTAAGACTTAAGAGACCAACAACATTTATCTTTTATTTCCTCACCCTTGAGGAAAATTATGTTTTTACAACAATACTTGAATTCATATTATGGGGAATATGTTCATTGCATTTACAATTGATTGTCGAATTTTTCATATGTATTTATGATAATCAAGACGCTTGATTTTTACAAAACTGAAGTAAAAATCATCCTTGCAAAAAATCAAACAATTGGAAATTCTTCAATTATTAATTAAATTGACGGTTCACCATAAGAATCCTAATTGTTAGGATGATATCTACACAATATGCTTTAAGAAATCAAAATTTATGATTATCACACTTACATAGAAACTGTTTGAAAATTGATCATAGAGGGAATAATATGATGCAAGTATTTTCCTGTTTCATCTTTCTTTTTGTAGTTTACTCACTCAAAAATTATCACGATAGAAGTTCACTCAAATTGATAATGGTTTAGACAATCAATTCTTATCATGAAGATTTATCTGTTGCCCAGCTGGGTTTGTCTATTTGATTTTATGTACGTACTATTAAAAATGTTACCAATTTGAATGAATTTTTATTGAGATGATATTTAAACGAGTAACTAGTTAAACACTTAGAGCAATCTACATACATTGCTAAGGTTTTCTGTTCCAAATTCTACAGAGAGTTGATATCAGTTATGGCCACTCCACAATCACTCCAGATCAGGTAATTTTGCAGTGGTAACGATTATATGCACATACAATTATACAAACTGTTATTGCATCATTATTAATGTGAAAAAATTGTAAGCATTTTGGCTATAATTTGTTTTTATTGTTTTCATGCATGGATTTGGAAAACAATAGTTAATGAACGTGTTCCGGAAAAACTTTGATCTTCTGCTTGCAATCTTCAATCCAGATGGTTGGCTTGATATCACGTATCCTACATATTGTTAAATTCTTCGGCTTTATTAAAAATTCTTTTGAGATTATTAACCAAGTATGATTGGATGGCTCATTAAATCAATGTAAAAAATGAATGTGATTTCATGGAAAAGGAATTAGAGAGGGTAGCCATGAAAGAAAACTTATCTGATCTATTCCCCAAGGGGTAGGTTGACTTAGATGTCTAACCCTATTTAATCATCCTACAATGAAAACACATTCGACGATCGTTTTTAAATTAAATATACTTTGAATTTGATGAATTATCAAATCCATTCAAATGTCACTCACCAAACGTGATGTTTATGCGGTCACGTTTATGCGCACCCATGAGATTGATTCCCTTTATTATATATACATGTTTCTGTTGTTTGTCTCTGAATCAGCTGCTACAGATATCTTGATGATACCATGAAGATCGGGAGGGATGATAAAGGCAACATCTACATATTAGAGAAATCAAATGAGAATTCAGCGTCCGAGCTGATGTAGCTAGGCTTTATCAGTTTATGGTTGTAGACATAACCTGTTCAAATAAGATGTACTTTTGGTTTTGGAGGCTACATTTTGATACCGATATTATCCCGCAATGAAAGGGAAGGGGATCGGTGGGGACTTGTCTTTTTTGGTTTTAGAATCATCGCTATAGCTAATGAACAGGTAGACTTGTCTTTTTATTTTGTTAAACCTGCAGCTTTCCAAATTTTGTATTGAACGCCAGACGTAGCCAAGACTAAAATCATTCACATAAGAGAATGAAGTACCCCTTGTTACTGAGGGGAAGAGTCCTTGTAGGAAAACCAAGTAAAACAGCTTAAGAAGGAAACCAAAAATACAAGTGCAAGCACAACTCATCCAAAGTACAGGAATTTCTCATATACAAACTGCCAACTGGTAGATAATTACCATAATCTTAGCACCATAACTTAAAATAAGGGAAGGAATAAAAGATAACCTCATCCAAATTTTCCAGTACATCTGAAAACACTTTCTAAAACATGATGTTTATGCAGAAGGTTTAGATTTTTCAGACTCCTGCTGTTGTTTCCACTGCTCTGGAGTCAAAGCTTTCTTTATTGAGAGGGCATGAATTTCCTTCAACTCCTCTTCTAAAGAGGCATTTACTAGCCGATGCCTCTCCAGCAACCTCTTCCCTTCAAATTGCTCTGATACTATCTCAACTGCAAAGCTCGCACCGCATCTGTCCGCGCAGTCAATTAATAAAAACATCAAAGATCAAGAGGAAAAGGCCTCATAAAGTCAATATAAATGATAAGAACTTACCCTCCTGATGTATCGATCACCTCCTGAAATATAAAACAAAAATACAAAGATTAAAATAAGAAATGAGACATGATTTTTCACAAGATATGAAAAGAATAATTGAATGCAAATGAAGTATCAATAATTAAAAAACAAGTCTTTGCACATATTCCTTAAAATAAAAAGCATAAGTGATGAAAAATGACTATAAATTGAGCCATTTGTTTCTAAAGAACTTGATGGAGCATGCCATTTCTCTGTGTTCGGCTTCCCTTTTCACTCCATTACTTTTACTGGTGGTCAGCCGCCAGCATTATGTAAACTGAAAAAACTTAATTTAAAAGTGGTCATCTTGCAGATCTGATCACGAAGGCCATGGAAAAGTACCTTTAACTGATCATATTATTTCCGGAGGTGATGATAAGAAGAACTGATGAAGACAATCCTAAATCTAAACTCAGTTGATTCTCATATCAAGCCCTAAGGTTGTGTTTGGAAGAGGACGACTTAGTACCAAGTGATTTAGGCTATATTAGTAGCCAATGCACCACAAAACATTACAAAGAGGGATCGAGAGCTGCATAAGATACCTGTACCATTCATTCTTAGTGCTTCACATGTTTCCTATTATTTGACAGTAAAACCTCTCTCCTTTGATATGTTTCTAGAAACCAAAAGAAAGCACAAAGTTTTCTGAAACAAAAGCAATATCAATAATTGTTTTGCTTTCCTAACCTTCAATTTGATATTGGTTTGGCTGTTCATGGAATAGTTTGTAATAAAGATATAACTTAGAGAAACATTGTTCTGATACAATAAACAAGTACATCCTCAGATCACAATGAAATAAATCTTCAGGTCACAATAAACTACTAAATCTTCATATCACAATAAACAACTAAATCTTCAGATCACAATAACAAAACTTCTTTTTTTTTCCTGACAGTTTTCCAGCTAAACAAGTACATCCTCAGATCACAACAAACTACTAAATACTTTTAACTCTACTGAGCACTATCTCCCACCATTACAAGATCTGATACCCAGAGAAGCAAGCACACATGGACAATCAAAGACTAAATGACATTCTCTGCCAAAGAAAAGAGCTATCAAATTCTAACATTCAGCTCGTCTTTCTAATTTTGATATTTAATTATTTGATTTATTTAATTTTACCAGAGTAAGACCATCGAGGAAGAGTAAGACCTTCTTCCTTGACCAAATCTATATTCATGATCAAAACCTACAACACATACCCAGACAACAACAAGATTTCCAGTGTGACCACAATTCAAATGTCTGCATATGCCAGATGGATGCAATCAACATTATTTTGATTGACCTCATAATGGTTATTGGCTTCTGTTGGGCAGCACCACTGATTCAAGGTTTAACAAGATAGAAAAGGTAAAAACCCGCTATTTGAATAGCAGTGTAGAAAATGCCTAAACAGAAAGACTGCCATGAATGCCATCTTTCCTGACAAAGATTATAAATTTTAAACCATTTGAACATGATTACTCCAGTTGGACAATGACAAAACTTTCCTATTTGACCTCACTCAAAGTGCAGGGATTGAAAAATCCATAAAAAACCCCTTCACCCTTTAAACCTTCTCACAAAACCAATGTGTTTGAACCCATCCAGCCAGCCAGGACACATCCGAAACAATTCAAAGTTCCAACTTCTATTTTTTTTTTTTCTTTTTTCGAATGGGTGATAAAAAGAAAAATATAAGCCTCAATTTGCTTTAATTGGTCAAAGTGAGTTACCATTGAATACAAGCGAATATAAACAATACATAGCATTGTTTCATATTTCTTTAAGTGATTTATTATTGAACAGCGGCCAGTTTCAACCAGTACATGCATATGATTACACGGTTTACACTTTTACACCACCCTTCTTCAGTAAAGTACGCATTAAGCAAAGCTCAGGAGAGTAATCGGCTCGGTCTCAACCAAAGACAGAGGCCTAAATTAAACCCCAATAAATAAATAAAGCATCCCTCGCCGAAGAACTAAAAACCGTTTATCTAAATGTTTGTATTCGATAAATTAAATACGGAACTTAAACCCTAGATTACGACAACAATCCATTAGTGCAGCAAATTAAACAACAGTTGACGAATCAGAAGTGAACGCAGTAGGTGGGAAACTACAAATTCAGCTTAACCTAATTAAGGAGCTAATTAGAAGCGCACAACGACAGGAGTTGTATCACTATTTTTTTTTTATAATTTAAAAAAATATGGGGCTTACGAGATGCGCAGGATTCAATTTTGAGGTCAATGAAGATTCAACTTGCTCCTTTGTCACCCCCATCTCTCTTCCTCTCTCAGTTTCTGGCTCTTTTCTTTCGTCTACTCACCTCGCTTCCGGTCTTTAGTTGAATGCCGAATAACAGGAGCGGCTTTAAATTAGAGATTCGACTTGGGCGGTGGGTGGACTGTATTCACAGCCCACACACAATTTTTGGCTAAAAGTCGCTTTTGATCTATATACAATTTACGCAATTTCAATACATTAATTTGACTAATTTTAACTTTATAATTTTAATTATTTACAGTAATTTAAGAAAACACATCCAAATTTTCATTAAATTAATTAACAAAATATTCTTATACTCTATTTATATCCTCGTCATTACAATCTATATCTTTGGTTTTAATTTTCCTGTTATTTGATACTTAAAAATTGTTTTTTTAATTTACGTTGTAGCACGAGCATGAAAATATAAAACACTTGAAAGAAAAAAATAAATAAACAATATATAAACTAAATAAAATACCCTTTATGTGAGGAGCATGTCCTTATTTTGTTAATTAATTGGAGGGAAATTTGGACGTATTCTTGAATTGCTATGAGTATGGAACTATAAAATTAAAATCGCTCAAATTGAAACTATATGGAATAAACTGGGAAATTAAGTAAACTACGGGGATCAAAAATGACTTTGGCCAAGTGTCTTAACTAAAGTGTTTAGAGAGTTGATTTTGACACTCCACAAATTACTTGTTGCATTCTACTTTTTTATTTTAATGTTTTGTTATTTTATCATGAATCAAACTTCCAAGCTTACCATTTATATGTAACGGCCCAGAAATTCAAGAAATGTAATTTCGAGAGTTTGAAATGTAAAATGACTATTTTTCCCTTATAGGTCAAAGTTGACTTTTAATTCAGAGAACATTTCATACATTTATCGAGGACCATTACGCAGGTCTCGGAATTCTGAGTCCGTATACAAGTGACGCGTCATAATTGGAGTTCGGATGACAGGACTCGTCCCAAAATGGACTGATCCTGCTCCCGTCTGACAATCTCTTAACAAACAAGGGATCGTATCAAGTTTAGTTGTACCTTTATTTCATCAACAACAAAATTTGTCCTTACGGGATTTCCGCCGAACGTCCATCCCACTAATCTCGTTCAGGACGTATGGTACTGACTTAACTGTAATTATGTTTCTTAATAGGATAATCTCACGTGTTTTTATTTTATAACTTATTTAATAACTCAATTCTTTATTATCTCACAGTCATAGGATAAACTTATCATTATTAAAGGCCAGATACTTCCATATATAAAGTTAACAACGTAACATACCATACCATAAAATGTCAAATCTTTAGGTTGCTTAGATTAGGACTTAACCATAAGCATTTCCTTGGTTATTCCTAAATTATAGGATTATATATAATTAACTATATTAAGCATAAAACCTTCAAACAAGCATATCTTCTTCAAAGAATGTCCAATTAACTCGACTCTTGGATCATTGTACTCAGAGGACAAGGAGGAGTAAGTTTCATGTTGATCGTTGTTCCAAACTCTGACTCACGCACTTGCATGTGTCAGGGAGAGTCTTGGATCGCCTCTACGCGTGGGCCTCACGCGCCTGCACAGAGGTCATCCCTAACCTTTCGCGGGTCCTGTTATTCGGGTCATTTGACTCGGCGATTCAACCCGACATTATCTTCCCTATTTTTCGTCAATTCTTAACACAATCTTCATAGAATTTACTCATTTAAGGTCCAGAATTAGATATATGGAAGAATAATTAAGAGAACATACATGGATCATGACTTCCCGACCTCAAATTGACAGGACCCATCCCAATCCCCCTGGGATTAACGCGGGATGACCCTGCTCCCTTCTGACACGAAGTGTCAGACAAGGGATATTTCCAACCTTTGCCCTCTCGGGCTATCAGAGTACGCCAGGATCCAGATGAGGTATGTGATATCTCGGTCTCTGCTACAGTCCACATGCGCTGTCAACCTGAAGGGCAATCAAAACATTAAAATCTGTGAGTGGACAAAACAACCAGTTTATAAAAACATTTTATCGAAAGACATTTGTACCCTTCACTAAAAAGCCTGCATGCATTCGAAAACCATTTAACCAACTGAACCACATGTGGGAACTAAGCCCAAAACCATAATGAAAGAACCATAAAGAACCAATCATACGGGCCACTGTCCAAATCCATGCGGGACTCAGCCCAAATCATAAAGAAACCAAGTACACGGGCCACTACCCAAAACCTGTATCCATCACACATCATATACATCATATATACATATAATTCACACAACCAATCCTGTCACGGTTTCCAAAGCTACGAGCGTGCTACCCGGGGTCTCAATCCCAAGTCTCTCAGAGTCCAAGGTCAATGTCCGTAGACCAATGACTCATCCTGAGGTTACGATCCATGCCTTCCTGAGAGTAAGGAACCCAACTGGGGGGTGACTCCACTCAGTCGGTGCTTCGTGACTACTCCGGAGTCCACCCAGGCCAACGACCCTCCCCAGAGGAGATAGTACAAGTAAAGAAAGGTATATGAATATACATACATATATATACATAACATAAACATTCATGCCCGGTCCCCCTGAACCGTCATGATCTATAACATCCATTTAAGGGTTCATTCCCGGTTCCCATAAACCACCATGTACCACAATAACCTTTCTAGGGTTCATGCTGGTTCCCATAAACCGCCATGAACTTGGAAATCCATCTAGGGTCCCTGACCCGAAATCATCAATGTAAAACAACTGGGTCTCGTGCCCGAACATATGACATCAGCTGGGCATCGTGCCCGATATCTAAGGGTCAGTCACGACTCCGATCATAGTAATGCGTGCAACCATCCATCTAGGACCGCCCTCAATCCTGGTTTGTCGCCGTGAACGAATCAACCGACGTGACCACCACAAGATCATGGTGCACTCATCACCGATCGATATCTTGAGCTGTCAGCACTCTGAAGTCGAGCCTCCATCGGCTGCCCGACCACAGATCATGCACCTTGACCTCTTCGGAAGGAACATATCTCAGTCCAGAGGCGAGCGTCACGTCGTCCGTGGCCTTGCACCAATCACCTGCCGCGACCACGACTCAAACCCGTAGGTCATCAATAGGGTCTTATGCCCGAGACAAAACCAAATGGGTCTCATACCCGAGTTTATCCTTTTGGAAATCCAAAACCATTTCATTTAGACCAATAAAGACATACAAACCCGTATTGGCACCGTATAGGGCCGAAACCTCGAAATACGTGCCAATACGTAACCACACATCCAAATGCACTCATGGCATCACAACACAAGTATTTAAAACACATAATAAACATTTATGCATGCTCCAATTTAGAAAATAAGGTCCACTCACAGACCGTCCGAGTTGCCGCCTCGATACGCGTGTCATACGGCTTTCTAGAGCCAATCACCGTCACCGAGACTCCTGAACCTGTCCAAATTGTAATAGAAGGTTACTAACTACTTAATTAACCTCCCACTAAAGCCCCGTAATTTTTTGGAATTTTTAACTATTTTTAATCCCGATCCGAAACCTTCTGATGCCCCGAACATTATCGAGACGGTGTCCGATCGACATGAAACCAGTCCCAAAATGTTCGTTACATTGAATAGAAGATTTCACGTGTTGAACACTTTCCCAAAAAATGGGAAACGCGCCCCCACGAGCCCTAGGACCCCCCCTGCGCGTGAGCCCACGCGCTAGGGTACTATTCATCGTCTTCCCCATCGTTGAACCGGTTCACCTGCAATTTGGATGGGCCGAACCGGTTTGGACCGGTTCAAGGCCATAACTGGTCCATTTCTAATCCATTTTTGTCTATTTTAATCCTAATATACTCCTAACATCAAACCCTATCATTTCTAATTATCAAAGCTATGTAAAACCGTGTAAAACCCATTCATGTACAAAGAACCCCACAGCTCCTTGTTTTCCCGTCGATCCCCAGGATGGCTTACCCACTTCCTGCCTTCCAAAACCATCCCTATGCACGCCTATGAACCTAAAAATCATCATCCCATCCCCAGAAATCATTCCTAATGCCTAAAACTCAAAATGGGATTTTGAATGGAAACTTACTCGCTCGGGTTACCTTGGTCGTGCACCGCCGTGGCTCTGGCCATAGTGTCCTCATCATCTTAGCCCTCTCACGCTCACACACAAGCACAGATGAAGGTGAGCTAGGGTGATGATGTGTGTGTGTTTCGGGTTTGAAGAAAAATGGAGAAAATGGTGCATATGGGTTCGGGTTTGAAGAAGAACAAAGAAGAAGATAAGGATGTTTGATCAGATGAGAGAAGTAAGATAGGTTAGATGAGTGGTGAGGATTAAAAGATTAAATGGAATGGAGGGCCAAGATTGAGTGTTAGAAAGATTAGATTATAAAATTAATTAAATAATAATATTTAATTAGTGAGATCCACAATTTTGGGGTATTGACCAATAGGATGAGTGATACTTGTCACTCATCCATGGGTCCCACTTAAAATATCTGCACAATCAGAATTTTCCATGTCATCATCGTCTCGAAGTACGTGCATAGTGAAATCGACCTTCCGTGACCCATAACTCTCCCGTTCGAAGTCCGATTTCAGCGTGCCACCTGTCTGTGGATTCGTATCGTCCCGATATACATAACGGTCCTCGGCCATCAGACCTCCCAGTCCAAAAGTCAACATTTTACCCATTTTATCCAAAATTACCAAATTTCCCTTAAACTTCCAAATGTCATAACTTCTTCCTCGAATGTCGGAATTGAACGTGCCACCTGTCTATGAACTCGTGACGTCCTAAACTACGTCACGATCATTGGCCAAAGTTCGCTTGATAGCCAGAATGAAAAGTCAATTTAACCTGAAATCCTGGAATGTGAGGAGTTTAGTTTAGTTTAGTAACTAATCTAACCTCACTAATCGTCTAAACTACTGGTTCCTTCGTTCTTTGCCTACGACCAAGGGACCCGACTTAATCCTTACAAAACCTGTTTTGTTCCTTGCGGGTTTCATCGAATTCCTACTAATTCCTCCCAATTTTTCCCTTATTTTCTTTTTCTTCCTTTCCTTCTCCTCCCCCTGGCCTCTCTATCTCATTCTCTTTCACGGTGGTAGAGATTTCCTCACCTTCCTTTATTTTCGGCCTACCTCCACCGACCTCCTCAAACACACACATATAAACATATATATACTTGTATAAGTCGGTGGGTTCATATACAAAGAATATTAAAGATGATTCTAGAATTTAACATGTGATTCATATGTTAATATGTAAAATTACCAAAATGCCCTAAACCATTTTTGCCTAATAACTTACTTATCCAAACTCCAATTGTGGTATGGCACCTACCTATGTAATCAGAAGACTGAGACCTTCATGGCGGTCATCTCCATTTATCCCGGAAAGATTCTGGTCAAAAAGTCAACACTTTGTCCTTAGTCAAAAGTCCTTTGACTTAGGGGCAAAATGGTCATTTTTCTTTTTTTTTCAAATGCTCGGGATGTTACATCGGATGGGATCGTTACGGTCGAAAACACCCAAGGGTATTTTGGTAATTTGGAGCCCAGAGGCATTTTCGTCTTTTTAGCTAACTGTCACGTCACCTATAAAGAAATACAAAGGTGATAAGTGTCACCCTAAAATTAATTGAAGTGGACTTCACCGCCTAGCCATCACGTACTCCCCTTTGAATTTGTTCGAATGAAAAGAGGAGAAAACACGGCAAGACGAGAAAAGGAGAAAAAGGAGGAAGAAAAAAAAAAGAAACACGGAGGGAAAACAAATGCACAAACCCATAGCTATGAAAGGAAAATTGGATAAAAAAAACCATGCACTTGGAACACGGTCGGACTTTGCTACCTGCGAAATTATACCTTCATTTTTGGGCGTTAAGACTCAAAATTAAGGTCATTAATGGACTCCTTGGACATGTGCGAGCAGACTCATCCCAAATTCAAAGGTTTTAGATGCAGAAATGAATCTAGAATCAAGGTTGAAGTTCAACGGAAAATTAGAAGTTTGGGTCTTTGAATCCAGGGTAAGGATTTCGTATTTGGAGATCATTGAATTGTTTCTGAACTTGAGTAGATACAATTGGGCGTTTTAAGTGTGAGTTTTGGTGAGGAAATGGATGATTTTCGACTGGGTTATATCGCCCGAGTTGGGTCCTAGTTGTAGACCCGTGGGCCAACCCAGTTGAAGGTGATTCTAGTGCATCTAGCGCATGGCGCGTACTGGAGTGATGCCGGCCGTCCACCGGTGTGTGGTTGAGTTCATTCGATTCTGACAACCTTTTGTTTTATTTAATTTGATGTTACCGACATTTTGGTGCACGTTTCGAGTCGATCATATATCATCTTAGGGTATTTTTATGTATCTGAATTGTTTATGTATAGATTTTGAATACTTATATTATCCCGGAAATTAAGGGATTTGAATGTGAGATTACTCAGAACATTAATGACCCTCGATATTGATTTTTGAAAAGCCAAAGAGCTCCTTGGACTTCGGAGGAGTGCACAGCTCGAGATTGAGCTGCTTTGATAGACTATGAATGGACATTTTTTTATAACTATGATGCATGCATTTTTAAATGTTTTATATGGTTTGAATAAATGATTCTAAATGTGTTTTGATGATTTTCTGGATATATAACATTTATTCCGATTTGATTATGGACACAAGTTTTACTGTTTTGTGGAAACAGTGTTTTGGGGTCAAGCCCAGTATGGGAATGTTTTAACTTTGTTGATATCATATCGACTGACCAGGACAGACCTAGAAGATCCCTTGGACTAGGCTCGGTCCATCATTAAGACCTATCAAAACACAGAAGGCCACTCGAACCAAGCCCAAGCCTATCATCAAGGCTCATCAACAAGGCTCATGCCTAAAACTCACTATTGTGGCCCATAACCTAAACCTAGGTCATTTACTATAAAAAGTGTAATGACCCAGAACTCAAGGAAACATGAAAGTGGAAAATTTGAGGAGAAAATGACGATTTTGACCCTAAGTCAAAGGGTTGACTTTTCTAGTCAAAGTCAAAATGTTGACTTTTCGATTAGGGACCTCGTTTAGGCGATTCAAGAAGACCGTTACGAAAGTCTCGACTGCCTGAGTCCGTTGACAGGCTGTATGCCAGACACGGAGTTCGGATAGTTTCGTTTTGGGTATGAGATGTGTAGGGGCAATTTGATAATTTGGAAAGGAAGGTTATTTTGGAAATTTTATTTATGAGATTTTTTTTGTGGCTGAATGATATAGGGGCAAGTGTCCCTTATCTTCTATGGCCTTGTGCCACCGACTAGGGGTCTATGTGTTTTGTTTTAAGTGTTTATTGTTGTTGTTTTCGGCCAAGGGAGAAAATCGAAGGAAAAAAAAAACACAAAGGAATAAAGGTGATGATGATGGTCAAAGGTGAGGAAATTAGAGAGAAAAGTGAGGGAAAATGAGTGAAAGGAAAATAGAATAAAACAAAGTAGAAGATGAACATAATTTGTGAGTTAAACCCAGGAATTCGATGAATATTGGAATTTTTCGGTTTAACGAATTTGGACCTAGGTTGCTCAATTGAGGTTGCAAACCTCTTTTTTGAACAGTCATGAGAAGAACCATCAAAAGTTGGATGGAAATTACTTACAGTTGAGCGTAGGACGGTGTTTGAAATTGAAGTGTTGAGGTTGAGTGATTTCGAAGACTTAAAGGTAAGTTTGATCTTTAAATCGAACGTAGAATTGTGCTTTTGGGTTAGTTCCAAGTATATTGGTACATTAATTGTGAAAAAAGGATGAAAATGGGAAGAACTAGAAATGGGTCACGAAATCTGGTCGGGACTCGGGTTGTAGGCCCGGTTCCATAAAAGAGATGATGAATAGTGTCTGTGGCGTGTGGGCTCTATGCGCAGCCACTTCTTGGGGGGGGGGGGAGTGACATGTTGTCTAGAAGATCGATCAACACATAAGTTCATCCTTTTGATGTTACGAGTCCAACGGTACAATTTTTGAGGCAATCAGATATCGTCTCGGGGTAGTTCTTACTGTCCGAAGGTTTAGGGATTATTTTAAATCGGTTTAAAAACCCCGAATTTTTTTGGGATTTGAATAGTAGATATATGGGATGAGTAGTGACATTTAGATGTGATTTTTGACAGGTTTTGAGATTCTCGGAAATTACTGAATTACGTGCAAGATGGGATTCGACTGTACGGATGTGTGTGAGTGGACTTTCTTTTTCTAACCTTTTATGCATGCATATTTACATGATTTAAATGGGTTTCTATGCGATTATGATGATATTGAGTGATTCAGAATTTTATATGAATTCCTGTGATTTTACGGATATTTAATTAATATTTAATTACATGTTTTACGAGATTTTCGGTAAACTAGTTTCAGATACCGTTTTGATTGTGATTTCAAATTCAACTGGGTTGTAGGGGAAATAATGTGATTTTGGAATAGTTGTGATTTTCACTTGATTTCTAGACGATTTTTACAAAAATAACATTGATGGCACGTTTTACGAGAATTAGCGTTTGAGTTGTGTTTGGGGCTTAGACACGAGATTTTGATTGTGGTTTCGGTTTCATTTCTGATATGAGATGAGATGTATGTGTTATTGGTATTGATGACGTAAATTGTGGTTTCTCGGAATTTGTGATGTAATATATTGTGACAATGTGTGATGTTGAGTTGTGATATGAGTATGTATTTCTTGGAATTATGATGTGTGAAATGTTGTGTGGATTGGATGTGAGTCCTAGATGTAGAGCCCGGGGCTCCGAATCATGAAACTGGTATTGTGTCGGTGACTCGTATGTCAAGTTAGGGGCTTCGAATCTTAAGTCGGATGTCACTCGGATGTCGAGCCTGGGGCTCCGAATCCCGAGTGAGTATGTGATGGCCTACCGGTAGTGCACTTGTGATATGATGTTTGAGATTGTGCTTGTGCTTCGAGGATGGTTTGAATGTGATTGATTGTGTATGAGTACTGTGATGACGTTGAGTTGGCTATATGTGAATTATGTGGTGATATTGGATATAGATTGATTGTGTAACGACCCGTCCCAAATTCCATGATTAGATTAGTGAGGTTAATCGGTGATTAGTTAGGCTAAATCGGACGAACGATGCGAAATGATCGTTTTGCCCCTAGTGGTGGCAAAACGTTGACTTTTTAATCGGGCGGTCAAATGGACTTTGACCGATGACCGTGACGTAGTTCGTGACGTCACGAGTTCATAGACAGGTGGCACGTTCAATTCCGACGTTCGTGGAGGAAGTTATGACGTTTGGAAGTTTAGGGGCATTTTGGTAATTTTGGTTAAATGAGGGTCAAATGTTGAGTTTTTGACCGGGAGGTCCGATGGCCGAGGGCCGAAGACCGTTACATAGATAAGGACGATACGAATCCATAGGCAGGCGGCACTCTGAAATCGGACTTCGAACGGGGAAGTTATAGGTCACGGAAGTTCAATTTCACTATGCACGAACTTCGAGACGGGGATGAATTGGCGAAATCTGATTGGGCAGATATTTTTAGTGGGTCCCATGGATGAGTGACAAGTGTCACTCATCCTATTGGCTACCTCCCCCAGAATGTGGATCTACTTAATAAAATAATATTATAATTATTATTATATAATTAATCTATCCTACCATTAATCCTAACCATCCATTACCAACTAACTATCAATCCTCACCATCAATCCTCTCTTCTCTCATCTGATCACATCACCTTCTTTCCTCTTCTCTTCCACGGCACCACCACCATTTTCATTTCATTTTCTTCCTTTTCCTTCACAAATCCGAAACACACACACACCATCACCATTCCTTGCTTGTGTGAGCTGAACATGACCGTGGGGTGGTGGAAAGAGGTTGAGAATGGCAAGCCACGGACAGCCACGGCGGAGGACACGGCGAGGAGAGAGAACCCGTGAGGTAAAAATATTCAAAAATTCAAAACTCAGTTTTGTTGTTTTTTATTCGATTCTAAGGTTTAGGTTAGGTTGCTGGTAGCCCTAGGAGTCGAATAGGATTAGTTTTGGGGATGGGGATAGCCTGGAACGGCCGTGAACAGCGGAGGAAGTCACGGCCGCCATTGATGAGCTTGGAAGGTACGGGTTTGGATGTTTTTTTCTAGGTTTTAAACCCACATAACCCTAGGTTAGGATTAGAGGATAAAAATGGGACAAACGGGAGGCATTTTGGTGGTCGGACGGTGGAGAACTGACCGGGTCAACCCGCGGGTCTGAACGACCCGGTTGCAGGGTTCGGGTCAACCCGTCGAGTGGTTGAAGGTGGTGACGTGGCATGATGACGTGGCACCTGTCAGATTGTCAGGTGACGTCGACCACTCATCAGCCGACACGTGTCACATGTCAGTGCACAGTCAGCACTGACATGTCAGTGACGTGGCCCAATCAGGGGTTGACAAGTGGCACTGACGTGGACCAGTGCCGTGATGACACGTGGCACATGTCAGACTGCCACGTGGCACTTACAGCACAGTGACGTGGACTAATGGGAGCTTGACACGTGGCACCTGTCAGAGTCTGACATGTCAGACCTGACAGCTGTCAGATGACGTCAGCATGACGTCATGCTGACGTAGCAGGTACTGTAGCCGGCGCGTGTGGGCGCGTGGGGGAGAATTTGGGGATGTGTTCAACATGTGAAATCATCTATTCGATGTAACGAACATTTTGGGACTGGTTTCGCGTCAATCGGACATCGTTTCGATAGTTTTCGGGGTGTCGGAAGGTTTAGGTTCAGTTTTAAAAATAGTTAAAAATACCGGAAAATTATGGGGCTTTAGTGAGAGGTTAATTAAGTAGTTAGTAACCTTCTATTACAATTTGGACAGGTTTGGGAGTCCAAGTGATGGTGATCAGCTCGGGAGAGCCTATGGCACGCAAATCGAGGCGGCAGCTCGGACGGTCTGTGAGTGGACCTTATTTTCTAAATTGGTGCATGCATAAATGTTTATTATATGTTTTATTACATGTTTGATGATGCCATGGGTGCATTTGTATGTGGTTACGTATAAGCACGTATTTCGAGGTTTTGACCTTATACGGTGCTTATACGGGTTTGTATTTCTTTATTGGTCTAAATGAAAAGGTTTTGGATTTCTAAAAGAATAAACTCGGGTATAAGACCCCTTTGGTTTGGTCTCGGGCATATGACACTATTTACGACCTTCGGGTCTAAATCGTGGTCGTGACGGGTGCTATGTGCACGGCGATCGACGTTACGACGCTCGCCTCCGGATTGGGATGTGTTCCTTCCGGAGAGGTCACGATGCACGATTCGTGGTCGGGCAGCTTGGGGAGGCTCGACTTCGGAGTGCTGACGGTTCAGGATAGCGATCGGTGATGAGTGCACCATGATCTTGTGGTGGTCGCGTCGGTTGATTTGTTCACGGCGACATACCAGGATTGAGGGCGGTCCTGGATGGATGGTTGCACGCATCACTATGATCGGAGTCGTGACTGACCCTTAGATATCGGGCAGGATGCCCAGTTGAGTCATATGTTCGGGCACGAGACCTAGTTGTTTTACACTGATGATTTCGGGTTAGGGACCCTAGATGGATTTCCAAGTTCATGACAGTTTATGGGAACCGGCATGAACTCTGGAAAGGTCATTGTGGTTCATGACGGTTTATGGGAACCGGCATGAACCTTTGTCAGGTCATCGTGGTACATGACGGTTTGTGGGAACCGGCATGAACCCTGGTTATGTTATTATAGATCATGACGGTTCAGGGGAACCGGGCATGAATGTTTATGTTATGTATATATATGCTCATATACCTTCCTTTACTTATTCTATCTCCTCCGGGGAGGGTCGTTGGCCTGGGTGGACCCCGGAGTAGTCACGGAGCACCGACTGAGTGGAGTCACCCTCAGTTGGGTTCCTTACTCTCAGGAAGGCTATGATTACTATTACCTCGGGTAGGGTCAGTGGTCTACGGACATTGATCTTGACTTTGAGAAGACTCGGATTGAGACTTGGGTAGCACGCGCGTAGCTTTGGATACCGTGACAGGATTGGTTGTGTGACTTATATATGTATGTGATATAAATACGAGATATATGATATTATATGTGGTGTGTGGTATGCACAGGTGTGCACAGGAGTTGAGCAGTGGCTCGGGTACTTGGTTTCAACATGGTTATGGTTTTGGGCTTAGTTCCCACGTATGGTTTCTTTGGTTAAATGGTTTTCCAATGCATGCATGCTTTTTAGTGAAGGGTACAAATGTCTTCTTATTAAATGTTTTTATAAACTCTTGTTTTGTCCACTCACAGTTTTTAATGTTTTGACTGCCCTTCAGGTTGACATCGGATGTGGACTGTAGCAGAGACCGAGATATCACATACCTCCTCCGGATCCTGGCGTACTCTGATAGCCCGGGAGGGCAAAGGTCGGAAATATCCCTTGTCTGACACTTCGTGTCAGACGGGAGCAGGGTCATCCCGCACTAATCCCGGGGGGATTGGGATGGGTCCTGTCAGATTGTGTATTGTTGGTATGATTGTCAGGACCCGTCCCAATCCCCCCGGGATTAACGAGGGACGCTCTTGATCTCGTCTGACACGGAGTGTCAGACCAGGGAAAATTTGAACCTTTAGCCTGAACGGCTTCCAGAATACGTCAGGATCCGGAGGAGGTATGTGATGTCTCGGTCTTTGCTACAGTCCGCACCGTATTCAATCTGAAGGGCATTGAAAACAGAAAGACTGTGAATGGACGAAAAGCAATAGTTCGTAAAACACATTTTATAAAGACCTTTATGCCCTTCACTAAAAAGCATGCATGCATAGGAAAACCATTTATCAAACCACATATGTTTCAATAACCAAAACCATACGGCCCCTACCTAAAACCTTTTACAGAAATCCATAACCTAGTAAACATATGTGGGAACTTAGCCCAAATCCATTTGTCATCATAAAACACAATTTTGCAAAACCAAGAAATAATGTTCATCATATATATATATATATATATATATCATATAACCAATCCTGTCACGGTATCTAGAGCTACGAGCGTGCTACCCGGGGTCTCAAAGCCCAAGTCTCCCCAGGGTCCACCCAGGTCAATGTCTGTAGGTCAATGACCCTCCCTAGGGGTTATAATCCATAGTCTTTTTTAGAATAAGGAATCCAACGGGGGCGACTCCACTCAGTCAGTGCTCCGTGACTACTCCGGGTTCCATCTAGGCCAATGATCCTCCTCAGAGGAGAAAATCCATATATAAAAGATGGCATACAAAAAACCATTTGAAAACATTCTCAAAACCTTTCAAGGGTTCATGTCCGGTCCCCATAAACCGTCATGAACCATAAAAACCTTTTAAGGGTTCACGTCGGTCCCTATAAACCGTCATGAACCATAAATCCATTTATGGGTCCCCGACCCGAAATCACCATAGTAAATCATAACTGGGCCCTAGGCCCAAATTCATAAACCAACTGGGCCTCGTGCCCGATTTCGTAAACCAAATGGGCCTCGTGCCCAATACGTAAGTCAACTGGGCCTTGAGCCTGATACGCAGACCAATTGGGTCTCGCGCCAGATACGTAAACCAATTGAGCCTCAGGCCCGATGCCTTGTTAAATAAAATGGACTTCAGGTCCGAGAGTTCATAAATCAAATGGGTCTCGTGCCCGATCCATATTTCCAAATCTGAAATTGATTTAAGAACCAATTGGGCCTCTGGCCCGAGAACGTAACTAATTGGACTTCGAGTCCGAGGGTGTCCAAAACAAATGGGTCTCGAACCCAAGTTTACCGTTTCAAACCCAAATCCATTTCATGAAATCATTTCCAAAACTATAAGCATGGAAAATCAGTGCAAAATCGTAAACCTCGATTTACGTGCAAGCATGTAAATCGCCTCAAAATGCGTGAAACCATGTAATTCACAAATATCCAAATCAACATCATAGAATCATATTCATAAAACATATAAAAAATTTATGCATGCATTACAGTTTAGAAATCAAGGTCCACTCACAAACCATCCTAAGTTGCCGCCTCGATTTGCATGTCGTAAGCCTCACCGGGCTAATCGCCATCACCGGGACTCCCAAACTTGTCCAAATCAATCTAGAGGGTTACTAACTACCTTATTAACCTCTCATTGAAGCCCCGTAATTTTCCCAAATTTTTAACTATTTTTAAACTCGATCCTAAACCTTCGGATGTCCCAAATATTATCGAGACGGTGCCCGATCGACACGAAACTAGTCCCAAAATTAAGTACCTCCATGGTCGAAGATCGAATCGGCCACTTGAAACAAGCTTTTGCTGTCCACTCCGGCCGTCACAGCTTTCATTTTCAATCCAAATCTATTCCTACGACCTCCAGAAGGCCAACCCAATCATTAAAATCGACCAAGGCCCCTTAAAACCCAAAGTCCAAAATTCAAATCCTTACCTCACGGTTTTCGAGTTTCCTCCACCGTGGACTGTCGTCTCCCCGTCGTCTTTTAATCCCTCAAGTCACCCTCTCAGTCAGTCGTTCATAGTAGCAGATGAAGATGAGATGGGGTGGTGGTGGTGGTGGTGATATGTGTGTTCGGTTTTGAAAGAAAAGAAGAAGAAATGAAAATGGTGGTCGCGGGGAGAGAGAGAAATTAAGTTAGATGATGATGATCAGAAGAGAGAGAGAGAGAGGAAATGGACGGTAGATATGAGGGATTAGATGAGATGGATGGTTAGGATGAGAAATGGGTGGGTTCTATGTATAAAATAATACAGGTGGACCAATCATCATTTAGATCCAAAAAATGGGGTTTTGGGCCAATGGGATGAGTGACACTTGTCACTCATCCATGGCTCCCACCTAAATATCTGCCCAATTAGATATTGCCACATCATCCCCGTCTCGTAATGCGTGCATAGTGTAATCGAACTTCCCGTGACCATAACTTTCCCGTTCAATGTCCGATTTCGGCTTGCCACCTGTCTATGGATTCGTATCGACCCGATCTACGTAACGGTTCTCGGCCCTCGACCATCGGACCTACTGGGTCAAAAGTCAATATTTTACCCACGATTAGGGGCAAAACGGTCATTTTGCGTCGTCCATCCGATTTCGCCCAACTAATCACCGATTAACCTCACTAATCCTTGATTAATCACTAATCTAACTCCGTAATTCGGGACGGGTCATTAAAATGATGCTTTGTGATGTACGATGTATGTTATGATGCTTGTTGATTGGTATGATGCTTTGTGGAGCCGAGTTATAGATCCTGAGTCAGTCTTCACTCAGACGTCGAGCTGGGCTCCGGATCTTGAGTGAGTAAGTATGAGGTCTATACTTTGACGTCGGGCTGGGTTCCAGATCCCAAGTGGTTTAGCTGTTTGTTGTGCAGTGGTTTAATGATTGATATTGTGATGTTGATGGTTAATTGTATATAAATGATTGCGTTGACTTATTGGTGGTTTCATATGATGTTGTACTCGAAGATACTTTTCACATATTTCGAGATTATAAATCGTGTTTTGTTTTAATCGAAGTGAAAGGGTTTTCGTATGCATGTATGGTTTTGGAAAACAAAGGGTAAAAGATGGATGTTTTCAAATTATGTTTTTTAACTATTTATTTTTGTCCACTCACATGTTTTCTTTGTTTTGTAACCTTCTAGGGCCGCTGCAGAAGCTCGAGAGGCGGTGGTATGAACTAGCGGGATTTGCGTTTATCCCTTATCTAACAAGATTTCTTTCAGACGGGAACAGAGCTCGAGGGTACTATTCTAGTATATTTGGGGGAGGTCCAGTCAAATATGGAGCCCCCCCCCCCCCCCCCCCCCCCCCTCCCTCCCTCATTTAACTCTCTCCCACTCTCTCTCTAGAGGTCACTCTCTCCTTCTCTCTATAATTCATTACTATCTTTAAAGGCTCAATGCCTAAAATGTAACATGTACAATACATATGTTATTAATGAGAGCAGTATAACACCTTGGACGTAGCCCAATTTGGGTGAACCACGTATATCAGTGTGCCTTGGTGTGAGTGTGTGTCTTCATAGTTCAACCGATCTACTTTATGGTTCAACAGTTGGCGCCGAATGAGATGGTTCATAATGTATCTTTGGGAAAGGGAAATGTAAGAGTTGCTATCAAAATTTCCATAAATGGAGATGCCTTCCTTCCAATCTCAGGAAGAGAGTTGAAGACCATTAATGATGCAACTGGGTCTCAAGTAGTTTGGCCTAAAAATCTCATTATCCACTACATGGAGAAAAGGGTAATAGCCTGATTTTTTTTTTTGAAATCTTTGTTAGTATATATTCTTCCAGATGTTAAATGGTCATTTATTTAGTTAATAATTTTATATATATAATCAATCATTATAGAAAAAGAATGCAACAACCATAAAAGAACGAAAGGCAAAGCCATTATTCAAATCACTTGACCAAACAATGCTCAAATTTTGTAAGATGCTATATGTCCATGCAGAGAAAATTATGGAAGAAGAAGTATCAAATAGTAATAAACTATGAAATATTTGGGTGTGATAGACTTGTGCACATTTTAAAGGAAGATATTTACTCTATTCGTCAAATAAATGAAATTGGTCAAAATGCAATTATGGTTTACATCGGGTAAGAAAAAAAATAATATTATGCTGTGTTGTTATGTTTATTAAATATTGAGTCCTTTCCTTTCAAGTAAAACCGTACGAATATTTAGTTTGCTAACTGATTGAAATGGATTGAATACGACTATCTGTTTGAGCAATTGAAGCAAGAACAAATGAGTGACATGGTTGGATTTATGGATCCTGGGCAGTTAACTTCTGATCTCAACACTACAGAAAAACAACCAGCTTATGTTGCCAAACATTATGAAAATCTAGCATTGACAATATATTTTTGATCCCTTACAATCCTGAGTAATTAATACTTGTTTCCAAATCTTTACGTCTTAATTGAATATATGTGTACTCTAGTGTTATCAATAATAGAATAATTGACTAATATGCAGCAACCATTGGATATTAACAATTATTGATGATGATAAAAGAACTGTCTATGTCATGAATCCACTTGGGAAATCGAGATGAAGGGTGGAAAAATGTTATAAATGCGCAAGCTATTCTTTCTTAGTGCTCTTGACATTACGGCGATTTTGCATTTGGTTTGCTATTTTTTAAGGACTAATTTGGTGTGCAACAGTGGAATCGAAAAAATTAATGCTCAAATCGGTAGACAACCCACCAACCATCAATATGGACAATACTTCAGGTATGGTTGTACAAACTTAAGGTAGATATTTTTTTGATTATGAGTCTAATTAATGAAATGATGAATTATTTGGCTACTATAGAGTGCTCCTAAGCAAATGGAAGGAAATACATGTGGATATTGTGTGATGAGAGATATGAAGGAAATATGTGAAGATGCAACAACTTCCTTTCACATCAAGGTACTTGGTAGATTTGAATTTCCATTAGTTACAGATTTGGAATTTTCCGAATTATATAGATTAGATATGCTCTCTCTCTCATAACTTATTTGAATCTCTTTCTTCACAATTTACATTGGAAAAAAAAGATATGGTTCATATAGTTACTATGGATTAGTGTTATTGATGGATTAATGCTGCTATTAAGTTGCTTTTGATGGATTAATGTTGCTATTGATAGATTAGTGTTGCTATTGATGGATTAGTGTTGTACTGGGATTATTATTATTGTTGGATTAGTATTGTACTGAGATTAGTGTTAATGATGGATTAGTGCAGTTTTGAGATTACCGTTATTGATCTAGTGTTGCTATTGAGTTGTTATGGATTAGTGTTGTTATGCATTAACTTCGTCAATTTTTCCTGTCATTTCTAATGCTAGTTTCATATTTTATGTAGTATAATAATCCAAGTAAACGGAAGGAATGTTATACACAAAAGCAGTTGGGTGAGGTTAGAAGTGAATGGGCAAATCAGGTCATAGGGTGAGTTTGACATCTTAAGTGTTTTTATTTGAACTTCTAGCATTCACTTTTATTGTTTTGTATATTTTGAATTTTAACTTAACATGAACATGTGATATGAGTAGGCTCATACATTATATGAGCAATGTTCACTTGGAATTGTTGCATTAGATTTATAATTATTTCTAGTTTTATGAAATTGTAAGCCATTTTTATTTAATTAATGACATGAATCAACATTTGCTTTTGTGAAGAAACATTGCATATTTATGTAATTATTGATGTCTTTCAATTCTTTAAAATCGGTGAATATATAAAAAAATGATGTCTAATACACAAAAAGCCTGCAAAAAAAATCTAAAGAATTGATGTCATTAGTTTATAACGACATCAATTTTTAAACAAAAGACTGAAGTCCATGTTATGAAAATCACATCAATACTTTGCAATCTTTAAAGTCTTAAGGAAAAATTAACACCGAATTATTATTAAATACTGGAGTTGTAATAATAATATAATGTAACGCCCCGGAAATTTAGAAAATGTAATTTTGTAACATAATGAATAAATGACATTTTTACCCTTGTGAATAGTATGGTCAAACTGTTGACTTTTTGATTGGTGAATCAAACGGATGTTGACCGATGACCGTGACGTAGTTCGGGACGTCACGAGTCCATAGACAGGTGGCACGCCCAATTTCGACAATCTGGGAAAAAGTTATGACGTTCGGAAGCCCAAGGGCATTTTCGTAATTTGGGTAAAAAAGGGGAAAATGTTGACTTTTTGTTTGCCAACTAATTTTCACACGATTTGAAGACCGTTAGGTAGGTCTCGATGCCCGGAGTACAACGACAGGCGGCACGTCGAAAACGGAGTTCGGATACGAACGTTACGGGTCACGGAAGCCTAGGGGCAAAATGGTAATTTGTCCAACCAAGGGCAAAATGGTCTTTTGGCCTTGATCAGACTTGTCTTTTGTCTGATACTCACCTCAGAAAACATAGAATCGGGTCTTAAGGGAAACACAATGATATCCCCTTTTGACAACTTTTCCCCAAATTAAGGCTTGAATCATGATTATGTTCAATTGGCCCGTGATAAACCCCAAACTCGTCGTCATTATGCAATTGAACGTCTAAGTAGGAGAACTGAGAGAGAGGGACTCGAGAGGTTCAGAGAACTGGGAGAATTTCACTTCGAAAATTCAGAAAAATTGGGGGAAAATCGAATTCGGATTTGGGAGCCAGGAGAAGAGCAATTGAGGATTTCATTAAGTTGCTAGGATCAAAACGAACAGCTTTGCAACAAAAACGAGAAGAAATCGTGTCGAATTGAGGAAGAACAGACGCCGCCATGGCTGCCAAAAATCGACCTTGAGTTCAGATACTTAGAGGTAAGCTCGTTTGAAATTGATCATGGAAAATTGTTATTTATACTCTCACGATGCTAACCATATGAATTAATTGGGAAATCAGGCACGGAATCGTGAAACCCGATTAAGAGACCCGTCGAAATTCGATCGTGAGTCGTGAAGATTTGGACCTTACTTGAGGTAATTTAATTCACAGAACTAAAATGAAGTTGGATTAGATGAGATCAGTTGAAAGAACGGATCGATTTGAGGTCGAATTGACTGAGATTGCATCGGATCCTATCGCGGGTATTTCAACCCGTTTATCAGTTAAACGGGCGAGAACGACGCACTGTAGCTGTACTGTGCTAGGCGCGTGGCTTTCACGCGCAGCCGCTTGCGGCCGCGCGTGACGGCGCGTGGGAAGGATTCCGGCAAAGTGTTCAACATGAAACTTTATGTTCTCGATGATAGGAACCTATCCGCGTTGGTTTCAGGTCAATCAGATATGGTTTCAGTGTAGTTCCGAGTACCCGACACGTTTAATTTATATTAAAATAATATTATAAAATTCCGACAATTAAGGGATTCTTATATGAGGAAAATATGATAGTCTAGTAACTTTAAATCACTTTGTTTGACAGGCTGAAATATTCCCGGGACGTCGGAGGAAAACGAACAGCTCGAGGCTAAACAATCGGGACGGTGTGTGTGAGTGGACTTTTGGTTTTCTAACTGTGATGCATGCATATATGGTTTAAAATGCTTATTTATATCAATTTCTATGATTTGACATGATTGATGCTTTGATTCGGTGATTTCTCGATTTTCGCGATTTTATGATTATTATATTATTATATTTTGGCACGATTTCCGAGAAATCATGAAATTGGTTAAAAATGATATTGTGGGCGTGAGAACCCAAGTAAATAATGATTTTGACTCGGATTTGGAGTTACATGTGAATTTGATGATTTTTGTATTCTCGTGATTTTCTGATTATTTTAATCAGTCTTTCGGGCACGTTTTACGAGGAACGTGCAAATGATGTTTTGGGCTAGGCCCGGATTGAAAATGATATTTGGACTCGGATTATGAGTCAATGATTGATTTTATGGATTTACGTGATCGTGGCAACTCGGGTTTACGGTTGCACGGATTTACGTGAAATTGATATTTTGGGGTTGGGACCCAGTGGAATTGTGCTTCTGATTGGATTTGTATTTCCATGTGATTATATGATGATATTGATGATTTCGGATTTATAAAGTAAATCGGGACTTTGGTTAATTTGGGCCGAGACCCTGTGTCGATATGTGATTTGATTTTCTATACAACTGTTTTTCACTGGTTTTTGTGATGATAATATGTTGCGGATATTTAGGACTTTCGGGAGAAAATATGTTTTTCCCCGGAGTGCACCCTGGAGATAACGCTCACCTTCGGGATGGAAGTGTTTACCCCGAAGAGGTCACGTAGCACGGTCTTTGTCGAGCAGCCGAGGGAGGCTTGACTCAGATCAGATGTGCTGGATATACATAGATCGGTAAGTGATGTGTTCACTAGATCTGGATTGCCGGCTGGTGATGTGTTCACAGCGGCGGATGCTCGAATTTTGAGCGGTCCTTGAGCTTATTGATTTGCACGCGTTGCAGGGATAAACGTGACTCTAAGCAACAAGATATGGAAATAAGTCCCGTGGTTTTGTGGAAATTGTTTTGATTGATCCACTGAACATATTTAATTGATTTCCTATTATTACTCGTGTTTTATGATATGCATGCATGTTTGTGAAAACTGGAGGGTAAGAAATGTGTTTTGGTAAATGTATTTATCAAACTTTATTTTATCCACTCACACCTTTATTGTTTTATGCACCCTCCAGGCCAGTGTACAGGTACGAGGGCTAAAAACGAGGAAAGCGAGGCAAAAGAATAAATAGACCGTTGCGCACTCAGACACTCTACAGAGTAGGAATTTGACCCCTATCTGTAATAGTACCTATGCTCTGTATTTGACTAGTCAAACTTGTGACGTCATTGGTCTGTAAAACTTAACTATCCCTTGTCTGACAATGTTTTCGGGATTTGTTGTGTGTTGTATGTATATAAGTTTGGTTACTTTCGGTAATTTTTAGTTATTGTCAGACGGGAGCAGGATTCATCACGACTATCGAGGGATAATCGGGATGGGTCTTGTCATATAATATCATGTTTAAGTACAAAATAAATCAGTTGTAACGACCCGTCCCGAATTCCGGGATTAGTTTAGTGACTAATCTTGATTAGTGAGGTTGAACGGTGGTTAGTAGGGCGGAATCGGACAAATTGTGCGAAATGACCTTTTTGCCCCTGGTCGTGGGCAAAATGTTGACTTTTTGATCGGGCGGTCAAATAGACTTTGACCGATGACTGTGACGTAGTTTGGGACGTCACGAGTTCATAGACAGGTGGCACGTTCGATTCCGACATTCGTAGAGAAAGTTATGGTGTTCGGAAGTTGAGGGGTATTTTGGTAATTTGGCATGTTTGGGGCCAAATGTTGACTTTTTGATCAGGAGGTCCGATGGACGAGGGCCAAGGACCGTTACGTAGGTATCGTCGATACGAATCCAATGACAGGCGGCATGCTGAAATCGGAGATTCGACGACGACGTTATGGTCAAGGAAGCGAATTTACGAACCGAGGCTTGGATTAAAATAATAATATAATATTAAATAGTGACCGTTGACTCAGCACACCTGGATGAGTGACAAGTCCCTTGAAACCAGAATCCTTGTCTTAGGGGAAACATCATTATGATGTTTTATTATTAATTAAACTTAATTAATATTTATTTTCTCCATTAATCTCCTTTGTTCTTCAAACCGTGCAAAATGGGGGAATCAAATTGGAGAGAGTTTGCTGCCTTCTCTAACTGGGTTTGAGGGCAAAATCGAGTGCTTGTTGAGACTAACTCAACGGGGTAAACACGGGAGATTGAGGAAGGCTGAGGAACTGGAATTCGAAAATTTGGATTTTGAGGGGGGAAGATCGGATTTTAAACTTGGGGCTGTGAGGATCAAATTGGTGATTACTTCGAGCTTTCTGGGATCACAACGATCAGTTTTGTCGAAGGAACGAAGGGATTTGGCCACCAATTGGCTCTGATCACACTTGGTGATAGAGGAGGAACTTCGAGCTTGAGTCGTGGAGTTTGAGGCTTCGATTGATTCAATTGAGGTGGGGAAACTACTCCTCATGATCCCACGATGCTTCTGGGTTCATCAATTGAAAGAAAACGGCTGTGGTTGACAGAACTCCATTGTTGAACAGTGACGGTGCTCGAGCTTGAGTCGTGACGATTGAGCACAGGTTTGATGCAATTGATGTGGGGGAATTGTTCCTCAGGGTCCGTTGATGCTTCTGGGATCATCAATTGGATGAAACCTGCAGCCATTGAGGGGATTCCATGAATGAACAGTGTTCGAAGTGTTCTTGGTGTTCATCATCGAATCGTGGGAATCTGGGTAAGGATTTGTGTAATTGAGTTTACAGACTTGTAATTGGACTTAAAACGAAACTAACTGAATGATTAATTGAAGGAATTAAGGCTGAATTGATGGACATTGAACCGGGTTGTGTCGCGGGTGAATTGGACCCGTTTACCAGACAAACGGGTTGGGCTGGTGACACTGTAGCAGGAGCGTGAGTTTCACGCGCAGCCACTCACGGCGGCGCGTGACGGCGCGTGGGCACGAATCTCGAGGTGAGGTCAACATGACTTCTGTCCTATTTAATGTAACAGACATTTTGGAATTGGTTTCGTGTCGATCGGACACCATCTCGATATTGTTCGGGATATCCGAAGGTTTTAAATTAAGTTTAAAAATAAGTAAAAATTCGGGAAAATTACGGGACTTTGATAGGATGTTAATGATGAGGTTAGTGACCCTCTAATGTGATTTGGACAGGATTGGGAGTCCCGGTGATCGTGGTGAGGCCCGGGAGGGCCGGTGGCACGCGTATCGAGGCATACCGTTAAAACGGTCTGTGAGTGGACTTTGGTTTTATAAATTCTATGCATGCTTAAATGTTTTATATGGATTATGGTTGTGATTGTATGATGTTGATTTGGTTGTTGATAAATTGTACGGTTTCACGTATTTCGAGGCGATTTACGTGCTTGCACGTAAATCGAGGTTTCCGGTTTTACATGGATTTTCCATATTTATGACTTGGATATAATGTGATGAAATGGTTTTGAAATTGGAGATATGAACTCGGGCTTGAGGCCCACTTGTTTTGGAAATTTCGGACTTGGAGTCCATTTGAGAATCGGGCCGGGGGCCCAGTTGGTTAATGAAATCGGGCCAGGGGCCCAGTTGGTATGAAATCGGGCTGAGACCCATTTGAGTTATGTTATCGGGCTAGGGGCTTAGTTGATTTACGAATTCGGGTCGTGGGCCCAGTGGTTCATAAAATCGGGCATGAGGCCCAGTTGGATAATAAATGTGATTTCGGGTCAGGGACCCTATGTTTAATAATTGTGATTTTGGGTCAGGGACCCTATATTTAATAATTGTGATTTTGGGTCAGGGACCCTAAATGGAATTACATGGTTTTATGGAAATTTCGGGCAGGGCCCAATGATAATGATGTGATAAAAGGATTTAATAAAACTGTTTTCCATATACCATCTGGATACAAGGATATATGATGGTCTCCTCCAGATGTCTGGGACACTGGGGAAGTCACGGTGCATTGCCTGCGAGGGGTCATTATACGGAGCAGCCGGACCGTATGATGACTCAGGAGCAGGATTGCTATGATTGACGTCAGGGACGTCAGACATCAGGGATGTCAGATATATGGACCCGGAGAGACCCCGGGCAGCACGCGTAGCTTATGAAACCGTGAGATATGACGTCCGGGACGTCTAGCGTCTGGGACGCTAAGCATCTGGGACGCTAAGCATCTGGGATGCTGGTGATGGTAATGGTAAAATATGGATTAATGGATCTATGAAATGGCTTTTTGGTTGGATATGTGTTATGTGGTAAAAATGGATTATTGGTTAAGAAATGGTATGTATGGTCGGGGACCCTAAATGGTTTTGGATTTTTGAATTGATGTTCATTTATGGTCGTGGGTGGTGACCCACATGGTTTTAATATGTATGGTGGTGGTATTCCACAGTTTTGGGCTGAGTTCCCACACTTGGTTTTTGGTTAACGGTTTTTGGGCTAAGGCCCTAAGGGCTCGGTTGAGCAAACGTTTTGGTTACTGGTAATTGTGGCATGCATACGTTTTTATTGGAGGGCATAAATGTCTTATAAATGTATTTGGTAAACTTATTGGTTTTTGTCCACTCACAGCTTTTGGTTTTAATGCCCTTCAGGTTGATCACGGATGCGATTGCAGCAGAGACTGGGACATTGCACACCTTCTCCATCGATCCTTGCGCACTCTGGATGCCCCGTTTGGGCAGTGGCTCTTGGTTATCCCTTGTCCGACACCCCTTGTTGGACGGGAGCAGGGCACATTCCACGGTAATCCCGGGGGGATTGGGATGGGTCCTGTCAACTTGGTATCAGAGCACGGTTGCTCTTTTTGTGCGCGCAGGTCGAGGGTGTGATGTCTCTTTGGGCTGCAATTCGTTATCAACCTGATAGATAGTTTTTGGGTTTGGATAGTGGATGGAGTGTGATTGGCCCGATACGCCGTGCGTTAATGTGATTCGACCCAAGTGGGGTTGATTGTGATGAACTGGTATAGTGGGACCGTCGGTTCGGTCATGTGATATTGGATTGTTGTGCTGCTAGGTGCAGCCAGGTTCGGGGAACCTCATGTGAGTAATGGTTTAAAAATGTGAACCCTTGTGGTGGTTTCTAGTGTGAGGGATGTTGGTTCATCGGAGTTGGCCGATGACCTAGTGGTGGAACCCACGTTGATGGGATGGTAGGATTGGATTTGACGTCTATTCGATGTCAGGACCGAAGGGTCGGTCAGGTTGTGGATTTTATATTACGGAAAGCTGTTTGGTTCGGTTGAACCATAGGGTGTGATTGTGGAACCCTAGTATTTAAAAGGTAAACCTTAATTGTGGCTAGTGGATGAGAACTTGTGCTGCGACGAGCGGCTGAGGTCATGGATGACCATGGGGATGGCTCTGGTGAGTCTAGGCAGAACTATGGGATTCGATTTACGGATACGGTTCTGAGATAAATTATGGAATCCCGTGTTGGATCGGGTATTAGTGTGAGGTATGGATGCGGATCTCGATAGCAATGACAGTTAGTCGGAAGTCTTATGGAGATGACTGGCTATCGAGGGTAATTGGTGTGGTTATAATACTTGGGGATCAGGGGATGTTCAGGGAACGTTCATTTTCCTGATGTGGATTGTCAGAATAGTGGTACCCATAGTCGTGAGGTACGGGATCGTCGTTCGGTATGAACGGAGATCCAGGGTTGTCGTATTTGCACACGGTGTGCAGTATGGATGTTTGCGGGTTGGTACTTTTGTGCTGATGCTAGTATGGATGCATGTGTGCTGATACTAGTGTTGTTGATAGTATGTTGGTGCTGGTACTAGCGCTGGTGCTAGTGTCAGTGATGGTGTTGACGATGAGCCACAAGTTGGGGTGTGACTCCGTCATGATGAACATATGTTCGGTCTTTGAGATTCGGTAGTGGTTGAGTGATGGACTGGATGGGATTCAGTTAAGATTGTGATGTGTTGGGATTAGTCCCGACAGGGGTAAAATGACAAGTGATGAGTGGATTAAAAAGGTATAATTGAGAACTTGGAAATCGAATGTTGAACCGGTAAGGTTGGGGTGTGCGAACGGGATAATAACGGATCGATTGTGGACACGGGGTTGTCCAAGTGAATTGAGGAGGTAGGAAGTCTAGTGGTTAGACTTGACGTCTTGTTGGGAGCATGTCTGTGTCCAACATGGTTGGAACCTTAGTGTCGAGGATAGTTGTGATTGGGGAACGAGAGTGGTGTTCGTTTTTGGTGATTGGTATTCCGAAGTCATTAGGGTTGACTCCTTGCTTTCTGCCCTGGCAGACATTGACTGTAGTTACCAGTACGTTGAACGTGTATTGGTTGGTGAACCCTTGTGTGTTGTGAGGTCATTAGGAGGAGCTACGTATTTGAAATTAGGTAAACGAGATTTTTCATTTTCTGCTTGGTGGCAGACGATGTGGTGTCACATGGCGTGGTGAGTGCAGTGAGTTTTGTTGCATCCACGTAGGATGAGTTTTGACGTCATCATTTTGGATCATCCTTGGTTTTCCTAGGTGGAATGACAAGGATCGATACGAACTTGGGTGTGTGAGTCGTAAATGACGGGATTGAACTTCTTTTCGAAGTGGGGCCCGTATGGTATTCTACTCGGGTGAGTAGGTTTTCAAGGTAGTTGAATTTTGTTAACCTTAGACGTGTGGAGGTTGGATTGGCTTCCCTATGAAGTCAATCAAGTGTATTGAGCGGGTAACCGATAGGTTCGATTTTGGTATGTCTTGGTAAATGTGAACGAGATTTCGGGATTTGGAATCGAATTTCTGGGTGACGATTCAGGATTCGATTTTGAAACTTGAAAGTATATTTCCGGATTTGGGTACGGAATGATTATTCCAAATGCTAGCTTACGGAATAATGATTTCGGATTCGGATTTGGATATAAATTAAAAATTTGATGTCTGGGCTTGGATCCGGGATTTCTTACGAAATTGCGGATTCAGATTCGGAATTGGAACTAGATGTTGGGTGGAGTTTCGATTTGTCTCATGCTGGATTGGGCAAACGTACTCCATTATTGGAACGCGTTCGGCTATGACCTAGGTGGTTGTAGTCTGGTTATTAGGTAGATGTGTGTACTTCGTACTTGGTTCGAGGTACAATACCTTGTAGACGTGATGTCTAGTTACGGTATACGGGATATACCCGAGGTAGTGTTGGTAGTCGGATTGGATCCAATACCATGGGATTGGTTGTGGACCGGACATTACTATGCAATGGGTCATGGTAATTCCAATGTGTTTAATTACACACGAGTCGGGTGAAAATGTCGGAAAGTGTATTTGTGAGTCAAGTACGTTGGTGGCATGTGTAGCCACAAGTGAGTCTAGTGTCAGTTTTCGACTGACAACAACTGTGTGGTGACAGTTTGTCAGGATGTGTCAACATAGATTGTTGAGTGGGGTCAGCTGACTCCTAGTGGGAGTGGGAAAGGAACCGTCGAGTTGTTGCGTCAACGAGAGGGTCTATTTGACAAGTGGTGTCAAATTCGAAACAAGTAGTTTCAGTCATTCGACGGGGTCGAATGTAGTCGTTGCGCTTTGAGTACTAGTGGTACGTTTGGGCGTAGACAAGTTTTGTCTAAGTAGTTGGTGTACGGGTGTACACGTGTTGTGTGGTCGATTCCACTTTCCACGGGGTGTTTGTGGAATCAGGGTAATCGAGTTTCGAGAGCGAAACTTATTAAGGAGGGAAGTACGTTGAGATGAGATCGGTTGGAATTTCGAGGACGAAATTAATTAAGGAGGGAAGATTGTAACGACCCGTCTCGAATTCCGGGATTAGTTTAGTGACTAATCTTGATTAGTGAGGTTGAACGGTGGTTAGTAGGGCGGAATCGGACAAATTGTGCGAAATGACCTTTTTGCCCCTGGTCGTGGGCAAAATGTTGACTTTTTGATCGGGCGGTCAAATAGACTTTGACCGATGACTGTGACGTAGTTTGGGACGTCACGAGTTCATAGACAGGTGGCACGTTCGATTCCGACATTCGTAGAGAAAGTTATGGTGTTCGGAAGTTGAGGGGTATTTTGGTAATTTGGCATGTTTGGGGCCAAATGTTGACTTTTTGATCAGGAGGTCCGATGGACGAGGGCCAAGGACCGTTACGTAGGTATCGTCGATACGAATCCAATGACAGGCGGCATGCTGAAATCGGAGATTCGACGACGACGTTATGGTCAAGGAAGCGAATTTACGAACCGAGGCTTGGATTAAAATAATAATATAATATTAAATAGTGACCGTTGACTCAGCACACCTGGATGAGTGACAAGTCCCTTGAAACCAGAATCCTTGTCTTAGGGGAAACATCATTATGATGTTTTATTATTAATTAAACTTAATTAATATTTATTTTCTCCATTAATCTCCTTTGTTCTTCAAACCGTGCAAAATGGGGGAATCAAATTGGAGAGAGTTTGCTGCCTTCTCTAACTGGGTTTGAGGGCAAAATCGAGTGCTTGTTGAGACTAACTCAACTGGGTAAACACGGGAGATTGAGGAAGGCTGAGGAACTGGAATTCAAAAATTTGGATTTTGGGGGGGAAGATCGGATTTTAAACTTGGGGCTGTGAGGATCGAATTGGTGATTACTTCGAGCTTTCTGGGATCACAACGATCAGTTTTGTCGAAGGAACGAAGGGATTTGGCCACCAATTGGCTCTGATCACACTTGGTGACAGAGGAGGAACTTCGAGCTTGAGTCGTGGAGTTTGAGGCTTCGATTGATTCAATTGAGGTGGGGAAACTACTCCTCATGATCCCACGATGCTTCTGGGTTCATCAATTGAAGGAAAACGGCCGTGGTTGACAGAACTCCATTGTTGAACAGTGACGGTGCTCGAGCTTGAGTCGTGACGATTGAGCACAGGTTTGATGCAATTGATGTGGGGGAATTGTTCCTCAGGGTCCGTTGATGCTTCTGGGATCATCAATTGGATGAAACCTGCAGCCATTGAGGGGATTCCATGAATGAACAGTGTTCGAAGTGTTCTTGGTGTTCATCATCGAATCGTGGGAATCTGGGTAAGGATTTGTGTAATTGAGTTTACAGACTTGTAATTGGACTTAAAACGAAACTAACTGAATGATTAATTGAAGGAATTAAGGCTGAATTGATGGACATTGAACCGGGTTGTGTCGCGGGTGAATTGGACCCGTTTACCAGACAAACGGGTTGGGCTGGTGACATTGTAGCAGGCGCGTGAGTTTCACGCGCAGCCACTCACGGCGGCGCGTGACGGCGCGTGGGTACGAATCTCGAGGTGAGGTCAACATGACTTCTGTCCTATTTAATGTAACGGACATTTTGGAATTGGTTTCGTGTCGATCGGACACCGTCTCGATATTGTTCGGGATATCCGAAGGTTTTAAATTAAGTTTAAAAATAAGTAAAAATTCGGGAAAATTAAGGGACTTTGATAGGATGTTAATGATGAGGTTAGTGACCCTCTAATGTGATTTGGACAGGATTGGGAGTCCCGGTGATAGTGGTGAGGCCCGGGAGGGCCGGTGGCTCGCTTATCGAGGCATACCGTTAAAACGGTCTGTGAGTGGACTTTGGTTTTATAAATTCTATGCATGCTTAAATGTTTTATATGGATTATGGTTGTGATTGTATGATGTTGATTTGGTTGTTGATAAATTGTACGGTTTCACGTATTTCGAGGCGATTTACGTGCTTGCACGTAAATCGAGGTTTTCCGATTTTACATGGATTTTCCATATTTATGACTTGGATATAATGTGATGAAATGGTTTTGAAATTGGAGATATGAACTCGGGCTTGAGGCCCACTTGTTTTGGAAATTTCGGACTTGGAGTCCATTTGAGAATCGGGCTGGGGGCCCAGTTGGTTAATGAAATCGGGCCAGGGGCCCAGTTGGTATGAAATCGGGCTGAGACCCATTTGAGTTATGTTATCGGGCTAGGGGCCCAGTTGATTTACGAATTCGGGCCGTGGGCCCAGTGGTTCATAAAATCGGGCATGAGGCCCAGTTGGATAATAAATGTGATTTCGGGTCAGGGACCCTACGTTTAATAATTGTGATTTTGGGTCAGGGACCCTATATTTAATAATTGTGATTTTGGGTCAGGGACCCTAAATGGAATTACATGGTTTTATGGAAATTTCGGGCAGGGCCCAATGGTAATGATGTGATAAAAGGATTTAATAAAACTGTTTTCCATATACCATCTGGATACTAGGATATATGATGGTCTCATCCAGATGTCTGGGACACTGGGGAAGTCACAGTGCATTTCCTGCGAGGGGTCATTATACGGAGCAGCCGGACTGTATGATGACTCAGGAGCAGGATTGCTATGATTGACGTCAGGGACGTCAGACATCAGGGATGTCAGATATATGGACCCGGAGAGACCCCGGGCAGCACGCGTAGCTTATGAAACCGTGAGATATGACGTCAGGGACGTCTAGCGTCTGGGACGCTAAGCATCTGGGATGCTGGTGATGGTAATGGTAAAATATGGATTAATGGATCTATGAAATGGCTTTTTGGTTGGATATGTGTTATGTGGTAAAAATGGATTATTGGTTAAGAAATGGTATGTAGGGTCGGGGACCCTAAATGGTTTTGGATTTTTGAATTGATGTTCATTTATGGTCGTGGGTGGTGACCCACATGGTTTTAATATGTATGGTGGTGGTATTCCATAGTTTTGGGTTGAGTTCCCACACTTGGTTTTTGGTTAACGGTTTTTGGGCTAAGGCCCTAAGGGCTCGGTTGAGCAAACGTTTTGGTTACTGGTAATTGTGGCATGCATACGTTTTTATTGGAGGGCATAAATGTCTTATAAATGTATTTGGTAAACTTATTGGTTTTTGTCCACTCACAGTTTTTGGTTTTAATGCCCTTCAGGTTGATCACGGATGCGATTGCAGCAGAGACTGGGACATTGCACACCTTCTCCATCGATCCTTATTCCTATAGAAATGACATTGCTTTCCATTACACAGATTATGAGCGCGCAGCATAGACGGTCTGTGAGTCGACCGTGAGCTTGATGAAGATGACGTGGCAAGCCACGTCATCTTGTCAGGCCACGTGGCCAATCAAGTTGTGCCATGTGGCGATCTATCAGAGGGTGTCATGTGGCATGGTGTCAGGAGCTGTCAGGTGACGTGGCAGTTAACGTGGCATGCCCACGTTAGCGGTGTCAGACCACATGGACCAGTGGGTTAGTGCCACGTGGCAGGGTGTCAGATTGTCGGAGATGACGTGGTAGTGACACGTGGCACCAATCAAGGCGTGCCACGTAGCAGCTGTCATAGGTGTCATATGTCAGAGTTGTCAGGCTGACGTCCGCGTTGACCGTCGTAGACTGGAACTTGATTGGCGTGTGTGGACGTGTGGGCAAAAATTTCGAGGTGAAACCAATCTTGTTCGAAAGGTTTTGATGATCTGAATCTAATGGTGGTAGTTTCGGGTCGATCAGAGATCGTTTGATAGGTCATTTAGAGGTTTTTAGCCTTGGGAAGCTGGTTCGGGACACTTTTACTGTTCTGGGAGTTTTGAGGGTTTATGGTTTGGACTTATATAGGTTGATAATGACCATGGGGTATGATTTGGATAGGTTCGGGCATTCCAAAGACGTTGGATTAGCTACATAGTGGCTTACGGCATGGATTATGAGCGCGCATCATGGACGGTTTGTGAGTGGACCTTTGATTTATAAATATGATGCATGCATAAATGTTTTATATGTTTTATGATCATGATTTGATATGCACTGGTTTCATATGATTTGTGTTTGATGTTGAGCATTTTTGTAGTATGTTATATTTCACGTATTTCGAGATTTGTGTTTTATGTGATACTCTAGCTTAAGCCGAGGTTTCTACGTGCTTGTGATTTCAATGATTTGAATGATTTCACGGAGATGCGTAAAATGATATTTTGGGCATGAGACCTAGTTGATTATTAACTTTGACTTGGATTATAGTCAAAGGTGATTTGGAAAAGTGATTTGAATAGTGAAATGGTTTTCATATTTAGAAATAATATTCAGGCATGTGTCCTAGTTGATTTATAGTTTGACTTAGAGTATAGTCAAACGTGAAATATATCAGGCTTGTGACCCAGTTTTGATTTATGAGATGATATATCAGATTTGTGACCTAGTTATGATTTATGATAAGAGATTTTGGGTTGTGACCCTGTTGTGGATTTACGAGATTGGATTTGATAGAATTCGACGAATCGTGGATTTGTGAAAATACTATTTTTATGATGGTTTTGTGGAAAGTGATTTGATGAAACTATATTTCGGACGTAGTCCCCATCGAGATATTTTGAGATGATTTGAGATTTGTGAAATGTTTTCCACAATACCATCCTCTATGATGTGATTGTTCCCGTCTGACGTCATAGATCCTAGCGTGGTAGCCTCCAGACGTCGTAGATCCTGAAGAGGTCACGATTACATTACCAAGAGGTGAATAGCTCCAAGGGGAGGCTCAGGCTCAGGAGTGTCAGAGATGGATATTTCTTATACGTCGAGCCAGGGGTTCCGAGCCTATGAATGTCATCGCTCAGACGTTGAGCCAAGGGCTCCGAACTTGAGTTACCACTCAGACGTCATAGATCATGGGTGTATACTAGAACGTGTAATCTCGAGTCGCACGCGTAGCACTGATATCGTGACTATTGAGATGATTTGATGGATATTGAATAAAGAGGATGGGTTGATCATGTTTTCATAAGACTCCGGATGTGAGTCTATGTTTCAAGTAGAGGCCCTATTGAGATGATTTATGAAATTTGGATTTGGGATGAGACCTTATGAAATTTGGATTTGGGCGGAGACCTTACGGGATTTGGTTTTGGGCCGAGACCCTACTGAGGAAATGACTTTGATTGATAAATGTTTTCACTGTGCATTGATTTGAAAAGCAATATGGTTTTCTTTTAAGCAAGTATTTGAGATACTTGTTTTCTGATGCATGCATATTTTTAAGTGAAGGGTATAAATGTATTTTCGTTAAATGGTTTTATAACTATTTTTTTTCCACTCACAACTTTTATAGTTTTTGATACCCTTCAAGTTGATCGCGGATGCAGGCTATAAAAGAGACCGAGATATCACATGCCGCTGCATACTTTGGAACCCTGCGTACTCATGAGACCCCGAACGGGTTACGGTTTTATCCCTGGTCTAGCACGTGGTGTCAGACGGGAGCATGATACATCCCATAATAATCCAGGGAGATTGGGATGGGTCCTATCAGCTTGGTATCTGACAGGACCCGTCCCAACCGGACGTTGATAACCGTGCTCGGTCCTGATCCCGTCTGACAAGTCAACTGAAGTCCCGAAACTACCCTTCAGCACCTGTTAGACTAGGGATAACTGCACTGATTTCCGCTCATGCCTCCGCCTCTCGATCAGCCCCGAATGTCTTGCCACGGCCTGGAGGGTCAAAAAAACAAAGGTGTGAGTGGACAAAAATAATATCATTTAAAACGCATTTCAAAATACATCATTACCCTCCAGTTTATCAAACCATGCATGCATAGGATAAAACATGTGTATAACAATTACCGGTTTTCTAGCCAAATCACATAACAAGTCAAACCCCGGCTCTCAGGCCAAAGCATAGGAAAACATAATCACCTGGCCACACAGACCAGAACTCGTACTCAATACCAGTACGCAATCACAATCAACATCAAACAGCACTACTCACAAGTGCACAATCAATCACACAATCAATCAATCAATCAATCTGCACTATTCACAAGTGCACCAACAATCACATAAGCACATCCGCACTACGCGTAGGCCAATATCCAGCTACACTCTCGGGATCAGACACTTCTGGGCTCAACCCTCAGGCTCAGTCACATCTGGGCGAACACATCCCCAGGCTCACACACATCCGAGTGGTACATCCAGGCTCAGTCGCATCCGAGAAGCTGGCTTACCATAACAACTCACAATCATATAATCATATCCCTCAAGCTCTGGTCGACTAGGTGATCTTCTAGCTCCGACCGTCTGGGTGTCCACAAGTACAATCACAATGAAAACCATCCTGGGATTACATCCCAACACTTCAATCAAATCCATGATTTCAAATCATGTCAAAATCACTCTCAACTGGGTCTCAAGCCCCAAATACCATTTACACGTAAATCCGTAAAATCTTATTAAAAACATTAAAATAATCCAGAATTCGTCTTTGACTCACCAATTAAGTCAAAACATCCATTTTGAAACCATTTTGACTCCGGGCCTAGCCCAAAATATCATTTGCACATTTCTCGTAAAACGTGCCCAAAATACCTATTAAAATAATCATATAATCACAAATAATCATGTCACATCATCAGGACATCATTGCAATTCAAATCATGCAATCAATCATGTAAAACATTTAACTATGCATGCATCATGGTTTATAAAACAAACGTCCACTCACACACCGTCCAAATCGCCCGATTTCGAGTTGCACGCCTTTCCGTAATTTTTGATACTTTCCAGGAATCTTGAATCCTCGGGATTCCCACCCACGCACTCCCACGCGCCGCTACAAGCGGCTGCGCGTGGAAACCACGTGCCAGTTACAGTAACTAGACTACTGTTCATCATCATCTCTACCCGTTTCCTTTGCAAACGAGTCATGCGGTGCAACCCGATTCAATTCCTCGAACCATTGAATTCAACTTCACAATTTCCTCTCTGTCGCAGACACTATTCACTCTTCAATTTCGATCAATTCTAATTGTTTCCTTGCAGTTGATCCATCCAGAAGCATCATGGGACACTTATAAACATGATTGAAATGTCAATTTCATCGTTTTATAACTCCAATCCATTCGACTCAAGCTCGAATTTTTCGAAGTCTTCCCCTTCGCTGTTCTAGTCCAAAACAACCCCAATTCCGTTCATTTTTAATCTCGTTCGGGTCAAAATGATCCCAGAAGGCTTAATTCAATCTCAATTTGAAGCATCTCGAACTCTAAATTCAAATTTGAATTTTGGAAAAGTATGAACTTCACGAGTTGTGTCAGGGCCCACCCCTAATCCCCCGGGATTAAGGGCTAAACCTCGCTCCCGTCTGACTTATGCATGACATAAGGGTCAAACAGACGTCTAACCTCCGTGTGACACGTAAGTCGGACAATGGAGTTCCGATTCGATCGTTTCAATACTTCTGAACTTCCCAGAGTGCGCAGGGTCTATTGTGGATCGTACGTGTGATGTCTCCGACTCTCTCGCTCGACAGCCCGCGCTGCAACAACCTGGAGAGTATCGAAAAACACGAAAAGACTGTGAGTGGACAAAAATAAAGTTCAAGTTAAAAAAACATTTCATAAAACAATAACAGTTATACCGTCCGTTTCAAAACCAATGCATGCATATAAATTTCTTAGCATAAAACCATGTACGGAAACCAACACATTTTCCTTTTTCTCAAATCCCGGGCCTCAGACCAAAATCACCGAAAACCATTTCATCCGGGCCACTGCCCAAAACATCGGAAACCATTATTGAAAACCACATCATCACATCTCAGTGAAATCCAAAACACAATTGAAACCACATTCTCATCCATTGAACCTGCTGGATCTATCCGAGTCTTTAAACTCCCGAGTCTTTAAACTCAATAACCAGGCCTCAATAATCCGAGTCTTTAAACTTCGAGTCTTTAAACTCAACAAGCCTACGGGGGAAATACCAATATATCCGAGTCTTTAAACTCCGAGTCTTTAAACTCAATCCGGGTCTTTAAACCCAATTCGGGCCCGTCCCCCATCAATAACAATATCCGGGTCTTTAAACCCAATAACTAGATCCAGCAAATCCAATCCAAAAACCATTTGAAACCATTCGAAATCCATATCCAAACCCGATTCCGAAACCACTGGTCTGAAGCCCTTCCGGCATCCAGAACCGTCATTCCGAATCCAAATCCAGAATCATATCCGCCTTATTTCCATATATGAGTCCGCAACCATCATTCCGTAAGCCGGCATCCGGAATAACCATTCCGAACCCAAACCCGGAATCCACTTTCAAGTCCCAAATCGAATCCCGAATCATCATCCGAAAATTCCGATTCAAAACCCGAAATCACGTTTCTCAAAACCACTTTTTGAACTGGGCTTCAAGCCCGAAATCACTTTTCCCAAATCCGTTTTAAATCTTTGAAATCAAATCATATTTCAATTCCTAAAATTAAATCATTTAAACCATGGTCAAAGCACAACATTATTCGGAATCTCGTAAAACGTGCAAAATCGTAAATACCTCGAAAACCGTGAAAAATTGTAAACCATCACAATCTAAAATCAAATCATAGAATCACGTATGAAAACATATTAAAAACATATATGCATGCATCAAGAGTTAGAAAGCAAAGTCCACTCACAGACCATTCCGACGTCGTCTCGATACGCGCGCACTTATGCCGTTCCCTGCCATTCAGTTATCCTCGGCTTTCCCGAGCTTGTTCAAATCCCATAACGTGGTCACTAACGACTTATTTAAGCTTCTATTAAAGCCCCAAAATTTTCCCATCTTTTTAACTATTTTTAACCGAGTCTTAAAACCTTCGGATATCCCGAAACATATCGAGACGATATCCGATTGACTCGAAATCAGCGCCAAAATGTTTGTTATATCGAATACTTTAAAAGTTGTGTTGACAACTTCCCCATGAACAGTACCACGCGCCGCCCAAAGGGGCTGCGCGTGGGCCTCACGCGCCTGCACTGTTCATCGTCTTCAACCTCAGTCCACCCGGTTCAGACCAGTCCGATTGAACCAAACCGACGTGACCGGTTTTCCCCTCAATTCCAACCCATTTTCAGTCCAATCAATCCCAATATCTTCGTCCTTGTTTGTAAGTCATGAAATAAGGTACTGAAACTCACCGTCCAAAACTCGACCCAGACCCCTGAAATTTTCAGTCGCGGTTTTCCGGTCACCCGCCATCTCCTCAGCCTCTTGTTCAACCCTTCAGGTTACTGGGGACTTCCTACACTTATTAGAACCAATAGAACAGCTCGACTCAGCTTCAAAACCCACGATTTCCATCTTGAACTCAAACGGAAAAACAAAGGACATCGACAACTTACCGTCGTTCTGGCCTCCGCCGTGCTCACCGCTGTGTTCATCTGGGTTCACAGGGCTGTTCTCAGCCTTCCTAACACTCCCTCGAACTTGTTTGGACCAATTTAATCAATTACGGTTGCACCACGATCCTCGACACCTCTCTGTTTTCCTGAGAAATCTCACCCTCATCTCAGCCTTTCCTCACACAATTTTCACTCAAGACTCACTCACCAGCTCTCATTTAGTCTCTGCTCACTTTCACCAGGTCACAAGGCCTCACACACACCCTGCCATCGATCGATTTTCCTCCCTAGCATCGTCTCTATTTCCCTCTTAAGCACGACTCAAACCAACACAACCCATTTAATTTTGCACCGTGCAAGTGCTAGAAGCCACTAGAGCACCCCCACGTGTCCTCCATCCAACGGTCCAACCCAAAAAAATCTCCAATCTCTCAAGCCACATGTTCCCCTCTGATTACTCACAATTCCCAAGGTGCCAAAAGACCAAAATGCCCCTAAGTGTCCAAATTACCATTTTGCCCCTCCAACTTTACAGAACCATAACTTCACCGTCCGACGTCCGATGACAGCGTGCCGCCTGTCGTTGTACTCAGGACGTCGAGACCTATCTAACGGTCCTTGGTCTACGTGAAAATTCCTTATTGTCCAAAAAGTCAACATTTTCCCTTTAATTAACCAAATTACGGTTATGCCCTTAACCTTCCGAACACCATAACTTCCTCCTCGGATGTCGGAATCGGGCGTGCCACCTGTCTACGGACTCGTGACGTCCCAAACTACGTCACAGTTATTGGTCAATACCCAATTGACCGTCTGAACTAAAAGTCAACTTTTTACCCAACCTAGGGGCAAAATTGTCATTCTACACTAACGGGCCTAAAGTGACCAACTAAACACCAATTAGACTCACTAATCTTTTACTAAGCACTTTGCTAATCCCGACTCTCGGGATGGGCCGTTACAAGTTGGGTCTTCGGGTTTAAGGGCCTATTTTCCTCAATTTTCCTCTCAGTCTCTCTCGTTTTTCTCTGTGGATTGTCCCACCATCTCAAGCTTTTATCCTTGGCCTCAATTATCAGTCAATTGATCAAAGTTTAAACAAAGGATTGGGCGGTTTTGTGTTGTCCTTATTAGGCATTTATCCACGACATCACAAACAAGCCACCAATCGTCTAATTCAAGTGACAGATGTCACTTTCTGGACTGAAGGATTCACTTAAATGCTGATTCATTAATTCTTAGCCATAATTACCATTTTACCCTTCTATATACAAATGACTAAAATGCCCTTAGCATTCCTCAATCCATAACTTTTTCATCCGGGCTCCGATTCACGCATGCCACCTGTTTATGGATTCAGCATCCCGAGACATATCCAACGGTACTTCCAGAAAGTTCAAATAAGATCCCGATCAAAAAGTCAACTTTCGGCCTTTATAATTAGGGGCAAAATCGTCATTTCCTTCCAATTTTTTCAATTTTTCCTTTTTCGAATTTGGACCCTTTCTGGATCAGTACTACCCCCCCCCCCCCCCCCCCCCCCCCCCCCCCGCTCATTCCGTGATGCCAAAGAGGCTGAGTTTCTGCAACTCCAGCAGGGGAGTATGAGTGTGGCTGAGTACGAGCAGAAGTTTCAGATGTTGTCTCGTTTTGCTCCTGCGTTTATGGCCATTGAAGCCGAGAAGTGTCGTAGGTTTGAGTTGGGCCTGAGAGGCGAGATTCATGCCATAGTGACGACTGGATCGTTTGCGACCCTCCGAGAGTTATCGGATGCTGTAGTGAGGGTAGAAGCTAGCTTGCCGGTACGACGCCGGGAGCCACCTTTTTTTGGAGCGTCGAGTCAGAGGACACCGAAGAGGGGCAACTTCAGTGGAGCATTGTCGGCGGGCGATGATCGTTTTGGTGGACCTGGTAGTTTCCAGAGTTCAAGGTTTCGTGGGTATCGAGCACAGCCGACTCCGCAAACTAGTGCGACATCTGTTGCGTCCACAGGGAGACCGAGTGGAGGACCCATTCGGGATGTTTCTAGTGTCATCTGTTTCTACTGTGGAGAGCGAGGCCACTAGCGAAAGGAGTGTCCGTCCTTACTACTGGGAGGAGGCGCAGGTCGAGGTACAGTGGAGCCAGGACAGAGCACGGCCTCAGTATCGGGGACAGCCGGCACCAAAGGAGGTGGTGGTGCCACTAGTGGTTCGAGGGGACGTGGCCGAACTTCAGGGCCCCAGGCCCGAGTGTTCGCGATGACTCAACAGGAGGCTCAGTCAGCACCTGGTTCAGTAACAGGTACTTTTACTATCCTTGGGTGAGTTGTACACGGTGTTGTTTGGTTTCGGGATAAAGTCTAGGACTTTCCCTAGGTGACTTGGAGTGACGAGGTTCAGGACTACGGTGAGTTTCCGTTGAAGGATGACGAAAGGAATTGAAAGGAGTGACTATAACTGATCGATATGCGGTTATTGAAGAGAACCCACAATCTAGAAGTGTATGTAGGACTTTGTTGGTTTATTCCAACAAGGTGGTCGGAGTCGTTGAGTAGTGAGCTGGTAGGTAAGATTCCTTTTTGGACTAGATTGTTTCTGGGCTAGGATTTGAGTTGGGTTTCCAGAAGGTGTAGGTGGTTGTACGTGAAGATGTACTCTATGAACTCTGTTTGGGTACTCTACAATGAGGTATTCTAAAATACCTTTGTTTTCTGTTCGTAGAGTTCCCCTTGCGTATACCACGAAGTTCTAGGCGTACGGAGAAAGGGTCAGAAGTGCTGAACTGGTAGTAGGAGTGTTGTGAAATACCCAAGGTGGAGATGATAGGTTAGGAACTTTCCAGAGTAGTTGTTTTAGCGATAGCTGCTTACCGGGTAGGAGAGCTCACATCTAAGGTACGAGCCGTGGAATTTCGGGGACGAAATTATTTTAAGGAGGATAGATTGTAATGACCCGTCCCGAGAGTCGGGATTAGTACCGTGATTAGTAACGGATTAGTGAGTCTAATCGGTGTTTAGTTGGTTACTATTGGCCCGTTAGTGTAGAATGATGATTTTGCCCCTAGTTCGGGCAAAAATGTTGACTTTGAGTTTGGGTGGTCAATTGGACATTGACCAATGACCGTGACGTAGTTCGGGACGTCACGAATCCGTAGACAGGTGGCACGTCCAATTCCGACATCCGAGGAGGAAGTTATGATGTTCGGAAGGTTGGGGGCATTACCGTAAATTTGGTTAAAATAGGGGGAAAAGTTGACTTTTCGTACGATCAGGTTTTTTACACGTAGACTAAGGACCGTTAAGTACATCTCGCCGTCCTAAGTACAACGACAGGCGGCATGCTTTAATCGGACGTCAGACGAGCGAGATACGGGTCTAGAACGTGAGGGGTAAAACCGTAAAATTGAACAAGAGGGGCATTTTGGTCTTTCCGTGTCTTGGGAATTGGGCCAATCAGATAAGGCCAAGTGTACAGTGGAGATTGGGATATTTTGAGTTTGGGACCACAGGGCTGTGACACGTGGGGGTAGGCTAGAGGGTTCTACAAGGTTTCACGGTGTAAAATTTAAAGGGTTTTGTGTTTGTGTTTGTGTTTGAGTCGTGTTCGAAGAAGAAAACAGAGAGCGAGATTGGGAGAGGGATTGATCGATTGCAGAGGGTGTTGTGAGTTCTGGTGATCAAGAGAGTGACAGAGAGAAGGGAGGAAGTGGTGAGTGGCTTGGGAGTGAGGACTGTGAGAGAAACCAGGGTAGTGTGAGGTTTGGGTTCCCAGAAAAACAGAGAGAGTCGAGGTGGTGGTGCAGCCACAGACGATCGTATTGGATCGTATTGATCCAATCAAGTTCGAAAGGAGGCTTGGACGGCTGAGGACGACTCTATGAACGCAGAGGAGCACGGCGGCGAGAACGGCGGAGGTGAGATCGACGGTAAGCCCTGTTTCCCCTGTTTTTCCCATTTTGTTCATTTCGAAAGTCGTGGCTTTTGGGGCTGAGTCGAGGGTTTCTGTGAGTTGTGTGAGACTCAGTAGGTCCCTAGGATTGGTTTAAACTCGCAGCCGTGACGGGGGATTTCGTGGTTGTCCTGGAACCAAAACAGAGTTTTGGGTGGTTTCTGGTTCGAGCTGGGGAAGACGGGTTAGAGGCTTTGATGTCTAGTTTTTGGGATTGGAATCACTTGATTAGGCCAGGATGAACCTAATGGGATTGAAAGGAAGGTATTTGAGTAGGAAATGAGGGAGAACCGGTCACACCGGTTCAGTACAGTCGAACCAGCTGACCAGAGGTTGAAGACAACCCTGTAGCAGATGCGTGAGGCCCACGCGCAGCCACTTTGGGTGGCGCGTGGGGAGGATTCCGGCCAACCTTCCAACATGGTTTTTGGCCTAATTGTTGTAACGAATCTTTTGAGATAGGTTTCGGGTTAAACGGACGTTGTTTCGGGTTAGTTCTGCGAGGTCGAAGGTTTAGGGTCTCGGTTCGTTACGTTTAGAACCCGGGGAATTTTATAGGAAATTAGGAGAACCTTCGTTAACGTGTTAGTGACTTGTTTTGGTGACTTGTGACAGGATCGGGAATCCCCGAAGCGGACGAAGAACGTACGGGACGCGAGTGAAGTACCCGGGAACTGTGAGTGGACTGTTTGTTTTCTAACCGAGCATGCATAACTGTTTTACTTATTTAATTATGTTTCGATCATGCTTTTGTGCTTTCGATATATGATTTTATGAATTATGTTTCTATATCCTGCTTTACGTAATTATGCTTTATATCACTGATCGGATTTGCATGTACTTCGAGAATAATGTTTTCTATGATGCTTTTGAGTATGGTTTCGGATGAATGAGTATATTTATACGCATTCTGTTTTATTACGCTTTGTGGATTTGATTGAGGTTGGAAGTGAAAGTCGAGAGGAAGTTCCCTTTTTAAGTAAATGTGATGTCGAAGGATTCTGGTTTGGCTTTGGTTTTCGGTTTTGATGGATTTCCTTATACATGAAAAATGGTTCTGAGTTTAAAGACTCGGAAAACCCACTGGATCTGGTTTTGAGTTTAACGACTCGGATTTATTTACGGGGGGGAGGGCCCTGGACTGATGGTTTGAGTTTAAAGACTCGGTATGGTTTTGAGATTAAAGACTCGATGATAATGATACCCCCCGAGGCCTGTGATTTTTTTTTGAGTTTAAAGGCTCGTTGATATCCCGGGAAGGCCTGGCTATTGCGCATTGTGTTTTGAGTTTAAAGACTCGGGCGCACTTGAGATCCAGTAATTGTATATGATTGATGTTTTTCACTGGTTTTCGAATGTTTTGGGCTGTGACCCGAATAACTTGGTGCTATGGCTTAAAGGCTGAGTGCCTGAACTTTGAATTTGATTTCTGGTGATTTTTGCATGTTGTTTCATTTCGTACTACTATTATTTTAAGTTACTTGGTTATGCATGCATGTTTTCAAAACGGAGGGTGTAACCCTAGTTTATTTTTGTAAACGGTTTTATAACTCTTTATTTTTAGTCCACACACATTTTTAATGTTTTTGACACCCTCCAGGTCGTGGTGCGAGCGTTGGGGCTACCGTTGATGCAGAAGTCGAGGCATAAAGTCAGCCGTTGCGCGCTTAGCTTACAGTAGGGCTTGTTTTGTTTTATACTATTCTCTGTATAACGGTTGACTCTTGGATGTTTTTAATTCTCCTTCGTCTGACAATGTAATTTGTGGTTTTCGTAAGGTTGTATTGGTTCTTCGTTTTGGGGTTGTCAGACTGGAGCAGGATTTACCTCGGTTTTCGGGGTGGAACCGGGGTAGGTCCTGACACACATCCCACTGTATGGTCAACGTCCGGAGGCTATTATCACATTTTAGAGGATGGCTCATGGTTGTGTGGAAAACATGTAACAGATCATCTCAAAGGGGCCCATGCCCGAAATATAGTTATCAAATCAGTTTTCACAAAACCATCATAAAAACGGTGTTCAGAAACACTTCATAAATCCAGGATTCCTCTAATCCTATCAAATCCAAATTCGTAAATCTGTAACAAGATCATAGCCCGAAATCTCATATATCATAACTAGGTCAAAAGCCCGATATATCTCACGTTTGACTATACTCTAAGTCAAACCATAAATCAACTGGGACACAAGACCGAAATACATTTCCAAATTCGAAAACCATTTCATTATTCAAATCATTCTTCAAAATCCCCTTTGGCTGTAATCAAAGTCAAAGTCCATAATCAACTGGGTCTCATGCTCGAAATAGCATTTCATGCATCCCCGTGAAATTAGTTCAAATCACATAAATCAAATCCTCAATTTCACGCATCTTCGTAAAATCGATCAAATCATGTAAATCACATGCACGTATAAAACTCGGTCGAAGTCCAAGTATCATATAAAACAGTAAATCTCGAAATATGTGCACACTAACATTTTCCACAAAAATTCCAATTCATATATAATTGGTTTGTCTTTAGTGGGCCCCAAAATATCCGTTTTGGGACCATAGGATGAGTGACACTTGTCACCCACCCTATGACCCATTTAATTCATTCATGCACCATCATCTTCATTCTTTATCTTCTTTGTTTCATCCCAAAACCATACCCAACCAAACCCAAACCATTCCATTTTCTTGCTTAATCTTCTGGACCAAGGAGAGAGAGAGAGAGAGACAGAGTGAGGGAGTGAGATGAAGCAGATGAGAGATGGCGAGGCACGATGGATGACATGGAGGTGGGGGCCGGAAACAATGGAGAAAGGTAACCCATGGGTTTGGGAATTTTGGTTTTGATTTTAGATGTTTAGGCCATGTTTTTATTCCATGGTTATGTTCTTGGAGCTCATACGAGCCTGTAGGTGCAAAAATGGAAGGTTTTGGATGACAGGAGTGGGCGGAATGTGAGTTCAAAGTTTGGCCAAAACTTTGGGAGCCCATATCTTCAAAACTACGTACTTTCTCATAATTCAGGGTTCAAAGTTCGTCATCAATGATGTCGATATTGACTTTGATGATGTCAGCATTGATTTTGACCGATGAGGTTAACGTTAACTTTGACTATTGATCGCTGACGTCAGCGTTGATTGTTGACTTTTCATTGACCGAACTTTGACCAGCGCGTGAGGGCATGAAGGGGCGTGGGCACTAATTTCAAGATCAAAATTGTGACGACCCGTCCCAAATTATCGGGATTAATTAAGACTAATAACGAATTAGCGAGGCTAATTGGGGATTAACCGAGGATTAACAGACGTTCAGGAGGAAATTACGATTTTACTTCTAAACGAGGGCGAAAAGTTGAATTTTGTCCCAGGAGTTCCGATGGCCAAGGGCCGAGGACCATTACATAGATTGAGTCGATACGAGTCCGTAGACAGGCGACGCGTCGAAATCGGATGTTTGATAGAAAAGTTACTATTCATGGAAGTTCTGAGGGACTATTTATGCCGACACATTTTACGAGGCAGTTGACTTCTGTTTTGTCTGAGGTGGGCCCAGATAATTGTACAGGCCCAATGGATGAGTGACAAGTGTTACTTATCCATTGCCCACTCTTTTACATACATGCATATCCATTCCCCCTTTCTTGTTCGATCATTCCACCAACCCGAGAGCCTACAAAGCCCAAACCCCATGTCTGCCTTCCCCTATGAGGCTTGAGTGAGTTTGGGAGGATAATTGAAGGACAGAGATGGGCTGATGAGCTGAGGACGGCGAGGAGGTGGTTGAGCCGTCGTACACGGCGGAGGGAAGGTAATCTCAAACTCGGTTTTGTGCTTTTGAATTCAAAATTTTGATTAGGACGTTGGGGATGGTTTTTGGTGATTGGGAGATGTTCATTGAGTTTGTAGGAAGGTTTAGGGACAGTTTTGGGTGGCGGATGGTGGCTGAGCAGCCTAGGGAGGAAGTTGGAAAATTGAACCATAAGGAGGGAATTGAACCAATGAGGTTTTTTTGGTTCTTCATGGTTTTAATCACACCAATAGGTTTCTAGGGATTAGATAGGAAGATTCGAATTAAAATGGGAGGAAACGAACGAAGAACGGACAAGTTAGGGACCTGAACTAGCTCCGCCAGTTCGGTCGGACCGATGTTGTAGAGAACCCGGTTTGGACTGGTCGCTGGAAGATGAAGACAATGACTGTAGCTAGGCGTGTGGCCTTAACGTGCAACCCCTTTTGGCGGCGCGTGGAGGCACGTGAAGCATAATTTGGGGGTGGTTCCAACATGTGAAATCATCTATTCGATGTAACGAACATTTTGGGACTGGTTTCGTGTCGATCAGACATCGTTTCGATATAGTTTAGGATGTCTGAAGGTTTAGGATCGATTTTAAAAATAGTTTAAAATTCGGAAAAATTACGGGGCTTTAATGATGGGTTATTTAAGTATTTAGTAACCCTCTATTACGATTTGGACAGGTTCGGGAGCCCCGGCGCCAGTGATTGGCATGAGAGAGGCTTATGGCACACATATCGAGGCGCGGTTTCGGACAGTCTGTGAGTGGACTTGTTTTATGAATTTGATGCATGCACAAATGTTTTATATGCTTTAATGAACATGTTTTATGATTCCATGAGTGCATTTGTTTGTGGTAGCTAGTATTGACGTATTTGCACGCTTTTTGAGGTTTTTGGCTTTATGTCGTGCCTATACGTACTGTGTTTTCAATGTTGATTTGATGAAATGGTTTCAGAGTTAGAAATATGGAATCAAGCATGAGACCCAATTTATTTACGAACCATCGGACTTAGAGTCCATTTGAATTGATGAGAAATCGGGCTGGAGGCCCATTTGAGTTATACGATCGGGCCGAGGGCCCCGTTGGTTAACAAATTCGGGCTTGAGACCCAGTTGATTCTAGTATCGGGCTTGAGGCCTAGTTGAGTGTGAAATCGGGCTTGAGTCCCAATTTTGTTTATGAAATGAGAATTCGAGTTCGAGACCCTATTGAACTATGGATTTAGGCTGAGGCCTGTGAGATTTGATTTTGAATCGGATTCGAGGAATCCCATTGAGATTCGGGTATGAGACCCAGTTGAGAAAGAAAGTATTTAAAAATGTATATACCCTTCTTTATGAGTTGATTGGTCTCCTCCAGACGTCGACCTGGAGAGTCACGACCACTACCCGGAATGAGTAATCCCCAGGGGGAGCACATTCCAGGAGTGGGAGATATGATATGGTCTCAGACTGGGTCCGGAGACAGTCATCCAGACGTCGTAGATCCTGGATGTTGGACAGAGCCTCCCAGATGTAGAATTCCTAGGGGTAGACTCGGAGTGAGACCCCGAGTAGTATGCATACTTATATAGATGAATCGTGACAGATATCGAGGATTAGTTCCCTAGGGGCTGTGTGTCCCGAGTTGGCATCTGAGATACCGAGGATGGGTTGTATATATGTATATGTATATTTATATGTATATGTATATGTATATGAAATTTCACGGAAAGTGGTTTGGGGCGGAGACCCTGTGTTCTATATTTTGGATATGGTTTTGGGCTGAGAGCCACGTATATTGATTTGGGAAACTGGTTTTGGGCCAAGGCCCTAATGGTTTTTTGAATGTTTTGATAAATGGTTTTCGAATGCATGCATGTTTTTTTTGTGAAGGGCATAAATCTTCTTTTCATGAAATTATTTTTATAAATTCTTTGTTTTGTCCACTCACGACTTTTGATGTTTTGAATGCCCTTCAGGTTAATCGCGGATGCGGGCTGTAGCGGAGACCGAGACATCACATTCCTCCTCCGGATCCTAGCGCGCTCTAGAAGCCCTGACTGGGCTGAAGCGAGAATTTTCCCTGGTCTGACACGTCGTGTCAGACGGGATCAGGCACGTCCCACATTAATCCCGGAGGATTTGGGACGGGTCCTGATAAAATTGGTCTTGTTCAAAAAATTTTGACATTCTGAATCCAATGTTGGTAGTTTCAGGTCGAACAGAAATCGTTTGTTAGGTCATTTATAGGTTTTAAGCCTCGAGAAGCATGTTTGGGATGCGTTCTCGGTTCCGGGATTGATCTTTGATATGGACTTGTATAGGTTGATAGTAACCTTTGGATATGATTTGGACATCTCCAAACGATCCAGAGACATTGGATTAGTCTCAGAGTGGCTCACAGCGTGGATTGTGAGCGTGCAGCACGGACAGTCTGTGAGTGGATATTTTTTTTTATAAAATGATGCATGCATGACTGTTTTATAGGTTTTATGAACATGGTTTTGAAAATCGTGCAACTATGAATAGTTCGCAAAACCGTCCTTGACCCGTAAATTTCCCGTACGATATCCGATTTTGACGTGTCGCCTATTTACGGAGTCGTATTATCTCAATCTATGTAACGATCCTCGGTCCACGTGCTTTTAACTTCCTAGGTTAAAAGTCAACATTTTTACCCCTTTGAGGGGGCAAATTGTCATTTTACCCCGATCGTTCGATAATTCTCGGTTAATCTCGATTGATCCTTACTTAATCCTTAATTAATCCTTAATTAATTCTTGTTAATCACAAAATTCAAGACCAGTCGTTACACTGAGCGTTTGATACCGAGAGCCGAGTTTTCGTGGATTGGTCTACACGAGGTTTGTGGCAGACATTGCTATCGATGGACGTGGCTGAGACTATTGCGAGTTAGGCGACGTTCGAGGATCGTTTTTATGGCTATCCCTCATATCTCGGGAGGTGGAGTTTATCTCGAGAGGCCGATCTCCGACATGAGCATGAGATTGTTGGTAGCTCAGTACGAGTGGAGGTTTGTGATTTTTTCATGATGTGTTCATGGTTCAGTAACGAAGGAGACAATGAGGTTTTGTCGGTAGCGATTGTGTCAAGATGCCACCCCATCTCCACTGAGATGGGTTGGATGGAATCCAGCAGCGATCAAGTGATTCAGGATGACGCCGAGTGCGTCCAGATGATGTTTTGCTAAGAAGCTAGAAGCAATCCGAGTTTTTCGAGTAGCAGACGTACGAGATGCAGTGATCGCTGAGCGGGATAGAGAGGATCCTGAATAGCTTAGTGAGATTTTAGTATCTTCCTTATTCGGTTGGATTACTGGAGGTACGGAGTATGTCTGGATTGGTGACAGGTACCCTAGCTATCTTCAGACGGATTACACGAGTGTTGTGCTCAGGGGTTGATCCCATAGAGTTGGGACATGCGAGCGAGTACATTGGTTGATTTAGTGAAATCTGGATTTATGAAACGGTTTTGAGATGGTGAAATGAGGACTGGACACTGATTTTATGAGATTTTTGGAAACTGATTTTGGCTTGAGACCTTATGCGAAATAACTATTTTGATGTTAGAAACAACAGTTTTGAAAATGTGTGTTCCACTGTTTTTATTATGACAATTCTCTAAGATAATGGATATGACTCCGGTAGGAATGTATTTCTCCGGAGAGAACGCTATGATGCGATTGTCTCCTCTAGACATTGTAGATTCTGGAGTCGTCACGATTCACTACCTGGAGGTGAGTAGCGCCGAGGGGAGGCTCATGCTTAGGAGTGTCAGATATTGATACCACTTAGACGTCGAACCAGAAGCTCTGATCCTGTGTCGAATATCACCCCAGACGTCGTAGATCCTGGGGATGTACTCGAAGATGAGACCCCAAGTTGCACATGTAGCATTGAAATCGTGACTATTAATGATTTGACTGTATTAGACAGATGTTGGATATAAGAATGGGTCCCGAGGTTTTTGACTTACTGATTTGTGTCCAGATGTTTTCCACATGGGTTGGTTTTACAATGATTACATCGGTTTTCATATATGTACCGTTTTACTGGAAAGAAATGATTTTAAATTGGTATGCATGCATGCTTTGTAAAACGGATGGTTAAATATTAATTTCAGAAACTTTTTTTGAAACTGTTTATTTTTGTCCACTCACACATTTTATTGTTTTTGACACCCTCCAGGTTGATCGCGGATGAAGGATGTAGTAGAGACCGAGACATCACACACCACTGCATACTCTAGAAACTGTTGCGTATTCTTGAAATCCCCGAGCGGGTTACAGTTTTATCCCTAGTCTGACACGTGGTGTTAGACAGCAGCAGGGCACATCCCACTATTTGATTTTAACTGAAATCTGGTTGTTTATGTTTTACTCTATACATGCGTGTTTTGAATTGGAGGGAAAATGCTTGTTTTCCTCGTAAACTGTGTTTTTAAATGATTGTTTTTGTCCGCTTACACTTTTACTGTTTTGGTTTCCCTCCAGGCTGTTACTTAGAGTCCGGGGTTGATTTTGAGATGGAGGCATGAGTAGGATTTCAGTTATAACATCCCTTGCCTAACATGTAATAATTTGGAACATCCATTTATTTGTCAGACGAGAGCAGGACTTGATACAGTTATCAAAGTGTTTCGGAACAGGTCCTGCCATTATCCTTTTGAATTTAATAGATCTATTTTAGGTATTTCGTTTGTTTACTTAAAGCATTTGCATTTCTTTTTTTTTTCCCTTGAAAAATCTTACCCTCCCAATTCATATCTCTCCCGCTTCCTAGTTTCACAGTTATGAGTACTATGCTTATGCCATAATGGTAGTTCTAAGGTGCTTGAATTATATAAACAATTAGCTACATATGTACATGATAAAAAAAAAAATATTGTAATATGATAAAAAGACTCATAGGTTGAAAGAAATAGTAATGATTTATTGTCAGGTTATTAAATTATTGTTGATTTTTAAATTTTTATAAAATAAAGTAAATTAAGAGATAAATGACAAATTTGAAAGTTCGATTCATTAAAAAAATAAAAAATAAAAAAAATAGAGTGAGCACTAAATAATTTGTGGAGAGCCAAAATCAATTCTCAGGAATTTATTTGATATTTTTTTTTTGTTTCTAATTTTTGAGCTCATTTGGTTGGTTGAAATACTAGGGTGGCATTAGAAATTGGATTTGTTGTTCAAGAGATTCCATGCCGACGTTAATATCAAATTATCAACATGAGAATCGATGACAGAATTGACTTATTATTATTATTATTTTCGGCAAAACTATAAAAAACCAAAAGTAATTTTTGGCCAAATATAAACTCAATTATTAGGTATTTGCCAAAACGACCCAACTATGAAGTATCAATAAATACTAAGCAAGGACTAAACTCACATTAGCACAATTGAATTGAGACTCAAATAACCATCATCAAGCATAGGCTTATGGCTGGGGATGCGGTGGTGGGCTTTGTGATTTCAACCGACTTGCTGCCAAGACAAGTAACAACTTGTTTTCGCATTTGTCCCATTCTCCACGTTTCATCATATTTCATCCTACTTTATCCATTCCCTTTAACGCCCACTTATCTTGACCAAAAGTCAACGGCGCCATGGCTGCCTGACTGGCTGTAAGCCCAAAAATTCCAATGTCAAACCAAAGACATAAATCTTCAACCAATCAAACTCTGACACCTCAATAAATCTTACCTACATATTTAATTACACTTTTAATTTGGGGCCAAATCTTTTTACTTTTAACACGAAAAATACTAAATAATAATAATAAGAGTTATTTAAACAAACATCTCTCGATTTTTTTTGTATTTTTATAAATAAATTTTAAATTTTAGACTTTACATAAAAACTCTTCTGGATTCCAAAAATATACATAAATTCATTTATTAAGTAATTATTAATTAAAAATTAATATTAATTTTAAAAATCAACCTAATGAATTTTTTACAGTAATAATTTTAGAAGAATTAGAATAATAATGTAAGATTTAGAAGATGGTTATGTAAGATTTAAAATCTGAAAGAGTATTTAGAAAAATATAAAAAATGTCAATAGATATTTATGTAAACAACTCTAATAATAATAATAATGAAAAAAGAAACCCTAATTCACGGTCCCGTATTACCGACTTAAAGGAAATTAAACAGAAAAAAAAAAAAAAAAAAAAAAGCGCAAAGCCCTCTCATTGTTAAATAGGTCTCTCTCTCTTCTATGGAGTTTTTACCCTCTACCTATTTCTTCACTTACCTTGCACTCACTCCACCAATTCACCTTCCTCCACCGCCAAATCTTTCTGCTGTAAAATCTGCAAAACCTACCTCATGCTTCAAAATTCATCTTTCCCGGAAAATCAATTCACACCCCCAATCAACAAGAAGAATGAGGAGGGGGTTGCTGGCGGCAGTGGCGCACTCTCAGTCTCTGTCTCAGTCTCAGCTGGGTTCGAAGAGGAAGAAAGACCTGGACTTGAGGAGGCTTACCGGAACGGGGCTGGTAACCGCTGGCCTCAGCAAGAGACTTTGGCTTTGCTCAAGATAAGGTCAGAAATGGACGCTGAGTTCAAAGAAGCAAGTGCCAAGCTTCCTCTTTGGGAACATGTTTCCAGGTATCCACTCAATTCAATATTTGTCTCTTCAATCTGGTTTCTCATACAAGATTTAGGGCATTTATACTTGTTTACATGTTTGTGTCAAACCAAAATCAAATTAGCTATCTCAGTATCTGAGAAAATGAAAATAATTTAGTTAGGTTTTTTTTTTTTTAGCAATTTGTAAACAACGTGTTCGTATAATTGAGGTGTGCAAGATGTTATTTTTGAAAATTGTGTTGTTAGGAAAATGGGAGAATTTGGATTTAATAGGAGCGCCATCAAATGCAAGGAGAAATTTGAGAACTTGTACAAGTACCATAAAAGAACTCAAGAATCTGGTCGATCCAATGGCAAAGTTTATAGGTTTTTTGAGCAGTTAGCAGCTCTAAGCCACCCCCATTTGGAACCTGAAAAAAATCGTTCTTCAACGCCACAAGTAGCTACTGCTACTGCAATCCAATCTTCATCCGTTCAAAACCCCGCCCTTTCCAGTTTCGTTGACAACTCTAGTTCAACCACGTCGTCTTCAAGCAAAGAATCTCAAGGCATGCGTAAGAAAAAGAGGAGATTAACTGAGTGCTTCCAGAGGATGATGAGGGATGTAATAAATAAGCAAGAGGATTTACAAAACAAGTTTGTAGAGGCGTTGGAGAAGTATGAACAAGATCGAGTAGCAAGGGAAGAGGCGTGGAAGACGCAAGAATTAGCTAGAATTAGGAGAGAAAGAGAGATTCTAGTTCATGAGAGGTCGATTGCAGCTGCAAAGGATGCTGCTGTTCTTGCATTTCTCCAGAAATATTCACAACAGGCAGGAACAATTCAATTTCCAGAGCAAGCATTTGCGCAGAAATTTCCAGAGACACCATCACCCGCAGGCCAGTTGCCACAGAAACCATCCCCAGTGCAACTTCCAGAGCAACCAGCCTCATTACAGTTGCCAGAGCAAGTACCTCCGGTGCAATTGCCTGTTAAATCAATGGTTGCCACACGGACGGGCAAACAAGAGAAGAATGGTGATCAAAATCCCGTGCTTATAGATTTGGATAAGAAAGATAGCAATGATGGTAGAAATTATAGTCAGACCATCTCTTCGCGGTGGCCTAAACAAGAAGTTGAAGCTTTGATTAAGATCAGATCGGATTTTGACTTGCAGTATCAGGAAAGTGGACCTAAAGGGCCTCTGTGGGAGGAAGTTTCAACGGCCATGGAAAAGCTTGGTTATGATCGGAGTGCCAAGAAGTGCAAAGAGAAGTGGGAGAACATAAACAAGTACTATAGAAGAATAAAAGAAACCAACAAAAAAAGGCCGGAGGATTCAAAGACATGTGGGTATGCTCGGCTGCTGGATGATTTGTACAATAGGAAGACAGGTAAGACTGACACCTCAAATTGTGAATTGAAGCCTGAGGAGCTATTGATGCATATTATGGGAGGGCAACAAGAGCAGCATCAACAGCAGGAATCGGTAGCTGGGGATGGTGCTAAAAAGAATGTTGATCAGATTGAAGGAGACGACGAAAATGCAGATGGATATCGGATTGTAGCTGGTAATATTTCTTCAATGGAAGATGATAATCCATCAATGGTAGTTACGAGCTGAAGTTACACAACGGATGTAAGTCCTTCCCGAAAGAAGCTTAAGATGTCCTTCCATGGCGGGTTAGATTTTTGTTTTAAGAAGTTTGTTTATGTGGTAGTGTAAAATGGGATCGGAAAACATATCTATACGCTGATGATTTGTTGAATAGTGTATGTGAGAGAGAATGTTGAGATTGATTGAGTGAATAAAGAAGGCGGGGTTTGTGTAACTAACTAAACAAACATGTGTTTGGAATTTGGTTTCACTCCCCATGTTTGCACAAAGCTGAAATGATTGGTTTGATTTCAATTAACAAAGACTAGCATCAGTGGTCCTCTATTTTACTATCAAAAGTTCACTTACCCTTGTTTTTTTTTTTAAATAATTATAATTAAGTAGGTAATTATAAAGTTGGTGATTGATTTTACATATTAAATAGAATATAAAACTTGACGCAAAAATAATAAAATACAAAGGAAAAAGAAACGCAGATATATTGGAGTCTCTCCAGTCTCCATCTTCTGTTCCTTTTTTTTTCTCACTGACCTCTTCGTCGCCGACGAATACTCGCTCTCCTCCCCCCGATTCTCCTCTCCTTCTTCCATCTTCATGCTCGAAATTTCTCAGACGCTTTCTGCGGCTCCATCGGTGTCTATTCGAACGTGCTCCCAATAAAGAATGAAATGGGGTTGGAAACTGGTTCCTCCTCGGGTCCCGCACCTCCATCTCCGGCTTCCTTCCCAGCCTGGGCATGATGTTCTACAAATAGTTGGGTAAGATAACCTAACATATGATGACATGTCACATCTTCATAGATTAGTGGAACTCAAAAGACTTGAATGCTTAACTTTTTCTTATGTAAATGGAGATGGGGATGGATAACTATTCTGTTTTCCCTTTACTCGTGTCCTGATCTCGGCACTTTTTCTCCCTTTATTTTCTGCATCACACACTCACTTAACCTTACTTTGTGTCACACTGCTTTGTTTCTTAATTATTATTATTAATATTTTTTTTAATTTTAGGTATATATCGTCACCAATTTGTACACTTGCGGAATATTTTGAGCCTGACTACTTGATAATTGCATCAAGTACACTATGACGTACTCCTCACTCCTCAGAGACTAGTCACCCTAGAATTTCAAACTTTGGAAACTCTTTACATTTGAGACTTTGTGGTTAAGTATCTTAGATTTCTCTAATTTTCTATTATGGGTGAAGTATGAACGCCCTGTAGTGGTTAGTTGGTATTGCTTTGTAAGCGGACTAAATGGTTTAGCCTAATTAGAAAGGGAGACTCGGAATTATCAAGAAGAATCGACCTTAAAATTAGCTCATATTTAAATAAAAAAAAAATCAATCTATGGTAAATCACTAAATCTCAACATGTGAAGCTATTTATAATTTTCTAGCAAACAGTATGACAAGGAGTGAAGCTATCTGTAATTTTTAAATAAATATGACAAGGAGCTATTCATAATTTTCAAACAAACAAATGTGACAAAGGATGTTTAAAACTATCTAGGCGGGATGGGGCGTACCACCTATAGTTCTAGACAATATTCTTTTATTTAAAAAAATTAATAATATAAAGATTTTTTTTTCAGTTAATTATAGAATAATAATTACTTCCCAAAGTAAAAAATTATTGAAATTCTAGAATCATAACATTGAAATTATCATACAATAAAGATATATTTTTATATTTATCTATAATGCATTATTTTTTTACTCTATCTTGCAACTTGTATTAGACTTTGATATATTTTTAAAAGATATATTTTATATATGAATATTACATTAATTTACCCTACACATTTAAAGTTTCTAATCTGTAAATGTTCTTTGCTTTATTTGATTTTTTTTGTTTGTTAATTTCTTTCTTTTCTTTTCTAACTTATTGATTCCATATTTCTAAAGGGTTCTATATTTAATTTTATACTTTCCTATTTATTTGTAGAAAGAAAAAAAAATGATTAAACTCCTCTAATGTTAAATTCTGGCATTGTAAGGTGACATGACCCGTCCCAATCCTTCTGGATTACCGTGGGACGTGCCTGCTCCCGTCTGACACCGCGTGTCAGACTAGGGATAAACTCGTCACCCGGTCGGAGTCCATTAGAGTACTCCAGGATCGGTGGTGGCATGTGATGTCTCGATCTCTGTTACAACCCGCATCCGCTATCAACATGAAGGGTATTAAAACCATAAAAACTGTGAGTGGACAAAACAACAGTTTATAAAATACATTTATATCAAAAGATATGTATACCCTTCACGTAAAAGCATGCATGCATCGTAAAAAAGTTATTTCAAATCCTTTCTCGGAAGCAAGACGTATTTCTTTCTAATTCAAAATATAGTGAAAAATACTTCTCAATCGAAACCATCATCTCAGTAGGGTCTCCGCCCAAAACAGAAAACGCAAAAAGAACCTCGGCCCAATCCATAGAACATGTGGGAACACATCCCATGGGAACTAATCTCAATATCAATCACGATTTTCATCCAAGCACATGTGCATGAAGCTCAGGATCGCTCACAATGCTAGCATGTCGCCGTGAACACATCATTCGCCGCGACCGTCTCTAGATCATCGCGAACACATCGTCGATCGATCATAGAGTATCTCATCAACACTCCTAAGTCGAGTCTCCCTCGGTCATTGCTTCTCGCGGCTGCTCGACAACAGGCAGTACGCCGTGACCCCTCCGGAAGGAACACATCGCAGTCCGGAGGCGAGCACCGTAACACTTGAGACGAACCTGAATGTTATCATCATACATAGGGCCTCAAGCACAGAACATCACTAAGTGGGTCATAGCCCGAAAACCAGTGTCCTACGACACTTCATATCCTAAGATTCCTCAAATCCTATCAAATTCACAACTGTGTCTCATGCTCGAAATATACTTCGTAAAACTCATAACTAGGTCACATCCCGACTTATCTCACATTTGAATATACTCTAAGTCAAACTTCAAATCAACTCGGTCATACGCCCAAAAGATATTTCCAAAGCTGAAAACCAGTTCTCATTTCCAAAACACTTTCAAATCATTGTACAATTGGGACTCCAGCCCGAATCTCGATTTCATGCATCTCCAAGAAATCCTCAAAAATCGTAAATCAGTTCCTCGATTTCACGCCTCTCCGTGAAACCTTCAAAACCACATAAAACACAAACACGTAATACACTCGGTTAAAGCCCAAACATCATATAAAACAGAAATCTCGAACTACATGCAATAACGCATTTTCCTTCGAAAATGACAAACAATTCATATTTAAAACATATGTACTCATGGCATCTCAAATTATGTTCATAAAAACATATAAAACATTTATTCATGCATCATATTCATAAAAAAAAAAGTCCACTCACAAACCGTCCCAACTACCGCCTCGATATGCGTGTCATAAACCTCTCCTTAATCCAACATCACCGGAAACTCCCGGACCTGTCCAAATCATACCTGAGGGTTACTATCTACTTCAAATAGTTTACCATTGAATCCCCCAATTTTTTGGGATTTTTAAACGTATTTAAAATATACCCTAAACCTTCGGATATTCAAAACTACCCCAAAACGGTGTCCGATCAACTCGAAACTTGTACCAAAATGTTCGTTACATCGAAAGGATGAAAACACATGTTGACCGTGCCTCGAAATACGGGCTCACGCGCCCTCATGCTCCGCCCAAAGCCACTGTGTGTGAAACACACACGCCAGTGAATAGTGTCATCCATATCCTCGAGTGAACCTGATTCACTGTAAATCCGGTTTGACTGGACCGGCAAGACCAGTTCCCCCAATTCCAGCCACCATTCTTTTCAATTTTTTTTTCTAAAGCTTCGTCTAACCCATCCTAATCGATCTACAATCCCAAAAATGAGAAACCAGGCCAAGAACATACATGTTCGAAAAGAAACCATAATGGAAACCTACCACCGTGCTCCGCCGTCGACTCTGGCCTTCTCCGTCCTTGTTCTCGATCCCAATAACCTTGTAAGACCACTAGGAAGCAATCCCAATCATTAGAACCAACCAACAACCCCTAAAAACCCATATTCAAATTTTGAATCAAAACTTGCCGTTTTCAGGTTCTTCGGCCATCGTCCACGACGGTCAACGCCGTTAGCACCACTGTCATCGTCTCAATCCCCTCTCCAACATTCCTTCACGACCCAAAAGCAATAGATGAGGATTGAGGAATGTGTGTTTGATTTTTTGGGATGAGTTGTACGTGGGTTCGAGTTTGGTTTCAATGAAAATGCAAAGGGAAAAGATTCATGTATCTGTGTAATGGGAGCAATGGATGAGTGACACTTGTCACTCATCCATTGGGCCCAAAACAAATATCTGGGCCCACTCTAGATAAAAGTCCATCTGTCTCGTAAAACATGTAATAGTGCCTCGGAACTTCCTTGATCCGAACTTTCCTGTCGAACGGTCATCGTAAAACGTGTCACATGTCTACAGACTCATATCCACTTGATCACCGTCACGGTCCTCAGTCCAAGGGCATTGAACCTCCCGGGTCAAAAGTAAACTTTTTGCTCTCGTCCAAGGGTAAAATCGTAATTTCACCATGAACGTCCGATAATCCGATTAGCCTTGCTAATCCATAATTAATTCTTAATTAATCCCAAGAATTTGGGACAGGTCATTTGTAATGACCCGTCCTGAATTATCGGAATTAATTAAGAATTATTGACTGATTAGCGAGGCTAATTAGGGATTAGAAGAGGATTAACAGACGTTCATGGCGAAATTACGATTTTGCCCCTAAACGATGGTAAAAAGTTGACTGTTGACACGGAGATCCGATGGCCAAGGGTCGGGGACCATTACGTAGATGGCATTGATATGAATCTGTAGACAGGTGGCTCGTCGAATTCGAACGTTCGACGGAAAAGTTACGATTCATGGAAGATTTCGGGAACTATTCGAAATGGCACGTTTTATGCGGTGGTTGACTTTTGTTTTGTCTTATGTGGGCCCAGATCTTTCCCAGACCCCAGGGGATGAGTGACACTTTTCACATCCATTCCCTATTTTCCCACATTCATGCACATCATTATCTCTTTTCTGTTTCATTCCACCAACCTGAAACCCATGCCCAAATCCTCCACCCCAACGCTCATTTACCTTCAGCCACCTCTTGCTTGTGAGACTCAGTGCGAGAGAGACCGATGTTGGTGGCCGGGGGATGACAAACTGGCGTGGACGGCGGCAAGTACGCAGGAATCGTGAACCCGCGCAGGTACGGGTTGGATTCAAATTTGGAATTCGAATTTGAGTGATTATGGGACGTTCTTTTTAATTTAGTTTTGTTTCTAGGGATCAGGCGAGGTCGTGAGGATTGAATTCATGGGCTAAGACTGGCTGAAAAAACCAGGCAGTCGGCTGGAAACATAGGCGACGGTTCCTCAATCGAAAGGTATGAACTTTAGCCATTTTTCTTGTTTTTAAGGACTTAGGAGGATGGGGAATAGGTAGACGAAGATGTAGGGATGAAATTGGAAGAAAACGAGGTCGAATTGGTAGTCGGAATAAGACAAACCGGGAGTTTCGGTTCGGTTAGACCGGGCCGGTTCGAACTGGTTTAGACCGGCCTGTCGCAAGGACAGGGACGATCTACAGTGCTGGCGCGTGGCTCCCACGCGCAGCCGCCTTGTGTCAGGACCCACCCCGGTTTTACCCCGAAACCCGAGGTAAATCCTGCTCCTGTCTGACAACCCGAAACATAACCAAAGTAAACTCACTCTTAAAACCAATCTCGTTTCCCGAAATCCGATTCTACAATCGAGAACCTTGATTATCAACATCATGTTCCAAAATCCGTTTATAATCATTAGAAATCATTTATCATTTGAAGTCCCAAAACTATAACATTATAATCAGAAATTAACCTTTTTATCGTAAAACGTGCCAAATACCGTATTTTCTCGAAAAACGTGCAATTATGTAAAATCACATCATAAATCCAACAGTCATGAAATCACATATATAAAACAAGTATAGAAAACAGTTATGCATGTTCGAGTTTAAGGAAAGGGTCCACTCACAGTACCAAGCCCTCAATCGCGTCCCGAACGTCCTGCACGTTCCTCGGCTTCCTCGGAAAATCCCAATCTTGTCAACAACCACCAAATTACGTCACTAACACGTCCACGAGTAACCACCTAAATTCCCTCAAAATCCCCAGGTCCTAAACGTAACAAACCGGAACCCTAAACTTTCACCCTCACGGAACTACTTCGATTCGACGTCCGATTAACCCGAAACCAATTCTAACGGACTCGTCGCAACTCCTAGACCAAAAACCATGTTGATACCTTCCCCAAGGACCGCCGCACGCGCCCCCACGCGCCGCCCAAAGTGGCTGTGCGTGGCCCTCACGCGCCGCCCAAAGTGGCTGCGCGTGGCCCTCACGCGCCTGCTACAGTGCATCGGCTACCTCGAGCCAACCCGGTTCGCAACAGTAGCCTGCAACTCGGACCGGCGAGACCTGTTCTCCGCCGTCCGGCCACCATTCCTCTTCCTTCCTTCACCAGTCTCCTCGTCCCGGCCTACCCTATCGATTCCTCAACTCCTCTAACCTCGACACAGTCCCATCATCGTCGATTCCAGCTCGAAAGAAAACTCATACACGACTCTGTTTTCCTTCCCGGCCACCCAGGTAACCTCCCTTCGCGGTAGCCATCCTAAACCCTTCCTAGGACCTTACTGAACCTAACCCAACTCTCCTAGACCTTCGACTCTCGCCCAAACGTCACGACTCGCCGTTTGAAACTCGACGGCTAAACAGAACAAATAGAAGAGGATGAGAAATTACCTGTCCTCCGATCGCCGTCGCGAGCTCAGCCGTGAGACAGTAGCTCCTCCCGTCCACCTCCAGCCCCTGGACACCTCCTCTGGCCTTGCTTGATCGATCACAGCCACAACACCACCCACAAACACTCACGTCCTCTCTGTGCACTCTGGTTTTTCCTGTGGCCCTCACTCCTCTCACACACACGGCCAACACTTCCAAACCTCCTCCCTGTAACCTTCCCACTTCTCTGATCACCCTCGCACACTCACACACTCACCAGCGCCCATGAGCAACCCTCAATCCTCTCAATTCTCTCCCTCTGTTTCTCTCTGTGTCGAAGACATACGGGTACTGCACGGTTGCACCCCAATTATTGGAACTGTGCACACACGCGAGAACTCCCCAGAACCCACTACACAATTGCCACATGTCACCATCCCCTATTCTCTCTCACACACATGGCCCCATCTCAGCCCTTCATCTGCTACTCTCTGTACAAATCCCCAGGTGTAAAAAGACCAAAATACCCTTCTGTTTAACTCAAAATTACAACTTTACCACTACCTTCCTAGACCCGTATCTCACACCTCGCAAGTCCGATGAATACGTGCCGCCTGTCATCGAACTCAGGACGACGAGATCTATCTAACCATCCTAGGTCAACATCTCAAACCCCAATCGTCCAACAAGTCAACGTTTCCCCTTCTTTTAACCAAATTACGGTTATGCCCTCAACCTTCTGAACATCATAACTTCCTCCTCGGATGTCGGAATCAGGCGTGCCACCTGCCTACGGATTCGTGACGTCCTAAACTACGTCCTGGTCACTGGTCAAAGTCCATCCGACCACCCGAACTAAAGTCAACATTTTTACCCAAGTTAGGGGCAAAATCGTCATTCTAAACTTACGGACCTATCGGGACCACCTAACCACCAATAAACCTCACTAATCCCACCTTAATCACTATCTTAATCCCGGCTCTCGGGACGGGTTATTACAATCTACCCACCTAAAAAGAATTTCGTCCCCGAAATTCCACAGTTAGTCCCCAACACCTAGGGTCTCCTACCTGGTAAATAACAACCTCTCCTGGGTTTCCTGTCTATCATCTCCACCTTGGGTATTTCACTCCATCCCTATCTACTGTTACCACGGCCAACTCTCTCTATGTAACAACTGTATGGTGTACGCAAGGGAAACTTTATGAACAGAGAACAAAGGTATTTTACAATACCTCATATGGAATACCCGAATAAAATCATAGAGCACATCCTCACGTACGACCCCACCTTTCCAAACCAACTCGGCTACTACATCGGTCACTATCGGAATAAATCTACAAAGTCCTAAAGGCAAACTCTAGCTTGTGGGTTCTCTTCTTCAATAACCTCATATCGATCAGTTATAGTCACTCCTTTCCTATTCCCTCCGTCATCCTTCCACTGTCACTGTAACACTCCCCAGGTCACCTAGGGAAAATCCTAGACTCGGTCCCGGACTCCAACAACAAACTGAGTACAACACAAGCAAAGCTAATCAAGTACCTGTCCCCGCATCTGGTGCCGACTGAACTTCCTGCTGAGTCATCGAGAACACTCGGGCCTGAGATCCCGACGCTCTACCACGTCCCCTCGAACTGCTAGTGGCACCACCACCTCCTCTCAGGCCTGCTGTCCCTGACGCTGTACTCTGTCCAGGCTCCGCTGCTCCTCGGCCTACACCACCTTCCTGTGGCAACAGTGGACACTCACGTCGAAAATGACCTCGCTCCCCGCAGTTGAAACACACATCCCGACCGGAAAGTCCTGGTCGCCCTGTCGACGCAACAGACGTCGCACTAGCTTGCGGAGTCGGCTGTGCTCGGTAACCACGGAATCCTGAACTCTGGAAACTACCTGGTCTACCGAAACGATCATCGCCCGACGACGATGCTCCACCGAAGTTACCCATTTTCGGTGTCCGCTGGCTCGAAGCTCCAGAAAAAGATGGCTCCCGGCGTCGCACCAGCAAACTAGCCTCAACCCGCACTGCAGCGTCCGACAAGTCTCGAAGGGTAGCAAATGATCCAGCCGTCACTATGGCTCGAATCTCGCCTCGCAGGCCCAACTCAAACCTACGGCACTTCTCAGCTTCAGTGGCCACAAAAGCAGGAGCAAACCGAGACAACATCTGGAATTTCCGTTCATACTCAGCTACACTCATATCCCCTTGTTGGAGCTGCAGAAACTCCGCCTCCTTGGCATCCCGAAAAGAACGAGGATAGTACTGCTCCAGGAATCGTTCCCTAAACGTCTCCCAAGTCACCGTATGGGCATCCCAGCCAGACAATTCGAGGGCATACCACAACTCGTACGCTGCACGATCTAATAAAAATGTAGCCAACAACACTCGCTCCTCTGGCGGGCAATGCATCACCGTAAAGATCCGCTCAAGTCTGGTAATCCACCACTGGGCTTCCTCAGGATCAACCCCACCACTAAAAGTCGTAGCCCCGAGCCGCTGGGCTCGCTCAATCGTAGTACTCTCAGTTCCTCTCGCCATTTCTTCTTCAGGTCGTGGAGAGGGTCCACGTCTCGGAGGCATCGTCAACCGCACGCTGAAAGAGGCAAAGAAGTAGTCGAACAACTGAAACACAACTTCACAAACACAAAAACCCGACAGACTCGACAACCTATGCTCTGATACCAATTGTCAGGACCCACCCCGGTTTCACCCCGAAACCCAAGGTAAATCCTGCTCCCGTCTGACACCCCGACACAAAAACAGTCAGACGCATGAGAAAGCACTCAATAAAAACCGAAGCTAGAGTTTACAGAGCATAGCCGATGACAATTACACGCACGCGGAAGAAAAACTTAAACACTCGGAAATCCCGCTCATCACGTCTATGCCTCAGACACTGCCTCGACGTCAAGACCCCGCGCTAGCTCCACAACCTGGAGGGCAATTTAAAACAGAAGATGTGAGTGGACCATAAAAAAAGAAAAGTTCTAAAACCATTTATCAGAAAACCGAATTTAACCCTCCGTTTTGAAACCACATGCATAACCCAGTTATTAAAACAGTTAGAAATCGATCATCATAAAACATCATAAGAAACAGAAACACTATAAAACAGTTAGAGAAATCATAGCATATGAATCATAAAATCGTACCAAAAACCATGAACATCCAATCACTATTTTTCCGATCAAACTTGCTGGACCTATCCGAGTCTTTAAACTCCCGAGTCTTTAAACTCAATCCAGGCCTTAATCATATCCGAGTCTTTAAACTCCCGAGTCTTTAAACTCAAAGGCCTACGGGGGAAATATCAATATATCTGAGTCTTTAAACTCAATCCGGGCCCGTCCCCCGTCAAATCAATATCCGGGTCTTTAAACCCAATAACCAGATCCAGCAAATCCAATCCAAAATCATTTGAAAACCATTTCCAAATCCACATCCAAACCCGAATCCGAAATTACCGGTTCGATGCCCTTCCGGTATCCAGAACCGTCATTCCGAACCCAAATTCGGAAATTCACTTTCCAACTTTAAAACCAATCTCGTTTCCCGAAATCCGATTCTACAATCGAGAACCTTGATTATCAACATCATGTTCCAAAATCCGTTTATAATCATTAGAAATCATTTATCATTTGAAGTCCCAAAACTATAACATTATAATCAGAAATTAACCTTTTTATCGTAAAACGTGCCAAATACCGTATTTTCTCGAAAAACGTGCAATTATGTAAAATCACATCATAAATCCAACAGTCATGAAATCACATATATAAAACAAGTATAGAAAACAGTTATGCATGTTCGAGTTTAAGGAAAGGGTCCACTCACAGTACCGAGCCCTCAATCGCGTCCCGAACGTCCTGCACGTTCCTCGGCTTCCTCGGGAAATCCCAATCCTGTCAACAACCACCAAATTACGTCACTAACACGTCCACGAGTAACCACCTAAATTCCCTCAAAATCCCCAGGTCCTAAACGTAACAAACCGGAACCCTAAACTTTCACCCTCGCGGAACTACTTCGATTCGACGTCCGATTAACCCGAAACCAATTCTAACGGACTCGTCGCAACTCCTAGACCAAAAACCATGTTGATACCTTCCCCAAGGACCGCCACACGCGCCCCCACGCGCCGCCCAAAGTGGCTGCACGTGGCCCTCACGCGCCTGCTACAGTGCATCGGCTACCTCGAGCCAACCCGTTTCGCAACAGTAGCCTGCAACTCGGACCGGCGAGACCTGTTCTCCGCCGTCCGGCCACCATTCCTCTTCCTTCCTTTACCAGTCTCCTCGTCCCGGCCTACCCTATCGATTCCTCAACTCCTCTAACCTCGACACAGTCCCATCATCGTCAATTCCAGCTCGAAAGAAAACTCATACACGACTCTGTTTTCCTTCCCGGCCACCCAGGTAACCTCCCTTCGCGGTAGCCATCCTAAACCCTTCCTAGGACCTTACTGAACCTAACCCAACTCTCCTAGACCTTCGACTCTCGCCCAAACGTCACGACTCGCCGTTTGAAACTCGACGGCTAAATAGAACAAATAGAAGAGGATGAGAAATTACCTGTCCTCCGATCGCCGTCGCGAGCTCAGCCGTGAGGCAGTAGCTCCTCCCGTCCACTTCCAGCCCCTGGACACCTCCTCTGGCCTTGCTTAATCGATCACAGCCACAACACCACCCACAAACACTCACGTCCTCCCTGTGCACTCTGGTTTTTCCCGTGGCCCTCACTCCTCTCACACACACGGCCAACACTTCCAAACCTCCCCCCTGTAACCTTCCCACTTCTCTGATCACCCTCGGACACTCACACACTCACCAGAACCCATGAACAACCCTCAATCCTCTCAATTCTCTCCCTCTGTTTCTCTCTGTGTCGAAGACATACGGGCACTGCACGGTTGCACCCCAATTATTGGAACCGTGCACACACGCGAGAACTCCCCAGAACCCACTACACAATTGCCACATGTTACCATCCCTTATTCTCTCTCACACACATGGCCCCATCTCAGCCCTTCATCTGCTACTCTCTGTACAAATCCCCGGGTGTAAAAAGACCAAAATACCCTCATGTTTAACTCAAAATTACAACTTTACCACTACCTTCCTAGACCCGTATCTCACACCTCGCAAGTCCGATGAATACGTGCCGCCTGTCATCGAACTCAGGACGACGAGATCTATCTAACCATCCTAGGTCAACATTTCAAACCCTGATCGTCCAACAAGTCAACGTTTACCCTTCTTTTAACCAAATTACGGTTATGCCCTCAACCTTCCGAACATCATAACTTCCTCCTCGGATGTCGGAATCAGGCGTGCCACCTGTCTACGGATTCGTGACGTCCTAAACTACGTCCTGGTCACTAGTCAAAGTCCATCCGACCACCCAAACTAAAGTCAACATTTTTGCCCAAGTTAGGGGCAAAATTGTCATTCTAAACTTACGGACCTATCGGGACCACCTAACCACCAATAAACCTCTCTAATCCCACCTTAATCACTATCTTAATCCCGGCTCTCGGGACGGGTTGTTACAATCAGGCCGAGTCGGGCCTTGATGAATGTTGTGATGGGGATGCACCGGTGTGTTGTGCACGTTGGACGATGGGCTTGACCACGGTCAATCAGTATGTCGGGTCGAGAGTGCCCGAGAGTATGAGTGTGTGGTAAGTTGGATGGAGTCCTAGATGGACATGAGTGGCGATTGAATTAGATCCGATAGTGACAGTTTGGGGACTCGAGTGAGTCAAGATTTCAGCATCGGTTGTTGAGTGACACGAGGTATGAAGTGAGGACTCGTGAGCGAGTCGAGATCAGAGTAGCGCAGTGGAGCCGGGAGTTGTCAGCTGGTTACGATGGTTGTGATCTATGGTGGTAATGGATTTAATCGGTATCCGATTTGTTCAGATAGGTATGGATTGATAGGACTCTAAGGAGAGTCAGCTTTGAGTTTGGGAAATTGAGAGAATTGATTCGTGCGAGCATCGAGGTCGATTAAACATGCGGCATAGGTCTGAGGATGACCTGTGAGATGGGATTCGTGCCATTGTGATGGTAGGATGTAGAGGATGTTGTCAGAATCGGAGGCTGAATAGAATATCAGCCCGATTGTCGGATAGGAAAGGTCATCAGACTAAAAAGCTGACTTAGGTGTCAGACGAGAAGAACCATCAGACTGAAAAGTCGACGTGATGGGAGAGTGGAAAAGGTAGCCCTTAGTGGGAGCACGTGTTGTAACCTGCTGGGTGTAGGTTGGAACGTCCCGGAAAGGTAAACTATAAGGATCTAGAATCAACTGAGTATAGTTGACCTGTCGGAGCGAGTGACAGGCGAGACGTTGATGATAACGTCCAAACTACGCATTAAATTAAACACGTAATTTGAGTATTATGCAAATTTAAACCCTTTTTGTGTAGTTATAGTATTGGTAAATAGGGATCGTTCTTAACCGGGGAAATTAGGGAACATTATTAATATGTTAGTTAAAAAGAATAATGAATAATCAAAGAATAATGAATTAAATAATTAAATACTTAAATAATTAAATAATTAAGAATTAAAGAATAAATGAATTAAAGAATTAAAGAATAAATGAATTAAAGAATTAATGAATTAATGAATTAATGAATTAATGAAATAAAGAATAAAAGAATAAAAGAATAAAGAATTAAATGGGGGGTTTGAAGGATTGTGATTATAAAATAAAGTAAACAAGTAAAAACAATTAAGAACTTAATTCTATTTCTACTTTAACTTTTGTGCAAGTGAACTTTCTTCAACCACATATTTTTACCAACACTCTAACATCATGCTCATATTGAACCAATCACGAAATCCTACCTTAATCATCTCAAATACATGCATACATTTTTCAATATTACAAATGCACCGAATAGCGGTCATAAACACTTATAATACGATTCACCTTATGTTATTGATTTCAATGTGTGTCAAACATTTAAATCTCTTCAATCCTATTCTAAGTGCACCGAACAGTGGTCATAAACACTTAGCGTTAAATTGAAGGTTAAGCACTAAAACATATGAAGTAGATGAAATTCAAAAAGTAAAACACATGGAGATTGTATTCACATTTACAAATGTTAGAAAGAAAATACCAACACATATATTGAATTATAAGTAAACCGAAACAATAACAAGAATTTAAGTAAAGGGAAGAAAGTTACACTTTCGGAATCCAAGAACAGCTTGTGATTCCGAAAGTAGATGAAAACAATGGAATGTTATTCATAAGGAACACCGAACAGCGGCGAGAACCTTATGAAGATGGAGGATAAAACATAAGAATGCGGACTTAAATTCTAGAATTATTTTGGAAATACTTGGCCTAGGTATTTCTTAAGGAAAGCATAAAAATGTATTTAAGAGATCTCAAAGAAAAATCACAAGAACACAGTAAAGAAGAAATGAAATTAAGAATGAATATAAATTAAGAACAATAATTAAAAGAAAGTTAATTAAATAAAATAAACTACAAGAATTAAAATGGTCCCCAAAATTAAAGAAAGAAGATGAACTAAAAGAAGATAAACTGGAGAGAAATAATAGAACCTAAACTAAAGAGAGAAAAAAAATGGGAAAAATGGGGACCCTTTACAAATGAATTTTCCTCCCTATTTATAGAGGGAGGCAAAAAAGAACTAAAAATAAAATAAAAAATGAAATATAAAAATAGTACAAAAATAAATTATGAAAAATGATGACTAATGATGATTTTAGGCATGGTTAGGGCTGAATTTGTGGCTGGAAAAATAGATTGGACCAGCAATTGGGTGGTTGCTGTTGGGCTCAGACTGCAGGTGCGTAGGTGAGGATACGGCCTGGGCTGTGCGATGCAGGCCTGGCGGGTAGGTGGCCTGGTAGCAGGTGCGGATGGGCTGGACTTCTGATTTGCACGGACCAGCAGGTGGACTGACGGGTTAGTGCAGTAGGTGGGTTGCGCTGGTACGGGTTGTGGGCAGGTGAAGGTTGCTGTTGGATTAGACCAGGCGAGCGGATGGCTGTGCAGTTGGGCTGGCGCAGGCAGTTGGCTGATCTCACAAGTGGGCCTTTGGCGCAAATGTACGGGCTAGACTGGATTTGTGCAGGCGGGTAGGTGGCTGGCGGATTTTATTTGGATTGGGCTGGTGCGACGCGGGCCGAGCTGAAGTTGCGGGCTAGCAGGTGCAGGCGTAACGGGTAGGTGGCGCAGTCTTGATGGACCTGTGTCTGGGCTTTTGGCTGATGAAAGAAAATGGGCTGCACAAAAAGAAAAGAATGGGCTGGATTTTAATTTGAGTGGGATGGATTAAAATGATTTTGGGCTTTGCAAAATAAAAATTAATTAAATTATAACTTAATTAATATTTTCACCGAAACTCGTCCATAAATTATTCGTTAAAATTCCGATCGGGACGATTCTTTCGCCAAAAAGCTCCAAATTACAAGATTTATTTATTTAAACAAAAATATCACAAAATAAATTATTTTATCTAATTATTTATTATTTTAATATTAAAATCTAAGTATAAGGGTATAAAATAATATAAAATAATGCTTATTTGAGGACCTATCAAATACCCCCACACTTAAACTTTGCTAGTCCCTAGCAAATACTAAAATCAAACTACGAATTCAAAACAAGTAAACCCTTAACCATTTGTCTCAATATTTCGTTATTATCATGGCATCAAAGATTTTCACTTAAAGCATTTAAGCATATGGAATTCACGAGTTAATACATTGTAACAAAATATTTTAACAAGTAAGATAATGAGTAAATATGGTGAAATAGATCTTAACATGAATAAAACAAGTATGAATCAACTCACAAGGATATGCACTCATAAATTCACTCAATTTTGTACGGGTTTGTGTTTGTACTCAAAATATGTGAGAAAAATACTCACATAATAGAAATGAAGTACTTTTGCAAAATCTCAAACAAACACCTCATGATAAAAAAAAACATACTTGCACAAATGAACCAAAGCCATAAGCTTACTCAAGTGACTAACTCCACTAATCAAAACTTACCATCTTACGGATCATAAGGTCTTTACGAAGATTGTAATGGTGCTAAGTTTAGAGGCAAAGAATATATAGGACAAGTGGTGCTCAAAATTCGTTCCAAGACTCAAAAGATTCCCAAAACATAACATAACTTCCCGACCTTAGTGCAAAGATATCATGAATTCATTCCTTCGAACATAGGCGAAATTTCATCATGTTGGGCCTCGAATTCATTTGAATTTACAACTATAAAGGGCTTAACTCAAACATTACATAATCAAACTTTATTACCTTGATAGAAACTCAATACACTTCTTCTTCTTCTTCTTCTTCTTATTTTTTTTCTTCAATTTCAATTTTTTTCTTCTTTTTTTCTTTTTCATATATCAAGGTAATAACATGTGTCAATAATACAACAAAATTTGAGTAAGTAAATCCATATATATAAAAGTCTTCAAAACATCATCAATTTCTTTATGTCTTCAACCGAGTCATTGGAACAAGGGTGAAAGATGTCTATACTAAGCTCAAGTGTTTAGATAATCATGGTGATGAAAGAAAAGCTTAATGTAGGCTCAAAGGGTTTAAAACTAAAGGGGTCGCAACTTGTGCGCACAAAATAGGGAACATGGATGTTTGAATTTGTGGTGTTAACCTTAATGCCTTAATCATTTCCAAAATCAGAGAGTTTATTGACTTAAAAGCTTTGAAAATCACATAGAATAAGTTCTAGTACTCTAGAGTTCATTAAGATCTATTGCAAGCAGTTATGAGGCATATGTATATCAATTTAAACAAAGAACTTATGAATCACTCATCAAAGATGTATATAAGGTTCTAAAGCTCACATAAGGTTCAAATGATTCATACTTATCTTAACATGCTCGTTTATGTACCAATTTACATGCATTATCTACAAGTTATAACACTTAATCACAAAATATTAACAAACGAATTCAAGTTATAGTGATCATCTTTATAGCCATAACATATTCATTTTCGTTCATTTATATCATTGACAAGCTAAAGGGTAACTTAATACTCGTAAAAACACTAAGTTAAAATAAACAAACTTTAAGAAAACAATAAAAAAACAAAATTTTTTTTCTGAATTAATTTTTTTTAAAACAATTTTATTGCACAATTAAAATTGTAAACCACTCCCCCACACTTAAATTCTACATTGTCCTCAATGTAGGAAAATAAGAAGTATTTGAACATAGAATTGAAGTAAGGAAAATGATTTACGACAATAAAACAAGAAAAACATTAAGTAAACAAAATAAAGAGAGTGAAGGGTGAAAGATAGCAAATCTGCGGTGATGACTCCTTCACATCCCGGGAATACATTAGGTTGCTTCCCAACAAGCGCTTGAAGTTTAACGTCCATCCAGCCTAGACAGAGATGCAAATTAGTTAGTCAAAGATGCATGTTTGTCAAGAATAAAAGTTTAGTGATGAAAATTAGATTAAAGATGCAAGTTAGTTAAATTAAAGATGCAAATTAAAATTTGTCATGACAAATAATGTAAGTTAAGATATAAACAATATTTACAAGTTGGGGGAAGTCAAAGATATATAGTTCACATAGCTTCAAAGTTTAGATGGAGACTTATACGTCCGTACGGCCCAAGTAAATATCTGGGATTAATTCAACTGTTTGGGCAAGTTCAAAGGTGACCAGGTTAGAAAGAATAAACACAAGAGGCAGGGCTAATTTCGAGACATCCCGAGGCTTAAACTCCATTGATGTCCCTTTCTTAGACCCAAAACCGGTTATGAGTACCGTCTCTTGTCCTAGACATCACCCTCAAAAATTTCTTACTCCAGAGGAATTAAGATAACTCAAGTGTTAACAATCACCGTAGGTGAGGGTTAACAAAAGAGTCTTCACCGATTAAAGATCAAAATCTAAGCTTCGAAACACAAGTGATCTACATATAGCCAAAACTAATGCATGAATGCACGAATTATTTACAAGTATGTTTTTATGCACAATTTACAAATATGATATGACAATTTAGATATGAACAATTTATGAATAAAAAGATGTACAAATGTATCCATAAATAATATACAACTTAAATAAATACATCCACAAATAAAATAAAAATGAGCAAGTAATATAAGAGTTCGAATTTGCATAAACAATTTATAAAAATAAAAATTATGAACAAGTATACAAATGAAAATTAAGACAAGTATAATAATTATGAATAAGTATGAAACATAACAAGTATATATATACAACATTTATTCACAAGTAAGAATTAGCACTAACATGAAGCTAAAACTAAAAGAAAGTTGGAAAGTAAATACATATATTTATTTATTTTTAATTAATTAATTTTTTTTTTCAGAATTTAACAATTAAATAAATGAAATATTTTTTTTTCGAATTTTATTGTTTTTTTAATTATTTTTTTTCATAATTACAACAACTAATAGAACTAAAAGTAAAAATAAGGAAAAGTGAACATGTACAATATGCACTTATGAACAAGTAAAAAGAATGAACAAGAATAAAATGCCAAGTAAAAGAATTATAAACAAACATAAATGAAAGTTAATTATGAACAAGTATGTATAAGAATCAACAAGTAAAATAAAAATTGAAATTTACATAAACAATTATAATATGAACAAGTATATAAAAAAAAATTATGAACATTTATGAACAAATATAAAAAGAACAAGTAAAGTATGAACATTATAAACAAATGATATAAGAACAATTGTAAGAATCAAACTATGAACAAGCATAAAAATAAAAGTTATGAACAAGTATAAAAATAATAAACAAGTACAATATGAACATGTATAAAGATAAACATTATGAACAAGTATAATTTGCACAATTTATATACATGCACCAACATATTAAAAATGATTTTTAATTTCCCCGGCAACGGCGCCAAAAATTGATAACGCCCAAACTACGCATTAAATTAAACACGTAATTTGGGTGTTTTGCAATTTAAACCCTTTTTGTGTAGTTATAGTATTGGTAAATAGGGATCGTTCTTAACCGGGGAAATTAGGGAACATTATTAATATGTTAGTTAAAAAGAATAATGAATAATTAAAGAATAATGAATTAAAGAATTAAATACTTAAATAATTAAATAATTAAGAATTAAAGAATAAATGAATTAAAGAATAAAAGAATTAATGAATTAATGAAATAAAGAATAAAAGAATAAAAGAATAAAGAATTAAATGGGGGGTTTGAAGGATTGTGATTATAAAATAAAGTAAACAAGTAAAAACAATTCAGAACTTAATTCTACTTCTACTTTAACTTTTGTGCAAGTGAACTTTCTTCAAACACATATTTTTACCAACACTCTAACATCATGCTCATATTGAACCAATCACGAAATCCTACCTTAATCATCTCAAATACATGCATACGTTTTTCAATATTACAAATGCACCGAACAACGGTCATAAACACCTATAATACGATTCACCTTATGTTATTGATTTCAATGTGTGTCAAACATTTAAATCTCTTCAATCCTATTCTAAGTGCACCGAACAACGGTCATAAACACTTAGCGTTAAATTGAAGGTTAAGCACTAAAACATATGAAGTAGATGAAATTCAAAAAGTAAAACACATGGAGATTGTATTCACATTTACAAATGTTAGAAAGAAAATACCAACACATATATTGAATTATAAGTAAACCGAAACAATAACAAGAATTTAAGTAAAGGGAAGAAAGTTACACTTTCGGAATCCAAGAACAGCTTGTGATTCTGAAAGTGGATGAAAATAATGGAATGTTATTCATAAGGAACACCGAACAGCGGCGAGAACCTTATGAAGATGAAGGATAAAACATAAGAATGCGGACTTAAATTCTAGAATTATTTTGGAAATACTTGGCCTAGGTATTTCTTAAGGAAAACATAAAAATGTATTTAAGAGATCTCAAAGAAAAATCACAAGAACAAAGTAAAGAAGAAATGAAATTAAGAATGAATATAAATTAAGAACAATAATTAAAAGAAAGTTAATTAAATAAAATAAACTACAAGAATTAAAATGGTCCCCAAAATTAAAGAAATAAGATGAACTAAAAGAAGAGAAACTAGAGAGAAATAATAGAACCTAAACTAAAGAGAGAAACAAAATGGGAAAAATGGGGACCTTTTACAAATGAATTTACCTTCCTATTTATAGAGGGAGGCCAAAAAGACTAAAAATAAAATATAAAAATAGTACAAAAATAAATGATGAAAAATGATGACTAATGATGATTTTAGGCATGGTTAGGGCTGAATTTGTGGCTGGAAAAATAGATTGGACCAGCAATTGGGTGGTTGCTGTTGGGCTCAGACTGCAGGTGGGTAGGTGAGGGTACGACATGGGCTGTGCGATGCAGGCCTGGCGGGTAGGTGGCCTGGTAGCAGGTGCGGATGGGCTGGACTTCTGATTTGCGCGAACCAGCAAGTGGACTGACGGGTTAGTGCAGTAGGTGGGCTGCGCTGGTACGGGTTGTGGGCAGGTGAAGGTTGCTGTTGGATTGGACCAGGCGAGCGGATGGTTGTGTAGTTGGGCTGGCGCATGCAGTTGGCTGATCTCGCAAGTGGGCCTCTGGCGCAAATGTACGGGCTGGACTGGATTTGTGCAGGCGGGTAGGTGGCTGGCGGATTTTATTTGGATTGGGCTGGTGCGACGCGGGCCGAGCTGAAGTTGCGGGCTAGCAGGTGCAGGCGTAACGGGTAGGTGGCGCAGTCTTGATGGACGTGTGTCTGGGCTTTTGGCTGATGAAAGAAAATGGGCTGCACAAAAAGAAAAGAATGGGCTGGATTTTAATTTGAGTGGGATGGATTAAAATGATTTTGGGCTTTGCAAAATAAAAATTAATTAAATTATAACTTAATTAATATTTTCACCGAAACTCGTCCATAAATTATTCGTTAAAATTCCAATCGGGGCGATTCTTTCGCCAAAAAACTCCAAATTACAAGATTTATTTATTTAAACAAAAATATCACAAAATAAATTATTTTATCTAATTATTTATTATTTTAATATTAAAATCTAAGTATAAGGGTATAAAATAATATAAAATAATGTTTATTTGAGGACCTATCAGTCGACACTGTCCCGAGCGAGGCATACGAGCTGATGAGTAGTTCGTGAAAATAAGTTGGAGCTTTGGAGGCTCTGGTGACCGCGAGTACCGACGAGTACAACATTTGTGATAGACGTGTACGTGTACACAAGAGTACCCTAGTTGAGGGACACGATTGAAATTCCACAGTTGGGTTGTGGAATCGGGTCAATTTGAATTTCGAGGATGAAATTCTTGAAGGGGGAAGATTGTAACGACACGTCCCGAATTATCAGAATTAATTAAGAATTAATGACATATTAGCGAGGCTAATTGGGGATTAGACGAGGATTAACGGACGTTCAGGGCAAAATTACGATTTTACCCCTATACGAGGGTAAAAAGTTGACTTTTGATCTGAAAGGTCTGATGGCTAAGGGTCAAGGACCGTTACGTAGATAGCGTTGATACAAATCCGTAGACAGGCGGCACGTCGAATTCGGACGTTCGACGAAGAAGTTACGGTTCGCGAAAGATTTCAGGAACTATTCTAAACTGCACGTTTTACGAGGTGGTTGACTTTTGTTTTGTCTTATGTGGACCCAGATCTTTCCCAGACCCTAGGGGATGAGTGACACTTGTCACTCATCTATTCCCTCTTTTCCCACATTCATGCACATCATCTTCTCTTTTCTGTTTCATTCCACCAACTTGAAACCCATGCCCAAATCCACCACCCCAACCCTCACTTACCTTCATCCACCTCTTGCTTGTGAGACTGAGTGAGAGAGAGACTGCTGTTGGTGGCCGGGGGATGACAAACTGTTGTGGACGGTGGCAAGGACGCAGGAATCGTGAACCCGCGTAGGTGCGGGTTGGATTCAAATTTGGAATTCGAATTTGAGTGATTATGGGACGTTCTTTTTAATTTAGTTTTGTTTCTAGGGATCAGGCGAGGTCATGAGGATTGAAATCATGGGCTAAGACCGGCTGAACAAACCAAGCAGTCGACCGGAAACATAGGCGACGGTTCCTCGATCGAAAGGTATGAAGTTTAGACCTTTTTCTTGTTTTTAAGGACTTAGGATGATGGGGAATGAGTAGACGAAGATGTAGGGATGAAATTGGAAGAAATCGGTGTCGAATTGGTGGTCGAAATAAGACAAACCAGGAGCGCCAGTTCGAACCAATTCAGACCGGCATGTCGCGAGGACAGGGACGATCTACAGTGGTTGCACGTGTGGGTACATGGGCCATCTTTTGGGGGTGGTTCCAACATGTGAAATCATCTATTCGATGTATCGAACATTTTGGGACTAGTTTCGAGTCGACCGGACATCGTCTCGATATAGTTCGGGTTGTCCGAAGGTTTAGGAGACTTTTAAAATAGTTTAAAAATTTGAAAAATTACGGGGCTTTTGTGAGGGGGTTATTTAAGTAGTTAGTAAACTCTTATTACGATTTGGACAGGTTTGGGAGTCCCTGGAGACGATGATTGGCTTAGGAAGGGCATATGGCACACGTATCCAGGCGCGGCTTTGGAGGGTCTGTGAGTGGACTTTCTTTTATGAACTGATGGATGCATAAATGTTTTATAAGTAGTTTAATACATGTTTTGTGATGCCATGAGTGCATTTGTGTGTGTGTTTACGTATGGGCATGTATTTCGAGGTTTTCGGCCTTATACGTGCTTATACGCGTTTATGGTTTCGGTTTTAAATGAAATGGTTTTGAAAGGTAAAACTGAGCATGAGACCCATTTGGTTTTGGTTTTATCTCGGGCATGTGACCCTATTGATGACCTACGGGTCTGAGTCGTGGTCACGACGGGTGCTGTGTGCACGACGACAGACGACGTGACGCTCGCCTCCGGACTGGGGATGTGTTCCCTCCGGAGAGGTCACGATGCACGTCCGGTGGTCGAGAAGCCACTGGAGGTTCGACTTCGGAGTGCTGACGGTATAAGAGATCCATCGGTGATGGATGCACCATGACCTAGAGATGATCGTGACAGTGATATGTTCATAGCGACATACCAGGATTGAGAGCGGTCCTGGACTGATGGTTGCACGCATCACTATGGTCAGAATCGTGACTGACCTTGAGGTTTCGAGCTTGATGCCCAGTTGATTGCGAATTCGGGCTAGAGGCCCCGTTGAGTTATAAGTTTGGGCTGGAGGCCCAGTTAACTTGTGGTATCGGGCGTGAGTCCCGTTTATGGTTTTTATATGAGTATGTATATACCCTCCTTATGAGCGTATTTGTCTCCTCTAGACATCGTTGATCCTGTAGAGTCATGATCCACTGCCTGGAATGAGTGACTCTAAGAGGGAGCACATTCCATGAGTGATGAAATATGGTATAGTCTCGGACTGAGTCCGCAGACCGTCCTCTAGACTTCGTAGATCCTGGATTTTGGACAATTTCTCCCAGACGTCGTAGATCCTGGGGGTAGACTCAGACGGGAGTAGGTGCGTCCCACGTTAATCCCTGGGCATTTGGGACGGGTCCTGTCATCGTTACAAAGGTGCTAAGGGTTTTCTCAAAATCGAAGTGGCAAAGGGAAGCCCCTAGCTCTTATCTTAAGAAGAACCTAAACGACCCTATAGGCAGAGACTTTAAGAACATTATTGACATCGACCATATTTGATTGTAGGTTAAGGGTTTGCTCTGGGGATGTTTTGAACTGCTATACGGAGAAGAAGCAATTAGGTGCACTACACATTAACCCTCATCATTTGGCCTAGAAGCCCATGAGCTTGTGAGTACCCACTAGACCCATTAACAAAAAGCTCGACCCGTCCCGGCCCGAAATTTAAGGAGCTGGGCTTGGGCTTAGGGTGTTCCAACCTGATGGGCTCGAGCCCGATAAGGCCATGTAACCCTAGCTCGGCCCCGCCTATATAAACCTGTCCCATAAGCTCAAATATATTAAATAATTATGAATTGAGTGATTATATGATCATGAGGTTATAAATGAGAAATGAATATATGTTATATATAGGTTATATATAAGTTTAGGTAGGATGATATATAACATATATATATATATATATTGTTGCCAAAGGATGAAGTAGCATGGAATCAAATTTAGGAACAGTCTGAGAGCAATTTACATCATTGCCAAACTAAAACTAGATAATTAATTAAATTTGACATGATTAAACACAACATAAACATAGATTTTATGTTTATTAATTAGCGTATTTATCTAATATTATGATGGAGCATTACTTTTCTGACATAAATATATATAATAGGTCCAACTCCATATTTTGTTAAATAAGTTATTTTTAAAAGCCTAATTGAGCCCGACCCATATAAGCTTATTAGGTCTAGCCGTAAAGCCCGATAAAAGTCCAACCCAAACTCGACCTGACAAAACATATGAGCTTTCATATTTGGGACCAAACTCGACCAACCTGACCCGAAACTTTTCAAATTATGAGATAGGCCCGACCCAACAAGGCCCAAGCCCAAAAAATTTGGGCCGGACTTTCCCAACCCAGCCCAATGATGAGGGCTAACTACACATGATGAATATCCACATTTTAAAAACTTTAAAAATAAAAATCAACTTAATATTGTCTTCTTTTTTTTTTGTAAGGAAATGTTTCACTGCCCACCTACGGGAATACTAGGGGTGGATACGAATCCGTTAAAACCGCTAATCAATCTACTTCAAACCGTTATTTATCCAAAGGTGTAGGTTTAACCAGACAAAAGTCAAACGGTTTGAGAATATTCTCAAACCGTTCCGTTAGTAACAGTTTGGATTTGGATTTTCATTTTGAAAATTCGTTAAATCCAAACCGGACCGTTAAGAAATATATTAATTTTTATTAATTTTTAAATCTATTACCAATACAAAGTAAAAATAATAAAAATAAAAGGATATCTAGATATACTCATATAAGTATATATATACTCATATAAGAATATAATAAAAGATTATTAAATAATTTGTTTGTTTGATAAATCTTAGTATAGTGATAATATTTGCAATTCAATACTTAGCAAACTTAATATATAAAATTTTGAGTATTGAATATTTTTTTTTGGTATCCTTATTTTTTCTATATCCTTATTTTTTTTCTTATTCCTTAACGGTTTTATTTCTAATTTTAAAAAATTCAAACCGTATCGAACCGTTAAAATTGAATTTGAATATTAGCAATATTCGTATTGAATCGCACTACAATAATCTGTAATCAAAATCATACTGTTGTGTTTCTTGTCGTCTTGCTCCGGTTGAGAAAGTAAACAAAAATTTCGAGATCCGGGCCTAAACACCGATAAAGTTACCAAGAGATGAATCGGTGGAATCTGTGTGTATTTAATTTCTATGTGCGGAGCGAGTGAAAGTGAGAGTGAGTGCAGTCATCAATGGCGGATGCAGAGTACGAAAGACATGAGCATGAGCAGTCATCATCGATCCCAAATCCAGAGACAGCTCTTCAAGCCTTAAACACCATCATCCAACTCCACTTCGAGAAGACGCTCGAAAAGAAAAGGTCCATAGACCTCCAAAAGAAGGAGCTCCACAAGCTCTTCCTCCTTTTCTTCATCTTCCTCAGCCTCATCTTCTTCGCCCAAGCCCAGGGCCAGGCCGACTCCTCAAGGCTCCAATGCCGCCAGTGCTGGGTCCCAATCATTCTCCTCTCCCTGTCCCACCTCATCTTCTACGTCTCAGTTGCCCAGACGCTGCGCTGCATCAATGCCTTCAAGTATCAGCGCCGCTGCCACAAGCTCACTCTTGGCTTGGCCACTGAGAAACTCAGGGAGATGAAGATGAGGCTGAGCGCCGCCGCAGCCACCGCTGCCAATGATGGCTTGTTTGATAATGAGTTTGAGATTCATTACCAAGAGCCTCCTGACAGTTACTTCGGCAAGTTCAAGAGGAGCTGGGCTTTGCATTTTGGGTTCTTGATCTTCATCTATGTCTTCATGGTCTCTTCCTCCGTCGTCCTACTATGTTTTTAGTTTCTTTTTCTTTTTTCTAGTTTCCATCAATTTGAATTTTGAAACTTTTGTAACGTTTGACAGGGTTTGAAATTTTTGGAATGATGAGCACTGAGCGCTAGTAGTTGAGATTCAAAGATTCCAAATTTGTTTCCTCTTCATTCTTTTCTCAAAACAAGCCATTTTCTAAATTTGTTAATGGATACAATATATAATCCGAATTAAAGGAAAAGAAAAATTAAGGCATCAATGCAGAGGCAGATCATGCCAGTTCTAGGTCAGTGAAACCCACTTGAAGGAGGAGGGCTTCTGAATGTAAATTATTGAACTTGTTTATTTTTGAGCCCACTGCTTACGCTGGGGACGATGAGAGTGCGTTGCACAGGGAATTGTAGGCATTAACACAAAGTTTAAATTTCTCTGAGGCCGATGCCTGCAAGTTTACCAAAAAAAAAAAGTATTATCATGGCTGTCATGAAACAATAACAATAAGATAACACATAAATTTGATGACACACATTGAAAATTCAGAATACAGGAAGCCAACACTCGGGAAAGCAAGATAGATTGGAGCCAGCAAAGCCCAATAAACCAACAAGTCACCACTAACCTATTGGCAATCAGCTCAGAGCCATTTCATGGAGACAAGGACAAGTTCAGTTGGCTTCTGTTAGGAACAGTTGGACGTTTGCAAAGTTATAGTTCAAATATGCTTCAGTTGGCTTTAGGATTGCAAAGCCTTTGATTATTCAAAGAATGAGAAAGCATATTTCAGGCACACGGTCTGCTTATATGATTCACTTTTGAATTCACCATCTTTTTTTCAGTTCATACTGGCAATACACAGGTCGCACAGTTTGCACTAACTTATGAAGGCTAAGTTTGGGCTTTTTACATGCAACAAGTTTTTGATGTTCAAACTACCCACCCACACAATATGGAAGTTATCCTCAAACAAGAGATAGGTCCTGACTCCTGAGTGTAATAAACACAGAGTAAACAGTGGAAATATCGAGAGAATAAGATTGATCTTTATTTATTAAATTCAGTAGAAATCTCAGAGATGGATAACCATTTATACTTATCAGGATGACTAAAATTGAAAAGTACATATTTGTTGGTTCTAGCTCATAACATGGTACTTTTGGCATGCTTAACATTCAAGAAAATTAAGGAAGTAAGTTGGCCATACATCAGAAGGTTCAGAGCTAACCTGTGAGGGGCCTTGATGCTTGTCAGGATGCCATTTTAAAGCAGATAAATGGAAACTGCCAGAAGGAATCAAAAATTTAAATACTACTATAACTATACGTTGGAATAGAAATTAAAGTTCAACTTTTTCCAGATACCTCCCTACTAAATTATGGTGTGAAAATAATCAAACTTACGCTTTTTTAACATCTTCGGTCTTTAAAAGACCTGTTGGAGGCAGACCAAGAATTGTTCTATCAGAACATGATTCTATAGTACATGATTCATCATCGGACTCTGTATCACTAATACCCTCCCATCTTTTACTTCTGTTTTTTGAGCTCGATTGTTCTCTCCATTCAAATCCAGATGCTGAATCTTGAAAAGAAGAATCACGCCAAGAGTTAAAAGACCAAGAATACCATCTCTTGCCAAATCTTGCTTGAAAGATTGTCTCATGATTGTTGTCATAGTCTTCAGAGAAATTCTTTTTTTTGAACTTGCCTGAACATGTAACAGACAACAATAAACATCGTAGGATGCAAGCTAAGTTGCACCGAAATGGATACAAATACAGATACGAGGATACGATACAACACGATACTCCGATATGCAAAAACCAAAAAATCAAAGGATACGATACGAAAAAGATACAGAAAATAAATAATATTAGAGAAACAAAGGTATAATAAGAACTACATAATAAAATGGTAGCGGATTCAAGAGGAATTCACATCCTAAGAAAAATCAACACATCAATCTATGAAATCATAACAATTAGCGGACATCACACACTGACACTGACATAGAACTCAAGCTAAACTGAATACACATCTATGGACTCTTCCATTTCCTCCTGTCCACCTTGCTGAATCCTAAGCTTTCGCCTTTTCCTTATTGAAAAGAAGTATTTTGCGAAAACCAAACCTTCCATACACATAAAGATATATAAAATAATGTATGACTCGGGCCATCAGGCCACATGCTTAAGTATTCATACATGAAAAATGGAAATTGGTTTAAAATCCCACTTTTAAAAAGTAAAATATAAAACAATAGAAGAAAATTGAGACAGAGAATAAAGACATTAGTAGATCCACATCAAATATCATTATTATCAAATAGACAAATACTGAACTTTAAATCAAAGCAACACAAAATTTTCTAATTATTCTCAAATATTACTCATATAAATGCACCGCCAGCCTTTCACCTTTCAGTAATTCGTCCCACTTCCATGATCCCAAAATGAAATAAACTAACCCTCATTGCAACTCCGAATCGAATCGAATCTCACTAACCCTAGGAAACAATCATATAAACCCACCCCCCTAAAGTAAAAGAAGTCCACATGTTTATCAAAGAAAATAATACCAAATAACCAATAAATCTTGATAATCCAAAGAACTCTCATTAGAAATCCAAACTCTAGCAAAAAATCATGAAAGAGAGAGAGTGAGAGAGAGAGAAATTACAGGGTTTAAAGGAAAGAGATGAGGAGACACTCCGTTAACCCACCACGTTTTTTACGGCGAGGAAGAGACAAGGGCGAGCTGGGCTACACAGAGTCGATGGCGAGGAAGAGACGAGGGGGAGAGACGAGGGCGAGAAGAGTGCGAGCTAGATCTGATTTCCAAATTTTATTTTATTTTAAACTTTGTTTTAACATTTATCCCCTCGCGTATCAATCAAAATTACAAAATGGCGTATCCAACGATGAAACGTGCGTATCAAAACCGTATCCAAATCTCGATATCATATCCAAACGTATCCGAGCTTATAGGACACGTATCTGACCAGTATTGATATCCGAAACGCAATACCGGGGCCTATGAACGTTTCGGTGCAACATAGGATGCAAGTAATGAGGGCAAATCATATCCCTTTTCATTACCCTCGAACCGGCAGGAAAAAAAAAACATGGGAATTTTAACTTTCTACTTAAGACTATTTTGCACTCAAATTACTAAATGTACAAAGTTTCTGAGAGATATCATAGAAAAGTAGATATCAAATATTCAGAGAATCTTATTATATATGTTAGCTAATTCATAAACATGCTCAAGGTCCCTCAGGGTGCGTTTGCATAAGGAACTTCAAAGTACTGAGGTATGTAGGCTATATTACTAAGAGATGTTGTACAAACATTTCAGTAGAGGAATTGAAAATACAATACATGAACATAACAAAACCTTTACGTAAAGGATTTCCTAATAACTCCTATCAAGTAGTCACTTACTAATCCCTCTTAATTGCATTGCGTCTAATCATTTGCAATATCCCCATCCAATGTTTTGTGTTACATTTCTAACTAATTTAACCCAAATTCTGGCTCCGTTAATGTTCCTCATCCAAACAAACCCTTAAGAAACTTATCAATTTGGGATTGCAATTTTTCCGACTGACTTGACTTTACCATGTACACTCATGCGCCTTGGATATTAGACTATTTTGGACATGGAAAAAGTTGTATAAATTTATTCAAAATGCTAGTTCATCTTTTTCCATAACGGATAGTTGAAGGTGAAGATTAGAATTCTCTGGTTTTGGGGGGCGGGGGGCCGGTGGAGGTGGTGTTGTGGTCTGGTGTTCATGTTAATCATCTTACAGAGAATAATTTGACAGTCTGTCTTCCCCCTTTCCAATTGTCTATTTTATTTGGGAGGTTCTATTACTAAGTTAAAAAAAAAATTCGACATCCTAGAGTTCAGAAAAAGCAGGACATAAGTACACATCAGAAGATGGGATACTCAGGGTTGTAACGAATCACTTGTTTCATGCCGGATTACCCAACATGTTTTGGGCAGAAGCCAGTTAACAATGCATGGTACTTGGTTATTTGATCAACCTCACCCTCATGGGTTCTTGATTTAGGAGTGCAGAAGAGGGATGCACTGGAAAATGGGGAAGTGGAACCTCATCCCTCGCTTCTTTGGTCATTGATTTTGTTGCGGTGCCTACACTCATATTCCCCATGATGAGTGGACCAAGCTCAAGTCAAAGTCACTTGAGTGCATATTCATCTATGTCCACAAGAAGTTTTTTAAGTATAGACACCGTGTTTGACGAAAAGACGATGCCTCTAAATAAATTCAAGACAAACGAGGAAGAGGAGACTGAAGTTGTTGAAGAAGCAACCGAAGTTCCTCTAACCAAATGGATCATGGAGAAAATCCAGCTTAGATGGAGCACAAGCAAGTGGATCAAAAGTAAGGTTAATGACGAAGGCAGCAACAACAGTTACCAGTGCAAGCTCAAGTGGAGCTATCAAACCATGGGAAACCATGACCCTGTCTGTCAACCACCAGTGCAACAGTTTCAAGAAGCATAGCATTGCACAAAACTGTTTGAAATTGTAACAAACTTGACAGGGATGGTTTTCAACAAGATGAGGTTAATTTTGCTCAAACTGTTAGTCAAGGCCATCCAACAACATATCAAGAAGGTTGTACCAGACCAAACCTGTCCTTAGAAGAAGAAAAAACCGAAGGAAGCATATTCCAAAGAGCAGCCAATCCATAGGGAGGGTACATCAAACACCAATTGGAAAACAAGTGTGTATACTATATACTACGAGAAACACCTTTAAGTCTCTAAATGTCAATTTTTCTCTTTTCATAATTAGAGAATTTGAATAGAAGATCTATAATAGCGAGCATTTACCACAGACTGTCTCCAAACCAGCCTATTATTTCTCACATCTTATGACTTCCAATAACTTCCAACTTAGTCCGGAAATATCTACTGTCTGTTTAAAACAGTATTTTCCCGAGAGAAGTACACAAAAAACAGTAGTACTTTCCGAAAGTACTTTAATTTGTTTTTAATCCATAAATCAACCAACTACAGTTAAGTAGCAAAACCACAGCAGGATTTCTTACAAACTTACATGCAATTTCTGCTTTGATGCCAATAACATCCAAGTTATAAAGTCACTAAAAAGAATAGATTTATTTTAAATTTTATGAGAAACAAAGATTCAAAAAATAGAAGTCAGCAGAGTTGCAACATGGTGTTGAACCAGCATGTCAAAGAAAAACAGATCTGCCATTCAGAAAACACTAATGCTATGTTTGGATAAGGAACTTCAAAGCACCAAGGAATTTAGGCTAAGTTAGTTAAAAATGAGGAACTTCAAAGTACCTAGGAATTTTAAATGGTTAGATGCAATGCATTTAGAGGGATTTCCAAAGTAACACACTGGTAGGTGTAACTTTGGAAATCCATTGTTTGGTGACTTAGATATGCTCCTGTGGTGCATGTGCTCCCTTGTTAGTTACTCAATTACCTACAACTTATTAGCACACTATTCAATGGCCTTCAGTTCATTTCTTAGTAATATACCAATCCCTTGGTGCTTTGAAGTTCCTCTTCCAAACATACCTTTAAAGAATATCTTTATCATAAAAAATCTACTTGTTGAAATTGATGAAAAAAGATAGGCAGTGTATAGCTCATATGCAGGAAAACAAAAAGCAGCGGGTCATTAAACAAAGAAATATAAAAATAGTCAAATCCTAAAATATAGTAAGCAGAAAAAAGAGAAAAATATTAAAGAAAGGTCTTGGAAGGAAAACAAGGAAAGCTCACTTTTAGCTTTCTTATGAGGGGATTTGTCAGCATGTCGAAAAGATCTTGATCTATGTTTCTTAGATGAACCTGAATCATCTTCACCCTAATGCACAGAGAAACAAACCTGATATCACTACAAGAACGATAGAGATACAGTTTTTACCATATTCTAAAGAATTCGACACAAATGAGTGAAAAATAGGTATACGCTTGCCCCACTGAAACATGACAGAAAGAGCTCAACACCACTAAACCTCTCTTTGTGTTTGGCATAGCATCTATACCTACCAATTAAGGATACAAACGAGTATTAAAAACTTAGGACATATATTGTGGTTGATACAGAGAATTTCTGGGTTCCAGATACTTAAAACCAAGCTGAATACAAGAAGGCCAATCAATCAGAATTTAACATCCACAATTATTCTCAGAGAACATTTAATACAAATGCCGAGAGTTTATCTAGCATGGGGAAAGTAAAGCCAGCAGTGCAATATATAAAATATTGGCCTTTCCACCCATGGGATATATATTGTTTGGAAAGACTTCTTTTTCCTGACATGAGATGAACTCGCAAGAACAGAGAAAGAAAACATGCTAACCAATTACAGAATATAGTACATTCAAATGCACATGCATGCAACCCTCATTTAATATAATGTGTAAAACTAAAGAAACTTTCCAAATTCCGTCATACAGTAACATATGAATACATCAAGGTACTACAAATAAAAAACTAACAGATCAGTCTACCTGGATGTCCTGAGATAATGTTTTACTTGACCCGTTGTTGAAGAGGAGGTTTTTAAGAGCTTTCTTTGCATCAGCACGCTTTTGACGCGTTACATATCTGACGTAATTCTGAGATACACTCTCAAACGTTAGAAATATACTTGAGGCATCAGCTGCTTTCAAAAATTTGAAGGTATTGTACTTTCAGTACTCTATGTAAATGCATATTTGAAAACAAATTTTGTGTTCCCTGGAGGTTGGTGGAGCATTTATTTTTTGCAAACTTGTCACATATCAGAATTCACCATTCCACATACATGTTAAAATATTTCATATAACCATGTCTGTCCTATTACCCAATGTAAATGGCATGCTCGAGAATCGCCTACAATCTGCTGACTGCAGGAAAGCAATTGCCTACCTAGCTCACTTTTCCTTCCTCTCAACTCATAGATTGATATGGTGTCATGATCAAACAAAAGAGGTAGATTGAAGAGTCAATACCGATATATTTTCGTTGGACATAAGTTATTAAGAATCATGGTATAATAAATGAGCATCTGTTATGTACTTGAAAATTCCGATCTACCTATAGATAAAAATAAACCAAATCCATATTAAAACCTTGAAATTTGCTAATTCCTGGGAAACTAACTTTTGTAAAACAGAATTTCTTAGAGCTGAATGTTAGATAAACTTAGACATGGAACTGATTTTCTTTTTAATATAAATTAGGAGGATAGTTCTTTCATCGCATGTGCATGTGTTTAACTGATTTCTTAATGTAAAAAAACTTCTATTTTATCATTTTATATTTTTAAAGGAAAAACTCAAGGTTTTGATGAATACAGTTAAAACAGGCTACTCTAGAAGAATATGAGTGTGTTTTTCCAAGTGATCTTAATAAAACTATTTATTATTGAAGATTTGACAGTTTTCACAGGTAAAATGATGGACACTAAAATTTTTGCTGTTAAAGGTGATAGTTGAAGAAGTTCACATGTTGAAAGAAAATTATAATTTTAGGAAACTTTTGTTCATATTTTTTCCATACAAACAACAGTACTTCACTCTCAGGAATTAACATGCCCAACTAGAATTATAATGTGCAAAGTACAACATCAAAAGGGGAATAAGATAAAAACTCCGTAGTGTCAGTTTCTGCTGTTATGCGATGCTACTGTTGGCATGCCTTAATATACTACAGTCCAAATATTAACAGAGACTTATTACCTTTGATGGCTGTTGTCCACTTTTGACATCCTGCAAATACATTTGATTAGTCAAGCATTTTCACAGAAAGGGAACGATGTTTGTTCAAATATAGCCCTATCCTCCCCATCCTACAAACGAAAAAAAAAAAATGCAATAAACAGATTGGCCCTACACCTGACACTTACTCCGTATAAGAGCAACAAATCTATAATAAGAAGCCCAAAAACACCAAAATTAAACCATAGATCACCAATTAACCACAAGGTGATCAGCAAACTTACGTGCCAAATATATCTGATTAGAAAAGGAACCATATGAACCTTAAGAAATACAGATAAATAAACAAAAAAATTCACAGGATAGGAACCATATGAACCTTATGAAAATTACCCCATTTCTACCATAATATCTGATTAGAAAAGGAAGCAGTGGAGAAAGAAGCAATCCACAATCAAAGGCAATACCTGTAGGAGGCTAGGAGTATTTATCATGGAAATTTATTCCCTCACATTCACTCAAAGTATCTTCAAAATACAAACCAAACACTTGTGCATTATTGATTTATGAAAGAATCTACCAGAAAGAAAAGGATATAAAGAGCAATTCATCCAATAAAAGGACTAATAGCCATAAAATTTAACGAGGAGAATCTAATATAAATAAAATCATCGGGTAAAATTTAACATGGAATTCCAAATAATAACTTTAAAAATAAAGTATTCAAAGGCAGAGCCTCTATGCGGGCAGTTTGATGGCTATATAATATGAATAAATAAACAATAAAAATCGTTTAATTCCGCATTTTATTTATGAAGAAAGGTTCAATTCTCTTACAGCACTAAATCACATACCAATTCTTATAATAAACCTCGAAAAAAACAGTATGAATACATAAATTTACGAAAACTAGAAACTTGATTCAGATGAGTATTGACTTTTGAGCATATTCTACAAACAAAAACAGGAAATGAAGAAAGGCATTTTATTTAAGCGAAACAGATAACCAAATAGACGATTGAGGGCATCCATCAAATTATTTTTCTAAATAAAAATAAGAAAAGAGAACAGGTACTCACAAAGGTCCATTTGTTCTTCCATTTCTCACATGAAGTTGGAGTAGAATGAATTGAAGCGAGACGGGTTGCCGTAGAAGTTGATGAAATCAATGAATTCTTCAATTGTATGATGTTTCTCCATCTGGGTATTTGCATTTATGGAGGGAAATCTGGGAAAAATTCCACTGAGGTTGGTAATTTGTATCCTTTGTAACAAGGAATTGAACTATTTTCACGCAGAGGGAGGAAGCTTGTTCTGTGTCTCTGGGTTGGCTTTCTTCATAAGTGTAACCATTTGAGTGGATGAACACAAAACTACGTGGGCTGGATTTTAACATCTATTTACTTCAAGGCCCATACACCGTTGCTTTTTGAAGATTTTTTTTTAAGGCCAAATTTCATTTTATTTCAGGCGTTTCTTAAATGGGCAGTACTAAATTATTAATCTCATTGTAATAATACATTCTTGTACCTTTTTTTCTATTTATTAAATTATTTTTACACATATATTATGATCCGAATCTGAGTGAAAATTTTAAGATCATTTAAAAAATTGGAGGTCATTTAACCATTTTTATATGTACAGTTATTAATTGTTACCAAAATTAGTGATTTATTTATACATATAAATAGTTAAATAACCTCTAATCTTATTAATCTTTTGTACGGGAATGATCTTAAAATGATCATTTATATAATGAACAGTTCCAATTATGATACATATACGAAAACAATACGATAAATAAAAAATGTGGTATGAAAAGGTACCATCAGAGTGAGCTATAAGTATTATCCTTATTAAAGAGACTTATCCCGTTTTGATTTCTCAATTTATTCTCTCTAGTTTTTAAAATGAATCAATTTACATCCTTGTAGAAAATTGAGAAAATTGATGCGTAAAATTTACAAGCATCAACTCAGTAAAGAAGTCAGAAAATTGGTGTTTCGTAGACTTGGCAGATGAGACTTTCCTTTCATAGCCAACTCAGTGTATGAACATGGTAACTATGAATGTGTCAAGTTATTACTCAAGAGTCGAGAGTCAAGACCAATGAAGGAATATACACAAGAAGAAACAAAAGGGTCAAGACTTTATTGAATAAAAAATAGTATTACATAAATGTACGTTTTTTTTTAAATCAGGATTACATAAATGTACGTTGTGGGATAAATTTAGAGAGGAACATAGGATGGGTAATGGTGGGGATGTCTTTTGATTGTGTCTCTCAGCAATTTCTCCTGCTCTCGAAGATTGGAAGAGGGAGAGTCATATACATCTGTGAAAAGGTCAGCAAGTGGAGGTTTGTCAACCTTCTCTGCTTCTTGTATTGCATGTAATATCTGCGACAAAAAGCCTCACTTCATCAATATCTGCAACAAAAACGCTTCACTTCATCATTCACCCTAAAGTTTTACCTGTTTCCTCGCACTGTTTCGAGCCTCTGACTCTTCCTTAACACTCCACCAACTATTGTTTTCCATCCATTTTCGAAATCGAGTTACCGGGTCTCGTTCCATTTTCCACCATTCGATCTCTTGGGCTGGGCGATACTTGGTCGAATCATCTGATGTTGAATGGTGTCCTACTCGATACGTTAATGCCTGTCAATGGAAAACAGACAAAAATTCATCAATCTAAACTTCCAAAATCTGATTTCAACGATACGAGTCACATGACCAGGAAACAAAATTGGAATCCTTTGTTTACCTCAATCAAGATTGGTCGCTGTTCTCTGATTGCCATGTCACGCGCAGTATGAACTGCACTATACACAGCAAGTGCATCATTACCATCTACTCTGATGCTTCGGATTCCATAAGCCCGACCCTTAACAACGACACCATCACCTACCAACAGATACAGTAAGGAAAGAAAAACCACCATTACTTGTTTCCAGTCATCGAAAGACTTTCTGAAATAGAAATATTAATACAGGCATGGACACAAAGATAGTACTTCGAAACTGGTCAGAAGTAGGTGTACTGATAGCCCATCCATTGTTCCGACAAAAAAATATAACTGGAGTCTCTCTAACAGCCGCAAAATTCAAAGCAGCATGGAAATCACCCTAACGTTGATTTATTAGAAAGAAAACAGTTGGTCAGAACAGATGATAGCTAATTAGAGGGATACTCATCGCTGTTAATTGAAAACATTCCATTTTGTTTTATCATCACCATGCTCAGAAGAATATTGATTTCAGGTTATTGCAAAATCCATTCAGGCAGTGGTTACTAGTGGATTTACAAAAATAATGATATGATGTTTATGTTAATGGTCACCTCACTTGTGCCACCATCACCGATATATGCAACCACACATGCATCTTTTCTTTCCATCTTCAAAGCATATGCAGCGCCAACAGCTTGCGGAAGTTGTGTTCTGGAAAACAATAGAAATTATTTGTGGTGTGATTTTAATAATTTTAGTACAAACTTGAAAAATTTCTGCAAAACTTCTACATAACAAAATTGATATCTTACGCCACAGTTGATGCTACAGTGACATAATTATGCTTATTAGAGCCATAATGAATTGGCATCTGCCTGCCTTTCCCATAATCAGCTCTGTTACTGAAACACTGATTGGCAAATTCTTCTAAAGTGAAACCACGCCATAATAACACTCCTGCCTCCCTGTACTGCAAGCATTTCAAATGATTCTGAAAGTGGCATACGTAGCTAGAAAGGATAGTACATAAAGTTGTTATGATGTGTATATGCGGTGGAAACCTGAGGAAAGACAATGTCGTCACTGCTGAGTGCTGCTGCAGATGCAATATTGATCGCCTCTTCTCCAACTGCAGTCACATAGAAGGAAATCCTTCCTTGCCTTTGCGCTTCATAGAAAATGGTGTCCATCGTCCGAAGAGTAACCATGTTGGTGTAAATCCTTAGCGCGACTTCCTTACTGACCTATTCAAATTGGAAAGTTGTAACAACACATAAGTCATAAGGCTCCTATGGGTTATATATTTGTTCATCGCAACAAAAATGGAAACTCCTTATTGCAATTAAGTACCTCTACAAGGTTGCTGCCCAAAATTTGGTTTCCATTGTCATCAAGGACCCGATAACAGCATTCCCGCTCCTCAGCTGTCTCAGATATGAATCTCATTTTGGGAGTGAATTTCACCTTCCCTTCCGGAAGCTCTAGAGCCTGTCATAAAATAAGCAAAGGAAGAAAAAAACATGTTCAGCGAGTATGTGGTGTATATGCGCACTATGGAAGCTCAAGGGTCCTCTGGGAAGAACATTAAAGAAATTATGGAAGAATGACTTAACTTCTAAGCATCCCAATCTTCTAGAAATCAAAGAAATTTCTAGGAACAGTCAGTTGAGGATTGCCTAAAGATATACTAGTGTTTAATTCTACCAAATCCATTGTGAATTACAGGTAACTCAACTAAGAATCAATACTGAGTGGAGTGAGTGAGTGTTGAGGATCAATATCAACCGAAGAGATGTAAGTACAAAAATTGAATTAATTAAAGTCTAACACTTACATACATAGTAAGTACACAACACAACAAATTATTGGGAATTTCAAATCAATAGTCAACAAAATGCAAGACACTTTTATTTCCAAAACTGATATTGAAAGTTGGAAGTTTAACTTAGCATACCTGTGAATTGTGATCAATGTTTCCCGACGTTTTTTCCGCTTTCACCGATTCAAAGCGGCGAGAGAAGAGACGCGGGGATGAATTACTCAAATCTCCATGTGGGGTGCGGAGATTTTGAGGGATTGGGCCAGTAATTGGAGATAATTTAGTGGAAGTGAAAGAGGAAGTCCAAGAGCTTAGATTGTCCCGACCCAAGGATCCCATCTTAGTTTTGAAATGGTTGATAATGCTTCCTGATTTCCTCATCCATACAGCCATGTAAATGAATATGATACAGCTTCTTCCAAGTTAGAACAGCTCAAACACAAACTGAAAATGGTGCCAATTGTTACAACCTTAAGCCTGGGAGGGAGAGAGAGAGAGAGAGGATGTTAGTTGTGGAGTTGTGAGTCCCGCATGAATGGTTTAGGATAAGAGTGCCAAATCAGGAGAGCCGGCTAGGAACAAAAGTTGTATTTGTACCGCCACCACCTTTCGTGTAAATCACCCTTGTTTATTGGGTACAATACACTCCATCATTCTATAATTTGCATAAAAACGATAGTTCCCATGTAGATAAAATTAATAATCAAAACTCAAATTGAAAATAAACAATAAAAATTTGAGCTAAAAAACAAATAAATAATAAACTAATCAAATTAAAAAACAATTAATAAAAATTGAAAAAAAAAAAAAACAAACAACTATGATGTAAGAAGGAGAAGATGAACTTCTTCTTATTCTTCTTCAACTCTACTTTGCATTTCTTCCCACGAATACCAACCCATAGATGTTTAGAGAAAGAATACTAATAATGGACTAGAAATGAAAAGAAAGAATAAAAAAATATCTGAAATTTCTGAAAAATCGAGAAAAACTTTGAACGTATGTGCATTTTTCACCACTAAAAAAGTAAAGATGAAAAACACCTTTAGTGATGACTCTCCTTATGAACACCAGCTCTAAAAGAGCATAATTCATCACTAAAAGTGCTCATGCATAGGCTTCCAAACATTTCCTAAAAATTTCAGATTTTTTTAAAATTCTTTATTTTCAATTTTAATCCATTATTATGATTCTTTTTTAAAAAGAATATCCATCGTTTGGTGTTTGTAGTCTTGATGTTTGTGGGAAGGAAGATGAAGAAAAAGAAGGCAAAGAAGAATAAGAAGTCGAACAACTTCTTCTTACATATCATGCCAAACATAAGGTGTTTATCATCATCGTAAACATAAGGTGTTTATCTTCTTTTGTGGGGGGGTCTTTTTTGCTGTTTGTTTTTAATTTGAATATTTTATTATTAATTTTGTCTATATGACAACTTTTAGTTTTATCTATAACTTAAATGTAAGTCTTACTGACATGACCCATCTCAATCCCCCTGTATTATCGTGGGATGTGTCTGTCCCCGTCTGACACCGCGTATTAGACAAGAGATTAAACTCAAACCCGCTTGGGGTTATCCAGAGTATGCAAAGATCTGTGGCGGCATGTGATGTCACGATCGCTGCTACAGCATGCATCCACATTCAACCTGAAGTGTATAAAAAACATAAAAGTTGTGAGTGAATAAAAATAATCAGTTATGAAAACAATTTATCGAACGACATTTATACCATTCACATAAAAACATGCATGCATCAGAAAACAGTATTTCAAATATTTTCTCAAAATCAAGATGTATTGCTTTCCAAATCAAAACTCTGTGAAAAATGCTTCTCAATCGAAGTCATTTCCTCTCAGCTCAAAACCAAATCATACAGGGTCTCAGCCCAAATAAAAATCTGAGTCTTTAAACCCCCGGGTCTTTAAACTCAATATCATATCATCAGTCACGATTATAATCCAGCAATACGTGCCTATAAGCTCAAGGACTGGTCTGATCCTAAGCATGTCGCCGTGAACACATCATCGGTCGACAATCTCCAGATAGTCGTGAACTTATCACCAATCGACCTCATATTCCGCACTCCTGAGTCCAGCCTTCCTCGGCTACCGCCTCTCTCGGCTGCTCGACAGCAGGCACATCGTGACCTATCAGTACTAAGGAGGCGAGCATCATCTCCAGAGTGCTCTATGGGGAAATGTATTCAAAATCGGAGACCCTCTAATAAAATCCGAGTCTTTAAACTCAAAATCATAGAGATACAAGCTCGAATATCATCAATGGGGTCTCAAACCCGAAATATCATCAAATGGGTCACAAGCCTGAAAATAGTGTCTATCAACACTTCATAAACCCAGGATTCCTCGAATCCTATCAAATCCACAACTAGGTCTCATGCCCGAATATCTTTCATAAATCTCATAATTAGGTCACAGCCAGATATATCTCAAGTTTGACTATACTCTAAGTCAAACCATAAATCAACTGGGTCATACACCCAAAAGATATTTCTAAATCTGAAAACCTTTTCATCGTTCAAAACCACCTTTGACTATCATCTGAGTCAAAGTCTAAATCAACTGTGACTCATGCCCGAATATCGATTTCACGCATCCCCGCGAAATCATTCAAATCCACTAGTCAAATCCTCGATTTGACGCCTCTCTATGAAACCATCAAAACCATATAAACACATACACGTAGAATGTTCAGCCAAAGCCTAATTATCATATAAAACAAATATCTCGAACTATGTGCACTAGTGCATTTTCTATGAAAATGCCAAATTAATAATATGAACCATATTTAAATCATATGCACTCAAGGCATCTCAAATCATGTTCATAAAACATATAAAATAGTTATGCATGCATCATATTTATAAAATAAACGTCCACTCACAGACCGTCTGTGATGCACGCTCCAAATCCCACTCGGTAAGCCACTCCGGGGCTAGTCCATACTCTCTGGGACGTCTGGACCTGTCCAAATCATACTCAAGGGTCACTAACCATCTATATAAGTCTATATCAAAGACCCTCACACATCCCGGAACGGTCAACGTGTCCCGAGGCTAAACCTCTAAATGACCTATCAAATGATCTCTTATCAACTTGAAACCACCACCATCGGATTCAAATCATCGAAACCTTTCGAATAAGATCAATTTGACCTCAAAATTCGTGCACACTCGCCCCACGTGCCAATCAAAGTTCTGGTCAACAAAAGTCAACGTTGACGTCAGCCTGATAGGTCTAACACCTGCCACATGGCACTCTCTGATGGGGGCCACGTGTCCTGACACATGTCTCTAACATCTCTGACACACTGCCACGTGACACCACCCTATTGGTCCACATGTTCTGACAGTGCTGACTAGCCTAACAGCCTGCCACGTGTCACCCCCTGGTTGGCCACGTGGCCTGATAGATCTGACAGATGATGACTTGGACTGCCACGTCATCATCGTCAACCTCTAGATGGGTCGATCTGTTTGACTATAATGGGTTGTTTGACCTGCGACCGTGACCCGGCCGTATCTCAGCCGTCCAGTCACCGTTTCACTTCATTTTTCTTCCTATCGACTCCTATTTATCCCAGGAAGGGTTTTATGACTTCAAAATTAGGAAACATGGCCTAGAAATTACCTGTCCAAGCTCGATCTTCACGGACCATTTTCCAGCCTCCGTCTATGGAGGTTCAATCGTCAATTTTCGTCCGTTCTTGGCCCGGTGAACTTGTCCCATCTCAAGGAACATGACCCAGGCATCAGAATCCCTCTCAAACGTCCAAAATCCAAACTTCAAATTTCAAACCAAATCGGTTTCGGGTTTACCTTTTCCCTTCGTTTCCTCTACCGTCCACGACGGCCCAGCCGTCTTGCCGCCGTTCCTCAATCTCTCTCTCACGTCCTCTCTATCTCTCTATGGTCAAGCAAGAAGATAGAAGGATGAAGATGATGGTGCATGCATAAAATAACATGGGCCATAGGGTGATTGACAAGTGTCATTCATCATATGGTCCAAAATCAGATATTTGGGTCCCACTAAAAACAAACCATTTTGGAAATCGTGCAGTCGTAAATAGTTTTCAAAACTTTCCGTGATCCGTAACTTTTCCGGACGATATTCGATTTCGACGTGCCGCCTATCTACGGGCTCATATCATCTCGATCTACGTAATAGTCCTTGTTCCTCCTGCATTGGACCTCCCGAGTAAAAAAAATTTGCCCTTTCCAAGAGAAAAATCATCATCTTACCCCGGTAGTCCGCTAATCCTCGAATAGTCCTCAATTACTTCTCGATAATCCATCATTAATTCTTAATTAATCCGTAAATTCGGGACCGGTCCTTACGCTTACTTTGTCCAAATTTTTACTTAACATAAATTTTAATGGAAAGTCTAACGAAAGGGGTAAGACTGTAACATTTTAAAGAATATAAGGTGGTAAAATATAAGATTTGAAAGGACGAGTATAAACGTGTTATCTGAAACAAACAACATGATAGTAAAGTGTAATTTACTCTTATTTATTTATGGAATTTTGATAAATTTACAACCGAGATATATAAATTCAGACATTCTTTCTCCTTCAGCCATTGCCTGATATTTTTCTCTCTCCTCTTATCACTTTCTTTCTCTCCTCCCATCACTTATTCTCTCTTCCTTCACAACCCAAAATTGGTGCTAACGGCGTCGGTAGCGAATCCAACCACCACGGTCGACACTACCACCACTACTACCACCATTCGACTCCTCTTGTTAAGGAGGAGTTCACCATACTCACTATCACTCTAGTTCCCCATACCCATCATTACCCTAGTTCACCATGCCTACCTCACCTGAGGACCATCGTGGAGGATAGATTAACGATCTAAAGATAGAATCATGATTTTCCGGACGTTTTTCGGCGACCACATATATGTTCTCGAACTTTAGGCCTCAGATTTTGATCCCACTCATATAGTAGATAAGTTTCGATTAGTAGATCGTAAAACTAGGTGATAAATGGCGATAAAAACTTCTAGATTTTGGCCGTAGTACATGATGGTCATGGTGTGTTCAGTGAGTTAATTGACGCCAACAACTTTTAACGGAATTTGCTAATTTATTTGTTATATTCTATTTAATTTAACGTGATGGTAATAGAGACTAACAATGTCATGATTGATATAATATTCTATTTGGATGACAAACTATTCAGTTGGGAATGTGTTGACCACCGCGAATGTGTGGCCGGCGCATAAAGATACCACTGACTTCTCGCTGGTGCGTGGCAGCACGTGAGGTCTATTTTTTATCTTCGGCTGCGAGACGGTTTTCGACCTCTAACAGACCATAGTGGAATTTTCATGGATTTTGGAGATGTTTTTACATATTTTAGGTCCATTTTAGGCCATTTTAGGGCCGATTTAAGCATTCTAAGCTAGTTTAGGATCATTGAGAATGTGTAAGGACCTTAGGGAGTTCAAGTCCCAAATTTAGAGTTTGAAAATGTTATTTATTGATTCTAATCGATACTTTCGATAGGTATTATGGCTCCAAAGACTACGGAGGATATAACGGCTTAGGGTTAAGCTTGCTTGGACTATCCAGTGAGTGAACTTTTATTTTATTGAGTGATATGCATCCAAATGTGTGGTTTTTATCTATTTATCATTATTTCTTGATTTCGATGACTGCAAATTTCTGATTACAATGATTTATGGCTATGACCTAGATATGTGTTTTGGGATTCAACTCGATTATGTGGTTTTAGGTGACGATCTAGATTTAGTGATTTCTCCAATGCATGATGTACATGATTCTATCATGCGGTCGTCGAGGTATTGGCTATGGCCTAAATATTTTCTTTAGCCAGGTATTAGAGTACAACCTATATCATATTTGGGCGGGATATTGGGCTATGACTCGGGATGTTAGATGACAGCTTGGAATATTAGGCGATGATCCAGGATATTGGGCTATGACTAGGGACATTAGGTGACGGCTCAGGATATTGGGCGATGACCCGAGATACTGGGTGATAGCCCAGGATATTGGGCAATGACTTGGGATATTAGTCTACAACCACGAATATTGGACGACGGTCACGGATATAGGCTTCGGCCGGGATTTCATTCATATGTCTTTGATGTACTTTTGAATATATGTGTTTGGGAATTTCAGTTGTATGTCTTTGGGGCATTTTTGGATACATGTGTCTAGGGATTAAAGCCTTTTATCTTTGAGGAACTTTCAAATATACATGTCTGGGGATTTCAAATGTATGCCTTTGAGGTATTTTCAGACATACACTAAGCACTAAAGTAAACACAAAGTCACACTCAACACTTAAAGAAACGTATGCAATTAAAAACCTTTTTTTTGGGTAGATTGTAGCATTGGTAAATAGGGATCATTCTGGATCGGGGATTGAGGGTACCTAAGCATGATTATCGTTTTATTGGTTAATTGGGGGTAAAGATTGATTTTAAAGTTCTAAGTAATTAAACTAAACCTAAACTAACCTAATCTATTATTTACACGTGGTCAACTCATTCTTTATGCCTTACTCATTCATGAATTATATTAACTTCAAACCTACTAAATTCTATAACCATAGTTCTACAAGATGATTGTATATTCGTAAGTACGTGCACGGGAAGCCCTATACAGTTTCCATAATAGACTAGGGAACGCCCAACTCATCTATCAAGCATTAAGCTCCAATATACAAACGTAACAAAAACTAAAATACTAGAACACTTAGAAGATTTATACGAAATTAATATAAAGCATAAAACCAAGATAAGATTAATAATCAATTCATAGAAATGATATTCATGCCAAAAGATAACTACGAAGGAAGAGGTCGTGTTACACTTTTTCTCCCAGGAAGCCCAAATGATGCTAAGTGAATGAACACTCTTTGGTGAGATAATAGGGAACACCCAACTATGCCACGGATGAAGGGTAGAAGATGGAGTATGATGTAATTAATCTTACAAAGTAATATCGATTATATAAATTGGAAAGTTTGGTCAAGTAGAATTTTGGTACAAAAATGAGCGACCCCTTACAAATAACATAAACTCTCTCTATTTATAGGAGAAAATTATTCCCCAAATAAATAGGATTTTACAATTTAATTCTAAAAGAAAAATGATTAAACTAATTAAATTAAAATCCTAAAGGTAAAAGGTAATAAAAATCCTAATTAAAAAGTTATCTAAATACTAATTAAAAAGGTAGAACAAATCATAATTTAAAAGGAAATATAAAACCTAATTAAAAAGGTTTTCTAAATAAAAAAGAAACAAATCCAAGCTTGAAATGGACAATTTCCACGAGAAAGAAGGAAAAATGGGTGTTGGAATTGAACAGGGACTTGTTTCAGTGGAGACCCACTGCAAAATTGGAAGGATTTTCGGTGGTCAAAGGGCTGGTCAAAGGCGCGCAGGAAGCTGGAGACCCATTCGGTAGGCGCGCGTTGCAAAAGGCCAAGAGGTTCGGTGACCGTGCGCTAAGGAATGAGGGGACATCGTCAGTACACGTGTGCCGAAGGTAATGTGCAGGTATTTGGGACACGCACTCCGAAGAGAGTAGGGTCTATTCAGCAGGCGGCTTCCGAAACTGTACTTGGGATGTTGGGATTGGGTCGGTAGCCCCCTACCGAATTTCTCAATGGTTTTTGGTGGCTTCGTTTCATTTGATCATAACTTCTTCGTTATAATTCCGATTGAGGTGATTCTTTCGCCACATTTCTCGTAATTTTGTGCTCTATCCAATTCTGCACATTTTCCACAAAATATATTATTTTTTACAATTGTTTGGTATTTAAACATTAAAAGATAAGTATAAAGGTTATAAAATGATGCTTAATTCAAGGCTTGTCACTGGAGATTTTAGTCATATGTCTTTAAGGTATTTTCGAACATACGTCTACGTTTAAAAATGTAAGAAAATAGTTTTTTTTTTTATCGAAACTTCTAAATTTCATTAAATACAAATCCAAATGCCAAAATATTCTACTAAAAAATTAAACGACTATATTGGTTCAAGGTGCTCCCATCTACAACCTCTTCCTTCATGATGAAGGTAGTAACGTTATGTGCTACCTTAATACATTCACGTTGAATAAAACTAAAAGAAATAGATTTGAATCCAATAATAAGCACTTTAATGTTAAACGCATAACTTGCTATAGAAGACTCGCAACAGTTTTTTGTCAATGATCGCTTTCAGTAGCAACTGCATCATGTCTTTACCTCTAGTTGATCATAACCAGCACCCATGCAAGCCTCCAAAGACTCACGAACTGATACATCCCATTCCATAAACCAGAAATAGAAATCTTAAAATTACTAATTTATGCCTATGGGTTTTGTTTTGGGTTTTACTTAGTCTAGGATTTTGGTTCTTATTACCTAATCCCAAGTAAAACTCAAGCCCTAAGGTGGAGGCCCAATCCAATCTACTAGTCCAAAACCCATACCCATTTGTTAATTCTCTTCACTCTCTCAACATACCATCCTCACATTCTTTACACTCTAATTTAAGAATCACCCAAACTGCGACGACTTTAAGCCTTGAACTAAGACCACCCACCACTATGCACGGATGCGCCTGGTGGCTATGCGACCCATGGACTGAACCAACGATGCATAAGGCTCTCCGAAGCTCGATTCAATGGTAGAAGTCGATATTGACTAAGAACTTCACCGTAAATTTCTCGAAAACCATGTAACTCATCGACCTCTAACCATGACCATTGAAATCCTCTTATCAAGAGCTTTGTTCTGATATGATTGCATGTTGACTTTTTGCGAGAATCGGTGATGGTGACCACGTCAGAACTCACAGAGCCACCGTACTACCGCATCTTCCCGGTATTTTTTCGACCACGTGAGGTACCTTCTTGACTTGGAAAATCAATATTTGGAACCATCGTTGTGAGTAGATAGGCTTTGACGTATTTCATGAAATTTGGTTAAATTTTGAGAGGGCTAGTCCTCACAAAAAATTTGGGCTTCTCTGGCTAGATTTCGGTCATCGTAGACGGCGACGAAGGCAGCAATCCGATCACTGTCTTCAATGAGAGTCTGGCGACTAGTCATCAATGAAAAGTCGACTGGCATCGTTAGAATTGACGAAATATACTAACGACGTTAGCATATTCCGTTAAAACAAACGACATCATGACTGTTTCTAACACTGTTAAGGCTAACAAAATATTCTGATTCTATCAGAATATACTCTCAGACTTGACAGAATATTCCATCAGTGTGATGGAATATTTCACCGTGAATGTTCTAGCCCGTGAGACACTCGTGAGGGTAAGTGAGCGCACGTGACCGGCGTGTGTGACCTCTAGCCGACACATGGCGACACTTGAGGCTACTTTTCGACCCACGACGACACATTGGATAATTGTTTTGACCCACATCGGCATGTGGCGGTGCGTGGGGATAGTTTTCCAGCCTACAATGTCGTCTAATCTATTTAGAGTTATTTTGGTCTCGTTTGGCTAAGAGAGGTGTCTTGTAGTGTTTGCTTAGAATGAATAAGTAAATTTTTTTTTTCAGATTCGTTTAGATTTATGACAAGCATGGAACTTATGACTTGACATGTCAGGTGATTTCGACTCCCCGACTAGTTTGTGAGTAGACTTCTTTCTCAAACTCAATTTTTATAACAATTTTTTATCTGCACGTTTTTACAATGATAGTCTTATGATTACTTTTGGGCATGCTTTACATGACTACTACTAGATTGATTTCTAAGCATGTTCTGCTGATTGAGTTTATTATTACTTGGGCATGATTTATCGATGATAATCATTATATTCCCAAGCATGAGTTATTTGTATTATTTGTGTTGAATGGAATATCTTGATGTTCGTTTATAGCTATAGTTAAAGTATGATAACCTAGAGATGGTTATCTAAAGATACGACTTTTAAGTCAAGAAAGTAGTTAAATACCCACCTAGGAGTCGCATGTATCTTAGGTATTCATCTAATTATCCATAGACCATTGATAAGCCTTTCATTAAGCATAATTTTATATCCTTTTTATACCCTTCATGCTTGTATTTAATGCAATCAATAGGATAAAATAATCCATTTTGTGATAAATGTGCAGAATTTGAGAGAGCTCGGAATTATGAGAATTTGAGCGAAGAATCGTCTCAATCAGAGCTGTATTAAAGAAGATATGATCAAAACAAGGGGCCACCAAATTATGCAAGGAATTTCGGTAAGGAGCTACTGAATCCAGCCCTCAACTGATAGCTCCAATTCTATGCATGCTCTTAATGTCATTTCATGCTTGATTTACATGTTCTTAATACAATTTATGACCAATAGGAGAAAATAATGTGTTTTGTGAGATAATGTGCAGAAAATATGAAAACTTAGGTTAAAATTCCAAAAATGGTGAAAAATGAGGAATCGGGTCCTACGACCCTCAATCTTGTCCCACCCGCGGACTTGTCATTGGCATGTCACCAGGACCAAGTCCCAGACCATGTTCCAGCTATCAGGTCCCAATTCCAAGTCCTACTTCAACCATCGAGCCCAGTTCCAGCACATGTCCCGTGTTCCAAATCAGGTCCCTGTGACATGTTACTAGTGACATGTTCCCAGCTTAGGACCAGCTCGTGTTCCAGAAAATACCCAATCGAGGACCAGGTCATGTGCTAACTAAGTACCAAAACATGTCACTGGTAACATGTTTTGAGGTCTTGTTCCATCTTATTTCTTTGTGTTCCACCGTTGTTCCCCATATCCAGTTTTAGACCCAGCCCAGTACAAGAGCCAGGATCAGACCCGTGTGCCTCATTTTGTGCCAACAGTTCCTAATCGTGCCACCTTTGTTCCACATCCTCCAGCCTGAATTTTCAGGCCATCATTTGGGATTTGAAATCTATGTAACAAGAGCTACTTAAGTGCCTTATCAGGGTCTATTTTTTATCACTTCCAATTTTTGGCTCATGGAGCCATATTTCAGGTCCAGGTCGCACTCAGATCCAACTTTTGGCATCTCAATTTGAACATGACAACGATGGTATTTATAGGCCCTCTTGATGCATTCCCTCCACAAATTGTATCATCTGTTCAGGTGCCTCACCAGGGCCAAGTTCTAAGGTACTTCAAAAATGACCTTTGTTCTAGGCCAAATTTCAGACCCTCTTAGGTTATACTTTGTTTTGGTTCCTCCCAACATCAAGAAAGCGATCAGGCCACCCAGATCTCATTTAGCTGTCATTACCACGTCATAAATGCAATGAAAACGCTCATGATCGACCAAGAAGGATCCTTCTTGGTTCTTAGCCAACTTAGAAGTGTGTTCAAACTTAGGGACCAATCAAAATCAAGCTAGCATGTGGCTAGCTGCTCAAATCTGAGATAAGTGGCGAATGATAAGCTATCAAGCTGTGTTTTTAGCCTAAAATCTAGCATGATAAGGCCCCTGCCTTACGCATCTCCAAGCAAGGTCAGGAAAGCCAATTCCTTGCCACTCAAGGAATTGAAGAAAGGAAAACCTAATCTGTATGCAAGAAGGAATCCAAAAAGTTTTCAAGACCTAATCCTACACTTACAAGTGGACTACTCAGAATTCAACAAGGGTTCAGTCAACATTTCTCTTATAAATAGCCTCATAATCAATGTAATTAAGAGAGCCATCATAGTTTAGATATTGTTTTATTTCAAAAGCATTAAACTTTTCCTTTTTCCGTGTACTTTGAATTCAAGATTCAAGTTACTTTTGAAGATTGATTTTGGTGTTGTTGAAGATTAGATGTAGTTGCCTTCTTCATCTTAGTAAATTTGTTGTTTATTCTTAAACTCTACTTTACATTTTTATTATGTTTCTCTAATTATGCATAGCTAAACTCCCTTTTAGTTAGGGGCTGTTTTTGAGGCCCTAAGTCGTGAGTCTTTGAAAGTTATCTTAAGTCCTACTTCCTACTTTGTTTATGTATGTTTGTCGTAATTTGTTTGTAACCTATCTTTTATGTGGTTCATTTATGGATGCTTAAATACTATGATAAATGTAAAAGTATTGCTAAAACTATAAGGTAAATCATATGACATGTTTGATCTTATGTTTGTGAGTAGCATGGGATTTTCAGGATCCTAATCACGTCAATGTAAGTCAATGAGAGTTACTTGAAACTTATTCTTCAATCAATCTTAAAAAGCTTAATGATCTTTAATCTTGCTTGAAAAACATTTTCTTAAAGTTAAAAGAATTCCTTAGTTTTAATGCGCTATTGAACTAAGGTAGATTAGTAAAAGTGTTAGGATAGATTCATGCGTTTATGGTTTATTTTAGGTTGAAGGCTACATGACTAAGTAAAAGAAGTAAGATGGAAAGGTAATTGGATAAGGTAAAAAATTTAGTGGAAGATAAACGTGCTCTTAACTAGTTCCTTTAAATCAATCTAAAACCAATCTAGTTTTCTACTCAACATTTTCAAAACCCCCTAAAAAGTTAAGTTTTCAAACAAACTAAAGAAAGGTACCATTAATCCCCGGTTTGAATGATCCCTTATTTACCAAACTACTACAATTACAAAAAGAGTTAAGTTGAGGAACCTATGGTTCACATCATCAACCTAGCAAGTTGCAGTCCAAAATCCACAACCCGCGAAGCCCAGTTAGCGGCCCAAGAAATTCAAGCCCATTCGTGTGTAGCCCAAATGCATGCGACCAGAATCCAGAAACTCCAACCCACGCCGTGACCCGCACTGAAACCCACTGTCCAGCCCACTCCGTGTCAGCAAGCCCACGCCGAAACCTACATGCTCTGCTGAGCGCCTGACCCAACAAAGTCTGCTTGCCCTGCTCAGCACATGTCTGTTGAAGCCATGCCCGCCTGACACGCTGAAATGTAGAAACCCAGTTCAGCACATCCCTGCCGAAAACCATCCCCGGATCCTTTTGCATCAAACTTTCTCCAATTGGGCAGGTTTTCAGCCCATACGTGCCAAATTTACCAATTTAAAACCATCATTTAATTTGTATTGTTTTTGTATTTAATTTTTATTTCATTTTTGTAGCTCTCTTTGATGAACCACCTCTATAAATAGGGAGGTGATTCTCATTGTTAAGGACTTTTCTTTTAGACACATTTTGAGTTTTCCTTAAGGAAAACCTTGTCCGAGTATTTTCAAGGAAATTCGAGAGTTTAAGTCCGAAATTCCCCATGTTTCTTCCTCCATCTTCATAAGGTTCCTTCTGTTGTCGGAGAATCGTTTGAATAACAATCCATTGTTTTCATCCACTTCGGCATCTCAAGCTGTTCTTAGATTCCGAAAGTGTAACATTTGCTTTCCCTACTTAAACTCTTGTTATTGTTTATTGGTTTTACTTATAATTCAATATATGTGTGGTATTTTCTTTCAAACATTTGTAAGTATTAAATACAATCTCTAGTTGTTTTACTTCATGAAATTTAGTATTTCATACGTTTTAGTACTTAATACTTTAATTTGACGCTATGTGTTTTATTCACCGTTGATGCACTTAGAATAGAATTAAAGAGATTTAATGTTGATTGTTGTTGGTGCATTTAGTAAAAAATATAAAATGAATCATATTGTAAGTGTCGGTCACTGTCAGTGCATTTATAATATTGAAAAACGTACGTAGGTAATTGAAATGATTGAGGTATGATTTTGTGATTGGTTTGATATGTGCAAATGCTAGAATGTTGGTAAGATTTGTGTTTGAAGAAAGTCAATTGTACAAAGGTTATATTAGGGGTAGAATTAATTTCATAATTTTTATACATATGTTTTTACGACTGCACTAATGTTCAAAACTCCCCCATATTATTTTTTTTATTCTTTTTCACTAACCATTATTTAATTTCACTAATTTTCCCGGTCCAAAATTATCCCTATTTACTAGCCCTGGGCATATTGTCCCGAAAAACCAAAACCGTCCCGTTCCGTATTATACCAAACCGAAAAAAAAAACCAAATAGTAAAACTGAATGTATGATTGGTACGGTCCCGAAACCGTACCGGTTGAAACCGGTACATGACCAGTTCTAGTGTTGGAGAATACCGTACCGAATCGGAACCGAACCGATTTTAATTTGTTAATTAATTAAATAATTAAATTAATTCTAAAAATAAAAAATAAAATAAAAACTGTAAAAAGAAAATAAGAAGAGAAGTTAGAACGCACTCAACGCTGCGTTTAACCGAAAGAAAAAACTAAAAACTAAGTAAAAACTTAGTTAACTCTTCATTAGTTCATCTCATATTCTCATTCTTTTACGCAGCCGCCTGCACACAAAGGAGAAGGAAAGAAAAACTAAAAACCTAAACGACTAGCCACCCATCTTCTCTTTGATCTTCTGTCTCGCCCATCCGCGGTCCGCCCATCTCCATCTTCTCTTTGATCTCCCGTCGCTATCTCTCGCACTCCACTGCGGCGCTGCCCACATCCGACTTCTCTAATCTCGCCTGCACTCGACCCATTGCTTCCCATCGCTCCGTCGTCGCCCATCGCTTTCTCTCTCTCTCTCTCTCATTGATCGGCCTCATCGCTGACGCTCTCTCAGTCTCTTGCACGAATGCCGCTGCTCTCTTTTGCTGGTTGGCCTCTCCTTGATAGCTGAGGTAAGCTTAAAGGATGTTTATTGAGGCAAGCTTCATTTTCTCATCGTTGATCCAAACGACAACATATGCATGAATATAGTTCATATATATATATATATAGCCATGAGATCTGAAATTTTGAAGGTGTTACTTTTATTCTAGGTATTGTCATTGCTTTGATTAATTATTTAATCCAGCTATTGTTGTTTAGGTGGTTGTTTGATACGAACCCCAAGGTCTGGACACAATGAAGTATGCATACATTGTAACGACCCGTCCCGAGAGTCAGGATTAGTGAAGTAATTAGATGAGTGATTAGTGGTGGATTAACAGAGTTAATCGGTGTTTAGTTGGTTACTTTTGGCCCGTTAGCGTAAAATGACGATTTTGCCCCTAGGTTGGGCAAAATGTTGACTTTGAGTTCGGGCGGTCAATTGGGCATTGACCGATGACCGCGACGTAGTTTGGGGTGTCACGAGTCCGTAGACAGGTGGCTCGCCCGATTCCGACATCCGAGGAGGAAGTTATGATGTTCGGAAGGTTGAGGGCATTACCGTAATTTGGTTAAAATAGGGGGGAAAGTTGACTTTTCTCATAACAGGGTCTTTGTACGTAGACCTAGGACCATTAGGTAGGTCTCGTCGTCCTGAGTTCAATGACAGGCGGCATGCCTTCATCGGACATTGGACGGGCGAGATACGGGTCTAGAACGGCGAAGGGCAAAACAGTAATTTTAACTCACAGGGGCATTTTGGTCTTTTTGGGTGCTTTGGGATTTGTGCAAAGAGGATGAGGACAAGTGTACATGTGCAATTGGATATTTTGGAATTGGAACTATGGGATTGTGACATGTGGCAAAGGTCTAGTGCGTTCTAGCTTGTGCACGGGTTCAATTTAATGTGTGTAGCCGTGTTGTGCTGGAGAGGAAGAACAGAGACTGAGTTTGAGAGAAAATTGATCGATGGCCGGGAAATGTGTGTGCTGGTGAGTGAGTGAGTAAGAAGTAGAGAGAGTCTGAGAATTGGTGAGTGATTTGTGAGGGGAATTGTGGGCAAAACAGTTGTGTGTGGTGTGAGGTTTCAGTGAAAAACAGAGAAGGATCGAGGTGGTGGTGTTGCTGTGTTGTGAGCAAACCCATGGATTGAAGCTGTGGTGGTGTTGAGAGACTTGAAGGGAGTCAAGTGAGCACGGTGGAGCTCACGGTGGAGAGCAGGACGCAGGTAATTTCTTCCACCCGTTTATATGCTCTGTTTTTCCCGTAAAGTTCAAACATTGAGTCGTGAAGGTAGGGGCTAAGTCGAGGTGTCTGGTAGGTTTTAATCCACTCCTTAGGTCCTTAGGAACCTGTAGATGTCGACGCCGTGAAGGGGAAGTGTACGGGTGGTCGGATTGTGGAACAGAGGTTTGGGTTGTTCACGGGTTCGAGTTTGGGACGATGGTTTAGAGGCTTTGTTGTCGTGTTTGGTTGAGGGGAATGGATTACTGGGTAGAGGACGAAGAGAATGGTGGAAAGAGGGACTGAAATGGTGGACGGATGACAGAGAACCGGTCATGCCGGTTCAGTTTGGCTGAACCGGTCTGGACCGCCTGGACGCAGGTTGAAGACGATGAACAGTGCAGGCGCGTGAGGCCCACGCGCAGCCACTTTGGGCGGCGCATGGGGCGTTTTCTGGGGAATCTTCCAACTAGGGTTTTGGTCTAGACATTGTAACGGATCTTTTGGGTTAGGTTTCGGGTTAATCGCACGTCAAATTGAGTTAGTTCGGCGGGATCAAAGGTTTAGGGTCTCGGTTCGTTACGGTTTGAAGTTCGGGAAAATTGGGGAAAATTAGGAGAACCTTCGTTAACGTGTTAGTGACGTAGTTTGGTGACTGTTGACAGGATCAGGAATCCCTGAGGAGGTTGAGGAACGTGTAGGACGTTCGGGACGCGAGTGACGTACCAGGTAACTATGAGTGGACCCCTTCTCTATAACTAAGCATGCATAACTGTTTTTAATTACTTGTTTTATGGTTTTATATGTGATTTCATGGTTATTTGAATGTGCTATAACTGTTTTACATTATTGCACGTTTTTCGAGGAAATATGGTTTTTCAGCACGTTTTACGAGAAAGACTTGATTTCTGATTATGATGCTATGATTTTGGAATTCCAAATGATAAAGGGTTTTCAATGATTATAAAGGGATTTTGGAACATGATTTTGATGATCAAGGTTTTCGGTTTTAGAATCGGATTTCGGAAAGCGGAATTTGGTTTTAAAGTTGAAAAGTGGATTTCTGGATTTGGGTTCGGAATGACGGTTCTAGATGCCGGAAGGGTTTCGGGCCAGTGGTTTCGGATTCAGGTTTGGATATGAATTTAGAAATGGTTTTCAACTGGTTTTGGATTGGATTTTCTGGATCTGGTTATTGGGTTTAAAGACCTGGATATTGTGATTGACGGGGGATGTGCTCGGATTGAGTTTAAAGACTCGGGAATTTAAAGACTCGGATATATTGATATTTCCCCCGTAGGCCTGTTGAGTTTAAATACTCTGAGTTTAAAGACTTGGATTATTGAGGCATGGATTGAGTTTAAAGACTCAGGAGTTTAAAGACTCGGATAGGTCCAGCAGGTTTGATCGGATAATGATGACTTGGATTTATGTTTTATCATACTGTTTTCATGATGCCTATTTTGTGAATTATAAATGTTTTTATGATGATTATTAAATGGTTTATAACTGTGTTTAAATAAATGGGTTGTGCATGCATGTTTTCAAAACGGAGGGCCAAACCCTGGTTTGTTTATGAAATGGTTTTTGAACTTTTATTCTTTACGGTCCACTCACAGTTTCTGGTTTTTAATTGCCCTCCAGGTCGTGGAGCTAGCGCGGGGGTTGACGTTGAGGTAGCGTCGGAGGCATAGAGTACTCGAGAGTTTTCCCGGAGTGTTTCCAATTTTCCGTTATGTGAGTACTCGGTGTATCGGTTTTTATTTTTCTTAGTTTGGTACTATGCTCTGTATAACTGTTGACTCTGGGGTGTTTTAATTCTCATGCGTCTGACAATGTAATTTGTGGTTTTCGTGAGGTTGTTTCGGTCTTTCGTTTTTGGGTTGTCAGACGGGAGCAGGGTTTAGTCCCTAATCCTGGGGGATTAGGGGTGGGCCCTGACATACATACATATGTTATATATATATATATGTATGCACTCTTCCCGTATTTCTCCAAACATAATTTAGTAAGATACATTTCTCTTCTGCACCTTGATACAAAAAGAAAACAACAGTGATGTACAATAGGGTTCGCTCAAAGAAAACGGTGCATAAAGATGATCAAATTTTGCCATCTGATTTTCATAGATCAAGATTTTGTTTATGTTTCAAACACTTGACATGTGTTTATTTATAATTATTATTATTGATAAAACTGAGGCTTTTCCCCCTACATTGTCTTCTAAGGAGAAACATGATGAATATAAATGTGTATATGATATTGTAGGTCTTATAGCAGGTCATTATTTATAGCCATTGGTTAAATACTATGCTATGGTCACATATATTGGTCCAAATTCTATGTACAAACCAAGATATTTTACAATATATTCTTTGAGGATGGTAATGGACTAATGGTTTTATATGATACGTTTTCATGTTTTTATGTTTTTGTGTCTCCATTTCTTCGTCTTTCACATCGTTCGTCGTTCTATATGTATTTTAATTGTATTTATATGGACTATGAACTATATGTATTTAATGAACTATGGACTATATGTATTTAATGGACTATGAATTATATGTATTTTAATTGTATGGACTATGGACCATATGAATTATGCAATATGGATTGTATGAATTTGTTACGAATTCAGGTCTTGGTACGAATTATGAAATATAACTTACTTTAAGGAGTTATGGAATTGTATGAATGAAATATGAGCAGGTTTTGGTACAAATTTGTTAGCACAAAAAAGTTCGAATGGATAGATTATTTAGATTTTTTGGCTTTTGCATTAAATTTGACCTAATTTTTTGTTGAGTAGTTTTGCCTCAAAACCGAAACCGTACCGAACACAATTGGTACAATACCAATTTTATATTTTGAAATATCGTACCATACCCAACCGGTTAAAATTATTTGGTATGGTTCCAGTATTACCTCTATACCGAACCATACTGAACCATGCCCAGTGCTACTATTTACCAATACTACATCTACACAAAAAGGGTTTTAAATTACATATGCTTTCATTAAGTATTAAGTGTTACTTTGTATTAACTTAAATGCTTGGTAAAAGTGTTATCATTTCTTGATGTTTGTTTATAGTTATAGTTAAAGTATGATAACCTAGAGATGATTATCCAGAGATATGACTTTTAAGTTGAGAAAGTAGTTAAATACCCACCTAAGAGTCGCATGTATCTTAGGTATTCATCTAATTATCCATAGACCATCCTCCACATGATTGATGGGTCATGATCACTCAAATACTAATAAATAGCGCCAACTTGTCCCCGAACTCTAAGGGACATGAGGTGGACAATACTTAGCACCCAGTTTTCACGTGGTCTAAATACACGAGTAAATCATAGATACTTAGCCTGTGATTAGCGTATGACTCGAGCGACTCAAGAGCATATTTAGTGGGATATGCATTGTATATTGATACCTCAAGATGAGTTTTGAGACAGAGTACTATTTTATTGAAATTCTCGTAAAACGTGCATGTGTCCTTTTTTTAATAGCTCTTGAGTTTGTTTTCATTAGGAGTTAAAGTACGTTTTATAACTTGCCATTTTACACTAAAATAATTTCTAGCTCCATTTACCCTTTTATTTTGTACCCCTCAGGTCTCAGTGATACTTCACGCATTTCAAGGAGTTTACAATTGCTGCTCTGATATTCACACTGGTATTTTGGGTGTGAAGCATCGAAATTTGGGATAGCTCAGGTAGTTTCTTAAACCTTATATCAATAAGTATATTATACTTTGTACTTCTGTTGTCAATGTGAAATGCTAGTTATTTTTTACTAATTACGTTTCACACAACCTCCTAAAATTGACTGCTTTAGACTTTTGATTTTTGTCATCTGAACCTTATCATTTGAATTTTGGTTAGCACATCTCGATTTCAGTGTATTGGAGGATTTTCTGGGTCAGGGTGTGTCATGGACATCATATTCTCCACCTGCAAAGTCGATAAACAACATAGGTTGTTGATGACTCCTTCTTGCACAAAATTGCCCATAAAAGAATGAAACATTGAACCTTTTTTGCCACTACCTAAATCTGCCAGTCACACGTTGTCATTGTAAAAACCCAAAAATTTGACAAAACAAAAATGATGATTTTTCCCTTGAAGGTCAAAAGTTGAATTTTTGATTGGGACTCCTTGTGAACGTTTCGTGTGGATCGTTACGTAGATCTTGAACTCCTGAATACGTAGATAGAAGATATGCAGAAAATGGAGTTTGGATAAATTTGTTTTGGGTCTAAATAGTATACAAGCATTTTGGTAATTTTGGCATGAAGGGTATTTTGGTAATTTTGCAAGGACCTAAGGTAGTTTAGAAGGTTTCTGAATTTTCCTCCCATTCTCTTCCACTGACTTAGTTTCCTATGTGTGTGTGTGTGTGTGTGTGTGTGTGTGCGCGCGCGCGCGCGTGCGTGCGTGCGTGCGTGTGTGTGTGTGAAGAGGAACTGAAAAAGAGAAAAAACTTGAAACCGTGAAAGAGAGAAGAGAAACAACTAAAGGAAGAGGGAAGGAAGAAGAAAAAGAAAGATAAGGGAAAAAGGGAAACAGTGGTGGCCTGGGACGAACCCAGAACCTAAACCCGTGAGGTTCAAACCTTGATCGTGGAGTGTGAGGTGTTTTGAAGCTTCCTAACTTCCAGCTAAGGATGCTAGGATATTAATTAAGTCCCTAGAATCATTTTGGGACGAAAATGAAGAAGGGTTGGGCTCAAGAAGACTATAGACATAGGCTTGGAACCATGGCTGAAAGCCAAGGAATTGGACTGCATGATCGAGTTAAGTTTTCTTACTATTGATGCTATGGATCTACTCCTGAGATCGTGTAGATGTAGTAAGGCCATTAGAGTTCGTAAAATAGACGTGAAAATTAGTTTTTAGAGTTGAGTCGAGATCGCGGGTTGGGTGACATGAAACCAAAACCTGCTAGAGGTTGAAGACAACCTCTGGCAGGCACTTGAAGCCCACGTGCAGAGACTGTCGACGTTGCGTGAGCGCGCATGGGGCATTTCCTGGCCGATCAACATGGAAAATATTTCTCTTTACATTGTGAATCCAATGGTATATGGTTTGAGGTATTTGGACACCATTTAGATATCATTCTGGATTTTTTATGTAATGTGTTCATTTTGAATTAGAGTTTAATATAATTATGGTTTAGGAATGGAACCTAAGACTAATCGGGTCAATAGTGATTTTTAACTAGGATTTATGACAATGAATTGAGCATATAGGAAAATGTTGTATAATGAAGGTTTTGGTTTAAAGGTACAATGTATGTACATACTTTGTTGTGTATGTCATGGTATTATTTACTTATAAAAAAGGACTTAAGCTTATTTGAATATTCTTAGTAATAACTATAATAAAGAGATAAATTGTGTTTTATGTCAAATCCAAGATTAACATGGGAAAATTAGGAATTTGGATTATAATAATTTTGGATGCTAAGAGATTTTTCTTAATAAATTATGATGAATGAACGGATTTATGGAAATGTGAAACATGTACTTTAACAAAGGACTTGTGTAAATATCTCTATTGAAATATTGGCGTTATTATTATCCACAAATTAGTATTTGAATTATTACATGATTATGACATATACTTTGTAATGCAAAATTTGATAATAAAAGGAATGTATGAACAGGTGATGTATTCGAAATTTGTTATTATTTTAATTATAATTGACATTACAAATAAATAATATGAAGCCCGAATATGGTCGAATTAGTAGATTCCTCTACTTGAAGGGGTTAGTGGGTAGGATGTGGATGCTAATCCCACATGAATGAACTCTATTTGGTTAATTTACTATGACAAAAATACAGTGAAAATCGAGTAATATCTCTTGTCTGACGAGTGGTGAAAGTGAAATTCGTGTTTGGGTTGCTAGTCAGACGAGAGCGGGACCAGGTGCAGTTCCCAAGTTAATTTCAAGAACGGGTCCTATCAGTCACAATTTACTTTGTGTACTCCAATTTCTCGTCTTACCCAAGAGGTGGTTTTTATTGCTTGAGGCTCGATGAGTACTGGCACTATAGTGATAAAAGGAATCTTCCCTGACTTGGCCTCCAAATACTTAGCCAAATGTAGATGCATCAATTCAACACCCTTCCTAGGATGACCCACATCACCCTAGAAGCATTTTGTGTTACAACTCTTCCAAACCATCCAATGCTCGAATACCAGCCATCGCACTACCTCATTTTTCTCATTTCTGCCCTTAAATATCATCAGAACATACTTATATGTGTCCCTAAAATATATTCCTTGCAAACCATTTGTGTCCAATTGCAATGGGCAAACAAATCAAAGGATTCTAACGAAGTGGCACATGAATAAAAGGTGGCTTTGAATCTCATCCTCCTCATCACAAACTAGCCCTCATTATTGGGCCGGGTTGGGCAAGCCAAGCCCAAAATTTTTTGGGCTTGGACCGGGCTGGACTTATTTCATAATTTAAAAAATACGGGGCCGGATCAGGCAGGCTTGATCATACATATGAAAGCCCATGCCCTTTGTTGGGCCGGGTTTGAGCCGGGCTTTTATCAGGCTTTATGGGTCGGGCCTACTAAACCCACTTTGCTCGGGCCTACTAAACCCACTTCTACCTACCTAATTATAAAAGTGTGAGTTGAGCTTAAATATTATAATTGAATATTGAGATAAGGTAAGGAGGGGACCTATTGGGTTTGGAGAATTGATTTAACCTTTCGACCACAAAGTCGAGACATGGTAAGGTGGTCACTAATCACAAATCTACTTGAATTTTAGTAAGTTCTATGAAGAGTTACCCGAATGGCTAGCTCCTGAGAGATCCATTGTGGAGCTATACTACTCCTAACCGTCACTCAGTGTAGTAAAGATATCAGAATCAAAGTGTGTCAAAAATAGTGAATTTGGTGAATTCTCTATATCAAATTGTAATGACTCAAGTAACATTTTCGGTAAAGATGGAATAGTGGGATGCGAAGCTGTATATAAAAACATGCATTTCTATAAAAACTAGGTTGAACTTGGGTTAGAGTTTTGGATGTGGGCTGAAATAGTAGTAATAAAATTTGACTAGATATTAATTCTAAATTTATAATTATTTTATATATCCGGGCTTATGGGTCGGGTTTACATGGGCGGGTTGAGCTGGATTTATCGGGCCTTATTGGACTCGGACTTATCGAGTTTAAATACTCTAAGTTCAAGTTCAACCCGTCAACGTGCGGGCCAGATCAGACTTTTTGTCACCGGGCCTACCAAGTACCCACAAGCCGGTGGGCTTCTGGGCCAAATGGTGAGGGCTATTACATACCAAGGCACCTATTTTCTAGTTGCAGTGATGGGACACAACTTGTTTAACCTGTATTTTAATTAGTAAACATTTAATTAATTCTTTGGTTCACTATTTAATTCCTTATAAGGCATGTGACTAAGACGTAATTACTTTTAAAAAATGGTTTGTGATAGTAAGTTATTATCACTCTTTACTTATTAAAAATGTGTTTAATATGATTTTACTTTAAGGAATCCCTTAATTTGTTAGCAAAACAAAAAAATTATAATGCATTTTTTTTTATTAATACAAAGTAAATAATTTGGTGTCTAAAGTTCCTCAGCACACAAAGGCTCACGGCCTTTAAGCAAGCAATTATTCATTGCGGGGAAACATGATGATGATAGGGTTCACGGGTCCAACAGTTGAAAATAAGTTTCATTGGTAGGGTGGGGACTGGGAAGAGCCATCCCTAGCCACACAATAAGGTTTACAGGCGCTACAATTACATGCATTCAACCAACATTCACCACCAAAAAAGAAATACATTATTTATTATTACATATAATAACCGGGGAAAACAAAATGTATGAAACGAAATGTCAGCCACAAACAAAGAATCTTTTTTTTTTCTTTTTTTCATCCAACGCAAACAAAGACATATTCAGCCACTAGAAGAAGATGGAATATATATATATAATAAAAATATAAAATAAAGTTCGTATTGTCTGAGGTTTAACAATAGGGTATAGTGTGTGTGTGGGGGGGTGAAAAATCGTACGATGTAGGGTTTAATTCTTGAATTTTGTGAAGGGGGGGGGGGGGTGGTGAGATGGTGGTGAAAAATCGTACCCCCCCTCACAAAATTCAAGAATTAAACCCTTTTGTGACACAAAATTCAAGAATTAAACCCTAAATTATACGAAATTAACCAAATTATTTAATATCTTTAAAAGTATTTTTTAAGAATTACTGCTTTTAATTATCTTACTTTAAATTATATTAAATACTCATATTACTTTTAAAATGAGCAAGTGAAAAAAAAATTAGGAGTAATGTTTTCATAATTCTCAATATAGTCTTATAATAAAAAAAATAAAATTAAAAAAGTAATGTTGAAATCATGATAAATTTTGGTAAGTGTTTTTTTTATTGTTGCTAGACTAGTTTACAATTGGATGATATTAGTTGTAATATATATAAAAACTATAGTCTATTTTCAATTATATAGTTTTTTGACTAGTCAAATGACCTATGAGTTTAATTTTTCTATATGCAAGCTTTTGAATAAATTTATATGTTAATAAAAACCTATAATTTAATTGCCCTAGATTTATTTTTCAGAGCGAATTCAATGGCCCACTGTTACGAACACTAAATTAGTCCTAACATAAACACGTACTTTTCCCGCGAGTGTCTTAAGACTCTTAGGAGTACTTAAGACTCTTAGGAGTATTATCTTAAAAGACCACACACTCCTTTACGTGGTAATATCATCACATAGTAGACCATACATAATTAGGTTCTGAGAAAAATGAAAAATTCAAGAAATGCAAAGTAAAATCCATTTCTATTTCAATGTAAAATAGACTCATCTTGGCCACAATTAATTGTTTTTAATCAAAATTGATATCATTATATCATAATGAAGGGTACAATTAGGATTAGTAATGTGTCATATCGTGTTGTTTCGTATCATATATTCTGTTTTACCCAAATATGTCTAATCTAAATCCGACCAATTTAATTATTGTGTCAAGGATATCCCACCTAAATTCTACAAGCTAAATGAATAAGGTAACTTGTGTAACTCATTTAATAAATAGGTAGTGTTCAAAACCTGATTAACATATGACTTATTTAACTTATTTAAACTCTTTGATCTTCTAAATTTATGAATTTATGTTATGCACCCCAAAATTTCAATATATACTACAAAATATCATTAATATATAATATCCCAAATAACCTTAAAAATTATAAAGATTTAATAGGCTTATAGATAGGTAAATGAGTAAATATATGTGTTAATGACTGATACGTTTACTAAATGGGTAATAAGTCATTACGTGGGTTAATATGTTACCCACTCATTTATTAAATATGTCGTAATAGGCCGTTGCACGAGTTAACAGGTTGACTCGAAACCCACTAGTTTATTAAATATTCATAATAGATTGACCTAAAAATAATCCAAATATTTAATCGTATGTGTTGACCCCGATAAATTTCCTATGAGTTTCGAGTTGTTTATCAAGTTGTGTAAAAAATTGTCATTCATAAATACAAACATTCCCTCGACACCAAGTTATTATAGTAGGACCACAAGGCAAAGTGGCAAAAAAACTAAAGGGGATAAAAGCTACCCAAACAATTAAAAACTCATATCACTAAAATGATACAATATTACAAACCACACCCATAAAGTCCAAATAACCAAAATCCTAACAACACCTAGCTCTAAACAAACTACCTTCATTAAAATAAAATAAAAATAATAATAATAACCACCGTCGTAAAATCTCTTAAATCTTGAAAAACCATAAAACAGGAGCGGATCTGAGAAAAACTTAATTTCCAACGATCCAGTGACGATTAAACGATCCAATGACGATTAAATGACCAAAATTTCTAATGTAATTGCTGTGACTAAAATCAATTGAAAATATTGGGGACTCATCCAAGGTAGAACAAAACTATATAATACATTTCTATAATATTAAACTCGTATTGGCACAGTATTAAAATTTCAGAATCAATCAATCAAATAGTTACTAAGAACATTGATATTATCCCCGCCCAATTACCACTTACTTTCTTCAGTGTTAACAACATTAAAGAATGTACTGCGTTCTCCCCACATTTCGATGGGGGGATTATTATTTCCGAACAATTCTTGTGGTTGGCAAAGAATAATGGTTAATGGAAGAAAACAAACACAAACCAAGTTGTGGTGCCAAACAAAAAGAAAAAACCTTCTGACCAAAAAAAAAAAACAAAAAGAAAAAACCTTAGGAAGTTGGAGACAACAATGTGAAAATACCAAATATTGGTTGACTTAATTGTTAAGTTGTTAAGCAGTAGGTAAAACACTTGAGACCAAATTCAAAAGTAAAATAAAGCCATAGAGGGCATTATGATTTCATTTCAGCCACAAACGGGAGAGCCAATGGGCCCCCCTCGCACTCTCGTTTTGTCCCGCTCAACTTCCTAGTCCTAGGAGTAGGAAGATCCTACACATATATGATAATTCCCGATAGAGGAAAAGTATAATTGGATATATACATTACGAGAATCAAATATAAACTTTTGCGATAGGAGAAATTGTAGTATAAGCAGAGAGAGAGAGAGAGAGAAATAAAATAAAAACGAAATTGCACAAAAAATGGTCTTTACTCACAAGGCCTAATGCCTTCGACATATTTTGATCAAGAACCAAAGGCCAAACTCTTTTTCAAAATTGTCCAAAAATTTAGTAATTGTCTTAAGTCCTACCTACATTTTCTTTATTTATTTATTTTTAGGCCCTAAAAAATAATGATAAAATATTAAAATTGTAATAGCGTAATCCCAAATAATTGAAGATAGTAAAATTACAACCATGTTTTATTCATTAAAAAATTTTGCTAATTAAAAAGAATTAAAACCCTAAAATTAAATTTTAACTTGACCCTCAATTTGGACCCTACGGTTGGTTGAAGATGATGACCATAGTTAGCAAGGCACGTGAAGTATGCAATTTTCCGAGAAACAAATAAAAACTCAAAAAATTGAATAGCAAAGTACATTCACGTCATGTCCTAGAAAAAAAATACGAGCATTCAAGAATAAAAATATCGATTTCGACGAATATATCGCTAGTAAAATTTACGGATATCTCGCCCAAAATATCGGTATCGATATCGATATCGTGTACGGTCAACAAAAATGACGGAAATTCGGTCTAAAAGTTGAAAATTTGGAATGAAATTTTGGGAAAAACTGAAGTATCCAATAATGATTATATATGACTAATAAAAACTATAAAATGACTTTTATATAATAAATATATGATGAATAATATTATATAATATGATTCTGACGATGACTAATAATATAAAATCTTAAAATATAAACATAAATTGAAGTGAGTTATTATAAATGAATGTTAAAATGGTTAAAAACATAACAATAAACATACAAAAATTTAATGTAAGAAAAATGATAAAATAAGTTTAATATTTTAAAATTGGAAAAAAAATGAAAAAATATGGTCAAATTTTGTTAAAAAATTGAAAGTAATGGATATATATAAAATTGGACAAAAAATGAAAGAAAAAAAAAACCAACCTTTGAAAAATTGGAATAAATGAATAAAAAAAGGAAAAAACAAAAAAAAAACAATTATATTGGCAGCGGGGTCAAACCCAAGACCCCCTAAAAGAGCTTAAAGGCCACGCCAACTCTGTTGGACTACAATTTGTTAATTTACATAACGCCAATTATATATGTATACAGTTTTCTCTGCTAACAATAGTCTTTCCCTACCTCCCGTCGGGTCTGCAACTCGGGTTTTCCGATCCGGCGGCATAATCCGATGAAATATTCTTCGATTTATTTCCGATTTTCACAAATTAATAGTGTATCTTCATCGTTTTGATCTCAGAAAAAGATCGGTTGACTCAGAACAAGACAATGGTTCGATATTGACCCGAATTTCTTTCCCCCTCTTTTTATATGCCGAATTTCAGTGATATTCATCAATATTTTCATCAATGCGAGCACCGATGCACGTGAATTATATATATATATATATATATATATATAAGAAAACAAATTGAGGACAACTGCATGGAAATTTACAGCTTGGTAAAAGAAAGTATTAATTATGAGAGTTAGCCGGGTAGGAAAAAGAAAATAGTAGCTAGTAGTAGCTACTCCTTTATTAACACACAAATGAGCTTCAGATCACTTGAGATTGAGAAAGAGAGAGATGAGAGAAAGCCAGAGGTTCATGAGATCAATGAAGAAACAAGTAGGGAGTGAGATTGAGGCAGTAGGCATCAACTACACTCACAAGAAGCTTTCAAAATCATCATCATCATCACCACCTGATGATGATGATTACATCAATAAGATGTTGATGAATCTCAACCAAAATCATCAGAAACATGCTGCAAACAAAGTGGAAGTTGTTGAAGACGAAGATGATGTCCAACTTGAACTACCAGCAAAAGTAGTTGAAACTGATGATGGCAGTAGCAGCAGGCAAGTCCTCAGAGACGTCAACTTGCGGGCAAGGCCATGGGAGATCCTTGCCATTGTGGGCCCAAGTGGAGCTGGAAAATCATCGCTTCTGCAGATTTTAGCCGGGAAACTCACGCCCCAAAGCGGCTCCATCCTCGTGAATCAAAAGCCCCTTCACAAGTTGCCTCATTTCAACAAGGTCTCAGGCTACGTCACTCAAAAAGACACCTTATTTCCCCTGCTTACCGTTGAAGAAACCTTAATGTTCAGCGCCAAGCTCAGGCTCAGACTTCCTCCGCCTCAGCTCTCCTCCCGCGTCGACGCCTTGATCCAAGAGCTGGGCCTGGCTCAAGTGGCCGGCGCCCGTGTCGGAGACGATAGAGTTCGGGGGATCTCCGGCGGAGAGAGACGCCGGGTGTCCATCGGAGTTGACGTCATCCATGACCCTGAAGTTGTCATTCTCGATGAACCGACTTCGGGGCTGGACAGCAGCTCAGCTCTTCAGATCATTGACATGCTGAAGAGCATGGCGGAAACCAGGAGCAGAACAGTCATTTTGAGTATTCATCAACCCGGGTTCAGAATTGTGAAGCTCTTCAATTCAGTTGTTTTGCTGGCGAACGGGCGCGTGCTTCACAATGGCACGGTGGATGAGCTTGGCATTAATTTGAAAAACATGGGGTTGGAGCTTCCTCTTCATGTCAATGTCGTCGAGTTCGCAATCGATTCCATTGACACAATTACCCTTCATCCTAATAATAGCCATAGCCTGCAGAACCGGAATGGGAATCGGAATGAGAATCGGAATGAGAATCGGAATGAGAATCAGAAATCGTCTTCATCCTCGTTGACTCTACAGCAATTGTTTCAACAATCAAATCCCATAAAAACCGCTACTGACGGAAATGAAGATAAAGATGAAGATGAAGAGGAGGATCTCAATTGGGACTTTGCAAATTCAAGACTGCGAGAGACCATGATTCTAAGTCACAGGTTCTCAAAAAACATCCTCAGAACCAAAGAGCTGTTCGCGTGCCGGACAATTCAAATGCTGGTGTCGGGTCTCGTATTAGGCTCCATCTTCTACGACCTAAAACAAGACTTGACCGGAGCAGAGGAAAGGGTAGGTCTCTTCGCATTCATTTTAACATTCCTGCTTTCCTGCACCACAGAGGCACTACCAATCTTCCTGCAAGAAAGAGAGATTGTGATGAAGGAGACATGGTGTGGGAGCTACAGAGTCTCCTCCTACGCAATAGCCAATGCGTTGGTTTTTTTGCCGTTCCTACTCATCCTCGCCGTCCTTTTCTCTCTCCCTCTGTATTGGCTTGTCGGACTCAACCCCAATTTCATGGCCTTCTTCCATTTCTTGCTGTTAATCTGGTTGATTTTGTACACGGCGAATTCAGTGGTGGTCTGCATCAGCGCACTCGTCCCCAATTTCATCGTCGGAAACTCCGTCATCGCCGGAGTCATGGGATCGTTCTTTCTCTTCTCCGGCTACTTCATATCGAAACATGGGATTCCCAGTTACTGGATTTTCATGCATTACATTTCGCTGTTCAAGTATCCGTTCGAAGGGTTTCTTATAAATGAATTTTCCGGCGGACAAATTAATTGCTTGGAGTATTTCTTCGGGAAATGTATGGTGACCGGGGAAGATGTTCTGAGAGATGAAGGGTACGGGGAAGAGAGTCGGTGGAGGAATGTGATGATCATGATCTGCTTCATCTTGCTTTACAGATTTATTTCTTATGTCATTCTTCGATGCAGATGCTCCAAATCCAATTCCAGAATTTTTTGTAAATAAATATTTAATTACATAATTATATATTCTGTCTCTTCGATTTCTTCTCTGTACCTCTAGTCGGCAGTAGCTGTTGAATGACGAGTCTGCTCTGCTGTGGTGATCACGGGTGTGATATAAGATGCTCCACATGTCTTGGAATTTACTGATTCCAAGTTCCCAACGACAAATATCACTTTCATAAGTCACCTACTCACAATTCACAATTCACAACAAACAAAAATGTATGAATATTTCCTTCTATAAACATATATGTTTTGTTTCTCTATTTTATATTTGTTGAATAAATTCGGTGTAATTAGAATAGTCATCTCATTTCACTCATTCATCAAATTTTCATGTGAAATCATATTTTCTTTTTGATAATTTTAGAAACATAAACACTATAAAAAAAAATCAAGAGAAATTGCTAATATGCACCTCATACAACATCCATATTTCAACATGCTTCTCCACTTCTCAAAATCAAATTCCAATATGAACTTAGGGCAAATTACACTTATTCTACTTTACAATCTTGTGTTTTATATTAAATTTTATCATTGTGATTCAACATTTAAGTTTTACATTTAATTGCCAGGAACTCTTAAAACATTTTGCCCAGCTTCATTCTTTACAATTTTTGTCATAACTCTTATTAATTGATGACGTGGCATATCCGAGACAAGCTAAAACAACTCTGAATTTAGAGGCAAAGTATACATTTTGTATCAGTTTAGAAGCAATGTAACTATTTTTTATCAATTTATTTGCGCCCAAAAGTGATACAAAAGTGGCTGCACTAGGAGGTCCATTAATTCAATTTGTCATTTTTTGGTGGGCACTACATAAGACACATCATCAATGTGACACTTTAAAGAGTTCTTTGAAAAGAAAAAGGAAAATCAAATTACATAAAAATAAATAAATCACTATTTCAACCCCCATCAGAAATGTCAAACTGCAAATCGCAAGAACAGATTAGGGAAGGAAATCAACTCACACATGTAGATTCTCAAAATTATGCCCACGATCAACAATGGTATTGGAAACAAAAGAGCTCCTTGTTGCTGAACGCGAAATTTGGAAGTTCAAATATGATCTTAAAATTTGGATAAAATACAAATTAGTGAAGTGACGTAGTACAAGTTAACAAGGTTTATAAGAGCAAACCCTAAAGAAATATAAATTGGAAAGCACTAGGAAATAGTTGAGAAACTCTCAAATTTGATTGAATAACATATAAGATAAAAATTCAATACAAAGTTTAAAGGTGGTTTATTTACCTAATAAACACTAGGTTAAAAACGAAAACAAAAATCCTAACTAATAAAATTCCTGAAAATACCGAAAATCTTCAAAACTGATTTTGAGGCCTAAACAGCCTTATTTGGCTAAAATAACCCTATGTCATAGCATAAAATGTCATTTTGATTTGTTTCGTCGTTCCCTTTCCATAAAGATATCATAAGTTCCTGAGCCCGGACGCCAAATTTGTTAATTACCACTGCGTATTTTTTGCATTTTCGGTTCATTTGATCTTCAATCCATTCTACCATCTATTCTGCATCAGTCCCCTCCACTTTAGAAGAATTCGACCTCGAGTCATCATTGGGATAAAGGGCCAAATCTTCATTGATTTCATACATGTCAGAAAAGTATTGGAAATACTCATAGACTTGGGAAAATCTATCACATATGCATTGTCGTTGATTCTTTTCAGCACTTTGAATGGTCCATACTTTTTTGGCTTCAACTTGTTGTATGTACCAGCATGAACTCTCTTATTCCTCAGAAACACCATAACAAAATCACCCTCTTGAAATACTTTAACTCATTTGTGTTTGTTCGTTGCTACCTTGTACGTGGCATTGGTCTGCTCTAGCTTTGTTTAACATCATCTTTAACAGCTACTACACCCTCAGCTGTATTTGTCGCAATAATACTTACTCCATGACCCTTAGGCAACTTCAGTAAAATCCACCCCATTTCTAGGAACAACATTATAAACAATGGCAAATGGAAACTTCCCTATCGCACTATGAACTACATTGTTGTAAGGGAACTCTACCCGTGGAAGGGCATAGTCCCATTGCTTCGGTTTCTCAACACAAAACCATATTTCCCAAGGTTCTGTTCATCACCTCAGCATGTCCATCAATTTAAGGATGGGCAGTGCTATCCGATTCAAAGCAGTCCCGAACATCCTCCACAACGTAATCTAGAAATGGCTCAAGAACTAAGTCATTGATTTAGGCACCCCATGTAGTCGAACATCCTTTTTGAAATACAACTTGGCTACGTTAGATGTATTTGTTGCCTTCTTACAAGCTATAAAGTGCACCATCTTGAAAAACCTACCAACAACCATATAGACAGAATCCACACCCTTTTCTGTACGGGGTAGACCAAGCACAAAATTCATAGTTACACCCTACCAAATATCTTTAGGAATGGGTAAAAGCATGTACAAACTAGAGAGAGAAGCAGCTAACATGAAGCAGAGAAGGAAAAAGAAGAGAAGAAAGGTGACACTGTCACAATTAATGTGCAATTGAACCTTTGCTCAACAAACTGATTTGCGGAGAAAAATTTAATGACTTCATTGCATGCGTGTTCGACAAATATTTTTCATTGGTTATGACGCACATAGCTTTCCATACTAATTTAATATCAAATTTTTATACCTGTCAACGCTCAAGCTAAACTCGATGAATCTCGTGGTCGGGCAAGCTTTGTAGTTTCGTGTCAGTTTTTTTATGGCGCCAAAATCTTGTCGACAAACAACTCTAGCTTTACTAAGTATTTTGCTAGCCAAAGGTAACAAACTTACAAAGGAAATATTTCTGTTTTGCTCCAAAAACTTGCCCCACGTATTTCATTTGCCCTATGAAATACTGTGGTGGGCTAAATTGGACAGGTTTCAGCATAGCAAACTAGTTTTTCTCGACGTGAAAAATATCTTTAGATGGAGAAATTTCCTTCGTCAGGCAAAATCTAGTCGAGCAACATCTAATTTCTTGTAATGCTACCTATACAGGCAACACCTATGTGAGAATATTATATTTTCTTCTTTTCTCTTCATGAATAAAGAATATCATACTTAGTATTATAGTCTAGTTGATATACCTCTGCACATGTTAAATGGGAAGTCTCAAGTCTCGTGGGTTAAATTGATACCCATTTTGTATATATATGGTAATCCCTCTTCTCCAATATCATTGTATGGAGAAATATATCATATTTCATTTGCATACTACAAATCATCCCCTCTATCGAACCTGCCATGTTTGTAGCACTAGTCCAGAAGAAAAAGAATTTCATTTCTGGAGTGCACATAAAAACATACATGTAATCTGTGATTTGGAATTTTTAATTGAAGCACAAAGTGATACAGAAGACTGAGCTTGAGCAGCCTACTCACCACCATCAAAAGAAGACTGAGCCTGAGCCATCGACTCACCACCATCATGGCATAGGAAATGCCGGTGGCAGTAGAGAAAAAAAAAATCTGAGAACAAGAAACATCAAACATGAATCTTCTCCTTTCCTCCTACACAACCTTCAAGATAGTAATAGTAATCCATGTCCCACATCACAAAGACAAGCAATTCGTCAAATTAGGAAGGGGCTTATGGAAATGATCCAAGACATGCCCAAGTCAAGTTACTTTCTCTTAAAAGATATTGTTGATGATCAGCAAGGTATTCAGGGGAAATAAAAAGAAATCTGGATATATTAACCGACATCTTAAGAGTAACACCCAGATTATGGAAGCCAAAAATTGAAATAATGTATTTTAAGAGATTGTGAAAAAAAGTAATTAGGAATAATATGTATTAATAAGAAACTCTAAAGTCACTATCGAAGTTATAAATGACAACTATGCACATTTTACGAGAAAATAATACTAATAAAATAATAAGTAGTCAAATTATTATTCCAAAGCAAAAATAATTACTCATGACTCACTAGCTCCCGAGTTGCACGAGTTATGCACACATGACATGATTGGGTATTATTCACTCATGTACCACGACCACTTGAAGTCTAGGTGCTACGCACTGTCACCACATGTCCCCGAACAAGCTCGGGGACAAGACTGCGATATATTAACTATGATGCAAGCGAGCGTGAATGAATGATCACATGGAGGCTATTCTGTGGCCAACACACGGGTGACTTTATCCCTAACTAATTGTTGGCGAACCTTTTTCTTAGAGCCTTTTTTTTATCACCACCTTTTTACTTACAAGTCTTGCCAACTTTATAATATTTGAAATTATGGTTAGCTTGTGCCATTAAGTCATGGTAATTAAAGATGTTTAGCTTCTTTTATTGTTTGATTATGATTATTATATTCCCGACTATGCCTTGTTAGATTATAGTTATTATATTCCCGAGCAGGTCTTGTTTGTTAATTGATACTATAAGAGTTATGATGTATGTGTATTATACATAAGAAGCGTAGTAACCATTTAGGAATCGGCGGTATCTTTGGTACCCATTTGTAGACCACAAATAAGTCTCCAAGTGATCGTTCACCCACACTCGCTCAAATACTAGTTAAATAACGTCAGTTTGTTCTCGAGTTCTAGGGGACATGTGGTGACGATGCTTAGCACCCAACCTTCACTTGGTTGTGGTACATGAGTGAACCCTACGTATCCAGCATGTCATGTGCGCATGACTTGTGCGACTCAAGGGCATAGTTAGTGGGCTGTATAATTTTTACTTGTAAGACCCGTGTCCTATAGGGAACGGTGAACAATCCCACATTCCTGCGAGGGGGGAATGGTCTGGGAAGGGAATGGTGGTGTGCCTTAAAGGTGTAGGCACACACCTATCTAGCATGAGGCTTTTTGGGAGCTCAGTGGCTTTGGGTGGGGGGGGGGGGGGGGATTGGAACCCCAAAGTTAAGCGAGTTGAGGCTGGTGCAATTCCAGATGGGTGACCCCCTGGGAAGTTGCACCGTGAGCTCCCGAAAACAAAACCGTGAGGGCGAGGCCCAAAGCGGACAATATCGTGCTAGATGAATCGGGACCTGACAGAAGAGGGTCGGGTCCTGACAATTTGGTATCAGAGCCAGACCCCGACCGGGAAGTGTGCCAGCGAGGACGCTGGGCCCTAAGGGGGGTGGATTGTAAGACCCGTGTCCTATAGGGAACGGTGAACAATCCCACATTCCTGCGAGGGGGGAATGGTCTGGGAAGGGAATGGTGGTGTGCCTTAAAGGTGTAGGCACACACCTATCTAGCATGAGGCTTTTTGGGAGCTCAGTGGCTTTGGGGGGGGATTGGAACCCCAAAGTTAAGCGAGTTGAGGCTGGTGCAATTCCAGATGGGTGACCCCCTGGGAAGTTGCACCGTGAGCTCCCGAAAACAAAACCGTGAGGGCGAGGCCCAAAGCGGACAATATCGTGCTAGATGAATCGGGACCTGACAGAAGAGGGTCGGGTCCTGACATTACTTGTGCTTTGGAATAATCTTTTGACTCCTAATATTTTAATACTATTTCTCATCAAATATGCATGTTTACCATTATGTCAACTTTGTTTCTTCCAAAACAAAAGTGTTAACTATTATCTTTCAACTTATGGTTTTACATTGAAATTATTGTTAGATCCACTAGCATTTTTTTACCCATCATGGATTAATTCGCTCGAGACCATCATCAGGGATGACATAGCTTGACAGGAACCCACTCGATGACACCACAAATGTACTCTCGGGCCCTGCTCCCGTTTGACAGAAACCCTGCCAGACGAGGGAGAACGCAAATGTCGATAGTTTATGCCTCTGCCTCTCGAGCCTTGAATTTTATGCAACGATCCTGGAAGGTCGCCAAAACCAAGAAAATATATGAGTGGTCGAAAATGAAACATTTGAAAAACATACTTTGAAAACATATCGCTTTACCCTCCATTTTCCAAAACCATGCATGCATTCAAAAACCACTTTACTTTGTTTAAAACGAAATCCAGTTATAACTTCGAAATTCGTGAAAAGTAACCTTACGTCAAAAGCATCATTTAACCATCAATGCAACCACAATCCAACATATACCTCACCGAAGTCATTATAACAAAAATCCTGCACAACCATCATAGGGGTTAACACAAAACCATCACACCAATCCACATAATCAATCCATAACCAACATCAGCACATAACACACATATAGTCAACTCAACATCACTGTACAAACCTAATATCAATCATCACATCACAAGGCACTACCGGTAGGCCATCACATACACACTCCCTTAGGAACTGGAGCCCTAGGCTCGACGTTCGAGTCATCACAACACAGTCTCAGGAATCGGAGCCCCGGGCTCAACATCCGAGACTCACATTCAAACAATCGACACGATCATCACACCATTACAAGTCACATCATTACACATCACGCATATCGAGGAACACGTATTCACCTCATGTTTCACAATTCAAATCCACAATCAGAATATGGGGCCTAAGCCCCAAACACAGCTTGAACACAAACACCGTAAAACGTTCCATTGAAACAATTTCAGAAAAATTGTCCATAAAATATATTAAAAGTCATAAATATTCCAAAACACATTATTTCATGTCATAATTCAAATTCAACTCAAAACTACGTTCGAAATGGCGTTCAAAACATAGTTTACCAATCCTCGTAAAACATGCATTCAAATAATAATAAAATATTCATAAAATCACTGAAAATCCTGTAAAATATCCAATCACTCCAATATCATTCAAATTGCATAAAAACACATTTAAATCATATAGGTATGCATGCATAATAGTTGATAAAGCTCAAATTACGCATTAAATTAAACACTTAATTTGAGTATTATGCAATTTAAACCCTTTTTGTGTAGATGTAGTATTGGTAAATAGAGATCATTCTTAACCAGAGAAATTAAGAAACATTAACAATGTGTTAGTGTGAAAGAATAATGAATTAATTAATTAATGAAAGAATAATTGAATAAATAAATGAAAGAATAATTGAATAAATAAATGAAAGAATAATTGAATTAATGAATAAAGGAATAAAAAATAAAGAATAAAAGAATAAAAGAATTAAGAATTAAAGAATAAAAGAATAAAGAATTAAATGGGGGGTTTGTAAAGATTGTAATCATAAAATAAAGAAAACAAGTAAAAACAATTAAGAATTTAATGCTACTTCTACTTTAACCTTTTGTACAAGTGAACTTTCTTCAAACACATATTTTTACCAACACTCTAACATTTTGCTCATATTGAACCAATCCCGAAATTCTACCTTCATCATCTTAATTACATGCATACATTTTCATATTATATATGCACCGAACATTGGTCATAAACACTTATAATACGATTCACCTTACGTTATTGATTTCAATGTGCGTCAAACATTTAAATTTCTTCAACCTTATTATAAGTGCACCGAACAGCGGTCATAAACACTTAGCGTTAAATTAAAGGTTAAGTACTAAAACATAAGAAGTAAATGAAATTCAAAAAGTAAAACACATGGAGATTGTATTCACATTTACAAATGTTAGAAAAAAAATACCAACACATATTTTGAAATATAAATAAAACCGAAATAATAACTAGAGTTTAAGTAAAGGGAGAAAGGTTACACTTTCGGAACCCAAGAACAACTTGTGAGTCCGAAAGTGGATGGAAACAATGAAATGTTATCCATAAAATTCTCTGAACAGCAGAAGCAACCTTATGAAGATGGATGAATAAACATAAGAATGCAGACTTAAACTATAGAATTATTTTGGAAATATTCGGCCTAAGTATTTTTTAAGCAAAGCATAAAAAATGTATTTAAGAACTCTCAATGAAAAGTCACAAGAACAAAGTAAAGAAGAAATGAAATTAAGAAATGAAACGTAGAGATATAAATTAAAAACAAGAATTAAAAGAAAACTAATTAATTAATAAGAAAATCTACAAGAAGTTACAAATGGTCCAAAAAATAAAGAACAAAATAAAGAGAAGATGAACTAAAAGAAAAGAGGAAAAAAAAAAGAGAGAGAAAAAATAGACAAAAAAGGACTAAATTTGGGACAATTGGGGACTAAGATTACATGAAATGGTCTCCCTATTTATAGAAGGAGTGCCAAAATTCAAATAAAAAAATTACAAAAATAAAACAAAGTAATGAAATGATGAACAATGATGAAAAATGATGAAAAAACTGATTTTAGGGTTAATAATATGCTGGAAAGAAGACTGATGGAGCAGGTTGGAGTGAGTTTTGTACAGAAAAATGGGCTGATGCAGTGCAGGCGGGTTGGTGAGGGTGCAGCGGGTAGGTGGGTTGTAGGCGTGAGAGGTGCTGGGCTCTGGGCAGATTGGACTAGACACTGGAGTAGGTGGGCTGCATGCGTGAAACGTGCTGAAAAGGGAAGGGTCGAGAGTGGGCTGACGCGAAAATCTCGCTGGGTGTAGGAACGAGCTTTCGGCGTACGCGCGTCGAACTCACGAAAGATGGCTCGGCCAGTGCGTGTCGAAAGATTCTTCTGGGCTGGACGTGTCGCTAGGCCACGCGAAGACTTGGGCTGCTTGGCTGGAGGCTGCGATTTTGGGCTCGGTTTTCTCTGGGCTGCAACAAAATGGGCTGGAATTAAAATGACTGGGCTTGAATAATGGATTTTTAATTAATTTATATAATTGAACCGAATTTCGTCCATAATTTCTTCGTTCGAACTCCGATCGGGACGATTCTTTCGCCAAAACTCTCCAAATTCCAAACTTTATTTATTTCTACAAAAATATCACAAAATATATTATTTTCTCTAATTGTTTGTTATTTTAATATTAAAAGTCAAGTATAAAAATAATATAAAATAATGCGTAATTAACGACCTATCAATAGTTTAGGGAAAAAAAGTCCACTCACACACAAACACCCAAGTACGGTGGCACAATGATCAAAGAGATAAGGACAAGGACACTTGTCCTTCCCTTATTTGGCCATAACAAAAATCTCACCAAGGAAATTACCAAAATACCCTTTCCATGAAAAATTACCATATTGCCCTCACGTAATCTAGACCGAAAATGGAACCGTCCAAATCCAGTTTTCTGCATAACGCCTGTCATCATACTCGGAAGGTCAAAACCTTCGTAACGGTATTATCGGTTTACCATATTGACTAAGAAACGTCAACCCTTTGACTTTAACCAAAATGTCAACCTTCGACTCTCGGGAGCAAAATAGTCAATTCCATTTAACTTTTCCGATTTTACCCTCGTTGACGATCCAAGTCATTACACAACTAGTTGTGGTTCTAACACATCTATTTCATGTATAGGATGAAACTCTAAGATTACCTCGTAATCCGTGTATTTTATGTAAGTTAGGATCGTTATGCACTTTTTTCTTTTAAAATTCTTAATATGCTCTATTTAACATAACACTCAAGTTGGTTGCCTTTTTCTTAATCTGACATTTCATTTTTCATTTTGTTTTTCTTATTCAACGTGAGTGTTATCTTCATGAATAAGGAGTTAATTTTTCTTGGATGAATTATTTGGTTTACTAGTGGTGCTAGTCCAAGCGGGTGCTTTCTCTCAGAATAAACTAAAGGGATCATTTTTGCTCCCATATGGTGAGCAATTTTTTGTTAAGCACTTTATTATATGGCTGTTATGTAGGAGTGAGTACAAATCCATTAAAACCACTAACCGATCAATTTCAAACCGTTATTTATCCAACTGTTTAGTTTTGACCAAATAAAAATCAAATGGTTTGAGATCCAAACCGCTCTATTAGTAACAGTTTGACTTTGGATTTTGATTTTGAAAATCCGTTAAATCCAATTCGAACTGTTAAAGAATATATTAATTTGTATTAATTTTTAAATCTATTATTAATACTAATAAAAAATAATAAAGATAAAAGGATACTTAAATATACCAAAATAAATACATATATACACATATAAGAGTATAATAAAAGATTACTAAATGGTAATGCTTGTTTGATAAATCTTAATATGGTGGTAATGTTTGCAATTCAATCTTTCACAAGCAGAATATAAAAATATTTGAGTATTAATTATTATGCTATTTTTTTTGTATCCTTACTTTATTTATTTATTTATTTTATATCATGCTGTTTTTTTATGCCTAAATGGTTTCAAATCGTTTTGATCCAAACTAAACCGTTAGTAACGGTTTGGATCAAAACGGTTTAATTTCTAATTTTAGAAAATCCAAACTATATCGAACCGTTAAAATTGTAACGGTTTAGATTTGGATATTACTAATGACAGGGCACACCCCGATTATCACCACGATAACCGAGGTGAGTCCTGCTCCCGTCTGACAATCCAACACCAAAGACCGAAACAACCTCACGATAACCCACAATGTACATTGTTAGACGAAGGAAAACAAAGTTATATGTTACAGAGCATAGTAACAGTACGAAAACGAAAGCAAGCCCTACTGTAAGCTAAGCGCGCAACGGATGACTTATGCCTTGACTTCTGCCTCAACGGTAGCCCCAACGCTCGCACCACGACCTGGAGGGTGTCAAAAACATTAAAAATGTGAGTGGACTAAAAATAAGTAAGAGTTATAAAAGCAGTTCCAGAAAGAAAACAAGGTTACACCCTCCGTTTTGAAAACATGCATGCATAACCAAGTACCTTAAAACAACAGTAGCACGAAATGAAACAACGTGTAGAAATTCTTAGAAATCAAAAACCAAAGCTCAGGAACATGGCCTTAAAGCCATAGAAATCAAGTTGTTCGGGTCTCGAAAACCAGTGAAAAACATCAATCATACACATTTACTGGATCTCAAATGCGTCCGAGTCTTTAAACTCAAAACACAATGCGCAATAACCAGGCCTTCCCGGGATATCAACGAGTCTTTAAACTCAAAACACAATCACAGGCCTCGGGGGGTATCATATCTGAGTCTTTAAACTCAAAACATATACCGAGTCTTTAAACTCAAAACATCAGTCCAGGGCCCTCCCCCCGTAAATCAATCCGAGTCTTTAAATTCAAAACCAGATCCAGTGGGTTTTTCTATTTTTCCGGGTCTTTAAACCCAAAACCATTTGTCAAACATAAGAGAAATCCATCGAAATCCGAAAGCCAAAACTAAACTGGAAATCTTTGAAAAACCGAAATCACGATTCTCGAAAAGGGACTCCTGCCCGGATTTTTCCTTTCAAATCCTCAAATCAGATCCACAAATCTTTCATAAAACAGAATACGTAATAACATACTCATTCATCCGAAACCATATTTGTAACGACCCGTCCCAAATTTTCAGAGTAGATTAGTGAGACTAATCGGTGATTAGTTAGGCGAAATCGAACGAACGATGAAAAATGACCGTTTTGCCCCTAGGCGTGGCAAAATGTTGACTTTTCATTCTGGTGGTCAAATGGACTTTCACCGATGATCGTGACGTAGTTCGTGACGTTAGGAGTTCATAGACAGGTGGCACGTTCAATTCCGACGTTCGAGGAAGAAGTTATGACGTTCGGAAGTTTAGGGGCATTTTGGTAATTTTGGTTAAAAGGGGTCAAATGATGACTTTTTGACTGGGATGTCCGATGGCCAAGGGCCGAGGACAATTACGTAGATCGTGACAATACGAATCCATAGACAAGCGGCACGTCGAATTTGGACGTTCGACGGCGAAGTTACGGTTCACGAAAGTTCAAGGGTACTATTGCACGAATTACGAAACGACCTAACTTTTGGACTTTAGTGGGGCCCAGATATTTAATGGAGGCCCAATGGATGAGTGACAAGTGTCACCCATCCACAGGCCACCTATATTGATTCATGCATCGACCATTTTTCCTAATTCAAACCCAAATACCCGATCTCAAAATTTTCTCTCATTTGTGCGACCCAAAACCTATCCAACCTTAACCCATGACCAGCCGTGAGGACCAGAGAGACTGAGGGAGCTGAGGTGGCCGGCCTGGAAGCCTGAACCGCCGTCCACGGCGGCGAGAGGAGGAGAAACCCGAGGGGTTCATGGTTAGCCATTTTCGATCCATTTTTCCATTTTTATTGTTATGGGTCATTTTGGTTGCTTCCAATGAATTAAATGGGTTATTAGGATTGTGTTAGGAAGGTTTTGGGAAGTTTTGGATGGCTGTACAGCCATGGTGCAGTTTTGGGAAGCTTGAACCGTATGGTTCAAGAATTGAACTTCTTGAACCATGAGTTTTGTGTAGTTTTAGGTTGTTTTAATAAGTAGAAATGATAGGGAATGAATAGATATGAATTATAGGATTAATTAGGGTTGAAATCGGACCAAAATAGAGTAGGAAAACCACTAAACCGGTCACGCCGGTTCAGCACAGTGGTTGTGAACAATGAACCGGTTCAGCTGGAGGTAGGTGACGATGAACAGTATTTTTGACCTTCTTGGGGCTCGTGGACCATAATTTGGGGAAGTGTTCAACATATGAAATCTTCTATTCGATGTAACGAAGATTCTGGGACTGGTCTCGCGTCAATCGGACATCGTTTCGATAGGTTTCGGGGTGTCGGAAAGTTTAGGGTCGGTTTAAAAATAGTTAAAAGTTCAGGAAAATTACGGGTCTTTGGTAGGAGGTTAATTAAGTAGTTAGTAACCTTCTATTAAAATTTGGACAGGTTTGGGAGTCCCGGTGACAGTGATCGGCCCGGGAGAGCCTATGGCACGCAAATCGAAGCGGCAGCTCGGACTGTCTGTGAGTGGACCTTGTTTTCTAAATTGGTGCATGCATAAATGTTTATTATATCTTTTAAATACTTGGTTGTGATGCCATGCGTGCATTTGGATGTGTGGTTACGTATAGGCACGTATTTCGAGGTTTTGACCCTATATGGTGCCTATACGGGTCCGTACGTCTTTATTGATCTAAATGAAATGGTTTTGGATTTCCAAAAAGATAATGAATGTGATTTGATGATTTTGATTTGGATATTTTTAAATTATATGGTTTCACGTATTTTGAGGCGATTTACGTGCTTGCACGTAAATCAAGATTTTCCGGTTTTACACTGATTTTCCATACTTATGGTTTTGGATATGATTTCATGAAATGGTTTTAGATTCGGAAAGGTAAACTCGGGTTCGAAACCCATTTGATTTACGGAATAGGGCCGGAGGCCCAATTGGTTTACGATTCGGACTTGAGGTCCAGTTTCTATGTGGATTCGGGCCTAGAGCCCAGTTATGTATTACAAATGGTTTTTACGGTCCATGCCGGTTTATGAGAACCGGCATGAATCCTTGAAATGGATTTACGGGTCATGACGGTTTATGGGAACCAACATGAACCCATGAAAGGTTTTATGGTTCATGACGGCTTATGAGGGGTCGGGCATGAATCCTGGAAAGGTTTAAAGAATGATTTCAAAAGGTTTTTCATATTCCATCCTTTATATATGATTGTCTCCTCCGGGGAGGGTCGTTGGCCTGGGTGGACCCCGGAGTAGTCACGGAGCACTGACTGAGTGGAGTCGCCCCCCAGTTGGGTTCCTTACTATCAGGATGGGCATGGTAGGTTACCTCCAGGGAGGGTCATTGATCTACGAACATTGACTTGGGTGGACCCTGGAGAGACTTGGGTTTGAGACCCCGGTTAGCACGCGCGTAGCGTTATTTTACCGTGACAGGTTCTGGATATGAATATAATGGATAAACATGATTTGAATTGGTTTGGGAAATTGTGTTTATAATGATAAATGGATTTGGGCTGAGATCCCACGTATGATAAATGGTTCATAATGGATATGAATATAATGGATAAACATGATTTCAATCGTGTCAGACGGGAGCAGGGTCATCCCGCGTTAATTCCGAAGGGATTGGGATGGGTCCTGTCAACGTGGTATCAGAGCATGGTTGCTCGTGTTACTCTGAATTCCAGAGCGTATTTTGCGTACTACTCCTTACGCAGGTCGTGGATGTGATATCTCAAGTGGCTACAGTTCGTGATCAACCTGATAGTTGGGATGCCGGTAGGATAGTTAGTAGGATTGAATCGAGAAAAGTCTTGGTTCGGCACTCGATGCCGGGGTTGCCATAGTTCTGTTAGGGTTGGCAGAGTGGGACTGACAGGACCCATCCCAATCCCCCCGGGATTACCGTGGAATGTGCCCTGCTCCCGTCCAACAAGGGGTGTCAGACAAGGGATAGCCACGAGCCACTGCCCAAACGGGCATCCAGAATGCGCAAGGATCGATGGAGGAGGTGTGCAATGTCCCAGTCTCTGCTGCAATCGCATCCGTAATCAACCTGAAGGGCATTAAAACCAAAAGCTGTGAGTGGACAAAAACCAATAATTTTACCAAATACATTTATAAGACATTTATGCCCTCCAATAAAAACGTATGCATTCCACGAAAACCAGTAACCAAAACGTTTGCTCAACCGAGCCATTAGGCCTTAGCCCAAAAACCGTTAACCAAAAACCAAGTGTGGGAACTCAGCCCAAAACAGTGGAATATCACAACCATACATAAACAACCATGTGGGCCACCGCCCAAAGCCATAAATATAAATCCAAAAATCCAAAACCATTTAGGGTCCCCGACCCGACATACCATTTCATAACCAATAATCCATTTTTACCACATAACACATATCCAACCGAAAAGCCATTTCATAGATTCATTAATCCATATTTTACCATTACCATCACCAGCATCCCAGATGCTTAGCGTCCCAGACGCTAGACGTCCCTGACGTCATATCTCACGGTTTCATAAGCTACGCGTGCTGCCCAGGGTCTCTCCGGGTCCATATATCTGACATCCCTGATGTCTGACGTCCCTGACGTCAATCATAGCAATCCTGCTCCTGAGTCATCATACGGTCCGGCTGCTCCGTATAATGACCCCTCGCAAGCAATGCACCGTGACTTCCCCAGTGTCCCAGACATCTGGAGGAGACCATCATATATCCTTGTATCCAGATGGTATATGGAAAACAGTTTTATTAAATCCTTTTATCACATCATTACAATTGGGCCCTGCCCGAAATTTCCATAAAACAACATAATTCCATTTGGGGTCCCTGACCCAAAATCACATTTATAATCCAACTGGGCCTCATGCACGATTTCATGAACCACTGGGCTCACGGCCCGATTTGTAAACCAACTGGGCCCGCAGCCCGACTTATAAACCCACTGGGCCCACGGCCCGAATTCGTAAATCAACAGGGCCCCTGGCCCGATAACATAACTCAAATGGGTCTCAGCCCGATTTCATATCAACTGGGCCCCTGGCCCGATTTCATTAACCAACTGGGCCCCGGCCCGATTCTCAAATGGACTCCAAGTCCGAAATTTCCAAAACAAGTGGGCCTCAAGCCCGAGTTCATATTTCCAATTTCAAAACCATTTCATCATATTATATCCAAGTCATAAATATGGAAAATCCATGTAAAACCGGAAACCTCGATTTACGTGCAAGCACGTAAATCACCTCGAAATACGTGAAACCGTACAATATACCAACAACCAAATCAACATCATAAAATCACAACCATAATCCATATAAAACATTTAAGCATGCATAGAATTTATAAAACCAAAGTCCACTCACATACCGTTTAACCGTGTGCCTCGATACGCGTGCCATAGGCCTTCCCAGGCCACATCACTATCACCGGGACTCCCAATCCTGTCCAAATCACATTAGAGGGTCACTAACCTTCACATTAACATCCTATTAAAGTTCCGTAATTTTTTCGAATTTTTAACTATTTTTAAACTCGATTTAAAACCTTCGGACATCCCGAACAATATCGAGACGGTGTCCGATCGACACGAAACCAATCCCAAAATATTCGTTACATCGAATAGATTAAAAGTCATGTTGGAAGTTTCCCCAAAATACCCTTCACGCGCCCCCACGCGCCAAGTCAACACTCAGGTCAACCCTGATGACGTCATGCTACAGTAACCGGGTCGTCGTCGACCCACGGCTTGACCCGATCACAGATCGAGTTTCAGACCACCATTTTTGATACGGTTTGATCCTATGGACTCGTCATAACCTCCTCTACGGTTCTGTGACATCCAAACTCATTTTTAGGTTGATTAAATTACCTGAAATCTGACAGGAAAATCGACTGAGAACTCAGGTCATCATCTCCGACGACTCGTCGAGATTCCGGTCGTGGTTCATGGTCCAAAATGGTCGTCTAGGTTCCTAGGACATGTCTCAAAAACAACCAAACATTCATAACGTCAAAAACGGACGTTTCAAAGTAGGGAAGTAAATCGGGTCTTCACGGGTTTCTGGACTTACCGCCGCCGTGTCGCCGCCGTGGGCAGCCCAGTCGTGGTCTGAGTCGTCCTAAGGTCACACTGATCCTAACCCTACGTTGGTTCGAGTCTAGGTATGAAGGTTTGGATGGTTGGATCGATTTGGGCTGTTCGGGTTCCTCTCGGGTCTGTGGGTTTTTCGGCCGTGCAGGGTGGCCGTGAGGTGGTGGCCGTCGTTTGGAGGTGGCTGGGGTCTGTCTGGAGGTGTCTGGTGTGTGAGGCTGGGCTGTGAGGTGGTGGAGTGGTCGTTCAGAGAGTGAGAGTGCACGGGTTGGAGGAATGAAAAATGAGAGAATGATATTTGATGGTTTAAAAACAAAGAGAGCAGATGAGATCAATGGCCAGGATTCAATCCTGAGTTCAAAATGAAGGGTGAGGATTCGAGGAGAGGAAATAATTAATTAATTAAATGGCCAACATAGATCCCTGATTTAGGGAATGAAGGGGATGATGACATGTGTCACTCATCAAGGGTCCAGATTGGTTTGGATTAAAGTAATAAGATTTTATTATTATATTATTATTTTATTCCGAGTCTCGGTTAGTTCGGTTTAATCGTAATTGCGTCCGTGACCATAACTTTTTCGTCGCACGTCCGATTTCGGCATGCCGCCTGTCGTTGGATTCGTATCGACGATACCTACGTAACGATCCTTGGCCCTCGTCCATCGGACCTCCCGGTCAAAAAGTCAATATTTGACCCCTAATAAGCCAAATTACCAAAATACCCCTCAACTTCCGAACCTCATAACTTTCTCTACGAATGTCGGAATCGAACGTGCCACCTGTCTATGAACTCGTGACGTCCCGAAATACGTCACGGTCATCGGTCAAAGTCCGTTTGACCGCCCGATCAAAAAGTCAACATTTTGCCCACGACCAGGGCAAAACGGTCATTTTGCACATTTTGTCCGATTCCGCCCTACTAACCACCGATCAACCTCACTAATCAAGATTAATGACTAATCCAATCCCGGAATTCGGGATGGGTCGTTACAGGGACCCTATGAATGGATGAACGTAACGGTATGTTAACATTTTGATCGTGAGATGGTTAGTTGGGATCGTCTTTCACGATGTCGTAGGATCGGTTTCGACGACTGGTTCGGTGTTATGGCCATCCGATGATCAGATATTGGTGAGCTAAATGGATTTACTGCGGTTGGCAGTTAGCGGTCGGATTCGTGGAATCCTGGTGGAACTTACGATAGGATTGGATTGATGTTTTTACGACATCAAGACCGCGGGGTCGGTCAGATTGTTGATTTTACTGCCTTATGCAGTTGGGTTCAGTGTGACCCTAGGGCGTGATTGTGGAACCCTACTTTAGGGTGTATGGTTCGGAGATGTGAGTTGACGAGTGGTTTGACTTGGACGACTATTCGAATTTGGATTCGGTAGTCGGTCTAGTCATGTCAGCTTGTGTTGGGACTGCACTTCGCAGTCGAGGTTGTACTTATCAGTTAGACCGCCCTCAACATTCCGAACATCATAACTTCCTTCTCGGATGTCGGAATCGGACGTACCACCTGTCTATGGATTCGTGACGTCCTAAACTACGTCCTGGTCATCGGTCAAAACCCAACTGACCACCCGAACTAAAAGTCCACTTTTTATCCGGACCAGGGGCAAAATCGTCATTCTACACTAACGACCCCAACGAGACCAACTAACCACCGATTAAGCTTACTAATCCCATCTTAATCACTATCTTAACCCTAGTTTCTGGGACGGGTCGTTACATTAAACGTTTTACAGAGCATAGTACCACAGTACAAAAGAAAGAAAACCGATAAATAGTATGCGCACACGGAAAAATTAAACACTCCGGGATCCCTCTCGTAACTGCTATGCCTCAGACGCTGCCTCGACGCCGGAACCCCGCGCTAGCTCCACAACCTGGAGGGCAGTTAAAAACAGAAGGTGTGAGTGGACCATAAATAAAAGAAAAGTTTCCAAAACCATTTTATAAGAAAACCGGGTTTAGCCCTCCGTTTTGAAACCACATGCATAACCCAGTTATGAATTGCGCCACTATCTTTCTAGACCCGTAACTCACACATCGTAAGTCCGATGAATACGTGCCGCCTGTCATCGAACTCAGGACGACAAGATCTATCTAACGGTCCTAGGTCAACATACCAAAACCCGATCTTACGAAAAGTCAACTTTTCCCCATATTTACCCAAATTACGGTTATGCCCTTAACATTCCGAACATCATAACTTTCTTCTCGGATGTCGGAATCGGGCGTACCACCTGTCTATGGATTCGTGACGTCCTAAACTAGGTCCTGGTCATCGATTAAAACCCAATTGACCACCCGAACTAAAAGTCCACTTTTTGCCCGAACTAGGGGCAAAATCATCATTCTACACTAACGACCCCAACGAGACCAACTAACCACCGATTAAGCTTACTAATCCCATCTTAATCACTATCTTAACCCTAGTTTCTGGGACGGGTCGTTACATAGTTGGTTGTCGTGCTACCATAGTTGTGTTAGATTGATGGTACAACTAAGGTCATGGATGACCTAGTAGGCGACATTGGGTTAGTCGGGTTACGACTGCTAGAGTTTGATTTGGACAAGTTATCAGGGTTGGTACTTGTCGATGGAATCCCTGAGTGGGATCTGGAGTGGTTAATACATGCGGTTGATTCCGTTGGATGCGAATCTCGATAGTGATGCCTGGTAGTTAGGTCTGCATGAGTGTGTGGCAGGCGCTACTACCGAGTGTGGTTGTAGTTACGGTTGTTGGGAATCGGGGACGTTCAGGGGACGTTTCCATTTTCTCGTATGATTTATCAGGGTGACTGTACCCAGAGTTGTTGGGTACGAGGGAGGCAGAGTTTCTCCTATTCGAGCAGAGGTACGGGATCGTCGCTCGGTATGAGCGGAGATCCAGGGTTGTCAGTTTTGCACATGGTGTGCTAGTGTTAATGCTGATGCTGACAGATTATAGTGTTGTACGGGTACTGGTGCTAGTGCCAGTGCCGTGATTGCGATGATGGTGAGTTACGGATCGGGGTGTGACATCCGTCGTGATGGGCATATGTTCGGTATCTGTGGTCCCATAGTGGATCTCAAATAGAGTTAAATTGGTTAGGGGACACGTGGTTGATGTCCAAGTGTGTTGTTTCCAATCTTGTTGGAACTTCGGAATCGCGAGAGGTTGCGATTGAGGTGACGAGTGGAATGTGGGTTTTCCGCATTAGTAATGGGTATTTCGAAGTCATTTTGGGTGACTTCTCAAGTTTCTGCCATGGCAGATGATGGTAGATGATGTTGATGATGTAGATGTTGTTGGTTGCCACTAGTACATCGATCGTGTATTGGTTGGTGGACCCGGGATTTGTCTTTGGTCATCAGGTGGGATGAGTATATCGAAATTAGGTGACTGAGATTTCTCATTTTCTGCTTGGTGGTAGACGATGTTGGATTACGTGGTGTGGTGAGTGCAGCGAGTTTGGTTGCATTCATGTAGGATGGATTTTGATGTCATCGTCTTGGATCATCTTTGGATTTTCCTAGGTGGAATGACAAGGATCGATACGAGCTAATCAGTGAGAACCTACAGTCTCGACGTGTCTCGTCGTTGACTGATGTATTTAAGATGTGGGAACTTGTTTAGGCTTTGGGTATCATTATGGATCTGGATCGTGATCTTGATGATCCAGATAGGTGGAGAGTTTATCACTCTTACTTGAGTGTTGAGTTGAGGATGATTGTAACAACCCGTCCCGAGAATTGGGATTACTAGAGTGATTAAGGTGTGGTTAGTAAGGTTAATCAAGGGTTAGGTGGTCCCGAGGGGTCCGGGAACTTAGAATGACGATTTTGCCCCTGGGTCGGGCAGAAATGTTGACTTTTATTTCGGGTGGTCAAATGGGAGTTGACCAGTGACCAGGACGTAGTTGAGGACGTTACGAATCCTTAGGCAGGTGGCACGCCCGATTCCGACATCCGAGGAGGAAGTTGTGATGTTCGGAAGGTTGAGGGCATAACCGTAATTTGGCGAAATTAGGGGGGAACGTTGACTTTTTATACGAACGGGTTTTGGTAAGTTGACCTAAGACCGTTAGATAGATTCCGTCGTCCCGAGTTCGATGACAGGCGGCACGTATTCATCGGACGTACGATGTGGGAGTTACAGGTCTAGAAAGGTAGTGGCAAAGTTGTAATTTTGGGTAAAACAGAAGGGCATTTTGGTCTTTTGTGCTCTGGAATGTGTGCAACAGATAAGGACAGATGAAGGGTTGAGATTGAGCCGCATGTGAGATGAAGGGTAGGATTGGTGACACGTGGAGGAGGTCTGGTTGGTTCTAGGGAGTGCACGGTCCAATTATTTGGGGTGCACCCGTGTATGTGTGTTGTGTGTGTGTTCGAAGAACTGAAAATAGAGAGTGAAGAATTGAGATTGAGTGATCCATTTTGTGTGCGGGTGAGACTCTGGTGAGTTGTGAGAGTGAAAGGAAGAAGAGAGGAGGTTGGTGATCGAGTTTGGGACTGAGATCGTGCACGGAGACACGGCGGGGGAAGGCGGTGAGTTCTGAGAAAACAGAGGAGCCGTGGGACTGTGGCGGTGGTTGTGCCGTGTGGTGGCTCAATTCAAGCCAATAGCAAGCGCAGACGACTGCAGGGGACTCAACGATCACCGTGGCACACGGCGGTGCAGACGGCAGAGCGAGTATCGAAGGTATACCCTGATTCCCCTGTTTTTCTCGTTTTTCTTATTTTCAAAAGTCGTGGACCTAGGGCGAGAGTCGAGGGATTTGGAGGTTAGAGTGAGACTTCTGGAGGTTCCAAGAGTCGACTGAGTGTGTTGCCGTGACGGAGGAGTACACGGTGGAGGCTATACGAAAGAGAGTACCTGTGTGCTCTGTTTTGCCGTGATGTTCAAACGGGAAGTCGTGACGTGTGGGGTTGAGTCGACGGTTATGGTGAGTGGTACGAGGCTCAGGGAGGTCCTAGGCGTCGTCTAGGGAGGTTATTGTGACGGGAGAAGACCTGGGTGGCCGGAATAGAAAACAGGGGATAGTTTGGGTTTTGATTTTGAACTCGAATCGACGGGTTAGGGACAGTGTCGAGGTGTTTGAGTGAGGGAACTGGATTGCTTAGGATTGGACGAAGAGGATGGTGAAGAGAGGGAGGAAAATGGTGCAGGCACGGCGGTGAACCGCTCTCGCCGGTTCAAACAGCAGGCACTGTATCGAGCCCGGTCTACGCGAGGTAGACGGTGACACTGTAGCAGCGCGTGAGGGCCACGCGCAGCCACTTTGGGCGGCGCGTGGGGGCGCGTGCGGTGGCGGATGGGAAAACGGTCAACATAGTTCTTGGTCTAGGAGTTGTTGTGAGTTCAATGGAGTTGGTTTCGGGTTAATCGGAAGTCGTTTGAGTGTAGTTCCGCGAGGGAGGAAGTTTTAAGATTCGGGGAATTTTGAAGGAATTTAGGTGAACCTTCGTAGACGCGTTAGTGACGTATTTTGGCGGTGTTTGACAGGATCGGGATTTCCCGTGGAAGCCGAGGAACGGGCTGGACGTTCGGGACGCGAGTAGGGCTCAGTACTATGAGTGGACCCTTTTCTTAAACTCGAGCATGCATAACTGTTTTTATATACGTATTTTATGGTTTTACTTATGAATCTATGTTTATTGAATATGAAATGATGATTTTATGTGTTTGCACGTTTTTCGTGAAAAAGACGGTTTTGGCACGTTTTTCGAGAATATGTTGGTTTTCGGATTTTGATGCCACATTTGGGGATTTCCACCTATAAAGGTTTTCTGATAATGATAAATGGGTTATGACATATGATTTGTGATTACATTTGGTCTTGGTATGAAAATGGATATTTTTCCGGATTTGGGTTCGGAATGACGGTCCTGAACGCCGGAAGGGCTTCAGACCAGTGATTTCAGATTCGGGTTTGGATGTGGATTGGTAAATGGTTTTCAAATGGTTTTTGGATTGGATTTGCTGGATCTGGATATTGGGTTTAAAGACCCGGATATATGTGACGGGGGACCGGCCGGATTGGGTTTAAAGACCCGGATTGAGTTTAAAGACTCGGGAGTTTAAAGACTCGGATATATATTGATTTTCCCCCGTAGGCCTTGAGTTTAAAGACTCGGGAGTTTAAAGACTCGGATATGATTAAGGCCTGGATTGAGTTTAAAGACTCGGGAGTTTAAAGACTCGGATAGATCCAGCAGGTTTGATCGAGAAAATGATGTTTTGGTGGTTATGGTTTTAATACGGTTTCTGATACTCATGTTATGGTTTCTTATGGTATTTTATAGTGTTTCTGTTTCTTATGATGTTTAAGAATGATTCCTTTATAACTGTGTTTATAACTGTTGGTTATGCATGTGGTTTCAAAACGGAGGGTTTAAACTCGGTTTTCTTGTAAATGGTTTTGAACTCTTGTACTGTTTGGTCCACTCACATCTTTTGTTTTATTTGCCCTCCAGGTTGTGGAGCGAGCGCGGGGTCTTGACGTCGAGGCAGAGTCTGAGGCATAGAAGTGACGTGAGGGTTACCAGAGTAGAGTAAAGGCTTCCGTGTGCGTGTAGTTATCGGTTTTATTTTCTTTGTATGTTCGTACTATGTTCTGTAAATGCTACCTTCGGGACTTTGTGTCTAATTACTCCTGCGTTTGACTGGGTTTCGAGTATGTGTTCCTTAGGTGTTGTGTCGGGGAGTCAGACGGGAGCGGGATTTACCTCGGCTTTTGGGGTGAAACCGGGGTGGGTCCTGACAATGATGGGACTGAACTTCTTTTCTAGGTAAATCTCGTATGGTATATTACTCAGGTGAGTAGTTTTTCGACGTAGTCGGATCTGGTCAGCCTTAGATGTGTGGATATTGGGATTGACTTCCCTATGAAGTCAATCGATTTTATTGTGGTAATCGGTTGAGCAGATAACCGATAGGTTCGGTTTTGATACGTCTCGGTAGACGTGAACGAAATTTTGGATTTTGGAATCAGATTTCTGGATGACGATTCAGGATTTGATTTTGGAACTTGAAAGTGGATTTCTGGATTTGGGTTTTGGAATCGGATTCTGGGTGACAATTCAGGATTTGATTCTGGAGCTTGACAGTGGATTTTCTTTTATGGATTTGGGTTCGGAATGGTTATTCCAAATGCTAGCTTACGGAATAATGATTTCGGATTCAGATTTGGACATGGTTATGGATATGATTTCTGGGTTTGAATTCAGAATTTCTTACGAAATTGCGGATTCGGATTCGGATTCGGATTTGGAAACGAATAATGGGTCGGATTTCGATTTGTCTGATGCTAGGTTGGACAAGTGAACTCCATAATTGAAACGTGATTGACTACAACCTAGGTGGTTGTAGGCTGATTGATGGGTAGTTGTATGTACCTTGTACGTTGTTCGAGGTACGATACTGGATAGGCTTATGGTGTATGGTAGCGGTATTTTGGATATACCAGTGATACATTGGTGAACGTGTTGGTAGTCGGCTTAGTTCCGATACCATCGGATTTGTTGAGGTCGTGAACTGGACATTGGATACTGTGCACTGGGTCATGGTTTTCTGATGGGTCTAGTTACACACAGATCGAGTATCTGTTGGTATGCTTATACTCAAGATGAGTGTGTTGGTGGTTAGTGTAACCACAAGGGAGTATAGTGACAGTTTTCGATTGACGACTGTCAAGTGGTGATAGTTTGTCGGAGGTGTCAGCGTGGATCGTTGAGTGCGGTTTGGTGACTCCCAGTGGGAGCAGACACCAGGATAGATTGGTGTTGAACAAGGAACCGTAGTGTTGTTTATGTCAGCAAAAGGGTAGATTTGACAAGTGGTGTGAATTCGGAACGTATGGCTACTGTCATTCGACGTGGTCGAATGTAGTCGATACGACATGGGTGTTAGTGGTACGTCTGATTGTAGACAAGTATTTTTTTGGCTATTGGGTGTACTAGTGTACACGTGTTTCGAGGTCGATTCTACTTTCCACTTGGTGGTTGTGGAATCGAGATAGTTGGAGTTTCGAGAGCGAAACTAATTAAGGAGGGAAGAACGGTTGGACTTAGGTCGGTTGGAATTTCGAGGACAAAATTAATTAAGGAGGGAAGGTTGTAACGACCCGTCCCAAATTCCTAGAGTAGATTAGTGACTAATCACGATTAGTGAGACTAATAGGTGATTAATTCAGCGAAATCAGACGAACGATGCAAAATGACCGTTTTGCCCCTAGGCGTGGCAAAACGTTGACTTTTCATTCTGGCGGTCAAATGGACTTTGACTGATGACCGTGACATAGTTCCTGACGTCACGAGTTCATAGACAGGTGGCACGTTCAATTCCTCACGCGCCTGCAATGTTCATCGTCTTCAACCTCCATTCACTGGTCCAGACCGGCTCAGCCAAACCGAACCGGCATGACCGGTTCTCCGCCGTCCCTCAGCCGTTTCTGCTCCTTTTTCCACCATTAACTTCGTCCCCTTCCTAGTAATCGATTCCCCTTAACCAAACACGATAACACGACCTCTAAACCACCTCCCTCAAGTTCGAACTAAAATGACAGGACCCACCCCGATTATCGCCTCGATAATCGGAAGCATCCTGCTCCCGTCTGACAATCGAATCGAAAAGACCGGAAAACTAAATAATATTACATCACACCCATTGTCAGACCAGGGAGATTAAACAAATACATCCGACTGAACGTCAAGTCCACAGTTTCACAGAGCATAATAATACAAAACAGATTAAAGAACAAATCCTACTCTGTGAACTAACTACTCCGCAACGGAAAACTTTATGCCTCTGCCTCTGACTCGGCGCTTGCCCCCGCACTTGTACCACGCCCTGGAGGGAATTTAAAACAACAAAGTGTGAGTGGACCGAAACATAAGTTTTACAGGAAAACAGTTTTCCGAAATCGGGTTCGCCCTCCAGTTTTGTAACACGCATGCATAACCAAATATTCAAAAATCGCGTATTAAACCTTTGAAAACTCTTTTTCCGAAACACATGAAAAACGTTACAGAGAATCGTCATAACTCATGTAAAACAATTTAATATTACCAGAATCCAGAAACCGTCATTTTGAAACATCAATTGCACAAACCAAGTAAAAAGTGAATCAATAATCACAATTATGCCGTTGGATCCATCCGAGTCTTTAAACTCAATATCAGGCCTTCCCGGGATATCAACGAGTCTTTAAACTCAAAACACGATCAATAGGCCTCGGGGGTATCACTAAAACCGAGTCTTTAAACTCACGAGTCTTTAAACTCAATCCGGGTCTTTAAACCCAATTTTCGGGCCCGCCCCCGTCATCAATAAACCGGGTCTTTAAACCCAAAACTAGATCCAACAATCAACCGGGTCTTTAAACCCAAAACCGTTTTTAAACACAATAAACCAGGATTCATCATAAACCGTTTTCCAACAACATTCCGAAATCATATCACGTCATAATAGGACTTATGTCCGAATTCACATGCAATTTCCGAAACATGCAATTTCCGAAATCACTTCACAATTATAATCAAAACATCATAAATCCGTAACATGCATAATCATATCCAGATACTTCATCAAAACATCATTAATGCATAAGCAAAAACCGTAACCTCGAAATGCGTGAAATACGATGAATATCTCGAAAAGCGTGAAAATACGTAAAACCGAAATATCATATCACCATCATAAAATCATATGCAAAACCATAAAATAAACAAGTAAAATAGTCATGCATGCCCAATTTAGAAATCAAAAAGTCCACTCACGGTTTTAGGACGCGTCAATCACGTCCCGCGCGCTCCTCTGTAGCTTCGGAAGTGTCCGGGCCTGTAAAAACGTGCAAGAAGGGTTACAAACATCCTCAAATAGCTCGTATGATTTTTCCCTAATTTTCCGGATTTTTCGACAAAATAAACCTTAAGGACCTAAACTTCCGAGCTCCCGAAATTATCCCGAATGACTCCCGAACAACTCGAACTCTAAAGATAAAATGTTAATTAAACTGAAAGGATTAAATCTCATGTTGACCGTGATCGGAGTTAACATCCCACGCGGCGTCACGCGCCGCCCAAAGTGGCTGCGCGTGAAGGCCACGCGCCAAGCTACAGTCCTTCGTCCTTACCCGAATAGACTGATAAACGGGTCTATTACCCGCGACTCAACCCGACCAGTTCAAGCTCAATTCTCAATCAATTCCTCTCGTTTTCAATCCTATTATCTTCGCTAATCCATTAATTTTAGGTCTGTATTGATGACTAACCTCGACTAACACCAAAACGACCCAACTCAAGCTCAAACAGTCGATCAAGTCGACGTCTGGAACTCACCCTACACGGTTCCATTTCCAAATTAACTTCACCAGTAGCTTAAGGGGACTTATACGAACACGATAGCATAATCAATTGAACTCGTCGAGACCGATGTGATTGGTTTCCTTTTGCTCCCAGAAGACTAGAACGGCCCTTAGTTTAGCTCGAATGTCCCCACGATTTGATCTTCGATTTTTCCCTCCACTGGTTTCCCTTCGAACTGGAACTTGGGTTCCTGGGCAAAACAGGCTCCAATCTCTACAACTCTAGCACCGTCGTGTTTCTGTCACTCCCAGAAGTCTCCCTATGTGTTTAGTTTTGCGTCAAAGCCCGTAGGAATTGAACTCTGAGTTTCCCCCCAAAAACCTGAAACTGTTTGCTCGCGGTTTCTCTCAATCTCTCTCAGTCTCTCCACAGCAGAATGACTCCAAATGAGCTCCCAGACTCAAAGGAAATCAGGTAATCGATCAAAGCGGCCAGCAACCCGTGGGAGACCAACTGATTCCTCTCTGAAAATGTCTCCCACGCACACAGAAGCCATGGCCATTTCTTTAACCCAGCCCGTGCTCTGTGTGGCCTCAGTCCGTTCACCAATGTCCCCCACTGCCTCAATTAACTTAAACAATGCATCTGATCAATCCACTAGGCCATAAACAATTGAACGCACAAGACACCACGGCCATGCACTCTGTTTTTAACAGTGGTGCTATAGTAACCGCCGTGAAATGACCAAAATGCCCCTCTGTGCAATAATTACCAAATTGCCCTCCAACTTCCGTGACCCGTAACTCGGTCACCCGACGTCCGTTTCACGCGTGGCGCCTGTCGTTGTACTCAGGGCGTCGAGACGAACATAACGGTCTTCGAGACATATGGGTATCAATTGTCAAACAAATAGTCAACTTTTTCCCCTTATAACATCCAATTTACGATAATGTCCCATGGACTTCCGCACGTCATAACTTTCACCCTGATCGTCCGAATCGGACGTGCCACCTGTCTATGAACTCGTGACGTCCCGAACTACATCACGGTCATCACTCAACGTCCGTTCGCCCCTCCAATCAAAAAGTCAACAATTTGACCATACGAATCACAAGGGTAAAACCGTCATTTTATTCATTATTTACCATATTACATTTCCCGAATTTCCGGGGCGTTACATAAAACCCGTCCAAACCTCTGTTATTGTTCCCAGCCCACCGTGCAATCCCCCGTCACGGTTTCGAATTCTAAGGCTTCTTAGGGTTTTACTGAACCTAATTAGAACTTACAGAACCCTCAACTCAGCCCCAAAAGCCACCACTTACCGTTTGAATCCAGACGGAAAAACAGGGGAAACAGAGAAACCTCACCTGTCTGTGCACTGCCGTGAACGCCGCCGTGTCTCAGCCCGTCCAACGCCTCGCCTCTGCCTTCTGATCTCTCCCACACTCTGAATTTGAACGGTTTGCTCGAACACAACAACACCACCACCTCGATTTTTCTCTGTTTTCCACAGAACTCACACTCACACACACACACACACAGGTTTTCCTCACTCGAGTTCCACCCAAAACCACTTACTAATTCCCACTCAATCTCTCCTCACTCACTCGATCACCAGAACACACAAACATACACTGCAACCCGATCAATTTTCCTCTCTGCCCAGGCTCTGTTCTTCTCCTTCTTCGAACAAACACGACTCAAACCCAATTCCATATAATTGCAGCGTGCAAATGCTAGAACCCACTACACACACCCCATGACAGGACCCATCCCAATCCCCCCGGGATTAGTGCGGGATGACCCTGCTCCCGTCTGACACGAAGTGTCAGACAAGGGATATTTCTGACCTTTGCCCTCCCGGGCTATCAGAGTACGCCAGGATCCGGAGGAGGTATGTGATATCTCGGTCTCTGCTATAGTCCACATCGTATCCAACCTGATGGGTATTAAAAACAGAAAGACTGTGAGTGGACAAAAAGGAATAAGTTTCGTAAAACACATTTATAAAAGACCTTTATACCCTTCACTAAAAAGCATGCATGCATAGTAAAACCATTTATCCAATCAAATATGTTAAAACATCCATAATTAAGGTCTCAACCCCAAATTCTGTAAATACAAGTTATATGGGCTCCTGCCCAAAATCATTTACAGAAAACCATAACATCATAAACATATGTGGGATCTCAGCCCAAATCCATTTATCACCATAAAACATAATTTCCCAAACCACTTGAAATCATGTTTATCCATTATATTTCATATCCAAGAACCTGTCACGGTAAAATAAAGCTACGCGCGTGCTAACCGGGGTTTCAAACCCAAGTCTCTCCAGGGTCCACCCAGGTCAATGTCCGTAGATCAATGACCCTCCCTGGAGGTAACGAACCATGCCCATCCTGAGAGTAAGGAACCCAACTGGGGGGCGACTCCACTCAGTCAGTGCTCCGTGACTACTCCGGGGTCCACCCAGGCCAACGACCCTCCCCGGAGGAGACAATCATATATTAAGGATGGGATATGAAAAACCTTTGAAATCATTCTTTAAACCTTTCCAGGATTCATGCCCGGCCCCTCAAAAGCCGTCATGAACCATAAAACCTTTCATGAGTTCATGCCGGTTCCCATAAACCGTCATGACCCATAAATCCATTTCAAGGGTTCATGCCGGTTCCCATAAATCGTCATGAACCATAAAAACCATTTGTAACACATAGCTAGGCCCTAGGCCCGAATCCACATAGAAACTGGACCTCAAGTCCGAATCGTAAACCAATTGGGCCTCCAGCCCGATTCCGTAAATCAAATGTAACACATAGTTGGGGCCTAGGCCAGAATCCACATAGAAACTGGACCTCAAGTCCGAATCGTAAACCAATTGGGCCTCCGACCCGATTCCGTAAATCAAATGGACCTCAAGTCCGAGAGTTACCTTTTCAAATCCAAAATCATTTCATGAAATCATAACTAAAACCATAAGTACGGAAAATCAGTGTAAAACTAAAAAACCTCAATTTTCGTGCAAGCACGTAAATCGCCTCGTAAAGCGTGAAACCACATAATTCACAATCATCCAAATCAACATCATCAAATCACATTCATAATACATATAAAACATTTGCGTGCCATACGGCTCCCCGAGCCGATCACCGTCACCGGGACTTCCAAACCTGTCCAAATTTTAATAGAAGGTTATTAACTACTTAATTAACCTCCTACCAAAGCCCCGTAATTTTCCCGAACTTTTAACTATTTTTAAACCGACCCTAAACCTTCCGACACCCCGAAAACTATCGAAACTATGTCCGATTGACGCGAGACCAGTCCCAAAATGTTCGTTACATCGGATAGAAGATTTCTCATGTTGTACACTTTCCCAAATTATGGACCACGCGCCCTCACGCGCCCCTAAAAGGTCAAAAACACTATTCATCACCATCAACCTTGGAAAACCGGTTTTTTTTCTGGTTTTCCGGTCCGGTTACTGTGCTGAACCGGCGTGACCGGTTCAGTGCTCCTCCTCCTTCGTTTTCGGTCCGTTTTCTCCCATTTTAATCCCTAAATTCCTATTTCCTCATTTCCTATCAATTTCAATCCTTAAAACTAAGTAAAACGCCCTAAAACTCATGGTTAAATTATGAACCAAACGGTTCAATATTCCCAAAACTCACCCACGGCTTCACAGCCGTCCAACCACCATAGAAACCTTCTTAAAACTATCATAGCAACCTATTTGATTCATTAAAACCATTAAAAATGAACCATAACAAGAAAAATGGAAATTGGATCGAAAATGGACTAATTGGGTACCCACACGGGTTTCCTCCCTTCCAGCCGCCGTTCACGGCTGCCCTGGTCATCCAGGCCGGCCACCTCAACTCCCTCAGCCTCCTGGTCCTCTGTCCTGGTCTTGGGTGGAATTTGGATGGGATTGGGTTGCACGGGAATGAGAGAAATGGTGAGATAGGGTGGGTGTTTGGGTTTGAAATGAAAATGGAATGGTTTGCACGGTGCATGAATCAATTTGGGTGTCCATTGGATGGGTGACACTTGTCACTCATCCATTGGGCATCAGGACAAATATCTGGGCCCACTAGAGTCCAAAAGTGAACTCGTCTCGTAATTCGTGCAATAGTGCACTCGAACTTCCGTGAACCGTAACTTCGCCGTCGAACGTCCGAATTCGACGTGTCGCCTGTCTATGGATTCTTATCGTCATTATCTACGTAATGGTCTTTAGCCCTCGGCCATCGGACATCCTGGTCAAAAAGTCAACATTTGCTCCTTTTTAACCAAAATTACCAAAATGCCCCTAAACTTCCGAACGTCATAACTTCCTCCCCGAACGTCGGAATTGAACGTGCCACCTGTCTATGAACTCGTGACGTCACGAACTACGTCACGGTCATCAGTCAAAGTCTATTTGACCGCCTGAACGAAAAGTCAACGTTTTACCACGACTAAGGGTAAAACGGTCATTTTGCATCGTTCATCTGATTTCGCCCTACTAATCACGGATTAACCTCACTAATCGTGATTAGTCACTAATCTAATCCTGGAACTCGGGACGGGTCGTTACACCCCACGTGTCCACCATCCCATGGCCCAAACTCAAAATATCCAATCCCTCATGTACACTTGTCCCAATCTAATTTGCACAAATCCCAAGGCACCAAAAGACCAAAATGCCCCTATGAATCAAAATTACCATTTTGCCCTTCGTCGTTCTAGACCCGTATCTCACTCGTCCTACGTCCGATGAAAGCATGCCGCCTGCCGTTGAACTCAGGACGACGAGATCTACCTAACGGCCCTCGGTCTACCTATAAAAACCTCAACGTACGCAAAGTCAACTTTTCCCCTTCTTTTAACCAACTTACGATAATGCCCTCAACCTTCCGAACATCATAACTTCCTCCTCGGATGTCGGAATCGGGCGTGTCACGTGTCTACGGACTCGTGACGTCCCAAACTACGTCACAGTCATTGGTTAATGCCCAATTGACCGTCCGAACTAAAAGTCAACTTTTTGCTCAAATCAGGGGCAAAATCGTCATTCTACTCTAACAGTCCAAAAGTAACCAACTAACCACCGATTAACTCGGCTAATCCGTCACTAATCACGTCACTAATCCCGATTCCCGGAACGGATCCTTACAACTAATATCCGTATTAAATCGCACCATACCTACCCTTACTACCATGTGTTTACATCACTAACCACATTTAACATTTTAAATCTTAAACATTAATAATTAGAATAAATTATATAAAAGTACGCAAATGACAGGGATTATTTCATGTTCATATCCCAACTATGAAATTTTTTTGTCTAGATATTCACACTATTAAAACGCATCATCTAGAGCATCTACAACAGAAAAGTCTAATTTAAATTTTGGACAAATTTATCCAAAAACATCAAAATTGGTCTGTAGCAGATTATGTAAATTTAACCTAAAACTTAACTTTTCTATTGAGACTAACTACTACTAGTAGCTAGTCATCTCCCGCTAGTTATTTTTTCATCTTATTTTTCTCTCCTCTCCTTCATCATTTTTTCATTCTCAAAACTCATTATCATTTGTATTCACAATCTCTAAACTTTTGTGGATTATCGAAAAATTCAAAGAAAAGAAAACAAATTTCCAATTTTTTTTTTTTTCGTTTTGGGTCGTTAATTGACTCAGACTTTTTGTGTAGGGTTGTGATTTTTTTTTTTTTTGTATTTGGGAAATAGAGGTTTGGATGTTTCACAACTCTCATGTGATGATCAGGAAGGCCGAGTTTCCACGAACATAGTGTGGGTATAATAATTTTAATACATTCAACAATTAGGAGGAAAAAATAAAGAAAATATATAAGTTTTACCATAAATCACCGTGGTAACATTGAGTAAAATGATGCTCCTTACTTTCTTGGAGGCGAAATTATCCTTCACTATAGATATCTTCTCCTAACCAAGGACTTGAAGTTTAGGGTTGTTACTCTCTTTTATTCTTGAGATGGATTCTCATTTGAAATTTTAGATATTGTGTTTGGTTCCGAATTTGTTCTATTCAATTTCACCGTTAAAAGGAGTATATCTATTTGAACCGTTAAAAAACTAGTTATATATATAGTGAATTGCCCGAGTTATGAGCTAGATCGATTGTGCACAAAAAATAGCCATATATATTTTAATCGTTGAAAAACTACTTTAAAAATTAGCCGTTGTAGGAAAATTATGTTTTTATGCATTCAAATTTGAAAAAAAAAAGAATTTAATATTCAAAATTATTGAAAATATAGAGTTTGATTTTGGCAGTTACAAAAATTAGTTAGCTATTAATAACTTGTTATTTTAAGTTAAATTTGTCCAAAATTTTGGCTAGTATGATATGGATGCTTTTAGTATCCACCAATAGTCAAATTATTAGCCAATCCATTAAAATCTGACCTGGAAATTTTTTTAAAAAAATTGATGACATGGATTCCAAGTAGACCATCGTTTTTGTTGATATGGACTCCAAATAGATTGTTTTTTAAACATAAAAATTCAATATTAGAAAAATATATTAAACCATAAAAAATTAATTAAAAAAAACCTACAAAGTGATTCCAATCTAACTCACGGCCATCCATCCTAATTCATGAATGCTCCAGCCCCCAACACGCCATCGTTATATTTCTCCATCCCTTGGAACTCATCACGATGGTCGAGATCTACTCATCTTCTCCCTATCTTTCTCCTCCCATCGGCTCAAGTCGACATCTACAATCTCGAATCCATCAATTGCCTCGCCCCTACGCGATTCCAGGTCAGCCAAGTGTAGAAGGAGTCCAGTGACGGAGAGGTTATGGGAGATCGCACCGAGGAGGCCGCATGTGGAGATGAGGGCGTAGCGGTAGGAGATGGAAAGGCTCAAGAGAGCGGTGTCCTTTAGGTCGTTGGATTTTAGATATTTGGATTTGGACTCTGGGTGGCAGGATTTGGTGGTGATGAAGGTCGTCACCTCACTCTAATGTTCCAAACGGCTCGAGGCCTCCAGGGTGGCGGGTCGGAGCTTAGTGCTTGGATGTGTTTTTTTTTAAAATACAAAAATTGATTAATTATGTATTACATAATTATATATATGTAAATATATACTACATAATTAATTTCAAACAAATAAAAAATAAAGACTAAAGAAACTCAATCCCAAACAAACTCAAATCCAATATATTAATAACCCTAGCCCAATATATTTACAATATATTTACAAACCCAACCTATTAATTCTAGTGAAAGATCTAGAATTAGAAGTAAATAAATGAACGGTGGTGATGGTACATAGTTAGAACTTTGACCCAACAAAATGAAACAAAAAAAGAAAACGAAGAGCTCTCCATCATCGCCTACTATCACCAATCTACAAACCCAAACCCAACGTATTAATTCCTATCTCTCTACCACCGTCCACTTCCACCAATCTACAAACCCAAAACCAACCTACAAACCCAACCTATTAATTCATCACTCAATTGTCTTCGACCGCATCAATTTGTAGTTCCACACGGACCACACCACAGGAAGTCCTTTCCTCATCGGCCGAAGATGAAAGTCCTTTCCTCATTGACCGAAGGCGAAGAACAGAGAAGGTGTGATGTTCGCATGTCCCATTCTTTTCCTCATCGAACGAAAACGAGGGCCAGAGAAGGTGCATTCACGGGTCCAATTTCTTTCCTCATCGACTGGAGTCGCCTAGCTAGCCGCACAACTACCTAGACCGCCCACTACACACCTTGATCCAGAAAGTCCGCCAGAGCGCCAAGATCGAGGCATGTTGGTCGACATCTGGACGTTGACGTCCAAATGATGCAAGCCCAATTATGAAAACGCTTCTTTTTAATGGGGCCGAGTGAAACATAATTAGTAAAAACTAATTACATTTCATCGCGACAGCAGAAGTCTAGAGCGTAGGTAGACAATGATGATCATACAATTACCTAAGTACTTGTAATACCTGATTTCCACCGTGACACTCCATGACAGAACCCATCCTAATCCCCATGGATTATCGTGGGATGTACCCTGCTCCCGTCTGACACGACGTACCAGACTAGGGATAAAATAGTAAGCCGCTCGGGGTCTCATGAGTACGCAGCGGTTCCAAAGTACGCAGTGGCATGTGATGTCTCGGCCTCTCGTACAGCCCGCATCCGCGATCAACCTGAAGGGTATAAAAAATCATAAAAGTTGTGAGTTGACAAAATAAACAGTTGTAAAACCATTTAACAAAAAATGACATTTATACCCTTCACTTAAAAGAATACATGCATCAGAGAACAAGTATCCCAAATACTTTCTTAAAAGCAAAACCTATTGCTTTTCAAATCAATACACAGTGAAAACATTTATCAATCAAAGCCATTCCCTCACTAGGGTCTCAACCCAAAACCAAATCACGTAGGATCTCAGCCCAAATCCAAATCACGTAGGGACTCAGCCCAAATCCAAATCTCATAAAAAATCTTAATAGGGCCTTTTCCCGAAACATCGACTCATGTCCGAAGTTGTATGAAAATATAATCAAGCAATCCCCTTTATCCAACATCCAGCGAATCATCTCAATAGTCATGATATGAGCGCTACACGTGCGACTCGGGATTACACATCAGAGTATACACCCAGGCTCAGAACTCGTGGCTCGACATCTAAGGTGATCTAACTGAGGCTCGGAGCCCCTAGATCGACGTCTGAACGATGACATACACAGGCTTGAAACCTTTGGCTCGACGTCTGAGAAATGTCCATCTCTGACACTCTTGAGCCTGAGCCTCCCCTCGGAGCTACTCGTTTCCAGGCAGTGTACTCGTGACCTCTCCAGGATCTACGAAGTCTGGAGGCTACAATCACATCATAGAGGATGGTATTGTGGAAACATTTCACAAATATTTTTGAATCATCTCAAATATCTCAATGGGGCCCATGCTTAAAATATAGTTTCATCAAATCACTTTCTACAAAACCATCATTAAAACCATGTCCAAAAAAATTTCACAAATCCAAGATTCCTCGAATCCTATCAAATCCAATCTTGTAAATCCACAACAGGGACATAACCTGAAATCTCATATCATAAATTATAATTGGGTCACAAGCCTAATATATTTCACGTTTGACCATACTCTAAGTCAAATTATAAATCAACTAGGACACAAGCCTGAATATTATTTCCAAATCTGAAAACCATTTCACTATTCAAACCATTTTTCCAAATCACCTTCGACTGTAATCCAAGTTAAAGTCAATAATTAACTAGGTTTTATGCCCGAAATAGTATTTTTCGCATCTCCGTGAAATCATTCAAAATCGATAGTTAAATCCAATGCATCTTTGTGAAATCAGTCAAATCATATAAATCACATGCACGTAGAAAACTCGACTGAAGCCCAAGTATCATATAAATCATAAAACTCGAAATACGTGCATAATAACATTTTCTACGAAAATTCCCAATCATATTTAAACCATATGCAATCAATGCATCTCAAATCATGTTCATAAAACATGTAAAACCTTTATGCATGCATCATATTTATAAATCAAAAGTCCACTCACAGACCGTCCAAGCTGCGTGCCTGCAATCCGCATTGTAAGCCAATCCGAGGCTAATCCAACGTCTCTGGAACGTCCGGACCAGTCCAAATCATACCCAAAGGTCACTATCAACCTATACAAGTCTAAACCATAAAGCCTCAAAATTCTCGGAACCGTAAACATGTCCCGAATACGCTTGCCAAGGATAAAACCTCCAAATGACCTATCAAACGATCTCTGATCGACTTGAAACCACCAAAATTGGATTCATATCGTCGAAACTTTTCAAACAAGACCAATTTTACCTCGAAATTCGTGGCCATGTGCCCTCACGCGCCGATCAAAGTATGGTCCATGGTGGTCAACGGTGGTCAACGCTGACGCCAGTTGCTGACGTTAATCTGACAACTCTAACATCTGATAGCTCTAACTGTTCCACGTGTCACTGATAGGTCTAACACCTATTTGACACATTGCCACGTGGCACCATCCCACTGGTCCACGTGGTCTGATAATACTGATGTGGGCCAGCCATGTTAGCTACCACTTAAGCCTGACAGATCCTAACACCCTGCCACGTGGCACCCTCTCACAGGTCCATGTGTTTTAACATGGCTGACGTGGGCCTGACATATCAGCTACTGACTCGACTAACACCTGGCCATGTGTAACCCTCTGGTTGGCCACATGGCCTGACAGGGATGACGTGGATTACCACATCATCACCTTCAACCTCTAGCTGGATCGACTCGAGTCACTATAATGGGTTGTTCGACCCGCGACCTTGACCCGGTCATATTTCCATCGTCCAGCCACCGTTTTCCTCCCTTCTTCGCCCAAAATGCTCGTCTCTCTCCCAGACAAAGTTCTACAGACTTAGAAATGAGAAACAAGAATTGGAATTATTTATTACAGATTGATCTTCCTCGACCAGACTTCCAGCCTCCTTCCAGGGCTGTCCAGTGGTCCTCTGTCGTCCAAACTCATCCCTACAAACTCGTATGAGCTCTCAAAACACAACCAAATCATTAAAACCAAACCCATACACCTAAAATACAAAATCAAATCCACCAAAAATCACGGGTTATGGGTCTACCTTCATCTAGGTTTCCTCAGCCATCCACGACGGCTCAGTCTCTCACTACCGTCTTCCTCAGTCTTTCTAGCCCTCTCTCACTCTCAGTCTCTTTCAAGTAGTGACAGGACCCGTCCCAACTGGACCTCGATAACCGTGCCCGGTCCTGCTCCCGTCTGACAAGTCAACTGAAGTCCCGAAACTAGCCTTCAGCACCTATCAGACAAGGGATAACTGCCGCTTATGCCTCCGCCTCGAGATCAGCCCCGAACGTTGTGCCACGGCCTGGAGGGTCATCAAAACAGAAAAGTGTGAGTGGACAAAAATATATTCGTTAAAACACATTTATCAAAACACATTGTTTACCCTCCAGTTTATCAAACCTGCATGCATAGGGAAAAACATATGAAACACCAACACTGGCCTTCCAGCCAAACCATATAATAAGTCAAAATCCTGGCTCTCAGGCCAACCCTGAAAACATACGAATACACAATCACCTGACCATACAGACCAGAACTCGTACTCAATACCAGTACGTAATCACAATCAACTTTAACCAGTACCATGCACAAGGTCAACAATCAATTACTCAATCAATCAATCCGCACTGTTCTCAAGTTCACAAACCATTACACTGTCACACCGGCACTACGCGTAGGCCATAACCCGTGCCTAAGTCGTCTGGGAAGTCAGCCCGAGCTCCGACTGTCCCGGCACGCATCACCCCGAGTGTTAGCCGTCTGGGAACACCCCGAGCTTCGGCTACCTGGGAATACATATCACCCCGAGTACCAGCCGTCTGGGAACACCCCGAGCTTCGGCTGCCTGGGAACAATCACAATCATATCCCCGAGCTTCGGTCGTCTAGGACTACCCCTAGCTTCGACCGTCTGGGCATTCATAGTCACAATCACAATCACAAGGAAAACCATCCGGGATCACATCCCAAAACATGTTAGTCAAATCCATGACCCAATCCAAGTTAAATCATTACCAATCGGGACTCAAGCCCAAATCTTCTTTGTACGTAATTCCGTAAAATCATATAGTAATCCAGAAATCATTCTTAACTCATTAATTCATAAAAATATTTATTTTGAAATCATTTTGACTCCGGGCCTAGCCCAAAATATCATTTGCACATTTCCTCGAAAAACGTGCCAAAATACCGATTAAAATAATATAATATTCCCCAAAATCCGGAATTCACCATATCAGAACATCAATCATACCAAATCATTTCAAATCATATTATAAGGCATTTAAAACATATATATGCATGCATTCAAGGTAGAAAAACAAAAGTCCACTCACCCACCGTCCAATTGCTCGTTTCCCGCGCTGCACGCGTTGTTTCCGTAATTTCCGACACGTGCCAGGAATCCCGAATCCTGTCCAAAATCATCACTCAGGGTCACTAGGGACCTAATTATCATCATATTAATTTATCATAATTTTTCGGGAATTTAATATTAATTTAATACGTAACATAAACCTTCGGACCCTCGAAACCTTATCGAGACGGCGTCCGACCGACTCGCAACCAAAACCAAATATGTTCGTTACATTAAATAGGACAAGTTTCATGTTGAACTCACCTCGGGATTCCCCCTCACGCGCCCCCACGCGCCGCCGTGAGTGGCTGCGCGTGGGTGCCACGCGTCTGCTACAGTACCCATCACTGTTGTCTTCTCGACCCGAATGACTGGTAAACGGGTCCTGCGACCCGCAAGGTGACCCGGTTCCATTTCCATGAATTCGACATCATTTCCTTCAATTCAATCATTCATTAGCATCGTTATAGACCCAATTGAAGTTCTATACAATCGATTAGGTGTAAACTTACCTCAATCCCTTCGATCAAACTCGATTTTTGCGAAGAACACAACGCACTGTTCATCATCCAATCGTCCCAAATTCTCACTTGTTTCCTTCAATTGATGCATCAAGAAGCATCGTGGAGTTCTAATAAACGTATTTACATGATCAATTTCACGGTTCCATGGCCTCAAATCCACGACTCAAGCTCGATCATTCATCGTTTTCCCCCTCTCGGTTCTGGTCGATAACACCCTCAATTTCCTTCAATTTTAATCTCATTCGACTCGTCTCACTCCCAGAAGGCCAACTACAACATCAATTTCATTTAAAAACACGCACAACATCGAAATCGATCCTAGCTTCCTTATAGGTATTTTCGGGTTTTCTGGGTTTTTCAGTTGGGTTTCAGTCGAATTCCAGTGCCCAATTAATCGTCTCATTCCCTTTATTTTCTTCTCTCACGTCCCCCTTCAATTTCCCTGTTTTCTGTTTGAATCAATTCACCTATGTGATCAAAACCCAAACGGGTGAGTTCATATTGATATTAATTGAAATTGAAATAATAACTAAGCTTTACACTAATCTTGCAATTATAGTGACAAGTGTCGTCAAGGGATCAACCCTTATCTTTACTAACTGACTCAGCCATTTAATTTGTCAATTATCCCTTCTGTGACAATTTACCATTTTACCCTTGTTATAGCAAATTACCAAAATACCCTTCATTATTCTAGACCCATAACTTTCTCGTTCGGACTCCGATTGACGCATGCCGCCTGTCTACCGATTCAGTGTCTCGAGACCTATCCAACGGTACTCCCGGAAAGTCCAAATAATGTCCCGATCAAAAAGTCAACTTTCGGCCCCTTTTTCCAACTTCCGCACGTCATAACTTTCTCCTCGAATGTCGAAATCGGGCGTGCCACCTGTCTATGAACTCGTGATATCCCGAACTACGTCACGGTCATCGGTCAAAGTCCGTTTGACCGCTCAAATCAAAAGTCAACTTTTCGCCTAATTCTAGGGGCAAAATCGTCATTTTCTTCAAATTTTTCCAAATTTTCATGTTTCGAATTTCCGGGGCGTCACAAGTAGCCCAGAAGATGAAGCAAGAAAATGGGAAAATAGTGAGGGTGGGTTTCGGGTAGGATGAATAAATGAAGGGGAAATGGGTGAGATGCATGTATGTAGTATGTGGATCAATGGATGAGTGACAAGTTGGTCCCCACAGATATTTTGGGTCCCACATTAAATTCCCAAATGCCAACTGTCTCAGTTTTCATGTAACCTTAAATAGTAAAAATATCTGTCCTTGATCCATATCTTGCCCGTACGATGTTCGATTTCGACGTGCCACTTGTCTATGGACTTGTATCGTCTCGATCTATGTAATGGGCCTCGATCTATTTTACCATGATCGTTCGATAATTCTCGATTAATCCCGATTAACCCTTAATTAATCCCGTATATTCGAGACGGGTCGTTACACTCCAACTCCAACAGTGAATGTCAGCGCAGCTAGCTAGCCTCCTCGAAGTATGTGAAATGCCAACTGGACCTGAGAGGTTTAAAAATAAAGGGTGAGTGGACCCAATAACTTAATCAGTGAAAAACATCGAATTTAAAACATATTTTAACCCTCGATTTTAGAAAGCTCAATAGTATTTTAGACTTGCATGAAGTACAAGAAATAATAATAAAATATTAACCGTCAAGTGAGTCACGCCAAATCACACATAATAATAATAAACAAGTGCATCATGCTAACAAATACATATCACATGTCGACCTACTAAACTCTTGCTCCTGAGTCGCTTTAGTAATACTCTTATGACACAACTAGTATCTTTGCTCGCCTACCACGACCACGTGAAGGACTAGGTGCCTAGCATCATCACCACAAGTTCCCTAGAACTCAGAAACATGACTGGCGCTTATAACTAGTATTGCGAGCAGCACAGGTGAATGATCACATGAAGGACTAGTTTGTGGCCTACAGACGGGCACTAAATACTAACGACTTTTAAGTGGGTCCTAACAACTCAAACTCAATAATGCCCAGGAGGCTCATATGCATAAATGTCATCCATTACACTATATAGATATGCATATGCGACAATTAATTCAGCATTCACAAATATGCAAGTTATAGTCCAGTAATATTTCATACTAGCATGCAAGGATGGCACAACAAGATAAGCAATCACAAGGTGGCTAATCAGAACACAACATATCATCAATCTAACCAATTTAGCGTGCTCGAAAAGTAATCCATAACTAACATCATAAAACGTGCAAGTAAATCATAATATAAAAACAAGTTTGAGAAAGTGGGTCCACTCACTAACTAGTTGGGGAGTCAAAATCACCCGATGTGTCAAACCACGTAAGTCCAAACTCGTCACAATCCTAACCAATCCAACCATAAGGTTACTTTACGAATTTCAAGTACATCCATAAGAAATCTCACTTAAATTGATTAAAACGATATTAAAAAAACTCAAAACGGACTAAACGGCTCGAGAACGTCCCAAAATAAGCCCCTCGCTTTTCTAGAATATTCCCTCACAATATTGCCCTGAAATATTTTGAGGGAATATTCCTTAGAATATTCTTAGAATATTCTCTCATAATATTCCCCTAGAATATTTCCTCATAATATTCATCTAGAATATTCCATTAGTTGACCGTTAGGATTAGCGGTTGACTAACTACATTGACTGTTGACCAGTCGTCACCAGAGCTTCCCTGAGACGACGGTCGAACCGCTGCTAGCGCCGTCGGCCACGGTGGCCAATTTCTGGAAAATCTCGCCAGAAAGCTCAATTTTCCATTGAGGTCTAAATACCTCAAATCTTGACCGTGTTTTACATGCAATTAGTCAATCTATACCTACTCAACGTCGGGAATTCAAAAATCACACTTAAAGTTTGAAAAATTACCTCCTATGATTAGAAACGTTACGGGAAGCCGCGGGTTCGAGTTTTTCGGCGAGGTCTCAACCACAGTTTCTCGCACGAAAAATCAATATGCAAGGAGTTAGTCACTCACTAAACGTCCTAAGAAAAATAAAAGAGCCAAGGTCATGGGATACCCTTACCTGGAACGTCGAAAATGTTGCAGCTTATATTTTCTGGCGACACTGCCCATCACTGAAACTTGCACCAGTTAGTCGAAGAACCAGGTTAGGATGAAGCTCAAAGTGCAAGTAAATCCACGATTGAAGTTAAAAGCTTCGAGCTTACCTCAACAGGCTTCAAATCAAATTGAGGGTCTCTCGGGTTAAAGTTGGGTTCACGGGTAGGTGGAGCCACTTTGCTCCTTGTGGCTTACGACTAGCTCATCAGAACTCGTGGTGAGACAGGGAAGACAAAGGGTATGAATGGGGTCCATGATCCTTGCTTCCAAGTCAATGATGGCGGTTCCTTCCCTCGTGGCTTACCTCGATCGAAACCAGTAAGAACCGTGAGGTTGCAGTGCATCAGGTGGCAGGGCCTGGTGGTCAAGGACAATAGGGATATGGGTTTACTGCTTGATGTTGGGGTGAGGGTGAAGATTGGGTTGCAATTGTAGCGTGGAAGAGTGTGATGGAAGAGAAGGTGGTGATCGTCGCCGTTTCAATGGGTGGTCACTGAATATCCAATCTCTTCAATCTGACTCGAGAGTGAGGAAGATGAAGGGTTGGTGAGGCGTTGATGTTGTATGAGTTATCAGGAATAAAAATGATATGGACTATGGGCTTGGGCCTAGAACATGTGTTTACAATCCTTAATTGGGGAAATGCCATGCTTTGGGCTTAAGAAGGTGTTGGTTCTAAGGAAAGACTAATATCTCATGAAACAAGGCCCAAGTCCAAAACTTTGAGGGTAGTTTGGTAAATTTTTGAATTCTGAATTTGTATTTTTGGGACGAGGTGTAACAGCCCAGCCCGCCCAAGGGCGCCTAGGAACCGCTGAGACCGCAGAGGCGCACTAGAATATCCCTACCACATATAATTACCGCATAACTGAGACTCGGGGCGGCGGAGCTCCGCCTAGACAGGTGCCTAGCCCACCATTTAGAACATTGCTTCACTCTTCTTGCGGCTTGGCTTGAGGAGATGGTTTTTTCTATGGGCTTTCTTGGTGTGTGATCAAAAAGATGAAGTGATTAGAAAGTTTCATGGGATTGTGAGAAGGATTTTTCAGGGGCTGTTGAAGCCGCCTTTTAATGAAGAGGCGAGAAAAGATATTAGGTTTGGTCCTCAATGTTAATGGTATGAGCATGTTGGTGTCAAAGAGCAGGGCACCACCACTACAGAATAAGAATGAGCTCGATATTCTTGTGATATTACTTTTTTGGAATTTTCTTTTTTTTGGAATTTTTTTTATTTTTTGATTCCTAATTTTATAATATTTTTTATTAATTATTTGTTTATGTGGATTATTATAATTATAAAAATTGGCCCCAATACTTAATATATTTTTTAATAGATTGTTAACGGCGAATATCTAGATATTTTTTAAGATATGAACTTGAAATGACTAAATAATTATTTAGATTTTAAAGAAGAAAAAGAAAACAATAAAAAATTAAATTAAACGATCCAGCCAATTCCTATTCGTCTTCTTCACCAGAGTAGTTATGGCAGCTCATCGTTGCTCCATGAAAATTCCAAACAAAACATAACCGCAAGCTTGTTGTCACTAGTTGTGATGTTCTCTTGGGTGAAGAGTGGCTGGAGTTCTTGGGCTGTATTATTTGGCACTTCAAACACAAGCTTATGAATATTTTGGTAAAGGGCAAGCCCTACCAGCTGCAGGGTATTACTTACCAGCTGCAGGGTATTACTTCCCACCCCCTTTCTGGCTCGTCCGCTCAGTCTCTTTTGTCATATGCCCACCCCAATGTCTTTTCTTGTACACGACTATTTCCCCCCATTGGCACCGCCCATGTGCTTCCTTTTCCCGTTCCTTTACAGTCCCTACTTGTCCAGTATGACCTCTTGTTTATTCCACCCTCTGGTCTTCTGCCTATCCGCCCTATCGACCACTGTATTCCTCTCTTCCCAAACACTAACCCGGTCAATTTTCGTCCTTTTCATTCTCAGAAGTTTGAAATTAAGAGGCAAATTTCAAAGCTCTTGGCTGCTGGGGTAATCCGGCCTAGTATGAGTCCTTTCTTTAGTCTATTCTCCTGGATATCAAGAAAGAGGGCACTTGGCGTATGTGCATGGATTACCAGTGTCTTAATATTGTCATGGTCAAGGATTAGTTCCCCATTCCTATTGTGGATGAACTCTTAGACGAATTACATGGCTCCACTCTATTTTCCAAGTTGGATTTGCGGTCCGGTTACCACCAAATTTGTATGCATCTTGATGACATTCACAAAACTGCCTTCTAGACACACGAGGGGCACTACGAGTTCTTGGTCATGCCCTTCGGGCTTTCCAATGCTCCCTCCACGTTTTAGGCTCTCATGCATTCCATCTTCAAGCCTTTTTTACACAAATTTGTGTTGGTTTTTTTTTTTTAAATGATATTGTTTTTCAGCCCTACTTTGCAGGCTCACTTGCTTCATATTCAATAGGTTTTTGACATCGTACATGCACACTCCCTCTTGTGGAAGTTTTCTACGTGCTCCTTTGCTCAGCCCAAGCCCGACCGAGTACTTAGGCCATTATGTCTCTGGCCATGGTGTGGAGGTCGATCCCAAAAAAATTCAAGATGTGATCAATTAGGCCAAACCAGTGACTGTCAAGGGCCTTCGCGGGTTCTTGGGTCTTGCTGGCTATTACAGGAAATTTGTCCCCTACTTTAGTTCGATTGCAAGGCCCTTGACCAACATGATCAAAATTGACGCCTTCACCTGACCCCCTGCAGTTGAGAGTGCTTTCCAGCAACTTAAGACTACCCCCTCTACAACTCCGGTGCTCGGTCTCCCTGATTTCTCCATGCCCTTCACCATCGAAGTTGATGCTTCTCAATTTGGAATTGGGGTTGCCCTTCAGCAAAGGGGGCATCCTATTGCCTATTTGAGCAAGCCATTATCTAGCCGAAACCTCCACATTTATGTTTATGATAAAGAGCTCCTTGCCATTGTTTATGTAGTTCAACATTGGCACTCCTACGTCTTAGGCCATCATTTTCATATCCAAACCAATCGTCAAACCATCAAACACTTTCTAGATCAGCGCATACATACTACCACCCAACACAAATGGCTCACCAAACTCTTGGGCTATGATTTCGAAGTTATCTAACGAGCTGGTTCCCTGAATACCGTCCTCGGTGCCTTATCCCGTGAGTAGGACTTACTGTTGTTAATGGGTCTCTCTTCCCTTGTCTTTGATTGTGTGCAGGATATTCAGAAATCCTATGCTTCAGATCCTCAGTCTACAGCCCTTCTGGCTCAGCTCAGCACTGCCTCCCCTCCACCTCGACACTTCACTATCGTCGCTAGTACCTTGTACTATAAAGGTAATTTGTTTATCCCTCTGACTTCTTGTCTTCGTGCTACTATTTTCCACAAATTTCATGTTTCGAAGGAGGGTGGCTACTCCAGCTATCTTCTTACTTACAAATGGATTTCCCGTAGTTTCTTATGGCCTGGGCTGCGGAAGGAACTCAAGGCTTTTGCCGGCTTGCGATGAATGTCAGCGCCAAACCTATGAGACCTTGCATCCCCTTGGTTTGTTGCAGTCCTTTCTTGTTCAGGACGATGTTTGGCTCGATATTTCTATGGAATTTATGGAAGGACTCCCTCGTTCAACTAGGAAAAATGCGCTGTTTGTCATCGTTGACCTCTTCACCAAGTCTGCCCATTTTGTGGCCATCTCTCACCTTTACACGGTTGCCACCATTGCTGAGATTTTTGTTCATGAGGTGTTTCGCCTTCATAGTATGCCTCGCAGTATTGTCAGTGATCGCGACCCCATCTTTGTGAGCAATTTTTGGGAGGCATATTTTCCCCTTCAAGATACCAAGCTCTACAGGTATTCAACATACCATCCTCAATTTGATGGTCAAATCGAGATTCTCAATCGCATTCTGGAACACTATTTGCGTTGCTTTGTTTCTGACAAACCTGCCTTTTGGGTCTTTCTTTTGCCCTTTGTAGTTGTGATGTATTGGGTGTTTTCCTTTCTTCTGCTTGTACTTAATCCAATGAGAACTAGTCACAAGGGATGAATGAATAAACAGATTTCTTCCTTTTTCTGCTCTCTATCTCTCTCTCTCTCTTTGCCTTGGATCCTACCAGTGATCACTCAAAAGTCAAAACCCACCAACTCTTCTTATTATTTTTATTCAATAATATATATAGATATAAAAACCTTTTTTTTTTTTACCATATTCATGGGTTTCTGGCTTTTGTATCAAAACAAAACAAAACAAAACCAACTCCTTATTCATAATTCAGGAAAAAAAAAACTCCTTATTCATAAAGAAAACACGAAAACATGGCAAAATCAAAGAAAATCCTAGCCGGCTACCCCCACTGGTATTAATTGTTCTTGAATCTTAATCCAATAAAAAGAAATGAAACAAGTGGAGATAGCACACACCACAAATTTCTGGGCTTCGCATCCAGTGAACTGAATATGATTTCTGAAATGCTTTTAGATGTTTCAGGGCTTTGATAGGCAGTTGATACAGGGAAAAGGAAGGGGTGTTTAGGGTCTATGTTTGTTGTTGGGCATTTGGGAAAGTTATGATTGGTTCAATTTTATTAAGTTTTTAATTCGATCAGATTGAGTTATATTGTGTTTGGAATTGTCATGGAGGAACAAGGAGCTGCCATGACTAGAGGAATTGGCTGGGTACTTCAATTAATTTGTTATTATTTTCTCTCCTTTAAAGTTCAAAATTTTAAAATGTTAACTGTGTTAGTAAAATTAATACACATATGAAGTGTTGAAAATGCTCCCTTCAGTTGAGGTGCATGTCTTAAGAGTTACTGCTGTACAACCTTGCTATTGCATCACCAAAGCTGCTCACTTAGTGGGTTTTTAAATGTCAACTCCGAGCCCCAAGACCTCGGGATGGTATTTACTTAGAATTTTTTTCACTTTTACTGCAAAATGTTTTGTTAAATGAAACGGATCGGAACAATCTACCCACCACCTCCTTGAAGAATTTCGTCATCACCGAACCCCAAAACAGGAAACAAAATAGTAAAAGAAGAAACGCTACGGCATGACCGATAAGATATACTGAAGCTTTCTTAATGAAGATGTACTTCCCAAACTTTCTAGGCCGAAAGAAGAAAGCATGAACTTAATTTGCACAACTCCGGAGTTTATTTACTACACAAAGATTAACAATATCATTCAGAGTCTTTCTCATAGTAATAACTAACACTGAGTAGCTGATGCTAAATATTAGGTCTTTTATTCAATTTGATCAAAAGAAATGCAAGTTATGAAATCTGCTTCCCGCTACATGAACATGCAGGTTTTGTGATAGCAATCTCTTACCTGGTGGCTGGTTCATCCGTACCAAGAAAAGAAAAATTAAAAACAGATAAAAAGGGGTGCTAATTGTAATAGGCAACAACGTGAATGCATTTATTTATCTATGTGTGCCCTAAAATGAAGCTCATGCTAGAAGCTAATCAAAATCAGAACAATAAATAAGTGAAATTTTTGGAAATAAAATTGGCCTGGTATTAATTTTCAAAGGTTGAATTGTATTTCTCTCCTATGATCCTTACAATTTGTACAACTATATATAGGCTTAGGGAAGCTAATTAACAACTCATTGAATTAAAAGAATTGACAACAATTCCTTGAATTAAGGAACAACTCCCTTGAATTAAGGGAGATCCTTGAATTAAGGGAATTGACAACAATTTCTTAAATTAAGGAACAACTCCCTTGAATTAAGGGAGATGACAACAACTTCTTGAATTAAGGGAGGTGACAACAACTCCTTAAATTAAGGATTCCAATACTCCCCCTCAAGCTGGATCCAGAAGGTTGATGGATCCAAGCTTGGACAGAAGTCGTTGAAACTGAAGGGCTTTGTAAAATGTCGGCCAATTGGTCGGAACTTCTTGTATAGTGTGTCTGAATTACTTGCGACTGCACCTGTTCACGAACGTAATGACAGTCAACCTCAATATGTTTCGTTCGCTCGTGAAACACGGGGTTGGATGCTATATGTATGGCGGCTTGGTTATCACAGAATAGGGACATAGGAAGAGTTGCAGGAAACCCTAAATCACACAGAAGACCCTTGAGCCAGATCAACTCACACGATGTTGAAGCCATTGCACGGTACTCAGCTTCGGCACTGGATCTGGCGATGACAGTTCGCTTCTTACTTTTCCAGGTGACCAAGTTTCCACCAACAAAGGTGCAGTAACCACTTGTGGACTTTCGATCGATAGCATTTCTTGCCCAATCTGCATCGCAGTACCCTATGATGTGAGTGGTCGTTCTTCGTCATGAGAATACCACGACCAACAGACCCTTTTAAGTAACGTAAGATCCTTTTTATAAGGTTCAGATGCTCGATGGTGGGAGAATGCATGAATTGACTGGCAATACTCACTGAATATGAGATGTCTGGTTTGGTGATCGTTAGGTAGATCAATTTACCAACAAGCCTCTGATAGGAGCTGATATCCGAGAGTGGAGTGCCTCCCAAGTCAAGTTTGAGCTTGCTATCGAGAGGAGAAAGGGCAGGCTTAGCATCACTCATATTAGCATCCTGGAGGAGGTCCATGACGTATTTCCGTTGATTAAGAAATAAGCCCTTATGAGAAGATGCCATTTCGATCCCAAGAAAATATTTTAACACCCCAAGGTCTTTAATCGCAAATCTTTGTTGAAGTGACTGTTTGAGTTTGGAGATCTCTGCAGCATTATCACCTGTAATTATTAAGTCATCCACATATATCAACACAAATTTCCCACCGGCTCCAGTACGAACGAATAATGATGAATCGGCACCACTCCTTTTGAAACCAACACTATGAAGAACTGAACTTAGTTTAGCATACCAAGCATGAGGCGATTGCTTCAGTCCATAAATTGACTTATGTAACTTACACACCAAATCAGGGTCCTGGCTTTGAGGATGTCCAGGAAGCAAGCGCATGTAGACTTCTTCTTCAAGATCACCATGGAGAAAGGCGTTTTTCAAGTCCATTTGGTACAGGGACCAACCCTTATTGATAGCCACGGACAATAAAACCCGAACTGAGTTCATTTTTGCAACAGGAGCAAATGTTTCTTTGTAGTTCACCTCAAATGTTTGAGTGAATCCGCGAGCCACTAGCTTGGCTTTATACCTCTCAATTGAACCATCTGAATTAAACTTGATCTTATAGATCCATTTGCAACCCACTGCCTTTTTTCCTTTTGGAAGTTTGGTGATGCTCCAGGTGTTGTGTTGGTCTAGAGCTTTGAGTTCATCTTGCATTGCTTTTTGCCACACAACATGGTTATTAGCCTCATGGAAGTTTTGGGGCTCACTGTAACTAGAGATGGTGTTAAGGAAGGCAGCATGAGATGGAGTCACCTTTTGATACGACACATAATTTGATATTAGATGCCTCGATTTATATGTTTCAAAATCTTGAAACCTTGTGGGAGGCTGCCTATCACGTTGAGGATTGCGTCGAGGTTTTGGGAGAGTTTGCTCACTCTCGTTCAAATTACCAGCCACACTTTGAAGGTTTTCTTGGTTTCTGCTGCGATCATCATGCATAGAACCATCAGGATGAGTGCCTTCATGGTTATCTTCATTGAGAGAAGCATCAATGTTGGCATGATTGAGCTCACGTTGTTGCGGACCCTCGGGTTCAATTCTTGGTAATGGGAACAAGTCTAAGATGTCATCCCCTTGATCTGTGAATTCACTTGTCTTGCCAAAAAAATGGTTAGTCTCATGAAATCGAACATCTTTGGACACAATTAATCTCCTTAGTTGGGAATTATAACACTTATATCCCTTTTGAGTAGAGGAGTAACCAAGGAAGATGCATTTAGTAGCTCTAGGGTCTAATTTATCTCGGTGATGAGATTGAACATGAACAAAACAGATGCAACCAAACACTCTAAGATGTGAGAGATCAATTTTCCTTCCTTTCATGACCTCTAGGGGAGACTTGAATTCCAAGACTCGGCTAGGTAACCTATTGATGATATAAGCAGCTGTCATAACACCTTGAGACCAAAATCTCTTTGGTACATTCATTTGCAGCATTAATGCTCTTGTTTTCTCAAGTAGGTCACGGTTTTTACGTTCGGCTACCCCATTTTGTTGAGGGGTTCCAACGCAACTTGTTTGATGCATGATGCCATGAGTGCTCAAATATTGTTTCATGATATGGGACATGTATTCAGTGCCATTGTCAGATCGTAAAGTTTGAATTTGAGATGAGAAATGGTTTTTAACAAGGTTATGGAAATCCTTAAACACTTCTATCATTTCATTCTTAGACTTTAGGAGATACAACCATGTGACTCAAGAGAAATCATCCACAAAAATCACAAAATACTTGTAGCCATCAAAAGATTCCCTAATTGGTCCCCATACATCTGAATGAACTAGTTCAAAACACTTAATAGTCCTAGACAAAGAAGAGTTAAAAGGTAATCTAGTAGCTTTAGACAAGTGGCATGTTTCACAAAAAATAGCATCCTTACCTAATTTTGGAAATAAAGATGACAAAATGGGTGAGGAAGGGTGAGCTAAACGTTGATGTCACAATTGATTATCTTGAATGGGGTTGAACTTGGCTTGACACCGTCTGGGATTGCTCTTTGACATGTAATAGAGACCATCTAAATAAAACCCTTCACCAATCGTCTTCTTGGTGACACAATCCTGAAAGATCACTTTTTGAGGAGAAAAAATGGCTATGCAATTCAAGGTATTTGTGATCCTTCCCACAGATAGAAATTGAAATGGAAAGGAAGGAACATACAAAGCTATTGATTCAATTTCATTAGACATCAACTTTATCTTTTCTTTTCCTAAAACCTTTACATGCTCTCCATTTGCAATTGAAACTTGAGAAGGTTTTGCCAATTTTTCAAAATTTTGAGATTTAGACATATGGTTGGTCATATGATTTGTGGCACCTGAATCTACAACCCAAAAATCATGCAACATATTTAATTTAAGAGCAGTTTTAAAGGCTTTCATGATACCTTGCATATCCTTTTGGGGTACAGGTTTCGTGTCTGCCAAGAACCCTGCAAACTTGCCGAGTAATGCTGTCGAGGTCCCTTCTTCCATGCTATATGCACGGTCAATTCCAGCCCTTCCTTTCTTGCCTTGCAGGTACGACATAAACTCAGTCATGAGTTCTGTTGGGTTTGCTGTGAAGTTCTTGAATGGATCTGACCTATTGGAGATGGAGGTAGATGCATGATTTGCTTGATGTAAAGTATGGTTCACCTTTTGTACGCCCTTGTTGTCCTTCATGAAGTTAGGCTTTAACTCTGGATGTAAAATCCAGCATGTGTCTTTAACATGACCTATATTGTTGCAGTGTTGACACTTCAAGTGCGGATGCTTTCCTTTGTACTTTCTCTCGTTGGTCATGTATGCCCTAGCCTCAAGTACGTTAGTCATTGTACTCAGGTTTATGACTTTCCTCCTTACTTCTTCACGTTGAATCGTTGCACACACACTGGTAAAGGAAGGAAGTTCAGTGTTCATGAGTATGTGACATCGTAGATCTTCATATGTTGAGTCAAGATTGGACAAGAGTTGAAATATCTTGTCTTCTTCTGCTCTCTTTCGTAGCAGTGCTGCATCAGTTGTATGCGGACGATAAATTTCCAACTCATTCCACATGTTTTTCATGCTTCCTAGGAGTTGCACAAACGGCTTGCCATCTTGTTGCAGATCAGAGATGTCCTTCTTTAATTGGAAAACACGGGCAGCATTATTCTGGTTGCCATACATTTCCTTGGCCGCTTCCCATAGCTGGTACGAGGATTATGAATAGCTGAATATTTCAGCTAACTTTCGTTCCATGGAATTCAAAAGCCATGACATAACTAGCTGATCCTTGCTAAGCCAAGATTCATAGTTTGGTGAGGAAGCATCAGGTACTTTGATGCTTCTATTTATGAACCCTAATTTGGATCTCCCACCCAGCGCCAAAGACACAGCTCTTGACCACGACAAGTAATTAAACTCATTCAGTACGACTGAGCTTAACCTTTGATTTGGGTTGACGTCCACCTCATGCGCATTCAAGGAGGAAAGCTCCCGGGAACTTTCAGCTTCTAATGCTAAAGGATTGTCTTCAGACATTTTGGAGAGTGAATACTCTCGGATAGCAGTATAGCAGAAGCAGGTTAATTTCCCTGCTCTGATACCACATTGATTTTCAAAGGTTGAATTGTATTTCTCTCCTATGATCCTTACAATTTGTACAACTATATATAGGCTTAGGGAAACTAATTAACAACTCCTTGAATTAAAGGAATTGACAACAATTCCTTGAATTAAAGGAATTGACAACAATTCCTTGAATTAAAGGAATCGACAACAATTCCTTGAATTAAAGAACAACTCCCTTGAATTAAGGGAGATCCTTAAATTAAGGGAATTGACAACAATTCCTTGAATTAAGGAACAACTTCCTTGAATTACGGGAGATGACAACAACTCCTTGAATTAAGGGAGTTGACAACAACTCCTTGAATTAAGGGAGGTGACAACAACTCCTTAAATTAAAGGTTTCAATACCTGGAATGCAAGCCAGGCATTCGTCGGTGACTATCATTGAACAGAAAAAATCTTCACCTGTCCCTGGATGTGCTCTATGCTTGTGCAAAATTAATTTGGAATTGACTGGCTATCCAACATTGCTTTTGTTAGTCAGAAGTGTTTCATATTCCATAATCAATAATTCACGATTGAAGCTTAGGTGGTGTTCATGTACGTCCATCTTAAACTTTCTATATTATTATTATGGCCTAGTACTTAGCAAAGGGATTGTTGGTGAGGATCACATCATACAACTAACTAGTATCGTTGTTACTATTTTCGGATGTCCTACATCCTGCTATAACGGATGAAAAACAGATTCTTGAATCCAAACTATAGCACCAGAAACAGGAAAACAGAAACTCAAAGTTAATACCCAGAACAGGGTGCACAAATTGTCAGAGAACCTAGCTTTACTTATCTTCATCTTCAGTATCCTGCAGAAGAGCACCTCTTACTTTGGCCCTGTGGAAGAATATGCTTTTATTTATGTGAAGAGACCATATCAGTATGGTATAGAACGGTGGAAACACTGTTGTGGCAAACAGCATTTGAGAGGCCAACTTACCTACGATATGCAGGCACAGCCCGATTCACAACTGTTTTTGAGCTTGTACCTCGAGCTGCTTTGTCTGCAGTATTAACAAATAGAAGTCAAGTTGATACTTGATAATAATAATAATGCAATCGTTATGAGAAGAATTCCAATTATTAGCAGATAACAGACAAGTCAATTTGCAAGCATTGAGATTTGATGAGCCTTTCAATGACCGGATGATACTTCCCACAAAGTTAAGAAATCAACTAATCTCATAATTACCATGCACCATGAAAAATATATCATACACCGATGCAGCTTAACTTTTTCTTTCCTTCTGCATATTTGTGACCCCAAATTCTTGAGGGTGGAAAAGCTTAATTTGCCTTTTCATTGAACATAGTAATAGTTTTAGAACTCGTGTCTCCTTGAAAAGAAATCAAGCATGAAACAACAATGAACAGAGCAAGAAAAAGGTCCTCTGCATTAGATGGTGCTATCATGTCAAATGTTGCTGGCGAGAGCAAATATCAGTAGTGAAGGCATACGGATACATTATTCCGTAATCGTATGAAAAAGTTCAACAAAATCCCAAAGAGAGGATATGTTACAGCTGATAAAATGGATGCACTCAACAAAAGAGATTTTCCACCCAAGAACACACTCAGAAGTTAAACCAAACCGTATTTATCAAGTTCCAGTAACATGAACCACAATTTAAACTTTCTTTAAAAAGATTTTATTTATAAAAATGTGCAGAGCTGCATTGACAATCTTCCTTTTGAAAATTCAGAACTTGTCTATTACCAAAATGACAAACACTTCAGGCTGGTGGAATGGAATCGAACCTGGTGAATTATGTAGACCATTACCAAATAGTCCAGAAACATCTACTTTATCTGAGGAACTAATCCTTTGTAACTTTTGCCTCTTCGTGTACTGTTCCAGTTGGCTCTGGATACGATCATTTCTTTCCTGGATCAAAAAACGAACATATTTTACACAGGGAAGTAGACAAATCTTATTAAATGAGAACTAGTGAACAAATTTGTTAACAGATAAATTTGACTTATCAAAAACTCTGGAGAAAATATATATTATTAAAGAATAAATCCAGCATTACTATTTAAGAATAATCCTGAGAGAATAGAGTAACCACAAACTCCCACCGGCAGTAATTGTTGGATTTTTGGGTCTTTCACATTTTAAACTATAACTTGAGGAAGAGGAACAGCTCCTTAGAGAGAACCATACCTAACTACAGCATCTCCATAGTTATCATTGGAATTGTAATAATATAGCCTATTTCTAGCATCAAGTTTCTGATAGTTAGGTTTTATTTATAGCATCACATTAGGTTAAGATTATCATCAAGTGGTCTGAAACTAATCCCTTAGTTGGCCCAAAAAATACTTGTTGGCCACCTTCTCAGTTCTCAGTGAACCAAATAACAAACAACTAAACCTATTTCTGTGTTATTTTGCACGATATCTTTATTTTGAATGAAGTTATTCAATGTCTCAGTAAATACTAAGGTGTCTGCATATGACCATAAAGTGGATGGTCTTGGCATCAATTTTTTCCCTCGCATCCACTTGCTGCCTATGACTTTAACAAAACACCAGTGCTGCCATTTCAAACCAGCTGCTGACTCAAACTGGACATACCAAGGCTATGTTTGGCATTGCTTTCTATTTTTTTTTTCCCCAAAAAGGCTTTATTTGAAAGTGAAGCGATACCAAAGGTTTTGGTAAAAATAAATTTTGCTTATTTTAAAGGCAATGTACATTTTGACAGCAGCTTTTAAAAACAGCCTCCATGTTACTTTTGAAAGCTACTTCCGCAACAGAACCTTTAATGAATGTTTTTAATTCCTAATATACCATAATTTATTTCTAAAGATGTCCTTGTTTACACTTCCCTTATGTCTCTCACGCAGTTTCTTTCCCTTAACTGAATAAACCAGCACATTCAGCCCAACGAAACTCCACCACCACGACCTGGACCCCTCTCCTCCTCCGTCACCACCACCACCACCTTTAGCTCCACCTTCACGACCATCACCACTTCCTCCACCCCACCTCCACCACTACCACAACCATCTTCTCTACCTCCCCCTGCACTACCTACCACCACCTCCTCGTCTACACATGCATCCACATTCGCGAACACCACCTTTTACACTTTCAACCTCATGTCCATTTTAGTCACTGTCTAGAACTACAATTTTATATTAAAGTTTACAAAACACCTTGACGTTGGTTTTCATACAACACTGCTAAAATTAGAATTCATCACCAAACATTTAATTGATTTAGTTTAGAAATGCTATGTCGAAAGCGCAGCAGAAGTAACTTTTAGAAAGGAAAAAAGAAAAAAAAAAATACAGCAATACCAAAATGGCCCTAAAATAATGCCACCACTTTCATACAAAACTGAAAACTACACCAGTAGTATGCCAAAAAGTAGACGAAAACTGATTACTACAACGAAATAATGATGATATAGGATTTTTCTACATGGTGAGAGGGTATATATTGGATATTCCGCTATCAGAGAACATGTATTGAAATATTGCCATGTCACTATACATATGTCAAGTAGCGAACACAGCATATACTCTTACTGAATAGTCCATAACAAGGAGGCATACCTTTTCAGCTGATATTACTTTCGAGAATTCCGTACAGCGCTGTTGTTCTGGGCACAATAAAAAAGGAGTAACAGTAAATTCCAGCACGAGACTATTCAAACATGCATAATATGGACATCAATTGTGGAAGTATATTGGCAGGACACCCAAATCAAGCAGTAAGGCACATAGAAGAGGTGTAAAGGCCACTAGTGCACATCCACATGCAGACATATACCTATAAACATATATAATTGAATTAAGTAGTGAACAATTTTTTTCTGCATCTTCCATTAAAATTCCATTGCTATTCAACATTTCATCAAAAAAAAAAAAATAGCCTTCCCCTTCCTACTTTTCACCTCCAATCTCATAAAAGACAATTTGGAAAAAACTCCACATGCGTGAAACATTGCTGTAAGTGAGAGAATAAGCCTTCTAGATAATCTACACATATTAATGCATGGAAATGATAAACACAACCTTCCAAATAAGACTCATGTGTGCTTTTGAATTCTTCAAAAAGCCAAAAAGACAGGTTTTCAATTGCCTCACTAGCAGCAGCGCCCACAAGTTTTGTGAGAGAAATGGAAATTACAGGCATTCCCTTTGATTTTTGAGCAACTAATTTTGCATATGCAGGACCTGGAATACACAGCACAAATAATGTAAGCATTGACCATATTTCAATTGTCAAAGTTCCTCAATGTACATGCTGATACAGGTGCAACTACGCATGTATTAAAAATACAGATAGTTATTTTGTTCTTAAAAGGGGCTAAGAAAAGGAGCTACAAAGTCATTCATCCATGCCAAGAAATGAAAATAAAGAGAACAAAAAATATTGCCTCAGTTAACATCTTTTTTAACAGAGATGTACCAATATACTGAGCAATGGTACTACAACATTTATTGAACACATCTTTCATAGAGATGGGATTCACCTCTTCTCTCAGAGATTTATAGTCAACAATGTAGTAAACAAACGTGGTACAAATAGTTTCATTCAATTAAAACTTTTTGGAGAAGTGGTAGGTAAAAAGATGCATCTATGGTCACAAACATTGAGCCCGAATCTGATATAGAAGAGTTCTTGGTGACTCCAACATGCAAGGAGATACATCAATATCAAGAGAATAACTATCATTCTTTCCTTTTAGGTCAATACAAGAAACAATTAACAAGGGAGACAATAGCAAATATGAAATTGAGAGTTTTCCACTTTCTTGCATGGAGAATGACTAATTCATCCCAAGATGAAGAAGGGTCTTAGAAATAATGTCAATCTTTTCTTAGTTCAAGCAAAGGTGTTTTAAAAAGAATTGCTGAGCCTTGTCTCAAATGAACTCAAGACAAAGAACAATCCACTAACATGTGTAGAGCTCCCCTGAGTCCAATTTGATTACTAAAGTAGAGTTGGGAGCAAGAAACATCATAAAATATCGAGAAACTTCTCCAAAATTCTCTCCTAATGAACAAAACAGCATGCCCTAGAGCTGTAAAGCATCACCAGTACCTAATCTTAATAGATACAGCACATACAAAGGCAGAAATTCTTAACACATACAAAGGCAGAAATTCTTAATTCACCCTACCAATCATGATCTAAATGACTGACAGTAATACTCTTAGTAGTTACACTATCAAGCCAAACAAAAACGAAAAATAAAAATTCGCTCCAAGAGAATTATTGCATTGATCAATCAGTTTTAGAAAACTGCGTACCATCTGAGTTTGAATGTCCCTCCAGAACAAGCTTTACATCTTCTGATTTTAAGGAAGCTACAAGATAGGCTATGAACTCAGACCAAGTGCCTCCTATTCCGATGATGTCCCTCTGCAAGCGATAAATTACAGCAACTTAATACAAACAAACAAACAGACAAACAGAAACACCAAGTGTCAATCGTTGAAAACCCCGTAAAAAGCAGAAATTTGACCACAAAATACAGGAATAAAGGAAAACCCAGTAGAATTTCAAAAGGCAGAATGGAATCTGAACATTCATTTATATTTTCCCGACTGGACAATTCAAACTTTTCCTAAGGATCTATATGACATAAAAATATTTACACAAAATAAGTAAATACATATTGGGGGAAGAAAATGGTCAGAGGAGAAAGACCATATCATCAAGCTGGGAAACCGACCGTACGGCCTCCCAGTTATTGTTGCGGAAATCAGTGACATGAATTCTGAGGTGTAAACAATCAGCGGCGGCATGGACGTGGAACAAGAACCGAGGCAGCGGAGTTGAAGCGTTAGCCGTCCAGTCCACTTTGGGCTGGCCGAAGATGGGCTTCAAACGGACCTGTAACTCCATTAATATCCAACTCGCCCACCTTATTTCATAACACTATGCTTTTCTTTCATTAGCAGCTAGTGTTTAAATCAAACAATACATCTCTGACGCTGTTTGGTTGCCGTTTGCCGATGAACTGTTACCGTGGGCGATTGGGATACAAGAGAAGATAGGGAAACCTTTTTTTCTTTTCGTAGTTTTTTTTTTTTTTTAACACTCGAAAGGGGGATTCTATCTCGTTCAATAATCCTCTATTTTGTGACATTTATAGAATTTAAATGTCTTTAAAAATTTACATGTGTTCTATTAAGATTTTTAGAGAGTTGGTAAAATTTTGAAAGTTTTTAATATATATTTTTGTAAAGATTTATAAAAATATTAAAAATTAAGTTTTATTTAATTATAATATTTTATAATTTTGTAAAAACTAAGTGTATTGAAAATATCAATAAATATTATATACTTTTATCAAATGAAAGATTTAATGGAGTTTGATAAATATTTTAGTGTAAGTTATATTTTAGCAAAATTTATAATTTGTCTAATATCACTTCTTTAGATTTCTACACACAAGGCTTAAAATATTGTTTATGATTTTTATATTTTTCAATATTCAATAAAATTGAAGTCTTATATCAATATCAATCATCATATATTATTCTCTATGAAAATTATAAGTAATTAAATTAAATAATTTTTATATAAATTATTTAATATTTAAATAAAAAAGGGAGTAGATCTTTGCACCTCGCGAATTATGTTGCACTTCACTTGTTTGTTTTAATGTTTTTTTTTATAAATTTTATTAATCAAACTTTCAAACCTACCCCTATTCCTTTTTAACATGACCCGCCCCGAAAGGAGCCTCAAAAAACGTATCTTGTTCTCTTCTCGTCTGAAAACTAGACAAAATTCCTAAAGTACCCAAGGACTACGGCTCCTAACACCAAATCTGTCAAACAAGGGATTAAATAAAATATAACTCGTTCTCTAGGCGTCACCGCCCACACCACCTTGGGGGCGAGGTTAAACCCGATTTGTTAACTCTAACCTCAGTCATAATCCATGGTAATAACAATATCTCAAATTGCCGAAAACTCCCACAGCTAACAGCCATGATTAGTTGGTAACCCATCGGCTCCACCGCATCTGCCCGATTACCTAACTGATATCCCGACTCACACCAGAGTCTCAATTTAGTACCCTAACTCAGTTGGAGACCCAATTCGATAACCCGACTCGTCTAGAATCCTAAATCGATATCGACTATCAAGACGTCCGACCATAGTGGTAGTTTATACTCATTCGAGGTTATCTGTCAACATCACGTTACATCTCGGGACTAACCTCAAGATCTAACACGAATATACTAATATCCCAGTATAAAAAGTATCATGCTCTAGATCTAGTGTAACGACCCGTCCTGGAAATTAGGATTAAGACAGCGATTAGTGAAGGATTAGTGAGCTTAAGTAGTACTTAGTTGGGTACTTTTGGACCGATAGGGTAGAATGACGATTTTGTCCCTAGTTCGGGCAAAATGTTGACTTTTAGTTCGGGCGGTCAATTAGATTTTGACCAATGACCAGGACGTAGTTTACGACGTCACGAATCCGTAGACAGGTGGTATGCCCGATTCCGACATCCGAGGAGGAAGTTATGATGTTCGAAAGGTTGCGGGCATAACCGTAATTTGGGTAAAATAGGGAGAAAAGTTGACTTTTCGTACGATCGGGTTTTGACACGTTGACCTAGGGCTGGTAGATAAATCTTGTCGTCCTGAGTTCGATGACAGGCGGCACGTATTCATCGGACTTACGATGTGGGAGTTACGGGTCTAGAAAGGTAGTGGCAAAGTTGTAATTTTGGTTAAAACAGAAGGGTATTTTGGTCTTTGTGCTCTGGGATGTGTGCAACAGATAGGGACAGATGGAGGGCTGAGATTGAAACAGATGTGAGGGAGAGGAGAGGATGGTGACGCGTGGCAAGGGCCTAGTGGCTTCTAGGCGTGTGCACGGTCCCAATTATTTGGGGTGCCCGTGTGTGTGTTCTTCGATCCAGAGAGAAACAGAGGGAGAGAATTGAGAGAAATTGGACGGTGTTTTGTGTTAGTGGTGTGATTTGGTGAGGGAGTGAGTGATTAGAGGTCAAGAGGGAGACAAAGAGGAGGTTTTGAGGTACGGTGGTAGTGTATGAGGGAGTTGGGAGCCACGGGAAAACAGGAAGGAAAATAGGGAGGAAGTGCGTGTTTGTGGGTGGTGTTCGGCTGTGATCGATCTAGCGAGGCCAGAGGAGGTCTCTAGAGGCTGGAGGTGGACGGGAGGAGCTACTGCCTCACGGCTGACCTCACGACGGCGACAGGAGGCATGTAATTCCTTATTTTCCCTTTCGATACTCTGTTTTGCCGTCGAGTTTCAAGTCGAGAGTCGTGGCGTTAGGGGTTGAATCGAGGAGTCTAGTGAGGTCTAGGGGACTTAGTAGGGTCCTAGGGTTCTTCTAGTTGTGCAGCCGTGGTGGGGGAGTGCACGACGGAGTCTAGACAACGGAGAGTACCCTGTGTACTCTGTTTTTTCCTTTTTCTTCAGACGTTAAGTCGTGAGTTTTGGGTGAGAGTCGATGGTCTTGGTGAGTTGGGTGAGGTTTAGGATAGCCCTAGGAAGAGTTTGGGGTAACCCTTGTGACGGGGTAAGACTTGGGTGGCCGGAGAAGGAAACAGGGCAGGTGTTCGGGTTCTGTTTGAGCTTGAGTTGACGGGTTAGAGGCTGAGACGAAGAGTTTGAGTGAGGGGGATGAGTTCCTTAGGACGGGACGAAGCAGTGGGTGAAGAGAGGGATCGATTTGGTGCAGGTACGGCGGAGAACCGCTGACGCCGGTTCGATTTGCAGGCACTGTGCTGAACCGAGTCGACGCGAGGAAGACGAAGGTACTGTAGCTGGCGCGTGAGGGCCACGCGCAGCCACTTTGGGCGGCGCGTGGGGGCGCGTGCGGCGGTGTTTGGGGAAAGTGTCAACTAGGTTTTTGGTCTAGGAGTTGTGACGAGTCTGTTGGACTTGGTTTCGGGTGGTTCGGACGTCGTTTGAGGTTAGTTCCGCGAGGGTGAAGGTTTAGGGTTCCAGTTCGTTACGTGTAGGACCCGGGGCCTTTCGTGGGGAATTAGGAGAGTCTTCGTAGACGTGTTAGTAACGTACTTTAGCGGTTGTTGACAGGATCGGGAGTTCCCGAGGAAGCTGAGGAACGTACGAGACGTTCGGGACGCGATTGAGGGCTCGGTATTGTGAGTGGACCCTTTCCTTAAACCCGAGCATGCATAACTGTTTTTCTATAATTGTTTTATGGTTTTAATCATGATTCTATGTTTATCGAATATGCTTTGTTGGTTTTACATTGTTTCGCGTTTTTTTTCGAGGAAGTACGACATTTGGCACGTTTTACGAGAAATGTCGATTTCTGAGAAAAAATGACATGGTTTTGGGGTTTCCAAAGGATAACTAGTTTAAATGCTTATAAAGGGATTTTGAAACATGATTTGGAGATTAAAGGATTTTCGGTTTTAGAAACGGATTTCGGAAACGAAATTTGGTTTTAAAGTTGAACAGTGAATTTCCCGATTTGGGTTCGAAATGACGGTTCGGGGAGCCGGAAGGGCATCAGACCGGTGGTTTCGGATTCGAGTTTGGATACGGATGTAGAATTGGTTTTCAAATGGTTTTGGATTGGATTTGCTGGATCTGGTTATTGGGTTTAAAGACCCGGATATTGATTGACGGGGGACGGGCCCGGATTGGGTTTAAAGACCCGGATTGAGTTTAAAGACTCGGGAGTTTAAAGACTCGGATATATTGATATTTCCCCCGTAGGCCTATTGAGTTTAAAGACTCGGGAGTTTAAAGACTCGGATATTATTGAAGCCTGGATTGAGTTTAAAGACTCGGATAGGTCCAGCAGGTTTGATCGGAAAAGAATGGTTTGATATTCACGGTTTATGATACGGCTTAATGATGTTTCTGCTAAGTTTTCTATAACTGTTTTATAGTGTTTCTGTTTCTTATGATGTTTTATGGCGATCGGTTGATAATTGTTTCAAGAACTGGGTTATGCATGTGGTTTTAAAACGGAGGGCTAAACCCGGTTTTCCTTTAAAATGGTTTTGGAATTTTTCTTTTAATTATGGTCCACTCATACTTTCTGGTTTATAAATTGCCCTCCAGGTCGTGGAGCTAGCGTGGGGTTTCGGCGTCGAGGCAGCGTCTGAGGCATAGGAGTCACGAGAGCGACCCCGGAGTGTTTTAATTTTTCCGCGTGCGTGTAACTAGTTTATCGCTTTTATTTCCTGCGTATTTGGGACTATGCTCTGTAAATTGTTAACCTCGGGATGTATTGTATAGTTTCTCCTGCGTCTGACTGAGTATGTTGGTGGTTACGTGTGAGTTTTACTTTGGTGTTGTGTCGGGGAGTCAGACGGGAGCAGGATTTACCTCGGGTTTCGGGGTGAAACCGGGGTGGGTCCTGACATCTAGCTCGCGGCTTCCTAATACTATCCTAACATAAGCAAACAACCCAATATTCTCAAGTGACACAAACAAACATTTAATTCACAATATAGCAATATAAACATGACACATTCAATACATTGCAACCACAAAATACATGCTTAGAGTATGAAATCAACTCACGTCATGTCAGGGAGAATTAACCTGACCAAATGCACCGTCACACGTACCTCTAGGCGCTTAACCCTAGAAGTCCCCATGAGCTCTAACTTGATTCATAAGTCTCACTGGCTTCCATTATCAAGGTATCTAACAAATAAGTAATTAATGTTAGGATAAACTACATAAAAGTACCCAAACTATAGGGTTGATTTCAAAAGGTACCTCAACTATAAAAAGTTTCATTTCCATACCCAAACTATACTATCGATTTCAAAAGAGTACCTCCGTTAGATTTTCCATCCAATTTTCTGTTAAAAGTACACATGACAACTATTTAATCCAGTCACCACATACTTAGCCAAAATAATAAGGGTATTTTCGTCATTTTGCTATTTTATCTTCATCATCCTCTTGCCTTCTTCATCATCCCCAATTCACCATCTTCACCAATCTTCATCTCCTCTAATTAATCATCTTCATCATATCAATCTTCATCAATCATTAACCATTTCAAGAAAAAAAATAAATCAATTATCAATCATTATCTCTTTTTCAATTCAATTTTTTCTCTTCCACAGTTCATCATTGTTCGACAGTTCCTAGCCCTAATTTGAATAAGAAATTTTTTCAGCCATCAATTTTTCTCTTCCCTAATACACCAACTAGTGTGACCCTCCTCGACAACATTTCGACCTCATCCATCCTTTACATACTGCTGCCACATCATTTGTTCCTCCATTAACAGCTTCTGCTCTTCTCCAAGTCCGAAATCTGCACGTGCGCTGGAAACATACCACCATGGATGCCGCAAAACGGTCCAACTGTACATTCGAGGACGACGACATCATCGGTGTTAGTGGTGTTGGCACATCAGACCCACCCCTAGGCAACGCCTTATGATTTGATAAGTTGCTCGCTGATTCCACCAAGGCCAAATCCCAATCTCCTTCATTGCCAAAAACCTACCACGATGTCCCGCTTCCACTTCCCTAAGCCCACTCTATTCTTGTTCTCGGTCCCTCCTTCAACTCCCCAAGAACTTGGGATTTACAATAGACTAAAAAATCCTCCCGATATTTTCTTGATCATAATAATTTAATAATTATATATTTTGCTTAGTTTTTACCTCAAATGCTCACCGACACAATTATCCTAAGCCCCAAAAATGCAAAAGTTTACGTGGACGTAATTGCTTCCACCCGAATCACAAGTGCAACTGTTAAAAAGGATAAATTTCACAAATTCACATCACAATCCAGAAACCACAAATCCTTTCCCAAAAAACCCACGACACAATTATGGGTTCACTTTAGTCTTTATATATGGGGGAAGCTTAATTAGTTTGGTGAAAGTAGAGGGGAAGAGTTAGTTTACTCACTCACAATAATTGAGGTTAGTTTCTAATTGTATCATGATTCTATGATTAAATTCATTATTATCCTTTTGGTTTTTTAGGTTGTTCGGTTTTAAAGTTGAATTTTTTTCGTTCTTTCTTTCTTTCTTTCTTTCTTTCTTCTTCTTCTTCTTCTTCTTCTTCTTCTTCTTCTTCTTCTTCTTCTTCTTCTTCTTCTTCTTCAGATCGGCTTGAAGACCGGTAGCTATTCAAATCAGACAGCGGGGAATAAGCGGTGGTGAAATAAGGGTCATTGATGGTGTTGGCGAAAGAGTGGCAGAGAACATAGATCCAGATGATGATGAATTTAGGTTGGGACTTGTAGATTTGGGCTTTCGTGACAAGACCCATCCCAATCTCCCTAGCTTATCGTGGGATGTGCCATGTTCCCATCTCACCCCACGTGCCAGATCAGGGATGAAACTGTAACCCGCTCGGGGTTATCAGAGTGCGCAGTGACTTGTGGAGTCCGCAGCAGCATGTGATGTCTCGGTTTCTACTACAACCCACATTCACGATCAACCTGAAGGGTATCACAACCATTAAAAGTTGTGAGTGGAAAAAAAATAACAGTTTATAAAATCATTTATACCCTTCACGTAAAAGCATGCATGCATCAGAAAATAGTATTTCAAATACTTTCTTAAAGCAGATCATATGGCTTTTCAAATCAATACACAGTGAAAAATGCTTCTCAATCAAAGCCAATTTTCAATAGGGTCTCAGTCCAAAACCAAATCACATAGGCTCTCAGCCCAAATCAAAATCACGTGGGATCTCAGCCCAAAACAACCTCATAAATCATCTTAATAGGGGCGTTTGCCCAAAACATAGACTCACATCTAGCGTCTGATGAAAACATGAGTAACCAATCCTCTTTATTCAATATCTAACAAACCATCTCACTAGGCACGATATCAGCGCTACGCGTGCGACTCGGGATTACACATCCAAATAAACACCTAAGTTCGGAGCTCGTGGCTCGACGTCTAAGGTGATCTAACTCAGGCTCGGAACATCTAGCTCGACATCTGAACGATGGCATCTACAGGCTCGGAACCCCTGGATCAACGTCTAAAAAATATCCATCTCTGACACTCATACAGGCAATGTCCGCGTGACCTCTCTAGGATCTACGATGTCTGGAGGCTACAATCACATCATAGAGGATAGTATTGAGGAAAACATTTCACAAATCTTTCACTAATAATCTCAAAATGTCTCAATAGGGCCCACGTCCGTAATATAGTTCATCAAATCAATTTCCACAAAACCATCGTAAAAATAGTGTTCAAAACATTTCCCAAATCCAGGATTCCTCGAATCATATCAAATCCAAAATCTTAAATCCATAATAGGGTCACAAGCCTGATATCTCTTATTGTAAATCAGAACTAGGTCACAAGTACGATATATCATATCCTCACTTTTGACTATACTCTAAATCAAACCATAAATCAACTGGGACACATGCTCGAATATTTTTTCCAAATCCGAAACCATTTCACAATTCAATTCCCTTTTTCAAATCACAAACAGTCAAAGGTGATTTCCAACAAGGACTCAAGCCCGAAATGTCAATTTCACGCATCTCCATGAAATTATTCAAAATCGAAAATCAAATCCTCAATTTCACGCATCTCTGTGAAATTAGTTAAATCATATAAATCACATGCATGTAGGAAACTCGGCCGAAGCCCAAGTATCATATAAAACATAAATCTCGAAATACGTGCATACTAACATTTTCCACGAAAATGCCCAATCATACTCAAAACATTATGCAATCAATACATCTCAAACTATGTTCATAAAACATATAAAACATTTATGCATGCATCATATTTATAAAGCAAAATTCCACTCACAGGTCGTCAAAGCTGTGTGCTCACAATCCGCGCTGATGTTACTCCGAGGCTAATAAAAAATTTTCGGGACGTTCAGACCTGTCCAAATTATACCCAAGGGTCACTAACCATCTATACAAGTTTAAATTATAAACCCTCAAAACTCCTAGAATAGTCAACGTGACCCGAGGCTTAAAACCTCTAAATGACCTATCAAACGATCTCTGATCGACCTAAAACCACCACCATTGGATTCAAATCGTCAAAAACTTTTGAATAAGACCAATTTCACATCGAAATTTGTGACCATGCGCCCTCATGCGTCTGTCAAATTTTGATCCACGGCGCTCAACGCCGATCAACGCTTACGTCACGCCAGTCAATGCTAACGTCAACTGCTGATGTCACCTGCTGACATCAGTATGACAGGTCTGACATCTAACAGCTCTGACAAGTCGCTGACACCCTGATTATTGTCACGTGTCCTGCCACATGTCACTAACACCTCTGGTAAGTCTCTAACACCTTGCCATGTGGCACCATCCCACTAGTTCACGTGGTCTGACAATGTTGACGTACCACGTCACCTGATAGATCTTGACACCCTGCCACGTGGCACCTTCTCACTGGTTCACATGGTCTGAATAGCTAACGTAGACATACCACTTTAGTTGCTGACTAGACTGACACTTGGTCACGTGTCAAGCTCTGGTTGGCCACATAGCTTGATAGTGGCCACGTCATCGTCTTCAACCTCGGACGGGTCGACTCGTTTGAATGTAACAGGTCATTCGACCCGCGAACTAGACCCAGCCAAAACTCAGTCGTCCAGCCACCATTTTCCTCCATTTTTCTTCCTAAGGATTAGTCTACTTCTCAGAAAGGGTTCTATGAGCTCGAAATCATGAAACAAGGATGGAAATTACCTGTACGAATCCAAACCTTCACGGCCAACTTTCAAATGTCCTTCTAGGGATGTCCAATGGCACATTCTCCGTGTTTTTGGTCCCTACAGACTTGCATGAGCTCAACCAACACGTCATAATCATCAGAGTGAGCCCTAAACTTCCTAAAATTGAAATCCAAAATCCAAAAGTTCACGGGTTTTAATTGGGTTCACAGTTAGCCATTCTGCCGTGCCTCTGTCGTCCACACCATCGTCCCTTAGTACTCCCTCACTCTCGACTCACTCTCTGCCTCCCTCACTCAGATAGCACATATGAAGATGAAAGTTTGGTTTTGGGTTGGTTCGAAATGGATGAAGGGAAAAGGGTGATGCATGTATGTGTGGTTTTGGGCCAAAGGATGAGTGACACTTGTCACGCATCTATTGGTCCACACTATATATTTTGGGCCCACTAAAGACAACCCAAAAGTCAACTCTTCTTGATTTTCGTACAATCGTGAATAGTTCATAAAATCATCCTTGACCCGTTACTTCCCTTTACGACATCTAATTTTGACGTGTTGCTTGTCTAATGACTCGTATCGTCTCGATCTACATAATGGACCTCGGTCTACGTGCATTTGATTTCCAGAGTTAAAAGTCTACTTTTTCACTCCTATAGGGGTAAAATCATCATTTTACCCTGATCATCCGATAATTCTCAATTAATCCTCTATTAATCCTTAATTAATCATGTAGATTCAAGATGGGTTATTACAATCTTCCCCCCTTAAAGAATTTCGTCCTCGAAATTCACATTAACTCCCAATCTACACCAAAACTGCGGAAATCCAATCCTGCCTCCAACTTAAGGTACACGTGAGAGCCTCTATCTATAGTATGCACTGACTTCAACGTCACCTGACATTAACTACAATCTGACGGTCAATGCTGTAACTCATCTCAATCCTCTGTGTTCGTATCCAATATTAACATGTCGTCACTAGAAACCTCGAATGCACAACCTCAAATCTCAAATTTCAAGTCTCAAGAATCCAAAAGTCAACCCTCAAGTCTTGCTCGAGACATCGACACTCGTCGATCTCACCTATCATTCACAGAGGTGTACACGGAATCCAATCTGACAATCTTACTCATAATCTTACTGATAATCCTGCTATACGAAGCTGACATCCTTCTCAGCATTCAATATAAAAATCCTGATTCCAAAGTGACAATTCTGCTTAGCAGGAGCAATACCAAGTTCTTTGTCTCACTCAATGGTCTCTAACTGTTATATCACACTCACGACACACCGTCATGTCTAGCTGGTAACTCATTGGCTCCACTGTCTTTGTTCACGTTCTTTATTTACATCTGACTCGCTCAAGAGTTCCATCAGCATACGTCATATCACTTAGCGACTAACGCTATGATCCTGACTCTTCTTGAGTCCCAAATTGACATCTCACTCATCATCTCGATACACAGACCAACATCCCACTCATCCTGAGTGTATCTGGACCCCATCAAATACTTGCTCTAGCAAAGGTAATCATAACACAATCACTAGGGTTCCTCTAGCCCATCATGGCCCTGAGCTCCATGCTTGCACAACACTGAACCCTCCGAAGCCACTCTGCACTAGCCCACAGTATTCAATTTCCAGTCCTCGTACTCAATGTACAATCAACATCGGACCTCATCCAATTATCATACCATGTCCATCTCAGACTCAATCTGATGGTCGTACCACATCAGTCAAACTGCTCAATATTCAGCAATCTTGTTGTCAAACATGTAACGACCCGTCCCGAATATCGGGATTCAATAATATTTAATTGTGATTTACTAATTTGGGATTAGTTGGGTGATTTCAGACGAATTGTGCAAAATGACTGTTTTGCCTCTGGGCGTGGGTAAAACGTTGACCGATGACCGTGACGTAGTTCGGGACGTCACGAGTTCAAGGGCATTTTCGTAATTTGGACGAAATAAGGGGAAATGTTGACTTTTTGACCAGGATGTCTGATGGCCGAGGGCCAAGGACCGTTACGTAGGTCTCGTCGATACGAATCCAATGACAAGCAGCATGCCGAAATCGGTGATTCGACGACGAAGTTATGGGTCACGGAAGTTTGGTCTGAATCGTGAAATCGGGGAAGTTACGTCTCGGTAACTGTGTTGATTATTTTATTCTGAAATGGTTGTTGGAGGACACTTGGATGAGTGACAAGTGTCACTCATTCGACGGCTAGATTGGATCTTGTTCCACTAATCATATTTATATGCTAAAGTTCCACTATATAATTATTTAGGATTAAATCCATGCTTTTGATCTGAGCCATCCATCTCACTCCCCTGATTGCATCACAGCCGTCCATCTCATCTCTCCCTTCTATTTCTGATCAGTCCTCACTCCCTCACCCGTGAACAAGCAAAAAACAGAGGGGTGAGAATTGGATTCTGGCCATTGTCAATCTTCCTTCCACAATTGATTGCACAAATGGAAATTTTGTGATTTGGGGAAGGAATTGGCTGAGGGAGAACACGGGGGACTGAGAGGGGAAATGTAATTCGAGAATCGGAATTTTGGAGAATTGGAGGGAATTTCGAATTGGAATAATTGGGCCGTGACGATCAAAATGGAGTTTAGTTTGAGTCTTCTGGGATCAAAACGATCATCTTTACTGCAAGAACGAAGAGAAACCGTGGCGGATTGAGGAAGAACTGAGCTTCCATGGCAGCTCAAAATCGAGCTTGGGTTCAATGGGTTAGAGGTAAGTAATTCTCAAATTGATCTTGTAGAAATGTTCCTCACACTCTCACGATGCTAACTGAATGAATTAATTTGAAAACCAGGGACGAAATCGTGAAACCCGAATTGAAAACTCGTCGAGGATCAATCGTGAGTCGTGGAGATATATACCCTAATTTGTGTAATTCGATTTACAGAATTTAAATGGAGATGGATTAGAAGGGATCAGTTTAAAGAACGGATCGATTTTAGGTCGAATCGAGTGAGATTGAGTCGGGTCTATTCGCGGGTTTTTCAACCCGTTTACCAGACAAACAGGCAAAGGGGATGACTGTGCGGGTACTGTAGCTGGCGCGTGGCTTCCACGCGCAGCCGCTTGCGGCGGCGCGTAGGGGCGCGTGAGTACGAATCCCAAGGTACGATCAACATGACTTTTGTCCTATACAATGTAACGAACATTTTGGCGTTGGTTTCGTGTCATTCGGATCCCGTTTCGATATTGTTCGGGATGTCCGAAGGTTTTAAATCCAGTTTAAAAATACTTAAAAATTCGGGAAAATTACGGGACTTGAATAGGATGTTAATGATGAGGTTAGTAATCCTCTGATGTGATTTGAACAGGATTGGGAGTCCCGGTGATAGTGGTGTGGCCCGGGAAGGCCTATGGCACGCGTATCAAGGCACTCGGTTAAACGGTCTGTGAGTGGACATTGGTTTTATAAATTCGATGCATGCATAACTGTTTCATGATTGTTATAATTATGATTAAATGATTTACTTTGGATATCGGTGAATTTAAATGATTTCACGTATTTCGAGGTGATTTACGTATTTGCACGTAAACCGAGGTTTTATGGATTTGCACCGATTTCCATAAATGTGGTTGGATATGATTTCATGAAACGGTTACAGACTTGATAAAGTAAAATCGGGCCAGAGGCCCAGTTAACTTGTGAATCGGGCCAGGGGCCCACTTAACTTGTGAATCGGGCCAGGGGCCCAGTTAACTTATGAAATCGGTCTAGGGGCCCAGTTGATTTCTACGTGTGATTGCGGGTCGGGGACCCTAAAATGGAATTGAATAAATGTTTCTGGTTTACATTTTATATATATTCACATGCTAAAAACAAATACGGTTTGATGATATGGAAATTATGGTTATGGCACGTTTCACGGTATTTGGGCTTGAGACCAGTCTGATGAAACTTAAAGATTGGTTTGGATTTTATCTATGTATATATATATATGCTTTGCATGTGGATATCAAAAAAATGTATTTGGTACTGCACTGTATAGATCCTTCCATATGAAACTGTCTCCTCCGGATGAGGTACTCCGGAGAGGTCACGGACGTCTAGAACGTCCAGCGTCTATGACGCTAAGCATCGGGGATGGTGTACCCGAACGGGGTTCGGGGATTGAACTCGGAAATTGAGACCCGAGTGGCACGCGTAGCCTTGTGATTGTGACCTTATTAGACGTCAGGGACGTCAGACATCAGGGATGTCGGATTGGAGTGTATGGTGCAGTGGCTAAAATTATGTTTATGGTTCATATTATATGATATATGATTTTAAATGATGGTGCATGCATATGATTTTACTGAGGGGCATAAATGTCTTATAAATGTTTTAAACAGACTTGCTTATTTTCGTCCACTCACAGCTTTTGTTTTAATGCCCTTCAGGTTGATTCCGGATGCGACTGCAGCAGAGACTTGAGCATCGCACACCTCCTCCATCGATCCTTAAGCACTCTGGAAGCCCGGTTGGGCAGTGGCAACAGGTTATCCCTTGTCTGACACCTCTTGTCAGACGGGAGCATGACACATTCCATGGTAATCTCGGGGGGATTGGGATGGGTCGTGTCAAAACATGCACTACTCATAGGTGCATACAACATACAAACACACAGGCACTACTCAGGCTTGCTCAAGGACTGTACTTACGCAACGTCCGAGCACATACCAATATCCACACCCCGAACGTAGCTCGGATCCAATCCATCTATCATATGGGTGACATGCCAATCAAGATTCAACACAGAATCTGTCTGTCTGACCTCTGCTCTGGACAAACCGTACACTGTCTGACCTCCTAGTCACCTGACCAACTCCAGAGACCAACCAACTTACGTCTACCCAGACGTACCAATTGAAACCTCGACCCCTATCCTAACAATGCAAAGGGTCGAATCCTGCATCCGTGTTGTAAACCTCTAATCCAGTAATCCTCTCAAACCAAAATCCATTTGACTCCTTTTTGAGTCAATCACATCCATGGTCGCCAATCATGGGGAAAACATCCATCCGACAATCAATGACACTCATCCAGTCTGAGTGAATCTAATCTCAACTGTCATGGTTGGTGGATACCAATCCAACACTATCTATATCCTCTCGATCATCTCGATCTGCCACTCTTGATCCATAACCCAAATCGGTCCAAAAATGTTTTGATTCATACTCCTCTTAACCCGCACTTACTCCGATCCTCAAACGCCTGGATCCGCACTTACCGTGATCCTCCGAAGACCCATACTATCTCTCTCAGCCAACATAATATGACCCATAATACCAACACCGGCCCACCAAAACTGATACTTACTCACCACGTTAGGTGACACCGAGCACCTTCCGCTCCTCAACTCATTCAAATTTGTTTGTGGGCCAAATTTGACTTCTACCTGGGTGACAACTCCATGGAACCCAAAAGTGATGAGGAAACTTCACTATGAACTTCCAGGATAAGGATTCCTAGTTTCGTATGATTTCCTCGTTCAGTTGTCTTGTCATGTCTAACTTTCAAAGTTCCATTGAATTTCGACAAAAACATTGCGCTGTCAACAATGACATTCCAAGTCAACTGAACCCCAAATCCACTAAGTTTAGTTACAGGACTTAGTCGGAAAAACTCTTCTAAGTGGCAACCATCAAAATCGGGCAACCATGTACATCATGTGTCATCGGAGGGAACTCGACACAACCAACTATCTCCAAGCTCACTGAACTAACTGAGGACGTCACAACACGTGTCCCATATCCCAACCATTAATCCTATGGCATCTTTCTGGCCTCCAAGTCGTCACTCACTCGGACATCAACCACACGTCCTGGAAACCAATCTGTCATACCGCCTTATTCAACCTGAACAGTCTCGGTTTACCAACTAGAACCCACGTAGTACTGGTTGGAGTACTCGCTCGTATGTCCCAACCTATAGGATCAGCTCCTTCACACAACACTCGTAACATTCGTCCAAAGATAACTAGGGTACTTGTCACCAAACCAGGCATACCACGTGCCTCCAATAATCCAACTGAATAAGAAGGATATTGAAATCTCACTGAGCCACTCGGGATCCTCTCTGTCTCGTTCATCGATCACGGCCATCGCACGTCTGCTACTCGACGATCTCGGAGCTAGAGAGAACCCTTGTCTAATCTCCTTAGCAAAACATCCTTTAGACACACTCAGCATCAACCGAAATCATCTAATCATTGCTGTATTCCAACCGGCCCATCTGTAACGACCCGTCCCATAAATTAAAGTTAAGATAGTGATTAAGATGGGATTAGTGAGCTTAATCAGTGGTTAGTTGGTTTCGTTGGGGTCGTTAGGGGAGAATGACGATTTTGCCCCTAGTTCGGGCAAAAAGTTAACTTTTAGTTCGGGTGGTCCAATGGACTTTGACTGGTGACCAGGACGTAGCTTAGGACGTCACGAATCCGTAGGCAGGTGGCACACCCGATTCCGACATCCGAGGAGGAAGTTATGATGTTCGGAAGGTTGAAGGCATAACCGTAATTTGACTAAATTAAGGGGGAAAGGTTGACTTTTTGTACGAACGGATTTTGGTATGTTGACCTAAGACCGTTAGAGAGATCTCGTCATCCTGAGTTCGATGACAGGTGGAACGTATTCATCGGACTTACGATGTGGGAGTTACGGGTCTAGAAAGGTAGTGGCAAGTTGTAATTTTAGTTAAAACAGAAGGGCATTTTGGTCTTTTGTGCTCTGGGATGTGTGCAACAGATAGGGGCAGATGGAGGGCTGAGATTGAAACAGATGTGAGGGAGTTGAGGGATTGGTGACACGTGTAGGGGTTCTGGTTGGTTCCAGGATTGTGTGCACGGTCCCAATTATTTGGGATTAAATCGTGCAGTGTGGGTATTCGTGTGTGTTCGAAGAACAGAAAACAGAGGCTGAGAAATTGAGAAGAATTGAGGGGTGAGTGTGTGTGTTGTGTGAATTGAAGGGTGAGGAGTGACCAGAGAATGGAAGAGAGCTTGGGAGGAGACAGGGAGGTACGGTGGCCGTGTGTGTGTGAGTAGTGAGCCACAGGAACCAGGGAGGAAACTCAGAGAAAAACAGAGAGATCGTGGTAGTGGTTGTATCGTGTTCGACCAATCGAGGCCAGAGGCGGTGTCCAGAGGTTGGAGGTGGACGGGAGGAGCTACTGCTTCACGGCTGAGCTCACGAGGGCAACAGGAGGCAGGTAATTTCTTGTTTTCCCTTTCCATGCTCTGTTTTTCCGTCGAGGTTCAAGTTGGAAGTCGTGACTTTAGGGATAGAATCGAGGAGTCCTGTGAGGTCTAGGGAGTTCAGTAGGGTTCTAGGTTTCTGCTAGTTGTGCTGCCATGACGGAGGAGTGCACGGTGGAGGCTAGACGACGGAGTGTACCCTGTGTACTCTGTTTTTCCTTTTTTCTTCAGACGTTAAGTCGTGAAGTCTGGGGTAGAGTCGACGGTCTTGGTGAGTTAGGTGAGGTTTAGGATGGTCTTAGGAAGGGTTTAAGCTAGCCACCGTGATGGGGGGTGACTTGGGTGGCCGGAGAAGGAAACAAGGGACTAGTACGGGTTTTGTTCGAACTAGAGTCGACAGGTTTTAGGTCGTGTCGAAGTATTGGAGTGAGGGGGATGAGTTCCTTAGGACGGGACGGAGCAGTGGGTGAAGAGAGGACTCGATTTGGTGCAGGTACGGCGGAGAACCACTGACGCCGGTTCAAGTTGCAGGAACTGTGCTGAACCGGGTCTGCTTGAGGTAGACGGTGACACTGTAGCAGGCGCGTGAGGGCCACGCGCAGCCACTTTGGGCGGCACGTGGGGGCGCGTGCGGCGGTCTTTGGGGAAGGTGTCAACATGGTTTTTGGTCTAGGTGTTGTGACGAATCTTTTAGCGTTGGTTTCGGGTTAATCGAACGTCAAATCGAAGTAGTTTCGCGAGGGTGAAGGGTTAGGGTTCCGATTCGCTACGCTTAGGACCCGGGGATTTTGGAGAGAATTTAGGTGGATCCTCGTAGATGTGGTAGTAACGTACTCTGGTGGTTGTTGACAGGATCGGGAGTTCCCGAGGAAGCTGAGGAACGTACGAGACGTTCAGGACGTGATTGAGGGCTCGGTACTGTGAGTGGACCCTTTCCTTAAACTTGAACATGCATAACTGTTTTCTATACTTGTTTTATATACGTGATTTCATGATTGTTGGATTTATGATGTGGTTTTATATAATTGCACGGGTTTCGAGAAATAACTATTTGACACGTTTTACGAGAAAGTGTGATTTCTGAATATGAGGCTATAGTTTTGGGGTTTCAAACATTAAATGATTTTCAATGATTATAAAAGGATTTTGGAACGCGATTTGATGATCAATGATTTTCGGTTTTGAAAACGGATTTCGAGAATCGAGATTTGGTTTTAAAGTTGAAAAGTGGATTTCCGGATTTGGGTTCGGAATGACGGTTCGGAATGCCCGAAGGGCATCAGACCGGTGATTTCGGATTCGGGTTTGGATGTGGATTTGGAAAAGGTTTTCAAATGGTTTTGATTGGATTTACTGGATCTAGATATTGGGTTTAAAGACCCGGATATTGATTGACGGGGGATGGGCTCGGATTGGGTTTAAAGACCCGGATTGAGTTTAAAGACTCAGGAGTTTAAAGACTCGGATATATTGATATTTCCCCCGTAGGCCTGTTGAGTTTAAAGACTCGGGAGTTTAAAGACTCGGATATTATTGAGGCCTGGATTGAGTTTAAAGACTCGGGAGTTTAAAGACTCGGATAGGTCCAGCAGGTTTGATCGGAGAATGATGATTTGATATTCACGGTTTATAATACGGTTTTATGATGTTCTGATATGTTTTCTATAACTGTTTTATAGTGTTTCTGTTCTTATGGTGAGGTTATGTGAATTATACTGTTTTTAAAATGTTTTTGTACATGTTTTATGGCGATCGATTAATAACTGTTTTAATAACTGGGTTATGCATGTGGTTTCAAAACGGAGGGCTAAACCCGGTTTTATCATAAAATGGTTTTAGAAACTTTTCTGTTATTATGGTCCACTCACACCTTCTGTTTTAAATTGCCCTCCAGGTTGTGGAGCTAGCGCTGGGTTCCGGCGTCGGGGCTGCGTCTGAGGCATAGAAGTCGCGAGAGCGATCCCGAACTGTGCTAAATTTTTCCGCGTGCGTGTATCTAGTTTAATAGTTTTCTTTCTTCTGTCTTGAGTACTATACTCTGTAAACTGTTGACTTCGAGATATGTGATATATTTTCTCCTGCGTCTGACTGTGTTGTGTCGGGTTGTCAGACGGGAGCAGGATTTACCTCGGTTTTCGGGGTGAAACCGGGGTAGGTCTTGACAATTGGTATCAGAGCATAGGTTTGTCGAGTTTGTTGGGGTTTGTCAGTTGTGAGGTTGTGTTTCGGTTGTTTGACTACTTCTATGCCTCTTTCAGCGTGCGATTGACGATGCCTCCGAGACGTGGACCCTTTCCACGACCTGAAGAAGAAACGGCGAGGGGAACAAAGAGTACTACGATTGAGCGAGCCCAGCGCCTCGGAGCTACTACTTTTAGTGGCGGGGCTGATCCTGAGGAAGCCCAGAGGTGGATTACGAGGCTCGAGCGGATCTTTGCAGTGATGCATTGTCCACCGGAGGAGCGAGTGTTGTTGGCTACGTTTTTACTGGATGGTGCAGCGTACGAGTGGTGGTATACCCTCGAGTTGTCTGGTTGGGATGCCCATACGGTGACTTGGGAGACATTTCGGGAGAGATTCTTAGATCAGTATTATCCTCGTTCTTTCCGAGATGCCAAGGAGGCTGAGTTTCTGCAGCTTCAACAAGGGAATCTGAGTATGGCTGAGTATGAACAGAAATTCCAGATGTTGTCTCGGTTTGCTCCTGCGTTCGTGGCTACTGAAGCCGAGAAGTGTCGTAGGTTTGAGTTGGGCCTGCGAGGTGAGATTCGTGCCATAGTGACGGCTGGATCGTTTACTACCCTCCGAGAGTTGTCGGACACAGCGGTAAGGGTTGAGGCGAGTTTGCCGGTGCAACGCCGGGAGCCATATTTTTCTGGAGCTTCAAGCCAGTGGACACCGAAAAGAGGTAACTTCGGTGGAGCGTCGTCGTCGGGCGATGATCGATTCGGTAGACCTGGTAGTTTCCAGAGTCTGGGATTCCGGGGTTACCGAGCAAAGCCGACTCCGCACTGCACGATTTAATCCCAAATAATTGGGACCGTGCACACAATCCTGGAACCAACCAGAATGACAGGACCCATCACAATCCCCCCGGGATTAGTGCGGGATGACCCTGCTCCCGTCTGACACGAAGTGTCAGACAAGGGATATTTCCGACCTTTGCCCTCTCGGGCTATCAGAGTACGCCAGGATCCGGAGGAGGTATGTGATATCTCGGTCTCTGCTACAGTCCACATCCGATGTCAACCTGAAGGGTAGTCAAAACATTAAAAACTGTGAGTGGACAAAACAAAAGTTTATAAAAACATTTCATAAGACATTTGTACCCTCCACTAAAAAGCATGCATGCATTCGAAAACCATTTATCCAAAACAAACCATATGTGGGACTAAGCCCAAAGCAGATATAAACCAAGGTCGAAAGGACCACAATGAAAACGACCATACGGGCCACTGCCCAAATCCATAAGGGACTCGGCCCCAAACCATAAAGAAACCAAGTACACGAGCCACTGCTCAAATCCTGTGCACACCTGTGCACACCACATATTATATATATACATATAAGTCACACAACCAATCTTGTCACGGTATCCAAAGCTACGCGCGTGCTACTCGGGTCTCAATCCGAGTCATCTCAAAGTCAAGGTCAATGTCCGCAGACCACTGACCCTACCCGAGGTAATAGTAACCATAGCCTTCCTGAGAGTAAGGAACCCAACTGGGGGGTGACTCCACTCAGTCGGTGCTCCGTGACTACTCCGGGGTCCACCCAGGCCAACGACCCTCCCCGGAGGAGATAATAGAAGTAAAGGAAGGTAGATGAACATATATATATACATAACATAATATCCATGCCCGGTTCCCCTGAACCGTCATGATCCATAATATCCATAACCAAGGTAACATGCCGGTTCCCATAAACCGTCATGTACCGTAATGACATAACCAGGTAACATGCCGGTTCCCATAAACCGTCATGTACCGTAATAACATAACCGAGGTAACATGTCGGTTCCCATAAACCGTCATGTACCGTAATAACCAACAAGGGTTCATGCCGATTCCAATAAACCGTCATGAACCACGATACCATAACAAGGGTTCATGCCGGTTCCCATAAACCGTCATGAACCTGGGAATCCATTTAAGGTTCCCTGACCTGAAATCAAAACTGTAAAGTGACTGGGTCTCGTGCCCGAACATAGGACATCAGCTGGGTACCGTGCCCGGAATCTGAGGTCATATGCCCGAGACAAAACCAAATGGGTCTCATACCCGAGTTTATCCTTTTGAAATCCAAATCTAGTTCATTTAAATCAATAAAGAAATACAGACCCGTATAAGCACCGTATAAGGTCGAAACCTCGAAATACATGCTTATACGTACCACATACAAATGCACCCATGGCATCATCAAACAAGTAATAAAACATATAATAAACATTTATGCATGCACCAATTTAGAAAACAAGGTCCACTCACAGACCGTCCGAGCTGCCGCCTCGATTTGCGTGCCATACAGCTCCCCGAGCCGATCACCGTCACCGGGACTCCCAAACCTGTCCAAATCGTAATAGAAGGTTACTAACTACTTAATTAACCTCCCACTAAAGCCCCGTAATTTTCCCGTATTTTTAACTATTTTTAAAACCGAACCTAAACCTTCTGATGCCCCGAAACATATCGAGACGGTGTCCGATTGACACGAAACCAGTCCCAAAATGTTCATTATATCGAATACATGATTTCGTATGTTGGAACCTTCCCCAGATTCCCTGCCACGCGCCCTCACGCGGCGCCTGAAGTGGCTGCGCGTGGGCTTCACGCGCCAGCTACAGTACCTGCTGACGTCAGCATGACGTCATCTGACAGCTGTCAGGTCTGACATGTCAGACTCTGACAGGTGCCACGTGTCATGCTCCCATTGGTCCACGTCACTGTGCTGTCAGTGCCACGTGGCAGTCTGACATGTGCCACGTGTCATCACGGCACTGGTCCACGTCTGTGCCACGTGTCAGCCCCTGATTGGGCCATGTCACTGACATGTCAGTGCTGACTGTGCACTGACATGTGACACGTGTTGGCTGATGAGTGGTCCACATCACCTGACAATCTGACAGGTGCCACGTCACCACCTTCAACCACTAGACGGGTCGACCCGAACCCTGCAACCGGGTCACCGTGACCCGCGACTTGATCCGGCCGGTTCTCCGCCGTCCGGCCACCAAAATCGTTCCCGTTTGTCCCATTCTCTTCGTCTCTCCCTAACCTAGAGTTCTAGGACCTTAGAATGGAAGGGAAACATCAAAAACTAACCCTTCAAGATTGGCTATGGCGGGTGAGTTTTCCCCCGCCGTTCACGGCCGTTCCAGGCCACCCCAAGCCCCAAAACCAATCCTACTGACCTCCTAGGACTACCAGCAACCTATCCCAATCCTTGGAATCAGCTAAAAACCATTAAAACACAATTTAAAATTTTTGAAGTTTTCTTACCTCACGGGTTCGTTCCGCCGTGGCCTCCACCGTGGGCCACCGTCCAGCCTCTCCGTCCTCTGCCTCTCACACTCCTCCCACGGTCACTTATGACTCAGATAAGGGAAGGTCAGGTGGGGTGTGGGTTGTGTTTCGGTTTTTGAAAGAAAATGAAGAAAAGGATGAAAATGGAAAATGAAGAAGGATGATGAAGTGATGAAGGTGATGTCGTGGAAGAGAAGGGAGAAGGAGATGATGGCTGATGAGAGAAGAGAAATGGAGGGTGTGGATTTAAAGATGAGTTGAAATGGATGGTTAGGATTAATGGTTGGTGGATTTGATTTATAAAAATAATTAAATAATATTAATTAATTATATAGATCCACATTTTGGGGGTCTAAGCCAATGGGATGAGTGACACTTGTCACTCATCCATGGGGCCCACCAAAATATCCACCCAATCAGATTTCGCCGAAACGTCCCCGTCTCGAAGTTCGTGTATAGTGAAATCGAACTTCCGTGACCTATAACTCCCCTGTTCGAAATCCGATTTTAGTGTGCCGCCTGCCTATGGATTCGTATCGTCCTTATCTACGTAACGGTCTTCGGCCCTCGGCCATCGGACCTCCCGGTCAAAAAGTCAACATTTGACCCCCATTTAACCAAAATTACCAAAATGCCCCTAAACTTCCGAACGTCATAACTTCCTCCTCGAACGTCGGAATTGAACGTGCCACCTGTCTATGAACTCGTGACGTCACGAACTACGTCACGGTCATCGGTCAAAGTCCATTTGACCGCCCGATTGAAAAGTCAACGTTTTGCCACCACTAAGGGCAAAACGGTCATTTCGCATCGTTCGTTCGATTTCGCCCAACTAATCACGGATTAGCCTCACTAATCGTGATTAGTCACTAATCTAATCCTGGAATTTGGGACGGGTCGTTACACATAACCCGTACACGTGTCACCAATCCCTCAACTCCCTCACATCTGTTTCAATCTCAGCCCTCCATCTGTCCCTATCTATTGCACACATCCCAGAGCACAAAGACCAAAATGCCCTTCTGTTTTAACCAAAATTACAACTTTGCCACTACCTTTCTAGACCCGTAACTCCCACATCGTAAGTCCGATGAATACGTGCCGCCTGTCATCGAACTCAGGACGACGAGATCTCTCTAACGGTCTTAGGTCAACATACCAAAACCCGTTCGTACAAAAAGTCAACCTTTCCCCCTTAATTTAGTCAAATTATGGTTATGCCCTCAACCTTCCGAACATCATAACTTCCTCCTCGGATGTCGGAATCGGGCGTGCCACCTGCCTACGGATTCGTGACGTCCTAAGCTAAGTCCTGGTCACCAGTCAAAGTCCATTGGACGACCCGAACTAAAATTTAACTTTTTGCCCGAACTAGGGGCAAAATCGTCATTCTCCCCTAACGACCCCAACGAGACCAACTAACCACTGATTAAGCTCACTAATCCCATCTTAATCACTATCTTAACTTTAATTTCTGGGACGGGTTGTTACAATCTACCCACCTAAAAAGAATTTCATCCCGAAATTCCACAGCTAATTCCCAACACCTAGGGTCTTCTACCCGGTGCTTCACCACTAAGTTAATAACGTCTCTTAAGTTTCCTGTCTATCTTCTCCACCTTGGGTATTTCACACCATCCCTAACTACCAACTACCAGTGCACCACGTCGCAGTACCACAAAAACTATATGGTGTACGCAAGGGAAACCCTATGAATAGTAAACAAAGATATTTTACAATACCTCACTGTCCAGCAACAAGAATCCTACCTACTGGCTCACTCCTTCGGCGGTTACTTCAGCCACTTGTTATATAAACCTACAAAGTCCTCAAGGCAAACTCTAGATTGTGGGTTCTCTTCCTTCAATAACCTCATATCGATCAGTTATAGTCACTCCTTTCCTATTCCTTCCTTCCTTCAACGGAACTCACCGTAACAACACAAACTAGGTACAACACAACCAAAGATAATAACAGTACCTGTCCCCGCATCTGGTGCCGACTGAACTTCCTGCTGAATAATCGAAAACACTCGGGCCTGAGATCCCGACGCTCTACCACGTCCCCTCGAACTGCTAGTGGCACCACCACCTCCTCTAGTGCCCGCTGTCCCTGACGCTGTACTCTGTCCAGGCTCCGCTGCTCCTCGACCTACACCACCTTCCTATGGAAACAGTGGACACTCACGTCGGAAATGACCTCGCTCCGTGCAGTAAAAACAAGCATCCCGACTAGAAGGATCTGGTCGCCCTGTCGACGCAACAAACGTCGCACTAACTTTCGGATTCGGGTTTGGATGTGGATTTGGAAAAGGTTTTCAAATGGTTTTGATTGGATTTTCTGGATCTGGATATTGGGTTTAAAGACCCGGTTATTGATTGATGGGGGATGGGCCCGGATTGGGTTTAAAGACCCGGATTGAGTTTAAAGACTCGGGATTTTAAAGACTCGGATATATTGATATTTCCCCCGTAGGCCTGTTGAGTTTAAAGACTCGGGAGTTTAAAGACTCGGATATTATTGAGGCCTGGATTGAGTTTAAAGACTCGGATAGGTCCAGCAGGTTTGATCGGAGAATGATGATTTGATATTCACGGTTTATAATACGGTTTTATGATGTTCTGATATGTTTTCTATAACTGTTTTATAGTGTTTCTGTTCTTATGGTGAGGTTATGTGAATTATACTGTTTTTAAAATGTTTCTGTAAATGTTTTATGGCGATCGATTAATAACTGTTTTAATAACTGGGTTATGCATGTGGTTTCAAAACGGAGGGCTAAACCCGGTTTTATCATAAAATGGTTTTAGAAACTTTTCTATTATTATGGTCCACTCACACCTTCTGTTTTAAATTGCCCTCCAGGTTGTGGAGCTAGCGCTGGGTTCCGGCGTCGGGGCAGTGTCTGAGGCATAGAAGTCGCGAGAGCGATCCCGAATTGTGCTAAATTTTTCCGCGTGCGTGTATCTAGTTTAATAGTTTTCTTTCTTCTGTCTTGAGTACTATGCTCTGTAAACTGTTGACTTCGAGATATGTGATATATTTTCTCCTGCGTCTGACTGTGTTGTGTCGGGTTGTCAGACGGGAGCAGGATTTACCTCGGTTTTCGGGGTGAAACCGGGGTGGGTCCTGACACCATCTCTATCTGAGATGTCACATCGTCACTCAAATGGGAGTAAGACTCGATAGAAACTGACGAATCCTCAAAGTCTTAATCGTCACTAAACATGAGCACATCATGAAAAAAATCCTAAGTCTCTACTCATATTGAGCTACCATTAAATCTTCTGCTCATGTAGGAGGAACTCCGCCTCTCGAGATACTCCACCTCCCGAGATAGACTCCATCTCCCTCGATAAACTCCACCTCCCGAGATACGAGGGATAGCCATAGAAACGTTCCTCGAACGTCGCCCAATCGTCGATAGTCTCACCCATGTCCGTCAATAACAACTTCTGCCACAAACCTCATGCAGATCAATCCACGAAAACGCCTCTATCAGTACCAAATGCTCTGTAAGTCTTGAGCACAACTCAACGTCTGTACAATCCGCTCAGCGCGTATAATCCACCAATCGGTACAACCCGAGATTCGATCCACAAGTACCACTCTCTTGGTGACTTATTCAACCAATATCAAACAGGGTCATCCACGACTCTTGCTACTTCTAGAAACACATCCATCCTGACCAATCATCGGTCACAACTCAGAGAAATCACCATACTGGAATCCATTCAACAAGTATCTACAATCTGAGGATCCCATCCACTCATAACTCTACAGCTAGCAGGAAGCCGCTGGGACCACAAGCAACTCGGCCCTTATCGGGTCTAACATTCTAAAAACACGACATAGGACTCCAAACAGAATCTATCCGGGGTTCATTTCCACTTAACTTTCCTATTCTTACCCTAACTACCAAGTTGATGACGGGATGACGACAGCCTAGAGACATCACATCTGATACATGCGCAACACCACATAAGCAACCTAATGCTCGTATAGCAAACTAACAAGACCCATCCCAATCCTTTTTGGATTATCGTGGGATGTGCATTACTCCCGTCTAACACCACGTACCAGATTAGGGAAAAACTGTAACTCGCTCTGGGTTCCAATAGTGTGCAGTGACTTGGAGTTTGCAACGACATGTGATGTCTCGGTCTCTTTTGTAGACTGCATCCGCGATCAACCTGAAGGATATCAAAAACATTAAAAGCTGTGAGTAGACAAAAATAATAGTTTATAAAACCATTTAACAAAAATGACATTTATACCCTTCACGTAAAAGTATGCATGCATCAGAAAACAGTATTTCAAATACTTAAAAACAAATCATATGGCTTTTCAAATCAATACACAGTGAAAAATGCTTCTCAATTAAAGTCATTTCCTCAGTAGGGTCTCAACCCAAAACCAAATCACATAGGGTCTCAGCCCAAATCAAAACCACATGGGATCTCAACCCAAAACAACCTCATAATTCATCTCAATAGGGGCCTCTTCCTGAAACATAGACTCACATCCGGCGTCTCATGAAAACATGAGTAACCAATCCTCTTTATCCAATATCCAACAAATCATCTCACTAGTCACGATATCAGCGCTACACGTGCGACTCGGGATTACACATCTAAATATACACCTAGGCTCGGAGCCAGTGGCTCGACTTCTAAGGTGATCTAACTCAGGTTCGGAACCCCTGGCTTGATGTCTAAGCGATGACATCTACAGGCTCAGAACCCTTGGATCGACATTTAAAAAATGTCCATCTTTGACACTCCTACAGGCAGTGTCCCTGTGACCTCTCCAGGATCTACGACGTCTGGAGGCTACAATCACATCATATAGGATGGTATTGTGGAAAACATTTCACAAATCTTTCACAAATCATCTCAAAATGTCTCAATGGGGTCCATGCTCGGAATACAGTTCATCAAATCACTTTTCACAAAACCATCTTAAAAACAATGTTCAAAACATTTTCCAAATCCAAGATTCCTCGAATCCTATCAAATCCAAACTCGTAGATCCATAACAAGGTCACAAGCCCGATATCTCATATCATAAATCAGAATCGGGTCACAAGCCCAATATATCATATCCTCACGTTTGACTATACTCTAAGTCAAACCATAAATCAACTGGGACACATGCTCGAATATTTTTTCCAAACCCAGAAACCATTTCACAATTCAAATCCCTTTTTCAAATCACAAACAGTCAAAGGTGATTTCCAACTAGGACTCAAGCCCGAAATGTCAATTCCATGCATCTCCGTGAAATCATTCAAAATCGATAATCAAATCTTCAATTTCACGCATCTCCGGGAAATCAGTCAAATCATATAAATCACATGCATGTAGGAAACTCGGCCAAAGCCCAAGTATCATATAAAACAAAATTCTCGAAATACGTGCATACTAACATTTTCCACGAAAAATGCCCAATCATACTCAAAACATTATGTAATCAATGCATCTCAAACCATGTTCATAAAACATATAAAACATTTATGCATGCATCATATTTATAAAGAAAAATTTCACTCACAGACTGTCCAAGCTGCGCGCTCACAATCCGCGTCGTAAGCCACTTCGAGGCTAGTCCACAATCTCCGAAACTAGTCCACAATCTCCGAAACGTCTGGATCTGTCCAAATCCTACCTAAGGGTCACTAACCATCTATACAAGTCTAAATCATAAACCCTCATAACTCTCGAAATAGTCAACGTGTCCCGAGGCTTAAAACCTCTAAATGGCCTATCAAACGATCTCTAATCGACTTGAAACCACCACTATTGGATTCAGATTGTTGAAACCTTTCGAACAAGATCAATTTCACCTCGAAATTTATGCCCAAGCGTCCTCACGAGCAGGTCAAAGTTCGATCCACAGCGATCAGCTCCAATCAAAGTTGACGTCACATGTGGTCAACGTTGTCGTCAACTGCTGACGTCACCTGCTGATATCAGCCTGATAGGTCTGGCATTTTACAGCTCTAACACATGCCATGTGGCACACCTTGATTAGTTCCACGTGTCACTAACGCCTCTGACAAGTCTCTGAGGCCTTGCCACGTGGCACCATCCCACTAGTCTTGTGTGTGTGTGTACTGTATTCTGGAGAGAGAGAGAGAGGGGGTGACGCACCGAAATGAAGAGAATTGGTGAAACAGAGCAAATTAGGGGAAATTGGGAGAGAAGAGGCCAAGTTAAGTGTCAGGGCCCACCCTTAATCCCCCGGGATTAAGGGCTAAACCCCGCTCCCGTCAAACGTACGCATGGCACGAGGGCTAAAAAATCGCCTAACCTCCGTGTGACACGTAGGTCGGACAAGGGAGTTCCAGTCCAACCACCTCAAGCTTCCCAGAGTGCGCGGAGTCTACTGTGGATTGTGCATGTGATGTCTCCATCTCTCTTAACCGACAGCCCGCACTGCAGCAACCTGGAGGGTATCGAAAACACGAAAAGACTGTGAGTGGACAAAAATAAAGTTTAAAATTCAAAACAGTTATCAGAAAACACAAATAGTTATACCCTCCGTGTAAAAACCAATGCATGCATATCAATTTACGTCACAAAACAATATACGAAAATCAAACACATTTCCTTTTTTCCAATCCCGGGCCTTAGCCCAAAACCACCGAAAACCATTGCATCCGGGCCACTGCCCAAAACATCAGCATCAAGTCTTAGTGAAACCCAAAACACATTTAAAGCCACATTCTCATCCATCGAACCTGCTGGATCTATCCGAGTCTTTAAACTCCCGAGTCTTTAAACTCAATCCAGGCCTCAATCATATCCGAGTCTTTAAACTCCCGAGTCTTTAAACTCAATAGGCCTACGGGGGAAATATCAATATATCCGAGTCTTTAAACTCCCGAGTCTCTAAACTCAATCCGGGCCCGTCCCCCGTCAAATCAATATCCGGGTCTTTAAACCCAATATCCAGATCCAGCAAATCCAATCCAAAACCATTTGAAAACCATTTTCCATTTCCATATCCAAACCCGAATCCGAAATCACTGGTCCGATGCCCTTCCGGCATCAGGAACCGTCATTCCGAATCCAGACCCAGAACTCATTCCCTTCTCATTTCCCGGTTCGAGTCCGCAACCATCATTCCGTAAGCTAGCATCCGGAATAACCATTCCGAATCCAAACCCGAAATCCACTTCAAGTCCCGAATCGAATCCCGAATCGTCACCCGGAATTCTGATTCCAAAACCCGAAATCTCATTTCCGAAAACACCTTTGAACTGGGCCTCAAGCCCGAAAATACTTTCCAAAATCCTTTTACTTTCCTTGAAATCCAACCGTATTTCAAATTCCGAAATCGGCCATTAAAACCAGGTTCAAATCACGAGAGTTATCAAAATCTCGTAAAACGTGAAAACCGTCATTTACCTCGAAAAATGTGCAAAAACCATAAACCATCATAATCACAATCAAATCATAGCATCAAATATAGAAAAAATATAAAACATATATGCATGCATCAAGAGTTAGAAAGCAAAGTCCACTCACAGACCATTTCAGCGTCGCCTCGATACGCGCGCACTTACGCCGTCCCCGGCCAGTTTGCTATCCTCGGCTTTCCCAAACCTGTCCAAATTCCATAACGAGGTTACTAACTACTTCACGCTACTCATACTAAAAACCCATAGCTTTCCCGAACTTCTAACGTACTTAAAACGGGACCCTAGACCTTCAACCCCGCAGAACTATCCCGAAACAACGTCCGAAGAACCCGAAACTTAATCCATTGGATTCGTTATAACATTTAGAACAAAAACTTAGTTGGACGCTTCACCGGAAACCGCTGCACGCGCCCCCACGCGCCGCCCAAGGTGGCTGCGCGTGGGCCTCACGCGCCAGCTACAGTGTCACCCGCAACCTCGAGTGCACTGTGCTGAACCGGCCGCTGCAACTGGATCGGCGAGAACCATTCTCCGCCGTCCGGCCACCGTTCTCCTCCCTTTCCTCACCATTCTCAACGCCCAGACCCACTCTATCCATCCCCATCCTCCAATCACCTCGACACGGCCCCATACTTGTCGACTCAAGCTCGAAACCCGACGGCCCGTAACCCCCTGTTCCACACTCCGGCCACCCAGGTCCTCCCCCGTCACGGTGGCGACACCAGAACACTTCTAGGACCCCACTAAGTCTCACACAACTCACCAAAAACCCCGACTCGTACTTAAAACTCACGACTTTCAAATTGAAACAAAACAGAAAAACAGAGGAATTGGAAATTACCTCTCCTGCCGCTCACCGCCGTGGACTCCGCCGCGTCCCTAGGTATCCACACGCCTCCTCTGTCCTCTGCGCACCACCTGCCGCTTCACTTGATTAATTACACGACCGCACCACCGCACCTCCACCCCAACTCCTCTCTGGTTTTCCCCCGTGAGTTCTCACTTCACACACACATGAGCACTGCATCTCCCAATCTCCTCAACACCACCCTGCACTCTCAACCTCCCTCTGATCACACTCCCCTACTCACAAGCTCACACTTGCCCGGCCATCGATCGATTTCACCCCTCAGCCTCACTCTCTGTTTTTTTCCTCTTCGAAGAACACGGCTGCACATTTTTAAAATACCCGTGCACATTTGTGTAGAAACCACTACACACCCACCACGCGTCACAATCCTCTCCTCTCTCTTATAAAAATCTCCCTCTGCTTTGGACACTTGTCCAAATCTGGTTGCACCATGCCCAAACAGTCAAAAACCAACATGCCCCTCTTTAATTCCAAAATTACGATTATGCCATCGACGTTCTAGACCCGTAATTTACTCATCATAAGTCCGATGAATACATGCCGCTTGTCATCGGACTCAGGACGACGAGATCTATCTACCCAACCTAGGTCAACGTACCAAAACCCAATTCTACAAAAAGCCAACGTTTCCCCTTCTTTTAACCAAATTACGGTTATGCCCTCAACCTTCCGAACTTCATAACTTCCTCCTCGGATGTCGGAATCAGGCGTGCCACCTGCCTATGGATTCGTGACGTCCTAAACTACGTCCTGGTCACTGGTCAACACCCATTTGACCACCCGAACTAAAGTCAACATTTTGCCTGAACCAGGGGCAAAATCGTCATTCTACACTTACGGACCTATCGGGACCAACTAACCACCGATTAGCCTCGCTAATCCCACCTTAATCACACTACTAATCCCGATTCTCGGGACGGGTTGTTACATTAAGAATAGTGAGAAAGGGAGAAAAGAAATTAAGGATGAACAGAGATGAAGGAGGGCCTCAGGGTCGAAGAACCGTGAGGAAATCGAGGGAGCCCATTGGTCCCTATGTTGGGTTTTCAGCTCACGACCAGGAATCGAACCAGCGGGTGTGCCAATGAACACCTAGATGTCGTACGACCCTCCTGAGTTAAGAAACAGTGATGTTGGACGTGGAAAAACTGTGCAGGTTCTCCAAAAAACCATGGATGAGAAGGTGGAAAAGGTCTAATGGTGAGTTTTCATACTTCTAGTCACTTAACCCTGGAAGTCCCCACAAGCTCCAACTTGGTTCATGAGTCTCACATGCTTCAATCATCAAGGTATCTCACAATTAATTAATTAATATTAAAACATGACAAAATAATCAATACAAACAAGCCACATACTCTTGAAAACCCAAATTCCTTATTCTCGAAATTAAACAACTTTGGATGTTCAGACCTAACACTAAATGAGCTCCGTTGGACTCCAAAACCCCACCATCGGATCCGGAATGTCGAAACTTTCTAAACCCAACTCACCGGAGGCCGAGGAAGTATAACGACCCAGAAATTAATAAAAATAAATTTTGGGAATTTAAAAAGGGAATTTACGATTTTGCCCTTATTAGTCAAAAGTCGACTTTTTACCTCGGGTACTTTTTAGACCTTTCGTGAGAACGGTCATGTAGGTCTCAAATTATGAGCCCGTAGACAAGTGATTTGTCGAAATTGAGATCGGATAAGGTTGTTACGGACCTACAATTAACAAAAGGCATTTTGGTAATTTGGCATTAGGGAAATTTTGGTAATTTCAAAAATGAAGATATTTTGTGATGTTTACATGTGTCTTTATCTCCTCCCTCCCTTATGATGTGTGTGTGTGTGTGCACCGACAATGTATGGTGGTGTGTATGTGTGTTTTTTTTTAACCCAAAAACTCAACCCATGAAGAAAAACTAGGGGAAGGGAAGAGAAAAAAGGAGGAGGGAGAGGAGGAAAACCAGAAATAAAGAGAGAAAAAGAGAGATGAATAAGAAAAACAAAGAAAAAGGAAGAGAGAAGGAGGAAACCCGAAAACCCAAAAAATCGTAAAAATAAAAAATCAGTTGTTTGAACTGTTTGAAGCTTCCTCGCTTGCAACCACACTCACCATCACCTTAGTTGAGTTTCTTGAGATTGTGTTGGGATGAAAACGAAGGTTGGATGTGGGAAAGGCCTGGTAGAAGGAACTCGACATTGGCCAATTCTGTCAAAGGTTTTTGTGAAAAATTGAGGTGTGTTTTTCCATTTTTGAACCCATAGATCTCCTCCTAAGACTAAGTAGATCCGTGACCAAGAAAACTCGGACCGATCCTGCTCCCGTTTGATAACTCTTTGTCAAACAAGGGATCTTATTATGTTTTAATCGTACATCCAATTTTACTTAACTAATCAACATAAAATTTGTCCCTACAGGATTTCCGCCCAATGTCCAACCCATTAATCCCGATCAGGACGAAAAATTCTATCCTATCTTTAATTAAGTCTATTTTGTCCTTAATTTAGTATTCACGAGATTTCCAAAAAGAATACACAATTTCTTACTTTCTTATAACCATAGTTCATACAAATAAATGATCAAAATCATCTCTTAATAGTGTAATTCCATATACAACTTTTATATAGAATAATAACTAAGACACCATGAAATGCATAATTCCAAACCCTTAAGATTTAATCCTCTTGATCCCTTAATAATAATTATTATTAGGTTACTTAGACTAAGACTTACCATAATTAATCTGTGACGCCCCGGAAATTCGAAAAAGGAAAAATTGGAAAAATCGAACGAAATGACGATTTTACCCCTGGTTATAAGGGTTGAAAGTTGACTTTTTGATCGGGACCTTGTTTGGACTTTTTGGGAGTACCGTTGGATAGGTCTCGGGACGCTGAATCCGTAGACAGGTGGCATGCGTCATTCGGAGTTCGGACGTGAAAGTTATGGGTATGTGAATGTCAGGACCGATCCCAAATCCCCAGGGATTAATGTGGGACCCGCCTGATCCCGTCTGACACCACGTGTCAGACCAGGGGAAATTCCGTCTCTAGCCCTCGACAGGGCTTCTAGAGTGTGTCAGGATCGTAGGAGGAGGGGAGTGATGTCTCAGTCTCTGCTACAGCCCGCATCCGCGATCAACCTGAAGGGCATTAAAACATTAAAAGTCGTGAGTGGACAAAATAATATTTTATTAAAACATTTTCATTTAAAAATCATTTCGCATAAAGACATCTATGCCCTTCATAAAAACATATGCATGCATTCAAAAACCGTTTATCAAACATTCATAAAATTTATTTGTCAAACACATCAAAACCTTTCACGGGTTCATGCCCAGCCCCATAAACCATCATGATCCATAAATCCGTTTGGGTCCTCGACCCGAAATCACAAACTTACAAACTATAAACCAAAACATGGGAACTCAGCCCCAAATCAACGTACGTGGGTCTCAGCCCAAAACCGTCTCCAGTGAAATACCAAACATAACATACGGGATCTCTGCCCCAAATCATTTCCTAAAACATAAAACACAGGGCCTCCGCCCTCAATTCACTTTCTTTAAAACCTTATACGTACTCGTACGCATAACCCATCTGAGGCACTTCCGGAGAAGATGCCAACTTGGGGCACACAGCCCCTAGGGAACACATCCCCGATAAATGTCACGATATCAACTCTATCTAGTGTGCACACTACTCGGGGTCTCACTCCGAGTCTTCTCCCAGGAATCTCCATCTGGGAAGCTCAATCTCTGGATCTAGTCTGAGCTCTCTCTCTGGATCTAGTCCACATATCTCTCCGGAATCTGGTCCGGGACCACAACATAATAAGTAACCACCACTCCTGGAACGGGATCCCTATGGGGATACCCACTCTGGTCTGTGGATCGTGACTCTCCAGGTCGACGTCTGAAGGAGACCATATAATCAATATGGAGGGTTTCATACATTTTCAATTACTTTCTTTCTTTCTCAAATCATATTTCATTGGGTCTCATACCCGAATCATCTCAATAGGATTCCGCGAATCCGATTCAAATCCATTTCACAGGCCTCGGCCTAAATCCTCAGTTCAACAGGGTCTCATGCCCGAATTCTCATATCATAAACTGAACTGGGACTCAAGCCCGATTTCACAGTCAACAGGAACTCAAGCCCGATATCACGACTAACTGGGCCCTAAGCCCGAAACCATAACTCAACGGGACCTCACATCCGATTTCACAACCAACCGAGCCTTAAGCCCGATATCTCAACTAAATGGGTCTCAGGCCCAATATCATAAATTAACAGGGCATCAAGCCCGATAGTACCACTAACTGGGCCTCAAACCCGAATCGTAAACCAACTGGACCCTCGGTCCGATCGTATAGCTCAAATGGACCCTAGATCTGATTCCTTATCAAATCAAATGGACTCCAAGTCCGAGAGTTCGTAAATCAAATGGGTCTCACGCCCGATTTCATATTTCTAAATCCGAAATCCATTTCTTAAACCCTCGTTGAAAACCTAGAACGTATATGCATCGTATAAAATCGAAAATCTCGAAATACGTGCAAATACGTAAATCCTAGGCTACCACAAACAAATGCACTCATGGCATCAAAAAATATATTCTAAAATGATTATAAAACATTTATGCATGCATCGAATTCATAAAACAAGTCCACTCACAGACCGTCCGAAGCTGCGCCTCGATACGCGTGCCATAATCGTCTCCCGGGTCAATCGTCGCCTCCGTAATTCCCAAACCTGTCCAAATTCATTTAGAGGGTTATTAACTACCTAAATAACCCCTCATTAAAGTCCCGTAATTTTTCCGAACTTTTAACAATTTTTAAACGGACCCTAAACCTTCTGACAGCCCAAAACCTATCGAAACTATGTCCGATTGACACGAGACCAGTCCCAAAATGTTCGTTACATTGAATAGAAGATTTCATATGTTGAACACTTCCCCAAATTAATGTTCATACGCCCTCACGTGCCCTAAGAAGGCTAAGAATACTATTCATTATCTTCAATCTTCAGCTGGTTCACTGGTTTGACCGGTCCAGTTGGACCGGCGTGACCGGTTCGAGGTCCCCCACTCCTCATTTTTTGTCCGTTTCAGTCCCAATCAATCCTCAAATTCCTAATTTAATGTTTCCTATCCAATCCAATTAACAAAACTAATTGAAACCACCTAAAACCTCACCATGTTCAAAGAGGCTCACGGCCTCTGTTTTTCCAAGCCACCCCAGGGATTCCTCAACCCAAACCACCACCCAAAACCTCCTTAATAACTTCCTAACAACCTAAAAACCAATTCCTAATCAGCCAAAACAACCCATAATGCACAAATAGAATTAAAATGGAAATTGGGCCTAACCGTGAAATCCTCTCGGTTCATGGCTCCACCGTCCACGGTGGCGTGCCCTTGGCCAGCCACCAGCATCCACACATCCTCTCCTCACTCTGTGGTCCTCTCAGTCATGATCAAATAGGGTTTGGTTGGATTTGGGTGAAGGTTTACAAGGGTTGGGTTTGTTTGGAAACAAAGAAAATGAATGATCGATGAAGGTGGGAGATGCATGAATGAAGGGATGGTGGCCAGTGGATGACTTGTCACTCATCCATTGGTTGCTGAAAAGTAACTGGGCCCACAAAAGACAAAACTACCCTTTTTGTCGCGTAAAATGTGTCGTCGTGAATAGTACCCTTGAACTTCCGTGAACCGTAACTTCGTCATCGAACGTCCGAATTCGACGAGCTGGCTGTCTACAGATTCGTATCACCCCGATCTACGTAACGGTCTTTAGCCCTCGGCCATCGGACCTCCTGGGTCAAAAGTCAACATTTGGCCCAAATTACCAAAATGCCCTTGAACTTCCGAACGTCGGAATCGAGCGTGCCACCTGTCTATGAACTCGTGACGTCACGAAATACGTCACAGTTATCGGCCCAAGTCCATTTGACCACCTTAAAGAAAAGTCAAAGATTTGCCCATTCCAAGGGCAAAATTGCCATTTTTCTTGAACGTCCGCTAATCCTCGTCTAATCTCCGATTAATCTAGCTAATCCGTCATTAATCCTTAATTAATCCCGCTAATTCGGGACAGGTCGTTACAGTGAAGGTGGGGGGCAATTTGGTAATTTGTTATGGCAAGGGCAAAATGGTAATTTGCCGCAGCAGGGATAATTGTGATGATTAATCTGGCTGATTCTGCTACTTTGGATGTGGATTGGTCACTTGGTGACATTTGTCACCATAATTGGACGATTGGTGGCAAATTGATGATGAGGATTAATTAGGATTTTTGTGGGTGTGTGTTTAAATTACAAACGTATGTACTGTGAAGGAAACAAAACAGAGTATCAGTAGCCTTCTTGTTTGATCAATCTTACCAGCAACCAAAATCAAGTGAGAGATGGGTACAATTGAACAACAAACAGAGAGGAAAACAAAGAGAATGGGACGGTGAATTATGAACTTCGAACCCAGTTGTACCAAGAAAAACCCGAAAACCTTTAAATGGACCTTAGGATCGATTTCAAATTGTTAGATGTTTATGAGTGAAATTGGTCGTAGATTTAGCCTCCTGGGATTGAGACGAGTCAAACACAATGAAATTCGAAGGAAATTGAAGATGTTTTAGACTATAATAGAGAGGGGGAAAAGTTCGAATGTTTGAGCTTGAGTCGTGGGAATTGAGACATGCAGCGATGAAATTGAACTTGTAAAGATGTTTATGAGAATCCCACGAAGCTCCCTGATGCGTCAATTGAAGGAAAACAAGGATGATTGATGGAGATTGGACGATGAACAGTGCCCAGATAGCTTTCGAGGTTTATCTTCGAATCGTTTGGATTGAGGTAAGGTCGAATGTAATTGAGTTTACAGATTCTTAATTAAACCTATTTCGATTCTAATGGACGTTGGAATTGTTTAAAATGATGTCGAATTGATGGATAATGAACCGGGTCACCTGGTGGGTCGCAGGATCCGTTTACCAGGTAAACGGGTAGGGACGATGCACTGTAGCAAGCCGCGTGGGTTTCACGCGCAGCCACTCACGGCGGCGCATAAGCGCGCGTGGGCCCAATTCCCAAGGTGAGTTCAATCCGACTTTTGTCCTATTCAATATAACAAACATTTTGGCTTTGGTTTCAAGTCGATCGGACACCGTTTCGATATTATTTCGAGGGTCCGAAGGTTTATGTTACGTGTTTACTTAATATTTAATTCCCGAAAAATTATGCGGAATTAGTATGATGTAAATTGAGTTGTTAGTGACCATGAATAATGATTTTGGACAGGATTCGAGATTTCTGGAAATTGTCAGAAATTACAGAAACGTGTGCAGCTCGGAAAGCGAGCGATTTGGACGGTGTGTGAGTGGACGTTTGTTTTATAAACCGTTATGCATGCATAGTTAAATGTTTTACATGATTGATTGCATGATTTGAATTGCAATGATGTCCTGATGATGTGGTATGATTAATTGTGATTTAATTATTATTTTAATTAGTCTTTCGGGCACACTTTTCAAGAAAATGTACAAATGATATTTTGGGCTAGGCCCGGAGTCAAAATGGTTTCAAAATGGATATTTTGACTTAATTGGTGAGTCAAGGATGATTTCTGAATTAGGCTGGATATTTTGACCCTGGGGATGTGTTTGCCCAGATGGGACTGATCCCGAGGGTTGAGCCCAGATGTGTCTGATCCCTAGAATGTGGCTGGATATTGGCCTACACGTAGTACGGATGTGACTATGTGATTGTTTGTGCACTTGTGAATAGTGCGGATTGATTGATTGATTGATTGATTGATTGATTGTGCACTTGTGAGTAGTGCTGTTTGATGTTGATTGTGATTGCGTACTGGTATTGAGTACGGGTTTCTAGTCTGTGTGGTTAGGTGATTATGTTTTGCTATGTTTTGGCTTGAGAGCCGGGATTTAATGTGACGCCCCGGAAATTCGAAACACGAAAATTTGGAAAATTTGGAAAATTTGAGGAAAATGACGATTTTGCCCCTGAAATTAGGTGAAAAGTTGACTTTTAATTTGAGTGATCAAACGGATTTTGACCGATGACCGTGACATAGTTTGGGACGTCATGAGTTCATAGACAGGTGGCACGCCCAATTCCGATATTCGAAGAGAAAGTTATGACGTGCGGAAGTTGGTGAAAGGGGCCGAAAGTTGACTTTTTGATCGGGACCATGTTTGGACTTTCCGGGAGTACCATTGGGTAGGTCTCGGGACGCTGAATCCGTAGACAGGCGGCATGCGCCAATTGGAGTCCGAACGAGAAACTTATGGGTCTAGAACTATGAGGGGTATTTTGGTAATTAGTATGGCAAGGGTAAAATGGTAATTTTGCCACAGCATAGTATATGGGACGATTGTCCTAGCTGATTCAGCTAAATTGGATAAGGATTTATTGTTGGGTGACATGTGTCACATGATGAGGGAGATTAGTAGCACTTGAGTGCTTTGGTGTACACTTAAATTAATTAATTAATTTGTTGTATAATTAGCACTTAGTTAATACACGATCAAAAACCTTAAAAACACCAAAACAGAGAACACCTTCTACCCCCTTGATCGATTCTCAGTAGCAACAGAGGGGAACAAGTGAATTGAGTGACCAATTCAGTGTGTTTTAGAGAGAAAAACCGAAAGAGGAACCCAGAAATTCCTACCCGAACGGTATTGAGAACACCCGAAAATCCACCTAAATCCATAAATATCGAATTTGAAGTTGTGGACGGTTTCAATCGAAATTGACGAGAGAGTTAGCTTCCTGGGAGCTGGACGACTCGAACCAGGTCGATTGGAAGGTCAATTGAGGGTAGAACAACGGTGAACGGACGCTGTGACTATTCGGGAAATTGGAGCTTGAGTTCGATCATTTGAAGGTATTGATTCCTGAAATTGATTACATATTTGTGTTTATAATGAACCTGGGATGCTTCCTGTATGAACAATTGAATGATACGGGGTAAAATTGGACAGAACCCGATTAGGGACCCGTCGGGTGTTCTTATTGAGTCGAAGGGTTTCAGAGCTTGTTTGGGTCAATTCAATTCACAGACCTGTAATCTATATTGAATTGATGGGAATGATTGAAAGAACAGGAACAATTGAGTTCGAATTGATGAAGAACCAATCGGGTCTGATCGCGGGTCGTAGGATCCGTTTATCAGAAAAACGGGTAGAGAAGGTAACTGTAGCAACACTGTAGCACGGCGCGTGGACTCACGCGCAGCCGCTTGCGGCGGCGCGTGAGGGCGCGTGGCACGTTTTCTGGGGAAAATTCCAACAGGTGTTTTACTCCCTGTAATGTAACGGACATTTTAAAATTGGTTTCGTGTCGATCGGACACCGTCTCGATAATGTTTCGAGGGTCCGAAGGTTTAAGTTACGTATTTAATTAATATTAAATTCCCGAAAAATTGTGGGAAAATTATATGATGTAACTTGACTTGTTAGTAACCTTGAATAGTGATTGTAAATAGGATTCGAGATTCCGAGCAAGTGTCGGAAATTACGGAAACGCGTGCAGCGCGGCAAACGAGCAATCGGACGGTGTGTGAGTGGACGTTTGTTTTATAACTTGATATGCATGCATAGTTAAATGTTTTACATGATTGATTGCATGATTTGGTTTGCAATGATGTCATGATTTGTTTGGATGATTATTTATGATTTAATGATTATTTTAATCGGTAATTCGGGCACGTTTTTCGAGGAAGTGTGTAAATGATATTTTGGACTAGGCCCGGAGTCAAAATGATTTCAAAATGGATATTTTAATGAATTAATGAGATAAGAATGATTTCTGTATTATTATGATGTTTTCTATGTGATTTTACGGATTTACGTGTAAAGGATATTTGGGCTTGAGTCCCGGTTGGTAATGATTTGACTTGGATTGAGTCATGGATTTGATTGACATGTTTTGGGATATGATCCCAGATAGTTTTCCTTGTGATTGTGATTGTGACTATGGATACCCAGACGGTCGGAGCTAGGGGATTACCTAGTCGGCTGGTGCTTGGGGATGTGATGGTATGATTGTGAGTTCTTATGGTAAGCCAACTTCTTGGATGCGACTGAGTCTGGATGTACCACTCAGATGTGTCTGAGCCTGGGGATGTGTTCGCCCAGATGTGACTGAGCCCGAGGGTTGAGCCCAGATGTGTCTGATCCCGAGAGTGTGGCTGGATGTTGTCCTACGCGTAGTGCAGATGTGACAGTGTGATGGTTTGTGCACTTGTGAATAGTGTGGACTGATGGATTGATTAATTGAGTAATTAATTGTGACCTTGTGCAGAGTACTGTTTGATGTTGCGTACTGGTATTGAGTACGAGTTTTGGTCCGTGTGGCCAGATGACTATGTTTTCATGTGTTTGGCCTGAGAGCCGGAAGTTTGACTTATGATATGGTTTGGCTAAAAGCCAGTATTTGTGTTTCATCTGTTGTTCCCTATGCATGCATGATTTATAAAACTGGAGGGTAAAGGATGTCTTTTCAAATGTATTTTAACGAATATATTTTTGTCCACTCACACCTTTGTTTTTTATGACCCTCCAGGCCGTGGCACAACGTTCGGGGCTGATCTCGAGGCGGAGGTATGAGCAGAAATCAGTGCAGTTATCCCTGGTCTGACAGGTGCTGAAGGGTACTTTCGGGATTTCAGTTGACTTGTCAGACGGGAGCAGGACCGGGCACGGTTATCGAGGTCCAATGGGACGGGTCCTGTCAAATTGGTATCAGAGCATTTGGTTATTGATTTCTGTTGTTACGTCATGCCTCTGAGACGTGCGCCCCGTGCACGGCCTGAAGATAAGAGAGACGATGATTGGGTTAGAGAAAGCCCAGATATTGAGAGAGCTCAACGGTTGGGAGCCACGGTGTTTCGTGGTGATTCGGGCCCGGATGGCGCCTATGATTGGATCACTCGTTTGGAAAGAATTTTTGAAGTCATGAGGTGTCCCTCGAAGAACATGGTGTTATTAGCCACTTTTCTTTTTGATGGCTATGCGTATAGGTGGTGGCATGGTTTACAATTGACAGGATGGGATGCTCGTACCTTGGCATGGGAAACATTCCGGGAGCGATTTTTGGATCAGTTTTACCCTCGCTCCTTTCGGAATGCTAAAGAGGTTGAATTCCTCCAATTGCAGCAGGGAAATCTGTCAGTGACCGACTATGAACAGAAATTCTTGCACTTATCTAGTTTTGCTCCTATGTATGTAACAACTGAGGGGGATAAGTGTCAGAGATTTGAGCAGGGATTGAGAAATGCAATACGAAGCGCTGTGACCGTAGGCTCGTATTCCACTCTGAGAGAATTATCTGATGCTGCTATCCGAGTGGAGGCTAGTTTACCTATGCAAGAACAATCTTTGAGTTCTGGACGACGTCGAGAGCGTCACGTTACTGAACCAGTGAGTCAGGAAACATCAAAGAGAGTTAGTCTTCAGTCCCTTGTATCGAGACCCCAGACAGTGGTTCAATCAAATAGGACTTTAACCCAGTCAATGAGTAAACAGCATGGTAGAGCAAATCGCCTTAGTACTGCCCTCTGTCACTGTTGTAGGGAACGTGGGCATTTGCGAAGGAACTGTCCCTATCGACTTAAGCGTAGTTGGGAATAAATGTAATGTTATATGATTTCGCGGTACCTTGTAAATCTTTTGTGATATATACTCATGTTGGTATATTATATATTTTGCTTATGTCGGACTTGTATTTACTTTTGATGGTTGATTTTGATGAGGATATGGTGTCATGTGATCTGGTTGTGTGGACTTGTGTTGGTCTGAATGGTTGTTTATAATTACGAGATGATCTATAAATGGGCATGGTAGGCCCAAGAGAAACTTGACCCGAGGATAGGGGGTTGGAGATGTGATCTTCGGATATTAGATATCGAATGGGACTCAGGGGGAGTCCGGACTTGAGTTAGGGTGTTTTGCAAGATCCTGAATAGGATGTGGTTCGCCTAAAGACATGTGCTAGGTGACCGGATATGCCAAGAGTGGCATTGATGTTAGTACATGTTGCTTTTGGACTCGAGAGGAGTCGAGACATTAAATTTGGACTCAACAGGAGTCAAGAGTTGGTTTAGGACTCGGAATGAATTATGATGTACTATGAGGGCTCGGGACGAGCCAGGAAAATATAGAAAGCATGACAATGGTTGTACGAGTGAGGGTTCAGATGGGAACCCGAGATAGTGAACTGGATGTGACTGGAGTCTCCATGGTTGTTGTTGGAGAGGTTGTTTGAATTTCGGGGACGAAATTCCCTAAGGGGGGAAGGTTGTGACGCCCCGGAAATTCGAAACATGAAAATTTGGAAAATTTGAGGAAAATGACGATTTTGCCCCTGAAATTGGGTGAAAAGTTGACTTTTAATTTGAGCGATCAAACGGATTTTGACCGATGACCGTGACGTAGTTTGGGACGTCATGAGTTCATAGACAGGTGGCACGCCCAATTCCGACATTCGAAGAGAAAGTTATGACGTGCGGAAGTTGGTGAAAGGGGCCGAAAGTTGACTTTTTGATCGGGACCATGTTTGGACTTTCCGGGAGTACCATTGGGTAGGTCTCGGGACGCTGAATCCGTAGACAGGCGGCATGCGCCAATCGGAGCCCGAACGAGAAACTTATGGGTCTAGAACTATGAGGGGTATTTTGGTAATTAGTATGGCAAGGGTAAAATGGTAATTTTGCCACAGCATGGTATATGGGACGATTGTCCTAGCTGATTCAGCTAAATTGGATAAGGATTTATTGTTGGGTGACATGTGTCACTTGATGGGGGAGATTAGTAGCACTTGAGTGCTTTGGTGTACACTTAAATTAATTAATTAATTTGTTGTATAATTAGCACTTAGTTAATACACGATCAAAAACCTTAAAAACACCAAAACATAGAACACCTTCTACCCCCTTGTTCGATTCTCAGTAGCAACAGAGGGGAACAAGGGAATTGAGTGACCAATTCAGTGTGTTTTAGAGAGAAAAACCGAAAGAGGAACCCAGAAATTCCTATCCGAACGGTATTGAGAACACCCGAAAATCCACCTAAATCCATAAATATCGAATTTGAAGTTGTGGGCAGTTTCAATCGAAATTGACGAGAGAGTTAGCTTCCTGGGAGCTGGACGACTCGAACCAGGTCGATTGGAAGGTCAATTGAGGGTAGAACAACGGTGAACGGACGCTGTGACTATTCGGGAAATTGGAGCTTGAGTTCGATCATTTGAAGGTATTGATTCCTGAAATTGATTGCATATTTGTGTTTATAATGAACCTGGGATGCTTCCTGTATGAACAATTGAATGATACGGGGTAAAATTGGACAGAACCCGATTAGGGACCCGTCGGGTGTTCTTATTGAGTCGAAGGGTTTCAGAGCTTGTTTGGGTCAATTCAATTCACAGACCTGTAATCTATATTGAATTGATGGGAATGATTGAAAGAACAGGAACAATTGAGTTCGAATTGATGAAGAACCAATCGGGTCTGATCGCGGGTCGTAGGATCCGTTTATCAGAAAAACGGGTAGAGAAGGTAACTGTAGCAACACTGTAGCACGGCGCTTGAGGGCGCGTGGCACGTTTTCTGGGGAAAATTCCCACAGGTGTTTTACTCCCTATAATGTAACGGACATTTTAAAATTGGTTTCGTGTCGATCGGACACCGTCTCGATAATGTTTCGAGGGTCCGAAGGTTTAAGTTACGTATTTAATTAATATTAAATTCCCGAAAAATTATGGGAAAATTATATGATGTAACTTGACTTGTTAGTAACCTTGAATAATGATTGTAAACAGGATTCGAGATTTCGAGCAAGTGTCGGAAACTACGGACGCGTGCAGCGCTGGAAACGAGCAATCGGACGGTGTGTGAGTGGACGTTTGTTTTATAACTTGATATGCATGCATAGTTAAATGTTTTACATGATTGATTGCATGATTTGGTTTGCAATGATGTCATGATTTGTTTGGATGATTATTTATGATTTAATGATTATTTTAATCGGTAATTTGGGCACGTTTTTCGAGGAAGTGTGTAAATGATATTTTGGACTAGGCCCGTAGTCAAAATGATTTCAAAATGGATATTTTAATGAATTAATGAGATAAGAATGATTTCTGTATTATTATGATGTTTTCTATGTGATTTTACGGATTTACGTGTAAAGGATACTTGGGCTTGAGTCCCGGTTGGTAATGATTTGACTTGGATTGAGTCATGGATTTGATTGACATGTTTTGGGATATGATCCCGGATAGTTTTCCTTGTGATTGTGATTGTGACTATGGATACCCAAACGGTCGGAGCTAGGGGATTACCTAGTCGGCCGGTGCTTGGGGATGTGATGGTATGATTGTGAGTTCTTATGGTATGCCAACTTCTCGGATGCGACTGAGTCTGGATGTACCACTCGGATGTGTCTGAGCTTGGGGATGTGTTCGCCCAGATGTGACTGAGCCCGAGGGTTGAGCCCAGATGTGTCTGATCCCGAGAGTGTGGCTGGATGTTGGCCTACGCGTAGTGCAGATGTGACAGTGTGATGGTTTGTGCACTTGTGAATAGTGTGGACTGATGGATTGATTAATTGAGTAATTAATTGTGACCTTGTGCAGAGTATTGTTTGATGTTGCGTACTGGTATTGAGTACGAGTTTTGGTCCGTGTGGCCAGATGACTATGTTTTCATGTGTTTGGCCTGAGAGCCGGAAGTTTGACTTATGATATGGTTTGGCTAAAAGCCAGTATTTGTGTTTCATCTGTTGTTCCCTATGCATGCATGATTTGTAAAACTGGAGGGTAAAAGATGTCTTTTCAAATGTATTTTAACGAATATATTTTGTCCACTCACACCTTTGTTTTTGATGACCCTCCAGGCCGTGGCACAACGTTCGGGGCTGATCTCGAGGCGGAGGCATGAGCAGAAATCAGTGCAGTTATCCCTGGTCTGACAGGTGCTGAAGGTTACTTTCGGGATTTCAGTTGACTTGTCAGACGGGAGCAGGACCGGGCATGGTTATCGAGGTCCAGTGGGACGGGTCCTGTCATTTAATACTTGTCATGTGATTTAGCTGGAAAGCTGGTGATTGTTATACATATATGTTTCCCTATGCATGCATGGTTTGATAAATTGGAGGGTAAATGATGTATTTTGAAATGCGTTTTAAATGATATTATTTTTTTCCACTCACACCTTTTCTGTTTTGATGACCCTCCAGGTCGTGGCACGACGTTCGGGGCTAATCGAGAGGCGGAGGCATAAGCGGAAATGAGTGCAGTTATCCCTTATCTGACAGATGCTGAAGGATAGTTTCGGGACTTCAGTTGACTTGTCAGACGGGAGCAGGACCGGGCATGGTTATCAAAGTCCAGTTGGGACGAGTCCTGTCAAATTGGTATCAGAGCATTGGGTTACTGATTTGCCATGCCTCTGAGATACGAGCCCTGTGTGTTGCCTGGTGATTAGACGAGATGTAAGGGTGTCGGAAATCCCTGGCGTGATTAAGACCCTGTATCGGGGATCAAGTATTGTATTACGTGTTCCGGTGGTGTCGGACTTATGTTGGTCCGGATAGTTGTTTACGATATGGTATATGATGGTATATGGATGGGCATATTGGGCCCAAGATAAACTTGACCCGAGGATAGGGGGTCGGATGTGTGATCTTTGGATTTTGGATATCGAATGGGACTTAGTGGGAGTCCGAAATTGGTTCACCTAGGGGTGTGTGCTAGGTGACCGGATATGTCACTTGTGGCATTGATGTTAGTAAATGTTGATTTTGGACTCGAGAGGAGTCGAGACATGGACGTTGGACTCAAAAGGAGTCAAGCGTTGGTTTAGGACTTGGAATGAGTCATTATGTGATATGAGGGCTCTGGATGAACCGGGAAAGATGGAAAAAATGGTTATGGTTGCACCTAACGAATGAGGGTTCACGTGGGGAACCTGAGGTATTGAATTAGATGTGTGAATTGGGCCTCCATGAATATTGTTATTCGAATTTCGAGGATGAAATTCTTTAAGGGGGAAGGTTGTGAAGCCCCGGAAATTTGAAAAAGGAAAAATTGGAAAAATCAAAGGAAATGACGATTTTGCCCCTGGTTATAAGGGCCGAAAGTTGACTTTTTGATCGGGACCTTGTTTGGCCGAAAGTAGAGCTAACTAAAAGTAATTAAATTATGCATATAATCTTCAAACAACCATAACTTCTTCGTACCATGTCTGATTGACTTCATTCTTGGACCATTACATTCAAAAGATAAAATAGAAAAAATTTCATGTTAACAGATTCCCCAGAAAATGCATCACGCGCCACCCAAGGTGACTGCGCATGGGTTCACGCACTTCTACAGTTTCATCGTCACCTTCATCCCAAACCCGTTTTACATTTATCCGAGTCACCCGACCCGGCGACCCCAACTCGGTGCAAAATCCAATTTTTCTTCGCTTGTAAATGTAGAAATTCATACCAAGGCTTCCAGAAAAGGATGTATAAACTCAAACTAAGAAAACCTTACTTCCAAGTCCAGTTCGAAAACTTACCTTTCGGCCATGGTGGACAACACCCCCTTTGCACGATGCAGCACCCCAAACTTCAGTATTTGGAGCTTAAAACCTGCACAGGGACTCCAGGAACTCACAGAATCACTCACCTACGAAGTTCCAATCTCAGATCTTCCAAACCATATTCCAACCTCACGGGTTCGTGGTTTCATCCTGTTTTCTCTGCACCGTACTCGGTGGTTGAGCCATTTCCTCTCTCTAACAATCCTTTCTTACTCTCTCCTTTTCTTTTATGTCCCCCTCTTTCTCTTCCTTTCACGGCAGTGGCCGTTTGTTTGGTTTTCTCATTTCCGACCTTCTTCTCCCCCCAAATTACAAACATACATACCTATATATAAAACTTGCAAGTCAGTGAGGTTAGTTGGAAGAAATCTGAAGATTTTTCTAGATATAGGCACATTAATCACATGCTAAATGGAAAAATTACCAAACTGCCCCTCCGTTCATAATTACTAAAATACCCTTGCTCATTCTAGACCTATAACCAGTCCATTCGAATTCCGATTTGAACGTGCCGCTTGTCTACAAATTCAAAAGTTTGAGATCTTTATAACGACACTCTCGGTATATCCATAAGATATCCCGATTGAAAAGTCAATATTTTTGTCTTCTAAGGGTAAAATGGTCATTTTCTTAGTTTTGAATGGCTGAGGTGTTACAGTAGACCTGCGGGACGAAGAAGACGACACTAGGTAGGGCACATGAAGCCCACGTGCAATGAGGTTGTTATGGCACGTAGGGGCGCGTTGTAAGACCCGTGTCCTGGACTGAACGGTAAACAATCCCACATTTCTGCGAAGGGGCAATGGTCTGGGAAGGGAATGATAGTGTGCCTTAAAGGTGTAGGCACACACCTATCAAGCACGAGGCCTTCCTTGGCTGCGCTAGTTAAAGGTTTCCCTTGCCATGCGTGAGGTCTTGGGAACAAAACCCAGCGGGCGCGCGACAATCCGGTCTGGGACAATATAGTGTTAGATAGAAGGTGCCGCTGCGCAACTCTGATCTAAACTAGGCCTTTTGGGAGCTCAAGTGGCTTTGGGGGGGATTGGAACCCCAAAGTTAAGCGAGTTGAGGCTGGTGCAATTCCATGATGGGTGACCCCCTAGGAAGTTGCACCATGAGCTCCCGAAAACAAAACCGTGAGGGCGAGGCCCAAAGCGGACAATATAGTGCTAGATGAGTCGGGTCCTGATCGAGAAGGGTCGGGTCCTGACAATTTACTTGTCAGGACCAGTCTCAAATCCTCCTAGATTAACGTGGGACCCGCCTGATCCCGTCTGACACGAAGTGTCAGACCAGGGAAAATTCCAACTCTAGCCCTCGTCGGGGCTTCCAGAGTGCGCCAGGATCGTAGGAGGACGGGAGTGATGTCTCGTCTCTACTACAGCCCGCATCCGCGATCAACCTGAAGGGCATTAAAACATTAAAAGTCGTGAGTGGACAAAATAATAATTTCATTAAAAACATTTTCGCTTAAAGACCTTTATGCCCTTCCTAAATACATACGCATGCATTCAAAACCATTTATCAAACATTTGTAAAAGCCTTTGTCTAACATTTTCAAAACCTTTCAAGGGTTCATGCCCGGTTCCCATAAACCGTCATGACCCATAAATCCAATTGGGTTCCCGACCCAAAATCAAAATAATACAAAGCATAGAATACGGGGTCTCCGCCCCAAACCATTTCTAAAACATCAAGTACGGGGTCTCCGCCCCCAAGTCATAAAACCACATACGTACTTGTACGTATAACCCATCCTAGGCACTTCCGGAGAACATGCCAACTCGGGCCACACAGCCCCTAGGGAACACATCCCCGATATAGTCACGATGTCAAATCTATACTAGTGTGCACACTACTCGGGGTCTCACTCCGAGTCTTCTCCCAGGAATCTCCATCTAGGAGGCTCAATCACTGGATCTAGTCTGAGCTCTCTCTCTGGATCTAGTCCACACATCTCTCCGGAATCTAGTCCGGGACTACATCATAGCTAGTAACCACTACTCCTGAAAAGGGATCCCTATGGGGATACCCATTCTGGTCTGTAGATCGTGACTCTCCAGGTTGACGCTGGAGGAGACCATATAACCTATGGAGGGTTCATTCATTTCAAATCTCTTTTTTCTTTCTCAAATCACTTTTCAACTGGGTCTCATACCCGATTCATCTCAACGGGATTCCTCGAATCCGATTCAAATCAGTTTCACAGGCCTCGGCCTAAATCCTCAGTTCAACTGGGTCTCATGCCCGAATTCCCATTTCACAAACTGAACTGGGACTCAAGCCCGATAACATAAATAACTGGGCCTTAAGCCCGAACAACAACTCAACAGGACCTCAAGTCCGATTTTACAACCAATAGAGCCCTAAGCCCGATATCTCAACTAAATGGGTCTCAGGCCCAATATCATAAATCAACGGGGCATCAAGCCCGATAGTATCACTAACTGGGCCTCAAACCCGAATCGTAGACCAACTGGGCCCCCGGCCCGATCGTATAACACAAATAGACCCTCGGTCCGATTCCTCGTCAATTCAAATGGTCTCCAAATCCGAGATTTGTAGATCAAATGGGTCTCGTGCCCGATTTCATATTTCTAAATCCAAAATCTGTTTATTAAACCCTTATCGAAAACACGGTACGCGAAGGTACGACATAAAACCAAAAACCTCGAAAAACGTACAATTATGTCGATCCTAAGCTACCACAATCAAATGCACTCATGGCATCACAAAACATATAATAAAACACTTATAAAACATTTATGCATGCATCAAGTTCGAAAGAAAGGTCCACTCACAGACCGTCCGAAGCTGCGCCTCGATACGCGTGCCATAATCGTCTCTCGGGTCAACCGTCGCCTCCGGGATTCCCGAACCTATCCAAATTCATTTAGAGGGTTACTAACTACTTATATAACCCCTCACTAAAGCCCCGTAATTTTCTGGATTTTCTAACTATTTTTAAACTCGAACCTAAACCTTCGGACGTCCCGAACTATATCGAAACGGTGTCCGATTGACACGAAACTAGTCCCAAAATGTTCGTTACATCGAATAGATGATTTCGTATGTTGGAACCACACTCAAAAACACTACCACGCACCATCACGCGCCTAGGGAATGCACTGCGCGTGGGCTTCACGCGCCACCTCACATCGCCTTCTTCAACCTGCCGCGAACCGGCTGGTCCGGTTCTCTGGTTTCCTGGACCGGCATGACCGGTTCGGCTCTCCAGACCCCTCAAATCTGGTCTGTTTCTTCCCTTTTTGATTTCGTTCTTCCTATTTCCTCCATTCCTATAAATTCTAATCCCTAAACCTAAGTTAAAACCATTAAAAGTCATGGTTTGATTTTGAACCAACGGTTCAGTTTTCCAAATTCCTCCCCCACGGTTTATCCACCTCCAATCACCCTTAAAAACATCCTAACACAACCCTACTAATTCAACAGACCAATTACAATCATCCAAAATGGTCCGTAATAGCAGAAATTGAAAATGGTTTTAACCGATACCTCGATCGGTTTTTCTCCCCCGCCGTGTACGGCGGTACTGCCTGGGCCAGCCACCACGTCCAGCTAGTCCTCCTCATCTCTCTCTGGGCCTCTCAATGATCACAAGGTCAAGGTTTTGGGTTGTGGATGAAAGGGTTAATCGGGTTGGGTTTTGGGTGGATGGAAAATGGAAAATGATCGATGAAATGGAAGGGGAGATGCATGAATGGGAACTAAGGGCCAGTGGATGGGTGACACTTGTCACTCATCCATTGGTCCACTGACAATTTCCTGGGCCCCACCTAATTCCACTTGCCTCGAAAAATGTGCTATTGTGAATAGTACTTCATAACTTCCGTGAACCGTAACTTCGTCGTCGAACGTCCGAATTCGACATGCCGCCTGTCTACGGATTCGTGTCATCCCGAGCTACGTAATGGTCTTCGGCCCTCGGCCATCGGACTTCCCGGGTAAAAATTCAACTTTTGGCCCAAATTAACAAATTGCCCTCGAACTTCCGAACGTCATAACTTCCTCCCCGAACGTCAGAATCGAGTGTGCCACCTGTCTATGAACTCGTGACGTCACGAACTACGTCACAGTCATTGGCCAAAGTCCAATTGACCGTCCGAATAAAAAGTCAACAATTTGCCTATTCCAAGGGCAAAATCGTCATTTCGCCCAAACGTCCGCTAATTCTCATCTAATCTCTGATTAGTCTCGCTAATCCGTCATTAACTCTTAATTAATCCTGTTAATTCGGGACGGGTCGTCACACGCGTGCCACACTATCTCGAGGTACGGTCAACACAAATTTCAATGTTTTCGACGTTAATGACATTTTGGCACAGGTTTCAAGTCGATCGAACATCGTTTTGAGATAATTTTGGGTGTCCAAAGTGTTATGCGTAGGTTTTGAATTCATATTGAATCTCAAAAATTAGGGAATTTTAATGCGAGGTTATTTGTGATGTTAGTGACTCGTAGTAGTGATTTGACATGTTAGATAACTTCTGAAAGTGTACAGTTCAGAATTAAGTTACTTGGACAATCAATGAGTGGACTTTTTTTTTATAAATTATTATGCATGCATAGTTAAATATTGTAATTGCTTTATTTCATGATTTATGCTGCAAAGGCTTGAATATGATTTCAAAATGATTATTTGATGATTTTCGGGATTTATCGATTGGTTTCTAGACACAGTTTTACGATTGTTTGTGAAAAATGGTATTTTGGGCTTAAGCTCGGGATTGAAAGTTTTTGACTGGGTCTTGAATCAATAATTTGTGTTAAATGAGTTTTTCTTGGATTTTGTGGACTTTTATCCATGGCCAACCATCCTCGGATATGGTTAGGGCTCAGACATCCAGAGCACAGCTCTGTTTTCTTGAGGCTGGAGATTCATTAGTTCTTAGACGTGTCCAGATGGTGCATGAGTGTAGTTCCCGGACATAACTCAGAAGGTGCTAACGTGTTCCCAGGGATATTATTACAGTCTAGAAGGTGCTACTTGAAGTTACCAAATGTGTTCGGATGGTGTGTTAGTGCAGTTCCCGGACTTGACTCGGATGGTGCTACATGCAGTTCTCAAGTTAGCCTACGCGTAGTGTTGTTGTTCATTGTCACTGATACTTGAGTTTGAGAATTAGTTATGCCTGGTTATGAGGCATGTGTGAGTTAATCCATGGATTATGTTTATTGTTGTTGTGACAAGTTCATGGACTTGACTGGGACAGTGCTAAGTGCAGTTCCCGAGGTTTCCTATGCGGTTTGCTTATGGAGATTGGTGTTCGAGTATCGAGGATTGGTTGGTTGTGTTTGATTATTGATGCTTGTCCTTAGATGTTTTCAGATTGGTCTCATTTACTGATATTTGTGTCAAGATAATTTTATATGAATTTATGAACATGGATTTCGTGAAATGTGGGCCAAGGGGGGTTTAATGGTATTTTGTGATTTTGTGGTCCCGCGGTTTTAATGCATTTTATGATTTGTTCTTAATTGAAATTTGATTATTTTGATTTTTCTGATACACATGCATATTTTAGAAACTAGAGGGTAAATATTATTTTCCTTAGAAATTGTGCTTTTAAATATTTATTTTTTGTCCACTCTGTATATAAGTTCGAGTATCCCTTGTATGCCGAGTATTGACGGTAGTTTTGGTATTTTGGATCGTTTGTGAGACGAGAACAGGAACATGCGCGATTACTAAAGCTTTTAATGAGTGGGTCCTATCCAGAAGGCCTCTACGCGCCACCCTCTCCCCAGCCTCTCCTATCCATGAATAGAGCCACACTATCTCGCACCGACCAACCTCACGAGCGTTAGTTGGAGTCGGCCGATGTTTTCCGAAACCCAAGCTTCTGCAACTTCTTCAATTCACGACCAAAAATCACGATCCAATAGCCTAAAACATCTACTCGACGAGAGGAACGCAAATATGGGTCAAGGAGTCGAAACATTACATGTGGCGACCAGAAATTTCCTCAAAAGACACGTATACCCAGAACTTTTCACCATCATCGTGCAATCTACAGGGGTTCTCAAGGTCCAAGGCTGATATCACCGTGCTCGCATGGACGATACGTAGAAGATAGTGGTGGTGCAACGACCTAGGTCATCGTCGAATGGTGGCTCCGATTCCAACCTCCCACCGCCATCGTGGGTTGAGAGAGAAAAGAGAGAGTGAACCCAGAATAGACTAATGGGAAGAAGAGAGAAAAAATGTCCACATTTAACAAACAAACTTTTCTAAAATTACCGTTATGCCCTTACTATTTCATACCCGTAACTTTCGAACATGGACTACAATTTTCACGTGTCGCCTATTTACGGACTCGTGAGTTCGAGACCTACGCAACGATCAAAGGAGGGTTTCCGACTTCTAAGATATTACTTAACCACTATCGACTTCCACGTGTCGTCTTTCTATATAGAATTAACCACTATATAGAGCTCTTCAGAAAATTTCTAACAAAATTCTTCTCTATTGCCTTTATATTATGCCAACGCTCTTTCTGATATAATTACCAATGGACGGTTATCGACGTCCAAGATATTACTTAATAATTTCATCTAGAAGTAGTGTTTATTGAGAAAAAAAAGGTCCAAATGTTTTACATAAATAAAAGAAATAAAAATAAAATATATTAACTTCAAAACAAAGAGGGGTACATTTGTAAGTTTGATTTATAAAAAAATAAAAATAAAATATTGAAATAAATAGGTGGAGTGCAGCAGGTAATTTATGGAGTACCAAAACCAGCTCCTAAAAAAATAGCAAAAAATTCAAATTCATGCATGATGCCTAACTTCCAGTCTCTCAATCTTATAGATTGTTAGAAGTTTTATATTTTTGTAATTAATTTTGTGTTATTGGAAGTATTATTTTATTTTATTTTAGTTAGAGAATGTTACTAAAAAATAATTATTATTTGATTATAAATTTCTTAATATATATATATATCAAATTATAATATAATATCTTTTTCTGTAAACTCAGTCACAATATGTAAAACTCAATATGGCTCAGCAAAAACCTGTCGCATAATTCTATAATATTCTTTTATTAGCTCTGCAAAACATTTTGAAACTCAATAAATTTGTAAAAAGTAGACCACATAAAAAAAAACTCTGTAATTATTTGTATAAATTTGAAATCAATACACCCCTTATATAACTCCGTTATTAACTCTGTAAAAATTTATGTAAATTAAAAAATCTGTAAAAGTCAATCACTTCAAAAAAACTCTGCAATTATCTATATAAAAATGAATTCAATGTATCCTCGTAGAATTGTTACAAAAAAAAAAAGGTAGAATTTATAAATTGAAATGGATTCCAATTTTTTGTTTGGATTCATAACAAACTTAAAGAAAAAGATATTGAATTTATGTCACAATTTAGATTGGTTTTACAGCAATCAAACGTAATTTCACTTACTGCACTATTAAGAAAAATACCACTAAATGATTATAATAATGGTATACATTGTCATTCGTTAAATTTAAACAGAATAAATAGCTCGATTAGTTTGTATTTTTAATGTAAAATCGATGTATTTTCATTTGAAGGGAAATAGAGGGAGAAATACTTGTACCGAGTACTTATTCCACGTAGTACAAGATAAGTGGATGACATGATTAATAAATAGGTAGGGTATAATAATAACAAAATTTCATATGTTAATATATTTTTTTTGGACAATGTTAAAATTATAATTATGAATGGTCAAACACGACAATGTTGCACTAACGGCATACAAACGTATTACCCAACTAGACAGGGGAGAATCGGATCCCCCCACAATATAAATTTTCTTCTACCTTAAATTTAATCCACCCATCTTACAATGAAAACATATTTATTTTTAAATTCGAAATAGAGTAAAGTTTAATGAATTCCAATCCCACACTTCAAAGAAAGTCAGACATGCAAGACAAAATATATAGGTAGAATAATGTACAATACGCGTGCGACATATTAGATACGTTGAATACTGTACGATGATATATCATATACATCAAATAATGTACGGTATATCAGATACGTCAAATCATGTACGATATATGAGATACGTCGATTAATTTGTCCTCCAACATGGCAGGCACGCTTTCGAAACAATTGCTCAATATATTGGCCTTGGGCGTAATGATGCAGTAGAGTGCAATAAGAGCAGTAGAGACACAGCTCACTCACTCTTGACTCTCGAGTGTTTGATTAACACTACTTAGTACTTACCTCTATGGTATAAAATCAAATATTCAATGGATTCTCAATTGGTGCTTTACCTATTTCATTTTATGAACACTGCTGAAGGCGCTACAAAACCGCAAGAATTTCATACCAGAAAACGAATGGGCTTGTTATCAGAGCATGAAGAATAATAGCAGATATGAATGATTTTGGGGGGAGACACGTGGCAAGGCCTATATTTGTGCAACAAGGAGTTCATTCCATGCGTCTGGAATTCCAGGTAGGCACCAGTGTAAGCAATCATTGATACCAGCATTTCCTTTTCCCCTAATGCTGTAGTGGGATATGTGACCCTCATCCCTTAATTCAGAAATAGCCGTTATATCCAATAAATTTACCTTTGTACCTTTCACAGCACCCTCAATAACTGAATCAGTTGATCCTTCTTGCACCACCTCACTTCCTCCAGCCAATGGAGTAGTATTATCACAGGTACCACCAGTATTCCAGTCACCATTAAAGAAATGCCTCGGTGAAATTGTCCGGAAAAAAGCTTTCAGCCGGGGATGCCATGCAAGTTGTGAATCAACCCACCTGGCAACACTATGTACAGTAATATTCTTGGCATTCTCAATCTCTGCACGCTTTTTATCTTCATTCGGCTTTCCATCTACGTACATTACCCACCGGTTTCCATTAATCTTCCCCCTGTTCCAATGATGTCCAGTATTGAGAACCAGCACATCAAACAAATGAAGGAATTGTCTCATGAAAGCTGGAGGACGGTCCAAATGCATCGCAACATCAGTGGTTTTGTTGGAGATGTTAAGAGGCACTAGATCACAGAGGCTGGCTGACCAATAATATAAGATAGTGGTATTCGTCTTCGGGAATCGGTAAGCCCAGCCATCAGGACGTATGGCTCCACGACGTTTGACAAGGCCATACTCCTTTCCAACATTCTGCACTTCTGGGCTTTCTTCCCCGCCAGTTGCCATACACATCAAAGACTGGAACTGCTGTCGACCCAATGAATCTCCTATAAAAGCAATCGTCTTATCCTGCATTCTGGAAGCCAGTCACAATTAGAACAATTAAGCCAGCAAAATAAGCGATTTCTTACTATAATATGTCCTCAAAACCCCAAAATGTATGAAAGCAAATGGAAAAGTAAGTTGAAGCTGTGAAAACTTAAAAATGCAAGAAGCACTTACTTAGACAATCACCAATTCCTACACTTGGGAAAAGTTCGTAAACTAAATGTAAGAATAAAATTCTTAGATATTAAAACTAAAACTCATAAAACAGCATAATCATATTAAACCTTTTAATCATCCAGCTAATTAAAACATCAGATAAATTAGTTCAAACCTAAAAGAGGTACCTTCTCAAGAATGCAGAGCGCTCAAAATCTGGCATATCACAATTTACAGGCTGCCATCGGTAACTCTCAAAAGAAAAATCGGTTCTTTGTGTCCGTCTACATGCCCACATTTCTGATAGCCACTGCTTACATTTAAACCCAGAATATAATGGGCGGCCGCTGTCTGGAACCCATCTACCCTTGGCATAATTACACTCTGTAGAGATGAAAACTGGATAACCTTAGAAACCATTGAACAATGAAGCATGGCATGAACCAAAAATGATATGCGAATAATGGAAGCCTTTCAAAGTAGCAAATTGACAATGTAGCAGTAAATGTATGGATGGATAAATCTTCCGGTAACAAAAAAGCATGTATAATGTATTTATATTTCTATGAGCTTCAACATGGTTTGATTGAACAATTTTGCAATGTTTTGTTCTGTAAGAGAACAATATTACCATTGAACTGCCATACATCAACCAGAGTAAAAAATTTACATAAGTAAATCCCTCAACTGAACATGAAACAAGAGTGCAATTAAGATAAGAAATTACTAGTAATGAAATTGCTCTAACTCATCTTCCAAATCCATATACCTCCAGTACTAATATTTCAACAAATTGACAATTTTGATTATTAACATGGTGTGCTTTCCTGTTCAGTCTTGATATAAATGCTACTAAACTACATTCACAAAAGCCCTCTGCCACGAAATTTAAAAAACACACATCTGCAGTCAGATACCATAACAGACAAGTTTATGTTCAATTGTCTACAAGTTCTTTTGCGACCTGCAACATCTTCACTCTTCCTTCCGTGTCATACATAAAGCTGTGTTCCTTTTTTGGGTTTGGACAATGAAGGTGCTTAGGATTTGGTTGGTAATGCTTTGCCCCATCCTTAAACTTTTATTTCAAACAAAATCTTCGGTCTGCTCTAGAATGCAACACTCGAACAGAACAGGTGTAAGAAATTGACGGAAAGGCGCAATTTTATGTCATTTAATTCATAAAATGATGCGGAATGAAAAAAAAAATTATGAAAGAAATGCTATGATCTTGTCATCATTTATTTGCTTTCTCTTTTACTTTCTACAATTAGGGACTACATCTTTTCATCTCCCTTGAAATTAACATGTCTATTTGGTGCATATTTATTATTGTTATGACTATCTTTCACATTTCCCAGTCAGCGTGGATTTCTTAGCAACGCCACTTTTTGCTTAAGCCTACACAAAACCAAATAAACAACACCAAATACCACCACAAGGTCTGCAACATAAACACTTCCACCTACCAGAGCCCAAACTACAAGAACCCATCAATCTCACACTCAACCCATCTTAGTTCTCTCTCATGAACCATCATACAGAGCCCAAACTTTGCAAAACTTGAACACATCCCGGTCAACTGTGATCAATGCAATGCTCATGATGCATGGAGCTTTGCTAATTTACTGTCATGCGAAGCAGAGGGAATTTTTCCAGTGGAGGAAGGGGGATGTGACCCATCTGGGCGTCCCTGAAAGATGAATGAAGAGGGGCTGCAGCCTCCTCCTTTGCTCTCGCTAATTTCTACTTTTGAAACCAAGAAAAGGACACAACAAAAGATGAAGAATAATTAGAATCAAGAGATGCCAGACAACAAATGCGCTGTAAGATTTAAGTGGGTGAAAAAGTCTGTCATCTCGTATTTTCTTAAGACTCCAGGTGGATCAAATAACACAGCTAAAGGGAGCACAAACAAATCTGGTTATTTACGATGTAACTAAAAATATGGTGAAAACACAGGGAAAATATTAGTTTGACCACTCTCTGCTGTCTTTTACTTTATGAACCAGCTTTGAAAATTTTCCTGAGATGATCAACCAGATGTCCAATACTTGTTCCAATAAGCCACAAGTTAATAAACTGGGGCCCTTGTAATACCAAACCTTAAATCCGCCCTATGGGATGTCATAGAATTATTATTCTAAATAAAGTACGTTTTCCACATTCATTTTGTTTAAAATTAATTCAATTTCTATTACAAAATACAAATTTAGACTTTTGGCTTGTTTGCACAGGAAGAAATAAGAAATGGTTTAGAGATTACCAATCATTTTTTAGGGACCATCTATCTCAAAATAGTCATACACCGTAGGGAATAAGGGTGGCATGTAATCACCAACAATCAAATGAGGAAAAGAATAAAATTCTTCAAAGACATTAATAGTAACAGGACAAAATATATGTAATACAAAAATGTATGATCTAACTGGGTTCATTGCCCAACCAGTTTCTATAAACATCAGCTCGAAGGTTGCAATTGTCAACAGTCATTAATAACAATAAAATCCTGCCATGTTGAATAAGGTGATGGCATGAAATGATCATGCTCCCAATCAATTCCCCAATAGAAACTTTCCATGCACCCAAAGAATGACTGTTAATACTATTCACAGACCACAAAGGCCTATATTAGCATTTCCTGTGTTGTGTAGTGATTACATTAAAAAATAAATAAAAAATCATTCAGATAAGGAAACAAGTTAAGTGGCAACTAAACTAAGATGACAACTGTTATTAAGAACCAAGATTTGATGAAGCATGATAAAAAGGAACGGTACCTCTACTTTGCAAAGAAGATGTCATGTTCCTATCACTTTCTTGCATTCCAGGAGAGAATGCGGACATAGACTCTATTGGTGCAGTGCTAAAGTTTTTTATTACTTTCGTATCTTCTGTTGTAATTGAATTTGAATCCTTCCCTTGAACGCTCCCATTTTTCTTCATAGGTTGTGAAGAATTATTTGCGAAGTCCCCAAGAAAATCTGAATCACAACATACCAAATATATGAGAAGGCAGCCAAATCTAGAAGCAGGTTTGAAATGATTCGTGATACCAATAATACATCCGTATCTCAACTATATTGGTCAATGTTTTCAGCATTGACTGATCAGGCAGCCAAAACTTGTGATATTCAGCTGAGGCTACAGCCTTCAATCACTTGGAGAAATTTCAGCACACACCAAGATTCTAATTTCTACCAGATGTGAATTCAAAAGAGTCAGCTAGAGCCTTCGATCCTAATTATTTTAACAGATATGAAAGTTCTTATTTAGTATTTAGCTCTTTCAACTTTCAAGAGCCAACGCATCTTGTCATAGACCTATCTTTATTTGGATTCTCTTCCTTCAGTACTGACCAATTAGGCCGGAAAACTTTCTTTCATCCCACCTAACTTGTTATACCACTGATTTTTTTTGTGCCAGAAATTCTTATCAACCTATCCTACCTTACAACCCTAGTTCAATCATCATCATGTCCTAATTCGGATTATTCTTGCATAATAAACAAGCTGTTTGCAATCTATAATATCCTTATTTGATTTTACTTATACAATCATCATCATATCCATATTATTTTGTTGGGTAATGACCATAATTTAATGTTCAGTCCCAGTAATCAGATATGTAAAGGCCAAAAACGAAATAGCAAGCAAAATACCATAGGGTTTAACAAAAGATGTAATACATAATAAACCAAATAATAGTCCAACTATAAAGTCTGGGGTAAAATATGTCATTAACTAATTGAAAGTCTCAAGATAGTTGTTGGCCACATTCCTAGAGGTAATCTTAATTTAGTTTTTGATGGAGAGTGGTCAAGTGTGTTATTCTTTAAGGTCTTGGGTCTTTATCTCTTAATATCAGGGTTTACAATAATACCTGCTGTTTTGTCAGCAGGAATATTCCCTGTTTCAAATGCTTGTCTTTTAGTTTTCTTCTAGCATAAGGATAGGCTTAATTTCCTATTTTAAATGCTGGTCTTCTATTTTTCTTCTAGCACAAGGATCAGGCTTAATTTCCTATTTTCCAATGGGATTAATTTCCTTTTGAATCAGATTTAACTCTTTATAAAGTACATCGTTGTAATCCCGAAAGCACAGTTTAATGTTGAATAAAAGATCACGGAACTTTAGCTGCAGTTGTGTGTGATGCTTAAGGATCTGTAGGTGATGCCTAGAACTCTAGGAGTAAATTCTAAAAATCTAATGGTGTAAGATTGGTAGAATTCATCTCATCCTTCTTTTCTTATTGATTTTGCTACTTTTCCCTTTAAATTTCCAATTTCTCTTGCTATCAAGATATCCTCCAGACATCATAATAGACCCCTTTTCCCAAATTAGTTGCATGCACATCATTGTCTCTTTCCATTTTATTGCAAATGTGGAAGAAAGAATAAAGTAACAAGTTTCATTGAGAAACAAATAGAGAGAGAGAGAGAGAAGATACGCACACACATTTGAACACAATTACTGATAGGAAAACATACCTATTGAAGGCATGGAAAACCGCTCTCGGGCCAATAGTAGAGTATCAGAAAAAGGGTTTTTCTCCCAAGCCCAAAATAATATGGTTGTACCGATAAGGGCCGCCAGAGTGAGAGAGATTGGTTTTCCCATCAATCTGTAGTTGTATCCCCCTTTCATCTCTCAATAAAAAGGAAATTGCTCAAGCCCACCTCAAATTTTTTATAGCGGAATATTTTCAGCAAAATTCGATCGGTATAACTTTCATTGCATTGCCGTCTTATTGGAGGGCTTCAGCTGTATGAAATACAGGAAATGGAGATAAATAAATAAACACAAAAAATAAAGTGGAGGGAGGGGTAGAATCAAAGTCATTGGGACAGAATAAAATCCAGAAAGGAAGTAAACGTAAAATGAAGCAACGAAATATTACTTAGCATATATTTGGTCCAAAAACCAACCTGTATAAATAGTTTTTCATTTTTCCGAAAACACAAAAGATAAACACAAAAGTTCTTCATTTGCCCCAGTTGTGCAAATAAGCAAGTTCAACTTGCACATTTCATAACAGGAAAAAAAAAAACTTTTCTCTCCCACAAAAGCAATATGCATGTATCGGCTAAATTTGTCCGAAACCTATTCGATGGGAAAATAAGATTAACAAATGCGAAATTCAACTTGACCTGAATTCACCGAAATTGAAAAGTAAGAAAATGAAGGAGATGAATTCCTAAAATTCAACCCTAAATACAGATGTAAAGTCCTAATTGAGCCAAGTCTAACGTCCGAATTACCCAAATTAAGCTAACGATGGACTAACCAAGCAAAAGAACATTCAACAATCAAGGGAATCAAACGTGCTAGAGCACCCAGTAATTGTTAGAAGTAAACGAAGGGCAAAGCTGATCACTACTTGCGATTTCTTCAGGCCATTTTTCAGCCAATGTGAGTCCGTGAAGCATCTCAGCCAACAACCATTCAAAACAGATCGGCACCCTACACCACCAACCTCTTTAAACTAGAGGTCTTTCTCCGCTCCAGATGGGCACCTCGACACAAAAAGAGCTTCTTCTCATTCTTCCGCTCCAGATTTTCCATACATTAAAGTAATAAATAAATAAATAAATAAATAAAGGACATAAATGAGAGCTGATTAGGGTTTTTTTTTTCAAACGGAAATAACTTATGCTAGTGGCCACAATATCAGACCGAAAATTTCTATAAATTTTTCGTCCATATATCAATATTATAAATTTTAGACATTAAAATAGGAAAAAAAAATAGAAAAAGAGAAAGACATTCCTCTCAATTTTAATAATATACGTATTAGTCTTAGACTTAGACATTTGGTCGATATATCAATATTATAAATTTTAGACATTAAAATAAGAAAAATATATCATAAATATTTTTTAAATATAACTGTATTTAAAGGTCTTGACACAAAAATAGAAAAGAAGAGAGACATTCCTCTCAATTTTAATAATATACGTATTAGTCTTATATAAATATTATTAGGTGCTTGAATTTTTTTCTAAATTTTATTCAAAAATTTTAAATTTTGGACTAAATATTTCAATATTTTATTATTGAGCATGAAAAATATCGATATTAAAATCGATACTTTCATAAACTTAACTATCTATATTTCCATTAAAAAAAATAATATTTTCATCCTTTAATATGATTCGCAAATATTTCAAATTTTAAATTAAAAAATATATGGATTAATATGTCACATTTTTTGGAGTGTATTTTGATTGAGATTTTAATAGGGTTTAATGTGTTTTAGATAATTAAGAATTGTATTTAATAAAATAATAATAATAATTAAAAATTGCAATGAGTTTTAATTAAAATTTTATTTTATATTAGTTATAGGACAATACTTACATCTCACTCTGGTCGTATCTCCTCATACTCTCATTTCGATTTATTGAATTATCTTAGATAAAATGTAAGGATGTAGAATTAATTAGGTCATATCCCTTGTTTGGCATAAACTGTCAAACGGGAGTAGGATCAACCCAATTTTTCTTGAAATTTTGGGGCGGGTTCTGTCAATATATATATATATATATCATAATCGGAACCGTTCATTTTTTTAATTATCTTGTCAAGATCATCTCCGTAAAAAAATCAATAAAATTTAAGGTTATGGGGTCATTTATATATCAACTATAAATGAACGATTCGTCAAGAGGACCTTAATTCTTATAAAAATAAGTTGATTTATTTAATATATATATATATATATATATTGTTGATGCAGAAATCGTCCGATTCTGTAAAACTTCTTCTCGATCCCTACACACAATAACGAAAATCAAACGCGGTTAAGGTTGAATCTCGGGGGGTGGTTCAACCGTAAACGCTCTGATACTTAAATTAGTTTTATGAGAGAATAAACTGACAGAGTGTTTGTCGAAATTTTTGATTGCCTTTAGAGGTGAGATGAGACCTTCTATTAATAATGAAACCTTGAGAGTTACCAGAGTATCTGATTGGTTGAAGGAGAAAGTATTAAATAAATGATTTGTACCTAGTGTAATTACTTATTTATTTTATTAATAAATAAATAATTCGCTGGAAAATTATTTATTATCTGTATTAATCTGATCATTTAATATTTTTAGCTGGTAAATATATCAAATTAATGCAGAGATCGTAACATGTCGATGTCGGTTTCACCAAAGGTAATATTAACATTACGAGAATTATTGGCCACGTGACAGCTCCAAAATATTCCGATAATTTATAGTTCAACAAATACCCCCCGCATCGCTTAGGAATTCAGGGAATCCTAAGATATGTAATTTTTTTTTTGTGGTTCCGATAAACTACGTTTTTATGGGAGTAGGACTCCACTTTCTTCGAACAGATGAAGTTTACTTGACCTTGAACGTGGCTCTAATTTTCCAATAGGAAGTTTTGGGCTTGAGGCCTTGCTTTGAGTTGACTTTCAGAGCCCAGTTAGTAGTTAGGGTTTGTTTACTTTTCTTTATTTAAACTTGGGCTCGAGCCTTTTGTTTTTTACGAAGAAAATTAAACCCTAACATAGGTTTATTGCTAGTGAAGACAAGCTGACATCACCAAATTGTTGTTGAGGAGGAATTCGGTCTATAAGTTGTAAGGTAAAGCTTTTTTTCTAGTCTCTGATGCCCTTGAATATCGCAAGTTGTAGATATAGGTGGGGCATATTTTTTTCTTTGTTTTTCTCTTCCTTCTCGTTGTAGGTGAGGAAGAAAATTAATATTTCTTATGTTATTTGCAGGTTGAAGATTGGAGGGTGTGAGGCGATGGAAAAGGGTTGCAGTTGTCTTGTTGAGAAGAAGTAGGAAGGCCCCACGCGGCAACATAACATGTCAGCGGTAGGCTTGGACGTGCGGGTTGGCTTCGCTGTTCAGAGTGGGACACTTTTCTCTTCTTCTTTTTTTCTGCTGCAGGAGGCATGCGGCTTTGTAACTTCTTTTTTTAAGCCGACACATTGTATGTAAATGTATATATATATATATATAATTATTTTAATATATAAATTATATATATATTATTTTTCTTTTGTTTAGCTTCGATCTTTTGCAGATTCTGAGAGCTGTGAATGTCTGATCGCAACGATTCAAACGGTGGTGTGATTTATTTTTTGAGACAGTCATTTCAAGATGCATGAAGACATACTTTTGGAGAAGTCTTGAAGAAATCATTTTGTGGAGCAACATGTCGTAAGACCATCTGGTGGCGTGTCCCGGACTTACTGGAGCTTCTAACTTCAAGAGATGATTGCCTTGACATCAAGACGTTCCTCCAGTTGACATGCTTGTGGTGCTTTGTGGATAAAAGAGCTTGGCGTATTGACAGAATTGTCACCTACAAGCGTGGGTGGAGCCAACATCAAGGCCTTCAACGGGGGAGGCGCGAAGTTGTATGACTTGAAGTGAGGCGTGTCACAAGGCGAGGTGTGTTCTAGCCGAGGCGTACCAAGCCGATGCATGGTTGAAGCGTGAAGTGTTGCATCAAATGACGTGAGATGTTCTTTTCAACGACCATGCAAGTGACACTTGGTGGATAGAAGAGTTCTTTCCAATACTTGCTTGATCCATGAAGGACCCACCTGGAGAAGCTCCCAATGTAGAGATCTCCGTTTGGTAGATGCCTCTCGATGTTGGATGATGTCGTGGTGGTAAAATTCGCAAGTCCTGTAATCGTGGTGGTGATGGTGGTCAGTGTGAGTCGCCTCGTCGTAGCCTGGGATCGATTGCGGCCGATTGCAGCAACTATCGTTGGTGCCACCAAGAGTTGCGGCAATGGCGACTGCAACTCCCTGCCTCCTTTGTTATCCTCGTCCGACTTCTTCTTCTTGGCATGGGAAACGACGTCGCTTGAGTGCTTTGTGTTTGTGAAAATAGGTGGGAATGAGAATCCCTGCAAACCTGGGCTTTCGGTGCTTCTATGGAGGATTTAGGTTTGCAGACCTGATTTTTTTTCTTTTTTTCTTTTATCGAAATTGAATTTAGGTTTTTGGTGTAGGGGAGTAAGAAGAGATAATGATTGATGATTGTTTTTTTTTTTCCAAAGATGATTGATGATTGATGATTAATGAAGATTAATGAAGATGATGAATTGTGGAAGATGAAGAAGGAAGAGGATGAAGAATATAAAATAGTAAAATGACAGAAATGCCCTTATATGACATTAACTATAATTCTGCCACATCACATGTTAAGTGGCCTTTTTTTGCCACATAGGCACTTAATAGAAAATTTGATGGAATTTTTAACGGAGGTATTCTTTTGAAATCGATAGTATAGTTTGGGAACGGAAATGAAACTTTTTATAGTTGAGGTACTTTTTGAAATCGGGCTTATAGTTTAGATACTTTTATGTAGTTTATCCTTAAAAAAAGTAGATTTTTTAATCAATTTGCCCTCAGAACATCAAGTTAAGTCTCAAAATATCCCCTGAATACTATTATGACTCAAAATGCCTCATAAGTATGATTTTTGTCTCAAAATGCCCCTTAGACGCCTAATTTAACAGATTTCTGTTAAGATGAAAAGTAAAATTTTCCAAAAATCTTGTTTATTAGTTTCCCTCTTTAAATAGAGATCTTGTTCATCTTCTACCTCACCATTAATCTCTCACAAAACTCTTAACTATTTTGCCTCCAAAAATGTCCGAAAATCTAATCCTCTTCCAACCCAACCTAAAAGTACAAAAATTTGAAATTGCAAGTATAAACCAGCAAAATGGATAGGCCGGAAAAATGGAAAAAAAAAAAAAAATCAGATTTGTTATGCTGGTTGATGCAGAAAGCGACTAACAATTAATAGGAACTAGAAATTAGCTAATATGAACCAGGTGTAAGAGCATTAGCCAGTGAATTTACTAGCTCTTTGCCAAAAATTATTCCAGAAGTAACATCTTTAGCATACTTGAGCTTCTTCTCTTCAGATCCAGTTTCAAGACCAAGAATGTTAACTGATTGTAAAGCTGATTTCTTTGACTCTAGTTTATACCTATTGTCTTTGTAAATCCCCAACACAGTTCCTACAGAAAGTCAAGTTGTTTACCACAACTATTACTACATCAAAACCAACTACTAATTTAGAATTATGAAAAAAAAAAGCAAAACGAAACACTCGGTCAAAATACCAGATGTTATTGCAGAAGTTGTGTTGGAATTTGTAGACAGCCCCTCTGAAGAGGCAAACAAAATAGCTAGGTTACTTGCTTAAGTAGCCTTTGCTGCAGCTACTGAAGCCTTGCCAAGACCTCTAAAAGTTGCGGTTGATGAAGCAGATTGTCCAAGTCCAAAGAAGGCAACCCTCTTTGAGGCAAGACCTAAAAGCCTAACAATTGTTGACTGGCCAGACTTTCCATTTAAAGTCTTCCTCAGAAGAGGCTTCAGCCAAGAGACCGCCCAAATGAGAATCTAGTTTCTTTAATATTGGATGATTCTGAAACTTGGAATTCTCATCTTTCGCAAAGTCTTTCTCTGTGACACCTACTTCAACTAAATTTAAGTGCTTGTACAATTGAATAGGTCATAATCATTCCACTTCAACGCGAATTATGCACAACATAAGAGAAAAATAAATACTTGATCTATAGTACAAAAATGAAAAATCCACTGTCGAAAATCAATCAGTTATTGCTTTTATTTAATCAAATCACTCAGATTGAATCCTTATAGACATAATCCCACCAAACCCATCAAATTTCATAAAAACGAATCCTTTCAATAGCTCTGAGCAGTCATTTTTCATTAAACCAATCCCAAAAAATATTCAAAATGAAAATCTTCCAATCGAACCCAGAGATATATCCTTGAATATAAAAGCAATCAGAGACATAGACCTTTGGAGCGTCAAGTCCAGAAGGGTGAGTGAGGCCTAGAGTGGCCCGAGAAAGAGTGTGAGCAATGAGATTCCCTCTGGGAGAAGATAAGGGCGTAATTGAAAAAAAAAAGTGGCAGACCCGGAGAAGATTGCAATTTGGTTGAGAACGAGGAAGAATATGAAGGTGAATTTACAGCGTAAGCGTAGATGCTAAGCCAACATGCATCATTTCCTAGCGGTGCGAGTGTTGTATATTTATAATGAGCCAGTGATTAGATAATAGTCGGAGCCAACATAATTCAAATTTTCGTACTTTTAAGTCGGGTTGGAAGTGGATTAGATTTGCAGACATTTTTTTAGGGAAAATAGTTCAGAATTTTGTGAGTGATTAATGGTGAGAAAAAAGATGAACAAGATCTCGATTTAAAGAAGGAAATGATGAATCGGATTTTTGGAAAAAATTTCCTTTTCATTTTAACAGAAATCTGTTAAAATTAGATGTCTATGGAGTATTTATATTTTGAAACAAAAACCATATTCACGAGGCATTTTGGATCGAACTAGTGTTTATGGAGTATTTTGAGACTTAACTTGATGTTTATGAAGTATATTGAGTAAATAGAAAAAAATTATAGAAATTTTAATTAGATGATTGAGCACTAAAAAACAAAAATGTGAGCGGAAAATGGATATACTACATGAGCATAATAAACTATTAAAAAAAAGACTTTTGAAAGTGACACTTCTATAGTCAGATGAAACTTACAAATTTCATTTATATCTTGCATTGTTCATTTGAAAATTCTTTATTACTTTTTATTTTGGGCAATTCTTTATTACTTTCAAATTTATCATATTTAACTAATTTTAACTAGATTTCGCGAAACTTAAACACGCATAAAATTATTGGATTCGATTGGACAAACACAAAGGTAGTAATCTGACCACATTTGGTGGCTTGAATTTTCCGGGATGGGTGGTCATTTCTGTCGGCGCCGTGGGTCGGTGCAAATCGTGGGTCTGGAATATGTCCAAGTCGGTGCAAATGTTTTCGTTCTTTTGTGTGTGAGCATGGTCCATTAATCACGATGGATAAAAAGACTTCAGCTTCAAGGTGGTGCAAGTTGCAACCTATCAAAAAAGAACAAACTTCTAGGCGGTGCAGTTCTAAAAGCTGGATTTGATTTTCCATATCCATATTTAAAATTTTAATAAAATAAATAAATAAATAAATAAATGTCCACTTAAATTACCAAAATACCCTTTTAGATTTTAAAGGTAATTGTTTCGTTTCAAAACTCAGGATCGCACGCGATTTGCTTCAACATGCTTATAGGGACAAGTTCTATCTAATAGTATTAAATTTGAAATTTAATTCCAATTTAACAAAAAAATCAGGATAAAACCCAAAATTCTTTGATAACGGTAGTTTCGTAAATCTAATTCTTAAACTAATTTTTTAATTAAATAATTGATTTGGATGTTATAACCAATCCATCGTAAAGTAGGAAAGTATCTTATCTTAATGTTGACTCGAGTCAGAATATAACTAAAAGGCACTGTCCGACATAATACATCGCAACTAGGAAAGTCTATGTAGACACTAAAATCAAGACATGTTGGTCGATACCTAAATATTGAATATAAATAACGAAAGCCATCAGTGAAATGTTGTGTTTAGAAAGTCATGAGAAATAAATTACTAGTTAAATTGAAAGTGTAAAAGTACGAAAACGAAAATTTAGAGCATAGTAATTCATTTGACGATGATGATAAAGGAAACAATTGAAGTAACTAATTAGTAACTAAGTTATTGTAACTAGTATATAAAGTATGCCTTTGTAAATTTAATAATACAATTGAGAAAGATTCTTACTTCTTTTATTTTTAACATGGTATTAAAGCAGTTCTTCTCCTGAGACCTAGATCTGCTGCCTTTCCACCTTTGTGGGTATACGGAGCCTAATTATTTCGTACACCCACAAAAACATACTTGATCCTACATGACATATACTAAAGATTCAAATTTCTAATGTTTTGTTTGTTGGAAATTAAATTTTTTATATCTACTTAATTATTTATGTACCGGTGATTTTGGCCACCTAACTTATTAGTCTTATGTGTCATCTTATTAGCCTTTTGTGCCAACTTAATGGCCTTTTGTGCCGTCTTACACGGCCTTTGTGACATCTTATTCGGCATTTGTGCCATTGTCTTGGCCTTTTGTGCCACCTGACCTTTTATGCCATCTTACTCTGGCGATCTTTTTTCCTTTATGACACCATAAATGTTTTTTTGTGCCGCCTTATTCGACCTTTGTGTCACCTTATTCGGTCTTTGTGCCACCTTACTCGATCTTTATGCCATCTTATTTGGTTTTTGTAACACAATCTTTAGCCTTTATTCCATTGTATTTTCCTTTCCGTCAAAGTGACATTTACCTTCTCGAAGTTACCATCATTGAAAGATGATATGAAGCAATGTAGAAGAAAATAGGGAAAAAAAAACTTACTTTGGAAGTTCGGACTTCATAATGTTCATTCTCCAACTTGAGAGGGAGTGTTAGAAATCAAATTGTGACAAATCATAGAGAATGATTTTGTCACGCCCCAGATTTCGATTAATTTGAACCTGGACACTTTTTGGACTTTGACCGTGGATCGTTACGTAGATCAAGACGTCACGAGTCCATAGATGGGCGGCACGTCGAAATCGGCTGTCGGACGGAAGGGTTATGGATCACGAATGGATACAGGTACTATCACGTAAACCGAGGCGGGTGTACAATTATCATTATCTGTTTGGCCAAAATATCTGGTTGGATCAATGGATGAGTGACAAGTGTCATCCATCTCATTGGCCCATTCTCCCATGCATTTGGATCTGATATTTGATTCTTGCATTTCACCCATCTCCCTCATTTCATCTCTATGAAACTCGAAAACCAAACCTCCCAACAACACACAAACACCCACACCACCCCATACCTTCATCCTCTGTGACTTGTGTGAACGGGAGAGTGAGAGAGGAAGTCGAGACGAGCAGGACGGTACAAACGGCTCGGACGGTAGAGCACGGTGGCTGGAAACCCGTAGGTAAGCCATTTTGGTTTGAAATTCGAGCTTTATTTCTAAGGGTTTTTGATCGATTTGGAGGGCCCTAACATGTTCTAGGTTTAGTACGAACCTGTAGGTGTGAGTTTCGAGGACAGTGTTGGTTGGAGTCAACGAGAAACTGAGCTTGAAAGTCGACAGTTACTGTTCATCTTTGAAAGGTAAATTCTAGATCGATTCTTATGATTTTGAACCCATAGATCTTCTCTAGGGACCTAGACGATCATGTAGGATCAAACGGGAACAAAAACGAGTTAGAATTGGGGAAGCTAGGACCGAGTTGGGTCGCAGGTCTGGGCGGCCCGTTACAGGGATCCGTCGAGAGGTTGAAGACGATGACGCCAGTAGGGTTACATCATCATCTGTCAGATGTTAGGCCACGTGGCCAATATGAGGCTGCCACGTGGCAGTTGTCTGCATCCAGTTAGCACTGACATGTCAGACACGTGGACCAGTCAGCACATGACACATGGCACGTGTCAGATCTAACAGCTGTCAAATCTGACAGGTGTCAGACTTGTTAGGCTGACATCAGCGTTGATTTTGATGACATCAGCGTTGACCGTTGACCATGATTTCAGTTTTGGCTTTTGCTAACATCACCGTTGACTTTTTGACCAGTGTTGACAAGGACTTTGACCTGGGCATGGGGGCGCGTGTGACAGGACCCATCCCAATCCCCCCGGGATTAGTACGGGATGACCCTGCTCCCGTTTGACACGAAGTGTCAAACAAGGGATATTTCCGACCTTTGCCCTCCCGGGCTATCAGAGTACGCAAGGATCCAGAGGAGGTATGTGATATCTCGGTCTCTGCTATAGTCCACATCCGCTGTCAACCTGAAGGGCAGTCAAAACATTAAAAGCTCTGAGTGGACAAAACAAGAGTTTATAAAAACATTTCATAAGAAGACATTTGTACCCTTCACTAAAAAGCATGCATGCATTCGAAAACCATTTATCCGAAATAAACCATATGTGGAAACTAAGCCCAAAACCAAGATTGAAAGAACCATAATGAAAATGACCATACGGGGCACTGCCCAAATCCATAGTGAAAGAATCATAAAGACTCAACCGTACGGGCCACTGCCCAAAACCTGTGTAAATACACATCATATATCATATCATATAGCATACATCATATATACATATATACATATAATTCACACAACCAATCCTGTCACGGTTTTCAAAGCTACGCGCGTGCTACTCAGGTCTTAATCCGAGTCTTCTCAAAGTCAAGATCAATGTCCGCAGACCACTGACCCTACCCGAGGTAATAGTAATCATAGCCTTCCTGAGAGTAAGAAACCCAACTGGGGGGTGACTCCACTCAGTCGGTGCTCCGTGACTACTCCGGGGTCCACCCAAGCCAACGACCCTCCCCGAAGGAGATAATAGAAGTAAAGGAAGGTATATGATTACATATATATACATAACATAAACATTCATGCTCGGTTCCCTTGAACCTTCATGATCCATAACATCCATTAACCAGGGTTCATGCCGGTTCCCATAAACCGTCAAGTACCATAATGACCTGACAAAGGTTCATGCTGGTTCCCATAAACCGTCATGAACCACAATGACCTTTCCAGAGTTCATGCCGGTTCCCATAAACCGTCATCAACTTGGAAATCCATCTAGGGTCTCTGACCCGAAATCATCAGTGTAAAACAACTAGGTCTCGTGCCCGAACATATGACTCAACTGGGTACCGTGCCCGATATCTAAGGGTCAGTCACGACTCCGATCATAGTGATGCGTGCAACCATCCCTCCAGGACCGCCCTCAATCCTGGTATGTGGCCGTGAACGTATCAACCGACACGACCACCACAAGATCAGGGTGCACTCATCACCGATCGCTATCCTGAACCATCAGCACTCCGAAGTCGAGCCTCCCCAGGCTACCCGACCACGAATCGTGCATCGTGACCTCTCTGGAAGGAACACATCCCAATCCGGAGGAGAGCGTCGTATCGTCGATCGCCGTGCACATAGCATCCGTCGCGACCACGATTTAGACCCGAAGGTCGTAATATGGTCATATGCCCGAGAAAAAACCAAATGGGTCTCATACCTGAGTTTATCCATTTGAAATCCAAAACCATTTCATTTAGACCAATAAAGACATACAAACCCGTATAGGCACCGTATAGGGCCAAAACCTCGAAATACGTGCCTATACGTAACCACACATCCAAATGCACTCATGGCATCACAAAAAAATATTTAAAACATATAATAAACATACAAAGTCCACTCACAGACCGTCCGAGCTGCCGCCTCGATTTGCGTGCCATACGGCTCCCCGAGCCGATCATCGTCACCGGGACTCCCAAACCTGACAAATTTTAATAGAAGGTTACTAAGTACTTAATTAACCTCCTACCAAAGCCCCATAATTTTTCCGAACTTTTAACTATTTTTAAACCGACCCTAAACCTTCCGATGCCCCGAAACATATCGAGACGGTGTCTGATCGACACGAAACCAGTCTCAAAATGTTCGTTACATTGAATAGATGATTTGATATGTTGGAACCATCCTCAAATTCTCCCGCACGCGCCCGTACGCGCTGCCTAAAGTGGCTGCGTGTGGGCCTCACGCGCCTGCTACGGTACCCGTCTTCAACCTCGCGCAGCTGGTCCGGTCCAATCCCTGCAACTGGACCGGCGTAACCGGTCCAGGCCCCTACAACCCGTATTTTTCGTCCGTTTTCTTCCAATCCAATCCCTAAAGTCCTATTTTCTCATTTCCTACCCATTCCAATTAACCAAACTACCTAAAACACCCAAAATCCGACCGGTCCAATTCTTCCTCACAGTTCGAATTTTCCAAAACTCACCCCAGGGTTCCTTAACGTCTAACCACCCTCAAAACCTCTCTAACAACTCCCTAGCAACCTATTTAATTCAAACCAATCGTCCAAATCGACCCATAACAACAGAAATGAAAAATGGATTGAAATCGGTTAAAACCGATATCTGTGCACGGTTTCCTCCATCGCCGTCCACGGCGGCTCTGCCTGGCCAACCACCACGTTCACCTGGTCCTCCTCTTCCACTCTCTCACTCTCTGGCTTCTCATCATGATCGAATGGATGGGTTGGGGTTTAAGGGCGAAGGTGAGATCGGGTTGTGTTTGGGTGTGTGTGTGTTTGAAATGAAGAAAAGGAAATGAACGGTGCATGAAGGGAAAATGGTGTCCATTGGATGGGTGAAACTTGTCAGTCATCCATTGGGCATCAGGACAAATATCTGGGTCCACTAGATTCCAAAAGTGAACTCGTCTCGTAATTCGTGCAATAGTGCACTCGAACTTCATTGAACCGTAACTTCGCCGTCAAACGTCCGAATTCGACGTGCCGCCTATCTATGGATTCGTATCGTCCTTATCTACGTAATGGTCTTTGGCCCTTGGCCATCGGACCTCCTGGTCAAAAAGTCAACTTTTGACCCCTTTTATCCAAAATTACCAAAATGCCCCTAAACTTGCGAACGTCATAACTTCCTCCTCGAACGTCGAAATTAAACGTGCCACCTGTCTATGAACTCGTGACGTCACGAACTACGTCACGGTCATCGGTCAAAGTCCATTTGACCCCTCGAATGAAAAGTCAAAGTTTTGCCAGTACTAGGGGAAAAACGGTTATTTTGCATCGTTCGTCCGATTTCGCCTAACTAATCACTGATTAACCTCACTAATCATGATTAGTCACTAATCTGATCTAAGAATTTGGGACGGGTCGTTACAGCGTGGGCACATATTTCGAGGTGAGATCGGTCCCATTTTAAAGGTTTCTACGATCCGGATCCAATGGTCGTGGTTTCGGGCCGATTGGAGACCGTTTGATAGTTTTTTTAAGGGTTTAAAGCCTCGGGATGCTCTTCGGGACTCATTCCCGGTATCGGATTTTTGAGAGTTTTGAGTATGAACTTGTATTGTATGTTAGTGACCTTTAGATATGTTTTGGATAGGCCTGGAAACTATGGTTTAAGCTTCAGGGTAGTTATAACATAATTTGCTAGCGCAGCAAGGACCGTGTATGAGTGTACATTTGGTTTATAAATGATATGCATGCATAACTGTTTACCTACTTATTTATACGATATGAACTGGATTACTTTGGGGGATTTTATATGTTGGTTATGGGATATTTTACGAGATACTATGTTTTGGGGTTGAGACCCATTTGGATATTATGTTGACTTGTTTTGTGAATCAAACAATGATTTTGGGAAATGGCTTTAACATGATTTCAATTCTTTTTACTATTACACTATACATACCACCCTTATGGATTATTGTCTCCTCCAGACGACCTGGTACCCTGGAGCAGTGTGCATTTCCTGAGAGGGGTCGCTCTATGTGAAAACCCATAGAAAGATTCAGGATCATGAGTGCTATAGTTGGACATACCCCAGACAGTGATCCGGGGATTACCCAGACACTGATGGACCCAAGGGAGTACTCGGGATTAAGACCCTGGGTGGCATGTGTAGCCTTAGCACCGTGACATTATTGGACATCTGGGATGTCGGGGATTGGTTACACAGTGTACTAGTATTTTTTTTTTATTATTAGTATTATCTTGATTTATTCTGCTTTATGATTTGACTTGAATGCATGCACGTTTGGAAAAATGAGGGTCTAAATATTGTTATGTTTACAAAGGAGTTTTATAACTTAATTATTTGTTTTTGGTCCACTCACCCTTAACGTTTTTCTTGACCCTCCAGGCCGTGACACTGAGGCAGGAATTAACCGGGGGGCTGAGGCATAGATAACAGTCGTTGCACACCTGTTCACCCTTTTGGGCAGGTTGAGCACCATTCTGTAGACTGACATATGTGCTCACTTTTGTGTAAATATTTATCTCTGTTCTGAAAATGTAGAACTTGAACTAGTTTTATTTGTAAGATGTTAATCTCGTAAAGGGTATTTTCGGTACTTTAGGGTCGTTGTCAAACGGGAGCGGGGCACATCCCAGGGTGGTCCCCGGGGGATAAGAATGCGTCATGTCAGCTTGGTATCAGAGCATTAGGATAGCAGTCTATACTTTGTACCTTGACGGTTCATATGTCATACTAATCTATGCCTCTTAACAGTTGGATATGCCTCCGAGACATGATCCCCGTGCATAGCTTGGGCTTGAGGACGAGGTAGTGGAAAGTACACGTATTGAGCAAGCTCAGTGTTTAGGAGCTACGACATTCAGTGGGGAGCAGACCTCGATGAAGCTCACCAATGGATTACTCGGCTGGAGAAAATCTTTGCAGTGATGCACTGTCTGCTCGAGGAGCGAGTTCTATTAGCTACTTTTCTGCTGGATGGTGGACCTTACCAGTGGTGGTACGCACTGGAGATGACTGGTTGGACAGTCCATACTATAACCTGGGAGGTCTTTAAGGAGCGATTTTTGGACTAGTACTATCCACGATCTTTCCGAGATGCCAAGGAGACAGAGTTTCTGCAACTCTAGCAGGGGAGCAAGACTGTGGTTGAGTATGAGCAGAGCCTTCTGATGCTGTCCTATTTTGCTTCTACGTACGTGAGTAATGAGGCAGATAAGTGTCACCGCTTTGAGTTGGGACTACGAGGAGAGATTCGTGCTATAGTGACGACAAGATCTTACACTACTCTGTGGGAGTTGATTGACGCATGTGTACAGATGGAGTATAGTCTACCAACTCAACAACAGACTCCGGGAGATGGACGACGTCGGGAGCGTTCACACTCGTATCTTGGACCTTCGAGCCATAGGGGTTCGAAGGGAGGCCACTATCGCGGAGCTTCGTCATCTTCCGGTAGAAGACGGTTTGGCCAATATGGGAGTTCTCAGAAGTCTAGCTTCAAGCCACAGCAGACGACGATGAGTGGTACATCAGTTGGCTCTACAGGGACAAGAGGGTTGCCTTGCTTCGCTTGTGGGAAGTTTGGACATTTTGCTAGGGAGCGCCCCTTACTGTTGGCGGGTGGTAGTAGAGCTAGTCAGATCTTAACCAGACCGGGGCCTAACGCAGCTACTACTTCTGTTTGCTAACGAATGCACCAGCTGCATTCATGGACTTGATGAACCGGGTATTTCGGTCATACCTATATAGGTTTGTGATCGTGTTCATTGATGACATTCAGGTTTATTCGAGGAGTGTCAGAGCGCACGAGAAGCACCTGGGATTGATATTGAATAGGCTGAGAAGGAACTAGCTATTTTCTAAGCTGAGCAAGTGCCTGTTTTAGTTGATTGGCATTGGCTTTTTGGGCCATGTGAACTCATAGGAGGGGATTAGTGTGGACCCTCATAAAATGGAAGCTGTAACCACCTGGGAGAGACCAAAGATAGTTACCGAGGTTCAGAGCTTTGTGGGTTTGGCAGGTTATTATAGAAGGTTTGTAAATGTAACGACCCGTCCCGAATTTTGGGATTAGTTTAGTCATTAATTGAGGATTAGCGCAACTAATCGAGGATTAGTCAAGAGATTTTAGACGGACGGTGTAAAATGACCATTTTTCTCATGGGAATGGGCAAAAAGTTGACTTTTAACCCGGATGGTTAGATGCACGAAGACTGATGATCGTGACGTAGATCGGGATATTACGAGTCCGTAGACACGCGGTACGTGAAAATTGGACATTTGACGGGAAAGTTACGGGTCTAGGAAGTTTTATAGCACTATTCATGTAAATCGAGAAAGGACGACACGTGGCATGATTGGATTGGGAAATATCTAGGAGGACCCACTAGATGAGTGAAAGTGTCACCCATCTGATTGGCCCAGAACCCAATATTTTGGGTCCTTATCTTCATTCATCCTTCATTTATTTTCATCCTACCCCGTGAAACCTCCCTCACAACCGTATAACCCAACCCACATAAACACCCTCAATCATCATCGTTTACTTGTGACCAGTGAAAGAAAGTTGGAGAGGACGGTGAGGCGATCACGGTGGTGGTCACGACGGTGAGGTATGGCTGAACCCAAGAGCCCAATTTTTAAGTTCAAATTTGGAAACTTGGTTTTTGTTGGTTGTTGATCAATTTGGCCGTTTGGATGAGGTTCTGGAGGTTAAGCCGAGCTCAGAGGACTTGGAATCGATGCCAACAGTGGCTGGAATCACTGGCAGTTCGAAGTTGCAGTGGCTGGGTACTGTTCCTCTTCAAACAGGTAACTTCGAGTCCTTTTCTTAGTTTTCTGGGTTGGTAGAACCGTTCTAGGGATCGAGACGATGAGAATTCGAAAAAAATGGAGTGGTTTGGTGGTCAGACTGCGGAGAAGCAGCCAGGTCACGGTCGGGGGTCTGTGCGACCCGGTTCAAGTTGTCGGGTCCGACTGGAAGTCAGAGACGAGATGACGTCAGTATGACATCATTTGTTAAGCCTGATGTCAGGACCCGCCCTAAATCCCTTGGGATTAACGTGGGACCAGCCTACTCCCGTCTGACACGAAGTGTCAGACCAGGGATAATTCTGTCTCTAGCCATCACCGGGGCTATCAGAGTACGTCAGGATCGTAGGAGGAGGAGTGTGATGTCCCGATCTCTGCTACAGCCTGCATCCACGATCAACCTAAAGGGCATTAAAACCACAAAAACTGTGAGTGGACAAAATAATATTTTAGTAAAACGTTTTCATCGAAAGATATTTATGCCCTTCACTAAAATCATATGCATGCATTTAAAAACCATTTACCAACACGTTAATAAAACCATTTGAAAACATTCTCAAAACCTTTCAAGGGTTCATGCTCGGTCCCCATAAACCGGCATGAACCATAAAAACCTTTCAAGGGTTCATGCTGGTCCCCATAAACCGTCATGCACTATAAATCCATTTATGGGTCCCCGACTCAAAATCACAAAAATCGTAAATCAATACATGGGAACTTAGCCCAAATCAAACACAAGTGGGACTCTGCCCAAATCCAGTAAACGTGGGTCTCAACCCAAAACTATTCTCAGTGATGTATTAACACATCGAATACGGGGTCTCCGCCCCAAACCATTTCCAAAATATCAAATACGGGGTCTCCACCCCAAATCACTTTCCGTAAATCTCATACGTATCGACATACGTATAACCCATCTGCGGCACTTCCGAGAAGATGCCAACTAGGGGCACACAGCCCCTAGGGAACACATACCCGATATATGTCACGATTCATCATATCCATACTAATGTGCACACTACTCGGGGTCTTACTCCGAGTCTACCCCTAGGAATTCTCCATCTGAGAGGCTCTATCTTTGGACCTAGTCCGATCATCTCTCCGGAATTTGGTCCGGGATAACATCATAACTCCCACTCTTGGAACAGGATCCCTATGGGGATACTCATTCTGGTCTGTGGATCGTGACTCTCCAGGTCGACGGCTAGATGAGACCAAACAAATCATATGGAGGGTATATATACCTTTTCAAATACTTTCTTTCTCAGACATTTTTCAACTGGGTCTCATACCCGATTCATCTCAATAGGATTCCTCGAATATGATTCAATTTCACTTTCGCAGGCCTCAGCCTAAATCCACAGTTCAACAGGGTCTCATACCCGAATTCTCATTTCATAAACCAAACTGGGACTCAAGCACAATCAACTGGGTCTCTAGCCCGATATCACGAATAATTGGGCCTCAAGCCCGAAACCATAAAGCAACGGGGCCTCAAGCCCAATTTCACAACCAACGGGGCCTTAAGCTCAATACCACAGTCAAAAGGGCCTCCAGCCCGAGATTACAACCAACTGGGCCACAAACCCGAATTCGTAAACCAACGGGGCCCTCAGCCCGATCATATAACTCAAATGGACCATCGGTCCGATTTCGCGTCAAATCAAATGGACTCCAAGTCTGAGAGTTCGTAAATCAAATGGGTCTCGTGCCCGAGTTCATATTTCCAAATCCAAAACTCATTTATCAAACCATCATTGAAAACCTAGCACGTACAAGCATCGTATAAAACAAGAAATCTCGAAATATGTGCAAATACGTAAATCCTAGGTTACCACAAACAAATGCACTCATGGAATCACAAAAAATGTTCTAAAACAATTATAAAACAGTTAGGCATGCATCGAATTCATAAAACAAGTCCACTCACAGACCGTCTGAAGTTGCACCTCGATACGCTTGTCATACTCCTCTCCCGGGCCAATCGTTGCCTCCGGGGTTCCCGAACCTGTCCAAATTAATTTATAGGGTTACTAACTACTTAAATAACCCCTCACTAAATCCCCGTAATTTTTTGAAATTTTTAACTATTTTTAAACGCGAACCTAAACCTTCGGACATCCCAAACTAATCGAAACGATGTCCAATCGACACGAAACCAGTCCCAAAATGTTCGTTGCATCGAATAGATGATTTCATATGTTGGAAGCTTCCCCAAAAGCCTCACCACGCACCCACACGCTCCCTGAGAAGGCCCTGTGTGTGGGCATCACGCGCCACTGCACAATGGTCGTCTCCTTCCTTTAGCCGACCAGTCCGACCAGCTGGTTCGACTTTTTCCTGCAACTTGGACTGACGTGACCGATCCAGCCTCCTACCCGGTTCAATTTTCGTCCTCTTCCTAATCAATCCTATTATTCATGTTTTGATCTTAGGAACCTAAACCTATGAATCAAATCGCCTAAAACCTACAAAACTACCCCGGTTCAACTTCCCCTCCACGGTTCAACTTCGCCTAAAACCCGTTTCCCTTTAAAACCTTCTTAAAATTTTCCTAACAACCTAACTAACTCCTTCCAATCACCCAAAATGGCCCCTAACGTGTAAAATTGAAAATGGAAGGAAACGGGTAAAAACTGATACCTTTGCACGATTGCTCCTCCGCCGTCCACGGCGGTGCTGCTCCTGGTCTTCCACCAACATCCTCATGTCCTCCCATCACTCTCTGGGTCTCAAATCTGATCATAGGGGTTAAGGGTTTGGATTGGGGTGGAAGGGTGATCGGGTTTGGTTTGGTTTGGTGGGGAAAATGATCGAACAAGGAAAGGGGAATGATATGCATGAATGGGAACTAATGGACAGTGGATGAGTGACACTTGTCACTCATCCATTGAGCCTGCAAAAATATCTAAGGCTCACTTGAGACAAAAGTCAATCTGTCTCGAACTTCGTGTAATAGTTCCCTCAAACTTTCGTGAACCGTAACTTCTCCGTCGAACGTCCGAATTCGACGTGACGCCTGTCTGTAGATTCGTATCATCTCAATCTACGTAACGATCATTGGCCCTTGGCCATCGGACCTCCCGGGTCAAAAGTCAACTCTTTGCCCCTTTTCAACCCAATTACCAAAATATCCCCGAACTTCCGAACGTCATAACTTCCTCCTCGAATGCGGAATCGTTCTTTCCACGTGTCTATGAACTCGTGACTCTCGAACTACGTCACGGTCATCGGCCAAAGTCCATTTGACCGCCTGAACGAAGAGTCAACGATTCGCCCATTTCAAGGGCAAAATCGTCATTTCGCCCTGAACGTCCGTTAATCCTCTTATAATCCCCGATTAGCCTTGCTAATTCTTCATTAATTCTTAATTAATCCCAATAATTCAGGATGGGTCGTTACATCTAACATGTCAGTTTGACACCTATCAGACGTGATGTCAGACATTTGAGATGTCAGAGATTGACCCGGAGAGACCCCGGGCAGCACGCATTGCTTAGACCATGATATGACGTCTGGGACGTCAAGCGTCTGGATTTGGATTTAGATTTGGATTTACAAATTTGGATGTTTTATGAATTTCGGTGTTTTACGGTTTTGGGCTGAGTTCCCACACTTGGTTGATTTTACGGTTTTGGGCTAAGGCCCTAATGATTTGAGGAAGGAAAGGGCTTTGGTTTTATAAACAGTTTTTATTATATTTGAATTATCTGGTTTTTCATATGCATGATGGTTTTTAAGTGAAGGGCATAAATGCCTTTTGTTAAATGAGTTTTAATAAATTATTTATTTTTCGTCCACTCACAATTTTTACGGTTTTTAATGCCTTTAAGGTTGATCGCGGTGCGGGCTGTAGCGATGGCCAAGACATCACACCCCGCCATTTATCCAAACGCACTCTAGAAGCCCCGAATGGGCTGTTGGTTCAAGTTATCCCTTGTCTGGCCTTCGCATTACACAGGGGTTAGACGGGTGTCTGGCCCTTTGTGTCACATGTGGCTTAGATGGGAGCATGGTACATCCCGTATTAATCTTGGGGGGATTGGGATGGGTCGTGTCAGTAGAGGGTTTCTCTACCATAGCAGCGCCATTGACCCGATTGACTAGGAAAGGGGTTAGGTTTGTTTAAGATGAACAATGTGAACAGAGTTTCCAAGAGTTGAAGCGACGGTTGACTACTGCGCCAGTTCTAGCCCTTCTAGATAATAGTGGGAAGTTTGAGGTGTACAATGATGCATCATTCCAGGGTTTAGCTTGCGTACTAATGTAACACGAGAGAGTAATTGCTTATGTCTCCCGACAGTTAAAGCCACATGAGTTGAACTATCCCACCCATGACCTGGAGTTGGTAGCAGTGGTACATGCCTTGGTGATTTGGAGGCACTACTTATATGGAGAGACTTGCAGGATCTTTACTGACCACTAGAGTTTGAAACATCTGTTTACTTAGAAGGAGCTAAATCTGAGACAGAGACAGTGGTTAGAACTGATTAATCCCACCCATGACCTGGAGTTGGTAGCAGTGGTACATGCCTTGGTGATTTGGAGGCACTACTTATATGGAGAGACTTGCAGGATCTTTACTGACCACTAGAGTTTGAAACATCTGTTTACTTAGAAGGAGCTAAATCTGAGACAGAGACAGTGGTTAGAACTGATTAAGGACTACGACTGCACGATTGAGTATCACCTTGGAAAAGCGAATGTGGTAGCAGATGCCTTGAGTAGGAAATCTGCAGGTTCGGTAGCTCACTTAAGGATGATGTATCTACCTTTTCTAGTGGAGTTATACTTGGGGTTAGATGACGGGGGAGCCTTGTTGGCTAGTTTTCACGTGCGAATAATCCTGATCGACCGGAATATAGAGGCTCAACTTCAAGATCCTACATTGTGTGTTTATAGGATTGAAGTTAAAACAGGTGATCAGCAGGATTTCACCATCAGATATGATGGAGCTTTACTGAAGCAAGGTCGTTTGTGCGTGCCTGCAGCCGTAGAGTTGAAGGCCGAGATCCTAGAGGAGGCCCATAGCTTAGTATACACCATGCACCCAAGAGGGATGAAGATGTATCGTACACTTAAGGAGCATTATTGGTGGGCCAAAATGAAAAGATAAATCACTGAGTTTGTTAGTAGGTGTTTGACTTACTAGCAGGTGAAGGCTGAACGACATAGACCGTATGGAGCCTTCCAACCACTTCATATCCCTGAGTGAAAATGAGATCATATCACTATGGATTTTGTGTTCAAGTTGCATAGGACACAGAGTGGATTTGATGGAGTCTGGGTAATAGTAGACTGATTGACGAAGTCGACTTATTTTCTACCTGTACGTGAGACGTTTAAACCCAACTGACTAGCTCAGATATTTGTGGACGCGGTCATTAGACTACATGGTACGCCAAAGTCAATAATTTCGGATCGGGATCCGTGATTTACCTCGAGGTTTTGGCGAAGTCTACATACAGCTCTTGGTACGAACCTACACTTTAGCACTGCTTTTCATCCACAGACGGATGGTCAGTCTGAGAGGACTATACAGACGTTAGAGGATATGATGAGAGCTTGCGTGCTACAATTTCAGGATTCTTGGGATGCGGTCTTACCTTTGATGGAGTTCGCTTACAACAACAGTTATCAGGCGAGCATCGGTTTGGCACCATTTGAGGCACTGTATAGACGACAGTACCGGACGCCTATCTGTTGAACGGAGGTAGGTGAGAGGGCGGTTTTGACGCAAGAGCTTATGGATATGACCTAAGAGAAGGTCCAGATTATCAAGGAGAGATTGAAGGCGACATAGGATCGCAAGAAGAGTTACGCAGATCGTCGGATTAGAAACCTAGAATTTGTTGTTGGGGATTGGGTTTTCCTGAAGTTGTCCCCTTGGAAAGGGATTATTCAATTTGGTAGATGAGGGAAGCTGAGTCCCAGGTACATAGGACCTTATGAGATCATAGAGAGAATTGGTCATGTGGCGAACATATTGGATTTACATTCAGGGCTTGCCAGAGTGCATGATGTGTTCCATGTGTCGATGCTTCGGAAGTACGTGCGGGAGGAATCACATGTTTTGCTAGAGCAACCGTTGAAACTTAGAACAGATTTGAGCTTCGAGGAACATCCCATGCATATTTTGGATCGGAAGGAGAATATTTTGAGGAACAAGACGATTCCCTTAGTAAAATTGTTGTGGAGAAACCATGACGTGGAAGAAGCCATGTGGGAACCAGAGGCCCAGATGAGAGAACAGTTTCCCCTTTTGTTTGCTTAAATTTTGAGGAAGAAATTTTGTAAGGTGGATAAATTGTAACACCCCGGATTTCAATTAATTTGTAATTTCGGAAATTCAGTGCAAAATGACCATTTTGCCCCTGATCAAGGGTAAAATGTTGACTTTTGAACTTGGACACTTTTTGGACGTTGACCATGGACCGTTACATAGATTGGAACGTCACGAGTCCGTAAACGGGTGGCACGTCGAAATCGGATGTCAGACGGAAGAGTTATGGATCACGAACGGATACAGATACTATTCATGTAAACCGAGGTGGGTGTATAGTTTTCATTATCTATTTGGTCAAAATATCTGGTTGGACCAATGGATGAGTGACAATTGTCACCCATCCCATTGGCCCATTCTCCCATGCATTTGGATCTGATATTTGATTCATGCATTTTACTCATCTCTCTCATTTCATCTATGTGAAACCCAAAAACCAAACCTCCCAAAAACACACAAACACCCACACCACCCCATACCTTCATCCTCTGTGATTTGTGTGAACAGGAGAGTGAAAGAGGAAGTTGAGACAAGAACGACGGTACTAACAGCTTGGACGATGGAGCACGGTGGTTGGAAACCCGTAGGTAATCCATTTTGGTTTGAAATTCGAGTTTTATTTCTAGGGGTTTTTGATTGATTTGGAAGGCCCTAACATGTTCCTAGGTTCAGTACGAACCCGTAAGTGTGAGTTTCGAGGATAGTGGTGGCCGAATTCTATGGGAAATTGAGCTTGAAAGTCAATAGTTACTATTCATATTTGGAAGGTAAATTCTAGATTGATTCTTATGATTTTGAACCCATAGATCTTCTCTAGGGACCCAGACGATCATGTAGGATCAAACGAGATAAAAAATGGGTTAGAATTGGGAAAGATAGGACTAGGTCAGGTCGCGGGTCTGGGCGACCCATTACAGGAATCCATTAAGAGGTTGAAGACGATGACATCAGCAGGGTGACATCATTATTTGTTAGATGTCAGGCCACGTGGCCAATGAGAGGCTGCCACGTGGCACTTTTTCAGTGTTCAGTTAGCACTGATGTGTCAGACACATGGACTAGTTAGCGCATGACACGTGACACGTGTCAGACCTGTCAGGCTGACGTCAGCGTTTACAAAGATGACATCAGCGTTGACCGTTAACCATGAGGTCTGAGTTGACTTTTGCTGACGTCAACGTTGACTTTTTTACCAGCATTTACTGAGACTTTGACCCGCACGTGAGCACGTATTTCAAGGTGAGACCAAGCCCATTTTAAAGGTTTCGACGATCCAAATCCAATGGTGGTAGTTTCGGGTTGATCGGAGACCGTTTGACAGGTCTTTAAGGGTTTAAAGCCCAAGGATGCGCGTTCAGGATGCGTTCCCGGTGTCGAATTTTTTGGAGTTTTGAGTATGAACTTGTAGAGTCCGTTGGTGACCTTTAGATGTGTTTTGGCTAGGCCTAAAAACTGTGGTTTAAGCTTCAGGGTAGTTATAGCACAATTCGCTAGCATAGCAGGGACCGTGTGTGCGTAGACCTTTGGTTTATAAATGATATACATGCATAACTGTTTACCTACTTATTTATACGATATTAACTGGATTACTTTGGTGGATTTTAAATGTTGGTTATGGGATATTTTACGGGATACTATGTTTTGGGCTTGAGACCCGTTTGGATATTATATTGACTTGTTTTGGGAATTAAACACTGATTTTGGGAAATAGCTTTAATAGGATTTCACTAGTTTTTACTATTATACTGTACATACCACCCTTATGGATTATTGTCTTCTCCAGACAACTTGGTACCCTGGAGCAGTCACGGCGCATTGCCTAAGAGGGGCCGCTCTATGTGAAAACCCATAGAAAGACTCACAATCGGGAGTGTTATAGTTGGACATACCAGACACTGGTGAACCCAGGGGAGTACTCGGGATTGATACCCCAGGTGGCACGAGTAGCTTTAGGATTGTGACATTATTGGACATATGGGATGTCGGGGATTGGTTTCACAGTGTACTAGTATCATTGTTGTTATTATTATTATTATTATTAGTATTATCTTGATTTATTCTGCTTTATGATTTCACTTGAATGCATGCACGTTTGGAAAACTGAGGGTCTATATATTGTTATTGTTTACAAAGGAGTTTTTATAACTTAATTATTTGTTTTTGGTCCACTCACCCTTTAGACGTTTTTCTTGACCCTCCAGGCCGTGACACTGAGGCAGGGACTGGTCGGGAGGCCGAGGCATGGACTGGCCAGGAGACCGAGGCATAGATAACTGTCGTTGCGCACCTGTACATCCTTTTGGGTAGGTTGAGCCCCATTATGTAGACTTACATATGTGCTTACTTTTGTGTAAATATTTATCCCTGGTCTGACAATGTAAAACTTTAACTAGTTTTATTTGTAAGATGTTAATCCCGTAAAGGGTATTTTCGGTACTTTGGGGTATTTATCAGACGGGAGCAGGGCACATCCTAGGGTGGTCCCCGGGGGATAGAGATGGGTCATGTTAGATTTAGTATTCTAGATTGACTTAGTTTTAGAGACTTATTTGATATCCCGATTTGATATCTTGCTTAATTAAAAGATGATTTCTTCCTTTCCTTGTTAGGTTTATTGTAACTAGTATATAAAGTGTGGCTTTGTACATTTAACAATACAATTGAGAAAGATTATTCCTTCTTTTATTTTTATGAAAGCGAAGGTGAACATTCATGTGGAGGCTGATCAGCGACTAACATATGGATACTAGAGATTCCAACCACTAAATAAAGTGGGTACAATAATATGTAATGGAACTAATCTATGAGTCAGAAACTCGTCTTATATCTTAAGGGTAACTATTTTTCATAAGGGAATTATAAACCATGAGCTTATACCAAAATGTAGTTCATCATATCAACTAGTCACTAAGCACCACACTTAGATGAGTAAAATCATAAACATAATTTAGTTACTGCACAGTAGTTATAGCTCAAATCATATAAACTGAACAAAATAAGTAACATAAGGTTAAACTATAAAAATCAAACCACGCACATGTAATATAAGTAGTTAAAAGAAAGACACTCATTAAAACAAAAGGATTTATTTGTAGATAGTTGAGTAAATAGTCTCCCCTGAAAAATAATTCTAAGATCAGATTTTGGCCAATCTAACACCACTCAACTCAGGGCAACCTAAGGAATTCAGAAATATACCTATCAAAGTTTGATTGATGGTGGATGGCTGAAAAATTGGCTAGAAAATCTTCATATCTAGCTGAAAGTTGCAAAAACATCTTTTGCTCTGATCAGGGTCAAAATTCCACCAAAACCAACATGCAAACCATCAATTGTTATCTGCTCTTCACAAGGAATTCAATGCTGAGAAAATCGAGTCCAAAAACCATCTGAATATGCTAGAAAATGGCTGGAAAGTCTCGGCGCCATTTTGCGTCGTATAGTGTTTGTCGATAGGGTAGGTTGACTAGGTTGTGTTGTTCTTGCGAACAAGAGGGATGTGGTCGCGAGGTCTGGGTTCACTAGAAAGTTTCAATGGATGTGGGTGTTTAAAAGTGGAATTCTTAAGAAGAAACATCGAGATGGTTATCTAAAAGGAAGTTCGTTGATAAAAGAGTTGAAATACAGTATAAATAGGCCTTTCCGGGGCCTCATCAAAAACCTTGCCTTAAAATCTACTAATCAGGAAAATCCGGTCAAGAAAAAAAAAGTGCTCACCCAACATAAATTGTAAAGACATGAAAATTCAAGAAAAGTAAAATTGGAAAAATTGCAAAGGAAATGACGATTTTGCTCTTAGAAGGTCAAATATTGACTTTTTTTACTGGGACACTTTTACACGTCCTACGAGGACCGTTACGAAGGTCTTGGACTCTAAAGTCTATAGTTAGGCGGTATGTCGAAAACGGAGATCAAATAGATTCCATATGGGCCAAAATCGAGTAAGGGCATTTTGGTAATTTTGGTATAAAGGGTATTTTGGTAATTTTACAAAAAAAGATATTATATGAGCGACATGTGTCTAGAGGGATCTGGTAATTTCTCCTCCTAGTGTATTGGATACGGGGGGAGGGAAGCCGAAAAAGAAGATCCGTGAAAGATGCAACCCGAGAGGGAAAGAGAGAGAACAAGGGAAAGAGAAGAAAAAAATAAGAGAAAGAACAAAGGAAGAGGAATTGAGGAAAACTAGTTAAGGAAAGGAAGAAAATAGTGAGGAGAAACCATGGAACCTGTGAGTTCCTATTTCAGGTTTCTTTGTTCAAGGTAAGGAAACTTGAAAAAAAAGCATTCTAGTGCCCTTTTAGAGTCTCTAGGGTCATATTGAACTAGCAAGGGTGAAGGTTGGATGCGGGGAAGCCCTAGAAATGGACCTTGAGCAATGGTTGAAACTTTAATAGATTATATAGTAAGTTCAGGTGCGTTTTCTTCATTTGGACATCATAGGACTCTTCCTTAAGTTGAGTAGATGAAAATCGAGTATTATAACGTGAGAATTGGTCGTAAGATGAGTGATTACGAGTCGGATCAAGGCGCTGGTTTGGGCAACCCAAATTGCAGATCCGTCTGGAGAGGGCCTGGGTGGCGCGTGAGGGCTCGTGCGGTGATACTCCACCATGCACTCAACATTGTAATGAACAGAATCTCGAGAAAATGTGAAGTTCAAAATTTTAAAGAGAAAATGACAATTTTGACCCTAAGTCAAAGAGTTTTTTTTTTTTTTTTTTAATCAAAGTCAAAATGTTAACTTTTTGACTGGGATCTCTTTTGAGAGTTCCGAATAGGCCGTTACGAAGGTCTAGGTCTCTCGAGTACGCCGGCAAGCGGCATGTTAGAAACGGAGTTTAGACGGTTTCGTTCTGGATCTAGATTAAGTAGGGGTGTTTTGGTAAATTTGTTTGAAGGCAATTTTGGTAATTTTCTTATGAGATTTTTGTTGTGGTTGAATAGGACAGGGACAAGTGTCCCTTTTCGTTTTGGTGTTGGCGCCACTAATTTGTGTGTGTTATGTGAGTGGTTTTAAGTGGTTGCGTGTGAAGTGTTGTAAAACCCGTGTCTTGGAGGGAACAGTGAACAATCTCACATTCCTGCGAGGGGGAATGGTCTGAGAGAGGATGGTGGTGTGCCTTAAAGGTGTAGGCACACACCTATCTAGCACTAGGCCTTTTGAGAGCTCAAGTGACTTGGGGGGGGGGGGGGGATTGGAACCCCAAAGTTAAGCGAGTTGAGGCTGGTGCAATTCCATGATGGGTGACCCCCTAGGAAGTTGCACCATGAGCTCCCGAAAACAAAACCGTGAGGGCGAGGCCCAAAGCGGACAATATGGTGCTATATGAGTCGGGTTCTGACCGAGGAGGGTCGGGTCCTGACAAGTGTGGTACACGACCGAGAGAGAAAATTGGAAAAGAAAAGGAAAGAAACCAGAGGAGAGGGAGAAACAGAAAAGAGGAAAAAAAAAAGAAGAGAACATAGGGAGAAGAAGGGTGATTGACGTCCCTGTTCTAAGAACCCATTAAGAACCCGTGAAGGATTTTCGGGTCTAGGGTTTTCCAACCCAGATTTCGATTAGAAACCAGTCCACAAACAGCTTCCTTGAGTCCCTACGATCCTAATAAGAAGCTTTGGTTGCAACAAGAACGAAAAACGGTGAAAAACCATGGAGATATGGTTGGGTCAAGTCATGGGTCAAAATACCTATTTTCCTACAAAGCAGGTATGATGACCCATGAAGATGACACTATAGTTGTGGCGCGTGGCCACCATGTGCAGCACTTTTTCGGAGGTGCATGGGGGCATGTACAACCTTATCTAGGGATGCTTCCAACACAGAAGTTATACTATTTGATGTTACGAGTTCAACTGTGCAATTCTCGAGGCGATTGGACATCGTCTCGAGGTTGTTTTGGCTGTTCGAAGGTGTAGGGCTCGTTTTAAGTTCGTTTTAAAAATATCTAAAAATTATGGGATTAAAATAGAAGATATTTGGGATGGTTAATGACCTTTAGATGTGAATTGTAACTGGTTTTGAGGTTCCCATGAATTACGGAAAAGTGTGCAAAGTGGAATTCCCCTAAACTATTATGCATGCACATTTACATGATTTAAATGGTTTTCTATGTGATTCTGCTGATATTGAGTGATTGGGAATTTTATCGAATTTTCAATGATGTTATGAATATTTTGTTGCGAATTTACGGGGTTTTTGTAAAGTACGTTCTCGAAGGCACAAAAGCTCTATATCCTCCACCAAGCTGCCCATAGGCACATATACTACGAAGCTGCCAAGAACATCTCCCTAGTGATCACAGATTATGCCCTCAATTCCTTATTGCACCATCACACTTTAGTTTGAACTAGTTTAATGGAAGCTTTTGCCATCAGAAGCACTGCCACCCCGTACGGTTGGAGACTGCATCGAGCAACTTCATCTTATCTAACAGAGCCTCCACAGTGCATTGTAAATCAATAACCCTATATCCATAGTTTATTGTATTCCACATGCTCCATGCCTCCCAAAAAGTCCATCCCAAAATATGATAGTGAGTTCGACTTAAGGTCCTTGTTGTTGCAAAGAACATATCAGCGAACTCCACTCTTTTCTCAAAAATTCAAATAGAGAAAGAGAGCCATACACAGTCTTCAACTCTTTGTACAAATCCATATGGCATGAATGATCGATTTTACTTTCTTCTCACATCTAGAATAGGGATGTGCAGATTTTTTTTTGTGAAGGTTGAAAGTTGTGGGGAGTATAATTTGACATGCACGCCACATGAACATGTTGACTTTGATTGGGACCCAAGGTATCCACATCGATTTCCAAAATAGAACTGTTACCCCCTCACAAAAGGAGCTAGCAGATGTTGAGTGGTAGTCTTCCAACATTGTTAGAGCAATTTTGTATCCTAATAGATTGCCCATTTTTCATGAACCCATAGTATAAATAATCAAAATTGTGTATGACCAAACCAAGAAGGATGCTTAAGGTCGATTCCACATCATCAAAGTCACACTTTAGAGGCTCAACATTCCATCCTCCCACATCATTAAACAACTAGGAAACCTTTAGTGGCACTCAGAAGAGCCCCAATAAAACGAGGCTTGAAAGTGTGTGGTTTAGAGATCCACTTATCGTCAAATACCTTGATAGTGGTCCTTTAATTTGCGTTGAATCCCTTCTTTGATAACATCCTGGCCCTACTAGAGGGCACTCCTGATTAGTGAATGATTAGCCCCCAATTTAGTAGACACGAAACCTCCCGTTGGATAGTACTTAGCCTTCAATATTAATTCCACCAATGTATTTGGTCTATCAATCAGTCGCTAGGCTTGTTTAGACATCATAGCCCTCTTGAACGCTTCAAAATTTTTGAAACCCAAACCATTATTTCGACCTGCACAAACGCGGCTAGTTCTTCCAATGGATCCTTCTCTACCCCTTCTTAACCCACCAACACTTTGCAATTCTTGAAGATATGTAATTGAAAAGTCCCGGAGGTAGCTAGAACATATTCATGGCATAGGTAGGAAGCGCTTGGGCCACTTCTTTGATGAGGATCTCTTTCCTAGCCACTGAAAGCATGTTGGAATTCCACACTGAAAGCTTTGTGTTCAAAGTATCCCTCACACGATTGAATATATGTCTCATGCTTCATTGAGTTGAAGTGGGTATGCCCAAATATTTCTCATGGTTCTCAACAACTCGAAATCCCAACATCAAAGAGAGAAGACGTTACATCATTGGATTAGTATTAGGGCTAAAGCTTGCAGCAGATTTCTCAAAATTAACCTTTTGACTAGAAGCTTGTTCATGGCATTACATAATGTTGAGTAAAGAGTGGCACTCATTCAAATGGGCATTACAAAATAGAAAGCTATTATCTGCAAAAATAAAAAATAAAAAGAGAAATATAAGGTGCTCTAGATGTAGCTTTTGCCTCCAGATTAATTTGCCTACTTGAGCTTGAAAGAGAAATGTAAAGAGGCCCTCTACGCAAAACAAAAAGAGATAATGGGACAAGGGATCTCCTAGCTTAAGCCTTTTCTCCAGAATGATAAACCCTGCCAAAACCCATTCACCTTGACTCTATACTCCACAGTTGTCACACATTTCATGACTAAGGACACCCAGTTATCACAAAAACACAAATGGTTCATCATATCTGACACACTCCAATCCGGAAAGTTCACTAGGAGGGTAAAATGGAGGCATGCTGGCCGACATCTGGATGGTGACGTCAAGATGATGAAAACCAAATAGTTAAAACGTTGCATTTTAAAGGTCTTGTGAAATGTAACTAGTAAAACCAATTAACATTACACTGCGACAACAGAAGTATATAGTATAGTACACTAATGATGAACATACAATTCAAGTAACTACTTAAGTTATCCTGATTTCCATTGCGTAGTCCCAAACTACTGGTGTGAATGTGAGAGTAGCTACTGTAAACTCCTCGAAGAACCCGAAGTAATACCGAGACCTGAGGCGTACAAAAATAGAAGGGTGAGTAGACCTAGCATTTATTTCAATGTAAAATCATGAGTTATAAAATAAACTTTAACCATGCAGTTTTTTAAAAAAACTTGCAATAAAAACCCTTAACTTGCACGTAATACGAAAAAATAATTAAAAATAATAATAATCATCCCGGAGTATGAATAAAGCATGCATAAACCATTATCTAATGCTCATGAGTCATACAAGACATGCTCATGCTAGGATGGTTATCTATGTAATTGCTCGTGTATCACATCCACGTGAAGGCTGGGTGCATCGTACTTGTAACGATGTTCCCTAGAGCTCGGAGACAAGCTGACACTATTTTACTTGTATTACGAGGGAGGTTGGGTGAACGATCACGTGGAATCTAGCCTGCGACCACACATATGAGCATCTAAGATACCAGCAGCTCCTAGCTAATTATCCAACTGCTTTCTCAAATAACTATCTTGAAACATCTATGTACTTACCACCATCAACACTAACTAGGCATGCTAATGCAGTATTTAAACAAATCAAACATGCTCGGAAGATCATCAAGTAAAATCATAACTTAGAACGCTCGAGAAATCATAAAGTAAAATCATAAACAAGAATGCATCACAATCAAGTATGTAAAAACATGCAAGTTACAAATCAATAGAATAAAACGAGCGAAGGAGTTCCACTCGCAAACTGGTCGGGGAGCTGAAATCACCCGAAATATCAAGCTAGCATGAGCTACTAGTCGATCCAGCCCTATCGAGACCATTCATAATGGTTACAAATAATTTCCAAGTCCAATTCTTATAAAAACCCTACTAGGGTTGCCCAAAGAGGTGCTTAAATCATTTCAAATGGATTAAAACGTGTTAGAAACGATCCAAAAGACCTTAAAACCAGGCTCACGCGTCACCATGGACTGGGAGACTAGCCCATACACTTCCATGCACCGTCGTTGGCTAGGAAAACTACCCCAAGCGTTGCCACACACTAACAGAAGGCTGAAAAGTGGCCTCACGAGTAGCTACTAGCTGACCATGAGCGTTCATGTGACTCCACGCATGCGCAAACGCCTAATAAAATATTTTGTTAACTCTGACGGAATATTCTAACATAATCAAAATATTATGTTACCATTAACGGAGTTAAGATCCATTACTAATGAATGAAATATGCTAACATCGTTAGAATATTTCATCAAATATTGACCGTGTCAGTGTAAGACCCGTGAACTTGGGAAGCAAGAATAGTGAGCAAGACCGGTGAACAATCCCACATCGCTCGAGGAGGAAAAGGTGAAGTGTCTTATATGTGTGGGCACGTATCTTCCCAACACGAGGCCTTTTGGGAGCTCATTGAGTTTGGATTCCATGGGAATTCCAAAATTAAGCGAGTTTGCGTTAGAGCAATCTTAGGATGGGTGACCTACTGAGAGGTTGGGCGTGAGTTCCAAGAAACAAAGCTATGAGAACGTGGGCCCAAAGAGTACAATATCGTGCTAGGGAGTTAGGTCGTGATATAATGGTATCAGAGTTGGACCTCAACGGGAAGTATGCCAGCGAGGATGTTGGGCCCCAAGGTGGGTGGATTGTAAGATCCGTGAGCTTAGGAAGCAAGTCCGGTGAACAATCCCACATCGCTCGGGGAGGGAAATGTGAAGTATCTTATATTTATGGGCACATATTTTCCTAGCACGAGACCGTTGGGAGCTCAGTGGCTTTGGATTCCTTGGGAACTCCAAAGTTAAGCGAGTTTGGGCTAGAGCAATCCTAGGATGGATGACTTACTTGGAAGTTGCGCGTGAGTTCCGAGAAATAAAGTCGTGAGCTCATGGGACCAAAGCAAACAATATCATGGTAGGGGAGTAAGTTCGTGATAGTCAGTTAGGTTTGACAACCGAACCAACCATTGAAGTCTTACTGGTGATGATGACTACATTTTCGTCGTCACCGCCGTCGATGATTGCCAAATTCTGGGAATCTCGTAGGAAAATTTCCAGCAAGGTTTAACTTTGTCAAATCTTCACCGTTTTAACATGTAAATAGTCAATTTTTTTTTTATCTATATCACATTTTTAGGCCAAGAGGTTGCCTACATTGGTTTTATAAAAACCAGGAAAAGTGGCAGTCCTACAAATCTTCGTCAACGCCAACTGCCATTGGAACTCTTACAAAAAAGACAAGTGTTCAGCCTAAAAAGAAGCTCTTAGTGTGCATAACCTTTGAAGTAGATTGGAAAGCATTAATTTTTACTCGCATACATTCAATATCTTTGGGATGTAATCAAGTCCAAAACAGGTATAGTTCAATAACTCTAGTCATAATGGTCATTGACAATGAGGGTTGAGAGGGCCAACTTCATCTCGTCGAGGCGCAGTTATGGATAGTGGTTTTGACGGCTAGTTTCTAACAACCCGTACCTTTGGGAAGGGTAAAACTGTAATTTTGTAAAGTTTTGTATATAAAGAACGATTTTGCCCTTGTGAATAGTAGGCTAAAAGTTGACTTTTTGAATTACCGATTGGATGAGTGTTGACCCTTAACCGTGACGTAGGTTAGGACGTTACGAGTCCGTAGACAGGTGGCAGGTTCGATTCGGACAACCGGAGGAAAAGTTATGACGTTCGGAAGTTTGGGGGCGTTACCGTAATTTTGATTAAGTGAGGAAAATGTTGATTTTTTGGAGGACTTGTGATTTTCACGTAGACCGAGGACCGTTGGGTAGGTCTCGACGTCCTGAGTTCAACGACAGGCGGCACGCTGTCATCGGACGTCGGACGGGAAAGATACGGGTCTAGAACGTTCGAGGGCAAAACGGTAATTATTTATATAAGGGGTATTTTGGTCCTTTTCTTTCAGCCAATTGGATCAGGACAAGTGGCAGAAGTGGGCTGGGATATTTTGTGCTGAGCCCTTGGATGTTGGACACGTGGGGGTGCTGGATTGTTCCAAAGAGTTCTCAAGTGTGCACGGCCACACTTTGCTCAGTTTTGAACCGTGCAAACCTTCGACAAACGCAGAAAACAGAGAGGAGAGTTTGGAGAGGCGGTGATCAATTCAGTGCAAGGGAGAGTGAAGAGTGAGTTGAGAGAAGGACAGTGAGGCAAGGAGGTGCTGGTGATCGCGGTTTGGAGATGCAACAGTGCACGGAGGTTACACGGTGGACGGCTGAGTTTTGAAGAAAACAGAGAAGGCGGTGGACTGTGGTGGCTGCTGAGCCGTGTGGTGGATCGATTCAAGCCACTAGGAGACTAAGGAGGCTACGGGGAGTCCAACAAGCACCGTGGTAAGCGGCGGTGCTCACGGCGGAGCCTGAATCGAAGGGTGAGTTCTTCTCCCCTGTTTTTCCCGTGGATTTTAAATTCAAAAGTCGTGAAGGTAGGATGAGAATCGAGGGGATTGGTGAGTGCAGCGGTGTTCAGGGAGGTTCTAGGAGTGGTGTAGAGTGGTCGCCGTGACAGAGGCGTACACGGCAGAGCTCAGCCGACGGAGAGTACTCTGTACTCTGTTTGGCCGTGAGGTTCAAACGCAAAGTCGTGGAGTTGGACGTTGAGTCGAGGGATTAGGAGGTTAGGGTGAAGTTCAAGGAGGTCCTAGGCGTCAATTCAGATGAACACCGTGACGGGGGAGGACCTGGGCGGCTGGCGGCCAAAACAGGGGCTACGGGCCGTCTGTTTCGAGGCCGTGAACGGTGGGTTTCCGGCCGTGATTCTTCCAGGTTAGGACATGGTTAGGTTGCTTAGGATGGGACGAAGAGAATGGGATTGGATTGGACTGGAATGGTAGTCGGATTACAGAGAACCGGTCACGCCGGTTCAACTGTGTTGAACCGGATGACTCGAGGAAGGAGATGCACTGTAGCAGGCGCGTGAGGCCCACGCGCAGCCACTTTGGGCGGCGCGTGGAGGCGCGTGGGGAGGAATCCGGCCAAGCTTCCAACATGAGTTTAGTCCTAAATGTTCTAAGGAATCCAATGGTATAGTTTTCGGGTTAATCGGATGGTGTTACGGGATGGTTCGGGAATCCAGACGGTTACGGGTTTAGGATTAAAATATTATTTAATTCCCGAAAAATTGGGGAAATTAGGATTAGGATCCTTGATGTAGTTGTGACCCTATTTGGTGCATTTTGACAGGACGGGAGGCACCCGAGACGGTCGAGGAGCGCACGGAGCGCGACTGACTTGCTCAGATTTGTGAGTGGACTCTTTCCTACTTCTAAGCATGCCTAACTGTTTTTATCAATGTTTTATGATATTATGTGTGTTTTTTTGTTTTCCATGATGATTATGCGTGATTGAAATGTTTGCATGTTTTTCGAGATGTTTCTGAATTTTGCACGTTTTTCGAGGAAAAGCCGGTTTTCAGCTTTTGATGCTATACTTGAGAAATTCAACCTATAAACGTTTTCTAATGATGGTAAATGAGTTATGAAACATGATTTGGGGATTTCCTATGGTTTTTGGTATGAACATAGATTTTCCGGATTTGGGTTCGGAATGACGGTTCTGGACGCCGGAAGGGCCTCGGACCAGTGATTTCGGATTCGGGTTTGGATATGGCTTTCGGAACGGTTTTACACTGAAATGGATTGGATTTGCTGGATCTGGATATGGGTTTAAAGACCCGGATATTGTTTGACGGGGGACGGGCCCAGATTGAGTTTAAAGACTCGGGAGTTTAAAGACTCGGATATTGATGATATTACTCCCATAGGCCTATTGAGTTTAAAGACTCGGGAGTTTAAAGACTCAGATTTATATTTGAGGCCTGGTTGAGTTTAAAGACTCGGATAGGTCCAGCAGGTTTGATCGGAAAAGATGGTTTAATATTCGTGCTTTGGTTTCTATACCAGTTTATAGTGTATCTGTTTCTTATGGTGTTTTATAGTGTTTCTGTTTCTTATGATGTTTCATATTATGATTTTCTAATACTTCGTTGGGCATGCCTGTTTTCAAAGCGAAGGGAACAACTTCTTACTTTTCCTTAACTCTGATTTGACGAGAAACTGTTTTGAAACTGCTATTTATTCCAGTCCACTCACACCTTCTGTTTTTTTTTAAATTTCCCTCCAGGTCGTGGTGATAGCGCTGGGGTGAACGTTGAGGCAGATATCGAGGCATAGAGCTTACGACGTTCTTCCGTTGCGGACTTAGAATTGTAGGACTTTTGATTCCCATTTTGTAGAACTATGCTCTGACTGACTGTTGTCTATATTTACTCCTTCGTCTGATAGTTATGCTTATAATTGTATTAAGGTTAATTGTGGTACTGTAAGTGTGATTGTCAGACGGGAGCAGGGTTCGTCCCGGATATCGAGGTGATATTTGGGACGGGTCCTGACAATTGGTATCAGAGCATAGGTTGTGTCGATTTGTGTTGGGTTTAGGTTGTTTGACTAACTCTATGCCTCTTTCAGTGTACGACCGATCATGCCTCCGCGACGTGAACCCCCTCCACGACCTGAAGATGAAGCGGCGAGAGGGACTGAGAGCGCTTCGATCGAGAGAGCCCAGAGACTTGGGGCTACGACTTTCAGTGGTGGGGCAGACCCTGAGGAAGCTCATCGATGGATCACCCGGCTCGAACGTATTTTTGGGGTGATGCACTGTCCTCCTGAGGATCGGGTTTTGTTAGCTACTTTTCTGTTGGATGGAGCTGCATACGAGTGGTGGTACACGTTGGAACTGTCCGGCTGGGATGTACATACCGTGACATGGGAGACTTTCCGGGAGCGGTTTCTTGATCAGTACTATCCCCGTTCTTTCAGGGATTTGAAGGAGGCAGAATTTCTTCACTTGAAGCAAGGGAACTTGACAGTTGCTGAGTATGAGCAGAGATTCCAGATGCTATCCCGATTCGCTCCTGCATTTGTGGCCACCGAGGCGGAGAAGTGCCGCCGGTTTGAGTTGGGCCTTCGGGGAGAGATCAGGGCTATAGTGACAGCTGGCACTTTTGCTACATTCCGAGAGTTGTCTGATGCTGCTGTCAGGGTGGAGGCCAGTTTACCTGCTAGGCCACAGTATTCGGGCAGTGTTCGACCCCGAGAGCATTCATTTCCAGGAGCATCGAGTCAGAGGCCCCCGAAACGGGGAAATTTTGGTGGATCGTCATCGGCTGGTGGAGCCCGGTATGGTAGACCAGGTAGTTTCCAGGGCTCTGGTTTTCGAGGAGCTAGGTCACAGCCGACTCCTCAGGCGAGTGCGACTTCAGTGGCTTCTACGGGGAGATATACCGGTGGACCCGGTAGGGATACGTGCTTCTATTGCGGGGAGCGAGGACACTTTCGGCGGGAGTGCCCATTGTTAGCTTCAGAGGGTGGAGCAGGCCGAGGTGTAGCAGAACCTGGACGGAGTACGGCTTCAGTATCAGGGGCGGCAGGCCCTAGGGGTGGCGGTGGTGCCACGAGTAGTTCCAGAGGGCGCGGTAGGTCATCGGGACCTCAGGCGCGAGTTTTTGCCATGACTCAGCAGGAGGCCAGGTCGGCACCTGGAGTGGTGACAGGTACACTCACCATACTCGGTCACACTGTTTTTGCTTTGATAGATCCCGGGGCTACCCATTCATTTATAGCTCGGAGTTGTAGTTTGGTTAAGGAGAGGGAGGTGTCTACTTTGGATTGTGCGTTAGGAGTGAGTACACCTACGGGAGAGGTGTTGGTAGTGACTCAGGTGTTGAGAGAGTGTCCGGTGATGGTAGGTGAGGTGGAGTTACTGGCGGATTTGTTACTGTTGGATCTCCAGGACTTTGATGTTATTTTGGGTATGGACTAGTTGACGAAACATCATGCTTCTATCGACTGTTTCGATAGGAGAGTTACTTTTCGGAGTCCCGGGTTAGTAGAGACTACGTTTCAGGGGGATCAGCGTGCACTTCCTACTGGAGTTATTTCGGCACTTGAGGCTAGCAAGTTGTTGCGTAAGGGATGCCAATGTTACATAGCCCATGTGGTGGATACGCGTGTTACGCCAGTGAGGGCGGAGGACATACCAGTGGTACGGGAGTTTCCCGATGTTTTTCCCGACGAGTTGCGAGGACTACCCCCACCTCGAGATCTTAAGTTTACGATTGATCTTCTTCCAGGTACACAACCTATCTCACAGACTCCTTATAGAATGACACCTGCAGAATTGAGGGAACTTAAGGCCCAGTTGCAAGAGTTGGTCGATATAGGATTCATTCGACCGAGTATGTCACCTTGGGGAGCACCTGTTTTGTTTGTCAAGAAAAAGGACGGAGGATTGAGATTGTGTGTGGATTACAGGCAACTGAATAAGGTAACTATTCGGAATAAGTATCCCCTACCCCGGATTGATGATTTGTTTGACCAAGTGAAGGGAGCTCAGTATTTTTCGAAGATTGACCTTCTCTCCGGTTATCATCAGTTAAGGGTTAAAGAAGAGGATGTACCGAAGACAGCTTTCCGGACCCGGTACGGTCATTATGAGTTTGTTGTGATGCCTTTTGGTTTGACTAATGCCCCAGTAGCTTTTATGGACCTTATGAACCGAGTGTTCCGGCCATACTTGGATCGTTTTGTGATTGTCTTCATTGATGACATTTTGGTGTATTCAAAGAGTGCGAAGGCACATGAGAAACATCTGAGAATCGTGCTTAAAACTTTGTGGGAGCATCAGTTGTATGCGAAGCTCAGTAAGTGTCAGTTTTGGTTGACCAGTGTGGGATTTCTGGGTCATGTGATTTCGGCCGAAGGCATCAGCGTGGATCCTCAGAAAGTTGAGGCGGTAGCCAATTGGGAACAGCCTAAGACGGTGACGGAGATCCGGAGTTTTCTGGGTTTAGCAGGCTATTATCGGCGTTTCATTGAGGGTTTTTCGATTTTAGCCGCTTCTTTAACCCGACTAACTCGGAAGGGAGTTCGATTTGAGTGGGACGAGAACTGTGAACAGAGTTTCCAGGAGCTTAAAAGACGGTTGACATCTGCTCCTGTGTTAGCCCTTCCAGATGATAGTGGAGAGTTTGAGGTGTACAGTGATGCTTCTTTGCAAGGCTTGGGTTGTGTCTTGATGCAGCACGGGAGAGTGATTGCTTATGCTTCCCGGCAATTGAAACCCCATGAGATGAACTACCCTACACATGATTTGGAACTAGCAGCAGTGGTTCATGCACTGAAGATTTGGCGGCATTACTTGTATGGCGAGAAGTGCAGGATTTTCACAAACCACAAGAGCTTAAAGTATTTGTTCACTCAGAAGGAACTGAATCTAAGACAGCGTCGATGGTTGGAGTTACTTAAGGATTACGACTGTACTATTGAGTATCACCCAGGGAAGGCTAATGTGGTCGCCGATGCTCTGAGCAGGAAGTCAGCTAGTTCTTTGTCACATTTGAGGACAGTACGGTTACCGTTGTTGGTTGAGCTCCGCAGGTTGGGAGTAAAGTTGACTGTGGATAATCAGGGAGCACTCCTAGCGAGTTTTCATGTGCGACCTGTTTTGATTGATCAGGTTATTGATGCTCAATTTGAGGACCCTGTTCTGGCCATCATTCGGATTGAGGTCGAGGCTGGAGAGAGACAGGACTTTGAGATCCGCGAGGATGGAGCCTTGGTTAAGGGTGGACGGTTGTGCGTACCTGAGGATAACGCATTGAAGAAAGTGATACTGGATGAGGCTCATTGTTCAGCCTATGCGATGCATCCTGGTGGGACCAAGATGTATCGTACACTTCGAGAGCATTACTGGTGGTCGGGAATGAAACGTGAGATTGCGGAATATGTCAGTAGATGCTTGATCTGTCAGCAGGTGAAAGCCGAGCGGCAAAGACCCTATGGAGCAATGCAACCTTTACCGATCCCCGAGTGGAAATGGGATCACCTGACGATGGATTTTGTGTTCAAGCTTCCGAGAACACCGAAGGGACACGATGGTGTGTGGGTTATTGTGGATCGACTTACGAAGTCTGCTCATTTCTTGCCAGTGCGGGAAAACTTCAGGTTGGCGCAGTTTGCACAGTTGTTCATAGATGAGATTATTCGGTTGCATGGGACTCCAGAGTCGATAGTATCTGACAGAGATCCGAGATTCACTTCCCGATTTTGGCAGAGCTTACAAGAAGCGTTTGGGACTAAGTTGCATTTCAGTACTGCATTTCATCCTTAGACAGATGGACAGTCGGAGCGGACTATTCAGATTCTCGAGGATATGATGCGAGCTTGTGTTTTACAGTTCCAGGGTACGTGGGAGTCTCATTTACCTTTGATGGAGTTTGCTTACAATAACAGTTATCAGGAGAGCATTGGGATGGCTCCTTATGAGGCTTTGTACGGGCGACAGTGTCGGACTCCATTGTGTTGGACTGAGGTTGGTGAGCGGAGATTGACTACGTCTGAGCTGGTAGATCTTACACAGGAAAAGGTGGCACTGATCAGGGATCGATTGAAGGCAGCGCAGGACCGCCAGAAGAGTTACGCCGACCGTAGGATTAGAGATTTGGAGTTTGCAGTAGGAGACTGGGTTTTCTTGAAGTTATCTCCTTGGAAGGGAATTGTACGGTTTGGCAGACGAGGGAAATTGAGTCCTCGTTACATTGGACCTTATGAGATCTTGGAACGGATTGGTCCTGTTGCATATCGATTGGCCTTACCAGCAGACTTGGAAAAGGTACATAATGTCTTTCATATCTCTATGCTTCGGAAGTATATTCGAGATGATTCGCATGTTTTGGAGGCACAACCAGTGGAACTGAGGGAAGACTTGAGTTTCGAAGAGCAGCCGGTTGCGATCTTGGATCGGAAGGATAAGGTTTTACGAAGGAAGACGGTTCCCTTGGTTAAAGTATTGTGGAGGAATCATCAAGTGGAAGAAGCTACTTGGGAACCTGAGGCCTTGATGCGTGAACAGTACCCTTATTTGTTTCACTGAATTTCGGGGACGAAATTCTTTTTAGGGGGGTAGATTGTAACAACCCGTACCTTCGGGAAGGGTAAAACTGTAATTTTGTAAAGTTTTGTATATAAAGGACGATTTTGCCCTTGTGAATAGTAGGCTAAAAGTTGACTTTTTGAATTACCGATTGGATGAGTGTTGACCCTTAACCGTGACGTAGGTTAGGACGTTACGAGTCCCTAGACAGGTGGCAGGTTCGATTCGGACAACCGGAGGAAAAGTTATGACGTTCGGAAGTTTGGGGGCGTTACCGTAATTTTGATTAAGTGAGGAAAATGTTGACTTTTTGGAGGACTTGTGATTTTCACGTAGACCGAGGACCGTTGGGTAGGTCTCGACGTCCTGAGTTCAACGACAGGCGGCACGCTGTCATCGGACGTCGGACGGGAAAGATACGGGTCTAGAACGTTCGAGGGCAAAACGGTAATTATTTATATAAGGGGTATTTTGGTCCTTTTCTTTCAGCCAATTGGATCAGGACAAGTGGCAGAAGTGGGCTGGGATATTTTGTGCTGAGCCCTTGGATGTTGGACACGTGGGGGTGCTGGATTGTTCCAAAGAGTTCTCAAGTGTGCACGGCCACACTTTGCTCAGTTTTGAACGGTGCAAACCTTCGACAAACGCAGAAAACAGAGAGGAGAGTTTGGAGAGGCGGTGATCGATTCAGTGCAAGGGAGAGTGAAGAGTGAGTTGAGAGAAGGACAGTGAGGCAAGGAGGTGCTGGTGATCGCGGTTTGGAGCTGCAACCGTGCACGGAGGCTACACGGTGGACGGCTGAGTTTTGAAGAAAACAGAGAAGGCGGTGGACTGTGGTGGCTGCTGAGCCGTGTGGTGGATCGATTCAAGCCACTAGGAGACTAAGGAGGCTACGGGGAGTCCAACAAGCACCGTGGCAAGCGGCGGTGCTCACGGCGGAGCCTGAATCGAAGGGTGAGTTCTTCTCCCCTGTTTTTCCCGTGGATTTTAAATACAAAAGTCGTGAAGGTAGGATGAGAATCGAGGGGATTGGTGAGTGCAGCGGTGTTCAGGGAGGTTCTAGGAGTGGTGTAGAGCGGTCGCCGTGACGGAGGCGTACACGGCAGAGCTCAGCCGACGGAGATTACTCTGTACTCTGTTTGGCCGTGAGGTTCAAACGCAAAGTCGTGGAGTTAGGCGTTGAGTCGAGGGATTAGGAGGTTAGGGTGAAGTTCAAGGAGGTCCTAGGCGTCGATTTAGATGAACACCGTGACGGGGGAGGACCTGGGCGGCCGGCGGCCAAAACAGGGGCTACGGGCCGTCTGTTTCGAGGCCGTGAACGGTGGGTTTCCGGCCGTGATTCTTCCAGGTTAGGACATGGTTAGGTTGCTTAGGATGGGACGAAGAGAATGGGATTGGATTGGACTGGAATGGTGGTCGGATTACAGAGAACCGGTCACGCCGGTTCAACTGTGTTGAACCGGATGACTCGAGGAAGGAGATGCACTGTAGCAGGCGCGTGAGGCCCACGCGCAGCCACTTTGGGCGGCGCGTGGAGGCGCGTGGGGAGGAATCCGGCCAAGCTTCCAACATGAGTTTAGTCCTAAATGTTCTAAGGAATCCAATGGTATAGCTTTCGGGTTAATCGGACGGTGTTACGGGATGGTTCGGAAATCCAGACGGTTACGGGTTTAGGATTAAAATATTATTTAATTCCCGAAAAATTGGGGAAATAAGGATTAGGATCCTTGATGTAGTTGTGACCCTATTTGGTGCATTTTGACAGGACGGGAGGCACCCGAGACGGTCGAGGAGCGCACGGAGCGCGACTGACTTGTTCAGATTTGTGAGTGGACTCTTTCCTACTTCTAAGCATGCCTAACTGTTTTTATCAATGTTTTATGATATTATGTGTGTTTTTATGTTTTCCATGATGATTATGCGTGATTGAAATGTTTGCATGTTTTTCGAGATGTTTCTGAATTTTGCACATTTTTCGAGGAAAAGCCGTTTTTCAGCTTTTGATGCTATACTTGAGAAATTCAACCTATAAACGTTTTCTAACGATGGTAAATGAGTTATGAAACATGATTTGGGGATTTCCTATGGTTTTTGGTATGAACATAGATTTTCCGGATTTGGGTTCGGAATGACGGTTCTGGACGCCGGAAGGGCCTCGGACCAGTGATTTCGGATTCGGGTTTGGATATGGCTTTCGGAACGGTTTTACACTGAAATGGATTGGATTTGCTGGATCTGGATATGGGTTTAAAGACCCGGATATTGTTTGACGGGGGACGGGCCCGGATTGAGTTTAAAGACTCGGGAGTTTAAAGACTCGGATATTTATGATATTACCCCCATAGGCCTATTGAGTTTAAAGACTCGGGAGTTTAAAGACTCGGATTTATATTTGAGGCCTGGTTGAGTTTAAAGACTCGGATAGGTCCAGCAGGTTTGATCGGAAAAGATGGTTTAATATTCGTTCTTTGGTTTCTATACCAGTTTATAGTGTATCTGTTTCTTATGGTGTTTTATAGTGTTTCTGTTTCTTATGATGTTTCGTATTATGATTTTCTAATACTTCGTTGGGCATGCCTGTTTTCAAAGCGGAGGGAACAACTTCTTACTTTTCCTTAACTCTGATTTGACGAGAAACTGTTTTGAAACTGCTATTTATTCCAGTCCACTCACACCTTCTGTTTTTTTTAAATTTCCCTCCAGGTCGTGGTGATAGTGCTGGGGTGAACGTTGAGGCAGATATCGAGGCATAGAGCTTACGACGTTCTTCCGTTGCGGACTTAGAATTGTTGGACTTTTGATGCCCATTTTGTAGAACTATGCTCTGACTGACTGTTGTCTGTATTTACTCCTTCGTCTGATAGTTATGCTTATAATTGTATTAAGGTTAATTGTGGTACTGTAAGTGTGATTGTCAGACGGGAGCAGGGTTCGTCCCGGATATCGAGGTGATATTTGGGACGGGTCCTGACATAGTTCATAAAAAATGATTTAAAGCGTGTGTGTGTGTGTATTCTAAATGAGGGAGTTAATGTGTGTGTGTGTGTGTGTGTTCTAAATAAGGAGTTACTCAAAGTAGAGTGGAGAGGAAGAGAAAAATGTGACAGATAGGTTGATTTAATGGGCTTAGTGACCTTAAGTCACATAGACACAAATATTGGGCTCCCAAATGGACTTGGACTTGCAAAGATTGGACCTCACTATTTTGAGCCTAAGACACTCACATGCACACGCATACATCTTAACAAGAACGAACCCAATTCGGTAGTCGAGATCCGACAAAACTCGCATGGTACTTTAGTTAACTAAAAGTCCGATATTTGAATTTGTAGAACGAGATGTAACAATAGCAACCACAAAACATTGTTCTACTCAATCATAAGCTTTGGACATGTCTAATTTAAGAATCATCTTCTTTAGAGCATGCACCCTTCTTCATATATCATGAATAGTTTCAAAAGAAGTGATGATATTGTTTGGGATAATCCAAGTGGGAACAAAAGCACTTTGGAACTTTGAGATCACAATAGGCAATATAGACTTACGATGGCTTTAGAGATGATCTTATGGAATGCATTATAGAGACTGATAGGCTATAATTCTGTGACTTTGCTCGGTTGAGGGATTTTGGGGATGAGAGCAATGATAATGATGTTGATAGCAATAACATTGCCCCCTTCATTTAGAACCTGCGAAAAAAAATCTGTTTGTCTATTGCTAACCACATCCCGGTACTTCTGGTAGAACAACACTAGCATCCCATCTTCACGGGGGAGGGGGTGCCATTTGAAATAAAGCACACTCTACTTCTTCCTTGGTAAATGGTCTACACAAGGTAGCATTCTGGTGGTTTATTACCCTAGGGTGCATGACAGGACCTCCCCCCCCCCCTTCCCCGATCCAACTAGACGAACATGAGGGATCCTGCTCCCATCTGACAGTTACCATTTCAAAAGACGGAAACAACCAAGGGAATTTTATAAGCCCCAACAGTCAACTGTCATACCAGGGATACATACTATCGTATTTTTTCACATACAGAGCACAAGTTCGAGTACAAAACATATATACATAACTCTTACACTAGACACACCAAAATACGTCTATGCCTCCGCTCCGCTCTGAACCAGTTTACGTCGTCGTGCCACGACCTGAAGAGCAAGTAAAACCACAGAAAATGTGAGTGTTGATAGGTCTTCAAATAAGCATTATTTTATATTATTTTATACCTTTTATACTTGAATTTTATTATTAAAATAATAAAAAATTAGAGAAAATAATATTTTTTATGGAAATTTTATAGAAATAAATAAAGTTTGGAATTTGGAGCGTTTTTGCGAAAAAATCGTCCCGATCGGAATTATAACGAAGAAATTATGGACGAAATTTAGTGGAATTATATAAAGTAATTTTAAAATTCATTTGAAAAAGCCCAATTCATTTCAGTTCAGCCTAGAAGAATTCTCCTAGCCCAAATTCATTCAAACCCAAGTATCAGTCTGTAGCTCAATTCGCGAAGCCCAAGTCACAAAATCACCCCCTGTCGCATGGCCCAAGAAAACCGGCCCGGTTCCTTCACCTTCAGCCCATACTCACACTAGCAGCAGTTCGCGGAATCCCCAATCTCCAGTTCGTTGCGCGTGCGTCGAATAACTTTGCGCCTGTCAACGCCATTGCGTTACTCCCACCTGCTCCTCCTGCTAGTCTCTGCCGAAGCCTGCTCTGACTAGCCTGAAACTTCTTGCCGAAGTCATCATTTGCTGCACCAGTCATCCTACGGAACCCTACCTGCCCAGCTGCACCAGCCATGCCGAGCCACTCCTCTTGCTGCTTCCTTTGATTTTTCAGCTCCAATTTAGCCTAAAATCAGTACACTTCCATCAATTAGTCATCATTTTATTTGTAATTATTTTTATATTTATTCTTTGTATTTTATTATTTGAATTTTGGCACTCCCTCTATAAATAGGGAGACCATTTCATTTGTTTAGGGGCCCCAATTGTCCCCATTTTGTTCATTTTAGTTTCATTTTGTTAGTTCATTTTTCTCTCTTAGTTCATCTTCTCTTTATTTTGTAGATTTATTCTTTTGGGACCATTTGTAACTTCTTTTGATTTTCTTCTTAATTATTTTTTCTTTAAATCTTATTTTTAGATTCATTTCTTAGCTTCATTTTCTTTTAATTTTGGTTCTTAGAATTTCTTTGTAAAATTTTCTTTTTAACTTCTTTAACTTCTCTTTCATATATGAATTTATGCTTTCCTTAAGAAAATCTTAGGCCGAGTATTTCCGAGGCAATTCTAGAATTGTAGTTCGAATTCTTATGTTTTATCCTCCATCTTCATAAGGTTCCTTCTGTTGTTCAGAGAATTTTATGAATAAAATTCCATTATTTCCATCCACTTTCGGAATCACAGACTGTTCTTGGGTTCCGAAAGTGTAACTTTATTCCATTTACTTAAATTCTTGTTATTGTTTCAGTTTACTTATAATTGAATACATGTATTGGTATTTTCTTTCTAAACTTTTGCAAGTATGAATGCAATCTCCATGTGTTTTACTTTCTGAAATTCTTTTATTTCATATGTTTTAGTGCTTAAACTTCAATTTAACGCTAAGTGTTTATGACTGATGTTCGGTGCATTTAGAATATGATTGAAGGGATTTTAATGTTTGACGCACATTCAAAATCACAAACTTAAGGTAAATCATATTGTACGTGTTTGGCGCATATTGATGTTTGATGCACATTAATGGTTGATGCATTTATAAAATGAAAACGTATACATGTACTTGAGATGATGAATGTAGGATTTCGTGAGTGGTTTGTTATGAGTAAAATGTTAGAGTGTTGGTAAAATTTGTATTTGAAGAAAATCATTTTTAGGAGTAGTTTAAATAATGTGATTGTTAATTTGAAATTACTTACGTAAAAGTGTCGTTTTGTCTATGAAACTACTTTATAGTTTGTAAGTTCTAATTAGTATGAGAATTTGCATTTTAATTCTTAGTTTAGTTAAAAATGTAGTTTATATTACATTTCCCTCATTTCATTCTTTTATTCTTTATTATTTTCTTCTTTTATTCATTAATTCATTAATTCATTATGTTATTCGTTCATTTATTTATTCAATTATTCTTTCATTTATTAATTTATTAATTATTTTACTCATTATTATTTCATTCATTATTCTTTCTCACTAACACATTATTAATGTTCCCTAATTTTCCCAGTTAAAGAACGATCTCTATTTACCAATACTACAACTACACAAAAAGGGTTTAAATTGCATAATACTTAAATTACGTGTTTAATTTAATGCGTAGTTTGAGCGTTATCAAGTGTACAAAAGATAAACTTTAGAAACATATTTTAGAAAACATACACAATTTACCCTCCATTTTAGAAACTTGTGCATGCATACAAGTTATAAAACTCATTGGAGCACAAGATAAATACAACCTCGAAATACGTAAAACAATCATAAATAAATTAACTAGTAAACACCCATTATTCACCTAATCAACTCAACATGAGATATCAACACATCACCGACATACTCGTCCATCATATAAACACCATATAACCAAACAATATCTAGTATCACCACGGCACATAAATCCATACACATCACAATCAACCAATCATTATATCACAAGTGCAGTACTGGTAGGCCATCACATACACACTTGCTCGGGAACTGGAGCCCCAGGCTCACGTCTGAGTCATCACAACACAATCTCAGGAACAGGAGCCCTGGGCTCGACGTCTGAGACACACATCTAACCAACACAATTACAACAACATTTCACACACCATGAGTACCAAAAAACATAAGCTCATATCACAACTCATCATCACATAACAAATCCTTAATCAATACCTCGTGCCTAAACCCAAAACCAACCATACATCATGCCTCATAAAGCATGCATACAAAGTGCTTTCCACGAAATCATCCATAAATCATATGAAAATCACAATTACTCTAAAACCACCTTGTTCAGCCCAAATATATAATTAAATCCAAAATCTGGAACACATACAAGAGGAAAATCTTGTAAAATGAGCTCTCAAGTAACTTCCGTAAAGACCATCCAAATCATATCAAATCATTGACAAACCAACATCATAAACTTTCAAATCACATTTCATTCCAAATCCCCAAAGTCACATTCGAATCGAGAATCAAAATAGAATTTACTGAAATCCTCAAAAAACGTGCAATAAAATATTAATAAAGTATTCATAAAATCACCAAAAATCCGATAAAATTTCTAATCACTGCTAGGCACTGTTCATCTTCCTCACCCGATTCCCCTGCAAACCGGGTCATATGACCCGCGACTTGATCCGGCCAAATCTTCTTCATTTCTTAACCTTTTCACTTGTTTTTTCGTCCAACATCTTCTAAACTAGATTAGAATAGATCTATATGATCGAAACAAGGGAAAACTCACCTAAATAACTAGATCCGTTGAAGATTTCACGGCCAACCTGCACCCTACTAACAGGCGATCCCAGCATCCCAAAACTTTGTTTGAGCAGTCTATCACGATCGTAGGGACTCCGGGTAGGTGACCTGACCTTGTTGCCCAGTTCCCTATTTAAAACTTATCCAACCCACCTTGGACCCAAAAACACTTCATGGGTATACTCACGGGTTCACCACCACACTTCTCCTTCACTGTCCTATTCAGTAACACCCCTCTCCTCTCTCTGTTCCTCTCTTATTCTCCTTTGTTTCTCTCCCAGTTTCTCTTGTTTTCCTTCTCTCGACCGAAACTACCTCACACACACAAACATAACTCATAACCAACTCACAACCATTTAAACACACACAACACACTCAAAGACGGTGGCACAAGTATTCAGAAGATAAGGACACTTGTCCTGCTCCTATTTAGTCAACAAAAAAAAAATATCTCAAGAAAAGACTAAATGTCCCTGCCTTGCAAAATTATCGAATTGCCCTTATGTGGTTTAGACTAGGGACGTAACCGTCCTATTTCTGTTTCCGGCATGTTGCATGTCAACGTACTCGGGAGGCCGAGACCTTCCAAACGGCTTTTTCAGAATTACTAAAAAACATCCCACTCAAAGTCAACACTTTGAATTTGACCAAGAAAAGTATACTCTTTGACCCAGGGGTAAAATGGACATTTTCTAATTCCTAGAAAGTTCGGGCCGTTACAGTGCACCACAATCATAATTAAGGATAGATCAATCTCCACTCCTATAGCCTAAGTAATGGAAAAACACCTCTCCCATGGTATCCTCAAACTCTTGCCACTAGTTAACTTTGTATGTATGCCTTGAATTTGGTTTCGTTGTCCCCTTATCTTGTATATGCATGAAAATATTTGGTGTTCTGGCCCCCAAAATTCATCCAAGAAACACGTGAATGTTGTCTCCAAACCATTTCCTCTTTCTCAAGCATATCATCAAGATGCGCCGGTAGGACCGTAATTTCTCAGCCCTATGTCTGAGGCTATGGGTAGACCCTCAATTCTAAAATGAATTAGTTTTACCTACTCAACAAGGTTACCCATTGTTTCCTTATTCCATCGAGTCAAACTAAGTTGAGTGCTTAAAATCTTTTGAGGCACCATGCCTTCACCTTTCTAACATTTCGCCACCATTTCTTGGCTTCCATTTGTATGTGTCCAGACCTTTTCGAAGTGGAATCACTTGACACATCTTACTTGACCCCTTTCAATAACGATGAGGATATGTGAGTGGTTCGAAACTAAAGAGAATAAGTGGTGAGCCATAGCAACGGGGTAATCGTATTTGGATCCAGCATTGGTCACTGCTCTATCTAGTCACAGTTGGACATTATGTTAGGACCCGCCCCAAATCCTCCGAGATTAACGTGGAACGTGCCAGATCCCGTCTGACACGAAGTTTCAGACCAAGGAATTTCTCGCTTTAGCCCACTCGGGGCTTCTAGAGTACGCTAGGATCCGGAGGAGTAATGTGATGTCTCGGTCTCTGCTACAGCCCGTATCCACGATCAACCTGAAAGGCATTAAAACTATTGAAAGCTATGAGTGGACAAAACAAATAATTTATAAAAATATTTTCATAAAAAGACCTTTATGCCCTTTACTAAAATGTATGCATGCATTCGAAAACCATTTATCAAACTGTTCATTAGGGCCTTGGCCCAAAATCCAAAATAAGGAAACCCATAATGAGTCTCCTTCCAAATCATGAAACATAGGGTCTCATCCCAAACCCATTACACGTGGGTCTCAGCCCAAAATCATCTCCGTGAAATCTCATACACATATACCTATATACATATATAACCCATCCTAGACATTCTCTGATGTAAACTTGGGGTACACAGCCCCTAGGGAACTAATCCCCGATATATGTCACGATTTCTATATATATAAGTATGCATACTACTCGGGGTCTCACTCCAAATCTATCACCAGGAATTCTCCATCTAGGAGGCTCTATCTCAGGATCTAGTCCGGGCGTCTCTCCGGATCAGGTCCAAGACTCTATCATATCTCCCACTCCTAGAATGTGCTCCCTCTGGGGATCACTCATTCTAGGTAGTGGATCGTGACACTCCAGGTCGACGTCTGAAGGAGACCAATCAACTCATAAAGGAGGGTATATATATACTAGTATGAAAACCACACTCGGGACTCACGCCCGATAACACAAGTCAACTGGGCCTTCAGCCCGAACTTATGACTCAACGGGGCCTCTAGCCCGATTTCACAATTTAATTATTCATCGAGCCCGAACTCACAATCAACTAGGAATTAAGCCCGATATCTTAGCGGTTAGTCACGATTCCCATCATAGTGATGCGTGCAACCATCAGTCCAGGACTGCTCTCAATCCTGGTATGTCGCCGTAAACATATCACTGCCGCGACCACCTCTAGATCATGGTGCACCCATCGCCGATTGATCTCCTATACCGTCAGCACTCCGAAGTCGAGCCTCTAATGGCTGCTCGACAACGAAACGTGCATCGTGACCTCTCCGGAAGGAACACATCCCCAGTCCAGAGGCGAGCGTCGAATCGTCCGTCGCCGTCCACACAGCACTCGTTGCGACCATGATTCGGACCCGTAGGTAATCAATAGGGTCACATGCCCGAGTTAAAACCAAAACGAAATGGGTCTAATGCCCCGTTTTACCTTTCAAACCCATTTCATTTTAAAACCGAAACCACAAACGTGTATAAGCACGTGTAAAACCCAAAAAACTCGAAATACATGCCAATACGTAAACACACACACAGATGCACTCATGGTATCACAAAACATGTATTAAAATACTTATAAAACATTTATGCATGCATCAATTCATAAAAGAAAGTCCACTCACAGACCGTTCAAGCTACCGCCTCGATACGCGCGTCGTACGCCTTCCTGGATCAATTACCGTCACTGGGAGTCCCAAACCTGTCCAAATAACTTTAGATGGTTACTAACTACTTAATTAGCCCCTCACTAAAGCCTTCTAATTTTTCGGGATTTTTAACTATTTTTAAACGCGATCATAAACCTTCGGGAATCTCGAACTATATCGAGACTATGTCTGATCGACTCGAAACTAGTCCCAAAATGTTCGTTACATCGAATAAATGATTGAACATGTTGGAACCATCCCCAAAAACCTCCCCACGTGCCGCCCTAAGGCCCTACGCGTGGGCTTCACGTGTCTGCACAGGGTCATCCCTGACCTCCAGCAGATCGGGTTCAACTGGCCAGTCTGGTTCAGCCTCTGCAATCCGGTCTAGGGCCATTCCTCCTCCAATTTCCGTTCGTTTTCTTCCAATTCAATTTCAATCTTCCTATCTCAATCCTAGAAACCTAATTATACAATTAGAATCACCAAAAACCCCCTAGAACCTCCCCGTTCAAAAACTCCCCTCACGGCCCAATTTTCCAGTTCTTCCCCTGAGCTGCACCGCCCCTCTCAGCCATCAAAAACCACCCCTAGCCACTCCTAACAACCTATTAAACATGTCCTAATCAACTAAAACCGTCTATAACGTTCAAAATCAAAAATAAGAAAATTTGGGCATAACCGGATTTCGGGTTTTTACCTTTGCACAGGGTTCCTCCGCCGTCCACAATAGCGGTCCTTGCCCAGCCACCACCAAAACGCCATCACCTCACTCTTTTGGCCTCACACATGGTCAGATGGGGAAGGGTTTGGATTGGGGTCAAAGGGGTTGCTCGGGTTGGTGAGGAAATGATCGAACAAAAGGGAAGGGACATGCATGAACGAGAAATGATGGGGAATGGATGAGTGACAAATGTCACTCATCCATTGGGCTTGGGAGAGATCTGGGGCCCACTGAATGACAAAAGTACCTCATCTCATAAAATGTGCAATAGTTCGTTCGAACTTCCGTGAACCGTAACGTTTTCGTCAAACGGCCGAATTTGACGTGTCACCTGCCTACGGATTCGTATCGACTCGATCTACGTAACGGTCCTCGGCCCTCGACCATCGGACCTCCCAGTTCAAAAGTTAACTTTTTACTCTCGCTCAGGGGAAAAATCATAATTTTTCCTTGAACGGCCGTTAATCCTTGACTAATCCCCGATTAGCCTCGCTAAACAGTCAATAGTCCCTAATTAATCCTTAAAATTAGGGACGACTCGTTACAAACTTCCTCCCTTCAGGATTTTCGTTCTCGAAATTCAAACTGACCTAGTTCCATAACCAAACTGCGGAATCCAATTATGTCCCCTACTCAGGTACCCTCGTGTAAAAGTAGCCGTCTGACACTGCCACACTTGGGCTGGTAAGTCTCACTTGAGACAGAATGTCGACGTCTCGCCGATCTCGCCTGTTGTTCACTCTGACAGGTCAATCCTACTAAATCGTCATCCAATAGGCTTTTCAGCTTGAAGGTTCTTCTCATCTGCCAATCGAAGTCAGCTTTTCAGTCTGACGACCTTTCTCATCCGAAAATCGGAGCCGATATCCTATTCAGCATCCGATTCGACAACTATCCTCACTGCTCCCATAGAGCGATACTCAATCTCTGTCACTGAACAGTTCACACCCGTAATCCACTGTTCCGGGGTACACCATTCTCCTTTAACATTCCCTAAGTCCACGATCACGATCGTGACTAGCCGTAACGCTCGGCTCCACTGCGCTTTCGCTGCGCCACTCTGATCTTAACTCACTCTCTAGTCCTCGTATCGTATCTCACATCTCTCAGTGATCTCCGCTGACACCTGGGCTCACCTTGAGTCTCAACTATTGTACCACTCATCCTGTCGACACACAATCGACGTCTCACCCCTCCGGGGTGTATCCGGACCTAATCGATCACACACAGTCACTAGGTTTCCTCTGGCCTGCATAGCCCTGAGCTCTCGGCTCACCTAAACTCTGAACCATCTCTATACTCTGCTCGAGCACACAACATTCGACGTCCAGGCATCATACCAATATGTCAGAACACATCCGATCATAGTACTCATCAGTTCAATGCTCAATCGTGCGTCACGAGCCAGCCTCAATCCATCACAATCTCTATCCTCAAATCCAACTTGAGGCATTGGCTATTCATCTTTTCTTGATTGATATCTACGTATCGTCCTCGTCTCCTATTCATCCCCCCAAATACTCCTTGTCTTGTCATCTCACCAACTATGCCAAGAGGTTCCTCAATTGTCTTACAATATGGTTCTGTTCTGCTCCTAGCTTAGCATAATCAGCAAGGCAATTCACTCCAATGACGACCAGACCTCGGTCTACTCACCTCAAGGTCGCCACAATCACCTCAGTCATCCTGATCATCCTTACACTACTCAATCTGACTTACCTCGGGCACTCACTTGTCACGTCTAGTGACACCAAGAACCATCTGATCTCCAAGTTAATCAAATTTGAACCACAGCCTAGGTGTTCGGTTCTTACACCCTCTTTGAACCCTTAGATGTCATCTCCTTCCTCATCTACCCATATGAGGAAATTCGAAGATGATGACGTCAAAGTTCATCCTATGTCATCCTCCAGCATCCATTACTATCTGCTAAAGAGCAGAAAACGAGAAGTCTCATTCATCTACTTCGAGATCGATAGTAGTTGCAACCATGTTGGAAGCATACTTAACTTTTCCAATTACTGAGCTAGAAGTCCTCCTTCTCCGACTATGAGTATTCTCTGATAATTACTATAATGCTTAATCATTTCTTTTTGAACTAAGCATGTCCATAGATTCTCTTCGGCTTCTTCCATCGCTGTTCACGTCGGTAACCTAATTTGCACGTCCCAATCCTTATGAGATCCAATTCCAGCACCTAACACTCGTGCCGTCCATCCACAATGACCTAGGGTACCTGTCACCCCTCCAGGTATAAGCCTTATTTTGCACCGCCAATCCAGGTATAGCTCATACCTCGCACCGCGCCACTCGGGATCCTCTATGTCCCGCTCAGTCCCCATCGAACTCACTCGTTTACCATTCTAGGGCACATCTACTAACTTGATCACAAACTAAGTCCAAGTCCTCAACTCCCTCAGACCTCATCCACGTGTCCGTAATCAATCCAACTCGCCTTCCGTTTATGATTGTTTATGCTCATCCAAAAGGATGTCAATTCATCCTAATTCAATATACCGCTCAATTGAAGAGTCACACAGGCTCTTGCTGTGATCTACAGTCAAATCTCTACATATCACCATATCTGACCAATGGGTCACTAATCACTATGACAGTACTCGCGTCGTCCATTCTTGGTCGCCTCAATCACTATTGGGACAGAGTCTCCGTCCAGTTCCATCACCGCTGGGTTCCACCCAGTTCACCTTCATCAAATCTGTCATCTCGACACGATTCCCAAGAGTCTACACTAGCCGACAATTCCTCCTCGTCATATAGTGGTAGAAACCAACCATGAGCACATCACGATCGAGCTACTCTCAACTCGTGGTTCGTCGTCTCTCCTCGTTATCGTCATCGTATCACTGCCACACAGAGTGCGAATCAACCAACCTTAAAACAACCAAGCAATCGCCACTTATCTCTGCTCGGGTTGGAGGGGTTCTACCTCCCTCGTACCCCACGACTCCGGGTATGACCATTCCGACAATCCAAAAACTGAACATTCCCCGAACGTCCCCCAATTCTCAACAACCAGTAACGAAACCACCCTCGATGGTGGTACCTACCACGAAATCGTGCAAAAACAACCCACATATATCACCACCGAGACTCCAAACCTATGCAGTCAACTCACCGCTGACACCAACCACTCAACACTCAACATTCACCAATCGGTCCACCTCGGAATCCGATCCACAAGTACCGCTCTCCTGGTCACTCATCCAATCAATCGCTAACTAGGGTTATCGTAACTCGGTTGCTCCCTGCAGCACATCCAACCTAACCGATCCAACGCTCTCGACTCCAAAAAGTCATCGTACTTCGATACTGGTGTCCAATCAACCAGTAACCTCACTCTAAGGATCTTGTCCTCTCGTAACTCTACAGCTCCTAGCCGCTGGCCTCCATGAGGACTTGGCCATCCTCCGTGCCTTACACTGTACAAAACGACGAGTCGCAATCGCATCCTGCCAAGCCACACGACAACTACTCCGGGGTGTTCCCTGTTAGTCGACATCCCTCTGAGATTCGACACATCTAAATGTGGCATCTCCATGCCAAATAGGGTCGACGTTCCTATTCCAACCAGTCTCACCTAGGGTCATTGCGCCTGACCGCTCCTAGCAGGACAATCTCTGATCCTTGCAGTTCCATCGTGGATGATCCTGACATCCAGCCTCAACTGATTTCACATTGCTCCCAGCCATTTTTGACTTGACCGCACAACGGTCTCGACCTTCAGATCGTCATACTGTGTATACTGGTCCCCTGGATCCTATCGCTAGTAACACGATGATTCTAAGCCGTTAGATTCAAACGCGCATTGATCCTACTCGGGATCTACTTCCTCGAAACACGCGGCATCCTATGCCAATCTGACCCTAATCCATTGCACCTCGTTTCATTTGGCACGAGGTTCCTTCACCTCTTACCCTAACTATCCCTAACTATCAAGTTGATGATGGGCTGTTACGATTGCAGATACATCATATCCTCGGCCTGCGCGCACACTATAAGAGCAAAACCCGCTCTGATACCACTTGTCAGAACCCGCCCCAAATCCTCCGGGATTAACGTGGGACGTGCCTGATCCCGTCTGACACAAGACTAGGAAATTTCTCGCTTCAGCCTACTCGGGGCTTCTAGAGTACGCTAGGATCCGGAGGAGGAATGTGATGTCTCGGTCTCTATTATAGCCCGCATCCGCAATCAACCTAAATGGCATTAAAATCATTGAAAGCTGTGAGTGGACAAAACAAATAATTTATAAAAATATTTTCATAAAAAGAACTTTATGCCCTTCACTAAAAAGTATGCATGCATTCGAAAACCATTTATCAAACCGTTCATTAGGGCCTTGGCCCAAAATCCAAAATAAGGAAACTCATAACGAGTCTCCTTCCAAATCATGAAACATAGGATCTCAGCCCAAATCCAATACACGTGGGTCTCAGCCCAAAATCATCTCCGTGAAATCTCATAGACATATACATAAATACATATATAACCCATCCTAGGCATTCTCTGATGTCAACTTGGGGTACACAGCCCCTAGGGAACTAATCCCCGATATATGTCACGATTTATATATATATATATATATATATATATATATATATATAAGTATGCATACTACTCGGGGTCTCACTCCGAATCTACCCCTAAGAATTCTCAATCTAGGAGGCTCTATCTCCGGATCTAGTCCGGGCGTCTCTCCGGATCAAGTCCGAGACTCTATCATATCTCTTACCCTTGAAATGTACTCCCACTAGGGATCTCATTCGAGGTAGTGGATCGTGACTTTCCAAGTCGACGTCTGGAGGAGACCATAAACTCATAAAGGAGGGTATGTACATACTAGTATGAAAACCACACTTGGGATTCACGCCCGATAACACAAGTCAACTGGGCCTCCAGCTCGAACTTATGACTCAACGGGGCCTCTAGCCCGATTTCACAATTTAACTGGGCATCAAGCCTGAACTCACAATCAACTGGGCATTAAGCTCGATATCTCAAGGTCAGTTCCAATTCCGATCATAATGATGCGTGCAACCATTAGTCCAGGACCGCTCTCAATCCTGGTATGTCGTCGTAAACATAGCACTGTCGCGACATCTTCTAGATCATGGTGCACCCATCGCCGATCGATCTCCTATACCGTCAGCACTCCGAAGTTGAGTCTCCAGTGGCTGCACGACAACGGAACGTGCATCGTGACCTCTCCAGAAGGAACACATCCCAATTCTGGAGGCGAACGTCGAATCGTCCGTCGCCGTTCACATAGCACCCGTCGCGACCACGATTCAGACCCGTAGGTCTTCAATAGGGCCACATTCCCGAGTAAAAAATAAAACCAAATGGGTCTCATGCCCCGTTTTACCTTTCAAACCCATTTCATTTTAAAACTGAAACCACAAAAGCGTATAAGCACGTGTAAAACCCAAAAACCTCAAAATACGTGCCAATACGTAAACACACACACATATGAACTCATGGCATCACAAAACATGTATTAAAATTCTTATAAAACATTTATGCATGCATCGATTCATAAAAGAAAGTCCACTCACAGATCGTCTGACCTGCCGTCTCGATACGCGCGCCATACGCCTTCCTGGGTCAATCACCATCACCGGAACTCCCAAACCTGTCCAAATCACTTTAGAGGGATAATAAATACTTAATTAGCCCCTCACTAAAGCCTCCTAAGTTTTCGGGATTTTTAACTATTTTTAAACGTGATCCTAAACCTTCGGGCATCCCGAACTATATCGAGACGATGTCCGATCGACCCGAAATCAATCCTAAAATGTTCATTACATCTAATAGATGATTTCACATGTTGGAACCATACCCAAAAACCTCCCCACGCACCGTCACGTGCCGCATGAAGGCCCTGCGCGTGGGCTTCACGCGCCTGTACAAGGTCATCCCTGACCTCCAGCCGATCGGGTCCGACCAGTCGGTCCGGTTCAGCCTCTGTAATCCGGTCCAACTAGACCGGCGTGACCGGTCCAGGGCCATTCCTCTTCCAATTTTCGTCTGTTTTCTTCCAATCAAATTTCAATCTTCCTATCTCGATCCTAGAAACCTAATTATGCAATTAGAATCACCAAAAACCCCCTAGAACCTCCCTGTTCAAAAACTCCCCTCACGACCCAATTTTTCAGTTCTTCCCCTGAGTTGCACCGCCCCTCTCAGCCATCAAAAACCACCCCTAGCTACTCCTAACAACCTATTAAACTTGTCCTAATAAACTAAAATCGTCCATAACGTTCAAAATAAAAAATAAGAAAATTTGGGCATAACCGGATTTTGGGCTTTTACCTTTGCACAGGGTTCCTCCGCCATCCACGGCGGCATTGTCCTTGCCCAGCCACCACCAAAACGCCCTCACCTCACTCTCTTGGCCTCACAAATGGTCAGATGGGGAAGGCTTTGGATTGGGGTCGAAGGGGTTGCTCGGGTTGGTGGGGAAATGATCGAACAAAAGGGAAGGGATTTGCATGAACGGGAAATGACGGGAAATAGATGAGTGACAAGTGTCACTCATCCATTGGGCCTGGGGAGAGATCTGGGGCCCACTGAATGACAAAAGTCCCCCATCTCGTAAAACGTGCAATAGTTTATTTGAACTTCCTTGAATCGTAACTTTATTGTTGAACTTCCAAATTCGACGTGCCTCCTACCTACGAATTCGTATCGACTCGATCTACGTAACGATCATCGACCCTTGGCCATCGGACCTCCCGAGTCAAAAGTCAACTTTTTACCCTCGTTCAGGGGTAAAATCGTAATTTTTCCCTGAATGGCCGTTAATCCTCGACTAATCCCCGATTAGCCTCGCTAATCCGTCAATAATCCCTAATTAATCCTTAAAATTTGGGACGGGTTGTTACACATTATCCTGATATGCACTATCATTATTCCAATATACTTATATTCTTATACAGCATGGAAGCTAGGTCAAAATCCCCAAGAACATCCCTAAAGTCATCAATCACTATCAAAGAATGACATCTACGCCTTTTATGCTCCCCCACTAATGATTTCGTTGAAATCCCCAGCAACCAACCAAGGTTCAGGATTGTTGGAGTGCAGTTTTCATAATAGCTTCCAAGAATGAAACCACTCGATGTGATTGGGTTCCCATAGAATTTGGTAACTTGAAGCCAGTCAATCCTAGCCCTGTAATCCAAGCATCAATGTGCCGTTCAGAGAATGTCTTCAGGATGATCGTGGCTCCTTCACCCAAAAACATGGATAGTCTTCTTCTCAAACCCACTCGACTTACACATTATCTACCATAAATCACCAACCTCCTCTTCAAACCATCCACTTGCTGAACCGTTTGTTTCGTTTCACATAGGAAAACCATGTCAGGCTTCCTTATTTTCAGCAAATACTTAGGAACGCATTGTGTGGGCTTTTCTAGGGCCCCTGGTCGTTCTGTACTAATATACTCATGACTCATGATGGACCTTTAAATCAGCACCCATCATGGATTTTCCACCACTTCAGGAAGACCTTTTTTTACCTGAAACTTTGTCCAGAGATGGAAATGACGATTGTGGTGAAGAGCAGGGCTTTGACGGTCATCTAAGCTTTACTAAGGACCTGACCTTGAAATCGTGCCTCCACCCCAGTTGGTCTTTTGATTGATAGAATACCAAAAACAATATCATCCTCACGCATACTTCGCTCCTCCTCTAGCCCAGCCATATCCTAAGCCAACACCCTTTCCTCTAAACGCCCCTTATCACACAGGCTCCTAAGAACTTCCCTCATCGACGTGTTAAGGTGGTCCCAAGGTTGCTAGTTCAGCCTTTCCCCCAACTTTTGCACTATCCTAGTAACCCTAATTTGGTCATAACTATTGAAGTTAATCCATCGGGGCTTGGTTGCCAAGGCATTAACATCCTTACTTTAAAAAAAAAACCCCTTTTCCTCTAGCCTTTCCTCCCTCTCATCAAAAGCAGTGGCATGAGGACATATCATCCCACCTGACAAGACCCGTTCCTAATTTACCAGAATGACCGAACTGATCCTGCTCCCGTTTGACCATTCTTGTTAGACGAGGGATACCATTTGTTTATTCCACAAATTAATTAACCAACAGAATCCACCACTTTCGGGGTATCACCCACTTCCGACCCGCTTACCCCGACAAGTAAGAATTCTGGTAATAAGTTTTCTTATCGATTACTATTACATTATGTCCACTCAATTCAGCCCTTATCATAAATCACCCTCATAATTCTCATAATACTTGATTAGGTACAAGAACTATCCTTCCTAGAAAAATTTTTGCAATGCATTGCACTAAATTCTGTTCAGGGAATATATCAAATTATGGAAACCTAAATACAACATTAATTCTTACATGTCACCATATGTTATCACCAAGAATAAGTACTTTATCACTAAAATAGGCTTTACCATGAACATCACAAATTCCTTTAATATACATATCCATATAGACTTTGCTTAGAAATTGTTACGAACCAACATCACGAAATAAGTACAATTCTACCATTCTTCTCAACATTCATTCCCATTTAACCATAATAATCATAATAACATATGAACTTTCACCATATCCCACCATAACATGTCATCCTAACTGACACTAGGGTATGCTTATTTCTTTAGGTTACTAAGTAATCAAAATAAAGTATAATTATTATGATATAAGAAACCATAAATAAATCTTAACTAAATACTCATATCATTCTTAAATTGTTTACCATTTATCCACCATAAAACATAATTTTCCATTAACAATCCTTTGTAAAATTCCTTATAGAATTAGTCTAACTCCCAAGGGTTTTTTGATAACTACATTCCTACGAAACTAAACCTGGTAACATCGAACAATTATTAAAATACAACCTATTATATTAGAAATTCGGGAATAAATCTAGTTAAAGTCCAATTAATCCAACTGTTTATCATTAAACTCAGAAAAAAAAATTGTAAAAATTTTTCATGTTGAAACCATTCCGAGGAGACGCCGGACGCGCCCCCACGCACCACCATAAGTCTTTGCGCGTGGCGGCCACGCGCCGACGACAGGGTCGTCTTCCAAGCCTGTTTTCCTAGTTTCCGGGTCGCCTGACCAGCGATGGTGACCCTGCCATTTCACCGCCATTTCACCGCCATTTCACAGCCATTTTCATCGTTCCAAACATCAAATTTCATCCAATTTAAGTAAGGAGGAGATCTATGAAATTAGGGAGGATAAATACTTACAGTATCTTGTCGAACAACCTTCACCACCTTTTAGCCATGGCTTCCCAGTTGTGTCCTCGACTTTTCCAGTGTTCAGGCTTTCCCTTTTTTGTCTTAGAATGATCATAGGACCTTCACGAGGACACTACCACGTCCACCTTCGAGTTTCCTAGCCTAAACTAGAAACTCGAAATAGATGCCTCACTTGTTCCTCCTTGCCTTTACTATTTTTTTTCCATGTTTTCCCTTCATTTCTCTCAGTTTCCTCTTCTTTTCACTCTCACTTTTCCTCTTCTTTCTATGTTTTCCCTTTTCTCTCTGGTTGGTTCCTTCTCCCTCGAGCTTTCTCTGTTTCCTTTCTTTTCCTCATTTTCGGTTGCCAAGCACCGAACTCTCCCATGAACCAACCATCAACATACATACCTATATATCTAAGTAGGTTGGTGAGAAGTAAGAAGAGAAAAGAAGATTTTTCTAGAACTCTCTAGGTCTTTTGTGCAAAATTACTAGAGTACTCCTTCTTGGTCAAATGACCAAAATACCCCTATCCAATTTGGACAATATCAAACCTTTACAATCTCCGATTTCATCATACTAACTATTTATAGAATCAGGACTCCAAGACCTTTTTTATGGTCTTCACGGAATGTCTAACAAATCCTCAGGTAAAAAAGTCAACTCTTTGACCACTTGGAGCAAAATAGTCATTTTTTCGTTTCTTCCAAACTTCCTAAAAACTCCTTAGGTAAAAAAGTCAACTCTTTGATCACGGGATGTGCCTTGCTCCCGTCTGACACCACGTGCAAGACTAGGGATAAAATCGTAACCCGTTCGGGGTTACTAGAGTGCGCAGTGATTTTCAAAGTACGCGGCGGCATGTGATGTCTCGGTCTCTACTACAGTCCACATCCACGATCAACCTGAAGGGTGCAAAAAAAATCAAAAGTGTGAGTGGACAAAAATAAACACTTATTTAAAACAATTTCCAAAATATTTTTTTCACCCTCCATTTTCACAAAGCATGCATGCATATCAATTTAAAAACCATTTCTTTCTTGTAAAATAGTATATACGAAAATCGATGCAATCATCGTAAAACCAACACATGTTAAAATCTCTGGAAACAAATCAATGGTTTAAAACCTCGGGACTCATTCTCATATCCAACCTCTGTCACATCTCATATCATTATCTCATATCATCATTAGTGATGTCATCCGTGCAATGCGTGCAAATAAGCTCCAGGACCGCTCATATCCGAGCACGTCGTCGTGAACACATCACCGGTCGACATTCCAGATCGCTGTGAACGCATCACCGATCGATCTCCATATAATACCAGCACTCTTTAGTCGAGCCTTCCTTGGCTGCACGACAATAGGCAGTGCTTCGTGACCTCTCTAGGTTTCTCTCCGGGGAAACATATTCACAACCGGAAGCCCTCTCTTACTCATCATCTCGGATAATGGTCATAGTAAAAATAATGGAAACATAATTTCATTGTTCAAATCAAATCAATTTTATTGCAGAGGGTCTCAGTCCAAAACATGGTTTCCACAAAAACTCATAAAGCCAGTGTCCAGTTCTCATTTCACAATCTCAAATCATTTCACAATCAAATCATGTGTTTCACATGGGATCTCTACCCAAAATCGAAACTCAACAGGTTCATAAACCCTAAACATAGTTTCATAAAACATTTGACTATAATCTCAGTCAAAACCATGATCCAACTGGATCTTATGCCCAAAAGCCATTTTCACGAAAATCCATAAAATCGTTCAAAACCGATAATCAACCAGCATACAAAACATTTATGCATTTAATCAATCCAACCATATGAAAACATTGCATTTCATACCATATTTATAAAACATTAAAACATATATGCATGCATAATTTATAAACCAAAGTCCACTCACATTCGATCCACGTTGTGCGCTCCAAAACTGCGTTGTAAGCTAATCCACAGTCTTTATGACGTCCGGACCTGTCCAAATCATACTTAAGGATCACTAACCATCGATACAAGTCCTAATAATAAACCGTCAAAACTCCTAGAATAGTCAACGTGTCCCGAACACGCTTCCTGAGGCTAAAAACCTCCAAATGACCTATTAAACAACCTCTGATCGACCTGAAACCACCACCATTAGATTCAGACCTTTGAAAACTTTCGAACATGATTGATTTCACCTTGAAATTCGTACCCACGCGCCTTCAAGCACCGATCAAAGTTCAGTCAACTCTGGTCGTTGCGTAGTCAACAGCGATCCACTGCAGCCAAAGCTGGTCACCGACGATCAATACTAGTCAACAGCTAACATCATCATGACATCATACTGACGTCAGCCTGACAGTTCTGATACATGTCATGTTTGACAGCCTTCCACATGGCACTCCTTGACTAGTACTATGTGTCTTGACACGTGTCTCTGACATCTCTGACAACCAGCCACGTGGCACCATCCCACTGGTCCACGTGGTCTGACAATGCTGACGTGGACCGACCATGTCATCTGACACACTCTGACATACTACCACGTGGCACCATCCCACTGGTCCACGTGGTCTGAAAATGCTGACGTGGACCTACCACGTCATCTGACACACTCTGGCATACTACTACGTGGCACCATCCCACTAGTCCACGTGGTCTAACATGGCTGATATGGACTTTCCACGTCAACTGCTGACTAGACCTGACACCTAGCCACGTGTCACACTTTGGTTGGCCACGTGGCCTGACAGGCCTGACAGATGATGATGTGAACTACCACGTCATCATTGTCTTTCTTCAGAAAGGTCGACCTGTTTGACTGTAACAGGTCGACTTGACCCGCGACTCGACCCTGTCATATCTCCCTCATTTCTTCACCAAAATCCACCATTCTTTCACCAATATCTTCGTCTCTCACCAAGAAACATCCATATGCCCTCAAAATCAAAAGAACAGGTCTATAAATGACATGTTGAATCCAAACCTCCACATCCAGTTTTCCATCTCATCCTAGAGCTATTTCATACGTCTATTTCCTTCGATTTTCAATCCTACAACCTCGTCGCAACTCGAGGAACATAAACATGGCATCATGATGGGTCCTAAACGTCCTAAAACCCAAATTCCAAATTTCAAATCAAATGGGTTTCAAGTTTTCCTTTTGCTAGTTTCTTCAGCCATCCACTACGGCTCACCTTCGTCCCTCGCCGTCTCCCAGTCTCTCACTCACCCTCAGTCTCTCTCTCTCTGGTCTCAGCTGAAGAAGATGATGATGGAGGTTTGGGGGTGGGTTTCAGGTTGGATGAATGAAATGGGAAGGAATGGGAGATGATGCATGTATGTATGGGTTTGGGCCAAAGGATGAGTGATACTAGTCACTCATATATTGGTCCAGGCCAGATCTTTTGGGCCCACTAAGGACAAATCCAAAAGTCAATTGTCTCGGTTTTCATGCAATCGTGAATAGTTTGAAATACCATTTTAGACACGTAACTTTCCCGTACGATATCCGATTTCGACGTGACGCCTATCTACAGACTTGTATCGTCTCGATCCACATAATGGACCTCAGTCCACGTGCATTTGACCTCCCAAGTTAAAATTCAACATTTTCACCTATTCAGGGATAAATTCGTAATTTTACCCTGAACATCCGACAATCCTTGAATAATTCCCGATTAGTCTCATTAATACTCAATTAATTCTCGATAATCCCGTAAATTCGGGAAGGGTCGTTACACTTCCAGGGTGTTACACCATTAGTACTTAGACATGTGTTCCACCATGACCAACTTTCACGAGTTAAAGACCTTAAGCCGTTTACCTTGCCCCTTAGCTTCTTCTCGAGCCCTATTGTATACTTCATTCACTACCATAAAAATCTTTATGAGTCTGTCTTCCACAGTTTAATTTGTAATCACTAGTTGTGACGACCCGAAAATTCGAAAAAGGGAATTTTGGAAGTTTTAGAAAGGAAATGATGATTTTACCCTTGGTTAATGGGGTCAAAAGTTGACTTTTTGTTCGTGACACTTTTTGGACTTTCTATGGAGACCGTTGCTTAGGTCTCAAGACGTTGAGTCGGTAGACAGGCAGCATGCTAAAATCGAAGTTCAGAAGAAATTATTACGGGTTTGAGAAGGCTAGGGGCATTTTGGTAATTTGTTCCTAAGAGGGAAAATTTGGTCTTTTTGTCCAATCTAATGAGTCAACGTGTTTTGACAGATTGATGACACATGTCACATTTTGGACAGGATTAGTGGCAATTAATCCATGTTCTTGCCCCGTGTGTGTTTAAGGTATGTTAGGTCTTTATTCGAATAACGAGCAAAAACCAAAACATATATGACAGGACCCACCCCCAATCCCCCGGGATTAAGGGCTAAGTCCTGCTCCCGTCTAACTTACGCATGACACGTAGGCTAAACTGACATCCAACCTTCGAGTGACACGTAAGTCGGACAAGGGATTCTCTAGCCAACAGTACCAAAACTCCCGGACTTCCAGAGTGTGCAGAATCTAATGTGGATTGCGTGTGTGATGTCTCCGTCTCTTTCGACCAACAGCCCGCACCGTAACAACCTAGAGGGTATTTAAAACATGAAAAGACTGTGAGTGGACAAAAATAAAGTATACGTTCAAAAACAGTTTAATAAAATAATTACACTTATACCCTCCATTTAGAAAAACCAATGCATGCATATCAATACATGTTATGAAACCATTCATATCAAAACCATCAATGAAAACCATCAATGAAAACCATTTGGAAACTCAAATTAAATCCGCTATCCAAATCTAGGCCTCAACCTCAAATCACAAGTCAATCAAACCATTAAGAAAACCGAATTCATTTCTTTTTCTCAAATCCCGGGCCTTAGCCCAAAACCATCGAAAGACCATTATAAAAACCATCATCATCAAGTCTCAGTGAAAACCAAAACACATTTGTAACCACATTTCCAACCATCGAACCTGTTGGATCTATCTGAGTCTTTAAACTCAATCCAGGCCTCAATATAATCCGAGTCTTTAAACTCCCGAGTCTTTAAACTCAATAAGCCTAGGAGGGAAATGTCAATATCTGATTCTTTAAACTCCCGAGTCTTTAAACTCAATCCGGGTCTTTAAACCCAACCTGGGCCCGCCCCCGTCATATCATATCCGGGTCTTTAAACCTAATAACCAGATCCAGCAAATCCACTCCATGACCACTATCCATATCTGAATCTGAATCCGCAATCTCATCAGGATCCCAGATCCAAACCCAGAACTCATATCCATATCCATTTCCGAATTCGAGTCTGAAACCATCATTCCGTAAGCTAGCATCCTGAATAACTAATCCGAACCCAACCCAGAAATCCATTTTCAAGTTCCAAATCGAATCCCGAATCGTCATCCGGAAATCCGATTCTAAAACCCGAAATCACGTTCTTTAAAACCACTTTTATGAACAGGGCCTCTAAGCCCGAAGTCATTTTTCCAAAATCCATTTTTAAATCTTTGATATTAAATCATATTTCAACTCCCGACATCAAATCATTAAAATCAGGTTCAAATCACAACATCCATCAAAATCTCGTAAAACGTGAAATTCCGTAATTACCTCGAAAAATGTACAAAACCGTAAACCATCAAGATCATAAATCAAATCATAGAATCGCGTATAGAAAACATATAAAAACATATATGCATGCATCATAAGTTTGAAAAAAAAGTCCACTCACAAACCATAGCGTCGTCACCTCGATACGCGTGCAATTACAACTTTCCTGGCTAATTCGCTATCCTCGGCTTTCCCGAACCTATCCAAATCTCATAATAAGGTCACTAACTACTTCACAATGATCATACTAAGCCTCGTAATTTTTCCGATTTTTTAACTATTTTTAACCGAGGCTTAAAACCTTCGGACATCCCGAAACCTATCGAGACGATGTCTGATTGACTCGAAACCAGTGCCAAAATGTTCGTTATATCGAATAATTTAAAACTCATGTTGGAACCATCCTCGTAAAATGTGACAAGTGCCCACACGCGCCGCCCAAAGGGGCTGGGCGTGGGAGCCACGCTCTGTCTACTGTTCATCTCTTACCTTGCACGAACCGAGTTCGGTTCGGTCCACTGTTCAGCCGGTTGAACTGAACCGGCATCCACGATTCCGTCCATTTTTAGCCCGTTTTCAAACCATTTTTAGCCCAATGGTTTCGTCCCCCTTTAATTAAAGGATCTAGTGCAATAAACCAGGAATTTAAGACCTGTGCTTACCTGCTCGAATTGAAGAAGAAAACCCGAAGTTCCCCTCACAGCGTTCTCAATATTCCGGCCACCCCAAGCCGTGCCTCCAGGTCCTTTCAGTCCCTTTTTACATCCAAAACTCATTTCCATTAGTCAATCGAAATAAAAATCCTTGAAACACGTTTTACCATTTTTAAATTGAAACAGAGACTTTTTCGCGGGAAGGAACCTTACCGTCCGTTTCCAACCTCGAATTTGAGTCCTTTGGGCTTGTCTAAGTCTCCCTAGTCTCATCCAAATCACCAAAATCGTCGTCGAACTGAAGAACCCATGCTACCAGGTTGAATGCCAAAAGGGTGCTCACGGTTCAACAGTTAACCCACTCTGTTTTTGCTGGGTTTGACTCTCTACTCACACATCGCCTCACCGAGTCCTTCACTTAAACCCAAACCCTCAAGTCACCACACCTCTCTTAACTCTCACTCACCAATCCAATGAACTCCCACGACTCACACTCACAGCTGAAGGAAGATTTTTTGCTTACTCTGTCTCTGCTTTTCTCAGTTGATCGATAACCCAAATTTAATATCGTGTGAGACCGACTTGGCTAGAAGCCTCTGGGGAGGGGACAGGTGTCCTCAATTATGTGGTTCAGCTTACCAATATCCAATCCATTCTGGCCAGGTGTCCTCACCTGATGGTTTCAAACGCCAAAAGACCATTTTGCCCCTATAATGTCCAAATTACCGTTTTACCCCTCACAAATTTAGACCCGTAATTCTATTTCCCGAACTCAAAATGCTACGTGTCGCCTATCGTTGGAATCAGGGACTCGAGACCTTCCTAACGGTCCTCGAATTTCGTGAAAAGTAGTTTTCATATAAAAAGTCAACAAATGCCCTCTTTTACCTTAATTACGACAATGCCCTCGAACTTCCGAACGTCATAACTTTTTCCTCGGATGTCGGAATCGGACATGCCACCTGTCTATGAACTTGTGACGTTCCGAATTACGTCACGGTCATCGGTCAAAGTCCATTTGACCGTTCGAACGAAAAGTCAATAATTTTACCCATTCTAGGGGCAAAACTGTCATTTTGCACCGCCCGTCCGAATTCGTCCAACTAATCACTGATTAAGTTCACTAATCCATCATTAACCACTAATCAAATCTGGGTTTTCGGGATGGGTCGTTACAATATAGCTTGGTTTTGATTCTTGGAACCACAAGAGGAAAACACAGGAGAGATTGAGAAACACTATGAGATAGAGAGGGAAGGGTGATATAAGAAGAACAGAGAAGGAAAGAATGAAGAAGGATGAACTCGAAAGTTTCCCAAGAAACCCGAAATACTGGTTTTGGAATTTGAAAAATCAAATCTGAGTTTTGGACCTTGATTGTTAAAAATAAGCTTGGATTGAGCTTCTTGAGGAACCAACGAGTCGAACCATCATCAAACTCGAAGGGAATCGATGAAGAAAAGCCCAGAACAGTACCTATGTTCATCTCAAATTTCAATTTGAAATTTGATGCGTTTGAGGTAAGGATTTATGAAATTGAAGTCATGGATCATTAATTAGGATGAATTCGACGCAATTAACGATTAAAACGTAGAAATTGGACTAGAATTGATGGATATTTAATCGACTCATGGAACCGGGTCAAATGACCCGTTTCCAGGAAATCGGGAGAAGAAGGTAACTATAGCAGTTACTGTGCAGACGCATGGGCTTCACGCGCAACCGCTTAAGGAGGCGTTTGAAGGCGTGTGGGTGCTCATCTCGAGGTATGGTCAACATATGATTTGATGCTTTCGATGTAACGAACATTTTGGTACAAGTTTCGAGTTGATCGGATAACGTTTTGATATAATTTTATGTATTCGAAGCGTATATATACATTTTTAATACGTATTTTAATCCTAAAAAATTAGGGGATTTTAATATGACATTACTTGAGGTGTTAGTGACCCTTAGTGGTGATTTTTGACAGGATTTGTGATTTCAGGAATTTACGGAAAAGCGCGCAACTCGAAATCGAGCAGTTTGGATGGTGTGTGAGTGGACGTTTGTTTTATAAACTGATATGAATGCATAGTTAAATGTTTTACACGATTGATTGCATGATTTGAGTTTCAATGGATTGTTAATGATTCGATGTGATTACGTGTTGATTTTATGGATTATTTAATCGATTTTGGGCTCGATTTATGATAAATGGTGAAAATGATGTTTTGGGCATAGACCCTGTTTTTCAAAATGGTTTTGACTTGGTTTTAAGTCAAAGTTTGGTTGAAACTAATGATTTGGGCGTAGGCCCCGTTTGATGATGATATTTGGCTTGGAATGTAAGTCAAGGATGGTTAAGAAAGGTTTTGGGATGTAATTCCTGGATAGTTTTCATTGTGACTATGATGAGTTCTCAGACGGTCGAAGCAAATGGGTATTTCCCAGACGACCGAAGCAAAGGGGTATTTCTGTCAGGACCCACCCCGGTTTCACCCCGAAACCCGAGGTCAATCCCGCTCCCGTCTGACTCCCCGACACAACACCCAAGTAAAACTCACGCAAATCCAGTCAGACGCAGGAGTCATTAACTGAATATCCCAACGTTATCGTTTACAGAGCATAGTACGAAAATACAAGGAACTAAAAACCGATAAATTACACGCACTCGGAAGTCTGTAAACCTATTCCAGGATCCCTCACGTCCCTTCTATGCCTCGGACACTGCCTCGTCGTCAAGACCCCGCACTAGCTCCACAACCTGGAGGGCAAGTTAAAACAAAAGTGTGAGTGGACCATCATAAAAGAAAAGTTCTAAAACAGTTATCAGAAAACCGATTTTAACCCTCCGTTTTGAAAACCACATGCACAACCAATAGTTATGAACACAGTTATAAATCACTTTACCATAAACCGCATCATAAGAAACAGAAACACTATAAAACAGTTAGAAAAACCACAGCATGTGAATCATAAAACCATATCAGAAACCATAAACATCAAATCATCATTTTTCGATCAAACCTGCTGGACCTATCCGAGTCTTTAAACTCCCGAGTCTTTAAACTCAATCCAGGCCTTAATCATATCCGAGTCTTGAAACTCAAGGCCTACGGGGGCAAATCAATATATCCGAGTCTTTAAACTCCCGAGTCTTTAAACTCAATCCGGGTCTTTAAACCCAATCCGGCCGGTCCCCCGTCACATATATCCGGGTCTTTAAACCCAATAACCAGATCCAGCAAATCCAATCCCAAAACCATTTGAAACCCATTTACCAATCCACATCCAAACCCGAATCCGAAACCACTGGTCCGATGCCCTTCCGGCATCCAGAACCGTCATTCCGAACCCAAATCCGGAAGCCACTTTTCAACTTTAAAACCAAATCTCATTTTCCGAAATCCGATTCTAAAATCAAAAACCTTGATTATCAAACTAATCCCGGCTCTCGGAATGGGTTGTTACAATTTCCCAGACAACCGAAGCTTGGGGTGATTGTGATTGTTCCCAGACTGCCGAAGCTCGGGGTGTTTCCCAGATGGCTGATGCTCGGGGTATATCTGTGTTCCCAGGCAGCCAAAGCTCGAGGTGTTCCCAAACGGCTGATGCTTGAGGTTATTAACTTATTGTTGGTTACCTACGTGTAGGGCTGATGATTGTACACTTCTGAGTAACGCATATATTGTGATCTTGTGACTGATGTCTATACGCTTGTGAGTAATGCTGTTTGATCATGATGTTTGATATTTGAGTACTGGTGTCTAGTACTGTTGTTGATGGTCAGTGTGACTGGTTTGATGTTGATGGTTGTGTCCATATGCTTTATATGATTTGATAAAACGGGTTTCAAGAAAGATGGGCCATGGACTTTTGATGAGTTGTGGGTCTCATGGTTTTCATGTGATTTGGCTCGAGAGCCGGTTGTTCATATATTTTATTCTATACATGCATGTTTTATAACTGGAGGGGAAAAAGAGTTCATTTTGAAATGTATTTTCAAACGATATTATTTGTGTCCACTCACACCTTTTATGTTTTGATGACCCTCCAAATCGTGACACGCATACCGGGGTTGATCGAGAAGCGGAGGTATGAGTGGGAATCAGTGCGACGATCCCTTGTCTAGCAAGTGCTGAGGGTGTTTTCAGAACTTCAGTTAACTTGTCAGACGGGAGCAGGACAGTGCACGATTATCAAAGTCCATTTAGGACAGGTCCTGTCACTAGTCATATGAGTCTGCCTCCCACACACCTAACAGAACCATGATAGCCGCTTGTATTCCACCTTATGTTGAACAAGACCTTCCTCCGCCCTCAATCTAAGTGAGATCCATCTTAGTAGAGGCACCTTAATCTTCAATGCCACTCTTATGCGTAAAAAGCTCCATGTACAATCGTTGTTTTGTCCTTTGTCCACACTATTAAACACCCTCAGATGGTTACCAATCGTACAGCTCATAGCCTCCAAAAAGAACGAAGGAGTATGGGACATATAGAACCCAAAACTCATACTTATCCAAATGTACTAGCCTTATATCTATCATGCCGTCCGTGAACCCTATGGCTAATAAAACCCGTTAAACAACCAAAGGGCTCAACGAAATACTTTCCATCTATCAAAATTAGACTTACAAGAAAATAGAATCCTTCTAGACTCCTCCAAATTAGTGATCAATGACTTATCCTTTTTTGTGTTGGGTCTATCGCATCATGGCTAAGAAGGCATCCTTGTTAAAGCTCTGAGTAACAGGACCCATCCCAATCCCTCCGGGATTAACGCGGGATGACCCTGCTCCCGTCTGACACGGAGTGTCAGACAAGGGATATTTCTGACCTTTGCCCTCCCGGGCTATCAGAGTATGCTAGGATCCGGAGGAGGTATGTGATATCTCGGTCTCTACTACAGTCCACATCCTCTGTCAACCTGGAGGGCAGTCAAAACATTAAAAGCTGTGAGTGGACAAAACAAAAGTTTATAAAAACATTTCCATAAAGACATTTGTACCTTTCACTAAAAAGCATGCATGCATTCGAAAACCATTTAACCAAATGGAAACCATATGTGGGACTAAGCCCAAAACCATAATCAAATCAAATATACGGGCCACGGCCCAAATCCTATGCACACCTGTGCACACCACATATAAAAGAATCATAAAGATTCAACCATACGGGCCACTGCCCAAAACCATACGAGACTCAGCCCAAAACCATCATGAAACCACCCATACGGGCCACCGTCCAAAACCTGTGTAACCACACATCACATCTCATATATCATATCATTTATCATATATACATATAAGTCACACAACCAATCCTGTCACGGTATCCAAAGCTACGCGCGTGCTACCCGGGTCTCAATCCGAGTCTTCTCAAAGTCAAGGTCAATGTCCGCAGACCACTGATCCTACTCGAGGTTATAGTAACCATAGCCATCCTGAGAGTAAGGAACCCAACTGGGGGGTGACTCCACTCAGTCGGTGCTCCGTGACTACTCCGGGGTCCACCCAGGCCAATGACCCTCCCCTGAGGAGATAATAGAAGTAAAGGAAGGTATATGAACATATATATACATAGCACAAATATCCATGCCCGGTTCCCCTGAACACTCATGATCCATAATATCCATTCCATCATATATATATATATATATATATAACATCCTCCATGTCTGGTTCCCATAAACCGTCATGTACCATAATAACATAACCAGGGTTCATGCCCGTTCCCATAAACCGTCATGTACCATCATAACATAACTAGGGTTCATGCCCGTTCCCATAAACCGTCATGTACCATGATAACATAACCAGGGTTCATGTCGGTTCCCATTAACCGTCATGTACCATCATAACATAACTAGGGTTCATGCCGGTCCCCATAATCCGTCATGAACCACAATACCATAACAAGGGTTCATGCCGGTTCCCATAAACCATCATGAACCTGGAAATCCATTTAAGGTTCCCTGACCTGAAATCAAAACCGTAAAGTAACCTGGGTCTCGTGCCCGAATATAGGACATCAACTGGGCACCGTGCCCGATATCTGAGGTCATATGCCTGAGACAAAACCAAATGGGTCTCATACCCGAGTTTATCCATTTTGGAAATCCAAATCCAAATCATTTAAACCATAAAGAAATACAGACCTGTATAGGCACCGTATAGGGCCGAAACCTCGAAATACGTGCCCATACATAACCACAACCAAATGCACCCATGGTATTACCAAACATGTATTAAAACATATAATAAATATTTATGCATGCACCAATTTAGAAAACAAGGTCCACTCACAGACCGTCCGAGCTGCCGCCTCGATATGCGTGTCATAGGCTCTCCCAAGCTAATCACCGTCACCGGGATTCCCAAACCTGTCCAAATCGTAATAGAAGGTTACTAACTACTTAATTAACCTCCTACCAAAGCCCCGTAATTTTGCGATATTTTTAACTATTTTTAAACCGACCCTAAACCTTCGGACACCCCGAAACCTATCGAAACGATATCCGATTGACACGAAACCAGTCCCAAAATGTTCGTTACATCGAATAGATGGTTTCGTATGTTGAACACTTCTCAAAATTATGGGTACGTGCCCTCACGCGCCCGAAGAAGTCCCTATGCACTATTCATCATCTTCCCCACACAGCCGACCCGTCCGACCGGTTCACCTGGTTTGGACGGTCCAGTTGGACCAGCGTGACCGGTTCACGGCTCTAAACTCCCCATTTTTCATCCTACTTCTTCCGTTTCGATTCCTTTCTTCCTAATTTGATGTTATCTATCAATTCCAATCCTTAAACTCAACCAAAAACATCTAAATCCCATGGTTTGATTTTGAACCAAACGGTTCAATGTTCCTAACTTCCTCCCACGGCTTCACAGCCATCCTAAGCTTCCTAAAAGCATCCTAACACAATCCTAAGAACCCATTTAATTCATTAAAACCATCAAAAACCAACCATAATGCACAAATCGATTTAAAGGGAGAAAATGGCCTAACCGTGAAATCCTCTCGTGTTTCTCCTTCTTGCCGGCGTCCACAGAGGTTCTGGCCGCCCAAAAACCTCCTCAGCATCCTCACTTCACTCTGTCCTCAGTCATGGTCGAATGGGAAGGGTTGGATTGGTTTGGGTTGCACAGAGATGGAGAATGGTGGGTGTGAGATCGGGTTGTATTTTTGAATGGAAGAAAGAATGATCGATGCATGTATGTGAAGGGATGGCCAGTGGATGGGTGACACTTGTCACTCATCCATAGGACAGGAACTAAATATCTGGGGCCCACTAGAGTCCAAAAGTTAATACGTCTCGTAATTCGTGCAATAGTGTACTTGAACTTCCGTGAACCGTAACTTTGCCGTCGAACGTCCGAATTCGACGTACCGCCTGTCTATGGATTCGTATCATCCCGATCTTTGTAACGGTCTTTGGCCCTCGACCATCAGACCTCTTGGTCAAAAAGTCAACATTTGACCCATTTTAACCAAAATTACTAAAATGACCCTAATCTTCCAAACGTCATAACTTCCTCCTCGAATGTCAGAATTGAACGTACCACCTGTCTATGAACTCGTGACGTCACGAATTACGTCACGGTCATCGGTCAAAGTCCATTTGACCGCCAGCATGAAAAGTCAACATTTTGCCCATGCCTAGGGGCAAAACGATCATTTCGCATCGTTCGTCCGATTTCGCCTAACTAATCACCGATTAGCCTCACTAATCGTGATTAGTCACCAATATAATCTAGGAATTTGGGACGGGTCGTTACAACCTTCCCTTCTTAATTAATTTCATTCTCGAAATTCCAACCAACCTAAATCCAATCGTTCTTCCCTCCTTAATTTAGTTTCGTTCTCGAAACTCCAACTATCATGATTCCACATCCACCCCGTTGATAGGTCCTCAAATAAACATTATTTTATATTATTTTATACCCTTTATACTTGACTTTTAATATTGAAATATTAAATAAATAGTTAAAATAATTTATTTTGTGTTATTTTTGTTTAAATAAATAAAATTTGTAATTTGGAGTATTTTGACGAAAGAATCGTCTCGATCGGAATTTTAACGAAAATATTATGGACGAATTTCGGTGAAATAAATTCTAATTAATTGATTTTTCAATTGTTGCAGCCCAAACCAATTTGAAGAAATAAATGCAGCCCAACCCAACAAAAAAAAAGAAAAAGAAAAAAACCCAGCAGTCAGCCCGTGCGGCCCAATCCGTTTCAGGCCGGCCCAGCCAGCCCGCGTCTCAGCGCCCCAGCCCAACCGATTCTCTTCGGCGCGCGCTCACCGAACGTCAAGCCTACTCCTCAACACGCGCCTGCCGAAGCTCTGCTCTCTCCTTCAGCGCGTCCCCGCCGAGTTTCTTCCCTTCTAATCAGCAGCAGTCCACCGAATTTCCATGCCTCTTTTCAGCAGCTCTCTGCTGAATTCTTTTCCAGCAGCTTCCACCCAATTTCCACCCAACTTCCACCCAACTTCCTTCCACTTTCCAACCCAATTTTGCAACTTTACAACTCAAACCACTTCTAAACATCATCACAAATCTTTACTACTCATCATTCCATTATTCCACATTTTTTATTGTATTTTTATATTATTTTTGATAGCTTTTTCCACCTATAAATATGGCTTCAATTCTTGTATTTTGAGAGTCCCCAATTAGTTTCATTCTTCCATTTCTTTCATTTTTCTTAGTTCTAGTTCTTAGTTAGTTCTTTTGTTTCTCTCTTTTGAGAGACATTTTTGGGGACCATTTTAACTTCTTGTAGATTTTCTTATTAATTAGCTTTCTTTTAATTCTTGTTCTTAATTTATGTTATTTTTATTTTTCTTAATTTCATTTCTTCTTTACTTTGTTCTTGTGATATTTCTTTGAGATCTCTTAAACACATTTTTATGCTTTCCTTAAGAAATACCTAGGCCAAGTAATTCTAAGGCAATTCAAGAGTTTTAAGACCGAATTCCTCGTATTTCTTCTTCCATCTTCACAAGTTTCCTGCCGCTGTTCGGTGATTCTTGTGAAAATCCATACTTCTCTACTTAAATTCTTGTTATTGTTATTGGTTTTACTTATAATTCAATATATGTGTTGGTATTTTCTTTCTAACATTTGTAAGTAAGAATGCAATCTCCATGTGTTTTACTTTTTGAGTTTATTTTACTTCATATGTTTTAGTGCTTAAACTTCAATTCGAAGCTAAATGTTGATCCGCTGTTCGGGGCATTTAGAATAGAGTTGAAGAGATTTAATGTTTGATCGATGTTCGGCGCATTAAATCACTTACTTAAGGTGGATCATATTGTAAGTAATAATCCGCTGTTCGGTGCATTTATAATATGAAAAATGTATGCATGTATTTAAGATGATTAAGGTATGATTTCGTGATTGGTTTAATATGAGCATGATGTTAGAGTGTTGGTAAAAATATGTGTTTGAAGAAAGTTCACTAGTACAAAGGTTAAAATAGAAGTAAAATTAAGTATTTAATTATTTTTACTTGTTTTCTTTATTTTATATTTGCAACTCTTTTCAAAACCCCCCTTTTCAATTCTTTATTCTTTATTCTTTTATTCTTTTATTCTTTTATTCTTTTATTCTTTTTTATTCTTTATTCTTTTATTATTTTATTCTTCTATCCTTTTCATTCTTTATTCTTTTATTTTTTTATTCTTTTATTCTTTTTTATTCTTTATTCTTTTATTGTTTTATTCTTCTATCCTTTTTATTCTTCTATCCTTTTATTCTTTTATTCTTTTATTCTTCTTTTATACTTTTAGTTTATTATTCTTTGATTCTTTCATCTCTTTATTCTTTTATTCTTTAATACTTTTAGTTTATTATTCTTTGATTAATTAATTCTTTAATTCTTTAATTCTTTAATTCATTAATTCTTTAATTTGTTAATTCTTTAATTATTTAATTCATTAATTTATTCATTATTCATTTATTCATTACTCTTTCCCACTAACACATTATTAATGTTCCCTAATTTCATCGGTTAAGAACGATCCCTATTTACCAATACTACATCTACACAAAAAGGGTTTAAATTGCACAATACTCAAATTACGTGTTTAATTTAATGCGTAGTTTGAGCGTAGTCAATTTTTGGCGCCGTTGCCGGGGAAATTGAAAATCATTTTTAATTTGTTAGTGTATGTATATAAATTGTGCATATTATACTTGTTTATAAATTTTACTTTTGTTAATATTATATTTGTTTATAACCCTTACTTACTTGTTTATATTTTATTTATCCATCTTATTTTTGTTTTTATTATTTTTGTTTATAATGTTCATACTTTACTTATTCATAGTTTCTAATTTATACTTGTTCATAAATGTTCATAATTTTTTTTATATATTTGTTCATATTCAAATTGTTTATGTAAATTTAAAATTCTATCATACTTGTTCATAATTTAATTTAATTTGTACTTGTCATAAATGCATATTGTACATATCCACTTTTCCTTACTTTTAATTTATTTTATTTTTTTTTCTTTACACTTTCTAACTTTTTCTTTAATCCATTAACTTTAATTTTATTCCATAAACTTTTTCTTTATTCCTTTAACTTTAAATTTATTCCATTAACTTTTTATTCCACTAACTTTTTATTCCACTAACTTTATTCCATTAACTTTTTATTCCACTAATTTCATTCCATTAACTTTTGATTCCACTAATTTTATTCCATTAACTTTTTATTCCATTAACTTTTTTATTACACTTAGTTTATGCTTATGTAATTATTTATTTGGTTATGTCTTGATAAAATTTAAATTTAAATTTTTTTAAAAAAAATTCGAAATAAAAAAAAATTTAAAAATTAAAAAAAAAATTCTTATCTTAGCTTTATGTTAGTGTTAATTCATACTTGTAAATAAATGTTGTATATATGTTACTTGTTACCTTTTATACTTGTTCATAACTTTTATATTTCATAGTATACATACATACTTGTTCATAATAGACTTTCATTTATGTTTGTTTATAATTCTCTTACTTTTCATATTATTCTTATCATACTTGTACCCAATATTCATTCTTTTTAATTGTTCATAAATGCTTATGGTAAATATTCACTTTTCCTTATTTTTTTTATATTGTTTTTGTAATTAAAAAAAAGCATAAAATTCGTAAAAAAAAAAATCTTTTTCTTCATTTATTTAATTTTTAAAAATTAAAATAAAAAAAAATTAATTATAAAAAAAAATTTGTTCATACGTAAATAAATTATTTTCTTTTTCTTCATTTATTTAATTCTTAACTTGCATTTCATCTTTCATTCTAACTTGCATTTCATATTTCATTTAACTTGCATTTTTAACTTCACTTGCATATTTAGTTTAACTTGCATTGCACTCTTCCTCTAACTTACATCTTTAACTCACATTGCATCCTTAACTTTAATTTGCATATCTAACTTGCATTCTTAATTAACGTACATCTCTGACTAACTAACTTGCATCTCTGTCTAGGCTGGATGGACGTTAAACTTCAAGCGCTTGTTGGGAGGCAACCCAATGTGTTCCCGAGATGTGAAGGAGTCATCAATACAGATTTGCTATCCTTCCACCCTTCACTCTCTTTTATTTTGTTTATTTAATGTTTTCCTATTATTTTCGTAAATCATCTTCATTACTTTGATTCTATGTTTAATTACTTCGTATTTTCCTACATTGAGGACAATGTAGAATTTAAGTGTGGGAGAATGGTTTACAATTTTGAGTTCAAAAAAAAAATTTAAAAAAAATAAAAAAAAATATATATATATATATATATATATAAAAAGATGAAAAAAAAAATTGTTTTCTTGAATCTTTTAACTTAGTGTTTTTATGAGTTTTAAGTTGCCATTTAACTTGTCAATGATATAAATGAACGAAAATGAATATGTTATGGCTATAAAGGTGATCACTACAACTTGAATTTGTTTGTTAATATTTTGTGATTAAGTGTTATAACTTGAAGATAATGCATGTAAATTGGCATATAAATGAGTATGATCAGATAAGTATGAATCATATGAACCTTATGTGAGCTTTAGACCTTTATATACATCTTTGATGAGTGATTCATAAGTTCTTTGTTTAAATTGATATACATATGCCTCATAACTGCTTGCCATAGCTTTTAATGAACTCTAGAGTACTAGAACTTATTTTATGTGATTTTCAAAGCTTTTGAGTCAATAAACTCTCTGATTTTGGATATGATTAAGGCATTAGGGTTAACACCACAAATTCAAACATCCATGTTCCCTATTTTGTGCGCACAAGTTGCGACCTCCTTAGTTTTACCCCTTTTGAGCCCACATTAAGCCTTTCTTTCATCACCATGATTATCTAAACACTTGAGCTTAGTATAGACATCCTTTACACTTGTTCCAAGAACTCGGTTGAAGATATAAAGATTGTGTAAGGAGAAAATAATGATGTTGAAAAGACTTTTATTTGAATTATTTGGATTTACCGACTCAAGCTTTGTTGTATTATTGACACATGTTATTACCTTGATATAAAAAAAAAATCAAAACAAAAAAGGTTGAGTATCGATCAAGGTAATAAGGTATGGTTATGTAACGTTTGAGTTAAATCCCTTACATTTGTAAATCCGACACAAAGAATGATTGTGAGGCCCAATATGATGAAATTAGGCCTATGTTCGAAAGGATGGATTACTGACATCATTGCACTAAGGTTGGGAAGCTATGATACGTTTTGGGAGTCTATTGAGTCTTGGAACGAATTGAGCACCACTTGTCCTATATTTTCCTTGCCTCTAAACTTAGCCTCATTACAACCTTTATAAAGACCTTATGATCCTTAAGATGGTAAATTTTGATTAGTGGAGTCAATCACTTGAGTAAGCTTATGGTTTTGGTTCATTTGTGCAAGTATGTTTTGTTTTTATCTTGAGGTGTTTGTTTGAAATTTTGCAAAAGTACTTCATTTCAATTATGTGAGTATTTCTCACATACTTTGAGTGCAAACACAAACCCTTACAAAATTGAGTGAATTTATGAGTGCATATCCTTGTGAGTTGATTCATACTTGTTTTATTCATGTTGAGATCCATTTCACCATATTTACTCATTATCTTACTTGTTAAAATATTTTGTTACCATATATTAACTCTTGAATTCCATATGCTTAAATTATTTAAGTGAAAATCTTTTATGCCATGATTGTAATAATGAAATATTGGGACAAATGGTTAAAGGTTACTTGTTTTGAATTTGTAGTTTAATTTTAGTATTTGCTAGGGACTAGCAAAGTTTAAGTGTGGGGGTATTTGATAGGTCCTCAAATAAACATTATTTTATATTATTTTATACCCTTTATACTTGACTTTTAATATTGAAATATTAAATAAATAGTTAAAATAATTTATTTTGTGTTATTTTTGTTTAAATAAATAAAATTTGTAATTTGGAGTATTTTGACGAAAGAATCGTCTCGATCGGAATTTTAACGAAAATATTATGGACGAATTTCGGTGAAATAAATTCTAATTAATTGATTTTTCAATTGTTGCAGCCCAAACCAATTTGAAGAAATAAATGCAGCCCAACCCAACAAAAAAAAAAAGAAAAAAACCCAGCAGTCAGCCCGTGCGGCCCAATCCGTTTCAGGCCGGCCCAGCCAGCCCGCGTCTCAGCGCCCCAGCCCAACCGATTCTCTTCGGCGCGCGCTCACCGAACGTCAAGCCTACTCCTCAGCACGCGCCTGCCGAAGCTCTGCTCTCTCCTTCAGCGCGTCCCCGCCGAGTTTCTTCCCTTCTAATCAGCAGCAGTCCACCGAATTTCCATGCCTCTTTTCAGCAGCTCTCTGCTGAATTCTTTTCCAGCAGCTTCCACCCAATTTCCACCCAACTTCCACCCAAATTCCTTCCACTTTCCAACCCAATTTTGCAACTTTACAACTCAAACCACTTCTAAACATCATCACAAATCTTTACTACTCATCATTCCATTATTCCACATTTTTTATTGTATTTTTATATTATTTTTGATAGCTTTTTCCACCTATAAATATGGCTTCAATTCTTGTATTTTGAGAGTCCCCAATTAGTTTCATTCTTCCATTTCTTTCATTTTTCTTAGTTCTAGTTCTTAGTTAGTTCTTTTGTTTCTCTCTTTTGAGAGACATTTTTGGGGACCATTTTAACTTCTTGTAGATTTTCTTATTAATTAGCTTTCTTTTAATTCTTGTTCTTAATTTATGTTATTTTTATTTTTCTTAATTTCATTTCTTCTTTACTTTGTTCTTGTGATATTTCTTTGAGATCTCTTAAACACATTTTTATGCTTTCCTTAAGAAATACCTAGGCCAAGTAATTCTAAGGCAATTCAAGAGTTTTAAGACCGAATTCCTCGTATTTCTTCTTCCATCTTCACAAGTTTCCTGCCGCTGTTCGGTGATTCTTGTGAAAATCCATACTTCTCTACTTAAATTCTTGTTATTGTTATTGGTTTTACTTATAATTCAATATATGTGTTGGTATTTTCTTTCTAACATTTGTAAGTAAGAATGCAATCTCCATGTGTTTTACTTTTTGAGTTTCTTTTACTTCATATGTTTTAGTGCTTAAACTTCAATTCGAAGCTAAATGTTGATCCGCTGTTCGGGGCATTTAGAATAGAGTTGAAGAGATTTAATGTTTGATCGATGTTCGGCGCATTAAATCACTTACTTAAGGTGGATCATATTGTAAGTAATAATCCGCTGTTCGGTGCATTTATAATATGAAAAATGTATGCATGTATTTAAGATGATTAAGGTATGATTTCGTGATTGGTTTAATATGAGCATGATGTTAGAGTGTTGGTAAAAATATGTGTTTGAAGAAAGTTCACTAGTACAAAGGTTAAAATAGAAGTAAAATTAAGTATTTAATTATTTTTACTTGTTTTCTTTATTTTATATTTGCAACTCTTTTCAAAACCCCCCTTTTCAATTCTTTATTCTTTATTCCTTTATTCTTTTATTCTTTTATTCTTTTATTCTTTTATTCTTTTTTATTCTTTATTCTTTTATTGTTTTATTCTTCTATCCTTTTCATTCTTTATTCTTTTATTTTTTTATTCTTTTATTCTTTTTTATTCTTTATTCTTTTATTGTTTTATTCTTCTATCCTTTTTATTCTTTATCCTTTTATTCTTTTATTCTTTTATTCTTCTTTTATACTTTTAGTTTATTATTCTTTGATTCTTTCATCTCTTTATTCTTTTATTCTTTAATACTTTTAGTTTATTATTCTTTGATTAATTAATTCTTTAATTCTTTAATTCTTTAATTCATTAATTCTTTAATTTGTTAATTCTTTAATTATTTAATTCATTAATTTATTCATTATTCATTTATTCATTACTCTTTCCCACTAACACATTATTAATGTTCCCTAATTTCCCCGGTTAAGAACGATCCCTATTTACCAATACTACATCTACACAAAAAGGGTTTAAATTGCACAATACTCAAATTACGTGTTTAATTTAATGCGTAGTTTGGGCGTAGTCACCCGTGGAAAGTAGAATCGACCTCAAAACTCGTGTACACTCATACACTAACTAACCAGATACTTACTCGTCTGCAACCAGACGTACCACTAACACTTACGTCGCAAGGACTACATTCGACCACGTCGAATGATAGTAGTCACCCGTTCCGAATTGACACCACTTGTTAAATCTACCATTTCGCTGACACAACAACTCGAAGGTTTCCTTGCTCCATCACCAATCTATCCTGATGTCTGCTCCCAATGGGAGTCATCGGACCTCACACAACGATCCACGCTGACACCTCCTACAAATTGTCACCACTTAACAGTCGACAGTCGAAAACTGACACTATACTCACTTGTGGTTACAATAACCACCAGCTTACTCAACCTGAGTGAACACTAACCAACAATTCACTCAACCTGTGTGTAACTAGACCCATCAAAAATACCATGACCCAACGCACAGTATCCAATGTCCAGTTCACAACCTCAACTACTCCAATGGTATCGAAACTAAACCGACTACCAACACGTTCACCAACGTACCACTAGTATATCCTATATACCATCACCAGGCATCACAAGTTTGCCCGGTATCGTACCTCGAACAACGTACAAGGTACATACGTCTACTCAGCAATCAGCCTACAACCACCTAGGTTGTAGTCAATCACGTTTCAATAATGGAGTCCATATGTCCAATCCAGTATTAGACAATTCAAAACTCCGACCCATTATCCATTTCCAAATCCGAATCCGAATCCGCAATTTCGTAAGAAATTCCGAATCCAAACCTAGAACTCATATACATAACTATGTCCAAATCCGAATCCGAAATCATCATTCTGTAAGCTAGCATTTGGAATAACCATTCCGAACCCAAATCCATAAAAGGAAATCCACTGTCAAGCTCCAGAATCAAATCCTGAATCGTCACCCAGAATCCGATTCCAAAACCCAAATCCAGAAATCCACTTTCAAATTCCAAAATCAAATCCTGAATCGTCATCCAGAAATCTGATTCCAAAACCCGAAATATCATTCACGTCTACCGAGACGTACCAAAACCGAACCTATCGGTTACCTGTTCAAACGATTACCACATTACATTTGATTAACTTCATAGGGAAGCCAATCCCAACATCAACACATCTAGGCTGACCCAAAATCCGAACTCGTCGAACACCTACTCGTCGGACAACTACTCGTCGGACAGCTACTCGTTGGACAACTACTCACCCGAGTAATAAGCCATATGGGATTCACCTCGAAAAGAAGTTCAGTCCCAATATCCTCAACTCAAACATCCAAGTAAGAGCGATATACTCTCCACATATCTGGATCATCAAGATCACGATCCAGATCCATCACTACGTCAACCGACCATAGACGTCACGATCCCCGATCGTCACGATGTCCACAGTCCTCAACATCATAATCTCGATCCATTTAGGATCCACACATGCTCACTCAGCTAATAATCCACCTGAGATCCGATCATAGGGTATTACACTCTCCTGAATCCTTCGTCAGTCACATCACTCTTTAACAAATTCTCACATCTAAACAGATCAGTCAACGACGAGACACGTCGAGACTGTGGGTTCTCACCGATTACCTCGTATCGAACCTTGTCATTCCACCTAGGAAAACCCAAGGATGATCGAATACAATGACATCAAAATCCATCCTACGTGAATGCAAACAACACTCGCTGCACTCACCCTGTCATGTAACCTGACATCGTCTGCCACCAAGCAGTAAATGAGAAATCTCAGTCACCTAACTTCGATATACTCACTCCACCTGATGACCCAAGACAAACCACGGGTCCACCAACCAATACCCGATCGGTGTACTAGTGGCAACCAACAACATCTACATCATCAACATCATCTGCCATGGCAGAACCTGAGAAGTCACCCAAAATGACTTCAACATACTCATTACCAATGCGGAAAACCCGCATTCCACGTGTCTCCTTAATCATAAACCCTATCTATTCCGAAGTTCAACCATGTTGGAAACAACATACTCGTTCATCAACCACGTGTCCATAACCTAGAGAACTTGGTACCCCTTCTCGCCTATCGGTTTACACCGTATACGTAGGTACACTTATTCCGAGTGAAATTCACGCGACTCAAGGTTAAGCCTGTACATTATTTACGGATGTACCTAAACAGCATCCAACACTCGTATCTCGTACCACGAGCCTCAACTACTGTTGGATCCAATCCAGTCCATCACTATTTGTGATTCACTCTCGAACCACAGACCCCGAACATAAGCTTATCTCGACGGATGTCATATCCCGACTCGTAACTCACCATCATCGCAATCACGGCACCGGCACTAGCACCAGTACCCGTACACTACTATAATCTGTCAGCATCAGCACACAAGCATCCACACTAGCATCAACAATAACACTAGCACACCATGTGCAAAACTGACAACCCTGGATCTCCGCTCATACCGAGCGACAACCCCGTACCTCTGCTCGAAAAGGAGAAACTCTTCCTCCCTCGTACCCAACACCTCTGGGTACAGTCACCTTGACAACTCATACGAGAATAGGAAATGTCCCCTGAACGTCCTTGTCTCATTCTGCGATCGCACTCAACCGTAACCGAGTCGAATCCAGAATCACTGCTCGTACATATGCGTTACTCACGCACCCCGTATCATCGTCACGACTGACAATCCCATCGTCACGACAACCCGAGTCTACAAGACCTGATAAAACTTGATTACGTCCATCGATAGTAGTGTCTGCCACAACCTCGTTCAGACCTAACTGCCAGACATCACTATCGAGGCTCCGCATCCAACGAAATCAATCGACCGTACTAACTACTCAGTATCCCACTCAGGGATTCCATCGATAAGTACCAACCCTAGTAACCTGTCCAACCAACTCTAACCAGTCGTAACTCGACTCAACCAATGTCGTCTACCAGGTCATCCATGACCTTAGTGGCACCAACAATCCATCACAACTGAGTAGCATGACAATCAACTAGGCCTAACCGATAAATACAACCCGTACTGTGAAGTGCAGTCCCAACACAAGCTGACATGATTAGACCGACTAACGAATCCAAATTCGAATAGTTGTCCAAGTCAAACCACCGTCAACTCACATTTCCGAACCATACACCCAAGGTAGGGTTCCACGATCAAACCTAGAGTTCCACTGAACCCAACTGCATAAGGCAGTATAATCCATAATTTGACCGACCCCGCGGTCCCGACATCGTAAAGACGTCAATCCAATCCTACCGTCAAATCAACTAGGATTCCACGAATCTGACCGCTAACTGCCATAAACAGTAAATCCATTTAACTCAACAAAATTCGAACATAGATGGTCATAGTTCCTAACCAGTCGTCGGAACCGATCCTACGACATCGTTAAAGACAATCCCAACTAACTGTCTCACGATCCAAAACTCTAACGTAATAGTACGTTCTTCCTTCGTAGGGTTCCATACTGTCAACCATGATAGAACTATGGCAACCCCAGCAACCAGTGCCGAACCTAGACATTCCACGATACAGTCCTACTAACTATCGTATCGGCATCCTTACAATCAGGTTTACCACAAACTGTAGCCTCTTGAGATATCACATCATCGACCTGTGTACTACTCCAAGAGCTCCACAATTGCTCGAATAGAGACAACCTCGCTCTGATAAGCAATCCTATGCTCTGATACCACGTTGACAGGACCCATCCCAATCCCCTCGGGATTAACGAGGGATGACCCTGCTTCCGTCTGACACGGAGTGTCAGACAAGGGATATTTCTGACCTTTGCCCTCCCGGGCTATCAGAGTACACTAGGATCCAGAGGAGGTATGTGATATCTCGGTCTCTGCTACAGTCCACATCCGCTGTCAACCTGAAGGGCAGTCAAAACATTAAAAGCTGTGAGTGGACAAAAAAAAAGTTTATAAAAACATTTCCATAAAGACATTTGTACCCTTCACTAAAAAGCATGCATGCATTCGAAAACCATTTAACCAAATGGAAACCATATGTGGGACTAAGCCCAAAACCATAATCAAATCAAATATAAGGGCCACTGCCCAAATCCTGTGCACACCCGTGCACACCACATATCAAAGAATCATAAAGATTCAACCATACGGGCCACTGCCCAAAACCATACGGGACTCAGCCCAAAACCATCATGAAACCACCCATACGGGCCACTACCCAAAACCTGTGTAACCACACATCACATCTCATATATCATATCATTTATCATATATACATATAAGTCACACAACCAATCCTGTCACGGTATCCAAAGCTACGCGCGTTGTAACGACCCGTCCCGAATTCCAGGATTAGATTAGTGACTAATCTCGATTAGTGGGGTTGATTGGTGATTAGTAGGGCGAAATCGGAAAAAATGTGCAAAATGACCGTTTGGCCCTGTTCGTGGGCAAAATGTTGACTTTTTGATCGGGCGGTCAAATGGAATTTGACCGATGACCGTGACGTAGTTCAGGACATCACGAGTTCATAGACAGGTGGCACGTTCGATTCCAACATTCGAGGAAGAAGTTATACCGTTCAGAAGTTTAGGGGTATTTTGGTAATTTGGCGAAAAATGGGCCAAATGTTGAATTTTGACCCGGGAAGTCTAATGGACGAGTGCCAAGGACCGTTACGTAGGTCTCGTCGATACGAATCCATAGACAGGCGGCATGCCGAAATCGGAGATTCGACGACGAAGTTATGGTCAAGGGAACCAAATCGATTAACCGAACGAACCGAGAATTTGATTAAAATAATATTAAAATGGGTGAACAGTAATTGACGAATCTGGACCCTTGGATGAGTGCCAAGTGTCACTCATCCCCACACTCCCTAAAATCTGGATCATGTCTCCACTCAACATTTAAATATAATTATTTTTGCCCTTTTAATCTCAACCCTCAATCTCACTACCAGATTGCATCTGGACCGTCCATCTCATCTCATCCCTTCCTTAATTATCTGATCAGTCAATCTCCCTCTCCCATTTCTCATTTCACCGTGAAGGACTACCACCCCAAACTCACTATCCGTCCAACCCGCAGAAACTAAACCTAAACCATTGCTAGACTAAGTCCAGTGGAAGACTAGGGCACCAGAGGGGCGACGGGAGACGGCGAGGGTGACAGCGGAGAAGAAAAATAGAGAGGTCCGAAACTCAAAAATTGGAAAGTCAGTGTAGGCTGGTGTTTGATCGTTGTAGAAGGGTGAAGGGAGTTCCTGAGGTTAAAATGGGCATGGTGGTGGCCACGGTGGTGACCACGGCGGCGAGGTAAGCCCCCAAACCCGTGAGTCTATTTTCGGGTAAAAATTGCAGCATGGATTTTACTGTGTTTCAATCGATCTGATGATTAGGATGATGATCTGGAGGATGAAACGAGTCTGTAGGGATCGTTTTCGAAGGGAATGGTGGTTTGGATCGACGGGAAGAAGGCTCGACAATTCTGGGTTTCGGGTTTGAGTCCAGAGGTATGAATCCAAACGTGTTTCCTTGTTTTTAATCCCAAAGAACCCTTAGTTTAACTTGGACGATCTTGTAGGTGAAAACCCTGTTGAAAATGATCGAGGAATGGCTGAGAACTAATCGGGTCAACCCGCGGGTCACGGAGACCCGGTTGCAGGACCCGTCTACAGCTCGACGATGATGAACAGTACCCGGCGCGTGGGTTTCACGTGCAGGGAGTTCAACCGGCGTGTGGGGGCGCATGTAAGGTATTTTGGGGAAACTTCCAACATGACTTTTAATCTATTCAATGTAACGAACATTTTGGGATTCGTTTCGTGTCGATCGGACACCGTTTCGATATTGTTCGGGACGACTGAAAGTTTTAAATCAAGTTTAAAAATTCAGGAAAATTACGGGACTTAAATAGGAGGTTAATGATGAGGTTAGTGACCCTCTAATGTGATTTGGACAGGATTGGGAGTCCCGGTGATAGTGGTGTGGCCCGGGAAGGCCTACGGCACGCGTATCGAGGCGTATCGTTAAACAGTCTGTGAGTGGACTTTGGTTTTATAAATTCTATGCATGCTTAACTGTTTTATATGGATTATGATTGTGATTGTATGTTGTTGATTTGGATGTTGGTAAATTATACGGTTTCACGTATTTCGAGGTGATTTACGTATTTGCACGTAAATCGAGGTTTCTGATTTTGCATGGATTTTCCATGTTTATGGTCTTGGATAAGATTTGATGAAATGATTTTAAAATTGGAAAGATAAACTCGGGCTTGAGGCCCACTTGTTTGGAAACCTCGGACTTGGAGTCCAATTGAGTTACGTAATCGGGCTAGGGGCCCAATTGCTTTATGAAATCGGGCCAGGGGCCCAGTTGTTTATGAAAACGGGCTAAGACCCATTTGAGTGATATTATCGGGCCAGGGGCCAGGGGCCCAGTTGATTTACGAATTAGGGCTGTGGGCCCAATGGTTAATAAAATCGGGTCGTGGGCCCAGTGGTTATAAAATCGGGCATGAGGCCCAGTTGGGTTATAAATGTGATTTCGGGTCTGGGACCCTATGTTTAATAAATGTGATTTCGGGTCAGGGACCCTAAATGGAATTTTGATGTTTATGGAGATTTCGGGCAAGGGCCCATTGTAATGTTGTGAAATGATTTAATAAAACTGTTTTCCATATACCATCTGGATACGAGGATATATGATGGTCTCCTCCAGATGTCTGGGACACTGGGGAAGTCACGGTGCATTGCCTGTGAGGGGTCATCGTACGGAGTTACCGGACCGTATAATGACTCAGGAGCAGGATTGCTATGATTGACGTCTAGGACGTCAAACATCTGTGATGTCAAAGATATTGACCCGGAGAGACCCCGGGCAGCACACGCCGCTTATTATACCGTGAGATATGACGTCGGGGACGTCAAGCGTCTGGGACGCTAAACATCTGGGATGCTGGTGATGGTAATGTGGTAAATATGGATTAATGAATATATGAAATCGCTTTTCGGTTGGATTTGTGTTTATGTGGTAAAAATGGATTATTGGTTTATTGAAATGGTATTTCGGGTCGGGGACCCTAAATGGTTTTGGATTTATGGATTTATGTTTATGTCTTTGGGCGGTGGCCCACATGGTTTTGTATGTCTGGATGTGGTATTCCACAGTTTTGGGCTGAGTTCCCACACTTGGTTTTGAGTTACGGTTTTTGGGCTAAGGCCCTAATGGCTTGGTTGAACAAACGTTTTGGTTACTGGTTTTCGTGGCATGCATACGTTTTTATTGGAGGGCATAAATGTCTTATAACAGTGTTTACTAAACTTAATGATTTTCGTCCACTCACAGCTTTTATTGGTTTTAATGCCCTTCAGGTTGATTACGGATGCGACTGCAGAAGAGACTGGGACATTGCACGTCTCCTCCATCGATCCTTGCGCACTCTGGAAGCCCCGTTCGGGCAGTGACTCTTGGTTATCCCTTGTCTGACACCCCTTGTTGGACGAGAGCAGGGCACATTCCACGGTAATCCCGGGGGGATTGGGATGGGTCCTGTCAACTTGGTATCAGAGTAAGGTTGCTCTTTTTGTGCGCGCAGGTCGAGGGTGTGATGTCTCTTTGGGCTGCAAGAGGTTATCAACCTGATAAATAGTTTTTGGGTTTTAATCGCAGATAGAGTGTGTTTAGCCCGATACGCCGTGCGTTAATGTGATTCAACCCAAGTGGGGTTGATTGTGATGAACTGGTATTGTGGGACCGTCGGTTCGGTCATGTGATATTGGATTGTCGTGCTGCTAGGTGCAGCTAGGTTCGGGGAACCTCATTTGAGTAATGGTCTAAAATGGGAACCCTTGTGGTGATCGCTAGTGTGAGGGATATTGGTACATCGGGGTTGGCCGATGACCTTCGTAGTGGAACCCACATTGAGTTGATATTAGGATTGGATTTGACGTCTATACGATGTCTAGACCGCGGGGTCGGTCAGGTTGTGAATTTTATATTACGGAGAGCCGTTGGGTTCGGTGGAACCATAGGGTGTGATTGTGGAATCCTAGTGTATGATGGATTAAAAAGGTAAACCTTAATTGCAACTAGTGGATGAGAACTTGTGCTGCGACGAGCGGCTGAGGTCATGGATGACCATGTGGATGACTCTAGTGAATCTAGTCGGAACGATGGGATTCGATCCATGGGTACGGTATGAGATAAATTATGGAATCCCGAGTTAGACCGGATAATAGTGTGATGTGTGGATACGGATCTCGATAGCGATGACTGTTGGTCGGTAGTCGTATGGAGATGACTGGCTATCAAGGGTATCTAGTGTGGTTACAATACTTGGGGATTAGGGGACGTTCAGGGAACGTTCATTATCCTGATGTGAACTGTTGGAAAGGTGGTACCCATAGTTATGGGGTACGAGTAGAGGTACGAGATCGTCGTTCGGTATGAGCGGAGTTCCAGGGTTGTCATATTTGCACACAGTGTGCAAGTATGGATGTTTGTATATTGGTACTGTTGTGTTGATGCTAGTATGGATGCCTATGTGCTGATACTAGTATTGTTGATAGTGCGTTGGTGCTGGTACTAGCGCTGGTGTCAGTGATTGTGATGACGACGAGCCACGAGTTGGGGTGTGACTCCGTCATGATGGACATAGGTTCGGTCTTTGAGATTTGGTAGTGGTTGAGTGATGGACTGGATGGGATCCAGTTGAGATTGTGATGTGTTGGGATCAGTCCCGACAGTGGTAAAATGACAAGTGATGAGTGGATAAAAAGGTATGATTGAGACTTGAGGAATCTTGGGATGACATCCCCTACGTCATGAGAATTAGTGGATTTGGGGAGTTGTTGGCAACTCCGAGATTGATGTAACCGTATGTTTTTAATATCTCCAGACAGGACAAGGAAATGATTGGAATTGGAAAAGCCGAGGAAAACCATTGGTGGTATATACATGGGATTTTGTAATTGAGAACAACTTGGAGAACCGAGTGTTGAACCTGGAAGGGTTGAGATATGAGAACGAAATAGTAATGAGTTATGTCATTTTGGAAATGGTTATTAACAGACATGAGGTCTACATAATGGCTTGATTGCGGACACGTGGTTGTCCAAGTGAGTTGGGGATGTAGGAAGTCCAATGGTTGGACTTGACATCTCATTGGGAGCATATCTGTTTCCAACACGATTGGAACCTTAGTTTCAAGGAGAGTTGTAATTGTGGGACGAGAGGAGTGCTCGTTTCCGCATTGGTGATGGTTATTCTGGAGTCATTGTGGCTGACTTCTTATTTTCTGCCCTGGCAGACGTTGGTTGTAGTTACCAGTACGTTGAGCGTGTATTGGTTGGTGGGCCTATGTGTGTTTTGGGGTCATCAGGAGGAGTTTCGTATTCAAAATTAGGTAAACGAGATTTCTCATTTTCTGCTTGGTGGCAGACGATGTTGGGTTACATGGCGTGGTGAGTACATCGAGTTTTGTTTGCATCCACATAGGATGAGTATTGACGTCATCATTTTGGATCATCCTTGGTTTTTCCTAGGTGGAATGACAAGGATCGATACGAACTTGGGTATGTGAGTCGTAAATGACGGGACAGAACTTCTTTCCGAAGTGGAGCCCGTATGGTATCTTACTCGAGTGAATAGGTTTCCGACGTGGTCGGATTTTGTCAACCTTAGACGTGTGGAGGTTGGATTGGCTTCCCTATGAAGTCAATCGAATGTATTGAACTGGTAACCGATAGGTTCGGATTTGGTGTCTTGGTAGACGTGAGCGAGATTTCGGGTTTTGGAATCGAATTTCTGGGTGACGATTCAGAATTCGATTTTGGAACTTGAAAATGGATTACCGGATTTGGGTATGGAATGATTATTCCAAATGCTAGCTTACGAAATAATGATTTCGGATTCGGATTTGGAAATGGATTGAAAATGTGATGTCTGGGTTTGGATTCGGGATTTCTTACGAAATTGCGGATTCAGATTCGGAATTGGAACTAGATGATGGGTGGAGTTTCGATTTGTCTCATGCTGGATTGGGCAAATGTACTCCATTATTGGAACGTGTTTGGCTATGACCTAGGTGGTTGTAGTCTGGTCGATGGGTTATACCCGAGGTGTGTCGGTGAGCGTGTTGGTAATCGGATTGGTTCTGATACCATTGGATTAGTCGCGGACCAGACATTACTATGCAATGGGTCATGGTATTTCCGATGAGTCTAATTACACACGAGTCGGGTGAAATGTTGGTAAGTGTATAGTTGAGTCAAGTAAGTTGGTGGCTTGTGTAGCCACGAGTGAGTAGAGTGTCAGTTTTCGACTGACAACTACCGAGTGGTGACAGATTGTCGGTATGTGTCAACGTAGATTGTTGTGTGAGGTCTGATGACTTCCAGTGGGAGTAGATACCATGATAGACTGGTGAGTGGGAAAGGAACCGTCGAGTTGTTGCGTCAACAAAATGGTTGATTTGATAAGTGGTGTCAATTCGAAACGAGTGGTTTCAGTCATTCGACGGGGTCGAATGTAGTCGATACGACGTAAATATTAGTGGTATGTTGAGTGCAGACAAGTTTTTGTTCTGATTAGTTGGTGTACGTGTGTACACATGTTGCGAGGTCGATTCCACTTTCCCCGGGGTGTTTATGGAATCAGGGTAGTCGAGTTTCGAGAACGAAACTAATTAAGGAGGGAAGAACGTTTGAGATTAGATCAGTTGGAATTTCGAGGATGAAATTAATTAAGGAGGGAAGGTTGTAACGACCCGTCCCGAATTTCGGGATTAGATTAGTGCAAAATGACAGTTTTGCCCTTGGTCGTGGGTAAAATGTTGACTTTTTGATCGGGAGGTCAAATGGACTTTGACTGATGACCGTGACGTAGTTCAGGACGTCACGGGTTCATAGACAAGTGTCACGTTCGATTCCGACATTCGAGAAAGAAGTTATGACGTTCGAAAGTTTAGGGGCATTTTGGTAATTTGGCGAAAAAGGGGCCAAATGTTGACTTTTGACCTGGAAAGTCTAATGGACGAGGGCCAAGGACCGTTACATAGGTCTCGTCGATACGAATTCGTAGACATGCAGCATGCCGAAATCGGAGATTCGACGACGAAGTTATGGTCACGGGAACGAAATCGATTAACCGAACGAACCGATAATTTGATTAAAATAATATTAAAATAGGTGAACAGTAATTGACGAATCTGGACCCTTGGATGAGTTCCAAGTGTCACTCATCCCCACACTCCCTAAAATCTGGATCATGTCTCCACTCAACATTTAAATATAATTATTTTTGCCCTTTTAATCTCAGCCCTCCATCTCACTCCCAGATTGCATCTGGACCGTCCATCTCATCTCATCCCTTCCTTAATTATCTGATCAGTCAATCTCCCTCTCCTATTTCTCATTTCACCGTGAAGGACTACCACCCCAAACTCACTACTCGTCCAATCCGCACAAACTAAACCTAAACCATTGCCAGACTAAGTCCAGTGGAAGATTAGGGCACCAGAGGAGCGACGGGAGACGACGGGAGACGGCGAGGGTGACCACGGAGAAGAAAAGCAGAGAGGTCTGAAACTCAAAAATTGGAAAGTCGATGTAGGCTGGTGTTTGATCGTTTTAGAAGGGTGAAGGGAGTTCCTGAGGTCAAAATGGGCATGGTGGTGGCCACGGTGGTGACCACGGCGGCGAGGTAAGCCCCCAAACCCGTGAGTCTGTTTTCGGGTAAAAATGGCAGCATGGATTTTACGGTGTTTCAATCGATCTGATGATTAGGATGATGATCTGGAGGATGAAACGAGTCTGTGGGGATCGTTTTCGAAGGGAATGGTGGTATGGATCGACGGGGAGAAGGCTCGACAATTCTGGGTTTCGGGTTTGAGTCCAGAGGTATGAATCCAAACGTGTTTCCTTCTTTTTAATCCCACAGAACCCTTAGTTTAACTTGGACGATCTTGTAGGTGAAAACCCTGTTGAAAATGATCGATGAATGGCTGAGAACCCGTCTACAGCTCGACGATGATGAACAGTACACGACGAGTGGGTTTCACGCGCAGGGAGTTCAACCGGCACGTGGGGGCGCGTGTAAGGTATTTTGGGGAAACTTCCAACATGAATTTTAATCTATTCAATGTAACGAACATTTTGGGATTGGTTTCGTGTTGATCGGACACCGTTTCGATATTGTTCGGGACGACCGAAGGTTTTAAATCAAGTTTAAAAATAGTTAAAAATTCGGGAAAATTATGGGACTTAAATAGGAGGTTAATGATGAGGTTAGTGACCCTCTAATGTGATTTGGATAGGATTGGGAGTCCCGGTGATAGTGGTGTGACCCGGGAAGGCCTATGGCACGCGTATCGAGGAGTATCGTTAAATGGTCTGTGAGTGGACTTTGGTTTTATAAATTCTATGCATGCTTAACAGTTTTATATGGATTATGACTGTGATTGTATGTTGTTGATTTGGATGTTGGTAAATTATACGATTTCACGTATTTCGAGGCGATTACGTGTTTGCAAGTAAATCGAGGTTTTCTGATTTTGCACGAATTTTCCATGTTTATGGTCTTGGATAAGATTTGATGAAATGATTTTAAAATTGGAAAGATAAACTCGGGCTTGAGGCCCACATGTTTGGAAACCTCGGACTTGGAGTCCAATTGAGTTACGTAATCGGGCTAGGGGCCCAATTGCTTTATGAAATCGGGCCAGGGGCCCAGTTGTTTATGAAAACGGGCTAAGACCCATTTGAGTGATATTATCGGGCCAGGGGCCAGGGGCCCAGTTGATTTACGAATTAGGGCTGTGGGCCCAATGGTTTATAAAATCGGGTCGTGGGCCCAGTGGTTATAAAATCGGGCATGAGGCCCAGTTGGGTTATAAATGTGATTTCGGGTCTGGGACCCTATGTTTAATAAATGTGATTTCGGGTCAGGGACCCTAAATGGAATTTTGATGTTTATGGAGATTTCGGGCAAGGGCCCATTGTAATGTTGTGAAATGATTTAATAAAACTGTTTTCCATATACCATCTGGATACAAGGATATATGATGGTCTCCTCCAGATGTCTGGGACACTAGGGAAGTCACGGTGCATTGCCTGTGAGGGGTCATCGTACGGAGTTACCGGACCGTATAATGACTCAGGAGCAGGATTGCTATGATTGATGTCTGGGACGTCAGACATCTGTGATGTCAAAGATATTGACCCGGAGAGACCTCGGGTAGCAGGCGTCGCTTATTATACCGTGAGATATGACGTCTGGGACGTCAAGCGTCTGGGACGCTAAGCATCTGGGATGCTGGTGATGGTAATGTGGTAAATATGGATTAATGAATCTATGAAATGGCTTTTTGGTTGGATTTGTGTTTATGTGGTAAAAATGGATTATTGGTTTATTGAAATGGTATTTCGGGTCGGGGACCCTAAATGATTTTGGATTTATGGATTTATGTGTATGGCTTTGGGCGGTGGCCCACATGGTTTTGTATGTCTGGATGTGGTATTCCACAGTTTTGGGCTGAGTTCCCACACTTGGTTTTGAGTTACGGTTTTTGGGCTAAGGCCCTAATGGCTTGGTTGAACAAACGTTTTGGTTACTGGTTTTCGTGGCATGCATACGTTTTTATTGGAGGGCATAAATGTCTTATAACTGTGTTTACTAAACTTAATGATTTTCGTCCACTCACAGCTTTTATTGGTTTTAATGCCCTTCAGGTTGATTACGGATGCGATTGCAGTAGAGACTGGGACATTGCACGCCTCCTCCATCGACCCTTGCGCACTCTGGAAGCCCCTTTTGGGCAGTGACTCTTGGTTATCCCTTGTCTGACACCCCTTGTTGGACGGGAGCAGGGCACATTCCACGGTGTGCTACCCGGGTCTCAATCCGAGTCTTCTCAAAGTCAAGGTCAATGTCCGTAGATCACTGATCCTACTCGAGGTTATAGTAACCATAGCCTTCCTGAGAGTAAGGAACCCAACTGGGGGGTGACTCCACTCAATCGGTGCTCCGTGACTACTCCGGGGTCCACCCAGGCCAACGACCCTCCCCGGAGGAGATAATAAAAGTAAAGGAAGGTGTATGAACATATATATACATAGCACAAATATCCATGCCCGGTTCCCCTGAACCGTCATGATCCATAATATCCATTCCATTCATATATATATATATATATAACATCCTCCATGCCCGGTTCCCATAAACCGTCATGTACCATAATAACATAACCAGGGTTCATGCCGGTTCCCATAAACCGTCATGTACCATCATAACATAACCAGGGTTCATGCCGGTCCCCATAATCCGTCATGAACCACGATACCATAACAAGGGTTCATGTCGGTTCCCATAAACCGTCATGAACCTGGAAATCCATTTAAGGTTCCCTGACCTGAAATCAAAACCGTAAAGTAACCTGGGTCTCGTGCCCGAACATAGGACATCAGCTGGGCACCGTGCCCGATATCTGAGGTCATATGCCCGAGACAAAACCTAATGGGTCTCATACGTGAGTTTATCCTTTATGGAAATCCAAATCCAGATCATTTAAACCATAAAGAAATACAGACCCGTATAGGCACCGTATAGGGCCGAAACCTCGAAATACGTGCCCATACGTAACCATAACCAAATGCACCCATGGCATTACCAAACATGTATTAAAACATATAATAAACATTTATGCATGCACCAATTTAGAAAACAAGGTCTACTCACAGACCGTCCGAGCTGTCGCCTCCATATGTGTGCCATAGGCTCTCCCGAGCTAATCACCGTCACCGGGATTCCCAAACCTGTCCAAATCGTAATAAAAGGTTAATAACTACTTAATTAACCTCCTACCAAAGCCCCGTAATTTTGCGATATTTTTAACTATTTTTAAACCGACCCTAAACCTTCAGACACCTCGAAACCTATCGAAACGATGTTCGATTGACAAGAAACCAGTCCCAAAATGTTCGTTACATCGAATAGATGATTTCGTATGTTGAACACTTCCCCAAATTTTGGGCCACGCGACCCAAGAAGTCCTTATGCACTATTCATCATCTTCCTCACACAGCCGACCCGTCCGACCGGTTCACCTGGTTTGGCCGGTCCAGTTAGACCGGCGTGACCGGTTCATGGCTTTAGACTCCCCATTTTTCATCTTACTTCTTCCGTTTCGATTCCTTGCTTCCTAATTTGATGTTTTCTATCAATTTCAATCCTTAAACTCAACCAAAAACATCTAAATCCCGTGGTTTGATTATGAACCAAACGGTTCAATGTTCCTAACTTCCTCCCACGGCTTCACAGCCGTCCTAAGCTTCCTAAAAGCATCCTAACACAATCCTAAGAACCCATTTAATTCATTAAAACCATCAAAAACCAACCATAATGCACAAATCGATTTAAAGGGAGAAAATGGCCTAACCGTGAAATCCTCTCGGGTTTGTCCTTCCTGCCGCCATCCACTGCAGTTCTGGCCGCCCAACAACCTTCTCAGCATCCACACTTCACTCTGGCCTCAGTCATGGTCGAATGGGAAGGGTTGGATTGGTTTGGGTTGCACAGAGATGGCGAATGGTGGGTGTGAGATCGGGTTGTGTTTTTGAATGGAAGAAAGAATGATTGATGCATGTATGTGAAGGGATGGCCAGTGGATGGGTGACACTTGTCAATCATCCATAGGGTAGGAACTAAATATCTGGAGCCCACTAGAGTCCAAAAGTTAATTCGTCTCGTAATTCGTGCAATAGTACACTTGAACTTCCGTGAACCGTAACTTCGCCGTCGAACGTCCGAATTCGACGTACCGCCTGTCTACGGATTCGTATCATCCCGATCTATGTAACGGTCTTTGGCCCTCGGCCATCGGACCTCTTGGTCAGAAAGTCAACATTTGACCCCTTTTAACCAAAATTACCAAAATGCCCTTAATCTTCCGAACGTCATAACTTCCTCCTCGAATGTCGGAATTGAACGTACCACCTGTCTATGAACTCGTGACGTCACGAACTACGTCACGGTCATCGGTCAAAGTCCATTTGACCGCCAGCATGAAAAGTCAACGTTTTGCCCACGCCTAGAGGAAAAACGGTCATTTCGCATCGTTCGTCCGATTTCACCTAACTAATCACCGATTAGCCTCACTAATCGTGATTAGTCACTAATCTAATCTAGGAATTTGGGACGGGTCGTTACACTGAGAGGTGAAGAGTTTACCCACCAAGAAATATCATGTAGTTATTAGTGGTTCAAGTTCCTTTATACCTTTAATCTTACACCTCTTTGCATCTGTGATGGCTATGGATTGCACTAAGGTAGAGTACATCTCCTCGATTGTCTCCATACTAATTGTAAAAAAAAAAAAAACTAGACGAGCCACACCCTTAACGAGACCACTGAAGGTCGAACTGGTACAATATCGGTACCATACCGATCATCCATTCAAGTTTACTATTCGATTTTTTCCGATTTGGTATGATACGGTATTGAAACAGTTTCAGTATTTCGGGACGAGATATGCTCACCCTTGACGATGAGGAAACTTTCTTTGGGTACTTATGTGTATTGGATTTGGATTGAGCGCAACAATTGGTTGTTCTCTGATTCTCGACCCCTTCAGGTGTTATCCTTAACCGAATTATGGATTTGATCAGATTGAAGGTTTTGTATTTTGAACATTAAGTGGAATGAAAGAAATTTCCAGGTTGCCAAGGAGTGGAATATTCCAACTCGCTAGTTTTTTCTGCTTCCCTTTTTGCCCCTATAATGTTGATAGAGTTTGTGATCTTCTCCTTTGTCTGCTGTTAGCCATTTTGGCTTTTGTATGCTGGTGGTTGTGTAACAACCCGGACATTTGAAACATAGAAAATGACTATTTTGCCCCTAAACGTCAAATGTTAACTTTTTCGCTATGAACCTTATTTGAAAATTCCGAGAAGGCTGTTACGAAGGTCTCGATCTATTAAGTTCATAGGCAGGAGACACGCCAAAATTGACGGTCAGATGAATTCGTTATGAGTTTGAGAAGACCAAGGGTATTTTGGTAATTTTGGCTTTAAGGATAACTTAATAATTTTGTCATGTGATGCTTTTGGGATTGTGACAAGTGTCAAGCTCTAGAAAGAGCTGGAATTCTCTCCTCCACCGACCTAAGCTCAATAAATGTGTGTATTGTGGCATGAAGGTATTCAGCTACGAGAAACCAAATAAAGACCAATCAACCCAAAACACTAAACAGTGAGGTTTGAGTACATTAGAAAGGAAGAGAGTTGAGAGGAAGGATTTTGGGGTTGAAAGAGTGAGGAAATCGTGGAAAAAGAGAGAAGATGGGTGAATGGAAATTCTGGACTCGAGAGGGTCGTCTTCGGGTTCGTCCCTCCAAGAGCTTAGAATTGAGTTTCGATTGCTAAAATGATTCCCTGGGGTTTAGACGACCTTTCAGAAACTAAAATCGTGAACTTAGGCGTGGAGAAGGCGGTAACTAGGACCCTAGATGCCATAGCTGCATAGCTTGAAGTTTGCTATGCGAGATTGAGGTAAGATAACTAGTTTTCGAACTCGGAGATTGTTTTCTTAGATTGAGTAGTTAAGATTAGGTTAATCGAATATGAAAATTGGACGTTAAATATGACTTTTGGAGTCGAGTGGGGTCGCTGGGTCAGGGGACCCGAGAACCAGAGAACGGGCGAGGACGATGCTGCTACAGTACTTGGTGCGTGGGTTCACGTGCAGTAGGGTGTCGCTGGCGGGTGAGAGAGCGTGCGCCAGCGGCCGACGGTCTGATCAACCGGTAATATTTTTCTTACATTTTTCTGAGTTTAACTATATAATTTGTGGAATTATTGGTCACCAATTGAGCATAGATTTGAGCATTTAGTAAGTTTTTTTTTTTATAAGATTAATTACTTTTAAATTATTCCCTAATTGTTCATTAATTATGAACCTATACTATACGAGGATGATTATAAGAAGGTGCTAAGTGTGTGAATATTACCTTAACGAAGAGCCCTTGATTACGCCCATGGAATTTTGATCATTAAAGGTTATATGATAGTATGATTAGCTAGTTTAGTTAAGTAATTTCTTTAAGAGGATTTTATGAATAAGTAGAATATTTGAATAGTGGAGTTGATAACTTAGGGACTTGATAGGTCCTCAAATAAGCGTTATTTTATATTATTTTATACCCATTATACTTGACTTTTAATATTAAAATAATAAATAATTAGACAAATTAATTTATTTTGTGATATTTTTGTAGAAATAAATAAAGCTTGGAATTTGGAGCATTTTGGTGAAAGAATCGTCCCGATCGGAATTATAACGAAGAAATTATGGACGAAATATGAGAAACCACTGAAAATCGCAAGGAAATTCGGTGGGAAGCTGCTGAAATCCAGCAGCCCCCCAATAGTTCCCAAAATCAGCATATTTGCCCCAAAATCAGCAACTTTTCCCCAAAATCAGCCACTTTTCCCCAAAATCAGCATATTTGCCCCAAAATCAGCATCTTTTCCCACCCAATCTCATCATTTCCATCACTTCTTCATGTACTATTTTATTGCTATTTTTATATTTTAATTTTGTACTTTTAATTAAACAATTGTGGCATTCCCTCTATAAATAGGGAGGTCATTCATGTATTTGGAGAGTCCCCAATTAGTTTCATTCTTCCATTTCTTTCATTTTTCTTAGTTCTAGTTCTTAGTTAGTTCTTTTGTTTCTCTCTTTTGAGAGACTTTTTTGGGGACCATTTTAACTTCTTGTAGATTTTCTTATTAATTAGTTTTCTTTTAATTCTTGTTCTTAATTTATGTTATTTTTATTTTTTTTTAATTTCATTTCTTTTTTACTTTGTTCTTGTGATATTTCTTTGAGATCTCTTAAACACATTTTTATGCTTTCCTTAAGAAATACCTAGGCCAAGTAATTCTAAGGCAATTCAAGAGTTTTAAGACCGAATTCCTCGTATTTCTTCTTCCATCTTCACAAGTTTCCTGCCGCTGTTCGGTGATTCTTGTGAAAATCCATACTTCTCTACTTAAATTCTTGTTATTGTTATTGGTTTTACTTATAATTCAATATATGTGTTGGTATTTTCTTTCTAACATTTGTAAGTAAGAATGCAATCTCCATGTGTTTTACTTTTTGAGTTTCTTTTACTTCATATGTTTTAGTACTTAAACTTCAATTCGAAACTAAATGTTGATCCGCTGTTCGGGGCATTTAGAATAGAGTTGAAGAGATTTAATGTTTGATCGCTGTTCGGCGCATTAAATCACTTACTTAAGGTGGATCATATTGTAAGTAATAATCCGCTGTTCGGTGCATTTATAATATGAAAAATGTATGCATGTATTTGAGATGATTAAGGTATGATTTCGTGATTGGTTCAATATGAGTATGATGTTAGAGTGTTGGTAAAAATATGTGTTTGAAGAAAGTTCACTAGTACAAAGGTTAAAGTAGAAGTAAAATTAAGTATTTAATTATTTTTACTTGTTTTCTTTATTTTATATTTACATCTCTTTTCAAAACTCCCCTTTTCACTTCTTTTTTCTTTATTCTTTTATTCTTTTATTCTTTTATTCTTCTATTCTTTTATTCTTTTTTATTCTTTATTCTTTTATTATTTTATTCTTTTATCCTTTTTATTCTTTATTCTTTTATTCTTTTATTATTTTATTCTTCTTTTCTACTTTTAGTTTATTATTCTTTGATTCTTTCATCTCTTTATTCTTTTATTCTTTAATACTTTTAGTTTATTATTCTTTGATTAATTAATTCTTTAATTCTTTAATTCTTTAATTCATTAATTCTTTAATTTGTTAATTCTTTAATTATTTAATTTATTAATTTATTCATTATTCATTTATTCATTACTCTTTCTCACTAACACATTATCAATGTTCCCTAATTTCCCCGGTTAAGAACGATCCCTATTTACCAATACTACATCTACACAAAAAGGGTTTAAATTGCACAACACTCAAATTACGTGTTTAATTTAATGCGTAGTTTGGGCTTAGTCAATTTTTGGCGCCGTTGCCGGGGAAATTGAAAATCATTTTTAATTTGTTAGTGTATGTATATAAATTGTGCATATTATACTTGTTTATAAATTTTACTTTTGTTAATATTATATTTGTTTATAACCCTTACTTACTTGTTTATATTTTATTTATCCATCTTATTTTTGTTCTTATTATTTTTGTTTATAATGTTCATACTTTACTTATTCATAGTTTCTAATTTATACTTGTTCATAAATGTTCATAATTTTTTTTATATATTTGTTCATATTCAAATTGTTTATGTAAATTTAAAATTCTATCATACTTGTTCATAATTTAATTTAATTTGTACTTGTCATAAATGCATATTGTACATATTCACTTTTCCTTACTTTTATTTTTTTTTCTTTACACTTTCTAACTTTTTCTTTAATCCATTAACTTTAATTTTATTCCATAAACTTTTTCTTTATTCCTTTAACTTTAAATTTATTCCATTAACTTTTTATTCCACTAACTTTTTATTCCATTCACTTTTTATTCAATTAACTTTTATTCCATTAATTTTATTCCATTAACTTTTTATTCCACTAACTTTTTATTCCATGAACTTTTTATTCCATTAACTTTTATTCCATTAATTTTATTCCATTAACTTTTTATTCCACTAACTTTTTATTCCATTAACTTTTTATTCAATTAACTTTTTATTCCACTAACTTTTTATTCCATTAACTTTTTATTCAATTAACTTTTTATTCCACTAACTTTGTATTCCATTAACTTTATTTCATTAACTTTTATTCCATTAACTTTTTGAAATTTGAAATAAATAAAAAAATCTTATCTTAGCTTTATGTTAGTATTAATTCATACTTGTAAATAAATATTGTATATATGTTACTTGTTACCTTTTATACATGTTCATAACTTTTATATTTCTTAGTATACATACATACGTGTTCATAATAGTCTTTCATTTATGTTTGTTTATAATTCTCTTACTTGTTATTTTATTCTTGTTAATGTTTATTCTTTTTAATTGTTCATAAATGCTTATGGTAAATATTCACTTTTCCTTATTTTTATTTTTTATATTGTTTTTGTAATTAAAAAAAACATAAAATTCGTAAAAAAAAAATCTTTTTCTTCATTTATTTAATTTTTAAATTCCGAAAAAAAAACAATATAAAAAATTTAAAAATAAAAAAAATTAATTATAAAAAAAAAAATTGTTCATACGTAAATAAATTATTTTATTTTTCTTCATTTATTTAATTCTTAACTTGCATTTCATCTTTCATTCTAACTTGCATTTCATCTTTCATTTAACTTGCATTTTCATTTAACTTGCATTTTCACTTAACTTGCATCTTTCATTCTAACTTGCATTTCATATTTCATTTAACTTGCATTTTTAACTTCACTTGCATATTTAGTTTAACTTGCATTGCACTCTTCCTCTAACTTACATCTTTAACTCACATTTCATCCTTAACTTTAATTTGCATATCTAACTTGCATTCTTAATTAACGTACATCTCTGACTAACTAACTTGCATCTCTGTCTAGGCTGGATGGACGTTAAACTTCAAGCGCTTGTTGGGAGGCAACCCAATGTGTTCCCGGGATGTGAAGGAGTCATCAATACAGATTTGCTATACTTCTACCCTTCACTCTCTTTTATTTTGTTTGTTTAATGTTTTCCTATTATTTTCGTAAATCATCTTCCTTACTTTGATTCTATGTTTAATTACTTCGTATTTTCCTACATTGAGGACAATGTAGAATTTAAGTGTGGGGGAATGGTTTACAATTTTAATTATTCAAAAAAAAAATTTGAAAAAAAAAATATATTTTAAAAAAATAATAAAAAAGAAAAAAAAAATTCTTGAATCTTTTTGTTTTAACTTAGTGTTTTTATGAGTTTTAAGTTGCCATTTAACTTGTCAATGATATAAATGAACAGAAATGAATATGTTATGGCCATAAAGATAATCACTACAACTTGAATTTGTTTGTTAATATTTTGTGATTAAGTGTTATAACTTGAAGATAATGCATGTAAATTGGCATATAAACGAGCATGATAAGATAAGTATGAATCATATGAACCTTATGTGAGCTTTAGAACTTTATATACATCTTTGATGAGTGATTCATAAGTTCTTTGTTTAAATTGATATACATATGCCTCATAACTACTTGCCATAGCTTTTAATGAACTCTAGAGTACTAGAACTTATTCTATGTGATTTTCAAAGCTTTTAAGTCAATAAACTCTCTGATTTTGGAAATGATTAAGGCATTAAGGTTAACACCACAAATTCAAACATCCATGTTCCCTATTTTGGGCGCACAAGTTGCGACCCCCCTAGTTTTAACCCTTTCGAGCCCACATTAAGCCTTTCTTTCATCACCATGATTATCTAAACACTTGAGCTTAGTATAGACATCCTTTACCCTTGTTCCAAGAACTCGGTTGAAGATATAAAGATTGTGTAAGGAGAAAATAATGATGTTGAAAAGACTTTTATGTGAATTATTTGGATTTACCGACTCAAACTTTATTGTATTGTTGACACATGTTATTACCTTGATATAAAAAAAATCAAAAAAAAAAGAAAAAAAAAGATGAGTCTCGATCAAGGTAATAAGGTTTAGTTATGTAATGTTTGAGTTAAATCCCTTACATTTGTAAATCCGACACAAAGAATGACTATGAGGCCCAACATGATGAAAGTAGGCCTATGTTCGAAAGGATGGATTACTGACATCATTGCACTAAGGTTGGGAAGCTATGATACGTTTTGGGAGTCTATTGAGTCTTGGAACGAATTGAGCACCACTTGTCCTATATTTTCCTTGCCTCTAAACTTAGCCCCATTACAACCTTCGTAAAGACCTTATGATCCTTAAGATGGTAAAATTTGATTAGTCGAGTTAATCACTTGAGTAAGCTTATGGTTTTGGTTCATTTGTGCAAGTATGTTTTGTTTTTATCTTGAGGTGTTTGTTTGAGATTTTGCAAAAGTACTTCATTTCGATTATGTGAGTATTTCTCACATACTTTGAGTGCAAACACAAACCCTCACAAATTGAGTGAACTTATGAGTGCATATCCTTGTGAGTTGATTCATACTTGTTTTATTCATGTTGAGATCCATTTCACCATATTTACTCATTATCTTACTTGTTGAAGCATTTTGTTACAAAGTATTAACTTTTGAATTCCATATGCTTAAACGCTTTAAGTGAAAATCTTTTATGCCATGATTGTAATAATGAAATATTGAGACAAATAGTTAAAGGTTACTTGTTTGAGTTCGTAGTTTAATTTTAGTATTTTCTAGGGACTAGCAAAGTTTAAGTGTGGGGGTATTTGATAGGTCCTCAAATAAGCGTTATTTTATATTATTTTATACCCATTATACTTGACTTTTAATATTAAAATAATAAATAATTAGACAAATTAATTTATTTTGTGATATTTTTGTAGAAATAAATAAAGCTTGGAATTTGGAGCATTTTGGTGAAAGAATCGTCCCGATCGGAATTATAACGAAGAAATTATGGACGAAATATGAGAAACCACTGAAAATCGCAAGGAAATTCGGTGGGAAGCTGCTGAAATCCAGCAGCCCAAGCCAAAAATCCAGCAGCCCCCCAATAGTTCCCAAAATCAGCATATTTGCCCCAAAATCAGCAACTTTTCCCCAAAATCAGCCACTTTTCCCCAAAATCAGCATATTTGCCCCAAAATCAGCATCTTTTCCCACCCAATCTCATCATTTCCATCACTTCTTCATGTACTATTTTATTGCTATTTTTATATTTTAATTTTGTACTTTTAATTAAACAATTGTGGCATTCCCTCTATAAATAGGGAGGTCATTCATGTATTTGGAGAGTCCCCAATTAGTTTCATTCTTCCATTTCTTTCATTTTTCTTAGTTCTAGTTCTTAGTTAGTTCTTTTGTTTCTCTCTTTTGAGAGACTTTTTTGGGGACCATTTTAACTTCTTGTAGATTTTCTTATTAATTAGTTTTCTTTTAATTCTTGTTCTTAATTTATGTTATTTTTATTTTTTTTTAATTTCATTTCTTTTTTACTTTGTTCTTGTGATATTTCTTTGAGATCTCTTAAACACATTTTTATGCTTTCCTTAAGAAATACCTAGGCCAAGTAATTCTAAGGCAATTCAAGAGTTTTAAGACCGAATTCCTCGTATTTCTTCTTCCATCTTCACAAGTTTCCTGCCGCTGTTCGGTGATTCTTGTGAAAATCCATACTTCTCTACTTAAATTCTTGTTATTGTTATTGGTTTTACTTATAATTCAATATATGTGTTGGTATTTTCTTTCTAACATTTGTAAGTAAGAATGCAATCTCCATGTGTTTTACTTTTTGAGTTTCTTTTACTTCATATGTTTTAGTACTTAAACTTCAATTCGAAACTAAATGTTGATCCGCTGTTCGGGGCATTTAGAATAGAGTTGAAGAGATTTAATGTTTGATCGCTGTTCGGCGCATTAAATCACTTACTTAAGGTGGATCATATTGTAAGTAATAATCCGCTGTTCGGTGCATTTATAATATGAAAAATGTATGCATGTATTTGAGATGATTAAGGTATGATTTCGTGATTGGTTCAATATGAGTATGATGTTAGAGTGTTGGTAAAAATATGTGTTTGAAGAAAGTTCACTAGTACAAAGGTTAAAGTAGAAGTAAAATTAAGTATTTAATTATTTTTACTTGTTTTCTTTATTTTATATTTACATCTCTTTTCAAAACTCCCCTTTTCACTTCTTTTTTCTTTATTCTTTTATTCTTTTATTCTTTTATTCTTCTATTCTTTTATTCTTTTTTATTCTTTATTCTTTTATTATTTTATTCTTTTATCCTTTTTATTCTTTATTCTTTTATTCTTTTATTATTTTATTCTTCTTTTCTACTTTTAGTTTATTATTCTTTGATTCTTTCATCTCTTTATTCTTTTATTCTTTAATACTTTTAGTTTATTATTCTTTGATTAATTAATTCTTTAATTCTTTAATTCTTTAATTCATTAATTCTTTAATTTGTTAATTCTTTAATTATTTAATTTATTAATTTATTCATTATTCATTTATTCATTACTCTTTCTCACTAACACATTATCAATGTTCCCTAATTTCCCCGGTTAAGAACGATCCCTATTTACCAATACTACATCTACACAAAAAGGGTTTAAATTGCACAACACTCAAATTACGTGTTTAATTTAATGCGTAGTTTGGGCTTAGTCAGGACTTTTCAACAAAGTTAGGTGTGGCAAAAGTGTGACACAATGCCGAATCCGGAAGTATTTTTCATCTGGTGGGGTTAGTGAGTTGGATGTGACTGGTTACCCCGCTAGGGTGGGCTCATTTTGGTTAGTTGATTATTAAGTAAAATAGACTTATCCCTTATCTGACTTGAGTTGTTAGACGGGAGCAGAGCCGGTCCTATTATGTGCATCTTAGGGATGAGTCATGTTAGCTTGGCTCTCGGAATTATGGTCTCTGTTGGAATTGTCTTTGGTTCTGTGTGGCCAGCTTATTTCAACTAGCTTTGGGCTGCTCAGGAGACTATTTGGTCGTGCAATCGTATTGCCTTTGCTGTTTCTTATGTTGTTTTCTTGTTGTTAGGTGTCTTGATTGCCTGTTGTCTTTTATGTAGTTTGGTTGTTTGCTGCTAGCCTGTTGTTTGGTTAGTTTGTTGCTGCTAGCTTTCTGGTTCTGGTGGGGTTGGTAGCCATGTTGGCTCCATCCTTTTGTTGCTTTTGGTGTTGTTGGTGCCTTCTTGGCCTTTTCTTAGGCTTGCCCTTAATACAATTTTGACTTATTTAAAAAAAACCACTTTAGGTGTTTCTACCTCTCATCTAAAGCACTTTTTTCAGAAATTTTCACGCACACATTTTTTAAAATAAAAATACTTTTAACCATTTAAAGTACTTTTAAAATTTTCAAAAGCACATCCAAATGGGTTCTAAGCATTGAACGTGTCACTCAGTAGTATAAACTAATGATATTTCTCTCTATAATTACGTTAAAGATCATGAATTCAACTCTTTTGACTGAGATAGATACCTAATATATATATATATATAATTTCCTTTCTCTAATATCATTATATAAAAAAGAGCAAATTACATTTTACCACCATGTACTTTACACCTTATAACAAGTTCGTACCTGTATTTTTAAATGTATCAATTTACACCCTAAACTCTTTAAATTGTTACAATTCAAAACCTCCGTTAAACTTCTTTTTCCTTGCCGTTAAAAAATTAAATCAAATCTTGTATGGATTTACTGTTAAATAATTGCCAATTTATGGTTTCTAAATGATCCCTCTTCGGGACACTGGCAAATTAGAGTACTTTAGGCTACAACTTGTATGAAAGAAAAAATAAAAGCTTGAAAGCAGCTGATAATTATTACAAGGTGTAGCCATACAAAGAGCTCTTAATATTACATTTTAATTAAGTTTCTACTTAATCAATTATGATCAATTTAACTAGTGATCATGGTCCATCTCCTTCATCGGTCAAAATCTCAAGCAACAGAGAATGAGGGACTCTGCCATCAACAATGGTAGCAGTCTTCACACCTTAAGCCAGCGACCTCACACATCAATTGACCTTCGGAATCATCCCACCGCCAATCTTCCCTTCCTCTACCATCTTCTTCACTCCCTTGATATCCATCTCTTTCACCAAACTACCTGCATCGTCTCGATCTTCCAGTATCCCCGCCACGTCCGTCAGCAGAATCAGCTTCTCCGCCCCCAGCGCCACCGAAAGCTCACCTACCACCGTGTCTGTATTGATGTTGTACTGCTGCACCGTCTCATCCGCTGCCACTGACGCGATCACCGGTATGTGCCTGTCGTTGACGATAGACCATAGCACGGTGGGGTCAACCCGAGCGACTTCACCGACGAAGCCCATGCTGCATTCCATTCTTAGCTAGAGTAACCATTTTCAAGGAAAAGACTTAACAAAAGTAAAAACAACCATCTCTTATTTCTTCCTCAAATCCAGTGATGAACCCCTCACAACCCTAACATTAAACAGCCATCAAACCTTAAAACTAAATGGCCTTATCGTATCTTGGAGAAATTTCACCATCACCTTGAGGCACCCATTCCATTCTTTCAATTGGATTTCTCTGTCGTTGAAGCCGGTCGTGGGTACGAGACAGAGATAGATTTTCCTTCACACGAGAGAGAGGGAGAGAGTGATGTTAGGGGTGAGAGAGGATATTTAGGGACAATTAGGTAATTTGACTTCTCAATTTAATTTTTAACGACAAGGAAACAGAATTTTAACGGAGGTTTTGAATTGTAACAATTTAAAGAGTTTATAGTGTAAATTGATACATTTAAAATTTCAGGTATGAACTTATTACAAGGTGTAAAGTACCTGGTAGTAAAATATAATTTGCCCTATGCAAAAAAAAAGGGCCATTTTGGTTAATTTGGCCTTTCAACTTGATTTTCCCTTTATTTATTTATTTTTTTCAAAATAAGAAATCAATTTCCTCTTTATATAAAAATAAATAAACACTACCATTTGAACAATCACAATTAACTAGCAGTAAAAAAAAAAAATCACAATTAACCACATGTGGTGTTTTATGTACTAAAAAAATTAAATATAATGTAATGTAATGTAATTTATTAAATTAAAAGTCTTTATTACAATATTAAATAGTTTAAATGATATGATCAATTAAAATAGTTTAAATATCATTTCTTGATAAAAAAAATAAAAAAAATACCATGATCCCGACTTGGTCGAAACCACTATCCACCGCCGTGGCCGTCGAATTCTCGGGTTGGAATTCCCGACTACTATTTCGGGGGAGTGCCGGATCGGGAAAATGTAAACAGATGTCGAATTAGGTGTCGGGTCAAGTGGGATAACAGATCGAGTAAGATATCGGGTGTACAAGTCGGGTCGGGTATTGGGATTAAATTCGCTGCACTATCCCTTAGTACGCCCGGGCGCGGAGTGTGCCGGATTAACAGTAGCTTGTCCTGTTCACAGCTATCCTCTCCTGTGGTCAACTAGCCATGTTTCTCTCTCTTATGAACAGAGTTATAAAAATAGCAAAGGAAATTGACTGCAGGCAAGGATTTTCACTATCGTGATACGCAATTCATGAAATAAAATAAATAAAATAATCAGGCCAAAATTATTCGAATTTAGAAAGAAAAATTGTCCTTTCCCTTTCTATCTCTTCAAATTGATTGCTGTTAAATGTCCTCCGCGTTCTCCACCCTTCTGCTTACTACTTCTCGAGTCTCTCTCTCTGTCTCTCTCTCAATTTTGAAATAATCCAACTCAAATCTCTCTCATAAATCGTAATTCTCTTCTGCTTTTCTGTTTCTTTTTCGTTTCTTTTCCTTTCTTTTCTTGTCTTTCTCATTGGGGATGGAAGACTAACACCCAGAACTTTCGCTCCATCTCAGAGATCAGATCTGGGCCTCATCACATTCTTGCCTCAACCAAGGTACGTGCTTCCTCCTAAAGATTTCATTTTTAGCTCAGACTTCATCAAAATCACTGCATTTTGCAAGATCTAAATGTATATTGTTATTTATTACTGTATATGTGGCTGCTATGTTCTTCTTCATTTTCCATGATAGTTCCCCAAGATTAAATTCTTGGGGCCTCTTATTCGTTTTCCTCAGTTTTTTTAGTTGTCAATTAATTGTGATGGCTGTATTTTAGTAATCTCTGCCCTTCAATTCCCGTCGCTTAGTAACTTGATAACTTTAGATCCTTTTTCGTTTTTATGTTATTTCTAGATCCACTACACAATCCTCTTGGATCTGTTGAAAACTAAACACTTTTGATCTCATCTTATTCAAACTTTCAGGGGTTGAATCAATCGGTTAGTAAGTAATACTTGTGCCCTGCTTGGGGAAACATGGCCATGGGAAAATATACTAGAGTTGACAATAGGAGGTCCTCCAGTAGTTACTGCTCCACCGTCACCATTGTGGTGTTTGTGGCCTTGTGCTTGGTTGGGGTTTGGATGATGACCTCCTCCTCTGTAGTTCCTGTCCAAAATGTAGATTTACCTCAGGAGAATAAGAGTGAGCTCACTGAGAAAGACAGCAGTAAGGTCGACGTGAAGGAACAAGTGAGTGACATCAATGAGGGCACTAACAGGCAATTTGAAGACAACCCAGGTGATTTACCTGAGGATGCAACCAAGGGAGACAACAGTGATGCTGCTACTACTACTTTAGGTGAAGACAAGCTCGAAGGGAAGTCAGGGGAGAAATTTTTGGAAAAGAATGAAGAGAAAACTGATGACACACCTGAGGAGAAAACTGAAGAGAAGATTGAGGAGAAAACTGAAACTGAAGATGGTGGAAGTAAAACAGAGGATGCAAATGGAGAATCGAATTCAGAAGATGGAGACAAAAAGAGTGAGGGTGATGAAAAGGCGAAAAAATCTGATTCCGGTGACAATGAAAAGAAATCAGATGGTGACAATGAAAAGAAATCAGATGATGACAATGATAAGAAATCAGACAACTCTGAAGAAACCACTGATAAATTAAAGGTGAATGGCCAGATAGAAGAGAAAGTGGAGCAATTTGATACCAAGGAGTCAGATGGAGAAAAGAAAGAAGATTCGCAGTCCAAAAACCAGGGTTCAAATGAGGTATTTCCTTCTGTTGCTCAGTCAGAGTTGTTGAACGAAACTACAACTCAAAGTAGTTCATGGTCAACTCAATCGACAGAGTCCAAGAATGAGAAGGAGGCTCAACTTTCTTCTAACCAGAAAACTAGTTACAACTGGAAACTCTGCAATTCCACTGCTGGGCCTGATTTTATCCCATGCCTTGACAATTTGCAAGCCATTAAGAGTCTACCAAGTACCAAGCATTACGAACACCGTGAGAGGCACTGTCCTGAAGAGGCTCCCACCTGCCTTCTTCCTCTTCCTGAAGGATATAGACGCCCAATTGAGTGGCCAAAGAGCAGGGAAAAGGTAACTTGACTGATATACATATTAAGTTGATAGATATACAAATAAGTTTGCACAAATTAATAAGGTGCGTGGGTGCAGATATGGTACTACAATGTTCCCCATACCAAGCTCGCTCAAGTTAAGGGGCATCAGAATTGGGTCAAAGTTACTGGTGAATACCTAACTTTTCCTGGTGGCGGAACACAATTCAAGCGTGGTGCTCTTCATTATATAGATTTCATACAAGAGGTGAATACTTTATTTTGATTTTGTTTCACATCTATTCCACCTGTATTGCTTGGCATGTGGGAATGTTCTCTCTGTTCGTCTGCTTTCATTTTCTGCATATTCTCAATGTTTGCATACAATCCTTGCCTTCTACTTTTCCCTAATGTTTTCTATCAGGTCATGTTTGGAGAATTTTCCAGTCTTTGCTATGTTTAAGATCTATGCGGATGCATTTATCTTGGATTAAATATCTTCCAGTTTTATGGCAATGAGTTTTGGATGGAATTTACAGCTGAACAATAGTTCGATAGTTTTGTTTCTTTCTGTCATGTTCAATTGATTTATTTGTAATAATATCGGTGACACTGAGTTTTGGATGTGATTTACGACCAAAAAAACAGTTATGTATTTTTCATCTTAATGTTCTTTGAAATTATGGTTACCTTCTCTTGCAGTCTGTTCCTGATATTGCCTGGGGAAAGCGAACACGTGTCATATTAGATGTTGGATGTGGCGTTGCTAGCTTTGGAGGCTTTCTCTTTGATAAAGATGTCCTTGCAATGTCATTGGCCCCAAAAGATGAGCATGAAGCTCAAGTGCAGTTTGCACTTGAAAGAGGAATTCCAGCTATATCTGCTGTGATGGGCACAAAAAGACTTCCCTTCCCCAGTAAAGTTTTCGATGTTGTCCACTGTGCCCGCTGCAGGGTTCCGTGGCATATAGAAGGTATTCCTTGTGTCTTGTTTCAAGTATGATTCCTTGAGATCAAGGTCATCCAGGCTTAGATTGATGTTTAAAAATGCAATTTCCATCTATGAGAAATCAAGGGGCTGTTTGGCTAAGTTTTCAGTAACTTTTGTAAATAAAAATGGAAAACAAGAGTTTCACGTTTCTATTCTATAACTTCTGAGTTGAAAACTGGAAACTTATTTTCAGTTTTCAGTTGTGATGTCAAGCTTGTTTTCTTAAAATTCTTCTGCAAGAAGATTTCACACTTCGCTGCATGTTTTGCACTGTTTTCTATTTTCATGCTTTTAATGATAGAAATCTATTTTGGAACAGACACACCAAAGAGGCCATAGATGTCAAGCCACTTTTTTCTGACGTAGTAAACATAGGGAGCATGTGGGTAAATAATTTATTTTAGGCATTCACTCATAAGTATGATATGCAGGTGGTAAGCTTCTATTGGAGCTGAACCGTGTGTTGAGACCTGGCGGTTTCTTTGTGTGGTCTGCTACTCCAATTTATCAAAAGCTGGCTGAAGATGTTGAAATATGGAAGGGTACATAATTTAGAACCTAATATCCTTGGAATGTTTGAAATTGGAGTTGGTGGATAAATTCTAATTTGTCCAAATTATGTGGGAATCATCTGCAGTCATGAAGGAGCTGACAAAAGCAATATGCTGGGAACTTGTGTCCATTAGTAAGGATACTATAAATGGAGTTGGTGCAGCTGTATACAGAAAGCCTACTTCAAATGATTGTTATGAGAAAAGATCACAGAACGAGCCTCCTGTCTGTGCTCCTTCTGATGATCCCGATGCAGCCTGGTATTCATTTTATTTAGCTGGAACTTCTACTTTTTAGTGTTACTTAATATTTTTTTCATAAATATGGAAGTTTTAAGAAATCAACGAACTCAAAATAGTTCATGCATCATGCCTTAATTTATTTCTTTCAACTACTCACATTGTGTGTTAGGTTTCATCTAGTTTATTTTTTAATAACATCAATGAAGCCAATTCTTCTCCAGCCATCTGAAATAGTTGCCAAAAGTCTTTTTGGTTAAAATTATGAAGTTCTATTTGTGGGAATTTTTTCTGTGATACAAAAATCATTTGAAAGAATACTATGATGCATATGCAAGAACAAAACTATTCTGCCTTCAAATTTGAAATTGTATTGCCCTTGCCAACGTCTGTCTGATGCAAACCCGAAGATAACTATAATTTTAAACCTCCATAGCTTGCCTAAGCCGTGGTTAATTTTTCTGTTTACAGGAATGTTCCATTGCAAGCATGCCTGCACAAGTTTCCTGTAGATGCATCACAGCGTGGGTCTGAATGGCCTGAACAATGGCCATCGAGGTTGGACAAGGCACCTTACTGGTTGTTAAGTTCCCAGGTTGGTGTGTATGGAAAACCAGCTCCTGAGGATTTCACTGCAGATTATGAGCACTGGAAACGTGTGGTGACCAAGTCATATCTAAATGGAATGGGGATTGACTGGTCACCTGTCAGGAATGTTATGGACATGAGAGCTGTGTACGGAGGGTAAGCAAAATGGTCCCATGGTTATGTTGAATAGCGTAGTTATAATTTATAGTTTTGCTATGCATCTTGATCTTACCAACGAACATGTTTTCGAGTGAGATGCCGACAATTGAAATGGTTGATGTAGCTTATTGTTGTGTCTAGTTAGTTTACCCATTTTCTTTAGTTCAGAATTGTGGTTGTGTTTACAGGTTTGCTGCTGCTTTGAAAGATTTGAAAATTTGGGTCATGAATGTGGTCTCAGTAGACTCTCCAGATACACTGCCCATAATTTACGAGCGTGGTTTGTTTGGTATGTATCACGATTGGTGCGAGTCATTTAACACCTATCCCAGGACCTATGATCTTCTCCACGCTGATCATCTGCTTTCCAAACTTAAAAAGAGGTGTGCATATGATTCCATTTCTCATTTTCTCTGGAGCAAAGCAGACATTTGATCGTCATGTCTAATTTTGTTATTGGTTTATGAATGACAGGTGCAATTTAGCGGCTGTAGTGGGAGAGATTGATCGGATCCTTCGACCAGAGGGAAAGCTTATAATGCGAGACGATGTTAAGACTATTAATGAGGTGGAGAACATGGTGAAGTCCATGCATTGGGAGGTTCGCATGACCTATTCTAAGGACAAGGAGGGACTGCTTTGCGTGCAGAAGTCAATGTGGCGGCCCAAAGAGTCGGAGACACTCAAGTATGCGATTGCTTAAGTGGCTACTTGCTGCTAAGTTCTGCCATTTGCTGAGGATATAGTTACACATTCTTTTTGGTTTTGGTTGCTAATTGAAATTCATGGCAAGTGTACTTTATGTTATTAGCCTTTGTACCATTTTTTTTTCAGTTTAGTTAGGCCGTGTAGTATTCAGTTGATTTTCTTTTTTGTTAATTTTTTTTTAAAAAAAGTGATTTCGTTATTGTTCTGGGTTTCCACTGTAAAATTACAATACTATTTATAGATGGGGAAAAAAAAAGTAGCAGATGGTTGCCAGTGTAAAACAATTGTTTATTGCAATATTTTGAGGATCTGGATTCTGTCATTTTGGAGTTGACATTGAACTCAAAAGTCAAATGTGACTTTCTTTTTCTCACCACGCTTTGATTCTACTTCATTCTGCTCCTTAAATATGAACAACCATGTGAACACGCATAAATTCAAGGGGAAATTAATGGAAATAGAATATTATTCACAATTTTTTTTTTAAAAATAGAACACTTAAAACGTATTTAAAAAAATGGAACACATATAAAGGTATAGCAACTCTGTAATAATCAGCTGAGAGAAGTGTGACTTAAATAGCAAATCGAGCTAGCGATACCTCCCAAAATCGAAGTGCAACCTAGCGACATCTTCGAGCTACAACTTCAGCGATAAGTGAAAAATTCACTCATCTTCGTCGATTCGAACTAATTCCTGCAATCCATCTAAGAGGAATCACAGCCTTCGTGGAGAAGATCGCGGGGCTGTATGATTTTTTTTTTTTTTAAAGTTCTTGATATTGCCTTTTTTCTTAATTCATTTATTTTTCTGAAACAATGTGTTCTTGGATTTGATTTTATATGAATATTCTGGGTTCTTTTTTCAGAAAGCTTTCATGTTCATATTAGGGATATATAATTAATAAGTTTTCAAGTTTGGATGTTCGAGTTTGGGATTTCAAAATTGGCTTCTTGACGGATTTTAATCTTGGGGGTACAAAGTTAGGATGTTTGTTTGAACCCTTAGAAACTAATCCGGGTGCTAAAAGGGATTGAAAACTTGATTAATAACTCTGGAGAAAATGTGGGTTTCGTTTTTGGAATTTTTCTAGTTTGTGGAACCCAAAATCACCCGAAAATTGTGGAGCTGTCACATGGCCCATAATTCCCCAAAATGACCAAATTGCCCCTGACAATAAACACTAATCATTTGAAAACACCCACACATTAAATAATCTATTTACCAGCTAAATACGTTATTTAATCGGGTTAAAATATCCGTAATATTAATATTTTCTCCGAGAGTTAATTGTCATTATTGTTAGTAATGGACAATTAATATTAATATTAAAACACAATAATTATCATTATTATCATAATGAGCTATTATTATAATTATTAAATAATATATTTAATAAATAATATATTATTTATTAATTACAAATTCAACCGACCAATCAGAACGCTCCGAGGCTCCCATGATTTTCCTATAAATAGCGGAGCACATTTCATTTCCAGGGTACATCGATTCTTCGGTTCGAAGTATATCCCTTTCCTCTCTCAAAGCTAACTTAAGCATCGGAGTGTTCTTGGTCGAACAACATCCCGGATAAATCGATCGAGGCAACGATAACTAATTGTTTGTTGTTTGCAGGAATTGTGAGGACTTTTCGCGACAGGTTCGATTTTTGATTCAACAATTGGTGCTTTCATTGCGAGCAATTGAGGAATACTCAGAAGAAAGCTCTCTCGATTGTTCATCGTTCATCAGGAAATTGTTCATCGTTCATCTTTCTTCATTCGTCGTTTATCGACATTGTTCGAAGATTTTGAACGTTGTTCAAATCATCCATCAATAGCTTTCCAGCCCAAGATTCTTTGATTCGGCATGGTTAGGGTTCGTCGATCCGTTCGCTCAGCTGGAAAAGGTGTTTCTGCCTCAACTGCTCAGACGAGGAATGCGGCTCGCATAGAGACTCCGGAGGAGCGGCCAACTCGACCTCGGCGTGTGTCCATAGAGGCGCCCATGGAGACGCTCGGAGGGAGGCCAACCTTCAGCTTCAGAGCATTCCCCTCTCCAGTTAACCAAGTGCCCGCGCTAGGGGAATGAACTTCGGCTTTGCAACAAACAGGCGGGCGGTTGATGAGAAGTGCATCACGGCATGATCAGCCCAAAGAAAACATGGACCTAAGGGACTTTCTGGATGGGCGTCACGACGTCTCAGGGAGAAGTCACCACCAACCTCCCCAGGACAACTTGGCGCAGCTAGTTGAAAGGTTGAGCAGCCAAGTTCAACTCCAATCGGAGCTCTTGCAACGACTTCTGGCAGAAAGACCAGTCCAAGAGCCAAACAGACATTCCACGTCACGTGGAAGACAAGAGAATGCTCCAAGGCGTCCCGGGAAAGAACCGGTCCGCTGCCGAACGATGTCACGAGACACTTCACTAAGCGACTTCGGTGAAGAAAGTCACGCTCGTCGAGCAAAGAGCCCACAACGCCTAAGGCCATCAGTACATGAGCGGCTAGGAAGTAGGATTGGGGCTACTTCACGGGAGGAGCGCTCACAACGCTCACATGGGAGTAGGGGGAAACCTCGGGTTCTACACAAAGACCCAAGACGATCTGCCCATGGCAGTGAGAGGGAAGATGAAGTCTACTCCCCTACACGATCCCAGAGATCAAGGGGAGAAGCTCAAGGAGGTTCTCGGCGATTAGCACGGAATGACTCACCGCCTTAGCAAGGTGCGTTGCGGGCTAATGATGTTCAAAGAATACTGGATAGGCACCTTCGTGCTCAACGAGATGGCGATCTAGAGGACGATCTACGTCGCCAGATACAACTTTCTACTCCTTTTGTAAGGGATATTGAGGAAGAGCCATTCCCCCAAAGGTTTGCAACGCCAAACTTCACTCCATTCAAAGGAGCCTCTGACTCGGTAAAACACATAGATTATTACCGGGGAGTCATGGTCCCCCACAGGCATAACGATGCGCTCATGTGCAAAATTTTTCAAGATTTTCTTCAAGGCCAAGCCATGACTTGGTTTAATTATCTCCCCCGGAGGTCGATTGCATCCTTCGAAGAGTTGGCTCTGGCATTTGTGAAGGAGTACGCACAACTTCGGACATTCGAGGTGAAGGATGATCATTTTTTCTCTGTCCGAAAGAGAGCAAAAGAAACTTTGCGGCAATACATACGAAGATTTTGCGAGGAGAAGTCTTGGATTGTCGGCTGTAGCGACCTTGTTGCGGCAATGGAATTTAAACAAGGACTCCCTCGGGACAGCCAGCTTTACGGGGACATCATCATGAGCAATGCGCGAAGTCTCACCAAAATGCTTTCGTTCGCAGAGCAACATGCAAGCTGGGAGGACGAGAAGAACGCCACCCATACTTAAGACCATGCTGGGGCTAGTGAAAAGGCCTCCAATAAAGATGAGCCCCATGAAAAGTTTGCGACTAGAAAGACCAACAAGCGCAAGGCAGGACAACCCACCCAAACACCAACTATGGGGAAGCCTAACTTGCAGCTATCTTTGCCAGTCCATCAGATCCACAATGAAATTAAGGACAAACCATGGTTCAAGAAGCCGGAGCCAGTCAAAGGTGATCAAGAGAAGGCTGATAAAATGAAGTGGTGTGCCTTCCACGAGTGCTACAGGCATAACATCGAAAAATGCATATCTTTCGAGAGATATCTCCGGAATCTCATCAAAGAAGGACATTGGACTGAGTATGTCAAAGGGAAGGCTGTGGATCGACCCGCTGACAGAGGACCGAAGAAACCTGCAGCAAAGATGATTCGCATCAACACCATCATAGCTGAATCAGAGTTGCTAGGAACCACCTCCAAGCAGAAGAAAAGAAAGATACGAGATGCACTTACCGTCTCTCAGGTCTCCCATGTTACCATCCCCGGGGTGGCCAAAGACCTTGTCGTTGGTTTCTCTTTGAAGGACAAGGTAGGACTTGATTGGCCGCATGATGATGCTTTAGTCGTGTCAATTCAGATCGCTCATGCTCAAGTTGATCGGATTTACGTTGATGAAGGGAGCGCGGCAAATATCCTAAGCCTAGATGCAGTGCGCAAGATGGGATTAGAAAGCCTCACAACAAAAAGGGTTGTTCCGCTCCGAGGTTTCAATGGGTCGACCAGCATGACCCTAGGCACTCTCTAGCTGGATGTACATTCTGATCCCGTAGTCACATCCCAGACTTTCTACATCATGGACGAGTACTCTCCATACAATGGAATTTTGGGAAGACCATGGCTTCACAAAATTCTCGCAAACACATCAAACCTTTACCAGAAGATTCGATTCCCTATCCCCGGAGGTGGAATCGGGGATATCAACGGAGATCAGACGATGGCTCGGTGGTGCCTCACAGAAGGGCTGAAAGAGGTCAATGAGGCAGAGTTTGTTCCCCAAGCAGGATCATCCACTGGGGGCAAGCTTTCTTCTTCGTCTCCCAAATAGCAACTAATCACGGGTCAAGATCCTGAAATTCATGAGGAACCACCAACTCCGGAAGGATGGCAGCCGGAGGATGACGTCACCCTCATTCAACTTGACCCTCAACATCTAGAGCGAGAAACCCGTATTGGTGCTCGGTTGAGTGACAAGGAAAAAGAAGAACTCATAGCTTTCCTGCGTGAGGAGAAAGAAGTTTTTGCTTGGTCTCCGTCTGATATGCTAGGGATTGATCCTACCATCGCTTGCCATAAGCTGCACGTTAATCCCCACCACAAACCGATTAAGCAGAAAAGATGCAATTTTTCCCCCGGGAAAATTGCTATCATCCAAGAAGAGATTGAAAAGTTACTCGTTGCTAGATCCATTGAGGAAGTTCCGCACTCCGAATGGCTAGCAAACGTCGAACTTATTAAGAAAAAGGAAGCTGGACGGTGGAGAGTTTGTGTTGATTACACCGATCTCAATCTTGCGTGCCCAAAGGATAACTATCCTTTGCCCAGAATCGATCTCTTAGTGGACTCAACTGCAAGAAATGAGCTCCTAAGCTTCCTGGATGCATTCTCGGGCTAAAATCAGATTTTCATGTATGAAAAAGACAAGGACAAAATTGCCTTCGTCTTCGACCGAGGTGTGTACTGCTAGTCATGCCATTTGGCCTCAAGAATGCGGGTGCAACGTACTAGAGGCTCGTCAATCGGATGTTCAAAGATCTCATCGGCAGAACCATGGAGGTCTATGTGGATGACATCATGGTCAAAGGAGAAAGACGAGGGGATCATTTCACCAACTTGCGAGAGACCTTCAACTTGCTGAAGAGGTATAAAATGAAGCTCAACCCTCTGAAGTGTACATTCGGGGTATCAGCAGGGAAGTTCTTGGGATACCTTGTGACTCAGCGTGGGATAGAAGCAAATCCAAAGCAAATCAAGGCAATTCTCGAGATGAAGTCCCCATCAAGTCTGAAGGAGATTCAAAGTCTCACTGGACGAGCAGCAGCATGAACAGGTTCCTGTCCAAGTCAACTGACCGGTGTCACCCTTTCTTCCAAGCAGTAAAGAAGGCATCCAAGGATAAGTGGGATGAAGGTTATGAGAAAGCATTTCAAGATCTCAAGGCCTACCTGACGGCTCCATCGCTGCTATCAAAACCCAAAGATAACGAGGACCTGTTCTTGTATATGGGGGTCTCTGATGTTGCTATAAGCTCTGCTCTTATCCGGGAGGAGAATGGGATTCAACTTCCTGTGTTCTACACATCCAAGGCCCTTCTTGATGCTGAGACACGATATCCGAAATTCGAAAAACTGATTCTGGCATTACTGGTTACCACAAAGAAGTTGAGGCCTTACTTTCAAGCTCATCGGGTAATCGTCATGACCGAATATCCACTCCGTTCATTACTTCATGCACCTGATGCATCGACACAGGTAATGAAATGGGCCATAGAGTTGAGTCAGGATGATTTACTCTATCGTCCACGAACAGTTGTCAAAGGCCAAGCCTTAGCGGATTTTGTTGTGGAGTTCATACTAGTGTCACTGGAAGGAGGCAATATGACAGGACCCATCCCAATCCCCCCGGGATTAGTGCGGGATGACCCTGATCTCGTCTGACACGAAGTGTCAGACAAGGGATATTTCCGACCTTTGCCCTCCCGGGCTATCAAAGTACGCAAGGATCCGGAGGAGGCATGTGATATCTCGGTCTCTGCTATAGTCCACATCTGATGTCAACCTGAAAGGCAGTCAAAACATTAAAAGCTGTGAGTGGACAAAACAAAAGTTTATAAAAACAGTTTATCGAAAGACATTTGTACCCTTCACTAAAAAGCATGCATACATTCGAAAACCATTTATCCAGAAAAACCATAATGAAATCAAGTACACGGGCCACTGCCCAAATCCATAAGGGACTCAGCCCAAATCATAAGAAATTAACCATACGGGCGACTGCCCAAAACCTGTGTAAACACACATCATATACCATATATAGCATACATCACATATATATATATAATTCACACAACCAATCATGTCACGGTTTCCAAAGCTACGCGCGTGCTACCCAGGTCTCAATCCGAGTCTTCTCAAAGTCAAGATCAATGTCCGCAGACCACTGACTCTACCCGAGGTAATAGTAATCATAGCCTTCCTGAGAGTAAGGAACCCAACTAGGGGCGACTCCACTAAGTCGGTGCTCCGTGACTACTCCGGGGTCCACCCAGGCCAACGACCCTCCCCGGAGGAGATAGAAGAACAAGTAAAGGAAGGTATATGAATACATATATATACATAACATAAACATTCATGTCCGGTTCCCCTGAACCGTCATAATCCATAATGACCTGACAAAGGTTCATGCCGGTTCCCATAAACCGTCGTGTACCATAATGACTTTTCCAGAGTTCATGCCGGTTCCCATAAATCGTCATGAACTTGGAAATCCACGTAGGATCCCTGACTCGAAATCATAAACCGTAAAGTAACTGGGTCTCGTGCCCGAACATATGACTCAACTGGGCACCGTGCCCGATATCTAAGGGTCAGTCACGACTCCGATCATAGTGATGTGTGCAACCATCAATCCAGGACCGCCCTCAATCCTGGTATGTCGCCGTGAACGTATCAACTTACGCGACCACCACAAGATCATGGTGCACTCATCACCGATCGATATCCTGAACCGTCAGCACTCCGAAGTCAAGCCTCCCCAGGCTGTTCGACCACGAATCGTGCATCGTGACCTCTCCGGAAGGAACACATCCCAATCCGGAGGCGAGCGTCGTATCGTCGATCGCCGTGCACATAGCACCCGTCGCGACAACGATTTAGACCCGAAGGTCGTAAATAGTGTCATATGCCCAAGACCAAACCAAATGGGTCTCATACCCGAGTTTATCCTTTTAGAAATCCAAAACCTTTTCATTTAAACTAATAAAGAAATACAGACCCGTATAAGCACCGTATAAGGCCGAAACCTCGAAATACGTGCTTATACGTAACCACATACAAATGCACCCATGGCATCATCAAACATGTAATAAAACATATAATAAACATTTATGCATGCACCAATTTAGAAAACAAGGTCCACTCACAGACCGTCAGAGCTGCCGCCTCGATTTGCGTGCCATACGGCTCTCCCGAGCCGATCACCATCACCGGGACTCCCAAATCTGTCCAAATTTTAATAGAAGGTTACTAACTACTTAATTAACCTCCTACCAAAGCCCCGTAATTTTCCCGAACTTTTAACAATTTTTAAGCCGACCCTAAATCTTCTAATCCCCCGAAACATATCGAGACCGTGTCCGATTGACAGGAAACCAGTCCCAAAATGTTCTTTACATCGAATAAAAGATTTCCCGTGTTGAACACTTTCCCAAATTATGGCCCACGAGTCCTCACGAGCCCCTAGAAGGTCAAAAACACTATTCATCACCATCAACCTCTGGAAAACCGGTATGAACCGGTCCGGGTACTGTGCTGAACCGGCGTGGCAGGTTCGGTGCTTTTCCCTCTTTTTTTTGGTCCGATTTCAACCCCAATCAATCCTATAATTCCTATTTTCATGTTTACTATCTATTCTAATCCTTAAAACAACCTAAAAACGCCTAAATCCTATGGTTTGATTTTGAACCAAACTGTTCAAAGTTTCCAAAAATCACCCACGGCTTCACAGCCGTCCAACCACCATAGAAACCTCCTTAATGACTTCCTAACAACCTATTTGATTCATTACAACCATTAAAACCGATCCAAAACGTCAAAAATGGAAAATGGATTAAAATGGGCTAACCGGGTACCTTGCGGGTTTCTCCTCCTCTCGCCGCCATGGACGGCGGTTCTGGCCATCCAGGCTGGCCACCTCAGCTCCCTCAGTCTCCTGGTCCTCTGTCCTTGTCTGGGTGGAAGTTGGATGGGTTTGGGTTGCACGGGAACGAGAGAAATGGTGAGATCGGGTGGGTGATTGGGTGTGAATGAAAATGGAATGGTTTGCACGGTGCATGAATCAATTTGGGTGTCCATTGGATGGGTGACACTTGTCACTCATCCATTGGGCATCAGGACAAATATCTGGGCCCACTAGAGTCCAAAAGTGAACTCGTCTCGTAATTCGTGCAATACTAGCACTCGAACTTCCGTGAACCGTAACTTCGCCGTCGAACGTCCGAATTCGACGTGCCGCCTGTCTATGGATTCGTATCATCGTGATCTACGTAACTGTCTTCGGCCCTCGGCCATCGGACCTCCCGGTCAAAAAGTCAACTATTTGCTCATTTTAACCAAAATTACCAAAATGCCCCTAAACTTCCGAACGTCATAACTTCCTCCACGAACGTCGGAATTGAACGTACCACCTGTCTATGAACTCGTGACGTCACGAACTACGTCACGGTAATCGGTCAAAGTCCGTTTGACAGTCCGAACGAAAAGTCAACGTTTTGCCACGTCTAGGGGTAAAACGGTCATTTCGCATCGTTCGTCCGATTTCGCTCTACTAATCACGGATTAGCCTCACTAATCGTGATTAGTCACTAATATAATCATGGAATTTGGGACGGGTCGTTGCAACCTTCCCTCCTTAATTAATTTCGTCCTCGAAATTCCAACCGACCTAAATCCAACCATTCTTCCCTCCTTAATTAGTTTCGTTCTCGAAACTCCAACAATCCTGATTCCACATCCATCTCGTGGAAAGTAGAATCGACCTCGAAACACGTGTACGCTTGTACACCAACTAACCAGAACAATCCTTACTCGTCTGCAACTAGACGTACCACTAAAGCTCACGTCGCATCGTCTACATTCGACCACGTCGAATAGCAGAAGTCGTACGTTCCGAATTGACATCACTAGTCAAATCTACCGTTTCGTTGACACAACAACTCGATGGTTCCTTACTAAATCTCCACTCAACGATCCACGCTAACACATTTGACAAACTGCCACCACTTGACAGTCGTCAGTCAAAAACTGACACCATACACTTGCGGTTACACTAACCACCAACTGACTCAACCTGAGTATACACTAACCAAAAAATACTCGACCTGCGTGTAACTACCCATTAGAAATACCATGACCCAACGCACAGTATCCAATGTCTAGTCCACGACCTCAACTAAGTCAATGGTATCGGAACTAAGCCGACTACCAACACACTCACCAATGTACCCCTGGTATAACCTAAATACCGTCACCAGGCATCACAAGTCTGCCCGGTATCGTACCTCGAACAACGAACAAGGTACATGACACGACCCATCCCAATCCCCCCGAGATTACCATGGAATGTGTCATGCTCCCGTTTGACAAGAGGTGTCAGACAAGGGATAACCTGTTTCCACTGCCCAACCGGGCTACCAGAGTGTGTAAGGATCGATGGAGGAGGTGTATGATGTCCCAGTCTCTGCTGCAGTTGCATCCGGAATCAACCTGAAGGGCATTAAAACAAAAGCTGTGAGTGGACGAAAATAAACAAGTCTGTTTAAAATATTTATAAGACATTTATGCCCCTCAGTAAAAACATATGCATGCGCCAAAAAAAACAATGATCACACATTTATTTAGAAATAACCATTAGGGCCTTAGCCCGGAAACCAAAGCATAGTTTCAATTTCCAAAAGTCAATCCAAGAGTTATTTCATCAATCTAGTAATATTCATTTATTATTTTTCCATCTCCGGCATCCCCGATGCCTAGCGTCCTAGACGCTTGACGTTCCAGACGTCATATCTCACGGTATTAAGCAACGCGTGCTGCCCGGGGTCTCACCGGGTCCATATCTCTGACATCCCCGATGTCTGACGTCTCTGACGTCTAGCAATCCTGCTCCTGGATCACTATACGGTCCGGTAGCTCCGTACAATGAGCCCTCGCAGGCAATGCACCGTGACTTCTCTAGTGTCCCCGACACTTGGAAGAGACCAGGATATATATCCTCATATCGAGATGGTTTTATGGAACACATTTTATTATTTATTTCCAAAATATCACAAGGGCCCTGCCCCGAATTTCCATAAAACCGTCATAAGTCCAAATAGTTGATTTAAATCCAAAATCATTTATTCAATTCCATTTTAGGGTCCCCGACCCGAAATCGCATATATAAATCAACTGGGCCCCTGGCCCGATTTCATAAGTTAACTGGGCCCCTGGCCCGATTTCACAAGTTAACTGGACCCCTGGCCCGATTTTACTTTATCAAATCCGTAACCGTTTCATAAAATCATATCCATCCATATTTATGGAAATTAGTGCAAATCCAGAAAACCTCGATTCACGTGCAAACACGTAAATTGCCTCGAAATGCGTGAAAACATATAAATTCACTGATATCCAAAATAAATCATATAATCACAATTATAACAATCACGAAACAGTTATGCATGCATCGAATTTATAAAACCAATGTCCACTCACAGACCGTTTAACCGAGCGCTTTGATACGCGTGCCATAGGCCTTCTCGGGCCACATCACTATCACCGGGACTCCCAATCCTGTTCAAATCACATTAGAGGATTAATAACCTCATCACTAACATCCTATCAAAGTCCCGTAATTTTTCCGAATTTTTAAGTATTTTTAACCTCGATTTAAAACCTTCGGACATCCCGAACAATATCAAAACGGGATCCGATCGACACGAAACCAACGCTAAAATGTCCGTTACATCGAATAGATTAAAAGTCATGTTGACCTCACCTCGAGATTCGTGCCCACGCGCCGTCACGCACCGCCGTGAGTGGCTGCGCGTGAAAACCACGCGCCTGCTACAGTGATTGCTACAATCACCACCTTCACCCGAATGACTGGTAAACGGGTCTGATTACCCGCGATAGGATCCGGTTCAATCACACCCAATTCGACATCAATTCGATCCGTTCTTGATCCTATAACAATCATCAACCAACCAATTTCAGTTCTGTGTCAATGATCAACATCAACCATCGATTAATCGTGTCAACAACCCGTGATCACCCAAAACGGGTCAATCACCAAAACTCCACCAATCCTCAACCATTGTCAAATTAACTTCACAGGAAGCTTATAAGGATTAATACGAACCAATTCACATGATTAATTGAACACGTCGTTACCTCAATCACCACGACTCAAGATTGAGTTTTCCGGCCGTCCACCTCGTCCGTCCACAGCCCTAGGAGCCCCAAATCTTGCCCCATTTGATCTGGTCCGTCCACCTCACCACGACTCAATCGACTGTGCAAAGTTCCCATGCACTGACCCGAAACCATTAAACAAACCAATGCCCATGTCGTGCAATCGATTGCCAGCACAATACATGTGCAATCACACCTCATACTGTCCCAATTCAGCCATTAAATTGATAAACAATCATGGGATCGATCTCACAAAGCATCCACTTCACGGCTAGTTCAATGAAACAGTGTCCCGTGTGAAATTACAATTCTGCCCTTGTGCAGAAAATTACCAAAATGCCCCTCACGCATCCTGACCCTTAACTCGGTCATACGGACTCCGATTGATGCGTGCCGCCTGTCTACGAACTCAAGGCATCTTCCTAACGGTCCTCGGTCCTCGGCCATCGGACCTCCCGATCAAAAAGTCAACATTTCCCCTTATATCGTCCAAATTACGAAAATGCCCTTGCAGTTCCGTACATCATAACTTTCACCACGAACGTCGTAATCGAACGTGCCACCCGTCTATGAACTCGTGACGTCCCGAACTACGTCACGGTCATCGGTCAAAGTCCATTTGACCATTCGAATTAAAAGTCGACGTTTTGCCCACGCCTAGGGGCAAAACAGTCATTTTGCACAATTCGTCCGAAATCACCCAACTAATCCCAGATTAGTAAATCACAATTAAATATTATTAAATCCCGATATTCAGGACGGGTCGTTACAACCTTCCCTCCTTAAAGAATTTCGTCCTCGAAATTACCAATCTCCTTATTCCACAACCACCTCGTGGAAAACAATTCGATCACACATCTGTGTACACTTGTACACCCACATACTGGGACCACACCAGCCTCATCTGTACCCAGACATCCCATCATAGTCATACGTCATAATCAACAACACTCGACCACTTCGAGTGGAAATGATCACCTGATCCGCGAATAAATCGCCTAACCATTAAGCTGACTCCTTCAGCTAGACGGTTCCCTTCCATTACCAATAAATCCTTACCTTTGCTCCCATTGGGAGTCACCAAATCTCATTTGTCAGTCCATGCTGACACCAACAGTCAAACTGTCACCACTAAGCTTTACCACCCTGATAAAGCCCCAACCATCAGCCAGTCAGTGATAACACCACGTATTACATCACTCTCGATGTAGCGCAAGATCAACCACATGATCACCATTCGCAGGGCAAGCCCAATCCTGCGACACAAAATAATCTCAATGTCCATAATCATCGACTCCCTCAGTGAACCAAGACGCTGGAAAAATCACGGTGTGATAAAATCACACAAGGCTACTCGTGGTTACTCTGACCACCAATTCACTCATCCTGAATGTACGTATCAAGTGGTGTAACTGGAACACATTGAATACCAGCCCAGCAGTGATCACACATCTCAATACTAGGGTTCCACTAGCCAACCATGGCTAAGAGCACCTGCTCATACAATCACTGAACCCGACAAATCACTCTGCACAGCGCACAATATCCAATGTCCAGTCCACAATCACAGCCAACAATGATATCGGAACCAAGTCGATTACCAACACGTTTAATCACACACCACTGGTACCTCCCATGTACCGCCATTAGGCACCGCTCAGCCTAACCAGTATCAATCCTCGTACAACGTACCCTGTACGTACATCAATCCATCAATCCGCCTACAACCACCTAGGTCATATCCAAACACGTTCCAATAATGGAGTACATTTGCCCAAACCATCATGAGACAAATCGAACTCCACCCATCATCTAGTTCCAATTCCGAATCCGAATCCGCAATTTCGTGAGAAATCCCGAATCCGAACCCAGACATCACATTTTTATTTCATTTCCAAATCCGAATCCGAAATCATTATTCCGTAAGCTAGCATTGGAATAATCATTCCGCACCCAAATCCAGTAATCCATTTTCGAGCTTCGCAATCGAATCCTGAATCGTCACCCAGAGATTCGATTCCCAAAACCCAAAATCTCGTTTACGTCCATCAAGACGTAACATAACCGATCCTATCGGTTACCAGTCCATAACACTCGATTGACTTCATAGGGAAGCCAATCCCAATATCCACACGTCAAAGGTTGACGAAATCCGACCACTTTGGAAACCTACTCACCCGAGTAACAAACCATATGGACTTCACTCCGAAAAAAAGTTCAGTCCCGTCATTTACGACTCACATACCAAGGTAAGAGTGATAAACTCTCCACCCATCTGGATCATCAAGATCACAATCCAGATCCATCGCTACGTCATCCGACAAGTAACATCACGATCCATGATCGTCACATCGTCCAAAGTCGACAACATCACAAATCAGATCCACCTAAGATCCACACATGCTCACATAGCTAACAATCCATCTGAAAGCTGATCGTAGGGTCTTACACCCTCATTGAGTCTTCGTCAAATTTCCCTCGGTGGAAAGATGACCACGCATCTCACCACCAAATCCAAAATCACACACAACTTCTTGTGTCCAATGACCCCAAACCAAAACATGGGTCCACCAACCAACACACGCTCAACGTACTGGTAGCAACAATCATCATCTGCCACGGCAGGAAATAAGAAGTCAACCCCAAAGACTTCGGAATACCAATCACCGATGTGGAAACGAGCACTCCTCTCGTCTCCCAATCACAACTCTCCCCGAATCGGGAGTTCCAACCATGTTGGAAACAGACACGCTCCCAATGAGATGTCAAGTCCAACTACTGGACTGCCCACGTCCATACCTCACTTGGACCACCACGTGTCCAAAATCAATTCATTACTCGGACCTCACGTCCGTCAATACTCATGTATGCACACAACCCGATTCCGAACGGAAATCCACAACTCCGCCTGGATGTGCATACCATACTGCCTTCGTTTCACATCACAACCTAAACAGGTTCAATCCTCAGGTTCCAAGTGATTCACAATCACACAATCATAACGTCAATACCACGAATGGTTTTCCCCGACTTTTTCCAATTTCAATAATTTCCTTGTACTCTCTGGGGATATAAGAATTAAACGATCTTACCAATCTCGGAGCTGACAACAACTCCACAAATCCTCCAATTCTCATGACATAGGGAACATCATCCCTAGATTCCTCAAGTTTCAATCATACCTTCATATCCATTCATCACTTGTCATTATATATCTATTAGGACTTATCCCAACACGTCACAACCTCCACTGGATCCCATCCAGTCCAAGACTCAACCACCACTGAGTTGCAGATTCCGATCATAAGTCCATCATGACAGAGTCACACCCCAACTGGTGGCTCAACGTCATCACACTCTGATAGGACCCATCCCAATCCCCCCGGGATTAGTGCGGGATGACCCTGCTCCCGTCTGACACGAAGTGTCAGACAAGGGATATTTCCGACCTTTGCCCTCCCGGGCTATCAGAGTACGCCAGGATCCGGAGGAGGTATGTGATATCTCGATCTCTGCTACAGTCCACATCCGCTGTCAACCTGAAGGGTATTAAAAACAGAAAGACTGTGAGTGGACAAAAATAAAGAATTTATAAAAACATTTCATCAAAGACCTTTATACCCTCCACTAAAAAGCATGCATGCATAGTAAAACCATTTATCCAATCACATATGTTAAAACATCCATAAATAGGGTCACAACCCCAAGTTCCGTAATACAAGTCACACGGGCTCCTGCCCAAAACCAATTTACAGAAAACCAGAACATAGTAAACATATGTGGGATCTCAGCCCAAATCCATTTATCATTATAAACACAATTTTCCAAAACCAATTGAAATCATGTTTATCCATTATATTCATATCCAGAACCTGTCACGGTGAAATAGAGCTACACGTGTGCTAACCGGGGTCTCAAACCCAAGTCTCTCCAGGGTCCACCCAGGTCAATGTCCGTAGATCAATGACCCTCCCTGGAGGTAACGAACCATGCCCATCCTGAGAGTAAGGAACCCAACTGGGGGGCGACTCCACTCAGTCAGTGCTCCGTACTCCGGGGTCCACCCAGGCCAACGGCCCTCCCCGGAGGAGACAATCATATATATAGGATGGAATATGAAAAACCTTTTGAAATCATTCTTTAAACTTTTCCAGGATTCATGTCCGGCCCTCATAAGCCGTCATGAACCATAAAACCTTTCATGGGTTCATGCCGGTTCCCATAAACCGTTATGAACCATAAAAACCATTTGTAATACATAACTGGGCCCTAGGCCCGAATCCACATAGAAACTGGACCTCAAGTCCGAATCGTAAACCAACTGGGCCTCCGGCCCGATTCCGTAAATCAAATGGACCTCAAGTCCGAGAGTTACCTTTTCAAATCCAAAATCATTTCATGAAATTATATCCAAAACCATAAGTACGGAAAATCAGTATAAAATCGGAAAACCTCGATTTACGTGCAAGCACGTAAATCGCCTCGAAATACGTGAAACCATATAATTCACAAGCATTCAAATCAACATCATAAAATCATATTCATAATCCATTTGGAAATCCAAAACCATTTCATTTAGACCAATAAAGACATACAGCCCCGTATAGGCACCGTATAGGGCCGAAACCTCGAAATACGTGCCTGTACGTAACCGCACATCCAAATGCACTCATGGCATCACAAACAAGTATTTAAAACATATAATAAACATTTATGCATGCACCAATTTAGAAAATAAGGTCCACTCACAGACCGTCCGAGCCGCCGCCTCGATTTGCGTGCCATTCGGCTCCCCGAGCCGATCACCATTACCGGGACTCCCAAACCTGCCCAAATTCTAATAGAAGGTTACTAACTACTTAATTAACCTCCCATTAAAGCCCCGTAATTTTCCCGAACTTTTAACTATTTTTAAACCGACCCTTAACCTTCCGACACCCCGAAACCTATCGAACCGATGTCCGATTGACACGAGACCAGTCCCAAAATCTTCGTTACATCGAATAGAAGATTTCCCGTGTTGAACACTTTCCCAAATTATGGATCACGCGTCCTCAAGAGCCCCTAGAATGTCGAAAACACTGTTCATCATCACCTAAACCCTGAAAACCGGTTTTTTTTTTCTGGTTTTGGACCGGTTACTGTAGCAGTACTGTTCCGAACCGGCGAGAATTTTTCAGAGGTTTTCTCCCTCTATTTTGGTCCGATTTCAACCCTAATTAATCCTATAATTCATATCTCTTCATTCCCTATCAATTCCAATCATCAAAACGACCTAAAAACATCAAAATTCCATGGTTCAATCTTTGAACCATACGTTTCAAACTTCCAAAACAGCACCCATGGCTTCACAGCCCTTCCAAGCTTCCTAAAACCTTCCTAAAATGTCCCTAGCAACCTAATGGACTCATTAAAACCATTAAAAACCAACCATAACAACAAAAATGGAAAAATGGATCAAAATGGGCTAACCGGGCTACCTTCGGGTTTCCCCTCATCCATGAAGGGAAAAATGGTGTCCATTGGATGGATGACACTTGTCACTCATCCATTGGGTCCTCCATTAAATATTTGGAACCCACAAAAGTCCAAAAGTTAACTCGTTCCGTAATTCGTGCAATAATGCACTTGAACTTCCGTGAACCGTAACTTCGCCGTCGAACGTCCGAATTCGACATGCCGCCTGTCTACGGATTCGTATCGTCCTTATCTACGTAACGGTCTTCGGCCCCCGGCCATCGGACCTCCCGGTCAAAAAGTCAACATTTGACCCCATTTAACCTAAATTACCAAAATGCCCCTAAACTTCCGAACGTCATAACTTCCTCCTTGAACGTCAGAATTGAACGTGCCACCTGTCTATGAACTCGTGACGTCACCAACTACGTCACGGTCATCGGTCAAAGTTCATTTGACCGCCCGAATGAAAAGTCAACGTTTTGCCCACGCCCTGGGGCAAAACGGTCATTTCGCATCGTTCGTCCGATTTAGCCTAACTAATCACCGATTAACCTCACTAATCGTGATTAGTCACTAATCTAATCATGGAATTTAGGACGGGTCGTTACAACCTTCCCTCCTTAATTAATTTCATCCTCGAAATTCCAACCGACCTAAATCCAATCGTTCTTCCCTCCTTAATTAGTTTCATTCTCGAAACTCCAATTATCTTGATTCCACATCCACCCCGTGGAAAGTAGAATCGACCTCGAAACTCGTGTACACTCGTACACCCACTAACCAGAACGATAACCATCCGCAACCAGACGTGCGACTAACACTCACGTCGTGTCGACTACATTCGACCACGTCGAATGACAGAAGTCGTACGCTCCGAACTGACACCACTTGTCAGATCTACCATTTCGTTGACACAACAACTCGACGGTTCCTTACTAAATCTCCACTCAACGATCCACGCTGACACATCTGAAAAACTGCCACCACTTGACAGTCGCCAGTCAAAAACTAATATGACACACACTCGTGGTTACACTAACCACAAGCATTTCACTCGACCTGTGTGTAACTAGACCCATCAGAAATACCATGCCCCACTGTACAGTATCCAATGTCCAGTCCACAACCTCAACTAATCCGATGGTATCAGAACCAATCCGACTACCAATACGCTCTCCAACGCACTACCGGTATCTCCTATATACCGTCACCAGGCACGACAAGTCTGCCTAGTATCGTACCTTGAACAACGTACAAGGTACGTACATCTACCCTGTAACAACCCGTCCCGAGAATTGGGATAAGTAGAGTGATTAAGGTGTGATTAGTAAGGTTAATCAAGGGTTAGGTGGTCCCGAGGGGTCCGGGAACTTAGAATGACGATTTTGCCCCTGGGTCGGGCAGAAATGTTGACTTTTATTTCGGGTGGTCAAATGGGAGTTGACCAGTGACCAGGACGTAGTTGAGGACGTTATGAATCCTTAGGCAGGTGGCACGCCCGATTCCGACATCCGAGGAGGAAGTTGTGATGTTCGGAAGATTGAGGGCATAACCGTAATTTGGAAAATTAGGGGGGAAACGTTGACTTTTTATACGAACTGGTTTTGGTAAGTTGACTTAAGACCGTTAGATAGATCTCGTCGTCCCGAGTTCGATGACAGGTGGCACGTATTCATCGGACGTACGATGTGGGAGTTACAGGTCTAGAAAGGTAGTGGTAAAGTTGTAATTTTGGGTAAAACAGAAGGGCATTTTGGTCTTTTGGTTGTCTGGGGATTTGTGCACAGAGAGGGAAGATAGAGGGTTGAGATTGAGCCACTTGGGAGAGGAGTTGAGGGATTGGTGACACGTGTAGGAGGTCTGGTTGGTTCTAGTGAGTGCACGGTCCAATTATTTGGGGTGCAACCGTGCCGTGTGTGTTGTTCGACCCAGACAGAAACAGAGGGAGGAATTGAGAGAAATTGAGAGACGATGGTGAGTGTTAGTGGGTTTTGGTAAGTGAGGAGTGATCAGAGGGTGGAAGAGTGAACTGGTGAATGTTTGGGGGAGAGAAATCGTGCAAGAACACGGTGGACGGGGCAGTCGGTTTTCAGAGAAAACAGAGAGGACTTGGACGATTGTGGTGGTGGTGCGGCCGTGTGTTGGTGCAATTGGACTCGTGGAGGTGTCCAGAGGCTGGCGGTGGACGGGAGGAGCTATTGCCTCACGGCTGAGCTCATGACGACGCCTGGAAGCAGGTAAACTTCATACTTTTTCTTCGTGCTCTGTTTTGCCGTCGAGTTTCAAGTTGAGAGTTGTAGCGTTAGGGGTTGAATCGAGGAGTCTAGTGAAGTCTAGGGGACTCAGTTGAGTCCTAGGTAGCTGCTGGTTGTGCTGCCGTGACGGAGGAATGAACGGCGGAGCCCAGACGACGGAGAGTACCCTATGTGCTCTGTTTTATCCATTTTGTTCAGTTTGAAAGTCGTCGATTTTGGGTGAGAGTCGACGGTCTTGGTGAGTTGGGTGAGGTTTAGGACAGTCCTAGGAAGCGTTTTGGGTAGCCACCGTGACGGGGGAAAACCTGGGTGGCCGGAGAAGGAAACAGGGGACTGGTACAGGTTTTGTTCGAGCTCGAGTCGACAGGTTAGGGACAGTGTTGAGGTGTTTGAGTGAGGGAACTGGATTGCTTAGGATTGGACGAAGAGGATGGTGAAGAGAGGGAGGAAAATGGTGCAGGCACGGCGGTGAACCGCTCTCGCCGGTTCAAACAGCAGGCACTGTGTCAAGCCCGGTTTACGCGAGGTTGACGGTGGCACTGTAGCTGGCGCGTGGGGCCACGCGCAGCCACTTTGGGCGGCGCGTGGGGGCGCGTGCGGCAGTTCTGGGAGAAACGGTCAACATGACTTTTGGTCTAGGAGTTGTTGTGAGTTCGATGGAGTTGGTTTCGAGTCAATCGGAAGTCATTTGAGTATAGTTCCGTGAGGGTGAATGTGTAGGGTTCCGGGGTTTTAAGTCTTCGGTCCGGGGATTTTTGAGGGCATTTAGGAGAGTGTTGGTAGACGTATTAGTGACGTAATTTGACGGTGTTTGACAGGATCGGGATTTCCCGAGGAAGCCGAGGAACGGGCTGGACGTTCGGGACGCGAGTAGGGCTCAGTACTGTGAGTGGACCCCTTCTCTAAACTTGAACATGCATAACTGCTTTCTATAATGGTTTTATGGTTTTAATCATGATTTTATGTTTATCGAATATGTTTGGTTGGTTTTGCATTATTACACGTTTTTCGAGAAAAAGACGGTTTTGGCACGTTTTTCGAGAAAAGGGTAAATTTGGAAATGTTTTTGGGATTTCAAGGGATTTTGGAACATGCTTTTGAGAATCAAGGTTTTGGTTTTGAAATCGAAATTGACCATTGGACTTTGGTGCAAAGTTGGAAAGTGGACTCCGGATTTGGGTTCGGAATGACGGTTCTGGATGCCGGAAGGGCATCGGACCAGTGATTTCGGATTCGGGTTTGGATGTGGATTTGGTAAGTGGTTTTTAAATGATTTTGGGATTGGATTTGCTGGATCTGGATATTGGGTTTAAAGACCCGGATATATGTGACGGGGGACCGGCCGGATTGGGTTTAAAGACCCGGATTGAGTTTAAAGACTCGGGAGTTTAAAGACTCGGATATATATATTGATTTTTCCCCGTAGGCCTTGAGTTTAAAGACTCGGGAGTTTAAAGACTCGGATATGATTAAGGCCTGGATTGAGTTTAAAGACTCGGGAGTTTAAAGACTCGGATAGATCCAGCAGGTTTGATCGGGGAAAATGACGATTTGGTGATTATGGTCTTGATACGGTTTCTGATACCCATGCTATGGTTTCTTATGGTATTTTATAGTGTTTCTGTTTCTTATGATGTTTATAATGATTATTTTATAAATGTGTTTATAACTGCTGGTTATGCATGTGGTTTCAAAACGGAGGGTAAAACTCGGTTTTCTTATAAAATGGTTTTTGAACTTCTGTACTTTCTGGTCCACTCACATTTTCTGTTTTAAATTGCCCTCCAGGTTGTGGAGCGAGCGCGGGGTCTTGACGTCGAGGCAGAGTCTGAGGCATAGAAGTGACGTGAGGGTTCCCAGAGTAGAGTAAAGGCTTCTGCGTGCGTGTAGTTATCGGTTTTATTTGTATGTTCGTACTATGTTCTGTAAATGCTACCTTCGGGACATTGTGTCTAATTACTCCTGCGTTTGACTGGATAGTATGTGAGTGAGTTTTACTTGAGTTTTGCGTCGGGGAGTCAGACGGGAGCGGGATTTACCTCGGGTTTCGGGGTGAAACCGGGGTGGGTCCTGACATACCCATCAATCAGACTACAACCACCTAGGTCATAGCCAATCACGTTTCTACGATGGAGTCCATTTATCCAATCCAGTATTAGACAAATCGAAACTCCGACCCATTATTTATTTCCAAATCCGAATCCGAATCCGCAATTTCGTAAGAAATCCCAAATCCAAACCCAAAAGTCGTATCCATATCCATGTTCAAATCCGAATCCGAAGTCATTATTCTGTAAGCTAGCATTTGGAATAACTATTCCGAACCCAAATCCATAAAAGAAAATCTACAGTCAAGCTCTAGAATAAAATCCTGAATCGTCACCCAGAATCCGATTCCAAAACCCAAATACAGAAATCCTCTTTCAAGTTCCAAAATCAAATCCTGAATCGTCATCCAGAAATCTGATTCCAAAACTCGAAACATCGTTCACGTCTACCGAGACGTATCAAAACCGAACCTATCGGTTACCCGATCAACCGATTACACACCATACATTAGATTGACTTCATAGAGAAATCAATCCCAACATCCACACAGCTCTAAGGCTGACCATATCCGACCACGTCGGAAAACTACTCATCGGACAACTACTCAGGTGAGTAATAAGTCATATGGGATTTTCCTCGAAAAGAAGTTCAGTCCCATCATGCTCCACTCAACATCCAAGTAAGAGTAATAAACTCTCCACCTATCTGGATCATCAAGATCACGATCCAGATCCACCACTACGTCAAACGACTATAGACGTCACGATCGAGACTGTGGGTCCTCCCCAATCACCTCGTATCGATCCTTGGCATTCCACCGTGGAAAATCAGGGATGATACAAGACTATGACATCAAAATCCATCCCACGTGAATGCAACCAAAACCCCGTTGCACTCACCACACCACGTAATCCAACATCGTCTGCCACCAAGCAGAAAATGAGAAATCTGAGTCACCTAACTTCGATATACTCAAGACATGCTGATGACCCAAGACAAATCCCGGGTCCACCAACCAATACACGATCAGTGTACTAGTGGCAACCAACAACATCTATATCATCAACGTCATCTACCACCATCAATTATGGTAGAACCTGAGAAGTCACCCAAACGACTTCGACATACCCAATACCAATGCGGAAAACCCGCATTCGATTCGTCACCGCAATCGCACCCTCTCGCGATTTCGAAGTTCCAACAAGATTGAAAACAACATACCTGGACATCAACCACGTGTCCCCTAACCAATTTAGCTCTATCTGAGATCCACTTTGGGACCACAGATACCGAACATATGAGTAACTCTATGGAGTCACATCCCGACTCGTGACTTACCGTCATCACAATCACTGACACCAGCACCAGCACCTGCACCAACGCATTATCACCTGCACTAGTATCAACACACAGACATCCACACTAGTAGCAGCACACTAACACCAGTATCAGTATCAGCACACCGTGTGCAAACTGACAACCCTGGATCTCCGCTCACACCGAGCGACGACCCCGCACCTCTGCTCGAATAGGAGAAACTCTGCCTCCTTCGTACCCAACAATTATGAGTACAGTCATCCTGACAACTCATACGAGAAAAGGAAACGTCCCCTGAACATCCTCGATTCCCAACAACCACAGCTACAACCACTCTCGGTAGTAGTGCCTTCCACAGACTCGTGCAGACCTAACTACCAGACATCGCTATATCCAGACTCCGTATCCAACGGAATCAATCGCCCGTACTAACTACTTTGTATCCCAATCAGGGATTCCATCGACAAGTACCAACCCTGGTAACTTGTCCAACAATCTCTATCCTGTCGTAACTTGACTAAACCATTGTCGTCTACCAGGTCATCCACGACCTTAGTTGCACCAACCCACAACTGAAGTAGCACGACAACCAACTCGGTCTAACCGATACGTACAACCCTGACTGCGAAGTGCTGTCCTAATACAAGCTGACATGACTAGACCGACTAACGAATCCAAATCCGAATAGTCGTCCAAGTCAAACCACCAGTCAACTCCCATTTCCGAACCATACACATACGGTAGGGTTCCACGATCACACCTAGAGTTCCCCAGCACCCAACTGCATAAGGCAGTAAAATCCACGATCAGACCGACCCCGCGGTCTGGACATCATAAAGACGTCAATCCAACTCAACAATATTCGACCATCCGATGATCACAATTTCTAACCAGTCGTCGGAACAGATCCTACGACATCGTGAAGACGATCCCAAATAACCATCTCACGATCCAAAACTCAAATGTAATAGTACATTCACCATTCCGTAGGGTCCCACACTGTCAACCCTGACAGAACTATGGTAACCCCGGCATCCAGTGCCGAACCAAGACATTCCACGATACGGTCCTACTAGCTATCGTATCGATACCCTAACTATCAGGTTGATAACAAACTGTAGCCCATTGAGATATCACATCCTCGACCAGCATACATACTCCAAGAGCTCCGCGGTTGCTCGAATAGAGACAACCCCGCTCTGATACCATATTGACAGGACCCATCCCAATCCCCCCGGGATTAGTGCGGGATGACCATGCTCCCGTCTGACACGAAGTGTCAGACAAGGGATATTTCCGACCTTTGCTCTCCCGGGCTATCAGAGTACGCCAGGATCCGGAGGAGGTATGTGATATCTCGATCTCTGCTACAGTCCACATCCGCTGTCAACCTGAAGGGTATTAAAAACAGAAAGACTGTGAGTGGACAAAAATAAAGAATTTATAAAAACATTTCATCAAAGACCTTTATACCCTCCACTAAAAAGCATGCATGCATAGTAAAACCATTTATCCAATCACATATGTTAAAACATCCATAAATAGGGTCACAACCCCAAGTTCCGTAATACAAGTCACACGGGCTCCTGCCCAAAACCAATTTACAGAAAACCAGAACATAGTAAACATATGTGGGATCTCAGCCCAAATCCATTTATCATTATAAACACAATTTTCCAAAACCAATTGAAATCATGTTTATCCATTATATTCATATCCAGAACCTGTCACGGTGAAATAGAGCTACACGTGTGCTAACCGGGGTCTCAAACCCAAGTCTCTCCAGGGTCCACCCAGGTCAATGTCCGTAGATCAATGACCCTCCCTGGAGGTAACGAACCATGCCCATCCTGAGAGTAAGGAACCCAACTGGGGGGCGACTCCACTCAGTCAGTGCTCCGTGACTACTCCGGGGTCCACCCAGGCCAACGGCCCTCCCCGGAGGAGACAATCATATATATATATAGGATGGAATATGAAAAACCTTTTGAAATCATTCTTTAAACTTTTCCAGGATTCATGTCCGGCCTCCATAAGCCGTCATGAACCATAAAACCTTTCATGGGTTCATGCCGGTTCCCATAAACCGTTATGAACCATAAAAACCATTTGTAATACATAACTGGGCCCTAGGCCCGAATCCACATAGAAACTGGACCTCAAGTCCGAATCGTAAACCAACTGGGCCTCCGGCCCGATTCCGTAAATCAAATGGACCTCAAGTCCGAGAGTTACCTTTTCAAATCCAAAATCATTTCATGAAATTATATCCAAAACCATAAGTACGGAAAATCAGTATAAAATCGGAAAACCTCGATTTACGTGCAAGCACGTAAATCGCCTCGAAATACGTGAAACCATATAATTCACAAGCATCCAAATCAACATCATAAAATCATATTCATAATCCATTTGGAAATCCAAAACCATTTCATTTAGACCAATAAAGACATACAACCCCGTATAGGCACCGTATAGGGCCGAAACCTCGAAATACGTGCCTATACGTAACCGCACATCCAAATGCACTCATGGCATCACAAACAAGTATTTAAAACATATAATAAACATTTATGCATGCACCAATTTAGAAAATAAGGTCCACTCACAGACCGTCCGAGCCGCCGCCTCGATTTGCGTGCCATTCGGCTCCCCGAGCCGATCACCATTACCGGGACTCCCAAACCTGCCCAAATTTTAATAGAAGGTTACTAACTACTTAATTAACCTCCCATTAAAGCCCCGTAATTTTCCCGAACTTTTAACTATTTTTAAACCGACCCTAAACCTTCCGACACCCCGAAACCTATCGAACCGATGTCCGATTGACACGAGACTAGTCCCAAAATCTTCGTTACATCGAATAGAAGATTTCCCGTGTTGAACACTTTCCCAAATTATGGACCACGCGTCCTCAAGAGCCCCTAGAATGTCGAAAACACTGTTCATCATCACTAAACCCTGAAAACCGGTTTTTTTTTTTTCTGGTTTTGGACCGGTTACTGTAGCAGTACTGTTCCGAACCGGCGAGAATTTTTCAGAAGTTTTCTCCCTCTATTTTTGTCCGATTTCAACCCTAATTAATCCTATAATTCATATCTCTTCATTCCCTATCAATTCCAATAATCAAAACGACCTAAAAACATCAAAATTCCATGGTTCAATCTTTGAACCATACGTTTCAAACTTCCAAAACAGCACCCATGGCTTCACAGCCCTTCCAAGCTTCCTAAAACCTTCCTAAAATGTCCCTAGCAACCTAATGGACTCATTAAAACCATTAAAAACCAACCATAACAACAAAAATGGAAAAATGGATCAAAATGGGCTAACCGGGCTACCTTCGGGTTTCTCCTCCTCTCGCCGCCGTGGACGGCGGTTCTGGCCGGCAACCACCTCCTATTGTCCTCTCTTCCATCCCTGGTCTCAGTCCTGGTCCCTTGAGTGAAAGTTGGATTGGTTTGGGGTGAATGGTTGGGTGAGAAAATGAGATCGGGTTGTTTGGGTGTGTGTTTGAAATGAGGAAAATGGAATGCACGGTGCATGAAGGGAAAAATGGTGTCCATTGGATGGGTGACACTTGTCACTCATCCATTGGGTCCTCCATTAAATATCTGGAACCCACAAAAGTCCAAAAGTTAACTCGTTCCGTAATTCGTGCAATAATGCACTTGAACTTCCGTGAACCGTAACTTCGCCGTCGAACGTCCGAATTCGACATGCCGCCTGTCTACGGATTCGTATCGTCCTTATCTACATAACGGTCTTCGGCCCTCGGCCATCGGACCTCCCGGTCAAAAAGTCAACATTTGACCCCATTTAACCTAAATTACCAAAATGCCCCTAAACTTCCGAACGTCATAACTTCCTCCTCGAACGTCGGAATTGAACGTGCCACCTGTCTATGAACTCGTGACGTCACCAACTACGTCACGGTCATCGGTCAAAGTCCATTTGACCGCCCGAATGAAAAGTCAACGTTTTGCCCACGCCCAGGGGCAAAATGGTCATTTCGCATCGTTCGTCCGATTTAGCCTAACTAATCACCGATTAACCTCACTAATCGTGATTAGTCACTAATCTAATCATGGAATTTAGGACGGGTCGTTACACACTCACTGACACCAGCACCAGCGCTAGTACCAGCACCAACGCACCATTATCAACACTAGTAGCAGCACACTGGCATCCATACTAGTATTGGCATAAGGGTACCACCATACCAACATCCATACATAGCACACGAACATCCATGCTAGCACACTGTGTGCAAAGTTGTTACCCTGGATCTCCGTTCATTCTGAACGACGATCCTGTAACACCACTCGTACCCCACAACTATGGGTACCTCCAGTTTTTGTCATCAGCACATCAGGATAATGAACGTTCCCTGAACGTCCCCAAGTATTAAATCCGCACTAAATACCCTTGATAGCCAGTTATCTCGACACAACTGTCGACCAACAGTCATCGCTGTCAAGATCCGTATCCACACATTACACTAATATTCGATCCAACACGAGATTCCATATTTTCTCATAACCGTATCCGTAGATCGAAACCCATAAGAATCACTAGAGTCATCCACATGGTCATCCAAGACCTCAGCCGCACGTCGCAGCACAAGTTCTCAATTAAAGTTCACTTCCAGTCCATCAATTATAAATTAGGGTTCCAAAATCACACCCTAGGGTTCCACCGAACCAACTGCCTTTTGCAGTAAAATTCACAACCTGACCGACCCCGCGGTCCTGACATCGCATAGACGTCAAATCCAATCCAATCGTCAATTCAACGTGGGTTCCATTGTGGGTTCCACCACGAAGGTCATCGGCTAACTCCGATGCACCAACACCCCGTACACTAGCCGACACTACCAGGGTCTAAAACTTAGACCAATACCCAACTGAGTTTCGCATTTCCATAACATTATTCGAATGGGGTTCCCTGAACCCGGCTGTGCCCAGTAGCACATCCATCCATCATCACATGACCGAACCGACGGTCCCACATTATCAGTTACTCGTATACAACCCCACTTGGGTTGAATCGCATCAATGCACAGCGTATCGGGCCGAACACACCCAATCCACAATACAAACCCAAAACTATCTATCAGGTTGACAACGGAACTGCAGCCCAAAGAGACATCACACCCTCGACCTTCGCGCACAAAAGAGCAAAACCTGCTCTGATACCACTTGACACGACCCATCCCAATCCCCCCGGGATTACCATGGAATGTGTCATGCTCCCGTCTGACAAGAGGTGTCAGACAAGGGATAACCTGTTGCCACTGCCCAACCGGGCTACCAGAGTGCGTAAGGATCGATGGAGGAGGTGTATGATGTCCCAGTCTCTGCTGCAGTCGCATCCGGAATCAACCTGAAGGGCATTAAAACAAAAGCTGTGAGTGGACGAAAATAAACAAGTCTGTTTAAAACATTCATAAGACATTTATGCCCCTCAGTAAAAACATATGCATGCGCCAAAAAAAACAATGATCACACATTTATTTAGAAATAACCATTAGGGCCTTAGCCCGGAAACCAAAGCATAGTTTCAATTTCCAAAAGTCAATCCAAGAGTTATTTCATCAATCTAGTAATATTCATTTATTATTTTTCCATCTCCGGCATCCCCGATGCCTAGCGTCCTAGACGCTTGACGTTCCAGACGTCATATCTCACGGTATTAAGCAACGCGTGCTGCCCGGGGTCTCACCGGGTCCATATCTCTGACATCCCCGATGTCTGACGTCTCTGACGTCTAGCAATCCTGCTCCTGGATCACTATACGGTCCGGTAGCTCCGTACAATGAGCCCTCGCAGGCAATGCACCGTGACTTCTCTAGTGTCCCCGACACTTGGAAGAGACCAGGATATATATCCTCATATCGAGATGGTTTTATGGAACACATTTTATTATTTATTTCCAAAATATCACAAGGGCCCTGCCCCGAATTTCCATAAAACCGTCATAAGTCCAAATAGTTGATTTAAATCCAAAATCATTTATTCAATTCCATTTTAGGGTCCCCGACCCGAAATCGCATATATAAATCAACTGGGCCCCTGGCCCGATTTCATAAGTTAACTGGGCCCCTGGCCCGATTTCACAAGTTAACTGGACCCCTGGCCCGATTTTACTTTATCAAATCCGTAACCGTTTCATGAAATCATATCCATCCATATTTATGGAAATCAGTGCAAATCCAGAAAACCTCGATTCACGTGCAAACACGTAAATTGCCTCGAAATGCGTGAAAACATATAAATTCACTGATATCCAAAATAAATCATATAATCACAATTATAACAATCATGAAACAGTTATGCATGCATCGAATTTATAAACCAATGTCCACTCACAGACCGTTTAACCGAGCGCTTCGATACGCGTGCCATAGGCCTTCCCGGGCCACATCACTATCACCGGGACTCCCAATCCTGTTCAAATCACATTAGAGGATTAATAACCTCATCACTAACATCCTATCAAAGTCCCGTAATTTTTCCGAATTTTTAAGTATTTTAACCTCGATTTAAAACCTTCGGACATCCCGAACAATATCGAAACGGGATCCGATCGACACGAAACCAACATTAAAATGTCCGTTACATCGAATAGATTAAAAGTCATGTTGACCTCACCTCGAGATTCGTGCCCATGCGCCGTCACGCACCGCCTTGAGTGGCTACGCGTGAAAACCACGCGCCTGCTACACTGACTGCTACAATCACCACCTTCACCCGAATGACTGGTAAACGGGTCTGATTACCCGCGATAGGATCTGGTTCAATCACACCCAATTCGACATCAATTCGATCCGTTCTTGATCCTATAACAATCATCAACCAACCAATTTCAGTTCTGTGTCAATGATCAACATCAACCATCGATTAATCGTGTCAACAACCCGTGATCACCCAAAACGGGTCAATCACCAAAACTCCACCAATCCTCAACCATTGTCAAATTAACTTCACAGGAAGCTTATAAGGATTAATACGAACCAATTCACATGATTAATTGAACACGTCGTTACCTCAATCACCACGACTCAAGCTTGAGTTTTCCGGCCGTCCACCTCGTCCGTCCACAGCCCTAGGAGCCCCAAAGCTTGCCCCATTTGATCTGGTTCGAATCGTTGAAGTTCCAGGAAGCTCAATCAACCATCAATTAGGCTTGGGCTGGCCTAAAACTAGAAGTTTGAATTTGAATTTCCCAGAAACCAGTTTCGGGTTTTCAGAGAAATCCAACACCAATTTCCCTCATTTCCTTTCATTCTCAATCCCAGAGTAACCCACTCGACATATATTCCATTCCTCTAATCCAATTTAGCCGTTAAAGGCACCCAAAACCGTCCTCAATCGACTGTGCAAAGTTCCCCTGCACTGACCCGAAACCATTAAACAAACCAATGCCCATGTCGTGCAATCGATTGCCAGCACAATACATGTGCAATCACACCTCATACCGTCCCAATTCAGCCATTAAATTGATAAACAATCATGGGATCGATCGCACAAAGCATCCACTTCACGACCAGTTCAATGAAACAGTGTCCCGTGTGAAATTACAATTCTGCCCTTGTGCAGAAAATTACCAAAATGCCCCTCACGCATCCTGACCCGTAACTCGGTCATACGGACTCCGATTGATGTGTGCCGCCTGTCTACGAACTCAGGGCATCGAGACCTTCCTAACGGTCCTCGGTCCTCGGTCCTCGGCCATCGGACCTCCCGATCAAAAAGTCAACATTTCCCCTTATATCGTCTAAATTACGAAAATGCCCTTGCACTTCCGTACATCATAACTTTCACCACGAACGTCGGAATCGAACGTGCCACCCGTCTATGAACTCGTGACGTCCCGAACTACGTCACGGTCATCGGTCAAAGTCCATTTGACCATCCGAATTAAAAGTCAACGATTTGCCCACGCTTAGGGTCAAAACAGTCATTTTGCACAATTCGTCCGAAATCACCCAACTAATCCTAGATTAGTAAATCACAATTAAATATTATTAAATCCCGATATTCGGGACGGGTCGTTATAGTACATACAACTACCCATCAATCAGCCCACAACCACCTAGGTTGTAGTCAATCACGTTTCTATGATGCCGTTCATATGTCCAATCCAGTATTAGACAAATCCAAACTCCGACCCAACATCTATTTCCATATCCGAATCCGAATCTGCAATTTCGTAAGAAATCCCGAATCCAAACCTAGAAATAATATCCATAAACATGTCCAAATTCGAATCCGAAATCATCATTCCGTAAATCGGCATTTGGAATAACCATTCCGAACCCAAATCCATAGAAAGAAAATCCACAGTCAAGCTCTAGAATCAAATTCTGAATCGTCACCCAGAATCCGATTCCAAAACCCAAATCCAGAAATCCTCTTTCAAGTTCCAAAATCAAATCCTGAATCGTCATCTAGAAACCTGATCCAAAACTCAAAATATCGTTCACGTCTACCGAGATGTACCATAACCGAACCTATCGGTTACCTGCTCAATACATTCGATTGACTTTGTAGGAAAGCCAACCACAACATCCACACATCTCTAAGGCTGACCATATCCAACCACGTCGGAACACTACTCACCTGAGTAATATACCATACGGGATTCACTTCGAAAAGAAGTTCAGTCCCATCATCCTCAACTCGTACATCCAAGTAAGAGTGATAAACTCTCCACCTATCTGGATCATCAAAATCACGATCCAGATCCATCACTACGTGAATGCAATCAAAAATCGCTGCACTCACCACGTCACGTAATCCAACATCGTCTGTCACTCCCGAACTACAGATACCAAACATATAAGTAACTCGATGGAGTCACATCCTGACTCGTGACTCACCGTCATCACAATCACCAGCACCAGCACCAACGCCAGTACCAGCACCAACGCATTATCACCTACACTAGTATCAGCACACAGGCATCCACACTAGTAGCAGCATACTAACACCAGTATCAGTATCAGCACACAGGGTGCAAATCTGACACCCTGGATCTCCGCTTATACCGAACGACGATCCCGTACCTCTGTTCAAATAGGAGAAACTCTGCCTCCCTCGTACCCAACACCTCTGGGTACAGACATCTTGATAACTCATATGAGAAAAGAAAACGTTCCCTGAACGTCCCCGATTTCCAACAGCCATAACTACAACCACACTAGGTAGTAGCGCCTGCCACAAACTCATGCAGACCTAACTACTAGGTATCACTATCGAGGCTCCGCATCCAACGGAATCACTCGCCCGTACCAAATACTCCGTATCCCACTCAGGGATTCCATCGACAAGTACCAACCCTGGTAACCTGTCCAACTAATCACTAACCAGTCGTAACTCAACTCAACCAATGTCGTCTACCAGGTCGCCCATGACCTTAGTTGTACCAACAATCCATCACAACTACGGTAGTACGATGACCAACTAGGTCTAACCGACAAGTACAACCCCTACTGCAGAGTGCAGTCCCAACACAAGTTGAGATGACTAGAGCAACTAACGAATCCAAATCCGAATAGTCGTCCAAGTCAAACCACTCATCAACTCACATTTCCGAACCATACACCCAAGATAGGGTTCCACGATCACACCTAGAGTCACTCTGAACCCAACTGCAAGCTACCAACTGTAGTACAATCCACAATTTGACCGACCCCGCGGTGTTGACATCGTAAAGACATCAATCCAATCCTACCGTAAGTCCAACCAGGATTCCTCGAATCCGGCTGCTAACTGCCGACTGCAGTAAATCCATTTAACTCAACATAATCCGACCATCTAATGGTCACAACATCGAATCAGTCGTCGGAACCGATCCTACGACATCGTGAAGACGATCCCAACTAACCGTCTCACGATCACACTCCAGAATACGAATACGTTAATCCTTCCGTAGGGTCCCACACTGTCAACCACGACAAAACTATGGAAACCCCGGCATCAAATGCCGAACCAAGACATTCCACGATTTAATCCTACTAACTATCGTACAGGCACCCGAACATCAGGTTGATAACGAATATATCACATCCTCGACCTGCGTACGGAGTATCACGCAAAATACGCTCCGGAATTCAGAGTAACATGAGCAACCCTGCTCTGATACCACGCTGACAGGACCCATCCCAATCCCCCCGGGATTAGTGCGGGATGACCCTGCTCCCGTCTGACACGAAGTGTCAGCCAAGGGATATTTCCAACCTTTGCCCTCCCGGGCTATCAGAGTACGCAAGGATCCGGATGAGGAATGTGATATCTCGGTCTCTGCTACAATCCACATCTGATGTCAACCTGAAGGGCAGTCAAAACATTAAAAGCTGTGAGTGGACAAAACAAAAGTTTATCAAACAGTTTATCGAAAGACATTTGTACCCTTCACTAAAAAGCATGCATACATTCGAAAACCATTTATCCAGAAAAACCATAATGAAATCAAGTACACGGGCCACTGCCCAAATCCATAAGGGACTCAGCCCAAATCATAAGAAACTAACCATACGGGTCACTGCCCAAAACCTGTGTAAACACACATCATATACCATATATAACATACATCACATATACATATAATTCACACAACCAATCCTGTCATGGTTTCCAAAGCTACGCGCGTGCTACCCAGGTCTCAATCTGAGTCTTCTCAAAGTCAAGATCAATGTCCGCAGACCACTGACCCTACCCGAGGTAATAGTAATCATAGCCTTCCTTAGAGTAAGGAACCCAACTGGGGGGTGACTCCACTAAGTCGGTGCTTCGTGACTACTCCGGGGTCCACCCAATCCAACGACCCTCCCCAGAGGAGATAGAAGAACAAGTAAAGGGAGGTATATGAATACATATATATACATAACATAAAAATTCATGTCCGGTTCCCCTGAACCGTCATGATCCATAATGACCTGACAAAGGTTCATGCCGGTTCCCATAAACCGTCATGTACCATAATGACTTTTCCAGAGTTCATGCCGGTTCCCATAAATCGTCATGAACTTGGAAATCCACGTAGGGTCCCTGACCCGAAATCATAAACCGTAAAGTAACTGGGTCTCGTGCCCGAACATATGACTCAACTGGGCACCGTGCCCGATATCTAAGGGTCAGTCACGACTCCGATCATAGTGATGTGTGCAACCATCCATCCAGGACCGCCCTCAATCCTAGTATGTCGCCATGAACATATCAACTTACACGACAACCACAAGATCATGGTGCACTCATCACCGATCGATATCCTGAACCGTCAACACTCCGAAGTCGAGCCTCCCCAGGCTGCCCGACCATGAATCGTGCATCGTGACCTCTCCGGAAGGAACACATCCCAAACCGGAGGCGAGCGTCGTATCGTCGATCGCCGTGCACATAGCACCCGTCGCGACCACGATTTAGACCCGAAGGTCGTAAATAGTGTCATATTCCCAAGACCAAACCAAATGGGTCTCATACCCGAGTTTATCCTTTTAGAAATCCAAAACCTTTTCATTTAAACTAATAAAGAAATACAGACCCGTATAAGCACCATATAAGGCCGAAACCTCGAAATAAGTGCGTATACGTAACCACATACATTTCCCATGGCATCATCAAACATGTAATAAAACATATAATAAACATTTATGCATGCACCAATTTAGAAAACAAGGTCCACTCACAGACTGTCCGAGCTGCCGCCTCGATTTGCGTGCCATACGGCTCTCTCGAGCCGATCACCATCACCGGGACTCCCAAACCTGTCCAAATTTTAATAGAAGGTTACTAACTACTTAATTAACCTCCTACCAAAGCCCCGTAATTTTCCCGAACTTTTAACTATTTTTAAGCCGACCCTAAATATTCTGATGCCCCGAAACATATCGAGATGATGTCCGATTGACACAAAACCAGTCCCAAAATGTTTGTTACATCGAATAAAAGATTTCCCGTGTTGAACACTTTCCCAAATTATGGCCCACGCGTCCTCACGAGCCCCTAGAAGGTCAAAAACACTATTCAGCACCATCAACCTCAGGAAAACCGGTATGAACCGGTCCGGGTACTGTGCTGAACCGGCGTGACCGGTTCAGTGCTTTCCCCTCTTTGTTTTGGTCCGATTTCAACCCCAATCAATCCTATAATTCCTATTTTCATGTCTCCTATCTATTCTAATCCTTAAAACAACCTAAAAACGCCTAAATCCTATGGTTTGATTTTGAACCAAACGGTTCAAAGTTTCCAAAAATCACCCACGGCTTCACAGCCGTCCAACCACCATAGAAACCTCCTTAATAACTTCCTAACAACCTATTTGATTCATTAAAACCATTAAAACCGATCCAAAACGTCAAAAATGGAAAATGGATTAAAATGGGCTAACCGGGTACCTTGCGGGTTTCTCCTCCTCTCGCCGCCGTGGACGGCGGTTCTGGCCATCCAGGCCGGCCACCTCAGCTCCCTCAGCCTCCTGGTCCTCTGTCCTGGTCTTGGGTGGAAGTTGGATGGGTTTGGGTTGTACGGGAACGAGAGAAATGGTGAGATCGGGTGGGTGTTTGGGTGTGAATGAAAATGGAATGGTTTGCACGGTGCATGAATCAATTTGGGTGTCCATTGGATGGGTGACACTTGTCACTCATCCATTGGGCATCAGGACAAATATCTGGGCCCACTAGAGTCCAAAAGTGAAATCGTCTCGTAATTCGTGCAATAGTGCACTCGAACTTCCGTGAACCGTAACTTCGCCGTCGAACGTCCGAATTCGACGTGCCACCTGTCTACGGATTCGTATCGTCGTGATCTACGTAACTGTCTTCGGCCCTCGGCCATCGGACCTACCGGTAAAAAAGTCAACTATTTGCTCCTTTTAACCAAAATTACCAAAATGCCCCTAAACTTCTGAATGTCATAATTTCCTCCTCGAACGTCGGAATTGAACGTACCACCTGTCTATGAACTCGTGACATCACGAACTACGTCACGGTAATCGATCAAAGTCCGTTTGACCGCCCATACGAAAAGTCAACATTTTACCACGACTAGGGGCAAAACGGTCATTTCGCATCGTTCGTCCGATTTCGCTCTACTAATCACGGATTAGCCTCAGTAATCGTGATTAGTCACTAATCTAATCATGGAATTTGGGACGGGTCGTTGTACAATAACCTTGGCAATGCCCTCAGGGCCGCCGACACCTCTTTGTCACGAGATCATGGAAACAGTTCCTCTTCTCTGCAACGTTCAACTTCCAATCATCTATGGAAGCGCTTTGTTGATGGTTCCTCGAACCAGAAGGGGGTATAAGCGGGGATTGTCCTTATCACTCCTGGTGGCTCAATAATGGAGCAGGCAGTACAATTTGGATTCAAAGCCTCTAACAATGAAGCAGAGTATGAAGCTTTGATTTGTGGGCTCACACTTGCCAAGGAGTTGGGAGTCAAAAAACTTGCTATTCATTCGAATTCACGGCTGATTACTAACCAATCGATCGTGAATATGTTGCGTGTGATGCAAGGATGCTCAGATATAATAACAAGGTCTAGGAAATGCTTGCTTTTTTCTCAGTTTTCACTTTTCATCAACTTCCACGAGCCGAAAATACACAAGCAGATGCGTTGGCCAATCTAGCGTCATCACTTGAATTTCGTTTCAAGCGCTCAATCCTGATTGAGTATCTCGAGCAGAGGAGTATTGATGTGAAGGAGATTGAAGTAAGAAAAATTGATTCGTCTCCTAGTTGGCAAGATCCTTTTATCAACTATCTAGAGCATTGAACATTGCCTGATGAACGGTTAGAAGCCCGCAAAGTCCAGATGAAAGCTGCGAGATACTATGTTGATAAAGGCCGACTCTTTCGAAAGAGCTTCACAGGGCCAAACTTTTTATGCTTAAAGAATCCTGAAACACTGAAAGTCTTGGCTGAGATTTATGAAGGAGATTGTGGGAATCATTCCGGTGGAAGATCGCTTGCTCAAAAGGCGGTTAGTGCAGAATTTTATTGGCCTACTCTACGCTAGGAAGCTTTGCAGTATGCTCAGAAATGCAACAAATGTCAAAGGTTCAAGCCTAACCAATTGGCGCCACCGGAGGAGTTGCATGCACAAACGAGCCCTTGGCCATTCATGAAATGGGGAATTGACATCGTTGGACCACTCCCAAGCACTCCAGTTCCAAGCAAAAAGTATTTGATTGTTGCCACTAACTACTTCACCAAATGGGTGGAGGCAAAGGCCTTGGCCACCATAACTCAAACTGATGTTCAAAAATTCATCTGGAGCAAGATTATCTGCCGATTTGGACTTCCCAACGTCATTCTAACAGACAATGGAACTCAGTTCACTAGCGCCATAATCAACGAGTTCTTTGAGTCTTGGAAGATCAAGCATTTCACTTCAACTGCATATTACCCCCAGGGTAATGGTTAGGCAGAAACTTCAAACAAGACGATTCTTAACTGTATTAACTATATCAAGAAGCAACTCGATGATAAGAAAGGCTTGTGGGATGAGGAGTTGGATGGCACGCTCTGGCCTTACCGCACCACTCCGCGTCGTGCAACAAGAGAGTCTTCATTCACCCTTGCATACGGCACTGACGCAGTTGTTCCTCCACATGTTGTTGTTCCAGCGCCCTTTACCGAGCTCGATGATCCAGTAGTCAACTTAGTCGCTCAAAGAACTTCACTTGATCTTAGCGAGGAATTAAGAGAGCAAGTGGTGAAGCGCATCTCCAGCTACCAGCAGCAAGTGAGAAGTTCCTACAACAAGAAGGCCCGACTCTGGCACTTTCTCCCAGGTGATCTTGTTCTCAAGAAAAAGTTTGCCACACCCAATCGTCCGGGGTCTCAAAAACTCAAATCCCCATGGGAAGGACCCTACCGAATCTACCAAGTAGGCGGAAAGGGAAGCTACACCTTAGAGAAAATGGACGAAAAGTTGGTGAGTGGTTCTATGAATGCTCATCACCTCCGAAAATATTATGTATAATGAAAACTAGAGCTCAAAGCTAAGCTAGTCTTTGTTTTGTGACAAATATAGACTTTATTTTCAAGAATGATGTATTTAGACTTATCAATAAAGCTATCAAGTCATTCCTAGTTCACATATGTGTTAATATACTTTCGGCAAGGTTCTCAAAGCCTTCCTCTGGGAAGCATCCAAAGCCTTCTTTCGAGAAGCACTCAAGCCTTCCTCCGGGAAACATCTAAAATCTTCTTCCGAGAAGCACTCAAGACTTCCACCAGGGAGTGCCTAAAGCCTTCCACCAGGAAGCACACAAAGCCTTCCACTAGGAAGCACTTGAAGCCTTCCAGCCTTCCACCAGGAAGCATTTGAAGCCTTCCACCGGGAAGCACCCGAAGCCTTCCTTCAGGAATCACCTCAAGGCTTCCTTTTGGAAGCACCCTAAGCCTTCCTCTTGGAAGCACCCTAAGTTTTCCTCATGGAAGCACTTCAAGCCTTCTCTTAAGAAGCACAAGCCCTTCCTTGAAGGCAACACCAATGCGAATGCTGACAAAGTTAGTTAATCCCCAACGTTGAACGCCCATGGCTACAACGGAGGGAATTTGATGAACAAATAAGTTTGGGATACATCAAATAGATGGAAGAATTTGACAAAGAGCCGGCAGAACAAAATTCTTCATAAATATTGTTTTCATTTATTCATTTGAAGAATGGCTGGCTAATCACATCTCGATTGCTCAAACCAGTTATTCAATACAAAAATGAAAATGCAATAGTCAACATACACATGTAAAGGAACTAGGGATGCAAGTCTTCAAAACCCATTGTTTTTCTAAACTCTTCCCACTCTTCTGCTGAAAGGAGGGAAGTTTCGTTAAACAATGATTCATCAGTCTCAGGGGCAGCATCCTTTCTGGTCACAGTCTCAGACTCTGGGTTAGGTTCCAGTGCAGGCTCATACTCTTTCTCCAGCTTTGGTTCCCGCTCTTTGGTGGTGATCCCACTGCATCTTTCCATGTCCAACTTTTGCGCCTCATTTTCTTTTTGGCATAAAGTTGTGGGGGCATGTGGTGATAGTAAATGGTCGTGTCTCAGAATCCTTTTAGTCTTCAGATTCTGGATTTCCACCTCCAAAAGTTTGATTCTCTCATCCGAGTCTTGCAAATTTCTGCGCAGCAAAGTGAACTTGTCTCGGGCGACATCTCGCTCATTCTCTATCAGCATCCTCTCTGCACGGCTTGTCTCCAGCTCACCCACTTTTCCTTCCAATGTATGGGTTCTTCCGACCAAGGCTTCGTTGTTCCGTCTAGAGTGGTCTCGGGTTTCTCGAAGGCGTTTGCATTCGCTCTTCATTCACTTGTTTTCATCTTCCAAATTAGCATTTCCATAAAGCATGTCAACCAACTTGTGGGCCCCAGCTTTTGCAATCCTAAGGTCTCGAACTACCTTATCGTAAGCTCCTTGTGGAACAGTTTTTTCAGTTTCCTCTGCTAGGATGGGGGCATCTATCACATCAGGAGTCTTGGATGACGACCGTGTCTCCTCCACTATTCGATATAGGCCTTCATCTCTCAATGCTTCAATCACTTCAAGGGAAGTAGGAATCGCCTTTAGCTTCTTAAGTTGTTTGGCTGCATCCTCACATGAATCATCTGAGGTTTTACGCTTGCTAGATGACTCTGCAGGACTAGAAAGGTCGGGCTTGGAAGGAATCTGGTGATCATGCTTTCCCTCCAAAGAGCCAATGGGTCCTTGCTTGTTGTTCTTCTTCTGGGTAACGGGTTTTTTCAAGGACAGTGGAGCGCTTAACCATTCATTGATTAAGATGTCTGAAGGCCTCCCGCCATTCATGTCTCTGAGTGGAGAGAGTAGCGAGCTCATGTCTCGAAACTCTGGAGGAATTTTCAGGGCCATGTCAATCTTCTTAAGATCAGGATGACCTTCAGACCCGCTATACAGCTCATCAAACATGCGGAAGTGCGAGGCAATCCTTAAGTCCGGGGAGGCGTGTTTGTCCCATGCGCCACCAACTTCGATGCAGTTGAATCTGTATGTGTTGTCATCACACTTCGTTCTAAAAAATAGCTCCACCTTGGGTACGACTCGAGAAAGCCGACCGCCGGTAATTTCGTTGTGCGACACGGAATAGCAATGCCAGAATTCATCTTCAGTGAGTCCCATGCCAAAGAATTTGTTCAGCTTCTCGAAGCACATGACGTCTCGATAGGCGTCGACGTCCAGTTGAGCAAGGCTGCATCCCATTCGATCAATGATCTTGGAGAAGAACTTCGAGAAAGGGAATTTAAAACCCCACACATTTTAAATATATAAATATATTTATATTAAATACGCGTATAAGGAACCTGCAAAAAAAATATCTAAATAATTAAACGTATTTAAGACGTTTAAATAGAAATTCAATATATATGAGAATATATATAATACATGAATTATATGAGAAAAAAAAAGAAGAAAAACACTTAAATATTTAAAGTAAGTCAAAATGGGAGTAATAACATATTATTAAATATATGTTATTTGAGAAAAGGAGTGCGGAAGTGCACTTCCAATATATGTACTATTTGAGGAGTGCGGTAGCGCGGAAGTGCGCCAGCTCCAATGTCTCAAGCCACCAGACAATCTTTGCATCATACGCATATCTTTCATGCGTATTTGTGTGGAAGTGGATGCTTCAGACCCCCTTATTGATTCTTTGGATATCTTGTTGCCTCCGGAGGAGGATGGTGAGGTTATGGGTGTAGTTGAAGTGAAAGTGGAGTATGAAAATCGACCACGGGTGTGTGAGAAATGTCGTCTATTTGGTCATTTGGAATCGACGTGCCCACGTAAGATTTTGCCTTCTATTTTGGATAATCGTGATTTGGTTAGTGGGTCCAAGGCCACGAGTGTGGTTGGTCCGAGCCCCATGCATTCTCAACTTTTTAGCCATGTTTGTGTGGATTTGGAAGAGCATGTGGCTCTCCCCGTTTCGGATGTTGGTGCCCAGTCCGTGTCTACTGATCCTAAGTTGGCTTCCCTTTTGCCTAAGGAGGGTAAGGTACGTTTTCCCTCGCCTACCTCCATACCTCCATAGGTACTAAGTTTGCAAGGCCCAAGCAGGGTTTGATTTCGCGTGTTTCTGCTAATGGCCATGTGGTTGATGCTGAAATATCTCCTAATCGATTTCTCCCTTTGGTGTCTGAGGGTGATTCTTCTGACTCAGAGCATGTGGTACCGGTGCCTTTGATTTCACGTAGGACGGGTAGTTCCAAGGCGATGGGAACTGTGGGGTTATCGAAGGGCCTGGGTTTTTTTGAAAAAGAAAAAGACGAAGAAGAAATCTAACAAGCATGTGGCGTCGCGTGATGGGGTTGAGGTTTCGAGGGAGGTTGCTGACGGTTTGGGTACTAGCATTGGAGGGAGGAGTGGCCCTCGGGATACCACTGTTTTCTCTTCTCATGATTAGCGCAGCCTGTTGGAATGTGAGAGGTCTCAATGACCGGTCTCGCCAATTGGAAGTGAAGAATTTCATTCTCGCCAATCGTTTGTGCTTGGTGGGCTTGACAGAAACTAAGGTTAGATGTATTAATAGCTCTCGAATTAAATCTGTTGTTTTTAATAATTGGGAGTCCACTGACAATTTTTGCAGCCATCCTTATGGTCGTATTTGGGTGAGGTGGGATCCCTTGGTTGTTTCTCTATGCATTTTAGGTGAATCTCCATAATTTATTCATGCTCGTGTTTCTATTGTGGGTTCTGATCACAGTTTCTTCATCACCTTTATTTATGCCTCTAATGCTGAGATTGAAAGAAGGGCTTTGTGGCACAATTTGGAGTTGTTGAGTCTCTCTATTAGTTATGTGCCATGGGCTTTATTAGGGGACTTTAATGCCTGTAGGTTTACCAGTGAAGGTGAAGGTGGGAATTTGTTGCGGGATAGCTCTATGCGGGATTTTGGTTGTTGTATTCATAATTTTCGCCTTGATGACTTACGGTTCTCGGGGCGCTTCCTCACCTGGCATAATAATCAACTGGATGTTAATAGGATTGCTAGGAAATTGGATCGGGTCCTGGTAAATGAGGAGTGGCTCTATTGCTTTCCTTCTGGTTTTGCTTCTTTCTTATCGCCGGGTTCCTCTGATCATTGCCCCGCTCTCCTGAAGCTGGATGTGGGCTGGTATTCTGGTAATCACCCCTTTAAGTTTTTTAACTTCTATGCTGACCATGATGAGTTTTTGCCCATTGTGCAACGAGCTTTTAGTTTGCATCTGATTGGCACCTCTCAGTTCCAACTTGCTTGTAAACTTAAAATTGTGCGGGAGGCTCTGAAAGGGCTTAATCGTAGACCCATGGCTGATGTGTCTGTGACTGTCAAGGAGGCTAAACTGGCCTTGGATCGATGTCAGATATGTCTTTCTAGTAACCCTTTGGATAGGTCTCTTCTCTCCTTGGAGCGCGACTTATTAAAAAAGTACAACAACTGTTTATCGGCTGAGGATAGTTTTTTGAGGTAGAAGTCTCGCCTTAAGTGGTTGGATAAGGGTGATAGCAATTCAGCGTATTTTCATAAGGTGATTAAGAAAAGGCTCAATAGAAATCGGATTGTGTCTATTGTTCGTGAGGATGGCTCCATCGCTGTGGAGCAGGCTGATTTGAAGGATGGAGCTGTTAGGTACTTTCAGGGGTTGTTTGGTACTGTGGGTAACGTGCAGGGTCTGGATTTTGATGGTCTCCTCTCTAATGTGTTGTCTTCTGCCCAGTGTGCTAGTTTGGCTGCTCCGGTAACTCCCTCTGAAATTGAGAAGGTGTGTTTCAGTTTAAAGGATGAAAAGGCCCCCGTGCCGGATGGTTTCAATGCGCTGTTTTTTCGGCGTGCTTGGACTGTGGTGGGATCACATGTTATTCGTGCAGTGTCTGAGTTTTTTTGCTCCTCTAATTTGTTGGGGGAAACTAATTCTACGATTCTTGCGTTAATTCCGAAGGTTGCTAATCTTACTCACATGAGGGACTTTCGCCCTATTTCTTGCTGTAACACGATTTAAAAAATTATCACGAAGATAATTGCTAATCGGATTAAGCTTGTTCTCCCTTCCCTCATTGGTCATAATCAGTCGGCATTTTTTTGTGGCAGACACATTGGTGATAATATTTTGTTAGTGCAAGAGCTCCTTAGAGGTTACCATCTCAACTCTGGGAGCCCTAGATGTGCTGTTAAGGTGGACATCCTCAAAGCTTATGATTTGGTCTCTTGGGACTTCCTCCTTGATACCCTTATTGCCTTCAAATTCCCCCCTCTAGTTGTTGGTTGGATTAGAGCCTGTATTTCCACTGCTCGTTTCTCTGTTGCTGTTAATGGCGAGTTAGCTTGGTTTTTCCCAGGTTGCAGGGGCCTTAGGCAGGGGGATCTCATGTCTCCTTACCTTTTCGTCCTGGTTATGGAGGTTTTTTCTCGTATTATGCATCATCGGATTGCCGCTTCTCCCTACTTCAGATACCACTGGTGGTGTGATAAGGTTAGACTTTCTCATCTTGCCTTTGCTGATGATTTGTTTGTTTTCTCTCGGGGTGATGTGGAGTCTGTTGCCACTTTGAGGCGGGCTTTGGATGATTTTGCTGGTGTGTCTGGTCTGAGGCCTAATCTCCAATAGAGCAATATTTATGTAATGATCCGTCCCGAATATTGGGATTGAATATTAATTAATTATGAATTAGAATGACTAATCGGGGATTAGTTGAGTGAAATCGGACGAAACGGGCAAAATGACCGTTTTGCCCCTAGCGTGGGTAAAATGTTGACTTTTAGTTCGGGCGGTCAAATGGACTTTGACCGATGACTGTGACGTAGTTCGGGACGTCACGAGTTCATAGACAGGTGGCACGTTCAATTCCGACATTCGTAGAGAAAGTTATGGTGTTAGGAAGTAGAGGGGTATTTTGGTAATTTGGCATATTAGGGGCCAAATGTTGACTTTTTGATCGGGAGGTCCGATGGACGAGGGCCAAGGACCGTTACGTAGGTCTCGTCGATACGAATCCAACGACAGGCGACATGCCGAAATCGGAGATTCGACGACGAAGTTATGGTCACGGAATCGGGCTCGATTAACCGAACGAACCGGAAATAAAATAATATTTTAATGTGAACAGCACCCGGTGACTGAACACACTTGGATGAGTGACACTTGTCACTCATCCCTTAAATTGAGGCCTAAAACCAGGATCCTTGTTTTGGGGAGAATATAATTATTGTGTTTTTGTGATGATTAATTAATTAAAAATCCATTAAACCTGCATTTTCTCTTCTGTGATTTCTTAACCCGTGCACCACCAAAATTCAAAATCCTTCCACCCTTAATCTCCTCCCTATCCACTAAACTTGTGAACGAAAATTGGAGAGAATTCAGAGACTAATTGAGTGAGGAAAACACGAGGGATTGAGGGGAACTATCGAACTGGAATTTCGGATTTTGAGTTTTGGGAGGGAAAATCAAATTGGACGAATTGAGCTGGGATGATCGAATTGGAGCTTGGAAATAGCTTCTTGAGGTTGAGACGAGTTGTTTCAAATAAAAAACGAGAGGAATTCATGCCCATTTGGCTCTGATCGGGTTTGGTAACAGTGAGGAACTTCGAGCTTGAGTCGTGGAGATTGAGCGGTGGATTGTTGAAATTGAGCTGGGAATTATCTTCCTGAGAATCCCACGATGCTTCTGGAAGGATCAATTGAAGGAAAACACTGGAGGTTGATGAAGCTCCATGGTTGCACAGTGTACGACTATCGAGCTTGTGTCGTGATCATTGAGTGATCAAACGACGAAATTGATGGAGGGGAACTGTCTCTCATGGTCCAATGATGCTTCTGGATGCATCAATTTGAAGAAACCTGCAGCCATTGAAGGGATTCCATGAACGAACAGTAACCGTGTGTTCTTGGTGTTCATCATCGAATCGTGAGGTTTGGAGTATGTAATCGTGTAATTGTTATTACAGTCCTCTAATTAGACTTGTAACGAAGCTGTTTGAATGTTCAATTGAAGGAATTAATGTCGAATTGACAGGATTGGAACTGGGTCTGATCGCGGGCTAAAGGACCCGTTTATCAGACAAACGGGTTAGGCTGGTGACACTGTAGCTGGCGCGTGGGTTTCATGCGCAGCCACTCACGGCGGCGCGTGAGGGCGCGTCCGGCCTAGTCTCAAGGTGAGGTCAACATGACTTTTGATCCTCTCAGTGTAACGAACATTTTGACGTTGATTTCGGTGAAATCGGATATTGTTTCGATAATGTTCCGCGTATCCGAAGTTTTGTTTTACGTTTAAAATACGTATTTAAATTCCGGAAAAATTTGGGAGAAATTATATGAAGTATTTGAGATGTTAGTAACCCTCTATAATGATTTTGGGCAGGAGTTGTGATTTCCAGATTTTACGGAAAAACGTGCAACTCGGAAACGAACCGTTTTGAACGGTGTGTGTGAGTGGACTTTTGGTTTTCTAACTGTGATGCATGCATATATGGTTTAAAATGCTTATTTATATGATTTTCTATGATTTGACATGATTGATGCTTTGATTCGGTGATTTCTCGATTTTCTCGGTTTTATGATTATTATATTATTATATTCTGGCACGACTTTCGAGAAATCATGAAATTGGTTAAAAATGATATTGTGGGCGTGAGAACCCAAGTAAATAATGATTTTGACTCGGAATTGGAGTTACATGTGAAATTGATGAATTTGATAATTTTTGGTATCCTCGTGATTGTGTGATTATTTTAATCAGTCTTTCGGGCACGTTGTACGAGGAACGTGCAAATGATGTTTTGGGCTAAGCCCGGATTGAAAATGATGTTTTGACTCGGGTTATGAGTCAGGAAGTTGAAAATGATATTTGGACTCGGATTATGAGTCAGTGATTGATTTCATGGATTTACGTGATCGTGGCAACTCGGGTTTACGGTTGCACGGATTTACGTGATATTGATATTTTGGGCTTGAGACCCAATGGAATTGTGATTTTGGTTGGAATTGTATTTCCATGTGATGACATGATGATATTGATGATTTTCGGATTTATAAAGTAAATCGGGACTTGGGGCTGAGACCCTGTATTGAAAATGATTTTGATTTAAATGCAACTGTTTTTCACTGGTTTTTGTGATGATGATATGTTGCGGATAATTAGGGCTTTCGGGTGGAAATATGTTTTTTTCCCCGGAGTGCACCCTGGAGATAACGCTCGCCTTCGGGATGGAAGTGTTTACCCCGAAGAGGTCACGTAGCACGATCTTTGTCTTGCAGCCCAGGGGAGGCTTGACTCAGATCAGATGTGCTGGATTATATGGATCGGTAAGTGATGTGTTCACGAGATCCGGATCGTCGGCTGGTGAGGTTTTTCCCAGCGACGGATTGCTGACTGATGATGTGTTCACAGCAGCGGATGCTCGGATTTTGAGCGGTCCTTGAGCCTATTGATATGCACGCGTTGCAGGGATAAACGTGACTCTAAGCAACAGGATATGAAAATAAGTCCCGTGGATTATGGAAAATGATTTTGAGGAAACCGTGGTTTAGCGGTTAAAATGATTTAAAGAAACTGTGAACTTTTTGAGATGTTAAACTGATTTGGTGAACATGAGTTTTTGTGGACCATGACAAAATATGTTTTGATTTTATCGGTCCACTGTTCATACTTGAATGATTTCATACTATTACTCATGTTTTACGATATGCATGCAAGTTTGTGAAAACTGGAGGGTAAGATTGTATTTTGATAAATGTTTTTATAAGAGGTCATTTTTGTCCACTCACACCTTTTCTGTTTTGTTAACCCTTCAGGTCGTGGCGCGTTGATCGAGGCTATTCCAGAGGTGGAGGTATGTGCGGGCACAGGCGCAAAAATTCCCTTGTCTGGCAGGTACTGAAGGGTAGTTTCGGACTTTCAGTTGACTTGTCAGACGGGAGCAGGACCGGGTACGGTTTTTGACGTCCAGTTGGGACGGGTCCTGTCAATTTATGCCGCTGGTATGAGTATGACGAGTGCCTCTCATCTCCGTGAGTGTTTTGGTGTTCAGCTGGGTTCGTTACCTGTGAGGTATCTTGGTGTTCCCCTTATTACTTCCTGCTTGAGATCTAGATATTGTGTGGCTCTTATTGAAAGGGTGGAGAACCGTATCTGTGGGTGGGAGCATCGTGCTTTATCATTTGCTGGCAGGTTGCTCCTCATTCAGTCTGTTCTTAGTAGCACTATTGTTTTCTGGGCATCCCATCTTTTTCTCCCTAAGCAGGTATGTCATGAGATTGAGCACATTTTTCGCCGGTTCCTCTGGTCTGGGCAGGTTACTGGTTCCTATCATGCCAAAGTTGCTTGGAATTTGGTGTGTAGGCCAAAGAATGAGGGGGGTTTGGGTATTCGCAGTTTATCCCTCTGGAATGTCGCTCTTATGGAAAGATTCATCTGGTCTCTCTTTGCTCCAGAAGGTATTAATCTTTGGGCTAATTGGGTTAAAGTGTATTATATCCGTGATAACAGCTTTTGGGGGGTTAAGACCCCTTCTATTTGTTCTTGGAATTGGAAGGGGCTGCTGAGGATTATGGACTTGGTGAAACCTTTCATCGAGGCCAAAGTTGGAAACGGTGATGATGTTTTTTATGGTACGATAATTGGAGTCATCTGGGTTACCCCCTGGATCTTTTTGGGGGATCTATTGCGCAAAGTTCTGGTATCCATTTGAAGGCCCGTCTTTCTTCGGTCCTTGTTGATGGTCAGTGGGTGTGGCCCTTTTCGACTGATCCTAGCTTTAGACTAATTCAACTTGCTAGTCGAGCCTGCCAGGTGAGGTCTGATATGACTGATACTTTTAAGTGGAACGCTGCTGCGAACGCTAAATTTTCCTCGGCTTCTCTTTGGAACAAAATCAGGAGGGAGTATCCTGCTTGCTCTTGATCTGAGTTGGTTTGGTTCTCTGGCGCAATTCCTCGTACTTGCTTTGTTCTTTGGCTGGCTATCCAAACCCGCCTTGCTACTTTGGACCGTGTTGGTAGCTTCTCTAATCATAGTGACCTTACGTGTGTCCTTTGTGACAGGGAAGGGGAGTCGCATGAACATTTGTTTTTTAATTGTCCTTATAGTTCTTGTATTTGGAGGAGAATTTTGGCGATTGCAGAGTCTGGTTGGTCTTCTTCTCATTGGCCGAATTCTGTTTTTTCTGCTATTGAGCATTGGCGTGGGAAAATGATGGCTCAGGTTGCTAAGCGTCTTTCCTTGGCTGTGACTGTCTACCACATTTGGCACGAGCGAAATAATCGGATTTTCTGCAACACCAGGAATCCTCCTGATGTGGTCTTTAATGTTATCGTTGCCATGATTTGTAGTAAGCTTTGTACTCTTAACTTTAGGCATAATTCTTCCAATATCCGTACTGCTAGGAATTGGAATGTTGTTATTTGGTAGGTACTTTTAGTTTGGTGTGTTCTCCTACGGGGGGTGTGTTGAGCTCTTGTGAGTTGTTATTTTTGTGCCTTGCGCATTGTGTTGGGTTTTTGCCCTTTAATATAATTTGATTTAACCAAAAAAAAAATGCATGAGCCATTTTTTCCCGCTTTTCTCCAATCAATAGACCCACACCACCTGCCACATGTCTTGTCCCTTGCTCAATCAAGTCAAGCCATTCCTTTTAATTTCTTTTCTCACTACCATCAACTGCCCACCATAATTTGAACGGCTTCTCACTCCTCCCATTTCTCCATCTTTGTCACCCAAAGATAAAACAAAAGAGCCAAAAAAATTCAAAGAAAAAAGAAAGAGCCACGGCGAAAATTTTATACCTTTTCTTTGGGTTTGACTCAGCCTTTTTTCTCTGTCACCAGCAGCAAAACCCAATAAAGCAAGTAGGAAGGCAAGGACTCAGTGTTTCTCTCCTTTCTGTTTACCCTACTTGGCAGGCAAAAGCCATTTAAATAAGGGAAACACCTCACAACAGAAAAATAGAGTTAATCTCTCCATTTATGAGATTAATGGCCATTTATGGGATTTAAATTTCCAGGGAGTTACAAGGAAAAAAACCAGTTTCTTTTTTTCTTTTACACACATCAATTCTATCACGGACCAGCCTGATTACAAGCCCAAAATTTATCCAAATGCAAGCCCAAGCTTTTTTCAAACACCAAGCCCAATGAAATTTCCCTGAAATAAAACGAAACTCGTACATCCCTTAGGATTCCCTAAATTCCGAAGCGATGTGGGGGTATTTGTGGAACCCAAAATCACCCGAAAATTGTGGAGCTGTCACATGACCCATAATTGCCAAAAATGACCAAATTGCCCCTGACAATAAACGCTAATCATTTGAAAACACCCACACATTAAATAATCTATTTACCAGCTAAATACGTTATTTAATCGGGTTAAAATCTCCGTAATATTAATATTTTCTCCGAGAGTTAATTGTCATTATTCTTAGTAACGGACAATTAATATTAATATTAAAATACAATAATTATCATTATTATCATAATGAGCTATTATTATAATTATTAAATAATATATTTAATAAATAATATATTATTTATTAATTACAAATTCAACCGACCAATCAGAACGCTCTGATGCTCCCAAGATTTTCCTATAAATAGCGGAGCACATTTCATTTTCAGGGTATATCGATTCTTCGCTTCGAAGTATATCTTTTTCCTCTCTCAAAGCTAACTTAAGCATCAGAGTGTTCTTGGTCGAACAACCCCCCGAGTAAATCGATCGAGACAACGATAGCTAATTATTTGCTGTTTGCAGGAATTGTGAGGACTTTTCGCGGCGGGTTCAATTTTTGATTCAACATAGTTCATGAGCCCTGCTTTGGTTCTGTTTTCTAGTTCAAAACAAGTATAAGTTGTTGATTTCTGTTGAGAATGTAGCTATAAAATCAGAGTATATCTACAAATTCAAAATTCGTTTCTATGACCTTTTACCCAATCATCTTCCCAACCTCACACCTGCAATTTCATCTTCCTCACTCCCCGGTTGGTTATTTGTTTTAATTTCTTGAATGGTCAACACTTGTGGTTCATCCTCCTTAACAAAAATCAAACATAGCATTGAGAGAGATGAGAGGAAGGTGAGAAGAAGATGAGAGAATAGCATTGAGAAAGATCAGAGGAAGGTGAGAAGAAGATGAGAGAAGATGAGAGGAAGACAGAATGCAAAAATTTGTGGATGGCTACAACAAGGTTAAACAATGACTCGACTACTTTTCTAATTTATTAATTGATTTTGAGTGTAGAAACTAGAAAGGGCTATGCCACCGCCACGCATCTACCATTCTAGCAAGAATAGAATGGTTGGTTGCTCGATTTTGTCATTGCACATATAAGTAAAAGATAAATAATAAAAAATAAAGTATTTATTGAATTAACAAAAAGAGTTTTGCCACGTAATTTAAGAAGTAATTTTTATGTTGATAAAAAAGTTGCTTAGATTAGGTAATGACAGTTAATCAACTGCTTCTTACAGAGAACGAGTCACTGGGGCTTTAATTGGGGAGTTTTGGTCAAAATAAAACAAAGCTAATTAAGCTTTGTTTTTGGGGTTTTTACCTTTCCCCCTCCCCCTCCCCCTCCCCCTCCCCCTCCCCTTTTCAGCTGCCTATTTTTTTGCTTTTTTCTTTCCATTTTTTTGTACCCTTTACAAATACCAAAATACTCCAAAACCTCTCTCTCTCTACCTCTCCCCCTCCCTCTCCCTCTCATACTCGCACACCAATCATATAATCAATCACAAAGAAAAAAATAAAATGGAAGATGAGAGGCTAAATGGACCAAGTGGAGGAAGCCCAGAAAACCCATTTTTAATAAAAAGCAGTGCTAGTAGCAACAACAATAACAATGACCATAATCATCATCACCATCATAGCAACAAAGAACAAGACAAATTTCTTCCCATTGCAAATGTGGGTCGCATAATGAAGAAAGTGATTCCAGGCAATGGAAAAATCTCAAAAGATGCAAAAGAGACTGTCCAAGAATGCGTGTCGGAGTTCATCAGTTTTGTCACTGGAGAAGCATCTGATAAATGCCAAAGAGAAAAGAGGAAGACAATCAATGGTGAAGACATTATTTGGGCCATCACAACTCTAGGCTTTGAGGATTATGTGCACCCCTTAAAATTATACCTTCAAAAGTACAGAGAACTTGAAGGAGAAAAGCTAAATGTTCCCAAACATCAAAGGTTGGAACAAAGACAGCAGCAACAACATCAACATGTTCCGGCAGAACAAGAACACACTTTAGTAGCGTACAATAATAGTGCATATAATTCTTCGACGAATCTCATGTCTCAGGTGCCGTCTTTCATGGCTACTGATCTTCATCATCATCATCAAGCCTTTTCTTTGCCTTTCTCTCCCAATTCAATTCAAAAACAGTTACAGTCACAAGATCATATGGATTCAGTGGGGCATTGGTAAGAAGAAAAATCCATAAATATTATGTCCATTGATGAAATACATGAAGAGATGATATGTTTTTTCTTTTAAAATTCCTTTTTCCCCTAGCTCCTTATATCATGCGATATATACATGTGTAATTTTAATGTTCATATCAAATATATATATGTACTTATAACTGGTTCAACCTTCAATTTCTCAAGCCAAAAAAGACATGGAAAAAAATTTATTTAATTCATTAGGAGTGTATTTGAGAAGAAAGTTGTATGTATAGCACGCAAAAGTTTTAAGAAATGCGAGCCTTTGCATTTACACTCCACATATTTTTCCATATTTAATTTTATCTCAACCATCAGTGAAATCTAACGATTTAAAATACAACATATTAGCAAGTTTTAAATTTTATACTTCTTTCTTTTCTTTTTCAGTTTTTTACTAATTATTTTATCACTTAAATCTTAAATTAAAATTTTTCAAAAGATTACAAATTAAAAACTATTATATTTTTAATGAACTTAACAAACTTCTAAAATATAACCCAAAAAAAAAAACCTTAATAACTTCTAAAAGCTTGCTAGAGGGTGGTGGAGAGAAGATAAAATTGGTGGGTGGGAGAAGGAGAAAAGAATGGAAGGCTTGCTGTGGAGGGTAGTGGAGAAAATGATACGCTGGGTTTGGGGGATCAGAGGAATTTAACTTTTATTGACTGGTGATTTCTTTTTCTTTTGATTTTAAGTCTTGAACTTTTTTATTAAGATTAAAATTAATTTTAAATGATAGATTTATAACAGGAAAATCAGAAAAGAAAATGTAAAATAAAATATAAGTATATTGGTATATCATATTTTAAACTACTAGATATTATTAATGGTTGTGATCTAATGAAATGCAGTAAAATACATTAAATCTAAATGCAGAGATTCGCGGTCTAGGTTGTAATTACTATACAAGCCAATTATTTACTTATTTTAAATTGCTATATGGAGATTTTATTGAAGTTTATTTTTATTTATTGCGTAAAAATGAAATAAACCAACTAATCGAGAAGGAAAAAGTTGAGTGAAAAAGTGTGGGATTGTGGGAACCTACAAAAGGTTTGTATGAATTCTACTACCCTCATATATATTTTTGTTTTTCAGGGTTGTCTGTTCGTCCGGCATGAGTTCTCGATCGTGTATGCATGAGATTTTTTTTGCAAATTATATTTTATTTTATTTTAAATATTCTTTGAAGTTCTCACATTTCTTCAATTTTAACCATGGGATTGAATTTATCTCACTACTTATCTCCCCTAAAAGGCTATAACCTAGATTTTCTAATTTTTTGTCTCAGTTTAATTTCCTTTTCTCATCTATTGGAATTTGAGTATAATTGAGTAACTTGAGAGGCAAGTATCTTTTGTATGCATAACTTAAAGACTAATAGAGTCCATAACAAACTAGGAATTTTATGAATCCATGTGGATTAAGTTAAGCAATAAGGGTCTGACTTAACTTGCAAGGTACCCTAAGTCATCTAAGTCTCCTAGTTGAAACGTGATAGACATGAAACAAGAGATTAGATGCACATATAAAACATATTGGTCTTTGCTCTCACAGATACACTTACTATCGTGTCAAGATCCTATCTAAGTGCATAAGCCTATTGATCTGGAGAGAGAAGAAAACCACCATTAATCATGCCTAGTTCATCAATAATGTCTAGATCAGGTTCTGTTTAAACCCATGTTCTCTTCTTGCTCTTGTATTGATTGATAAACTGTGTATATGACTTGATACTTGTGATCATTGATGAATGTTTAGATATTGAATCTACAATTTGATTTACATGTGGTATCCGAACTCTAAACATGCTCCTTGATCCAAGAACATGTTTTAATCTTGCAAAGCCGATACAATCTGAAGTTTTTGTTAGGAAATTAATCCTCCACCACGCAAGTGCTAACAATAAAGATGAAAAAAGAAAATAAAGAAACCAAGAACACAAAAGATTTAACGAGGTTCGGCCAATTAACTTGCCTACGTCCTCGGAGAGTTTTCTCCTTCACTATGAGAGAATACAAAATACAAGATTACACTACTCAAGTTTATTCCCAACTCGAGCCCTTGTATCCAATAGGATACCCCTTGTACACCCTCTCTCAACCCAAGAAAATCACTCTACCCCAAAGAGCTATACACACTCTTTCACCTTCTCTTAACCGAGAAGATCACTCTACTCCAAGAGCTATACACACTCTTGAAGTGCTCAAGAAGATCACTCTAGCCCAAGAGCTATACACACTCTTGAAGCACTCACTCACTTGTGAGGTGTTCTCCTTGATGTTGAAATGTGACCAAGCTCTCCACCTTATATAGTGCTTAAGGCACAAGTTGTATTTGTGCTTTTCCAATGTGGGACAATTTCTTCATATTTCAACATCCTTCATTGAAGTCCATTCATGCACCTTCTTCAATTAATGCTCTTCTTCATGAAGCTTCCACATCAATCTTTTCCCACAAGGTTAAATGAACAACACCATGTATTTATTCCCAATACATAATCAAATTCAATGCATTAATAATCCACTAAGAAGGCATTAACTCAACAATCTCCCCCTGCCGACTTAGGTGGATAATGTTGCATCACCACTTCAATCCCTGAAGTTCATCTCAAATTGAGATACCGCTTGATATACCCACAAGCATTCCATTGGCCTTATTCTTGTACCAACTACACATACCCCGAATCAGTTGCATACGATCCTAGCTCCCCCTGATTCAAAATGGCCAATGCTATGTGCAGCTGCTCCGAGTCAACAATTACCAGTTGGCTCCGAAGAGGGACCTTGACTTTGCCTCTTCCTTAGCAGGATTATCCTTCTCACCATCGTCTGAAACTTGGAAACATGTAGATAGCGTCTCTGCTGTGCCCGCAAACGAGACCCGCTTCAGGTACCTGTTCTCCTGTGCACCCTGTTTCCCAACAACCTTTGAGGTCTGAGTTTTTCCTATCAGACGGAACATACTTTTACATTTTTCTCCCTTCATTAGGACCATGCAGCCACGTGACACTTTCATAACTCCCCCTGCTGACGAAACCTTGCAGCCCTTGGAGTCTAGTTGGCTCAAGGATATTAGATTTCTCCGGAACTTTGGGACATACACCACATCACCCAATGTTTGAACTGCTCCATCGAACATCTTGATCTTCACAGTTCCCGTACCCATGACACGACGTCTTGTGCCATCGCCCCAAGTCACAAATCCTTGGACTTCTTGGAACGTATCAAAATATTCTCTCCTAGAGCAAAGGTGATGAGAACAACCACTATCTAATATCCAATAATCTTGAGAAAAAATGTAATTACCTTTGGAGACTGTGAGAAGTTCTCCAAAATCTCTAGACATCTCCGCTACACCAGCCAAGGAGCAATCTGAGCCCTTATCGTCCTTCTCTTTCATCAATGGACAATCCGGCTTTATGTGTCCCCACTCCTTGCACTTGTAGCATTGCTTGCCCTTTCCTCTGCCTCTGGATTTAGACCTGTTATGCTCACTAAATCCCCTCGCAGTTGACCTTCCCTTACGATTCTGTTCACGAGCAATGAAGACAGAACCTTGAGAATCATCGGCTTTTCTTCTCTTTTCATGTGATAAGAGAGTCGATTCTACATCCTCCATCTTCAGTGTATCCTTACCATACACAATTGTAGTAACAATATTCTCATATGAATCGGGAAGCGAGGTAAGAAGTAAAAGGGCTTGATCTTCTTCCTCAATTTTAACCTCAACTCTTGATAGTTGATTTATCAATCCCTTGAACACATTCATGTGCTCCATGAGATTCACACCTTCTCCCATCTTGAGCTTGTAGAGATCCCGCTTTAAATTCAGCTTCGTTTGCAAGCCTTTCCCAAGATAAAGCTTCTCCATTTTCTCCCAAAGCTCAGGTGCAGAATCTACATCATTAACATTATTTATAATATTGTCAGCAATATAAAGCCTAATAGTGCTGACACACCTGGACTCCAACTCGTCCCAATCTTCATCTGACATCTTCTCTGGCTTCGCATCCTTCCCCTTCAACGGTCTTGCAAGGCCTTGTTGAACTAGGATGTCCTTCACCCTCCTTTGCCATAGAGTGAAATTTCCTTTTCCATCAAACTGCTCCACCTTGAAATGTGAACCGCTAGAACTTGCCATGGCAAACCGCTCACGATCGATAAACCGAAGCTCTGATACCACTTGTTAGGAAATTAATCCTCCACCACGCAAGTGCTAACAATAAAGATGAAAAAAGAAAATAAAGAAACCAAGAACACAAAAGATTTAACGAGGTTCGGCCAATTAACTTGCCTACGTCCTCGGAGAGTTTTCTCCTTCACTATGAGAGAATACAAAATACAAGATTACACTACTCAAGTTTATTCCCAACTCGAGCCCTTGTATCCAATAGGATACCCCTTGTACACCCTCTCTCAACCCAAGAAAATCACTCTACCCCAAAGAGCTATACACACTCTTTCACCTTCTCTTAACCGAGAAGATCACTCTACTCCAAGAGCTATACACACTCTTGAAGTGCTCAAGAAGATCACTCTAGCCCAAGAGCTATACACACTCTTGAAGCACTCACTCACTTGTGAGGTGTTCTCCTTGATGTTGAAATGTGACCAAGCTCTCCACCTTATATAGTGCTTAAGGCACAAGTTGTATTTGTGCTTTTCCAATGTGGGACAATTTCTTCATATTTCAACATCCTTCATTGAAGTCCATTCATGCACCTTCTTCAATTAATGCTCTTCTTCATGAAGCTTCCACATCAATCTTTTCCCACAAGGTTAAATGAACAACACCATGTATTTATTCCCAATACATAATCAAATTCAATGCATTAATAATCCACTAAGAAGGCATTAACTCAACAGTTTTAAACCTTAAACTATGATTTAAAACTTTGTTAACAAGATGATTTTGGGCAAAGAATTTTACTCCAGTTTTTCCGTCGCGTCGAACGCATAGAACCATCGTCTATGGACGCACACGACGTGCCGTTTTTATTTAAAATTTTGACCGTTGCTCCTTAATGGACATATCGATCGGCGCTTTCTCCCAAACTCACAAATTGAATTGATTGATGTTTCTCTGCGCTGCGATATCTCAACAACACATGTTTGAAATCTTTAATTTTCAAAAATTAGGAAGCGAGGAAGTCTATTTCAATTTTTGAGACTTCTGACACCTTTCTCTAGAATTGGGGCTTTTCTGAAACCCTAATCGAGGTAAACAAACCCTCTTGAAATTAATCTATCTGATGTATTCCGTTTTGTTGTTGTTTCTTGAGAAATTGAATTCAATGCTTCAATTTTATATGTTGTGATTACATATTGATGATATTGGTTCGATATGAAGTTTTTGAATTCATATGAACTGTCAAATATCTCTAAAACAGTGATGCTATTGACATTGTGAAATTCTAAATGTTTGAGTTCTTGATTGAATTTCATACCTGACTTATCCTACTGTGACTTGATCAGTCGTGTCAATTTTCTTAAAATTGACAGATATCACTCTTTAGGGCCAATTGGATTTTCACAACAGTGGAGGTTTGGTTGTTCTTGGCCAATGATGATTCATAATCTATGAATCCTATTGCATTCTTGATTCTCCACAGAGAATCAAGACAATGATTCCCGTTGATGATTATGTTGGTGATTGGCAGACTAGGTGAAATTCAGTGCGTCCACACACATGTGGATCTACTATGTTGTTCGTAGTTTGAAAATTAGATTGTTGTGGAAAAGATAGTGCGACCCACAAGAGTCACAAGTCTAACACACTCATGGTAATTATGTGCATGCTCATTAAACTAATATTGGTGTCAATTGTGACTAGGATGCTTGATGACCAACTTTAATGAGATAGAGACATTGACTAGAAATAATTATAAGAAATGGAGATCAGACCTGGAATTTCATCTCAGATATGTCGGATTGGACCTAACACTATTAGAACCTAGACCAGCTGACCTCACCACCACTAGTACTAAGGAAGACAGGGACTGGAATCACTCGAACAAATTATCCCTAATGTACATTAATAAATCTATGCAGGATAATGTGAGATGTAACGGCTCAGACTTTCAACGAGGGTTGAAATTACCATTTTGCCCCTAAGTCAAAGGGTTGACTCTTGACCATAAGTAAAAATGTTGACTTTTTTATCAGGATGGTTTTTGGCCATTCCGAAAAGCCGTTAGAAAGGTCTCGAGCTCCTGAGTACGTTGGCAGACAGTATTCCAAAAACGGAGTTCAGTTGGTTTCGTTCTCGGTCTGGGTTGTTGTAGGGGCATTTTGGTAATTTGGTTAAGGAGGGGTATTTTTCTAATTTTCTTGTGAGATTTTTTTTTATATTGGATGAATTGGCTTGGGAAAAGTGTCCCTTATCTGTTTGGTCTTGGTGCCACTAACTTGGGGGTGTGTGGTGTGCTGGTTTTAAGTTATGAGGTATGTGAGTGTGTTTTTGGATGAATGTGACCTGAGAATTCGTGAGACACAGTGAACACGTGAAGGGTTTTCGGGTTTTTGGTTGGCTAGACTAGTTTTCGTGTAGGACTCTTGGAAACAAGGCTAGACTTAACTCTTTGGAGTCCCTACGGTCCTAACCAAGCCTTGGATCGAAGATGTGGACGTTGCAATAGTCCAAGATTGAAGGACCAACCTTGGCCGAAACTTCTTGGACTTGGGTATCCGTTTTTGGAGACATAGCTGTCGAGGCTAGCAAGGAATGTTCCGAATACGCGTAATTGGAAATTTTGCACTGAGACATAGTTCCCGAGGCTAGCAAGGAACGTTCGGAACACGAGTAATTGGAAATTTCGCACTGTGAGTGGACGTTTTATTTTATTAAAATATTATGCTTGCATATTTAAAGGTTTTTATTGGTTTTCTATGTAAATTTGATGATATTTGATTGATTGGAATTTGTGTGATTTTACGAATATTTAATTAATATTTTAATGCATGTTTTTCGAGGTTTCGTAAATTATGTTTCAGATACTGTTCTGATTAGGATTTCAAATTGAATATGATTTGTGGTTTGGAATAATTATGATTTTCAAATGATTTCTGAACGGTTTTTACAAAAATAGCATTAATGGTACATTTTACGAGAATTGACATTTGAGCTGTGTTTGGGGCTTAGTTCTGAAATTCTTATTATGGATTTGGTTTGTGATATGAGATGAGATGTATGTGTTGTTGGTATTGATGATGTAAATTGTGTTGTGATGTTTGTGATGTGGATTTGAGTCAATTATATGTTGTGATGATTGTTGATTGATTGGTCTCAAACGTCGAGTCAGGGGCTCTAAATCCTAAGACGGGTATTATGTGTGGTTATTGTGACCGTGGGTTTGTGATATGGTTACATGTGGATATGTTCTAGTATTGTTGTGAATAGTCTCAGACGTCGAGCATGGCTCTCTATCCCAAGACTAGTGTGTGATGGCGACTCAGACGTCGAGTTGGGCTTGGTATTCTGAGTTGGTTTTCACTCGGACATCTAGCTAGGCTCTATATCCCGAGTCAGTTTTTACTTGGACGTCGAGCTGGGCTCTGTATCCCGAGTGAATGATATGCCTACTGGTAGTGCAGTGATTGTGATGGTGAATGATATTGTGCTTATGCCTTAGTGATGAATTAACTATATGTGAATCCTGTGATGTTGTGGAATATGGACGGGGTATGTGATGTTGAGTTATGGAGCTAATGTGATTGGCTACTGATGTGACTGGTTATTGATGTGATTGAATACTGATGTGATTGGCTATTGGTGTGATTTGTCACGACCTAGCCCATCTAACACAATATTGTCCGTTTTGGGCCCAGCCATCACGGTTTTATTTTCAGGAGCTCTCGTGCAACTTCCCAGTAGGTCACCCATCATGGGATTGCACTAGCCTCAACTCGCTTAACTTTGGGGTTCCAATCGCCCCTAAAGCCACTGAGTTCCCAAAAGGCATTGTGTTAGATAGATACGTGCCCACACATATAAGGTACTTCACCTTTCCCTCCCCGAGCGATGTGGGATCGTTCACCGATCTTACCTTTCCAAGCTCACGGGTCTTGCTCACCGTTCTTGCTTCTCAAGCTCACGGGTCTTGCTCACTGTTCTTGCTTCCATGACTGGGTCTTACAATCCACCACTATTGGGGCCCAGCGTCCTCGCTGGCACACTTCCGGTCAGGGTCTGACTTTGATACCATTCTGTCACGACTTGGTCCATCTAACACAATATTGTCCGCTTTGGGCCCAGCCCTCACGGTTTTGTTTTCGGGAGCTCACGTGCAACTTCCCAGTAGGTCACCCATCATGGGATTGCACCAGCCTCAACTCACTTAACTTTGGGGTTCCAATCCCCCCCCCCCCCCCCAAAGCCACTGAGTTCCCAAAAGGCCTTGTGTTAGATAGATACGTGCCCATACATATAAGGTACTTCACCTTTCCCTCCCCGAGCGATGTGGGATCGTTCACCGATCTTACCTTTCCAAGCTCACGGGGTCTTGCTCACCATTCTTGCTTCTCAAGCTCACGGGTCTTGCTCACCGTTCTTGCTTCCAAGACCAGGTCTTACATGATTGGTCTCGGTTCATTATGTTATTACCTTTTCACGTTTGTCGAGACCCTAAACTATGATATGTTGTCACTGAGTTTTATTGAGTTATATGCATGCATGGCTTTCTAAAACAGAGGGTATGGACATATGTTTTCTAAAACGTGTTTCCTAAATAGTTATTTTTCATCCATTCACAATTTTCTGGTTTTTACTTGTGCTCTAGGTCGTGGCATGACGACCAGGACCGTTGAGGAGCGGAGGCATAAACGTGTTTTGGTGTACTTAGAGTAAAAGGTGTGTTGTATACTTGTTTTTTAATATGAACTTATACTCTGTATATGACAAGATACATACGTATGTGTATCCTTGGTCTGGTAGTTGACTGTTTATATGGTTGTTATAAACTTTGACAAAGTTTTTTTCGTCTTTTGAGTAATAATTGTCAGATGGGAGTGGAACCCCTCAGGATTGCCTAGTTGTATCGAGAGGGGTTCTGTCATGAGAGGTGCCATCAAAGTAGAAGGCAACTCTGCAAGAGAATACCTGAATGTCGTAGCTGCCAAGTACCAGACCTTAGACAAGGCAGATGCCAACACTCACCTAGCTACACTCGTGAGCATGCGTTTTGATGGAACAGGCAACATCCGAGACCATGTTATGAAAATGGTGGATATGGCATACAAGCTTGGAAATATAAAAATTCCCATCAATGGCTAGTTTTTGGTACACTTGGCCTTGAACTCTCTTCCACCAGAATTTAGGACACTCACCGTGTCATATAACCTTTAGAAGGACAAGTGGGATGTCCATGAACTAATCACGCAGTGTGTGTAAGAGAAGCTGAGACAAAAGAAAGAAAAAGTAGTTGTGTTCACATAGAGCATTCATCTAAGAACGGGAAACACGTCCTTGCTAGTAAACAAGGTAAGTCTTCCAAAACTCCAATAAGTTTGCTCATAAGACTCACAACCCCCATATGACATCAAAATCTCGTATTCACAAAAGTGGAAAATTCAACCTCAAATGTTTCTTTTGTCGAAAAACTGGATATGTGAGAAAAGATTGCAATGATTTCAAAGAATGGATTGCACATAAAGGTATCTTATCAAAATCATTAAATGTTTTTGTTCGTTTTGAGTCTAATTTAGTTTTTACGCCTTAATATTCTTGGTGGCTTGATACTGGTTGTTCTGTGCATATTACAAATACATTGCAGGGATTCAAAAAACTGACAAATCCAAATAGGATGATTTACAAATTGTTTGTTGGAAATGGATCAAAAGTAGGTCTGTTGGAAGTGTCAAGTTAAGGCTTTCATCCGGTTTTGTTTTAGACCTTAAAGAAGTACTTTATGTACCTTCCATGAGAAGGAATTTGATTTCAGCATCCCAAATTGTTAGGAAAGGTTTTTGTTTTATTGGAAATTCAAATACTATTTAATTTTTCAAATCAAGTAAGATGAATGATTTACTTAGCACTGCCTCTTTGATTGGTGATATGTGGAAACTAAATTGCTCTGTTGTGAATGAATGTTTTTCTGTTAGCCTCATAGGATCTAAGAGAATGCTTGTTGTTGATAAATCATTCATGTTATGGCATATAAGGCTAAGGCATATCTCTAAGGAAAGGATCATGAGACTAATGAAATCAGACTTGTTGCCTAAGTTATCTCCAATAGACATAGCTGAATGTATATACTGCATTAAGGGTAAAACAACCAGCCCTAGAAAGAAAAATGCCTCTCGAAGTCATAAACTACTTGAAATCATTCACACTTATGTTTGTGGACCATTTCCATACAAAACTGTCTATGGATATTCCTATTTTGTCACATTTATTGATGATTTTTCACGATTTACATATATGTTTATCTCACGATTTTTCACGATTTACATATGATTTTTGAAATGTTTTGAGATTTTTAAAGTTGCGGTTGAAAACCAATTAAACAAAACAATTAGAATTGTGAGATTTGATAGGGGAGGTGAGTATTATGGTAGATTTACTAAAGCTGGTCAGCAGAAAGGGCCCTTTGCACTTTACCTGCAACAACATGGGATTGTTGTTCAACATTTAACCCCCTACACACCCCAACAAAATGTTGTGGCTAAGAGAAAGAACAAGACACGGATCAATATGGTCAGGAGCATGAAATGCAGATCTGGATTACCTGATTTTCTGTCGGGAGAGGCACTGAAATCTGCCAACTATGTACTGAATCGAGTGCCTAGCAAGGTTGTTCCCAAACCTAGTCTAAATCATCTGCACATCTGGGGATGTAAAGTAGAAGCCAGATTCCCAAACCCAAATGAAAGAACGTTGTACATGAGAACTAAATCCTGTTTTTTCATAAGATACCCTGAGAAATCCAAGGGTTACAAATTCTACTACCCTGGCCTTCATACTAGAATTCAGGAAACCTATAATGCTAAGTTTTTTAGGACATTGGATCTGGGTACACGGCAGTGAACAACTAGAACTTTGATGACTTGCAGGAACCATCACAAGATACCCTAGTGTGATAGGATCCATCCCAATCTCGCTGGATTATCGTGGGATGTGCATTCTCCCGTCTGACACCACGTGCTAGACAAGGGACACAACCTAACCTGCTCAGGGTTATGCATAGTGCACCAAGATCTGTGGTGTGCGTTGCAGCATGTGATGTCTCCGTCTCTACTATAACCTGCATCCACAATCAATCTGAAGGTTATCTAATAGCCATAACAGCTGTGAGTGGAAAAAATTAATAGTTTATCAAAATAATCAATCGAAAATGACATTTATACCATTCACATAAAAGCATGCATGCATTAGAAAACAATATTTCAAATACTTTCTTAAAAGCAAGTCGTATTGCTTTTCAAATCAAATCATTTGTTTTTCTAATCCATAATTAGTGAAAAATGCTTCTCAAGTCAAGCAGAGAAAAACATCTGTCACATTTCATATCACAACAGTGAAAAATCTCTGCACACACAACACCCATAAAAAACAAACATAACCAATCCTTGTATCCAACATCAATCACGATATCTCAGCAACGCGTGCCCAATAGCTCTAGGATTGCTCCAATCTGAGCATGTCACCATGAACACATCACCGGCCGACGTTCCAAATCGTCGTGAACACATCACCGATCGATCTCCATATAATATCAACACTCCTGAGTCGAGCTTCCCTCGGATGCACGACAACATGCAGTGCTTTCTGCCCTCTCCGAGCGAACACAACTCATACCGGAGGCAAGCATTATCACCAGGACTTGTCCGGGGAAACACATTCCTACCGGAGGCCTTCAACCATATCAATCTCAAGAGGATGGTCTCAGTGAAAACAGTAGCCAAATCTCGTAGAGACTAAGCCCAAAATCATCTAAATATGGTTTATGCCCGGATATAATTTCATCAAATCAGTTTCCACAAAACCATAATAAAAACAGTGTCTAGCAACACTTCATAAATCCAGGATTCCTCGAATCCTATCAAATCTACAACTGGGTCTCATGCCCAAAATATCTTTCATAATTCATAATTGGGGCTCAGCTCGATATCATTTCCTCGCGTTGACTATACTCTAAGTCAAACTGTAAATCAACTGAGCCTCAAGCCCGAAAGATATTTCCAAATCCGAAAATCATTTCATGTTTCAAAGCACTTTCCAAAATCGTCAATGACTTCAATCCAAGCCAAGGCCTTATGAACTGGGACTCATGCCCGAATATCGATTTCACTCATCTTCGTGAAATCATTCAAAATCGTTCGTCAAATCCATAGTTTCACGCCACTACATGAAACCATCAAAATCATATAAAACACATGCACGTAGAATACTCGGCCTAAGCTAAACAACATATAAGACATAAATCTCGAAATACGTGCAAGATAAATCATATGCACTCAAGGCATCTCAAATAATGTTCATAAAACATATAAAACAGTTATGTATGTATCATATTTATAAATCAAACGTCCACTCACAGATCGTCCAACCTGCACACTTGCAAGCTGTGTTGTAAGCCACTTCGAGGCTAAATCACAATCTCCTGGACTTTCGGACCTATCCAAATCATACTTAAAGGTTACTATCAACCTATACAAATCCATATCAAAGACCCCTAACTATCCCGGAACAGCACACGTGTTCCGAACACGCTTCCTGAGGCTAAAAATAGCTAAATAACTTATCAAACGATCTCTGATCGACCTCAAACCACCACCATTAGATTCAGAATGTCGAAACCTTTCGAACAAGACTAGTTTGACTTCAAAATTTGTTCCCACGCTCCCTCACGCGCTGGTCAAACTTTCGGTCAACGCTAGTCAACGGTTAATGCTGACGTCAACGGTCAAAGTCAACGATGATGTCATCAAAATCAATATTGACTTCAGATGCTGACGTCAGCTGGTAGGTCTGGAAACCTGCCATATAGAACTCTCTATTTGGTGCCATGTGTCACTGACACATCAGCTCTAACAACCTAACACACTACCACATGGCACCACCTCATTGGCCCACGTGGCCTGGCAATGCTAATGTGGACCTGCCACGTCAACTGCCACACCATCTGACACCCTTTAACTTGTTTCCATGTGACACCACCCCACTAGTCCACGTGGTTTGTCATGTATGACGCGGCACTACCTCGTCACTGCTGACTGGACTTGACACTTGGCCACGTGTCACCATCTGGTTGGCCAAGTGGCCTAATAGGTCTGACATGTGATGACATGGACTGCCACATCATCATCGTCAACGTCTGGCCAGGTAGACCCGTTTGACTATAATGGATCATTTGACCCGCGACCCTGACCCTTCTGCATCTCGACCTTCTAGCCACCATTTTCAACCATTCTTTCACCCACGTGATCATCCTCCTCCCAGGAAGAGATCCATGACCTCAAAACTTGAAAATAAGGTCTAAAATTTACCTGTCTGAATTAGATCTTTACGACCAACTTTCAAGCCTCATTCCAAGGCTGTTTCAACAGCCAAACTCTTCCATTTTCATTCCTACGAACTCGTCCAACCTCAGAGATCATGACCAGGGCATTAAAACACATCCAAAAATTGAATTTGAATTTCGAATGGAAATGGGTTCACGTTTACCTGTTTTCACGGGTTTCCTCAACCGTCTACGATGGCTCAGCCTCGTCCCTCGCCATCTCCTAGTCTCTCACTCACTCTTAGTCTCTCTCTCTCTCTCTCTTGTATCATCTAAAGAAGATGATGATGCGGGTTTTGGGGGTGGGTTTTGGGTTGGATGACCAAATTGAAAGGGAATGGGGAATGGTGCATGTATGTATGGGTTTGGGCCAAATGATGAATGGAACTTGTCACTCATCTATTGGTCCAGACCATATCTTTTGGGCCTTTTAAAGACAAACTCAAAAGTCAACTCCTCGTAAAATATACAATTGTGAATAGTTCTTAAAACCGTCATTAACCCGTTACTTTTCCGTACGATATCCAATTTCGACGTGTAATCTATCTACGGACTCGTATCGTCTCGATCTATGTAACGGTCCTTAGTTCACATTCATTGGACCTCCCAGGTCAAAAGTTAACTTTTTCACCCTTTCTTTTCCGATAATCCTCGACTAATCTCGATTAGTCCTTAATTAATTCTTAATATTATATCATTAATCCTTAATTAATCCGTAAGTTCGGGACGGGTCCTTACAATCTCCTCTCTTAAAGAATTTCCTCCTTGAAATTCACACTGATCCCATCTACTATGGAAATCCAATCCTGCCACCATGTGAGGTATATGTCCAACATCCAACCACAGTTCGCAACATAAGCCAAACGTCACTTGACGTTAACTAGAATCCAACAACCAATGCTGAAACTCAGCTCATCCTCCGTGACCGTATCCAAGAGTGGCTTGCCGTTACTAGCAACCTCTAATGCTCAACCTCAAGTCTCAAACGAGATATCGACGCTCGTCGATCTCACCTGTCATCTACACTGGTGTGCTCAGAATCCAAACTGATATTCTACTTAGTCAGGTTCAGTGCTGTTCCCCATCATACTCAACAGAAGCATCACAAGTCTATGTCTTATAAGACAACTCCCAACGTCCATCACACTCATGGCGTCCAACATATTCACGACGGTGCGTCGTGTTAAGCTGGTAACTCATCCGCTCCACTACGCTTCCGTTGCGCAATCTCTAATCTTGACTCGCTCTAGAGTCCTATCAGGATACCTCACACCGTACCTCATCTCAATCAGTGATCAACGCTGTGATCCTGACTCTCTCGAGTCTCAAACTATCATCTCACTCATCTTTTTGATACTCCCGAGATGTATCTGGGTCCCATCGAATACTTGCAATAGCTGAGACAATCACAATCACAATCACTGGGGTTGCTCTGGTCCATCATGGCCCTGAGCTCCATGCTCACACAATCATTAAACCCTCTCAGCCATTTTGCACTAGCACACAGTATTCGATGTTTAATCCTCATACTTAATGTACAATCAACATCGGACCCATCCGATTACCATCTCATGTCCACCCCGAACTCAATCTGATGATCGTACCACATTAGTCAGATTGATCAATGCCTGTTAATCACACTGTCCAACATGCACTACTCATTGGTGCATCAACATCACAACAATCACATAGGCACTCTCATGCCTACTTAGGGACTACACTCACGCAATGTCCGATCACGTACCAAAAATCACAACGATCTCGGATCTAATCTGTCTATCATATGGCTGACATGTCAACCAATAACTGTGTAACACCCCGGAAATTCGAGGATTATAATAATGTAATTTAATGTATGAATTGACGTTTTTACCCTTCTGTATGGTATGGCCAAATTGTTGACTTTTTGATTTATGGGTCAGATGGACTTTGACCAATGACCGTGACGTAGTTCGGGACGTCACGAGTCCATAGGCAGGTGGCACGTCCAATTTGGACGATTAGGAAAAAAGTTATGACTATCGGAAGTTCAGGGGCATTACTGTAATTTGGACGATGGGGGCGAAAATGTTGACTTTTCGTTTGACAACTAATTTTCACATGACCCAAGGACCGTTAGGTAGGTCTCGATGCCCTGAATCCGTAGACAAGCGGCACGCCGAAATCGGACTTCGTACTAGGAGTTATGGTCAGAAACGTGAAATCGGGGAGTTTGCGTCTCGGTAATCGTGTCAAATATTTTATTCTGATATTATGATTGGAGGACACCTGGATGAGTGACAAGGTCACTCATCCATTGGCTAGATTGGATCAGCCCCACTATGGGATTAAATAGAATTAAAACCAACTTTTAATCTCAGCCACTCATCAAAAGTTCCCAGATTTCCTCTCAGCCCTTGATCTCATTTCCCCATATTGAATCTGGACCGTCCATTTCCTTTCCCTCCATTCTATATATTTTCCTACCCGACACACACATACTGCCCATACAACCATCACACCTGCGTATCACCCTGACCCTTGCATTGTGTGTTGCTGGACTGAGCTGGTGAGGCCGAGGGACGGTTGTGATCACGGAGGCGGACGGCGGTGAGGTAGGCTTCTCCTAAACCCGAAACTGTTTGAAAAAATCAGTGTTTGGAAGCTTGATTTCCAACGTGTATCTTGTTTTCTATTAACCCTAATCGATTCTAGGGACTAATAGGAACCTCTAGGGCTTGATTTCGAGACCAGTGGTGGCCTGAACAGAGGGCAAACGACGACGGGAGAACCGGTTCTGTTCATCGAGGTAAGCCTTCGATTCAACCTTTATTTTATGATTTTGTTTGGTTAGAACACTTTTTGGGATTGAGAAGAACATTTAGGAACAAACTAGAACTAAAATGGTTGAGAATTGAAGAAATGGTGACCGGGTCAGATCGTGGGTCTGATCGACCCAGCTGCAGAGAAACGGGTTGACCCATCGAGAAGACAGAGGTGATGACGTGGCACCCTGTCAGACCTGTCAGGTGACGTGGACCACTCTTCAGCTGACACGTGTCACATGTCAGTGCATAGTCAGCACTGACATGTCAGTTACGTGGCCCAATCAGGGACTTCCACGTGTAACTGACATGTCAGTGACTTGCTGACACGTGGCACATGTCAGATCTGACACGTGGCCTGACAGATCAATGATGTGGACCAATCAGGTGTTGACACGTGGCACCTGTCAGAGTCTGACACGTCAGACCTGACAACTGTCAGCATGACGTCATGCTGACGTCAACAGGAACTGTTCCTGCATTGACCGGCGCGTGTGGGCGCGTGTGAACAGTATTTTTGGTGGGACCACCACCATTCTTTAGGTTTCGACGATCCGGATCCAATGGCGGTGGTTTCGGGTCGATCGGAAATCATTAAATTGGTCGAAATGAGGTTGATTGCCTTGGGAAGCACATTCGGGCGGCTTTTCCGGGCCGGTTACAGCCTAGGGTTTCATGGTTGAATGTTAGGGGTTTGTATTGACCTTTACGTATACTTTGGACATGACAGGGATTGTACAATTGTACCAGGTCGAGGGTATACGTTCGGTTTTCAGCATGATTGTACTGTGAGTGGTCCCGATTTCATTAAACCCATGCATGCTTAAAAGTTTTCTGATTTACTTATATATTCACATGCTGGAATCATGAAACGGTTTTGATGATCTTGAAATTATGGTATGACACGTTTCACGATATTTGGGTTTGAGACCCGTCTGATGAAACTTAAAGATCGGTTTGGATTTTATCTATGTATATATATGTTTCGCATGTGGATATCAATAAAATGTATTTGGTACTGCACTGTATAGATCCATTCTTATGATACTGTCTCCTCCGGATGTGGTACCCCGAAGTGGTCATAGCGCATTGCCTGCGAGGGGTCATTCTACGGAGGAAACGGACCGTAAAATTACTCAGGAGCAGGATTGCTTATTTGACGTCAGGGACGTCGAGCGTCTAGGACGCTAGGCATTTGAGATGTCGTACCCGAACAGGGTTCGGGGATTGGACTCGGAATTGAGACCCGAGTGGCACGCGTAGCCTTGAGACTGTGACCTTATTGGACGTCAGGGACGTCAGACATCTGGGATGTCTGGATCAGAGCGTATAGTGCAGTAGCTAAAATATCTTATGATTTTATTACATGCCTTATGGTTCATACTATATGATTTATGGTTTTAAATTCTGATGCATGCATGTTTGGAAAACGGAGGGGTAAATTATATGTTTTACTTATTAAACGGTTTTATAAACTTGAGTTTCGGCGCACTCACCCTTATTGTTTTGGTAACCCCTCCAGGCGGTGCTACTGAGGTAGAGGAGGATCCTGAGGCTGAGGCATAGATCTACTTCTGCGTACCTGAACCCCTGTTGGGTGGCTTACCCGCAGGTTTATTTTAGAGTCGTGCTCGCAACTTGTAATTTTAGATTTCATCCCTTGTCTGACATCTGTTTAATTCGGATTTGATGTATAACTTTAATTTGGTTATTTATGCATTTGATTAATTGAGGTTAAAATTGGTATGTTATTTTGGGTGTGAGACGGGAGCAGGGCACGTCCCCTTGTGGTCCCTGTGGGATCGGGATGGGTCCTGTCAAACTGCCTATCTGATTTCTGCTCTAGACATACACATACCAAAACACAAGGTTATTCTCTGAGTTCTCGTGGTCACCCGACCAACTCCTAGACACTCCAAGACCAAGCAATTCACTTCTACCAAGGCGTACCAACTCGAACCTCGACGCCATCCTGATACTGCAATGGCTCGGATACTAAAATCGTGTTATAAACCGCTAATCCAGCCTATGTGTCTCACTGGAACACTGTCTAATAACATTCCATGGTCATCTACCACCAGTACAATCTCTACATCTAGAGCAATAACGAGCCTGAAAACATGTTACTCGAGGCATCGGCTATTCATATTTTCCTGAATGATACTCAACGTATCGTCATCCTGCACATCTCTCGAGGAGATCATAAATCCAACTTTTCTACCCATACTGACAGGACTCATCCCAATCCCCCTGGGATTAATGCGGGACGACCCTGCTCCCGTCTGACACTAAGTGTCAGACAAGGGATATTTCCAACCTTTGCCCTCTCGGGCTATTAGAGTACGCCAGGATCCGGAGGAGGTATGTGATATCTCGGTCTCTGCTATAGTCTACATCCGATGTCAACCTGAAGGGCAGTCAAAACATTAAAAACTGTGAGTGGACAAAACAAGAGTTTATAAAAACATTTCATAATAAAGACATTTGTACCCTTCACTAAAAAGCATGCATGCATTCGAAAACCATTTAACCAAATGAATCATATGTGGGAACTAAGCCCAAAACCATAACCGAAAGAATCATAAAGAACCAACCATACGGGCCACTACCCAAATCCATGTGGGACTCAGCCCAAACCATAATAAAACCACGTACACGGGCCACTGCCCCAAAACCAGTATCCATCACACATTATATTTCATATTTCATATAGCATATATCATATATACATATAATTCACACAACCAATCCTGTCACGGTTTCCAAAGCTATATGCGTGCTACCCGGGGTCTCAAAACCAAGTCTCTCAGAATCCAAGGTCGATGTCCGTAGACCAACGACCCTCCCCAGAGGAGATAGTACAAGTAAAGGAACATATATGAATATATATACATATATATATATATATAGAAAACGAAATCACTCATGCCCTGTCCCCCTGAACCATCATGTACCATAATAACCTTTTCAAGGTTCATGCCCGGTTCCCATAAACCTTCATGAACTTGGAAATCCACTTAGGGTCCCCGACCCGAAATCATCGATGTAAAGTAACTGGGTCTCGTGCCCGAACATATGACATCAGCTGGGCATCTTGCCCGATATCTAAGGGTCGGTCACGACTCTGATCTTAGTGATGTGTGCAACTATCCATCCAGGACTGCCCTCAATCCTGGTATGTCGACGTGAATGAATCAACCGACGAGACCACCACAAGATCATGGTGCACTCATCACCGATCGAAATCCTGAGCCGTCAGCACTCCGAAGTCGAGCCTCCATCGACTGCCTAACCACAGATCATGCATCGTGACCTCTCTGGAAGGAACACATCCCAATTAGGAGGCTAGCGTCGTACCGTCAGTCGCCGTGCACATAGCACTAGCCGCGACCACGATTTCGACCCGAAGGCCATCAATAGCTTCATATGCCCGAGACAAAACCAAATGGGTCTCATACCTGAGTTTATCCTTTTGGAAATCCAAATCCATTTCATTTAGACCATCAAAGAAATACAGACCCTTATAGGCACCGTATAAGGTCGAAACCTCGAAATACGTGCCTATACGTAACCACAACCAAATGCACTCATGGCATCACCAAACATGTATTATAACATATAATAAACAGTTATGCATGCACCAATTTAGAAAACAAGGTCCACTCACAGACCGTCCGAGCTGCCGCCTCGATATGAGTGCCATACGGCTCTCCCGAGCCTATCATCGTCACCGGAACTCCCAAACCTGTCCAAATTGTAATAGAAGGTTACTAAATACTTAAATAACCTCCCACCAAAGCCCCGTAATTTTTCATAATTTTTAACTATTTTTAATCCCGATCCTAAACCTTCCGATGCCCCGAACATTCTCAAGACGGTGTCCGATCGACACGAAACCAGTCCCAAAATGTTCGTTACATCGAATAGAAGATTTCACATATTGAAAACATTCCCAAATTATTACTCAAGCGCTCACGCGCGCCCTAGGAAGCCCCTGCGCTTAAGCCCACGCGTCGGGTACTGTAGCTTCATCTTCAACCCCTGGCCGGTTTGGTCCGTCCCGTGCAACTGGACCGGCATGACCGGTCCAATGGTTTTCCTTTCTCATTTTGGTCCGACTTAATCCCTAACCATTCCTATTCTTCCTAAATATGTTCTATGAATCTAAACATAAGAATTAAAGCATCAAAAACCTACAGAAAACTTACGGTCTGATTATCCTCCTCAAGGGTCAAACATCCAGAATTTCCCCAGGGGTTTCTCAGCCCTTAACTACCATCAAAACCACCCTAACATGTCCCTATCAACCTAACACACCCATTAAGAACACCTAAAACCGTCCTTAACGTAAGAAACCAAAATCAAGGAGATCAGGCAAAATCGATACCTGTCGAGTTTTTCCTCCTCCACGCCGCCGTGGACTGCGGTCCTGCAGCCTCCTCAGTCCTCAGTCATCCTCTGTCTCATCCTCAAGTTGGCTCAAGTGGAAGGGAATGGTTTGGGTTGCACAGAGATGACGGAATGAAATGAGATCGGGTTTGAGTTTTGAGAAAACAAAGGAGATATCGATGCAGGAATGTATATGGGCGGCCTGTGGATGGGTGATACTTGTCACTCATCCATTGGGCAGGGATTAAAAATTTGGGGCCCACTAGGATCCAAAAGTTAAGTCATTTCGTAAAACGTGCAATAGTGACCCGAAACTTCCTTGAACCGTAACTTTGTCGTCAAACGTCCGAATTCGACGTGCCGCTTGTCTACGGATTCGTATCGTCCTAATCTACGTAATGGTCCTCGGTCCCTTGCCATCGGACCTCCCAAGTCAAAAGGAAACTATTTGCCCCTTTTAACCAAAATTACCAAAATGCCCTTAATCACAGATTAACCTCACTAATCATGATTAGTTACTAATCTAATTCTGAAATTCTGGAAGGATCGTTACAACCTTCCCTCCTTAATTAATTTTGTCCTCGAAATCCCAACCGACCTAATTCCAACCGTTCTTCCCTCCTTAATTAGTTTCGTTCTCGAATTTCCAACTATCTTGATTCCATATCCAACTCGTGGACAGCAAATCCGATCTTACCTCACGTGTACACTAGTACACCCACTAGTGAATACAACACTTGTCTGCAACCAGACGTACCACTAATACTCACGTCGTATCGACTACGTTCGACCATGTCGAATGACAGTAATCGTACGTTCCGAACTGACACCAGTTGTCAGTATCAGAGCAGTCTGAGTATCCTATGAGCTAACCACTTGTCAGATCTACCATTTCGCTGAAACAAACAACTTAAAGGTTTCCTTGCTCAAACACCAATCTATCCTGATATCTACTCCCATTGGGAGTCACTAAAACTCACTCATCGATCCACGATGAAACATCCGACAAACTGTCACCACTTGGCAGTCGCTAGTCGAAAACTGACACTATACCCACTTGTGGTTACACTAACCACCAACTTACTCAACCTAAGTATACACATACCAACAAAGCACTCAACCTGTGTGTAACTGGACCCACTAGAAATACTATGACCCAATGCAGAATATCCAATGTCCAGTTCACGTCCTCAACTAATCCAATGGTATCGGAACTAAGCCGACTACCAACACGCTCACCAACGTTCTACTGGTATACCCTATATACCGTCACCAGGCACGACAAGTTTGCCCGGTATCTTACCTCGAACCACGTACAAGGTACATACGTCTATCCATCACCCAGACTACAACAACAACGATAACCACAACAACACGACGACCACAACCTAGGTCGTAGCCAATCACGTTTCAATTTTAGAGTCCATCTGTCTAATCCAGTATTAGACAAATCGAAACTCCAACTCAACATCCATTTCCAAATCCGAACCCGAAAACATCATTCCATAAGCTATCATTTGGAATAACCATTCCGAACCCAAATCCAGAAATTCACTTTCAAGTTCCAAAATCGAATCCTGAATCGTCATCCTGAAATCCGATTCCAAAACTCGAAATCTCGTTCTCGTCTACCGAGACACACCAATTCTGAATCTATCGGTTACCTGCTCAACCGATTACCACAATACAATCGATTGACTTCATAGGGAAGCCAATCACAATATCCACACATCTAGGCTAACCAAATCTGACCTCGTCGGACACTTACTCGCCCGAGTAATATACCCTACAGGATTTACCTCGAAAAGAAGTTCAGTCCCATCATCCACAACTCAAACATCCAAGTAAGAGTGATAAACTCTCCACCTATCTGGATCATCTAGATCACGATCCAGATCCATTACTACGTTAACCGACCATAGACATCACGATCCTCGATCGTCACGACGCCCAAAGTCCACAACGTCACAATCGCGATCCACACAAACTCACTCAGCTAACAATCCACCTGAGATTCGATCATAGGGTCTTCCCTCATGAATCCTTCGTCAATCACATCACTCCTCAACAAATTTCCACATCTAAAGAGATCAGTCAACGACGAAACACGCTGAAACTGTGGGTTCTCTCCAATTACCTCGTATCGATCCTTGGCATTCCACCGAGGAAAAATCAAGGATGATCCAAGACATCAAAATCGTCCTACGTGAATGCAAACAAAACATGCTGCACTCACCATGCCATGTACTCCAACATCGTCTGCCACGAAGCAGAAAATGAGAAATCTCAGTCACCTAATTTCGATATACTCAACTCCTCCTGATGACCCAAGACAAGTCCCGGGTTCACCAACCAATACACGATCAAAGTACTGGTGACAACAACCATCATATACCATGGTAGAATCTGAGAAGTCACCCCGAATGACTTCAAAATACTTATTACCAATGCGAAAAACCCGCATTCCACGTGTCACCTCAATTACAACCTTTCTAGATTCAGAAATTCCAACTATGTCAGAACCAACACACTCGGACATCATCCACGTGTTCGAGACCAGTCTAACTCACTACCAAGTTCGTCTATTGGTTTACACCGTGTATACACATCCAAAAGGATGTCAATTCGTCCTTACCTGATATACAGCTCGACTGAGGATTCATAACAGACTCCTGCTGTGAACTGCTGTCAAATTTCTGCATACCACCATATCTGACCAATCCTGACCAACTCTGACCAACTGGTCACCAATCCCCATAACAATACTCGTTCCTCACGTCTTAACTACTGCTGGATTCAATCCAACCCATCACTATCCGTGATCCACTCCCGGACCACATATACCGCACGTATGCCCATCTCGACGGAGTCACATCCCGATTCGCGACTCACCGTCATCACAATCACCGGCACCAGCACCAACGCTAGTACCAGCACACATGCATTCACACTAGTATCAGCACACTAACACCAGCATCAGTATCAACACACTAACACCAGCATCACTATCAACACACTAACACCAGCATCAGTATCAGCATAATCCCCAACACTAGCACCAACACTAGTGTTAGTACTAACCTTCACATCTGCACACGAGCATCCATACTAGTATCAGTATCAGCACGCCGTGTACAAAACTGACAATCCTGGATCTCCGCTCACACCGAACGATGATCCCGTACCTCTACTCATATTGGAGAAACTCTGCCTCCCTCGTACCCAACACCTCTGGGTACAATCACCCTGACATCTCATACGAGAAAAGAAAACATTCCCCGAACGTCCCTGATTCCCAACAACCATAACTACAACCACTCTCGGTAGTAGTGCCTGCCACAAACTCTTGCAGACCTAACCACCAGACATCACAATCGAGACTCTGCATTCAACGGAATCAACCGTTCATACCATCTACTCTATATCCCCACTCCGGGATTCCATCGACAAGTACCAACCCTGGTAACCTGTCCAACCAATCACTAACCAGTCGTACTTAACTCAACCAATGTCGTCTACCAGGTCATCCATGACCTTAGTTGCACCAACAGCCCATCACAGCTAAAGTAGCACGACAACCAACTAGGTCTAACCGATAAGTACAACCTCGACTGCAGAGTGCAGTCCCATCACTCAAGCTGACATGACTAGACCAAACAACGGTCTTATCGGAGTCAAGACCACTCGCCAATTCACATTTCCGAACCATACATCCTAAGGTAGGGTTCCACGATCACACCTAGAGTTCCTCTGAACCCAACTGTTAACTACCAACTACGGTATAATCCAAAATCTGACTGTCTCCGCGGTCTTGACATCGTAAGGACGTAAATCCAATCTTACCGTAAGTTCAATTAGGATTCCTCGAACCTGACTGCCCCCAGTAGCATAGCCACTTAACGGCCACAACACCAAGCTACCGTCAAGCTGACCATACAACATCGTGAAAGATGATCACAACTAACCGTCACATGATCACATCTCTAAAGTACTATTACATTCATCCTTTCGTAGGGTTCCACACTGTCATCCACGACAGAGTTATGGCAACTCCGGCATCAAATGTCGAACCAAGACATTCCACGATTTGATCCTACTAACTAGTAGTTAATGACAGATTAGTAAGGTTAATCGGTGATTAGTTGGATACGTTTGGACGGATGGGGCAGCATGACGATTTTGCCCCTAGAATGGGCAAAATGTTGACTTTTAGTTCGGATGGTCAAATGGAATTTGACTGATGATCGTGATGTAGTTCGGGACGTCACGAGTCCGTAGACAGGTGGCACGCCCGATTCCGACATCCGAGGAGGAAGTTATGATGTTTGGAAGATTAAGGGCATTTTCGTAATTTTGTTAAAAAGGAGGAATTTGTTGACTTTTTTGCACGACAAGTTTTCTTCACGCAAACCAAGGACCGTTAGATAGGCATGGACGTCCTAAGTACAACGACAGGCGGCACGCCTTTATCGGATATCGGACGGACGAGTTATGGGTCTAAGTAGGTGAGGGGTAAATGGTAATTTGGACTTGCAAGGGCATTTTGGTCTTTTTACTCCTTGGGAAGTGTGCCAATCAGATAAGGACACTTGGTTGTTAACTTGGATTGGTGCCCATGAGATTGTGACGCGTGGCTTTCTCTGGATGGTCTTAGAACCATCCTTCACCGCCTTAACCGGTTTAAACTTTTGTGCACGATGAGGAATAAGGAGGAAAACAGAGGGATGTGAGGGTCAGATCGTGGATCCAAATGTAACGACCCGTCCCGAGAGCCAAGATTAGTACAGTGATTAGTAACGGATTAGTGAGTCTAATCGGTGTTTAGTTGGTTACTGTTGGCTCGTTAGTGTAGAATGACGATTTTGCCCCTAGTTTGGGCAAAATGTTGACTTTTAGTTCGGGTGGTCAATTGGACATTGACCGATGACCGTGACGTAGTTCGAGATGTCACGAGTCCGTAGACAGGTGGCACGTCCGATTCCGACATCCGAGGAGGAAGTTGTTATGTTCGGAAGGTTGAGGGCACTTTCGTAATTTGGTTAAAATATGGGGAAAAGTTGACTTTTCATACGATATGGTTTTTACACGTAGACTGAGGATCATTAGATAGGTCTCGACGTCCTGAGTACAACGACAGGTGGCATGCTTTCATCGGACTTTGGACGGGCGAGATACCGGTCTAGAACGACGAAGGGCAAAATGGTAATTTTATTTCAAAAGGGCATTTTGGTCTTTTGGTGCATTGGGATTTGGGCTAATCCGATAAGTCCAAGTGTACAGGGCTGATTGGGATATTTTGAGTTGGGTCATGGGATTGTGACACATGGGGTGTGCGTATTGGCTTCTAGGATTTTACACGGGCAAAATTAAAATGGGTGAGTCGTGTTGTGTTTGTGCTGGAAAGAAATAGAGAGTGAGATTGAGGGAGAAAGTGATCGATTTCAGTGTGTGTGTGTGTGTGTGTGTGTGTGTGTGTGTGTGTGTGTGTGTGTGTGTGTGTGTGTGTGTGTGTGTGTGTGTGTGTGTGTGTGTGTGTGTGTGTGTGTGTGTGTGTGTGTGTGTGTGTGTGTGTGTGTGTGTGTGTGTGTGTGTGTGTGTGTGTGTGTGTATTCAGGTGGTCGAGGGAGTGAACAGAGACTGAGTGTGAGTTAGTGAGTGTTTTTGGGTGGAACTAGAGTGTGTTCGTGTGTGTGTGTGAAATGATCAGAACCTGAGAAACAAGGAGGAAAAACCAGAGAAACCACCGTGCACGGTTGTGCACTTCCAGTGACCATATCATCAAAATGAACCCGTGGTGGTGTCGAGAGGCCTGAGGAGAGTCGAGCAGACCCAGCGGAGCTCACGGTGGCAGTCGGAGAACAGGTAATTTCTTGAATCCCCTCTGATTGCTCTGTTTTGCCGTTTGATTTCAAACTGAAAGTCGTGAAGTTAGGGGTTGAGACTAGGGTTCTGTCAGGTCTAGTTAGGTTCAGTAGGGTCCTAGGTATCTGCTGGTTGTGCAGCCGTGACGGGGGGAAGCTCTGGTGGCCGGAAACCGAAACAGGGGTTTCGGGCAGTTTTGATTCGAGCTTGAGGACGATGGCTTAGAGGCTTTGATTTCTAGATTTTATGATTTGAAATGGTTGCTGGGAAAGGGACGAAACTAATGGGATTGAAAGGACTGGTTTTGAGCAGGAATTGAGGGAGAAACGGTCACGCCGGTTCGGTTCAGCTAGCCCGGTTTGAACCGTCTGGACAGAGGTTGACGATGATACTGTAGCAGGCGCGTGAAGCCCACGTGCAGCCACTTTGGGTGGAGCGTGAGGACGCGTGGGGAGGAATCTGAGGAACTTGCCAACATGATTTTGAGTCTAGATGTTATAACGAATCTTTTGAGATAGGTTTCGGGTTAAACGGACGTTGTTTCGGGTTAGTTCCGCGAGGTCGAAGGTTTAAGGTCTCGGTTCATTACGTTTAGAACCCGGGGAGTTTTGTGGAGAATTGGGAGAACCTTGGTGGACGTGTTAGTGACGTGTTTTGGTCACTGTTGACAGGATTGGGAATCCCCGAGGAGGTCGAGGAATGTGCAGGACGTTCGGGACGAGAGTGACGTACCGGTATCTGTGAGTGGACCCTTTCTCTATAACTGAGCATGTATAACTATTTTTAAATTACTTGTTTTACAGTTTTATATGTGAATTCATGGTTATTTGAATATCCTATAATTGTTTTACATTATTGCACGTTTTACGAGAAAGCTACAATTTTCAGCACGTTTTACGAGAAAGGCCTGATTTCTGATTATAATGCCATGATTTTGGGATTTCAAAAGATAAAGGGTTTTCAATGATTATAAAGGGATTTTGGAACATGATTTCGATGATCAAGTTTATCAGTTTTAGAATCGGATTTCGAAAAGCGGAATTTGGTTTTGAACGATCTTGTGATTTGATCATGGTTTTAAATGTTTGATTTCGGGATTTGAACTGTGAGTTTATTTCAATGATTTGAAAAGTGATGTCGGGCTTGGAGCCCTGTTTCTGAGATTTCGGTTTTGGTTTTCGAGATTCAGAAAGGAACTCTGGATTTGGGTTAGGGACAGTGGTTCCGGATGCCGACTTACGGAATCATTGTTGCGAATTTGATTGTGAATTTTTTGTGGTTTTCACTATTGCTTGGAAAAATGGTTTTGGGTTTAAAGACCCGGAAAAAGAGAAAAACCCACTGGATTTGTGTTTTAAGTTTAAAGACTCGTTGATATCCCGGGAATGCCTGGTTATTTGAGCATTGTGTTTTGAGTTTAAAGACTCGGGCGCACTTGAGATCCAGTAAACTTGTATGATTGATATTTTCACTGGTTTTCTGATGTTTTAGGCAGTGGCCCAGATGAAGTGGATTTGACGAGTTTTGGGACTGAGTTCCCGGATTTGGGATTGAGTTATGATGTGAGGCTGAGGCCTGGGTTTGAATAACGGATTTGACTCGGGTTTCCGATAAGGGTTTTCGTTGATGGCTTTGGATGTGAAATTGTTTTATAACATGACTTGATATGCATGCATTGGTTTTTGCGAGGAGGGTAAAAGTGTACTTGTTTTATTGAACTGTTTTTGAATTATACTTTATTTTTGTCCATCCACTGTCTTTTTATATTTTCGATACCCTCCAGGTTGTTGCAGTGCGGGCTGTTGGTCGGGAGAGGCGGAGACATCACACCCGAAATCCACAGTAGTTCGGTACACTCTGGGAAGTCCGGTTTCTTTTTTTAGGAGGGTTGGATCGAGAATCGCTTGTCCGACTTACGTGTCACACGGAGGTTAGACGTTAGTTTAGCCTTCGTATCATGCGTAAGTTAGACGGGAGTAGGATTTAGCCCTTACTCCGGGGGGATTAGGGGTGGGTTCTGACACAGGTTGATAACGAACCGTAGGCCATTGAGATATCACATCCTCGACCTGCGCAATACTCCAAGAGCTACATGGTTGCTCGAATAGAGACAACCCCCGCTCTGATACCACGCTGACAGGACCCATCCCAATCCCCCTGGGATTAATGCGGGACGACTCTGCTCCCATCTGACATAAAGTGTCAGACAAGGAATATTTCCAACCTTTGCCCTCTCGAGCTATCAGAGTACGCCAGGATTCGGAGGAGGTATGTGATATCTCGGTCTCTGCTACAGTCCACATCCGCTGTCAACCTGAAGGGCAGTCAAAACATTAAAAACTGTGAGTGGACAAAACAAGAGTTTATAAAAACATTTCATAATAAAGACATTTGTACCCTTCACTAAAAAGCATGCATGCATTCGAAAACCATTTAAGCAAATGAATCATATGTGGGAACTAAGCCCAAAACCATAACCGAAAGAATCATAAAGAACCAACCATACGGGCCACTGCCCAAATCCACATGGGACTCAGCCCAAACCATAATAAAACCACATACATGGGCCACTGCCCCAAAACCTGTATCCATCACACATTATAATTCATATTTCATATAGCATACATCATATATACATATAATTCACACAACCAATCCTGTCACGGTTTCCAAAGCTACACGCGTGCTACCCGGGGTCTCAAACCCAAGTCTCTCAGAATCCAAGGTTAATGTCTCTAGACCAATGACCCATACTGAGGTTACGATCCATGCCTTCCTGAGAGTAAGGAACCCAACTGTGGGGCGACTCCACTCAGTCGGTGCTCCGTGACTACTCCGGGGTCCACCCAGGCCAACGACCCTCCTCGGAGGAGATAGTACAAGTAAATGAAGGTATATGAATATATATACATATATATATAGAAAACGAAATCACTCATGCCCGGTCCTCCTGAACCGTCATGTACCATAATAACCTTTCCAAGGTTCATGCCCGGTTCCCATAAACCGTCATGAACTTAGAAATCCACTTAGGGTCCCTGGCCCGAAATCGACGATGTAAAGTAACTGGGTCTCGTGCCCGAACATATGACATCAACTGGGCATCGTGCATGATATCTAAGGGCCAGTCACGACTCCGATGGTAGTGATGTGTGCAACCACACATCCAGGACCGCCCTCAATCCTGGTATGTCGCCGTGAATGAATCAACTGACGCGACCACCACAAGATCATGGTGCACTCATCACCGATCGAAATCCTGAACCGTCATCACTCCGAAGTCGAGCCTCCATCGGCTGCCTGACCACAGATCATGCATCGTGGCCTCTCCGGAAGGAACACATCCCAATCCGGAGGCGAGCGTCGTATCATCGGTCGCAGTGCACATAACACTAGCCGCGACCACGATTTAAACCCGAAGGCCATCAATAGCGTCATATGCCCGATACAAAACCAAATGGGCCTCATACCTGAGTTTATCCTTTTGGAAATCCAAATCCATTTTATTTAGACTATCAAAGAAATACAGACCCGTATAGGCACCGTATAAGGCCGAAACCTCGAAATACGTGCATATACGTAACCACAACTAAATGCACTCATGGCATCACCAAACATATATTAAAAAATATAATAAACATTTATGCATTCACCAATTTAGAAAACAAGGTCCACTCAAAGACCGTCTGAGCTGTCGCCTCGATATGCGTGCCATACGGCTCTCCCGAGCCTATCATCGTCACCGGAACTCCCAACCCGCCCAAATTGTAATAGAAGGTTACTAAATACTTAAATAACCTCCCACTAAAGCCCCGTAATTTTTTGGAATTTTTAACTATTTTTAATCCAGATCCTAAACCTTCCGATGCCCCGAACATTATCGAGACAGTGTCTGATCGACACGAAACCAGTCCCAAAATGTTCGTTAAATCGAATAGAAGATTTCACATGTTGAACACAAAGGAGATGTCGATGCATGAATGTATATGGGTGGCCTGTGGATGGGTGACACTTTTCACTCATCCATTGGGCAGGGATTAAATATCTGGGGCCCACTAGGATCTAAAAGTTAAGTCATTTCGTAAAACGTGCAATAGTGACCCGAAACTTCCTTGAACCGTAACTTCGTCGTCGAACGTCCGAATTCGACGTGCCACCTGTCTACAGATTCGTATCGTCCTGATCTACGTAATGATCCTTGGCCCCTTGCTATCGGACCTCGCAGGTCAAAAGTAAACTATTTGCCCCTTTTAACCAAAATTACCAAAATGCCCTTAAACTTTCGAACGTCATAACTTTTTCCTCGAATGTCGGAATTGAACGTGCCACCTGTCTATGAACTCGTGATGTCCTGAACTACGTCACGGTCATCGGCCAAAGTCCATTGACCGCCAGAATGAAAATTTAACGTTTTACCCATTCCAAGGGCAAAACAGTCATTTTGCATCGTTCGTCCGATTTCGCCCAACTAATCACGAATTAACCTCAATAATCATGATTAGTCATTAATATAATTCTGGAATTTGGGACGGGTCGTTACAACCTTCCCTCCTTAATTAATTTCGTCCTCGAAATTCCAATCGACCTAATTCCAACCGTTTTCCCTCCTTAATTAGTTTCGTTCTCGAATTTCCAACTATCGTAATTCCATATCCAACTCGTGGACAGCAAATCCGATCTTACCTCACGTGTACACTAGTACACCCACTAGTGAATACAACACTTGTCTGCAACCAGACGTACCACTAATACTCACGTCGTATTAACTACGTTCGACCACGTCGAATGATAGTAATCGTCCGTTCCGAACTGACACCACTTGTCAGTATCAGAATAGCCTGAGTATCCTATGAGCTAACCACTTGTCAGATATACCATTTCGCTGACACAAACAACTTAAAGGTTTCCTTGCTCAAACACCAATCTATCCTGATATCTACTCACACTGGGAGTCACTAAAACTCACTCATCGATCCACAATGAAACATCTGACAAACTGTCACCACTTGGCAGTCGCCAGTCGAAAACTGACACTATACCCACTTGTTGTTACACTAACCACCAACTTACTCAACCTGAGTATACACATACCAACAAAGCACTCAACCTGTGTGTAACTGGACCCACCAGAAATACTATGACTGTAAGGATCCGTCCCGGGAGTCGGGATTAGTGAAGTGATTAGTGACGGATTAGTGAGGTTAATCAGTGGTTAGTTGGCTACTGTTGGACATTAGGCGTAGAAGGACGAGTTTGCCCCTAGTTTGGGCAAATTGTTGACTTTTAGATCGGGCCGTCAATTAGGCATTGACCGATGACTGTGACGTAGTTTGGGACGTCACGAGTTCGTAGACAGGTGGTACGCCCGATTCCAATATCTGAGAAGGAAGTTATGATGTTCGGAAGGATTAGGGGCACTTTTGTAATTTGGTTAAAATAGGTGGAAAAGTTGACTTTTTGTACGATGAAGTTTTTACATGTAGATCGAGGACCATTAGGTAGATCTCGTCGTCCTGAGTTCAAAGACAGGCGGCATGCTTTCATCTGACGTAGGACGAGTTAGTTATGGGTCTAGAACGGCGAAGGGCAAATTGGAAATTTTGACTCACAAGGGCATTTTGGTCTTTTGGTGCATTGGGATTTGTGCAACAGAGATGAGGACAAGTGTACAGGAGGGATTGGATATTTTGAGTTTGGGCTTTGGGATGGTGGACACGTGGGGGTGCTCTAGTGGGTTCTAGGCTTTGAGCACGGTGCAATTTTATGTGTTTGTTAGTCGTGTTCGAAGAGGGAAAAACAGAGGGTGAGACAGAAAAGAGGAATTGATCGAATTGTAGAAACTGAGTGTGTGTGTGTGTGTGTGTGTGTGTGTGTGTGTTTGTTGTGCGGTTCTGTGGTGTTCGAAGGAGAGTTAGGAGAGTGAATGATCGTATTTGTGAGGATTTGGGCGTGATTGTGTGTGTGTGAGAAAGGAGGAGAAACTAGAGGACACAGAGTCGAGGATCACCGTGCAAGGTTGCACATTTCTAGTGATCAAACCGTCAAATTGAACCCGTGGTGGCGTTGAGAGGTCTGGTGAGAGTTGAGTGGGCACAGCGGAGCTCGCGGTGGCAGACTGAGCGTAGGAAATTGCTCGACTTTCTCTATTTTCTCTGTTTTCTAGTTTTGATTCAAACGGTAAGTCGTGGCTTTTGGGGCTGAGTCGAGATGTTTGGTGAGTTCTAGTGGACTCAGTAGGTTCCTAGGGAGCTCAAGGATTCGAAACAGTGACGGCGGATTACACGATGGGCTGGGAGTAGAAACATGGGTTTTGTTGGTTACGGGTTCGAGCTTGGGATGTGAGGTTTGAGACAGTAATGTCGAGGTTTTAGGATTGGAATTAGTTGCTAGGATGAGGATGAAGAGTTTGGTGGAAAAAAGGAATGAAAACGGTTGCAGGAAGGTGGAAAACCGGTCACGACCCGTCCCAAATTAACGGGATTAATTAAAGATTAAAGACGGATTAGCGAGACTAATCGGAGATTAAACGAGAATTAGCGGATGTTCAGGCGAAATGACAATTTTGCCCTGGGAATGGGCAAATCGTTGACTTTTCATTCGAACGATCAAATGGACTTTGGCCGATGACCGTGACGTAGTTGTGACATCACGAGTTCATAGACAGGTGGCACGCTCGATTCCGACGTTCGAGGAGGAAGTTATGACGTTCGGAAGTCCAAGGGCATTTTAGTAATTTAGGCAAAAAGTTGACTTTTTGACCGAGAAGTCCAATGGTCGAGGGCCGAAGACCGTTACATAGATTGGGACAATACGAATCCGTAGACAGGCGGCACGTCGAATTCAGACGTTCGACGGCGAAGTTACGATTCACGAAAGTTTTTGGCTACTATTCACGGTGACGCATTTTACGAGGAACTTTTGGACTTTAGTGGGCCCAGTTGCTTTTCAGCAACCACTGGATGAGTGACAAGTGTCACTCATACACTAGCTACCAGTCCACATACATGCATATCTCCCATTTTTCCTTCTTTGTTCGCCCATCCATCAAACCCAAACCCAAACGGATCGACCCACCTACCCAATCCAACACCCTCCCTAGCTGAGACCAGAGAGTGAGAGAGAGAGAGAGGCGAAGGACAAGCAGAGGTGGTGGCTGGCGGGGAAACAGCCGCCGTGGACGGCGGTGGAGAAAACCCGATCGAGGTATCGGTTTAACCATTTAAATCCATCTTACGATTTCTTGTTATTATAGGCTTGTTTGGATGTTTGGGTCGAACTAAATAGGTTTCTAGGGTTGTTTTAGGAAGGTTTGAGAAGGTTTGGACGTTGAGGGACCCCTGGGGAAGAATTTGGATGTTTGAACCGTGAGAAAAAAAATCAGGTTTAGGAGTTTAAATTGGTTTTTGAGTGTTGTAATATTGTAGTTAGATTTCTAGGATCAAATTAGGGAGATTGGGATTGAGAAGGAAGGAATTGGACGAAAAATATGAAGAAAATAGGCCTGGACCGGTCACGCCAGTCCAGTTGCAGGACAAAACCGGGCCGGCCGGTCTGAACCTACCGCTGGAGGTTGATGGTGATGCTACAGTGCCAGCGCATGGGCCCACGCGCATGCAACTTCCTAGGGTGAGTGACAGCGCGTGATAGGGTATTTGGGGATGTGTCCAACACACGAAACCTTCTATTCGATGTAACGAACATTTTGGGACTGGTCTCGTGTCAATCGAACACTGTTTCGATATAGTTTGGGACGTCCGAAGGTTTAGGTTCGAGTTTAAAAATAGTTAGAAAATCGGGAAAATTACGGGACTTTAGTGAGGGGTTATTTAGGTAGTTAGTAACCCTCTAAATTAATTTGGACAGGTTCGGGAATCCCGGAAGCGACGTTTGACCCGGGAGACGGTTATTGCACGCGTATCGAGGTGCGGCTTCGGACGGTCTATGAATGGACCTTTCTTTCGAATTCGATGCATGCATAAATGTTTTATAATTGATTTAATATATGTTTTGTGATGCCTTGAGTGCATTTGGTTGTGGTAGCCTAGGATTTACGTATTTGCACGTATTTCGAGATTTCCAGTTTTATACGATGCTTATACGTTCTAGGTTTTCAACGAATGTTTAATAAATGGATTTCGGATTTAGAAACATGAAATCCGGCACGAGACCCATTTGATTTATGAACTCTCGGACTTGGAGTGTAACGACCCGAACCGAAAATAATAATATTTTAATGTAAAAAGACTGTTTTACCCTTGGGGGGAAACTTTGACTTTTTCTCGGGAAATAATTTGGACTTTGACCCATGACTATGACGTAGATCGGGACGTCACGAATCCGTAGACAGGCGGCACGCCGAAATCGGAGTTCGTATGAAGAAGTTATGGTCAAGGAAGCGTTTTAGCGGGATTTACGAACCGAGAACAACGGAATAAAATATTAATTAATTACGGGAATCCGTGCCAAATTAATATTTAAATCGAACCGATGGATTGGTGACAAGTGTCACCCATCCAAAGGCTTACTATTCCAATAAAGCTATTAACACTATTTAATCACTTTTTATATTATTTCTTTTCCCTCCAATTCGTCCTAGCCGTTGGATCATCTACTCAAATGCATCTTGGCCCTTCATTTTCTCTGTTTTTCTGCTTCATGCACGTTCTGTTTTCTGCTCTTTCTTACAAACACACAAACACACACATTCATCCCCTTCACAAACCGTGCTTTTCTTCCCCTTTTCTCTCGACCAAGACGATCGAACCAGCCCCTCTCACACCACCAACCGACCACCAGCTGCATCACCATCATCTACTCATCATCCCCGAGCATCACCGGCAGCCACCACCACATTTCCCAGCCCTGAAAATCCCGTCCAAAACACGACCCGGAAAACCCCAAGGAACCCGATCCAGGAAGCAAACCTCCATAACCACCTCACCTCGACGCGAGAGGAGCTCCAGTCTGCACCGTGGGGATTCTAGGAGCCTAACTGGACGACGGCGAGGGCCACGGCGGTGTGACGGCGGCGGTAAGACCCAAAACCCGATAAGCCCGTTTTCCTTCCCTGTTCGACCCGATCGTGTTTCATGCTTAGAAATGGATTGTTAGGTGATAGACATGTCCTAGGGTGAGTGACGAGTCGTTTGGGACCGGGTTGGACGACGGAGACGCCGTGGATCACCGGAGAAGACAACCGGACCGTGACCGTGAGTTTCAGAGATATTCTGGTGAGTTTTCTTCCACTTTCTTCGTGTTTTGAGGTTGTAGAACCGTAGGACAGACCTAGACGATCCCATAGGGATCAACCCCGTCGAAAATGGTGGCCGGAATCGTGTGATGGAATCGGGTCAAACCGTGGGTCGACGGCGACCCGGTTCCAGTCAAACGGGTCGACCCGGTACTGTAGCATGATGACGTCATCATGCTGACGTCACTTCTGACGTCATCATGCTGACGTCACTTCTGACGTCATGATGACGTCATCCTGTCAGATGTTGTCAGACCAGGGACCAATCAGAACGTGCCACGTGTCACCTGACAAGTGTCAGTGATGACGTCATGCTGACGTCAGCATGACGTCACTGCTGACGTCAGCGGTACTGTAGCAGCGTTGACCCACGCGTTGACCAGGCGCGTGGGGGCGCGTGTGAACAGTAATTTTGGTGGGTCCGGTACCATTTTCAAGGTTTCGACGATACGGATCCAATGGCGGTGGTTTCGTGTCGATCGGAGATCGTTAAGTTGGTCAAAAGGGGGTTTGAAGCACCGGGACTAGTGCCCGGGACGCGTTTTTGAGGCGGATCTGTTCTAGGGTCTTGGTATTGATATTGTAGGGTCCTTAAGTAACCCTCAGGAATACTAATACAGGTTTATAGAGATCGTTGAGCAGCAAGGACCGAGTGTGAGTGGGCTGTTTGATTTATAAAAGGCTTGCATGCATAAACTGTTTTACTATTTCCACTGATGAGTCTTATAAACTGCTTATATATGTGATTACAATGTTTTGGGCATGAGACCCGTCTGGATTATATGTGGATTTTGTTTGGGATGTCCGGGGGACATAGGGTAAACTATACTGTTATTGTACTGTACTTTCCTACCTGTGTATATTGTCTCCTCCAGGGAGGGTCGTTGGCCTGGGTGGACCCTGGAGTAGTCACGGGGCTCTGACTGAGTGGAGTTGACCCCCGTTGGGCTGCTTACTCTCAGGAAGGCATGTTCATATACCTCGGGCAGTGACCGGGATACCGGGAGCTGATGTACCTAGAGAGTCTCGGGTGTGAGACCCTGAGTGGCAACGCGTAGCCTTAGAACCGTGACATCATTTGGGTTGGGTTTTTACAGTGCACTGATATGTTAGTTTCACCTTACGATTATTATTGTGGTTCATTGGTTTATCATATTATGTTTTCACTGCATGCAAGATTTGGAAAACGGAGGGGTAAAACTGTATGATTATTTTATTATTAAATTGATTTCTAAACTGTTATTTTTGGCCCACTCACCCTTGTTTTACTGACCCCTCCAGACCCTGACACGGCCATAGAGGAGGAGGATCCGGAGGAGGAGGCAGAGGTTTAGTTTGCCTAGCTGTGCACCTGTACACCCACTTGTGGGTAGGTTGAGCACCGAATAAATGTACTCTGACTAGTGTGCTCACATGTTGTATTTTACTTTCCCTTGTCTGACAGTAGCACTTTAAACACTGTGTTTGTATATTATCTATCTATGTGAGTCTTCGGTTTTTATTTAAGGGTACTTTTGGTATGTTTAGAGTCATTGTCAGACGGGAGCGGGTCACGTCCCCGGGTGGTCCCAGGTGGGATTGGGACGGGTCCTGTCATGGAGTCCATTTGAATTGATGAGGAATCAGACCGAGGGTCCATTTGTATTATACGATCGGGCCGGGGCCCAGTTGGTTTATGATTCGGGTTTGAGGCCCAGTTAGTGGTGCTATCGGGTTTGATAACCCGTTGATTTACGATATCGGGCCTGAGACCCATTTAGTTGAGATATCGGGCTTAAGGCCCCGTTGGTTGTGAAATCGGACGTGAGGTCCCTTTGAGTTATGGTTCAGGCTTAGAGCACATTTAGTTGATGGTGAAATCGGGCTTGAGTCCCAGTTCGATTTATGAAATGAGAATCGGGCATGAGACCCTGTTGAACTGAGGATTTAGGTTGAGGCCTGTGAAATGGAATTGAAACGGATTCGAGGAATCCTGTTGAGATGAATCGGGTATGAGACCCAGTTGAAAAGTGATTTGAGAAAGAAAGAAAGAGATTTGAAAATGTATATGAACCCTCCATATTGATTATATGGTCTCCTCCAGCGTCGACATGGAGAGTCACGATCCACAGACCAGAGTGGGTATCCCCATAGGGATCCCGTTCTAGGAGTGGTGGTTACTTATATTGATGTGGTCCCGGACCAGATTCCGGAGAGATGTGTGGACTAGATCCAGAAAGAGAGGTCAGACTAGATCCAGAGATTGAGCCTCCCAGATGGAGATTCCTGGGAGAAGACTCGGAGTGAGACCCCGAGTAGTGTGCACACTAGATAGATATGATGATATCATGACTATTTCATGGATGTGTTCCCTAGGGGCTGTGTGCCCCGAGTTGGCATCTTCTCGGAAGAGCCGCGGATGGGTTATATGTATGTTGATACGTATGAGGTTTTATAGAAAAGTGATTTGAGGGCGGAGACCCTGTGTTTTATGATTTAGAAAGTGATTTGGGGCTGCGACCCCGTATACGAGATTTGAGGGCGGAGACCCTATGTTTTATGATTAGAAAGTGATTTGGATCTGCGACCCCGTATACGAGATTTGGGGCGGAGACCCCGTATTCGATGTTTTAGAAATGATTTGGGGGCGGAGTCCCCGTACTTGATGTGATTTGGGCTGAGTCCCTATTGATTTGACCTACGGGTTTTGAATTGTGATTTCGGGTCGGGGACCCAAATGGATTTATGGTTCATGATGGTTTATGGGAACCGGGCGTGAACCCTTGAATGATTTTGAGATTATGTTTGATAAATGAAATGGTTTTATTAACGTTTTGATAAATGGTTTTTGAATGCATGCATATGCTTTTATTGAAGGGCATAAATGTAACGACCCGTCCCGGAAATTAGGGCTAAGGAGGTGTTTAAGAGGAGATTAGTGAGCTTAATCGGTGGTTAGTTGGTGACAATAGGTTCGTCAGGGTAGAATGACGATTTTGCCCTTGGTTTGGGCAAATAGTTGACTTTTAGTTCGGGCTGTCAAATGGACTTTGACCGGTGACTGTGACGTAGTTCGGGACGTCACGAATCCGTAGACAGGTGGCACACCCAATTCCGACATCCGAGGAGGAAGTTATGATGTTCGGAAGGTTGAGGGCATAACCGTAATTTGGCTAAAGTAGGGAGAATAGTTGACTTTCCGTACGATCGAGTTTTGGTATGTTGACCTAAGACCGTTAGATAGATCTCATTGTCCTGAGTTCGATGACAGGCGGCACGTATTCATCGGACTTACGATGTGAGAGTTATGGGTCTAGAAAAGTAATGGCAAAGTAGTAATTTTGAGGTTCTAGGAAGGGTATTTTGGTCTTTTTGCACCTTGGGAGCTGTACAACAGAGAGGGAAGATGGAGGGCTGAGATTGAGCCACTTGGGAGAGGAGTTGAGGGATTGGTGACACGTGTAGGAGGTCTGGTTGGTTCTAGTGAGTGCACGGTCCAATTATTTGGGGTGCAACCGTGCCGTGTGTGTTGTGTGTTCTTCGACCCAGAGAGAAACAGAGGGAGATAATTGAGAGAAATTGAGGGGTGAGCGTGGGTGTTGGTGAGTTGTGAGTGTGTGAGAGTGATCAGAGATCAAGAGGGAGACAAAGAGGAGGTTTGGAGGTACGGTGGCAGTGTGTGGGTGAGTTGTGAGCCACGGGAAAACCAGGGAAAAAACCAGAGTGAACAGAGAGATCGTGGTGGTGGTTGTGCTGTGTTCGATCAATCAAGGCCAACGGAGGTGTTCAGAGGACGGAGGAGGACTGGAGGAGCTACTACCTCACGGCTGAGCTCACGACAGCGACAGGAGGCAGGTAATTTCTTGTTTACCCTTTTCGATGCTCTGTTTAGCCGTGGAAGTTCAAAGTGAAAGTCGCGGCTTTAAGGATTGAATCGAGGAGTCCTATGAGGTCTAGGGAGTTCGGTGGAGTCCTAGGAGTCTTCTGGTTGTGCTGGCGTGACGGAGGAGTGCACGGGGGAGGCCCGGCGACGGAGAGTACCTTGTGTGCTCTGTTCTGTCGTCGATGTTCAGATCGAAAGTTGTGAAGTTTGGGGTAGAGTCGACGGTTTTGGTGAGTTGGGTGAGGTTTAGGATGGCCCTAGGAAGGGTTTAAGCTAGCCACCGTGATGGGGGGAGACCTATGTAAGACCCGTGTCCTAGAGGGAACGGTGAACAATCCCACATTCCTGCGAGAGGGAATGGTCTGGGAGAGGATGGTGGTGTGCCTTAAAGGTGTAGGCACACACATATCTAGCACTAGGCCTTTTGGGGGCTCAAGTGGCTTTGGGGAGGATTGGAACCCCAAAGTTAAGAGAGTTGAGGCTGGTGCAATTCCATGATGGGTGACCCCCTGGGAAGTTGCACCATGAGCTCCCGAAAATAAAACCGTGAGGACGAGGCCCAAAACGGACAATATGGTGCTAGATGAGTCGGGTCCTGATCGAGGAGGGTCGGGTCTTGACAATTTGGTATCAGAGCCAGACCCAGACCGGGAAGTGTGTCAGCGAGGACGCTGGGCCCTAAGGGGGGTGGATTGTAAGACCCGTGTCCTGGAGGGAACGGTGAACAATCCCACATTCCTGTGAGGGGGAATGGTCTGGGAGAGGATGGTGGTGTGCCTTAAAGGTGTAGGCACACACATATCTAGCACTAGGCCGTTTGGGGGCTCAAGTGGCTTTGGGGGAGATTGGAACCCCAAAGTTAAGCGAGTTGAGGCTGGTGCAATTCCATGATGGGTGACCCCCTGGGACAAACCGTGAGAGCGAGGCCCAAAGCGGACAATATGGTGCTAGATGAGTCAGGTTCTGCTCGAGGAGAGTCGGATCTTGACAACCTGGGTGGCCGGAGAAGAAAACAGGGCAGTGTTCTGGTTTTGTTTCGAGTTCGAGTCGATGCGTATTAGGCCGTGTCGAGGTGATTGGATTACGGGAATGGGTAGCTTAGGTCTGGACGATGCTGTTGGTGAAGAAAGGAGTCGATTTGGTGGACGGAAGGCGGTGAACCGCTGACGCCGGTTCAAGTTGCAGACACTGTGTCGAACCGGGTCTGCTTGAGGTAGACGGTGACACTGTAGCAGGCGCGTGAGGGCCACGCGCAGCCACTTTGGGCGGCGCGTGGGGGCGCGTGCGGCGGCGGTTGGGAAAGTTGTCAAGTAGGTTTTTGGTCTAGGTGTTGTGACGAGTCTTTTAGCGTTGGTTCCAGGTTGATCGGACGTCAAATCAAAGTAGTTTCGCGGAGGTGAAGGCTTAGGGTTCCGATTCGTTCCGGTTAGGACCCGGGGATTTTTGAGGGAAATTAGGTGGACCTTCGTAGACGTGTTAGTGACGTACTTTGGTGATTGTTGACAGGATCGTGAGTTCCCGAGGAAGCTGAGGAACGTACAAGACGTTCGGGACGCGATTGAGGGCTCAGTACTGTGAGTGGACCCTTTCCTTAAACTCGAACATGCATAATTGCTTTTCTATAATTTTTTTATATATGTGATTTCGTGAATGTTGGATTTATGATGTGGTTTTACATAATTGCACGGTTTTCGAGAAATAACGTAATGTGAAGCTATGGTTTTGGGCTTTTAAATGATAATTGGATTTAAATGCTTATAAAGGGATTTTGGAACATGATTTGATGATCAAGGTTTTCGGTTTTAGAATCGAATTTCGGAAAGCGGAATTTGGTTTTAAGATTAGAAAGTGGAATTCCGGATTTGGGTTCGGAATGACGGTTCGGAATACCGGAAGGGCATCAGACCGGTGATTTCGGATTCAGGTTTGGAAGTGGATTTGGAAAAGGTTTTCAAATGGTTTTGATTGGATTTGCTGGATCTGGATATTGGGTTTAAAGACCCGGATATTGTGATTGACGGGGGATGGGCCCGGATTGGGTTTAAAGACCCGGATTGAGTTTAAAGACTCGGGAGTTTAAAGACTCGGATATATTGATATTTCCCCCGTAGGCCTGTTGAGTTTAAAGACTCGGATATTATTGAGGCCTGGATTGAGTTTAAAGACTCGGGAGTTTAAAGACTCGGATAGGTCCAGCAGGTTTGATCAAAAATGATTGGTGGAACTTTATGTTTTACGTTACGATTTTTTGATGCTTATGATATGATTCTATAACTATTCTTATAGTGTTTCTGTTTCTTATGATGTTTTATGGTGATTGATTTATAACTGTTTTAATAACTTGAGTTATGCATGTGGTTTCAAAACGGAGGGCTAAACCCGGTTTTTCTTATAAATGGTTTTGGAAACCTTTCTTTTAATTATGGTCCATTCATACCTTCTGTTTTAAATTGCCCTCCAGGTCGTGGAGCTAGAGCGGGGTTTTGGCGTCGAGGCAGCGTCTGAGGCATAGAAGTCGCGAGAGGAATCCCGGAGTGGTTTAAATTTTTCGCGTGCGTGTATCTAGTTTAATACTTTTCTTTCTTTTTTATTGAGTACTATGCTCTGTAAACTGTTGACTTTGGGATTTTTATATAGTTTCTCCTGCGTCTGACTGTGTTGTGTCGGGGTGTCAGACGGGAGCAGGATTTACCTCGGGTTCCGGGGTGGGTCTTGACAATTGGTATTAGAGCATAGGTTTGTCGAGTTTGTTGGGGTTTGTCAGTTTGTGAGGTTTTTTTTTCAGTTGTTTGATTACTTCTATGCCTCTTTCAGTGTGCGGTTGACGATGCCTCCGAGACGTGGACCCTCTCCACGACCTGAAGAAGAAACGGCGAGGGGAACAGAGAGTACTACGATTGAGCGAGCCCAGCGGCTCGGGGCTACTACTTTTAGTGGCGGGGTTGATCTTGAGGAAGCCCAGAGGTGGATCACGAGACTTGAGCGGATTTTTGCAGTGATGCATTGCCCACCGGAGGATCGAGTGTTACTGGCTACGTTCTTGCTAGACGGTGCGGCGTACGAGTGGTGGTATACCCTCAAGTTGTCTGGTTGGGATGCCCACACTGTAACCTGGGAGACGTTTAGGGAACGGTTTCTGGAGCAGTATTACCCTCGTTCTTTCCGAGATGCCAAGGAGGCTGAATTTCTGCAACTTCAACAGGGGAATCTGAGTGTGGCTGAGTATGAACGAAAATTCCAGATGTTTTCTCGGTTTGCTCCTGCGTTTGTGGCTACTGAAGCCGAGAAGTGTCGTAGGTTTGAGTTGGGCCTGGGAGGTGAGATTCGTGCCATTGTGATGGATGGATCATTCACTACCCTCCGAGAGTTGTCGGACGCTGCGATGAGGGTTGAGGCGAGTTTGCCGGTGCGACGCCGGGAGCCACCTTTTCCGGGAGCTTCGAGTCTGAGGACACCGAAGAGAGGTAACTTCGGTGGAGCATCGTCGTCGGGCGATGATCGTTTCGGTAGACCTGGAAATTTCCAGAAGTCAGGATTCTGGGGTTACCGAGCACAGCCGACTCCGCAAGCTAGTGCGACGTCTGTTGCTTCGACAGGGAGACCAGGTCCCTCAGGACGGGATGTTTGTTTCTACTGTGGAGAGCGAGGTTATTTTCGACGTGAGTGTCCACTGTTGCCACAGGAAGGTGGTGTAGGCCGAGGAGTGGCGGAGCCCGGACAGAGTACAGCGTCAGGGACAGTGGGCACTAGAGGAGGTAGTGGTGCCACTAGTAGTTCGAGGGGACGTGGTAGAGCGTCGGGATCTCAGGCCCGAGTGTTCTCGATGACTCAGCAGGAGGTTCAGTCGGCACCAGATGCGGGGACAGGTACTTTTACTATCCTTGGTAGTGTTGTACGTACTTTGTTGTTGGATCCCGGGGTAGAGTCTAGGATTTTCCCTAGGTGCCCTGGAGTGTTACAGTGAGTTCCGTTGAAGGATGACGGAAGAAACGGGAAAAGAGTGACTATAACTGATTGATAGGAGGTTATTGAAGGAGAGAACCCACAATGTAGAGTTTGCCTTTAGGACTTTGTAGATTTATCCGACAAGTAGTCGAAGTAGCAGCCGAGGGAGTGAACTAGTAAATAGGAGTTCCTGTTGGACTAGATTGTCCTAGGTAGGAGTTAAGAAGAGTTTTGGGCGAGGTGGTTGTACATGAGGATGTACTCTAGGAACTTTGTTTGGGTACTCCATATGAGGTATTTTCACATACCTTTGTTTTCGGTTCATAGGGTTTCCCTTGCGTACACCATAAGGTCTTGGTGGTACGGAGAAAGGGTTAGACGTGGTACACAAGTATTTGGGGATGGTGTGAAATACCCAAGGTGGAGACGATAGACAGGAAACCCAAGAGTGGTTGTTGTTACCAAGTAGTGTTGGGGACTAGCTGTGGAATTTCGGGGACGAAATTCTTTTTAGGTGGGTAGATTGTAACGACCCGTCCCGGAAATTAGGGCTAAGGAGGTGTTTAAGATGAGATTAGTGAGCTTAATCGGTGGTTAGTTGGTGACAATAGGTTCGTTAGGGTAGAATGACGATTTTGCCCTTGGTTCGAGCAAATAGTTGACTTTTAGTTCGGGCGGTCAAATGGACTTTGACCGGTGACTGTGACGTAGTTCGGGACGTCACGAATCCGTAGACAGGTGGCACGCCCGATTCCGACATCCGAGGAGGAAGTTATGATGTTCGGAAGGTTGAGGGCATAACCATAATTTGGCTAAAGTAGGGGGAATAGTTGACTTTTCGTACGATCGAGTTTTGGTATGTTGACCTAAGACCGTTAGATAGATCTCGTCGTCTTGAGTTCGATGACAGGCGGCAAGTATTCATCGGACTTACGATGTGAGAGTTATGGGTCTAGAAAGGTAATGGCAAAGTTGTAATTTTGAGGTTCTAGGAAGGGTATTTTGGTCTTTTTGCACCTTGGGATCTGTGCAACAGAGAGGGAAGATGGAGGGCTGAGATTGAGCCACTTGGGAGAGGAGTTGAGGGATTGGTGACACGTGTAGGACGTCTGGTTGGTTATAGTGAGTGCACGGTCCAATTATTTGGGGTGCAACCGTGCCGTGTGTGTTGTGTGTTCTTCGACCTAGAGAGAAATTGAGGGGTGAGCGTGGGTGTTGGTGAGTTGTGAGTGTGTGAGAGTGATCAGAGATCAAGAGGGAGACAAAGAGGAGGTTTGGAGGTACAGTGGCAGTGTGTGGGTGAGTTGTGAGCCACGGGAAAACCAGGGAAGAAACCAGAGTGAACAGAGAGATCGTGGTGGTGGTTGTGCCGTGTTCGATCAATCAAGGCCAACGGAGTTGTTCAGAGGACGGAGGAGGACTGGAGGAGCTACTACCTCACGGCTGAGCTCACGACAGCGACAGGAGGCAGGTAATTTCTTGTTTACCCTTTTTGATGCTCTGTTTAGCCGTGGCAGTTCAAAGTGAAAGTCGCGGCTTTAGGGATTGAATCGAGGAGTCCTGTGAGGTCTAGGGAGTTCGGTGGAGTCCTAGGAGTCTTCTGGTTGTGCTGGCGTGACGGAGGAGTGCACGGTGGAGGCCAGACGACGGAGAGTACCTTGTGTGCTCTGTTCTGTCGTCGATGTTCAGATCGAAAGTCGTGAAGTTTGGGGTAGAGTCGACGGTTTTGGTGAGTTGGGTGAGGTTTAGGATGGACCTATTCGAGAACAGTTATAGAATCATATCATAAGCATCATAAAACATCAAGTTATTAAAACAGTTATAAATCAATCACCATAAAACATCATAAGAAACAGAAACACTATAAGAACAGTTATAGAATCATATCATATGTAACGACCCGTCCTGAATTCCGGGATTAGTTTAGTGACTAATCTTGATTAGCGAGGTTGAACGGTGGTTAGTAGGGCGGAATCGGACAAAATGTGCAAAATGACCGTTTTGCCCCTAGTCGTGGGCAAAATGTTGACTTTTTGTTCGGGCGGTCAAATGGACTTTGACCGATGACCGTGACGTAGTCGGGACGTCACGAGTTCATAGACAGGTGGCACGTTCGATTCCGACATTCGTAGAGAAAGTTATGGTGTTCAGAAGTTGAGGGGTATTTTGGTAATTTGGCTTGTTAGGGGCCAAATGTTGACTTTTTGATCGGGAGGTCCGATGGGCGAGGGCCAAGGACCGTTACGTAGGTATCGTCGATACGAATCCAACGACAGGCGGCATGCCGAAATCGGAGATTCGACGACAACGTTATGGTCAAGGAAACGAACTAACGAACCGAGGCTCGGATTAAAATAATAATATAATAATGAATAGTGACCATTGACCCTACACAACTGGATGAGTGACAAGTGTCACTCATCCCTTGAAACCAGAATCCATGTTTTGGGGGAGACCTAATTATGATGTTTTAATATTTATTAATTAATTAATTAATCATTTTAATCCCATTTATGTTTTCTTAACCGTGTACAACCAACCCAGCTTCTACCCAACCTAAATTCCTCTGCCATTGCTGAGCTCGTGAGTGAGAAACTGAGGGATTTGTGAGGTTGAACTGAGTTGGGTAAACACGAGAGATCGACAGAGAAGGGAGACTCAAATTTCGGATTTTTGAGTTTAGGAGGGAAATTCGAATACTGAGTGTTAGGCCGTGAGGATCGAAATTGAGCTCACATTCAGCTTTCTGGGATCAACACGAATCGATCTGCAACAAGAACGAGGGTAATTGGGGTCGAATTGAGGAAGAACAGAAGGATGGAGGTCTCTGAAATTTCGAAGCTGAGTCGTGGAATTGGAGGCTTCGTTGGATGCAATTGGGGTGGGGAAACTACTTCTCATGATCCCACGATGCTTCTGGGTTCATCAATTGAAGGAAAACGGGTGTGATCGACAGACTTCCATGGTTGCACAGTGACGGCCATCGAGCTTGAGTCGTGACGATTGAACACTGGATTGAAGCAATTGGGTTGGGGGAAATGATTTACGGAGTCCATGGAAGCTTCTGGTTGAATCAATTTCAGGATATCGATCGAAATGGATGGGGTTCGAAGGATGAACAATGGACGGGTGTTCTTGGTGTTCATCATCGAATCGTGGAATTGTAGGTAATGTTTTGTGTAATCCACGTTACAGAACCTTAATTTAACTTAAAACGAAGCTAATGGAATGATCAATTGAAGGAATTAGGATCGAATTGACAGGATTGGAACCGGGTTGTGTCGCGGGTGAATTGGACCCGTTTACCAGACAAACGGGTTGGGCTGGTGACACTGTAGCAGGCGCGTGGGTTTCACGCGCAGCCACTCACGGCGGTACGTGGCGGCGCGTGGGCACGAATCTCGAGGTGAGGTCAACATGACTTCTGTCCTATTTAATGTAACGGACATTTTGGAATTGGTTTCGTGTCGATCGGACACCGTCTCGATATTGTTCGGGATGTCCGAAGGTTTTAAATTAAGTTTAAAAATAAGTAAAAATTCGGGAAAATTACGGGACTTTGATAGGATGTTAATAATGAGGTTAGTAACCCTCTAATGTGATTTGGACAGGATTGGGAGTCCTGGTGATAGTGGTGTGGCCCGGGAGGGCCGGTGGCACGAGTATCGAGGCACACGGTTAAAACGGTCTGTGAGTGGACTTTGGTTTAATAAATTCTATGCATGCTTAAATGTTTTATATGGATTATGGTTGTGATTGTGTGATGTTGATTTGGTTGTCGGTAAATTGTACGGTTTCACGTATTTCGAGGCGATTTACGTGCTTGCACGTAAATCGAGGTTTTCCGGTTTTACATGGATTTTCCATATTTATGACTTGGATATAATGTGATGAAATGGTTTTGAAATTGGAAATATGAACTCGGGCTTGAGGCCCAATTATGTTGGAAATTTCGGACTTGGAGTCCATTTGAAAATCGGGCCGGGGGCCCAGTTGGTTAATGAAATCGGGCCAGGGGCCCAGTTGGTATGAAATCGGGCTGAGACCCATTTGAGTTATGTTATCGGGCCAGGGGCCCAGTTGATTTGTGAATTCGGGCCGTGGGCCCAGTGGGTTTATAAAGTCGGGCTGCGGGCCCAGTTGGTTTACAAATCGGGCCGTGGGCCCAGTGGTTCATAAAATCGGGTATGAGGCCCAGTTGGATAATAAATGTGATTTCGGGTCAGGGACCCTATATTTAATAATTATGATTTTGGGTCAAGGACCCTAAATGGAATTATGTGGTTTTATGGAAATTTCGGGCAGGGCCCAATGGTAATAATGTGATAAAAGGATTTAATAAAACTGTTTTTCCATATACCATCTGGATACAAGGATATATGATGGTCTCCTCCAGATGTCTGGGACACTGGGGAAGTCACGGTGCATTGCCTGCGAGGGGTCATTATACGGAGCAGCCGGACCGTATGATGACTCAGGAGCAGGATTGCTATGATTGACGTCAGGGACGTCAGACATCAGGGATGTCAGATATATGGACCCGGAGAGACCCCGGGCAGCACGCGTAGCTTATGAAACCGTGAGATATGACGTCAGGGACGTCTAGCGTCTGGGACGCTAAGCATCTGGGACGCTAAGCATCTGGGATGCTGGTGATGGTAATGGTAAAATATGGATGGCTTATTGGTTGGATATGTGTTATGTGGTAAAAATGGATTATTGGTTATGAAATGGTATGTAGGGTCGGGGACCCTAAATGGTTTCGGATTTTAAATTGATGTTCATTTATGGTCGTGGGTGGTGACCCACATGGTTTTAATATGTATGGTGGTGGTATTCCACAGTTTTGGGCTGAGTTCCCACACTTGGTTTTTGGTTAACGGTTTTTGGGCTAAGGCCCTAATGGCTCGGTTGAGCAAACGTTTTGGTTACTGGGTTTTCGTGGCATGCATACGTTTTTATTGGAGGGCATAAATGTCTTATAAATGTATTTGGTAAACTTAATGGTTTTTTTCCACTCACAGCTTTTGGTTTTAATGCCCTTCAGGTTGATTACGGATGCGATTGCAGCAGAGACTGGGACATTGCACACCTCCTCCATCGATCCTTGCGCACTCTGGATGCCCCGTTTGGGCAGTGGCTCTTGCTCATCCCTTGTCTGACACCCCTGGTTGGACGGGAGCAGGGCACATTCCATGGTAATCCCGGGGGGATTGGGATGGGTCCTGTCATCATAAGCATCATAAAATCGTAACGTAAAACATAAAGTTCCACCAATCATTTCTGATCAAACCTGCTGGACCTATCCGAGTCTTTAAACTCCCGAGTCTTTAAACTCAATTCAGGCCTCAATATAATCCGAGTCTTTAAACTCCCGAGTCTTTAAACTCAACAGGCCTACGGGGGGAAATATCAGTATATCCGAGTCTTTAAACTCCCGAGTCTTTAAACTCAATCCGGGTTTTTTTTACCCAATCCGGGCTCGTCCCTCGTCAATCATAATCCGGGTCTTTAAACCTAATAATCAGATCCAGCAAATCCAATCCAAAAACAGTTTGAAAACCATTTCTAATCCACATTCAAATCTGAATTCAAAATCACTGGTCCGAAGCCATTCGGGCATCCAGAATCGAACCGTCATTCCGAACCCAAATCCGGAAAATCCACTTTTCAACTTTAAAACCAAATTCCGCTTTCCAAAATCCGATTCTAAAATCGAAAACCTTGATCATCAAATCATGTCTCAAAATCCATTTTTCCGTTGTGCGTGTAGTACTGTTTATTTTGTTTTGTACTATGCTCTGTATAACGGTTTACTCTTAGATGTTTTAAATTCTCCCTTGTCTGGCAATGTAATTTGTGGTTTTCGTGAGGCTTTTTCGGTCTTTCGTGTTGGGTTGTCAAACGGGAGCAGGGTTCACCTCGGTTATCAGGGTGATAATCGGGGTAGGTCCTGTCAATGACCCAATGCACAATATCCAATGTCCAATTCACGTCCTCAACGAATCCAATTGTATCGAAACTAAGCCGACTACCAACACGCTCACCAACGTACTACTGGTATACCCTATATACCGTCACCAGGCAAGACAAGTTTGCCAGGTATCGTACGTCGAACCCCGTACAAGGTACATACGTCCATCACCCAGACTACAACAACAACGATAACCACAACAACACGACGACCACAACCTAGGTCGTAGCCAATCACGTTTCAATTTTAGAGTCCATCTGTCCAATCCAGTATTAGACAAATTGAAACTCCAACTCAACATCCATTTCCAAATCTGAACCCGAAATCATCATTCCATAAGCTAGCATTTGGAATAACCATTCCGAACCCAAATCCAGAAATCCACTTTCAAGTTCCAAAATTGAATCCTGAATCGTCATCCTCAAATCCGGTTCTAAAACCCGAAATGATGGTGGTTTCATATCGATCGGAGGTCATTGAGTTGGTCAAATCGAGGTTTTTCACCCCGGGAAACATGTCCAGGACACGTTATCTTTTCTGGGAGTTTTGGGAGTTTATCCAATAGACTTGTATAGTTGATTAGTGACCTTCGAGTATGATTTGGATAGGTCCAGAAGTTCCGGAGATGGTGATTTAGCCCTAGAAGGCTTATGGCACGCGTATCGAGGCGACAACTAGGACGGTCTGTGAGTAGACATTGGTTTCTAAATATGATGCATGCATAACTGTTTTATATGTTTTAAATATGTGTTTTGTGATGGATTCAATTGTGGTATTAAGTATTCACGTATTTGCACGTATTTTGAGGTTTATGGTTTTATAATGTGTTTCTACGTGATTATGGTTTTAATAATGGTGCAATGGTATGATTTCGGATTCGGAAATATGGAACTGGGCTTGGGACCCATTTGATTTACGAACTATCGGACTTGGCGTCCATTTGATTTAATGAGGTATCAGGCTGGAGACCCATTTGATTTATAATATCGGGCTTAAGACCCAGTTGGTTATGATATCAGGCTTGAGGCCCAGTTGGTTTATGAAATGGAATTTCGGGCTAAGTCCCTTAAATTTGGAAATTGGAATTGTGGAAATGGTTTATGAAAGTTATACTTCGGGCACGAGACCAATTTGTGGATTTACGATGGTTTTATGAAAATCACGGGCATAGCCCTTTGAACGGTTTGAGATGATTTATGAAATTTTTTCCATATACCATCCTTATGTATGGATTGTCTCCTCCGAATGTCTCGTAGTATCCCGGAGTAGTCACGGCGCACTACCTGAGAGGGGCTACCCCGAGGCGTAACTCATGATCAGGAGTGCAATTATGGATGATAACCTCCAGGGAGGGTTATTGATTTGCGGGTCATTGACCTAGGTGGACCCTAGAGAGACTCGGGATTGAGACCCCGAGTAGCACGCGTTGCTTGGAAAACGGTAACAATGGTATTGACTAGGCATCCGGGATGCCGAGGATTGGTTATATTGTATTTCGATAAACTGGTTATTTAATATTGATTGGTTTTGGGCTGAGTTCCCATATACTTGGTTTTGGGCTAAGTTCCCACATTGTTGGATGTATGATGTTAGGCTAAGGCCCTAGTGATTTATTTAAGTAAATGTTTTGATTACTGGTTTTTGAATGCATGAATGCTTTTAGTGAAGGGCATCAACGTCCTTTTATGGAAATGTGTTTTATAAATTATTTATTTCATCAACTCACAGCTTTTAATGGTTTTTAATACCCTTCAGGTTGATTGCGGATGCAAGCTGTACCAAAGACCGAGACATCATACTCCTCCACTGATCCTGGCGCACTCTAGAATCCCTGATTGGGCTAAGGTTTGAGTTATCCTTTATCTGACACTTTGTGTCAGACGGGAGCATGACACATCCCGAGTTAATCCCGGGGAGATTTGGGATAGGTTGTGTCATTGTCCCTGAAATTGGAAAAAAATGTTGACTTTTGACCCGAGGAATCAAACATACGGGGACCGATGACCGTGATATGGATCGAGAAAGTTAGGGTCATGAGATAAAAAGTCAAAATCGATTTAATTAACGTCTCGGGATTCGAATTAAATAATCCTAAAATCCGTTTGGTTGAATAATTAATGTGGGGCCCTTGGATGAGTGACAAGTGTCACTCATCCCATTGGTGGCTTTCCCTAAATTATGGATCTATGTCCATTGGGTGAATTTAATTAATATATTTTTCCCTCATCTCTCTCTTCCCATCCTGTGCATCATCTTCATTTTCATCTGTCTTCATCTTTTCTTCTTCAAAACCGAACACCTAACCCACACCCTCAATCCACCAAAACTCATCCATTGATGATGGTGTAAACGTGAGAAGTAAAGGGGAGACTAGGACGAGTGTGACGGTGTTAATAGGATGGACGGCGGTGTACGGTGGCTGGCAACCCGAAATGGTGAGTTTAGGTTCAAATTCGAATATTAGTTTTTGGTGCTTGTTGATCAATTCTAACAATTGGAACTGGTTTCTGGTGGTCATACTAATCGATTGGGCTGGGAATCAGAGGTTGTAGTGGCCGGAACTGAGAGAAATCGAAGGTGGAACCTGGGTTTACTATTTCTCGATCCAAAGGGGTAAGTTAAGGTTCAATTTCAGGGTTTTAAGTTCATGGATCTCTTAGGGATGATGAGACGAAGCTGTAGGAATTAACGTGATTGATAATAGTTGAGAATCAAAGGAGAACCAACCAGGTCGAGTCGCGGGTTTGCAAGACCCAGATTGAGGTTGAAGACGACATGACGTCAGCAATGACGTCATCAGGGTGACATCAGCTGTTAGGTTTGACATGTAAGGAGCATGACGTCACTGTTGACTGACCGTTGACCGTTGACCTGACCGTTAACTATTCAGAAGCGTTGACTTTTGGGTTGACCAGGCGCGTGGGGCCGTGTGGGTTGGAATTTCCAGGTGGGCCATTGTAATTTTAAAGAATTCGACAACTCGAATCCAGTAGTGGTGATTTCGGGTCGATCAAAGATCGTTAAGTTGGTCAAATCGAGGTTTTTTACCTCCGAAATTTTCAGGAGTTTTGGGGTTTTATCCTATGGACTTATATAGATGATTAGTGACCTTCAGGTGTGATTTGGACAGGTCTGGGAGTTCCGGAGATTGTGGTTTAGCCTGGGGAGGCTTATGGAATGCGTATCGAGGCGGCAGCTATGACAGTTTGTGAGTGGACATTTGTTTTTATAAATATGATGCATGCATAACTGTTTTATATGTTTTATATATGTGATTTCTATGAATATGATTGTGGTATTTATGATTGACGTATTAGCACGTATTTCGAGATTTATGGTTTTATACTGTGTTTATACTTGCTGGTATTTCTATGATGGGTTGATGGAATGGTTTTGGATATGGAAATATGGAACCGAACATGAGACCCATTTGATTTGGAAACTATCGAACTTGGAGTCCATTTGATTTCATGAGATATCGGGCTGGAGGCCCATTTGGCTTACATGATAGGGCTTGAGGCCTAGTTGGTTATGATATTGGGCTTGAGGCCCAGTTGGTTATGATATCAGGCATGAGTCCCAATTATGGTTTATAAATGTGATTTTGGGTTCGGAGACCTTAAATGGTTTTGGATTTGAGAAATTAGAATTATGGATTTACGATAGTTTTATGAAGATCCCGGGCGTAGGCCTTTTGAAAGGTTTGGGATGTTTTATAAAATGTTTTCCATATACCATCCTCACCAGTGGTTACCCTCCAGATGTCCCGTAGTATCCTGTAGGGGTCGGTTGTCTCATCCAGACGTCCTGTAGTATCCTGGAGTAGTCATGGAGCATTGCCTGCGAGGGGTCATTACACGGAGCGACCGGACGGTATAGTGACTCAGGAGCAGGATTGCTAGAGGTTCAAACCTCCCCCTAGGGAGGGTCATTGATCTGCGGGTCATTGACCCTGGTGGCCCCTAGGGAGACTTGAGATTGAGACCCCGAGGAGCACACGTAACTTTGAAAACCGTGACAATGGTATTGATTAGGCATCAGGGATGTCGAGGATTGGTTACATTGTGTTTCGATAAATTGGTTATTTAATGATGATTGGTTTTGGGCTTAGTCCCTACATACTTTGGATTTATGATGTTGGGCTAAGGCCCTAATAATTTAATTGAAGTAAATGGTTTGATTACTAGTTTTCGAATGCATGCATGCTTTTTAGTGAAGGGCATAAATGTCTTTTTGTGAAATGTCTTTTATTAAATTATTGATTTTTCGTCCACTCATAGCTTTTAATGGTTTTTAATGCCCTTCAGGTTGATCACGGATGCAGGCTACAGAAAAAACTGAGACATCACACTCCTCCACTGATCCTGGCGCACTCTGGAAGCCCCGAATGGGCTGAGGTTTTGAGTTATCCGTTCCTCAAGGCAGCTCAAATTTTACAAACTTATACATCTATGAGTGATGAAAAGTTCACTAGGAACTTCCAAGATAAGGATTCCTAGTTCTGCTCAATTTCCTCGTTCAGTTGTCTCATTATAACCCGCTCCCGAAGTTCCATCGCACTTCGACAAGGAACATTGGGGTTCTCATCCGTGACATTCCAAATCAACTTAACCCCAATTCCACTTAGTCCTACAATTGAGTACTCCAGCTCAGGGACATTACAAAAAGCGTCTTTTCTCTCGAACAGTCATTCTATAGTAACCTCCAGGCTTCTAAGCCGTCACTCACTCGGAACATCAATCATGTGCCCTAGGAACTAATCTGTCTTTCATCCCACAATTAGATGGGTCCACTGCCGTACTAGTCGGAGTACTATCTCGCACTTCCCAACTCTATGGGATCAACTCTTGCTGCACACTGCACTCGTGCAATCTGACCACAACTAACTAGGGTAGGTACCACTCCAGGCATGCCCCGTGCCTTCAATAATCTAAGCAGACTTCTTGTTGGGTTGGATACTGGAATCTCACTGAGCCACTCGGGATCCTCTATGTCCCCCCTTAGCGATCATTGCAATGGTAATCATATCCTCTGGACGAATTTGGCGTCCCCCAGAATCATCCGGTCGCTACCGAGATTCCGTCAACTCATTTCAGTCACTATTGGATTCCATCCAGCTCATCTCAGTCATCTAGGTTATTTTCACTAGGATAGTGTGACATCCCAACACGATTGCCACTGACCAACGCTCATCGTTTCCTATCATTGTGTCCATCATCGTCTCCCGTGTGGGACGACGATCTCACATACCTCTGCATCAAAGGGAGGAACCTCGAGAGGTGAGGCAGGTAGCTCAGTACTTTACCTCTCAAGACCAATCCAAGAAAACTCTGCCATCGAGACTCCACATGAGTGTGGAGAACTCACTGCTTGTACCATCCGCTCAACGCGTATAATCCACTGATCGGTCACCTCGTGATCCGATCTACAAGTACAAATCTCCTGCTAACTTGTCCAACTAATCTCAACTCGGGTCGTCCATGACCTCGGCTGCTCACTATTGCACATCTATCCTGACCAATCATCGATCATGACTCCAAAAGTCGCCATAGTTAGCCCTCATCAGGGTCTACTCAACGATACTCGGGGCTACTCAACTTTACTCAAGGTCTGACCCCACTAAAACATGGTATATTGAAAACACGGCATATACGAAACACGACATAGGATACCAAACAGAATCTCTCTGAGGTTCATTCCCACTTAACTTTCTTATCCTTACCCTCACTATCAGGTTGATGACGGGCTATTCTTATCGTAGAGACATCACATCCGGCACATGTGCAATTATCACAAGAGCAACCTAGTGCTCTAATACCGAACTGACAGGACCCATCCCAATCCCCCTGGATTATCGTGGGATGTGTCTACTCCCGTCTAGCACCACATGCTAGACAAGGGATAAAACTGTAATCCACTCGGGGTAATGCAGAGTGCACCAAGATCTATGGTGTGCGTTGTGGCATGTGATGTCTCAGTCTCTGTTACAGCCCGCATCCGCAATTAACCTTAAGGGTATCCAAAAACCATAAAAGCTATAAGTGAACAAAAATAACAGTTTATCAAAACAATTTATCGAAAATTACATGTATACCCTTAATGTAAAATCATGCATGCATTAGAAAACAATATTTCAAATAGTTTCTTAAAAGCAAGTCGTATTGCTTTTCAAATAAAATCATTTGTTTTTCCAATCCATAATTAGAGAAAAATTCTTCGCAAGTCAAGCAGTGAAAAACATCTGTCACACCTCATATCAAATCAGTGAAAAATCTCTATGCACACAGCACCCATCGAAAACAAACATAACCAATCCTTATATCCAACATCAGTCACGATATCCCAGCAACGAGTGCCCAATAGCTCTAGGATTACTCCAATCCGAGCACGACGCTGTGAACACATCACAGGCTGACGTTCCAGATTGTCGTGAACACATCACCGATCAATCTCCATATAATATCAGCATTCTTGAGTCGAGCCTCCATCGGCTGCACGATAATAGGCAGTGCTTCGTAACCGCTCCGAGTGAACACATCCCATCCCGGAGGCAAGCATTATCACCAGGACTTCTCCGGGGAAACACATACCTACCAGAGGCCCTCAACCATATCAATCTCAAGAGGATGGTCTCAGTGAACATAGTAGCCAAATCTCGTAGGGACTCAACACAAAATCATCTCAATAGGGTCTATTCCTGGATATAATTTCATCAAATCTGTAACGAACCGTCCCAAATTTTGGGATTAGATTAGTGACTAATGAGAGATTAGTGAGATTAATTGGTGATTAGTTGAGTGATTTAGGACGAACGGTGCGAAATGACCGTTTTACCCTTGGAGGTAGGTGAAACGTTTATTTTTTACTCGGGCGGTCAAACGGACTTGGCCGATGACTGTGACGTAGTTCGAGATGTCACGAGTCCATAGACAAGTGGCACGCCCGATTCTGACGTTCGATGGAGAAGTTATAAGGCTCGGAAGTGTAGGGGAATTTTGGTAATTTAGCAAAAAAGTATATTTTGGTCATTTGGCTTGCATTGGGAAGTGTGCCCAATTGAAGTGGGACACTTGTCCCTTCTCTGGAATCTAGTGTAAGCTTGTTCACCATCTTAGTTTGGTTTTAAAAGAAGATGAAGTCGTGCAATTGGTGTATTCGGTGAGGGTTGGCCGAGAACAGAAAAACAGAGTGTGATCGTGAACCCATCCATCCAATCCATTCGAACCCCCATCCTTACCAGTGATTTGTGAAGGGAAATGAGAGAGTGGACTTGGATGATTAGGGTGGAGGCCACAGTAGCGCACGACGGCGACGGTAAGTTCGAATTCCGGTGAAATTCCCTGTTTGAATTCAAAAATGGTAGGTTGAGATTTGGTGTTTGTTAAGTGGTTTTGATGATTCGGAGTTGTTTCTAGAGGTCCCAGAGACTGTTTGGGATCAAAAGCAAGGGGGATGGAGGCCGGAATCAAGGAAACACGATGAAGGAAAATTGGCCGGTTTATGCTTGATCGAGAAGGTAAGATATGGACTTGAATTTCATGTTTTGATCTCATAGATCGATTAAGAATAGTGGAACGAAGCTAGTGGGACAAACAGGATCGAATTTGGACTGAAACTGAGTGAAAACCAATCACGCCGGTTCGGCTGGACCAGATTATAGTGAACCAGTCTGGACCCGGTTCACTAGAGGTTGAAGATGAACAGTACTGGCACATGGATCCCACACACATTGCCTTTGGGCGGCTCGTGAGGGCGTGTGGACCCTCATTTCCGGATTTTGGGGAATATTATATTATTTTAATCGGTGTTTTGGCACGTTTTTCGAGAAAATGTACAAATGGTATTTTGGGCTAGGCCCGGAGTTAAAAAGGTTTCCAAAAGAGTATTTTGACTTAATTGGTGAGTCAAGGATGATTTTGGGTTATTATAATGTTTTCTATGTGTGGATTTACGTATAAATGCTATTTGGGCTTGAGTCCCGGTTGGTAACGATTTTGACTTGGTTTGAAGTCAAGGATTTGATTGAGGTGTTTTGGGATATGCTCCTGGATGATTTTCATTATGATTGTGATTGTGAATACCCAGAAGGTCGAAGCTAGGGGTGTTCCCAGACGACCGAAGCTCGGGGATATGATTGTGATTGGTCCCAGGCAGCCGGGGCTAGGGGTGTTCCCAGACGGCTGGTACTCGGGGTGATAAGTATTCCCAGATAGCCGAAGCTCGGGGTGTTCCCAGACGGCTAATGCTCGGGGTTATGGCCTACGCGTAGTGCGAATGTGATTATGTGATGGTTTGTGCACTTGTGAATAGTGCGGATTGATTGATTGATTGAGTACTTGATTGTGACCTTATGCATAGTATTGTTTGATGTTGATTGTGATTACGTACTGGTATTGAGTACGAGTTCTGGTCTGTATGGCCAAGTGATTATGTGTTCGTATGTTTTGGCCTGAGGGTCGGGATTTAACTTGTTATGTGGTTTGGCTGGAAGGCCAGTGTTGGTGTTTCATATGTTTTTCCCTATGCATGCAGGTTTGATAAACTGGAGGGTAAAGACTATATTTTGATAAATGTGTTTTAACGAATATATTTTTGTCCACTCACACCTTTCTGTTTTTGATGACCCTCCAGGCCGTGGCACAACGTTCGGGGCTGATCTCGAGGCGGAGGCATGAGCGGAAATCAGCGCAGTTATCCCTTGTCTGATAGGTGCTGAAGGATAGTTTCGGGACTTCAGTTGACTTGTCAGACGGGAGCAGGACCGAGCACAGTTATCGAGGTCCAGTTGGGACGAGTCCTGTCACATTGGGGCTTCCAGAGTATGCCAGGATCGTAGGAGGAGTAGTGTGATGTCTCGATCTCTGCTACAGCCCGCATCCATTATCAACCTGAAAGGCATTCAAAACATTAAAAGTCGTGAGTGGACAAAACAATCATTTTAATAAAAACATTTCACAAAAAGACCTTTATGCCCTCCACTAAAAGCATATGCATGCATTCAAAACCATTTACCAAAACGTTCATAAAACCATTTGAAAACATTCTCAAAACCTTTCAAGGGTTCATGCCCAGTCCACATAAACCATCATGACTCAAAAATCCATTTATGGGTCCCGGACCCGAAATCACAAAACCCGTAAATCAATACATGGGAACTCAGCCCGAATCAAACACAAGTGGGACTCAGCCCAAAACCATTCTCAGTGAAATGCCAAAACACAGAATACGGGATCTCTGCCCCAAACCATTTTTCAAAACATAAAACACGGGGTCTCCGCCCCCAAATCACTTTCATGAAACCTCATACGTATATACATATGTATAACCCATCCACGACACTTCTGAGAAGATACCAACTCGGGGCACACAGCCCCTAGGGAACACATCCTCGATATATGTCACGATTCATCATATCTATACTAGTGTACACACTACTCGGGGTCTCACTCCGAGTCTTCCCCCAGGAATTCTCCATCTAGGAGGCTCTATCTCTGGACCTAGTCTGAGCTCTATCTCCGGATCTAATCCGAATATCTCTCCGGAATCTGGTCTGGGACCACATCATAACTTTCACTCCTGGAACGGGATCCCTATGGGGATACCCATTCTGTAACGACCCGACCCAAATTCCTATATTAGATTAGTGACTAATCACGATTAGTGAGGCTAATCGGTGATTAGTTGGGCGAAATCGGACGAACGATGCAAAATGACCGTTTTGCCCCTAGTCGTGGCAAAACGTTGACTTTTCGTTCGGGCGGTCAAATGGACTTTGACCGATGACCGTGACATAGTTCATGATGTCATGAGTTCATAGACAGGTGGCACGTTCAATTCCGACGTTCGATGAGGGAGTTATGACGTTCGGAAGTTTAGGGGCATTTTGGTAATTATGGTTAAAAGGAGTAAATAGTTGAATTTTTAACCGGGATGTCCGATGGCCGAGGGCCGAGGACTATTACATAGATCAGGATGATACGAATCCATAGACAGGCGGCACGCTGAAATCATACTTCAAACGGGGAAGTTATAGGCCACGGAAGTTCGATTTCACTATACACGTACTTCGAGACGGGGCTGAGTTTGGTAAATTCTGATTGGCCAGATATTTTGAGTGGATCCCATGGATGAGTGACAAGTGTCACTCATCCCATTGGCTAAGACCCCTAAATTGTGGATCTCACTAATTAAATAATCTTAAATTAATTAATTTAATAATCTAATCCACACCTCATTAAATCATAGCCATTCATTCTAATTAATCTTTCAATCCTCACCATCAATTCCATCTCCCTCTTATCAGCTACCAAATATCATTCATCTCCTTTGTTCTTCATTTCCTCACACACCCGAAACCCCATAACCCATGTTTTCTCCATTTTCCTTCAAACCCGAAGCACACACACACCACCACCCTAGCTCATCTTCATCTATGCTTGTATATGACCGTGAGGAGGTTGTGAGAGGCTGAGGATGGCAAGCCACGACGAGGGACGGTGGTGGCCACGGTGGAGAGAAACCGTGAGGTAAGAAAATATTCAAAAAAATTCAAATTCGGGTTTGTTGATTTTTATTCGATTCAAAGGATTGGGTAAGGTTTCTGGGGACTCTAGGGTTCTTTTAGGATTGGTTTCGAGGCCTAGAACGGCCGGGAACAACCGTGGACGGCGGAGGAAAATACCTCCGCCATGGCCGGATTGAATGGGCACGATTTTTTCCTTCGGTTTTTAATGTCTAAATGATAGGAAATAGGATTAGGATGATATTAGGATTAAAATGGGATGAAATAGACCTAAAATCGGTCCGAAAACTGGAGAAAACCGAGGTTGAAGACGAATGAACAGTGTCGTGAACAGTAAGCTGGAGGTTGAAGACGATGAACAGTGTTTTCGACCTTCTAGGGGCGCGTGGGCCATAATTTGGGAAAGTGTTCAACACGGGAAATCTTCTATTCTATGTAAAGAAAATTTTGGGACTAGTTTCGTGTCAATCGGACACCGTCTCGATATGTTTCGGGGTATCGGAAGGTTTAGGGTCGGCTTAAAAATAGTTAAAAGTTCGGAAAAATTACGGGGCTTTGGTAGGAGGTTAATAAGGTAGTTAGTAACCTTCTATTACGATTTGGACAGGTTCGGGAGTCCCGATGAAGGTGATCGGCTCGGGGAGCCGTATGGCACGTAAATCGAGGCGGCAGCTCGGACGGTCTGTGAGTGGACCTTGTTTTCTAAATTGGTGTATGCATAAATGTTTATTATATGTTTTCATACATGTTTGATGATGCTATGGGTGCATTTGTATGTGGTTACGTATAGGCACGTATTTCGAGGTTTCGGCCCTATACGATGCCTATATGGGTATGTATTTCTTTATTGGTCTAAATGAAATGGTTTTGGATTTCAAAAGGATAAACTCGGTTATGAGACCCATTTGGTTTTGGCTCGGGCATATGACTCCAGTTACGACCTTCGGGTCTAAATCGTGGTCGCGGAGGGTGCTATGTGCACGACGATCAACGATACGACGCTCGCCTCCGGATTGGGATATGTTCCTTCCGGAGAGCTCACGATGCACGATTCGTGGTCGGGTAGCCTGGGGAGGCTCGACTTTGGAGTGCTGACGGTTCAGGATATCGATCGGTGATGAGTGCACCATGATCGTGTGGTGGTCGCGTCGGTTGATACGTTCATGGCGACATACTAGGATGGAGGGCGGTCCTGGATGGATGGTTGCATGCATCACTATGATCGGATTCGTGACTGACCCTTAGATATCGAGCACGGTGCCCAGTTGAGTCATATGTTCGGGCACGAGACCCAGTTGTTTTACACTGATGATTTCGGGTCAGGGATCCTAGATGGATTTCCAAGTTCATGGCGGTTTATGGGAATTGGCATGAACTCTGGAAAGGTCATTGTGGTTCATGATGGTTTATGGGAACCGGCATGAACCTTTGTCAGGTCATTCTGGTTCATGACAGTTTATGAGAACCGGCATGAACCCTGGTTAATGGATGTTATGGATCATGACGGTTCAGGGGAATCGGGCATGAATGTTTATGTTATGTATATATATATGTTCATATACCTTCCTTTACTTCTATTATCTCCTCTGGGGAGGGTCGTTGGCCTGGGTGGACCCCGGAGTAGTCACGGAGCACTGACTGAGTGGGAGTCGCCCCCGTTGGGTGCCTTACTCTCAGAAAGGCTTGTATTATAACCTCAGGACGGGTCATTGGTCTTCGGACAATGACTTGGTACCTGAAAGACTTGGGTTTGAGACCCCGGGTAGCACGCTCGTAGCTTTGGAAACCGTGACATGATTGGTTGTGTGACTTATATGTATATATGATATATGTTATGTGATATGTGGTGTGCACATGTGTGCACAGGATTTGAGCAGTGGCTCGTGTATTTAGTTTCAGTCTGGTTATGGCTTTGGGCTGAGTCCCTTATTGGTTTCTTTTATGGATTTGGGCAGTGGCCCGTATGGTCGTTTTCATTATGGATCTTTCAATTTTGGTTTTGGGCTTAGTTCCCGCATATGATTTCTGGATAAATGGTTTTCGAATGCATGCATGCTTTTTAGTGAAGGGTACAAATGTCTTCTCGATAAACTGTTTTTATAAACTCTTGTTTTGTCCACTCACAGCTTTTAATGTTTTGACTGCCCTTCAGGTTGACATCGGATGTGGACCGTAGAAGAGACCGATATATCACATACCTCCTCCGGATCCTGGCGTACTCTGATAGCCCGAGAGGGCAAAGGTCGGAAATATCCCTTGTCTGACACTTCGTGTCAGACGGGAGCAGGGTCATCCCGCATTAATCCCGGGGGGATTGGGATGGGTCCTGTCATATTCTGGTATGTGGATCATGACTCTCCAGGTCGACGGCTGGAGGAGACCATATAAATCATATGGGGGGTATAATACATTTTCAAAACTCTTTCTTTCTCAAAGCATATTTCAACTGGGTCTCATACCCGATTCATCTCAATAGGATTCCTCGAATCCGATTCAATCAATTTCACAGGCCTCTGCCTAAATCCACAGTTCAACAGGGTCTCATGCCCGAATTCTCATTTCATAAACCGAACTGGGACTCAAGCCCGATTTCACAATCAACTGGGCCTCTAGCCCCATATCACAACTAACTGGGCCCTAAGCCCGAAACCATAACTCAACGGGGCCTCAAGTCCGATTTCACAACCAATAGGGCCTCAAGCCCGATACTACAGTCAAAGGGGCCTCAAGCCCGAGATTACAACCAAATGGGCCTCAAGCCCGGATTCGTAAACCAACGGGGCCTAAGGGGCCTTCGGCCCGATCGTATACTCAAATGGACCCTCGATCCGATTCCTCATCAAATCAAATGGAATCCTTGTCCGAGAGTTCGTAAATCAAATGGGTCTTGTGACCGATTTCATATTTCCAAATCCAAAACCAATTCATTAAACCCTTATTGAAAACCTAGCACGTATAAGCACCGTATAAAATCGAAAATCTTGAAATATGTGCAAATACGTAAATCCTAGGCTACCATAAACAAATGCACTCATGGCATCACAAAACATGTATTAAAACACTTATAAAACATTTATGCATGCATCAAGTTCGAAAGAAAGGTTCACTCACAGACCGTCCGAAGTCGCGCCTCAATACACGTGCCATACGCCTCTCCCAGGCCAATCGTCGCCTCCAGGATTTCTGAACCTGTCCAAATCATAATAGAAGGTTACTAACTACTTATATAACCCCTCACTAAAGCCCCGTAATTTTCTGGAATTTTTAACTATTTTTAAAGTCGATCATAAACCTTCGAACTTTCCCCATCAGAACACTGTGGATCGTTCCTGTCCTCCAGCGGCCAGTCCGAACCGGCCGGTCCTATGCAGCTGGTCCAGCCGAACCGACGTGGTCAGTTCAACCCTCTAAATCCTTCATTTTCGGTCTGTTTCTTCCCCTTTCGATTCCATTCTTCTTATTTTCTCATTTCCTATCTATTTCAATCAAGAAACCTAAAAGAAAACACCTAAAATCCCATGGTTCGATTATGTCCTCACGACTCACCCTTTTCAAAAACCCCACAGGTCTTCCTCAGCTGTGAACCACCCTCAAAACTGTCCTATTAACTCCCCAACAACCCAATAAGCTCATCCTAATCATCCAAAACTATCCATAACATCAAAATCGAATTAAAAGAAAATTTGGGTCTAACCGAGTAATCGGATGGTTACCTGGTTTCTAGGGCCCTCGCAGCCGTGCACGGCGGTCCTCCCTTCACCAACCACCTCGAGCCTCTCACTCTGATCCTCTCTCTCAGTCCAGCAACAAAGATGAAAATGGTTGATGGGTGGTTTTGGGTGAGATCGGGTTGGATGAAGAAACAAAGAAGATGAACTAATATGCATGAATGAAAAACGGTGGCCAGTGGATGGGTGACACTTGTCACTCATCCATTGGGCCTTGGGAAAATATTTGGGGCCCACTTGAGACAAAAGTCAATTCGTCTCGTAAAACGCGTAGTAGTTCCCTCGAACTTTCGTGAACAGTAACTTCTTCGTCGAACGTCCGAATTCGACGTGCCGCCTGTCTACGGATTCGTATCATCCTGATCTACGTAACGGTCCTCGGCCCTCGGCCATCGGCTATCTTTCTATCAAAATGCCCCTGAACTTCCGAAAATCATAACTTCTTCCTCGAACATCGGAATCGAGCGTGCCACCTGTCTATGAACTCGTGACGTCTCGAACTACGTCACAGTCATCAGCCAAAATTCATTTGACAGCCTAAACGAAAAGTCAACGTTTCTCCCATTTTAGGGGCAAAATCGTCCTTTTGCCCTGAACGTTCATTAATCCTCGTCTAATCCCCGATTAGTCTCGCTAATCCGTCATTAAGTCTTAATTAATCCCGATAATTTGGGACGGGTCGTTACAATTTGAGAGAGATTCTGTCATAATCGCCAGTCATCACAACCTAAAGCTTGGGCACGATGCAACAACATCATTTTGGTTGGTACTTCCCCTTTTTTTCTAGGAGAGTTCTAAGCGACCATGTCATTGTGATACAAATGGGAAAATGGCCCGACGAGCCTTGTTCCATCACTATTATTTCCAGCGACATCAAATAACAGATAGAAAGATAGGAAAGAGAAATGAAATAAGAGGATTACGATGTCGATGACATCTGTAGCTTGGGTGGAGAAAGAAGATAGGTTAAAGATTAAGGAGGGAGAAATGGAGGTTGGGTTAAAAGAATGAAAAAAATATATATTATAAGGTTACATTGGGAATTTAGAAAAGTATACGGTGGGGAAGATTTTGAAATACAAGAAAAGTTAAATTTAGAGTAAGCTAATTTTTTTGCAAAACGAGTATTTTGGACATCCAACTCCCTTGTTTGGGTATAACAGATAAAAAAAAGGATATTTATAAAGTATTGAAATGTGAATTAGTGGTCACTAATTTTTTTTCAGTAGAAAATATTGAGCTAAGTTGAGTATGAAAAGTATGTTATGTATAAGCTCGAGGATAATACCGAGCTTGTAACGAAAGTTTATAACCCAAGTGAGGGTTTCGTCGCTTGGACGTTTTTGTCCATATATCGTCCTCCATGATTGACATATTAAATTACACTTTATTACTCTATGATTTATACCAAGTAACACTTTCATATCTATACTTTCAAATGTTGCAATTACCACCCTATACTTTTAAAAGTTACAACATGGACCCCTGTTAATCATTCCGTTAAGCTTTCTGTTAAATACTAATGTAGACAAGATATGACCCACTATTTAATTTAAATGTGTAACATATAAGTGCCATATGATAAAATAAATAATAATTAATTTTAAAAACTAGTTTGTTTATAAAAAAAAAAATTGAAATTGTCCCTTCATCTTCTTCCCATATCTCGACCCACCAACAACCTTTCTCCCTCATCTTCCTCCAACCACCACTACCACCATGAACATGTTCCTCTTCCTCGTAGTCCTTCTCATCCTCTCCCCTTATTCACAAATGACGTAGTAAACGAAAAACATAAACTAATTTAAAAAATAAGAAAAGTCCAACCAAGAACCCAACAATTAATCTTATGTGATTTAGAATTGTCTGAATTTTTTTTCAGGAAAGAGTATGAGTTTCTTTGAATATGTCGTCACTAAAGGTATAAATACATTTGGCAACGAAAATTCAGAAGAACAGCGGCGTAAAAAAGACTTTTTGCGACGTTGTTCATCTTAATTTGTTGTTTGTAAAGGTATTACCTTTAGTGATAAAATAATAAAACAAACTCATACTTTTTCAAGAAAATATAGAAAAATTCTAGATTTTTTTTTTATAAAACTTACTAACACTTGAGAACTGTTGAAGCTGAATTTGTTCATACTTGCAAAAGTCTCATTGATCCTTACAAACAGCAAACAGTAAGCTATCGTTCGTACTGATTAAAGCCCCGGGGGGTTGTTCGACCCAGAACGCTCAAATGCTTAAGTTAACTTTGAGAGAGAAATCATAAGAACTTAAGTAGCGTTGAATCGAATTACCTTGAAAGTGGAATGATCGTCTCTATTTATAGAAAATCCTTGGGTGCCACTAGGGGTAGGCATATTGTCCCGAAATACCGAAATCATCTCGTCCCGTATCATACCAAACCGAAAAAAAAATCGAATAGTAAAACCGAAAGGACGATCGGTACGGTACCGATACCGTATCGGTTTAAATCGGTACGGGATCAGTTTCGATGTTACAGAATACTGTCCCATACGGAAATCGAACCAGTTTTAATTTTTTAATTAATTAAAAATTAAATTAAATTCAACAATAAAAAACCCCTAATAATCTAATAGCTAATGATGGATTTAATTGTATATTAATTTAGTTGATAGATTTAATTGTATACTAATTTAGTTCATAGATTTAATTGTATTTTAAGAGTTTTTTAATTGATGGATTTAATAATTTGTTATGGTTTTTTAGTTAATGTTGTTAATTTTAGTTGATGTATTGAGATTGATTAGGTTATGAATTTTCATCGTTCGTACTGATCGAGGCTCCGGGGGGTTGTTCGACTCAGAATGCTCCAATGCTAAGTCAACTTTGAGAGAGAAATCATAATAACTTAAATAGCGTTGAATCGAATTACCCTGAAAGTGAAATGATCGTCTCTATTTATAGAAAATCCTTGGGTGCCACTAGGGGTAGGCATATTGTCCCGAAATACCGAAATCATCTCGTCACGTACATACCAAACCGGAAAAAAAATCTAATAGTAAAACCGAAAGGACGATCGGTACGGGATCGATTTTGATGTTACGGAATACCGTCCCATATCGAAACCGAACCAGTTTTAATTTTTTAAATTAATTAAAAATTAAATTAAATTCAACATTAAAAAACCCCTAATAATCTAATAGCTAATGATGGATTTAATTGTATATTAATTTATTTGATAGATTTAATTGTATACTAATTTAGTTCATAGATTTAATTGTATTTTAAGAGTTTTTTAGTTGATGGATTTAATAATTTGTTAGGGTTTTTTAGTTAATGTTGTTAATTTTAGTTGATGTATTGAGATTGATTAGGTTATGAATTTTCTATACATTTTGAGCAATATTTGTTACCCAATAAGAGTCTTAATTTCTCAATTTTATCAAAATGTTGCTTTTAGACATTGAATCAAGTAATAAATAAATGAAATTATGAATTTGGCTTCAAAACCGAAACTGTACCGAAACTATACCGAACCTAATTTGTACGGTATGATACGGTATCAATTTTATATTTAGAAATATCATACCGTACGGAACCGGTTAAAATTATTTGGTACGGTTCCGATATCACCTTCATACCGAACCATGTCCAGGGCTAGGTGCCACAGAGCATTCTGATTGGCCAGTCAATTTGTAATAAATAATATATTATTAATAAAATATATTATTTAATAATTATAATAATTGCTCATTATGATGATAATTATAGCAATTTAATATTATTATTTATTGTCTATTATTATGAATAATGACAATTAACTCTCGGGAAGAATATTAACATAACTGTGACTTTAATCTAATTAAATAATATATTTAGCTGGTAATATATTATTTAATGTGTGAGTGTCTGTGAGTCATTAATGTCATTACCATGGGCAATTTAGACATTTTATGATTTATGGGCTACTTGGCAGCTCCACAATTTTCTGATTATTTTTTGTTCCACAAATGCCCGCACATCACTTAGAAATACAGGAAATCTTAAGAGATGTAAGTTGTTGGTAGTCCCACTAAATCATATTTGGAGTAGGTCCCTATTTTGTCTTGTGTTGTACTCATATAGGATAAATTCCACTGAATTGAGAATATTACTTCAAATTGATGTAAGTAGCAATAAACTTTGAATGTGTTATTGGACTTGACTTGTGGCTCTCTTGCAATTAGTCTCTCCATTCTGGAATTTACGTTTGTAACTCCAAAAAATAAAACCACTTTTATTTATGAATTTTAATTTTTACTTGATGGGATTATTTCTTCCATTTCATAAAAATTAAACCTCCTCATTGCTTTTCCAATTGTGAGGAGGAATACATGTGTCCACTTAATTGTCTTTGTAACCTCTATTTCCAAAATTGCGGCCTTGTTCGTTGGTGATTGTGTTTGTAACCTCCATTTCCAAAATTATTTGACTGTTGGTGAGAGTGAAACGTGGAAGGGGATTTAATAATTATGAATTTACCCTCTAATGTCTAGGGCAAAAAATAATTATTTAAATCCAAATGCTGGTGACATGAAGGGACGGATCAATATCTCCTCCATTGTTGGTGAAGCTACCGAGGTAAATTCACCATTTTTTTTCTTGCGTCCGCTTTTGTTTATAGAAGAAGAAACTGAACAATTTTTTATTTCCCTTTCTATGCCTTTTTTTTTTCAGGTAAAGAAATGATGTTGACTAGTGGCTAAGAAGAATCGGTGTTGTGTAGGCTAGCGAGCAGTCAGATGCTATCAATGTTGTAGAGAGCATGGCTGGTTGACAAGGATTGTTGATAGGTCAAAGCTTGGGCAAAGCTTGCATGATACAGGGAGACTTCAGTTTAAATTGAAAAGTTTTTCAACATTTTTCTTCCTTTGGTTCTCCTTATAGCGACACTCAATCCTTGTCGCTTCCATAGTGTACGGGTGCTAATTAGAAGGGTGATTCTAGAAAAAATGTGGCACTGAGCTGAGCGGTGGCAGGAAGAGTACGCAAATGTCACGCGCGTGCAATTGACGCGACTCGACTGGGGATTAGTGGCTTGCGTTGTGCCACACTTCCTTTTCTATTGGCGGTTTTCCATAAGGAGGGATCAAAGTAACCCGTATGTTTTTCTTTTCCGCCTGCTACTTTATATGTATACATATATATTGTTTTTGTTTCCATTTTGCCTGCTGCTTTATAAATATATATTACCTAAGAAATTAATAATTAATTTCTGTATGCACTTTTACTTTTTGCCAATTGTAAGAGCTCAAAGAGTTTGATTACAATGGTTACTTTTCGATACAGACATTTCAAGATGTGTGAAGACATATTTCCAATGAAGTCTTGAAGGGTTCATCCTGTAGGAGTTTCTAGTTGACATATGCATAAGCTAATGTCTGCACTTCTTTGTCAAGAGCAGTGGTAGGTTGGTGCAGAGAATATTCTGAGACTGATATTAGTATTGTGATGGAGCTGATGTCCGCATGGTTTGCATTCACTTGCCACGGAGGCTAGCACCTATGTTTCCTAGGCGGCGATTGGTTAGTGAGAAGAACATTTTGCGACTGACATCAGTATTGCGAGGGAGCTGATGTTAGCGTGGTTTGCACTCTCCTACCATGAAGGTTGGCATATGTGTTTCCTAAGCAGCAGTTGGTTGATGCGGAAAACATTTTTTGATTGATATCAGCATTGCAAGGGAGCTGATGTTAGTGCAGTTTGTATTCTCGTGCCATATGTGGGTGGACTTATGGAGGCTATCGACGCAGGTGGATTCTAGCTATCATTCGTTGTCTGCTTGGCAGCTAGTGATCTTCGACTTGACTTGGCAATTTTGTTCCTTCCCTTATGCTTGTGACAAGAAATTCTTGGAGGACTCGCACATTGGAGAGTAATGTGGGTGAGCTGGAGGCGAGCCATGCAGAGAAGAGAAAAATGTTTCTCGGAAGAATGAAAAAGTCAAGTCCTGAAATTCCTTCCAAATTTGTTCAGGGGGGATGTTCCTGGTTACCTCAGCACAACGTGGTCATCCAACATGTGCGAATTTTTTGTCAATCTTTCTGAGCACACGATCAAGCTCCTAAAGGTGGAAATCCAACAACAATGAAAATTCAATAACTAAGACATGAACGACAACGAGGTCATCTGGATAGCACAGATTTTTCGTTAATCCTTCCAAGCACTTGGTCAAGCTCCTGGAGTTAGAAATCCGCCGAGGCTGGGAATCCAACAATTGAGACATGAGCGATTTTTGCTATCATATGCCCCTAAAAATTTACTCCGAAAAGAAAATGAGGAGCTAAATTTAGGTATGATGAGTTGCACTTAGTCCCTTCCAAAGAACTGAAGCTAGTGACAGGACCCAACCCAAATTTACCATGAAAACCGGGCCGGTCCTGCTCCCGTCTGACCACTCTTGCCAGACGGGAGCAGGACCGGTCAGATTTTCATGGTAAATTTGGGACGGGTCCTGATTTAACTTGGTATCAGAGCTAGGACTATGAATACTCTTGTTGTGAAATATCAGTTTTGTCCCATATTTTAATTTTCTTTGTTGTAAGATTTACATAATAATAGTATCATAGCTAAAGCACGACCGAAAGTGTGCCAGTGAAGACGGTAGGCCCCAAAGTGGGTGGATTGTAAGACCTGTGAGCTTGGGAAGCAAGATCCGTGAGCTTGGGAAGTAATTCGGGTGAGCAAGACCCGTGAGCTTGGGAAGTAAGACCTGTGAACAATCCCACATCGCTCGGGGAGGGAAATGGGAAGTTCCTTATATGCGTGGGCACATATCTATCTAGCACGAGGATTTTTGGGAGCTCACTTGCTTTGGGTTTTGTTGGAACTCTAAAGTTAAGTGATATTGGGCTAGAGCAATCCCAAGATGGGTGACTCACTAGTAAGTTGTGCGTGAGTTCCCAGAAACAAAACCGTGAGGGCGTGGGCCCAAAGCAGATAATATTGTGCTAGGGAAGTTGGTTCGTGACAGTTGGAGCCAGAAGTTGAGGTCGGGAATGGTGGACGGCTTTCCCCTACTTTCGGCTGAAAAATGGATCGAGTCCCAAAGGATGATTGGCATTGATGCCTTACCCCCCAAAATTCCCATAGATTAGTTGCTTTGCGTCGATGATTGTATTTTCATTCTAGTATTGAATACTTGGTTTGAAAAATCGATATGTGATTTTTCAACCGTTTTTTGAATAAAGAAATGAAATTCTGTTTATTCAAAATTTTGAATCCATGTGCGAAGTTTCTTTTACGAACTTTTTATTTGTTTGAATTAACTTCTGAACTTTTAGGTTTGTCAAATGCCCCCATTCCAGCCATGAGCATCCATTGAGAGCTTTCAACTCCAATTTCCTTAGAGTGATTCCAAGATAGAGTCCTAGAATGCTTGCCGGATTAAGACATGGATTGCTTCTTGGAGGAAGGCTTGAAGTGCTTTCAAGAGGAAAGCTTGAAGTGCTTTCAAGAGGAAGGCTTGAAATGCTTTCAAAATGAAGGCTTGAAATGCTTTCAAGAGGAAGGCTTGAAGTGCTTCTAAGAGGAAGGATTGGAGTGCTTCCAAGAGGAAAACTTTGATGCTTCGCAAGGCGAAGGCTGAGATACTTCACATGGCGAAGGATTGGGTGCTTCACATAGCAAATGCTTGGTTGCTTCACATAGCAAATGCTTGGTTGCTTCGTAACTACCGGTCCTGAATATCGGGATTAAATATTAATTAATTATGGTTTAGAATGACTAATCGGGGATTAGTTAAGAGAATTTGGACTGACGGTGTAAAATGATCGTTTTGCCCCTAAACTTGGGCAAAATGTTGACTTTTGACTCAGGGAGTCAAACGTATGAGGACCGATGATCGAGTCGTAGATCGGGACGTCACGAGTCCGTAGACAAGCGGCATGTCGAAATCGGACGTCGAACGGAGAAGTTATGGCCACAGGATCGAAATCAGGGATTTACGTCTCGGGATCCAAATAAAATAATAATTAAATCTGATTGGGCAAATATTTGTAGGTGGGGCCCTTGGATGAGTGACAGGTGTCACTCATCCCATTGGGGGCTTTCCTTAAAAAGGGGATCTTAGTCTAATTGGTCCATTTAATTAATTAATTCACTCATCTCTCATCTCACAATCCCCACCATCCATCTTCATCTCATCTGATTTCCTCTCATCCTTATTGTTCATTATCATCATCAACTATCATCTTCATCAATTATATTTTCTTCCCACCTGTGCACCATCTTCATTTTCTCTAAAAAGTAAAAACAAACACAAACAAAAACACTATAACCCGACCACCCTACCTTCATCAGTTGTTGTGGTCATCTAAGTGGGGCCAGAGAGACGAGGACGACGTGACGGTGAGGCTGAGCACGGCGGGGACACGGCAGAGGTGACTAAAACCCGAAAAACCCGAGAAGCCATTTTTGCCCATTTTCGAAACTTCCCTTTATGACATGTATAGACCGATTTGATGTTTGAGGTTTGGTTCTAAGATAAAAAACGAGTGGACTGGACCTGGTTTCGTGGATCCAAGTGGCTGGAATGGCTGGGAACATAGCTCAAAAGTCGAGCTTGTTGTTCAACCATCGAAGGTGAGCTTCTAGTGTGTATTTTGTGTTTTTAAACATATAGAACTTCTAGTTAGGTCCAGATGGGCAAGTTCAAAGGTGACCAGGTTAGAAATAATAAACATAAGAGGTATGGCTAATTTCAAGATATCCCGAGGCTTAAACTTCATTGACGTCCCTTTCTTAGACTATCCGTTATGAGTACCGTCTCATGTCCTAGACATCACCCTCGAAAATTTCTTACTCCAGAGGAATTAAGATAACTCAAGTGTTAATAATCACCGTAGATGAAAGTTAATAAAAAAGACTTCGCCTATTCCATTAAAGATCAAAATCTAAACTCTGAAACACAAGTGATCTACATATAACCGAGACTAATGCATGAATGCAAGAATTATTTACAAATACGTTTTGATGCACAATTTATAAGTATAACATGACAATTTATATATGAACAAATTATACAAGTATGGACAATTTATTCACAAGTATGGTTTTATGCACAAGTAATGATATTTACAAAACAATTTCACATTAACAAACTAATATATGTACAAGATTTATTTATAATTTTATATTTACCCTAACACAAAGTTAAGATAAGAATTTTTTTTCATTTTTTTTAATGAAGAAAAAGACAAACTTAAATAAATACATACACAAATAAAATAAATGTAAACAAGTAATATACAATTTATAAATTAGTATAAACAAATAAGTATGAACAAATATGTACAATTATGAACAAGTAAAACAAAAAAATAAATAAATAAAAATTATGCACAAATATGAATGAACACTATAAAATATAAAAGTTATGAACAATTTATGAACAAGTATGAATAAGAAGAAAAATTATAAACAAGTATGAACAAGTATGTACAATTATAAACAAAGTATGAATAAGTATAATAAGAGTTTGAATTTGCATAAAAAAAAAATATGAACAAGTATACAAATGAAAATTAAGAACAAGTATAATAATTATTCACAAGTATGAAGAATAACAAGTAACATATATACAACATTTATTCACAAGTATGAATTAACACTAACATGAAGCTAAAACAAAAGAAAGTTGGAAAGTAAATATATATATATATATATATATATATTTTTTTTTGAGGTAATGAAAATGTTTTCCTTATTAAAAAAACAATTTTTTTTTATTTTTTAGGAATTTAAAAATAAATAAATAAAGGAAAAATAATAAGAATTTTTTTTACAAATTTTGTGTTTTTTTTAAAATTACAAAAACAAATCAAAATAAATAAAAGTAGAAGTAAGGAAAATCGAACATGTACAATATGCACTTACGACAAGTAAAAAGAATGACCACTATGTACAACTATGAATAAGAATAATATGACAAGTACAAATGAAATTAAATTATGAACAAGTATATACAAGTATAAAATGAACAAGTATGATAGAAATTTAAATTTACATAAATAATTTTAATATGAACAAGTATATATATAAAAAAATTATGAACATTTATGAACAAGTATAAAAATAGAAATTATAAACATGTATGAACATTATAAAAAACTATAATAAGAACGATTATAAGAATCAAAATTATGAACAAGTATAAAAATAAAAGTTATGAACAAGTATAAAAATAAATGAACAAGTATAAAATAATATACAAGTATAATGTGAACAAGTATAAGATAAACATTATGAACAAGTATAATATGTACATGTATAAAAATATAATAAACAAATATAAACAAAAATAATAAGAACAAAAATAAAATGAATAAATAAAATATAAACAAGTATAAGAATTATAAACAAGTAAGCAAAAATTATGAACAAATATAATATAAACAAACGTAAAAATTATAAACTAATATAATATGCACAATTTATATACATACACTAACAAATTAAAAATGATTTTTAATTTCCCCGGTAACAGCGCCAAAAATTGGTAACATCCAAACTACACATTAAAGTAAACACGTAATTTGAATATTATGCAATTTAAACCTTTTTTGTGTAAATGTAGTATTGGTAAGGGGTCCACTCACAGTCACCGGCACGTCACTCGCGCCCCGTACATTCCGTACGTTCCTCAGCTTCCTCGGGAAGTCCCGATCCTGTCACAAGTCACCAAAGAACGTCACTAACACGTCTACCAAGACTCTCCTAATTTTCCCCAAAAATCCCCGGATCCTAAACGTAATGAACTGGAACCCTAAACCTTCAACCTCGCGGAACTAACCTCAAACGACGTTCGAATAACCCGAAACTTAAACCACTAGACTCGTTACAACTTCTAGACCAAAAACGTAGTTGACACTTTCCCCAGAAAACACCGCATGCGCCTCCACGCGCCGCCCAAAGTGGCTGCGCGTGGGCCTCACGCGCCTGCACACAGACACTGTTCATCGTCGTCTTCCTTAGCTCGACCGGTCTGAACCGGCGTACCCGGTTCTCCACCGTTCCTTCACCGTTTCGACTCCTCTCTTCACCAGTCTCACCGTCCAGTCCTAAGCAACCTATTCCCCTCACTCTCACACCTAGGCACAGCCTATAACCCGTCGTCTTCAACCTCGAAATAAAACAGCCCGATACCCCTGTTTCGGTTTCCGGCTAACTCGACACTCCCCCGTCACGGCAACCACCCTAGACGACTCCTAGGAACCTCCTGAGTCTCACACCACTCACCAAATCCCTCAACTCAGTCCCAAAAGCCACGACTATTGGTTTAAGCAAATCGGGAAAAATAGGGGATTTAAGCTTACCATCGATTCGTCCTCCGCCGTTCGCACCGTCGTGCACCTCCGTGTCCACTGGGTCTCCTTCAGCCCTCATAGCTCCCTCTCAGCCTGGATTGGACCAACACATGGCACAACCACCACCAATCCCTGCGACAACCCTCTGTTTCCGAGGGAAATCGAACCCTCCGACCACCGTGATTCGTGCACAGTTGCACTCCCAATTCCAGTCACCAGCCTTCCTTCTTTTCTCTGTCACTCTCACTAGTCTACAAAACCCTCACACACTCACTGAATCGATCAAAATCCTCACTGCCTCACCTCTCTGTTTTCTCTCTTGTTCGAACACACACACGAACACACAACCAAATAATTGGAGCGTGCACCCTAGAACCCACTAGACACCTTGCACGTGTCACCATCCCCTCAGCCCTCTCACAAATATCCCAATCTCCACTGTACACCTGGCCTTATCTGGTGTGCACAAATCTCAATGCAGCCAAAATACCAAAATACCCCTCCTTTGAGTCAAAATTACAATTATGCTCTTACCGTTTTAGACCCGTATCTTACTCACCCTAGGTCCGATGAACACGTGCCACCTGTCGTTGAACTCAGGACGAAGAGATCTACCTAACGGTCCTAGGTCAACGTGCCAAAACCCGATCGTACGAAAAGTCAACTTTCCCCCTATTTTAGCCAAATTATGGTTATGCCCTCAACCTTCTGAACATCATAACTTCCTCCTCGGATGTCGGAATCGGGCGTGCCACCTGTCTACGGATTCGTGACGTCCCGAACTACTTCACGGTCACCGGTCAATACCTAATTGACCACCCGAACTAAAAGTCAACTATTTACCCAACCTAGGGGCAAAATCATCATTCTACGCTAACAGACCTATTGTAACCAACTAACCATCGATTAAGCTCACTAATCCTTCTTAATCACTGTCTTAACCCTATTTTTCAGGACGGGTCCTTACAACTTACCCTCCTTAAAAGAATTTCTTCCCCGAAATTCCACAGCTCGTTCCCAACACCTGGGTCTCCTACCCGGTGATCCACACTGGTGCAACAACAATTACTCCTGGGTTTCCGATCTATCATCTCCACCTTGGGTATTTCACACCACCCCCAACTACCAGTTCACCACTCAAGACCCTCACTTAGTACCACTAGAACTTTATGGTGTACGCAAGGGAAACTCTATGAATAGAAAACAAAGGTATTTTAAAATACCTCATATAGAGTACCCAATAGAATTCATAGAGTACATCCTCACGTATTACCACCTCATCTTCCAGAAACCCAACTCGAAGCAATCTAGTCTAAAAGGGAACCCTACCTACCAGCTCACTCCCTCGCTGTCACATCCCTCAGCTACTACTTTGACCACTTGTCGGAATAAATCTACAAAGTCCTAAAGGCAAATCTTAGATTGTGGGTTCTCTTCCTTCAATAACCTCATATCGATCAATAACCTCACTCCTTTCCCGTTTCTTCCGTCATCCTTCAACGGAACTCACTGTAAGCTATAACCTCGTCACTCCAGGTCACCTAGGATAAGGCCTAGACTCTATCCCCAAACCAACAACAAAGTAGGTACAACACAACCAAAGATAGTAAAAGTATCTGTCCCCGCACCTGGTGCCGACTGAACCTCCTGCTGAGTCATCACAAACACTCGGGCCTGAGGTCCTGAAGATCTACCACGGCCTCCCACACCACTAGTGGCACCACCACCTCCTCCTCTAGTGCCCGCTGTCCCTAACACTGACGCTGTACTCCGTCCGGGCTCCGCTGATCCTCGGCCTACACCACCTTCCTGTGGTAACAGTGGACACTCACGTCGGAAATGACCTCGCTCCCCACAGTAGAAACAAACATCCCGACCTGGTCCACCACTCGATCTCCCTGTAGACGCAACAGACGTCGCATTGGCTTGCGGAGTCGGTTGTGCTTGGTAACCACGAAACCCTGAACTCTGGAAACTCCCAGGTCTACCAAAACGATCATCGCCCGCCAACGATGCTCCACTGAAGTTACCCCTCTTCGGTGTCCTCTGACTCGAAGCTCCAGAAAAAGGTGGCTCCCGGCGTCGTACCGGCAAGCTAGCCTCAACCCTCACAGCAGCATCCGACAACTCTCGAAGGGTAGCAAAAGATCCAGTTGTCACTATGGCTCGAATCTCGCCTCGCAGGCCCAACTCAAACCTACGACACTTCTCGGCTTCAGTGGCCACAAACGCAGGAGCAAAACGAGACAACATCTAAAACTTCTGTTCGTACTCAACCACACTTAGATTCCCCTGTTGAAGCTGCAGAAACTCAGCCTCATTGGCATCACGGAAAGAACAAGGGTAGTACTGATCTAAGAACCTCTCCCGAAACGTCTCCCAGGTCACTGTGTGGGCGTCCCAACAAGACAACTCGAGGGTATACCACCACTCGTACGCCGCACCATCCAGTAAAAAGGTAGCCAGTAACACTCGATCCTTCGGTGGGCAATGCATTACTGCAAAGATCCGCTCAAGTCTCGTGATCCACCTCGGTGCTTCCTCAGGATCTGCCCCACCACTAAAAGTCGTAGCCCCGAGCCGCTGGGCTCGCTCAATCGTAGCACTCTCTGTCCCTCTCGCCGCTTCGTCTTCAGGTCGTGGAGAGGGTCCACGTCTCGGAGGCATAGTCAACCGCACGCTGAAAGAGGCATAGAATCAATCAGACAACCTAAACACAACCTCACAAACCGACAAACCCGACAAACCTATGCTCTGATACCAATTGTCAAGACCCACCCCAGTTCCACCCCGAAAGCCGAGGTAAATCCTGCTCCCATCTGACACCCTGATACGCACTAAAGTAACCTCACGATAAACCACCAAACTACATGCCAGACGCAGGAGAAAAATTTAAACATCCCGAAGTCAAAGTTTTACAGAGCATAGTACCAAATACAAAGGAAAGAAAACCGATAAACAAGGTACACGCACAACGGAAAATGTAAAGCACTCCGGGGTCACTCTTGAGTATTCTATTCCTCCGACGCTGCCTCGACACCGACCCCCGCGCTAGCTCCACGACCTGGAGGGCAATTTAAAACAAAAGGTGTGAGTGGACCATAAATAAAAGAAGAGTTTCCAAAAACCATTTCATAAGAAAACCAGGGTTTCGGCCCTCCGTTTTGAAATCACACATGTATAACCCATTTGCTGAAAACATTTATAAATCACATAAAGATCGTCATAAAAAAAGAATTGAAAGCAGTTACAGAAATCACGTCATAAACATCATAAAACCATCATAAATACCAAGCAAATCATTATCCGATCAAACCTGCTGGACCTATCCGAGTCTTTAAACTCCCGAGTCTTTAAACTCAATCCAGGCCTCAATAATATCCGAGTCTTAAAACTCCCGAGTCTTTAAACTCAACAGGCCTACGGGGGAAATATCAATATATCCGAGTCTTTAAACTCCTGAGTCTTTAAACTCAATCTGGGTCTTTAAACCCAATCCGGGTCCGTCCCCCGTCAATCACAATATCCGGGTCTTTAAACCCAATATCCAGATCCAGCAAATCCAATCAAAACCATTTGAAAAACCATCCTAAATCCACATCCAAACCCGAATCCGAAATCACCGGCCCGATGCCCTTCGGGCATCCAGAACCGTCATTCCGAACCCAAATCCGGAAATCCACTTCCCAACTTTAAAACCAAATTTCTCTTTCCGAAATCCGATTTCAAAACCGAAAACCTCGATTATCAAATCATGTCTCAAAATCCCTTTATAATCATTGAAAATCACTTATCATTTGAAAACCCCAAATCATGGCATCAAAATCAAAATCCAAACTTTTCTCGTAAAACGTGCAATTAAGTAAAACAGTTATAACATATTCGAATAACCATGAAATCACATATAAAACCATAAAACAAGTAATTAAAAGCAGTTATGCATGCTCAGTTATAGAGAAGGGGTCCACTCACAGTCACCGGCACGTCACTCGCGCCCCTTGCGTCCCGTACGTTCCTCAGCTTCCTCGGGAAGTCCCGATCCTGTCACAAGTCACCAAAGAACGTCACTAACACGTCTACCAAGACTCTCCTAATTTTCCCCAAAAATCCCCGGATCCTAAACGTAACGAACCGGAACCCTAAACCTTCAACCTCGCGGAACTAACCTCAAACGACGTCCGAATAACCAGAAACTTAAACCACTAGACTCGTTACACCTTCTAGACCAAAAACGTAGTTGACACTTTCCCCAGAAAACACCCCACGCGCCTCCACGCGCCGCCCAAAGTGGCTGCGCGTGGGCCTCATGCGCCTACACACAGACACTGTTCATCGTCGTCTTCCTTAGCTTGACTGGTCTGAATCGGCGTACCCGATTCTCCACCGTTCCTTCACCGTTTCGACTCCTCTCTTCACCAGTCTCACCGTCCAGTCCTAAGCAACCTATTCCCCTCACTCTCACACCTCGACACAGCCTATAACCCGTCGTCTTCAACCTCGAAATTAAACAGCCCGATACCCCTATTTCGGTTTCCGGCTAACCCGACACTCCCCCGTCACGGAAACCAACCTAGACGACTCCTAGGAACCTCCTGAGTCTCACACCACTCACCAAATCCCTCGACTCAGTCCCAAAAGCCACAACTATTGGTTTAAGCAAATCGGGAAAAATAGGGGATTTAAGCTTACCGTCGATTCGTCCTCCACCGTTCGCACCGTCGTGCACCTCCGTGTCCACTGGGTCTCCTTCAGCCCTCCTAGCTCCCTCTCAGCCTGGATTGGACCAACACATGGCACAACCACCACCAATCCCTACGACAACCCTCTGTTTCCCAGGGAAATCGAACCCTCCGACCACCGTGATTCGTGCACAGTTGCACTCCCAATTCCAGTCACCAGCCTTCCTTCTTTTCTCTGTCACTCTCACTAGTCCACAAAACCCTCACACACTCACTGAATCGATCAAAATCCTCACCGTCTCACCTCTCTGTTTTCTCTCTTATTCGAACACACACACAAACACACAACCAAATAATTGGAGCGTGCACCCTAGAACCCACTAGACACCTTGCACGTGTCACCATCCCCTCAGCCCTCTCACAAATATCCCAATCTCCACTGTACACATGGCCTTATCTGGTGTGCACAAATCCCAATGCAGCCAAAATACCAAAATACCCCTCCTTTGAGTCTAAATTACAATTATGCCCTTACCGTTTTAAACCCGTATCTTACTCACCCTAGGTCCGATGAACACGTGCCGCCTGTTGTTGAACTCAGGATGACGAGATCTACCTAACGGTTCTAGGTCAACGTGCCAAAACCCGATCGTACGAAAAGTCAACTTTCCCCCTATTTTAGCTAAATTACGGTTATGCCCTCAACCTTCTGAACATCATAACTTCCTCCTCGGATGTCGAAATCGGGCGTGCCACCTGTCTACGGATTCGTGACGTCCCGAACTACGTCACGCTCACCGGTCAATACCCAATTGACCGCCCGAACTAAAAGTCAACTATTTACCCAACCTAGGGGCAAAATCGTCATTCTACGCTAACGGACCTATTGTAACCAACTAACCACCGATTAAGCTCACTAATCCTTCTTAATCACTGTCTTAACCCTAATTTCTAGGACGGGTCATTACAATGCCCATCCTGAGAGTAAGGAACCCAACTGGGGGGCGACTCCACTCAATCAGTGCTCCGTGACTACTCCGGGGTCCACCTAGACCAACGACCCTCCCCAGAGGAGAAAATCATATATAAAGGATGGAATATGAAAAACCTTTTGAAATCATTCTTGAAACCTTTCCAGGATTCATGCCTGGCGCTCACTAGCCGTCATGAATCATAAATCTTTTCAAGGGTTCATACCGATTCCCATAAACCGTCATGACCGGTAAAATCCTTTCCAAGGGTTCATGCCGGTTCCCATAAACCGTCATGAACCATAAAAACCATTTGTAACACATAGTTGGGCCCTAGGCCCGAATCCACATACAAATTGGACCTCTGGTCCGAATCATAAACCAACTGGGCCTCCGGCCAGATTCCGTAAATCAAATGGGTCTCGAACCCGAGTTTACCTTTTCAAATCCAAAACCATTTCATGAAATCATATCCAAAACCACAAGAATGGAAAATCAGAGTAAAACTGGAAAACCTCGATTTACGTCCAAGCACGTAAATCGCCTCGAAATACGTGAAACCATATAATTCACAACCATCCAAATCAACATCATGAAATCATATTCATAATCCATATAAAACATTTATGCATGCATCACAGTTTAGAAATCAAGGTCCACTCACAGGCCATCCTAAGTCGCGCCTCGATACTCATGCCATAATCATCTTTCGGGTCAATCGTCGCCACCGGGACTCCCAAACCTGTCCAAATTCATTTAGAGGGTTACTAATAGCCTCATTAACCTCTTATCGAAGTCCCATAATTTTTCCGATTTTCTAACTATTTTTAAAACCGAACCTAAACCTTCGGACAGCCCGAAACCTATCCAAACGGTGTCCGATTGACACGAGACCAGTCCCAAAATGTTCGTTACATCGAATAGAAGATTTCATATGTTGAAAAATTCCCCAAATTACTGTTCACACGCTCTCACGCGCCTTAAAAAAGTCCAAAACAATGTTCATCGTCACTAACCTCCAGCTGAACCGGTTCACTATTCATAGCCACTGTGTTGAACCGGCGTGACCGGTTTAGTGCTTTCCTCCCTCTGTTTTGGTCCGATTTCAACCCTAATAAATCCTATAATTCCTATTTCTTTATTCCCTATCATTTCCAATCGTTAAACCTAGCTAAAACCGCATAAAACTCATGGTTCTAAAATGAAACTCACGGCCAAAGTTTTCCATTTTCCCTCCCATGGATTCTCAGCCGTTAAACCCATTAAAAACCTTCATATTAAGTCCCTAGCAACCTAACAATCACTTCCTAGGCACCCAAAAGCAACCATAATGCATAAATTGAAAAATGGAAAGGATTGGGCCTAACTGTGAACCTCTCGGGTTTCTTGGCTCCGCCGTCCACGGCTGCGCCGTCCTGGGCCGGCCACCGCATCATCCTTTCCTCCCTCACTCCCTGGCCTCTCAGTCATGATCATAGGGTCAAGGGTTTGGGTAGCACAGAGGATAGGAGAATGGTGAGATCGGGAAATGTTTTGGGTTTGAAATGAAAAATGAAGATACACGGGGAATGGAGATGCATGAAGGGAAATTGGTGTCCATTGGATGGGTGACACTTGTCACTCATCCATTGGGCCTTGGGACAAATATCTGGGCCCAATAACTGCCAAAAGTTAAGTTATTTCGTAATTCGTGCAATAGTGCACTTAAACTTCCTTGAACCGTAACTTCGCCGTCGAACGTCCGAATTCGATGTGCCACCTGTCTATGGATTCGTATCGTCCCGATATACAAAATAGTCCTCGGCCCTCGGCCATCGGACATCCCAGGTCAAAAGTCAACTATTTGCTCCTTTTAACCATAATTACCAAATTGCCCCTAAACTTCAGAACGTCATAACTTCTTCCACGAACGTCGGAATTGAACGTGCCACCTATCTATGAACTCGTGACGTCACGAACTATGTCACGGTCATCGGTCAAAGTCCATTTGACCGCCCAAACAAAAAGTCAACGTTTTGCCCACGCTTAGGGGCAAAACGGTCATTTTGCATCGTTCGTCCGATTTTGCCTAACTAATCACGGATTAACCTCACTAATCGTGATTAGTCACTAATCTAATCTAGGAATTTGGGACGGGTAGTTACATGGAGGGTCTGATTTTCGGCCAGAAGCAGGTGGGCGTGCGTGTGAGGTTCGGCCATTGTCTGCTACACAGAGGGATTTTCTGAGTGGGAAGGCTGCAAAAAATGCAGACTGTCCCTCTGACAGGCGGAAGGATGTTTCGATGCACGCGAGCCGAATTCACCAAAGCAACTTCGGCAAGCTCGCATCGAGGAGGACGATGGTCTGTCAGAGGGACTGCAGCGCTGGTTTGGGCCGGATTCTGGGCTAGACTTGGGCTGAAGTCTTCTAGACTGCACAAAAAATGGGATGCAGCTGTGAGTTTGGATTGGGCTGCAAATAATAGATTTTCAATTTAATATAAGTCCACCGAAATTCGTCCATAATTTCTTCGTTATAATTCCGATCGGGACGATTCTATCGCCAAAACGCTCCAAATTACAAGTTTTATTTAATTCTACAAAAATCCCACAAAATATATTATTTTTTTCCAATTATTTATTATTTTAATATTAAAATTAAAGTATAAAGGGTATAAAATAATATAAAATAATATTTAATTAACGACCTATCAAAGACATGGGAATTAAAAAGGATTGAAAAACATGGGAAAAATGGGGAGAATCAGGAATGCCGGTTCGGGTTGGACCGGGTTGCAGAGAACCAGTCTAAACCGATCTGGACTAAGGTCGACGATGATGAATAGTGTCGCACATGGGCTTCACGCGCAGCTAATTGCGGCGGCGCGTGGGGAAGTTTCTGGGAAAGTGTTCAAAATGTGAAATCATCTATTCGATGTAACGAACATTTTGGGACTAGTTTCGTGTCGATCAGACATCGTTACGATATAGTTTAGGGTGTCCGAAGATTTAGGATAGAGTTTAAAAATGTTTAAAAATTCGGGAAAATTACGGGGCTTTAATTAGAGGTTAATGAGGTGGGTAGTAACACTCTAGCATGATTTGGACAGGTTTGGGAGTCCTAGTGACGGTGATTAGCCCTGGAGGCTTATAGCACGCAAATCGAGGTGGTAGCTAGAACGGTCTGTGAGTGGACAATGTTTTCTAGATTGTGATGCATGCATAATTATTTTATATGTTTTATATATGTGATTTCTATAGTGATGATTGAGGCATTGGTGATTTACATGGTTGCACGTATTTCGAGGTAATCCCGTACTTGCACGTATTTTGATGTTACGATTTGATACTGTAGTTTTACGTGCTTGTGTTTTCGATGATGGTTTGATGATATGGTTTTGGTTTTGGAAAGATGAACTCGGGCATGAAACCTATTTGAATTGTGTGACCGGGCTGGGGGCCTAGTTGGTTTACGAAATTGGGTTGAGACCCATTTGAGTCATGTGATCGGGTGGGGGGGCCAGTTGATTTACGAAATCGAGCATGAGGCCCATTTGTGATTTATAAATGTGTTTTCGGGTCTGGGACCCAATGTTTCATAAACATGATTTCGGGTCGGGGACCCTAAATGGATTTGTGATGTTTTATGGGAATTTCGGGCAGGGCCCTTTGAGATATTTTGAAATGGCTTATTAAAACTGTTTTCCATATACCATCTTGATACGAGGATATGTCGATGGCCTCCTCCAGGTGTCTGGGACACTGGATAAGTCACGGTGCATTGCCTGTGAGGGGTCATTATATGGAGCGACCAGACCGTATAGTGACTCAGGAGTAGGATTACTATGATTAGACGTATGGGACGTCAAACATCTGGGATGTCAGAGATATGGATCCGGAGAGACCCCGGGAAGCACGCGTTGCTTATACCGTGAGATATGACGTCAGGAACGTTAATCGTCTAGGACGCTAGGCATCTGGGATGCCGTGACAGGACCCGTCCCTGAAGGACATAGATAATCGTGCCCGATCCTTCTCCCGTTTGACAAGTCAACTGAAGTTCCGAATTTGCCCTCAGTGCTTGCCAAACAAAGGATAACCGTACCTATTCCCACTCATGCTTCCACCTCTCGATCAGCCTCAATCATCGTGCCACAACCTAGAGGGTCAATAAAACAGAAAAGGTGTGAGTGGACAAAACTGTGTGAGTGGACAAAACAAACTTTTAGAAATACATTTACCAAAACACATTCTTACCCTCCAGTTTCACAAACATGCATGCATATCATAAAACATGAGTAATCGCGTGAAATCAATCAAGTATGAACAGTGGACCGATAACGTCAAAACATGTTTTCCCATGGTCCGTGAACTCATGTTTATCAAATAAGTTCAAGCTATAAAGTATCTGGACACAAATATCAATAAATCATAAATATAACCAATCCTCAATATCCAATCTCAATATCCAAGTAACTGTCACGATATCAATACAACGCGTGCAAACTCGGGAGTCTCACGTCCGAGTACATCCCTAGGATCTACGACGTCTGGGGTGATATCATCTCCAGGATCTACGAAGTCTGGAGGATATCATCATAATCTCACACTTCTGAGATTGAGCCTCCTTTGGAGCTATTCATCTCCAGGCAGTGGATCATGACTACTCCAGGATCTACGACGTCTGGAGGAGACTATCAAATCACAGAGGATGGTATATGTGGAACAGTCACCAAATCCAGTAATCTCATTTGAAAACCATTTATCTCTCAAATCAAGTAAAAAACATTTCAACAGGGCCTATGCCCGAAACATAGCTTTCATAAAGCAAGTTCCACAAATCCATCATAAAAACAGTGTCCAGAATTCACTTTATAAATCAAAATCATCAATTTAATCATATTCACATATGACTCCAAATCCGAGTCAAAATCACTATCCAATTGGGTCTCAAGCCCAAAATATCATTTTCACCCAAATCCGTGCAATCGCAACCTCCGTTGCCATTTTCTCATAAATCCATAAAAGATATCCAAAAAGCATTACAAATCCATCATGACAGGACCCATCCCAATTCCCCCCGGATTACCGTGGAATGTGCCCTGCTCCTGTCAAACAAGAGGTGTCAGACAAGGGATAACCAAAAGTCACTGCCCAAACGGGGCTTCCAGAGTGCGCAAGGATCGATGGAGGAGGCGTGCAATGCCCCAGTCTCTGCTGCAGTCGCATCCGTAATCAACCTGAAGGGCATTAAAACCAATAAAAGCTGTGAGTGGACGAAAATCATTAAGTTCATTAAACACATTTATAAGACATTTATGCCCTCCAATAAAAACGTATGCATGCCACGAAAACTAGTAACCAAAACGTTTGTTCAACCAAGCCATTAGGGCCTTAGCCCAAAAACCGTAACTCAAAACCAAGTGTGGGAACTCAGCCCAAAACTGTGGAATACCACATCCAGACATATTAAAACCATGTGGGCCACCGCCCAAATTCATAAACGTAAATCCGTAAATCCAAAACCATTTAGGGTCCCCGACCCGAAATACCATTTCATCAACCAATAATCCATTTTTACCATATAAACACAAATCCAACCGAAAAGCCATTTCATAGATTCATTAATCCATATTTACCACAATACCATCTCCAGCATCCCAGATGCTTAGCGTCCCAGACGTCATATCGCACGGTATAATAAGCGACGCATGTTGCCCGGGGTCTCTCCGGGTCAATATCTTTGACATCACAGATGTCTGACGTCCCAAACGCCAATCATAGCAATCCTGCTCCCGAGTCACTATACGGTCCGGTAACTCCATACGATGACCCCTCGCAGGCAATGCATCGTGACTTCCCCAGTGTCACAAACATCTGGAGGCGACCATCATATATCCTCGTATCAAGATGGTATATGGAAAACAATTTTATTAAATCATTTCACAACATTGCAATGGGCCCTGCCCGAAATCTCCAATTCCATTTAGGGTCCCTGACCCGAAATCACATTTATTAAACATAGGGTCCCAGACCCGAAATCACATTTATTAAACATAGGGTCCCAGATCCGAAATCACATTTATAACCCAACTGGGCCTCATGCCCGATTTTGAAAACCATTGGGCCCATGAACCGATGTTATAAACCACTGGGTCCACGGCCCTAATTCGTAAATCAACTAGGACCCTGGCCCGATAATATAACTCAAATGGGTCTCAGCCCGATTTCGTAACAACTGGGCCCCTAACCCGATTTCATAAGCAACTGGGCCCCCGTCCCGATTTCATTAACTCAAATGGACTCCAAGTCCGAGGTTTCCAAAATAATTGGGCCTCAAGCCCGAGTTCATCTTTCCAATTTCAAAACCATTTCATCATATTATATCCAAGTCATAAGTATGGAAAATCCGTGTAAAACTGGAAAAACCTCGATTTACGTGCAAGCACGTAAATCGCCTTGAAATACGTGAGACCATATAATTTACCAATATCCAAATCAACATCATACAATCACAATCATAATCCATATAAAATAGTTAAGCATGCATATAATTTATAAAACCAAAGTCCACTCACAGACCGTTTAACGATACGCCTCGATACGCGTGCCATAGGCCTTCCCGGGCCACACCACTATCACTGGGACTCCCAATCCTGTCCAAATTACATTAGAGGGTCACTAACCTCATCATTAACATCTTATTAAAGTCCCGTAATTTTCCCGAATTTTTAACTATTTTTAAACTTGATTTAAAACCTTTGTTCGTCCCGAACAATATCGAAATGGTGTCCGATTGACACGAAACCAATCCCAAAATGTTCGTTACATTGACTAGATTAAAAGTCATGTTGGAAGTTTCCCCAAAATACCTTACACGCGCCCCCACGCGCCGGTTGAACTCCCTGCGCGTGAAACCCACGCGCCGGGTACTGTTCCTCATCGTCGAGCTGTAGACGGGTCCTGCAACCGGGTCGCTGTGACCCGCGGGTCGACCCGATTAGTTCTCAGCCATTCCTCGATCATTTTCGACAGGGTTTTCACCTACACGATCGTCCAAGTTCAACTAAGGGTTCTGTGGGGTTAAAAACAAGGAAACACGTTTGGATTCATACCTCTGGACTCAAACCCGAAACCCAGAATTGTCGAGCCTTCTCCCCGTCGATCCAGACCACCATTCCCTTCGAAAACGATCCCCACAGACTCGTTTCATCCTCCAGATCGTCATCCTAATCATCAGATCGATTGAAACACCGTAAAATCCATGCTGCCATTTTTACCCGAAAACAGACTCACGGGTTTGGGGGCATACCTCGCCGTCGTGGTCACCACCGTGGCCACCACCATGCCCATTTTGACCTCAGGAACTCCCTTCACCCTTCTAAAACTATCAAACACCAACCTACACCGACTTTCCAATTTTTGAGTTTCGGACCTCTCTGTTTTTCTTCTCCGCCGTCAACCTCGCCGTCTCCCGTCATCTCCCGTCGCTCCTCTGGTGCCCTAGTCTTCCACTGGACTTAGTCTAGCAATGGTTTAGGTTTAGTTTGTGCGGGTTGGACGGGTAGTGAGTTTGGGGTGGTAGTCCTTCACGGTGAAAATGAGAAATGGGAGAGGGAGATTGACTGATAAGATAATTAAGGAAGGGATGAGATGAGATGGACGGTCCAGATGCAATCTGGGAGTGAGATGGGGGGCTGAGATTAAAAGGGCAAAAATAATTATATTTAAGTGTTGAGTGGAGACATGATCTAGATTTTAGGGAGTGTAGGGATGAGTGACACTTGGCACTCATCCAAGGGTCCAGATTCGTCAATTACTGTTCACCTATTTTAATATTATTTTAATCAAATTCTCGGTTCGTTCAATTAAACAATTTCGTTCCCGTGACCATAACTTTGTCGTCGAATCTCCGATTTCGGCATGCCGCCTGTCTACGGATTCGTATCGACGAGACCTACGTAATGGTCCTTGGCCCCGTCCATCGAACCTCCCGGTCAAAAAGTCAACATTTGGCCCCTAAAATGCCAAATTACCAAAATGCCCCTCGACTTCCGAACATCAGAACTTTCTCCTCGAATGTCGGAATAGAACGTGCCACCTGTCTATGAACTCGTGACGTCCTGAACTACGTCACGATCATCGGTCAAAGTTCGTTTGACCGCCCGATCAAAAAGTCAACATTTTGCCCACGACTAGGGGCAAAACGGTCATTTTGCACATTTTGTCCGATTTCGCCCTACTAATCACCGATCAACCCCACTAATCGAGATTAGTCACTAATCTAATCCCGGAATTCAGGATGGGTCGTTACACATCAAATCAATCCCTGTCTCATAATCCGAGTCAAAATCAATTTCAAATCCCAGTCCTTCGCCCAAAACAACAATTTCACAGTTTTCTCGAAAATCGTGCCCAAAATTATATAAAATAATATAATATTCCCAAAATTCAGAAATCATCATATCAAAACATTAATCTTGCCAAATCATTTCAAATCATATAATAAAGCATTTAAAACATATATGCAATCATTCTGATTAGAAAATAAAAGTCCACTCACACACTGTCCAAACGACCCGCTTCTGAGCTGCACATTTTTCCGTAAATTCCGGAAAGCACAATTCCTATCCAAAATCATTATCGAGGGCCACTAACACTTCAATATACCTCATATAATTTTCCCCAATTTTTACGAGATTTAAATACGTATTTTAAATGTATACAAAAACTTCGGATACACTGAACACTATCGAAACGATATCTGATTTCCTCGAAACCAGTGCTAAAATGTTCATTAGATCAAAAGAAGTAAGTTTCATGTTGAACTCACCTTGAGAAAGGCTACCACGCGCCGCCGTGAGTTGCTGCGCGTGGGTGCCACGCGCTGCTACAGTGCAGGGCACTATTCATCGTTCTCGCCCGATTCCCTGCAAACGGGTCCGGCAACCCGCGATATGACTTGATTCAATCCCTGTCAATTTCAACTTGATTCAGTCAATTGATCAGCGAGTAGCATCGCCATGAATCTAATTAAGGCTCTGTAACCTCAATTCTGTAAGAACTTACCTCAATCTAAACGAATTCGAATTCGAAAATTCGAAGAACAGGTGGGCACTGTTCATCCTTCAATGTCAATCAATTCCAGTTGTTTTCTTGTAATTGATTCACTCAGAAACTTCATAGGATTCTTATAAACTTGTTTCTCATGTCAATTGCTCCCTTCAACCCTTCCAAATTCACGACTTAACCTTGAATTTTCGAGGAGTTGAGGTAATCCGTTCATGGCCAAAACAATACTATTTCCTCTCGTTTTTTATTGGGTTCACTTCGGTTTGAGCTCAGGAGGCTTAATTCAAGGCCAATTTCAGTGTTTATGGCTCAGAGTTTCAAATTCGATTTTTGATCAATTCGAAAGTTCGAAGGGTTTGAGTTATGGTTCTGGGTTTTCTTTCACAATTTCCCTTCCCTTTCCTTTCAGTCTTTCTCGTTTTTCTTCCTTTAATTCTCTTATCTTTCTATCCCTCACAAAACTCGATCTGAAAGGAAGATTGGATGAGCTGTTTTGCTGCTCTGTTCTTCCTTCACGCATACATGTATATGGATATGTATTCAAAGCCAAATATCATCAATTTGCCACCCATCGTGTTTATACGGTGACATATTTCACCTAAAGACCCAAATAACTCACCAATACGGCAGAGTCATCCAATACTGTGTCAATTTACCAATTTACCCTTCTTTTTCAAAATTACCAAATTTCCCTTTGCCGTCTCAGACCCGTATATTTTACATCCAAACTCCGATTGACGCATGCCATATGTCTACGAATTCAGCGTCTTGAGACCTATCCAACAGTACTTACGGAAAGTCCAAACAAGGTCCCGATCAAAAAGTCAACTTTTGGCCCTTATAACCAGGGGCAAAAACATCATTTCCTTCAAATTTTCCAAAATTTTCTTTTTTCGAATTTCCGGGTCGTTACATGCCGAGGATGGTTATGTGGTAAATATGGATTATTGGATTTATGAAATGGTATTTCTGTGGTTATGGATTTGTGTTTATGGATTTGGGCAGTGGCCCACTTGGTTTTGGAATTACGGATTTTGGTATTCTATGGTTTTGGACTGAGTTCCCACATTTGTTTGGATTTACAGTTTTTGGGCTAAGGCCCTAATGGTTTATTTAAGTAAATGGTTTGATTACTGGTTTTCGATGCACACATAATTTTAGTGAAAGGCATAAATATCTTTATGAAATATGTTTTTATTAACTATTGATTTTCGTCCACTCACAATTTTTAAACGGTTTTAATGCCCTTCAGGTTGATCACAGATGCGGGCTGTAGCAGAAACCGAGACATCGCACTCCTCCTCCGGATCCTGGCGCACTCTGGGAGCCCTTTGGGCTCAGGATTTCTCGTTATCCCTTGTTTGGCACTTCGTGTCAGACGAGAGCATGACACATCCCGCGATAATCCTGGGGGGATTGGGATGGGTCTTGTCACCCATGGTGAAGACTTAGATGCTTTGTATGGCAAAGGTTTGAATGCTTCATTTGACGAAGGCGTGTGTGCTTCACATGGAAAAGGCTTGGATGCTTTGTTTGACAAAGGCTTAGGTTCTTTGCATGACAAAGGCTTGGCTGTTTGGCATGGCAAAGGCTTGGTTGCTTCGCATATCGAAGACTTAGATTCTTCACAAGGCGAAGGCTTGGTTGTTTTACATGGAAAAGACTTGGTTGTTTTGCATGGCGAATACTTGGTTTCTTTGCATGGTGAAGACTTAGATGTTTTGCATGGCGAATTCTTGGTTGCTTCACATGACGAAGACTTAGATGCTTTGCATGACAAAGGCTTGTATGTTATATTTGCATAGGCTTGGATGCTTCACATGGTGAACACTTGAGTGCTATGCTTCACAGGGCGAAGGCTTAGCTGTTTCGCATGGCGAAGACTTCGATGCTTCATGTGGAAGTGGCTTAGTTTCTTCGCATGGCAAATACTTGGATGATTCCTAGGGTGAAGGCTTAGATGCTTCGTGTGGCGAAGGCTTGGAATGTTCATATGGCGAAGGCTTGGTTGCTTCGTAGGGTGAAAGCTTAGGTGCTTCAAGTGGCGAAGGCTTTAATTCTGGAAGGAATGCTTAGTTGCTCACCAAAGGAAGACTTGAATGCTTTCAAGGGAAAGGTTTAAAGTGCTGCCTAGTGGGATGCTTCCTAGAGGAAGGTTCATGATGCTTCCTAGAGAAATTCTTGGATTTGTTTTGAGTACTTATTGTTGAGTGCATAAAACTATATTTTTACATCCTCTTTTACCTTAGTTTTTGATTGAAATCTCTATGCAATACAAGGTATTTTGTTGTTTTTGATGTTTTCAGAATAAAAGTATGGGCTTAACGAAATCAACTTAATTTTTGGTGAACCATAAAGACTTGAGGAGCTAAGAATGGATTACGTGAAGCCCATGAAATGCAAGATGAGTCCCTAGCTCACAAGTGGCCCAAGATCAGCCCAGAGAGTTCTATGCAGAACACCCGACTTTTGGGCTTCGCCCCGAAGAGCTCAAAACGAATTAGAAAATGGGCCTTATATGGTTGGAAAGGCTTGGAAGTCTAGTTTCAGATGGCTTTTACAGCTTACTATTTGGACGTTTCTATAGAGGGTTATCTGATCATAAAAGGACGTTGTTCAGTTTCAAAACAACAACTTTTCAGTTTCAATCCTACACTAAATGTTGGTTATAATGAGAATCAATGAGGGTTGTTAAAGAGCATTAAACTCTTGGAATGTAGCTGTTGTTGCTATCTACACCTATAAATAGAGGTCTCATTGTACAAACACAACACACAAAAACAAAAAAAACACATCTGGTGCAAAGTTTGAGCTGTTCTAAGCTTGGAGAGAGAGCAAGAGCCTTGATGTAACGACCCGTCCCAAATTCCAGGATTAGATTAGTGACTAATCACGATTAGTGAGGCTAATCCGTGATTAGTTGGGCGAAATCGGACGAACGATGCGAAATGACCGTTTTGCCCCTAGTGGTGGCAAAACGTTGAATTTTTAATCGGGCGGTCAAATGGACTTTGATCGATGACCGTGACGTAGTTCGTGACGTCACGAGTTCATAGACAGGTGGCACGTTCAATTCCGACGTTCGAGGAGGAAGTTATGACGTTCGGAAGTTTAGGGGCATTTTGGTAATTTTGGATAAAAAGGGGTCAAATGTTGACTTTTTGACCGGGAGGTCCGATGGCTGAGGGCCAAAGACTATTACGTAGATAAGGACGATACGAATCCGTAGACAGGCGGCACGTCGAATTCGGACGTTCGACGGCGAAATTACGGTTCACGGAAGTTCCAGGTTACTATTCACGACGGCACGTTCTACGAGACAAAAAGTGCAGTTTTGTCTCTAGTGGGCCCAGATATTTGTCCTGATGACAATAGATGAGTGACAAGTGTCACCCATCCAATGGACACCATATTTCCTTCATGCACCGTGCAAACCAATCCATTTTCTCCATTTCAAACACACACCCAAAACCCACCCGATCTCACCATTTCTCTCATTCCCGTGCAACCCCAAAACCCATCCATTTCGACCAGGACTGAGACCAGAGAGTGGGGAGGCGGCTGGATGCAGTGGCCGGCCCAGGGAGCGCCGCCGTGGACGGCGGTGGTGGCCAACCCGCGAGGTAATCGGTTTTGCCCATTTTAATCCATTTTCGATTTCTAATTATTAAGGGCTTGTTTTGATGTTTGGGTTGAAGTAAATAGGTTCCTAGGATTGTTTTAGAAAGGTTTGGATGAAGGTTGGACGTCGGGGAAGCCCTGGGAGGTTTCGGGAAAATTGAACCGTGAGGTTCAAAATTGAACCGGTCGGATTTCGAAGGTTTTAGGTTGTTTAATTGATTGGGTTAGATAGGAAATGAAGAAAGAGGAATTTAGGAATTGGAATGGGAGCAAACGGACCGAAAATGAGGGAGAAGGAGACCTGGACCAGTTACGCCGGTCCAAGTTGCAGGAAAAACCGGACCGGACCGGTTCGGACCGGTCTGACCGAAGTAGGAGATGACAGGTGACGTCATCCTGCTGACGTCATCATGTCAGGGATGACGTCAGCATTGTCAGATCTGACAATGTCAGCTGATATGTCAGAAAATGGGCCAATAGGAGTGCGACACGTGTCACATGTCAGTGCACAGTCAGCACTGACATGTCAGTGACGTGGCCCAATCAGGGGCTGACACGTGGCACAGACGTGGACCAGTGCCGTGATGACACGTGGTACTGACAGCACAGTGACGTGGACCAATGGGAGCATGACACGTGGCACCTGTTAGAGTCTGACATGTCAGACCTGACAGCTGTTAGATGACGTCATGCTGACGTCAGCGATGACGTCAGCAGGTACTGTAGCAGGCGCGTGAAGCCCACGCGTAGCCACTTCAGGCGGCGCGTGAGGGCGCGTGGCAGGGAATCTGGGGAAGGTTCCAACATACGAAATCTTCTATTCGATGTAACGAACATTTTGGGACTAGTTTCGTGTCGATCGGACACCGTCTCGATATGTTTCGGGGCATCGGAAGGTTTAGGTTCGGGATTAAAAATAGTTAAAAATACGGAAAAATTACGGGGCTTTGGTAGGAGGTTAATTAAGTAGTTAGTAACCTTCTATTACGATTTGGACAGGTTTGGGAGTTCCGGTGACGGTGATCGGCTCGGGGAGCCGTATGACACGCAAATCGAGGCGGCAGCTCGGACGGTCTGTGAGTGGACCTTGTTTTCTAAATTGGTGCATGCATAAATGTTTGTTATATGTTTTAATACATGTTTGATGATGCCATGGGTGCATTTCTATGTGGTTACGTATAAGCACGTATTTCGAGGTTTCGACCTTATACGGTGCTTATACGGGTCTGTATTTCTTTATTGATTTAAATGAACTGGATTTGGATTTCAAAAGGATAAACTCGGGTATGAGACCCATTTGGTTTTGTCTCTGGCATATAACCTCAGATTCCTGGCACGGTGCCCATCTAATGTCCTATGTTCGGGTACGAGACTCAAGCTACTTTACGGTTTTGATTTTAGGTCAGGGAACCTTAAATGGATTTCCCGGTTCATGACGGTTTATGGGAACCGGCATGAACTCTTAATATGGTATCATGGTTCATGACGGTTTATGGGAACCGGCATGAACCCTTGTTGGTCATTACGGTACATGACGGTTTATGGGAACCGGCATGTTACCTGGTTATGTTATTACGGTACATGACGGTTTATGGGAACCGGCATGTTACCTTGGCTATGGATATTATGGATCATGACGGTTCAGGGGAACCGGGCATGGATATTATGTTATGTATATATATGTTCATCTACCTTCCTTTACTTCTACTATCTCCTCCGGGGAGGGTCGTTGGCCTGGGTGGACCCCGGAGTAGTCACGGAGCACCGACTGAGTGGAGTCACCCCCCAGTTGGGTTCCTTACTCTCAGGAAGGCTATGATTACTATTACCTCGGGTAGGGTCAGTGGTCTGCTGACATTGATCTTGACTTTGAGATGACTCGGATTGAGACCCGGGTAGCACGCGCGTAGCTTTGGATACCGTGACAGGATTGGTTGTGTGACTTGTATATATATATGATATATGATATGTGGTGTGCACATGTGTGCACAGGATTTGAGCAGTGGCTCGTGTACTTGGTTTCTTTATGGTTTAGGGCCGAGTCCCTTATGGATTTGGGCAGTGGCCCGTATGGTCGTTTTCATTGTGGTCCTTTCGACCTTGGTTTATATCTGCTTTGGGCTTAGTCCCACATATGGTTTGTTTTGGATAAATGGTTTTCGAATGCACGCATGCTTTTTAGTGGAAGGTACACATGTCTTCTTATTAAATGTTTTTATAAACTCTTGTTTTTTCCACTCACAGTTTTTAATGTTTTGACTGCCCTTCAGGTTGACATCGGATGTGGACTGTAGCAGAGACCGAGATATCACATACCTCCTCCGGATCCTGGCGTACTCTGATAGCCCGGGAGGGCAAAGGACGGAAATATCCCTTGTCTGACACTTCGTGTCAGACGGGAGCAGGGTCATCCCGCACTAATCCCGGGGGGATTGGGATGGGTCCTGTCACTTGACTTCGTGCATACTTCTGGGTTTAGCCTTTCAACTTTCTATGTATTTGTTTAAGTTTTTGAATTCATTCATGGAGTAGTCTTATAGTAGTTAGGGTTGCTTTGAAGCCCTAGACATGATTAAATCAATGTTATGATTAAGTTTGGTTTTTAAATTTCTTTTTGCAACTAGAATTAGTTTTCTGATCTTATTGTCTTCAAGCTTGTGTTTACAAGATTAGCTATCTTGTTTATGTTTGCTTGTCGTTGGGAATGTTAGGATGACTGCCATATCTTCTTTCATTCATTAGAAACATGTGGTTAGGTTAAGAACTAATCATGTAAACTGATTTCATGAACATCTAGGATATATGCCATGTTCTAGGATTCATGTGATGTTCATAATTCTCTTTATTCTTACTGAGTTCCTAGGTACTAAATCTGAGTATATGCCATGCTAGGTTGCACCTAGAAATATAAGTTTGATGTATATCCCATGCATCTAACATGCTAAGTAAGAGAGAGTTCATACAATATGGCTATATGCCATGCTAAATCTGTGAACATCTTAATTGTAGATTGAAGTTGACAAATTAGACATTCATAGCGTTGATTCATGATTGTTTAGAGTGGACTGCGTGCCTTAACTCATTCTAATTCATAGGTTAATACAGGAATCATATTGCATTTGTCTACAACCATTAAGTTCTTTTGATTATGTTTTTATTTTCTGTTTTGATCTCCATCTTACAAACCAAACTCCAACCCCCCTAAAGTTTGTGTTTGTGCTTTATCAAGTTCTTTATCTATTCATTTGTTTTACTCAGTTGTTACCAGTCCATGTGGTTCGACCCTTCCTTGTCACTATACTATCTTCCACGATTTGTACACTTGCAAGGATAAGATTTGTGTAAATTTGATTGCTTATTTAGGTTGTCTTATTTTACCGAACACTTATTGGAAGAAGTTTTGAAAATTGTATATGATGTACAAATATTTTTGTATGAATTCAGAAAAACTTGTCAATCTTATTAATAATTCAAATGCATGGTACTTGAATTTAGAAGACAACATAAAAAGCAAAATTGAAACATTCATAAACTTCTATGTCTATTGAATTTTGACATGCAACTTGCGGCAAATGATGGCATGATCAATTCCATTGAGATGCAGTTAGTTGATGCAGATCACCTTTGATGCATGCTCCTTGGGTTTGTTATTCTCTAGATGATCTACAGTCTTCTTTTTTATCTAGTCTGTACAATGGTCCTTCATTTACGAGATTTTGGAGATATCTTTCGAAAGATATGCATGTGCTGATATTGTGCCTGTAACATTCATGATAGGCACACCATTTAGTTTTATCAGCTTTCTCCTGATCGCCTTTGATGGGTCCTGGTTTTTTGAACGAAGCCTTGTCCTTTATCTCATTATGAATTTAGTGGACTAGTATTCCGAATTACAGATTAGGCTTCCCGATGGCTAAGGCATTGGAAGTTTGGCTTACGTTGCGTTGGTTGAACCCCACATATGAAAATTTGCTGTCGACATCCTCTTTGCAAAGTGATGACCATTTGAAGGCTTTCTCGCTCGTCCCAGCATGATCTGGAGCATGGGTAGCATTCTTTTCATCCTTACAGCATGCATGTTGCTCTGCTAAGGAGAACATCTTGGTAAGGCTACGAGCAATGTTCATTACTATGTCTCTGTAAAGTTGGTTATCTCGAAGAAGCCCTTTCTTAAATGCCATTTCCATGACTAGATCATTGCATCCGACTATCTAAGATTTTTCTCGCATTACCACCGGATGTATTATCGCAGGGTCTCTTTTGATCTCTTTCTAATAGAAAAGAGATGACCTTCCTTCACTTTAACAGTTCGAAGTTGTGAGTATTCTTTTACAAATGCTAGAGCTAGCTCTTCAAAAGAAGCGATGGACCTCTGAGCAAGATGCTTGAACCATGTCATTGCATGACCTTGTAAGGAAGAGTGGAACACTTTGCACATGACCACATCATTGTGTCTATGAGGAACCACGACTCCTCTATAATAGTCAATGTGCTTCATCAGGTCGGAAGTTCCTTTGAATTAGTTTAAACTTCGAGTTGCGAACCTTTGAGGGATGACTCCTCCTCAACGTCTCTCAGAAAATGTGAGGATGATTAGATTTGGAGATGTAGATTGTTTTCAGATCGTCGTCACGTTGGAGATGGAGGTGTCGATCCAACATTTTTTGGATATCACCAGCTTGTAACGTGCCTTGGTGAGGTTGTGAGCCATGTCGTGTCAACCATCGTTACCCACCTTGAATCTTAATTAGTTTTTGATTTATGAAAATGTATGGGTGTGTATGACTCGTCCCATTCCTTGCCTTGATGGTGACCAGGTCCTAGAGTGTTTTCTGGAAGATATGTGCTGCCTTATGCTCCCATGTGAGTGCTCAACTCGAAATGAAGTCCCCACTTGGCCTCCAAATCGTTCATGTACTGATGGCCTTGAGCATTGTGGGTTCTTTGTTTTACGAGTGTGACTTTTTTTTTTCTGGAATCACTCAGCGAAGTGTCACGTGACATCGTTTAGGATCAACCTATTTCTTTTCCTAGGCGCCTTGGAATGTCCTTTTGCCTTCCAAATGTTCTGGAAAGTTTTCCAGGCACTTGGGTTGTTCGTCCTGCAATGAGCTGTTGCAGAAGCTCTTATTGCACTTGAACTTGATTGCTCAACCTTTCCACTTGTTGTGACAGGTTGTCTTGTTGAGGAGGGCATCGAGGTGTTCGCATCTGACACATATCACGATGAGACCTTTGCCTTATGTCAAGGAGTTGGTGGTATGTATCAAGTCTTTCTTGTGCTTGACTTAACCTTGGCACGCTATGGAGTCCATCCAAAAGCTCTCGAAGATCCCTGTGTTGCATGTGCTGATTCTGTCCTGTGGCCTTTCCCTCTAGTCGCCTGTCAATTTGTTGCGAAGTTCCTTCTCCTAACGTAGGCACTTGAATTTTTGGAAAGGGGAAAGTTCCAAATCTGAAAGTTGGAATTAGTCTATGTGTCTCCATGGGCGCCTCGGTAGTCACACATCGAGCATGACTTTGGTGTTCCTTTGGAGTTATAATGTGCACTCTGTTCCTAGTCTGAGCGGCAGAAGTTGAAACACTATCCTTAATTGTTTGAGTGGATCGACGGGCCTTAGCCATGTTGAATGCACAAATTGAACGAAAAAGTTGTTTGTCGAATGATGAACAACATTCAAGAACTTCGAACAATGCTGATGAACGACGAACAAAGAATGATGAACGAACGTGAGAGCTCCTCTTAAGTATTTCTTAATTCGTCTCTCAATGAAATCACCAATTGTTGAAGCTAAATTTGTCCATACTCGCAAAAGTTTCTTTGATCTCTGCAAACAGTAAATAGTAAGCTATCGTTCTCTCTGATCGAGGCCCCGTGGGGTTATTCGATCAAGAACGCTCCAATATTTAAGTCAGTTTCGAGAAAGAAATCACAAGAGCTGAAGTAGCGTTGAATTGAATTATCTTGAAAGTGGAATGATCGTATTTATTTATAGAGAATTCTTGGGAACCACGGAGCGTTTTGATTGGTCGGTCGATTTGTAATAAATAATATATTATTAATAAAATATATTATTTAATAATTATAATATTTGCTTATTATGATGATAATTGTAGAAAGTTAATATTAATAGTTATTGTCCATTATTATGAATAATGACAATTAACTTTTAGGGAGAATATTAATATTATTACGATTTTAATCTGATTAAATAATATATTTACTTGATAATATATTATTTAATGTGCGAGTGTCTGTGAGTCATTAATATTATTATCATGAGTAATTTGGACATTTTATGATTTATGGACTATGTGACAGCTCTACAATTTTCTGATAATTTTTAATTCCACAATAAGGAATTCACACATTCCAACACATTAAAAAAATCCAAAAATTTCCTTGGCAGTAAGATTCTGAGTAATGGCTTATTATTTTCATTTAGGTCTCATTTAGTATGCCGTACTGTACTGACTATTTCAATCGGATAGACTAATTTGTCCACCGGATAGACTGATTATTTAGTCGGGCGTTTGGTACTTTGCCGGATTAGAATGCCGACTATATTATACTGATTAGATTATATTATAGTAGTTGAGGAAATACTTATATCTTAAATATTAATTATGTATGTTATTATTATTATTATTATTATTATTATTTATTGCATTTTTATTAATGAATTATTATTAGTATTTATTACTCTATTACTTTTTATTATTAATATTTACTAAATTAATATTATTAATAATAATATTATTATTATTATATTTTACAAGATTACTAGTCATCTGACTATTTAATACGGATAATTTCGAGCGTATTATTTTAACTTCTCTGCACCGTATAAAGATATTCAACCGTATTAACTTATACGGTGACTAATTAATACGACTGGTATCAAACACTGGTTTCGTACTATATTATCTTATCCAATCTTTTATACGACATACCAACCGTAGCCTTAATCTTCTCTTTCGTCCTTCTCTCCTCCGAGTTCTTCTCTCTCTTCAATACTTCGTCAATTTCACATATTAATTCTGTAGTTTTGTTTTCTTTTTGGGTGAGATGGAGAACAACTGTCAGGACCCGACCCTCCTCTGTCAGGTCCCGACTCATCTAGCATGATATTGTCCGTTTTGGGCCTCCTTGCCCTTGCCCTCACGACTTTATTTTCGGGAGCTCACGGTGCAACTTCCCAGGGGGTCACCCATCATGGAATTGCACCAGCCTCAACTCGCTTAACTTTGAGGTTCCAATCCCCCCCAAAGCCACTGAGCTCTCAAAAGGCCTCATGCTAGATAGGTGTGTGCTTACACCTTTAAGGCACACCACCATTCCCTTCCCAGACCATTCCCCCCTCGCAGGAATGTGGGATTATTCACCGTTCCCTCCAGGACACGGGTCTTACAATAACGAAACTAAGAAGTTATTGGATCCAAATATTGTTTTGTTCTCTCTCTCTTACTCTCACTCTTCTGCCAAAATATTGAACTCCAAGCCGGTCTAGGGTGGGCCGCCTGTAAGCTTTTTTTTTTTTCCTTTTTTTTTTTGAAATAGTTTTCTAAAATTTAAAAAATAATTTTTATTATTTGAATAATAGATTCCATTTTATCCACGACAACATTTAATAGAAAATTTGATGAAATAGTTAATAAGGGTTTACATTGTAATATTTTAAATAGCATAAAATGATAATTGTAATATTTAAAAGATCATGTATAAAAATGTTATTATTCTAAACTACAGAATAGTAAAACATAATGTATCCTATAATCACTGTATTATTTAGGTTAGGGTGTGCCAATTGAATTTACTTTCTGCAGGAAATTCCATTTTGCACAACCCTTCCGGGGATATAATAGTAACTCTGCAATTGGCGGGAATCTCATATCTCTTCTTCAGAGTTGAGTTCACTACACAGTAGAACCCAAAGCCCTGAGAAACCCTGAGTAGGCATGAACAGAAAACGGCCGGCGCCGCCACCGCCACAGCAGTCCTCACGAGCGAACCCAGCACCCAAGCAGCTCGCCACTTCACAAGAAGACGAATTTCTGGACGAGGATGTCTATCTCGCCGAAACCCTCCTTGAGACCGAAGACGACCTCATTCTTCGTGATCTTGAGGAGGGCGAAGCCCTCGCCTCCCGGCTCACCAAGTGGGCCCGACCGCCTCTCTCCTCTGCCTACACTTCGGCCTCCCGAAGCATTGGTGAGTCTTCAAATTTTGCTCGACTTGGTTTTATTTCTTGTAACGGGTTTTGAAAATTATTTCCTGCGTTTGTCCTTTTCAATTTTGGGTTATGTTTTGTTTATTTGTTTCATTTTGGGTTGTAGCTTTTCAGCAATTGGAGATTGATTATGTCATTGGAGAGAGCCATAGAGAATTGCTGCCTAATTGGTCAGGGTCTGCTGCTATCATCCGAATTTTTGGGGTGACAAAAGAAGGTTAGCTTTGCTCATAATTTATTTTCGGAGTTTTATTCTCTCACGAAAATGTTTATTAGTGAGAAACCTGAGCAAGTGTTATAAAAGTTAAGAGTTATATATATATATTTTTCCGGTATTGATAGGCATCACCAGTTTAGCATTTTTATTATTTGTCCCCGGAAATTTCACTTTAGTAATCTGCTATGTTGTTGGATTGTATATATATATATATATATACAACAAAAAAGTGCTCCTCTATATTACTCTTCTGAAGGATGCTTGCCAGTAATGTAAAATTTTACCTTTTTTGAGCCTGATTAGTTGTCGCATCATCCTAGGACATAGTGTTTGCTGCCATGTTCATGGATTTGAGCCATATTTCTATATCGGCTGTCCTCCGGGAATGGGCCCTGATGATATTTCCAGGTTTCATCAAATTCTTGAGGTACTATTTTTGTGTTTTATTTCCTGAGCCACATGTCTTTGTTTTCATTAAGTTGATTTACTTTAAGTACCTTTATCTTTATTTTTTTGGTAATGCATTAGGGGAGGATGGGGGAGGTCAACAGGAACGGTAAAGTACCAAAATTCATCCGCCGTATTGAAATGGTGCAGAAGAGGAGTATCATGTATTACCAGAAGCAGGATTCTCACCCCTTTCTCAAGATTGTTGTTGCTTTGCCAACAATGGTGGCCAGCTGCCGCAGTAAAAATTTCACATTTGTTAAATTATTAACATGCATGAATTTACATGTATGCATGTTCTGCATCACTTTTGCATTAAATGTCTGCTTGCAGGGAACGCATTGTCGGATAGATTATCACAGAATTTCTTTGATAATAACTGTTTTGGTATTTCTTTCATGTTCTATTTTGTGTCATTCTACTTATCTAATTTTGTGTTGGTAAGGGTTATATTTGTAGAGCTATAGTTCTCATCTTGCGTGGTGTTTTTAATGTTCTTGTCATGTAGCTTATGTTTAATAATAAGTTATTTATATTTTATGCTCTCCTAAACTGCCAGGTATTCTTGACAGAGGCATACAAATTGATGGTCTTGGTATGAAGAGCTTCATGACATATGAAAGCAATGTTCTTTTTGCTCTTCGTTTCATGATTGATTGCAACATAGTTGGTGGAAATTGGATTGAGGTCCCTGCTGGAAAATATAAGAGAGGGAAGCATTTGTCTCACTGTCAATTAGAGTTCGATAGTTTGTATCCTTATGCTGCAAGGGGCTATTTATGGTTTGGTGTATAATTTAGTGAATATCATATGCTTGTTGAGCTATTTCCCACTTGGAAATTGTTTCTTGACAAACTGCCGTCTTAGATATTCTGACTTGATCAGCCATGCTCCAGAAGGGGAATTTTCAAAGATGGCTCCGTTTCGCATATTGAGTTTTGACATTGAGTGTGCTGGCCGTAAGGGTCATTTTCCTGAGCCTACCCATGATCCTGTTATCCAGGTTCTGTTATATTTCATATTATTTCTGAAATAAAGACTTACCTGTTTTATGGTAGTATTTATATGTAGTTTATGTTATTCAAAGAGCTATTTTCTAACATGTATTGCTGTTGTTCTTTGTATAGGTTGCCAACCTAGTTACTTTACAAGGAGAAAATCAGCCATTTATTCGTAACGTCATGACTGTCAAGTCTTGCTCTCCTATAGTAGGTGTTGATGTGATGTCTTTTGATACAGAGAAAAAAGTCTTACTGGCTTGGAGGGTAATATAATCAAACTTGCTCTCTTTTAGTTAAAATACAAAAAAGAGATGTAACCAAACATAAAAAAAAAAGGGAAGATAGATACCTTGTAAATTTGATGTAATTCTATTGGTAGCAGACTGAAAAATGGTTAGCTTTTCTTTGGATACAAATACATTCTTCTGTATCTTGTGTGCTTTTATGTCCTTTTAGTGCTCATAAGTTCTTTTTCTATGTTTTAGTCATTCATATTATACATCTATTATTTTAATTTTTAAATATGTTATGCCTAATATCTCCAATCACCTATCACATTACTATTTTTAATTTTTTAAATTAACAAGAATTTATTAGTAAAAAAAAATTATACCAGAGGGAAAGATGCCCTCTAAAGGGAAAGTAGATTATTAGATGCACCCATACCTAAAAGAAGACTAATTAGAGTACAACGTATTGAATTAAGAGGCCAACCAAGAATAAGATGGGAAAAGTAAAATGAAAAGATTATTCTGATTGTATTTCATAGGACATTCCAATGATGTACAATTTCAACATTATGCAGGTACGGCAGATAAATAATTCTTATATTGTGATGGGCATGCGTGTGTTAAATCTTGACTTTAGGATATGAGAAAATGTTGCGCTTTTTGGTTTTTATTTTATTTTTCTGGTTACCATGTGAAAACATACGCCTTTTCGGTGAATTCTTGAGATCAAGACTTGGGAATGAAATTAGGCATAAAGGTCACTATTTATTTAGTTTTAGATCCATAATTTGATTGTAACTGCTAAAGTTTCTTGGTTTAAGACTATTCTGAAAACCTTAAGGTGATAGGAGATGGTCGAAAAATTATGTATGTTTTAGCACTTGCTCATTATGTGGGTCTTCACCACCACTAGGATCCAACTTTTGGAATTCAACGTAATATCGAAAGCTACGATTGAAGGAACCCGATAATTGGATACCTTGCTTTGATACTATGATAAAGGTTGTTGGTTTACTACTATTCCCAAATGCTTAAGCTATTTGTTTGTGCACTAACTTTTCTCTTTTCTTTTCGAATATCATTTATTCTAAAAGTATGTGTTTAGCTATTTTCTATGCATGAATGTTTAGATGTAAAACTAATTACTAGATCATGCCATTATTTTTCTTGGTTATGCATAAAAAATTGGGTGTAAATCATGGAAAGCAAATCTAATTGTCATCATTTCGATGCTTGATTACGTGCGATGATTGTTTAATAAAAAATTCTGCTTGTAGGATTTAGTCCGTGCAGTGGACCCAGATGTCATAATTGGATATAACATCTGTAAATTTGATTTACCATATCTCATTGAGGTACTTGAAACATTTCCTTCTTATTCTGTGTTTGATTTAACTACGATAGACGCTTTAGATTGTTGTGCTTTAAGCTGTGTCAGTCTTCTATCATATTATGCGCATTTTCTGTAAATTGAACATCAATTTGGACTTTCTTCACTTTCATGTTAGTTTTAGTATAAATGTTGGTGCAAACACTTGGATAACATCTCCTGTTCTTCCAAAATCCTTACACAAATATAATAAGAAAGGATGCTTTGCCAAATATCTTGACATCATCACAACACCTCCTATCAATTTCATATATGTGTGGTGATGTGCTTTGTGTCCTTCCATAGTTGTCACCCCAAAACCAGGATCCTTAGGAAATGGTTGCCCTGACATACTCATTCCATGGTGCTTCTTTGTTAGATCTTTATTTGTGGTCAAGGAAAAACGTTGAGCTAATTCATTGTCCTATTTTCAGAGAGCTGAGACCTTGAGAATAGCTGACTTTCCCCTACTTGGCCGCACAAAAAATAGCAGGGTTCGGGTCAAAGATACTACTTTTTCTTCTAGGTAATGTATTAAATATATATATATATATATATAAAACTGTTACTGTACTTAATATTCTAATTGTGATATTTCACTATGCCAATTTGGTCTCCTTGCTGATGTTTCGCTTTCTTATTTGTTTTGCATAACTTGGTTAATTTAAGAGTAACCCAGGTTGGGAAGTTTAGTTTTATGCTTAATACACTTATGTTTCATTTGTTTCTAATACCATGTTATACATGCCACCATTTTAATGAGAATTTTATGTGTGGTTTTGTATTGTTTTCTTTTTTAAATTGTCATTTTATGTTAGAAGCAAATTTTTTAATTTGTAGGAAGGAACAGGGCCTTGGTGTTTGGAATACATGCAATTTTGTCTATATTTTGGGTTTGGTCAGAGGAAATTGATGGATACTTGAGAATCCAAGATGAGGCGACTGATTATTTGTGAGGGAGAATTCAATTTTTGGGTTCTTTTATGCATTGGTGTCTTTGGATTTCACAGAGAACTTGTTATCTGTTATTTTTTCAAACTTGAGTACTGTTGCTGTTGTCTTGAATGCAATTTAGTTGATTTGCATAGGTAGCTGATGGTTGTGTGTGTGTGTGTGTATGTGTTTTTTTTTTTTTAATTTTTCATTTTGAGCATTTTTTTAATTTTGAGGACATCTTGTCCTTGGTATTATATCATTGCTCCTTTGTTAATAAAGTGTTGTTTCTTATCAGAAAAAAATGAGAGAAGTTTTTGCTCATTAGGATTCAAGTTTCAGTAACATATCTGTGCTGTTGGCTGTGACATAGTAGCTTAATCCTGTGTCACACTTATCGTGCATACAGTACTTTATGAAATTTACTTTCTTCAGTGGATGCTATACTGATGTCTTAGGCTTTCTTAAAGCTTGACACTCAAGGTTCCATTTTTTCTTTAAGTTTAGTTCCGTCCTTTGTCTCTGTATTCTTGTACTGACCTCTTGGTATTACAGGCAGTAGAATTAATTCTTCGCTTCTCTTTGGGCTTTTTGTCTAAAACAGTTTAGAAATGCTCTTCAGTTTAATTCCTTGGGTTGGTATTTTTTTTTTTTTAGTGTTTGTTTTTTTTTTTTTTGGGGGGGGGGGGGGGGGGGGGGATTGTGGTGGGGTGGGTGTGTGTGTGGGTTTGATATGATCTTTGGCTGGTCTATTCGTTATTTTTATTGCCCTTACTTCCACTTCCTAATGGACTTCTTGTTTAATCTTCATACTTATTTCAGATTTCGACGAAGTTTCTTAACCTTTAAAAAACTGTCATTGGTATTACAGGCAGTATGGAACCAGGGAAAGTAAAGAAGTAACAGTTGAAGGGAGGGTTCAATTTGATTTACTTCAGGTTTTACATCTCTCTTCTGGCTCAGTTTACTGTGTTCCTTGATCTCTCAGAGTTGCTGATCTGCTGGATTCAGTGAAATGCTCATCTAGTTTTCTGTTGCCTCCTTTTTATGCAGGCTATGCAACGAGATTACAAATTAAGTTCTTATTCTTTGAATTCTGTCTCGGCACACTTTCTTTCTGAGCAGGTCAGGTTTGATTCTTTTTACCCATATTTAGGTACCCTTTTCACAGCTCATATAGGTAAAAAATCACTCTTAACCAAAAGTAACTCATATGCGTTTGGCAGTTAGTAACTTAGTTTAAAAGAATTTTTAATTATATTAGATCTAAACAAGAGATATTTTCTGCTTGTTTTTTCTCGAGATTGTTATTTTCAGCTAAGCCTGTAAGTGCACGGTTGTAATAAAAGACCCTTAGTATGTTCCTAATGCATTGCCTTCCTTGATTCGTCCCATATATTTAGGACCCTACCGAATCACAGGAGATTGAGAATCCTTCTCCCTGATTCGGCTGGTCTAAAAGTCTACAGGAATCCTCTTGATTCCTTCCTAATGTATTTACTTCCTAGTTAGTCTCTACTGGTACATACCTACTTAGGACTCTACTAGTATATACCTAGTTAGGACTCATCAACCTCTGTATAAAATAGGGCACTGTTGTAAACAGAATTATTCAATATATAATAAACAGAAATCTGTTCTTACCTTTTATGGTATCAGAGCCTCTAAGCTCCACCGAGTAAAACCCTGATTCCCAATCGTCAGTTTCCATGGCCGCCCCACCCAACACCGCTTCGGTTAACCCCCTCCCACCACCACCACCACTACCATCAATCGATCCCGCCTTTCCACCCTCCCTTATCACCATCAATGCCGCAGCCCAGTTTCTTGTTAAGCTCACTACCAATAACTATTTCCCTTGGCGTGCCCAATTTCATGCCCTCCTCCGTGGGTATGATCTCATGGGGTTCGTGGATGTCTTTCATTCCTGCCCCCTGAAATTGAACCTGCGTAGCGCACCTTCTGGCTCCGCCAGGACCAGCTCCTCCATGGCATCCTGGCCTCCGTTTCCCCTCAGGTGATAACCCTCATTGCTGCTGCCCCCACCTCTGCCGCCGCTTGGCAGTGTCTCACTCATATCTATGCGAGCAAGGCCCGTGGCCGTGTTCTTAGCCTCAAAGAGCGGCTCACCCTACTCCGCCGTGGTGACCGCCCTGTCTCTGATTACATGCTGGAGGTTCGCCTTATCTCTGATGAACTTGCTGCCATTGACACTCCCCTTTCCGATGACGACTTGCTCCTCTATGTTCTCAACGGGGTGGGTCCCCAGTTCAAGGACATCACTGCTGCTGTCCGGTCCAGGGACACGTCTGTGACCTTTGAGAACTTGCATGACCTACTCGTTCAGCATGAGGAAGCCTCTAAACGAGACAGCCCAGCCCCCACCTCGGTTATCACTGCCAATGTTTCCTAGCATCCTCGCAGCTATCGTTCTCATCGTTCTGCACAACACTCCTCCAGCGGCCGCTACAACCCATAACCTTATGATTTCTCTCGCCCTTCTAGCCAGCGGACCACTTCCTCCACCAGCTCGGCTCCCAACTGCCGTCCCAACAACCCCCCCACTGTCTACCGTGGCTTTTGCCAGTGGTGTGGCACTCAGGGCTATAGCGCCAAACGCTGTCCCCAGCTCCAGTCCTCTTCCTACTCCTTTCCCGTGGCTAACCCTGCCACCTAGGCCCTCTCCCTGAACTGGCTTCTCGACTTTGGTGCTTCGCACCATGTCACTGCCCATTCCCACCACCTCTCTGATGCACAATAGTAGAGTGGCCCGGACGAAATCATCATAGGTAATGGTATGGGACTTGGTATCTCCCACATCGGTTCTGTCTCCTTACCCTTACCCTCCCCCACTTCCTCTCCCTTTACTTGAAAAAATGGTCTCTGTGCCCCTTCCATGACCAACAATCTGATTTCCATTTCTCAGTTTAATCACCAAAACAACACCTCTATTGAACTGTTTCCAACGTTTTTTCATGCGAAGGATCTCAGCACGGGGGGCGGTTCTCCTTCGAGGCCCGAGTAGGAATGGTGTCTACGAGTGGTCATCTCCCTCCCTTCAACGGCCTCAATCTCTGGTGGGTGTGGTGGTCTCTCCTAACCTGTGGCATCGTCGTTTGGGACACCCTAGCTCTAAAGTTCTCCAAAGTGTCCTTAGTCAGTCTTCCATTTATGTTTCTCCTAAACATCTTGAGTTAGTTTGTACTTCTTGTCTTTGCAATAAAACTCACCGCCTTCCATTTGGCATTTCCTCTCTGTTTTCCTCTCGTCCCTTACAATTACTATACAGTGATGTTTGGGGCTTTGCCCCTTACATGTCCATGGATGGTTTTTCATACTATGTGCTTTTTGTGGACCACTTCACTAAATATACCTAGTTGTACCCCTTACAAAAAAAATCAGACGTTTACTCCACCTTTCAGGATTTCAAACTCAAGCCCTTTCTTGCCACCCACGGCATTAACCATCTCCTCACCCCTCCCCACACCCCTTAGCATAACGGTGTCGCTGAACAGCGCCACTGTCACATCGTTGAAACTGGTCTCACCCTCCTCCATCAGGCTTGCCTTCCGCTTTCGTATTGGTCCTATGCATTTCGGGCAGCCGTCTACCTCATCAACCGGCTCCCCACTCTCGTTATCCACAATAAATGTCCCTACATTCTCCTCTTCAATCTTCCTCCTAACTACACCCGTCTATGCACCTTTGGATGCCTTTGTTTTCCTTGGCTCCGCCCTTACAACTAGAACAAACTCCTTCCCCGATCCACCCCCTGTGGCTTTCTCGGCTCTCAACCAGAGTGCTTACCTTTGCTTTGACCCTTCCACTCACAAACTCTATGTCTCCTGTCATGTCCAGTTTGATGAGTCTACCTTTCATGGTTCCCTCGCCACCCCTCTCAATCCCACAGTCACCCCTGACCTCGCTGCCTCTTGGCTCTCCACCCTCCCCCCCATTTCCCTTGTCCCTGTCTCGACTGCCACATCTCCACCAGCAGCTGTGCCCGCTGCTCCTCCCGAGGACCCTCATGCCACACCTTCTCTACTCCGTCTTGAGGCTGCACCTCCTCCTGCTGCGGTACTGTCACCTCCCCCTACCCTGTTTGGTTCCCACCCCTGCCCGGACCTGCCCACCACTTCCCAGCCCACTATCACTGCCCCTGCTCCTCCAGAACCTAACCCCAACCCCCCTCCCTCCACCACCAGCATCCCTGGCCCCTCCCTTGCACCCCTCCTCACATATAGCCAGCGCCCCCCCCGCCCCCTCCCACCCTCCTCCACCACCTTCTCGGCCAGATCATACTCACCCCATGCTCACCCGTACCCAAACTGGCACCATCAAGCCCGTTTCCCGTTATGCCCTAACTGCCACCTCCCATCCCCTACCCCCCTTGGTTGAGCCTACTTGTGTCTCCCAGGCTCTCAAGGACCCCAAATGGCGGCATGCAATGTCCGATGAACTCAATGCCCTCATTCGCAATGGCACTTGGGATCTAGTACCTCCCAGCCCCCCATCAGAATGTGGTCGGTAACAAGTGGGTCTTTCGTATCAAACGAACCCTTACAGGTGAGGTTGATAGGTTTAAAGCCCGTCTTGTCGCTAAAGGCTACCATCAACGGCCCAGAGTGGATTTTCTAGACACTTCAGTCTGGTGGTCTAAGCCCACCACCATCTGCCTAGTCCTCCACCTTGCTGTGACTCAAGGCTGGCCCCTCCGGTAGCTTGATGTCAACAATTCTTTCCTTCATGGCACCCTCACTGAGGACCTTTACATGGCCCAGCCCACCGGCTTTGCTGATCCCAATAACCCCACCTATGTGTGCAAACTTCAGAAAGCCCTGTACGGCCTCAAACAGGCCCCACAGGCCTGGTACAACGAGCTACACGCCTTCCTCCTCACTCAAGGGTTCACCAATGCCCTTGCGGATGCCTTCTTGTTCCTTCTCCTACAAGGTACTCATGTTCTGTATTTTATGGTTTATGTCGATGACCTCATTGTGACAGGTAGCAGTTCGCATCTCATATCCGGCTTCATCCACGCCTTGGCTGCAAAATTTTCCGTGAAGGACCTTGGGGACCTTCACTACTTCCTTGGGGTGGAAGTTCTCCCCACCTCCACTGGTCTCTTCCTCTCCCAACACAAGTATGTTCGTGACCTCCTCACCACTGCTCGCATGGACGGTGCCAAGACCGTGGCCACCCCCCTTGTGGTCTCTCCCACACTCACCCTTGCTGATGGCTCTCCCCCAGTCGATGCCACGCTGTTTCTCCTTCTGGTTGGTAGCCTCCAATATCTCAATCTCACCCGCCCGGACCTTTCCTATGCTGTCAACAAGCTGTCTCAATTCATGCATGCCCCCACAGACCTCCACTGGTAGGCCCTCAAACGAGTCCTGCGCTATCTCGAGGGCACCATGTTCTATGGCCTTTAACTTCACTCCAGGTCCTCCAACCGTCTTCACGCCATCTCTCACTCCCATAATCTCCATGCCTTTTCGGATGCCGATTGGGCTGGAGGCCCTACCGACTGCAAGTCCACTACTGCCTATCACGTGTATCTTGGGAGCAATCTCATCTTCTAGAGCTCTTGGAAGTAGAAGGCAGTTTCCAGGTCCTCAACTGAGGCCGAATACCGTGCAGTGGCCTCCACCATTGCTGAGCTGATCAGGGTTCAATCACTCCTACGGGAACTCGGCCTTCCTATTGCTAGCCCTCCTACCATCTCCTGTGACAACATTGGCACCACTTTCTACTGTGCCAATCCTGCCCTTCACTCTCGCATGAAGCATGTTGACATCGACTTTCAGTTTGTTCGTGATCGTGTCACCCGTGGCCTCCTCTAGGTCTCTCACGTCACCACCGATGATCAACTCGCTGATGCTCTCACAATGACGCCCACGCTTCCAGCTACTTCGTTCCAAGATTGGTGTCGTTGACAGCTCCGCCATCTTGCGGGGGCCTATTAAGGACCCTACCGAATCACAAGAGATTGAGAATCCTTCTCTCTGATTCGGCTGGTCTAAAAGTCTACAGGAATCCTCTTGTTTCCTTCCTAATGTATTTACTTCCTAGTTAGTCTCTACTGGTACATACATACTTAGGACTCTACTAGTATATACCTAGTTAGGACTATCAACCTTTGTATAAAATAGGGCACTGATGTAAACAGAATTATTCAATATATAGTAAACAGAAATCTGTTCATACCTTTTACCATATACATAAATATTGTTGACAGAAAAAGCCACGAGCATGTTCTGTGCATAAAGTCAATTTTTACAATTACAATTGAATTGCTTGTAAATTTGGGGAGCATTTTGGGCTCTTCTTACCTAGCAAACTTTCTAAACCCCAGAGAATTTGAAAATTTTAATTATCTACTCTTTACCCAACTATTATTAAAAATTACCCTTATTAAATAAAATGAAACTAAAACGAAAAGAAAAACACCCAACCCCTAATCCTAAACCCAAATGTGCACATTCCCCAGCTTCCGCCTCCAAACCCCCAAACCTCCCACCCAAAAGCTGCATCTTCATGGCTTACTTTTTAGCTATAATATATGCTAATGGACATAAACATTAGATTATTCCTATTCAAGAGAGTAAAATTGATTTTGGTGGAAGATTAAAGAGAGTTCAATTGCATATTGTTGGGTGTATTGAAATATAAACACTTGCGCTATTTTTTTTTTCCTTTTATTTCTTGATTCATGCTTTTTTAAATATTATTATGTCCTTTACGGTCATATCCAATAAGGATAAAATTGAAATTTCACATGTAATTATTTTGTAGGATAAAATGAGGAAAAAATTGGGTATAAGTAGAAGTTCCCTAAATTTATGAGCAGATGTGCTAGCTTCAGGTTCTGTTTATCGGATGTGCTTCATTTCCATTTATTATTATGTCCAATCATCAACTAATTCTGATACACATGGGGTTGTAAGCACAACCTGTATCTAGACGACATCAGTAAACCCTTGTCCAAACTATATGAGGTCTACTTCGTGGAGTCCTGGTCCTCCATTTGGTCTCTATCCTGGTGGATATTTCATGAGTCATATGTTATCATATTTTTGGTAACTAGATCTGACTATTCTTGACATGGATTTCAGTTAGAATAATCACTCAGAGCTATTGGATTAGACTTGAGATCACTGAATTTCTTTGCTGGGTAAAGTTTTTCTCATTGGTAGTGCTTCCTAAGTTTCCATGTTTGCTCACTCCAAGTCCCACCTTTAACTCCTTTTCATTCAATGAGCACATCCAAGTTTCAAAACCTTGGTCGTTTTCTTTTTGTTAAAATATCTTGTCAGATTCTTTGACTATTTCTTTTTGTTTGCCAGGAATGAAAGATGGACTGAAAAAATTCTGAGTTTCACTACTAATTAATTTTCTTGTTCTATCTTACGCATATGTCTGTCATAATAAGTCATCAAATAGTCTGTTCATTTGATCTTTAGATGAATGGAAGAAATATAATTAGTGCTTTTTCTATGATTTCTTGATTTTCGGAAAGTATGTGCCATGCTTGTTAATATGCTGGCGACAATTGGATCCCGTGCAGAAAGAGGATGTCCACCATTCAATAATATCTGATCTTCAGAATGGGAATGCAGAAACTAGAAGGCGACTTGCTGTGTATTGTCTGAAGGTGGGTACCTGGTTGCTTCATCTTTTGATTCTTCAACCTTACCGTCTTTTTGTCATCTCCAAGTGTAGCACTTACAAAGGTTGCAGAAACGTTACATTTACTACCTGCTATTTGTTATTGTGTCAAATTTTGTAACTGACAGTAATCCCTCTGATATTTAGAATTTTACATCCTTTCAATCTAAATTTTGGTTTGTTAGAAATAAAATTCTGATGAAATTGCCTGTCTCAATGAGGGAGCATATGTTACAAATATTGTGGAGTTAAACAAAAATTGACTCAAAGGTGAAGTAGTAGAAGTAATATTAATGATAAGTTAATGACAATAATTCTCCATGCTCTGTCTCAAGCTGGAGCAAAGATGTCCACCAACCTTAGCTTGCGTATAGAAGCCCGGAGTAAGGACATTCCAAAGGATTTTAGGACATTTCAGCTGCTGGTTCTAATGATGGCAGAGAATATTGTTCTAGGCCTCTGTTCCATCATTAGCGCAGACATTTGGTTTAATATTCTCTGATGATGTTCATCAACCTTGACGTGCTTTGTTCCTCATCTCGAATAGAATCCAAAGCTAACATAATTGTAGAGGTTTTATCACAACATGATGCAGAAGTGTCAGTACACATCCCAACTCAGATCATCTAGAATGGATAGAGGTCATAGAATCTCATAGGTTCCCTAAGTCATGGTGTAATGATATTCAACCTCATCAGATAGTCTAGAGCCTAACTCACCTTGATTCTGGATCTACTCCCACACAACTAGTTTAGATAATCATTATAGTGATTTAGCTGATGTAATTGGATGCAATTGTAGTTTAGTATTACTGGATAACATGATTTTTTTTTTTTTAATGGAGCAGCTCTCATGTAGTATTGGTTAGGGTTTCTGGCTTTTGCGTCTCATGTAGGAGGGGAAACAAAAATGGAATGGATGGAATGAGTGAACATGAAAGATATTGTTTTAGGATGGAGTGCTGGATGATTTATTTTGTCACTCTATTCTTGGTATCATAGTTTTCAACAGTTAGTCATATATTGTATCATATTGGTATGTATTCCATTCTATATATGTATAATGTAGACGAGAACGTATTATCAATTTTACTTTGACTGTGAAAGAAAATCTACTGCAAATTATGTGACACAGGTAATCAACCTTCCTGTTTCATTGCAGGATGCTTACCTCCCACAGAGGCTTTTGGACAAACTGATGTATATTTACAATTATGTGGAGATGGCCCGAGTTACAGGTGTTCCTATATCATTTCTTCTTTCCAGAGGGCAGAGCATCAAGGTTTATATAATAAGTTTTGGGAATGAAGACTTTCTAATAACATGGTTGTTGGACATGAACAGATATAAAACATTAACCGAGCTATTTTCAGGTGCTTTCTCAGCTTCTTAGGAAAGCAAAACAAAAGAACCTTCTTCTTCCAAATGTTAAACAGGCTGGATCTGAGCAAGGAACTTATGAAGGTGCCACTGTAAGTTCATTATTTTGATTGCCATTTCGATTGCTTACTATGGCATCACCATGCTACCAGTGTTGTACAACTATTTTTCTTTGGGTTGGCTTAGAGGTGGGGGGAATGGCCCTAGTCCTAGCTATTGGCTGTTAATGCATCCACGCAGGGAAGGTGTTTGATGTTACATATGCAGATTTTATAATACTGATGTTTGAATGCTGCTATCTGTGTTCTAGTGTTTAAGTTGTTTATAAAATTCTGCTTGCTTGTATAAATAGAATATTGTCTTTGCTGCACCAATGTTTCAAGTCTATGAAGTAATGTTTTGTTTGCAGATCTATGGGCATATTTTTTGTCAAGGAATTAGCTTAAGTTGTTTAGGTAGTTGACTTTAAGGTGGGTTCATACGAGGGATTGCCTTTTCTTCATTTCTGAAATCATAAAATGAGATGGAAGGGCAAGAAAGCGAAAGTATGTGGATGGTTCTGGCTTTCCTTTGGGTGGTTCAGATGGAGAGAAACAAAAGGGGCTTTTAAGGACTGTGTCTATGGGAGTTGAGGAGCTATGGGATAAAGTTGGATTTTGATGAGCTATTTTGGCTTCTGTTTCCTTCTCAACCATTTGGTTTGATTAGAAAGCTGCAGTTATTAGCTTACTTTTTTTTTTTTTTTTCCAAAGTTTATCATGTTGTTTTTCTTTCCCATTCGTAGCAATATCACATGACATAGCTTGTAGCCCTGGTTTTTTTGTTTTGTGGTGGCTCTCTGGACAACTTTCCATTATTGTTGTAATTTCACTTTAAATCAAACAAAAAATAAAGTACCATGGTTCTTATCACCAAACTATAATGTGGACCGGGCCTCCTAATGTGCCATTCAAATAGTGTTATTTGAGGGATCCCTTTACTGAATTGGACTGTAAATAGAGTGGCAAAGGGAGAGAGGCTGCCTATACATGACATCCTTTGCCAACCGTATCGATCTGATACACATTACATGATCTTAATCTTCAAGAAATATTTCTTGTGTTTACTTTTTTTTTTTAAAGGAGTAAAACTTTATGTTTCCTATTACTAATGATTGTTAGTTTCCAAGGTAGAGGGCTAGACCTTTGTTCATCAAATAGTAGATTTTGGAAGTTAGAAAGGCCTTTCATATTTTTAAATTTTCATTACTAGATTTCAAAGTGAGCATTTATATCTAGGGTATAAATATAACTATCACTACTGAGAACAGTGTCATTACTCCATTATATCTAACACTACAGTGATTCAGAATGGTATAAAAAGTTAATCCTTGCCCACTACTGCTCCCTCCCACAGTTTAATCGATGGCCATTTTGCTTGGTTATTATAAAGTAGAGGATGTTGAGGTGAATGTTATGGAATTAATTGGAACATGGTGTATATTGTGCCGAAGCATTTAAAACAAATCCACGAATATGAAGGCAAAATGTGAAAACCAACAACCACATGAAGAACACAGAATTTACTAGGTTCAGCTTCAAAGCCTACGCCCACGGATAAAGAAAATGAGAAAATTCCACTAATAGCAAAGGAGATCACAAAAGAAACACTAATTCTAGTTACAAACAAATCACTCTGTTACAAATGTTGCAACACAAAAGTAGAACAAAAGAGGGAATTGTTATTCTTTCACAAACAATGCAATGACACACGCATATATGCAAAAGTGAAGCATATGTGCGAATTGTATGCTACTCTTGGGTTGACCCAATCTGATAAGGATTATGGATTTGTAATCCCTGTAAGGCAAGAAACAAAAACCCTTCCAGGATTAGAATAAATCCTAATCCTTATAAGACAAGGAATCTAGAAAGCTAACAAGAGTAATTAATAATCTTCACATGCAAATAGGACAAAAAAGGCTAAGTAATCAACTTAAAATTAAGTGAAGTCACAAATTTTAAAATGGAAAAAGTGCAATCATAGTATGCTCCTAATTTATACTTAATCCAAGATAAAATTTATTGGAGGGCTACAAGACTAGCTAACGGGAGTTAGTTGCAATTAAGAGTTGAAAATGTATAATTTTAATTCATAGGATTTATGGAAATAACAAAGTACGTAAGTTACAGATTGTAATTTGGTACTTAATGTTTCAGAATTTTTCTGTGCAATGATGTTTCTCTTTCTATACCTTGTACTGACTTTGAATTGTATGAGACATCATATGGGCTTTGATATTTATTATTTACAAATCTAGGTTCTGGAAGCGAAGGCAGGATTTTATGAAAAGCCAATTGCCACATTGGATTTTGCATCTTTATATCCATCAATCATGATGGCCTATAATTTATGCTATTGCACTTTGGTAATTCTCCTGACTAATTTTTTATCACCTTCTGTATCGGGGAAAAAGTTCTATTATTTATCACCAAATAAGTTCTAACTGATAATTTTTTGGCCAAAATGGTATCCCCTTTGTCTGTGTGAAGGTGACACCTGAAGATGTTCGAAAACTCAACATTTCTCCAGAATGTGTCAACATAACTCCATCTGGAGAAACATTTGTTAAATCCAATTTGCAGAAGGTCATATATTTTTTTATTAATTGAAGATTGAATAGTTTCTTTTATTGTTTGTTAACCATCAAAGTTGCCAATCAAAGTTGCCAAGTTTTAATTTATTTATGACGTATCTCTACTTTTTTTTTTCATCAAGTAAATCATTGCATTAAGAAGGTATCATAATTGCTTTCAGGGAATACTTCCTGAAATTCTTGAAGAACTACTAGCTGCTCGGAAGAGAGCAAAAGCAGATTTGAAGGTATATTACTTCTATGTATTTCGTAGTCTTTTGCTGACTATTTTCGGAAAAAGAAAAATGTGCGCTGGGCAGATTATTTCGCAGCAAGTTTACAGATCACTATTTTCTGCATTTAACTGTATGCGCTATCATTTTTTTTTTAAATTCTAGGAAGCAAAAGATCCACTTGAGAAGGCAGTGCTCGATGGTCGACAACTGGCCTTAAAAGTATACTCCGAACGGTTACATTTATCATCCTCTTTGATGATATATTTTCCACTAAAATTGTGCACATTATTATGTTTGTAAACATATTCATTTGTCCCTTCATCCAGATAAGTGCAAATTCTGTATATGGGTTTACTGGAGCTACTGTTGGTCAGTTGCCATGTTTAGAGATATCATCGAGTGTCACGAGCTATGGTACGTTTCAAACAGAACCATTTAAATACCATTTTATTTCTGTATTGAACATATTGAACTGTCCTTGATCTTATGAGCTGATTGTCTTGTAAAGGTCGCCAGATGATTGAGCACACGAAAAACCTTGTAGTAGAAAAATTCACCACACTTAAAGGCTATGAACACAATGCTGAGGTATGTTAACCCATTAAAATAATGGGCTGGCTGTGTTAAAATAGAAAAGTTATTTATCATTGCTATTGTTCTTCCTGGGATTTTGTTACTGTTTGTCCTTTCAAATATTTATAATAAGGGGAGGGGGTAGAAGAGTATTTGGAGAGAGTGAGGTTTTCATCTTCACATTTGGATTCTGCTTTGTTAGAGTTCAGGGGCCTTCACTCTAGTTATGTTACTGTTATTTTTCTTCCTATTGGTATCATTGCCCCAATTCTTAGCTTACGCACCCGCTAAGGATTGGCAAAACATACCCTAGCACCAATCCTAGTAGCCAACCATCCCATTCTTAAAGAAAATAACATATCTCATAACCTACTGCCGCTGATACCCTCCAATCCTTCTAACTCTTCTGTCAACTTCTTCTGCCCTATCACAACTTATTAAGGCACGCCCCATTTTTTCTTTTATTTTGGGTGTGCAATTCCTATTTTGGGTGATTTTCATGCCTCTTCTGATTGGATAGGAGGCCTTTTTGGTTCTTCTCTTGGTTGCTACCAGGTTTTTTTGCAGCTTTGTTTGGGCTTAGTTTACCGGTTGTAAGTTTGGTTTTTCTAAATAGGATAGTCACCCATATTGGTACCATTGTGAGGCTTTACGCTAGGACCAAGACAGCATATCCCTATCTTCGTGGATAATGTCTCTCATTAGTGGTCTTGCCATGTCAGTGAGCTTTCAAGTGAATTAAATACGAGGATCTGTATTTCTGGTAGAAAATGTTGCTGGGTTTGTAATATATATTTGTATATTCCTTACTTCACAGTCCTCTGTTGTATCTAAATTATTTAAACTTCAAAATGAATTCTGATAAAACCAAGTCAAATGCTCTAAGAAAAGAAACAAAAAGAAACGTCAAATGCTCATCTTTATAGGTTTTGCTTTGAAATACTTTCGTTTGCAAATTAGCTGGAATATGTATTCTTCCGAATGTAACTAATCTTGGCTTTGGTCACTGCTGGGCCTTTTTTGGTATATGTCGGTGTTTTGTGTTCCCTCTTTATCAACGTAATATGTATCGAGCAAAATGTTCAAAAATTTTATATTATTTTGAGCAGAATGAGCATGTCATTTCAGGAAAATAAAAGTTTGAACAATTTTTTTAATTTTATGGTTATCCAATGAATCCATATTTCGGTTTATCCAATGGTTATTTCTTCTCATGCATGATTGTAATTACTTCTTTGCATTTGCTTTTATCGGGAACCTGGATCCTTTCTGGATAGTTGTTAAAGAAAACACGTATGTATTGAAATTTGACAATGCTATTGCCTTAGGTTATATATGGAGATACAGACTCTGTTATGGTGCAATTTGGTGAGCCCACTGTTGAAGCAGCAATGCACTTGGGGAGAGAAGCTGCTGAATACATCAGTGGAACTTTCACAAAAGTAGGAATTGATCACTTGATCTCAATTTTTTTCTGTTAAACTCATGTAGCCTTGTTTGCTCATTAGTATATTGCTAAATTAGAGATTCCCGATGGACTACTCACACGCATACATGCAAAAAGAGTTCTTTAAAACATCTTCAAAAAATTTCTAAGCCAGAACGTAGTAAAATTTGCTGCAGAAGTAATTCGGTGATGATTTACACTAACTAGACTTTAAGATACTAATCTTTATAAGAAACGGTTTCAATTAAAAGGACATTTAAGGTGACCCAGAAGAGAAGGTATACCAATTTCTTAATTGCAAGTGTGTTACTATAAACAATCTGGATGACAGCTGAAGCCTTATTATTGGACCCTGTGTTGTCAATTGTCTTTGTTTTTCAGAAAATGAGGTCAAATGGGGAGGGGGAGGTTTAAACTCTTTTAGGCATGCTGTTGATGCTCTCTTTTACTAGAACTATAAACCCCCGCATCTCTTTGTTGGTTATTTCATAATCTGTAATGTTGAAGTTAGTTTATAATAGAAGTTTTCTTATGAGACAGCTACCATACTTGTAACTTGGTAGTTTTTTGTCCTTTCATATTTATTACCCTGTAAATGTTTTCATCATAGTTCATCGTTTCTCATTCTTTGATAATTTTTTAGTTTCCGTTGCTAATTCTGTAATCATGGTTTTGTCTCATGAAGCCTATCAAACTGGAGTTTGACAAGGTCTATTATCCATATCTTCTGATTAGCAAGAAGAGATATGCTGGTTTGTTGTGGACAAATCCAGACAAGTTCGACAAAATGGACACTAAAGGTTAATTAAAATTTCTCAAACCCCTTTATCTTCTCAGTGTTGCTGAATGTATCACTTATTTTATTATCTATCGTTGACAGGAATTGAAACAGTACGAAGAGACAATTGCTTATTGGTCAAAAACCTGGTAAATGAGTGCCTGCACAAAATTCTGATTGACAGGGATATTCCTGGGGCTGTCCAGTATGTCAAGAATACCATTTCAGATCTTCTTATGAATCGCATGGATTTGTCGCTTTTGGTTATCACTAAGGTTGAAGTAGTTCCAGTGTTTTTCTTAGATAGTGCCTTAACTGTTGCCTGTCATCACTTATTCCCTTGTCTTCTTACCGTAGTATAGAGGTGTCAAGAGGGTTGTACCATGTCTGCCCCCGATTCTAAGTGCCCATTCATGCTTTCTGCCTTTGCCTATTCTTCCTAATTATAGTCATGTCGTGCTTATGCCCTGCTCAAATTGCCAAGACCAGGAATGGAATGACCACAACCCATTCTTTCTGGTGATGCTTTTCATTGGTTTTCCTAGTTTTTAAACTCTAATCTTGGATTTAAACCTTTTATGATTAAATTTTCAAATTATATTTGGAAATTGATTTTTCTTATTGAAAAGATTTTTTGTTTTTATAGGAAAAAATTGTTAATTGGGTCATTCCTAGCTCAGATCATAAATGTGCATGTTTATGTCATGCCTGCCTTGCTTTGTACTTGTGTCTTGTTGGGCCTGATGAGCTCAGTAACTGAGCTCAGGCTTGGCCATTTATTTGTGCCAAGATTGTGCTGGCCCAGCTCATTCTTTCCTGTGCCATGTTATGCCTATTTTAATCTTGTCTATCTTAGGCCAGTCCAGCCCTTTGGACACTTTCATTAGAGTATTTGAATTTCTACTTAAAAGATTATGAGTGCTCCCCTGGAAAATTGTCAGGTACGCCAAGACCAGGAGTGGCATGACCTCCAACCCAGTCTTTCTGGTGATGCTTTTCTTTGGTTTGCTTAGTTTTTAAACTTTATCTTGGATTTAAATCCTTTATGATTAAATTTTCAAATTATATTTGGAAATTGAATTTTCTTATTGAAAAGATTTTTTGTTTTTATAAGAAAAAAGTGTTAACTGGGTCATTCCTAGCTCGGGCCCATATATGGGCATGTTCATTTCATGCCTTTCTTGCTTTGTACTCATGTCTTGTTGGCCCTGATGAGCTAAGAAACTCAGCTCAGGATTGGCCATTTATTTTTGCCAAGATTGTGCTGGCCCAGCTCATTCTTTCCCGTGCCATGTTATGCCTATTTTAATCTTGTCTATCTTAGACCAGTCCAGCCCTTTTGACACCTTTATTAGAGTATTTGAATTTCTACTTAAAAGACTGAGTGCTCCCCTGGATGCTCAAAGACATAATTTTTCAGGGTCTGACAAAAACTGGGGATGATTATGAAGTAAAGGCGGCTCATGTTGAACTTGCTGAACGTATGCGCAAGGTGTGCAATAGACTTAATTTTCTTCAAAATGCTTGTCTCCATTCTTGTCAAAGAAAAGTGTCTATTCCTGAAAAAAAGTTGTTTTTCCATCTGTACCAAAAAAATTGTTTGTTTAACCTGTAAATTATTACACACAGTTGACACACAATTCACTGGTCCATTGTATTTCGGGGTGGAAGAACGTTGTTTGGCCAAAGATTGTAGGTTTAACTGTGAATAAAACGATTCATTAACATGATCAATTATGTTAAAATTTTGAACCAGGTCATACTGCTTTGAAATTCATTGATGTGTTTAGGAGCAGTAGAAGGGGTTGTGGGTTGGTGGCTGATACCCGAGTTGCTCAAAAGCCGAACTTAAGTCTCGGTGAAATTTTAAGAGTTCTGATTTTTCAAGTTATAATTACTTGAAATTTAAGGCATTGTGCTTATGCTTTCAGCAAAAGATAATGAGAAATGAGCCTTTGAAAATTTAGATTATTGATACGCTACTAGTAACTACACGAAGAAACCCATAGCTATAAAGAATTGCAATATGACTGAGGAAATAGGGAGAAATGAGCCTTTGAAAATTTAGATTATTGGTACGCTACTAGTATCTACACGAAGAAACCCATAGCTATAAAGAATTGCAATATGACTGAGGAAATAGGGAGAAATGAGCCTTTGAAAATTTAGATTATTGGTACGCTACTAGTATCTACACGAAGAAACCCATAGCTATAAAGAATTGCAATATGACTGAGGAACTAGGTTCAAGCCTACCTGCTTGATAAAACATGGAACCTTCCCCCTTCAGCTTCTATAGAAAGTCTTCCATCAGATTCTCTAGGATTTTAACCACTCTACTTGGTAGTCTAGAGATAGACAAAATAAGTAGGGATACTTCTTAACAGTCATCTGTGAAGCTTTAATGGATAATAATCTTGTGATTTTGATAAACCGCCTGCCATTTATATTCTCCATTTGAAGTTCCGAGTAAAATGCTGATGTCTTTGGACTACGAAATAAGTCATTCCGTCTCATTCCAACTCTTCTTCAAATTGGGATTGACAGCGAGATGCTGCCACTGCTCCAAATGTTGGGGATCGAGTACCTTACGTCATTGTTAAAGCTGCAAAAGGTGCCAAGGTAGTCCTTTTGTATAGCTTTTTATCTTTCTTTTCACTGCAAATGGGCTGTGTTATAATTGTTAACGCATATATGATAATCAGGCTTATGAGAGGTCAGAGGATCCAATATATGTGCTCGAGAATAACATTCCTATAGACCCTCAATACTATCTTGAAAATCAGATTAGCAAGGTAAGGATTTTGCTTCTATTATTTTTAATTTGGTGAGCTAAAGGACATTTTAAATGTTTATTCAATTGTTTAATATGTTCTTTACTAACCTGCTTAAATAACTTTTCATGTTACAGCCACTTTTAAGAATTTTTGAGCCCATTTTGAAGAATGCTAGCAAGGAACTTCTTCATGGAAGTCACACAAGATCTATTTCAATCTCTACTCCCTCAAACAGCGGAATAATGAAATTTGCGAAGAAACAACTCACTTGCGTTGGCTGCAAAGCTCTAATTAGGTATTACTACTTAATACCCATTTTTTCTATTGCTAGATGTACATACCTAGCTTAGCTTCCTAGAGATTATATATAGGCACTATTGTACAATTCTAATTATTCAATACAAGACAGAAATATTCATACCTTACATGGTATCAGAGCTCTAAAGCTCCACTGAGTAAAACCTAGGCAAAACCCTAATTCAATGGTTGCCCAACCCACCTCTGCCCCTGTAAATCCCATCCCACCACCACCAACCAACACCAACCGTAATCTTCCCTCCCTCATCACTATCAACACTACCGCCTAGCTCCTAGTCAAACTCACCGCCACTACCTTCTTCCCTTGGCGTGCATAGTTCAACGCCTTCCTCCATGGATATAACCTAATGGGTTACGTGAATGGCACTCATCCCTGCCCCCTACCTCACCACAGAAACTGCGCTACGCGCCTTCTGGTTCCTCTAATACCAGCTTCTCCTTCATGCCATTCTGGCATCAGTGTCCCCTCAGGTTATCACCCTTATCGCTGCTGCAAAAACATCAGAAGATGCTTGGGCTCGCCTCACCCGCCTCTACGCGAGCAAGGCCATAGCTCGCGTACTTGGCCTCAAGGAGCGGTTAACCTTCCTTTGCCAGGACTCTCGTCCTATCTCAGACTACCTCTAAGAGGTACGCATCCTTGCTGATGAACTCGTAGCCATCGACACACCTCTGTCTGATGACGATCTCCTTTTCCATGTTCTGGAGTTGGCCTAGAATTCAAGGACCTTGTCACTGCTCTGCGGTCCAAAGATACATCTGCCTCTGAAAATCTACATGACATGCTAGTCTAGCATGAATCAGAAGCCAAACGAGCAGAGCCTACCTCCACTGCCCCTACCATCACCGCCAATGCCACTCAGGCCTCCTGTGGCTCCAACCCTGCACCTTCCAAGTTCCAACCGTGGCTCCTCCACCCAACGGTCCTATAGACAACAGGGGCTATACCAACCAGCTCTTGTCCTACTCCACTTCAGACCCCAACCATCGGCCTACTAATCCAGGTGGTGGCTACCGTGGCTTCTGCCAATGGTGTGGTACCCAAGGTCATAGTGCAAAGCGCGGGCCGCAGCTGCAGCTGACCACCTCTCAGCAACCTGTGGCCAATCCTACTGTTCCGAGCCACTCCTTTCCCTGGCTCCTCGACTCAAGCGCCTCCCATCATATGACTCCCCATCCTCAGCATCTCTCTGAAGCCACTTAGTACTGTGGCCCAGATGAGATCCTACTTGGGAATGGTAAGGGGTTGCAGATTAGGGCTGGCAATGGGTTGTGTCGTGTTCTGAACACCCATGGGTGCTGTGGACAGATACAAGGCTCACCTAGTAGCCAAGGGGTACCACCAGCGGCCTGAAGTGGATTTCTCACCCACTTTTTGTAAGACTAAACAACAGGTATGCTTTGAAGCTTGATTTTCATTGATATGAAAGATGCATTATATACAGTAGAGACTTCCTAATATGTACTAGGTTTGACTTGCTCCTAAAGTATAGGGATTGACAGTATAGCATAAACTACCTAAACAATAAGATTCTAGGATTCTAGAAGATACATGTAAATCATATGGTATCTAATCTGATCTGATTGGATTCTGATGGTCTAACACACCCCTGCAAGCTAACAGGACGATCAAGAATAGGCAGCTTGGAGAGGAGATAACGAAAGCGGGATATGGATAAGCCTTTGGTGAAGATGTCAGCGAGCTGATCCAAGATGGATGTTGGGATGTGAGGGTGAGATGTCCCACATCGGAAAAGAAGAAAATGAATGTGTGCCTTATATAGGCTTGGGCAACTCCCCCTACCACCAATTGGTTTTAGGGCCGAACTCCCGAGTCTATATAATGGCCGGAATTCCGAACTTTAACATGGTATCAGAGCGGGTTATCCCACGTGGATGGCTTAACCGCCACACGTGCCACACGTTGCCCAGTCACTCGCTGCGTGGGGGCGTAGTGACGACAACCTGCTAGTGGTTGAAAAAAAAAAAAAAAATGAGTTGAGAGAGGTATGAGACAATGGGCTCATACGAATGTGGGACAATGGGCTCACATCATCACGTGTTGGCTGGAAGAGCCGCCACACGTGAGGGGGCGTGTTGGGATGTGAGGATAAGAGTCCCACATCGGAAAAGAGGAAATAGAATGTGTGCCTTATATAGCCTTGGGCAACTCCCCCTATCACCAATTGGTTTTAGGGCCGAACTCCCGAGTCTATATAATGGCCGGAATCCCGATCTCTAACAATGGAAACATATGAGACCAGCAGCTCACCGCGGACAACCTTCTCACGAACGTAGTGATAGTCAACTTCAACGTGGCGTGTGCGGGCGTGGAAAACTGGATTGGATGCCAGGTATATGGAGCTGATGTTGTCACACAGCAGTTGGGGGCTGGATAAACGGACGCGAAGTTCACAGAACAGGGCCCGAAACCAGGAGATGGCAGCTGTGGTGTAGGCAAGCTGGCGGTATTCCGCCTCAGTGCTGGACCAGGAGACACCCCCTGTTTTTTGGCGCTCCAGAAGACGAGATTGGAGCCAAGGTAGATACAGTAACCGTCGGTTGAGCGACTGTCATCAGGGTCGCCGTCATAGTCAGCATCCGAGTAAGCCCTGAGGGAGAGGGAGCTAGGGAAGCAGTACAAACCATGAGCAAGGGTACCTCGCAGGTAGCGAAGGATTCGTTTGACTGCAATCCAGTGAGCAGAGGTGGGGCGATGCAGAAATTGGCAGATCTGGTTGACGGCGAAGGCAATATCTGGTCGGGTAAGAGTGAGGTACTGCAAAACCCCCACAATGCTTCTGTATTCAGAGGCATCAAATAAGGGGTCACCGTCATGAAGGCTCAGACGGCGGCCCATAATAGTTGGGGTGGAGATCGGCTTGGCATCAAACATGTGGGTTCGACGGAGCAAGTCACAGAGGTATTTTTGCTAGGTGAGGGAGAGGCCATTAGAAGTGGACTGAACCTCCATACCCAAGAAATAATGGATTTGGCTGAGGTCCTTCATAGAAAACAGCAAACCCAAGTTAGCAATAAGAGCCGTGATATGCGCTGAGTTATTACTAGTGATGAGGCACGGCCAGAAAACGGCGAAGGCGCGTCGCCAGAGCTAGCGGGAGAGACACCGCTGCTGTTGCCACCAGGGGGAGCAGAGCCCAAGATGCCGTCGTAGCAATAGGCACGCGAAGAACCTGCGCCGCCGGCGCTGGCGCCGTAGCCTCCTGTTGAGACTCGCGAAGAGTCCCGGTGGCCTCTGTAACCACCACGCGAGGAACCACGGCCGCGGGAAGCAGCAAGGGCTTGGACCGTGGGGTCTGTGCTAGAACGAAGTAGCGGCTGAAGACGCTGCTCAGCACTAAGAAGAAGGGCCTCCAGGTCGGCGTAGGAGATGGGTGTGTCACGGGCTTGAGCAGAAGCCACGGTGTACTCATAGACTAGTTCAACATTGGACACGATGACGGTAATGAGGTCGGAATCGGAAAGGGGAGAACTAGAGAGAGCCAGAGAGTTGGCAATGGAGTTGACCTTGTCTAGATAATCAGTGATGGAGAGATCACCGCAGAGTACGAAACAATTCACTGTGAAGCTGCAATAGGCGGTTTTGATTTCTGGAAACAAACCGATGCTCAAGTGCTAGCCAGGTGGCTCGAGCGGTGGTGAGGTTGGTGACAGTGGACAAAACGGTGTGGTGAAGAGAACCGTTAATCCAGGACATCACCAATTGGTCACGCCGAGTCCAAGCAGTGTACTCAGGATTGGAGTTGATAGCGTCCTTGTCGAGGGCAAGAAACTGAGGTGGACAGGGGGAAGACCCATCGACAAAACAGAGGAGTTGACAGCTGCGAAGGACAGGGAGGATTTGGGCTAACCAAAGAGGGTAGTTAGTCTGGTCAAGTTTGACAGTGAGGACATGGGAGATGTTGGGCAGAGCGGTCTCAAGGGAGGAAACATCGGAGGGAGACATTGCGAGAAGGGGAAGATTGAGGGAACAAGGAACTAAACAGAAGGAAGGCCAGAAGGATCGAAGAGGAACAACAATAGGCTAAGAGGCTACTGATACCATGTAAGAGTACGCAACAGGTGTGCTTTGAAGCTTGATTTTCATTGATATCAAAGATGCATTATGTATGCAAACTTCGCAAAGCCATCTATGTATGCAAACTTCGCAAAGCCATCTATGTATGCAAACTTCGCAAAGCCATCTATGTATGCAAACTTCGCAAAGCCATCTATGTATGCAAACTTCGTAAAGCCATCTATGTATGCAAACTTCGTAAAGCCATCTATGGGCTCAAGCAGGCTCGACGGGCTTGGTACCAGGAGCTGCACTCCTTCCTTCTCTCTCAAGGCTTTGCACTTTCTCACTCTGACGCCTCCTTATTCTTACTCAGGCAAGCCTCTCATGTACTCTACTTCCTTGTCTATGTTGATGACTTGATTGTGATAGGGAGCAGCCTAGTCCTTGTTTCCAGGTTCATCCACACCTTGGCTACCCGGTTTTCAGTAATGTATATGGGCACCTACACTAGCTCCTAGGTGTCGAGGTCCTGACCACCACCTCTAGCCTATTCCTGTCCCAGCACAAATACATACATGACCTCCTCACCATGGCACGCATGGATGGAGCCAAACCTGTGTCCACACCCCTGACGGTCTCTCCTACTCATGCTCCAGGATGGCTCCCCACCCACAGATGCTACCCTTTTTCGACGAATTGTGGGTAGCCTCCAGTACCTAAGCCTGACTAGGCTTGATATTTCCTATGTCATGAACAAATTGCCACAGTTTATGCACGCTCCCATTGAAAAGCACTGGAAGACCCTCAAAGGGGTCCTTAGATACTTAAAGGGCACTGTGTTCTATGGTCTCCATATGCACCGTACCTCCAACAATTGCCTTCATGCGGTCTCCCATTCCTTCCACACCCTCCACGCCTAGACCCTGAAGACCGCAAATCCACCACCGCCTACCTTGTTCGCCTGGGTGCGCCTGGGTGGCAACCTCATCTCCTGGAGCTCCCGCAAGCAATGTGCTGTCTCCAGGTCCTCCACAGAGGCTGAGTATCGCGTTGTTGCCTCTACCACCACAGAGCTCCTCCGGGTCCAATCCTTGCTGCGAGAGCTTGGCATCTCCATCACTGGGAAACCCACCATCTCGTGCGACAACATAGGCACTACCTTCTACCGCTCTAATCCTACTCCCCACAGCTTGGCATCTCCATCATTGGGAAACCAAGCATCTCGTGCGACAACATAGGCACTACCTTCTACCGCTCTAATCCTTCTCTACACCCGCATGAAGCACGTTGCTATTGACTACCACTTTGTTCGAGAGCATGTCAACCGTGGTCTACTTCAGGTCTCCCACATCTCCACGGATGGCCAACTCGCTAAAGCCCTCACCAAAGCCCTACCATGACCGTGCTTCCAGCTCCTCCGCTCCAAGATCAGAGTTGCAGATGGCTCTACTGTCTTGCAGGGGCTTATTAAGGAACCCAGCAGATCACAGGAGATTGAGGATCAATCTCCCTGATCTGCAGGTCCTAAGTCAACAGAATCATCCCTGATTCTTTCCTAGTATATACACTGTATGTATTTGATTCTTTTCTAGTTCTGCTAGATGTACATACCTAGCTTAGCTTCCTAGAGATTATACATAGGCGATACTATACAATTCTAATTATTCAATACAAGACAGAAATATTCATACCTTTACACTATTGAGTAGGCAAATGCCCCTAAATTTCCTTTAGCACGTTACTGTAGTAACACTCAAATTTCTAATTAGGAAGGCCACAAGTTCGATGAAACTAAGGTAGAAATTCTTTTGCCCCTTTTCACCAATATAAAATGCATGAGCATAAAGCTAATTGTTGGCATGATTGGGAGAACCACGACTTGAGTCGTGCTTGGAAACAGAAGTGCAGTTTCTTGTATCTTTTCTTTGTAAAGGAACTAGAGAATTTAAAACAGTTTTTTATGTGAATTTACCAAGGTATCCTTAAACTTTATCAGGTGTCAAATTCAGAAATTTTCAGCGTAGCACCTGGCATTCTCAAATTCTTTCTTAAAGACTAACCTAATCTTAAACTTTTAGAAGGCTTATGTGATCTTGGACCAAGATTAGGATCAGTGGTCAAAACTTCAAGCACTGTTAATAGCACTAAGAAGCATGTTACCTGTCATTCTCGAATGTCATCTTTCATAGAATTACTGTATCTATGAATTATTGCATTAGACTCTATGATGACCCACTGAAGCATTGTAGATCTAGTCATCACTCAAAGAACATGGATTTTCCTATGTCATCTTTTGAAAATTTCATTGGCATATTTTGATCCATTTCTAGGAGATTTAATTTCTTAACATCTTTTCTAAATCTTATGGTTCAATGCATGCACCTTGGGGCTTTTGGATTTTTTGTGAAAATGTTAGTATGAGAGGTCAAGACTTCTGTTAAAGGAAAACATATGCATCTCCGGCTGTCACTCAGAGGTTCCTTTGTATTATATGGCATATTATAAGATAAACCTTATCTCACATACTTGAAGACATACTAAAAATGTCACTTTAAGCAATCAACACATTGTTCTAACATCTTTTTGAGGTTTTAGGGTGTGAGTTTTTCTTGTTTATGGATATTGGAATTGATTGCCAGATTAGATCTCTTTATATTCCTGATGTACCCAAACCCTTTTTAATGCTTGTCTTAACCCATCAGCAACGCAGACCGAACACTTTGTGCACACTGCAAGGGAAGAGAGGCTGAACTTTATTGCAAAACAGTGGCTAATGGTATGAATTAGTTTCAGACTTGTATTCTTTCCTAAGTTGTAATGACATTCTTCTATATTTGGATAAGAAAATAAGGTAAAAAAATTTGAAATTTGTGATGTTGCAGTCTCTGAATTAGAGACACTTTTTGGGCGGTTATGGACGCAGTGCCAAGAGTGTCAAGGCTCTCTTCATCAAGATGTGCTCTGCACAAGGTACTGTAATTTCACCAGGAGTAATTTTGTGCCGTATTATTGTTCCACTGAGGATTGGCTGGAACTGATTTTCTAATTCTTTGCACGTGGAATTGGAATATCCTGTGCCAGAGTTTATCTGCAAACACAGATGTGCTTCAGTAGTCCTGCATGCATTCTAGTTATGCATATCTCTTGGTCTGCTTTTGTATTTAACTCGTGGCCTGTCTTCTTCCAGTCGGGATTGCCCTATATTTTATAGGAGAAAGAAGGCCCAGAAAGACATGGGTGAAGCCAAAGTGCAATTAGACAGATGGAGCTTCTAATATTTCCTGACAGGTTAGTTTTGATTCCCATTCTAAACTCAAATGTAAGCTTGTGTTATAAGATTGCCTTTGCATCCCATAACTACTTGCCATTACGACAAAACAAAATTCTGATATTTTCATGCATACAAAGCAAGCTGGATTTGTATAATTGTTACGTTCAAGGAAAATGACATTTGTAAAACAGAATATTAAAACTTTTGGACCAAACGGAAACCAGTGAAGGTTCTCGGGTAACGTGGAATGGAGCTGAAGAACCACGTTTGAAGATATCAACATTTGCCCCAGTGCCCGGACTAGCTCGCCAGGCTCGATGAAATCCATGCACTAGTTTGGCTTGAATGCTTATTAAGTTACAACTGAAATCCATGCACTAGTTTGGCTTGAATGCTTATTAAGTTACAACTTACAATTGGGATAGTTTGTGATTTCGAAGAGGAAGAAAAACCCAAGCATATTGGTCACCTAATATGCATCTGAAGAGGGTGGGTTCCTTGTATAAATTACAGGCTGTCTCTCGAGGCTGTAGTTTTCTGTTCATTATGTGAATGTCGATTATGCCTATTAGGCTATGAAGGCTTTGTTTTGTGCAAATGTTTCTTCTTTTGATGCATCTACAGCTTATCATGTCTGAAAATTCTTAATATAGTTTCATGTTTGTCTAAGCAAACCATGATTAGTTGTCTAATTTATCAACGAAGACAATAAATGGTGCCCACCCTTATACCACACACTACAGCAAACTAGGGCTAGCAATGGGCCGTGTCGGATTCGTCTCGTGTCATGAACTTTGTTTTACTCATTTATGCCCAATCCAAATCCGATCTGTTTAATAATCGTGTCAAGAATGTCCAATCTGAACTTGATTTATTAATGACATGTGTAACTTATGTAATCCATTTAATAAACAGGTCGTACGCAAAATTCAATTAATCTATAATCCGTTTGACATATTTAATTTGTTTAATATGTATAACTTATTTAAATTATAAGATTTAATAGATATTTAGGTAGGTAAATGGGTAGATATATAAGTTAGTAATGATACGTTTATTAAATAGATCAATATATAAGTCAATATATGAGTTAACCTATTAATCTAAAATTTATCTATTTATTAAACGGGTTAACAGGTCATTATACGGATTAACAGGTTGATTTGAAATTCATCCATTTATTAAATGTGTCATAACAGATGATCTGAAAATGTCTCGAAATTTTAATCGTGCGAGTTGATTCGGATAAATTTCGTGAGGGTTTCAAATCGTGTCAAAAATTGTCGGCCTTCCAGCCAACCAACTCCCATCACTCGTCTCCATGGTTCAATGTCTTAGTAGGAATTTACTAGTGAATATATCACCGTAATTGTAACAAAATATTCAAGCCGGTTAGCGTCATGGTATGATATTAGGCACTTATTTAGATTCTAATTCTATGGATGCATTTATCTAATTATATATCAGATGCTTGATTTTCTTATTGTTGGATTACAGGTTGTGATGTCCACCATTAAATTAAATGGTGATTCTATTAAATGGATGCATTAATTGAATCATCATCCCATATTTAGTCCTATTTTATAAATTAATATCACAATCATCATTTCAAAGATCATCACAAGCTAATTATGAGATGATAGTCTCTGAATATTTCATCCATTCGATTCACATAAGTAAAAAAAAAAACGAGAATAATGTGGTCTTAAATAATTGATTAGTTAAAAGGAGAATGGTGTCTCAAATAATTGATTAGTGTTGTACATATACTAAATTGTATGCCTATTGTTATGTAAGGACATTTTCGTTCATATATTATATTCTAACCTTAGCATTGGGTTTAGCTGAATGAATAGAAAACGATTAGATCATGTTCACAATACGTTATCATCACAAACCCTAACCAACTGAGAAAAATCCCTAATTCTCATTCTCTCAATTTCTCTCTGTCGACCCATCTTCTCCTCACCCCAGCCCTCATTTCCTCCAGGCCAGTTCATCAACAAAACCTTGAGTTGGTAGCGCAAGAAGTACAAAGGAACATCAATGAGTCGGAGACAAGGAGGAACACGGAAACCCGATCGACGACTGCTGGCGATGCGACCCGAATTGGGAGTCAAACCGGCAGAGGCTATCAGACTGTGCAATTGGGTTCAAAATGCCAATGCTCGATCCTGGTGTTTGTCGCCCATGAACAAAATCTCTAATGATTCTTGAGCATAAGTTGACAATAATTCAACAACGAAATTGTCAACTAATATTGTTGTTCGAAAGATCCAATGATTTCAGACTGCATAACTTGGCAAAGGAAGGGGCATCCCAGCTTCGCCAAGTTGGTTATCAGAAAGATCAAGATCTTCGAGAGAGTTGATGCTAGCGGAAATGTCAGGAATTGAACCACCTAAAAGGTTGCCATGGAGGTTAATGGAAACTACCTGGCATGCCATGGAAGATCTGGTTTCTGCCGGCAACGTCGACATCTCTAGTCTGTCATCCGTAAAACAAAGTTGCAGTCTTCTCCACTATCTCTCTTTTGATTGAGAACTTCCATTTTTTTGTTTAGGTAGAAAGAAAATCGGAGAGAAAGCGTAGGAAAACAAAAAAAAAAATAAATAAATATAAAAAGATAATAGTTTATGGCTCCTCACGGCGACAAATCAGACGCTGCAGAGGAAGCCATAGTTGCCGAAGCTGCGAAGCGGCCCATTTCCACCATCTTGATCGTCATCGCTATGCAGACTGAAGCTCTTCCTGTGGTGAACAAGTTCAGCCTCACAGAGAATCATGACTCCGTATTCCCACAAGGGGTCCTTGGGGTTCGCTATTACGGTTCTTACAAAGATCTCCATATTAATCTAGTTTGGCCAAGAAAAGATTCATCTTTAGGGGTTGATTGCATGGGCACAGTTTCAGCATCTCTTGTGACCTATGCTGCAATTCAAGCATAGAGACAGTAGAGTTCCTGCGGTGTACTCTGTCGCCCGGTCCGAAATCTTCAGTATCATCTTTATCAGCAGAGGCACCGTCGCTCGTGAGTATGAACATGAGATCCACGATCCAAGTGCAGCAAATTACTATGCTAACAAGGTGCCTCCCTGCGATTATTGGGTTGAGAGAGCAGTTAAGCTCCGATCTGTGGAAAAGGCGATGCCCAGAAAAGACCCAAACGACATGAGATCAATGATGATGCTGATGGATACGACATGTCGTTTTCGGTATTTAAAAAACGACATGTCACTTTATTGTGTCATTGTAAAACAGACAACTCATGTCGTTTTTGAGAATACGACATGTCGTTTCTGACATTTCCCTATGCAAAGTTTGTTTCGGCGTTGACTCTTCGAAAACTCAGATTTCGCCCCAAAAGATAAGTTCTTCTATCCTCTAAATTCATTATATACATGATCATATGAAATGATAATGATGCTATATTGTTAGATATGTTGAGGAATGAGGATAATATGTTGAAAATAATATGATATATATGTGTATATATATATATATATATGATAATACATGATATATGAATGCTATATGTGATGATATGATGCTACATGATATATGTGATGATATGATGCCACCTGATTTGGTATATGTGATATATGATGATTATGGTGATGTTTATATGATGAAATCGTATATGGTATGACGATAATGATATAATATATGACGAATGCATAATGCTACCATGTATATATGATGGGATGTATCGATCATGATATATTGACATATAATATGATGATATTATATGTTTTAGTTTTGAATGATGATGATGATGATGGTAATTTATAAATTGATAATTAATTATTTCAGTGGATTGAATTGATAATCCATGATGATATAATAGATGAATGAATTGATGAATTGATAATTGATACGGAGCAAAGGATTGCACCCAAAGCCCGTGCCTCACGACAAGCGTGCCAGCAGCAGCTAAGCCCAAAACAAATCAAAGTAAGGCCTAGAAGGCCACAGCCCACAGACCCATGAAAGGTCCAGAAGACTTAGGGTTTTAGGTAATCATTTTTTGTACATGTACGCGGCCCAGAAGGCCAACAAATACAATAGGCCTACGACGCAGATTAGCCCGATCCAGTCGGCTCCAACCAAACTAGTCCAGACAAACTAAATTGATCCAATCAGTTCAAACTCGAAAAACAAAGTGGAAATTTATTTGCACCTCTTTTGATTTTGAGACATTGACATGCGTAAAACAAGATCTTTAATTATGCGGGCACTAATACTTTCAATCCTAGATGGATTCATTTATATATACCACACCATATAATGCCAGAAGCATTACTTTAAATTATTTTCACATGTTATTTAATGTTGGTTTATTTAGAAAATGTATGTGAACCAGATGTTCTCCAATAAACTAGAAATTTATAAATGAATGCATAGTTCATACTAATCACCGAACTCGTAGTTTCGGCAAAGTTATGAAAAAGGGACTTGCAAATTCCTCCATGAATTCACTGGACATGATAAAACAAGTAGATTTTACTTTTTAAATCTGATTTATCATACCATTTGTCAGAACCTGATGTTCTTATTTGCTGCTTATGGATGAGTTTTCTCAAAGCATTAAATGCAATGATTTGTCCCTTATATAGACTCTAGAAGAGCGGTTTAATTATTATATAGACAATTTCTTGCCTGAAGCAAGACATGAATGACCTATCATCCATTCTAAGGATTTCAAATCTATGTATAAATATCATTTGGAACATGTGATTTTTTTCGCTCGAATATGATTTAATTCAATTCAAACATTTACTCTCATACATGTGACCCATTGAATTAAATCTATAAATATGTATATTTTGTGGGGATGTTTATTGTCTAGCTGACAATGTTATACTTCGAGAGATATGATAAAAAAACGTTGTAGAATGATACTGAATTACCATCAATAAGATTTTTTTTTGTTATTCTCCAAGTTCCAGAAGAACTTTGTCGAGATTTACAGATATTCGAGCCAACAGTTATTACATTGAAACCACTAATGACAAGAAACTGGCATATCTTTGCATAACTTCCAATTAGTATGACCATAAGCAAACATTGGAGAAATTAGCCAGAAGCTAATTAGTACGAGCAATTACTCAATATGACATGACCGGTTGTGACCCCCAGGTCAGGGTAATGATGCACCGTATCCTCAATATATTGCACGGGCATCCTCTTACTCATAGACACCTTTTGTGTTTAATGAAACATTATGTCAAGTTTGCTAGTTAGTAGAAAGCGAATATTAGACCATTATATGCAAAGATGAGTTAAGACTCCACGATTTTCTTGCACAGAATACAATGGAAATTTTGTGGACTTTCCAACCACCATACGGACCGTTCTGAAAACTTTCATGGTTCAGGTTAAGATACCGAAAAAGTGGTCACATGCTACACTTTTGTCTACACGCATACTGCGTTTGCTAAACTCTTAGTCCAAATCATTACATTGAGAGGCACACCACCCGGATTCTCTTATACAGTCTATAAGACTCGATAATACCGAAGAGTTTACATCAAAATCATTCAATGACTATTGCATGCCCCTTGGGATTGATGCTGAACACCCCTAATGGTCTCGTAGAAACACTAATTCACCTTGGTAATGCGCACCAAGCTTCTAGTTTCTCGCAGGGCAATGCAATTTTTCATGCAGTAATCTTGGTCCGGTTGAGGTCAACGCCAACCAACGATGTTATGTGTTACAATTGGTGACTGGGTACGAACCAATTGCTTCGTACTTACACATTTATGGGTGTGCAGTTACGTGCCAATTGTGCCGCCACAACGTACACATATGGGACCTCAACAAAGGAGGGGGCATACATGTCGGTTATGAATCCCTATCCATTATACGCTCTTTAGAGCCCTTGCTAGGCGATCTTATTACCGTTATATTCGCGGATAGTCACTTTGATGAGACAGTCTTCCCGCCATTAGGGGGAGATAAGAACGTCAAACGTTCCTGAAGAACGACGTGAATTGACGTGGAACATTCCCACTATGTCTCATCTTGATCCCCAAACCGTACAAAGTAAGTATGATGTGTGATTAACAAAGTGTAGCTAATAATACACCAGAAGCTCCTTCTAATCTAGCTAAAGTGACAAGATCACATATACTTGCTGCAAATGTGCCTGCAAGGATAGACGTCCCAGTAGGACACACGTCCCAGACGGACGAGGTATGACCATGGCGGCTAACTAGTTATATGTCCCTGCCCAGAAGCCAGGTAGACTAATAGGTTCGAAGGATTCTTATCCCTGGAAGAGGATATTTGGCACAATTGAATCCCTTCACAATATAATCTGATCCATCTCATGAGATAATTCCGGATTATGGGTCTGTCTTAGAAGAGACGACGTTGGGGGACGCCTCAACGTCTGAACCCACTCTCGAGAATAAAGAGATCTCGATAAATCATGCATGCTTATGTGAGATAGGGAATCAGAATGATATCATCATCGATGATTTATATGTATTCGCGGTAACTGCCAAAATAATAACTAGAAATGAAATTGAACCTTACTCCGTTGATGAATGAATACCAACGTAGAAAAGACTGGCCAACATGGAAATAATCAATACAAGTCAAATTAGATTCCTTGACAAAAAGGAAGGTATCTGGACCTGAGTTCCTATACCTCCCCATGTTAAACCTGCAGATTTAAATGGGTAGTCATAAGGAATCATAATGAGAAAGATGAGATTGTGAGATGTATAACTCATTTAATGGCAGACAGTTTTCTCAACGCCCTGAGATTGATTACGAGGAGACGTATTCTCCCGTAATGGACATTATAACATTCTGCTACCTTATCAGTTTGGTAGTTTCCGAAAAACTGAGTATGCAGCTTTTGGATGTGGTCACAGCTTATCTCTATGGGGATCTGAATACAGAGATATGTTTGAAAGTTCCTGAAGGACTTAAAATACCTGATGCAAATAGTTCCAAACCACGGAACACGCTCTTTACTTCTTTGAGGGGTTCACTTTATGGATTGAAACAATCTGGACGGATGTGGTATAACCGTCTAAGTGAATATTTGATCAGACTAGGATATGTGAATAATGAATTATGCTTATGCGTGTTTATTAAGAAAACAAGTTCTGGTTTCGCTATAGTGGTAGTTTATGTCGATGACATGAATCTGATTGGTACTCCTAAAGAGGTTTAAGAAACCGCTAAGCACCTGAAGTTAGCATTTGAAATGAAGGATCATGAAAGAACACACTTCTGTCTCACCCTGGAGCTCGAGCACCGTGCAGATGGAATTTTGGTCCATCAATCGAATTACATTCAGAAGATGTTGAGACACTTTAATGAGGATAAAGCGAGACCTTCAAGCACGTCCATAATCGTCCGAAGTCTAGATCCTAAAAAGAACCCGTTTCATCCAGCAGATGATAACAAAGAGATATTGACACCATAAGTGCCATATTTAAGTGCAATAGGCGCATCATTGTACTTGGCTCAATGCACTAGACCAGACATTTCATTCGCTGTGAACTTGTTAGCTAGATTTAGCTCTGCATAGAGCAAATGAAGACCGGTTTCATTAAGAGAGACAACACCAAGCATATTGCATCGAAGCTCTTCTTTAACCAACAACAACAAGAACATCGGAAGATTGAGATCAAGCCAATACGATCTCAAGATAATCATGCGGACTTGTTCACCAAGTCATTACCAAAGGCCACATTCCAGCAACATGTGTGAAGTATTGGTTTACGTAGACTAGCTGATCTACCTAATCTGTAGTTTTCAGGTGGAGTCAAGATTAGGGGGAGTATCCTGAAGTATACTAAGTATCCAGAAGTATATTAAGTACCCTGAAGTATACTCACATGATTATTGTGTACTCTTTTGTCTTACGTCCATGGTTAATTTGTCCCATGGGGTTTTGTTATCTAGTTAGGTTTTAATGAGGCATATTTTGGTATGATCACCCCGCTAACAATGCATCCTGAAGATGCTATGACTTGACTTATATGCATTTGCACATCTTTTCCCTTTGACCACGGGTTTTTTCCACTGGGTTTACTGGACAAGGTTTTGGTGGAGCAACACTAATGCATTTTATCTTAAAGGCGTACTATCTACCTGTATTGCAGAAAAGGCAACATCAACTACCTTAGAAGATTCCGATGTGATCATTTACACGCGCGTTGCATTCTTTTTCTTTCGACCAGGGTTATTTTGTCCCATAGGGTTTTTGTCACCTGACAAGATTTTAACGAGGCAATATATAAGCGCACAGCCCAGCGACACCATTACATGAAATATCCAAGGGGGAGTGTTGTAAATATACTAAATTGTATAGCTATTTCTATGTAAGGAAGTTTTCGTCCATGTATTATATTCTAACTCTAGCATTATATAATGAGGTTTAGATGAATGAATAGGAAACGATTAGATCATGTTCACAACAATTAGTTATTAATTACACAAACAGCTAAAGCTTATCCTAATTTTATAACTCATTTTCTTTAAATTCCACTTCCTTGGGATAACTTAATTAAAAAAGAAAAAGAATTTTGCATTATTAGAAACCGAAGGCAAGAAGTAACTAACTGGAGGCTAGGTTATGACCAGTGGATAAGATTAGATTAGATTAGATTGAATAAATCTTTAAATTCAATATATTTTGAACGTAAAATTAGATGGTAGGAGGATTAAATAGGATTAGACATAGAAAGAAACTTATTATTTCTAATCCTATTATTTTAAGAGGGTTAGATTATATAAGTTTTATTCAATCTCTATTCTTTATAATTCCCTTGCAATATTTTTTTTACTTGGATAATTAAGAATTTTATACCAAAAGAAGAGCTTGAGAAACCAGGAAAATAGAGACCTCAAGCCTCAAAAGCCCCCAAAGGGGAGGATTACACAATAGGGATATTCCAAAATAAAGCCACGAGAGCTTTCAAATTAGAGTCCTTAAAAACACTGTACACAATTGATTTCTAATCAAATTAACTGTTATTAAAAAAAGTTATTTACACATACATCCCCTGAGGTTTATCGTGTTTATATAAACATCCTATCAGGTTTCAACAATTATACAAACAACCCTTCATGTTTTAAAATCCTTATGCATAGCCCTTTCTGCTTAAAATTTTATTTATAATGATAAAATTAACCTTTATGTTAAAATAAAATAAAATAAATTGAAGAAAGATGTTTGGTTGTGAGATAGCTTAATTTTTATTGATGATTGTTATTCAAGAGTAATTTTGTCATTATAAATAAAACTTTAAATAGAAGGGGTTATGCGGGTTTTAAAATCTAAGGGGGTGTTTGTGTAATTGTTAAAACCTAAAAGGGTGTTTTTGTAATTGTTAAAATTTAAAAGGGTATTGTGTAAATATAAAAAAAATTAGGGAGTAAGTGTAAATAACCCTATTGAAAACAACCAAAGAAGTACTTCTAGATGAACCAAATCTATGGGAGCTGTGTTCTTTCCAAATGCTATGAACAGTGGAAGCTAGAGCCACCTTGAAAGAGGTGATTCGCAACGAGGAACCCTTTGAACACGCTGCTACAAAAGATAAGAACCTTGGCTAAGGTTGGATCGCCCAATGAGCACCACACAACTGCTGAATCATTCTCAAAACAAAAGCAAAGAATACACACTCGGAAAAAGAGAGAGATGGGAATGTGATTCATTCCACCAGTTACACAACACACAGACAATATTGAAAGAGTTACCCAAAAAACTTAAGTTATCCATAGTGGTCGATTTATCTTTAAAAGCTAACCAGAGAATGAAGCTAGTACTGGGGATGTACCCCTTGAACCAAACCAGAGACTTTCAAGGAGAACAGCCTTTCGGATTAAGAGAGACCCACATAGACTTTGAAGAAAACTTTCCACTAACCTCAGCATTCCATCATAAAGAATTAGGCTCGGAGGAGAACGGGATAGAAGACGCCACCACCGAGAGAATACGAACAACGGGAGAATGAGGGAAATGCCATGAACAAACAGAGACGAGGATCACCTCACTCAGATTTGCATGCCTTGAAAGCCCCAACGCAGCAATGTTACCTTCATTCACGCAATCAGCAAAGGTACCTCGCCTAGTCCAGTTGTCACACCAGAGAAAGGTACTTTTGCCATTTCCAACATCAGCTGAAATAAGAGGCCTCACAAGATGCCTTATCTTAAGCAACTTCCTCAAAATTCCAAGAGCACGAAGAAGGGGGTTTCATGCACCAGAAAAAATTATCACAAATAAAGTAACTCTTAGCCCAAGCGACCTAGAGATTATTCCAATTCCCACAGGAAAAATTCTAAATGTGACTCGCCATAAGAGCAACATTCCAGCTATGTATGCTACGAATCCCCAGCCCCCTTTATCTTTTGGTTTGCAAACACCACTCCAAGTCACTTTAGCATGGTAATTACCCATCACATTTCCCGACCACAGAAACCTATGAAGACTTTGCTCAATAGTTCTAAAAATCTCTTTAGGTTTAAAGATGTGAGCAGACCATAAAACTTGAATGTGCTGCAAAGAACCGAAGTGATAAGCTAAAGTCTTTGGGCAAAAGATAGGGTCTGGTGCTCCCAACCCCCAATTCGCATATCCACTGCTTCAATGAGAGGGCCACAATCCGACTAACCCAGCTTTGAGGTGATCAAAGGCAGCCCAAGATACCGAAAAGGCGTAAAACCCTCACTAAACCCGAAGTGTCTCCGAATGGCTCCCGCGTGCTCCTCTTCGACCCTTACAATGAAGGTACAGCTCTTGTCAGGATTAAGGTAAAGCCCAGACATCTCAGGAAAAAAAGGACAACCCTTCTTTCAAAACTCTAGCAAAATCCACACTGCCCTGATAGAATGCTAAAAGATCATCAACAAAAACTTAGTGAGTAATCCTTTTCACAACGCTAATGATGGCAAAAACTAGGAGAGGCCGCCACTTTAGCAATTATGATACGTTAAAATATTTCCATATCAATGATGTAAAAATGGAGGGATAGGTGGTCTCCTTGCCTCAAACCCGGGCCTCCAGCGAAAAACCATGTCAATTCTCCATTCATTGCAATAAAGAATCGAGTAGAAAAAATGCGAGTATCAATCCCCTGGATCAACCTAGGATGGAAATTGAAAGCAGCAAGAGCCTTCAGGAGAAAGTTTCAATCCAAAGTATCGTAGGCTTTCAAAATATCCACCTTAGCAATGCACCTAGGGATAAGTCCCTCTAGATGATACCCCCGCATAATTTCTTGGACCAACAAAATATTGTCATGAATTCGCCTGCCACTTACAAAAGCAGATTGATTATAGTTGATAATAAAAAGGCAGAATACCAACAATAATGCGATTACGAATTAACTTAGAAAAAATCTTATACAGTGTATTGCAGCAGGAAATGGAATGAAAGTTTGCCATAAAAGACGGGTTAGGTACTTTAGGTACCAAATTGACAATAGTGGCATTGAGCTAGCCAAGGAGACGCCCAGAGATAAAGAAATCCCTAACCGCAGCAGTGATTAACGACCCCACAAAATCCCAAGTACGATGGAAGAAAAATGCATTGAACCCATCCGGCCTCGGGGCCTTATTTAGCTTGAGCTTACAAAAGCAGATTGATTAGCACTGATAATAGAAGGCAGAATACCAACAATGCGATTAGCAATTAACTTAGAAATAATCTTATACAGCGTATTGCAGCAGGAAATGGGACGAAAGTCCGCCCTAAAAGAGGGGTTAGGGACTTTAGGCATAAAAAATAAAAAGAGTTTATGGACTTTAGGCACCAAATTCTCCTTATAATATTGATAACACATTTATTCTTACATTCATAATACATTGAATTTTATGAGTTATCCAATTTAATTTAATCCCACCTACCAAATGAGCCATAAAGTGTAGCAATATGATCCATATTTGGACTTTTAGAGGCAAGAATGAAGAGGGCAGTTTTGTAAACAGGAGTTCAAACCATCAACCTTTGTTGTTGTGGTTTTATATGTATGCTAATTGCTAAGGTTGCAAGGCCGACAAACAAGAAGCTAATTGTACCCGCTTCTCTCTCTCTCTCTCTCTCTCGCCCCGCTTATTGGTGTAGGGACGGGTTTAATTGTTTTAGGAAAAAACATGCATGTTTTACGTAAAAAAGTTTAGAATATTTCCACCGACCAATATTTGAAATTCCCATGCATCGATCTCTGGCCTCAATGAGGCCTCAGGCGGGCCATCAATGATTCACGCACGCGTGGGCTGTGGATGTGGGTATGCAAAATCTGCAAATGCAACCTTCCACGGTTGATGATGATCAAATATTGTTAATGTTATTGATCATCAACAATATTTCATCAAATATTATTTGATTCTCTTATTGATTGGCAGGCTATAGGTACATACATGGTCACCAATATGCCGCCTGTATCATCATCATCATCATCCTCATCGTCATCAGGCGGCGGAGGAGGTTCGTTCATTTTCCTCATCTCTTGCTTTTTGTTTATCTCTGTCGTGGCTGGAGGCGGCTGTCTTTTGATGTACATGATCCTACCTGAATCACAAACTAGACCAAATTGGCTTCCCATTATTGGTGTCACATTGGTTTGCCTTCCATGGTTGTTTTGGTTCCTCACATTCATCTATCGGCTCATTTCGAGGGCCTTCGGATTCAGAGCTGGTAGTGGCGGCAATGTCGGTGGTGGTGGTGCAAAAAATACTAATGCAGCTGCTTCAAACATCGTTTCTGCAGCCACTGATCAGTCTCCTGTGGCTGCCGACAGGGCTATGATAGCCGGAGGAGAGACAGAATTAGGAAGTTTTAAGGATGGAAAGCGAAGGATCACGTCGTTAAGCCGGAATTCGTCAGCCATCAATGCATCTCATGCTCATGAAAGTGAAATGCCTTTGGCCTTATCAATGGCATCTTGATATTGACATTGACATATATACACACACAATTAACAGCTAGCCTCGACTTCTTAATGTACTTAAATGTATATTTATGGTCAGTAAACTATACTCTGACAAATTCATTGATTAATGTCTGCTAAAAAATTAATGTAGTGTTCTCCTTTGGGGTCCGTGAGGAGATTCTAATTATTTGCATTCTCCACGATGACATCTTTTCTCATGTTCTATTGTTTTAGTTCCTAATTCTCGGATCAAAGTCGAGCCTATTTCTGCCACAACCTTTTTTTCTGATTTTTTTTTTTTTCTTTCAGCTTGTGGCTGAAGCTTCGCCTTCTTTGTTTAAAGGATTTATCACACGTTATAAATCGCCGATTTCATAGGTAGATAGATGTACATGTATTAATCAACAGTTCAATACACTATACCATGTGAAAGGGGATCTAGAGAGAGGGTTTTGGTTTTTTTGGTAGGGGGAGAGAAGAAGATTAGCAATTTGCGTATCATGAGACGTAAAAATACACATATGGACTCATTTAGTAAGTAGGGTTGATTTGAATTGGATAACTCATCACATAAAATTCAATTTATCCTAAATATGAAAGTGGATGTTTTTTTCATCATATGAGGATTCGCGTGTAGAGATATAAGAAAACTTATCCAATCCAACCTCTTGAAACAACCGGATTAAAAAACGCAAGTTTTCTTTTATTTCTAATTCTATCTAATTCTCCTACAATGAAACTGCATTTTTTTCACATTCAAGTTATCCTATCTAATCCAGCTCACCAAACATGGCCATAAGGTACAGTGCATCCAAAGCTACCAGAAAAACAGAAAGCAACTCAATCATAACAGTGCCCCAAAAAAGCTACAACTAAATGAGAAGCAGCTACACCCGATCCAATTGAAAACAAAATAATAATCATAATTGGTGCGGAAAAAAAAAAAGAAAGATAAAAACTGTCGTCACATCAATTATCGTACCACTTATATGCAGTTCAAAGAAAGATGAAGAGTATAGAGTTGAAACCTCAAGGTCCTGAACCACTCAGAGAGAATGACAAAAGAGGTCTGCTTTAGGATTTATAAGATAATGATTGATTGGGTGTGGAAGGCCGGGTATATAACATGTGAAAATAATCATAAAATACTATGCCATAGGAATGTTTAAAATTCAAACCAAAAACTAGTTAACATACTTTCTACGATCCAATCTTGAACATATGTTTTAGAATCTAAAAATAAAAAGATACAATTCAATGATGGGAAAATAAATTTTCCAACTCATTACAGTTGATCCAACAGAAAAAGAATGTAGCTCATTATGGTTGAAATCGAAATTTTCAATCTGACTTGCACCCTAATTGTTATGGATGTTTTCTTTCAGTGCACAAGTAGTTGGGGAGGCTACTAAGTAGATTTACGGAAGACAGGATGGTTGCAATACCTAGCATGCATAACTAGTATTTCTTATGATCCTAGCAAGGCGTCCTATCTGTGGCTCTACCAATCTATCAAACACTCATTTTCAATGATTCTCGATATTCTCTGTACAATATGGCAGTAACTACCAGATTTCAATTATTTACAAAATTCTAAAAGCAATAATGGGGGACACAGAAGTATAAATATAAGCCTCCTTGCACCAAATATTGGAACAAATATGAATTATATATGTAAATGAAGCAAAATCCAATTCTGCTTCCAATGGAGTTAGAATTTTATGAACACCCATATGCATATAGATTTGGATATTTGGGTTCCTTGCATGAGACAACTAGATTATTGCACTACATATATTATTTAAAATGTATAAACAATATATAAACCATGCCAATTCAAAGTAAACTTCACCTAGCAGCTTTATGTCATCCGAGAGAGACTTATCCGAAGTTAAAAACAACTGTCATCACAAGGACATGAAGTCTGGCGTATACCATCCATCAACATCAAGTGTGTAATCATAGCAATGGAAGGACAATCTCCGACGCATCTCACATGTCCCTGTATTCTCTTAGATAAGTGTTGCCTGCCAAAAAGAAACATATAATTCTCCGCTCAAAAAAGAACATTCACTCAGTACTTTGAGTTACAGAAATGAGAAAAATTAAACGAACTTTGAGTAGCCTCTTGAAGAAAGAAAGTCTGAATTTTAGGCTTCAAAATAATGGCACCCAACAGTTTATACCACTATCAGAACTAGGGCCAGCCCAACTTTTAGATGTTCTAGGCTGTCACCTAGTTCATGCATCATGGGTCCCTTAGAGCATCCACAACGTGGAGCTACATCTGCCATCGAGGTGAACAATTAGTACACCGATCAGTTATTTTATACATGAGCAGAAGCCTAATGCATAAACTGGCAAAAAGACCTTAAGCCCTTAAATTTAACCGTGTTTTTGGACTTTGGGCTAATTTGACAACAAAAGAACATAACATAAAAAAAGAAAATACTTGGGAGGTCAATATCTCTCCTTATTTCTTGCTTCACAAAATCAATTCAGAAAAATTATATAAAATATCCTGAATTTTTTTATTATACAATCGTAACCGTATTATAATCGTAGACAGGCATATTTGAGAAATACTCCTGTTTCCCTTAAACAACTCCATTATATGGGGGAAAAACTGTTTTCTTGGAACTGAGCTACACACTTTTCATTATCCAAGAATTAAACATTGGGCTGTTCAAGTACTCATATAGTATAAGTAAGAAAACAATTGAAAGCTTCTAAAATAGGTAGATGTGTTATTCTATATTACCACCAGATTTTTCATAGTTTCACAGAAAACATACAGAATAAGACGTCTGCCTATGTTATATGTCTTGTTTCCAGGCTGTGTACACTGTACATTACTATGGTCTAGAATATGAAGTCTCTTTGACTCTTTCTCTCTCTCGCTCTCTCCTCTGTCTTGGTCTTGTGTTGGACCCTCACCATCACAAAATTAAAACCTCACTCTTTTACCTCTCTATTCACTATTCTTTATCAAGTAAAACATCAAAGTCAGACCGATTGAATCAAGCAAAAAAAAACTAAGTTTTAAATAATTTTTGTCGTCATAATTTCTCACTGATGACTAATAATTACTGGTATAACTGATGAATTTGTCACTTAAAAGTTTTCTTTTTTAAGTACTTACAGTTCCTGCTTACGAAAGAGTCTCATGTCATTCACTTAGGGCTCAGATTGCTCCTCCCTGTTTCCACAGAGTTTAGCAGACAATATTAGCATGGAGATGATATTAAAATATTAAGGAAAGTGGTGAAGGCAAGCGATTGGATAATCATGTTCAGGGGAGGTAAGGCATACCTTGACGACACCCAAGAAGTTGAGGTGTTTGGAAACTCAGCAAACACATTTGAGTAAGACTTGGTCAAATATGAAAAGTTGGCAATTGGAGGTAAAGCAGGCACCTTTTCACCTTTTTTTAAAAGTTCTTGCAAGTTAAGCCTCTGCAAAGTCAAGACAGCCCTAGACTCCTTCCAAATGAAAGCAAGTTGACCATCTTGAAATACAAAGAGAGAACCGGGTTTCGAGCCTGGGTACCTAAAACCATACCCATTTGCTATACCCTCCCCTTTAAAAATATGTTTAATATTCACAGGAAGCGAATCTGCATCAGTATCCCAAGGGAATGTCTCCACCGACGGTTCATCAATGTTTACTATAAACATGGCCGAGCCATTAGGATGCAGAACATAATGGGTGCCCTCTAATATTTTGGTTGCAATTAGAAGTTGCTGCCCCTGACACTCCTCATAAGAAAGCAATAGAAAGAAGAGGGCCTTCCCAGGTTTGTCTTTGTTCGGCTTCCCAGGAGGCCAACCGAAAGTACCTCCCCATAAACCTGCATACTCTTGATCCACTGTGGCAGTTCGCAAGGGCAATCTGTAGATGGCAAATCGACTGTCATGCATGTTTGGCCATGCTCGATAAGAAGATAACTTCACAGTGGAAGCATGTATAGTCAGTCCTATTCTATCACCTGATCTCAAAAACTCCTGAAGGGATGCATACTTATTCTCACTGCTAGAAGAACTATTCTTGGAGTTACCATTAATTGAGATGGACTTTCCAAGGATCTGATTGAAGCTATCTCTAAAATACTTGCCAAGATTTTTCCTCATGTTGCATTGTTTGTGACTATCCTTCCCATTAACAGAATTCTGAGAACCACTTGACCGATCAAGACTCTTTCTCATCTCACTCAATTGCAGCTCAGTAGGATCAGATGGAAGTATACTACTTGCCTCTGAATGCACATGACCTTCACCAAGCTTATGGATTTGAATAAGCCTTGATCTTCTTTCCAATAAAAGCACAACATCCTTCTGAAACGCCTCCTCATTATCCCTCAACAGAGGAAAGAATGGCCCAACTGCTCCATCAGGAACCTTTAAACGAATATGGGCCGTAACAACCTCGAGCAGTTTTCTTCTGTCACTGAAAGCCAGTCGATTGAAGGGCACTACTGTGTCACTCTGTCCAAAAACCTTCTGTGATCTTGACAGTCCGCTATTTGACCTACAAATCTTCCTTAACAGATCCTTATCCGAATAACTGCTACTATGCAACGACTTACCCTCATTTTTATGCTGCCTGGGGTCGATCTCAAGCAACATCACATTGCATGACCTGCCAACAGGCTTGACAAATCCAGGATAGACATAGTCCTGTCCCTTGTCCCTTCCATGAAGAAAAAAGAAAGTGGAACCATGAAAATCAGCAATGATTTCAAATACAGGAGCCCAGAGAATAGGGCCATCTTGGATGCCCAGTGGGCCGAGTTCTTGCGGGATTATGCGGCAGGCAACAAGAGAAACAAAACCTGGCATGACGTAGACTAGATTGCCAAGCTCCGGATTCTGGTGAACCCAGATGCCGAGGAGTGGCTGAACACTAAAGAGAAAACGGCAAAGTGCTTTGTAAGAAGAAAGGGGGTTTCGCCATAGAATAAGGTCTTGAAGAGGAAGAATTCCAAGCATTTGACATTGGGTGAGCCAGAACTTTTCTGAGTCCATGACTGTATACAAACTCCGGCAGCATAGACTGAGATTACACATGTCCCTGGGCGAGAGGGAGCAGGTGATAATAGAAAACACATCATCTGATAGAGCCAAAAGCAAGCTCCACCCGCACCCATAGGATGATGATGATGATGGTGGTAATTCAGAGGACATGGCCAGTCACTGAAGACTGACAACTACGAATCAATTAATAACAGCAAATGCAAACCAAGAAATAATTCAATTCTCAATATCAATTCAATTCAAGATTCATAACAATCACAAAAATATCACTTCAATTCAATTTTAAACCCTCTTCAAGTTGATTTGACTGGGTCGAACAAAATCCAGAATCCAAAATCCAAATCCAAAACCAAATTCCGAAAACCAAAACAAGACTAACTTAAGGATCAGATCAGACCTGGAACTGAAAATGCTTCTTCAATTTCCTTGAAGCAGCATTCCTTTCATAACATTTATGAAGGAGTAGAATCAAAACACAAACTGATTCTCCCATTATTGGGCCAAGCCATCAAAACAGCAGCCTAATTCATAAACCAATTACAAGATCAGTCTCCAGAACCAGTTTCAACAACAGAATGAGAAACTGTGAAGGAATGAATGACAAACTTCTAATTAGAGAAGTAAGAAAGAATTGGATGAGGTCAAAGTTGTGAGCCAGGCCAGGGAGCCAATATTGAATTCAGCTTAATTCATAAGCCAATCGAGCCAGCCCCCACTACACAGTACACAACACTACAACGTGAGAAACACTGCAAAAGCAGAGAAGGAAAAAAAAAAAACGTATTTTCTACTTCGGTCTAACCTTACTGTTGACTCTGTAGTCAATACTCAATAGCCACTGCGGCTATGTAGGTGGCATAACAATTTTTTCTTTCTTTCTTATTTTCAACTCTAGAATCTAGATCATTATTCTAGCTTTTTTTTTTTTCTAAAACAAACCAAATAAAAATAAATAAATAAATAAAAATCAAACGCTTCGGATGAAAGAACCGTCTCGGAAAACCCTGAAGAGCCGCAAGTGAGTTTACAAATGGGAGGTCGGCGACACACTCAAGAAGCTTTGCGAACGCAGGCTCTACTATCTTGCTCTCAAGATTTTTCTCGGTCAATCATTTCCGATGGATGCCGCTTTAAGTTGATTCATTAGGCTGTACCAAGCTCCAGATTGGTACCCGTTGTTGGGTTTTTACCATATTTCTTCTAGTATCTTTTTAGAACGATGGATGGCATATGGGTAAAAATGTATTGACGTTAGGTAAAATAAAGCTTCATCTGTTAACACTTTCTTTGTTTCTGTTATTTATTTATTTTTTTTCCCTGTCAAATATATTACTATTTGATTAAATACGAATCAAAACGACCTCCACTAGGGAGTTATATTAGCCATACTAGGTGAAGGTCCTCCCACCGGTGGAACTCCCTTTCCTCCCGGTAAAGGCAACAACACAATTGGCTACCATGTTACACTCCAACGCTATAAATGGAAAAAGGAAATTGATAAAATTAGGTGGTTTAAGTCTTAAGTAGCTCAATAGTTAAATTTTACAATTGAATACTACTAAGAAAAAACCCTAGACCCCAATTCTCTCCCACCTTGTTCTTTCTTCGTTCTTCAAATCACGAGAACCCAAAACGAAATCTGTTACCTTCTTCTCCAAATCGGGACAACCTTCTTCTCCTCTATTCTTCTTCTTCATTTCAGCAATCTAATACCCATAAGAAAGAAATTGCGAACACCATCTTCTTTGAATTGCGACCGCATGCTTCTTCAAATTGCGACCACCATCTCCTCCAAATTGCGTCCACCATCTCCTCCATTTTTCTTCGCCAGCACAATAACCCACTATCTAGCAAGAAAGAAATTGCGACTAGGTGAGTAGATTTCTTTTTGAATATTAGCTCAAAATAATTTGAATATTAGTTTCTTTATTACATTGAAATCTCAGTTGGGTTGTCAAAATTTTGAAATTTTTATAAATGGGCATCCGCCATTGTCGTTGCTTAGCATGTTAAGATGAAAAAAAAATTATGTAATAGATTTTTCTTTAAATATTAACTCAAAGAAATTTGTGTTTGGTGAATTTGTTTAAATATGTGTTGGCAATCTAAAAATGAAAGCAATTAACCAAATGAGGAGTGAGTAAGATTGATTTGCAGGTGTGAGGCTAGGAAAATGAAGCTGAGTTGAAGGCATAGAAGCTATTTTCGAATTTGGAGACTAAAATGAGAATAGATCTAGTAGTATCCCTCTAGTCCAATAGCTCTATAGTGATCATATAGTCATGTAGTCCGATAGTGCCCATATAGTCCAATAGTCCGATAGTGCCCCTATAGTCCAATAGTCCTATAGTGCCCCAACAATAAGACGGGTAAGATTTGAGCATCAATTACATATTCTTGCATCGTTAATGTAACGATTCGACCCGTAATTATGGGATTATAGAGGAATTTTCGAGATTAGTCAAGGTGAAATGATAATTTTGCCCTTGGACGAGAAAATGTTGACTTTTCACCCGGAAGGTTATTTGCACGGTTACCTAGGCCAATTGCGTAGATCGCGGGATTGTGATTACTTAGACAAGTGGCACGTCGAATTTGGACATTGTGAGATGATTTTATGGGCCAGGGACCGATTTAGGCAATTTTACAATGCATGTATGAGTTTGTTTGGTAGTGGGTCCAAAATATCTTGGTATAGGATCATAGAATGAGTGACAAGTGTCACTCACCCATTGAAATGTATATATGGTTATTATTGTTGGATATTGAATTATGATGGTTTTAAAAAAAATCTGTGTTTTGAGCTGGTGTCTGATTTAAAATGTAATTTGATTTGGTTATATTATATGTTCTGGATTGGTTAGCCTCATGCCATTGGATCGCCATTCCGGAGTTAGACTCCAAGGATACCTAGAGATGGACTCAAATGTGGTTTAAGCTGTGCTCGACACATGCCGATGAGGTTTGACCTTTATTACTTGTTGTGTTCAGAAATTTGCATTATGAATTATAACCAGGTTTTCCAGGGAACAGTGGGCTAGGGGCTTTTATGTCTTTTATGTGTTTAATGTGATTTGGGTTGGACCCATGATTTTGATGTGTTATTGATTTATTTGAAAGTAATGGTTTATTTGACTATGCATGTATATTTTATAAAGCGGAGGGTTAAATGTTGATTTCAGAAAATGATTTTCCAAAACTTTATTTTTGTTCCACTCACACGTTTGTTTGGTTTTGGCACCCTTCAGGTTGATCGCGGACGCGAGCTGTACGAAGGCCGAGGCAACACGTGTATTTGTGTACTCTAGACATCCTATGTAGGATGTAGTGCTATCCCTTGTCTGACACAAAGTAGGTATGTTTATTTATTTCCGAGGGCACTTTGGTAATTTTACAATGTCGTGTCATATGATAGCAGGTCCTCTCACATTAATCGAGGGAGATTACGGGGAGGGTCCTGTTAGTTAATGTCAATATTCATGACACAACTTTGTTGTGTTTATTTTAGGTATTGTTATGGTGTGTTTACTTTCAAGATAATGGATAGTTTGGTTTTCAAGAATCGAGTTTCAGCTGCTTATGTCTAGGAGAAAGTGCCCGCATTCAAGCTGAAGTTGACAATTGAAGCTTTGTGAAGGGATGCTTACTAGTAGAATGCTAGGATGATGCATATCTAGTCTGCACTCGTAGTCAGGAGTGTCCTCATAGTTCGTTAAGGAATCTACATTGTAAATTTTGAGCAAGTATTCAACTAAGGTTCTTTGCTATCTGCGTAGTCTCATAGTGTCCCTATAGGATGATAGTTTCCTCGTAGTTTAATAGTTTCCTAATAGTTTAGGCAGTTTTATTTTCTTATAGTTGTGACAGTTGGTGTGTTTGTCCTCATTATTATGTGGTAGTAAATAATGGCAGCTTCCAACCATGTTTAGTACTTTCACATTTATTGGCAGTTGGTGCTGTTTACATCCACACTTATTCTAAGCTAATTAAATTCTTTAAAAGTTAAAAAAGTAAAGTGCTTTAATTTAGGTGAGAAAAATAATTATTTATATAGGTTGAGTATCAGCAAGTAGCTACCAGCTACTTTTCCCGCTCCAAACATAAAGTGGCGGGACCAATTTCCCTCAATTGCATGTGCCTTATTAAAATATCTCATCCTAATATTAATTTTTAATTTCTTAATGTGATGTAAAAGAAGTTATGTCAATGCCAACAAAAAAAAATCATAATAATAATAATAATATAATTATGGAAAGTTCTCCTCATTCATCAACATTTGCATTTATGCACTTGCGTGTTCAATGACACATGAGGACACTAGGAGGCTATGAATGCACTATCACTTATTCCATGAGAAAATATACAAATATTAATGAATAGACTATGAGGACATTACCAGACTATGAAGACAACAAGTAACATCCTCTGATAAAAATCTCTGAGCAAATATCAATGAGAACTTCAATATGAGTGATTTAGTAGGATTGTTTGGATGGGCAATAAGGCAAACTCGGTTTATAAATTCAGCAAACGTTGTAGCCTTTGGTATTATAATGACTTTCATATCGCCTTCTTAATATATGTACTTCTTTCCACACCTCAACCATTTTCCGTTGAAACAAATCATAATTGCAACTAATTCTATTTCTAAAATTTCATACACTAACATTTATTACATTCAAGTTAAACTTTACTAAAATATTATAAGTAAACTGCATTATTGTTGGAGTACTAGAAGACTACTGGACTATATGGGTACTATTAGACTACTGGACTATAGGGGCACTATAGAACTATCGAGCTATAGGGATACTATCAGGCTATATCTATTCTCATTTTAGATCTCCAAATCCGAATATGGCTTCTATGGCCTTCAACCCAGTTTCATTTTCCTAGCCTCATACCTGCAAGTTAACCTTAATCACTCCCCATTTGGTTATTTGCTTTAATTTTTTGATTTCCGAACACATATTTAAATAACTTCATAAAAAAAATACCTAAAATAATAACTAAGACACAAATTAAAGATATATTAATGATGAGAGATGACAGATGAATTGATGATAAGCGAAAGTGATGATGAGCGAGGGTGATGAGAAGATGGAAGCAATGATATGATAATGGGAGTGAAATATTACAAGCAGGAACAAAAATTCGAATATGAAGTCTTGGTTGTCTCTTGGGAAACACTCAAGTTTATGAGCAAATGAAGATGAGAGGCTACTTGCAATTAGATGAGTGAAATGAAGTCTTGGCTCTCTTTGGAAAAAAAAAAAAACAGACATGGTGGAATGGGAGTTACTATAAGATATATATAGTGTCTAGATTTGTAAAAATATTTTAAGGGCTCCTATTTTTGAATACATTGTTACCAAACAATCTATTTTCATCAATTTCCCATATTAAGGAAAAATTAGGTGGAAGGAATACCACCATACCACAATTGCCTTGGAATCTAGTCTTAAGGGAACAAATATCAAATGCATAGCTTGCAATCCACAACTCACAGTTCCCATCATCTTGAAGGTTCTAATTTGAATCCAGCCTTAATAGAAAAATTATCCCCATAAATGTTTCTACATGCAATGATGAAGAATGAAAAAAAAAATTAGAATCATCATTATATGTTAACTGTGTTTTTGCTTTTAGTATTACGATCTAGTACTGCCAGAATTCTATTCATACGCGTCACCCTTTAGACATCAAGTTTTAAGACAGACAATGCTCAAAACACCTAATGCATCGCATCTATAATAACTGATGCCAAAATTTTGGAAATACGTAAGTGCAAATTTAAGCGATGCCTCTAGTTTAATATTTCGTATCATTGGGTGTTAAAATTGCTCCTTATTGAAAAATTTGATCACATTTAGTTAGCATTGGTTTCTAAAGAACCATAAACCCAATGCCTTAACAAAAAGGTTACAAATATTTCATATGTCAAACCTAAAAAAATTAAGGGAAATTGATGGAAATAGAAGGTTTCCAAAACTTTATTCGAAAATAGAACACTCAAATTTTTTATTACAAAAATAGGCACTATATATATGTTATATGATACGCAAAAACTAAGTATTAATGTAAACACAAAGTCACACTCAACATATAAGGAAGCATATGGAATTAAAAACCTTTTTTTGTAGATTGTAGCATTGGTAAATAGGGATCGTTCTGGATCAAGGATTGAGGGTACCCAAGCATGATTGTCGTTTGATTGGTTAATTGGTGGTAAAGATTGATTTTAAAATCCTAAGTAATTAAACTAAACCTAAACTAACCTAACAAGCGTTTAAGTTTAACGTCTTCAGCCTAGACGTGATGCAATATGTCTTCTTTTTAAGCACTTGAATTCGCCTGTTCTTGGAGATGCACCTTCTCCACTTTGTGCTCGCACATATAGACAAGTAACGAATCAAGAAGTTAGATAAGTGTAAGAAGGTAAAAACATAAAATTTAGTATGTGCAGTGTAGAGTTCTAGGAAACATAAAATAAAAACATATGTAATATTTACAATTAAAATTAATGTAGAAGGACGAAAGTTATGCACAAGTATGATATTTACATTATAAACATATTTACACAAACAAAATCACACAAGTGATTTTTCAATCACCAGCAATGGCGCCGAAAATTGAGACGCAAAAACTAAGTATTAAAGTAAACATAAAGTCACACTCAACACTTAAAGAAATGTATGTAATTAAAAACCATTTTTTTTTTGTAAATTGTAGCATTAGTAAATAGGGATCATTCTGGACCGGGGATTGAGGGTACCCAAGCATGATTGTCGTTTGATTGGTTAATTGGGGGTAAAGATTGATTTTAAAATCCTAAGTAATTAAACTAAACCTAGTCTATTATTTACACGTGATCAACTCATTCTTTACCTAATTCATTCATGATTTATATCAACTTCAAACCTAACCTTAGTTCTACGAGATGATTGCATATTCTTAAGTACGCGCAGGGGTCTCACGCCTCACTTTCAGTGATCTAGACTTGGAGACACTCCTTTATCTAGTGAAACATTAAGTACCAACATATAAGCATAACAAAAACTAAAATAATAGAACACATGGAAAATTATTGAAATTAATACAAAGCATAAAATCAAGGATAATATTATAAATCAGTCCATAAACCAAGATATTCAAGCACAAAAAATAACTACAAGGTAAAAAGACTGTGTTACACTTTTTCTCTTCGGGACACCGTATGAATACAAAGTGATTGTGCACTCTTTGGTGAGACACTTGGAGACACTCCTCTATGCCATGGATGAAGGTTGTAAAAGGGGGGATATGGTGTAATTAGTTTTGCACAAGAATTCTTGAATTTATTGAAAAGGGAAAATTAGTTTAGGTAGAGTTTTGATACAAATAATGGGCGACCTTTTACAAATAACCTAAGACGCTCTATTTATAGGAGAAAATTAATTCTCAAATAAATAGGAGTTACAATTTAAATTCTAAAAAGAAAGAAGATTAAACTAATTAAATTGAAGTCCTAAAGAAAAAAGGTATTCTAAATCCTACATAAAAAGGTAGAACAAATCATAATAAAAAAGGAAATATAAAACCTAATTAAATCCTAAAAGATAAAGGAAATATTATTTCCTCAATTTGTATGGAAAGTGGAGTCAATTGCTGGAATTTGAAACACATGTGCCACACACAAGAATTGAAAGGTTAATTCGTGAATTGGGCTTGTTGGAGAGAAGGTGCGCTGAGCTGGTGTTGCACTTGGGCTTTGCGAAGTATGTCGGCCAGCTGTAATATACGCGTGCAAGCTGGGTCGAGGTGGCTGCAGAGAATTGAAGTGTTGGACGTATATGGGACACGCTGCAGGGACTTGCACAAAGTGGGACTGGCGAGAATCGTGTAAATTGTCGTTTGGGCCTTCGGTGCGAATTACAATGGGCTTCGATGGACTGGAGACGCGTGGAGGGGCCAATGCAATTAGACCACGCAAAGGGACAATAGATGCATAAATGGAACTTAGCTGGACTCGGTGGACAGTGATAGGTCCTCAAATAAACATTATTTTATATTATTTTTTACCTTTTATATTTAAATTTTAATATTAAAATAATAAATAATTAGATAAAAATAAATTATTTTGTGATATTTTTGTATGAATAAATAAAGTTTTAAATTTGGAGCATTTTGGCGAAAAAATCGTCTCGATCGGAATTATAACGAAGAAATTATGGACGAAATTCGGTGAAAATAGTAATTAATTTATAATTTAAATGAATTCAGTTGCTAAAAGCCCAAATCTATTTCTTTTTCTGCAGCCCTTTTTGTCGCGAGCCCATATTCCGCAGCCCAAAATGATGAGCCCAGCTACAGCCCGATTTATTTCTGTTCATGTGCAGGCCCAAGAAACCCAGCCCAATTTCCTCTCAGCCCTGAAGACTGCTTGGCGTGGGCCTACCGAAATGCGTGTTTTGGTTTCGGTGAGAGCGTCCCAATGGTCTCCCCTACTGCCCAGCACGTGTGCGCCGAGCTTCTGCTACCTGTCAGCTCCTTTCCTATTGAACGCCACGCCGCATGTCAGCTACAGTCCATCGAACTCACATAATCATTTTCTGCAGCTTCTTACCAACCCCACCTGCTCTTGTGCTGCAGTCCCTCACCGAAAATCTGAGCAGCCTTGCCCTGCATCAAACCTGCTCCCACTTTCCTTGATTTTTCTGATTTTTCAGTCAATTTCAGCCCCAAACCATACCTATTATCATCATTGTTCATAATTTCATTTTTATTTATTTTTATTGTATTATTTTATTTTATTTTATTTTATTTTTGGTAGCTTTTTCTCCCTATAAAGGTTCAATTCATGTAACAAGGGTCCCCAATGGTCCCCAATGGTCCCATTTTGTTTCTCTTTTTAGTTTAGGTTCTAATATTTCTCTCTAATTTATCTCTTCTTTTAGTTCACCTTCTTTTATTTTGTTCTTTATTTTTGGGGACCATTTTAATTCTTGTAGATTTTCTTATTAATTAGTTTTCTTTTAATTCTTGTTCTTAATTTATGTTATAAATTATGTTAGTTTTTAATTTCATTTCTTCTTTACTTTATTCTTGTGATTTTTCTTTGAGATCTCTTAAACACATTTTTATGCTTTCCTTAAGAAATACCTAGGCCGAATATTTCCCAAATAATTCTAGAATTTAAATCCGAATTCTTATGTTTTATCCTACATCTTCATAAGGTTTCAGCCATTGTTCGGTGTTCCTTATGAATAACATTCCATTATTTTCATTCACTTTCGGAATCACAAGCTGTTCTTGGGTTCCGAAAGTGTAACTTTATTCCCTTTACTTAAATTCTTGTTATTGTTTCGGTTTACTTATAATTCAATATATGTGTTGGTATTTTCTTTCTAACATTTGCAAGTAAGAATGCAATCTCCTTGTGTTTTACTTTTTAAATTTCTTTTACTTCATATGTTTTAGTGCTTAAACTTCAATTCTACGCTAAGTGTTTATGACCGATGTTCGGTGCACTTAGTAGAAAATTGAAGAGATTTAATGTTTGATCGCTGTTCGGCGCATTAAATCACAAACTTAAGGTGAATCATATTGTAGATAATAATCCGCTGTTCGATGCATTTATAATATGAAAAATGTATGCATGTATTTGAGATGATTAAGGTAGGATTTCATGATTGGTTCAGTATGAGCATAATGTTAGAGTGTTGGTAAAAATATGCGTTTGAAGAAAGTTCACTTGTACAAAAGTTAAAGTAGAAGTAGAATTAAGTTCTTAATTATTTTTACTTGTTTTTATTTTTATTTTATGATTACAATCTTTTCAAAACCCCCATTTAATCCTTTATTCTTTTATTCTTTTATTCTTTATTTCATTAATTCATTAATTCTCTTATTCATTAATTCTCTTATTCTTTTATTCTTTAATTCATTTATTCTTTAATTCTTTATTATTTAATTATTTAATTCTTTAATTCATTATTCTTTGATTTTTCATTATTCTTTTTAACTAACATATTATTAATATTCCCTAATTTCCCCCGTTAAGAACGATCTCTATTTACCAATACTACATCTACACAAAAAGGGTTTAAATTGCATAATACTCAAATTACGTGTTCAATTTAATGCGTAGTTTGGGCGTTATCAATTTTTGGCACTGTTGCCGGGAAAATTAAAAATCATTCTTAATGTGTTAGTATGTATAAAATTGTTTATATTTGAAATGTTCATATTTGTGAATTAAGTATACATTTTATTTATTTATTTATGTGTACACTTGATGCCATGCTACTTGTTCATATTTCATTTGTTTACTTTTATAGTATTACATGTATATTACTTGTTCACAATTACTTTATTTTATTTTTATTTATTTGTTTGTTTATTATTTTGTTCAACTTAAAAAGAAATTAGGAAAAAAATATAAATATATATTTATTATTATAATAATAATAATAAGTAAATAATAAAATTCGGAATATATAAAAAAAATAGAAAAGAAAATATGTATATATATATATTAGGCTTGATTTAATTTGTTTATAATGTTGTATACTTGATTTAATAATGTGTAAGTGTATATATATATTAAATATTCATTCTTACTATGTTTATTAAATATTCATATTTGTTTATAATTCCTATACATAGAATTGTTCATACATTCTCTTTTGTGTTAGCATAAAAATGATTATATATGTCCATGAGATACTTGCTTACTTTGTACTTGTTCATAATGTTTATCTCTCTACATATTCATATTATACTTGTATATTATTTTTATTTATTTATATACTTGTTCATAACTTTTATTTTTATGCTTGTTCATAATTTTGATTCTTATGATTGTTCTTATTATATTTGTTTATAATGTTCATACTCTTACTTGTTCATAATTTCTAGTTTATACTTGTTCATAAATGTTCTTAATTTTTTTTATATACGTGTTGATATTATAATTTTTTTATGTAAATTTAAATTTAAATTTTACTTGTTTATTTTATACTTATACATACTTGTTAATAATTGACTTTCATTTATGTTTGTTTATAATTCTTATACTTGTCATATTATTCTTGTTCATACTTGTACTTAATGTTCATTCTTTTTACTTGTTCATAAATGCATATCGTACATTGTTCACTTTTCCTTATTTTTAACTTTATTTATTTTGATTTGTTTTTGGTAATTTTTTTTTAAAAAATAAAATTCGTAAAAAAAAAAGTATATTCTTTATTTCATTTATTTATTTATTAAATTTCAAAAAAATATAATTAATAATAAAAAAATTAATAAGGAAAACAATTTCATTACCTCAAAAAAAAAATATTTCGAAAAAATATATGTATATATTTACTTTCCAACTTTCTTTAGTTTTAGCTTCATATTAGTGTTAATTTATACTTGTGAATAAATTTTGTACATATGTTACTTGTTATGATTAATACTTGTTCATAATTTTCATTTGTATACTTGTTCATAATTTTTATTTTTATATTTGTTTAGGTAAATTCAAACTCTTATTCTACTTGTTCATACTTTGTTTATAATTTTACATACTTGTTCATACTTGTTTATAATTTTTCTTCTTATTCACACTTGTTCATAAATTGTTCATAACTTTTATATTTCATAGTGTTCATTCATATTTGTGCATAATTTTTATTTATTTATTTATTTTACTTGTTTATAATTGTACATCTTTATTCATACTTATTTGTTTATACTACTTCTTAAGTTGTATATTACTTGTTTACGTTTATTTTATTTGTATATGTATTTATTTAAGTTTGTCTTTTTCTTCCTTCAAAAAAAATTTCTTATCTTAACTTTGTGTTAGTGTAAATATAAATTTTTGAATAAATCTTGTACATATATTAGTTTGTTAATGTGAAATTGTTTTGTAAATATCATTATTTGTGAATAAAACCATACTTGTGAATAAATTGGTCATACTTGTATAAATTGTTCATATGTAAATTGTCATGTTATATTTGTAAATTGTGCATAAAAACATACTTGTAAATAGTTCTTGCATTCATGCATTAGTCTCGGCTATATGTAGATCACTTGTGCTTCGAAGTTTAGATTTTGATCTTTAATGGAATAGGTGAAGACTCTTTTGTTAACTCTCACCTACGGTGATTGTTAATACTTGAGTTATCTTAATTCCTCTAAAGTAAGAAATTTTCGAGGGTGATGTTTAGGACATGAGATGGTACTCATAACGGGTTTTGGGTCTAAGAAATGGACATCAATGGAGTTTAAGCCTCGGGATGTCTTGAAATTAGCCCTGCCTCTTATGTTTATTTTTTCTAACCTGGTCACCTTTGAACTTGCCCAAACAGTTGAATTAATTCAAGATATTTACTTGGGTCGCACAAACGTAAAAGTCTCCATCTAAACTTTGAAGCTATGTGAACCATATATATCTTTGACTTCCCCCGACATGTAAATATTGGTTATATCTTTTTACTTTTGTTTGTATCTTAATTTACATTACTTGTCATGTCAACTTTAACTTGTTTCTTTCCTTCTAGCTTGCATTGCATCTTTAATTTAAACTAGCATTTCTAATTTACATGTTTAACTTGCATTTTTAACGTAACTTGCATCTTTAGTTTAATTTGCATTGCATCTTTAATCTAATTTACATCTCTAACTTGCATTCTTGACAAATGTGCATCGTTGACTAACTAACTTGCATCTCTGTCTAGGCTAGATGGACGTTAAACTTCAAGCGCTTGTTGGGAGGCAACCCAATGTATTCCCCGGATGTGAAGGAGTCATCAACGCAGATTTGCTATCTTTCAACCTTCACTCTCTTTATTTTGTTTACTTAATGTTTTTCTTGTTTTATTTTCGTAAATTATTTTCCTTACTTCAATTCTATGTTCAATTACTTCTTATTTTCCTACATTGAGGAGAACGTAGAATTTAAGTGTTGGGGGAGTGGTTTACAATTTTAATTGTGCAATAAAATTGTTTTAAAAAAATTGTTTATTGCTTTCTTAAAGTTTTGTTTTTTGTTTTAACTTAGTGTTTTTACGAGTATTAAGTCGCCCTTTAACTTGTCAATGATATAATTGGACGGAAATGAATATGTTATGGCTATAAAGATGATCACTACAACTTGAATTTGTATGTTAATACTTTGTGATTAAGTGTTATAACTTGTAGATAATGCATGTAAATTGGTCAATAAACGAGCATGTTAAGATAAGTATGAATCATTTGAAACATTATGTGAGCTTTAGAATTATATATACATCTTTGATGAGTGATTCATAAGTTCTTTGTTTAAATTGATATGCATATGCCTCATAACTGCTTGTCATAGCTTTTAATGAGCTATAAAGTACTAGAACTTATTCTATGTGATTTTCAAAGCTTTTAAGTCAATAAACTCTCTGATTTTGGATATGATTAAGGCATTAGGGTTCACACCATAAATTCAAACATCCATGTTCCTTATTTTGTGCACACAAGTTGCGGCCCCCTTAGTTTTAACCCCTTTGAGCCTACATTAAGTCTTTCTTTCATCACCATGATTATCTAAATACTTGAACTTAGTATAGACATCTTTCACCCTTATTCCAAGGATTCGGTTGAAGACATGAAAATGGTGTGAAGAGAAATTGATGATGTTTTGAAGACTTTTATGTATATGGATTTACTTACTCAAACTTTATTGTATTATTGACACATGTTATTACCTTGATATATGAAAGAAAGAAAAAATGAATGAAAATGAAAAAAAAAAAAGTGTTTTGAGTCTCTATCAAGGTAATAAAGTTTGATTATGTAATGTTTTAGTTAAGTCCTTTATATTTGTAAATCCAACACAAAAAATGAATTCGAGGCCCAACATGATGATATTAGGCGTATGTTCGAAGGGATGAATTACTGACATCATTGCACTAAGGTTGGGAAGTTATGATACGTTTTGGGAGTCTTTTGAGTCTTGAAACGAATTTAAGCACCACTTGTCCTATATATTCCTTGCCTCTAAACTTAGCCCCATTACAACCGTCATAAAGACCTTATGATCCTTAAGATGGTAAATTTTGATTAGTTGAGCCAATCACTTGAGTAAGCTTATGGTTTTGGTTAATTTGTGCAAGTATGTTTTTATCTTGAGGTGTTTGTTTGAAATTTTGTAAAAGTACTTCATTTCTATTATGTGAGCATTTTTCTCACATACTTTGAGTGCAAACACAAACCCTTACAAATTGAGTGAATTTATGAGTGCATATCCTTGTGAGTTGATTCATACTTGTTTTATTCATGTTGAGATTCATTTCACCATATTTACTCATTATCTTACTTGTTAAAACATTTTATTACAATGTATTAACTCTTGAATTCTATATGCTTAAATGTTTTAAGTGAAAACCTTTGATGCCATAATAATAAAATATTGAGACTAATGGTTAAGGGTTTACTTGTTTTGACTTCGTAGTTTAATTTTAGTATTTGCTAGAGACTAGCAAAGTTTAAGTGTGGGTGTATTTGATAGGTCCTCAAATAAGCATTATTTTATATTATTGTATACCCTTTATACTTGACTTTTAATATTAAAATAATAAATAATTAGATAAAATAAATTATTTTGTGATATTTTTGTATGAATAAATAAAGTTTTAAATTTGGAGCATTTTGGAGAAAGAATCGTCTCGATCGGAATTATAACGAAGAAATTATGGACGAAATTCGGTGAAAATAGTAATTAATTTATAATTTAAATGAATTTAGTTGCTAAAAGCCCAAATCTATTTCTTTTTATGCAGCCCTTTTTGTCGCGAGCCCATATTCCGCAGCCCATAATGATGAGCCCAGTTGCAGCCCGATTTATTTCTGTTCCTGCGCAGGCCCAAGAAACCCAGCCCAATTTCCTCTCAGCCCTGAAGACTGCTTGGTGTGGGCCTACCAAAATGCGTGTTTTGGTTTCGGTGAGCGCGTCCCGATGGTCTCCCCTATTGCCCAGCGCGCTTTGACATGACCATCCCCTGAGGAATATTGATAACCGTGTCCGGTCCTGCTCTCGTCTGACAAGTCAACTGAAGTTCCCAAATTACCCTCAGCACTTGCCAAACAAGGGATAGCCACACACGTGTCCGCTCAGGCCTCCACCTCTCAATCAGCCTCGATCGTCGCGCCACGACCTAGAGGGTCAATAAAAACACAAAAGGTGTGAGTGGACAAAAACAAATCAGTTTATAAAACATGTTACAGAAAAGACATTTCTACCCTCCACGTAAAACCAATGCATGCATTTGAAACTCATTTCATAATTCATTTCATTTTCAGTATCAGAAAACCGTGTATGAAAATCAAAATCATTTTCCTTTTCTCAAACTGCGGGCTGTATCCCGAAACCATAAATATGAGCCTCAGTCCAAAATCACGAATCAAAATTCAAGTACAACATATCTCAAAATCCATACAGCCATATAAACCGGGTCACTACCCGACACTTTCGAAAACATCAATCAATTGAGTTGCTGGAACTCAAGTGCGCCCGAGTCTTTAAACTCAAAACCATGCCCATAATCATGCATTCCCGGGATATCAACGAGTCTTTAAACTCAAAACACAATCAATAGGCCTCGGGGTATATCACAATAACCGAGTCTTTAAACTCAAAACATATCAATCAAGGGCCCTCCCCGTCATATCAATCAACCGGGTCTTTAAACCCAAAATATGATCCAGCAATAGTACCGAGTCTTTAAACCCAAAACCATATGTAATTCACAACAAATCCAGAACCTATCATAATCCAAATTCCAAAACCAAATCCGACATCACATTTTATCAAAATGGAACTCATGTCCGAATTTCACGTTCAAATCCCAAATCATATCCATCATTCAGTTCCAAATTCGAATTCGGAACCATCATTCCGTAAGCCGGCATCCGAAATAACCATTCCGAACCCAAATCCGGAAATCCACTTTCAAGTTTTCGAAACCCGAAATCTCGTTCATCAAAATCACTATTATGAACTGGGCATCAAGCCCGAAATCACCTTTTCCAAAATCCGTTTTAAATTTTTGAAATCAAATCATATTTTCAAATCCCAAATTCAAATCATCAAAACCATGGTCAAATCACGACATACTCAAAATCTCATAAAACGTGCAAATCTATAATAATCTCAAAATACGTGCCAAAACCGTAAATCATACTCACAATCATAATCAAAACATCATCAAAACATGATACACACAAATCATATAAAATCATCCATTAAACCATCATCAAAGCATAGGAGAAACCATAGTCTTGAAATACGTGCAATTACGTATTGCATATCGAAATACGTATAAATATGGAAATCGTAATTACCATAAACCATAATCATAATCATAGAAATCATCAATAGAAAGCATAGAAAACAATTATGCATGCATTGAAATTTAGAAAACAAAGTCCACTCACACACTGTCCAAACGGCTCGCTTCCGAGTTGCACGTCCCAAATTCAAATCATCAAAACCATGGTCAAATCACGACATACTCGAAATCTCGTAAAACGTGCAAATCTGTAATAATCTCAAAATACGTGCCAAAACTGTAAATTATACTCACAATCATAATCAAAACATCATCAAAACATGATACACTCAAATCATATAAAATCATCCATTAAATCATCATCAAAGCATAGGAGAAACCATAGTCTCGAAATACGTGCAATTACGTATTGCATATCGTAATACGTATAAATACAAAAATCGTAATTACCATAAACCATAATCATAATCATTAATTTATGTTATAAATTATGTTAGTTCTTAATTTCATTTCTTCTTTACTTTATTCTTGTGATTTTTCTTTGAGATCTCTTAAACACATTTTTATGCTTTTCTTAAGAAATACCTAGGTCGAGTATTTCCCAAATAATTTTAGAATTTAAGTCCGAATTCTTATGCTTTATTCTTCATCTTCATAAGGTTCCAGCCACTGCTCGGTGTTCCTTATGAATAACATTACATTGTTTCCATCCACTTTCGGAATCACAGGCTGTTCTTGGGTTCCGAAAGTGTAACTTTATTCCCTTTACTTAAATTTTTGTTATTGTTTCGGTTTACTTATAATTCAATATATGTGTTGGTATTTTCTTTCTAACATTTGTAAGTAAGAATGCAATTCCATGTGTTTTACTTTTTAAATTTCTTTTACTTCATATGTTTTAGTGCTTAAACTTCAATTCTACGCTAAGTGTTTATGATCGATGTTCGGTGCACTTAGTAGAAAATTGAAGAGATTTAATGTTTGATCGTTGTTTGGCGCATTAAATCACAAACTTAAGGTGAATCATATTGTAGATAATAATTCGCTATTCGATACATTTATAATATGAAAAATGTATGCATGTATTTGAGATGATTAAGGTAAGATTTCGTGATTGGTTCAATATGAGCACGATGTTAGAGTGTTGGTCAAAATATGCGTTTGAAGAAAGTTCACTTGTACAAAAGTTAAAGTAGAAGTAGAATTAAGTTCTTAATTATTTTTACTTCTTTTCTTTATTCTATGATTACAATTTTTTCAAAACCCCCATTTAATTCTTTATTCTCTTATTCTTTAATTCTTTAATTCTTTATTTCATTAATTCTCTTATTCATTAATTCTTTTATTCTTTAATTCATTTATTCTTTAATTCTTTATTATTTAATTATTTAATTATTTAATTCATTATTCTTTGATTATTCATTATTCTTTTTAACTAACATATTATTAATATTTCCTAATTTCCCCGGTTAAAAACGATCCCTATTTACCAATACTACATCTACACAAAAAGGGTTTAAATTGCATAATACTCAAATTACGTGTTCAATTTAATGTGTAGTTTGGGCATTATCAAACAGCTCGGGACTTGGGCCTGGAAGTGAGGTGCGGGCTTGGGTGAGCTAGGCTAGACCACTTGACATGCTGGGCATTAGATATGGTCATGCATTTACACAATTAATTCTCAATTCTGAATTTAACTATTAATGCTATAATTAGTTACTAATGATCAATTCTAGTAATTAATATAAGAAAAGAATAAAATGAGATAGAAGGAATATAATTAAGGTTCTAACAAAATAAAATAGAAAAGAAATTGATATAAAAAGATGATCAATTAAGTGCTTATCAAATTCTCTCACACTTAGACTTTGCTAGTCCATTAGAGTATGTCTAGTGGTAGAGGCAATGTCAAGGGGCTAAAGGCAAGATTTAGCCCCTCAAATGATACTGTTCATGACATTTTGTCTAGGACTATTTTTTGTATTTTTAATGGGGAGGGGCAAGGGGTAAGAATTCAAATTTTTATGTGAATTATTTTCTTAAAGATAATAATGTATATGAATATAACTTAATTTAACTTTATCTTACTAACTTATATGAATATAAAAAATATTAATCAAACATTATTACAATGTATGAATTTTACTTTATAAAATTTAAATTGCATTAAAAATATTGCAAATTTAATAAAAAAAATACAACTATCAATTTAAATTGATAAATAAATGAATTAATGATAAGAAAATCAATGAATCAATTAGTGAGGATGGTTTTGACAAAAAAAAAAATAGCGATGATCTCATGAAAATAGTCATTGTATTATCCCATGAAAATATTAAAAAACACAAAAAAAAAAATGACTTTTGGTTGGCCTTGCCCGGGAAGAAGGGGGCTATTTTAGCCCTAAGGCTTGCCCTTGCCTTGGCTATAATTTGCCCACTAGAACAAGAAAGGCAGGGGAAGGAGGCCAGGAGGAGCCTTGCCAGGGCTAGAACAAGTGCATTAGATATGTTCTTAGAAAAACTAAAAACAAATAAAGAATTGACAAAACAATTTTTGTTCTTTTTAAAACAGCTAATTAAAAACAACTAAGCTCTGATTGATTTTAAAAACAACAAAACACTGAGTGATTTAATTCCCCCACACTTAAGCTTTGTTGGTCCCTTAGCAAATTGAAAAACAAACAAAGACTCAAAATAACTCTAAAAGCCCTTAACCAAATGTCTCAAAAATGATTATAAGTATATGACATTGTGATATCCAACAAATATGCACTAGGAATTCAAGAGATAATAAAGATATAATCATGTCATGACAAGTAAGACTTGGAGAAAACAATGGTGTTATTAAGTCTGTGCATGCTTCGAACAAGTTAAGATCACCTCACAATAGATACACTCATAATCTGTTGCACTCATGAAATAGGGTTTCACTAAAAAAATTGTGAAATAATTACTCACATATATCAACAATAAAAACACTTAAACAACACCACATGAATAGAATGAAATACTTGCACAAATGAACCCAAACCATATGCTTACTCACACAACAGATCAAAAACTACTTATCTCATGGATCATAAAGGTCTTTATTTATGGGTTGTAATGGGGCTAGGACTAAGGCATTTAGATTTTTGGATATGTGGTGGTAAAGAATATTCCAAAGATTTAATCATTGCACCAAAACTTGATCAATTACGAGCACATTTTCTTTCAAAATGTCACCAGGAGCATGTGGGAAGAATGAGAGCCAAATATCATCTTGTAACAATCCAAATACTTACATTCAAAACAAATTGCCGGAGAGCTAAATATATATTTTCTTCTTTTTAAAATCTTTCTTGCTCTCATATTCATTTATGTATTATTATCTTTTCATTTTTTTTTCAATCTTTTTTTTTTTTGGCAATTACACAATACATCAAGTAATTTGGACAAACCTATTCTCATACACACATCACCACCTTCAATAGAAAATCTTCATGCCATCTTTAAGTATGCTAGCTTCAAAATTTTCACCCAAGTCCTTTGAACAAGGGTAAGGATACCTATACTAGGCTAAGAGTTTAGATCTGCATGGTAAATGAAGAAAATGCTAAACATAGGCTTAAAGTGGCTAACTAGGGGTGTCGCAACTCGTGCGCACAAAAAAGGACACATGGGTATTTGAGAAAAGTGGTGGAAAACCTAGGTACCTTTAATCATATCCACAATCAAAGTATGTATTGACTATAAACTTCTCAAATTAACATGAATAAGTTCTATCAGTCTTTAGTTCATTGAAGCTATTACAAGTAATCAGATGAAGCATGTATAAACTATAAATGATTTACACCAAAGAAAAAATATATATATATATATATATAGCTCAAAAGCTCACAAGGGTTTATTCGATTCAAAACATAATTCTAACATGCGAAATCTGTACCAAGTTTACAAACCATGTCTACTACAAGCCAAAACACTCACAATATCTCAATCAGCATAAAAATTCCAACAAAGTGATATGCAAATGCCATAATATTCTTGTTTGTTCAAATTCATCATTGACTAGTTAAGGGCATCCTAAAACTCTCGAAAACAAAAACTTAAAATACACAATATTTTTAATTTTTTTTTTCAAAGTAACAAAAAAAACGAAATTCTTTTTTTTTTGGGAAAAAAAATGATTGTGAAAACAACTTTTTTTAAAAAAAGGGAACAATTTGTTTGTAAAAAAACACAAGTTTTGAAAACAAAAATTAAAACAAGATTTTTTTTTTAATGTTTGAAAACAAGTTTGGAAAACAAAGGAATTTTTTTTTAAACAACTTTTTTTTTAAAAAAAATTTGAAACTCGCAAAATTGTAAACCCCTCCCCCAAACTACAATCCGACATTATTCTCGATGTATCAAAGTAAAAGTACAAAATGATAGATTTTTACGAAAATAAAATAAAAATAAAAACAAACCAAAATAAAAGATCAGGGAAGAAAATGCAAATATGTTGTAGACTCCTCTATTGGGTTGCTTCCCAACAAGCGCTTAAGTTTAACGTCTTCAGCCTAGACGTGATGCAACATGTCTTCTTTTAAAGCACTTGAATTCGATGGTTCTTGGAGAAGCACCTTCTCCACTTTGTGCTCACACATATAGACAAGTAACGAATCAAGAAGTTAGATAAGTGTAAGAAGGTAAATACAAAAAAGTTAGTATGTGCAGTGTAGAGTTCTAGGAAACATAAAATAAAAACATATGTAATATTTACAATTACAATTAATGTAGAAGGACGAAAGTTATGCACAAGTATGATATTTACATTATAAACATATTTACACAAACAAAATCACACAAGTGATTTTTCAATCCCCGACAACGGTGCCAAAAATTGATACGCAAAAACTAAGTATTAAAGTAAACATAAAGTCACACTCAACACTTAAGGAAACATATGCAATTAAAAACCATTTCTTGTAAATTGTAGAATTGGTAAATAGGGATCGTTCTGGACCGGAGATTGAGTGTACCCCAAGCATGATTGTCATTTGATTTGTTAATTGGGGGTAAAGATTGATTTTAAAATCCTAAGTAATTAAACTAAACCTAAACGAACCTAATCTATTATTTACACGTGGTCAACTCATTCTTTACCTAGCTTATTCATGATTTATATCAACTTCAAACCTACAAAATTCTATAACTTTAGTTCTACGAGATGATTGCATATTCTTAAGTACGTGCATGGAGACACTCACGCCGCACTTTCAGTGATCTAGACTTAGAGACACTCCTCTATCTAGGGAAGCATTAAGTACCAACATACAAGCATAACAAAAACTAAAATATTAGAACACATGGAAGATTATTGAAATTAATACAAAGCATAAAATCAAGGATAATATTAGAAATTAGTTCTAAGAGAAAAGTAATCCTCAAATAAATAGGAGTTACAATTTAAATTCTAAAAAGAAAAAAGATTAAACTAATTAAATTGAAGTCCTAAAGAAAAAGGTATTTTAAATCCTAAATAAAAAGGTTGAACAAATCATAATTAAAAAGTAAATATAAAACCTAATTAAATCCTAAAAGATAAAAAAAAAAATATTATTTCCTCAATTTTCTTGGAAAGTGGAGTCAATTGCAGGAATTTGGAACACATGGGCCACACACAAGAATTGAAGGGTTAATTCGTGAATTGGGCATGTTGGCGGGAATGTGCGTTGAGCTGGTGTTGCACTTGGGCTTTGCGAAGTGAGTAGGCCAGCTGGAATATATGCGTTCAAGCTGGGCCAAGGTGGCTGCTGAGAATTGAAGTGTTGGATGTATATGGGACACGCTACATGGATTTGCGCAAAGTGGGCTTGGCGAGAATCGTGTTGTAATGACTCGGAAATTCGAAAAAGGAAAATTTGGCAAATTTGAAGGAAATGACGATTTTGCCCCTGGTTATATGGGTCAAAAGATGACTTTTTGATCGGAATAATTTTTGGACTTTCCAAGGAGACTGTTGCATAGGTCTCGGGATGTTGAAACCGTAGACAGGTGGCATGCGTCAATTGGAGGTGGAAGGCGAAAGTTGCAGGTCTGCGAAGATGAAGGGCATTTTGGTAATTTTGAAGGAAAAGGGTAAAATGGTAATTTGATGTGGCCATGTGATGAATTAGCAAATTGGGTGACTCTTTCAGTTTATTAAGTGACACATGTCACTAGGAGCAAAGGATTAGTAGTGGTGCACGTGTGTGTGATCGTGAAATTGGCGTGGCTGTGGATTGAGTTCAAATGGATATGTTTGTGTGAAAACAGAGCATATGTATGCTCTACCTGAAGCAGCCACAAGATTTCCATGTTCGATTAATTGAGGGTGATTGATGAGAGTGTGCGGGCGAAAGAATAAGGGGATGACAAGAGGGGAGGAAAAACTGAAACTCATGGAACCCGAAAGCCCAAACCCGTAGGAATTCAAATTCTCCTAAAATTCGAATTTGAATTTGTAGGTCGTGATACACCAAATTGAGATTGGTTTGAGCTTTCTGAGATGGTTTCGATCAAGATTACCTAAAGAATGAAAGGAATTGGTATCCTTTTGGCTCATAACGGACATGGCGGAAGTGGAGCAATTCGAGGATTAAGTTGAGTAATTGAAGGATTAGAAGAATGAAATTGGGACTTGGAATGTGTTTATCAGACTTCTATGAAGCTCCAGGACGAATCAATTTAGAGGAATTGATGACCAGTGAGAGAATCGAATGATGAACAGACCTTGAACTTTCGAGGCTTGATCGAATGCCTTCGAGGTAAGGAATCATAAAATTGAATGTACAGACCTTCAATTAACATTAAAACGATATGATTAGCTGAATCAATTGAAGAAAAAGAGTGGAAATTGACAAAGATTCAATCGGGTCATCGCGCGGGTTGCAGGACCCGTTTAACAGATAAACAGGTTGGGACGACGACTATAGCATCACTATTCCCAAGCGTGTGGGACCTACGCACAGCCACTCACGGCGGCGCATGAGAGCGCTTGGGCTCTATTCCCGAGGTGAGTTCAACATGACTTTTGTTCCATTTAATGTAACGAACATTTTGGCACTGGTTTCGAGGAAATCGGATACCGTTTCGATAGTGTTCTGTGTATCCGAAGTTTTAATATATGTTTAAAATACGTATTTAAATCCCAAAAAAATTGGAGATAATTATATGAGGTATATTGAAGTGTTAGTGACCCTCGATAATGATTTTGGACAGGAATGGTGACTTCTAGAATTTACGAAAAAACGTGCGGCTCGGAAAGCTAGCAATATGGACGGTGTGTGAGTGGACTTTTGTTTTCTACCCAAAATGCATGCATATATGTTTTAAATGCTTTATGATATGATTTTAAATGATTTGGCATGATTAATGTTTCGATATGATGGATTTATCGATTTTCTGGATTATTATATTGTTTTGGGCACGATTTTCGAGAAAATTGTGAAATTGCTGTTTTGGGTGAAGGCCCTGGATTTGAGATTGGGTTTGACTCGGATTATGAGTTAGGGATTGATTTGATGAATTTTTAATGATTTTTGGATATATTTTATGGATTTACGTGAAAGTAGCAAATGAGGTTGCAATTGTACGGATTTGCGTGAAAATGATATTTTTGGGCTTGAGACCCAATTGGATAGTGATTTTGATTCGAATTTGGAGTCACATGTGAATATGATGAAATTGATGATTTTGATTTATAAAGTGAATTCTGGACACTGTTTTATGATGGATTTGTGGAACTTGCTTTGTGAAAGCTATGTTTTGGGCATAAACCCTGTTGAAATGTTTTTGATTTGATTTGAGACATAAATGGTTTTAAAATGAGATGACTGGATTCGGTGACTGTTCCACATATACCATTCTCTGTGATTTGATAGTCTCCTCCAGACGTCGTAGATCCTGGAGTAGTCACGATCCACTGCCTGGAGATGAGTAGCTCCGTGGGATGCTCAATCTCAAGAGTGTGAGATTATGATGATATCCTCCAGACGTCGTAGATCCTGGAGATGATATCACCCTAGACGTTGTAGATCCTAGGGAGGTACTCGGACGTGAGACACCCGAGTTTGCACTCGTTGCATTGATATCATGACAGTTACTTGGATATTAAGATTGGATATTGAGGATTGGTGGTATTTATGATTTATTGATCTTTGTATCCAGATGCTTTATATCATGAACTGATTTAGTGAACATGAGTTTCAGAGAAAATGTGGACCATGGGAAAACATGTTTTGATTTTATCGGTCCACTGTTCATACTTGATTAATTTCACGCTATTACTTATGTTTTATGATATGCATGCATGTTTGTGAAACTGGAGGGTAAGATTGATTTTCCTCAAATGTATTTTTAAAAGTTTATTTTTGTCCACTCACATCTTTTTTGTTTTATTGACCCTCCAAGTCGTGGCGCGATGATCGAGGCTATTCGGGAGGTGGAGGCATGAGTAGGCACAGGTGCGGTTATCCCTTATTAGGCAAGTGCTGAGGGTAATTTTAGAAATTCAGTTGACTTGTCAGACGGGAGCAGGACCGGGCACTGTTATCTATGTTCTTCGGGGACGAGTCCTGTCAAATTGGTATCAGAGCACTAGGTTACTGATTCTGTTGCCACGTCATGCCTCCGAAACGTAAGCCTCGTGCTCGACCTGGTAGTGAGATGGGTATACATGTGACGACCCGAAAATTCGAAAAAGGAAATTTTGGAAAATTTGAAGAAAATGACTATTTTACCCCTGGAATTGGGAGAACGGTTGACTTTTGGTTCGCGCGGTCAAACGGTCTTTGACTGATAACTGTGACGTAGTTCAAGACATCATGAGTTTATAGACAGGTGGCACGTTCGATTCTGACATTCGAGGAGAAAGTTATGATGTTCGAAAGTTCAAGGGTAATTTGGTAATTTGATTAAAAAGGGGCAATTTGTTGAATTTCCAAACGATATGGACTTTTCACGTAATTTGAAGACTGTTGGGTAGGTTTCAAGACGCTGAGTCCGTAGACAGGCGGCACGCGTCAATTAGAGTTCGAACGACCAAGTTATGGGTCTAGGAGTGTGAAGGGCATTTTGGTAATTTGTAAGGAGAAGGGAAAAATGGCAATTGGTCAATTAAATAAGAAATGGGATGGTGATTAGGCTGATTCAGCCATGGTTATTCCACCAAATGACATCTGTCACTTTGATGAAGCACTTAGTGGCACTAATTAGCAGGAGGTGGAGTGTGCACTGTGTGTGTGAGTATGGTTTAAAAAAAAAACAAAGTGTATGATTAATCAAGAGTCCACCGCCCAACCGTTTGAATCACTGAGTAATTGGATTAACTGGGGAGAGATTAGAGCTACAGAGAGGAAAGGAATGGGAAAAACCAGAGAGAAAGAGCTGTTGTAAAACCCGAAATCCAACTATCGAAATTGAATGTGATCAATAGTCGAATTTTCAATTGTGGGTGTTAATGACTGCAATTGAGCTTAGATTTAGCTCGCTGAAACCCAGACGACTCGAATGACTGCAAAAATGAAGGAAAAGGAGGTCGTTTTGGCCGTGGATGAAGTGCCTCGACTCCTCAAAAATTCGAAGGTTGGGTGTGTAATTGGAGGAGTTAGACGATGCAATTGAGATCGAAGACAAGTTTGTGATAGTTCTACGAAGCTTTTGGATGGATCAATTGAAGGAAAACCTTTGATGAATGAACATTGTTCGGGTGTTCTTCGAAAATTCAAGTTCGAATTGACGGATTGAGGTAAGTTATAATGAAATTGAAGTTACAGAACCATAATTAGATTCATAAGGATGCTTTTGACTGAATCAATTGAAGAAATCGACTGGATTAAATCGGGTCAAACACGCAGGTTGCAGACCCCTTTGACAGAAGAAACGGGTTGGGACGATGAACAGTGCCTGCAATGTAGCAGGCGCGTGGACTTCACGCGCACCCACTCACGGCGGCGCGTGGGGGCACGTGGGACCGAATTTCGAGGTGCGTTCAACATGAAACTTGCTCCTTTTAATGTAACGAACATTTTGGCATTAGTTTCGAGGAAATCAGATATCATTTCAATTGTGTTCAGTGTATCCGAAGTTTTCGTATACGTTTAAAATACTTATTTAAATCCCAGAAAAATTGGGAAAAATTATATGAGGTATATTGAAGTGTTAGTGACCCTCGATATTGATTTTGGATAGGAATTACGATTGTTGGAATTTACGGAAATACGTGCAGCTCGGAAGCGAGCCTTTTGGACGGTGTGTGAGTGGACTTTGTTTTCTAAATTGCAATGCATGCATAATTGTTTTATGTGCTTTATATCTATGATTTCTATGCTTATGATTATGGTACTTACAATTTTTGTATTTACACGCATTTCATATGAAATACGTAATTGCACGTATTTCGAGAATACAATTTATGTTATACTTTGATGATGGTTTGATGGATGATTTTATATGATTTATGCGTATCATGTTTTGATGATGTTTTGATTATGATTTGGGATTTGAAAGTGAATTCGGATACGAGACCCATTTCGATAAAATGTAATCTCGGATTTGGTTTTGGAATTTGGATTACGATGGATTCTGATTTTTTATGATTTACACATGATTTTGGGTTTAAAGACCCGGTACTATTGCTAGATCTGGTTTTGGGTTTAAAGACCCTGTTGATTGATGTGACGGGGGAGGGCCCTTGATCGATATGTTTTGAGTTTAAAGACTCAGTTATTGTGATATCCCCCGAGGCCTATTGTTTGTGTTTTGAGTTTAAAGACTCGATGATATCCCGGGAAGGCCTCATATATGTGAGTTTAAAGACTCGGTGATTGAGATCCAGCAGATTGATTGACTTGTGATTTACTGTTGATTTCCGATGTTTTCGGATATGTTGGGCAGTGGCCCGGTTTGTATGGTTTTATGGATTTTACTTGGATTTTGATTCATGATTTTGGGCTGAGGCCCCGTGTTTATGGTTTCGAGCTAAGGCCCGCGGTTTGAGAAAAGGAAATGATTTTGGTTTTCATACACGGTTTTCTCATATTGGAAATGAAATGAATTATGAAATGATTTTCGAATGCATGCATTGGTTTTACACGGTCTTTTCTGTAACATGTTTTATAACTGATTTATTTTTGTCCACTCACACCTTTTATGTTTTATTGACCCTCTAGGTCGTGGCGCAACGATCGAGGCTGATCGAGAGGTGGAGGCATGAGTGGGCACGTGTGCGACTATCCCTTGTTTGGCAAATGCTGAGGGTAAAATGGGAACTTCAATTGACTTGTCAGACGGGAGCAAGATCGGGCACGGTTATCAATGTTCCTCAGGGGACGGTCCTGTCAATACAAGGGTATATGAGACCTCGTAATTGATCTCGGAATGAGATTGGCCCTGGATTTGGGGTCATATGTTAATCAGTGTGCACTATGAACTACTAACTATTAAACACGGATTTGTGTGGGTCCCAAGAATGAATGAGCCCAGAGGCTAGAAAGATAGCACAATTGGGTAGGTTGGACCCGGGATGAGATTATTCTCAGTGGATTCCTTAAGTGGAATGTGTGTCTAACGAGTCTAGAATGTGATGGGATATCCCTTAGGCCTTATAAGTCGTATAAGATGTGGTTCACCAGCGGTAATTGCTCGGTGACCGGGTATGCCAATGATGGCATGAATGATCGTTATGAGATTGGACTCAAAAGGAGTCAAGATTGGACTCGAGTGGAGTCAAGACAGGAAATGGGACTCAAAGTGAGTCAGGAGATCGGTTAGGACTCGAGATGAGTCATGGTAATGTATCAGGGCTCGGGATGAGCCTTAAAGGTGGAAATGTAACTATGGTTTTTGACACGGCCGACCCTTGATTGAGGAATGTTTGGCACCTGGGATGCCAAGGATTGGGATAGAGTCAAATACTGATGGATTATGAATTCATGGATTGGCATTGTTTAACCATGTTTACTGGACTTATGGATTTGGATGGGTCGTGTCAATTTCACTTAGTGATTGAAAGTTCGAGCAGAGACCCGTAGTACACAGAGATTTGGACTTAGGAGATGGTCTAGTGCAGTGGGACGCCAGTTGGGTCCACTGGGTGATAAAATGTTAAAGTTGATTGCTCATGATTGTGGGTCGTCTGGTCACATCATAAATAAATGGTTATATCGATTGATAAAGCGATATGGCACTGTTGGGGTGCAATGGAGCAGGGATTGGCTCCTGTATTGATTGTTGATGTGACAGGTGAGAGGAAAGTGGGTAGAGCCCATGGTGGACCGTAGGGGGTGGTTAGTTGGGACCACATGCTCTAGGATTGCAATCACTTGGCAGGAGGCCTGAGTAACCTCTGAAATGGTGACATGTTTAACCAGGACGTATGTATTCGGTAGGTGTCGGGCTATCCACTCTTCCATGTTTTGAGATTGTACATTGGACGGATATGGAGATGTCCGTGATTGGTTAAGGTATGGAAGTCGGTGAGCCGACTGGAGCTGCGAATGTGATAAATTTGATGATATCTATGTGGTAATATATGGTGAAATTGGTGAAACCTAAGAGGGGTAGACCTATCGATGTGAGGCTACCCGATATGACAGGTTTTATTCGCCTAGTGGATGACTTGGAGTTTTCTTGGACTTGGATGATTTGGATGTAATCCTTGGGATGGATTGGTTGATGACTCATGATACCTCTATCGCGTGTGTCGATTAGAGAGTGATATGTGGAGTCCAGGATTACCAGAGGTTGTATTTCAGGGAGACTCGAGGGTGTTACCCTCTAGAGTGCTTTTAACCCTCACAATCGATGGACTGTTGGTAAGAGGTAATCAAAGTTTGCTGGTTAGATGTGTGGCATATGTGATTAGTGTATGAGATGCCTAATGAGGGCTGAGGATGCATGGATTTCTCAACATATTTCCTGAGGTTTTTTCCAGGATGAGAAATTGAGTTGATAATGGAGATCATGTCGTGTATATGAGTTTTGTCTCAGACACTTTGGTATGTGACACTTACGGAGCCATAAAGACTGAAGGTGCAAGTACATGACTTGATAGACACTGGTTCAATCGGCCGAGTGTCGCCGTGAGGAATCCAGTGCAATTAAAGAGGAAAAAGGGACGATGTTCTAAGCGTACATGTTGATTATGGACAACTTAATAGGGTAATGGTATGGGATAAGTATCCCTTATTATGAGCTAATGATTTGTGGTTTTGTTGGAAATATGTGATTATTGAGCCTATTGAGAGAGTCTAACATGGTGATGACTAACAGTCATGAGTAAAAGAGAAAAATATGATGTCCGGATTTGATGTGGCTAAGGTTAGCCAATGGTGATGCCTTTGGATGGGCAAATGAACCGGTTATGTTCGTGAGTTGATGAGTCAGGTATTCTGACCACATTTGGATGAGGTATGGTACCATGATTGATGATATGTTAGTGTACGTATATGTACAGATGGGCATGTGATATACTGGGCAGATGTATTGAATGCCCTCAGAGAGAAAAATATATGGTTGAATAAGTGTTAGGTCTGGTTGACTAGAGTAGGTTTGTGAAACATATACGAATAACGGTCGGGATTAGTGTGAATCCCAGGAGAAACAGATGTATTGGTAAATGGAAACTAATTAAAGATTGTCATGGGGAACATGAGTTGTTTTGAGATTGGATGGATACCACGGAGGATTGTAGGGGGTTCTCTACAATGTTTTTCCAGTTATGGTGATTGACCCGGAAGGAGGTCAGAGTTATTGGAAATGAGAACTGAAATAGAATAAGTACAACGTGGAGAAACAGTGACTTATGTTCGATGTGACTCTTTCTATATGCATAGTGATATGTCACTATGAGATTTGGGATTTGGTGAGGTGTGCTTCGGTAGCATAGGGTTGGGATGGCCGATGCTAGCAGAACCCTCATGAGTTTTACTTTTCTTGCATAATTTGAGATCGACCATAGTGATCCATGGGTCGAGTATGCAGAGGTTATACCTCTAGAAAGGAATGTACGAGTACTGTATCGACCATCAGGATTAGAAATGATTGATAAACAGAAAGGCTTAATGTGTGATGAGGCGATGGTCAGGATACATTGAGATTAAGACCGCATTGTCGGGTCAGGTATCATTCGCGGGGAGGCTAATAAGATAGCCGGTCGAGAGTTAACATATTTGATAACGTAAGGATATGTGCAATCCTGTTATTGATGGAACACCGTAGCATTTGAGTGGTACATGATTTTTGATCATTTGGACTACTGAAGTCCAACTGTAGGATCATACTTGGTGCATGATGTTGGATGGAGTCGAGGTTAAGGAATGGATATGATTGGCGATATCGTATGAATGATTGTACTGAATGCCAGTTATTGGCAGGAGGTAGGAATTCGTAAGGCCTGTGATGATAAACACAATAGAAGGAAAGGTTCAATTCATGATATTGAGTGAGACTGGAAAAAGGGTATGGAGTGATTGACTTGATGAGGGGAATGAGTTCCCGAATTCATACAAACTTATGAGGTTATTGGCCTGGTGGCCTAGTGGCATATGCGTGGTGATTTAAGCCATTGTATCATGTCATGAGTGGATGACATGTGATTGGGCCAATGATACAAATACTTGTGAGTTCTCGATTGTGTATACTCGGACATTGAGCATGGCTCCATATTCCGAGTGGGCTTGGATATGACTTCCCGTGGGGCAGAGGTTTACAGAGAGATATATTTCCCAATGTTGACCCAGTGACGGGGATTGGATTATCGAGTTTCCATAAGTTTGGTTATGAATTCTATCCAGTTGAACTAGAAAGGTATGAGGTTGATGATGTTTCTAGTTCAGATGAGACATATTTCCTCAGGGAAAAGAACAGGGCACCTACTGATTGGAATTTTGAGGACGAAATTCATTAAGAGGGGGGGGGGGGGGGGGGTAGGTTGTAACGACCTGGAAATTTGAAAAAAATAAAATTTGGAAAATTTGAAGGAAATGACGATTTTGCCCCTGTTATAAGGGCCAAAAGTTGACTTTTTGATCGGAACACTTTTTGGACTTTCCGAAGAGACTGTTGAGTAGGTCTCGTGACGCTGAATCCGTAGACAGGCGGCATGCATCAATCGGAGGTCGAAGGCGAAAGTTGCAGGTCTGCGAAGATGAGGGTCATTTTGGTAATTTTGAAGGAAAGGGTAAAATGGTAATTTGATGTGGCCATGTGATGAATCATCAAATTGGGTGACTCTTTCAATTTATTAAGTGTCAAATGTCACTGGGAGCAAAGAATTAGTGGTGGAGCACGTGTGTGTGATCGTGAAATTGGCGTGGCAGTGGATTGAGTTTAAATGGATATATTCGTGTGAAAACAGAGCATATGTATGCTCTACCTGAAGCAGCCACAAGATTTCCATGTTCGATTAATTGAGGGTGATTGATGAAAGTGTGCGGGCGAAAGAATAAGGGGATGACAAGAGGGGAGGAAAAGCTGAAACTCATGGAACCCGAAAGACCAAACCCGTAGGAATTCAAATTCTCCTAAAATTTGAATTTGAATTTGTAGGTCGTGATACTCCAAATTCCGATTAGTTTGAGCTTTCTGGGATGGTTTCGATCAGGATTGCCTCAAGAATGAAAGGAATTGGTATCCTTTTGGCTCAGAATGGACATGGCGGAAGTGGAGCAATTCGAGGATTGAGTTGAGTAATTGAAGGATTAGAAGAATGAAATTGAGACTTGGAATGTGTTTATCAGACTTCTATGAAGCTCCAGGACGAATCAATTTCGAGGAATTGATGAACAGTGAGAGAATCGAATGATGAACAGACCTTGAACTCTCGAGGCTTGGTCGAATCCCTTCGAGGTAAGGAATCATAAAATGGAATGTACATACCTTCATTTAACATTAAAACGATATGATTGGCTGAATAAATTGAAGAAAAAGAGTGGAAATTGACAGAGATTCAATCGGGTCATCTCGCGGGTTGCAAGACCCGTTTAACAGATAAACGGGTTGGGAAGACGACTGTACCATCACTATTCCAAGGCGTGTGGCACCCACGCGCAGCCACTCACTGCGGCGCGTCGGCTTGATTCCCGGGGTGAGTTCAACATGACTTTTGTTCCATTTAATGTAACGAACATTTTGGCACTGGTTTCGAGGAAATCGGATACCGTTTCGATAGTGTTCTGTGTATCCGAAGTTTTAATATACGTATTTAAATCTCAGAAAAATTGGAGAAAATTATATGAGGTATATTGAAGTGTTAGTGACTCTCGATAATGATTTTGGACAGGATTGGTGACTTCTGGAATTTACGGAAAAACGTGCGGCTCGGAAAGCGAGCGATATGGACGGTGTGTGAGTGGACTTTTGTTTTCTACCCAGAATGCATGCATATATGTTTTAAATGCTTTATGATATGATTTGAAATGATTTGGCATGATTAATGTTTTGATATGATGGATTTATCGATTTTCTGGATTATTATATTGTTTTGGGCACGATTTTCGAGAAAATTGTGAAATTGCTGTTTTGGGTGAAGGCCCCGGATTTGAGATTGGTTTTGACTCGGATTATGAGTCAGGGATTGATTTGATGGATTTGTAATGATTTTTGGATATATTTTATCGATTTATGTGAAAGTAGCAACTGAGGTTGCGATTGCACGAATTTGCGTAAAAATGATATTTTGGGCTTGAGACCCAATTAGATAGTGATTTTGACTCGGATTTGGAGTCTCATGTGAATATGATGAAATTGATGATTTTGATTTATAAAGTGAATTCTGTACACTATTTTATGATGGATTTGTGGAACTTGCTTTGTGAAAGCTATGTTTCGGGCATAGGCCCTGTTGAAATATTTTTGATTTGATTTGAGACATAAATGGTTTTAAAATGAGATTACTGGATTCGGTGACTATTCCACATATACCAACCTCTGTGATTTGATAGTCTCCTCCAGATGTCGTAGATCCTGGAGTAGTCATGATCCACTGCCTGGAGATGAGTAGCTCCGAGGGAGGCTCAATCTCGGGAGTGTGAGATTATGCTGATATCCTCCAGACTTCATAGATCCTGGAGATGATATCACCCCAGACGTCGTAGATCCTAGGGAGGTACTCGGACGTGAGACACCCGAGTTTGCACGCGTTGCATTGATATCGTGACGGTTACTTGGATATTGAGATTGGATATTGAGGATTGGTGGTATTTATGATTTATTGATCTTTGTGTCCATATTATTTATATCATGAACTTATTTGGTGAACATGAGTTTCAGAGAAAATGTGGACCATGGGAAAATGTGTTTTGATTTTATCGGTCCACTGTTCATACTTGATTGATTTCACGCTACTACTCATGTTTTTTGATATGCATGCATGTTTGTGAGACTGGAGGATAAGATTGATTTTCCTCAAATGTATTTATAAAAGTTTATTTTTGTCCACTCACACCTTTTCTGTTTTATTGACCCTCCAGGCTGTGGCGCGATGATCGAGGCTATTTGGGAGGTCAAGGCATGAGTAGGCACAGATGCGGTTATCCCTTGTTTGGCAAGTTCTGAGGGTAATTTTGGAACTTTAGTTGATTTGTCAGACGGGAGCAGGATCGGGCATGGTTATCTATGTCCTTCGGCTACGGGTCCTGTCACGTGTAAATTGTCGTTTGGGCCTTCAGTGCGAATTACAATGGGCTTTGATGGACTGGAGACTTGTGGAGGGGCCGGTGGAATTGGACCACGCAAAGGGACAATAGATGCACAAATGGAACTTAGCTGGACTCGATGGACCGCTGGGTACTTGGGCCTGGAGGTGAGGTGCGGGCTTGGGTGCACTGGGCCAGACCACTTGACATGCTGGACATTAGATCTTGGCATTCAATTACACAATTAATTCTTAATTCTGAATTTAACTATTAATCCTATAATTAGTTACTAATTATCAATTATAGTAATTAATATAAGAAATGAATAAAATGAGATAGAAGGAATATAATTAAGGTTCTAACAAAGTAAAACATATAGAAAATTGATATAAAATGATGATTCCTACACTTTCTCCTACATATCTCTCATCTCTCTCCCTAAATTCATTGCATTATTCCTTCTCCCCAAATTCAACCCAATTTCCACAACCAATGTGCCACTTTCGACCAACCCAACCATCGCCAACGACATCAAACCCTTCGCCTCGTTGAGACGAAGCCGTCCCAATCATCCATCGACTTCAAGCTCTTCGTAGAGGGAGATTCTAGGTGGAGAAACCCATAAAATTTCAAGCTCCTCATTTTGACCTAGCTGTGAGACCACCTTCGATCGACTCTCTTGAGGAAACATAAGCGTTGGGCATTCAACAAATTAAAGAAAATAATGAATTATGGAGTGAAAAATATGAATTTACAGGTGTGAGGTCGGGAAGATGATGTTGGGTTGAAGCAAATAGAAATTAGTTTTGAATTTCCAGATCTAGTTCAATAGTGACCTAATAGTCATGTAGTCTTGTGTTTTACAACAAATATTCACCACATTCATCATATGGCTCGATGGATTAACAGAGTTTCTATGTAAGATACCTAGATAGAGGAACATGTCCTCATTATCTTCAGGCTTTGATAGTAGTTGCAGAGATTTCAAGTCGGTGATGTGAGATAGGTAGCCTAAGAACTTCCTAACTGCCACTCCAAAGGTGCTCTTTAGGAGGTTAAGTTTCATCTTGTACTCTTTCATAATTTTGAAAGTCTCACGTAAATTTGTGATGTGATCTTCTCGCTTTTACCCCTTGATCATGATGTCATCAAAATAGAGCTCCACGAACTTGCCAATGAGATCCTTGAACATTTGATTGAAAAAACGTTGATATGATGCACCCCTATTCGTGAGGCAAAAAGACATGACCTTCTATTAGTATACTCTTTGCTCGAAGATGAAGTCCATTTTATCTTTGTCTTTCTTATGTATGAAGATCTAGTTACCATAATTAGAAAATGCATCCATAAAATTAAGGAGCTCATTCTCAACATTGGAATCTACTAAGAGATCGATTCTTAGTAAATCGTATTTGTCTTTTGGGCATGCGAGATTGAGGTTGGTGTGGTTAACACAAACTCACCATTGCCTTGATTTTTTCTTCTTAACAAGTACAAAGTTTACCAGCCATTCAGAATGCAAAACTTCTTCAATGGAACCAGCATCAAGTAACTAGTCGATTTCATCCTGGATGATAACAATTTTCTCGAGACAAAATTGCGTCTCTTTTTCTTGACTGGCTTGTGATTTGGATTAACATGCAGCTTATGGAAAGTGATGCCAAGATCAATTTTGGGAATTTCAGATGGTGACCAAGCAAAGACAACGTTTTCCTCATGCAAGAATGGAGTGAGCTCTTCTTTTCCTTGGAGTTCAGCCGTGTGCCAATGTGAGTATGCCGTTCTAGATATTGAGGGTTAAGTTGTATGAGGGCGACGTCATCTTCAGGTTGCCAACCTTCAAATGCTATTGCTTCCTTATAAATGTCAGGCTCTTAACCCACAATTAGTTGCTATTTAGGAGACGAATAAGGAGATTTTTCCCTAGTGATTTTTTCAACTTGTGGAATAAACTCAATCTTCTCGATCTCCTTTAACACTTTAATGAGGCACCTTCGAGCCATAGCCTGATCTTCCTTTATCTCTCGAACACTTCCTTCGGGGATCAACAATCGAATCTTTTGATAAAGTGGCTTGATGTGTTGGCCAAGATTTTGTGAAGCGATGGTCTTCCTAATATACCATTTTATTATGAATAATCATCCATGACTTGTAAAGTTTGGGATAGGACGATGGGTGGAGAATGAACATCTAGCGGAAGGGTACCAACGGTCATGCTTGTTGGTTCATTGAAACTCCGAAATGGGATCACCCTTTTAATAATGAGATTCTCCAAAACAATTTTGCATACATCATCTAGGCTGAGGATATTTTCCGCGCTTCCTTTATCAGCATGAATTCGATTAACATGAGCTTGTGCTATTCGAATTGATACAATGAGAGTATCATTGTAGCAACCTGAAAATTCAAAAAATGTAATTCCAGAGATTTTAATGTAGATTGATGATTTTACCCTTAAGGTAAAAAATTGACTTTCAATTTGGAGAATTTTTTGTACAGTATTTTAGGATCGCTACATAGGTCTCGTAATATTGAGTCCATAGATAGGTGCCATGTGGGAGTTTGTACGCCGAGTTACGAGTCTAAATTGACTTTTCGGGATGTCCGAATGTACATAATTTATTATGTATTAGGGTGCAAGGGCTTAGTCATCACTTGGTGACAAGTGTCATCTTGAGAAAAAATGGGGTGGACTTTACCACCTCGCCTTTCCTTATCTACTGGAATCTCGTGAAAAAAAAAAGAAAAAAAAGATAGACGAGAAGAAAAATGGGAGATGAATGAGGGGGAGAATGAGAGGGGGTGAGAGACAGAGATATTTTTACAACTCGTACATGCATACCGGTCAAGGCGTGATGCGGGAAGTCTACAATCAGAACCACGGTTAGACTTCAATTTGAATTTTGATTTTACAAATTTGAATTTCATCTTCTCAATCACTATCTGGGTTTCGAGTTTGGTTTTTTAATTTTCAATTTCGAGTTTGATTTTACAAGTTCCTCATTTTTTTACACCTTCAAGTTCATCATCTGCAGCCTCCCGTCTTTGGTCCCAATGGCGTCCCTGCCAACGCCACTGGTGGTGGTGCACCTGGCGAGTTCGTATCGATGTCGTTGTACGTTAAGGATCTGGACCAAAATCTGACTAACTCGCAACTTTACTGATAAGACACATACCAATCCCCCTGGATTATCTTAAGATGTGCCTGTTCTCGTCTAGCACCACGTGCTAAATAATGGATAAAACCGTAACCCGCTCAGGGTTATCCAAAGTACGCAAGGATCTGTGGGGTTACGCAACTGCATGTGATGTCTCGGTTTCTACCATTGCCCGCATCCACGATCAACCTTAAGGGTACCAAAAACATTAAAACTGAGTGGACAAAAATAATCAGTTATAAAAAGAATTTCCCGAAAAGGAATTTATACCCTACACGTAAAAACATGTATGCATCAGAAAACAAGTATTTCAAATATTTTTCTCAAAAGAAAATCGTATTGCTTTTCAAATCAAAACACGGTGAAAAATGCTTCTTAGTCAAAGCCATTTCCCCAGTAGGATCTCAGCCCAAAACCAAATCACATAGCCTCAACCCAAAATATAAACCACATAGGACCTCCGCCCAAATATGAAACCATGTGGGATCTTAGTCCATCATCATCAGTGAAAACCTCTGTCACATAGCACCCATCGAAAACAAACATAACCAATCCTCGTATCTAACATTAGCCATGATATCCCAGCAACGCGTGCCCAATAACTCTAGGACTTCTCCAATCCGAGCACGTCGCCGTGAACACATCACCGGTCGATGTTCCAGATTTTCGTGAGCACATCACCGATCGATCATCATATAATACCAGCACTCTTGAGTCGAGCCTCCCTCGGCTGTACGACACCAGGCAGTGCTTCGTGACCTCTCTGGGCGAACACAACCCATCCCAGAGGTGAGCATTATCACCAAGACCTCTCTGGGGAAACACATTCCTACGATAGGCCCTCAACCATATCAATCTCAAGAGGATGTTCTTAGTGAAAAGAGTAATCAAATCACATAGGGACTCAGTCCAAATCCAAATCTCATAGTAACTCAGCCCAAAATCATCTCCATAGGGCCTGTAGCCCGAAACATAACTTTCAAACCACATGGACTCACTCCTGAAGTCAAAATCTTTCCAAAAGGATCTCAAGCTCGATTCCCATTTCATAAAACCATAACAGGGTCACAAGACCAAAATCTCATTTCCAAAACAAAACATCGTTCAGTTGCCCGTTTGCCTATACTCTAAGTCAAACTATAAATCAAATTAGACATAAGCCCGAATATTCTTTCCAAATTTGAAAACCATTTCATTTTTCAAAATTACCTTTGACTACCAACCGTGTCAAAGTCTAAATCAACTGGGTCTCATGCCCGAAATACCGATTTCACGCATCCCCGTGGAATCATTCAAAACCGTTAGTCAAATCCTCGATTTCACGCCTTTTCGTGAAACCATCAAAATCACATAAACACATACACGTAGAATACTCAGCCTAAGCCAAAGTATCATATAAAACATAAATCTCGAACTACGTGATATATCGCATTTTCTACGAAAATGCCAAATCAACAATATAAACCATGTGTAAATCATATGCACCCAAGGCATCTCAAATTATGTTCATAAAACATATAAAATAGTTATGAATGCATCATATTTATAAATCAAACGTCCACTCACAGACCATCCAAGCTGCAAGCTCTGAAACCTACGTCGTAAGCCACTCCGGGGCTAATCCGAAATCTCCGGGACATCCGAACCTGTCCAAATCATACTCAAAGGTCACTATCCACCTATATAAGTCTTAATCATAAACCCTCAAAACTCTCGGAATCAAGATCGTATTCCAAATATGTTTCGAACACGCTTCTTAAGGCTAAAAAACTCCAAATGACCAACTAGACGATCTCCGATCGACCTAAAACCACCAATATTGGATTCAGGATGTTAAAACCTTTTGATCAAGACCAATTTCACCTTGAAACTCGCACCCACGTGCCCTTATACCCTGGTCAAAGTTCACACACGCCAGTCAACGGCGGTCAACGTTGACGTCACGTCGGTCAACGCTGACATCAACCTGAAAACTCTGACATCTAATAGTCTGACAACCCGCCACATGGCACACCCTGATTGGTGCCACATATCCTACCACGTGTCTCTGATACCTCTGACACACTGTCACGTGGCACCACCTCACTGGTCCACGTGGTCCGACAATGCTAACGTGGACTTGCCACGTCAGCTACCACGTCACCTGATACCCTCTGACATGTTGCCACGTGGAACCACCCATGTAACGACCCATCCCTAATTTTAAGGATTAATTAGAGATTAATGACGAATTAGCCGAGGATTAACGGACGTTTAGGGTGAAATTACAATTTTGCCCCTAGACGAGGGTAAAAAGTTAACTTTTGACCCGGGAGGTCCAATGGTCGAGGACCGAGGATTGTTACGTAGATCGAATCGATACAAATCTGTAGATAAATGACACGTCGAATTCGAACATTCAACGGGGAAGTTACGGTTCACGGAAGTTCGAACGCACTATTGCACTTTTTTCTAGACGAAAACGATTTGGCAGCAAGTGGGGCCCAAATTTTTCGACAGGCCCAATGGATGAGTGACAAGTGTCACCTATCCATTGCCCAGCCCAAACAACTCATGCATATCCCTTCCCCTTTCTCTTGTTCGACCATTTCCCCAAACTAAACCCGATCAAATATCCAAACCAATCCAACCCTCCCACCATTTAACAATGTCTGAGACCAAGAGAATGAAGAAAGGACAGGAGGATGATGGTGGCTGGCCAAGGGCAGCGCCGCCGTGGACGGCGGAGGGACATCGTGCAAGGTAATTGGTTTTGTTCGATTTCTTTTATTTTCGATTTCTAGCGTTATGGACAATTTTAGTCGCTTGGAATGGGTTTATTAGGTTGCTAGGAAGATATTAAGGTGGTTTTAGTGGTGGTTCATGGCTGAGGAAGCCCTGGGGAATTTCTGGAAAAATTGAACCGTGAGGGAAAAATTGGACCGTTGGGTTTTTGTAGGTTTTAGGTGGTTTTTATCACACCATTAGTTTCCTAGGATCGAATTAGGAAGAATAGAATCGATTAGAAAGAAAAAGGATGAAGATTGGACTGTCTAGGAGCCTGGACCGGTCACGCCAGTCCAGTTGGGCTGGAATTGCAGAGAAAATCATAACGATCGGTCGGACTAGTCGGCTGAAGGTTGAAGGAGACACTGTGCACTGGTGCGTGGCTCCCACTAGCAGCCACTTCAGGCGGCCCGTACGGGCGCGTGGTGGGGAGTTTTGGGAAACTTCCAACATGTAATTTCATCTATTCGATGTAACGAACATTTTGGGACTGATTTCTAGTCGATCAGACATCGTCTCGATATAGTTCGGGCTATTAGAAGGTTTCAGAGCGCGTTTAAAAATAGTTAAAAATCCCAGAAAATTAAGGGGATTTATTGAGGGGTTAATTAAGTAGTTAGTAACCTTTTAAAGTGATTTGGATAGGTTTAGGAACCCCCGAGATGATGATTGACCGGGGAAGATGTACAACGCGCGTATCTAGGCGGTAGCGCGGATGTGGGTGTGAGTGGACCTTTCTTTCAAACTCGATGCATGCATAAATGTTTTATAAGTACTTTAATACATATTTTGTGATGCCATGAGTGAATTTGTGTGTGTGTGTTTACGCATTGGCACGTATTTTGAGGTTTTTGGCCTTATACGTGCTTATACGCTTTTATGGTTCGGTTTTCGATGAAATGGTTTTGAAAGGTAAAACAACCCTTGTGGTCTTGATTTGATTCGAGCATGAGACCCATTTAGTTTGGTTTTGACTCGGGCATGTGGACCTATTGATGACCTACGGGTCTGAGTCGTGGTCGCGACGGGTGATGTGTGCACGGCGACGGACGACGTGATGCTCACTTCCAAATTGGGGGTGTATTTCTTCTGGAGAGGTCACGATGCACGTTCCGTGGTCAAGCAGCCATTGGAGGCTCGACTTTGGAGTGCTGATGGTTTAGAGGATCGATCAGTGACGTGTGCACCATGTTCTAGAGGTGGTCGCGACAGTGATTTGTTCACAGCGACATACCAGGATTGAGACCGGTCCTGGACTGATGGTTGCACGCATCGCTATGATCGGAATCGTGACTGACCCTGAACTTTCGGGCTTGATGCCCAGTTGATTGTGAGTTAGGCCTTGATGCCCAGTTACCTTTTGAAATCGGGCTAGATTCCCCGTTCAGTCGTAAGTTCAGGCTAAAGGTCCAGTTGACTGTGGTATCGGACGTGAGTCCCATTTATGGTTTTTATATGAGTATGTATATACCCTCCTTATGAGTGTATTTTTCTTCTCCAGAGCTCGTTGATCCTGGAGTGTCATGATCCACTGTCTGGAATGAGTGACTCCAAGAGGGAGCAAATTCCAGGAATGATGAGATATGGTATAGTCTCGGATTGGGTCCGCAGACCGTCCTCTAGACGTCGTAGATCCTGGATTTTGGAAGATTCCTCCCAGACATCGTAGATCCTAAGGGTAGACGAGTAGTGTGCACACTTAGAGACATATCATGACGAGTTATTAGTTGGGCATTGAGATGCCGAGGACAGGTTTTATATATGTGTGTATGAGTTTTCACTAAGATGGTTTTGGACGGAGACCCACGTATATTGGTTTTGAGCTGAGACCCATGTGTATTGGATTTGGGCTGAGACCCCGTGTTTCATGATTTGAAGGAAGACTCGTTCTGGGTTTCCTTACTTTTGGTTTTGGGCTGAGGCCCCGTGTTCTATGTTTGAGAAATGGTTTTCGAATGCATGCATATGTTTTTAGTGAAGGGCATAAAGGTCTTTTTCGTGAAAATGTTTTTATAAAATATTTGTTTTGTCCACTCACAGTTTTTGTGTTTTGAATGCCCTTCAAGTTGATCGCGGATGCGGGCTGTAGCAGAGACGAGACATCACACTCCTCCTCTAGATCTTGATGCTCTCTGATAGTCCCGGTTGGGGGCAAAGGACGGAGTTATCACTGGTCTGAAACTTTATGTCAGACGGGAGCAGGCGCGTCCCACGTTATTCCTTGGGGATTTGGGACGGGTCCTGTCAAGTTGGTATCAGAGCAGGTTGGCTCACATGATACTCATGGTGCTCTAATACATGTTGGTATCAGAGCGTGTTTTGCTCTCAGAGTGCACGCAGATCGAGGATATGATGTCTCTGCAGTCGTAACAGTCCGTCATTAACCTGATAGTTAGGGTACTAGTATGAGGATTCGGTAGAATCGACCCTAGTTCGTGTACGTTTGACATGTGGTGCGATGGATTAGGATTCGATTGGCATATGATGCCGCGTTTTTCGAGAGGTTGGATCCCAAGCGGGATTAACGAGCGTGTGAATCCAACGGCTTAGAGTTGTATAGTTACTGGAGATAGGATCTAGTAGACTAGTAGATACTGTATGATAACCCAAGAGTCGGGACCGTTGAGTAGCCAGGATGGATGTGGAACGGAGCATAGTGGAACTAGTGGGGGTCGGACATTAGGATCGTCCACGATAGAACTGCAAGGTTCAGAGATTGTGCTGTAGGGCACAGTTGAAGTCATGGAGGACTTAGTGAACGACTCTGGTTTAGTCTAGTGGAGACTTTTGGGGATAGGAACGTTGACCCTAGTTGGCATGAGATTCGATGTTTCTGTTGTTAAATTCTGGAGGGATGTCGACCGGTAGAGAATGCTTGGAGTAGTCGTTGTGTGACGTGGTAGGAGACAATTGCGATGTGTAGCAGTGGTGCAGTGTTAGGCACGGAGTATGGTCGAGTACTCATGGAGGCTAGCGGCTAGGACCTGAAGAGTTGCGAGAGGGTGAGAACTGTACAGTTACGAGCGGATGAGGTCCTTGGATTGTGATTACTGGTTGTTGGGACACTAGTATCGGAGTACAACGACTCTTCAGAGTCGAGCGCGAGGGATCACTCGAGATGGACATGCTGCAGGGAGCAGCCGAGTTTGTGATAACCCTAGTTGGCAAGTGATTGGACAAGCTACCAGAAGAGTGGTACTTATTGATCGGATTCCGAGGCGGACCAATTGGTGAATACTGTGTGTTGAGCAGTTGGTGCTGGCGGTGAGTTGACCGCTTAGGTTTGGAGTCTCGGTGGTGACGTGTGTGGGTTGTATCTACACCGGCTTGCGGTAGGAACCACCATTGAGACTGGATTTGTTGGCGAATGTTGAGAATCGGGGAACGTTTGGGGAACGTTCATTCCCCGATATGGATTGTCGGAATGGTCATACCCAGAGACGTGGGTACGAGGGCGGCAGAGCCTTTCTGAACGAAGATTAGTGGCGATTGCTCGGTTTGAGCAGGGTCATAGGATTGGTTTGATTTGCACTCTGCATGGTAGTGATGCCATGACATTTACGAGAGGAGACGACGAGCCACGAGCTAAGAATAGCTCAGTCGTGATGTGCTCATGGTAAGGTTTTACCATTACACGACGAGAAGGATTCGTCAGCTAGTATAGATTCATCTTGGGAATCATGTGGGAGATGGTTTAGTTGACCGTAGCTCCTGAGTTTGGGTATGCTGGTTTGGGGAGAATCTGATAGTGAGAAATAGAATGGGTGATTACAATAGTTATCGGCAGTTGTCATTAGTCAAAAGGAATGGACAACGCGAGTACTTTCGCGAGGATTAGTGACCGGAGAATCAGATTTGGTAGTACGCAGAGAGTTGACTGCATATCACAATAGGAGCCTGCTGTGACTCTTCAGTCGGGTGGTACATCGGATTAGGATGAATTGACATCCTTTTGGATGTACATAAACGGTCATAAACAGATAGGCGAATTGGATTGTTTGCGGACATGTGGATGATGTCCGAGTGAGTTGAGGGCCTAGTCTGTGACCGATTTGGTAGACGTGCCCTAGAGTAGTAAACAGGTGAGTTCGATGGGCACTGAGCGGGACGGAGAAGATCCCGAGTGGCGTGGTGCGAGGTATACCCTCTACCTAGATTTGGGGTGGCAGGTACCCGAGGTCGTTGTGGATGGACAACACAACTGTAGGTGTTGGAATTGGATCCCATGAGGATTGGAATGTGCGAATTAGGTTACCGACGTGAACGGCGATGGAAGAAGCCTAAAGGAATCAATGGAAGTGTTTAGTCCTAAAGGAAGGATTAAGTATTATAGTAATTATCATAGAATACTCTTAGTCGGGGAAGAAGGACTTCTAGCTCAAGGATTGAAATAGTTGAGTATGCTTCCAACATGGTTGCAACTACTCTCGACTTGGAGGCCAGTGAAGGAGACTTCTCGTTTTCTGCTCTTTAGCAGATAATGTTGGATGCTGGAGGATCACGCAGGATGAACTTTGATGTCATCATCTTCAACTTTCCTCATGTGGATCGATGAGGAATGAGATGACAGCTAAGTGTTCAAAGAGGGTGTAAGAACCAAACACCTAGGCTGTGGATCAACTTTGATTGACATGGAGACCAGATGATTCTTGGTGTCACTGGATGGGACAAGTGAGTGTCCGAGGTAGTAGAACTACGGTGGGTTGAGGTACGTTTGTCCCGAGATGAGTCAGATTGAGTAGTGTGAGGATGATCGAGATGATGGAAGTGATTGTGACGACCCTGAGGCGTTTAGACGGAGGTCTGGTTGTCATTGGAGTGAATTGCCTTGCTGATTATGCTAAGCTAGGAACAGAGGAGAACTTTTTGATAAGATAGTTGAGCATCCCTTAGCATAGTTAGTGAGATGACAAGACAGATTGGATATGGGAATAAAGAAAACGAGGATGATACGTGGGTATCGATCAGGAAGAGATGAATAGCCGATGCCTCAAGTTGGATTTGAGGATAGAGATTATGATAGATTGAGGCTAGCTCGTGACGCGCCATTGAGCATCAAATCGATGAGTACTATGATCAGATGTAGTCCTACATATTGATGTAATGATTGGATGTCGAATGCTATGTGCTCGAGTAAAGTTGATAGAGAGGGTTCAGAGATTAGGTGAGCCGAGAGCTCAGGGCCGTGCGGGCTAGAGGAACCCTAATGACTGTATGTGTTTCCTGCTGAGACAGATATTTGATTGGATCCCGTCTACACCCAAGATGGGTGAGACGTCGACTTCGTGTCGACAGGATGAGTAGTACGATAGTTGAGACTCGAAGTGAGTCTACTTGTCAACAGGGATTGCTGAGTGATGTGAGATACGATTTGGGGACTCTAGAGCTAGTCGAGATCAGAGTGCACATCGAAAGCACAGTGGAGCCAGGAGTTGCTGGTTGGTTACAATAGTTGCGACGTATCGTCGTAATGGAGTTAATTGGTATCCGATTGCGTTCGGATTGGTGTGGGTTGCTGTGACTCTCACTAGAGTCAGCAAGGATCGTTGTGGGAGTCAGTTTACGTATGAGGAAATGGTAGTGTTGGCCGATGTGATTTTCGAGGTAGGTAAATGCCATAGGTTGAGGATGACTTGCGAGATGGGATTCGATCCATAGGGATGGCAGGACCTAGAGGATGTTGTCTGATTGGATGCTGCGTTGGATGCCAGCTTGAATGTGTCAGCCCTTAGTGGGAATGAATTTTTAGCCTGATGGTTATAGGATGGAACGTGTTAGAGTGGTAGACTGAAAAGTCTATTGGACGACGATTTGGTATAACTGACCTGTCAGAGTGGGTGACAGGCGAGGCATCGACGCTGTCTCGAGCGAGACTTACGAGCTGAAGTGTAGCTTTGCGAGAGTTGAGTTGGAGCTTTGAGAGCTCAAGTGACAGTGCGTACTGACTTGTACGGCTTAGTGACGGACGTGTACTTGTACATAAGAGTGGCCGTGTGCGGGGACACGATTGGATTTCCATAGTTTGGTTGTGGAATAGGGAAAATTCGAATTTCGAGGATGAAATTCCTGAGGGGGGAAGTTTGTAATAACCCGTCCCAAATTTTAAGGATTAATTAGGGATTAATGACTTATTAGCCTCGCTAATCGGGGATTAGCCGAGAATTAACGGATGTTCAGGGCGAAATTACAATTTTACCCCTAGATGAGGGCAAAAAGTTAACTTTTGACCCAGGAGGTTTGATGGTCGAGGGTCGAGGACCGTTACGTAGATCTAGTCAATATGAATCCGTAGATAGGTGGCTCGTCGGATTCGGACATTCGATGGAGAAGTTACGGTTCAGGAAAGTTCAAACGCACTATTGCACATTTTTCGAGACGGAAGCCATTTGGCAGAAAGTGGGGCCCAGATTTTTGGACAGGCCCAATGGATGAGTGACAAGTGTCACCCATCCATTGCCCAGCCCAAACAACTCATGCATATCCCTTCCCCTTTCTTTTGTTCGACTATTTCCCCAAACCCGATCAAATATCCAAACCAATCCAACCCTTCCACCATTTAACCATGTCTGAGACCAAGAGAATGAAGTAAGGATAGGAGGATGATGGTGGCTGGCCAGGGGCAGTGCTGCCGTGGACGGTGGAGGGACATCGTGCAAGGTAATCGGTTTTGTTCTATTTCTTTTATTTTTGATTTCTTACGTTATAGATCGTTTTAGTTGCTTGGAATGGGTTTATTAGGTTTCTAGGAAGATATTAGGGTGGTTTTAGTGGTGGTTCATGGCTGAGGAAGCCCTGGGGAATTTCTGGAAAAATTGAACCGTGAGGACAAAACTGGACCGTTGGGTTTTTGTAGGTTTTAGGTGGTTTTGATCACACCATTAGGTTACTAGGATCGAATTAGGAAGAATAGAATCAATTAGGAAGAAAAAGGATGAAGATTGGATGGTCTAGGAGCCTTGACCGATCACGCCGGTCTAGTTGGACCGAAATTGCAGAGAAAATCGGATCGGCCGGTCGGACTAGTCGGCTGAAGGTTGAAGGAGACACTGTGCACTGGCACGTGGTTCCCACGCGCAGCCACTTCAGGCGGCGTGTGCAGGTGCTTGGTGGGGAGTTTGGGGAAACTTCCAACATGTACTTTCATCTATTCGATGTAACGAACATTTTGGGACTGGTTTCGAGTCGATTGGACATCGTCTCGATATAGTTCGGGCTGTCCGAAGGTTTTGGAGAGCTTTTAAAAATAGTTAAAAATCCTAGAAAATTAGGGGGCTTTAGTGAGGGGTTAATTAAGTAGTTAGTAACCTTCTAAAATGATTTGGACAAGTTTGGGAACCCCAGAGACGATGATTGACCTGGGAAGGCATACATCGCGCGTATCTAGGTGGCAGCGCGGACGGTCTGTGAGTGGGCCTTTCTTTCGAACTCGATGCATGCATAAATATTTTATAAGTACTTTAATATATGTTTTGTGATTCCATGAGTGTATTTGTGTGTGTATGTACATATTGGCACGTATTTCGAAGTTTTTGGCCTTATACGTGCTTATACGCTTTTATGGTTCGGTTTTCGATGAAATAGTTTTGAAAGGTAAAACGACCTTTGTGGTCTTGATTTGATTAGGGAATGAGACCCATTTAGTTTGGTTTTGAATTAGGCATGTGGCCCTATTGATGACCTACGAGTCTGAGTCGTGGTCGCGATGGGTGTGTTCTTTCCAGAGAGGTGATGATGCACGTTCCATGGTCGAGCATCCACTGGAGGCTCGACTTTGGAGTGCTGACGGTTTAGAGGATCGATTGGTGATGTGTGCACTATGTTCTAGAGGTGGTCGCAGTAGTGATTTGTTAACGGCGACATACCAGGATTGAGAGCGGTCCTGGACTGATGGTTGCACGCATCGCTATGATCGGAATCGTGACTGACCCTGAGGTTTCGGGCTTGATGCCCAATTGATTGTGAGTTCGGGCTTGATGCCCAGTTACCATGTGAAATTGAGCTAGAGGCCCCGTTGAGTCGTAAGTTCGGGCTAAAGGCCTAGTTGACTGTGGTTTCGGGCGTGAATCTCGTTTATGGATTTTATTAGAGTATGTATATACTCCCCTTATGATCGTATTTGTCTCCTCTAGACGTCGTTGATCCTGGAGTGTCACGATCCACTGTCTGGAATGAGTGACTCCAAGAGGGAGCACATTGCAGGAGTGATGAGATATGGTATAGTCTCAGACTGGATCCGCAGACCGTCCTCCAGACGTCGTAGATCCTGGATTTTGGACGATTCCTCCCAGATGTCGTAGATCTTGGGGGTAGACTCGGAGTGAGACACCGAGTAGTGTGCACACTTAGAGACATATCATAACGGGTTATTGATTGGGCATTGAGATGTCGAGGACGGGTTTTATATATGTGTGTATGAGTTTTCACTGAGATGGTTTTGGGCTAAGACCCACATATATTGGTTTTGGGCTTAGACCCACATATATTGGTTTTGGGTTGAGACCCATCTGTATTAGATTTGCGCTGAGACCCCGTGTTTCATGATTTGAAGGAAGACTCGTTCTGGGTTTCCTTACTTTGGGTTTTGGGCCAAGGCCCCGTGTTCTATGTTTGAGAAATGATTTTCAAATACATGCATATGTTTTTAGTGAAGGGCATAAAGCTCTTTTTCGTGAAAATATTTTTATAAAATATTTGTTTTGTCCACTCACTGTTTTCGTGTTTTGAATGTCCTTCAGGTTGATCGCGGATGCGGGATGTAGCAGAGATGAGACATCACACTCCTCCTCCAGATCCTGGCACTCTCTAATAGTCCCGGTTGGGGCACAGGACAGAGTTATCCCTGGTCTGTCACTTCATGTCAGACAGGAGCAGGCGCGTCCCACGTTAATCCTTGGGGATTTGGGACGGGTCCTGTCAACCCAACTGGTCCATGTGGTATGACATGTCTGACGTGGCACTGCCATGTCACTACTAACTGGACCTGACACATGGCCACGTGTGACCTTCTGCCACGTCATCATCGTAAACCTCTGGCTGGGTCGACCTGAACCTCTGTAACGGGTCGTTTGACCCGCGACCATGACCTGATTGTATCTCCGCCGTCCGGCCACCATTTTTCTCCGTACTTCTTCCTATAGACTTGTCTCACTCCCGGGAAAGCTTTTATGACATCAAAATCACACAAAAAGGTCTAGAATCTACCTGGTCCATCTCAAAATCCCATGGTCAACTTCCAGCATTCTCCCAAGGTGGTTCCACCGTCCTCCGTCGTCCAAAATTATCCCTACGAGCTTGTATGAGCTCAATAAACGCAACCATGGTATAAGAACACATCCTAAACGTCCAAAACTCAATTTCAAAATTTCAAACTTAAAATGGGTTTCAGGTTTACCTATCTCTAGGTTTTCCAGCCACCATGAGCCTCTCACCACCATCATCTCAGCCACTTGGTCTCTCTTTCACCCTCTTAGTCTATTTGTGGTCTCAAACAAGGAGATGGGGAAATGGTTTTTGGGTGGGTACGGGTTTGGATGAATGAAGAAGGGAAAATGGTAGATGCATGAATGTGTTTGTGTGGATCAATGAACGAGTGACACTTGTCACTCATCTATTGGACCCCACAAGATATTTTGGGCCCCATCTATTGGACCCCACAAGATATTACGGGTCTCTCCAAGCTTATCTATGGCAACCCAAATGCCTGACGTCCCAGACGTCTAATAATAGCAATCATGCTCCTGAGTCACCCTACGGTCCGGTCGCTTCGTAGCATGACCCCTTGTAGGCAATGCGTCGTGACTATCCCAGTGTCCCAGAAAACTGGAGGAGACCATCCACATATCCACATATAAGGATGGTTTATGGAAAACATTTAATAAATCATTTAAATGGGGCTCTTGCCCGGAATTTCCATAGAATCATCGTAAATCTAGAAATGGGTCTCATACCTGAAGTATACTTATCATAAACCATTCCACAATCTAATTTCCAAAAATCATAGGGTCTCAGCCCGAAATTTCATTTCACAAACCTACTGGGCCTCAAGTCTGATATTGTAAACCAATTGGGCCTTAAGCCCAATAGCATAACCAAATAGGCCTTGCCGCCAGATACTTCGTTAAATCAAATATACTTCAAGTCTGATAGTTCGTAAGAAAAGTGGGTCTCAAACCTAAGTTCATGTTTCCAAATCCGAAGTCCTTTCATTAATTCATCATTGAAAATACAGAAAAATCTAAATCCAACATAAACCGTAATCCTCAAAATACGTGCAAATACACAATTATCAAGTATCATAAACATACGTACTCAAGAAATGTCAAATCATAGATATAAAACATATAAGACAGTTATGAATGCATCATGAGGTGAAAAACCTCACTTTGAGCAACTTAACGCGGGCCATAAGCCTTCCCAAGATAAATCACCATTTTTGAAACTCCCAGACCTGTCCAAATCACACCCAAAGGTCACTAATCATCTATATAATTTCATAGGACAAAACCCAAAACTCCCGGAAAAGCCAATGTGTCCCGGACACGATTCCGGAGGTGAAAAACCTCACTTTGACCAACTTAACGATCACCGATCAACCCGAAACCATCACCATTGGATCTAGATCGTCGAAACCTTTAAAATGACACTGGGCCCACCTCAAAATTCGAGCCCACGTGCCCCCACTCACCTAATCAACCTAAATGTCAATGCTATTGAAAAGTCAATGCGGGCGTCATGTTGACGTCAGCATGAGGTCAGCACTGACAACCCTGACAGTACCACGTGTCAAGTCCCCATTGGTCCATGTCTGACATTGTCAGAATTGACATGATGATGTCACCAGGATGAAATCATCGCTGACGTCATCAGTCATCCCTGACCTCAGTCGGGTTTTGCAACCAGGTCACCGAGACCTGCGACCTGACCTGGCCCGTTCTCCCAACTCCGGCCACCATTCCTTTCTATTTTTCTTCCTAAAGCTTTGCCTCACTGTCCCTAATCGACCTATGACCTTAAAACCATGAAATCGAACAATAAACTTACCCTTTGGATCTAAGAACAACGAGCCCAGATTCCTCCGTCAAGTTCCCATGATTCTGGCTACCTTTGGCTTTGATACCAGGCCTATTGAGTTCGTATCGACCTCAATAACATCATCATAATCATCAAATTGATCACCAACCAACCAAACTAATTCCACCAATTTTTACCCAAAAACGGGGCTCATGGGTATGGGGCTTACCTCGTTGTCGTTGCTCCGCCGTGGCCACCATCCTCATCATCTCGATGTCCTCTCTCTTTTTCATTCACGTTCATCATCATTTGATGAAGGATTGAAGGTGTTGTATAGGATAGGTTCACAGTTTAGAAGAAAATAGCAGATGATGAAGGTGTTTGAAAGGGAGAATGAGAAATGTGTGGGAAGGAAAAAATATAATTAATTAAGTGGCCAATCAGACCAAGATCCACCTTTTAGGGAAAGTGACCAATGGGAAGGGCCCCACATTGATAATCAGCCAATCAAATTTAATTAATATTTAATTCAAATTTCGAGACATTAATTAACCTGTTTTCGATCCCATGACCATAACTTCCTCGTTCGACGTCCGATTTCGAAGTGCCGCTTGTCTACGGACTCGTGACATCCCGATCTATGTCACTGTCATCGATCCTTATATGTTTGACTCCCGAGTCAAAAAGTTAACATTTTACCCAATTTCAGGGGCAAAACGGTCATTTTACGCTGTCCGTCCGAATTCTCTTGACTAATCCTCGATTAGTTCTGTTAATCCATAATTAATTAATATTCAATCCCAATATTCGGGACGGGTCGTTACAACCTTACCCCCTTAAAAAATTTCATCCTCAAAGTTTAAATTAATCCTAAAACGTCGTACTCAGCTGGCACTCACGGCTCCATGGTCACCATTTGAGTCACCAACACAACCCTGACTCACTCTAGAGTCGTACTAAGGTACCTCGTACTAAATCTCCCTCATCAATCCGCGCTGATGCTAATGAGAGTCACAAAGCAGTCGCTTCTCGCAAAGCAACCCGTGGTTTCACTAACCACCAACCCATTGCACATGTGGATACACAATCCACGTCTCACTCACTTGGAAACTTACAATAAAGATTTCTTACCTTAAATTTCACTAGACATTAAAGTCGGCTCGATAGGATCCCCTAACGATGAAATGAATCTCACTCGACCAGTGTGTAACTGGACCCCATCGAATACCTGCCCAGCAGTGACAATACATCTCCGCTCTAGGGTTCCACTAGCCATCCACGACTCTAAGCACCTGTTCCTACAATTACTGAACCCATCAAAATCACTCTGGCCCGACACACAGTATTCAATGTCCAGTCCACATTCTCAACCAATCCAACGATATCGGAATTAAGCCGATTACCAACACATTCATAAACATACCACTAGTACATGACATACACCGTCACCAGGCACCACTTAGGCCTGTCCAGTATTGGTCCTCGCACAACGTACCCAGTACATACATTCATACACCAACCAGTCCACTACATAGCTCGTAGTTAATCACGTTTGAATTCTGGAGTCTATCTGTCCAATCCCGTATGAGACAGACCATACACTCCAATTTCGTGTCCATCCCGAGTCTCCTGGTCACCCGACTAGCATCTAATAGCCTACTTCCAATCACGTCATCCAATACATACCAATTTGAATCATATCCACCAAGGCGTACCCATTCATGCCCAATGAGTATCCAATCTCACCCACGTCTATCAAGATATACTAACTCCGATCCTACCGGATGCCTGCTCGTTCGATTACCATATCGTACCAGATCGACTTCGAAAGGAAGTCAATCCCCACAACATAACCTGATCATCAAGATCACGATCCAGATCCATCACAACATCACGATCCAGATCCATCACAACATCACCTGATCATTAACATCACGATCTTCGATCGTCACAACACCTTATATCCTTAACATCACGATCCTGATCCACCTAGGATCCATACATGATCACTCTCAGCTAACTACCAGGTTTCAGGTCATAGGGTCTTACACCCTCTTTGAATCCTTATACTATCACACCGCTCTCGTCAAATTTCCACATCTAATCATTCAATCAAAGACGGAACACGTCTAGACTGTGGGTCCTCTTCAATTATCTCATATCGATCCTCGTCATCCCACCTAGGGAAAATCAAGGATGATCTAAGACAATGACACCAAAATTCATCCTACGTGAATGTAGCCACAAATCCACTGCAGTCACCATCTGGTTGCCACCAAGCACCATCTGCTAAAAAGCAGGAAATGAGAAGTCACCCAGTGATTTCGGAATATCCATCACCAATACGAAATCAAGCACTCTTCTCATCGTCTCAATCACAACTTCTCTTGATTCCGAAGTTCCAACCATGTTGGGACCAACTCACTCGGACATCAACCTTGTGTCCGTACCAAGCTAACTTAGTACCCCAACTCACCTATCCATTTATACCATTTCATCGAATCACCACTTAGTCATCTCAATCATATTAGTTATCTCAATCACAGTTGGGTTAGAATCCCAACACATCTCATCCACTGCTGGATCCCATCCAATCCATCTCTCACCTACCTGTCATTTCGACACAATTCCCAAGACTCAACACTGGCTGACGAATCACCATCGTCTGATCAACACCGAACACAAGCACATCACAACTGAGTCACATCCTCAGCTCGTGGCTCATCGTCTCCTATCGTCATCGAAATCACTAGCACACAGCGTTCGAATCAGACCCAAAATAAATCTCAGCTCATACCAAGCTAGAATCCATAATCTCTGCTCAGGTTGGAGGAACTCTACCTCCCTCAACTAACCAACTCTGGGTACAATCACCCTGACAATTCATACAAGAAAATGAACAGTCCCTGAACGTCCCCCGATTCTTAACAACCACAACTACATCCATCCTCGATGGTAGTGCATGCCACAATCTTGTGCAAACCTAACCACCAGGCATCACTATTGAGACTCTGCATCGAAGCATCAACACTACTAATCGGTCTACCCCAAGACCCTAAATATCATCTCATAATGGTACTCATGGATCAGATTCCATCATTTCACTTAGTGTCAGACCAATCAATCTTCGTAGTCTCAACTAGACTCAACTAGAGTCGTCCACTAGGTTATCCATGACCTCAGCTGTATAGGACAGCATAACATCCAATCTAACCGGTCCAACGGTCTCTACTCTGAAAAGTTGCCAAAGTCAAACCACTAGCTGACTCACATTTCCAAACCATACATCGCACACTAGGGTTTCTCGAACCCGACTGCTCTCATCAACACAATTCCCAACTCAACATGACCTGACCATCTAATGGTCACAAGTCCACAATACTGTCATATCCAATCCTGCAATATCGTGATAGACGATCCCGACATGACCGTCCCACGGTCAAGACTCTAAAGCACTGTTACGTTCATCCCTCAGTAGGGTCCCACATTGCTAAACCACGACATAACTATGGCATACTCAGGCACCGAATGCCGAACCAAAACTATCCACGATTCATTTCCACTAATTCTCGTATTATTACCCTAACGGCCAAATTGGTAACGGGCTGACCACATAGAGATATCACATCATCGACCTACGCGTACCACAAGAGCAAACCGTGCTCTGATATCAAGTTGACAAGACCCATCCCAATCCTCCCGAAATTAACGCGGGATGTGTCATGCTCCCGTCTCACACAAAGTGTCAGACAAGGGATAACTCAAAATCTCAGCACGTTCGAGGGCTTCTAGAGCGCACTAGGATCGGTGGAAAAGTGTGATGTCTGGGTCTCAGCTATAGCCCGCATCTGTGATCAACCTGAAGGGCATTAAAAACTATTAAAAGCTGTGAGTGGACGAAAAAACAATAATTTAATAAAACACATTTCCATAAAAAGACATTTATGCCTTTCACTAAAAAATATGCATGCATTCGAAAACCAGTAATCAAACCATTTACTTAAATAAATCATTAGGCCCTTAGCCCAACATCATAAATCCAAGGTATGTGGGAACTCAGCCCAAATCCATAAGCACAAAAATTCGTAAATCAGTAAATCCAATAAAACAGAGTTATACCAATCCAGACGTCCCAGACATCATGCCATGGTCTAAGGCTACGCGTGCCGCTCGGGGTCTCTCCGAGCCTATCTATGACATCCCAGATGCCTGACGTCCCAGACGTCTAATAATAGCAATCCTGCTCCAGAGTCACCCTACGGTCTAGTTGCTCCGTAGCATGACGCCTCGCAGGCAATGCGTCGTGACTATCCCAGTGTCCCAGACAACTGGAGGAGACCATCCACATATCCACATATCCACATATAAGGATGGTATATGGAAAACATTTAATAAATCATTTCAATGGGGCTTTTGCCCGGAATTTCCATAGAATCATTGTAAATCTAGAAATGGGTCTCATACCCGAAGTATACTTATCATAAACCATTCCACAATCCAATTTCCAAAACTCATAGGGTCTCAGCCCGAAATTCCATTTCACAAACCAATTGGGCCTCAAGCACGATAATATAAACCAATTGGGCCTTAAACCCGATAGCATAACCAAATGGGCCTTCCAGCCCGATACTTCGTTAAATCAAATGGACTCCAAGTCCAATAGTTCGTAAGACAAATGGGTCTCAAGCATGAGTTCATGTTTCCAAATCCGAAGTACTTTCATTAATCCATCATTGAAAATACACACAATTCTAAATCCAACATAAACCGTAATCCTCAAAATACATGAAAATATATAATTATCGAATATCATAAACATACGTATTCAAGAAATATCAAATCATAGATATAAAACATATAAGACAGTTATGAATGCATCATGTTTAGAAAGCAAGTGTCCACTCACAGACCGTCCTAACTACTGCCTCGATACGCGGGTCATAAGCCTCCCCGAGCTAAATCACCATTTTTGGAACTCCCGAACTTGTCCAAATCACACCTGAAGGTCACTAATCATCTAGATAAGTTCATAGGAAAAAACCCCAAAACTTCCGGAAAAGTTAACGTGTCCCAGACACATTTTCCGAGGTGAAAACCTAGATTTGACCAACTTAACGATCTCTGATCGATTCGAAACCACCACCATTGGATTCGGATCATCAAAAATTTTAAAATGACACTGGGCCTACCTCGAAATTCGAGCCTATGCGCCCCCATGCGCCTGGTCAACCCAAATGTCAATGATGTTGAAAAGTCAACGCTGATGTCAGCATGACGTCAACACTGACAACCCTAATAGTGTCAAGTCCCCATTGGTCCATGTCTGACATGTCAGTCTGACATTATCAAATCTGACATGATGATGTCACCATGATGACGTCATTGCTGATGTCATCAGTCATCCCTGACCTCAGTCGGGTTCTACAACCGGGTCGCCGCGACTTGCGACCTGACCCGGTCGGTTCTCCTAACTCCAACCACCATTCCTTTCCGTTTTTCTTCTTAAAGCTTTGCCTCACTGTCCCTAATCAATCTATGACCTTGAAAACATGAAATTGAACCGTAAACTTACCCTTTGGATCTAAGAACAACGAGCCCAGATTCCTCCGTCAAGTTCCCATGATTTCGGCCACCACTAGCTTCGATACCAGGCCCATTGAGTTCGTATCGACCTCAGGAACATCATCATAATCATCAAATTGATCAGCAACCAACCAAAATAATTCCACCATTTTTTACCCGATAATAGGGCTTACAGGTTTGGGGCTTACCTCACCATCGTTGCTCCGCAGTGGCCACCGTCCTCATTGTCTCGATGTCCTCTCTCTTTTTCATTCAAGGGCCATCATCATTAGATGAAGGATTGAAGGTGTTGTATAGGATAGGATCACGGTTTAGAAGAAAATAGCAGATGATGAAGGTGTTTGAATGGGAGGATGAGAAATGTGTGGGAAGGAAAAAAATATAATTAATTAAGTGGCCAATCAGACCAAGATCCACCTTTTAGGGAAAGTGACCAATGGGATGAATGGCACTTGTCACTCATCCAAGGGCCCCACATTAATTAATAGCCAATCAAATTTAATTAATATTTAATTCAAATCCCGAGACGTTAATTAACCCGATTTTGATCTCGTGACCATAACTTCTTCGTTTGATGTCCGATTTCGACGTGCCACCTGTCTACGGACTCTTGACGTCCCGATCTACGTCACGGTCATCAGTCCTCGTATGTTTAACTTCCCAGGTCAAAAGTCAACATTTTACCCAATTCTAAGGGCAAAACGGTCATTTTATATCATCCGTTTGAATTCTCTCAACTAATCCTCGATTATTCACGTTAATCCATAATTAATTAATATTAAATCCCGATATTTGGGGCAGGAATTCCATATATGTTACCTTGTTTGGGGTGGGTTTTGGACCGAGGGTCGGGGACGTCTAAGTAACAGTGTATTTCTAGGGTCCCGTGAACTTAGTGGTTCCTTGATTAGGGTGTTTGGACACTATTTGGTGTAATTAACTTACAATACTCCAGAATTAGCATAAACTGCCACTATTTTCGGAGTTTACAGGGTATTTTTTGAGGTATACTCTAGTGGAGATGGGACATCGAATTAGGACTCTAGGTAAGTCAAGATTGCGGATTGGGTCTCTAGGCTAGTTGGGGTACCGAAATAGGACTCTGGTGTGAGTTGGGATTTCGTAGGGGGGCTCAGGCAGATGCAGTGGAGTCGATGGGTTACCAGCTAGGCATGGCTGTTATTCGGGGGAGTTATCGACTGTTGAGTTAATTTATTGCCATGAGTTGTGACTAAGGTCAGGGTGGTTATCAAACCAAGTTTACCTTGCTTATAGGATCGTTGAGGAGTGTGGGGGATAACCCCTAGAAAGCGTCTATTGTGGGTTTTGTCCTGTGTTTGACGGTTTTTTGTTTCGAAGCTAAGTTCTTGGGTACGTTTGGGACTACGGGGGTAGGTCTGAGCACGATTTTCGAGGTACTTTCTAGGATGGGTCCAGTGGTTGTCTAGGTTTTGGTCAACAACTAGAAACCTAACGCTGGTGCTTGGTATTGTTCATGAGCAGGTCCCGAAGAGGTTGGGTGGTTTTTGTTGTTTTGGTCTCGAAAGGCGAAGAAGAACAAGGGTTTTATGGGTGAGCATATCGCAAAGGGCGGGGTGGGTTTAGGTTTTCCCAAATTTCATATCGCGAAGGGCTGGGTGGGTTTTTTCCCTTCTCTTAGATTTTGGATGTTTTAGTCATGAAACGATGGGGCTATGAGGGGGCTGGGTTTTTTGCCATTTGTATATAAAATTGAGTCATTTTTATAAATATAAAAGTAGGCTTTTAACTTAGACAGACTTTTAAGGAAGAGAAATCTTGGAAATAATTTTCCCTAAAGTATCTCTTTTTGGCAACCCATCCATTTAGCACATTGTTATCCAAAGTTTTTTTGACCACCTATTTCTCTCAAAATTTGAATATGCTACGTTGGTACTAGCTTGAAGCCTAAATGAAACAAATCCAAAACTTGATGGTCTTTTCGTATTATTGTTTAATTTGAGGCATAAAACAGATGGAAATGAAAATTATGCTACAAACAAAACCGTAAAATAAAATAGTAAATGTAAAGAAGATTCGTTTGTTGATTAGATTAGCACATGGACGATGGATGTGCACATGAAGTGCGGCTATTTTTTTTTTCTTTCTTTTTTTTTTTTTTAAATCAGATGAACCAAAGTATGTTTCAAGAGTGAATATTCTTTGGCCAAAACTTTGTTCATCATACCTAAATTCTTCTTTATCTAATCATGTCATCTGGAGGTGGGGCTTAAATGTTTAATACCAACACCATAAAATAAAAAACTTACTTTTAAATTTTCTATTTTTCAGAAGAAAAAAAAAATAAAGCTTGCAAATTTAAAATGTCTTCTCTTAAAATATCTAAAATAAATCAGGGCGTTTCAAAATAAAATTAAGTATAAATTTGCTTACTTAAATAAAAAAGAAAAAAGGATAATTCAAAGTCTTATTGTATTAGTACTTCGCTGAGCACCCTTTTTTGTAACAAGAGGCTAGACGGATTCCGATGTCAACAAATAAATAAATAAAAGAGAGGGTAATTATTAATACCAGACCAAAATGGCCTGACACTCATTTGGGGGCACATGAATCAGACATTGGAATTTGGAGACACAGAAAAACACAGCCCAAAGCGTAGCTTGGGTTTTACACCCCACACATCGCATCCTATCTTCGACAACTAAATAGGATTTCCTTTACCATTCCCAACACGACACAGCGTTAGCATTGGATTTTGTTTTCACTTTTCATATTCCCTACTGCGCGGATCAGATTACTCACTGCTTAGAGAAAGACAGTGGCACATGAGATGAAGTTGTTGATCGGAGAAACCGGTGGTGATGGGAGGAAGACGGTGCTGGTCGGGGTCAAATTAGACTCTAAAAGCAAGGAACTGCTGACGTCGGCACTCGTCAAAGTCGCGGAGCCTGGGGACAATGTCATTGCCATTCATGTCCTTGATGACCATCTTCACACCACCTCTGGTTTCTGCTCTCTCTCTCTCTCTCTCTCTCTCTCTCTCTCTCTCTCTCTCTCTCTCTCTCTCTCTCTCTCTCTCTCTCTCTCTCTCGGTCCTATTTTCCTTACTTTGCCGTTTTTGTTTCAGCTTTTTGGGTTTTTTTTTTTTCTGAATTTGTTTACTGGTTTTGTAGAGGGGACTTCACCTTTAATCTCACTGGTAAAGACATTCGATTCTGTGCTCTCTGCCTTCGAAGGTTTCTGCAATTTAAAGCAGGTTCATTTTCACAAAGGCTCCATTTTTTCTTTTCCTCCTGCGTTTGGATGCTGAGAAAAATTTCTGTTATTTTCTTTTAATTCTGTCGGAAAGTTTTATGTTGCCCGCGTTGTTGTGGATATTGAGAGCATTTGGATTTTGAGCAGATTGATCTGAAACTTAAGGTCTGTAGAGGCAATTCAGTCAAAAAGCTTCTAGTACGGGAAGGAAAAGCATACCAGGCGGCTGCTGCAGTTGTTGGTATTTCCAAAACCCACCATAGAATCGGATCATCGGCCTCTGTTGCCAAGTTGCTAGAAAATTGGCCAGTAGTTTCTCTGTTTTTGCTGTTGATAATGGCAAAGTGTTATTCAAGAGGAACAAATATGATAGGAATTCGGATCAAGTTCAAGGTTCTGGTAATTTTCGTTTATGGTTGATTGCTAGAGGTTCTTTTTTGTTATTTGCGATATAAGTAAATTTGATTTTGGTACAAGCACTACGGATTAAACTATCTTTCCTTTTTCGCGTGATCCTTGGACAGATAATCATCAGAACCAGAGTGATGTTCATGCTAGTGATGTTCATGCTAGTTTGGTTACAAATATGTCAGGGATCAAGATTGCAAAACTACTTAATGATTCCAAACTAAATGAATGTGGACATCTGATAAGAAAATCATGTTCCAAGTGTGGCAAGAAAGCCTTTAAGAGAAGCTGCGAAAACTGTGAAGTGGATTCAGTTTTTCTGGGGAATTCGGGGACTCAATTGACGGATGAGTTGCCAGCCGCGGAGGTCGTAGAAAATTCATTGGCCTTGGTACCAATCCAAACTCTCGATACTTCTTCAGACTCTATTAAGATTGGAGATTCACAGTGCTTGAAGCCTGGCTGGTCGCTTCTTCGTCAAGCATTCTTACCCAAACGGCAACATGTGGAGAAATCTGAAAAAAAGTCATCTGTTTTTGGATGGGCCTTGAGACCATTGAGCTGGCAACGGCCTACTTCAGCTATTGTGTATCCTGATCACAAACTGAGTAGTTCTGGCCAGGATGAAGATAATTGTTCCATGCTGGATGGAATGAGTGGAGCAATTGTACCGTTTGGGACTGATGCAATCAGCCCTCCTTTATCCCCTAACCATGGCAAGGAGCCCCTTCCTGAAGAATTTCTGGATTTATGTAAGAAATACTCGTCCTGTTGTAGATTGTTTCGCTATGAGGAACTTTTGACGGCAACGTCCCAATTCATGCCTGGTTTGTTTCTTTTCCTACAATCCTGGTTTTGGTTTTGGGTTGACTTCAAGTTGAATGTTATTCTAACAACTTTTAAATCAAAATTTTCAGCGAACATGGTTGGTAAAGGTGGCAGTAGTCATGTTTATAGAGGGTGTCTTTTAGATGGCAAAGAGTTGGCAGTGAAAATACTGAATCCATCGGGAGAAAGATTGAAAGAATTTATTCATGAAATTGAGATCATCACAATTTTAAACCACAAGAACATAATCTCCCTATTTGGTTTTTGTTTTGAGGAAAACAATTTACTTTTGGTATATGATTTTATTTCAAGAGGAAGCTTAGAAGAGAACCTCCATGGTAATCTATCTCTTTGTCGATTTCACTTCACATTTTTTTTCTCTATTCAGTTTCCCTTACTCATAAAGGATCATTTCTGTTCAAGGTAATAAAAAGGATGAGAATGCATTTGGTTGGAAGCAAAGGTATAATGTGGCCGTAGGTGTAGCAGAGGCCCTTGATTATCTACATAATAGTTGTGAAGAAGCTGTAATCCACAGGGATGTGAAGTCTTCCAACATCCTTCTTTCAGATGATTTTCAGCCACAGGTGCTGTTATGTAGCTTCAATTTTTCTGGTTAGTTATTTGAAGCTTCCTTTGCTCCTTACAGTTTATATTGGTTCTTCAGCTCTCAGATTTTGGACTAGCGAGTTGGGCATCCACATCATCCGATATTAGCTGCACAGATGTTGCAGGAACATTTGGGTGTGTAGCATCTACTTTTTTGTGCATACTTTCCCTTTTAAATATTTTTGCTCAGTGCTAACACTCTTTTACTGCGGCAGTTACTTGGCTCCAGAATATTTTATGCATGGAAAAGTGAGTGATAAAATTGATGTCTATGCATTTGGTGTTGTAGTACTTGAGCTTCTTTCAGGCAGACAACCAATCTATAATAAATCTCCGAAGGGCCAGGAAAGTCTGGTGATGTGGGTAAGTTCTCACCTCCGTGCACAAACTTGAGATGTGGAAATATTTGGTGTAAACTTTTTGTGAATTTTTAAAGTGTTGGAGATACATAATTTAAGATTAAATGCAAGCAATCAGCTTGAAGAAGCACATTTTCTATATTTGATATCCAAAAAATATTCCTTTACAAATAATTGTCAGTTGTGATTTTGTGTGAACTTAATTGATTTATTTCAATGAATGGGGGTTGATTTCAGGCAAAGCCAATATTGAAGAGCGGGAGCATCACTGAACTGCTAGACTCAAGCCTGGGTAGTGACTATGAACAGGATCAAATTGAGAGAATGGTTTTAGCTGCTAACCTCTGCATCAGACATGCAGCTAGACTTCGGCCTCACATCAACGTTGTAATTTTCTTGCTGATTTTTGTTCCAACTTTAAAATTTAATTACATAATTTGTTTCAGACCTTGAATCTGTTGGTGGTTTCTCTTTTGAATCCCAGGTTTTGAAGCTTCTCCGAGGAGATGAGGAAGTTACAAGGTGGGCAAGCCAACACGTGAGTGCAACAGAAGAAGCTGAAGCCTTGGATGGCGAAGAAGCAATTCCTTCTAACATTCAATCCCATCTTAACATTGCGCTGCTAGACTTGGAAGACGACTCCGCTTCGATTAGTAGTGGTGAGCAAAGCATCTCATTAGAGGATTACTTGCAAGGGAGATGGAGCCGCTCATCAAGCTTCAACTAGCCATAAGCCTTTGCAATTTGACCTCGTTAAAAATACACATAGTGCAATATTAGTACAATATTAGTAGGGTTCTATTCTATGTTTATTCCATCGTGTATATTTTTGTGTTCATCCAAAGGCCTTGGCTGAAATCTGATTCCCACCCAAAAAAAAAAAAAAATTGGGATCCTGGAAGAGAGGTTGTATCATAGTTTATACTAGCAATTAGATCCGCACGTTGCCGTGGGGGTGTTGAATTGAGTATTACTAATTTTTTATAAATGAACAGTAATTTTTTTATATCTATAAAGGAAAGAAAAAAAAAGACAATGTATAAAGGAAAAGAAAAAAATATATAAAAAATAATAAAGGGAAAGAAAAAAAAAGGAGAAGGGAAAAAAATTTGATATGTACAAAGAAAAAGAAAAAAAATATAAAAGAAAAGGACAAAAAATAAAATAAAAGAAAAAGGAAAAGAAAAAAAAATATAAAGGAAAAGGAAAAAACAAAAAAAAGGGGCAGAAGTGGAAAATCACTGTAGATCTACAACGATTTTCCCACTTCTGTTTTAGTATAGGTATAATGGCTAATCCTCGAGTCTGTTTGCCATTCTTTACAAGGCCAATGGACACTGAAGATTTCTCTTATCTTCTGACTTCTTATCACTTTAAAAATCATTGCTTATGTGGCGTGTATATGAAGGAGAGACTATTTGACAAGATTCTTCCCGAAAACGCTTTGATAACTGTGTCTAAGTATGCTCCCGTCTAACAATTACACCAAAGTTCTGAAATGACCTTCAACAATTGTAAGAAAAGGGATAACAGTACTGATATTTTGATCATGCCACCACCTCTAACTCAGTTCTGATCTTCATGCAATGGCTTGGAGGGTCAAAAAAATCATTAAAGGAGTGAGTGGATAAAAATAAAAATAAACTTTATCCTATATTTGTAAAACATACATGCATAAAATAAAATATAAACAATCGGGTTTTGATTCCAATCAAATCACAAACCGTGGGACCCACAAAATCATAAAATGTATCAAAATTCTCATGGCCACATTTCTCGAAATTCCTATTTATCAATTCGTGTAAAATCATCTAGACACAAACACCATATCCATAATCAACCATAACCAGTGTTTGAAATATCGATCGATAGGGTTGATATATCGTCGATATATCGCTTTTTGGCCGGAGCGACACATAACAGGGGGGTAAGGAAAATCTTCCCGAAAAATCAACGGTATCGGCGAAAATCGAAGAATATCTCCGATTTTGGTCGATATCAACGATTTTCCCCCCAATCGATCGATAGTGACCAAAAACCAAATGAAAAATTCAAACCGAAAAAAATGAGATATGTGTCGTGGATGAAGATGAATAGAAAAGGGAATGATTCAATCCTACAAATTACAATTATTCAAACCTACAATCAATTATTCAAACCTACAAAGGCTACAATCAATTATTCAAGTTCGTTCATAGCTGAAAAAAAAAAATTTGGGGCAAACCTCCCTCGACCGACCTCGAAGCGCAACTGCAGTCCTCCCTCCTCGAATCTTCCGTCGACGGCTGAACCGCACGAAGCACAGCACCCCTCGACCCTCGACGACGGCTCCTCCTCAACCCTCAACCGACAGCACGCCACCTCGACCCTTCGCTTCTCCCAGCCTCCTCCGCGACCCTCGACGAGGACGGCTCACCCCGCCCACTAGTCGTCTCTGTTCTCCCAAGCTTCACGCCGCCTCTCACCGTCGCACCCACCATACAGAGCTCTGGAGAAAATTTCAAACGGCTCTCTGCAGGCCTTCCACACCCAAAAAGAAAGAAGAGAGATCGATCGATCTCTCTGATACCCAAACTGGTTTTTAAGCAAGTGAAAACGCTACGTTTTGCATTTAATTTTTACCCTTTTTTTGTCAAATCCCGTTTTTTGTTTTCCTTTTTTAATTTTCTATTTAACCTTTTTGTTTACAATTTCAATTAATAAGTAAAATATATTTTAGTAATTTATGTTTTACAATTTCAAATAATAAGTAAAATATATTTTAGTAATTTATGTTTTATTTTAGACTCTATATTTTAATTTAGAATACATGTTTTATGTGAAAAATGATTTAACTCACATATTAGAATATATGTTAATATGTTTTAATTTAGAATATATGTTTCAATTTAGAACATATATTTTAATTTAGAATATATGTTTCAACTAAAAATTGACTCATTTTGTATATTTGGTAATATATGTTTTAATTTAGGAATATAAGTTTTAATTGAAAAAATTTAAATAACGTGATTATAATTTAGAAGTCTTATTATTATTTTTAATTTATTATTATTTGTATGTTTATTATTATTATTTGTCATTATCAAATTCTAATTATTTTTCATATAACTTATATTTTGTAATATGGCTAGTGGAAGTGCAAGTGAAAGTATTCTTAGTGCAACATTATCAATAAAATTATGTTTTAGTTTAAATTTATCTTTAAGGTTTTATATTGTTAGTTATCGTCAGACCTATATTCTATCATATGATTCATCATATATTTATTATATCAAAGTCATTTTATAGTTTTTATTAGTCCTATATAACCATCATTGGGTACTTAAGTTTTTCCCAAAGTTTCATTCCAAATTTCCAACTTTTAGACCAAATTTCCATCATTTTTGTTGACCGTAAACGATACCAATATTTGGGCCGAGATATCCGTAAATATGACTAGCGATATATCCGTCGATATCGATATTTTCATCTTTGACCATAACCAATCATCAAATACTCAAGCACAGTCACGATGATCAATCAACACTACGCGTAGGCAAACTCGGGAATTAGATTCACGCATCATCCTAGTCACGTCTGTGAACAAAAAAAACATTTAGGCGGTAGCCTAGGAACATGCTCACATTCGAACTGTCCGGGAACAGAGTCACCATCTAGGTGGTAACCCAGGAATATGCTCACATTCAAACTGTACTAGCATCCTCGGGAACAAACAACCTCTGTGACACGACCCATCCCAATCCCCCCGGGATTTCCATGGAATGTGTCATGCTCCCGTCTGACAAGAGGTGTCAGACAAGGGATAACCTGTTTCCACTGCCCAACCGGGCTTCCAGAGTGGGCAAGGATCGATGGAGGAGGTGTGCGATGTACCAGTCTCTGCTGCAGTCGCATCCGTAATCAACCTGAAGGGCATTAAAAACAAAAGCTGTGAGTGGACGAAAATAAACAAGTCTGTTTAAAACATTTATAAAGACATTTATGCCCCTCAGTAAAAACATATGCATGCACCAAAAGCCAATAATCACAAATTTATTTAGAAATAACCATTAGGGCCTTAGCCCGGAAACCAAAGCATAGTTTCAAATCCCAAAAGTTAATCCAAGAGTTATTTCATAAATCCAGTAATATTCATTTATTATTTTTCCATCTCCGGCATCCCCGATGCCTAGCGTCCCCGATGCCTAGCGTCCCAGACGCTTGACGTCCCCGACGTCGTATCTCACGGTATTAAGCAACGAGTGCTTCCCGGGGTCTCACCGGGTCCATATCTCTGACATCCCCGATGTCTGACGTCCTTGACGCAATCCTGCTCCTGAGTCACTATACGGTCCGGCTGCTCCGTACAATGGCCCCTCGCAGACAATGCACCGTGACTTCTCCAGTGTCCCCGACACTTGGAGGAGACCAATATATATCTTCGTATCGAGATGGTTTTATGGAACACATTTTATTATTCATTTCCAAAATATCACAAGGGCCCTGCCCCGAATTTCCATAAAACCGTCATAAGTCCAAATAGTTGATTATCAAATCCGAAATCATTTATTCAATTCCATTCTAGGGTCCCCGACCCGAAATTGCACATATAAATCAACTGGGCCCCTGGCCCGATTTCATAAGTCAACTGGGCCCCTGGCCCGATTTCTCAAATCAATTGGGCCCCTCGCCCGATTTCTCAAATCAATTGGGCCCCTGGCCCAATTTCTTAAATCAATTGGGCCCCTGGCCCGAATTCACTTTATCAAATCCGTAACCGTTTCATGAAATCATATCCGAATCACAATTATGGAAATCAGTGTAAATCCAGAAATCCTCAATTTACGTGCAAACACGTAACTCGCCTCGAAATGCGTGAAATCATATAAATTCACCGATATCCAAAATAAATCATAAAATCACAATTATAACAATCATGAAACAGTTATGCATGCATCGAATTTATAAAACCAATGTCCACTACAGACCGTTTAACCGAGTGCCTCAATACGCGTGCCATAGGCCTTCCCGAGCCACACCACTATCACCGGGACTTCCAATCCTGTCCAAATCACATTAAAGGGTCACTAACCTCTTCATTAACATCCTATTAAAGTCCCGTAATTTTCCCGAATTTTTAACTATTTTAAAACTGGATTTAAAACCTTCGGACATCCCGAACAATATCGAAACGAGGTCCAATTGGCACGAAACCAACGCTAAAATGTTCGTTACATTGTATAGGATAAGTGTCATGTTGACCTTACCTCGAGATTCGTGCCCACGCGCCTTCATGCGCCGCCGTGAGTGGCTGCGTGTGAAAGCCACGCGCCTGCTACAGTGACTGCTACAGTCATCGTCCTCGCCCGTTTCTCTGCAATACGGGTCTGAAACCCGCGATTTCAACCCGAACAATTACCCTTCAATTCAAGCTCGAATCCTTCCGTTTTTTATCCTAAAACATTCATTAACCAAATAATTTCAGTTATGTTTCATTGATCAACCTCGACATGGATTAAATCGACCAATCTAAGTTCGAACAGCCGAAGGGGTCGACGTTAGCAACTCACCCAACTCAAGCCCATTTTCAAATTAACTTCACAGGAAGTGTACTAGGCCCCAAACGAACCCAAAAGCACAACCAATTGAACAAGAGCTCACCTGGAAGTCGTCGTCCTCAACACTACGTTTTCCCTGAAAACAGTGCCCACAGTCCCAGCTCAGCCGTGGCTGGTTCCCTTCGAAAATGATATGGTTGAGTTCCAGACACTCCCAGAAAGCAAAACCCGTCCTTGGTTTGGTCCAACAATGCTCAAAAATCAAACTCTGAATTTTCCCTCCAAGAAACCAAAATGGTTTCTCACGGTTTTCTCTCCAGTTCGACAGCCACAAATTCTCAGAATGATCCTCACGACTCACTCACATTCCCTTTAATCCAATTCAGTCATTAAAGTACCCCCAAAGCAATCCTTAATCCTCTGTGTAAAGTTCCCTGCACTGACTCGAAAACAATAGAAAAACAGTGCCCATGTGTGTGCAATCAGTTGCCAGCTCAACACATGTGCAACCATACCTCAAGGCTGCCCCAAATTCAGTCAATCAATGATAAACAATCCATGGAACAGATCGCACAAAACATCTCATTTCACGGCTGTTCGATCAAACAGTGCCCCTGTGAAATTACTATTCTGCCCATGTGCAGAAAATTACCAAAATGCCCCTCAAGCATCCAGACCCGTAACTCGGTCATTCGGACTCCGATTTATGCGTGCTGCCTGTCTACGAACTCAAGGCATCGAGACCTTCCTAACGGTCCTTGGCCCTCGGCCATCGGACCTCCCGATCAAAAAGTCAACATTTTCCCTTATTTGGTCCAAATTACGAAAATGCCCTTGGGCTTCCGAACGTCATAACCTTCACCACGAATGTCGGAATCGAACGTGCCACCTGTCTATGAACTCGTGACGTCCCAAAATACGTCACGGTCATTGGTCAAAGTCTATTTGACCGTCTGAATTAAAAGTCAACGTTTTGCCCACGCCCAGGGGCAAAACGGTCATTTTGCACAATTCGTCCGATTTCGCTCAACTAATCACAGATTAGTCAATCATAATTAAATATTATTAAATCCCGATATTCGAGACGGGTCGTTACACTCTGGGTGGTAACCCTAGACACTGTCGACATTCGGGCGATACTAAACAACGACACCCCTGGAATCCAAACTGATGTTCAGGCAATGTCATACCTTAACCTCTTCGAGATCCCAAACTGACGTCCAGAGGGAAAAAGATCTCACGAGGATGGATAACCGTGGAAAACAGTAAATGAAACTAAGAAAGCTTGTTTTACCATAAATACTTGACTCAAAACCAAGTCAAAACATTTTTTAACCGGGCCTTAACCCGAAACACTATTTCATAAGATAATCATAAAATCTGTGTCTAAAAAACAATCAATAAATCTGAAAAATCATCTAGTAATCATTTAAAATCATTATTCAAATCATTACAACTCAAATCACTCAATAAAACATTTATATCATTTAAATATGCATGCATCACAGTTATAAAATAAATGTCCACTCATAGTCCGTCCAAGCAGCTCAATTCCGAGCTGTGCATTACTCTAAAGTTTTGGGAGTTATCTGACTTGTCAAAAATTGCCACCAAGGGTCACTAATGTCCCAAGTAACCTCACAATAAAATCCCCTAATTCTCGGGATAAAATTTGTATTAAAAACCTAAAAAAAACAATTTTGACATGTAAAATTACCCCGAAACAATATTTGATCGACTCGAAACCTGTGTCAAAATGTCTGTAACATCGATAACATCAAGACACATGTTTATCAAAAATCGAGACAATGTGGTACACGCCTCCATGCGGTGCCTAGACACTTTGCGACTCGGCCTCATGTGCGAGCAGGTGCAATCACACCTGTACTTGCCTCGTTCCTTCAGCCGGGTCTACATGTAGGTATGCAACTCGGGCCTAACTCAAGTGATCCAATCCAGCTCCATTACTCGATTTTTCACCTAATTTTCGAATCCAATTCATCTAAAAGACCCTAAGATATCCCATAAATACAATTCTACGTTCAAAGAGTGAAAAACTCATCGTAATCCCATGGAAGGATATCTGCGTACGACTAGATCTGCCAAAACGACCACTGCTAGACGATGATACTCCACTAAAATTGCCCCTCTTCGGGGCCCTCTCGTTCGAAGATACATAATACTAACTGTGACGACACGAAAATTTGGAAAACTTGAAGAAAATGACGATTTTGCCCCTAGAATTGGGCGAACGGTTGACTTTTGGTTCGAGCGATTAAACAAATTTTGACCGATGACTGTGACATAGTTCAAGACATCACCAGTTCATAGACAGGTGGCACGTCCGATTCTAACATTCGAGCAAAAAGTTATGATGTTCGGAAGTTCAAGGGTAATTTGGTAATTTGATTAAAAAAGGGCAATTTGTTGACTTTTCAAACGATATGAACTTTTCACGTAATCCGAAGACCGTTGGGTAGGTCTCGAGACGCTGAGTCCGTAGACAGGCAGCACGCGTCAATTGGAGTTCGGACGACCAAGTTACGTACCTCGGAATGTAAAGGGCATTTTGGTAAATTGTGAAAGCAAGGGCAAAATGGTAATTTGGGTTGGGCGGTTAAATGGCTGATTCAACTATGTTGAGATTATGTTAAACCAATGAGGGACACCTGGCACTAGGATTGAGTGGCTGAGTGTCCTCACACCGCCAATTCAATTGATAATTCAAAGGGATAAAGACAACAAAGAAAACAAGGGATTGGATTCAAATTCATTTTGATTCGAACAAATTAATAACCATTCCACAGCCTGTAGCGAAACTGATGAATTTGAGAGGATTAAGAGACTGAGATAGGAAGAAAAATGAGGGACAGAGAGAAAACCCGAAGAGAAACCTGAAACCCAAACCCATGGAATTCAAAGGTTTCAAAAATTCAAACTCTAACTTAGAGGCCGTGATGACTACAACTGAGGCTTGTGTGAGCTTTCTGGAACTTTTTTGATTAAGACCATACCAAAATTGAAGAGAATTGATCCATAATTGATCAAGAACAGGACCTGAGAACTGTTGGAATTTTCGAGCTTGAGTTGAATAATTGGGGGTAAGTTTTTGTGAAATTGATTTCAGAATCATTATTAAAATGAGTCTGTGATGCTTCCTAACTGATCAATTTAAAGAAATCGTTGAATACTGAAGGGATTGAATGATGAACAGTCTTTACAAATTTTAGTCGAGTTGGACGTAATTAGAATTGAAATTAATATTATAGACCTCTAATTAAGTTGGTTGCGATGCTATGTGATGGATCAATTGAGGAATTCAGGTTGAAATTGACAGGGAATGAGCCGGGTCAACACGCGGGCTGAACGACCCGTTTAACAGACAGCTGGGTGAGAACGATGAACAGTGCTTGCACTGTAGCAACGCGTGAACTTCACGGGCAGCCACTCACGGTAGAGCGTGGGGGCGCGGGGGACCAAATCTCGAGGTGAGTTCAACATGAAACTTGCTCCTTTTAATGTAACGAACATTTTGACACTAGTTTCGAGGAAATCGGATATCGTTTCGATAGTGTTCAGTGTATCTGAAGTTTTCGTATACGTTTAAAAAACGTATTTAAATCCCAAAAAAAATTGGAGAAACTTTTATGAGGTATATTGAAGTGTTAGTGTCCCTCGATATTGATTTTGGACAGGAATTATGATTTCTGTAATTTACGGAAAAACGTGCAGCTCGGAAGCGGGCCGTTTGGACGGCGTGTGAATGGACTTTGCTTTCTAAATTTCAATGCATGCATAATTGTTTTCTATGCTTCTATTGATGATTTCTATGATTATGATTATGGTTTATGGTAATTACGATTTTCGTATTTACACGTATTTCGATATGAAATACGTAATTGCACGTATGTCGAGACTATGGTTTCTCCTATGTTTTGATGATGGTTTGGTGGATAATTTTATATGATTTGTGTGTATCATGTTTTGATTATGATTTGTGAGTATGATTTGGGATTTGAACGTGAAATTTGGACATGAGTTCCATTTCGATAAAATGTGATCTCAGATTTGGTTTTGGAATTTGGATTACGATGGATCCTGGATTTGTTATGATTTACACATGGTTTTGTCTTTAAAGACCCGGTACTATTGCTGGATCTGGTTTTGGGTTTAAAGACCCGGTTGATTGATGTGACGGTGGAGGGCCCTTGATTGATATGTTTTGAGTTTAAAGACTCGGTTATTGTGATATCCCCCAAGGCCTATTGTTTGTGTTTTGAGTTTAAAGACTCGTTGATATCCTGGGAAGGCCTGATATATGTAAGTTTAAAAACTCGATGATTGAGATCCAGCAGATTGATTGACTTTTGATTTACTGTTGATTTCCGATGTTTTTGGATGTGTTGGGCAGTGGCCCGGTTTATATGGTTTTATGGATTTTGGGCTATGTTCTTGTACTTGGATTTTGATTCATGATTTTGGACTGAGGCCCCGTGTTTATGGTTTCGGGCTAAGGCCCACGATGTGAGAAAAGGAAATGATTTTGGTTTTCTTACACGGTTTTCTTATATTGGAAATGAAATGAATTATGAAATGATTTTCGAATGCATGCATTGGTTTTACGTGGAGGGTAGAAATGTCTTTTATGTAACATGTTTTATAACTGATTTATTTTTGTCCACTCTCACCTTTTATGTTTTTATTGACCCTACAGGTCGTGGCGCGACGATCAAGGTTGATCGAGTGGTGGAGGCATGAGTGGGCACATGTGCGGCTATCCCTTGTTTGGCAAGTGCTGAGGGTAATTTGGGAACTTCAGTTGACTTGTCAGACGCGAGCATCACCGGGCACGGTTATCAATGTTCCTCAGGGGACGGTCCTGTCAACTTGGTATCAGAGCACTATGTTGCTGATTCTGTTGCCACATCATGCCTCCGAAACGTAAGCCTCGTACGCGACTTGGTAGTGAGACGGGTAGACGAGGGTGTATGAGACCCCGTGATAGATCTCAGATGAGATTGACCCTGGATTGAGGGTCAGATGTTAATCAGTGTACACTTTGAACTACTATCTGTTAGACATAGAATTGTGTGGGTCCCATGTAAGACCCGGTCTTGGAAGCAAGAACGGTGAGCAAGACCCGTGAGCTTGAGAAGCAAGACCCGTGAGCTTGGAAAGGTAAGATCGGTGAACGATCCTACATCGCTCGGGGAGGGAAAGGTGAAGTACCTTATATGTGTGGGCACGTATCTATCTAACACAAGGCCTTTTGGGAGCTCAGTGGCTTTGGGGGGGATTGGAACCCCAAAGTTAAGCGAGTTGAGGCTGGTGCAATCCCATGATGGGTGACCTACTGGGAAGTTGCACGTGAGCTCCCGAAAACAAAACCGTGAGGGTTGGGTACAAAGCGGACAATATTGTGTTAGATGGGCCGGGTCGTGACAGAATGGTATCAGAGCCAGACCCCGACCGGAAGTGTGCCAGCGAGGACGCTGGGCCCCAAGGGGGGTGGATTGTAAGACCCGGTCTTGGAAGCAAAAACGGTGAGCAAGACCCGTGAGCTTGGAAAGGTAAGATCGGTGAACGATCCCACATCGCTCGGGGAGGGAAAGGTGAAGTACCTTATATGTGTGGGCACGTATCTATCTAACACAAGGCCTTTTGGGAGTTCAGTGGCTTTGGGGGGGATTGGAACCCCAAAGTTAAGCGAGTTGAGGCTGGTGCAATCCCATGATGGGTGACCTACTGGGAAGTTGCACGTGAGCTCCCGAAAACAAAACCGTGAGGGCTGGGCCCAAAGCGGACAATATTGTGTTAGATGGGCCGGGTCGTGACATCCCAGGGACGAATGAGCCCAGTGGCTAGAAAGGTTGCACAATTGGGCAAGTTGCACTCGTGATGAGATTATTCTCAGTGGATTCCTTAAATGAAATATGTGTTTCAGAGTCTAGAATGTGATGGGATATCCCTTAGGCCTTATTGGTCATATAAGATATGATTCACCATCGGTATTTGCTCGGTGGCTGGGTATATTAATGATGGCATGGCTGGTTGGTATGGAATTGGACTCAAGAGGAGTCGAGATATGGATACGGGACTCAAAATGAGTCAGGATATTGGTTAGGACTTGAGACGAGTCATAGTAATGTATTTGGGCTCGGGAGGAGCCGGAAGAGTTGAAAATAACAATGATTGCTGACACAGCAGACCCTTGATTTAGGAATGTTTGGCACTTCAGATGCCAAGGACTGGTATAAGGTCCTATACTGATGGGTTATGAATTTATGGTTTGGTCTTGTTTAACTTTGTTTATTGGACTTATGGGTCGCATCAGTTTCATTTAGCATTTAGTGACTGAAGGTTCGGGCGGAGACCCGAGATATGTAAGGATTTGGAGATAGTCCAGTTCAGTGGGACGCTAGTTGGGTCCACTAGGAGGCAAGCGATAAGGGTACTTATGCAGTAGTTATGATTGTGGGGCAACATAAAGGAATGGTTATTTAGGAATGGTTGAGGATAGATTGATTGATATAGTGAGATGGCACAGTTAGGATGTAATGGAGCAGGGATTGGCTCCTGCATTGACTGCTGAGGTGACAGGCGAGGGAAGAGTTGGTGGGGCCCATGGCGGACCGTAGGGGCGTGATCGGATTGGGACCACATGCTTGAGGATTGCAAGTAGGAGGCATGAGTAGCCTCTGGAATAGTGACATGGATGTAAGTTAACCAAGACGTATGTATTCGGTAGGTCCCGGGCTACCCACTCTTTCATGTCTTGAGATTGTACATTGGACGGATATGCAGATGTCTGTGATTGGTTATGGTATGGAAATCGGTGAACTGACTGGAGTTACAGATGTGATAAACTTGATGATGTTATAAACTTGATGATGTTAATATGGTAACCTTGGTAATTATCTATGGTGGAACTGGTGATACATAAGGGGGGTAGAACTATAGATGTGAGGCTACCCAGGATGACTGGTGTTATTCGCCTAGTGGCTGACTTGAGGTATTTCTAGATTTGGACGATTTGGATGTAATCCTTGGGATAAATTGGAATGACTCATGGTACCTCTATCGAGTATGTTGATTAGAAAGCAATATGTGGAGTCCAAGATTTCCAGAGGTTATGTTTCAGAGGGATTCGAGGGTGTTACCCTCTAGAATACTTTTGATCCTCACAATCGATGGACTGTTGGTAAGAGGTAACCAAAGTTTGTTGGTCATATGTGTGGCATATGTGCTTTGTGTATGAGATGCGTAGCGAGGGCTGAGGATGTACAAATTTCTCAATACATATTCCCTAAAATTTTGCCAGGATGAAAGGTTGAGTTTATGATAGAGATCATGTCAAATATACGAGTTGTTCTCAGACGCCCTGGTATGTGGCACCTATGGAGTCATAAGGACTGAAAGTGCATGTACAAGACTTGGTAGATACGGGTTCATTCGGCTCAGTGTTGCCATGGGGAATCCAATATTTCTTATGCGGTGAGAGGAAAATGGGATGATGGTCTGAGCTCACATGTTGCTTATGGACAACTTAATAAGGTAATGGTATGGGATAAGTATCCCATATCACAAGCTAATGATTTGTGGTTCTGCTAGAAAGTTGTGATTATTGAGCCTATCGGGAGAGGCCAACATGGTAACGACTATTGGTTATAAGTAAAAGAGAAAAAGATGATGTCCGAATTTGATATGGTTAAGGTTAGTCGATGGTGATACCCTTAGATGGCCAAATGGACCGGTTACAATTGTGAGATGATGAGTCAGGTATTCTGACCACCTTAGGATGGTGTATGGTACCATGATTGATGATTGGTTAGTGTACTCACATTTACGGATGGGCATGTGATATACTAAACAGATGTATTAGTCAATGGAAAATAATTAAATACTGTCAAGGGGAACATGAGTTTTTTTGAGATTTGATGGATACCACAGAGGATTGTAGAGGAGTTCTCTACAATGTTTTTCCAGTTATGGTGATTGACCCGGAAGGAGGTCAGAGTTATTGGAAATGATAACTGAGATAGAATGGTTACAAATGGAGAAACAGTGACTTATGTTCGATGTTGACCCTTTCTATGTGTATCATGGATGTCACTATGAGATTTGGGATTTGGTGAGGTGTGTATCGATGCTAGTTGAACCCTCAGAAGTTCTACTTTCCTTGCATGATTTGGGATCGACCCAGGTGGTCAAGTATGGAGAGGTCATATACCTTTGGGAAGGAATGTACGAGCACTGTATCGACCATCGGGATTAGTAATGATTGATAAACATAAAAGGCTTAATGGGTGATGAGGCGATGATCAGGATACATTGAGATTACGACCGCATTGTCGGATCAGGTATCAATTAGGGAGAGAATTGCCATGGTTGATAACTTAACGATAGGTGAAATCCTGTTATTGATGGAACTTCATAGGAGTGGAGTCGCACATGATTTTCAATCATTTGGACTATTGGGGTCCAACTACAGGATCACACTTGGTGTATGATGTTGGATGGAGTCGAGATTAAGAAATGGATAAGTGTACTGAGTGCCAGTTGTTGGGATTGGAAGGAGGTAGGTATCCGGGAAGCCTATGATGATAAACACAACAGAAGGAAAAGTTAAATTCATAATACATAGTGACCCTAGGAAAGGGGTATGGTGTGATTAACCTAGCAAGGGGAATGAGTTCCCGAGTTATTGGACCTTATGAGTTTATTGGCCTGGTGACATATGCGTGAGGATTTAGTCATTATACCATGTCACGAATGGATGACATGTGATGAGATATGACTGATACTCGTGTTTCCTAGATTGTGTGGACTCGAACGTAAGCTACGCTACGTATTCCGAGTAAGTATATGGTATGACTGCCCATAGGGCAGGGGTTTATGGAGAAATTTGGTCCCGATGTTGACCAATGACTGAGACTAGTTGTATGATTTCTATAAGTTGGGTATGACTTATATCCGGTTGAGGTTGATTATGTTTCGAATTCATCTTAGACATATTACCTCGGGAGACATATCATGGCACTTACTGATTGGAATTTCGAGGATGAAATTCTTTAAGAGGGGTAGGTTGCGACGACCCGGAAATTTGAAAAAGGAAAATTTGGAAAACTTGAAGAAAATGATTATTTTGCCCTTGGAATTGAGCGAAAGGTTGACTTTTGATTTGAGCGGTCAAACGGATTTTGACCGATAACTGTGACTTAGTTCGGGATGTCACGAGTTCATAGACAGGTGGCACGTCCAATTCCGACATTCGAGGAGAAAGTTCTTATGTTCGGAAGTTCAAGGGTAATTTGGTAATTTGATTAAAAGGGGGCAATTTGTTGACTTTTCAAACGATATGGACTTTTAATGTAATCCAAAGACCGTTGGGTAGGTCTCGAAACGCTGAGTCCATAGACAAGCAGCACGCGTCAATTGGAGTTCGGACGAACAAGTTACGTACCTCGAAATGTAAAGGGCATTTTGGTAAATTGTGAAAGCAGGGGCAAAATGGTAATTTGGGTTGGGTGGTTAAATGGCGGATTCAACTATGTTGAGATTATGTTAAACAAATGAAGGACACCTGGCACTAGGATTGAGTGGCTGAGTGTCCTCACACCGCCAATGGGATTGATAATTCAAAGGGATAAAGACAACAAAGAAAATAGGGGATTGGATTCAAATTCATTTTGATTCGAACAAATTAATAACCATTCCACAGCCTGTAGGGAAACTGATGAATTTGAGAGGGTTAAGAGACTGAGATAGGAAGAAAAAACGAGGGATAGAGAGAAAACCCGAAGAGAAACCCGAAACCCAAACCCGTGGAATTCAAAGGTTTCAAAAATTCAAACTCTAACTTAGAGGCAGTGATGACTACAACTGAGGCTTGTGTGAGCTTTTTGGAACTCTTTTGATTACGACCATACCAAAATTGAAGAGAATTGATCCAGAATTGATCAAGAACAGGACATGCGAACTGTTGGAATTTTCGAGCTTGAGTTGAATAATTGGGGGTAAGTTTTTGAGAAATTGATTTCAGAATCATTGTTAAAATGAGTCTGTGATGCGTCCTAACTGATCAATTTAAAGAAATCGTTGAATACTGAAGGGATTAAATGATGAACAGTCTTCACAAATTTGAGTCGAGTTAGATAGTTGGACGTAATTAGAATTGAAATTAATATTACAGACCCCTAATTAAGTTGGTTGCGATGCTATGTGATGGATCAATTGAGGAATTCAGGTTGAAAATGGCAGGGATTGAGCCGGGTCAACACGCGGGCTGAACGACCCGTTTAACAGACAGCTGGGTGAGAACGATGAACAATGCTTGCACTGTAGCAACGCGTGAACTTCACGCGCAGCCACTCTCGGTGGCGCGTGGGGGCGCGTGGGACCAAATCTCGAGGTGAGTTCAACATGAAACTTGCTCCTTTTAATGTAACGAACATTTTGTCACTAGTTTCGAGGAAATCTGATATCGTTTCGATAGTGTTCAGTGTATCTGAAGTTTTCTTATACGTTTAAAATACGTATTTAAATCCCAAAAAAAAATTGGGGAAAATTATATGAGGTATATTGAAGTGTTAGTGACCCTCGATATTGATTTTGGATAAGAATTATGATTTCTGAAATTTACGAAAAAACGTGCAACTCGGAAGCGGGCCATTTGGACGGTGCGTGAGTGGACTTTGCTTTCTAAATTTCAATGCATACATAAGTGTTTTCTATGCTTCTATTGATAATTTCTATGATTATGATTATGGTTTATGGTAATTACGATTTCCTTATTTACACGTATTTCAATATGCAATACGTAATTGCACGTATTTCGAGACTATGGTTTCTCCTATGCTTTGATGATGGTTTGGTGGATAATTTTATATGATTTGTGCGTATCATGTTTTGATTATGATTTGTGAGTATGATTTGGGATTTGAACGTGAAATTCGGACATGAGATCCATTTCGATAAAATGTGATCTCGGACTTGGTTTTGGAATTTGGATTACGATGGATCCTGGATTTGTTATGATTTACACATGATTTTGGCTTTAAAGACCCGGTACTATTGCTGGATCTGGTTTTGGGTTTAAAGACCCGGTTGATTGATGTGACGGGGGAGGGCCCTTGATTGATATGTTTTGTGTTTAAAGACTCGGTTATTGTGATATCCCCCGAGGCCTATTGTTTGTGTTTGAGTTAAAGACTCGTTGATATCCCGGGAAGGCCTGATATATGTGAGTTTAAAGACTCGGTGATTGAGATCCAGGAGATTGATTTACTTGTGATTTACTGTTGATTTCTGATGTTTTCGGATGTGTTGGGCAGTGGCCCGGTTTATATGGTTTTATGGATTTTGGGCTATGTTCTTGTACTTGGATTAGATTCTTGATTTTGGACTGAGGCCCCGTGTTTATGGTTTCGGGCTAAGGCCTGCGGTTTGAGAAAAGGAAATGATTTTGGTTTTCATACACGATTTTCTTATATTGGAAATGAAATGAATTATGAAATTATTTTCGAATGCATGCATTGGTTTTACGTGGAGGGTAGAAATGTCTTTTCTGTAACATGTTTTATAACTGATTTATTTTTGTCCACTCACACCTTTTATGATTTTATTGACCCTACAGGTCGTGGCGCGACGATCGAGGCCGATCGAGAGGTGGAGGAATGAGTGGGCACATGTGCGGCTATCCCTTGTTTGGCAAGTGCTGAGGGTAATTTGGGAACTTCAGTTGACTTGTTAGACAGGAGCAGGACCGGGTACCGTTATCAATGTTCCTCTGGGGACGGTCATGTCACTAACGGTCTCGACGTCGTCCATCACCTGAAAATTTTTGCCGTGCAGGCAAACAGGCCTCTACTTGTACCGTAGCATCAGATAACTCCCTCATAGTAGTGAAAGATCCTGCCGTCATAATGGCACGAATCTCACCTGGCAGGCTAAGCTCAAATCTGCGACATTTATCAGCCATAGTAGTCACAAACACAGAAGCAAAGCATAATAGCATCTCAAAACTCTGCTCATACTCAGCTACTATATGCTCCCATGCCGGAGCTATAGGAACTCGGTCTCTCTGGCATCGCGAAATGAACATGGATAATATTGATCAAGAAAGCACTCTCGAAAGGTCTCCCAAGTCACTGTTTGGACATCCCAACTGACATCTCTAGAGTATACCACCATTGGTACTCGCCACCAACCAGTAAAAAGGTAGCCAACAAGACTCGATCTTCAAGGGGACATCACATAACAACGAAGATTCACTCAGTACGAGTGATCCACTGGTGGGCTTCCTTAGGATTTTCCCTACCACTAAACACAGTAGCCCCCAAGCGCCGGGCTCGCTCAATACTTGCACTCTCAGCATCTCTAGCAATTTCGTCGCCAGGCCGAGCACGGGGTTCACGTCTCGGAGGCATGTCTATCTGTAAAAGGCATAAATTAGCACGGCAACTCATGCAAGTCAATGTGCAATGTACATAAAGCTAACCTAATGTTGTTATACCAATTTGACAAGATCCATCCTGATAACCGAGAAGGATCCTACTTCCGTATGACAATCAAATTCGAAATACCAAAAGTAACCCTTTTTTTAAAGAAAAGTTCAAATAACAAACATTGTCAGACTAGGGATAACTAACAGAACCGTTGAGACAAAAGTTCAATTAGTCAAGGTATCTCAAACATTTGTATCTCAAATCATATCAAAGTATCTCAATAGGGCCTACGCCCGAAATATAGGTTCATCAAATTACGTTCTACAAAACCATCGTAAAAACCGTGTCCAGACTTTCCTGCAAAACATATCAAATTGATAGGCAAACCTTTTCAAATCATAATAGTTCGTTCAAGTTCACAAGGACTCACAATTTGAGTCAAAATCATTTCCAACGGGGTCACAAGCCGGTCACAAGCCCGAAATATCATTTCGTAACTCAAATCATTATTCGAAATCACATTTGACTGTAATCTAAGTCAAAATCAATATCTACCTGGGTCTCAAGCCCAAAATGCCATTTCACACAAATCTATAAAATCATTTAAAAACCGAAAATCAAATCATTATTTAAATCATATTCAAATCATATGCAATCATTGCATTTCAAACCATGATCATAAAACATCTAAAACATTTATGCATGCATCATATTTATAAGAAATGTCCATTCACTGACAGTCCATGTTGCGCTCTTAAAATTTGTGCCTTAAGCCAAACCGAAGCTAATCCAAAGTCTCAGGGACGTTCGGGGCTACCCAAATCACATCTGAGGGTCACTAACATTCTATACAAGTCCATACAATAAACTCTCAAAAATCCTGGATGACACGCCCCATCCCAATCCCCCCAGGATTACAAGGATGAGACATGCTCTCATCTAACCCATGTATGACACGAAGGCCAAACACCCATCTAACCTCCATGTAACACGTAAGCTAGACCAGGGATACCCAGGCTAACCGTCCAACCGGCTTCTAGAGTGCGCAGAAATAGTAGTTGAATGTGTGATGTCTCAGTCTCGTCAGCAGCCCGCATTCGCTATCAACCTGAAAGACATTTAAAACCAGAAAAGGCTGTGAGTGGACGAAAATAAATAAGTCCATAAAACATTTTACATAAAAAGACATTTTCGCCCTTCACATAAAAACAATGCATGCATTCCAAAATCATTTCATTTCCAATGTAATTAAACACGTTTATAAAACCAAAAACCAAGGGAATTTCTTTTCTCAAACCACTAGGTCTTAGCTCAAAACCATAAATCAAAGCCACGTGTAAAACCGTAAATCCAATCATATGGGCCACTACCCAAAACATCCGAAAATCATATGAAAACCATCATAATATCACAGAAATCCAAAACACATATCAATCAATTGAACTTGCTGGATCACATATCACCGAGTCTTTAAACTCAAATAGAATATCACGCCTTCCCAGGTAACGAGTCTTTAAACTCATGAGTCTTTAAACTCAATAACAGGCCTCCAGGGGAAATCAATAACCGAGTCTTTAAACTCAAATCACATATAGGGCCCTCCCTCATCAATCAATCACCGAGTCTTTAAACCCAAATCTGGATCCAGCAAATCCACTTTCCAAACCATTTTATCAAATCCAAATTCATAAATCCATTTCCAAATCCGACTCCAAAATCACCATTTCGAAACCAAAATCCAAATTAGAAATCACATTAAAATTAGAATCAGAATCCGAATCACATTTTTCGAAAGGAAAATCATGCCCGAATTCACTTTTCAAAATCCAAAATCATCTCATCAAAATCATTACCGAAACACAGTACGTATAAACAACATAAAATCATCCATCAAAACCATTAACAAAGCATAGCATAAAACCATATTTCCAAAATACGTGCAAACACGATAAATCACCTCGAAATATGTGTAAATATATAAATCATAAATATCGCAATCATAAGCATAGAAATCATAGAAAAAGGTTATGCAAACGATCCAGCCGTCACGATGGCTCGAATCTCGCCTTGCAAGCCCAATTCAAACCTACGGCATTTCTCGGGTTCAGTGGCCACAAAAGCAGGAGCAAACCGAGACAACATCTGAAATTTCCGTTCGTACTCAGCCACTATCATATTCCCTTGTTGAAGTTGTAGAAACTCCGCCTCCTTGGCATCCCGGAAAGAACGAGGATAATACTGTTCCAGGAATCGTTCCCTAAACGTCTCCCAAGTCACCGTATGGGCATCCCAACCAGACAACTCGAGGGTATACCACCACTCATACGCCGCACCATCCAATAAAAATGTAGCCAACAACACTCGCTCCTCTGGCGGGCAATGCATCCCCGCAAATATCCGCTCAAGTCTGGTAATCCACCTCTGGGCTTCCTCAGGATCATCCCCACCACTAAAAGTAGTAGCCCCGAGCCGCTGGGCTCGCTCAATCGTAGTACTCTCAGTTCCCCTCGCTATTTCTTCTTCAGGTCGTGGAGACGGTCCACGTCTCGGAGGCATCGTCAACCGCACGCTGAAAGAAGCATAGAAGTAGTCAAACAACTGAAATACAACTTCACAAACCCAAAAACCCGACAGACTCGACAACCTATGCTCTGATACCAATTGTCAGGACCCACCCCGGTTTCGCCCCGAAAACCGAGGTACATCCTGCTCCCGTCTGACACCCTGACACAATCCGGTCAGACGCAGGAGAACTTTTTATCAATAACCCGAAGTTACAGTTTTACAGAGCATAGTACAAAATACACCGAAAAGAAAAACCGATAACGTAAATACACGCACGCAGAAAAATTTAAATCACTCCGAGATCCCTCACGTGACTTCTATGCCTCGGACACTGCCTCGACGTCAAGACCCCGCGCTAGCTCCACAACCTGGAGGGCACTTAAAAATAAAAGGTGTGAGTGGACCGTAATAAAATAAAAGTTTTAAAACCATTATATAAGAAAACTGAGTTTTACCCTCCGTTTTGAAAACCACATGCATAACCTAGTTATTAAAACAGTTAGAAATCGTTCATCATAAACATCATAAGAAACATAAACACTATAAAACAGTTATAGAAATCATAGCATATGAATCATAAAACCGTAACAAAAACCATGAACTTCAAATCATCATTTTCCCGATCAAACCTGCTGGACCTATCCGAGTCTTTAAACTCAACAGGCCTCAATAATATCCGAGTCTTTAAACTCCCGAGTCTTTAAACTCAATAGGCCTACGGGGGAAATCAATATATCCGAGTCTTTAAACTCCCGAGTCTTTAAACTCAATCCGAGCCCGTCCCCCGTCAAATCAATATCCGGGTCTTTAAACCCAATATCCAGATCCAACAAATCCAATCCAAACCATTTGAAAACCATTCCCGAATTCACATCCAAACCCGAATCCGAAATCACCGGTCCGATGCCCTTCCGGCATCCAGAACCGTCATTCCGAACCCAAATCCGGAATCCACTTTTCAACTTTAAAACCCAAGTCAAATTGTCAAATTCCAATTTCAAACCGAAACCTTGATCCTAAAAATCATATTCCAAAATCCACTTATAATCATCAGAAATCATTTAACGTTTGAAACCCCCAAAATCATAACTTTATATTCAAAAACACATTTTTCTCGTAAAACGTGCAAAATACGTTATTTCTCGAAAACCGTGCAACAAGTAAAACAGTTATAGCATATTCAAATAACCATAAAATCACATATAAAACCACAAAACAAATATAGAAAAACAGGTATGCATGCTCGAGTTTAGAGAAGGGGTCCACTCACAGTACCGAGCCCTCAATCGCGTCCCAAACGTCCAGCACGTTCCTTGGCTTCCTCGGGAAATCCCGATCCTGTCAACAACCACCAAATTATGTCACTAACACGTCCACGAGTATCCACCTAAAGTCCCCCAAAAATCCCCAGGTCTTGAACGTAACGAACCGGAACCCTAAACTTTCACCCTCGCGGAACTACTTCGATTCGATGTCCGATCAATCCGAAACCACTTTCATTGGAATCACCACAACTCCTGGACCAAAAACCTAGTTGACCGTTACTCCAACCTCTGCCGCACGCGCCCCCACGTGCCGCCCAAAGTGGCTGCGCGTGGGCCTCACGCGCCAGCTACAGTGCATCGGCTACCTTGAGCAAACCCGGTTCACACCAGTGGTCTGCAACCTGAACCGGCGAGAACGGTTCTCTGCCATCCCGTCTCCATTCCTTCCCCTTCTTCACCATCTTCATCGTCCAGACCTACTCTGTCCATCCCTGTCCTCCTTAGACCTCAACACGGCTCCTAAACCGTCGACTGAAGCTCGAACCAGACGGCCCGAACTCCCCTGATTGCCTTCCCGGCCACCCAGGTCACCTCCCGTCACGGTGGCAACACCAGACAGTTCCTAGGACCCCTCTAAACCTAACCCAACTCACCCTAACCGTCGATTCACTCCCAAACTTCACGAATTTCGGTTTGAACATCGACGGAAAAACAGAGCACCAGGGTACCCGCCGTCGTTTTAACCCCCACCGTGCACCACCCGTCACGGCAGCACAACCAATAGAAGCCCAGACCTCCAATGAGTCCCCTAGACCTCTCTATGAACTTCGATTCGACCGCTAGACTCACGACTTTCAATTTAAAACTCGACGGAAAAACAGGGCACAGACACGGAGATTAGAATTTACCTGCAACCGTCCACGACCGTGCTCGCCGCCGCGTTCCCTGGAGTCCACAACGTCGCCTCAACCTCCTCTCGAGGTCAATCGCACCCGCACACGGCCACAGCACCACCACAAGCCCTCAATCTTCTCTGTTTTCTCTGGTTGTCCCCGTGACTCTCACTCACTCACACACCACCATCACCTCTTCTAACCCTCTCACTGTCTTCCTCTCATGCTCTGCTCAATCTCACACACTCACAACTCACTAGCACACACACCATCATCGATCAATTCTCTCAATTTCCCCCTCTCTGTTTTCTGTCTGGTGCAAAGAACCAACACGAACTCAGCCCCAAATAATTGGACCGTGCCTCCTAGAAGCCACTAGGCTCCTGCCATGTGTCACAATCCCTCAACTCCTCTACCACATGGTTCAATCCCAGCCGTCCATCTGTCCTCTCTCTCTGCACAATTTCCAGAGTACAAAGACCAAAATACCCCTCCTTTTAACTCACAATTACAATTATGCCACTAACTTCCTTGACCCGTAACTCACACTTCGTAAGTCCGATGAATACGTGCCGCCTGTCATCGAATTCAGGACGATGAAATCTATCTAACCATCCTCGGTCAACGTACCAAAACCCAATCGTCCAAAAAGTCAATGTTTCCCCTTCTTTTAACCAAATTACGGTTATGCCCTCAACCTTCCGAACATCATAACTCCCTCCTCGGATGTCGGAATCAGGCGTGCCACCTGCCTACAGATTCGTGACGTCCTAAACTACGTCCTGGTCACCGGTCAAAGTCCATCAGACCACCCGAGCTAAAAGTTAACTTTTTACCCAAACCAGGGGCAAAATCGTCATTCTACACTTACGGACCTATCGGGACCACCTAACCACCAATAAGCCTCACTAATCCCACCTTAATCACTCTACTAATCCCGGCTCTCGGAACGGGTTGTTACACGTGGTCTGACATGTCGGACGTGGGCTGCCACGTTAGTTGCTAACTGGACTGATGTAACGGCCCGGAACTTCAAAAAGGGAAAAAATGTAAATTCGGAAATGATTTGTATAAAAATGTTGATTTTACCCTTGTGAATAGTGTGGGAAAACGTTGACTGTGACGTAGTGCAGGACGTCACGAGTCTATAGACAGGTGGCACGTTCGATTTCGACAATCGAGGAAGAAGTTATGATGTTCGGAAGTTCAAGGGTATTTTGGTAATTTGGTTAAAAAAGGAAAATTTGTTGACTTTTTACACGAAAAGTATTATTCACTTAATTCGAGGACTATTAGGTAGGTCTCGATTTCCTGAGTACAACGACAGGCGGCACGCCGTCATCAGACGTCGGACGGTTTAGTTATAGGTCTAATTATGTGAGGGATAAAATGGTAATTTGGACATTTTAGGGAAAAATGGTCTTTTGGCAGCTTGAATTATGTGAGCAATCAGATGAGGACACCTGGGTTGGATGGATTGGATATTTTGGCTAGGAACCACAGAGATGAGGACACCTCTCCACTCTCCAGTGGCTTCTAGCCAAGTCTCACATGGTGGGCTATTTTAAAATTGGCTGAATCGATTAATGGGAGAAAACAGAGAATGAGAGGGCAATCGTCCATGTTCAGTGTGTGTGTCGTGTGTGATTTCATTGTGGTTGAGTGAGAGATCAGAGACGTGTGGTGACTTGAGTGATTGTGTTTAAATGAAGGACTGAGTGAGGAAGTGTGTGAGAAAAACCCAGAAAAACAGAGAGGGCTAACCGTGAACAGATGTTAGTTCAATCGATCAAACCCATCTAAAACTTGTTTGTGGTGGTGTTCAGTGAGCAGAAGGGAACCTAGGACGTTGAGAACAACGGTGGAAGCCACGACAGACTACTGAAAATAGGTAAGTCATCTCGGTTGCCCTGTTTTTCTGAAATTGTTCAAAGTGAGAATCAACAGGTTTGCTAGGTTTTTGAGTGACTCTGATGACCCTTGCAGTCGTGGAAGGATACTAAGGAACGTAGGGACTCGAAACCGTGATCGGAGAGGCTCGTGGTGGCCGGAAACAAAGAACTGGAAAAATTCTGAGTTTGGTTCGAATTTGAGAGGTATGAAATAGGATCTCATTTTGTGTTTTCGTTAGTTAAAACATTTCTAAATTGAAGGACGAAGCTAAAGGTGAAGGAAGGATCAAAAATGGACTAGAAATGGGTGAAAATCGACCTCGCCGGCTGAGTTGGACAGGACCGGTCTGAACCGGGCTAGCGAGAGGTAGACGATGATGAACAGTGCCGCGCGTGGCTCCCATGCCAGCCCCTTTGGGCGGCGTGTGATGTGACGACCCTTCCCGAATTAAATGAATTTGGACAGGTTCGGGAATCCTGGAGGCGACGATTGACCCGGGAGACGATTATGGCACGCTTATCGAGGTGCAGCTTAAGACGGTCTGTGAGTGGACCTTTCTTTCGAAATTGATGCATGCATAAATGTTTTATAATCGGGGCCCATCCTCGAGTATGACGACCCAGCCTCGTCTCTACCACTCAAATGTTTTATCCTCTCCTCTTGCGCGTATCACGACCCAGCCCCGATATAGTCATGATATCGAACCTATACTAGTGTGCACACGCCCTTCCCATTTGTCCACTCACGACTTTTAACGTTTTAATGCCCTTCAGGTTGATTACGGATGAGGGCTATAGCAGAGACAAAACATCACTCCCCTTCTCCTACGATCCTGACGCATTCTGTGTGTTGGAATTTTCCCTGGTCTGACACTTCGTGTTAGACGGGATCAGGCGGGTCCCACGTTAATCCCGGGGGATTTGGGACCAGTCCTGACACGTGAGGGCGTGTGGGGCCTCTTTTGGGGAAGTGTTCAACATGATTTTCACTCTAATCGATGTAACGAACATTTTTGGATAACTTTCGAGTCGATCGGACACTGTCTCGGGGTAGTTTTGAGTGTCCGAAGGTTTAGGGTTTAATTTAATTACGTTTAAAAATTCCAAAAAATTGGAGAAATTAGTGTGAGCTTAATTGAAGTGTTTGTGACCCGAAATTATGACATTTGACAGTTCGGGATATTCCTGAGGCATCTGAGGAACGTACGGGACGCGATTGACGCGTTCGAACTTTGCGAGTGGACTTTTATTTTCTAACCTAGCATGCATAACTGTTTTTATCTACTTATTCCATACTTTTAAATATGGTTTTACGTTTTGGATTACTATATATCTGTTTTACATTACTATATATCTGTTTTACATAATTGCACGGTTTTTGAGACGTTTCTTAAATGTATACGTATTTCGACACGATTTACGAGATACGGATTTATGCTATGATTTGATCATGATTCTGATGCTATGGTTTTGGGATTTAAATATATGATTTGTTTTCAATGATTAAAAATGGGTTTTGAAAAATGATTTCGATAACCAAGATTTTGGGTTTTAGAATCGGATTTCGGAATCGAGATTTGGTTTTTAAGCTTAAAAAAGGATTTCTGGATTTGGATTCGGAATGATGATTATGGACGCCAGCATGGCTTCAGAATGGTGATTTCGAATTCGGATTTGGACATGGATTTGGAAATGGTTTTAAACGGTTTTGGATTGGATTTGCTGGATCTGGTTATTGGGTTTAAAGACCCGGATATGATACATGACGAGGGCGGGCCCGGATTAGGTTTAAAGGCCCGGATTGAGTTTAAAGACTCGGGAGTTTAAAGACTTGGATATTATGATTTTCCCCCGTAGACCTATTGAGTTTAAAGACTCGGGAGTTTAAAGACTCGGATTATATCGAGGTGATAATCGGGGTGGGTCTTGTCAACTGACACCTAGCCACATGTCACCCTCTGCTGGCCAAGTGGCCTGACATGATTCTTCCTTCAGACATGTCGACCCGTTTGACTGTAACTGACAGGACCCATCCCAATCCCCCCGGGATTAGTGCGGGATGACCCTGCTCCCGTCTGACACGGAGTGTCAGACAAAGGATATTTCCGACCCTTGCCCTCCCGGGCTATCAGAGTACGCCAGGATCCGGAGGAGGCATGTGATATCTCGATCTCTGCTACAGTCCACATCCGATGTCAACCTGAAGGGCAGTCAAAACATTAAAAACTGTGAGTGGACAAAACAAGAGTTTATAAAAACGTTTAATAAGGAAGACATTTGTACCCTCCACTAAAAAGCATGCATGCATTCGAAAACCATTTATCCAAAACAAACCATATGTGGGACTAAGCCCAAAGCAGATATAAACCAAGGTCGAAAGGACCACAATGAAAACGACCATACGGGCTACTGCCCAAATCCTGTGCACACCTGTACACACCACATATCATATATCATACATCCATCACATACATATATATAAGTCACACAACCAATCCTGTCACGGTATCCAAAGCCACGCGCGCGCTACCCAGGTCTCAATCCGAGTCTTCTCAAAGTCAAGATCAATGTCCGTAGACCACTGACCCTACCCGAGGTAATAGTAATCATAGCCTTCCTGAGAGTAAGGAACCCAACTGGGGGGTGACTCCACTCAGTCGGTGCTCCGTGACTACTCCGGGGTCCACCCAGGCCAACGACCCTCCCCGGAGGAGATAATAGAAGTAAAGGAAGGTAGACGAACATATATATACATAACATAAACATTCATGACCGGTTCCCCTGAACCGTCATGATCCATAATATCCATAAGCAAATAACATGCCGGTTCCCATAAACCGTCATGTACCGTAATAACATAACCAGGGTTCATGCCGGTCCCCATAAACCGTCATGAACCAGAATGACCTAACAAAGGTTCATGCCGGTTCCCATAAACCGTCATGAACCACAATGACCTTTCCAGAGTTCATGCCGGTTCCCATAAACCGTCATGAACTTGGAAATCCACGTAGGGTCCCTGACCCGAAATCATAAACCATAAAGTAACTGGGTCTCGTGCCCGAACATATGACTCAACTGGGCACCGTGCCCGATATCTAAGGGTCAGTCACGACTCCGATCATAGTGATGCGTGCAACCATCCATCCAGGACCGCCCTCAATCCTGGTATGTCGCCGTGAACGAATCAACCGACGCGACCATCGCAAGATCATGGTGCACTCATCACCGATCGCTATCCTGAACCGTCATCACTCCGTAGTCGAGCCTCCCCAGGCTGCCCGACAACGAATCGTGCATCGTGACCTCTCCGGAAGGAACACATCCAAATCCGGAGGCGAGCGTCGTATCGTCGATCGCCATGCACATAGCACCCGTCGCGACCACGATTTAGACCCGAAGGTCGTAAATAGTGTCATATGCCCGAGACAAAACCAAATGGGTCTCATACCCGAGTTTATCCATTTAGAAATCCAAAATCAAATCATTTAAATCAATAAAGAAATACAGACCCGTATAAGCACCGTATAAGGCCGAAACCTCGAAATAGTGCTTATACGTAACCACATAGAAATGCACCCATGGCATCATCAAACAAGTAATAAAACATATAATAAACATTTATGCATGCACCAATTTAGAAAACAAGGTCCACTCACAGACCGTCCGAGCTGCCGCCTCGATTTGCGTGCCATACGGCTCCCCGAGCCGATCACCGTCACCGGGACTCCCGAACCTGTCCAAATCGTAATAGAAGGTTACTAACTACTTAATTAACCTCCCACTAAAGCCCCGTAATTTTCCCGTATTTTTAACTATTTTTAATCCCGAACCTAAACCTTCCGCTGCCCCGAAACATATCGAGACGGTGTCCGATCGACACGAAACCAGTCCCAAAATGTTCGTTACATCGAATAGATGATTTCGTATGTTGGAACCTTCCCCAGATTCCCTGCCACGCGCCCTCACGTGCCGCCTGAAGTGGCTGCGCGTGGGCCTCACGCGCCGCTACAGTGTCACCTGCTCCAGCGATCGAACCGGTCTGGGCCGGCCGGTCCGGTCCAACCTCTGCAACTGGACCGGCGTAACCGGTCCAGGCCTTCTTCTCCCTCATTTTTGGTCCGATTTCCTCCATTCCAATTCCTAAATTCCTATTTTCTCATTTCCAATCTATCCTCATCCTTACAACCTAAGAAAACTACCCGAAACCCCTTGGTTCGAAATGGACCTCACGGTCCCATTTTTCTGATCGGTCCCCCACGGCTTCTCAGCCGTTAACCCTCACCAAAACCGTCCTAAAACCTTCCTAGCATCCTAACAATCATTCCCTAATCATTTAAAACCAACCATAAAGCTCACATCGAAAATGAGGAAAAACGGGCTTACCGGGTACCCGATCGGGTTTTGAGCTCCCGCCACCGCCCACGGCGGTTCCAGCCACCAGCTGCCGTCCTAGTCCTCCTCTCACACTCTCCTGGTTCCTCAGATCATAAGGGATGAAGGTTTTGGGATTTTGGGTGAAATGGGATCGGTGAAAATGGTTTGAAATGGAGAGGAATGATCGATGAAGAGGCAGGTGAGATGCATGAAGGAAAAATGATGTCCATTGGATGGGTGACACTTGTCACTCATCCATTGGGAATCAGAACAAATATCTGGGCCCACTAGAGACAAAACTGCACTTTTTGTCTCGTAAAACGTGCTGTCGTGAATAGTAACCGGGAACTTCCGTGAACCGTAACTTCGTCGTCGAACGTCCGAATTCGACGTGCCGCCTGTCTACGGATTCGTATCGTCCTTATCTACGTAACGGTCTTCGGCCCTCGGCCATCGGACCTCCTGGTCAAAAAGTCAACTTTTGACCTACTATTCACCCAAATTACCAAAATGCCCCTAAACTTCCGAACGTCATAACTTCTTCTACGAACATCGGAATTGAACGTGCCACCTGTCTATGAACTCGTGACGTCACGAACTACGTCACGGTCATCAGTCAAAGTCCATTTGACTGCCCGATTAAAAAGTCAACGTTTTGCCACCATCAGGGGCAAAACGGTCATTTCGCACCGTTCGTCCGATTTCGCTCTACTAATCACGGATTAGCCTCACTAATCGTGATTAGTCACTAATCTAATCTAGGAATTTGGGACGGGTCGTTACAGTAACGGGTCGTTTTATCCCGCGACTCGACCCGACTTGTTCTTCCTCTTCTGACCACTAAAACTCGCCATATTTCTACCTATCTACTCGTCTCTAACCCAAAAACAAGTATATGGGCTTAAAATTGGAAGAACTCGCCTCAAATCTCCAGGTTCAGATCGATTCCTCACAACCAAGCTTCAAACACGAACCTAACACGATTCCAGTAGCCTTTCTCCTTCACTTTTGTTCCTGTGGACTTGCCCAATCCCAAGGAACCAAACCCAAGCATCATAATAGCCTCACAACCAATCAAAACCCAAATCCGAAAATCAAGCTAAAAGGGTTCTTGGATTTACTGGGTTTCTGAGTTTTAGGCAGCCCCTCCGTGCCTCCGACGTCGTCCACCGCCACCGTCAGCCTCTCCCTCACTCTCAGCCTCTCTCAAGCAAAACGAATGGATGAGGAAGATGGTAGAAAATGGTGGGGTTGGGGTTTTCGAGTAAAATGAAAAAGGAAGAAATGGTGAGGTGCATGTATGTGGGAGTGAGGGCCATTGGGCGAGTGACACTTATCACTCATCCTATAGTCCTCAGAAAGATATTTTGGGTCCCATTTAAAACAGTCAAAAGTGAAATGCCTCGCAAAACGTGTAGTCATAATAGTTCAAAAAAAAACCTTCTTTGACTCGTAACTTCCTCGTACAATATTCAATCTTAACGTGCCTCCTATCTACGGATTTGTAACGTCTCGATCTGCGTAATGGACCTGGGTTCAGTGCACTTAACCTCCCGAGTCAAAATTCAACATTTAACCACAATATACACAAGGCCAAAAATGTCATTTTGCATTCAACTTTCCGAATTTACATTAATTGAATATTCGGGCCGTTACATCAGGTCATAAGTTTCTTTCAAATTTTTTATAGTACTAATAATTATACCTAATATATGTACTTACACAGTTATAAGTTTGGGTGGAGCATATCATTGTATAGGTTCCACTAAGGGCCTAAATCCGTCAAAACCAAAAACTGAATCAGTTAAAATCGATTCAATCCAAGCCGATATTGGCACTCTGCTTTGGATTTGGCCAAACAATTTAAATATCTAAATTGTTCCATTAGTAACGGTTTGGTGATATTTTTATTTTAAAAACTGCTGGAATTCAAAACAAACCATTAATATTTATATTTATATTATGTATATATATAATCTTATTTATATTATGTATATATATATATATTATTTATTAGTTAATTTTTCACCCTTTATTTTATTAGGGTAAGTGTTTACATGGACCCTACCTCACTAAATTCTCACTCATTTTGTGCTATTTTCTAAATTTAATTCTATTTAAACATAATCCATCATATTGAAACTTAAAAATGTTAGAATTTTTTATTTATTAACGTGCATGAATGAAATCTTTAAGTGAATGACTTGAATGTTGGCATTTTTGAAATGGTGGTATTTTAAAAGAGTATTTTCCATGAATAAATTACATAAAAAATTTATATCTAAACCATTGAAACAAATCCAATCCAAACAATTATTAACATTTCAAATTGAAACAATTTCAATTCTATTTTTTGAAAATGTAAGTCGTTAACATTTTAATAATTTAGTTGATTTTCAGTAATATCCATAATATTTCATAATGCGGAAAATGCATGGTTGACTCAGATCAACCCTCTCTTCCAAATGCTCACTTCTATGGGCCAAAATGTTGTCAAACTAATATCAAATTTTCAATATTCGACTATTGTATACAACCAAGGATGAAAATATCGATATCGACGGATATATCGCTAGCCGAATTTATGGATATCTCGCTCCAAATATCGTTATCGATATCGATGTCGTTTACGGTCAACAAAAATGACGGAAATTAGGTCCAAATGACGGAAATTTGGAATGAAATTTTGGGAAAAACTTAAGTACCCAATAATGGTTATATAGGATTAATAAAAACTATAAAATGACTTTGATATAATGAATATATGATGAATCATATGATAGAATATAGGTCTGCCGATAAACAACAGTATAAAATCTTAAAAATAAACTTAATATATGTTCTAAATATATTGAGGTGAATAATAAATTATGATTTTGACAAAAATAAAAGGATATTTAAGGCTTAATATTTTTTTTTTTGGATTAAACAAAGTATTCTAAATTAAAATATATGTTGTAAATTGAAATATAAATTCTAAATTAAAACATATATTCTAAATTAAAACATGCTTTACCAAATATATGAACTAGGCCATATTTTACTAAATATATTGAGATGAATAATACATTATGATTTTTACAAAAATAAAAGGATATTTAAGGCTTAATCTTTTTTTGGATTAAACAAGGTACTCTAAAACCAAATATATGTTCTAAATTGAAATATAAATTCTAAAATAAAACATATATTCTAAATTAAAACATACTTTACCAAATATATGAGCTAAGCCATATTTTATACTAAAACATATATTACTAAATATATTGAGGTGAATAATAAATTTGGAATTTTGACAAAAAAAAAAAAGAAGATATTTAAGGCTTAATTTTTTTTTTTGGATTAAACAAGGTATTATAAATTAAAATATATGTTCTAAATTGAAATATAAATTCTAAATTAAAGTTTAAAACATATATTCTAAATATGTGAGTTAAGCCTTTTTTCACATTAAATATGTAATCTAAATTAAAAATATGGTCTATATTAAAAAATATATATTCTAAAATACAACATAAATTACTAAAATATATTTTACTTCATATTTAAAATTGTGAACAAATAAAAGTTAAATAGGAAATTAAAAAGGAAAACAAAAAACTGAATTTGACCCCCAAAAAAAAAAAACCTCAAAACGGGCCGTTTTATTTGTTGCTTAAAAACAATGGGTTGTTGAGTTGTTGAGGCCTTGACTATTGTTTGGTTGGTTTGAGAGAGATCGAGATCGATCTCTTGTACAGAAGGGCGGCAACGAGAACCTTGAACTCAGTAGCACGTTTCGCGGCGGCGAGTCGAACGGGGACTTGTCGATGATGAAGAGGAGATCATCGGGCACAGTGAGGAGCACCGGATCCCGCGGTGACTACGACATCGTGATTGATGCGCTTCCTTCTGGAACCATCAACGATCTAGCAGGACCTCGAGGACGAAATTGAGCGGTGGTGGAACGGTGCAGTGCAGAGGAGTGTTGTGCGGGTGCGACGGTGAGTGAGAGGGAGATAGGTGGTCGTCGGTGGTTGAGGACTCCTGTGCGGCGAACGTTCGGCCGTCGACGGAAGTCTCGAGGAGGATCAAGGATGCGGTTCGCCCCAATTTTTCGAGGGAGGTTTGCGGTTTGCCCCAATTTTTCTTTTCTCTTCAATTTCTTTTCTCTCTTCTCTGGATTTCTGAATTGATTACGGTGGATGAATTGATTATTGTGCTTCTCTTCAAATTGATTATTGTGCTTCTCTGAGAGAAATTTTCATCCTTGGCTCTAAGAGAAATTTTTTCCATTTCCTCTGTTAATTGATTTTTGTTTCGGTCAATATCGTTGATATCGACCCCTATCGACGACATTCGCTGATATCCGTCGATATTCTCGATTTTCCGGGAAGTTTAAGCTTCCCCCCCTTGTTACATGCCGGTGGCCGGATTTACCGAAATTTCGGCGATATTTCGCCGAAATTCAGCGACATTTTCATCAATGTATACAACTCATTAGGAGCAGTGATGAAAATATCAACAAAATCGCTGATATATCGAGATTTCCAACCAGTGACACATAAGGAGGAGGTGAAGGAAATTGACCGAAATATCGTCATTTTTCTTGTTTTAAGCCCATAAATCTCTTTATGGGATCAAAACGATCGAGATAGAATGTTAATTCGAGAAATTTAGACGTAAAACCATTGATTTTTAACCGGGCCATGCCGTCGGATCCGAAAACTTGAATTGCAGACTCAAATCGAGGAAGAAGACGACCTGTGCAAGTGCGCAACCACCACGCGCAGAGGCCGTCACCAGGGCGTGGCGGTGCGTGCGAGGTCCGTTCGCCATCCGTTCAACATGAAATATTTTTTTTTTTTGAATTTAATGGTACAACTTTTAAGTTAATTTGATATTATAAGATATATTTCTGAATATCCAATATAATATATTTTTTATTTAAATTAGTATTTGATATAAAAAAAAAATTGTGAATATAAATATAAGGTTCATTTGAATATTAATGGATTTCATAAGCAAATTAAGTTGAATGGAAGAATTCCTAGAGTAGAGATGGTTAATTTAAAGCAAATTATGTTGAATTTAAACAAAATAGCAAATTATGTTGAATCGTAGTAAATTATGTTGGAATGAAGTAAATTATGTTGAATGATTAATTTGAATATTAATGAATTTTAGAAAAATATGATATGAGCATACGATTAATAAGAATTCGTTTTACGCTCAATTTTCACTATTTAATGTCCAATTTTTCTAAATTATTATATAAATGCAAACTCCACGATTTTCTAAATTATTATGTAAATATAAAGTCCATTATTATGCTTTTTTTTTTGTTTTTAACTATATTAATATTCAATTATAATAATTCACTTCAATTTATGTTTATATTTAAAATTATATATTATTAATAATCGACAATCCTATTGTATCATATTATTCATTATACGTTTATTATATTAAAGTCGTTTTATAATTTTTATTAATCATATATAACAATTATTGAGTACTTAAATTTTTATCAAAGTTTCATTCTAAATTTCTAACTTTTAGATCAAATTTTCGTTATTTTTGTTAACCGTAAATGATATCGATATTGATATTTGTAGCGAAATATCCGTAAATTTAACTATCGATATCGATATTTGGAACTCCTACCAACTTTGTACTATAAAATTAGCCCTCTAGAGGCATTTTCATTGCAAAGGATTAGAGGTAAGTCTCGTTCTTTCAACCCGCCAAACTTATCCTATACCCAGAGAGCAGAAAATGGAGCGCCCAGCAAATCAAATCTCACCTTGGAATGGGTTAGGTGAGGCAACAGCCAACTACGTCATAATATAAAAAGGTTCACACTTCACATCAACAATAGAGCAAAGAAGCATGCCAATGAAGCAAAATAATAATTATGAAGTCATATAAGATAGAGCATCCCCTTATACCTATATGCTTCAGTTCAAATGATAGTTTTATCCAAAATATAATAAAATTCAATCTAATAACTTACTACTTCAAAGTTTGATTCACCAGGATCATTATGTTATATCAACACTCTTTCAAATTCTCCACTTAAATCATCTAAGTTAATCACATTTCTCTCATTTCCCTCCACTGGACCACCCAGTTTATAAAGCTCAGCATTCAATTCAACAATTTGCTTTTCTATCTTCGCTCCCTTATCTGGTAATCTCAAAACCATAGCCTGCACACATCGTTTTAACATATATAATGCAATCACAATAGAGGATTACAAAAAAATGAGCGCAAATATCAGCACTGTAAAACAAGATTACTCGGATTTACACAAGCCGATCATTTTTTCCCACTCTCATTTTGATTATTGTCTACGCTGAACAGAAACAATTCTACATTTCTTCACTGAAAACCAGGCCTTATTTTCTAACCAAAGCATATATTGTACAAGCATACCTTATTTGCAAGAGTTTCTGACAACCTATTGATTCTCCGTTTAATCTCTGATTCTGTCAATTTACTCGCATCGCTTGGTGGAGAAGACTTCTTGTTTAATGTGACATCCTTTGGCTTGAAAGCATGTTCGGCCCTGTCGATAATGCAAAACCAACAAATTCCATTACATGCATTGCTTTTTTTTATTTTTATTTTTCTCTTCAAATTGGACAAATTCCATGGTTGAGCTCTACCCATTCACGTTCGATTCAAGTAAAGTTGAAGATGGCCTTCCTGCAATTGAAGCTCCTCTGATCCTGTGCCCAATATAGGAAAGTGAACCAGATTAGATAACAAACCCAACTGATTATGTATGCCCAAAACATGCTAGACATATTTCACGTGTTGGGTCAAGCAGAGTCACACTAATTTTCTTTTAGGCTAGAACCAGCTGCTACAAGAATGCATTAGGTCTAGGAAAGAAATAATTATCTGATACAGCTCAGACCGACTCAAAAGCATAGCATTCTACATCTTACTTAATAAAGTTTTATAGTTTGCATTTTCTTCATTCGGTCTAGTAGCTCACTCAGGACTCAGTCATAAAATTTGTTATAATTTATATGCTGGCATGCATACTCCATCAGTACTAAAGGGAAAGTTACCTATTTGCAAATGAGCAAAAAATTCAAAAGAAAATAACAGACAAATAAATCGGGGTTGCTATAATTCATCAATCATAGCACCTATTAGAAATTTGAAGAAATAAAGGATTTCACCTTTCAATTTCCTGTTCTACTTCTACAGCTGGTGGTAGAGGCGGTGCTGTCTTGGAGAAGAGTAAACTGTGATGACTGACTCCTGCTATACTTTGAGTTTCCAAGAATTCAATATGGTGCTTGAAAGACTTGTCCCTATAGTAAACATAGTGGAATGACAAGAAAATAATGAAGAGTTTATACTCTGTAAGCCAATGGAAATAAGAATCTATGGTACGTGGCAAACCAAAAAAAAAAATGAAATTGAACAGATTTGAACTTGGACAAAAACATCTCTTGCAACAGAAATCCACCACATAAAATAATATTCTACCGGATAGACTATGGTATGCCGTACTGTACTGACTATTTCAATCGGATAGACTAATCCATCCACCGGATAGACTGATTATTTAGTCGGGCGTTTGGTACTTTTTCGGATTAGAATGCCGACTATATTATACTGACCGGATTATATTATAGTAGTTGACGAAATACTTATATCTTAAATATTAATTATGTATGTCATTATTATTATTATTATTTATTTTAATAATTATTATTATTACTATTTATTAATTAATTATTTTTAATTTTATCATTATTATTTATTAAAATATCATTAATTATTAATTTATTATTATTAGTATTTATTACTTTTTGTTATTAATATTTACTAAATTAATATTTTATTTTTACTATATTAATATTTATTATTTATATTATTATTATTATATTTTACAAGATTACTAGTTATCCGACTATTTAATACGGACAATTTCGAGCGTATTATTTTAGCGTGTCTGCACCGTATAAAGATATTCAATCGTATTAACTTATACGGTGACTAATTAATACGACTGGTACCAAACACTGGTTTCGTACTATATTATCCTATTCAGTCCCTTATACGACATACCAAACGTAGCCTAATAGTATAAGCTTCACAAAGATCCTTATAATGCGTGGAGGCTTACTCTTTAAACTAGTTAGCAATACTGACACAATTTCTGTCGCTTCCAGTCAGGAAAGGGACTATCACAACTGTATCAGTTCAGAAAATTCACAACTGAAACAACGATCAATAAACTATCCATTTCATCTGTTATTTAAGGAAACGAGTAACCGTATTATGCACAACATAATTCCTCAGATGAATGAATAACAAACTAACTACAATACAACAAAAGTATCTTACAGAAAAAAGTAAGAATGGCATCAACATTTGGTACCCTTGTCTATGTTTTCCGTAGCAAGAGAAGAAGGAAAGAAAGCATCTACAAGAACAAGAAACCAAATTGCACAATCTAGTCTGTCAACTGGGTGAGAAAACCTTGCGAGCACACAGATGAACAAAAAGGGGGAGAAAGAGAGAGAGAGAGAGAGACAGAGAGAACACAAGCCATAATTATAAACAAGGAGCCAAATTGCACAATCTAATCTCAAACAAGAAACTAGCTCTGGACACTGGTTTATGGGCTTTTATTATCAAAAAATATTCAGTTTGAGAAATCACAAATATTAAACGCTATTGATTCCATACACTGTGTGCTGGCGATCATGCTCCTCATATAGCTGCCGCTGAGTAAGCGAAACATCAAAACCTTCTCTTGGGAGATTGAAAAGCTCACAAAGGTCCTGAAAAATTATAAATTTCAGTATAGTGCGGCATTCTTCAAGGGTAGGTATCTTATAATGCTATCAGTATAGAACAATTTACAACTTAAATAAGCATTCACCTGTTGACTAAAGTACCGAATCTGTTCTTTATGCTCAGTTGCAGTTTTAAACAATCCCCCCTTGTATATCTAAACAACATATTTTCTGAAGAGTTAATATGATACTGTAATCCATAATGCTTCAAAATCTGAAGTAACTGAACCACAAACAAAAGAGAACGGATATTACAACAGGCATATAAGCAGACATACTATCACAGCCTAGCAGAGGAGGTCCAACGACATGTTTGTTGTATCAACCGCGAAGGGACAAAAACTAATTATGCAGCTAAACTTTATTTGTTCAGGGCCCACAAAAATTTATCTAACAATTGTAAATCCTTCATTCAAAACACTGGACATAAATAGAGTAGAAAGCATCTTTTACCTGTTTTCTGTATATCTTTTCTTCGACAGTCCCGCAAGTCATTAATCTATATACAATGACATCCTTATGTTGCCCGATTCGATATGCACGATCTACACTTTGGTTATCCGTACTGCAAATATAAGAACCATAAGCAACAGATTCATTTGATTCGTGCAATTATGAACCAAAAATACACAATAGTATCCTTGAGAATATTAAGGACACTCCACGGGTCCAGCAGATCACAGGAGATTGAGTATCAAATCTCCCTGATGTATTTACTTCCTAGTCTAGATAGTCTTTACTTCTTTCCTAGTTAGGTCTAGTCTAGGTCTGTACAAAACACGCTACTGCTGTACATCTTAATTAATTCAATAGAACATAAAACTTCTATACCGTCATATGGTATCAGAGCTCTAAAAGCTCCACCGAGCAAACCCTAGAAACAAACCCTAATCCATGGCCGCCCAACCCACCGCCGCTGCTGCTCAAACCACTGCTGCCCTTGTCAATCCGACCCTCCCACCAACCACCAGTGACCCAAACCCTAATCTTCCCACCCTCGTCACCATCAACACTGTAGCCCAACTTCCCGTCAAGCTTACTGTCACCACCTTCTTTCCGTGGCGAGCTCAATTCAATGCCCTTCTTCGAGGGTATGATCTCATGGGCTATGTTGTTGGCTCTCGGCCCTGCCCACCCACCGAAGAAACAGCCCTTCATGATTTCTAGGTCCGTCAGGATCAACTCCTGCTCCATGCCATTCCGACCTCCGTTTCCCCACAAGTGATCCAACTCATTGTTGCTGCACCAACTTCAGCCACTGCCTGGGCACGGCTCACTCACTTCTATGCCAGCAAAGCCAAGGCCCGTGTCCTTGGTCTCAAGGAACGGCTGACCCTTCTGAGGCAAGATTCCTACCCAGTTTCTGAATATCTGCAGGAAATTCGGGTTTGTGCAAATGAGCTGGCTGCCATCGACAGACCATTGTCTGATGATGACCTTCTTCTCCATGTTCTTAATGGAGTTGGACCTGAATTCAGGGAAATTGCAGCAACTGTGCGGTCCAGGGACACCACTATCCACTTTGAAAACCTTCATGATATGCTTGTTTAGCATGAGGCTGCTTCCAAACGTGCAGCCCACGCAGCACCCACCCCTCCAATAACAGCCCACCTAACTCAGTCCTCTCACGATTACGCCTCCAGCCGCCCCGCTAGGGGCTCCTCTGGCCAGCGGTCCCACTTTCAGCCCACAGACAGTCACCGTTTCCCTGAAAACCGGCCCCACCAGCAGCCCACTGACAGTTCCTGTCGCCCATCCTCCCAGCCCACTGGATACCGTGGCTATTGTCAATGGTGTGGCACTCAAGGCCACAGTGCTAAGCGCTGCCCTCACCTTCAGCAGTCTGGCCCGCCACCTCCAGTGGCAAATCCAACCACTCAGGCCTCCTCCTCTGGCTGGCTTCTTGACTCGGGAGCCTCCCATCATGTAGCAACCAGCTCCCACCATCTCTCTGATGCTACCAACTACAACGGTCCTGATGCGATCATCATTGGCAACAGTAACGGCCTCCTTATTACTTATACAGGCTCCTCCCAACTCCCCACCTTTCCAACTTAAAAATGTCGTATGTGCTCCATCCATGACTCGTAACTTAATTTCCATTTCCCAGTTTAATAAGCAGAATAATACCTCTATTGAACTGTTTCCTGGTTATTTTCATGTGAAGGATCTCAGCACGGGGGCAGTTCTCCTTCAAGGCCCGAGTAAGGATGATGTGTACGAGTGGTCGCCTGCCCATCTTCACAAGCCTCAAGCAATGATGGCCGTGACAGTTTCCCCTCACCTTTGGCATTGCCGTCTTGGCCACCCCCAGTCCAAAACTCTCAAAAGTGTCTTCAGTCAGTTTCATGTTCGTTTTTCTTCCAAATTTCCAGAACCTATATGTAATTCATGTGCTTGCAATAAAAGTCATCGCCATCCCTTTGGTATTTCCTCCTTAAATAGCACTCGTCCTCTGGACTTAATCTATATTGATGTGTGGGGACTTGCCCCCTACACCTCAGTTGATGGTTTTTCCTACTATCTTATACTTGTTGACCATTTTACCAACTATACCTGGCTGTACCCACTTCGAAAAAAATCAGATGTTTATCCAACCTTCAAAGACTTCAAAACATTCATTGAAAAGTACTTTAATTCTCTCATCATCTCTCTTTACACTGATGGTGGTGGTGAATTCATCAAACTGAAACCGTTTCTTGCTGAAAATGGCAACAACCATCTTCTCACCCCTCCCCACACTCCTCAACACAATGGTGCAACCGAAAGGCATCATAGACACATTGTTGAAACTAGTCTCACTCTCCTTCATCAAGCCTGCCTCCCACTAACCTACTGGTCCTATGCCTTCAAGACGACTGCCTACCTTATCAATCACCTCCCCATTCCTCTCCTACAAAACCAATGCCCATACACTGCTCTTTTCAATGCCACTCCAAATTATGCCAAACTCCGGACCTTTGGTTGCCTCTGTTATCAATGCCACTTCAAGGTTCCAACACTCTGTTTTTTCTGGTTTATGTTGATGACCTAATTGTGTCAGGGAACAATCAAACGTTCATCTTTCAATTCATCCAAACTCTGGCCACCCGATTCTCTGTTAAGGACCTTGGTGCCCTTCACTATTTCCTAGGCGTGGAGGACATTCCTACTACACACGGTCTCTTCCTATCACATCAGAAGTACATCCATGACCTGCTCCACTTGGCCCGCATGGATAGAGCCAAGCCCGTGGCCACTCCCCTAGCGGTTTCCCCTCCATTGCACCTGCATGATGGCTCTCCACCAGCAGATGCCACCCTGCTCCACCGCCTTGTCGGGAGTTTGCAGTACCTAAGCCTGACAAGACCTGATGTTTCATTTGCTGTCAATAAACTCTCCCAGTTTATGCATGCCCCAACCGATCTCCACCGGCAAGCTCTCAAACCGGTCCCTCGTTATTTAAAGGGGACTCTGTTTTTTGGCCTCCATCTCCACCGTAAGACCACCTCCACTCTTCATGCCGTCACTCACTCTCTACATGCCTATTTGGATGCTGATTGGGTTGGGGACCAGGATGACCGCAAGTCCACAACAGCCTACTTGGTCTACTTAGGCAGTAACTTCATCTCATGGAGTTCCCGGAAACGGCGTGCAGTCACCAGGTCCTCCACTGAAGCAGAGTACCGGGATGTGGCATCCACCACGGCTGAACTGATCTGGGTCCAGTGCTTTCTCCATGATCTGGGTCTCACCCTTTCTGCCACACCCACCATCTCCTGTGATAACATTGGAACTACCTACTATTGCTCCAATCCTGTTTTCCACACCCGCATGAAGCATGTCGACATTGACTATCACTTTGTTCGTGATCATGTCACCCGTGGTCAGCTCTAGGTGTCCCATATCTCAACTGATGACCAGCTGGCCGATGCTCTCACCAAACCCCTGCCTCGACCCCGATTCCACGGGTCCAGCAGATCACAGGAGATTGAGTATCAAATCTCCCTAATATGCTGGGATTAGTTAACAGGAAGAATCAATACTGATTCCTTCCTGATCTATTTACTTCCTAGTCTAAATAGTCTTTACTTCTTTCCTAGTTAGGTCTAGTCTAGGTCTGTATAAAACACACTACTACTGTACATCTTAATTAATTCAATAGAACATAAAACTTCTATACCGTCATAGAGAAGGTCAAGAAAGATAAAAATAAGAGTACACCGAAATCCAACAGACACATGGCTTACACATTAACCTAAACTTAAAGCAGAACTGCATATTTGAAGAAAATAATGGCTACATGTTGATTAACCTGAAAACAAGATAAACACAAAAATAAAATTAAAAAAGCTACCATGGTTCCTAGTGATTCAAACATTCAATTTTCTGCAGTATAAGAGAATGAGAAGAGAGGCATTATTTAGAGCCATGAGGTGAGCACAATGCAAACCAGTCTTTTGCATATTACTGAAGAATACTATGTGCTTGCTGGTATACCTACTTTCTGTTGCACTCTATTGTAAAGGTGCCCTAGACTAATAAAATAATAAGGGAAAATTGTTCCGGAAGGAAGAATCTAAAGCATCAAATCATTTTCCTTGGTAACATGGCAGCTTGATTCATCAGCAGTAATCTGAGCATTGAGCAAAAAATACAGTTGCGGTCATTTCATCATGTAATAGAGATTCTCTTCTGAAAGCTTGAGATGTCTTACAAATGCACAGCATGCATATAAAAATAACCATATTAGTAAATATATAATATTCCCTGTGCTGATGGATCAAAATATTGTTCTTCAGTTCAATTTAAGCAGGCTTTAGGGTTTAAAGTTTAAACTACATGGAGACCTGAACCTACCAAACAAAAGGGAAAAGAATACCCATCGTGTCTGTCTAAGACCAGAAAGAATACCAAAATCACATGGACGAGGAAAACAAAGTAGAACCACCTAAAAGTAGCATTACTATATTAGAGAATTTCCATTAAGAAAACAGTAACTGAAACCACAACAAATACAATAAAAGAGCTGACATGGTTAAATCCTTTTGTTTCTGAAAAACAAAAAAGAAAAAAGAGAAAACTGAACACCTCGGGTTCCAAGCAGGATCGACCACTATCACACGATCTGCTCTTGTAAGAGTTAGGCCCAAACCACCTACTTGGGATGTTAGGAGAAATATGGGAGCCATACTACCTTCTTGGAAATCCTACATATGAAATTAATATCATTTCATGAACATTCTAACTAAGCTACTGATACAAATTTTTCAGATATACATGACTTAGGACACTTACATTAACAACCTTCAATCTGTCAGTAGCTTTTGTGGTACCATCAATTCGTAAGTAATCGTAACCATTCGATACTAGTGACTCCTGTAAATAAAAGGATATCCAGGAATAATAGTGTTCACCTATTTAAAATTTCGAAACTACTACCCAAAAATTGAAAACCACTTTCAAACAAAATGTAAAATCAGCTAACTTAACTATTCATCCCTTAAAATCCCTTTGAATTTTGGAGAGTACCCTAAATTTTATGTTTTCAGTTGGTTAAAAAATTGCACAGAAGACGTATAAAAAAAATTACTCTATTTAATAGCACAAGCACAGATGCCAACAGTCTATCAATGTTTGGAAAATGACAATAAACACTGTTCAACCGCATAAGAAGCAGGGACTAGATCACTCGAACCAACATAGTTGTAAAACTAAGCTCTGTCAGCTAAAAGGGTAATTGAAAGGATTGAATACCGAGAATAAAAACATCTATTTATATTTAGCACCAGCTAAAGGTGAAACCGCATTAATTTGAAGGATGGAATTTTAGATAGGACTTTGTATAAACTTTAAAATCGGAATCAATGGTCAATAATCACTAGTCTCCATGGAGTCCATATGTGGGATTTAAGCATATATGTATTGCAGTTCTTGCCAGAATTTTCTAGACCATTGGTAAAGAAACATCTAAGCTTCCCATCTGGGCCGACAGAATAACCCACAATTGTATAAATAAGGAGGAAGACAATCAATCAGGCCTAATTAATTAATCTCACATCCTTAACGACCAATTTATTAATCAGATTCCTTTTTCTTAACTCATTTAATATTACAGCCACTTAGTACTACAGTCTAGTCGTATTCCTCTACACTCATTGTGTGGAGGGAGGTCTCGCGATCAATTCTTATAAAGGGCGAGGTCCATGCCCAATGTGTACAATGTAATCTCCTCACCCAACATTATGGTGGGAAAAAAAAAACATTTAATTATACAAGCTATGTGTCGCCTGTCAGGTATATGCTTATAAAATGTAGTCAAAATTCAACATCATGGTAATTGACTGAATAAGTGTTACAATTACAAATTCTTTTTCAACTAGAAGGTCAACTCAGTTTGTTTTAGCCTTTGTAAGAACCTGTTGGCACCCATAAACTCATACAGATTCGCAAAAACTCCAAGAAAGTATGTTTGCATTTCTCACTAAGGACAGGTTTGAAATAACCATGTAAAAAAAAATTAATAGTTAATTAATAAATTACTTCGAATAACTAACCTGAATAAGATTAAGCATCTTTCGAGTTTGAGAGAAGATAAGAACTTTATGCCCCTCAGGAATCAGGTTTTCCTGCAAAAGGACAGTGAAGACATTTTAATATTGTGTCAAGCAATTTCATCAAAACATTTGAAGTACCAAATCTACAAGAAGATTGCACCCTTACCAACAAAGATAATATGAAAGCTATTTTGCATGAGAGATTGGCATGCTTCTCATCAAATTCCTCTCTCACATTAAAGTCTTCTCCCTCAGCAACATCTGCTATGTACATGGCTAATTTTTCTGCCATGGAAGTATCATCTGGCTTCAGCACTGAATCCATCTCTTCTAATACATCTTCAGCAGCTCGTTTTGTCAACAAGAGTGGATGATCACATATTTTCTTCAGGATCTGGTCCATATCAAACAGTCCTTGACTATCAATATGTTCAAAGAACTGACAACTTAAACTAATATTTCTATCTTCTTTTACTATGGGTAAATATCATAACAGGTTTAAACACATAGAGAGTGCAAGACAATGATTGTCTTGTCCTGATCTTCTGATAAAAAATCTTCCAAGAATATATGAATTTCTTACATACAAAAACAGAGATAACCAAGTTTCCATTATCAATAAGTTCCATGACCAGTTATAGAGCTAAATGTAACTTACTTTCACATTCAAGCCAAACCTCAGAATACAGAAAATATTTAATCAAAACTATGGGTAAATATCATAACAGGTTTAAAACATAGAGAGTGCAAGACAATGATTGTCTTGTCCTGGTCTTCTGATCAAAAATCTTCCAAGAATATATGAATTTCTTACATACAAAAACAGAGATAACCAAGTTTCCATTATCAATAAGTTCCATGACCAGCTATAGAGCTAAATGTAACTTACTTTCACATTCAAGCCAAACCTCAGAATACAGAAAATATTTAATCAAGTAGTTTGTGTAAGATTTACTGAATATGCGTTTAAGCTTATATTACAGTGATATCAGAAGGTGTTTATATACACAGGTTATACAAAGTGATATTAGGAAACTACACAATCATATCTCTAAATTACTGGAAGGGTTGACAATTCCTAAATCAGCTTGATTTGAGAATCCTGAAAGATATAGAAAGATGATAGACATATTGATGCTAATTGAGGATTTGATTTGGGAATATCAGACAGGTTGTCTAATTCACCCCCGCAAGCTAACAGGGCGATCGAGAACAGGCAGCTTGGATAACAAGTAGCGAAACCTGGAGACAGAGAGGCCTTTGGTGAAGATGTCCGCCAGCTGGTCAAGGGTTGAGACGTAAGACACGAGTAACTCACCACGAACAACCTTTTCACGGACATAATGATAGTCAACCTCAACATGACGAGTCCGGGCATGAAAGACGGGATTGGAAGCCAAGGAGATGGAGCTGATGTTGTCACAGAACAGCTGAGGACGAGTAAGCGGAAGGCGTAGGTCACAGAATAGAGCACGGAACCAGGAGACAACAGCAGCGGTGTAAGCAAGTTGTCTGTACTCTGCTTCGGTGCTGGAACGGGAGACCCCACCCTGCTTCTTGGCACTCCAAGATATCAAGTTAGAGCCAAGATAAAGGCAGTAACCACCCGTGGACCGACGATCATCGGGGTCGCCTGCATAGTCAGCATCCGAGTAAGCTGTCAAGGCAAGTAAGCCAGGACGGTAGAGCAGGCCGAGACAGGGCGTGCCCTTGAGATAGCGAAGGATACGCTTAACAGCGATCCAGTGAGCAGAGGTAGGCTGATGCATGAACTGGCAGACTTGGTTGACATCGAAGGCTATGTCGGGACGGGTGAAGGTGAGGTATTGCAAAGCCCCAACGATACTGCGGTACTCAGTAGCATCGGGCAAAGGATCCCCATCATGGGAGCTAAGGCGGTGGCCAGCAACAACAGGCGTGGAGACGGGCTTGGCATCAAGCATGTGAGACCGGCATAGCAAATCACAGAGGTAGGAATGCTGAGTGAGAGAGAGACCAGTTGGGTTGAGCTGGACCTCCATACCCAAGCAGTAATGAATGGGACCAAGGTCCTTCATAGAGAAGAGGCGTCCCAAGTCAACGATGAGGGAAGCAATGTGAGTGGAGTCATTACCTGTAATCAAGATGTCATCAACATATATTAAGAGGTAAATACGCACAGCACCCTAGTAGTAGGTGAACAGAGAGTAATCAGCTCGGGAGGAGGTGAAACCCAAATCCTCGAGATGAGAGGAAAAGCAGTGAAACCAGGCACAGGGGGCCTGTTTGAGGCCATATAAGGACCGCCGAAGGCGACACACATGATCTAGGAATTGAGAGTCAACAAAACCTGCAGGCTAGCGCATGTAGACCTCATCTTCCAGGAAACCATGAAGGAATGCATTTTGTACATCAAGTTGGCGTACCTGCCATCGGAATTGAACAGAGAGGGCCAACACAAGACGAATGGTTGAGTGATTTACCACAGGGCTGAATGTTTCCCCAAAACCCAGGCCCGGTTGCTGGTGGAAACCGTTTGCAACAAGACGGGCTTTGTACCGCTGGATGGAACCATCAGAGTGTCGCTTAATGCGAAAAACCCACTTGTTGGGGAGGACATTCATCAAAGCGGAGCGAGGAACAAGGGACCAGGTACCTGCGCGTTGCAAGGAATCAAATTCCTCCGCCATAGCCCGACGCCAAGCTTCATGTTTCTGTTCCTGGGTAAAACAGGTAGGCTCAACAGGTTCATTAGATTCAAACAGAGCAGTATGTGCATATTTGGATGTGAGTTTCCGAAGACCAACCTTACCACGAGTGAGCATAGAGTGCGTGTTGACCGGGACCTGAGCGGATGGATGTGATTCAGAGGGCAGGGAGGTTGGCAGGGCAGGATCGGCCGGGTTAGAAAGGGTGGAAGAGGTGCGACGCCGATAGACCTGGAGTGGGCTGGTGGTAGGCGTCGCATTTGGTGGTGCTGGGGGAAGATGTGGAGCGCAGGTCGGTGGGGTAGGATGGCGGGGCAGAGTCGATGGATGACGACGCTGGTAGACTTGAAGAGAATGCGCTGGGTTTAAAACAGGTGGGTTGGGCTGGGCGGGTGGGGCCATGGGCTGGGGTATTTGATCCACAGGCTGATCAGGTTGGGCCATGGGCTGATTTGTTTGAGCTGGAAATGGGGCTGGAGGCAGCAGGTTCAGGGGCAAATCAAGAGGGCCAGTGATAATGAGAGGAGGGTCCGAAGGCGGGGAAGACATTCCGGAGGGACGAGCAAGCCTGGTCTCAAAAGGAAAAGTGAGTTCATCGAAAATGACATGACAAGATAAGAAAACACGCTGAGAAGAAAGTTCTAAGCAAAGATAGCCATGATGATCTAAGGAGTAACCTAAGAAGACACATTTGGCTGAACGTAATTGGAGTTTATTATTATTATAAGGTCGCAAATATGGAAAACAAGTGCAACCAAATACTTTGAGAAATTCATATTGAGGGGGACGTTTAAATAATTTCTGATAAGGTGAAATGGAACCTAGAACACGAGAGGGAAGTCGGTTGAGTAGATAAACCGCAGTATGCATTGCCTCAACCCAATAAGCCGAAGGAACTGAAGCATGAGCCAGCAAAGTGAGGCCGGTGTCAACAAGATGACGGTGCTTGCGTTCGGCAAGGCCGTTCTGTTCGGGATGATGAGGACAAGAGAGACGGTGAACAATGCCATGAGTAGATAAGAAAGATTTGAACAAAGTGCTAGTGTACTCACCACCCCCAAAAAAGGTTTTCCACCATAGATTTAAAGGCCACAAAGTGAGAATAAACTTCAGATTTTAAACGCATAGGATAAAGCCAAGTATAACGCGAAAAATCATCAACAAAAAGAACATAATATTTGAAGCCAAAAACAGAATTATTTGAAGAACTCCACACGTCAGTGGGAATAAGTTCAAGAGGACATGTGCTAATGGAATTAGAAGATTGAAAAGACAATTTTGCACTTTTTCCTAACGGACAAAAGTGACAAACATAGGAGCTAGAAATCCTAGAACCGCTAACAGGTAAAAGATTCTGGGAGCACAACGATCGAAGAACGGAAGACGAGGGATGACCGAGACGGGAATGCCAGACAGGTTCTGTTACGCGAACACCATGAAGGGCGACACGGGCAGGGACAGACTTATTAGATGAAGCTGGAAAGAAATAGAGACCATTATCACTCGTTCCCCGAAAAAGGATCCTCCCCGTCGCCAGATCCTGTGCATCAAAAGAGTTAGGATAGAAGGTAAACGAACAATGATTATCACGGGCAAATTTATTGACAGAAATTAGAAAGTGAGAGGCAGCAGGACAATGGAGAACATCACGAAGGGAGAATGGAAGAGTGGGAGAAGGAAAGGAAGTGGAGCCGATATGGGTGATAGCCAAACCTGTACCGCCGACAACACCACCGACGGAATCAGAACCAAGATACGCACTGGCCTTAGTCAACGAGCCCAACTCATTCGTGATGTGGGCATTCAGTCCAGAGTCCACAACCCAATTTGCAGATGCTGGAGAATGGGCCGCAGAGGCCTGTTGAGCTGTCAAGGCAGTGAGGCGTGAGTGGGCACTCTTCCTTCATATGCTAGATTGAGCCAGTTATAACAATTGAGAGCAGAATGACATGGGCGGTTGCAGCTTTGGCAGCGAACCCGCTGCCCAGAGGAGGAAAACTGCGAGCCGGGGGAGGAACTACCAGCAGGGGTTGTCGGACCGGAACCGAGGAGGTCGTCGCCGCGAGAGGCAAGAAATGAGCCACCAGATTGGCCGTGGCCAACAGATTGAGTATAGGCCGTGGAATATCCACGAGTTCCCTACCAAGAGCCTCGCGAGCCCCCACGCGGAAACCCACGACCATGAGTGGCGGCGAGCGCGGTGACCGTGGAGTCTGAACCAGGACGAAGAGTGGGCAGCAACCGTTGTTCAGCACTTAGAAGGAGAGCTTCCAGATCGGCATAGGAGATTGGAGTGTCACGGGCCTGAGCAGAGGCCACTGTATTTTCGTACATAGGTCCAACATTTGACATGATGATGGTGATTAGGTCCGAATCTGAAATTGGGGAACCAGACAGAGCCAGGGAATTGGCAAGAGTATTAATTTTGTCGAGGTAGTCGGTGATGGAGAGATCACCGCGAAGAGTACGGATCAACTCACCACGAAGTTGCAGCAATCGATTCTGATTGCGGGAGGCAAAACGGCGCTCAAGGGCCAGCCAGGTTGCCCGAGCAGTAGTGAGGTTGGTGACGGTAGAAAGGACGGTGGGATGAAGTGAACCATTAATCCAGGAGAGGACTAGCTGGTCACGCGGAGCCCAAGAGTCATGTTCAGGATTGGGGGAAGAGGTGGGCGTGCCCTTGTCATCAACAAGAAACTGAGCAGGACATGGAGAGGAGCCATCAACAATACCAAGCAGACGACGGCTCCGAAGAACGGGCAAAAGCTGGGCTAACCAAAGGGGATAGTTAGTCCGGTCCAATTTGATAGTGAGAACATGGGAAACATTTGGCAAAGCAGAGTCGAAAGAAACTGCTTCGGAGGAAGACATGGGGCCAATAAGAAGGGGAAGAGACAAGAAAGGAAGGATCGAAGATGGTAGGGGTAGCTAAGGGCCACTGATACCATGTAAGATTTACTGAATATGCGTTTAAGCTTATATTACAGTGATGTCAGAAGGTGTTTATATACACAGGTTATACAAAGTGATATTAGGAAACTACACAATCATATCTCTAAATTACAGGAAGGGTTGACAATTCCTAAATCAGCTTGATTTGAGAATCCTGGAAGATATAGAAAGATGATAGACATATTGATGCTAATTGAGGATTTGAAATAATTCAATGATTCATGCTTAAAAATTCATAGTTGTCTCTCCAAATAATTACAAAAGTTCACTAATAAATCTCAAATGACCAATAAGACCAAGATACTGTCAGCTTTCCAGTAAATAATAGGAAAAGCAACAGGGATCCACTTAAAGCAATATCCCATTCATTTCTCTGAACTATACAGATCTCTTTTATAAATACATGATTGTCAGCTAACTGGTTTCGAGCCTTTTACTCTTCAGAATCAGTTCCTTTAAAAATAAGCAGAAAATAACTAAGAACAAAGTAACAAACTGTACCGTAAGTGCAGCCAATGGGGAGCCATCGAAAGCAGAAAGAACCAACTCACTCTTCAGAAAAGCTTCATACAGTTTCCGCTACGCCAAATAAATAATTAACTTGAGAAACATAATATTAATATGTAAAACCACTTTGAGAATTAGAAGGCATCCAATATGGTAGCACAAACCTGGCAGCCAGTCAATCTTAACCAAACAATGATTTCATTCTTTTTAGAAATCTTCGCTTTTTCTAGATCATTGTCTTCATTAAACACCTCATTCTTTAAGCGACGCAGAAAAAAAGGTTGAATACGTTCTCTTAGTTCCTGCAATAAAATGTAAAACGGCGTTGATCATTACCAATTATCAAGAATCAAAAGGAACAAAGAGTCTGCAGTTATAAAAAAAATATGAAAGGACACTATAAAAAGGTCAAAGTTTACAGAGAAAAATTAACTGAGTACAGCTACATTCCGCTGGTCAGAATATATCCACTCCAATATTATAGACACGGTAATTCCTATAGTACCTTTGCAACCGTGGAACCAATGCGCTTTTCCCTATCTGAAGCATTTTTCTCATTTCCACGAAGAATGAGAGACTCAAATTTTTCCTTGAACCTGAAAAATTTTCTGAATTTCATACGGAAGCAAAAATATAACTCAAGGCACCCAGAGCGTGAAGGAAAGTAATACCAATTCTTATCACCCAGTAGCTCTGGGCAGCAGAAATTGAATAAAGCCCACAATTCCTTTTTTGAAAGTGAAAATCACAGAAATATACAAAATTAGTCCAGATTAAAAAAAATTCCACAGAATTGGGAGAAAACATGGAATATAAATGGAAAATATGAATCTTCAAAAAGCCACACATAGTACCTTTAGATTGTTTTGCAATGGTGTGCCACTTACGATAATGCGATGAGCACAAGGTATCTCAAGCAAACTTTTGGCTCTTTGTGTGCTAGGATTCTTTAAGAGATGCCCCTGAAAATGTCAATGGGTCCATCAAACTATAAGTTATTTATGGCATGGTCATTGTGGCATGATTTTTGTATATTTTAATGTTAAAAAATTTCTTACACAAAGTACAATAGGTTGATTAATGATTTCGTCACAAAAATTAAATTCCAGTTTTACTTGAACAGGAAACCAAGTGCATTTCAAGTATAAGTTGGTGTGCAGGATGGGTGTCAGTATGGAATTGTGAATGTTCATCTGCGAAAGTATAGATATTGAGTGCAACACTGAGGAGTGAAAAATTATATGTGCTAAATAACAAGTTCATTTTGATAATAATTTCAAAGACATTTATGAATCTCGAGAAACATTTTCTTGGATATATTAATAAGAGTTAAAAAGGAAACAACGAAAGTTTTTAAAAACGTCATGAAATTTTAGGCAATACTAAATCAATCTGCAGTACACCAATTATGCAAGCTTCATCAGTATACCCATGATAATTATATGAAATATACAATGTTATAAGACCCTTCCTAGACATGATACTGCACTGTAGTGTGTGAGAGGCCAATTGAGTAATTTAAATGACTAATAAGTTTTCCAATGTAAGAAGCTACATTGTTCACTTAAACAAACCAGTATATGCCAGCTACTCGAATTGAATAGCATATTCATCCTCACCTCATCAAGTATCATATAATCCCATATGATGTCGTCACTTCCATCATCGTGAACAAAGTCCCTTCCTCTTAATGATTTCGAATTAACCCTCACAATATCATAAGTTGTGAGAAGAACACCTTTGTCCTATGAGAAAATCAATGAAAAGTGGAGACAAAATGAAATGGAATCTTAGACTTCTTAATAGAGAGGAACAAAGGTGCAGCCACGAGCCAAGCCACAAGTTTACATAGACCACGTTTGGTGTGTCATATTGAATTGGATTGGGTAACTCATCAAATTTAATGTATTCTGAAGGTAGGAGTGAATGTTTTTCTGCTAAAAGAAGTAAACTTATCCAATACAATCCACTCAAAATCATAGGATTAGAAAAGGTAAGTTTCCTTTTATGTTTAAGCACCTTAAAATGAAAAATTATTCACTTCTACCCTCAAAATGCATTGAATTTGATGAGTTATCCAATAACCCACCAAACATGGGCTTATATTATGAGGATGACGTTGTCATGAGGCCTCCTTTTTCAGTAGTTAAAGTTGAAGCTAAAATGGTTTAAAAATTAGACTTAAATATTTAAAACGGGTTCACCCATTCCTATATATATTTTGAATTCAAAAACTACATTCATAATGCATGATTAACAATATTGTTCGCTAATATATACATTGCATAACAGAAGTAGACAAATATAAAGAATAGGAAATTCTTGTGCGGGTTGACTGTGATTGTTGGGACAGGAGAACACATCAGTTTCGTTAAGTATATGTTATATTGTAATTACCTGATATACGGATTGAAGCTCATATTTCCGAGCTTTGGCACAAGTTCCATAGTATCTACATGGAAGCACAAGTATACGATTACTATTTGGTTTTCAAGTAGATGATTGTTTAACCATATGAAAAACAAGACCAAGCAGCCTCACTCTCGTATCTTATCAGCAAGACCCACTGAAGATAATTCTTTAATCCAATGGGGCAACAGCGTTTTAGGTGCCACCACCATTACTCTTTTAATTAAACGTGAATGAAATAATCCTGCTAAAAAGCTACAAATCTGCATTAAGACATAAGCCAGTATCCATAAATATACTAAAGAAAAAGGAACCAAAAAAAAAATCTTTAAATTATCCTCTTCTTTACCTGCATTGTTTTACCCAGGCCCATATCATCACCTAAGATTCCACCCTTTCCCTGACAATGCAGAGACCATAGCCACTTTAGGCCATCTCGCTGATGTGGAAACAAGATCGTTGCAATCTTACCTGGCAACTTGTAAGTAGAGTTCAGACCAGTAAAAGTAATAGAACTATCACTCTTTAGAACAGAATCATCTATAGAATTATCGACCACAACAACCTCATCAGAATCATAGTGCTCTTTACCCGTACCACTTCTCCTCCCCAGTTCTTTAACTACCTTCTTGCCACTTAAAACTACACAATCATCCTCATCATCAACCTCTCTTTTTCCACCTGTAGAAACAAAGGAACGCCCCATATTTGTTGGTTTCTTATCCACACATGATATTTCTATGTTCTTTTTTCCTTCATCATGCGTCCTAGGTAGCCTGTCCACATTATTATCGTCATAAGGTTCAGTCTGCAAACAAGCCTCAGCATGCTCTCCGTCAATTTCAGACACGGAAGAATGCCCAACAAGCACTAATTTGTCACCCATACTTCTGGATTTCTTTCCACCCTCCGTGTTACCATGGGTCTGATTACCAAATTGGTCATCCTCACACTCACTCAAAAGATGTCCCGACTCTTCAGAATCATCTAACCTAGTCTCAACAACATTTCTAGCATTCTCATTTTCACCTGAAAAGTGATCAGACAAATCAGAAACATGTGAAAATGAAGATCCAGCACTCTCATACTCATTTTCTTTACGAATAACCGGACTGAAAGGACCCTCAACCATGTTGGGCTTTCTAGCACCCCTCCTCTCAATTGACAGACACTCGAGCTTCGAGCTCAAGTCCTCAAGTATATTCCGAATCTCATTCCCACCAGTATTGGCACTACTCTTGCCTGGATTACCTTGTAGCACTCTGGGTGACTCAAAATCAGTAATATCAGAAAATTTGGGCTCATCAACCAACGGTCCTTTCTCAGTATGATCATCATCATCCCGAGTTGAAATTTTACAAAGACGGCGTCTACCTTCAATCTTAACCTTTGTGGGTTTTGCTTGTTCTAAAATTGTTTCCAAAGCAAAATGAAAAAACAAACAGCTCGTCAGAAAACATCAAACAGTTTCGCATATTGCAGTGACATAAGTATATAACCAAACAGATAGTGGGCAAGCGAGGAGCGAGTACCAGGAGAAGAAGCAAAATCAATGAGTGCGAAATTGGGAAGGTTATTATCACGGTGGTTGTCGATTTGGTCTTTGTATAAAGCTCTGCCTTCGATCTTCTCCATATAAGGCTTTCGGTTCTCCACTTCCTCGTTATCGTCCTCTGTTGACTCAATATTTGAAACCCAAAAATTACAACCCACCAAATGAAAAATAGAACGCTATTGAGGGCAGAGAAAGAGTTGGGATTTATACCGGCCGGTCTGTAACGGAGGCCTTGGAGGAAGCGATAGTGGCTGTCGTTTAGACTCTGTGGTTTCTTGCTGCTTTTTCTCTCCGCCATTTTCAAAATAATACGAACATCAAAATGCTCGGATGCGCGATCGTGGCTTTAGAGAGAGAGAGAGAGAGAGAGAGAGAAACAGCATATCAATTGGAATTTGCTTTTCTTTTTTTTTTCTTTTTCAATTTAATGCGGTGGTGTTTTCAATATGATGCTTTTCGTTTCCCGCTTCGCATCCGACTTTTAAAATTCTGAGGGTTGCAGGTTTTATCGACAAAAAATGAACAAAAATCAACACCATCATCAACCCACCCCAAAAATGAGGCACCGAGGCTGGGTGCGCTGGCTACAGCACACCCTAAATTAACAAAGGGCTTCGGCCAACTGCCACTATGGTCTATATTCCAAGTTGTATTTGTGGGTAATGTTTTACAAAATTGATTTGCAAAAATTGTATTGAAAAATGGAAGTGGAAAGTGGAAAGTTCAACTATCCATACAAGGTTTGAGCAAACCCCGACACCACCCCCACCCCCTGCCGTTTTGGTTCCTTTTGCACCCTTGGATGGCCATCCTCAAATATCAACCCTTTTAAAGCCTCATTGTCCTAAACCAGAATCTAGTTGCTTCTCTGGTACATTCTTCCTCCTCCTCGCACCTTGCATCTTGCATGTCCTTTTCGACTCAATGTTCACTCATTCACTATCGAGGCCGGATTTCTCTGGAATATTCCAAATTCTTCGTTCTTCATTCTTCTGCAACCTCTCTTTATCTATCTCACCATTCTCCTCCAAGTCTCTCGCAACCATTACTCTCTGTCCCCGACTTTCTAAAACTGGTACCACCAGAGTCTCCGCTATGTCTGCAGCATGCCTAGTGTTCATACCCAAACTGGTCGGCCTGGTTAAAGGTCCAAAACTGATCAGACCTGTCCCCGCTCTACCAACCCCGGGCAAGCCTCAGATCACGCCAATAAAGCCCAGAATCACCTAAGACGAACAAATCTAGTCGGCCAGGCTTACCAACAAGTCACAACTGCTACCCGGGACCACCATAGACACCTGTCAGCTCCCAGGGGCAGCAACATTTATCCCACATTGACAAACACCAACAAACACATTCAATGCTACTATAAATACAAGGGCATACCTCTCCAAAAGGTAATGACAATCTTGCCCTCATGCTGTCTAAATTACAACAGTACCCTTCTACCTAACTGACTTAGGCATCGGAGACTGTTCGGCCGGCATCACACCGGTGTCCCTTTGCATTTACCCTCTTCCTGTGCAGGCCACCATATTTCGAGGGGGATCGCGAAGGAAGCTCAGCGAGGCAGGAGTAGGTTGATCCATTTCTTGCATCAACAGATTGGCGCCGTCTGTGGGAACCTGAAACAACAGCCCACGCTCTCTCACCAGATCAGTCGTCCCGAGTCATACCAAGGGTCATGTCGGACGAACGAGACGAAGGAGAGCTCAATCACACCCCCTTCACTAGGGGAAACACAACCGGGAGCGTCCCAGATGCCTACCGGCAGACTCTGGACGACCTAATGCGCGAGGTGGCCGCGCTGAAGGCACACAATGCCAAAATCGACGCGAAGAACCAACTCCTAACGGAGCAGTACGCAAGCACGGTTGCCCTCATGAGGATGTCCCAGCGCGGGGGGCAACCGGGAGGGGAACTGGCCGACCGCTTACGGGTCGAGGAGACAGCAGAGGCCGAACCCTGCTTCCTCTGGTCGCCTCCTCATCCAACCAACGGGGGCAGGACCTTCAGGAACCAAGATCTACTGCGATGCCCGGCAGCTGCTGGAAGAACGCCGAGTCGTGCCTGCTAGGCTCTCCTACGAAACGTCGGATGAACGAACCTCGTCAGTACGGCATCACGGCTCAACCGACCGCCAGGTCGCCACGGAACACCCGGACCACGGGCCGAGGGACAGAGGTTGCCAGACAACCAAGAAGAGCGAAACCCAATCACGAGAGCGTCCGGACGAGACCGACTCAACGGCCGGTAGTTACTCCCAGGGCAGAGAAGCGAGGGTCCGCCAAGACAAAGGCCGACGGCCGAATGAGACTCCTACCCAACTGCCCAGCGGTCAGAGCGCAGAGATTGAGGCCCTCCTGAAAAGAGTACGTGCCTTGGAAGCAAAGGAAGATAGGAGCAAGGCGCCAGCCTTGAAGAAGGCCAACCCCGGTCCTTTCTCGGAAAGACTCCTCCGCTCCCGTCACAGAACTGGGGTCAAGCCCCTCAAGATTGCCCTATACACCGGGAAAGGGGACCCCAACACCCACTGGAACAACTACACTTCTGCCTTGGCATACCGCGATGCCTCGGAAGACGAACAGTGCCTCATTTTCAGCTCCACCCTCACCGACGCGGCCCTGAACTGGTTCTACCGTCTGCCGCCAGGCACAATCGATTCCCTTGAGGATCTACACTCTACATTCTTAAGTCAGTTCATGATCCAAACAGTCAGGCTCGTGTCCACGGACGATCTGTTCTCCATCAGGCAGAGGGAGGACGAGACCCTCCAAAAATATGCCGCAAGGTTTAGCTTAGAGTACTCCCGCTGCCAGGATACAGACGACAAGGCCGCATTCAATGCCTTTCGGAGCGGTCTCAAGGAGTCTCCTTTCAAATACGCGGCCCATACAGAAGAGTGGGGGAGCTATGCCGAACTTATGAGAAGGGCCAGCATCCACGTGAAGGCCGAGTTCTTCCACACTCCTCCGAAGGAGAGCAGAGTCACTCAGCCCAACCCCCCAACCACAAGCTCGGGAAGGGCTCAACAAAACTCCCATGGTCACGACGATAGTCGATCCGAGACCGGGAAGAGGAAGCTTCACTTTGATTCTCGCAATCAGGAGAAGCGGGGACGATCGGGTCGCAACGACCGCGACTTTCACCGCGGGAACCCCCAGGAAGGCAGAGGATTGGTAGCAGAGGGCGCAGGCCCCAAACGCCGGTTCGAAACATACACGATCCTAAACACGACGCTCGACAACGTCCTACTAAGTGTGGAGGAGATGATCCCGAAGCCCAAACCAAGAAACCCAAACTACCGATCCGTCACCAACAAGGAGGCATTTTGCCAGTACCACAAGTACAATGGGCACACCATTGAGGAATGCATCGCCTTCAAGGACATAGTCGAACAGCTAGTCCGCGATGGTAGACTCGATCAATTCGTGACCCGAGCACAGGCCGCCCCGGCGCGCCTTCAGATCAACACCATCAGTGGAGGCCCGACTTTATCTTCCCCCATCACCTCAAACCGGGCCAGGAAGGGTTTCAACAGGGCTTCGCAATTTAGCCAGGTACTCAGCATCGGCGCCAGCCGACCCGGCAAGATCGCAAAGACCGGATGGAAACCTATCAGCTTCTCGGAGGAGGAGGAGCGGGGCATCGTCTTTCCCCATGACGATCCCCTGATCGTCCGGGCGCTAATATCAAACTGCGACGTAGGTCGCATTCTCGTCGACACCGGCAGTTCGGTCAATGTACTTTTTTGGGATGCTTTTCAGAGAATGGGTTTGAACGAGAAAGAGTTAGACCGCAAGGTCACGCCTCTTCTTGGTTTTTCGGGAGATTCAGTCCTCCCCCGGGGGATTGTCACTTTACCAATCACCATGGGCTCCGAGCCCCTCACCACCACCACGCTGACTACTTTCCTTGTGGTCGATTGTCCAACAGCTTACAACGCGATCCTCGGTCGGGGCCTGCTCAACCAGATACGAGCCATTGTATCCACTCACCTCCTGCTTATGAAATTCCCAACACCTTTGGGATCGGGCCAGGTACAAGGAGACCAGCTCTCAGCCCAGACGTGTTATGCCACCTCTCTCACTAAAACCAACCAGAGGCCGACCGAGACAACAGAGACGCTCACGGTCACTGAATCAGCACTCGGTGACGACCCTCTGGAGGCAGAATACATGGAAGTACTCAGGGGCAGCCCTCCGGAAGACCCCCGCGATTTATCTCACACGCCCCATGCCGAACCAGTGGAGGAGACAGAGACAATTCCTCTTTCCGAGGAGCACAAGGACCGCCAGGTTCGAATAGGCTCGAAACTCAGTCGCACCATCCGCTCCGCCCTCATCAAGTTTCTTCAGGACAACGCTGAGGTGTTCGCATGGTCCTACGCGGATATGCTCGGCATTTCTACCGATGTAATCTGCCACCGGCTCACCATCGACCCCTCCTTCAGACCGGTCGCGCAGAAACAACGAAGCTATGATGCAGAGAGACAACGGGCCATGCAGGCTGAGATCACGAAACTCAGCACGATCCACTTTGTCCGGAAGGCCATATATGCTGCATGGGTCGCTAATGTCGTCCTGGTCAAGAAACCTACGGGGCTATGGCGAATGTGTATTGACTTCACGGATTTGAACAGGGCATGCCCGAAGGACAACTTTCCGCTTCCCAAAATCGACATGCTGGTGGACGCGACGGCGGGACACGAGATGCTCAGTTTCATGGACGCCTATTCTGGCTATAATCAGATAATGATGAATCCAGAAGACCAGATCCACACGAGCTTCCGGACCAATTTGGGGGTCTACTGTTACAATGTCATGCCCTTCGGTCTGAAGAATGCGGGGGCAACCTATCAACGATTGGTCAATTTCATGTTTGCCGACCAGATTGGCAAAACCATGGAGGTATATGTGGATGACATGCTTGTCAAAAGCAGGACGGCAGACGAGCACGTCCCCAACCTGGCCAGAATGTTCAAGGTCCTCAAACACTACAAGATGCACCTCAACCCCGCCAAGTGTGTCTTTAGCGTGGGCTCGGGCAAGTTTCTAGGGTACATGATTAGCCAGCGCGGCATCGAGGCCAACCCGGAAAAAATCAAGGCTATCATGGACATGCAACCCCCTCAAACACACAAGGACATCCAGAGCCTCACGGGGCGAGTAGCAGCCCTCACCAGATTCATATCCAAGGCGACGGATAGGTGTACCCCCTTCTTCAAGGCGCTGAAAGGCAAGGGGAAGAAGGTCAACTGGACGGAGGAATGCGCCAAGGCATTCGCGGAGCTCAAGCAATACATGAGCAGCGCGCCACTCCTAACCAGGCCAGAGGCGGGGGAACACCTTTTCCTTTACCTGTCCGTGTCCACCTCGGCCGTTAGCTCGGTCCTGGTCACCCGGAGGGCTGGGGCCGAGAATCCTGTCTATTACGTCAGCAAGGCTTTGCAAGACGCAGAAACCCGATACCCCGACTTGGAGAAATTGGCACTTGCACTGGTGGTAACAGCACGGCGACTGCGCCCATACTTTCAAGCACACGAAATCAAAGTCGTCACTAATAAACCCCTCCGGCAGGTCCTCCAGAAGCCCGACACCTCGGGTAGGCTAATTAAATGGGCAATCGAGCTCAGCGAGTTCGACATCAACTATGTGGCAAGGACCGCAGAGAAAGGACAAGCGGTGGCCGACTTCGTCGCTGACTACTCCTATCAACCCACCCAGTACATGCCACCCGGGGGTACTACTGAGCAGGATCTTCCCGCCAGGGAAGAAGCAGGGAAGTCTACCTCTACCATCGACCCCACCCGGCCGTGTTGGACACTGTACGTCGACGGTTCTGCCTGCCACAGCGGATCGGGGGCGGGCTTAGTCCTTACATCCCCCGACCAGGTCAAGCTAGAGTACGCTCTAAGATTTAGCTTCCGAGCGTCCAACAATGAGGCAGAGTACGAGGCTCTGCTGGCTGGCCTACGCCTCGCCAGAGATATGGAGGCCCAACAACTACGCATTTTCAGCGACTCCCAACTGGTCGTCAGCCAGATCAACGACAATTTCGAGGCCAAGGACGCGTCCATGGCTCTATACTTGGCCCTTGCCAGACAACTCCTGACGTCGTTCACAAACTTTGAGGTTGCTAAGATACCGCGATCGGAAAACAGCCATGCCGACGCCCTGGCTCGCCTGGCATCCTCGCTGGATGACAAGGAAGGGAGACGAGTTTTAGTCGAGGTCCAACACCGACCTAGTACCAGACCAAACCCTGTGTACACCATCAACACTAGCCCGACATGGATGGACCCCATCAAGGCCTACCTGCAAGATGGCTCTCTCCCGGACAACAAGTTGGAAGCCAAGAGAATCAGAAGGCAGGCAACTCGCTACACAATTCAGCGAGACCACCTGTATAAGCGCGGATTCACCACCCCGCTCCTAAAGTGCCTCACACCCCAACTAGGAGACTACGTGTTGCGGGAAATGCACGAGGGCATATGCGGGGACCATTCGGGCGCAAGAACTTTGGCACACAAGGCATTCCGCCAGGGATACTTTTGGCCAACGATGCTCGCAGATGCCACTGCTCTCACACAGCAATGCGACAAGTGCCAGCGGCACGCCCAAACCCCTCACCTGCCAGCTGAACCCCTCACTTCCATGATGAGCCCCTGGCCCTTCTCACAGTGGGGACTCGATCTTATCGGGCCAATGCCTTTGGGCAAGGGCAAGGTAGCCTACGCGGTGGTGGCAGTAGACTATTTTACCAAATGGGCCGAGGCAAAGCCCCTTGCGTCCATCACGGCTCCTCAGATCGAATCGTTCGTATACCAGAGTATCATCTGCCGTTTTGGGATCCCGCACACCATCGTAACCGATAACGGGAAACAGTTCGACTGCAATCGCTTCAAAGCATTCTGCCAGACATACGGCATACAGCTCCTCTTCGCCTCCCCTGCACACCCTCAGTCCAACGGCCAAGTGGAGGCCGTCAATAAAAATATCAAGTACAACCTGAAAAAGCGCCTGGATGAGGACAAGGGCAAATGGGCAGACATAATCAACGACGTCCTTTGGTCGCATCGTACGTCGTACAAAACGGCCACCAACGAGACCCCCTTCGCTCTGACATTTAGGACAGAGGCCGTGGTACCCGTGGAGGTCGGAGAAACATCATACCGTGTCCTCAACTATGACCCGGGCACCAACGATCAGCAGATTGCCCTCAACCTCGATCTCCTTGAGGAAAGGCGGGATCAAGCCAACTTGAAAAACTTGGCTTACAAGCAGAGGGTGGCTAGATACTATGACTCGAGGGTTCGACACAGAAGCTTCCGAGTGGGGGACTTGGTTCTCCGCAAGGTCAACCTTGGCACCAAGGACAAGGCCGCGGGCACCTTTGCCCCAAACTGGGAAGGACCATACACCGTGGCCAGAGTCTGCCGAGAGGGGACTTACGAGCTCCCGTCCTTCATCCTCCCGCTTCATGTCCACGGCCTGTTGCCTAATGTTGCTATCATGACGGAAGGTTGAGAACACTTCACCGAGAAACTGCGAAGGCCACAGGCCGAGTTAAAAAAAAAAAAAAAAAAGATAGAGACAACACACGAAAGGAAACCAGAAACGAAGCTTACATGAGAGCCAAGCCTCATGGTCTTGTCACAACGGTCGGCAAAGTCCCTCGGCTGGACTTCGGCTATCTCACCCAACTCATATTGGGACCCCCGAACCACTGTGTTCATGAAATCCAGCTGCGAGGGGTGGAAGGCCGTGCTCAGATGCCGCCAGCTGTCATCCACCTCAGTCGTCCTGATCAGGTCAGGCTCCCCCTCCGCATTAACAAAGTACGACTTGATCGACGAATCACGCGTCGGCCTTTTCAACTTCTTTGGCACCTGTCGGCCAGCCAACAGTGAGGTCTGCGAAGGCACGATCATATCCCTCACCAGCTCAAGGGTTTCTACCTCGGCCTGTCTTTTCTGCCTCCTTTTCTCGGTCGGCTCTTCATCTTCCCGGGCTTCCACCCTCTCAGCCAGTTTCTTTTTCTTCTTACGGCGAGCCTCGGCCACAAACTTTCTCCTCTGTTCGGCCGCATCGTCTATTTCGATGAAGACCGGCGAAGTACAGGATGGCCCCTTCCTCTTCTCACTGACCGATGCAACAGGACTTGAGAACAGGGGCTCGATGGGCTCCCCCGTCGCTTCATCCACATCGGCTGCCGGCTGTGCCTCGGCTTGACTTGGCCCCTCAGCTATCCGCAATCTCGGCTTAACCCTGGCCGTCGACTTCGTCTTCAAGGGCTGCCTAAAGTCCACTTTGGACGAGGCCCCAGCTTTTTGTGCCTCGGCCTTAGCATCCTCGGCCTGCTTCATTATTTCTTGTATTTTCGCCATTCGGTTTGAGCACTGGGTGGCTGCAGCAAGTACGTAGTCCGGGGGAGCTGCCAAAACAAAAAAACAGGCGGTCAATAAAACGTTGATAACCCAAACACATTTCACAAGGCATGGGGATTCGACACTTACGAAGTTCTGATATCAGGCCGACCTTGAGCAAATTCTGAGGCAATCTCAAGAAATCCCTACTTCTTTCTGTTCGGTCGAGCTTCTCGAACAGTTCACTGCAATCTGCTTTCTCCTGGTCGGTCACGCTTGGACACTTGAACACTTCTGCAAAACAAAGAAAACATTAGCCACTGCATACAAACAAACACACGCAAGCCCTAAACCGACCCACCCGATCTAACACTCGCCACACCTTTTGACTGATAGTTTCTAGGAATTCTCCTATCATGGTCGGTTAGATACGCCCCTTCCCAGTCTCCGCATACCAATACGAACCGATGCTTCCATGCCTTTTGCGAGGTCGGCATGTCCCATATAAACGGCCCCCGGGTTTTCCTATCCCTCGCCTCCACGTAAATCCACCCTGTTTTATCCCTTCGAAACTGATACAGGTGGTTTATATGGCCCTAGGACGGCTCTCCTTTCCCGGCCAATTTGAAGGCCGTGTACACACCCGTCAGGGCAATCCAGGTGTTGGGGTTGATCTGACCGATGGCAACGCTAACCTGGGAAACCATCCGTTGCACCCAAGGATGGAGGGGCAGGACGACCCCGTGTGTGAAGACGTCTGGGTGGAAGGTCGTCCAGGGTTCCGGTGGATCACTCGGCATGTCCGTATCCCCGACTAGCCTCATCACCACCGAATCGGGCACGTGAAACGCCTCTCGGTAGGCCTGAATATCATCCCATTTGATCGTGCTCAGTTGCCGATCTATTTGATAGACGGACGCCGCAACGGTCACCTGCTTCATGGCACCATCCACGTCGATCTCAATCAACATCGGCCTGGATGTCACATCTTGATCGCTTGTCCCCACGGCTTCTTTACCTCTCGACCGACCTGACATCAGTGGTATGCCTTCAAAGACATCGGTCTGCCCCACTGAATCTACATCAACGATCAACCGTTCGGCCTCACCACTGGCCGAAACAGCCTCGTCTGGAATCTGGGCAAAAGCTTTTTCAAGCTCCTCCTCCAGATCCTTATCTTCCTCGGCCTGCGACCTCAGATTCACCTCTGGCCGAGATGTCCCTGAAGTTGAAGCCGATCCACTCGTCCTCAACCGTGTGTTAGAAGCGGCCGAGGCCGTTGAATCATCCTCGAAGGCATTTCCAGACCGGGCGTCCGTGCCTTGAGAATCTTCAGACACCATCTACAAATATATAAAAAACCTTCCTAAGAATGGGAAACAACGCGACTCTCCTTACTGGCCGACCTATCGGATCTAGAAACCACGGGACAAACATGCATATGTGTTCATCCCATGTTCTTGCAAAAGACAAACTTTGAATCCAAAATCACAAGGTCAAAGGTTTACGTACCGTGTTTTGCTTGGAAGTCGCCGTGAGCACCGCCGTGAAGCTTGTTCGGAAATCGCCTTGCCTAGCCGGAAATCGCTTTTGTACTTCTCTAACGAACACTCAAATTCACTTGGACGCACAAAGTAAAAAGTGAACTTGGCTCCACTCCTTTTATACTAGCCAATTATAACCATGGTTAAAAAACTAGCCGTTATTACCATGGTCGGCCAGCCCAACCGTCACCTCGACCTCGATAAGCGGAAGGGTCACCTCGATTTGCACGCGCATTTAAACCGCACTACAAGGTGATGTAAGGTCCTGCGCCAGCTGACCGACCAAGGTGACATCCTTCACCTTGGCACCAAGTGACATGTGATCGGCCTTCAGGGTACCCCCTAGGCCGATCGGTCACCTCATCGTGCAAGGTCCTGCGCCAGCTGACCGACCAAGGTGACATCCTTCACCTTGGCACCAAGTGACATGTGATCGGCCTTCAGGGTGCCCCTAGGCCGATCGGTCACCTCATCGTGCAAGGTCCTGCGCCAGCTGACCGACCAAGGTGACATCCTTCACCTTGGCACCAAGTGACATGTGATCGGCCTTCAGGGTACCCCCTAGGCCGATCGGTCACCTCATCGTGCAAGGTCCTGCGCCAGCTGACCGACCAAGGTGACATCCTTCACCTTGGCACCAAGTGACATGTGATCGGCCTTCAGGGTACCCCCTAGGCCGATCGGTCACCTCATCGTGCAAGGTCCTGCGCCAGCTGACCGACCAAGGTGACATCCTTCACCTTGGCACCAAGTGACATGTGGTCGGCCTTCAGGGTACCCCCTAGGCCGATCGGTCACCTCATCGTGCAAGGTCCTGCGCAGGCTGGTCGATCAAGGTGGTCGGCCTGCAGGGCACCCCTAGGCAGATCGGCCACCCACGTACACCCGTCCGACGCCAGTTTTAAACTCCCATCCTTCGTTTTTTCTCCTCTGTCAAGGGCTTGGGGGACTGGGGACTAGCATACTACGCACCAGAACAGGCCGACAAGCATAATACAAGCCCTCAACCGAGGCAATCCACCTCAGTCAACGACTTGGGGGACTTCTGTTCATACCCAAACTGGTCGGCCTGGTTAAAGGTCCAAAACTGATCAGACCTGTCCCCGCTCTACCAACCCCGGGCAAGCCTCAGATCACGCCAATAAAGCCCAGAATCACCTAAGACGAACAAATCTGGTCGGCCAGGCTTACCAACAAGTCACAACTGCTACCCGGGACCACCATAGACACCTGTCAGCTCCCAGGGGCAGCAACATTTATCCCACATTGACAAACACCAAAAAACACATTCAATGCTACTATAAATACAAGGGCATACCCCTCCAAAAGGTAATGACAATCTTGCCCTCATGCTGTCTAAATTACAACAGTACCCTTCTACCTAACTGACTTAGGCATCGGAGACTGTTCGGCCGGCATCACACCGGTGTCCCTTTGCATTTACCCTCTTCCTGTGCAGGCCACCATATTTCGAGGGGGATCGCGAAGGAAGCTCAGCGAGGCAGGAGTAGGTTGATCCATTTCTTGCATCAACACCTAGGATTCTGTCTCAGTCAGCTATCCTCGTGGCCCTCGATCTTGGCAGTGATGGAGGTGTACTCGCCGATTTTGATTTCATCGTCGTCGCTCAGATGGCGTTTAACAAGGTGCTGTTTGAGGAGTCGAGGTCTTGGAGTACCCATTTGCCTGATTTGGATTCAATTGAGAGGTGCTTGGAGGAAGTGCCGATGTCTTTGATCTGGAAATTGTTCCCCTAGACGATATTGCCGATTGGACCTTGGATTTGGATCTAAAGTCCTGTGTTTATTATCAGTTTGAGAGCTAAGGGCTCCATCTTTTAAGAGAAGGAATAAGGGATATAAGTTCAAAAAGGGACCGATTGAGGTTGAGGAGAGTGAGGGTTCAAAAAAGTTAAAATATGAGGAAGAGAGAAATGAAAATGCAGTAAAGATTTTAATATTAGAGGGGAATATGGTGATGAGGGCAACGATGGATGTGTGAATGGTCTTAAGGGTAATAATGGAAGTGTGAGTGGTGTTAAAGGTGAACATGGGAGTGTTTTAGGTGTTAACGAAAGTACCGACTTGGACAAGATGACAATTTTACCCTTTATATTTGACGGAAAATTGACATATTTAATGGGAAATGGGCACTTTGAAATTAAAATAGGGTTTCAAGGGGCATCATGGGTCAAAATCGAGTTCATGGGACACCTTGGGACGAAAATGGGGTTTCAAGAGGCATTCTAGGTCGAAATTGAATTCATGAGACATTTTGAAACTAAACTTAATATTCAAGGAGCATTTTGATTAAAAAGTCTTATATAAACCTAGAACACTTCATTGCAAATGTTAAAAGAAAAAGAAACATTATCCTTTCCTTTCATACAAAACACTGGAGTACGAATATTTGTAAGCTAAACAAACAATTATTCATTAGACTAATAGAAAAAACTAAAACTAAAAAAAAAAACAGTTATTCAAACAACAACCACAAATTCTAAAGGATGGCTAACCAATCTCTTTTTCTCACATCAGATATGGTTAAGAAAAGTTTCCCCCATTTGAACTACAATCTTATCTATGAATTTAGTGAACGTTTTGTGGTCAATGTCTCGCATTGACTCCACCATTTGAAGGCTTTCTTCAATTGAATACTTCTCCTTCTTTTCTCCATTACTGTTTTCCTTTCTACTTGCTAATTTGGGCCAATTGCCTCACTGCAAATGTTGAAGGGATGGCTCTCCTAGGCAGGCTCCAAATGGCATGTAACAAGGGTATTCAAGTTATTAAAGTAAAGGGAAACTCCAAGATCCTGATTGACAACATCAACAGCTCAACTACCCTTCCTTGGAGAATCAAAACCAATGTGCGTAATGTAAAGATCCTTGTTAGAAGATTTCATCATATATTTTTCAAGCATGTCTTTCGTGAAGCAAAGATGGGGCATAGAGCATCCATGAAGCATATATCTTCCGCCTCTAATCACGCAACACTAATACTCTTTTTTTTTTTTGTAGCGTGCTGATTTGTTTGCAAATAAGTCCAAGCAGGCATGGTACTTTGATCTTCTTTGTAGTAGTTATCTTATAAGCTTCGCTCTCTGGTTTTTGTTTCTTATTTTAGCATAAAAAAAACTACGAAAATCCTTATTTCATATAATATCCAAATTAATTTCTAAAAAAGGTTATTGTTTCACTATTTATATTACTGACGATTTTTTTTTCATTTTTAAAGGAACAAACCATCACCTCTGCTCCAAACCTACTCTACCGCCACCACCACCAACGTTTTCACCTTTATCTCTTCCTCATCTACTATCACATTTTCCCTCAACCGCCATCACCACACCCGTCACTACTACCACTACATGGCACCATCACCACTATCACTGTCGCCACTACAACCACCACCTCCACCATTACCACCACTTCTTCACCCTTACCTCCACATCTTCTACTTGAACCTTCACATCATCCTCCACATTATTACCACCGTTGATGCTACCACAATTTTACCCACATTCACTACCACGCTCATCTCCATCTCCACCACTCCCTTATCCACCCCTACCTCACCACTGCCTCATCCACCCCTACCTGTACCCCTACTACATCCTATTCCCTTACCTCCAACTTCATCTCCACAACCTCCACCTTCTTATCCAACACCTCCGTATACACTCATACTTCCACCTCACCATCACCACAACTACCTCTAATTGTAATATGGTTAGATTCTGCCTTCATACCATGATTTTCATGGTCTTCCAATGTTAATGTATTGGAAGAACTGAGATGGAACATTAGCCTTTAACTAGGGTAGGTGTGTTGGTAGGCCTGGCAATGGGTCGTGTCGTGTCGGGTTCGTGTCGTGTCATATACTCTATTTTACCTATTTAAGCTCAACCCGAACCCGACCTGTTTATTAATCGTGTCAAAACATGTAAACCCGAACCCGACCTGTTTATTAAACAGGTAACCCGAACCCACCCGTTTAACCCGTTTATTAAACGTGTCGTGTTGAATAACCTATTTAACCCGTTTAACCCATTTAACCTGTTTAACCCATTTAACATGTTTAACCTGTTTAACCCATTTAACCTGTTTAACCATATATTCTACATAATATTTGAAACAAAATTTTTTCACTAAAATATTATACCAACCATCAACGAACTTCATAATTCATAATTCATAAGTACATGCAATAATTTAGTATCCATGACCAACAATACAATATCATCAATGTAATATTAAGTTCCAAAAGAAAACAAGCATAGTACATAATACCAAATAAAATTAAGTGATTAATTAACAAACTCTAAGGGAAAAATTTCAACAAAAAAAGTGATAAAATTGATTCGATCTTCGTAAATTGCCCAAGAACACCACAACTAATCAACACCTACAATAAAATGAAGAAAACATTAGAATCCAACCACAAAATTAATAACAATGTGTAAAGACATGCTAGAATGTGATTTTTTAGTACCTAAATGCTATCCATCATTAGGAATGGTATTAGAGCATTCAACAGATTGAGAATTATTGATACTAATATCTAATTTGCTGATATCCTCAGTGAGATCCTCCAACTTGGGTGCAAGTGCTAAATCATCTACAAAATTAAATATTTAAATGAGATTTCTTAATTAAGAAAACAATAGATAAGAAAAATCTAGCTAAAAGGTGAAAATAAGAAAACAAACCATCGCTACCAAATATCCAATCACGTGTGCAGATTATAGCTTCAACATTTTCAGGTTTGAGTGCACTGCGATACTGGTCTAAAACTCTTCCACCAACACTAAAAGCCGATTCAGACGCAACCGTAGAAATAGGAATAGACAAAATATCACGTGCCATGATAGATAATTCAGGATAACGAAATTAATTAGCTTTCCAAAAATCAAGAACATTCAATTTTATCTTCCTATCAACTTTTGGCTCATCCAAATATAGCTGTAGCTGACTCTTTTGGGCCGAAAAAGTGAATTCCTCACTCTCAAAGTCATCAAATTCCTATATGATATCATAAACTATAAGACTAATTCATATTGACGACAATAAATATATGGAAAAAAAACAGAAACTACATTCTACAATTTTAGATGCATAAACAAATATAGTAAGAAATTGTATACTTGATATTATTTCGTACCTGCATTACATCCATGCATTCTTTAGAAACCATATCAACATCATTGGAATCCAACCGAGAAGATGATGAGCTACTTGTTGGACCCGTAGGTTTAGAATACTTTTGCATGTATAAGTCAAATAGCTCAAACAACTTATCACGCACATTAGCCATTTCCCTAGAGGCAGGACCATACAATCTCTTATAACTAAACTCCACAAACTGAATTTTGTATCGAGGATCCAAAATTACAGCAATAGAAAGGATCATGCTGTAGTCTTTCCAATACTTATCAAACTTTGACATCATTCCTATAGCCATGGTCCTCATAAAACTATCTAAATCCTCCTGGGTCTTTCTTAAAGTATCTTGGACAACAAAAACTTGAGGAAAATACAGATTTGATGTTGGATATTGCGTGCCGGAAAACAAGCAGGTTACATCATAAAACACCTTGAGAAATTTACAGAGTTTCTCCACCTTATCCCACTCATCTTGAGAGAGAGGATGTTTATAATTAGAATCACTCAATTGCAAATGAAGAAATGCACACTGATAATAAAGAGCCCCATCAAGCATAAGAAAAGTGGAGTTCCATCTAGTTGGTACATCTTGACGCAAACCTTTCTTACATTCTAAAGACACTTGTGTTGCACAATCTAAAAATTTTTGTTTCCTCATATGTGAACCCTTAACATACTTAATGCTCTCCCTTATCTTTATCACAGCATCATCAATTTCTTTCATACCATCTTGCACAATTAAATTCAGAATGTGCGCACAACAACGGATATGAAAATAGTTTCCATTCACTAAAAGTGCATCCTTCAAAAGAAGTTGTCTTTTCAACAAGTCAACAAAACAATCATTTGCAGATGCATTATCCAGAGTGATAGAAAACAATTTTCTTTCAATCCCCCAATCACACAACAAATTATAAATTTTCTTAGATAAGGCAACACCACTATGCGGAGGAGGCATGAAACTGAAGTTTAAAATTCTTTTCTGTAGTTTCCAATTAGCATCAACATAATGCGCAGTCAAACATAGATAACCATCAGTTGTTAAAGAGCTCCACATATCTGAGGTCAAACAAATTCTTCCAGGAATGACCCCTAATATCTTCTTAAGCTTATCTTTTTCTCTTTTATACATGCTTAAAACATCAGCTTTGGCAGTATTCCTAGATATCAACTTGAGATCAGCACATATATAGCTAAAGACTCGTCTAATACCAGCATATTCAACAAACTGAAATGGTAAGTCATGCATAACAATAGCCATCACCAATAGCTCCCTAAACTTATCTTCATCGAATTTTGCAGATCTAGTTATAATTGCTCCATCAGATTTTGATAACAACAATTGTCCTAGATCTCTAGTATCTTTCCTAATGCATGTTTCAATATGTCTTTTTTTTGCCGCATTGTTCCCATCTAAAAGGCCTTGTCTTTTTTTTTCTTTTTCTTTTTTGCTGCAAACAGAATGTGAATGTGAATGTGAATGTGAATGGACAGAATGTGAATGTGAAATCTCAATCAACAAACAGAATGTGGATGGCCTTATCAGACAAGGGATATTACCAATTTTGCCTACTCTCTCATTTTATTTCATTAACCAAAATAAATCCATCCTTGCGGAATTTCCGCCCACATCTAACCCACTATCCTCACAAGTAACGAAGACGACTAAATCTAACCTATTCACAATTTTTCTTATTATTAATGAAAGTCATCATATTACTATTAAGTAAATCATGTAACAAACAAGAATAATTTTTGTATTACCTTGATTAATACCTAATCACGTTCATAAATTAGGAAAACACCTCACAACTAACACCACAAGGTACACAATAAGTTATACTCATAAAATCAATATTTTGATTTAAATCCTAAGTTCACATATGTTCTTAGCCTTTCATAAATTATAATTAGGATTTAAAGTCCATTACTATTAGATTAACTTAAACCATTTGCCCCAATAATTTGGGATAATGAAAATATTCCCCTAAATCTCATGTATACACCTCAAAGTAATTCATTTACTAACATATAACCATGACTCCACAATAAACCCAAGTTGTTTAGAAATAATGAAGAATATTAAAATAAACACATAATAACTTTGAACGAGCATAACTTCCACATACAGGGTTCAATTGATGCCAAACTTGAACCATTAAACTCTAAATTTCATAAGAAATAACTTTCATGTCGAGCACATCGCAAGATACATGCGCTACCACTGTTCATCTTCATCCTCAGTTCCATGCCCGTTTTCCTGCAACCGGGTCGTCCGACCAGCAGCTAAGACCCGGCTATATTTTCCTCGTTTTACGTCCGTTTCTTCTGTTTCCTTCATCAAAAAAAATATTCCCATCCCTATAATCTCATCCCTACGACGTCCAAAACAGGAAAAGAAAGCTAAAGTTTAGGCTACATACCTTCAATTGTCGGCCATGGACGACATCTACTTCCTACTCTGACCTAGTGCCCTAATCTCCCTTATTTTGAGCTTAAGACAACCCTAGGGCCTCTAGAAAGACACAGGGGTCCTTGCTTTCAGCGTTCTTAAGTTAGAACCTAAAACCTGATTCTAACCCTTATGGGTTCCTGGTTTCTGGTTCACGGTTTCATCTTCTTCCCTCACGGTTTCCACTCCATTTTCTCCCCCTGATTCTCTCATTTAGGTCTTGCTCATTTTCCTCACAGAGAGGGGCGAGAGGGTGAGTGTCTCCCATTTTTCTCAACTTTTCTTTCGGCCAACCTTACACGAAGGTTTCTGCCATTCCTTACCGACCTCCTATTAGGACCCGTCCCAATCCCCCGGGATTAACGAAGGACACTCCTGATCTCGTCTAACATGGAGTGTCAGACCAGGGAAAATTTGAACCTTTAGCCCGCAGGCTTCCAGAGTACGCCAAGATCCGGAGGTATGTGATGTCTCGGTCTTTGCTACAGTCTGCACCGTATTCAACCTGAAGGGCATTGAAAACAGAAAGACTGTGAGTGGACGAAAAGTAATAAGTTTGGTAAAACACATTTCATAAAAGACCTTTATTCCCTTCACTAAAAAGCATGCATGCATATATGGGATCTCAGCCCACATATGTTTCAATAACCAAATCCATACGGGCCCCTGCCCAAATCCATTTACAGAAAACTAGAACATAATAAACATATGTGGGATCTCAGCCCAAATCCATTTATCAATCATAAAACACAATTTTTAAAGCCAATTGAAATCATGTTTATCAATATATTTCATATAACCAATCATGTCACGGTATCTAAAGCTACGCGCGTGCTACCCGGGGTCTCCAAGCCCAAGTCTCCCTAGGGTCCACCCAGGTCAATGTCCGTAGATCAATGACCCTCCCTGGGGGTTATGATCCATAGTCTTTCTGAGAGTAAGGAACCCAAAGGGGGCGACTCCACTCAGTGAGTGCTTCGTGACTACTCCGCGGTCCACCTAGGCCAACGACCCTCCCCAGAGTAGACAATTCATATATAAAGGATGGTATACGAAAAACCATTTGAAATCATTCTTAAAACCTTTCAAGGGTTCATGCCCAGTCCCCATAAATCGTCATGAGCTATAAAAACCTTTCAAGGGTTCATGCCGGTCCCCATAAACCGTCATGAACCATAAATCCATTTATGGGTCCCTAACCCGAAATCACAATATTAAAACATATATGGGCCCTAAGCCCGAATCCACATACAAATTGGGCCTCCGGCCCGAGTCGTAAACCAACTGGGCCTCGTGCCCGATTTCGTAAACTAAATGGGCCTCGTGTTCGATTTCGTACACCAAAAAGGCCTCGTGCCCGATATGTAAGTCAACTAGGCTCCAAGCCCGATTCGTAAACCAACTGGGACTCCGGCCCGATGTGTGACGACCCGTCCCGAATTAACGGGAAAATTAAGAATTAATGACGGAATAGCGAGACTAATCGGAGATTAGACAAGGATTAGCGGATGTTCGGGCGAAATGATGATTTTGCCCCTAGAATGAGCAAATCGTTGACTTTTCGTTCAGGCGATCAAATGGACTTTGACCGTTGACCGTGACGTAGTTCGTGACGTCACGAGTACATAGACAGGTGGCACGCTCGATTCTGACGTTCAAGGAGGAAGTTATGACGTTCGGAAGTCCAAGGGCATTTTGGTAATTTGGGTGAATAGGAGCTAAAAGTTGATTTTTGACCCAGGATGTCCGATGGCCGAGGGCCAAAGACCGTTAAGTAGATCGGGACGATACAAATCCGTAGACAGGTGGCACGTCGAATTGGGACGTTCGACGAAAAAGTTACGGTTCACGGAAGTCCGAAGGTACTTGTTGACACCATATCTGACCAGACCTACTGGGTCGTATACTTAAAGCCCAAACTCCGTTCAAGGACCAAAACTACCATACTTACAACATCCCTAATACTGGCGCCAATGAAGGATGCCACGTGGAAGCATATCCACCCTCGATCCACGTAACACGTGTCAGCACGTAAATCGAGGAGCATTTTGTCCCACATCGGAACTTTGGAAATTGAACATCCCACCTACCCATACATAAGGGGTTCACATTTCCCAATAAAGGGAACTAATATTGACTATTTACTATTACTCTACCAAACTTACCATTTACTATTTCCTCTTACGAACAACATAACTGACTTAATCGTCGGAGAGCCTTAGGCTGGCACCACACCGGTGCCCGTACTAACGGAAACCCGCGATCCGCTTGAGTTGACAGGTCACAGGAGGGACACTCGTCATTTGGTGATTGGGCAATGAGTAATCGACAGCTGGAACATTTAATGCTTCAACAGTTTGGCGCCGTCTGTGGGAAGTCTGACTAAGGTTGCCCATGCTCAACCAGACCGAGTTACGACTCATCCACCCATTGAACCTAGAGAGGACTCGTCGACACTGAACATGCAGGGCGAGCACGATCTCGGTGAGATCACACCCGGGCAAGGCCCCAGAACAATGAGAGACCCCTCTCCTAACTTTTTACAAATAATCGAGAGACTCCAGAGCGACATGGCCGAGGTCAAAACTAAAGGTACCCAGGCCGAGTCGAGATGTCAGATGCTCGACGATCGATACACCGAGGTAGCAGAACAGCTGCGGGTTGCACAGGCGGAACTTGCTTCTCACCGAGCTCGCCTTGGTAAGGATGAGGCTGACAGGGTCATTGCCGAGTGCACCGAGCGCGCCAAAAGAAATCGCCGAGCTACGGGGAAAGAGAAGGAGCACACGGTCGTCGAGCCACCCAACACGGGTCCGGTGGACGCCGAGCCAAGCAAGAAACACCCACGGATGTTGATCATCCCCGGAAACCAGCTCGGCGACACCAGGATATACCGAGATGCAAGGGACCCCCTCAGCGAGGAGGCACGACGGAACCAGTTGGTCAACGACCACCAGTCGCACCGACCTGACCCTCGACCGACAGAAAAAATAAGGCACGACCACCGAGGAAACAACACCGCTCGGTGGTCCCGCCCAGGCAACAGCAGCGGAACTTTCTCGATAAGCTATCCAATCCCCATCACCGACTCATCCCAGGAGACCGAGAGTACGGTCAAATCAACTCGGCAGCCTGGCAACAAGGCCGATCGATCACATCGAGAGAGGCAAACATCAAGGGCCTCCTGCGATGACAGCGAGCGGTCTACCCGACTCGGCCTTGCTCACCGTCCACCTGAACCAACCCTCCGAAGGAGCACCGAACGGCCAGGGCAGGGTGACCGACAGGACGGCAAATCCCAAGAACCACCCCGCTAGAGGGACGCCGAGCGGTCAAGGCCGGTCGGTCACAGGGGAACCAGTTCCCGAAATCCACCCGACCGGAGGGACACCGATCGGTCAAGCCCAGTCGGCCACCGGACAAGTAGCTATCAGCGCCCGCCAAGTGGGAGGGATGCCGACCTGTCATGCCTGATCGGGCATGACGATGCACCGAGAGATAATCGGCGGGCAGAACAGATAGACCGAGGGGCCACACAACAATCCAAAACCGACTCGCTCGTCCAACACCTAATGGACCAAGTTCGGACACTCGAAGCCGGGACAGCCCGGACAGCAAGACCAGCCTGGTCGAAAACCAGCCCGGGCCCCTAAAAATCCCCCTTTACACTGGGAGAGACGACCCATGGAATCACCTGAACAACTTTTACTCGGCCATTGCTCTCAAAAACCTCGCGGATGAGGAACAATGCCTAATTTTCAGTTCCACACTGACTGAGGCGGCGATAAATTAGTTTTACAAGCTGGAGTCTGGGTCCATCGACTCTTTTGAGCAGCTCACCTCTACCTTCATGAACCAGTTCATGATACAAACTGATCGCCTATCTTCGGCTGAAGATCTCTTCCAGCTCAAACAGGGCGAACATGAATCACTGCAGCGGTACGCAGCAAGATTCAGTCACGAATACTCCCGGTGCACGGAGACGGACGACCGAGCAGCCTTCACGGCCTTCAAGGGTGGCCTCCGAGACTCCCCCTTTAGGTACGCAGCTCACACCCAAGGCTGGACAACTTATAATGAAATTATGAAACAAGCGGCGGTCCATGCCAAAGCTGAAACGCTGAGCCAAAAGTCCAACGCTGCTAATGCGTATCAACCTCCCCAGGCCAACTCGGTGAAAACATACACACATCGGAATAGCAAGGCTTAGCGCAGCGCCCACAGGAGCAAGGCCAACAGAGCTATGGGGGAAAATGGAAAGACTACCCCCACAGCAACAATCTGTACAGCCCTGGGAAGAAAGGTAAGAACCCGAATCACCAGGAAAGACAGTAGGGGGAGCGGTCAAACAACGGGGAAAAACGGGTTCCTCGCTCCAAGTACGAGACCTATACCATCCTCAACACTCCCTACGAGAACGTTCTCTTGAACGTGGAGCATATGATCCCGAAGTCCACTTGGGAGCCGGCAAAGGGCAAGCTTGGTAAAGACACAGGAATTTATTGCCAATACTACAAATACAACGACCATAGCATTGCCAATGCGTCGCATTCTGGGATCTGGTGGAGGCTCTAGCCCGAGATGGGAAGATCAACCAATTTCTCCAACACGCACCACCACCACCTCGCAACCCACAGATCAACACGATCTCCGGAGGACCATCAATTTCTTATCCGCTCACTTCCAACCGGGCAAAGAAGAACTTTCTACGGGCCACCAAATAGAATCAGCAGCTCTTCAGTATCGAAGAAGGAAGAGCCAAGAAAACAAACCGACTCGGTTTGGAACCCATCACGTTTTCCGAAGAGGGAGAGCGCGGGATCGTCTATCCTCACGACGACCCCATTGTCGTTATGGCTGAAATATCCAACTTCGACGTACAGCGGGTAATGGTCGACACTGGAACCTCGGTCAACGTCCTCTTTATGCAAGCTTTCAGGCAATTGGGCATCCCAGAAGCGAGTCTGGACCGCTCCCCTACACCTCTCTTCGGTTTCACTGGGGACTCCATCGTCCCGCACGGCACGGTCACCCTCCCTCTCTCCCTCGGAACACATCCCCGGAGGGCAACCGTGCTAGCACCCTTCTTGGTAGTGGACTACCCCGCGGCTTACAACACCATTCTCGGAAGGGGAATACTTAATCAGATGAAGGCGATCGTCTCCACCCACCTGCTTCTGGTAAAATTCCCAACTCCTATGGGGATTAGCCAAGTCAGAGGGAACCAAATGGCTGCAAGAGCGTGCAACTATGTTACCCCGATCCAGCCACCAAAGGAAACCATGGCAGTAACAGAATCCGCGTTCGAGGCTGACCCCGTCAGCCCTCAGGATGCGCGGAGAACACAGGATGGGCCGATTGAAGATCCTCGGGACCATTCAACAACACCACACCCGCAGCCTATTGAGGATGTCGAAGAGATAGTACTCTCCCACAACTTTGCGGACCGAAAGGTAAAGATTGGGACAACTCTTTTGCCCGACCTGCGCTCACAGCTGATTCCTTTCTTAAGGGACAACTCTGAGGTCTTCGCCTGGTCCTACACCGACATGCCCGGCATCGCCACCTACATTATGTGACACCGACTCAGTATCGATCCTGCCTACAAGCCTGTCGAACAGAAACGTCGCCTTTACGACGCGAAGAGGACCAAGGCTATGAAGGCAGAAATCATCAAGCTCAGCAACATTCACTTTGTCCGAAAGGCCGTCTACGCCACCTGGGTAGCTAACGTGGTACTCGTCAAGAAACCCTCTGGGGCGTGGCGAATGTGCATTGATTTTACTGACCTGAACAAGGCTTGCCCCAAGGACAGTTTTCCTTTGCCAAAGATAGACCAACTGGTCGACTCCACGGCAGGAGATGAACTCCTGAGCTTTATGGATGCGTACTCGGGCTACAACCAAATCTTTATGCATCCGGCAGATCAGATCCACACAACCTTCAGGACGGATCAGGGGTTATACTACTACAATGTCATGCCTTTCGGACTCAAGAACGCCGGAGCCACTTACCAGCGCTTGGTGAACTTCATGTTTTCCGACCAGATTGGGAAAACAATGGAGGTTTACGTTGATGACATGCTCGTTAAGAGTAAATCAGCTGACTTGCATATCCCCAATTTGTCGCGGATGTTCAACGTCCTAAAACAATACCGGATGAGATTAAACCCGGCAAAATGCGTCTTCGGAGTCGGCTCTGGGAAATTCCTGGGCTTCATGATTAGTCAGAGAGGTATTGAGGCCAATCCGGAAAAAATCAAGGCCCTAGTCGGTATGGAGCCTCCGCGAACCCAGAATGAGGTACAAAGCCTAACTGGCCGGGTCGTAGCCCTAACACGCTTCATCTCCAAAGCCACCGATGAGTGCGTGCCTTTTTTCAAAGCCTTGAAGGGCAAGTCCAAACATATCACCTGGACGGAGGAGTGCACTAAGGCTTTCATGAAGCTCAAGGATTACATGGGGCAGAGCGCCGTTGTTGGCGAGACCAGACACCGGGGAAACCCTTTACATGTACCTATCTGTCTCCGCCTCTGCCGTCAGTTCGATGCTAGTCAAATGCAAGGATGGCGCTGAGCACCCAGTGTATTATGTCAGCAAGGCTCTACAGGACGCCGAGACGAGATACTCTAACCTAGAGAAGCTCGCCTTCGCCCTCATTATGTCTTCTAGAAAGCTCAGGCCATACTTCCAAGCTCATTCCGTAACTGTGATGACTGACAGACCACTCCGGAAAGTACTTCAGAAGCCCGAAACATCGGGCCGCTTACTCAAGTGGGCAATAGAACTCAGCGAGTTCGACATCACCTTTACTCCCCGCACCGCCGAGAAGGGGGAGGCTGTAGCGGACTTCATTTCCAAATTTTCCTACGTCCCAGCGGTGGCCGCACATGAGGTCGCACCATCTGCTCCCCCATCCATAACACATATCTTGGATGAGGAAAGTCCCCAGCTTGACCCTGCTCAGCCGACGTGGCTCCTCTATGTCGACGGATCGGCCTGCCACAGTGGATCCGATGCCGGACTTGTCCTCACCAGACCAGACAAAATCCGAATGGAATACGTCCTTCATTTCCAGTTCAAGGCCTCTAACAATGTCGCAGAATATGAGGCCCTCCTCACAGGACTCCGCCTCGCCAAGACCATGGAGGCAAAACAGATCCAAATCTTCAGCGATTCGCAGCTTATCGTCAACCAGATCACTAACGAGTACGAGGCCAAAGCCTCTTCCATGGCAGCGTACAGAGCATTGGCAAAGTCTCTTCTTAGCGGGTTCCACAATTATGCTATCACTCGGATTCCACGCTCCGAAAATAGCCATGCGGATTCTCTAGCCCGGCTTGCATCCTCCCTCGATGAAAAACAGAGTCGCAATGTCCTGGTCGAAATTCTTGATCAACCCAGCACACAGGGCCCGGCAGTTTGCGCAATCAACACTAACGACATGTGGATGACCCCGCTACTCAGATTCCTCACAAATGGAACTCTCCCTTCCGATAAGATCGAGGCCAAAAAGGTCCGGAGACAGGCAGCCCGGTATACACTCCTCAACGGCCAACTCTACAAGCGGGGTTTTACTCTACCTCTCATGAAGTGTCTCGTCCCAGAGGCAGGCAGGGCCATTTTGGAAGATATACAAGGGGGAATTTGTGGAAATCACTCTGGACCACGGTCATTGGCCCATAAAGCTTTCCGACAAGGTTTCTACTGGCCTACTATGCATGGAGATGCGGCAGAGCTGACCAAACGATGCGACAAGTGTCAAAGGTTCGCCCCTCTCCTTCACTTGCCTCCAGAGAACCTCACACCCATGATCAGCCCCTGACCCTTCTCACAGTGGGGACTTGACTTGATCGGGAAAATGCCAGCGGGGAAAGGTAAGACAGAATATGCAGTAATAACAGTGGACTACATCACCAAGTGGGTAGAGGAAAAAGCCTTGGCTTCTATCACCACGGCCCAGATTGAAACGTTCGTCTTCCAGAATATCATCTGCCGTTTCAGTCTCCCCCACACCATTGTCACGGACAACGGGAAGCAATTCGACAACGCTGAAAACGTCAAGCACACGCTGAAAACGCAGCTGGATGAGGCCAAGGGCATGTGGTCTGAAATCCTCCCCAACGCACTCTGGTAATATCGGACTTCGTACCACACATCGACAAATGAAACCCCCTTCTTAATGACCTTCGGAACAGAAGCTGTCATCCCTGCTGAATTGAACGAAGCTTCTTACCGAGTGTCGACCTATGAACCCGAACAAAACAACCATCAGCTTGCACTCAGTCTAGACCTCATCGAGGAGCACAGGGAGCAGGCTAACCTCCGAAACATTGCCTGAAAACAGCGGCTCTGCAATTACCATAACGCCAGAGTCAAGCACCTGGGTTTTCAAGAAGGGGATTGGGTCCTTCGGAAGGTCAGCCTCGCCACCAAGGATAGCTCGGCCGGCACCCTCGTCCCAAATTGGGAAGGTCCTTATCGGGTTACAAAGATTTGCCGACCCGGCACCTATGAATTGGAAGACTCAAACGGGCGAAAGCTGGGCCACCCATGGCATGCCGACCACTTGAAGAAATACTTCATTTAACAACTTTGTATTTTTTCCTTCATCTTATCCCTTGCTGTAATTTTCCGGTTATTCGCGCCCGTTATTTATAAACTCTTCCATTTACGTAGCTTTTGTAACCAAACATTTTGACTCCAACATTCGAGTCGGTATACAGCCCTACTCGGCTTGCACCAATACTTTGACTCAAACATACGAGTCGGGGTTCGGTCTTACTCGGCCTACACCCCAACATTTGCTATTTTGCCTCAACCTATTGAGTCGGTGTACGGCCCTACTCGGCTTGCACTAACATTTTTACTCAAACATACGAGTCGAGGTTCGGTCTTACTCGGCCTACACCCAAACACTTGCTATTTTGACTCAAACTATCGAGTCGGTGTACGGCCCTACTCGGCTTGCACTAACATTTTGACTCAAACATACGAGTCGGGGTTCGGTCTTATTCGGCCTACACCCAAACACTTGCTATTTTGACTCAAACTATCGAGTCGGTGTACGGCCCTACTCGGCTTGCACTAACATTTTTACTCAAACATACGAGTCGGGGTTCGGTCTTACTCGGCCTACACCCAAACACTTGCTATTTTGACTCAAACTATTGCTATTTTGACTCAAACTATCGAGTTGGTGTACGGCCCTACTCGGCTTGCACTAACATTTTGACTCAAACATACGAGTCAGGGTTCGGTCTTACTCGGCCTACACCCTAACACTTGCTATTTTGACTCAAACTATCGAGTCGGTGTACGACCCTACTCGGCTTGCACTAACATTTTGACTCAAACATACGAATCGGGGTTCGGTCTTATTCGGCCTACACCCAAACACTTGCTATTTTGACTCAAACTATTGAGTCGGTGTATGGCCTTACTCGGCTTGCACTAACATTTTGACTCAAACATACGAGTCAGGGTTTGGTCTTACACGACCTACACCCCAACACTTGCTATTTTGACTCAAACTATCGAGTCAGTGTAAGGCCCTACTCGGCTTGCACTAACATTTTGACTCCAACATACGAGTCGGGTTTCGGTCTCACTCGGCCTACAACCCAACACTTGCAATTAAAACTCAAAATAACGCGTTAGTGTAACGTCCTACTCGACTTACATGTACAATCCAACAAACAGAAATCGAAAGGCTAACTCGGTATACCGTTTGTGTTCGGAGAAAGTCCAAATTCATTCAAAATGTGCAGACTTATTATGCTCGGTCTGCATGAGCATTACAAAACTTTGACCTCTCGGCCGTGCCAACTATTTCTACACAATAAAGGAAAAATACAAGTGTCCTACACTAACTCCTCCACCTGCTGCTCGGCTTGCAATGCTCCCTCCACCTCTGGCTCTAGCTCCTTTTGAGGCCCCACCTGGTTGGTTGCCAGCTGGTCACTCGGCTGGGCACCCTCTTTTTCCTCCTCCCCCAACTTATCCTCAAACATTTCGGCGGTGATATCCTGGTCGAGCCAGTGGGTCTTCACGGTCAGACCGAGGTTGTACAAGAAGAGATTGTGGACGAACTCCTGCTCACAGTCGGCGGCGTACTCGTTCTTCAGCTTCTCTAACTCCTTGGAGGCTTTGAACTCGGCCACCGCAGTTTTTCTTGCCTCTTCCAGGTTGGCCTACCTAGCCGCCTTCACCCGACACAACTCCTTCCAGTGCTTCAGGCGGTCATTCTCTTTGGCCTCAACCTCGGCTTTCATTTGGTCTCTGGCAGCCAGGGCCTCCTGAGTCTTCCACCTCTCGGCTTCCAACTTGAGGTTGAGGTCGGCCGCTTCCTTCATCGCCCTCACGGCCTCCTGGAGTTTCAGAGTGAGCTCTTCCTGCTTCTTCCTCAGCTAGTCCTTCTCCCGCCGAGCACCAGCCACCCTCCTCTGGGCATTCCCAAATTGGCAGTAGACTTCATCGAGGGCCTGCACAAAAAAGAGCTTAGACAATCAATCGGCTGACAACACTACACTTGAAAAATAAAACGACAAACACTTACATTGCTCAATAGCAGCAGGGCTTTCTCCATCCTCTGGTCCGCTGACTGGCATTGCACCTCAGCCAGTTCATCCAGGGGTGTCGAGGCCCCTTGATAGACCCTGTTCAGCAACGGAACCATCTGCCTAGGGCAGCAGAGAGTGGCCTCGGCACTCGACCCCTCACTGATCGCCTCCCCGTCGGTGAACACACCTAGATTTAAATCCCCTCTCCTTTGGAGCATCTCCAGGATCCTCAAGTCTATTCGAGGGGGGGACTGCAGAGGGTTGAACTCTGGGGTCGGCATTGTTCTCTTGCCCCCTATCTGCTCCTGCGCCGATAGGATCGTCTCGGCCTCCCTTCTAGCCTTCGTCCGCCTGGGCTCCGGGGAATGAGCTCGGTCTCCCCCCACGTTGCTCTGTTTTCGTTTGGGAGACCGAGCCGGCGGACTTGGTTGTCTCGGCTGGGATGACTGCCCCTGTTTAGCACGATCGGACCGATCGGGCTGCCCTTTCTCGGCTCGCTCCTTCTTCCTTTTGAGGAGCATCTCCAAGCGCTCGCCGCTTTGGACAGGGTCGCCGATTTTCCAGAACTCTTGTTAGCCTTCATTCTCAGCTGCTCACAGTCTTTGTATATTCAGCTCCCGAGATAATACGGAACTGCAACACTGAGCACCCGGTTAGTCACAAAAAAAAAAACACATAACAACAAACATAGCAACATACACACTTACCCTCGTGGGTGTCGATGAGGCCGACTTTGTACTGGAACCCAGGCAGCCGAAGGATCTGTCGGTTTCGGTTAAGCTCATCCAAGATATCCCTTACTCGGTGGACGACTTCCTTCTCCGCCGGAGAGATTTCTTCTTCTGGGAACCACCATGCACACCGAGAATTGGTCAGCCAACACATCCATACTTGGGCATATACCAACTATAAATAATTACATCAAAATGGCCGGCCTATGCTACAACTATCCACCTGTGGTCTGAAACTTGGAAGGTATGGGTGGTCCGTCGGTGTCCCCTTCCCAGTACCCACCTACCAGGAAGAACTTTTTCTTATATGACTTTTGGGACGTCGGTATGTCCAGGATGAACTCCCCTTGTTTGTTCTTCTTGCGATGACAGACGAAGACCCACCCGGTACTCTGCTGTTGAAACCCAAACTCGTACAGGTACATGAGTTGGGCGTAAGTCGGCTCCGGTTGCTCGGCCTACTTGAAGGTCGTGTAGAAGGAGCAGATCACAATCCACACGTTCGGATTGAGCCGACCGAGTGCCACTCCCATCTTCTTCACCATCTTCCGCAACCAGGGATGCAGGGGCAGCCTTACCCCTTGGTGCATCAGCTCGGAATAGAACAACGCCATACTGGCCGGGGGGTTACTCGGTCTTTCCTCTCTTGTGGGCAGCCTCGTCGTCACCGAGTCGGGAATGCCAAACTTGATCCTCATCTTCATCAGGCCCTTCTCGGTCTTCTTATTGACCATTTCATCCATAGTGAAGGCAGCACGTTCAATCAGAACAGCCTCCAGGACTGACTCATCCCCGGTTGGATTCACCCTATTAAGCCAAACTACGCCCCTATCTCGGCCGTGGGTCAGCTTCAATGCTCGGTGCACACCAACTTTGACTATCGTCTCGGCGTCCACCAAGAGATTGCCACTACCCGACCTACCTGTCAGCTCCGCCTCATCACAAGTCTCCGTTGTCCTACCGGATGACTCGACCGTACTATGCACCGACTGTGCCCTATCTTGTGCCTGGGCTGACAAGACCCACCTCGATTATCACCCCAATAACCAAGGTGAACCCTGCTCCCGTCTGACAATCCAACACAAAAGTCCTAAAACAACCGGATGAAAACCACAAATTTCATTGTCAGACGAAGGAGAATTTAAAAACATCCAACAAGAGTCAACCGTTATACAGAGCATAGTACAAAACAAAATAAACAGTACTACACGCACAACGAAAACTGAAAACACTCCGGGGTCACACTATGTCTCTGACTCTGCCTCGACGTCAACCCCCACGCTAGCTCCACGACCTGGAGGGCATTTAAAAACCAGAAAGTGTGAGTGGACCAAAAAGAACACGGTACCGTGAACCTAAACGTAATTAACCGAGACCCTAAGCCTTCCATCCCGTAGAACTAACCCGAAACAACGTCCGATTGTCCTGAAACTTATCCCAAAAGATTCGTTACAACAAGTAGACTAAAAACCTAGTTAGAAGGTTCCCCGAAAAATGCCCCACGCGCTTGCACACAGAACACTGTTCATCTTCTTCCTCGAACCCGCGATTGTGTTGGACCGGCGTGGCCGGTTCTCCGCCATCCGTCAGCCGTTTTCCTTCCTTTTTCCACCAAACTCTTCGTCCTCATCCTAGCAACTAATTCAAATCCTAAAACCTAGACATTACTGCCTCAAACCTCATCTCCCAAGCTCGAACCCATAACCAATAAAACCCCTGTTACTACTTCCGACCACCCATGCACTCCCCCATCACGGCTTCAACTTCTACAGGTTCCTAGGGACCTACTGAACTCAATAGAACCTACAGAACACGTCGACTCAGCCCCTAACTTCATGACTTTAACTTTGAAGTTTAACGATAAAACAGAGCATATAAACGGATTGAAGAAATTACCTGTGCTCAGACCGCCACCGTGAGCTCCGCCGTGCCTACTCGTCTCCCCTCAGGCCTCTCAATGCCACCACGGGTTCAATTTGATGGTTTGGTCACTGGAAGTTCACAACCATGCACGGTGGTCCTCTGTCATATTCTTCCTGGTTTCCTCGCGGTCCCTAAGTCCCTCACAACCTTACCACCTCCCCAGAACACTCACTAGCCTCTCACTCAGTCTCTGTTCACTCTCTTGATCACCAGAACACACAACACACTCTTGCAATCGATCAAATCCTCTCTCAATCTCACTCTCTGTTTTCTTCTTCAAGCACGACTCAAAGAACACGGTTAATTTAATTTGCCCGTGAAAATGTGTAGAACCCTCTAGCCTACCCCCACGTGTCCAACTCCTATGGTCCCATTCTAAAAAATAACCAATTAGCATTACACACTTGTCCTTATCAGAATTGCACAATTCCCAATGTGCCAAAAAGACCAAGATGCCCCTCTTGTTTAATTTTACGATTTTACCCCTCACGTTCTAGACCCGTATCTCGCTCGTTAGACTTCCGATGAAAGCATGCCGTCTGTCGTTGAACTCAGGACGACGAGATCTATCTAACGGTCCTCGGCCTACGTGTAAAAAGCATGTCGTTCGAAAAGTCAACTTTTCCCCTTATTTTAACCAAATTACGAAAGTGCCCTCAACCTTCCGAACATCATAACTTCCTCCTCGGATGTCGGAATCGGGCGTGCCACCTGTCTACGGACTCGTGACGTCCCGAACTACGTCACGGTCATCGGTCAATGTCCAATTGACCACCGAACTAAAAGTCAACAATTTACCCAGGGGCAAGATCGTCATTCTACGTCCAAGGTCCAAAAGTAATGTCTAGGTTACGGGTTTTATTATCTAAACCCTAAACCCAAACCAAAAGTAATGTCTAAACCCTAAACCCAAACTAGGGGAAAAATCGTCATTCTACGCCAAGGTCCAAAAGTAACCACCTAACCACCGATTAAACTCACTAATTCGTCATTAATCACTTCACTAATCCCGACTCCTAGGACGGGTCCTTACATGGGCCGAGTCAGCCTCGTCCTCACTCCCGGAGACGGGAATGAGAACCTGCACACTACTATCAGACGACTCACTGCCCTGTGAGTCGTAACACTTACCCTCAGATACCGAGTCACTATCAACGGACATCTACAAAAGAAAGAAAATAAAAACAACGTAACTTAGCGGATCGACTCGGACCTACGACGATCTGACCACAAAATTCACCAAGTTCATGACCAGTTCCTCACCAACATCCACTTCAATCGAACAAATTCAAGTTAAGCCATACTTACTGTGTTTTCTCACGGAGGAGGGCTCGTCGGAAATTGCAACCACGGTATGCACCACCGCTGAGAGCTGCTCCGAAATCGCCTCCTAGTTGGACAGAATTTCCCCACTTTCTAAAACACACAAAGTGAGACAATCGGTGGAAACTCCTCATATTTATAGTGGTTGATGCATAGACTACGAGGCGTCACCCCTCCCAGAGGCAGACACTTGTTGCAACCAATCACACCTACCGAACACGTGTCCCTCATCCATCCAAGGAAGCCCAACCGTCTTTCCTCACCTCGACACCGACTCAGGTACGCCGCTCGGTGTCCCCCGTTCACTCCTGCTGATGCCGTACACTTGTACCGACTCAGGTACACCGCTCGGTGTCCCCCGTTCACTCCTGCAGATGGCGTACACTTAGACCAACTCAGGTACACCGCTCGGTGTCCCCCGTTCACTCTTGCGGATATCGTACACCTAGACCGACTCGGGTACACCGCTCGGTGTCCTACATCCCCACGGATGCCATGCGCCTACACCGACCCATTCGCACCGCTCGGTGTCCATCCCTCCCGGCTATGGTACGTTTTTCCTTGACCGACCACTCTCCAGTTCACCTAGAGGAGTTCCCTACAGACCGACTTATGTCTACACTATTCTTGACCGAGACTGTCTCGGCGGACTCTTCCACCAGGGGACTTGGGGGACTACAGGTATACTTCCCACTAAGGTCTGGGAAAAATGAAACAAGTCCCCGACCGAGAAATTCCACCTCAGTCAATGACTTGGGGGACTTCTGTTGACACCATATCTGACCAGACCCACTGGGCCTTATACTTAAAGCCCAAACTCCGTTCAAGGCCCAAAACTACCGTACTTACAACAGCCCTAATACCGGCGCCAATGCGGGATGCCACGTGGAAGCATATCCACCCTCAATCCACGTAACACGTGTCAGCAAGTAATCGAGGAGCGTTTTGTCCCACATCGGAACTTTGGAAATTGAACATCCCACCTACCCATATATAAGGGGTTCACTTTGCCCAATAAAGGGAACTAATATTGACTATTCACTATTACTCTACCAAACTTACCATTTACTATTTTCTCTTACGAACAACGTAACTGACTTGATCGTCGGAGAGCCTTAGGCCGGCACCACACCGGTGCCCGTACTAACAGAAACCCGCGATCCGCTTGAGTTGACAGGTCACAGGAGGGACACGCGTCATTTGGTGATTGGGCAACGAGTAATCGACTGTTGGAACATTTAACGCTTCAACAGTACTATTGCACGAATTACGAAACGGGTTACTTTTGGACTTAAGTGCGCCCAGATATTTTGCTTATGGCCCAATGGATGAGTGACAAGTGTCACTCATCCATTGCCCAGTATGATTACATACATGCATATCTCCATTTCATAATTTTCTTATGTTTCCCCGATCTCACCCAAAAACCATCCCCAAAACCCTTTCAATCCCTGTTTGAGTGACATTGGGAGCTTAAGTGAGAGACAGAGAGGAGTTGTGGAGCTAAAGGACGGCAAGGGGTAGCAGGACCGCCGTCCACGATGGAGGAACGGTAAAACCCGAACCCAACTATTTTTGAAAATTCGATTTCCTCATTTTGGACGTTTAGGGAAGGTGTTTATGTTATTGTGATGTTTTGGAGGTTCACACAAGCTTGTGAGGATTGGGAGGAGAGCATTTGGACGGTTGAACAGCCATGGAAGGCCGGCCAAAGTTTGGCCGTGAAAACTCAATTGGAAAGGTGAAGATTTGAACCCTTTTTCCTTGTTTTAATCATCTAAATATGTTGCTACAATTAAACTAGGAAGGTTAGGATTAATTAGGGATGAAATCGGGCTAAAATAGGGGAAGAATATAGGTGAACCGGTCACATCGGTCAGACCGGACCGGATTGCAGAATCGAACCGAACCGGCCGGTTCACCAAGGTTGAAGATGTACAGTGCAGGGCGCGTGAGCCCCAAGCGCAGCCCCTTTGGGCGGCGCGTGGGACATAATTGGGGGAAACTTCCAACATGTAATTTCATCTATTTGATGTAACGAACATTTTGGGACTGGTTCGTGTCAATTGGACATCGTTTCGATATAGTTCAGGATGTCCGAAGGTTTAGGTTCGGTTTTAAAAATAGGTAGAAATTTCGGAAAATTACGGGACTTTAGTGAAGGGTTATTTAAGTAATTAGTAACCATCTAAATAAATTTGGACAGGTTCGGGAATCCCGGAGGTGACAGTTGACCCGGGAGACGATTATGGCATGCATATCGAGGCGCGGCTTCGGACGGTCTGTGAGTGGACCTTTCTTTCGAACTTAATGCATGCATAAATGTTTTATAAGTGTTTTAATTCATGTTTTGTGATTCCATGAGGGCATTTGTTAGTGGTAGCCTAGGATTTACGGATTTGCACATATTTTGAGATTTCCGGTTTTATACGATGCATATACGTTCTAGGTTTTCAACGAGGGTTTAATAAATGGATTTCGGATTTAGAAACATGAACTCGGGTGTGAGACCTAATTGATTTACAAACTCTCGGACTTGGAGTCCATTTGAATTGACGAGGATTCGGACCGAGGGTCCATTTGAGCCATACGATCGGACCGAGGGTCCAGTTGGATTACGATTTGGGTTTGAGGCCCAGTTAGTGGTACTATCGGGCTTGATGTCCCGTTAATTTATGATATCGGGCCTGAGACCCATTTAGTTGAGATATCGGGCCTAAGGCCCTGTTGGTTGTGAAATCGGACGTGAGGTCCTGTTGAGTAATGTTTTCGGGCCTAGGGCCCAATTGAATGTAACATCGGGCTTGAGTCCCAGTTCAGTTTATGAAATGAGTATGCGGGTTTGAGACCTTATTGAACTGAGGATTTAGACTGAGGCCTGTGAAACTGATTTGAATCGGATTCGAGGAATCCTGTTGAAATGAATCGGGTGTGAGACCTAGTTGAAAAGTGATTTGAGAAAGAAAGAAAAGAATTGAAATGAATGAACCCTCCATATTGATTATATGATCTCCTCCAGCGTCGACCTAGAGAGTCACGATCCACAGACCAGAGTGGGTATCCCCATAGGGATCTCGTTCCAGGAGTGGTGGTTACTTATTATGTTGTGGTCCCAGACTAGATTCCGGAGAGATATGCGGACTAGATCCAGAAAGAGAGCTCGGACTAGATCTAGAGATTGAGCCTCCCAGATGGAGATTCCTGGGAGAATACTCGGAGTGACACCCCGAGTAGTGTGCACACTAGTATAGATTTGTCATCGTGACTATATCGGGGATGTGTTCCCTAGGGGTTGTGTGCCCCGAGTTGGCATCTTCTCAGAAGTGCCGCGGATGGGTTATACGTATGTTCATACGTATGAGGTTTTATGGAAAAGTGATTTGAGGGCTGAGACCCTGTGTTTTATGATGTAGAAAGTGATTTCGGGCGGAGACCCCGTACTTGATGTTTTAGTATTTCACTGAGAACAGATTTGGGCTGAGACCCACGTGACATGATTTGGGGCTGAGTTCTCATGTTTTGAGTTATGGTTTGTACGTGTGATTTCGGGTCGGGGACCCAAATGGATTTATGGGGCATGACGGTTTATGGGGCCGGGCATAATCCCTTGAAAGGTTTTGTAAATGTTTGACAAAGATTTTTTTTTTTTCAAATGGTTTTGAATGCATGCGTATGTTTTTATGAAGGGCATAAATGTCTTTATGCAAAAAGATTTTTAAATGAAAATGTTTAAATTGTCCACTCACAGTTTTCGTGTTTTAATGCCCTTCAGGTTGATCGCGGATGCGGGCTGTAGTAGAGACGAGACATCATTCCCCTCCTCCTACGATCCTGATGCACTCTGATAGCCCCAGCGAGGGCTAAAGATGGAATTTTCCCTGGTCTGACACTTCGTGTTAGACGGGATCAGGCGGGTCCCACGTTAATCCCGGGGGATTTGGGACCGGTCCTGACATGATGCCTTGTTAAATCAAATGGACTTCAGGTCCGAGAGTTCGTAAATCAAATGGGTCTCGGGCCCAGTCCATATTTCCAAATCCGAAATCGATTCAAGAACCAATTGGGCCTCTGGCCCGAGAACGTAACTAAAAGGACTTCGAGTCTGTGGGTTTCCAATACAAATGGATCTCAAACCCGAGTTTACCTTTTCAAATCCAAAACCATTTCATGAAATCATTTCCAAAACTATAAGTACGGAAAACCAGTGTAAAACCGAAAATCTCGATTTACGTGCAAGCACGTAAATCGCCTCGAAATGCGTGAAACCATATAATTCACAATTATCCAAATCAACATCATAGAATCATATCTATAAACCATATAAAAAATTTATGCGTGCATCACAGTTTTGAAATCAAGGTCCACTCACAGGCCGTCCTAAGCTGCCACCTCGATTTGCGTACCGTAAGGCTCACCGGACTAATCATCGTCACCGGGAATTCCAAACCTGTCCAAATCGTAATAAAGGGTTACTAACTACTTAAATAATTTTTAACTATTTTTAATCCCAATCCTAAACCTTCGGACACCTCGAAACCTATCGAAACGATGCTCGATTGACACGAAACCAGTCCTAAAATGTTCGTTACATCGAATAGGTGATTTCACATGTTGGAACTTTCCCTATCGGACCGCTCACGCGCCCTCACGCACCACCCAAAGGGGCAGTGCGTGGGAGCCACGCGCCAGGGCATTGTGGATCGTCTTTAACCTCTCGATAGGTCCGAACCGGTCGGTCCTGTGCAGTTGGTCCAGCCGAACCGACGTGACCGGTTCAGCTTTATTTCTCCCACATTTTTACTCCATTCCTCTCTCATTTTCACTCCATTCCTTCCCATTTTAATTAGTATAGATCCACTTTTTAGGGAATTGGCCAATGGGATGAGTGACACTTGTCACTCATTCATGGGTCGCAATAAAATATCTGCCCAATTAGATATTGCCACCTCATCATTGCCTCGTAATGCGTGCATAGTATAATCAAACTTTCGTGACCCATAACTTTCCCGTCCGAAATCAGATTTTAGCGTGCCGCCTGTCTATGAATTCGTATCGACCCGATCTATGTAACGGTCCTTGCTCTAGGCCACCGGACCTCCCAAGTCAAAAGTTAACTATTTTCCTCTTTTAACCAAATTACCAAAATACCCATGAACTTTCAAACGTCACAACTTCTTCCTCCAATGTTGGAATCGAACGTGCCACCTGTCTATGAACTCGTGATGTCCTGAACTACGTCACAATCATCAGCTAAAGTCCATTTGACTTCCAGAACGAAAAGTCAATGTTTTGCCTATTCTAGGGGCAAAATCATCATTTTGCACCGTCCATCCGAAAGTACCCCACTAATCACCGATTAACCTCACCAATCCTTGATTAGTCACTAATCTAATCCTGAAATTCGGGACGGGTCGTTACACCTCCTCACTAAGACCCCTAACACCATTTTATACTCCAGGTCGGTGGGAGAGTTTTATGGAGGAAATTTGAAGAAAAATGAAGAAGTTTCTAAAGAAAACTAGGTTTACATGAAAAATTACAAAAATTCTCGTTCTTTCCAAATTACCATAAATCCTCCACATAACCTGGACTTAGAACGAGCCCATCCGAACTCCGTTTCGGGGGTGCCTCCTGTCAACGTACTCGAGTGTCTGAGATTTTTCTAAAGGCATTTACGAAAATACGTAAAGCCATCCCGGTCAAAAGTCATCTGTTTAACTTGGGGGAAAAATGGTCATCTTTCATTCCCTAGAATATCCGAGGTGTTACAATCTCCCCTCCTTCAAAAAAAATTTGTCTTTGAAATTTTAAAACTGAACTAAATTTATCCTCAAAGCTCAATATTATTTTCACATAAGAATTCATGTTACAATCATATACACTAAAATCTCATATCAAAAGTACTAAGCAACACATATGTACATCACATCTCAATATCACAAATCAAGTCCACAATCCAAAATCACAGGAGCCCAAAACCACAATTCAACACATCCTCGTAAAATGTGTCATCAAAACACTTCTGAAAAATAACATCCATAATCATAACCATATTTGAAAATTGAGCCTGAAACCAAAACATACTTTATACCAAAACCACTATTAAGCTTCTAGTGATACCAGGCTCCCGTATAGCCTCAACCAACTTCAATCTATAGAAAAAAATTCAACCATTACTATGCCAAGCACTAACTTCATCATTTAACTCATATCTCACTAGTATGTATTCAATCTCAACCAATTCGTATGTCAAGTACTATCGACACCACATATCTCACATCAACACTATGCGTAAGCCACCCACACAAGCCTCATTTGATTCCATCCAAAATCAATACCAATCATATCACTAGAAAAATTTTCCACTGGGGATATTAAACCACTATCCAGAAACCGACTCAGGATACAAAGCTAGCTTGACGTCTGAGTCGTCACCACAATGCTAGTCTTAGGATATAGAGCACAGCTCAACGTTTGAGACTAATCAATATCCACATACAAACCACTTGGGATATAGAGCCCCCAACTCAACGTCCGAATGTATACTAACTCAGGATATAAAGCCCTGCTCGACGTTTGAGCCAACGCTAGTCTCAGGATACATAGGCCCTAGCTCGACGTCTGAGTTGTTACTCACATCACACAACTCGTAACATCATATCATCTCACATCATTACATCATGGCATCATATCATCAGGTTATTTAATATCTCATCATATACATCATCATCATTATCACCACGTCATCATATCATTATCATGACATCATTTCATCATTATTGTTATGTGATTTTCATCGTTATATGCTTAGCATCATCAATCATCATGCCATAACATTATTTTTCCACTATCATCATCATATCATCAATATACATCATGTTAGATCGTATATACTCATTATCATTCATGTCATATCCTTGATATATGCCTCCATAACATGATCATCATTATATTCATTCATAAAAATCAAACAATAGATTCAAAGCTTTGAATCTCAAACCAACATAATTTTCGTAAGCTTATACTCAAAATTCATATAACATTTTCAAGTCTTCAATAATCATCCCAAACCAATTTTGTAATTAATAACTTAACTTTTATTTCTAATGAAGTTCAAATCATATAAAATCCTAATTAATGCAACACTGCAATCATTCCTGATTACTACTATTAAGGAACCGCTTACTTATCACACAGGGAACCGCTTACTTATCGCACACATAGGCATATTTTTTTGGTGATTCCGTTAAACCATCAAAATTCATTAACGCATAAAAAACTTACTATCACGCCAACCATGTGAGAAAATTGATGATGATACCAGGCTCACAATTCGAGAATCCAAAATATCTGATAACCTAACTCTAATACCAAGTTGACAGGACTAGTCCCAAGTTCGTGGAATTCAGACTGATCCTGCTCTAGTCTGACCAGTCTTGTCAGACAATAGATATTACCAATTTTGCCTACTCTCACATTTTATTTCAATAACCAAAATAAATCTGTCCATGCGGGATTTCCGCCCACATACGACCCACTATCCCGACAAGTAACGGGGATGACTAAATCTGACCTATTCAGAATCTTTCTTATTAGTAATGAAAGTCATAATAGTACTATTAAGTAAATCATGTTACAAATAAGAATAAATTTTCGCATTACCTTGATAAATACCTAAGCACGTTCATAAATTAGGAAAACACCTCACCAGATACAAACACCACAAGGTACACAATAAGTTATACTCATACAATAAATATTTTGATTTAAGTCCTAAGTTCACATATGTTCTTAGCCTTTTGTAAATTATAATTAGAAGTTAATACTAATTACTCTTAGATTAACTTAAACCATTTGCCCTAATAATTCGAGAGAATGAACATATTCCCCTAAATCTCATTTATACACCTCAAAGTAATTCATTTACTAACATATAACCATGACTCCACAATAAACCCAAGTTGTTTAGAACTAATTAAGAATATTAAAATAAACACATAATAACTTTGAACGAGCATAATTTCCACATACGGGGTCCAAATGATCCCAAAATCAAACCATTAAACTCTAAATTTCAGAAGAAATAACTTTCATGTTGAACACATCGCGAGATATGGGTGGACGCGCGCTCATGCGCCACCCCTTCTCTCAGCTCGTAGTGGTCACACGCCACTATTGTTCATTGTACCAAGTACTGATCGCTAACCTACCATGATGACCATTAACCTAGTGCCCGGATACCAAGTTGACAGGACTCGGGGTGTCCAAAATGGTATTTATAGAAATTCCAAAAGTTGTCGCAGTCAAAAGTCAATGCTTTGACCTTGGTCAAAAATCAACTGTTTAACTTAGGGGGAAAAAGTTATTTTTCATTCTCTCGAATATCCGGGGTGACACGACCCGTCCCGGTCCCCCTGGGACCACCTAGGGACGTGCCCTCCTCCAGCCTGACACACAGTCTTGGAATACCAATTTTTGCCCTTAATAGATTCAAATGCATAAATATCCATAAATAAGTCATACATATAATCCGAAATCAAATAGTGTCAGATAGGGATAATTTTAAATACTATTAGTGAGGACGACTCTAAGGACTTCTCACGTGCCAACCTACCCAGAAGTGGGGTTCAGGTGCGCAACGTTAATCTATGCCTCAGCCTCAGGATCCTCATCCACCTCAATAACATGGCCTGGAGGGGTCAATAAAACAATAAGGGTGAGTGAGCCAGAAACATAAAGTTTATAAAACAGTTTAAGCATATAATAAACATACGGTTCTACCCCTTCGTTTTCCAAATCGTGCATGCATCAGAGTTAAAATCCATAATAATATATCATATAGCCATAAACAAGATAATATAATCATAATCATAAAACCAGCTGCTGCACTATACATCCCAACTCGGACATCCCATATGTCTGACGTCCTAGACGGCTAATAAGGTCACAGTTCCAAGCCTACGCGTGACAATCGGGGTCTCAATCCCGAGTCCAAATCCCGAACCTAGTCTGGGTATGACATCCCAGATGCCTGACGTCCCAGATGTCCAATCATAGCAATCCTGCTCCCGAGTTACTCTACGGTTCCGTCCCTCCGTAGAATGTCCCCTTGTAGACAATGCACTGTGACCACTCTAGGGTATCAAAATATGGATGAGACAGTATCACTAGGGTAGGTCTATACAGTGCAGAACTAAAGAGAATCATCGAAATCCGTGTTTATAACTCAGAACAGTGCATAACAAACCAGACGGGTCTCATGCCCAAAACCTCATAATACGAGCAAGAATAATGACTCAAGGGATTCAAATACTTGGATTCAATCATATAGATATAGTAATTAAAACAGTTATGCATGCAAGGGTTAAACGAAATCAAAGCCCTACTCACAGTTCGGTCCCGCCACTAAACTGAACGTATAAACCTGTCCCGGTGCTAACATACAATCCCTTTCATGTCCAAAGTACACGTAAAGGCTACTATAAGTCCCTACATCTCAAACATGAAACCCTAGTATGAAACCAGCCCGAGAAAGCAGTCCGAACACGCTTCGCGAGGCATGAAACCCTATTTTGACCAACCTAACGATCTCTTATTGACACGAAACCAACGTCATTGGATCCGTATCTCCAAAACCCTAGTCAACCCTCTAGTCAACACTGCTACAGTGATAATGACATCATCATGATGTCACTGCTAACGACATGGTGACGTCATCACTGATAGGTGTCAGACGTCATGTGTCACCTCTTGGTTGGTTACTGGTCTGACATATCTGACATGATGACGTCAGCATGACATCAACATAATGGCGTCATCATTCCTGACATTCGGCTGGATTAGCCGAAACCCTGCAACCGGGTCACCATGACGCACAGCCTGACCCAATCAGAATCCCATCTCTGGCCACCATTTTCGACGGGATTTGTCCCTATGTGTTCGTCTAAGATCACTCTACAGGTCTATGAACTTTAAAACCACTAAAACGTTCTAGATTCATACCTCCAATCCAAGATCCGTAGCCCATAAATTCTCCTCCCCGTTCCTCGCTTTTTTGGCCACCCCGTGCCTCGAAACCAGGTTCAAGCTTCTCCTTCATGTCCCTAGAACGTGACTCAACACACATAAATAACCCATACCTGTCAAAACCGAGGGTTTCGAAAATGAGGAAACAGGGGAGGTTCTCGGGTTTTTCTACCTACCTCCGCCGTGTCACCGTCGTGGGTCCTCGAGTCAGCTCCTCAGGCGTCCAAACCTCCTAATGGTTCTAGTCTGGTGTTGGTTCGAAGTGTGTTCGCATGGGTTGAACGATTAGAGTGTTTGGGTACGATTTTGTGTTCTTCGCGGGTCTGGGTGGTGCATGGTTATGCAGCACAGAGATGAACATTGTGATGAGCAGATGTTGAAGATGATGTCTGATGAGGAAGATGATGTCGATCTGGTGATGGAGATGAAGTTGATGGACGGTGGGGGTTGGTACATAATGGGGGAAGGTTTTGTTCTTCACGGGAAATGAATGGGAGAAGGAAATAAATGTGGTATGATGTTATTGATTAGATAAGGGGAAATTGAGGGCGAGGGCTGATGGCTGAGAGGGAGATGGATGGCTGGGGAGAGATGAGGGAAATAAAATATAAACAAATCCACCAATGGGGCAAGATCCACAATTTGGGAAAAAGTAACTGTGGGATGAGTGACACTTGTCACTCATCCAAGGGTCCTAGTTTAATTAAATAATAAATCAGATTTCATTATTTTAATATTATTTTAATTAAGTTCTCGGATCGTAAGTTTAATCAATTTCACTCCCATGACCATAACTTTTCCGTTGAACATCTGTTTTCAACGTGCCGCCTGTCTTCGTCTCCATGAAGTACCGATCTATGTCACGGTCATTGGTCAAAGTCCTAAATGTATCTCGGGTCAAAAGTTAAATTTTTCCCCCCTCAAGGGGCAAAACGGTCATTTTGCATTAAAATATTATTTATGAAAGTTTGGGTCTTTACAACCTACCCACCTTACAAAAATTTCACCCTCTAAATTTACTCGAACAAATACGGATACTGCTCCCTCATCAAATCCTCCGGTTCCCACGTTGCTTCCTCAACATCATGGTTCCTCCACATCACTTTCACCACAGGGATTGTCTTGTTCCTCAGTACCTTGTCCTTCCGGTCCAAAATATGCACTGGTTGTTCTTCGAAGCTCAGGTCAGTCCTCAGTTCTAATGGTTGCTCCGACAAAGCATGGGATTCATCCCGTAGATACTTCCGAAGCATAGATACATGAAATACGTCGTGTACTCTGGCAAGTTCTGGAGGTAATGCCAACCGATATGCCACTGAACCAATCCTCCCTGTGATCTCGTACGGTCCAATGTAACGAGAACTCAATTTCCCACGTCGGCCAAAACGAATGATTCCCTTCCACGGAGATAACTTCAGGAACACAAAATCTCCAACTGCAAACTCCAAGTCCTAAATCCGTCAATTTGCAAAGCTTTTCTGCCGATCTTGCGCCTCCTTTAATCTCTCTTTGATAATTTGAACTATCTCCTGGGTGTCAAATCCATCAAATCCGGTCCCACCGCTGCTCGCTCTCCTACCTCCATCCAACATACAGGTGTCCTACACTACCGACCATAAAGTGCCTCGTAGGGTGCCATCTTGATACTCGCTTGATAACTGTTGTTGTATGCGAATTCCATCAAAGGCAAATGAGCACCCCACGAATCCTGGAACTGCAACACACATGCCCTCATCATGTCCTCCAGGATTTGTGTAGTCTTCTCGGACTGTCCATCAATCTGTGGATGAAAAGCTGTTCTAAAGTATAGGTTCGTTCCCAGGGCATTATGTAAACTCCGCCTGAATCTGGAAGTAAAACGCAGATCTCGTTCAGAAACTATCAACTCCACCGTACTATGAAGTCGAATTGTAACGACCCGTCCCGGAATTCGGGATTAGGTTAGTAACTAATCATGATTAATGAGGGTTAATCGGTGGTTAGTTGGGTGGAATCGGACGAACGTGGCAAAATGACCGTTTTGCCCCTAGTTGTGGGCAAAACGTTGACTTTTTATTCGGGCAGTCAAATGGACCTTGCCCGATGACCGTGACGTAGTTTGGGACGTCACGAGTTCATAGACAGGTGGCACGTCCGATTCGGACGAACGGGGTGAAAGTTATGACGTGCGGAAGTCCAGGGGCATTATCGTAAATTGGACGTTATAAGGGGAAAAAGTTGACTTTTTGTTTGACAATTGATATCCATGTGACTCGATGACCGTTATGTTCGTCTCGACGCCCTGAGTACAACGACGGGCGGCACGCGTCAATCGGAATTCGAATGACCAAGTTGCGGGTCTAGATTGCTTGAGGGCATTTTGGTAAATTGTCAATTGAGGGCAAAATGGTAATTCAGTCTCGGGGACAGCCGTGCGCGGGTGGTTTCCCCTCAGAAAAACAGAGCATGGGCGGGGGAGAATTGTTTAGTCTGCCCAAGGAATTGTTAAATTCTTTTTACCTGATAATGGCTGAGTGGGAGAGTTGTTTAAGGACTTTGAGGTAGTGGCATAGGCTGGTGCAAACCCAGTGCACGGGGAGGATTAAACCATGACATTTTTGGGCGGTGCAGGAAACCTTTTGTCTAGAGAGACCAGAATGTCTTCCCATGGGTGTTGGCGTCATGTGCGGTCATCAGAGTATGTGGGGGTGCTGGTACTTGGGACTGAGAGTGCACATTCGCGGGCTGGTGTATTCAAACTGTGCGGGTGTCTCTGAGGGAAAAACAGAGTGTGAGTGATGGCTGGCCATTTTTCTACTAGAGCAACTCGGGTGCAAGTTTGAGGCAGGGTGAGAGAGTGATTATAGTCGAGTGTGTTGGGTATGTGGGGATGCAGTGGATTGAACGAGTGGAACTGCACCCAGAAACCCGAAGCTCGTGTTTGGAAAATTCAAACTCGAATTCGGAATGTGGGTCGACCCATGGCAAATTAAGGCGTCATTTAGCCTCCTGGGGTTAAGTCGAATCGATCCAGGGCGATTGGGAGGTGACTGGATGCTGTTACGATTTCTGATCGGACCTGGTGACCGAGAGGAAAATCGAGCATTGAGTTGTGGACTTGAAGGTAAGCTCTTGCAAAATTGATTTCAAAATCATCCCCAGAGTAAGTCTTCGATGCTCCCTGGCCAGTTAATTGAAGGAAAACGGTGACGGTTTGCTGAACAGGAACGTTGAACCGTGATTGGGACAGGAGGTTAGTTGGTCTAGTTTTAGGCCGTGATGATTGAAATGGATGTCACTGACCCTTAATTATGTCCTTCACGATGCTATTTGAGGGTTCAATTGAAGGAAACAAGATGTTATTGGCAGGTTTTGAACCGGGTCACACACGCGGGTCGACGGCCCGTTTACCAGGGAAACGGGTGAAGGAGACGTACTGTAGCGGGAACTGTAGCAGGCGCGTGGGCTCACGCGCAGCCACTCACGGCGGCGCGTGAGGGCGCGTGGACCCGAATTTCAAGGTGAGTTCAACACGACTTTTGTCCTATACAATGTAACGAACATTTTAGTATTGGTTTCGAATTTATCGGACAACGTTTCGATGTGGTTTCGAGGGTCCGAAGATTTATGTTACGTTTGTAAATAATGATTAATTCCCAGAAAATTATGGGAAATTAGTATGTTTTTATGTAAGCCCTTAGTGACACTAAAGTATGTTTTCGGGCAGGATTTGAAATTCTGGAAAATATCGGAAATTACGGGCGCGCGTGCGGCGCGAAACCGAGCCTTAAAATTGGTGTGTGAGTGGACGTTGCTTTCAAAATTTAATGCATGCATAAATTATTTCTATGATTTTATGATTATGATTATAAGTTGTGATTGATTTTGATTTCCGTTTTTATACGTATTCGATTCCCGTATTTATATGTATTTTTACTATACATGTGAAATTACACGTATTTCGAGAATATGGTCACTCGTGTGCTTAATGATGGTTTAATGAAAGAAGTTATACGAAATGGGTGTAAAATGATTTAAGAAGGTTGTTTATGATTTGCGAGTGTGACTTGCGATTTTGACACGTTTTTCGAGAACATTCTGGATTTGCACGTTTTACGAGATTTCGAGTTATTGTGATTTGATCACTGTTGATGTTTGAAACTGGGAATTGAAATGAGACTTGAGTATGTTTTGATTGGGTCGTGATTTTGGTGATTATGATTGTGGGTTGATGTGTTGAAAATGAGATTTGAGAAAGAAGTGATTTCTAAGAATTAAAATGGATTTGAAAAAGGTGATTTCGGGCTCGATGCTCGGGGCACAAAAGTAACTTTGATTTACGGGATTTCGATTTTCGGAAATAATAAAGTGGATTCTTGGTTTGGGTTCGGGATGATGCTTCCGGATGCCGGCTTACGGAATCATTATTGCGAATTCGAATTCGGGAATGAAAAAGGATTTAATAAAGTGATTGGCTATGATTGTGCATGCCCGTGTTTAATGATGATTTGAACATGTTTTGTGAAGTAAGGTTTGGGAAATGGAATGTGGAAATTCGGACCATGAGTCCTGTGGTGAAAAATGTGATTTTGGGGATGGATCCCACGTTGTTGTGTTTGAAAACTGTTTTGGGGTTTAAAGACCCGTTAAAAACTGTTTTGGGTTAAAGACCCGGTGCTATTGCTGGAGCACGTTTTGAGTTTAAAGACTCGGTTAATGGATGACGGGGGAGGGCCCTTAATGAGTTTAAGGACTCGTGAGTTTAAAGACTCGGTTACTGTGGTACCCCCGAGGCCTATTGATTATGTTCTGAGTTTAAAGACTCGTTGATATCCGGGGAAGGCCTGTTTATGCGCATGTTTGAGTTTAAAGACTCGGGCGCACTTGATATCCAGCAAAATGATTGACTTGTGATTTATTGATGATTTCTGATGTTTCGGTTGAGTTGGGCAGTGGCCCGGTATATGGTTGTTGGTTTTGGATCATGTTGTGCATTTGGTTTGATTCGTGGTTTTGGGCTGCGGCCCGGTGATTATGATTGCGGGCTAAGACCCAATGGTTGAGAAAGGAAAAATGATTTTGAGGTTCATACGAGTTTTTCCTTATTTTGAAATTTGATACACAGTTTTACTTATGTGGAAAATCTTGACCGACTGCGAAATGATTTTTGTATGCATGCATTGGTTTTTACGCGGAGGGTAAAAACGTTTGTTGTAACTGTTTTGTTAAACTGATTTATTTTGTCCACTCACACCTTCTGGTTTTTATTGACCCTCCAGGTCGTGGCGCGTTGTTCGAGGCTGTACGAGGGGCGAAGGCATGAGTAAGCACATGTGACTATCCCTGGTCTGGCACGTATTGAGGGTAACTTGGGTATTTCAGTCGACTTGCCAGACGGGAGCAGGACTGGGCACGGTTATCGATGCCCCTTCCGGGGACGGTCCTGTCACGAATGATCTCGTTCACGAACAGTTGAGCCAGTCGATTTGGCTTGTACATCTCATGTACTAGTAAGAAATGAGCTGACTTGGTCAATCGGTCCGCAATCACCCAAACTCCATCAAATCCACTCCGTGTCCTCGGTAGCTTGAAAACAAAATCCATCGTAATGTGGTCCCATTTCCACTCGAGAATCGAAAGTGGTTGTATGGCTCTGTACGGTCTCTGCCGCTCAGGCTTAACTCTCCTTGACGTACTGACAGCTCAAACATCTGCTGACAAACTCCGCTATATCCTTCTTCATACCTGCCCACCAATAATGGTTCCGGAGGGTACGGTACATCTTTGTCCCTCCCGAATGCATAGCATAAGCCGAACTATGGGCTTCCTCAAGAATCTCCTCCCGTAACTCTGCCACAACAGGTACACACAGACTACCCAGTTTTACCAGAGCTCCATCACCTCAGATGGAAAAGTCCTGCCTCTCGCCTGCATCAACCTCAATCTGTAAATACATAGTGTCGGATCCTGGAATTGAGCCTCAATGATCGGATCGACCAGCACAGGTCGTACATGAAAGCTGGCTAACAATGCTCCCTGATCGTCCATCCCAAGCATAACTCTAGTCTTTCATAGTTCCACAAGTAAAGGGAGATATATCATCCTCAGATGAATAATCGATCATGCTGACTTCCTACTAAGTGCATCCGCCACGACATTCGCCTTCCCTGGATGATACTCGATCGTACAATCATAGTTCTTGATCAGTTCCAACCACCGTCACTGCCTCATGTTCAGTTCTCTCTGGGTAAATAGGTGTTTAAGACTCTGATGATCGGTGAAAATCCTGCATGTCACCCCGAACAAATAGTGTCTCCATATCTTCCGGGCATGAACCACCACCTCCAACTCCAAATCGTGTGTAGTGTAGTTTAGTTCATGTGTCTTATGCTATCTCGATGCATATGCGATAACTCTACCATTCTGGATCAACACGTAACCTAGTCCCTACAATGATGTGTCACTGTAGACCTCGAATTCCCCACTGTTATCAGGTAGTACAAGGACAGGTGCAGTAGTCAACCGATGTTTTAGCTCCTGAAATCTCTGCTCGCACCACTCATCCCAAACGAACTAACTTTCGGGTCAATCGAGTCAAAGGTGCGGCAATGCTGGAGAAACCTTCTACGAATCACCGTTAATAGCCTGAAAATCCAACGAAACTCCTCGGTCACTATTGTTGGTCTAGCCCAATTAGTCACAGCTTCGGTCTTCTGGTGATCTACACTAATCCCGTCAGCTGATATGACATGTCCCAGAAAACCAATTTTGTTCAACCAAAACTAGCACTTACTCAGTTTGGCATACAACTGCTTCTGCCTTAGTTTCCCCAAAACCAACCATAGATGCTTCTCATGTGACCTAGCTTTCCTCGAATATACTAAGATATCATCGATGAACATGATCACGAACTTGTCCAGATACGATCGAAAAACTCTGTTCATCAAATCCATGAATGCAGTTGGTGCATTCGTCAAACCAAATGGCATCACCAAGAACTCATAGTGCCCATATCTCGTCTGAAACGCTGTCTTTGGAACATCATCCTCAACGATCCTCAGCTGATGATAACCCGATCGTAGATCAATCTTGGAGAAGTACCGTGCTCCCCGCAGTTGGTTGAATAGGTCATCAATTCTGGGTAAGGGATACTGGTTCCTTACCATTGCCTTGTTGAGTTGTCGATAATCCACACACAATCGGAGGCTCCCCTCTTTCTTTTTCACAAATAACACCGGTGCTCCCCACGGTAACGTGCTAGGTTGGATGAATCCCAGATCCACCAACTCTTGCAATTGAGTCTTAAGCTCCCGCAACTCGACCGGTGCCATCCGATATGGTGCTTGTGATATAGGTCACGTACCGGGAGTAGTTCAATCGTGAACTCGATCTCCCGATGTGGCGGTAAACCAAGCAAATCTTCCAGGAACACATCCGAAAAATCTCGCACCATTGGTATGTCCTCGGCTCTCGGAGTATCACCCCGTGACTCCACAACATGCGCCAAATAACGCTGACAACCCTTTTGTAACAGTTTGGTAGCGGCAAGTGAAGAAATCACTTCAGGTAGTGAACTGTCACGTTCTCCTTGAAAAGTAACCTACGGCAACCCCGGACTTCGTAGGATTACTTGCCTACTACAACAATCAATGAGCAAACCATGCTCCGATAAACAATCCATCCCCAAGATGACATCGAAGTCATGTATGTTCATAATAATCAAATCAGCCAGTAAATCCACATCCTCTACTCTCATCGGACATCTCCGTAACACTTGGTTCACCACGTACACAACTCTCATCGGTGTGCCGACACCCATCTCACTATCCAACGCTGATATTTCATAGTCTAACATGCCCGCACAACTCCGCAAAATAAAAGAATGAGTAGCCCTGACATCCATAAAAACATGAACAACAAGATTATAGATGTTAAGAGTACCTATAACAACACCTGAAGTTGTCCTAGCCTGCTGCTGGGTCATTGCAAACACTCAAGCTCTAGGTCTAGAAGACTGACCATGCCCACACACTCCATGATCAACGCTGCGATCTCCACCCTATCCTCGGCCTCCGACAGTGTTGGAACCCGAAATCTAAACTACACTGGCGCCTCCTGCATCGTTGCCCCTAGTCAGAGATGGACAATCACATGCATAATGTCCTGATCATCCGCAGGAAAAGCAGTTAAGTGCCCTCGGTCTGTCAGAAGATCCACTGGATGTACCGCTCCAAGATTACTGCTGCCCAGAACCGGACCTCAATCCAGATCTCTGGGGGCTCCCATATCGACCAAACAATCCCCGACCACGTGAAGAAGATGTTACTCCCCTGTAGTGCCCTCATTTTGAGCCTCGATGGCCCATGGGTCCAAGACATGGGTGATCCCGGCGTCGCCCCTCGACAGAAGTCTATCGTGGTTGATGTGCCGCTAGACTGGCTTCGACACGTACTGCTGCATCGACCATGTCCCTCAGGGTGACGTAGTTGCTAGCTATCACGATCGCCCTGATGTCACCCCTGAGTCCCAACTCAAAACGTTGACACTTGTCCTCCTCGGTGCTCACAAAGACTGCAGAAAATCGGGATAACCTCAAGAGTGTCTGCTCATACTCCGTCACTATCATACTCCCCTACTCGAGCCGTAGGAACTCTGCCTCACAAGTAGTGCAAAAATATCGCGGGTAATACTAATCCAAAAATATCGCTCAGAAGACCTCCCAAGTACTGGTGTGAACAGACCATCCAGACATCTCTAAGCCGTACCACTACTAGTAAGCCTCGCCTTCCGGTAGGAAGGTAGCCAAAGTCACTCGCTCCCTCGGCGAGCAGTGCATCACCGTGAAAATCCTTTCCCATTTAGCAATCCACTCATGAGCTTCCTCGAGGCTAGATCCCCTGGTGAATGGTATGGCTCCTAGTCACTGAGCTCGTTCAATGGTAGCACATTCCATTTCCCTCGCGACTTCTTCTTCAGTCCGTGTTGAGGATTTTATCTTGGAGGCATAACCAACTCTTAAGAGGCATAAATTAGATAAACAATATCTTTAAGCGTCAATTGTACCGAGTACTGACCGCTAACCTACCATGATGACCATTAACCTAGTGCTCGGATACCAAGTTGACAAGACTCGGGGTGTCCAAAATGGTATTTATAGAAATTCCAAAAGCTGTCGCAGTCAAAAGTCAACGCTTTGACCTTGGTCAAAAGTCAACTGTTTAACTTAGGGGGGAAAAGGTTATTTTGCATTCCCTCGAATATCCGGGGTGACACGAACCGTCCTGGTCCACCTAGGACCACCCGGGGACGTGCCCTGCTCCCGTCTGACACACAATATTAGAATACCAATTTTACCCTTAATAGATTCAAATGCATAAATATCCATAAATAAGTCATACATATAATTCAAAATCAAATAGTGTTAGACAAGGGATAATTTTAATTACTATTAGTGAGCACGACTCTAAGGACTTCTCACGTGCCAACCTATCCATAAAAGGGGTTCAAGTGCGCAACGTCAATCTAAGCCTTAGCCTCAGGATCCTTGTCCACCTCAGTAGCATGGCCTGGAGGGGTCAGTAAAACAATAAGGGTAAGTGGGCCAGAAACATGAAGTTTATAAAACAACTTATGCATATAGTATACATACGGTTTTACCCTTCCATTTTCCAAATCATGCATGCATCAAAGTCGAAATCCATAATAATATATCATATTGCCATAAACAAGATAATATAATCATAATCATAAAACCAGTTGCTGCACTATACATCCCAACTCGGACATCCCAGACGCCTAATAAGGTCACAGTCCTAAGGCTACACGTGCCACTCGGGGTCTCAATCCTGAGTCAAAATCCTGACCCCGGTCCGGGTATGACATCCTAGATGCTTGACGTCCCAGACAACCAATAACAGCAATCCTGCTCCTGAGTCACTCTACGGTCTAGTCCCTCCATAGAATGACCCCTTGCAGGAAATGTGCCATGCCCACTCCGGGGTATCAACATCCGGAGGAGACAGTATTACTAGGGTAGGTCTATACAGTGCAGAACTAAAGAGAATCATCAAAATCCATGTTTATAACTCAGAACAATGCATAACTAACTAGACGGGTCTCATTCCCAAAACCTCATAATACGAGCAAGAATAATGACTTAAGACATTCAAATACTTGGATTCAATCATATAGATATAGTAATTAAAATAGTTATGCATGCAAGGGTTAAACAAAATCAAAGGCCCACTCACTGTCCAGTCTTGCCGCTAAACCGAACGTATAAACCTGTCCCGGTGCTACCATACAATCCCTATCATGTCCAAAGTACACATAAAGGTCACTATAAGTCCCTATATCTCAAACATGACACCCTAATATGAAATCGGCTTGAGAAAGCAGTATGAACACTCTTCCCGAGGCATTAAACCCTACTTTGACCAATCTAACGATCTCTGATCGACACGAAACCACCGCCATTGGATCCATATCGTCGAAACCCTGGTCAACCCTCTGGTCAACACTGCTATAGTGATGATGGTCAATCCTCTGGTCAACACTGCTATAGTGATGTTGACGTCATCATGACGTCACTGCTAACGACATGCTGACGTCATCACTGATAGGTGTCAGACGACACGTGTCACCTCCTAGTTGGTTACTGGTCTGACATGTTTGACATGATAACGTCAACATAATGGCGTCATTATCCCCGAAATTCGGCCGGGTCAGTCCGAAGCCCTGCAACCAGGTCGCCCTGACCCAGGGCTTGACCCCATTAGAACTCCCATCTACAGCCACCATTTTTGATGGGATTTGTCCCTATGTGTTCGTCTAAGCTCACTCTACAGGTCTATGAACTCAAAACCCACTTAAACGTTCAAGATTCATACCTCTAATCCAAAATCCGTAGCCCAGAAATTCTCCTCCCCGTTCCTCACTTTTTCGGCCACCCCGTGCCTCGAAACCAGGTTCAAGCTTCTCCTTCATGTCCCTAGAATGTGACTCAACACACATAAATAGCCCAAACATGTCAAAACTGAGGGTTTCGAAAATGAGGAAACAGGGGAGGTTCTCTGGTTTTTCGACCTACCTCCGCCGTGTCGCCGCCATGGGTCCTCGAGTCAGCTCCTCAGGCGTCCAGACCTCCTAATAGTTCTAGTCTGGTGTTCGTTTGAAGTGAGTTCGCGTGGGTTGAACGGTTAGAGTGTTTGGGTACGGTTTTATGTTCTTCGCGGGTCTAGGTGGTGCACGGTTTTGTGGCACAGAGATGAAGATTGTGATGAGCAGATGATGTCTGATGAGGAAGATGACGTCGATCTGGTGATGGAGATGAAGTTGATAGATGGTGGGGGTTTGTACGAAATGGGGAAAGGTTTTGTTCTTCACGGGAAATGAATGGGAGACAGAAATAAATGTGGTCTGATGATATTGATCAGATAAGGGGAAATGGAGGGTGGGGATGGATGGCTGAGTGGGAGATGGACGGCTGGGGAGAGATGAGGGAAATAAAATATAAACAAATCCACCAATGGGGCTAGATCCACAATTTGGGAAAAAAGTAAATGTGGGATGAGTGAAATTTTTCACTCATCAAAGGGTCTTGGTTTAATTAAATGATAAATTAGATTTCATTATTTTAATATTATTTTAATTATGTTCTCGGGTCGTAAGTTTAATCAATTTCGCTCTCGTGACCATAACGTTTCCGTCGAACTTCCATTTTTGACGTGCCGTTTGTCTACGGATTCATGATGTACCGATCTACGTCACGGTCATTGGTCAAAGTCCTAAATGTCTCACAGGTAAAAAGTCAACCTTTTCCCCCTCAGAGGCAAAATGGTCATTTTGCATTTAAATATTATTTATGAAAGTTCGGGTCGTTACACGGGGTGTTACACCATGGCCAGAGTAAGGTAATCCCTAGTCGCATTCATGATCAGAAGCCATAGGGTGTTTAGGAACGACCTACAGAGGTTTGGACCATTTCGAGGGTTTTTAGCAAGAGCCGAGGACCTTAGGGAGTTATGTGAACTCCTTCGATCGTCTTAAGAAAAGAAGATGAGAGTATGGGAGCAAGAAATGTTGATGGACAACTTGGGAAACCATGGCTGAAGCATGAAGGTACGTTTCCCTAGTTTTTAGGATTCATGTTGTTTTGTGTACATAGACATATTTTTGGGCTCAAAACGATCGATGTGAAGAACGTAAGAATTGGACGTGAAACCACGAAGAAACAAGTAGGTTGGATTCACAGGTGGCGACCCGAGTTGCAAGAACCGGTTCAACCCAGTTCCAAATTGAAGCCAACCATGTGCACGCTTGAAACCCATGCGCAGTGAGCTCCAACGGCGTGTGACAGCGCGTTCAGCGGAGTTTGGGGATGTCGTCAAGATGAAAGTTATTTCTTTTGGCGTTCTAAGGTTAATGGTATATTTTGCGAGTTAATGAGACTTTGTTTAAGTACCATTTTGGACATCTATTGTTTTATGTTAATGTTTAAAATATGCTTTTAATTTGGGGAAATTATGGGAGTTTGGCCTGGGGTTTATGTTGATTTTAATGAGCTTTATTGGTGAATTATGATGGTTAATGTTATGGAAGTTATAAGGATTTGTCCATATTAGAGATGGGTGTTAAAATGATTTGTTGTTGCTAAGGTTAATTATGCTTAGCAAACTTATAAACTTGTGGTGTTTCCATAATTGATGATCCTATTAGGTTTGGCATTAATTGTGGATTTATTCTTAAGTTTCTTATGTTCGTTATTTGATCAATTAGAATTTGGTTATTATGATTACTTTAATCATAATGAAAAAAGAAGAAGAGATATTATGAATATTGTTGAGTATTTTGATGATATTAACTACTTAAATTACAATATGGTTTCAATATATATTTTATAATATAGCTTTGGTAATATAAAGAAATTAAGCGGTTATGTATTACAATTTGTGGTCTATTTAGTTTTGCTTAATAACTGATACTGTAATTGTGATCATACTGTAATTGTGATAAGTATAGAATTGAATTAAGGTTTGAATATTTCCGAATTAGTAGCTTCCACTACTTGTCGGGGTAAGTGGGTTGGACGTGAGGAGTACCCTGTACGAGGTAGATTTTGTTGGCTTAAATGGTATCCCTTGTTTGACATTAATGGTCAGACGTGAGTAGGACAAGTTTTGTTGGTCTAATAATCTGAGAACGGATCTTGTCAACTTGGTATCAGAACTTGGGTATTAGATATATTGTTCTCGAGATTTGAGCCTTGTACTTTAATTATGTTTTTATATGATTTATAAGAAATAAATGGATTATGTTGAATGAATTTTGGATATATGCTTACGAGGTTTTAACGGAAATTATGTTGAGTATAAATTCTAAGTTTGAAATGATAATCTAACTTTTAAGGGGAAATTGATGGTGAAATAATTTTAAAAATATTGTGATGTTATGCACAATTTACGAGGAACTTGTTTATATCGTGTTCTCGCCTTATATTGAATTTTGGAAATTGGTTTTAGACTTGAAATTACTTTCCCACATGATTTTGGGGGTATTGGACTTATTAAGATTTATATGGTGTTATGAATTATTTTAATGATGCGTTTTACGAGATTTTGACATAGCTTGTGGTTTGGGCGTAGGCCTAGAATTTTAATTGTGGATTTGATTCATGGAATTGAGATACATTAGATATATGTGATGAGCGATGTTATGTTGTGATTATACACTTGTATATGTTCTTTGATATGGTATTCTTGTAATAACCCGGACCTCGAGGAAAAAGTAAATTTGGCAAATTGGGTAAAAAGACAATTTTGTCCTTAGAAAAGTCAAAGTGTTGACTTTTTTATCAAGACTCCTTTTGGAAAATCCGAGAAGACAGTTACGAAGGTATAGGGATCCTGAGTTCGTAGATAGACGACACAACAAAATTGGAGACCGTGTGAGATCGTTTCAGGTTAGAAACCTTTGGGGGTATTTGGTAATTATGCTTGAAAGGGCATTTTTGTCATTTTTGTAATATGGACCAATTATATGGTGACAAGTGTCAAGCTCTAGAAAGTTCTAATTTTTGGCTCTTCCCACCGACTTACCACACCACATGTTGGTGAGGGTGCGGTTGTGGTTACGGAATATCATTGTTATGGGTTTCGGTGGGCTTTGACCGAATTTGAGAAACAAAGAGATGAGATGGAGAAAGGCAGAAAACAAAGGAGGAAAGTGAGGAGTAAACCTGGGTTGAGAAGAAGAGGAAGTATGGAAGAAAACAGGGTGGAAATGGTGAGGAAATAGAGAGAAAACATATAGATGAGTCTTTGAACCCGTGAGTTTCAGAATCGGGTTGTGGCTCAGGGACGGGAACTTCGAACCTGAGCATCCATGTGTTCTTCTGGGTGGCTTGGGATCATGGTAAGCTTAAGAGGCTCGAGTTTTGCGTGCTGAAAGGTCATAAACAGAATCTAGAAACCATGGTCGAAACTCATGGATTCAGTCTAGAGCATCCAGGTTAATTTTCCCTTCTTTTTTTTTATTTTATCATAGATCCTCTTCTTATTGGAAGTAGAAGAAAATAGACACTTGAATGATGAAAAGTGATGAAGAAAAATGGGTTTTCTAGGCCGGTTGAACTCGCGGGGTCGGACGACCCGATTTGTAGGAAACTAAGTTGGCTTAACAACAGGGACAATGAATAGTGCCTTGAACGTGAGGCCCACGCGCAAGGAATTCTTAGAGCGCGTGTAGTGTAAGGACCCGTCCCGAAAATTAGGGTTAAGACAGTGATTAAGATGGGATTAGTAAGCTTAATCGGTGGTTAGTTGGTTACGATAGGTCCGTTAGCGTAGAATGACGATTTTGCTCCTAGGTTGGGTAAATAGTTAACTTTAGTTCGGGCGGTCAATTGGGTATTGGCCAGTGATCGAGACGTAGTTCGGGACGTCACGAATCCGTAGACAGGTGGCACGCCCGATTTCGACATCCAAGGAGGAAGTTATGATGTTCGGAAGGTTGAGGGCATTACCGCAATTTGGCTAAAATAGGGGGAAAGTTGACTTTTCGTACGATCGGGTTTTGACACGTTATGTAACGACCCGTCACGAATTTCATGATTAGATTAGTGACTAATCACGATTAGTGAGGTTAATCGGTGATTAGTTAGGCTAAATCGGACGAACGATGCGAAATGACCGTTTTGCCCCTGATCGTGGCAAAACGTTGACTTTTCGTTCGGACGGTCAAATGGACTTTGACCGATGACCGTGACGTAGTTCGTGACGTCACGAGTTCATAGACAGGTGGCACGTTTAATTCCGACGTTCGAGGAAGAAGTTATGACGTTCAGAAGTTTAGGGGCATTTTGGTAATTTTGGTTAAAATGGGTCAAAATGTTGACTTTTTGACCAGGAGGTCCGATGGCCGAGGGCCGAAGACCGTTACGTAGATGAGGACGATACGAATCCATAGGCAGGCGGCACACTGAAATCGGACTTCGAACGGGAGAGTTATGGGTCACGGAAGTTCGATTTCACTATGCACGAACTTCGAGACAGGGACGATTTGGCGAAATCTGATTGGGCAGATATTTTAGTGGGCCCCATGGATGAGTGACAAGTGTCACTCATCCCATTGACTTGATCCCCCAATTTGTGGATCTATATAATTAATTAATATTATTTAATTAATTTTATAAACCAAACCCACCCACCATTCAATCTCAACCCTCCAATTCAATTCTAACCCACACCCTCCATCCCATCTCTCTTTCTCTCATCAGCCATCCTCCTTCATCTTTGTTCATCCTCCAACCCGAAACCCATAACCCCATTTTTCTTCATTTCTTCAAAAATCAAAACACACAAACACACTTCACCATTCATCACTTGTGTGAGCTGGGAGTGACCGTGGGAGGAGTGTGAAGGGTTGAGGACCGAGAGGCTGGACGGTGGCCCACGGTGAAGGCCACGGCGAAGAGAACCCGAGAGGTAAAAATATTCAAAAATTCAAAACTCTGTTTCATTGCTTTTTATTCGATTCTAAGGCTTGGGTTAGGTTGCTGGTAGTCCTAGGAGGTCAGTAGGATTGGTTTTGGGGCTTAGGACGGCCTGGAACAACCGTGAACGGCGGGAGAAAGTCACGGCCGCCATGGCCGAATTGGAGATACGGGTTTTAGTTGTTTTCCTTCCATTTTAATGTCATAGAACCTTAGGTTAGATTGAGACGAGTAGAATGGGACAAACGGGAGGAAAAACAGTGGCCGGAGCAGGGAGAACCGGCCAGGTCAAGCCGCGGGTCACGGCGACCCGGTTGCAGACGTTCGGGTTGACCCGCGGGAGGGCAGGGATGACAGGTGACGTCATCTTGCTGACGTCATCATGTCAGGGATGACGTCATCATGTCAGATCTGACAATGTCAAACTGACATGTCAGACAGTGGGCCAATGGGAGCGTGACACGTGTCACTGTCAGGGCCTGTCAGTGATGACGTCAGCAGGTACTGTAGCGGCGCGTGAAGCCCACGCGCAGCCACTTCAGGCGGCGCGTGAGGGCGCGTGGCAGGGATTTTGGGAAAGTGTTCAACACGGGAAATCTTCTATTCGATGTAACGAACATTTTGGGACTGGTTTCGTGTCGATCGAACACCGTTTCGATATGTTTCGGGGCATCGGAAGGTTTAGTTCGGTTTTAAAAATAGTTAAAATACGAGAAAATTACGAGGCTTTGGTAGGAGGTTAATTAAGTAGTTAGTAACCTTCTATTACGATTTGGACAGGTTTGGGAGTCCCGGTGACGGTGATCGGCTCGGGGAGCCATATGGCGCGCAAATCGAGGCGGCAGCTCGGACGGTCTGTGAGTGGACCTTGTTTTCTAAATTAGTGCATGCATAAATGTTTATTATATGTTTTATTACTTGTTTGATGATGCCATGGGTGCATTTGTGTGTGGTTACGTATAAGCACATATTTCGAGGTTTCGGCCTTATACGGTGCTTATACGGGCCTGTATTTCTTATTGGTTTTAATGAAATGGCTTTGGATTTGTAAAAGGATAAACTTGGGTATGAGACCCATTTGGTTTTGTCTCGGGCATATGACCCCAGATTTCAGGCACGGTGCCCAGCTGATGTCATATGTTCGGGCACGAGACCCAGTTATTTTACGGTTTATGATTTCGGGTCAGGGACCCTAGATAGATTTCCAAGTTCATGACGGTTTATGGGAACCGGCATGAACTCTGGAAAGGTCATTGTGGTTCATGACGGTTTATGGGAACTGGCATGAACCTTTGTCAGGTCATTCTGGTTCATGGGAACCGGCATGAACCCTTGTTATGGTATCGTGGTTCATGACGGTTTATGGGAACCGGCATGAACCCTTGTTATGGTATCGTGGTTCATGACGGTTTATGGGAACCGGCATGAACCCTTGTTGGTTATTACGGTACATGACGGTTTATGGGAACCGGCATGTTACTTGATTATGGATATTATGGATCATGACGGTTCAGGGGAACCGGACATGAATGTTTATGTTATGTATATATATGTTCATCTACCTTCCTTTACATGTTCTACTATCTCCTCCGGGGAGGGTCGTTGGCCTGGGTGGACCCCGGAGTAGTCACGGAGCACCGACTGAGTGGAGTCACCCCCCAGTTGGGTTCCTTACTCTCAGGAAGGCTATGGTTACTATTACCTCGAGTAGGATCAGTGGTCTGCGGACATTGACCTTGACTTTGAGAAGACTCGAATTGAGACCCGGGTAGCACGCGCGTAGCTTTGGAAACCGTGACAGGATTGGTTGTGTGAATTATATGTGTATATGATATAGATATGATATATGATATGTGGTGTGCACAGGTGTGCACAGGATTTGAGCAGTGGCTCGTGTACTTGGTTTCTTTATGGTTTGGGGCCGAGTCCCTTATGGATTTAGGCAGTGGCCCGTATGGTCGTTTTCATTGTGGTCCTTTCGACCTTGGTTTATATCTGCTTTGGGCTTAGTCCCACATCTGGTTTGTTTTGGATAAATGGTTTTCGAATGCATGCATGCTTTTTAGTGAAGGGTACAAATGTCTTCGTTAAAACGTTTTTATAAACTTTTGTTTTGTCCACTCACAGTTTTTAATGTTTTGACTGCCCTTCAGGTTGACATCGGATGTGGACTGTAGCAGAGACCGAGATATCACATGCCTCCTCCGGATCCTGGCGTACTCTGATAGCCCAAGAGGGCAAAGGTCGAAAATATCCCTTGTCTGATACTTCGTGTCAGACGGGAGCAGGGTCATCCCGCACTAATCCCGGGGGGATTGGGATGGGTCCTGTCACGTTAACCTAGGACTGTTAGGTAGATCTCGTCATCCTGAGTTCAACGACAGGAGGCACGTGTTCATCGGACCTAGGATGCGTAAGATACGGGTCTAAAACGGTAAAGGAATAATTGTAATTTTGACTCAAATGAGGGGTATTTTGGTCATTTTCACATTGGGATTTGTGCAAATGGGATCAGGACAAGTGTACAGTGGAGATGGGGATATTTTGGTTTGGGACCACAGGGCTGTGACACGTGGGGTTTGGCTAGAGGTTTCTAGGATTTTTCATGGTTCAATTAAACGGTTTGTGTCGTGTGTGCTCGTGTGTGTTCGAACAAGTGAGAAACAGAGTGAGGCTGAGAAGGAAAAATCGATCAGGTGAAGAGTGATGTGAGTAGTGGTGAATTACTGAGTGAGAAAAGAGATTTAGAGGGAGTTGCGGAGTGATTTTGTGTAAGAGTGTCGTGAGGAATTTGAGTGTGTATGGTGTGAGTTCTCAGGAAGAAACAGAGAAGAAGTTTGGTGGTGGTGCAACCGTGTGTTGCCCAAATCCTCAACTTGGACCCGTGGTGGCATTGGGAGGACGGAGGAGAGTCGAACAGACCCAGCGGAGCTCACGGCGACGGCCTGAGCACAGGTAATTTCTAGTTCCCTTTCAAATGCTCTGTTTTACTGTTTAGGTTCAAACCACTAGTTGTGGGTTTTGAGTACTAGTCGAGGGATTTGGTGAGTGGTGTGAGACTCAGGAGGTTCCTAGGAGTCGTCTAAGGTAGCCACCGTGACAGGGGAGGACTTGGGTGGCCGGATTGTGAAACAGGGGACAGAACGGGTTACAGTGTCGAGTTTGGGACAATGATCTAGAGGCTTAGTCGAAGTGTTAGAGTAAGGGGAATAGGTTGCTTAGGACTGTATGAGGAGACTGGTGAAGAGAGGAGTCGAAATGGTGAAGGAACGGTGGAGAACCGGGTATGCCGGTTCAGACCGGTTCACCCGTTGAAGATGACGATGAACAGTGACTGTGTGCAGGCGCGTGAGGCCCACGTGCAGCCACTTTGGGCGATGCGTGGAGGCGCTTGCGGTGGTTTTTGGGGAAAGTGTCAACTAGGTTTTTGGTCTAGAGGTTGTAACGAGTCAAGTGGAATAGGTTTCGGGTTATTCGGACGTCGTTTGAGGTTAGTTTCGCGAGGTTGAAGGTTTAGGGTTCCGGTTCGTTACGTTTAGGATCTGGGAATTTTTGGGGAAAATTAGGAGAGTCTTAGTAGATGTGTTAGTGATGTACACTGGTGACTTGTGACGGGATCGGGACTTCCCGAGGAATCTGAGGAACGTACGGGACGTACGGGGCGCGAGTGACGTGCTGGTGACTGTGAGTGGACCCCTTCTCTATAACTGAGCATGCATGACTGCTTTCAACTACTTGTTTTATGGTTTTAAATGTGATTTCATGATTTTTGAATATGCTATGTTGGTTTTACATAATTGTTCGTTTTTCGAGGAAGTACAGTTTTCAGCACGTTTTACGAGAAAAGTTTGGATTTTGATTTTGATGCCATGAATTGGGGTTTTCAAACGATGAGTGGTTTTCAATGATATTAAATGGATTTTGAGACGTGATTTGATAATCGGGGTTTTTCGGTTTTGAAATCAGATTTCGGATATCGGAATTTGGTTTTAAAGTTGAAATGTGGGATTTCCGGATTTGGGTTCGGAATGACGGTTCTGGACGCCGGAAGGGCTTCAGACCGGTGATTTTGGATTTGGGTTTGGATGTGGATTTAGAAATGGTTTTTCAAATGGTTTTGATTGGATTTGCTTGATCTGGTTATTGGGTTTAAAGACCCGGATTGTGATTGACGGGGGACGGGCCCGGATTGGGTTTAAAGACCCGGATTGAGTTTAAAGACTCGGGAGTTTAAAGACTCGGATATATTGATATTTCCCCCGTATGCCTGTTGAGTTTAAAGACTCGGGAGTTTAAAGACTCGGATATTATTGAGGCCTGGATTGAGTTTAAAGACTTGGGAGTTTAAAGACTCGGATAGGTCCAGCAGGTTTGATCGGATAATGATTGTTTGAGACTTATGTTTGATGATATGGTTTTATGATGTTTATGACGTGATTTTTGTAACTGCTTTCAATTCTGTTTTTATGACGATCTTTATGTGATTTATAATTGATTTCAGTAAATGGGTTATGCATGTGTGTTTTCAAAACGGAGGGCCAAAACCCTGGTTTTCTTATGAAATGGCTTTGGAAACTCTTGTTTTACTTATGGTCCACTCACACTTTCTGGTTTTAAATTTCCCTCCAGGTCTTGGAGTTAGCGCGAGAGTTGACGTTGAGGCAGAGTCGGAGGCATAGAATACTCGAGATCGACCCCGGAGTGCTTTACATTTTCCGTTGTGCGTGTACCTTGTTTATCGGTTTTCTTTCCTTTGTATTTGGTACTATACTCTGTAAAACTTTGACTTCGGGATGTTTAAATTTTCTCCTGCGTCTGGCATGTAGTTTGGTGGTTTTTCGTGAGTTTACTTTAGTTGCGTGTCGGGGTGCCAGACGGGAGCAGGATTTACCTCGGTTTTTGGGGTGGAACTGGGGTGGGTCCTGACATGTAGGAGCATGTCATATCATATGAGTCTAACGATACAATTTTCGAGGCGATCAAATATGGGATTAAAGTGTAAATTATGTTTGATGTTTAGTGGCACTATAAGTGAATTATAACAGGTGGGAAATATTTCATGAATTATGAAAAAGTGTGCAATATGGCTCGGTTGTGTATATGGTACGTATGAGTGGACTAATACACCCCGTACCAAAAATATGAATCATCATTTATAAATTTACCATTTTACCCTTATTTAATTATTTGGGACATGGTGGGTCACGTATTGGTTGGTCCATCTTGTTTCGGCATTGTGAAATATCACGATGGTTGAGCCCAAAACCCGCTACCTGAAAGCTTGTTGCACTAAGACCCTTGATGCACCAACTAACCTAGCCCAAAAACCATGGCCCATTTGGGGTGTTCAAATCACTCAAACGCTACCCTATGGCCTCATTGTGATCAAGGACCCGACTCTAGCCCAAAAGGGAGACAAACCTGTAGTGCAGGCCCAACACCCACTCACTCTCTACAGTTTATACACATACACTCAGAACATGGTGAAAATTCATGAACACACACTCGCACTATCCTTTCCCTGAGACTACAAGCCTCCCTACCAAGAATTAGAAAACTCTACATGCCCTCAGTTCGAATCGGTAGGAATATCTCATCCTTGAACTCAGATTATCACCAAACCCCTGCCTTTCCTCCCTCGTCCATATCACTTTCATCGTTACTGTGAGAACCTTGTACCCATGATGGAAATTCAAGAGGTTGGCCTTGCTCACCCATATGAATAACAAACCCAAGATAGTTGAGACTGGCCCCCCACCACAACTACTGCTTTGCCACTGCAAAGCTCGCTATGTAAACTGAAAATCACTGCAAATCAGCAACGATTGGTGTGACTCGAATCATGACCCAACATCCTTTGAGGGCCTGAGAGGTAACCCCTTAGCTTAGTTATGATACCAACCAATTCATCTTTGTGAGTACTATTGACTGGTGTGATTGCATGTGGTCTGTGATGGTGTGGCACGTCGACCCGGTTCTGGACCGAAGTTCGACCCAACAAGGTTTGAACAAATTCCAAGTAACCTAGATCTCTTTAACTTAGTTCTCTGTAACCCTCATCTCAAGGGTTTCCTAATGACCTAACTACGTGTTGTTTTCTGATTCATATCCTTAACTCCCTGTTAGGCCTCATGAATCACTTGGGAGGAACTTTGAAACCCTCAGCTAGACATGAACACCTAAACAACTTGATTTGGGCTTCAACCCATCTCTAACCTCTGAAACCCGACTCCAGGATCCTGAGCTCAAACGAAGACAAACCATTCCAATTCTTACCCTAATCGATTTGTACGGTTGAAAGCCAAATCCTGGGCTAATTACATGTTGTTTTGGACTTTATTAGGACCTTGTGTCACGACTCAACCTATCTAGCACGATATTGTCAACTTTGGGTCTAGCCCTCACAATTTTGTTTCTTAGAATTCACGTGCAACTTCCCAGTAGGTCACTGTAACAACTCGTCCCGTAAACCGGGATTTGATTAGTGGTTAATGACAGATTAGTCAAATTAATTGGTGATTGGTTGGCTGATTTCGAACAGACGGTGCGAAATGACGATTTTGCCCTAGAATGGGCAAAAATGTTGACTTTTCATTCGGACAGTCAAATGGACTTTGACCATTGACTGTGACGTAGTTCGGGACGTCACGAGTTCATAGATAGGTGACACGTCCAATTCCGACATTTGAGGGAAAAGTTATGACGTTCAGAAGTTGAAGGGTATTTGGTAATTTGATCAAATAGGGGCAAAATGTTGACTTTTTGGATGACAAGGAATTTCCACATATTTCGGGGACTGTTAGGTAGGTCTCGAACTCCTGAATACAACGACAGGCGTCATGCGTTAATTGGAGGTCGAACGACAAAGTTACGGATCTAGGAACTTGATGGGCAAAATGGTAATTGTGAAGGTAAGGGAAATTTGGTCATTTCTTGCCTAGGGATCTGTGCCCAATAAAGATGGGACACTTGGCTGCCTCAGGAAGGGTTGCCCACATAAATTTGGACACATGGCCCCCTCTGGAAGGTCGTGGAACTCTCTCTCAGCCGCCTCAAATTGATTTTAAACATGGTTGCACAGTTGTGATTAACCAAGGAAGAAACAGAGCATGGTGTGCCCATGACACCCAACCTCTCCAGACCTCTCAATTGTCAACTTCTACTGATGGTTTGTGAAGAATAATGAACTGAGGCAGGTGGTGGTCACGGCGGTGCCTACGACGGCACCTTGGGGAATAAAACCCGAGCAGGTGTTCTGAGTTTGTTTTAAAATGGAAAACCTTGTTTCATGATGGTTTGATCGATTCAGGAAGGGAGATGGTGTTCTGGAGGTCCCTACGAGTTGGTTGGAACAAATGTCAAGCTCTGATATGGACGGTGAGTGAGAAACCAGTAGAAGCTCTTTTGAATTCAAAAATGGAAGCGTACGTTTTAGTGACAAGTAATCGAATTGATTGTTTGGACGAGGTTCTGAAGGTCAAAAGGGATGGATTGAGATTGAAACAAGTGAAGGAGGTGGCCAGAATCACAGCAACTGGAGGACGAACAGGGGACGGTTTCTCCTTCGATTTGGGAGGTAGTCTCTAGCTTGAAATTTCTTGTTTTGATGATGATAATAGGTTAGGGATGAAAGAACGACACTAAGGGACTAAATAGAACTGAAAATGGGTGAAAATGGACAAAAACTGGCCACGCCAATTCACGGCTGAACCGGATCTGCAGAGTCGAACCGAACCCGGTTCAACAGAGGTTGAAGATGAGCACAGCGCCTGGCGCATGAGGCGCACGCGCAGCCCCTTTGGGCGGCATGTGTGGGCGCGTGGCACAGTTTTTTATAATGGTTCCAACACAAATTTTAAAGTATTTGATGCAATGAACATTTTGGCGCTGGTTTCGAGTCAATCGGACATCGTCTCGATATGTTTCGGGTTGTCCGAAGGTTTTAGGGATTGTTTAAAAAATAGTTAAAATTCGAGAAAATTACGGGGCCTAAGTATGAACATTGTGAAGTAGTTAGTAACCTTCTTATGGGATTTGGACAGGTTTGAGAAAGCTAGTGATAGCGGTTTAGCCGGGAACGGTATAAGTGTGCGCGTATCGAGGCAGTGGCGAAACGGTCTGTGAGTGGACTTTGCTTTCGAACTTATGATGCATGCATATATTTTTTTATATGTTTTCTATACATGATTTCTATATTTGTGAATTGATATTGATGATTTACGATTTTGGACGGATTTTGAGATTATTACGTATTTGCACGTTTTATGGGGTTTCGATTTCTAATGTGATTTGATCATGGTTTTGATGATTTGACTTCGGGATTTGAAATATGATTTGATTTCAAGGATTTGAAATGGATTTCGGAAAAGTGATTTCAGGCTTGGAGCCCTGTTCATGTGATTTCGATAAACGAGATTTCGGTTTTGAAACTGGATTTCGGAAATGATGTTTCGGATTTGGTTTTGGAACTTGAAAGAGAAACTCTAGATTTGGGTTCGGGATGATGGTTCGGGATGCTAGCTTACGGAATCATTATTGCGAATTCGGATATGGATTTTCTATGGTTTTCACTATTGATTGAAAAATGGTTTTGGGTTTAAAGACCCGAAAAAAGAAAAACAAAACCGCTGGATCTGATTTTGAGTTTAAAGACTCGGTTGATTGACGAGGGAGGGCCCTGGATTGATATGTTTTGAGTTTAAAGACTCGATATATGTTTTGAGTTTAACGACTCAGTTATGATACCCCCCAAGGCCTGTTGATTGTGTTTTGAGTTTAAAGACTCGTTGATATCCCGGGAAGGCCTGATTCTACGCATGGTTTTGAGTTTAAAGACTCGGGCACACTTGAGATCCAGCAACTCGCATGATTGATGTGATTTTTGGCTGAGGCCCTGGATTTGAATTGCGGATTTGAAGAAAGAAATGATTATGGTTTTTATTGATGGTTTTGGATATGAAATGGTTGCATAACATGGATTTTATATGCATGCATTGGTTTTTAAATAAAGGGTATAAATTGTGTAATTTCTTATGAACTTTTTTCTAAAATTATTATTTATTTTTGTCCACTCACAGTCTTTTCATGTTTTCGATACCCTCCAGGTTGTCGCGGTGCAGGCTGTTGGTCGAGAAAGACAGAGACATCACACACGAGATCCACAGTAGAGTCTGTGCGCCTGGGAAGTCCAGAAGTTTGGAACGGTGCGTTGAAAAATCCCTTGTCCAACTTACGTGTCACATGGAGGTTGGACGTCGGTTTAGCCTTCGTGTCATGCGTAAGCTAGACGGGAGCAGGACTTAGCCCTTAATCCAGGGGGATTGGGGGTGGGTCTTGTCAGTCACCCATTCTAGGATTGCACTAGCCCAAACTCGCTTAACTTTGGAGTTCCCAAGGAATCCAATGCTAGTGAGTACCCAAAAGGCCTCATGCTAGATAGATGCGTGCCCACACATATAAGGCACTTCATCTTTCCCTCCCTGAGTGATGTAAGATTGTTCATCGTTCCTTCCAAGACATGGGTCTTACAATCCACCCCCACTGGGGGCCCATCGTCCTCGCTGGAACACTTCCGGTCGGGGTCCAACTCTGATACCACTACACTACAAAAGTATTATCGGGTCCTGCTCCCGTCTGATAGAAACCCTGCTAGACAAGGGATAACGCAAACGTTTCTCTAGTTCATGCCTCCGCCTCTCAAGCCTTGATTCCCGTGTAGTAGCCCTGGAGGGTTATAAAACCAAGAAAACGTGTGAGCGGACAAAAAGAAACAGTTTAAAAACATACCATTTTCCAAAACCATGCATGCATATGAAAACCATTTCACAACAGTTTTATTTCAATTAAAACATAACACATTCCATCACCTCGAAATATGTGCAATATTCTCAACTTGAACATAATATTACACTGTCTAAGACCTCAGTAAGTCGATAAAGCATCACACAAGATCACAACTAACAACACCAGACAACACCTCAATCCCAAACAACCAACACATCATCATCACAATGTCAAACGTCAACCACTGCCCTATAGGTAGACACACCACAAACTCACTCGGGATTCAGAGCCCAGCTCGACGTCCAAGTCATCTTAAAATAGTCACACAAGCCATCACATCAATCCATACAATCAATCTATAACCAACATCAACACATAACTCACATACAATCAACTCATCATCAATGCACATGCACAACATCAATCATCACATCACACGATACTACTGGTAGGTCATCACACACTCACTCAAGATACAAAGCCCAGCTCGATGTCCGAGTGTAAACCGACTCTGGATACAGAGCCCAGCTCGACATCTGAGTCGCCATCACACACTAGTCCTAGGATTCAGAGCCCTACTCGACGGTCAAGACTACTCAACACAATGTCAGAGCATAAACACATACAACCGCACGTAATGCTTGTCTCAAGGTTTGGAGCCCCAGGCTCGACGTCCGAGACTCACATCCAATCCACATAATCATCACACATCATCATAACATATATATTCGATCCAAATCCAAATCACAATCATCACCACATAAGTCACATTTCACCATAACATATCACCACATATATCACAATCTAAATCCATAATCAGAATCACGGGCCTAATCCCTAAACACAACTTAATCACACTTTCTCGTAAAATGTGCCATTAAGGCTACTTTAAAAAAAATAACCGTCTAGAAATCATATGAAACCCACAAATATTCCAAATCACATGATCTCATGTCATTAGTCTCATTCAATTCAAAATCACATTCGAATCGAAAACCAAAACCAAATTTACGAAAATCCTCGAAAATCTCGTAATAAAATAATAATAAAATATTCATAAATCACCGAAAATCCGATAAAATTTCCAATCAGTCCAATGAGACAAAAACTCATGGAAACACATTTAAATAATGTAAATATGCATTCATAATAGTTTAGAGAAAGAAAGTCCACTCCCACACACCTTGCATGCGACTGAACTAAACCGCCCGTTTTTCAGTAAAATCTGAAAACGTCGATTCCTTCCAAAAAAATCACCTAAAAGGGTCACTAATCAACCAAATTACCTCTCAAATTAATCGCACCATTTTTTTGGGATTTTAAACTTATTTAATACAGACCATAAACCCTTGGACACCCAAAACTACCTCGAAATGGTGTCCAATCGACTCGAAATCTGTGCCAAAATGTTCGTAAGACATAAAGGAGTAAAACAAGTGTTGATCGCACCTCGAAATTCAGGCTCACGCACCCCCATGCTGCGTGTAGGAGCCACGCGCCATGAACATTGCTCGTCTTCAATCTCCCTTTGCGAGCCCAACCTTGCGACCCGACCCGGTCCCCAAACACTCGTTTTTAACCCTTTTTCTTGTTTCTTCCAAAACATTCTAATCTAACCCAACTACAAGTCTAGGACTTTAAAACACAAGAAAAACACAACCAAATTCAAGGTCCAAAACTCACCAATTCGGATATGGAATCTTGATAAGCCTTGAACAAAGCATCATTTTATACCCTTTTATGCTTGTCTTTTAATGTTTAAATACCAAAAAATAGGAGAAAATAATATCTTTTGTGATGAATGTGCAGAATTGGATAGACGATAGAATTCGAGAATTTAGGCGAAAAAATCACCTCAATCGGAGTTATATTGAAGAAGTTATGATTGAATGAAAGGAAGCCAGTAAAAAAACACTTAGAAATTTGGTAGGGTTCTACCGAATCAAAAATGGAAACCTAGAAATTGGTACGGCCAGCGCACACCGATTCCCAGAGGCAACGTTCAGCGCGCGGTTCCTGATCATTTGCAGCCCGGGTCGACGCGTGTACACCGAACGGCTCCAGCTTTGCATCACTGCGTGCTTACCGACATTTCTTCAATGCTTTCGGCCAACTCCTACCGAACGCCTCTTTGCAGCTTCCTTGGCTTGTTGACCAGTCTTTTAACTCTAAATTTCAGCCCAATTTTCGGAGTCCTTCCACCGAATCGTCTCCTATTCAATTTCCAGCAACATTTTCCTTCTTTCTTGTGGAAAATTGTCCATTTCAAGCTTGGATTTGTTTTCGTTTTATTTAGGAAACCTTTAAAATTATGATTTTTATTACCTTTATCCTTTAAGACTTTAATTTAATTAGTTTAATCCTTTTCCTTTTAGAATTAAATTGTAAACTCATATTTATTTGGAGATTAACGTTCTCCTATAAATAGAGAGGCTTAGGATAATTGTAAAAGGTCGCCTATTTTTGTACCAAAGCTCTACTTAACCAAATTTCTCTTTTCATCAATTTGAGATTTCCTTAGCAAAATCCAATCACGCCATATTTCATCATAAACACCTTCATCTGTGACATATATGGCAGTTCCCGAGTGTCTCACCAAGGAGTGTCGACCACTTAGCATCCATAGGGCAATTCCCGAAGAGAAAAAGTGTAACACGACCTCTTTACCCTGTGATTGTCTTTTGTTATTGAATGATCGTTTTGTTGAATTGATCTTTAATATAATCATGATTTTATATCTTACATGAATTTCAATAATCTTCCATGTGTTTCAATATCTTGGTTTTTTTTATACTTGTATGTTGTGCTTAATGCTGGATTAGATATAGGGCAGTTCCCGAGTTTAGATCATTGAAATTGTATAGGGCAGTTCCCGAGCACGTACATGAGATAATATGCTTGTATTTCGTAGAACTGAGATGAGAGAATTTCGTAGATTTTAGAATTGGCATAATTTATGAATGAGTTAGCTTTAAAGATGATTTGACCATGTAAATAATAGATTAGGTTAGATTAGGATAGTTAATCACTTAGGATAATAGAAGCAACCAACTACCCCCTAATTAATTAATTAAACGATAATCATGCTTAGGTACCTTCAATCCCTGGTAAAGAACGATCCCTACTTATCAATGCTACTATCTACCAAAAGTGTTGAGTGTGATTTTGTGTTTACTTTAATACTTAGTTTTAGCGTATCAAGTCTTAGAGTTGTCCAGCTCTATTTCCACGAAAAACTCACGGCTTTCCTTGTTTCTAACACCATATGAACTTCAGAAAGTAAATAGAATAGCTGATGCTTAGTTTCACGGCCCTAAAAACCAAATCCGGAAAATCACCTCCCGGATTCATAGTCTCTTTGCCATCCTCTTTCCATATTCCTGCACAGTTTCCTTCCCAAAAATCCTCTTCTCTTACCGATGTCTTCTTCTCCTCTCTCTCTCTCTCTCTCTCTATCTCTTTTTTTTTCTGGTCTTTCGTCCTTCATCCTTCATGGTTTAGTCATTTCATAAAAATTCATGGGTTTCGGTTCTTATGCCTCCCTCCCCCGAAAAACCTAAGACAATACTCACAACAATTATATAGGCCGGGGAGTTGGTGGAAGAGAGAATTACAGGTCTCTCTAGATCTGGACACTTGGGAACATCAAATTGGTCCTTGTGTAAAAGGACCAAAATGCCCTTCAACCATATTTACCAAAATGCTCCTAAAGATCCTTAACCCGAAATGACCTCAAACAATCCCCAATTTTTGTGTGCTGCCTATCAACGTACTCAGGAGGTCGAGATCTTTCAAACGGCATTCCCAGAATCACTAAAATTGTCAAATCGTCCAAATTTTCTTTTTTTAACTTTGACCAAAAAAAGGTCAATCTTTTACTTTAGGGAAAAAATTGTCAATTCGTCCAAATTTTCTTATTTTAACCTTCGTTGAAGGTTTGGGTCCTTACACCTTGAACGACTCTCGGAGCACGCTCTCAATTTTTGTGCTTGTCAAGGAGTTCGAGCTCGATTCGAGCGAAGATAGGTAGAAATCTAAACTCTAGGGTTAAATTCGAGTCTGGTGGTGAAATTCTGGTAGGAAATGGAGTATTCTCCAATTTCAGGCCGCCGTGAGCAGGGGCGGCGACGGTGGTCTAGCTGTTGTCTCTGGCGAGACTTTGGTGACCCAACTTGCCGTCAAGTTTAACAGTGACCATCAACTTTTGAAGGAATATGCTATCGACGTTAGCATATTCCGTTAGAAGATAACAAAGTTATAACCAGGTTTTAAAAAGGAATATTCCATAGGAATATTTCACACGTATCCACTGTGCTGCGCGTGCGGCACGTGTGGTACTGTGCAGCCACACACAAAAGACTGTAACACGCACGTAGGGGCGCGTAGCCGATGCGTGAGGCCCCCTTCCGGAGCGTGAGCCACTTTTCTGGCCCTCCGTCGGTGTGTGGCGGCGAATGGGGCCCTTTTCCAAGCCACATCGGTGCGTGGGCACATTTTCAGATCATTTAGAATCAGTTTAAGTAGTTTTCCAGCCCCTAACCGGCTCGAGAAGATGTTTTTCGACTCCCGGTGACGTATAGGGGTTGTTTTTCCATTCCCGATAGCATGTAGGTACTATTTTAGGGGCTTCGGACATCCCTAAACATATTAGGGTCCTAGTTAAGTTATTTTAGGACATGTTGGGCCATCCTTATTAAGGGGTTTAAGCGAATAGATTGAAAAGTAAGTTGACTTTGATCTTGGAAAAATGGTCTTGTAGGGCTGGACCAGTTGGGAATACGCGGTTAGTAGGATTTGTCGGGTGATCCGACTCCCCGACTAGTGTGAGTGGTATATGATTGTGATGACTGGTTTCATATGCCTATCCGGTTATGTTTATCTATGGTAATATGGTAAGTATGCATAGTGCTATGTATCGAGTCACATATTTCATTGTATGAGAGTCCATGGGGCATTGATGAGATTGAGATTGTTAGAACCCACTTAGGAATCGCTAGTATCTAGTACCCGTATATAGACTACAAACCATTCCTCCACGTGATCGTTCACCTGTGCTGCTTGCTATACTAGTTAAAAAGCGTCAGTCCTGTCTTTGAGCTCTAGGGGACTCGTGGTGACAGTGCATTGCACCCTGTCCTTCACATGGTCGTTGTACGCGAGCATGATACCTAGTGTTTATGTTTCGAGTATGAGACTCGATGCGACTCAAGAGCAATTTGATGTGGGTTGACATTGTGACCACGAGTCATTTGATACCTAGTTATATTTCTACATGACTCATTTGATCATGTTCATGTGATTATTGATATATGGTTGATATTATATTTTTCGTATTACGTGCAAGTATGTTTAAACTGTATTTTTTTTTCTTAAAACGAGGGGTTAAAATATGTTTATTTGAATTATGGTTTTACACTGAAATATAATCTGAACCCCTGATTTTTGAACCCTTCAGGTACTGCTGGTGTGCACACATCTCGAAGAGGCTTAGTAGCTGCTTTAACACTCGCTCCCGAGTCTTGGAACATGATTACATGATCGGGTACTACAAGTAGTAACTTGTAAAGGTATGATCATCAAGTTAGACCCCGCTTTACGCTTTCGTTATTAGTAAAATGAGATCGGTTTTTGGCCGAATAAGTTTTCACGACTCGTAAAATGACTTCGTTTTATTCATTTGGCTTCGCCATTTGGATATCATTGTTAAGATGTCGGCCAACACGTCTCGATATTCTGCCATTAACGGACTTTCTGGGTCGGGGTGTGTCATGGACTTTCTTTTCCCTAAACCCTATGCATGCATTTTTATGTGATTTCTCGTGATTTAAAATGTGATTTTCTTGATGATGAATAAGTACAATTTTATGTGATTTTATATGGGTTTTTTTGGTGATTTTACGGTAATTGCAATTTTGCACGTTTTACGAGAAAATTATCGTATTGTGTTCTGATTTGTTACTGAGTTCTGGAAAGTGGCCTTATACTCGATTTGACTTGTTTGTATGAATTTGGTGGTGTTGGAGGGATTGGGATTTTATATGATATTTTTGGAATATTTTAATGGCTCATTTTACGAAGCTCTGACATGATGTGTGCTTTGGGGCTTAGGCCTAGGTTTTGAGTTCCGAAGTTGGTTTGGAATGTGGAATGAATATGTGTTATAGTTGTGTGACTACTGAGTATATATATGGTCGTGTGTGTTGGTTGGTAGTCTCAGACATCGAGTTGGGGGCTCCTGATCCTGACACTAGTATTGTGCATGGTTTTGTAACTTCTAGATATAGGTGATGTGATTGGGTTTCTGGATTGCGCCTAGATGTTGTGTCCCTAAGAGGTCATTCTGATGTTGTATCCCCGAATGATTATGGTATGTGGTTGACGTCCAGATGTCGTAACCCTGGATGACCACTCAGACACTGTATCCCTGAGTGGTTAGGTTATATGGTTTACACCCAGACGCTGTATCCATGGGTGGCCACTTGGATGTCGAGTTAGAATCCGTAGTCTCCGAGTGGTTGCATGTTATGGTTGGCCTACTAGTAGTGCAGTATGATATACGTGGTTGGACACCAGGATGATGTATCCCCGGGTGGGCCCTCAAATACCTTATCTCTGAGTAGCTTTGTGATATGATGATTCAGGTTGTAGACATCGAGGATGGTTAGTCAATATGATGGATTGGATCGATTTGATTACTTTCTATAGTATGATTATGTGATGGTTGATTCGCTGTGTTTGTTTTGCTTTTACTTTGTCTTGGATGTATGTGCATTGGTACTTGTTATGAGTCTATATTGGACAGGGTTTTGAAATTACTGGATTTTCATCTTACACTAAGTGAACTTACGATGGGAAGTAAGAAAAATTGATGGTGTGTCGATGACAGGACCGTCCCCTGAGGGACATTGACAACCGTGCCCGATCCTGCTCCCGTTTGACAAGTCGACTAAGATTCCCAAATTACCCTCAGCACTTGCCAAACAAGGGATAGCCACACACGTACTCACTCATGCCTCCGCCTCTTGATAAGCCTCGATCAACGCGCCACGACCTGGAGTGTCAATAAAAACACAAAAGGGTGTGAGTGGACGAAAATAAATCAGTTCTAAAACATGTTGCAGAAAAGACGTTTCTACCCTCCACGTAAAACCAATGCATGCATTCGAAAATCATTTCATAATTCATTTCATTTTCTAATATAAGAAAATCATGTATGAAAAATCAAAATCATTTTCCTTTGCTTAACCTTCGGGTCTTAGCCCGCAATCGTAAACATAAGGCCTCAGCCCAAAATCATGAATCAAAATTCAAGTACGTGACATAACCCAAAAATCCATCAAGCCACATAAACCGGGCCATTGCCCAACACATCCGCAACCATCGGAAATCAACAGTAAATCAAAAGTCAATCAATTTGCTAGATCTCAAGTGCGCCCGAGTCTTTAAAGTCAAAACCATGCGCATAATCAGGCCTTCCCGGGATATCAACGAGTCTTTAAACTCAAAGCATATTTAATAGGCCTCGGGGGATATCACAATAACCGAGTCTTTAAACTCAAAATGTGTCAAATAAAGGCCCTCCCCCGTCATCAATCAACCGGGTATCTAAACCCAAAACATCATCCAGAAATAGTACCGGGTCTTTAAACCCAAAACATCATCCAGCAATAATACCGGGTCTTTAAACCCAAAACCATTTGTAAATCACAACAAATCCAGAATCCATCGTAAACCAATTTCCCAAGTCAAATCCGAGATAACACTTAATCGAAATGGAACTCATGTCCGAATTTCACATTCAAATCCTAAATCATATCCGTCATCCATCCCCGAATCCGAATTCGCAATAATGATTCCGTAAGCTAGCATCCGGAATAACCATTTCGAACCCAAATCCGGGAATCCACTTTCACGTTTTCGAAACCCGAAATCTCGATCACCAAAATTACTTTTATGCCCTGGGCATCAAGCCCGAAATCACCTTTTCCAAAATCCGTTCTTTGAATTCAAATCATTTTTCAAATCCCCAAGTCAAAGCATCAAAACCATGATCAAATCACAATATACTAGAAATCTCGTAAAACGCGCAAATCTGTGATAATCTTGAAATACGTGCCAAAATCTTAAATCATACTCACAATCATAGGAAAAACATCCTCAAATCATGATACGCACAAATCATATAAAATCGTTCATTAAACTATCATCAAGGCATATGAGAAACCATAGTCTCGAAATACGTGCAATTACGTCGTGCATATTGAAATACGTATAAATACAGAAATCGTAATTATCACAAGTCATAATAATAATCATAGAAATCATAGAAACAGTAATGCATGCATTAATATTTAGAAAGTAAAGTCCACTCACACACCGTCCATATCGCTCGCTTTTCGAGCTGCACGCGTTTCTGTAATTTCCGACATTTTCCAAGGATCTCGAATCCTGTCCGAAATCATTCTTCAGGGTCACTAAGGACTCAAATAACATCATACTAATTTCCCATAATTTTCTAGGAATTACATGTTAATTAAAAAGGTAACATAAACCTTCGGACCCTCGAAACAATATCGAAACGGTGTCCGATTAACTCGAAACTAACGCTAAAATGTTCGTTATATTGTATAGGACAAAAGTCGTGTTGAACTCACCTCGTGAATCGGGCACATGCGCCCTCATGCACCTGCTACAGTAATAGCCGTCTTCCTCACTCGACTAGCCTGGTAAACGGGTCTGCGACCCGCTTGCTCGACCCGATTCAATTCCTGCCACATTAAACTTATTTTCTTCAATTGAACCCTCAAATAGCATCGTAATGGACTTAATTAAGGGTCTGTAACGTGAAGTTCAGTCGTCACTACCTCAAACTACCTCAATGGAATCCAAGCTCTAATGAACGTTCGTCGTCCCAATTCATCAAACAGTCACTGATTTCTACAATTAACTAGTTAGGGAGCATCGTAGGCTTACTATAAAGATGCTTTTGTAATCAATTTCATAAAAACTTACCTCCAATTATACGAACACAAGCTCGCGATTTCTGGATTCCCACCATGTCCGTTCATGGCTCCAAGGGCTTCGAACCTTGCATTCCTTGATTTGGATCGACTAATTAAGGTCCCAGAAGGCTTATTCGAACCTTAATTTGACTTGGGCTGGTCTAAAACTGAAACTTCAAATTTAAATTTATCAAAAACAGGCTTCGGGTTTCTCTGTGGAATTTCACTCAGCCCCTCGTTTTTCCTCTCTAGTTTAGTCTCTTCATCCTCCCTTTTCCCTTTCTGAATTATTCTCTACTCTCAAAAGATTGTTGGGGAGGTCGATCAAGCTCAATGGTGGTCTGTTCTCTATTTTCCACTTCAAGACCACCGCCCAGTTTCAAGTCCCAATTCAACCACACTCACACACTGAACAAGACCCGTGCTCTCCCTCTGTCTCTGTTCCCTCACTCAAATGCATAAACAAATCAAAAGCAACGGTGCTCCATTCCCAACCTCACACGTGCACACACTCACGCCCAAAAGCCATACTCTGTTCTAAGGATTGTTCTCTCTTAGTGAAATTACTATTTTTCCCTCCCTTCACATAATTACCAAAATGCCCTTCACACTTCTAGACCCGTAACTTGGTCGTCCGAACTCCGATTGACGCGTGCTGCCTGTCTACGGACTCAGCGTCTCGAGACCTACCCAACGATCCTTGGCTTACGTGCAAAGTCCATATCGTTTGAAAAGTTAACAAATTGTCCCTTTTAAACCAAATTACCGAATTACCCCTGAACTTTCGAACATCATAACTTCCTCCTCGAATGTCAAAATTGGACGTGCCACCTGTCTATGAACTCGTGACGTCCCGAACTACGTTACAGTCATCGGTCAAAGTCCGTTTGATGGCTCGAGCCAAAAGTCAACCGTTTGCCCAGTTCTAGGGGTAAAATCGTCATTTTCTTCAAATTTTTCACATTTTCCTTTTTCGACTGTCCGGGTCATTACGGTCGAGCCCATGCAAGATAATTGAATATGTGTTTCACTTAGATTATGTGTTGATTTTATCAGGTTCGACGTGTGTATGGAAATATTTTTGGTTAGCAATTACAAGTATCAGCACGTGGCTAGTTGTGTCCATTGAATTGGGACTCTGGAGTTAGGATATCTAGTTATGGTTTGGGGGTGAGTTGCATTGTCAGAACAGAAGTAAAAAGAGTCGAAGGGCGGGCGCATTATATTTAGGTGAAAAAAAAAATTGAAATTGTTGTTGGAATGTATATAGTATAGTTGCGTAAGGATTTTGTGTAGTTAATAAGTGGTAGTACGGGAGAATACCCCCCTCTATCTTGGAAAAGTAAATGTCTAAGTAGTCACAAGAGACTAGACCGTTTCTGATAATGGAATTATAGGTGTACGTGGATTAAAGATGAATAAGATTCTCAAATAGTGTTTCATATAAGATAGGTGCCATTGGAATATACTTAGAAAACGATGCGATGATGGCTTTGGTCTCGTAACCTACGGTTGAAATTGTGGATTGGATTTGTATTTTTTATATGAGTATTTGAGTTCTTGTTATTTATGTTATTGATTGGGTGTCTTAAGGCAATGGGTAACAAAGTTGGGATAGACATTGTGTTACACGATGAGTAAGGGATGTCATCCCGAAAGCCTTATGAGTGTAGTAGTTGTCTCCGAATCATAAGAAGATGGGGGATTTATTCTTCTGGTGGAATTGGTGCTTCATCCTTGGAATACCCAGAGGAATTACAGTAAGAATTGAGGGTGGTTATGTTTTGATTGTCAATATGTGCGTTCAGATGTTTCTCTCATGTTTTGGTTGATGAATATAGATTTCGGGAAAACATGGGCCACGAGAATTTTGGAAACGTGATATGATTTTACTCATCCACTTTATATATTTGCTTTCTTTTTCAAACATTTATTTATTAGTATGATAGGCATGTGATTCGATTGAAATGATTACTTGACACTGTTTTACGATGGTTTTGTGGAAACTATCTCGAGAAAGTCATGTTTGAGTATAGGCCCTATTGAGGTGTTTTGACTCGAGTCATAAATATTTTATGAGAATAAGTTTATTGGGTTTGATGATTGCTTTCCACATGTATTATTCTCTGGCATGTTGTTGTCTCCCTCCGGACATTGGAGATCCCATAGAGGTCACGATTACACTGTCTGGAGATGAGTAGCTCCATGGAGGCTTAGTCTCAGGAGTGTAAGATTATGACATCGCCCAAATGTTGTTGATTCTGGGGATGTACTCAGATGTGAGAATTCCAAATTTTTACGTGTAGCACCAATATCGTGACTGGTGTTTGGATATGGAGAAGGAAACAAAGATAGAAAGGAAGAGAAAGAAGAAGATCCAGGAAAAGAGGAAAGAATGGAGAGTGTTGCATGGTTAACTTGATATAAGAGGGAAAAGAGCCGTGGTTCCGTGGTTTGAATATGAAATTGGAACTCAGAGATAAAATATGACCTTGGAATTGAGTACTTTGGCTGGGAATTGGAGAGTAAACTTGTTTGTCATGAACTGACATAATGGAAGTTGGAAAGGGTTCAAATTATGGCTACAAGCCTAGATTTGACTAAGGTTGATTTTGGTGTTAAGTCTAGTCCTGATGTTATATTGATTTTTCTTGATTTTGCCCGATTTGGTGTTAAATTCGGTTTTGCAGTGCTTCAAAAGTAAAGGTGATGTGAGATTTGAGTAAGATCGACTTCGACCTAGGCATGAGATTGTACGTGAGTACTGTGTTTGTGATATGGATTTTACGGTGGTGGTATTGACATAGTGTTATGTGTTCTTGATGTGATGTAACGTTTGGGTTATTGTTACTATTGTGATGTGTGCTTAATTTTGACTCGGACAATACGTAGAACTATCATCGAAGTGCTTTATGCAATTTGGTTATTAAGAGTGGTATCCAAGCATGACAGATTAGATGGTAATTATTGAGTTTAATTTTGAGTAGTTTCATGATTGTAACTGAGTAGTTGCGATAACCTGACACCTACAGATTTGGGAATCTAAGACCTAGTTTAGTTAAGGAAATTCTTTTCGTTGACATGGTTCCAAGTGCCTTGGTCTGTGGCTACAAGATTTGAAATACATTGTTTACTGACTTTCACCTAGGGTAATGGTTAAATTCCTGCAGTTTGAGGGGTATTGAGTGAAGTACAAAGTTATGTCTTGTGTTGTTGATTATTACAACATAGGCTTGAATAAGTAATCCGCTTTGTTTAGCTGGTAGAGGCTAAGTTTACATGAGGTAATCTAATTTCAGATATACCTAGAGTGAGTTTTAATAGGATCAAACGACGCTGAGTCCCGTTCCTGAACAGTTTATACATAAAGATCTGTGATACTTTGTGATACTTAAAATGAGATTGGTGTATTATATATGGTGGAAATGATTACTTGTAAATTCGGATACGTGTCTGGATGTTGCATGTGCAGTTCCTGGACATGGTTTAGAGGTTACGCGAATGTAGACTCCGAGCTGGCCTACACAGAGTACTAATTTTGTAATTTCATGTTTATGCTTTGAGGAGTCGTGTTAATTTATCACCATGCTTGATGTTGAGTATCAAGGATTGATTGTTAGTTAGGCTGATTGTTAGGATTTAGATGCTGATTCGTGAAATTTTCTGGGTTAGCTGTGTTTATGTAGATAATTTTTGAATCTTAATGAAAGAACGTAACATGGTGACCCTTATATTGATTCGAGGCTTGACTACTATTATTTTTTGATTCTACGTTTTGTGGAGAGTAATTACTTGTTTGTGATAATTGGAGAGTTACTTGAGTACTGGAAAACTATTATGTAAGTAACTCAGTTTTATTCTCCGTCTAAAAATTGTGAGACTACCCTAGCTAGTGCTTTGAAATTTTGAGGCCGAAATTTCTTTAACGACCTGGACCTTCGAGGAAAAAGTAAATTTGGCAAATTGGGTAAAAAGACGATTTTGCCCTTGGAAAAGTCAAAATGTTGACTTTTTGAATTGGACTCCTTTTAGAAATCCAAGAAGACCATTATGAAAGTCTCAAGATCCTAAGTTTGTTGATAGGCGGTATGCCAAAATCGAAGAGTGTGTGAGATCGTTTCAGGTCAGAAACCTTTGGGGGTATTTTGGTAATTATGTTTGAATAGACATTTTTGTCATTTTTGTAGTATGGACCAATTATATGGTGACAGGTGTCAAGCCTTGGCAAGTTCTGATTTTTGGCTCCTCCCACCAACTTACCACACCATATATTGGAGAGGGTGTGGCTATGGTTGCGGGATATGCATTGTTATGGGTTTCGGTTGGCTATGACCTAATTTGAGAAATAGAGAGATGAGACGAGGAAAGCCATATAACGAAGGAGGAAAGTGAGGAGTGAACCTGGGTTGAGAAGAAGAGGAACTAGGGAAGAAAACGAGGTGGAAATAGTGAGGAAAGATGGAGAAAACTGATAGATGAGTCTTTGAACCAGTGAGCTTCAGAATCGGGTTTTGGCTCAGGGACGGGAACTTCGAACCTGAGCATCCCTGAGTTCTTCTGGGTGGCTTGGGATCATGGTAAGCTTAAGACACGGCCAAGAAGCCATGGTCGAAATCATGGATTCAGTTGAGGTCATCGAGGTAAGTTTTACCTCATTTTTTTTTTTATCATAGATCTTCTTCTTATTGGAAGTAGATGAAAATAGACGTTCAAACGATGAAAAATGGTGAACAAAAATGCGTTTTCGAGGTGGGTTTCACTCGCCGGGTCTTGCGACCCGGTTTGTAGGAAACCAGATTGGCTCAGCGACAGAGACGAAGAACAAGGCCCTGCGCGTGAGGCCCGCACACAGGGATTTTCCAGGGTGCATGTCGACACGTGTCATACAATCTGGAAATGTCTTCAACATGAAAATTGTAGTATTCGATCATATGAGTCGATCGGTACAATTTTCTAGGATCAGATATCGTCTCGGGGTAGTTTTGACTGTCCAAAGATTTTAGGCATTATTTTAATACGTTTAAAAATCCCAAAAAATTATGGGATTAAAGTGTGAATTATATTGGATGTTTAGTGACCCTATAAGTGAATTATGACCGGTGGGAAAGGTTTAAGGAATTATAGAAGAGCGTGCAATATGGCTCGGTTGTGTCTACGATATGTGTGAGTGAACTTTATTTTCCCTAAACCCTATGCGTGCATTTTTATGTGATTTCCCATGATTTAAAATGTGATTTTCTTGCTGATGAATAAGTACAATTTTATGTGATTTTATATGGGTTTTTGGTGATTTTACAGTAATTGAAAATTTGTACATTTTACGAGGAAATTGTCGTATTGTGTTATGATTTGTAACTGAGTTCTGGAAATTGGTCTTAGACTCGATTTGACTTGTTTGTACAAATTTGGTGGTGTTTGATAGATTGGGATTTTATATGATTTTCTGGAATATTTTAATGGCTTGTTTTACGAAGCTCTGACATGATGTGTGCTTTGAGGCTTAAACCCAGGTTTTGAGTTGGGTTTTGAGTTCTTAACTTGGTTTTGAATGTGGAATGAATATGTGCTATAGTTGTGTGACTACTAAGTATATACATGATGGTGCGTGTTGGTTGGTAATCTCAGACGTCGAGCTGGGGGCTCCCGATCCTAAGGCTAGCATTTTGTATGGTTGTGTAACTTCTGGATACTGGTGGTGTGATCAAATTGCTGGATTGCGTCTAGAAGATGTATCGCTAGGCATTCATTTGAAGGTTGTATCCCCGAATGGTTATGGTATGTGGTTGACGTCCAGATGTCGTAACCCTAAACAGCCACTTAGACGATGTATCCCTGAGTGGTTGGGTTATATAGTTGACACCCAGACGCTGAATCCCTAGGTGGCCACTCAGACATTGAGTTGGGCTCCGTAGTCCCCGAGTGGTTGTATTTTATGAATGGCCTACCAGTATTGCAGTATGATATATGTGGTTGAACACCCGGATGATGTATCCCCGAGTAGGCCCTCGAATGTCGTATCCCCGAGTGGTTTTGTGATATGATGATTCAGTTTGTAGACATCGAGGATGGTTAGTCGATATGATGGATTGGATCGGTTTGATTTCCTGGTATAATATGGTATGATTATGTGATGGTTGATTCGTTGTGTTTGTTGTGCTTATACTTTGGCTTGGATGTATGTGCATTGGTACTTGTTATGGGTCTATATTGGATAGGTTTTTGAAATTACTGGATGTTCATATTACTGCATCTATTTCAAGATTGTGTTTTACTGGTAAATTATTGCATGCATAATTTTGTAAAAGAGAGGGGAAATTAGCATGTTTTTAATCTATGTTTTGAAAACTTTTTTTTTCGTCCCCTCACACATTTTCCTTGGTTTTAAACCCTCCAGGGCCGTTGCACGAGAATCGAGGATGTTGACGGAACGGAGGCTTGAGCACGATTATACAAGAATCCCTTATTTGATAGGGTTTCGAGGGTACATTTGGTACTTTAGGTCATCTGTCAGACGGGAGCAGTGTCAGGATCCGACCCTCCTCGGTCAGGATCCGACTCATCTAGCACCATATTGTCCGCTTTGGGCCTCGCCCTCACGATTTTGTTTTCGGGAGCTCATGGTGCAACTTCCTAGGGGGTCACCCATCATGGAATTGCACCAGCCTCAACTCATTTAACTTTGGGGTTCCAATCCCCCCTAAAGCCACTTGAGCTCCCAAAAGGCCTAGTGCTAGATAGGCGTGTGCCTACACCTTTAAGGCACACCACCATCCTCTCCCAGACCATTCCCCATCGCAGGAATATGGGATTGTTCACCGTTCCCTCCAGGACACGGGTCTTACAATCCACCCTCCTTAGGGCCCAGCATCCTCGCTGGCACACTTCCCGGTCAGGGTCTGTCTCTGATACCAAATTGTCAGGACCCAACCATCCTCGGTCAGGACCCAACCCTCCTCGGTCAGGACCCAACTCATCTAGCACCATATTGTCCTCTTTGGGCCTCGCCCTCACGGTTTTGTTTTCGGGAGCTCATGGTGCAACTTCCCAGGGGGTCACCCATCGTGGAATTGTACTAGCCTCAACTCACTTAACTTTGGGGTTCCAATCCCCCCCAAAACCACTTGAGCTCCCAAAAGGCCCAGTGCTAGATAGGTGTATGCCTACACCTTTAAGGCACACCACCATCCTCTCCCAGACCATTCCCCATCGCAGGAATGTGGGATTGTTCACCGTTCCCTCCAGGACACGGGTCTTACAAGCAGGACCCAGGTATGCGTTATATGGTGTTTTCCAAGTTAGGTCCTGTCAATTATTGTGTTGTGGACATATGATGGTGGATTAGTCTTAGAAGTCGAGTTAATACTCTTTTCTTGAGATTGGTATGGCGTTAGATGACCACTCAGACGTCGAACTAGGCTCTGAATCCTAAGTAGGTGGTGGTTAGTTAGTCTCAAACGTCAAGCAGGGCTTTGTATCCTGAGACTTGTGTTGACTTAGACGTCGAGCATGGCTCCAAATCCTAATTCAATAGACACTCGGATGTCGAGTAGGGCTCCGAATCCCGAGTGGTTTATATGTGGATATTGGTTAGTCTCACATGTCGAGCTGGGCTTTGAATCCTGAGTCGGTTTTCACTCAGACATCTAGTAGGGCTCCGAATCTCGAGTGGTTTACCTACTGGTAGTATTGATACCCTCGGGGGCATAGTTCTTTAGATGGTATGTAGATATTGTTTTCAAATGTGGTTCAGATGATGTTAGTGCAGATGGCCTACGCGTAGTGCCGCTGTGTGAACTGGATTGTACGCGAGACAGTAATAGGTTAAGTTTGCTTATGGATTGGTGATTTTTCGTATGATTTTTTGATGTTTTACAGACATTATTTCGATGACATGTTTTACGAGTTTTGTGTTGGAGCAATGTTGTGGACATATGCCCGAGTTTCTAAATGTGGATTTGATTTGTGAGATTGATATGTGATGTGAGTATGTGAGTTCTCGATATTTGTGGTTCGTGAAATGTTGTGATGACCTTGTGATTGTTGTGGTGATTTATGTGTAATAGTTTAGATGATTACGTATGTAGTTTGTTTTATGGATATTTTATAGGTCTTTCAAGGTTATGAAATGTGTTATGTCATAATGGGGATTTTACATTTTTTTTTTGTAATGTGTGCAAGGTTTTATAAAATGAAAAATTGATTTCTCTTAAGCAACTTAAATTGTTTAATTTGAATATGAAAATAAGGATTGGGCTTGTTTAAAATTTCGAGGACAAAATTTTTTTTAGGGGAGAAAGTTGTAACGACCCGGAACTTCGAGAAAATTCAAAATGGCGAGCTTGCCCTTAAGGGTCAAAATGTTAACTTTTTGATCGGAAAACTTTTTGTACGTTCTAAAGGAACCATTACAAAAGTCTCGGACCCCTGAGTCAGTAGATAGGTAGTTTGTCGAAATTAGATATGGAAAGGACTCAATAAGGGTCAAAATTGACAAAGGGCATAATGGTAATTTTAGCAAAAGGGAAAATTGGTCAACTTTACATGAAGGTCCTAGAAAGACCTAGAATATGTTAGAATTATCTTCAATTCTCTCTCTCTCTCCCCCCCCCCCCCCCCTTCCTCACAAACTATCTCCACCGACCTATGATTATATATATTTAAAGTGTGTGTTTGGAGGGGATTCGGTGGTGGATGGCCGAACTAGAAGAAAATGAACGAAAATGAAAAAAAAAAATTCTAGGAGAAGAGGACAGAGTAAGAAGAAAATGAGAGAAAATGAATGAGAGGAGAAATGGAAGTGAACTGAAGGGGGTAAGGTAGTCCCTGGTCATATTCATGATTCGAACTCGTGGGGTGTTTAGGAATGGCCTGCAGAGGTTTGGGCCATTTCGATGTTTTTTAGTACGAGCTGAGGACCTTAGTTATGTGAACTCCTGGACAGCTTGGGAAATCATGGCCGAAGCGTGAAGGTATCCTAGTCTTTAGTATGTTGCATGTTGCTTTGTGTACATTGACATATTCCTGGGCTCAAAACGATCCAATTCGATGTAAAGAACATAAGAATTGGACATGAAATCAAGAGGAAACAAACGGGTCAAGTTCGCTGGTCGGTGACCCAAGTTGCAAGAACCAGGTCGACCCGGTTCCAGGTTGAAGGCAACTTTGTGACACACGTGAAACCCATGCGTAGTGAGCTCCTCCGACGCATGATAGCGCGTCCAGCGGAGTTTGGGGATGTCGTAAACATGAAAGTTGTCCCCTATGGCATTCTAAGTTTAATGGTATACTTTGTGAGTTAATCGGACTTCGTTTAAGTACCATTTTGGACATCTATTGTTTTATGTTAATGTTTAAAATATGCCTTTAATTTTGGGAAATTATGGGAGTTTGGTCGGGGGCTTATGCTGATCTTAATGGGCTTTATTGGTGAATTATGATGGTTAGTGTTATGGAAGTTATAATGATTTGTCCATATAAGAGATGGGTGTTAAAATGATTTGTTGTTGCTAAGGTTAATTATGCTTAGCAAACTTATAAACTTGTGGTGTTTCCATATTTGATGATCCTATTAGGTTTGACATTAATTGTGGATTTATTTTAAAGTTTCTTATGTTCGTTATTTGATCAATTAGAATTTGATTATTATGATTACTCTAATCATACTGGTTATACTTGGTAATTAATGTTGAAGTTGAAATATGAAAAATAAAAGAGATTATGCATATTGTCGAAGATTTGGGTGATATTAACTACTTAAATTACAATATGGTTATCATATATATTTTGTAACATAGCTTTGGTAATATAAGGAAATTCAGCGGTTATGTATTACAATTCGTGGTCTTTTTAGTTTAGCTTAATAACTCGTAATTGTGATCATACTGTACTTAAGTATAGCATTGAATTAAGGTTTGAATATGACCGAATTAGTAGCTTTCACTATTTGTCGGGGTAAGTGGGTTGAACGTGCGCGGTACTCCGTACAAGGTAGATTTTGTTGGCTTAAATGGTATCCTTTATCTAACATTAATGGTCAGACGAGAGCAGGATCAGTTCTATTAGTAGGAACGGATCCTGTCATTTCATATTCACATGACTTTTAAAAATAAATTTTATTAAATTTGTATCTGCTTATATATATAGAGCTACTTGTTATAAAAGCACATCATAATAAAGATTTCGGAAAAAAATAGAATAATACCAAATTGGCGCTAATATTAATTGGCTACGTAGTCCGTGAGTCTACAAGGCCAAGAGCAAAAGGGAAAATTGTTAACAATGTCCACTTTCTCCGAAAACTATCCATCGTTACCCTCTTTTTATTTTTTAACCAAAAACAGGAATTAAAAATTGGGTATCTGCACTTTGGCCCAAGGTATACATAAAAAGGAGAAGTCAATCACTCACTCAGCTACTTCTCTTGGAAACAGACAAGAAAGGAAACGAAGAGAGAGAGATGGTTCGATTGTGGAGAGCTACAGTGCGACCAATGACCAGCAGCAAATACCATTTCATGATTTCCCCCTTGCGCGATTTCTACGTTTTCCCTATCTCCGTCTCACTCCGTCGTCTCTATCTTCGTCTCACTCCGTCGTCTCTATCTTCGTCTCACTCCGTCATCCCTCTCGTATACTTTTCCTCACATCGCTCTCGTGTACTTTTCATCATTGTAAAGATAAGCTAAGCTGAGGGGTAAATATATATTTTCATCATTGAATTCTTAGTTTTGACTTATGCAGTTCAAAAGCATAAGAACATCAAAACTTCGTTGCATGTGCAGTAAATGAGGCTAAGCATTTATAGAGGCATTGTTCCCTCGGCTAAACCCCAAAAATATGAATGGAGGACCGGCTATGCCATTTGAGCTTGAGTTTAGCATTCTGGTCACCTCTATTATTCGCATAATGATAGAAGATTAGATGCATGCAGTTATTTCCTGCCCGGGTCCCTATTGCAATTTAAGAATAACTTTTCGATGTCTGATTTTAAGTTAATTTTCTCCTAAGTGTGTGTGTGGGCAGATATATACCCTATATCCCTGGGACAATAATTAAAAGTACAAACTTGAGGCCTATTTTGCAATGTTATTTTTCATAATCCTTTACATGCATATACTTCCTATTTTTTCACTTAAGTACTGAAAGTTGTGGTTCTATTAGATTGTAGAATCATCATTTCTCTCAAGAATCACTACAAGAAAGATGGGCTTAATACTCCAATAATTATATGTCTTTTAACTCTATAGACACAATTATTTGTGTTCTATGATAGTGGACACACTACTCCGACTAATATTTTTCTGTGTACAGGACAGGCATGCCTTTTGATCAAAGGACACAAATAAAATACTTTGTGGTCCATTCTCAAATATCAAAGGACACAAATAAAATACTGGCCCATGGGTTTTGTTAAACTCATGGACACAAATATATTATTGTGTCCTTTGTTTTAATTTTTAAATAAAAATAATTCATGCTACAATATACAATTACTGTAACACGAATTAGTCTTCTCTTGCAAACTCACGTCGACCACCAAAACTCAATGAGAATAATTCATAAATTGCAACTTGGCAAACAAAATTAACATAAATTATACTTATTACACTATCTCAATGTACACTTATCCAAATTTTCAAAACCTACAATTGTGAACTTAACTCTAAAGTAGGAATCTCATGAATTAACAAAAGCAACTATCTGATTAAGCACAATTTGTCCGGATTTCCAATTAAGCACGCTTGATATACACTGGATAACATAGAGACTGAAATCGTGCCCATCCTTGTCAAAATATATGGAATCTCCTAACTTCGAAAACGATTCAACTCCTACAAAGTAGCAAGAAGTGGTATAACCACAATGAAAATTTTCAAGACAAAATAATACTAGTGGAATTAGAGGTAATTTTTTTTTGTACCAGTCCCATAGCAGCACCATAAAGACTCCAATGATTTTCCCCAACCATGATAGCTCTGGCTTTCGAAATTCCACGACCTAGTGGGAGCATATAAATCATGACTCCAGGCTCTGTCCCTCTTTGGATGCCTAGAACCCCATTTATTTGAGCTTCCTCATAATGATCGGAACATGCTGCTTCTTTGGTCCATGTAAACAAGTGTCGAGACACCTACAAGATCATTGGGATGTGCTAAAGTTGCAAGAGCACCAAAAGGTCTAGATTTTATACATCAGAAAGAAATTGCTAATGGTTAAATATTAAACCGTACCCACCAAAAAAAGGTATATGAACAACAACATAATACTTGGAATTATTGTGATCACTACAATCAAAGACACTAGACTGCGCTTGAGTGTTAACCTAAGGATGCAATGTGACTAAAATAGATAATGAAAGAAGAAATTCAAGTGGAATTTAGAAGGGTTTAGATAAGAGATTGAGTTCAATAAGTTAGTACCAAGCAGAATAACCCATGTAATACATAAACTAATCAAGCAGAAACGAACTCAATTCAAGTCGATTAAATACAACCAGTGAGCCATGAAAATGAACCCAATCTATGCTCAACAAACTCATCAAACAAACAGAAAATAAAGAGGCTCAAGAAGTTGATTATTACCATCTTAACAGCAGTTATATCCTGCAAAGGCCTTCTTGGGTACCAAGAAGGTAACACACTGTTACTGCCTCTGCCCCTTCGCGAGTGAGAACTCCCAGCCGGCGTGTTTTCTCTCCCCGGTGTGGAAAACCCATATGAGTTTCAACCACTTATATTTCTGGTTCTAGGAGTCCTCAAACTGCTCCTCTGGATCTCTCTACCACCAATAAGTGGTCGAAATGTAAGTGGTCGACATTCAACATATGCGGCTGCGATGTCAAATGGCCTGATCAATCTATCTCCAGCTTCTTCCATTTTCAGGATTCGATTAATAAGGAAAAGAAGAAACTTAGATCAAACAGATATCAATAAACACAAAAAGCTCCCGATCCATATGGGTTTTCCATCGGAACTCTCTCTCCCATAAAATTGAATTTTTAACCAGAAAAATGAAAGGGATCGGAAGAAGCCATAGTTCCTGATCCAGATGAAAAATCCATCGGAAAGCCTCAATAACTCAGAAAATGAAAAAAAATTCAAGAACAATTCATGGAAATTTTTCATCGGAACAAATACTTTAAGGAGTATTCACAAAAGAACAAATAAAACAAAAGGAGAAGAGCACTGACTTTCCCAGAAAATGGAAATCTTTATAGGAAGAAGAGGATCTCTGATTTGAAGAAGAGGAAGCTTGACTGTGAGAGAGCGAATGACAAATTTTCAAAATGGAAAATGGGCGGTATTTTAGAATACCAATCCCGAACCCCAAATTTTCAACCGTGTCGGGAAAAGTTAGCACGTGTGGGCGAAAATTCTAAGCGGATTCAAAATTTCGAATTGTCCTGATAAGTGGGATTAACAAGATTCTCATGTTTAACATGCACGTCGGCACTCAGCAGTCAGCACGAGTTTAAAATTTTCAAGGTACCGGTATTATCTTAAGATTTTTTGAATAATAAATATCTTTTAATAAATAAAGGTCATGAACATTTTGGTGGTGTTAATTTATTTGTACGGTAATGTCTTACGTTTGATACAAATAATATTTTATTTGATACTATCGCATTACACTCACATAATATATAATGAGTAAATTTGTTATAATATTATTTTTTAATGATATTATTTAGCCATAAAAAGAAATACTAAATTTTTATATCAAAAGTTGAATAACACGTAATGTGTAACATTTTATTTTTGTGATTTAGGTCTTATTTTATTCAAAATGTAAGAATTACATTACACTTAGAATTAAAAACATTGGAAAACCTCTCATTTTCAGAATAAATATTTATTTGCACTTTACTTTAGAATATATAATGGCAGATCATGAACGACAATACGAATTAGGTAAGACTCAATTTTGACCTTTAAAAAACCAAAATAAAGAAAGTACAATTGTATATACACATATAGAAGAACATTTTAGTAATCAAATTAATTTTACACTTATATTATAAAGATAAAGTATTATTACACTAATTATCTCTCTTAAAGGCGAAGTCTTTCACGCCATTAGCTCGGATAATAGCGGAAAGGCGAGCCTTAGTGGCGGCGACGACGTCTTTTTCAGTTGAGAAAGGGATGGGAAAACCGTTGGATTGGGGTAGAGAGACGAAGGAGGAAAGCTCAAGCTTTGACATGCGTTCAAGGATTTGGGTTCATATATATGCTCCAACTCTGTTAGTGATTCCTCCTTTCTCTCTCTAGAGAGTATCTCTTAGCTCGTTTTACCGAGCTTTGATTAGGCATTAGAAATATTTGTCTTATAAGTTGAAGTATAGCATTTTTCTCAGAAGGGATAGATCAAAGGATACAAATATTTGTGTCTTATAAGTTGAAACATAACACTTTTGTCAGAATAGATAGATCAAAGGACACAAATATTTGTGTCTTATAAGTTATTTAATATTTTTAGGGTCATAATGAAGGGGAAAAGCTAGAATTAGGGTCTCAAAAAGTTTTGGGAGAATGAAAAAGGAGGGAAAAGTTAGAATATAACCTTAAATAGATGATAAATAGGACGCCAATAAATAAGTGTGGCTTAGTACAAAGTAATAAACACAAATAATTGTGTCCAAAAACTAAAAATGTCTGACAACTTTCCAATTGACATGACCTTCCCGTGTACTGTACACAGACTCTGTGTCTAATAGGATGTCAGTGTGCATTAATAAAATTATTGGACACAAATAATTGTGTGCTTTTTAAAGTGGAAACAAATATGAAATATTTGTGTTTATTAATTATTAAAGGACACAAAAAAATATTTGTGACTAAGAGACTTGTGTCCAATGGCCAATTTTCTTGTAGTGAATACAACGTTTAGAGAACAAATTAATGGATTAGTGGTCTCTTCCAAATTTCTCAGGTTCTCTAATATGTACACACTTGTGAAAGAAGGTGCATACCCTAGATCCATCTCTGCAAATAAATCCGTACATTTTACCAAGAGTGTCACTAAGTGGTCTCTCTCTGTGTATCTCTCTCTCTTTCTCACACATACACACCAAGACTTGAACATGGAACCTAGAAACCCCCTTATATACCCACTTTTTTTTGGGGTAGGGCTGGGAAGGGTGGATGATATACCTTCATTATAGAATGTAGGTGATGCTTTGGCTAATTGCATACTTGTGGAATTGTTCTGGAATTTTCTATTCATCCAATTAAAGCAGTTTTAGGCTTTTGTAGAAGCACAGTTAGTAACCAATATTTGATGGTTTTTTATGTGCTGACCTTTGTTATTGGAAAGAATGATTGACCCTTCTTTTTCTTATATTTTATTAGACAAGGATGACGCATTCTTTAGGGTTTTTTTCTTACCCAGTGAAAACAATGTGCTTCTGGATATAGATGACTATTGATTTTGGTTTTTACTGCATTAGCTTAGAATTTTGTTCACTTTGCTAACTTGGAGCAGAGATTTCTGAATGGTTCTTCGATTCTACGTCGTCCGATACGACTCTTAAGTAATGTGATTGTTAAATGAAAAGTTTCATAGCTACAAGTTTGAGGCCTATGTCAATGTTGAAGAAAGACATGCGATGGTGTTAGCATATACTTACTTTTATTCTCCCTATGAGTTCACATATATGTGCTATAACTCCAAGTTAATACAACTAATCACATTGCTATGCCTACACCAAATGACACATTTTACACAGTATCTTATTTTGAATTGATCGATTACATATATAGGTATCACTTATAAACATTTTTTTCTATTGGTTATATACTGATTTAAAACCTATTGAAGAATATTTATAAACTACTTATATATGTTGTAAATATATTTAAGTATGTGGCTATTTATGTAATATTATGAAGGGTAGTTTAGTCATATGTAAAGGGAGTAGATAGGTAATCTTTGTGCTTTGTACTAAACCCTAACCCTACTTCTATATAAGTGGATTTAACTGAATGAATAAGATACAATTCTAATCGTGTTCACAACACGTTATCAGCACGATGTCTCCAACCATGGCTGTGTTTTTCTTTTTCTCTTTGTTGTTCTCCATTCAACACACACTGCCAAACCAATCTCACAGTGTTCTCTACCACTAGAATCTACTTTAGTCAAAGTGTCCATTTTCTTGGTTAACATCTCAATATCGTCTTTCAGATCGGCCAATCCGTATTTATTCCTTATCTGGTACTCGACGCCATCACCCTCCGTCGATCTCTGCCTTCTCTTCAAAGCCTAGTTTGCGGAGTAATGGCTGGATTTCGATTGGGACCAGATGTCTCAGAGCTTTCACAGCAAATTCGAGCAGCTCTATCCGATCTCGTCTCTGATGACGATCGCTCCCTGGCTGCAGACTCATGGTCTATCAAGCGTGACTATGGAAGCACTCTAGACGACGATCAGCGCCACGCCGATGCCGCGGAGGACTCTCCGCAGCTAACCTTCGCGCCCCTTCCGATTACAGCTCTGATAAGGATGAACTAGAAGCTGAAGGGTTGACGTCAATGCTAGGTCTTCATAGTCATTGGGATGCTGCATATGCAGATGAGTTGGCTAATTTTCACGAACATCGTTTTTAGTCATGCCACCCAACAACTTAAGAAGACTGATCGAGCATCACAATCAGAAAACATCTGTCTCTCTGTGTTTCGAGGATCGGAGGAACACCAAAAACAATGGAAGATAAGAACAAGAAAGCTGAAATCTTTGAGCTCAACAATGGAACCATGCGTGCTCTCATCACAAACTATGGATGCACTATCACCTCCTTGTATGTTCTTGGAAAATATGGAAAATTGGTCGACGTTGCTCTTGGATTAGACTCTGTTGACTCCTATATGGTCGGGATGTTCTGGGCATTTCCCAAATCGGAAGCGGCAAAAACGATGGCGTTTGCTTTGGCGATTCAGCGATGGGCACAACCAACATTGGTTCTGTTTTCTCATGCCGCCTCCACACAGAGCCCACAAATCCACCCACGAAGGACTAAGTCCGAGAGGCGAATTGAGAATGGTAAGTTCCAATGGCGGACAGACAGAGAAGACGTGCACATGAACATTGAGGCTGCGCTTACTGATTTGATCGGAGAACCGGCAATGAAGCTCCACACGGCTAGGAGCCGAAATGACCAGGTTTTGACTGATTCCCGGTTGTGGTGCTGAGACGCGATCAATGCGATAAGAAAGAAGATTGAGAATCTTCAGATTTTGCTCGTCAACTTGGCGATAGCAAACGAGGGTGTGATTGTTCCTAGATAGAAAACGACATGTCATTTTGCGAGCGAAATACGACATGTCGTACGATGTAGAAAAGTGACACGTCGTTTGGGATTAATAAACGACATGTCGTTTTTGGACATTTTCCACTCAAGATGGCTTCAGTTGTGGCACTCAAAAATCCCGAATTCTGACCCAGAAGGTTTCTCCACCACAAAGATAAGTTCATCTACTCTTTAATTTCATGATTACATGATGATGGCATGATAATTATACTTATGCTAATAATGACATGGATAAATGATAATAGATAATGATATATATGATGGTATATGATAAATCCATGATGTTGTGTTGTTTTATCTGTTGAGGATGATATGCTATGATTATAATGATGATGGTATGTCGATAATGATATAGTATATGATGAATTCATGATGTAAATAATAAAATATGATATAATATGGATGATGATGTATATAATACATATACACATGATAATTTGATATGATATGATGCCATGTTATGATGTATATATCATGATGATAGGTGATGGTGAGATGATGTAAGGAATATGATGATATTAGATGATGATATGATATGATGCATGTTGATGATATGAGATATTTTGATGATGCTATGATGAATATTTGTATGATACTATGTTTTTATATATGATGTTAATGATAATATAATGGTGTCACATGGTATGTACATGATGGTATACTTGATGAATAGTTATTATAATGCATGTTGATAATATGAGATGATGAGATACTATGATGCTATTGATATTATGTTATGGTATGCTCATGATTATGTTAATGCTGAACTATACTGATGATGTTCACGTGCCCAGATGGGCATGTGTCTTGTCAATTGTTTGTGCAAAAGAGCAAATTGGATATGAAACTAAAGGGCTTCTAGTGGGCCAGAAGCCCATTGGTGTTAAGGGTTCAAGCCCAGTAGCCCAGAAGGCTGCCACCAGCCTAACAGGCCTAAAGCCGGGTTGGTTAAACCGGTAGCAGAGCAACCCAAACAATGAGAGCCCAGCAGGCCCATATTATGCAAATTTCTTAGAACTCTATGCTGGAAGCATTTGTTTAATATATAAACTCATCTTATGCTAAACGCATATATTCAAATTATTATTACGGACTATTTGATTATTTACATATTTCCTTAAATGATTGTATTTACTTCGTACTCATTTAGGAACAATATATACTTAAGCAAACTAGAAACTTATAAATGAACCAGTAGTTCATATTGACCATCGAACCCGTTTGTTCAGCAATGTTTTAACAAAACAAAAAAGAACCTGAAGTTTTCTTCATAAATTCACCGGATATGATAACACTGGTAGATTTTACATTTTTAAAAAAAAATTTGATTTATCATAAAGTTTGTTAGAACCTGAAGTTCTTATTTGCTACTTACGGATGAGTTTTCGCACAGTATTGAATGCAATGATTTGTCCCTTATATAGACTCAGAAGAGCGATTTAATTATCACGGGGACAACTTCTTGCCTGAAGCAAGAAATGAATGACATATCACTCATTCTTTACAGGATATTAAATCCACATATGTATATACTCTGAGAAGCAGTGATAAATTCACATATATGGATTAAATCAGTGATTTATGTTTTTGGAATTCGAATGTGTGGTTTTTCGTTCGAATATGATTTAATTCAATAGAAACACTTATTCTCATGCATGTGATCCATTGAATTAAATCCATAAATATGTATGTTTTGTGGGGACGTTTGTTGTATGGCTGGAAATATTATACTCCGAGAGATATGACAAAAGTACGTTGTATAATGGTACTGAATTACCATCAATGAGATTTTTATTCTCCAAGTTCTCAACGAACTTTGTCGAGATTTACGGATATTCAAGCCAACGATTATCACATTGAAACTACTAATGACAAGAAAGTGGAATACCTTTGCATAACCTCCAATAAGTATGACTAGAAGTATACACTGGAGAAACTAACCAGAAGCTAGCCAAAAGTTAGCTAGAAGCTAACTAGTACGAGCAATTGCTCAGTATGACATGACCGGTTGGGACACCCAGGTCAAAGTAATGATGCGCCGTATCCTCAATATATTGCACGGACATCCTCTTACTCGTAGACACCTTTTGTGTTTAATGAAACATTAAGTCAAGTTCGATCGTTAGAAGAAACCGAATATTAGACCATTATATGCAAAGATGAGTTAAGACTCCACCATTTTCTTGTATAGAATACAATGAAAATTTTGTGGACTTTCCAACCACCATGCAAACCGTTCTGAAAAACTTTCATGGTTCAGGTTGGGATGCCGAAAAAGTGGTCACATGCTACACTTTTGTCCACACACATACTGTCTTTGCTAAACTCATAGCCCAAATCATTACATTGAGGGCCACACCATCCGGATTCTCTTATATAGTTTATAAGACTCGATAATACCGGAGAGTTTACATCGAAATCATTCGATGACTATTGCATGCCCCTTGGGATTGATGCTAACCATTTGGTTCCCAAGTTCACACCCCTAATGGTCTCACAGAAACATTAATTAACCTTGGTAATGCGCACCAAGTTTCTCGTTTCTACGTAGGGGTTATGCAATTTTGCATGCAGTAATATTGGTCCGGTTGAGGTCAACAACACCCAACGATGTTATGCGTTACAGCTGGTGATTGGGTACGAACCAGCAGCTTCGTACTTACACATTTATGGGTGTGCAGTTATGTGCCAATTGTGCTGCCACAACATACACATATGGGACCTCAACAAAGGAGGGGCATACATGTCAGTTATGAATCCCTCTCCATTATACGCTATTTAAAGCCCTTGACAGGCAATCTCATTCCCGCAATATTGCGGATCGTTGCTTTGATGAGACAGTCTTCCCATCATTAGGGGGAGATAAGAAAGTCAAACGTTCCTAAAAACGACGTGAATTGTCGTGGAATGTCCTCACTATGTCTCATCTTGATCCCTGAATGCACAGAATAAGAATAAAGTGTGGAGAATTCTAGATTTACAGAGTGTAGCTAATAATATGTGAGACGCTTCCTCTAATCTAGCTAAAGTGACGAGATCACATATACATGCTGCAAACTTTCCTGCAAGGATAGACGTCCCAGTATGACACATCGTCCCAGACGGACGAGGTATGACCATGGCGGCTAACCAGTCATATGTCCCTGCCCAGAAGCGAGGTAGACTAATAGGTTCGAAGGATTCTCATCCCTGGAAGAGGATAAATTTGACACAATCGAATCCCTTCTAAATATCAACTGATCCATCTCATGAGATAATTCTGAATTATGGGTCTGTGATGGCGTTAGGGGACGCTCCAACGTCAGAACCCACTCCCGAGAATAAAAAGATCTCAGTAAATCATGCATGCTTATGTGAGATAGAGAATCAGAATGATATTATCATCGATGATTTATATGTATTCGCGGTAGCTACCGAAATAATAACTAGAAACGAAATCAAACCTTACTCCATTGATGAATGAATACCAACGTAGAGAAGGCTGGCCAAAAATAGAAAGAACCAATCCATCGAATTAGATTCCTTAAAAAAAAGGAAGGTATTTGGACTTGTAGTTCTCATACCTCCCCATATTAAATCTGCAAGATTTAAATGGGTAATCACAAGGAAACGTAATGAGAAAGATGAGATTGTGAGATGTACAACTCATTTAGAGGCGCACAGTTTTCTCAACGCCTTGAGATTGATTACGAGGATACGTATTCTTTAGTAATGAACGTCATAACGTTCCACTACTTTATAAGTTTAGTAGTTTCTGAAAAGAAAAAAAAACTGAATATACGGCTTATAGACGTGGTTATTGCTTATCTCTATGGGGATATAAATAAAGAGATACATTTGAAAGTTCTTGAAAGACTCACAATATCTGATGCAAATAGTTCCAGACCACGGAACACGCTCTCTACTCCTTTGAGGCTTCCACTTTACGGATTGAGATAATCCAAACGGATATGGTATAACCATTTAAGTGAGTATTTGATCAGAGTGGGATAACGAAGAATACCCATGCGTGTTTATTAAGAAAACAAGTTCCAGGTTTTCTATTGATTGGTATTCCAGAAGAAACCAAAGAAACTACTAAGAACCTGAATTGGATTTTGAAATGAAGGATCTTAGGAGAACGAAGTTCTGTCTCAACCTAAAGCTCGAATATTGTGCATATGAGGTTTTAGTTTATTGATTAAATCACATCTAGAAGATGTTGATATTAGACCCATAAGATGTTGAAATGCTTTAATGAGGATAAAATCAAAACATTCAAGCACGCCTATGATCATCCGTAGTCTAAATCCTATAAAGGACTCGTTTTGTCTGGCAGGTGATAATGAAGAGATAGTGAGACCAGAAGTTTCATATCTAAGTGCAATAAGCGCATTATTGTACTTGATTCAAATCACTTCACTAGACTAGACATTTCATCCACTGTGAGCTTGTTAGCTACATTTAGCTTTGCGCCAACACGCCTCCACTAGTATGACATAAAAGACATTTTCCAATACCTTAATGGTATGTGAGATATGGGCTTATATTGTCCCTATACATCGAGGAATGAATAAACCACCTTGGTCCTCTGAATGATGCATTGCCTTATTGGGTATACCGATGTAGGCTAAGTATCAGACCCACCTAAGGTATGTTCTCAAACTTGTTATATTTTTACTTTTGGGAATACAACAATATCTTGAAGGTCAAAGAAACAGATACTTATTGTTGCGTCTTCGAATGATGCGAAGATTCTAACTCTTCATGAAGCAGCTCATGAATGTATATGGCTAAGAGCCATTATGGGGCATATTCGAAGCACTTGTGGACTGTATTCCACCAATAATGAACATAAGATTATCTACTAAGACAATATTACCTTCATCCAGCAGATGAGAACCAGTTCCATTATAGTAGACAACAAGTCATCACTCAATGCAACATCCCAGAAGCATGTTCATGGTATTGACTTGTGTAGATTGAGAGATCTACCAAGTTCTTAATTCTCAGGGGGAGTCGATATCGGGGGGAGTATCCCGAAGCATACCAAGTATCCAGAAGTATAATGTGTATCCCGAAGCATACCAAGTATCTAGAAGTATACAGAGTATCCTGAAGCATATTCACATGATCATTGTGTACTCTTTTGTCCTACGACCCAGGTTATTTTTTCCCATTGGGTTTTGTTACCTGGCTAGGTTTTAACGAGGCATACATTTTTTGTCAGGACCCACCCCGGTTTCGCCCCGAAACCCGAGGTAAACCCCGCTCCCGTCTGACTCCCCGACACAACACGCAAGTAAAACTCACTCAACCCAGTCAGACGCAGGAGTAACAATGTTCCAAAGTTATCAGGTACAGAGCATAGTACGAAAATACAAGGAAAATAAAAACCGATAAAGTACACGCACACGGAAGACTTTAAACTATTCCGGGATTCCCCCACGTCACTTCTATGCCTCGGTCACTGCCTCGACGTCAAGACCCCGCGCTAGCTCCACAACATGGAGGGCAAGTTAAAACAGAAGATGTGAGTGGACCATAATAACAGAAAGGTTTCTAAAACCATTTAGCAAAAACCGAGTTTAACCCTCCGTTTTGAAAACTACATGCATAACCACCAGTTGTTAACACAGTTATAAACCAATGTTCACAAAACATCACAAAACATCATAAGAAACAGAAACACTATAAAACAGTTATGGAAAACATGGCATGAGTATCAAAAACCTTATCATAAACCACAAAGCTCAAATCATCATTCCCGATCAAACCTGCTGGACCTATCCGAGTCTTTAAACTCCCGAGTCTTTAAACTCAATCCAGGCCTTAATCATATCCGAGTATTTAAACTCCCGAGTCTTTAAACTCAAGGCCTACGGGGGAAAATCAATATATCCGAGTCTTTAAACTCTCGAGTCTTTAAACTCAATCCGGGCCCGTCCCCCGTCAAATATATCCGGGTCTTTAAACCCAATAACCAGATCCAGCAAATCCAATCCAAAACCAGTTGAAAACCTTTTTGAATCCATATCCAAACTCGAATCCGAAATCCCCAGTCCGAAGCCCTTCCGGCTTCCAAAACCGTCATTTCGAACCCAAATCCGGAAATCCACTTTTCAACTTTAAAACCAAATCTCGTTTCCCGAAATCCGATTTTAAAACCGAAAATCTTTAATCATCGAAGTCATGATCCAGAATCCCTTTATAATTAGTGAAAACCACTTATCAATTGAAATCCCAAAACCAGAGTATCAATTTCAGAAACCAACCACTTTCTCGTAAAACGTGCTAAAGACCAGACTTCCTTGAAAAGCGTGCCATAATGTAAAACCAACCAAAACATATTCGATAAACATAGAATGATGATTAAAACCATAAAACAATTATAGAAAACAGTTATGCATGCTCGAGTTTAGAGAAGAGGTCCACTCACAGTACCAAGCCCTCAATCGTGTCCCGAACGTCCTGCACGTTCCTCGGCTTCCTCGGGAAATCCCGATCCTGTCAACAACCACCAAATTACGTCACTAACACGTCTACGAGTAACCACCTAACTTCCCTTAAAAATCCTCGGGTCCTAAACGTAACGAACCGGAACCCTAAACCTTCACCCTCGCGGAACTACGTCGATTCGACGTCCGATTAACCCGAAACCAATTCCAATGGACTCAACACAACTCCTGGACCAAAAACCATGTTGACTGTTTTCCCAACCGCCGCCGCACGCGCCCCCACGCGTCGCCCAAAGTGGCTGCGCGTGGCCCTCACGCGCCAGCTACAGTAGCACCATCAACCTCGACCTCACTGTGCTGAACCGGCCGCCGTGGCTTGAACCGGCGAGAAGCATTCTCCACCGTCCAGCCACCATTTCCTTCCCTTCTTTCACCCACAGCTTCGTCCAAACACCACGAATCCATTTCTCAACTCCTTTTGGTTCGATTCGACTCCCAGCTTCACGACTGAAGCTCGAACCAGACGGCCCTCAAACCCCTGTTTCACGATCCTTCTACTCCGGTCACCTCCCGTCACGGTAGCGACACCAGACTCTTCCTAGGGTCTCACTGAACCTAGACCAACCTTTCTATACCGTCGACGCAGCCCCAAACTCGACAACTCTAAGTTCGAAGTTCACGGCCGAAACAGAGCACCAAACACTCACCGTCGACTGAGCTCCGCCGTGTACGCCCCCGTCACGGCGACCATCACAAACCACTCCTAGGACCTCCCTGAACATCACCCTGACCTTCAATCCTCTCGACTCTAAGCCAAAACTCACAACTTTCCAAATGAAACTCACGGGAAAACAGAGCAGGAAAACTTACCCTTCGATTTCAGCTCCGCCGTGCGCACCGCCGCGTGCCACGGTGTTCATTGGACTCCGTGCAACCTCCTACAGCTCCCCTTGCCTTAGTCTGAGCCACCTCACGGCGTAGCCACCACCACGAACTCACGGCTTCCCTGTTCTCCTCACACTTCCGCCGCACCACCACCGTGCCGCCGTGCACGATTACAGCTCCAAATCACCACCACCAGCTCACTCTTACCTCCCTGTCACTCTCACCCCTCACGCTTCACTCACCCTTGCACTGAATCACTCAATTGCTCTCAATCTTCCACCCTCTGTTTCTCTGTGTTTGTCGAAGAACCTCCCACACGCACACACGGTTTCACCCAATTATTTAGGACCGTGACTACACAGGATTTCACCAGAATCCTCTAGCCCCCTGCCAAGTGTCACCATCCACTCAACCTTTGTCCCATCTGGTTAAACCCCAGCCGTCCATTTTTCTTTCCCTGCACAAATCCCCAGATGCTAAAAAGACCAAAATACCCTCCAGTTTTACACATTTTTACGGTTTTGTCAAAACTTCCTAGACCCGTAACTCTCGCCTCGTAAGTCCGATGAATACGTGCCGCCTGTCATCGAACTCAGGACGACGAAAGCTACCTAACCATCCTAGGTCAACCTACCAAAACCCATTCGTACAAAAAGTCAACTATTCCCCCTAATTTACTCAAATTACGGTTAAGCCCTCAACCTTCCGAACATCACAACTTCCTCCTCGGATGTCGGAATCGAACGTACCTCATGTCTACGGGTTCGTGACGTCCTCAACTACGTCCTGGTCACTGACCACCCAATGGACCACCCGAACAAAAGTCAACATTTTTGCCCGGACCAGGGGCAAAATCGTCATGCTAGGTGCCCGGACCTGTCGGAACCACCTAACCACTGATTAATCTCACTAATCACACCTTAATTACTCTACTCTCGGGACGGGTTGTTACATTTTTTTATGGTCACCCCATTAATAATTCATCCTGAAGATATCATGATTCGACTCATATGCATTTGCTTATCTGTTCCCTTCGACCACGAGTTTTTCCCACTAGGTTTACCGGGCAAGGTTTTGGTGTAGCAACCTTAATGCATACTATCTCAAAGACAGACTATCTACCAATGATCCTGAAGAGACGACTTCGACTACCTCCGGAGATCCCGATGCAATCACGATCAATGCGCGTTGCACTCTTTTTCCTTCGACCATAATTATTTTTGTCCCACAGGGTTTTTGTTAACTGACAAGGTTTTAACGAGGCAACATATACAATTAACCAACGTCCTATTACATGAAATATCCAAGAGGAAGTGTTGTAAATATATTTAAGTATGTGGCTATTTATGTAATATTATGAAGGGTAGTTTAGTCATATGTAAAGGGGGTGGATAGGTAATCTTTGTGCTTTTTACTAAACCCTAACCCTACTTCTATATAAGTGGATTTAACTGAATGAATGAGATACAATTCTGATCATGTTCACAACAATATATTGCTTATATACCACTTATACACTTTTATGTATGGGTTATACACTGGTTATTTACTACACATGCAATTCGGATGCCATTACTACGAAAGCAACAAGCAATGAACCATTAGAGGATAGGACTAAATACTCATGGAACATACTTGATTTCATATTCTTACGTACTTCCCTTATGTTTCCTACACCATGAAGTGGCTACAACCAATCATCTTGAAAATCATATTTCAAATGACACGTAGGAGACAGTATCATATGTTCTCACTTGGAATCTACCACATAGGGACCACTTATATGGCATTTATACATCGCTTACAGACCACTTATACACTGATTATGTACTGGTTATATACTGGTTATCTATCACACATGCGAAAATAGATTTCATTGACATTGGTAACTTATACACACTGTTCAACTTCAAATAAACGATATATTTTCCAATATATTAAGAGTAGAATTTGGCCAAGAAAACATTTACCCTAACTACTTGGAGATGTTTGTACATATTATAAGTCAAGCGAAAAATTTCCATTCATGAACTTCCAACAACCAAGGATGACCAACACAATTATTCCAGTTAATAATTAAAAGGGAAGATGGCGAGTTGGAATAGAGCAAGTTGAAACTCTTCATGTGTGAAAAAAAAAAAATTGTTCTTAAAGAGTTTCGATTCTACTTCGTCAAAGTACGACTCTTGGTCTCGTACGACTCTTGAGTAATGTGATTATCAAATGAAAAGATTCATGCTACCAGTTTGAGGCTTATGCCAATATCCAAACAATCCTCCTTAAGAATGGACGGGGTATGATTCCATAAGTAATTCAAAGGAAATTTGATGAAGGAGAGAAAAAAATGTAAGGTAGTTGTATATAACCGGTAGATAACATAATATATATAAGCGGTATATTGCGATAGATTCCAAATGAGAACATAATTTTAGCATTCTCAGCCTTCTCCACTTCAAGGGCACCATCTATGTATACTTTCCCAATGCCAGTCTGGTTCCATGGTCGTCACAAATCCAATGAAGGACTAGACTTCACATGTATATCAATATTTCGTCCAGGATCATGAACACTAAACCACTTTAAATGGATACTAAGAACATAAGGATGCTTGTGAACAATCATCTGTTTGAGGGCCATAACTTTCTGCGTGCATCTAGGAATGATATTGCCTTTCCTCAACATATAATGACTTATTTTGCTGCTAGCGCCCTCCAAGTCCATCATCCAAAATCCACAAGCATTCAAGTTGCAAAAAAATTCAATAATATCCACATCAAGTTATTATAGTTTTAGCTATAATCCATTGCAAGCTACATTGTATTCGAGTTATGAGTGAAGAGATGAGTCGATTGATGATTCAAGTGATGATGATGAATCTATCCTCACAGCAAATGAATGTCAACATGTTGAAGTGATGGTTAGCATTGACCTTTTAAAATGAGATTGCATTTTTCAGAGAGGTTTTCCAACTTATGAGATACTTACATAGTTGCATACCATATGCTTAGAGAAATTTCTAATGCTAAGAATTATCACCTACCGACCATAATTATGACCTCTTCCGTTCTTGTAGTATATAAGCAACAAACTCTACACACCCATTGTTGCTTGCCTCACCATGGTATCTGCAAGTAATAAAGCTTAGAGAAAACTTCCACATATTCAAAGAAACAAAAGTGCTACACATTAGTGCAGTGGCATAGGATAAAAACTGGGCACAGTACGGTTCGATACGAATATTGACAATATCCAATTCCAAACTGTTAAAATCTTAACGGTTTGATACAGTTTAAATTTTCTAAAATTAAAAATGAAACTGTTTCAAACCAAATAGTTACTAACCGTTCAGTTTGGATTAATACAGACGATTTAAACATAATAAATTTTTTGTAGTTTATGTGGACTATACAGACTCACCGTCACACTCCCAACTAAAACAATTTAAAGTTCCTTCAATTCAAATATTCACAATCTATAGAATATAACTTTCAAACATTTTAACCAAATTTTCTTTAAATATTCCAACTAAAATATAAAACACACAACCCTATTAGAAATGAAACCAACAAAATATAGTAATATTTGAGATCTTTAAAACCAACAAAATACAACAATATTTATCAAATTTGTTTCAAACATTCCAATCAAAATATAAAAAACACAACAAAATTATAAATAAAACCATGAAACATAGCAATTGGAATGTACTTATGTATATAAGGGTATGGTAGATTTAAAAATTAATAAAAATTAATATATTCCTTAATGGTTCGGTTAATGAAAATTCAAAACCAAACTGTTACTAAAGGAGCAGTATGGATCTCAAACCATTTTACTTTATCCGGTTAAAACTAAACTATTGAATAAATAGAAATTTAGAAGCATACGGATAATATGCACTGCTTAATAAAGCTTACACCCTAGCAATCCTATTTCCAACCCTAGCGATCGTGTGAACTTAAATTGAAGATTTCAACACAACTGAAAACCCCTTTCGTAATCCTATTTCCAATGTCCATAAAAGATCCATATAATATAATAACATCCTACACCACATAAAGTATATCAGTAAAAAACGTGGTATTTACAGGGTACTTATAACAATAAAGACCGTCTACGTACCATTTACCAAAATGATGAATATGGCATGCTAGAAATGTGGTATGGTTTTTGGAGAAAGCATTGCCAACAAGTGTAAAACATGTTGAAGTTCATGAGAGAGCTCAACTAACACTACGGATGGATTGCTTCCCGATCAAGTAAGTTCTCAAACTTGATTCACCTAGCTGAATTGTGTGTGAATTAGGACTAGCCTGTGACTATATGTGTTTAGGATAGTTTCGAATTGATTAGTGTTTAAAGAAACTGGAAATCGATAATGATTGAATCAGAGAAAATCTCACAGCTTGGTTATGCTTACCAACTGTTCGATGAAATGCTCTGTGAGGAATACTAACACAATCTTCACAAATCAATCTGAGATTTCACCTTTCTCATTCATTTAACTTCATCATACATTGTTTGATTCATTGTAACCATATATAAGAGAGACTACAAGCATTTCACACACTCACTCACTCTCACTCACGGTTACAACACACGCACACACACACACACACACACACACACACACACACACACACACACACACACACACACACACACACACACACACACACACACACACACACACACACACACACACACACACACACACACACACACACACACACACACACTCTCTCTCTCTCTCTCTCTCTCTCTCTCTCTCTCTTCATGACTCTCTCACGGCCAATCACACAGTGCCACCTCAATTACTAGATTCATAGTACCTTCTTTGATTCATACACACACTAGACGTCCCTTTCATTCTGTTATCCACCTCAGCTCCACCTCAGCACTCGCAACTTAAGTGAGCTGCAATGGATTGATGCCGGTCGGCAACTTACACTTCAACATCCCCTCCTAAGTTGGAAGCTGGTTTAATCCCAAGTAGAGTCCTTAGTCTCCCTAGGGTGTCCTTAGATACAGCCTTGGTAAAGATGTCTGCAAGCTGCATCTTAGTTGTACAGTACAAGAGAGCAATCTTATCTTCCTGCATGGCTTCTCTAATGAAGTGATACTTCCTGTTAATATGCTTGGTTTTATGGTGAAACACAGGATTCCTTGCTATTGCAATAGCTGACATATTGTCACAAAATAGGGTATTAACTTCACACCCCAAAATCTTTAAGCACAAACCTTAACCAAATTGTCTGAGTTGTAGCATTAGTTGCACTGACATATTCAGCCTCTGCAGTGGACCAAGCACCACTGCTTTGCTTCACAGAGGCCCAAGAAAACACTCCACTTCCCAAGGAGAATGCATATCCTGATGTACTCCTTATATCATCCTCTGAACCACCCCAATCACTGTCACATAACTTTATCAAGTTGGAACACTTTCCTTTCTCATACTCAATGCCATAGGACAGTGTCCCTTGGGTGTACCTTAGGACCCTTTTAGCTGTTCCTATGTGCTTAGTTGTAGGACCATGCATGAATCTTGATAGCAAACTAGCAGCAAACATTATGTCTGGTCTAGTTTCAGTTAGATACAGTAAACTCACCACAATCTTCCTATATAGAGACTCATCAGCAGGTTCACTCCCATCAATTCTTCTTAGTTTGTCCCCTGGGACTAAGGGTGTACTCACAGTTTTGCAATCTTTTAGGCCAAACTTGTCAAGCAGTGTAGAAGAATACTTCCTTTGATGTATAAAGACATACTGATATGTTTGAATCACCCCCATTCCTAGGAAGTGATGCAACAAGCCAAGATCTGATATCTCATACTTGTTCATCATCTCTGACTTGAACTGTCTCATAAGTTCCTCACTTGATCTAGTGTAGATAATGTCATCTACATATAATGAGACAATTAGAATACCTATATCTTCTGCTATCTTTACATATAAAGTAGCTTCACTAGCACCCTTCTTGTATCTACTTTGCGACAGAAAGGTGTCAATCTCTCCATACCATGCCCTAGGAGCCTATTTCAAACCATACAGAGCTTTCTTAAGCTTGTACACCTTCTCTTCTTGATTTCCAACAATGTACCCTTCTGGTTGTTTAATGTATACTTCTTCCTCCTGTCCCATTTGAGAATACAGACTTTACATCCAACTGGTATAGTTTCCATCTCTTCTATACTGCAAGAACAATGTGGGTTCTGATGGTGTCTAATCTAGCAACTGGGGCAAAGGTTTCATTGTAGTCAACTCCAGGCTTCTATGCATAGCCTTTTGCCACAAGCCTTGCCTTGTGCTTCTATACTGAGCCATCAAGGTTCATCTTAGTCTTGAAAATCCACATCACGCCTATAACAGGCTTTCCCTCAAATCTGTCCACCAAGTCCCAAGTCTCATTTTTGTGAATCATCTCAAGTTCAGCCTCCATAGCTGATCTCCAAAGTGATCCTTAGCAGCCTCACTGTAGTTCTCAGGTTCTACTATGCACATATGACATCGTGCATAGATATCACTGATGTTCATGTATCACACTGGAGTGTTACTAGATGTTTCAGACTCAGAAGTCTGAGTTCTAGTTGATTCTTGTTCAAGATAGGCTGCAGGAACAATGTTCTCACTTTGAGGTTTAGAGTTCATGTCCCTGTACTCAACACCATATCATAGGGAGATTGAACCTCCTTCATGCTCCTTATTCTTCTGCCAATCCCACTGAGCATTTTCATCAAAGATCACATTCCTTGCAATCACAATCTTCTCTGTCAGCAAATTGAGTAACATGTAGCCTTTCTCACATCCACCATATCCCATAAACACACACTTGATGCTTTTCTCATCAAGTTTCTGTCTTAGTTGATCAGGGATATGTGAATAACAGATTGAACCAAACACTCTTAGATGTTTAATTCCAGGTCTCCTTCATGTGAACAGTTCAAATGGTGTTTTACCACTTATAGCATGAGTAGGGCATATGTTCAGTAAGTACACTACTGTATACACAGCCTCACCCCAGTACTTATAGGGCACCCCTTTGTCATGCATAATTGCCTTTGCCATCTCAACAACTGTTCTATTATTCCTCTCAGCAACTCCATTTTGCTGTGGGGAATAGGATACAGTGTAAGGACCCGTCCCGGGAGTCAGGATTAGCGAAGTGATTAGTGATGGATTAGCTAAGTTAATCGGTGTTTCGTGGATTACTTTTGGACTTTTATAGCCGAATGACGATTTTGCCCCTAGAATGGGTAAAAAGTTAACTTTTAGTTTGGGCCGTCAATTGGGCATTGACCGATGACTGTGACGTAGTTCGGGACGTCACGAGTCCGTAGACAGGTGGCACGCCCAATTCCGACATCCGAGGAGGAAGTAATGATGTTCGGAAGGTTGAGGGCACTTTTGTAATTTGGTTAACAGAAGGGGGAAAAGTTAACTTTTCGTATGACAAGGTTTTTACACGTAGACCGAGGACCGTTAGGTAGATCTCGTCGTCCTAAGTTCAACGACAGGCGGCATGCTTTCATCGGACGTAGGACGAGTGAGATACGGGTCTAGAACGACGAAGGGCATAATCGTAATTTGGACTCACAAGGGCATTTTGGTCTTTTTGGTGCCTTGGGAATTAGGCAATCTGATGAGGACAAGTGTACAGTGTTCCTTGGATATTTTTAAGTTGGGACCATAGGATTGTGACATGTGGCTGTTGTCTAGTGGGTTCTACACAATTGCACGGGCACAATTAATTTAGCTGAGTGTGTTTTGAGTCGTGCTTAAGAGGGAAAACAGAGACTGGGATTGAGAGGAAAATCGATCGAATTGCAGGGAGGTGTGAGGGTTTGTGACCTGGTGAGAGTGAGCAGAGACTAAGTGAGAGCTGGTGAGTGAGTTGTGAGTGCGAATTGTGTGAGGAAAACTTGTGTGTGTGAGGGGTGAGTTCTTAGGAAACAGAGAGGTGTCGAGGGAGTTTGGTGGTGGTGCTGCCGTGCTTTGATCACTTGTGGCTGCTGGTAGTGTTCAGTGACCGTAGAGGAGCCTTGGGGACTCAGTGGGCACGGCGGAGCTCACGGTGGAGAGCAGGACGCAGGTACTTTCTCTTCTTTCGTCTGTGTGCTCTGTTTTGACGTTTGGTTTCAAACGTAAAGCCGTGACTTTTGGGGCTGAGTCGAGGGTTCTGTGAGTTCTAGTTAGGTTCAGTAGGTCCCTAGGAACCTTCTGGTTGTGAAGCCGTGATGGGGGTAAGCCCTGGTGGCCGGGAACCGAAATAGGGGTTTTCGGGTGGTTTCTGGTTCGAGTTTGGGAGATGAGATTTAGGCAGTGATGTCATGTTTTGAGTAGGGGAATTAGTTACTTAGAGTAGGACGAAGCTAAGGGTTTTGAAAGGAACATAAATGGACGGGAGATGACGGAGAACCGGTCACGCCGGTTCAGACCAGTCGAGGGCTCGAGGAAGACGATGAACAATGCCACTCTGCAGGCGGGTGAGGCCCACGCGCAGCCACTTTGGGCGGCACGTGGGGGCGCGTGGGGGCTGTTCTGGGAAGTGTCCAACATAGTTTTTGGTCTAATCGGTGTAACAAATCTGTTGGGACATGTTTCGGGACAATCGGACACCGGATCGGGTTAGTTCTAAGTGGTCGAAGGTTTAGGGTTCCGTTTAGTTACGTTTTAAGTCCGGGGAAAATTGGGGAAAATTAGGAGAACTTGGTGGATGTGTTAGTGACTCGTTTTGGTGACTCTGGACAGGTTTGGGAAAGCCGAGGATAGTGGAATAGTCGGAAACGGTGGAAGTGCGCGCATATCGAGGCGACATCAGAATGGTCTGTGAGTGGACTTTGTTTTCTAACTCTTGATACACGCATATATGTTTTAATGCGTTTTAATATGTGATTCTATGATTTGCTTTATGATTTTGATGGTTTACGGATTTGCACGTTTTTTGAGGTAATTACGGAATTTCACGCTTTACGGGATTTCGATGGATATTGTGATTTGAACCTAGTTTTCTTGATTTGATTTCAGAATTTGAAATATGATTTAAAACCAATGATTTAAAATGGATTTCAGAAAAGTGTTTTCGGGCTTTAAGCCCAGTTCAAAAAGTGGTTTTGAGAAAGAGGATTTCGGGTTTTGGAATCGGATTTCCGGATGACGATTCGGGATTCAGTTTGGAACTTGAAATGGATTTTCGGGTTTGGGTTCGGTATGGTTATTCTGGATGCTAGCTTACGGAATGATGGTCGCGGACTCGGATCTGGAAAAGGAGATAGATATGAGTTCTGGGTTTGGATTCGGGATCCTGATGAGATTGCGGATTCGGATTCGGAAATGGAAAAAGGTTTTCAAATGGTTTTGGATTGGATTTGTTGGATCTGATTATTGGGTTTAAAGACCCGGATTCTGATTGACGGGGGACGGGCCCGGATTGGGTTTAAAGAACCGGATAGAGTTTAAAGACTCGGATTATATTGAGGCCTGGATTGAGTTTAAAGACTCGGGAGTTTAAAGACTCGGATAGATCCAGCAGGTTCGATGAATGGAAATGTGGTATGATTTTCAAGAAAGGTTTTCACTGGGACTCGATGATGATGGTTTTGGGCTGAGGCCCGGGAATTGGAAAAAAAAAAAAACTGTGCTTGGTTTTCTTACATGGTTTTATGACATGAATTTGATATGCATGCATTGGTTTTTGCGTGGAGGGTATAAATGTATTTTTTTATGAAATGTTTTTAAATATATTCTTTATATTTGTCCACTCACAGTCTTTTCGTGTTTTCGATACCCTCCAGGTTGTTGCGGTACGGGCTGTTGATCAAGAGAAATGGAGACATCACACCCACGATCTGTAGAAGATTCAGTACGCTCTGGGAACTTCGGTTGCTGTTAGGTGGTCGAATCGAGAATCCCTTGTCCGACTTACGTGTCACATGCAGGTTGGACGCCAGTTTAGCCTTCGTGTCATGCGTAAGTTAGACGGGATAGGGATTTAGCCCTTAATCCCGGGGGATTAGGGGTGGGTCCTGTCATACAGTTAGTTGCCTCATAATTGTGACTACCCGGAAAGTCGAAAAAGGGAAATTGGGAAAAATTGGAAGGAAATGACGATTTTGCCCTTGCTTATGGGGGTAAAAGTTGACTTTTTGATCGGGACCTTGTTTGGACTTTCTGTAAGTACTGTTGGATAGGTCTCGAGACACTGAATCCGTAGACAGGTTGTAATAACCCATACCTTTAGGAAGGGTACAAATATAATTTTGTAAAAGATTTGTATAAAAGGACGATTTTGCCCTTGTGAATAGTGTGTCAAAAGTTGACTTTTTGATTTACAGGTTGGTTGAGCGTTGACCATTGACCGTGACGTAGTTTAAGACGTCACGAGTCTGTAGACAGGTGGCATGTCCGATTTGGACAATCGGAGAAAAAGTTATGACGTTCGGAAGATTGAGGCCGTTATCGTAATTTTGACTAAATAGAGGAAAATGTTGACTTCTTATTGGAATTTTGATTTTCACGGAGACCGAGGACCGTTAGATAGGTCTCGACGTCCTGAGTACAATGACAGGCGGCACACTGTCATCGGACGTCGGACGGAATAGTTATGGGTCTGGAAAGTTGAATGGCAAAATGGTAATTTTTAAGTCTAGGGGCATTTTGGTCTTTTTCTCCTTAGGGCCAATCAGATAAGGCCATTTGGTTGAGTGGGATTGGATATTTGTGCTCTGGTCCATGGAATTTGGGACACGTGGTAAGGACCTAGAGGTTTCTAGGATTGTTTACAATAAACACGGGCACATTTTGGTTGATTTCAACCGTGCATTTTGGGTTTGAGAAACAAAAAAACAGAGAGGTGAGGTGATGAAGATTGTGATCGATTCAGTGATCATGTGAGGCTTTTGGTGATTGGTGAGAGTGACAGAGAGAAGAAGAGAAGCTAGTGACTGGGTTTTGGGAGTGAAATCGTGCAAGGAAGAACGAGGGTGTGAGTTCGATTTTCAGGGAAAACAGAGAAGGCCGTGGGACTTGGTGGTGTTTGTGCCGTGTGTTGGTTCAATCCAAGCTGAGAAGGAGCTAGGACGACTGTAGGGGACCCAGTGGACACTGTGGTACACGGCGGTGCGGACGGCGGAAGACGAATCGAAGGTAAGCCTAAATCCCTTGTTTTTCCCGATTTTCTTAAACCAAAAGTCATGGCTTTTGGGAATGAGTCGAGGGATTTGGTGAGTGGTGTGAGACTCAGGAGAGTCCTAGGAGTTGTCTAGGGTGGTTGCCGTGACAGGGGAATGTCTGGGTAGCGGGAACCCGAAACAGGGATATCGGGATGTTTTGTTTCGAGGATGAAGACGACGGGTTAGAGTCTAGGATTTCTAGGTTTTAGGACTGGAATTGATTGCTGGGAACTGGACAAAGCTTTTGGGATTGGAATGGTTGAAAATGATGGAGGATTGACAGAGAACCGGGAACGCCGGTTCAGACTGGTTCGTTCAGTGAAGACGGTGATGAACAGTGCTCTGGTGCAGGCGCGTGAGGCCCACGCGCAGCCACTTTGGACGGCGCGTAGGGGCGCATGGGGAGGATTCTGAGGAACCTTCCAACATGGTTTTTGGTTTAAATGTTATAATGAACCTTTTGGGACAAGTTTCGGGTAAATCGGACGTTTTTTCGGGTTAGTTCGAGGATCCAGACGGTTTAGGGTTTAAATTAAAAAATTACGTTTAAATTCCCGGAAATTTGGGGAAATTAGGGTTAGCGTATTTAACGTTTATGTGACCCTATTTTATGACTATTGACAGGACGAGAGACGCCTGAGACGATTGAGGAGCGCACGGAGCGCGATTGATGCTTTCAGACTCGTGAGTGGACTCCTTCTTTTCTTACGAGCATGCCTAGCTGCTTTTATTTATGTTTTATGATTTTTAGTATGTTTTTATGCTTTTTAATGATGTTATATGTGGTTTATATACTTGCACATTTTTCGAGACATTTTCGGGTTTTTGCACGTTTTTCGAGAAAAAGCTTGATTTCTGATTTTGATGCTATGCTTTTGGGATTTCAATCTATAATTGTTTTTCCGATGGTTATAAATGGATTATGAGACATGATTTTGGTAATCACGGGTTGGTTTTAAAATCGGATTTCGAGAATCGAGTTTTGGTTTTAACGTTGAAAAGTGAAATTCCGGATTTGGGTTCGGAATGACGGTTCTGAATGCCGGAAGGGCATCAGACCGGTGATTTCGGATTCGGGTTTGGATATGGATTTAGAATTGGTTTTCAATCGGTTTTGGATTGGATTTGCTGGATCTGGATATTGGGTTTAAAGACCCGGATTCTGATGGACGGGGGACGGGCCCAGATTGAGTTTAAAGACTCGGATATTTACGATATTACCCCCTAGGCCTATTGAGTTTAAAGACTGGGGAGTTTAAAGACTCGGATTACATTTGAGGCCTGGTTTGAGTTTAAAGACTCAGATAGACCCAGCAGGTTTGATCGGAATTTGACATTTGTGGATTTGGTTTTTATGATACGATTTTAGCATACTTGTTATACTATTTTATGTTGTGGTTTTCTGATAACTCGTTAGGCATGCATACTTTATTTTTAAATGGAGGGAAAAATCTTGTTGTTTACTTACAGTTGTTTGTTCTTAACTCGTGTTTAAAACTTTTATTTCTCTTTAGTCCACTCACATTTTTCTGGTTTTAATTTACCCTCCAGGTCGTGGTGATAGCATTGGCGTGAACGTTGAGCCAGGGACCGAGGCATAGAGCTTTACAACGTTCTTCCGTTGCGAGATTAGCCTAGTAGGACTTTTGTGCCTATTTTGTATAACGCTATGCTCTGTATTACGGTTGTATTATATTTTCTCCCTTGTCTGATAGTTATGCTTATGGTTATTTTGCGGTTCTTTTGGTACTTTAAGTGTGATTGTCAGACGGGAGCTGGGTTCGTCCAGGATATCGAGGGGATATTTGGGATGGGTCCTGACAATTGGTTTCAGAGCATATGTTTGTCGGTTTTGTCTGTACGAGGTCGTATTTAGGTTGTTTTACTAACTCTATTCCTCTTTCAGCGTACGATTGACCATGCCTCCGAGACATGAACCCCCTCCACCACCTGAAGACATGGCGAGAGAAGTAGAGAGTGCTTCTATAGGGCGAGCTCAACGTCTAGGGGCTACGACGTTCAGTGGTGGGGCAGACCCAGAGGAAGCCCACAGGTGGATCCCCTGACTTGAGCGGATTTTCGGGGTGATGCGATGTCCTCCAGAGGATTGCGTGTTGTTGGCTACTTTTCTGCTAGACGGCGCAACGTATGAGTGGTGGTATACGCTGGAGTTGTCGGGTTGGGACGCTCATACCGTGACGTGGGAGACTTTCCGGGAGTGGTTCTTGGATCAGTATTACCCCCGCTCCTTCCGAGATGCCAAGGAGGCGGAGTTTCTTCAACTGAAACAGGGGAGCATGACAGTAGCTGAGTATGAGCAGAGGTTCTAGATGTTGTCCCGATTCGCTCCTGCATTTGTGGCTACCGAGGCTGAGAAGTGTCGTCGGTTTGAGTTGGGTCTTCGAGGAGAGATTTGAGCCATTGTGACAGCCGGCTCATTTGCTACCTTCCGGGAGTTATCTGACGCATCTGTTAGAGTGGAGGCCAGTTTACCTGCCCGGCCACAGTACTCGGGCAGTGTGCGACGCCGTGAGCATTCTTTTCTTGGAGCATCAAGTCAGAGGACCCCGAAGCGGGGCAACTATGGTGGTACTTCATCGGCTGGTGGTGCCCGGTTTGGTAGGCCAGGTAGTTTTCAGGGGTCTGGATTTCGGGGAGCTAGAGCACAGCCGACTCCACAGGCGAGTGCGACTTCAGTTGCTTCTACTGGGAGGCAGACGGGTGGACCCAGTAGAGATGTATGTTATTATTGTGGAGAGCGAGGCCACTTTCGAAGAGAGTGCCCGTTGTTAGCCCAGGAGGGTGGAGCAAGCCGAGGTGCGGCAGAACTAGGGCGGAGTACTGCGTCAGTGTTAGGGGCGGCAGGCCCTAGAGGTGGCGGTGGTGCCACGAGCAGTTCGAGAGGGTGCGGTCGGTCATCAGGACCTCAGGCGCGAGTCTTTGCTATGACCCAGTAGGAGGCCAGATCAGCACCCGGAGTGGTGACAGGTACACTTACCATACTTGGCCACACTGTTTTTGCTTTGATAGATCCCGGGGCTACTCACTCGTTTATAGCCCGAAGTTGTAGTCTGGTGACGGAGAGAGAGGTGTCTACCTTGGATTGTGCCTTAGGGGTGAGTATGCCTACTGGTGAGGTGTTGGTAGTGACTCAGGTTCTGAGAGAGTGTTCGATGATGGTAGGCGAGGTCGAGTTAGTGGCATACTTGTTACTGTGGGATAGACAGGACTTCGATGTTATTTTGGGTATGAACTGGTTAACTAGACATCATGCTTCTATCGAGTGCTTCGATAGAAGAGTGACCTTTCGGAGTCCAGGATTGCCAGAGACCACGTTTCATGGTGATCAGCGTGCACTCCCTACTGGTGTTATTTCGGTACTTGAGGCTAGCAAGTTATTGCGGAAGGGATGCCAGGATTACTTAGCTCACGTGGTGGATACACGTGCTACGCCAGGGAGGGCGGAGGATATACCAGTGGTGCGGGAGTTTCCCGATGTCTTTCCCGAGGAGTTGCCAGGATTGCCACCTCATCGAGACATCGAGTTCGCGGTTGATCTTCTTCCATGTACGCAGCCCATCTCATAGACTCCTTATCGCATGGCACCTGCAGAATTGAGGGAACTAAAGGTCCAGTTACAAGAGTTGGTCGATATGGGATTCATTCCGAGTATGTCTCCTTGGGGAGCACCTGTGCTGTTTGTTAGGAAAAAAGACGGAGGTTTGAGATTGTGTGTTGACTATAGACAGTTGAATAAGGTAACCATTAGGAATAAGTATCCCCTACCTCGGATTGATGACTTGTTCGACCAGTTGAAGGGAGCACAGTACTTTTCGAAGATTGATCTTCATTCTGGATATCATCAGCTACGAGTCAGAGAGGAGGATATACCCAAGACGGCCTTTCGGACCAGGTACGGCCACTATGAGTTTGTTGTGATGCCTTTTGGGTTGACTAATGCCCCAACAGCTTTTATGGGTCTCATAAACCGAGTGTTCCGGTCATACTTGGATCGTTTAGTGATTGTATTCATTGATGACATCTTGGTGTATTTGAAGAGTGCGAAGGCGCACGAGAAGCATCTAAGAATAGTGCTTAAGACCCTGAGAGAGCATCAGTTGTATGCGAAGTTGAGCAAGTGCCAGTTTTGGCTGACCAGTGTTGGATTTCTGGGTCATGTGATTTCAGCCGAGGGCATCAGAGTGGATCCTCAGAAGGTTGAGGCGGTAGCGAACTGGGAACAGCCCAAGACGGTGACGGAGGTCAGGAGTTTTCTGGGATTAGCAGGCTATTACCGGCGCTTTATTGAGGGTTTTTGTATTCTTGCTACTCCGTTGACACGGCTGACTCGGAAGGGAGTTCGGTTTGACTGGGATGAGAACTGTGAGCAGAGTTTCCAGGAGCTTAAAAGATGGTTGACATCTGCTCCTGTGTTAGCCCTTCCAGACGATAGTGGGGAGTTTGAGGTTTACAACGATGCTTCGTTGCAGGATTTCGGCTGTGTGTTGAAGCAGCATGGGAAGATGATTGCTTACGCTTCCCGGCAGTTGAAACCTCATGAGATGAACTACCCTACTCATGATTTGGAGCTTGCAGCAGTAGTTCATGCACTGAAGATTTGGCGATATTATTTGTACGGCGAGAGGTGCAGGATTTTCACAGACCACAAGAGTTTAAAGTATCTGTTCACGCAGAAAGAGCTGAATCTGAGACAGCGTCGATGGTTAGAGCTGCTTAAGGACAATGACTGTACTATCGAGTATCACTGAGGAAAGGCTAATGTGGTAGCCGACGCTTTGAGTAGGAAATCAGCTAGTTCTTTATCGGATTTGAGGACAGTCTGATTGCCTTTGTTGGTTGTGCTCCGCAGGATTGGAGTAGAGTTGACTGTGGATGGTCAGGGAGAACTCCTAGCGATTTTCCATGTGCGACCTGTTTTGATTGATCAGGTCATTGATGCTCAGTTTGAGGACCCCATTTTGGGCATCATTCGGATTGAGGTCGAGGCTGGAGAGAGACAGGACTTTGAGATTCGCAAGGATGGAGCCTTGGTTAAGGATGGACAATTGTGTGTACCTGAGGACGAATCACTGAAGAAGACGATACTGGATGAGGCTCACTATTCAGCTTATGCGATGCATCCTGAAGGAACCAAGATGTATCGTACACTTCGGGAGCATTACTGGTGGTCAGATATGAAACGTGAGATTGCGGAGTATGTCAGTAGATGCTTGATTTGTCAACAGGTGAAAGCCGAGCGGCAGAGACCCTATGAAGCAATGCAACCTTTGCCGATCCCCGAGTGGAAATGGGATCACCTGACGATGGACTTCGTATTCAAGCTTCCCAAGACGCCGAAGGGACATGATGGCGTGTGGGTGGTTGTGGATCGACTCACGAAGTCTGCTCATTTCTTGCCAGTACGGGAGAACTTCCGGATGACACAGTTTGCACAGTTGTTTATCGACGAGATTGTTCGGCTGCATGGTACTCCAGAGTCGATAGTCTCTGACAGAGATCCGAGGTTTGCTTCCCGGTTTTGGCAGAGCTTACATGAAGCTTTTGGGACAAAGCTGCATTTCAGTACTGCCTTTCATCCTCAGACCGATGGACAGTCTGAGCAGACCATTCAGATTCTAGAAGATATGATAAGAGCTTGTGTCCTACAGTTTCAGGGTACTTGGGAGTCACATTTACCTTTGATGGAGTTCGCCTACAATAACAGTTATCAGGAGAGTATTGGGAAGGCTCCTTATGAGGCTCTATACGGGCGACAGTGTCGGACTCCGTTGTGTTGGACCGAGGTTGGGGAGAAGAGACTGACGACTTCCGAGCTGGTAGACCTTACTCAAGAAAAAGTGGCACTGATAAGAGATCGACTGAAAGCAGCTCAGGACCGACAGAAGAGCTACGCCGACCGTAGGATCAGGGATCTAGAGTTTGCAGTAGGAGACTGGGTTTTCTTGAAGTTATCTCCTTGGAAGGGGATCGTACAGTTTGGCAGGCGAGGGAAGTTGAGTCCTTGTTACATTGGACCCTATGAGATCTTGGAGCGGATTGGTCCTGTTGCTTATCGATTGGCTTTACCAGCAGACTTGGCAAAGGTACATAATGTCTTTCATGTATCTATGCTTCAGAAGTATATTCGGGATGATTCGCACGTTCTGGAAGCACAACCTGTTGAGCTTAGGGAAGACTTGAGCTTTGAAGAGCAGCCTGTAGCGATTTTAGATTGAAAGGATAAAGTTTTACGGAGGAAGACGGTTCCCTTAGTTAAAGTCTTGTGGAGGAATCATCAGGTGGAAGAAGCTACACGGGAACCCGAGGCCTTAATGCGCGAACAGTACCCTTACTTGTTTCACTGAATTTCGGGGATAAACATCTTTTTAGGGGGGTAGATTGTAACAACCCGTACCTTCAGGAAGGGTACAAATGTAATTTTGTAAAAGATTTGTATAAAAGGACGATTTTGCCCTTGTGAATAATGTGTCAAAAGTTGACTTTTTGATTTACAGGTTGGTTGAGCGTTGACCATTGACCGTGACATAGTTTAGGACGTCACGAGTCCGTAGACAGGTGGCATGTCCGATTTGGACAATCGGAGAAAAAATTATGACGTTCGGAAGATTGAGGGCGTTACCGTAATTTTGACTAAATAGAGGAAAATGTTGACTTCTTATTGAACTTTTGATTTTCACGGAGACCGAGGACCTTTATATAGGTCTCGACGTCCTGAGTACAACGACAGGCGGCACACTGTCATCGGACGTCGGACGGAATAGTTATGGGTCTGGAAAGTTGAAGGGAAAATTGGTAATTTTTAAGTCTAGGGGCATTTTGGTCTTTTTCTCCTTAGGGCTAATCAGATAAGGCCATTTGGTTGAGTGGGATTGGATATTTGTGCTATGGTCCATGGAATTTGGGACACGTGGTAAGGACCTAGAGGTTTCTAGGATTGTTTACAATAAACACGGGCACATTTTGGTTGATTTCAACCGTGCATTTTGGGTTTGAGAAACAAAAAAACAGAGAGGTGAGGCGGTGAATATTGTGATCGATTCAATGAGCGTGTGAGGCTTTTGGTGATTGGTGAGAGTGACAGAGAGAAGAAGAGAAGCTGGTGACTGGGTTTTGGGAGTGAAATCGTGCAAGGAAGAACGAGGGTGTGAGTTCGATTTTCAGGGAAAACAGAGAAGGCCGTGGGACTTGGTGGTGGTTGTGCCGTGTGTTGGTTCAATCCAAGCTGAGAAGGAGCTAGGACGACTGTAGGGGACCCAGTGGACACCGTGGTACACGGCGGTGCGGACGGCGGAGGACGAATCGAAGGTAAGCCTAAATCCCCTGTTTTTCCCGATTTGCTTAAACCAAAAGTCGTGGCTTTTGGGAATGAGTCGAGGGATTTGGTGAGTGGTGTGAGACTCAAGAGAGTCCTAGGAGTCGTCTAGGGTGGTTTCCGTGACGGGGGAATGTCTGGGTGGCGGGAACCCGAAACAGGGATATCGGGCTATTTTGTTTCGAGGATGAAGACGACGGGTTAGAGTCTAGGATTTCTAGGTTTTAGGACTGGAATTGATTGTTGGGAACTGGACGAAGCTTTTGGGATTGGAATGGTTTAAAATGATGGAGGATTGACAGAGAACCGGGAACGCCGGTTCAGACCGGTTCGTTCAGTGAAGACGATGATGAACAGTGCTCTGGTGCAGGCGCGTGAGGCCCACACGCAGCCACTTTGGGCGGCGCGTGGGGGCGCATGGGGAGGATTCTGAGGAACCTTCCAACATGGTTTTTGGTTTAAATGTTATAACGAACCTTTTGGGACACGTTTCGGGTAAATCGGACGTTGTTTCGGGTTAGTTCGAGGATCCGGACGGTTTAGGTTTAAATTAAAAAATTACGTTTAAATTCCAGGAAATTTGGAGAAATTAGGGTTAGCGTATTTAACGTTTATGTGACCCTATTTTATGACTATTGACAGGACGAGAGACGCCTGAGACGGTTGAGGAGCGCACGGAGCGCGATTGATGCTTTCAGACTCGTGAGTGGACTCCTTCTTTTCTTACGAGCATGCCTAGCTTCTTTTATTTATGTTTTATGGTTTTTAGTATGTTTTTATGCTTTTTAATGATGTTATATGTGGTTTATATACTTGCACGTTTTTAGAGACATTTTTGGGTTTTCGCACGTTTTTCGAGAAAAAGCTTGATTTCTGATTTTGATGCTATGCTTTTGGGATTTCAATCTATAATTGTTTTTCCGATGGTTATAAATGGATTATGAGACATGATTTTGGTAATCACGGGTTGGTTTTAAAATCGAATTTCGAGAATCGAGTTTTGGTTTTAACGTTGAAAAGTGAAATTCCGGATTTGGGTTCGGAATGACGGTACTGAATGCCGGAAGGGCATCAGACCGGTGATTTCGGATTCGGGTTTGGATATGGATTTAGAATTGGTTTTCAATCGATTTTGGATTGGATTTGCTGGATCTGGATATTGGGTTTAAAGACTCGGATTCTGATGGACGGGGGACGGGCCCGGATTGAGTTTAAAGACTCGGATATTTACGATATTACCCCCGTAAGCCTATTGAGTTTAAAGACTCGGGAGTTTAAAGACTCGGATTACATTTGAGGCCTGGTTTGAGTTTAAACACTCGGATAGACTCAGCAGGTTTGATCGGACTTTGACATTTGTGGATTTGGTTTTTATGATACGATTTTAGCATACTTGTTATACTATTTTATGTTGTGGTTTTCTGATAACTCGTTAGGCATGCATACTTTATTTTAAAATGGAGGGAAAAATCTTGTTGTTTACTTACAGCTGTTTGTTCTTAACTCGTGTTTAAAACTTTTATTTCTCTTTAGTCCACTCACATTTTTTCTGGTTTTAATTTACCCTCCAGGTCGTGGTGATAGCGTTGGGGTGAACGTTGAGGCAGGGACCGAGGCATAGAGCTTTACAACGTTCTTTCGTTGCGAGATTAGCCTAGTAGGACTTTTGTGCCTATTTTGTATAACTCTATGCTCTGTATTACGGTTGTATTATATTTTCTCCCTTGTATGATAGTTATGCTTATGGTTATTTTGCGGTTCTTTTGGTATTTTAAGTGTGATTGTCAGACGGGAGCAGGGTTCGTCCTGGATATCGAGGGGATATTTGGGATGGGTCCTGACACATGTGGCATGCGTCAATCGGAGGTCGGATGTAAAAGTTGCGGGTCTGCGAAGGCTAGGGGTATTTTGGTAATTATGTGTGCAGGGGTAAAATGGTAATTTGATCAGTATTGGATGATTCAGCTAATATTAGTCTGATGAGGGACACCTGTTCCTCATTGATTTGGATGATGAATTGTTATTTGGTGACATCTGTCACCATAATGGAGGGATGGGTGGCATTAGCCGTCCTAACTACACGAGTTTAGTCCTGTTAGCTGGGAAAACAGAGAATTATATATATGTATACAATACACCATGATCGATTACTTGGGTAGAAGGAAGGAACAACCGAATAGATTACTGAGCCAGTTAGAGAGTGAGTATAGGGATCAAATGAAGAAGGAATTAGGAAGAAAACCATAAAAACCCGAAGACCCAAACCCGTGAAGTTCATACCTTTCAAAAATTCGAATTTGAATTTATTGCTCAAGATGCTTCAAATTGAGATTGAATTAAGTATCCTGGGATCATTTTGACTAGTACCAGATCAATTGTGAAGGGAATTGAGGTCGTTTTGCCTTAGAATTGAAAGGGTGAGGATGTTGAATTTTCGAGTTTGAGTCGAGTAATTGGAGACATGGAACGATGAAATTGGCCTTGGAAACATATTTAGTAGGATCCCACGAAAGTTCCTGATGCACCAATTGAAAGAAAACACTGAGAATTGATGGAGATTGAGGGATGAACAGTGCCTGCGACATGAAGTAAGTCGTGAAGTCTAATTCGATTGGATTGAGGTAAGGTTTCATGTAATTGAGTTTACCGATCTTTAATTAAGCCTATTTTGATGCAAATGGACGTTTGAATTGTTGAAAAAGATGTCGAAATGATGGAGAACTAAACGGGTCATGACGTGGGTCACAAGGATCCATTTGTAGAGCAGTCGGGTGAGGACGATGCACTGTAGCATCACTGTGCACGACGCGTGGGTTTCACGTGCAGCCACTCACGACAGCGCGTGAGGGCGCATGGGACCGATTCCCAAGGTGAGTTCAACGCGACTTTTGTTCTATGCATTGAAACGAACAGTTTAACGTTGGTTTCGAGTCAATCGGACACCGTTTTGATATTGTTTCGAGGGTCCGAAGGTTTATGTTACGTTTTTAATTCTTAATTAATTTCTAAAAAATTATGGGAAATTAATATGATGTTAATTAAATCATTAGTGACCCTAAATAATGATTTTGGGCAGGCCTTGGAATTCCTGGAACGACAGGACCCATCCCAACTGGACCTTGATAACCGTGCCTGGTCCTGCTTCCGTCTGACAAGTCAACTGAAGTCCCGAAACTACTCTTTAGCACCTGTCAGACCAGGGATAACTGTACTGACTTCTGCTCATGCCTCCGTCTCTCGATCAGCCCCATCTGTCGTGCCACGGCCTGGAGGGTCAGCAAAACAGAAAAGGTGTGAGTGGACAAAAAAAATATCGTTTTAAATACGTTTGAAACACATTAGTTACCCTCTAGTTTATCAAACCATGCATGCATAGGGAAAAACATATGAATCACAATCACCGGCCTTCCAGCCAAATCAATTAATAAATCAAATCCCGGCTCTCAGGCCAAAACATATGAACACATAATCACCTGGCCACACAGACCAAAAACCCGTACTCAAATCCAGTACGTAATCACAAAACATCAAACAGCACTACTCACAAGTGCACAATCAATCAATCCATCAATCAATCTGTACTATTCATCAAACAATTCATATCTGCACTACGCATAGGCCAACCTCGGGAACTGCACTCAAGCACCATCCGAGTCATATCCATCATGTCTGGGAACTGCACACGCACCATTTAGACGTACCACATACTCGGGAACTGCACTCACGCAACATCAGAGTCACGTCTAGGAACTGCACTCGCACCATCCAGCACATGATCCAGTATCCACAATCACAAACACAATTCATACCACAAACATATATCAATCATATCATTGACTTCAACCAAGTCAAAAGCATTCCCGACAGGGTTTCAAGCTCAAATACCAATTATACGCAAATTCGTAAAATCACATTGAAAACATTAAAATAATCCAGAATCATCATTGACTCACCAATTAAGTCAAAATATCATTTTCAAAACCTTTTTGACTCTGGGCTTAGCCCAAAATACCATTTGCACATTTTCTAGAAAAACGTGCCTGAAAGACCGATTAAAATAATCATTAAATCACACATAATCATGCCACATCATCAAGACATCAATGCAAGTCAAATCATGCAATCAATCATGTAAAACATTTAACTATGCATGCATCATGGTTTATAAAACAAACGTCCACTCACACACCGTCCAAACTGCTCGCTTCCTGAGCTGCACGCGTTTCCGTAATTTCCGACACTTTCCAGAAATCTTGAATCCTGTCCAAAATCATTATGCAGGGTTACTAACAACTCAATTTACATCATATCAATTCCCCATAAGTTTCCGGGATTTAAATATTAATTTAAAATATAACATAAACCTTCGGACCCTCGAAACATTATCGAGACGGTGTCTGATTGACTCGAAACCAACTCTAAAATGTTCGTTACATTTCATAGAGTAAAACACTTGTTGACCACTTCCCCAGAAAACTCACCACGCGCCCTCACGTGCCGCCTCAAGCGGCTGCGCGTGAAAGCCACGCGCGTGAACAGTGTCACCCCTATCACCCGATTTCCTGGTAAACGGGTCGAAAACACGCGATCAGACCCGGTGCGATCTCTCTCGATTCGACCTTGATTTCGTTCATTCCTTCACTCATGTTCATCTATTCTCTGTCTATTTCGGATCTGTGACCTCAATTTGATGAAACAATTCCTAAAAGCCCTCGACTCAACATAGGTACCCGACAGGTCCTAAATCGGGTTCTACCCAAAATCAACCAGTTTCATTCAATTAATCACACAGTAAACATCCTATGTCCATTCTAAACACAAATTTGAAATCAATTTCAAGGTTTCTTACCTCCAAGTAGTCGAACTCAATCTCCAAAATTCGACAATATCGCAGGGGCTGTTCTTCGTCAATTCACCACCAATTTCCTTCCTACTCGATTTGGTTCGATTCGTTTAGCTCCCAGAAGACTAGCTATCACGTCAATTTTAATCGAAACCGTCTAGTTTCAGTTCAGTTTGCTCTATATTCCTCTCAGGTTTTCACTCAGTTTTCACTCCCAATTACACTTAATTCCTCACTCACTTGTTCCCTGGGTTGGTGAGAATCGATCAAGGTGGATTGGGTTCTCTGTTCTGTAACTCAGTTATTAAGGGATATATGAATTTTAAAGGTTTTTATGTTTTAATTGTTATCCATAACAAGTGCCACTAATCTCAAATAGCAATTGCCAGGTGTCACTTAGGTAGGAAATCCTCATCCAATGAACTGACTCAGCCACTAACCGTCCTAATCACTTGGCTGTGGCAATTTACCATTTTGCCCTTGCCATAACATATTACCAAAATGCCCCTCATAGTTCTAGACCCATAACTTTTTCATTCAGACTCCGATCGACGCATGCTGCCTGTCTACCGATTCAGCGTCCTGAGGCCTATCAGACGGCACTTCCGGAAAGTCCAAACAATGTCTCGATTAAAAAGTCAACTTTCGGCCCTTTATAACTAGGGGCAAAATTGTCATTTTCCTCAAATTTTCCAAATGTCGTTTTTTTTTTCGAATTTCCGGGTCGTTACATGGAAAGTACTGGAAATTACGAAAACACGTACAGCTCAGAAAGCGAGCGGTTTGGACGGTGTGTGAGTGAACGTTTTTTTTATGAACTGATATGCACGCATAGTTAAATATTTTACATGATTTATGGCATAATTTGATTTTAAATGAGTGCTTGATGATTTGATACGGGATTTAATGATTATTTTAATTAGTGATTTGGGCACGTTTTTCGAGAAACGGTGAAATTGCTGTTTTGGGCGAAGGCCCGGGATTTGAGATTGGTTTTGACTTGGATTATGAGTTGGAAAATTGATTTGATGGATTTGTAATGTTTTTCGGATATTTTATGGATTTATATGAAAATGGAAACTTAGGTTGCAGTTGTACGGATTTGCGTGAAAATGAGATTTGGGCTTGAGACTCCGTGATAAATGGTTTTGACATGGTTTTAACAATGATTTTGAAATAAAGATTTTGATTTTGTAATTATGTTCATTGCCCCCAGATATGTAATTCCTGAGTAGACTTCAGATGTGTAATTCCCGAAATGACTCCGGATGTGTAATTCCCGGAGGGACCAGATGTGTAATTCCTGGAGGGACTCCGGATGTGTAATTCCCGGAGGGACTCCGGATGTGTAATTCCCGGAGGGAACGAATGTGTAATTCCCGGTGAGGCTGGATGTGTAATTCCCAGCAGGATGATAACTCTGGATGTGTAATTCCAGAGTTATATGCTTTATTGTATGATAAAATGGTTTTATAAAATGATTTATGTGTTTGGCTTGAGAGCCGGGATTTGATACTTTTCATGTGATTTGGCTTGGAAACCAGTGATTCATGTGTTTAACCCTATGCATGCATGGTTTGATAAACTGGAGGGTAAATGTTATATTTTGAAATGTATTTTTAAATGATATTATTTTTGTCCACTAATACCTTTCCTGTTTTGATAACCCTCCAAACCGTGGCACGATGTTCGGGGCTGATCGAGAGGCGGAGGCATGAGCGGAAATCAGTTCAGTTATCCGTTGTCTGACAGGTGTTGAAGGGTAGTTTCGGGACTTCAGTTGACTTGTCAGACTGGAGCAGGACCGGACACGGTTATCAAAGTCCAGTTGGGACGAGTCCTATCATAATGCCATTTTCTTCACAGAACCTTTCAAACTCATTGGACATTTACTCCCCCTCCTCTATCACTTCTCATCTGTTTGATCTTGATACCAGATTGTAACTCCACCATAGCTTTGAACTTTTGAAATACATTGAATACACCTTACTTACTAGTGAGGAAGTAGATCCAACACATTCTGGTAAAGTCATCAATGAAAGTAAGGAAATATTGATTTCCTCATGCTATTACTTCCTGCATAGGGCCACAACATCTGAGTGCACTAGTTCTAGAGGTAAAGTTGCTCTCCAGGCGTTCTCTTTGTCAAACGACTCAACATGCTGTTTCCCTGATACACATGCCTCACATACACCAATCTTCTGTTCTATGAGAGTAGGCAAACCAATAACCATGTCTTTCTGCTTCAGAACCTTCAGGCTAGCAAAATTTTAGGTGTCCATACCTCTAGTGTCACATTTCAAAGTCCTCAACAATAGATGACCTTAGAGCAATAGGGTTCACACACTCCAGGTCCATGGGAAAGCACCTGTTACTAGTCATAGGGACCTTAGCCACCCTATCTTTCAGGTCTTTGTCTTTAAAGATATCAACAGTGTTATTTCCAAAAACCAGGTAATAGCCATGTTCTATCATCTGACCTACACTTAGCAGGTTCTCTTCTAGGCCAGGTAGCAACATCACATCTTTGATGTATCTTTGCCCTTGCTTGGTTTGAATTGCTAGGGTTCCCTTCCTCATAGCTTGCACTAGTTCACCATTCCCTAGCTTGACTTTCACCTTGATACTTCTATCAATATCCACAAGAATGGATGCCTGAGCTGTCATGTGATTACTACATGCACTATCTGTATACCACACACGACTATCCTTTGCACCAGCGATTGTGTTACAGGCTAGAAACAGGTTACTAGGCGATTCATCAACATCTTTTTCTAGATTTACAGTGGCCTTGTCTCCATTACTCCCTCCACTAGCTTTACAGGACAAGTCCTTACAAAATGCCCAAATTTCTGACACTTGTAACATTTGACCTTAGCAATTGACCAACAGTCTCATAGTGAATCTTTTTACATTTTTTTTTTATAGAATTCCCTGATCTGATTACTAGGATCTTTCCCTGATGTGGAATTATGATTTGAACTGGCCCTATGTGAATGAGGACCATTATTCCAGTTCTTGTTTCCTTTGTAATTCCCTCTATTCTTAGAATAGGCACTGCCCTATCTAGTTTCAACAGATAGACTTGAGAATGCTCTCTCTACTGAGCGCTCATCATGCAATCCTACCCTCTGATCATAAGCTTTAATTGATGCAATTAAATTTTCAACATTGATTGAGTCCAAGTATCTTGTTTCCTCAATTATGGACACGATGGGATCAAGAGGTTTTGTCAAACTAATCAGTATTTTCTGTGATAATCTCTTTTCATCAACTTCCTCACCATAGGTTCTCATTTGATTAACTATACAGTACAATCTAGAAATGTAAGTTGCAAGTGTCTCATCATCCTTCATTCTAATGTACTCAAAATCACATCTAAGAGATTGAAGTTTGACAGATCTCGCCTTAGAATCTCCCCTGTATTCCCGTGTTAGAAGGTCCCAAACACTTTTTGAGGTTTCTTCATTTTGAATCCTTGGAAAGATATCATCAGCTACTGCATTCTGCAGTATACTCAAAGCCTTTGCATCACATATCAGATCTTGATGCGAGGATTGCATCTCAATCTCCTCAGTTCCTTCACGTCTCACAGCTCTCTTAGGTATACCATCTGATAGCAAACTCCACAGATCGTATGTCTTCAAGATCATCTTCATCTTCACACACCAAAAGTCATAATTAGTTCCATTGAACACTGGAGCTCTTAGCTCACCGCATGATGCTGCCATCACAGATGGTTCTTCTTCTTCTAGATAGCTCCACAACCTCAGATGCCCTAGATCACAACGATCGTGGAAGCTCTGATACCATGTTGAAGTTCATCAGAGAGCTCAACTAACACTGCAGTTGGATTGCTTCTCAATCAAGTAAGTTCTCAAACTTGATCCACCTACCTGAATTACGTGTGAATCAGGACTAGCTTTTGACTATATGTGTTAACGATAGTTTCTAGTTGATTAGTGTTTAATGAAACTGGAAATCGATGATGCAAATCAGAGAAAATCTCACAGCTTGGTTATGCTCACCAACTGTTCGATGAAATGCTCTGTGAGGAATACTAACACAATCTTCACAAATCAATATGAGATTTCACCTTTCTCATTCATTTAACTTCATCATACATTGTTTGATTCATTGTAACCATATATAAGAGAGACTACAAGCATTTCACACACTCACTCACTCTCACTCACGGTTACAACACACACACACACACACACACTCTCTCTCTCTCTCTCTCTCTCTCTCTCTCTCTTCATCACTCTCTCATGGCCAATCACACAGTACCACCTCAATTACTAGATTCATAGCACCTTTTTTAATCCATACACACACCAGACATCCCTTTCATTCTGTTATCCACCTCAGCTCCACCTCTTCACTCACAACTTAAGTGAGCTGCAATGGATTGATGCCAGCTGGCAGCTTACACTTCAACAAAACATTGTCACTTTGATACCACTAGAAAACACCAATTACATGAAGCATAAAAGCACCAACAATACTCAAAAGAATCGAGATTTTCCTATCTCCCTGTAGAAACCAACAGTTTTACTAGATACATTATATACATGTTATCTATCGATTATTTGCTGTTTATATACGAATTTAAAACATGTTAATGAGCGGTTATAGACTACTTATATATTATTTACAGACTGTTAAAGGAAAGGACCAAATATTCATGCTTGATTTCATACTCCCATGTACTTCTCTTATGTTTCCTACACTATGAAGTGACTACAACCAATCACCATAATCAAACCAAGTAAATTTTCACATAGCTAAGGTTGAATGAAAACAATTATAATCAAACCAGTAACACCGAAAACACGTAGCCGAAAATACACTAGGCAGTAAGCCAATTTAGTTCTATATTCTGCATTGTAGTTGGCTGTTCATTCCAGCAATATGATTGATTACTCATTAAGATAGTGTCGCCTTCCTGATCAATTTAATCTTCAAAATTCTTTTAAGTCACTTCGACTTGTCAACATCTTCAGCTAGCTTACTAACAAGACTGGATGTAATGTGGATGCTAAAATCACCCATGGTGGAACAACTCCTTGGTAAGACACCTGGGAGGCTGGAAACATTGATGCAAAGTTCAATTAATACAAAATTGATATGTGTATACCTTAAAATGACATTAAATGGAGAGACAACACAAAGTAAAACACAACATTTTTGTTGTAAAAAACTCTTAGATTCTTGTTGAAACAAAATATGAGAAATTAACATACTTGGGGTCTTGTATATATATGAGGTATACTTGAGGATTGGCGGTTGATCAGGAAATGACACAAAATGGAATTCTCACATTCAAGAAATTTCAAATCTGAAATCTGTAATCCCTACTTTTATATACTAATAGACTATTTATCTATGAAATAGTAGTCCAGATATCTAAATCAAGCTTTCTAGCAAGAATAGAACAATGATATAGTTTGTTAATTCCTAATAACCTCAATTGTGGTCTTATTTTGAAAAATGAGGTATATATGCCAACGTAAAAGAATGTTCAGTGCCACACATTAGGGAAATAACAAGAACCTATAAATAACTTGAAAATTTAAGGAAAAATGATAAGTAAACTCTCGTGTATGCAAAGGCTCAAAGGGTATAACATTCAAAACTCACACGTTCCACCCTCGAGAATGAAGGGTGACTTAAAGATTGAAGTGTTTGTCCAAAGTTATCAGCTTGCTCATCATCTACAAATTCCTTGGCATAAGGGGCAGTCTGATAATAAGGTTAATGTCCAAAACAATTTCACTGTTTTAAGAACAAAAGTTCACTAACACTCGATCAAATGATAACTTTAATTTTAGTTCATCCTAGCTGTCATGATTATTTTGAAACAACAAAATCTGTAATCAATGCTTTTTAAATTCTACTAAAATGGAATGCAAAATGGCTCAAAGACTGTTACATTAGTTGCCTACCAAAAAACACGAAAGCTTGATGTTGTGCTCCTGATTTCCCTTTCATTGACTCCAAATCAGCTCAGGTAAAGTAATCTAAAGAACATCTGATAAACTCATCTTTCATTCTCATCATTAATCTCCATATAGTTTGTACAATATCTAAAGTATCTCCTTTCTTGTTTGGGAGACAGAATAAAACACTCTGATCCAACGAAGGATATTATAAACAAAACTAATCGAAATTCTAGTCACATTTTGAAACATATGCAAAAATTTGTTGTGGCAAAAAAAAAAATCATAACAAATCCAATCCTATAGAAATGGAGAAAGGTGTTAATTCCTGTTGAAGCAGAATTCCTCCATACTCTCAAAAGGCTCCTAGATCCTTGTAAACAGCAAATAGTAAGCTATCATTCGCTCTAATCGAGGCCTTGGGGGGTTGTTCGACCAAGAATGCTCCAATGCTGAAATCAGCTTTGAAAGAGAAATCTCAAGAGTTTAAGTAACATTGAATCGAATTATCTTGAAAGTAGAATGAATGTCTCTATATATACAGAATCCTTGGGAGGCACGGAGTGTTCTGATTGGTCAATTGATTTTGTAATTAATAAATCATATATTTATTATTAAATATATTATTTAATAATAATAATAATTGCTCATTATGATGGCAATTATAGAAATTTATTATTAATATTAATTTTCCATTGTTAAGAATAATGACAATCAATTTTCAGGGAGAATGTTAATATTAGTGAGGCTTTAACCCGATTAAATAATATATTTAGCTAGAAATATATTATCTAATGTGTAGGTGTTTCTGAACCGTTAATGTCATTACCAGGGGAAATATGAACATTATATAAATTATGGGCCACGTGGTAGCTCCACAATTTTTGGGTGATTATGGTTCCACAAATGCCCCACATCGCTTAGGAATTCAGGAAATCCTAAGGGATGTAGGTTTTTGGCAGTTCCAATGAATCATATTTGGTGTAGGACTCCTTTTTGCTTTGTTCAGGATAAGTTCTATTGGATTCGGAATATTGCATCACATTTAAGTACCGAACTCGGAGCTTGACATGAAATTGGGTTGCGCTTCCTTGGTTGGACTTGATTGACGGCCCGCTAGAAATTAATTCCCTCAAAGAGTTTTAATTTCATTATTGATGAGTGAAAATGTTTTTATTTTGAACTTTATTCATTAATATTGGTGAGAAGTTTCATATTTTCTTATTTAATGGAAGTTTATAACATCCATTTCCAAAACAAAAAACTCCTTGCCTTACTTTGCTTTGTCGTTGGTGAAGAGAAAAAGTCATCCACAATTAACTCACCCATTCATTGTTGGGTAAAGAATTATTATTAAAGAGTAGTTGTGCATACGCTGAAGAAAACACCTTTCCCTTTTGTTGTTTTGTTTTGTTGTTGTAACTAAAAGGAGAAGAAAATTTTTTTTATCTTTCTTCCGCTTTGGCGTTGACTGAAAGGCGAGAGAGAGAAAATTTTTATTTTCTTCTCTGATTGTTGCACTGGGAATTTTTTGGTGACTCGCTGTTGCAGAGATGAGGGCCACGAATGAAGTTGGAGCAGGATAAAGACTTTGGTCCTCAATAAATGGAAACTGAAGAGGGCTCACGTTAGTGTTCGTGGGTAAGGGAGTCAAGTGTATAGTTGGAATGCGCATGTGCACACGCCAAAAAGATGGGCAGGTCAATTGAGAAGGTTGCTTGATGACGTCAGCTTACGCGGGTGTTGTGGAGCGGCGACAAACGCACAGTCGCTACTAGCTGGAGGAAAGCCGTCTAATGCATGGATTCCACACCGGCCATTATTGAAGATGGTTGCTGATGGGAGGAGCGTCAGGAAAGCGATAGGAAGATGTCTGGCGCGTGTTCAATTGGAGAATTCCTGGCGCTTGCACTTCACTAGCGATAGGAGGTGACTGTGACAGACAAAGATGTCGGTTTTGTCGATTTGTATTGACTGCGTCTGTCACATGGTTACAGTCGATTTGAGGTGATCGAGAATGTGTATCCATGGGCAATAGCTACCCTCGTCAGCTCTAACTTGTGGTTGATGATTTTTGGCACATGGAAGCTTGCTATTGGGGGGTTATTGGTACGTGGCACGCGCCAAGACAATTAGGGAGTGCATTTGACATGTTAGTCTGCAAAATCTGCTGGGCAATCAAACTTTGCCACGTGGCGGCTCCTAATGATCCTTGTTGATCTGCTGCTTTGCATGTGTGCCGAGAAGTATGGACTCTATAGCTTTCAGTGGGTGCGCCCTACTTGATTTGAGAAGATGTGGTGCTTGTTTCGCTGTTACTACAACCTCATTTATATATATTGCATAATATATATATTGTTGAATGAAATATATATAAACATATATTATTTAAGAATGTATGCAAATTTTTTTTTAAGATTTCGAAGAGCTCAAGGAGTTCGATTGCAGTTATCCAAGTGGCATTGTGCTCTATTTTTAGAGACGGTCATTTCAAGATGCAGGAAAGCATACATCCGATGAAGTCTTGAAGAGCTCACTTTATGGGGGTGGTCAGTTGGCAAATGCAGAGACTGGCGTCTGTGTTTCTTTGTCAAGCGCAACAGTTGGTTGGTACGGAGAACACTCTATGACTGATATTAGTATTTCAAGGGAGCTGATGTTAGCGTGGTTTGCACTCTTCTGCCACGGTGGCTGACGCCTGTGTTTCCTTGTCAAGGGCAACATTAGTTGGTGTGGCGAACACTCTACGACTGACATCAGTATTGTAAGGGAGCTGATGTCAGCGTGGTTTACACTTTCCTACCATGGAGGCTATCAGCTCAAGTCAATTATAGCTGTCATTCGATGTTTGCTTGGTACTCCTGCGATTTGATGGCTAGTGATCTCCGACTTGACTCAATGATTCTATTCCTTCCCTGGTGGATTTACTTGATCTTGAAGACCCTGTTGAGCTTGAAGAAGAGTGACACCAAGGTAGGGCTTGACAAACGAGGATTGGATATGTCCCATGTGGAGCTTGCGATGTCGCTCTTTATTATCCTAGCCAGCTTGAAGAAAGAAAACTTGGATGTTCTTTATATGAAGATGACACAGCTAGTGAAGATGTCCACGCCATTTCCACTGCGAGAAATAAGAGAAATGTTCCTTGATCTCAAGACGAGCAGTATGTTGGCATAAGGTGCTAAAGACACAACCACTATTCCGAATGATGTCAAAACCGCCCCCATTTCTTATGACAGAAGAACTTGAAAATTTTAAATCATATTCCCCAGTTAGTGGTCGATAGGAAAAATTTCATTCTTGGATAATCACCTGAGGTTTGAAGTTTTCACTCTTGAAAAGTTTGGATAATAGAAGGCCTTTTGAAGGCTTGTTCAAGGAGTAGTTGAGCGCTCTACTGCGTCTGACAATTGCTGCCATTCTGAAGGAGAATAGTAGATAGAGACTTGACTCACCTCCTGAGAATAAGCCAAGTCCTAAAATGCCTTCCGACATGTTCGAGGGAGTTTCGTGGTTGTTATGGCCTAGCAAGGTCATCAAGTGGGCGCAGATTTTTCGTCACTCCTTTTGAGCACTTGGTCAAGCTTTTGAAGGTGGAAGTCTAACGATTGAGATCTGAGTGGTTTTTTCCACCATATGTCCCCACAACTTTGCTCTGACAAGAAAATGAGGAGCTATAGTTGGGTATGATGACTTGCAATGGAGTCCCTTTCAAAAAGCTGGAGCTGGAGTTAGAGGTTGAGGTCGGGAATGGTGGACTGATTTCTCCTACTTTCAGCTGAAGAATGGACCGAGTCCCAAAGGATGATAGGCATTGATGCCTTGCCCCCAAAATTCCCATAGATTAGTTGCTCTTGGTCAACGATGGTATTTTCATTCAAGTATTGAAAACTTAGCTTGAGAAATCGATATGTGATTTGCCAACCGTTTTTTTAATAAAGAAATGAAAATTTTGTTCATGCAAAATTTTGAATTTATGCGCGAAATTTCTTCTGCAAACTTTTTATTTGTTTGAATTAACTTATGAACTTGTAGGTTTGTCAAATGCCCCCATTGCAGCTATGAGCATTCATTGAGAGTTTCTTGACCCTAATTTGCCTTTTAGAGAAGGCCCTTGAGTAACTCTCGGATAAAGTCTAGGTGACAGGACCCGTCCCCGAAGGACATAGATAACTGTGCCCGGTCCTGCTCCCGTCTGACAAGTTAACTGAAGTTCTGAAATTACCCTCAGCATTTGTCAAACAAGGGATAACCGCACTTGTGCCCACTCATACCTCCACCTCTCGAATAGCCTCGATCATCGCGCCACGACCTAGAGGGTCAATAAAAACATAAAAGGTATGAGCGGACAAAACAAAGTTTTAGAAATACATTTATCAAAATACATTCTTACCCTCCAGTTTCACAAACATGCATGCATATCATAAAATATGAGTAATAGTGTGAAATCAATCAAGTATGAACAGTGGACCGATAAAGTCAAAACATGTTTTCCCATGGTCCATAAAACTCATGTTCATCAAATCAGTTCATGATATAAAGTATTTGGACACAAATATCAATATATCACAATACCACAAATCCTCAATATCCAAGTAACCGTCACGATATCAATGCAACGCGTGCAAACTCGGGTGTCTCATGTCCGAGTACCTCCCCAGGATCTACGACGTCTGGGGTGATATCATCTCCAGGATCTACGACGTCTGGAGGATATCATCATAATCTCACACTCCTGAGATTGAGCTTCCCTCGGAGCTACTCATCCCCAGGCAGTGGATCGTGACTACTCCAGGACCTACGACGTCTGGAGGAGACTATGAAATCACAGAGGATGGTATATGTGGAACAGACACCAAATCCAGTAATTTCATTTTAAAACCATTCATGTCTTGAATCAAATCAAAAACATTTCAACAGGGCCTATGCCCGAAAAATAGCTTTCACAAAGCAAAGTCCACAAATCCATCATAAAACAGTGTCCATAATTCACTTTATAAATCAAAATCACCAATTTAATCATATTCACATGTGACTCCAAATCCGAGTCAAAATCACTATCCAATTGAGTCTCAAGCCCAAAATATCATTTTCACGTAAATCCATAAAATATATCCAAAGGGCATTATAAATCCATCAAATCATTTTCTAACTCAAAATCTGAGTCAAAACCAATCTCAAATCTCGGGCCTTCGCCCAAAACAACAATTTCATAGTTTTCTCGAAAATCGTGTCCAAAATCATATAACACAATATAATATTTCCAAAATCCAGAAATCATCATATCTAAACATTAATCATGCCAAATCATTTCAAATCATATTATAAAGCATTTAAAACATATATGCATGCATTCTGGGTAGAAAACAAAAGTCCACTCACACACCGTCCATATCGCTCACTTTCTGAGCTGCAAGTTTTTTCGTAAATTCCGGAAGTCACCATTCCTGTCCAAAATCATTATTGAGGATTACTAACACTCCAATATACCTCATATAATTTTTCCCAATTTTTCTGGGATTTAAATACTTGTTTTAAACGTATACGAAAACTTCGGATACACAAAACACTATTAAAACGATATCTGATTCCCTCGAAACCAGTGCCAAAATATTCGCTATATTAAATGGGGCAAAAGTCATGTTGAACTCACCTCAGGATTCCCGTTCACACACCCCCACGGACCGCCGCAAGCGGCTGCGCGTGAAGTCCACGCGCCTGCTACAGTGCAGCTACAATGTTCGTCCTCACCCGTTTGTCTGTAAAACGGGTCCGGTTGGCCCGCGAGATGACTCGATTGGATCTCGCTCAATCCTGCTTTAATTCCTTCAATTGAACTATCCATTAGATTCCAAACTAAGTTAATTCCAAGTCTGTAACATTAATTTGGATCAAACATACCTTAATCTTTCAATTCAATCTCGACTTCGTAGATGAACGCCCGGGTATTGTTCATTCTTCAATCTTGACCAATTCCAATTGAATTCTTGCAATTGATTCACTCAGAAGCTTCGCAGGATCCATACAAACATACTTCCAAGCTCAATTTCAACTTTTAACTCCTCTAATTATACGACCCAATCTTTGAATTTTCCAATTCTTACCATGTCTGTTCTCAGCCAAAACGACGTCCTTTTCTTTCGTTTTTGATTGGGTTTGACTCGAAATAATCTCAGGAAGATGAATTCAAGTTCAATTGAATCAAAGGGGGTCCAAATGGAGAAGCCCGAATTCGAAATTTAATGAAGGTTTGGTTTTCGGGTTCCATGGTTTTCTGGTTTCCTTTCACGGTTTTCCTCCCCCTTTTTCTTTCTTTTTCCTCACGATTTCATCCTCTCAATTTCTCTCCAATTTTCCTTTTCTCTCAATTAGTTGTTGGGACGATCGATCAAGCATCCTTGTTCTCTGTTTTTGGTTTTAAGGAAACAACACACCGTTTTGTTCTAATTTATACTTGATATTTGAATTTGTCCTATCCAAATAGTAGACGGCATAAATGCCACTAATCCCAGCTACACAGTGACATGTGTCACTCAAGGGGCTAACTGCCTCATCAAATTGGCTGAGTAATCTCACACTGTGCCAATTTACCAATTTACCCTTCCTTTGCAAAATTACCAAATTGCCCTTCACTTTCTCAGGCCCGTAACTTTTTTATCAGAACCCAGATTGACGCATGCCGCATGTCTACGGATTCAGCGTCTCGAGACCTATCCAACGGTACTTACGAAAAGTCCAAACAAGGTCCCGGTCAAAAAGTCAACTTTCAACCCTTATAACCAAGGGCAAAATCGTCATTTCCTTCAAATTTTCCAAATTTTCCTTTTTCGAATTTTCGGGTCGTTACACTAGGATTACTTCCTGGTGGAAAGCTTGAAGTGGTCCCGTGAGGAAGGCTTTGTGTGCTTTTTGAGAAAGCCTTGAATGCTTCCAAAAGGAAGTCATAAAGTGCTTCGTGAAGGAAGACTTTGATGCTTTGCATGATGAAGACTTGGATGCTTTATATGACGAAGGTTTGGATGCTTTGTATGGTGAATGTTTGGATGTTTCGCATGTCGAAGGTTTGGATGTTTTGCATGGCGAAAGTTTGGATGCTTCACATGGCGGAGGCTTGTATGCTTCACATGGCGAAGGCTTAGATGCTTCACATGGCGAAGGCTTGGATGCTTTGCAAGGCGAAGACTTGGATGCTTCGTAGGGTGAAGGCTTGGATGCTTTGCAAGGCGAAGACTTGGATGATTCACAGGGTGAAGACTTGGATGCTTCACATGGCGAAAGTTTGGCTGCTTCGCGTGAGAAAGGTTTGGATGCTTTACATGGTGAAGGCTTGGATGCTTCGCATGACGAAGGTTTGGATGCTTCAAATGGCGAAGGCTTTGATGCTTTGCATGGTGGAGGCTTTGTTTATAGAAGGAATGCTTAATTGTTCACCAAAGAAAGACGTGAATGCTTTCGAGAGAAAGGTTTGAAGTGCTGCGTAGTGGGATGCTTTAGTGTTTCCCAGAGGAAGGTTCATGATGCTTCCTAGAGGAAAGCTTGGATTTGTTTTAAGTACTTCTTGGAAGAAGTTTTAAAAATTGAATATGATGTACAAATATGTTTGTATGTGTTGATACCATATCGGCCCAAACCGACCCGAAGGCCCAGACCTAATAGGAGGCCCAACCTTCCTATTAAGACCAGAAGGCCCAGACTAACCAGGGGGCCCAGCCTCTCTGTCAATACCACGTCAGCCCAGACTAATCGGGAGGCCTAAAACCTCTGCCCCAACACACCTCCATAAGCCCAAAGGCCTATGCCCACTCAAAGAAGCAAACCCCCAACAAGGCCTGGCCAACGCCTACATATGGACAAACTCCACCTTCCACGTGTTAGTCCCACAATGACTGACATTTGTCCCACAACGGAAAAATATTTTTATTACACACATCACACCCACACCAGTGCCTATACTCTGACCGACCAACCAGTTTTCTTCTTTTACAGATATGGTCAAAAACACGTGGCCGAGCAGCATTCACTCGCTAAGTTGGCACATTTTGTGCATCAACAGTATGAATTAAGAACAAACTGTCAATCTTATTGATAATTCAAATGCATGGTACTTGAATTTAGAAGACAACATAAAAAATAAAATTGAAAGTTTCATAGACTTTAGGTCTCTTGAATTTTGATATGCAGCTTGTGGCAAGTGATGACAAGATCAATTTCATTGACATGCAGCTAGTTGATGCGGATCACCTTTGATGGAGGCTCTTTGGGTTTTTGTTCTCCATATGATATACAGTCTTCTTTTTGATGTAGTCCGGGCAATGTCCTTCATTCATGAGATTTTGGAGATATTTTTTGAAAGATATGCATGTGCTAATATTGTGCCCATAGCATTCATGAGAGGCGCACCATTTGGTTTTATCAGCTTTCTCCTGATCGCCTTTTTTGGGTTTTTTTTTTTTTTTAACCAAGCCTTGTCCTTGATCTTATTATGTATTTGATGGACTGGTATTGAGAATTGCAGATTAGGCTTCTCGAAGGTTAAGGCATTAGGAGTTTGGCTGGCCTCGTGTTTGTTGAACCCCCCATATGAAAATTTGTTGTCGACATCATCTTTGCGTTGTGATGACGATTTGGAGGTTTTCTTGCTCGTCCCGGCATGATCTGGTGCATGTGGAGCATTTTTCTATCATCCCAGCATGCATGTCGCTCTGCTAAGGAGAGTATCTTGGGGAGGCTACGTACATTGTTCATTATTATGTCTCCATAAAGCCGATTATCCAGGGGAAACCCTTACTTAAATGCCATTGTTACGACTAGATCACTACATCCGACTATCCGAGATTTTTTTTCTCGCAGTACCTCCAGATGTATTGTCGCAGGGTCTCTTTTGATCTCTTTCTAATGGAAAAGGGACGATCTTCCTTCACTTCGATAGTATGAATTGTGAGTATTTTTCACAAATGCTAGAGCTACCTCTTTAAAAGAAGCGATAGACCTCTAGGGAAGATAGTTGAACCATATCATTGCTTGGCCTTGCAAGAACACTTGGGAACACTTTGCACATGAGTGCATCGTTGTGTCTATGAGGAATCATGACTCCTCGATAATAGTTAACATGCCTCATCGGGTTGGAAGTTCCTTTGAACTGATAAAAGCTTAGAGTTACGAACCTTTGACTCCTCCTCCTCTATGTCTCTCACAAAAGGTGAGGATGCTTGGATTCGGCAAAGTAGATTGTCTTCCAGATCGCTGTCACGTTGGATACGGAGGTGCCGATCCAACATTTTTTGGACATCACCAACTTGCAGTGCACCTTGGTGAGGTTGTGATCCATGACGTGCCAACCGTCGTTGTCTATCTCGAATCTTAGTTTTTGATTTCTAAGGGCGTGTGGGTGGGTATGACTCATCCCATTACTGCCTTGACGGCTAGCGCATCAGTTGAAGAATGATGAACAACGCTGAAGAATGATGAACGATCGTGAAAGCTCCTCTTGAATATTTCTCAATTGGCTCTCAATGAAAGCATCAGTTGTTGAAGCAGAATTCGTCCGTACTCTCAAAAGTCTTTTAAATCCTGCAACTAGCAAATAACAAGCTATCGTTCGTTTTGATCGAGACTCTGGGGGTTGTTCGACCAAGAACTCTTCAATGCTCAAGTCAGTTTTGAAAGAGAAATTTCAAGAGTTTAAGTAGTGTTGAATCAAATTATTTTGAAAGTAGAATGAACGTCTCTATTTATAGAGAATCCTTGGAAGGCACAGAGGGTTCTGATGGGTCAATTGATTTTGTAATTAATAAATATATTATTTAATAATTATAATAAGTGCTCATTATGATGATAATTATAGCAATTTATTATTAATATTAATTGTTCATTATTAAGAATAATTACAATTAATTCTCATACAGAATGTTAATATTATTGAGACTTTAATCCGATTAAATAATATATTTAGATGAAAATATATTTAGCTTGAAATATATTTTTTAATATTTAGGTATTTCGGAGTCGTTAATTTAAATTATAAGCCACGTGACATCTTTACAATTTTTGAGTCTTTACAATTTTTGAGTGATTTATAGTTCCACAATTCCTGTGAGGAAACTACATTAACACATAAAACAATAGAAATTTGATACCTTGCGCTTGATTTCGTGGATAGAGTTATCCGAATGCATGTTCGTAGAGGGTACCCGACCTGGACCCCTAACTATCAAGACTGCAGTTGAAGATGGACATGAGGGCCACGCCGGTGACAAGAACTTCGTTCATTAAGCCTGGTGACGATAGGAGGCCGAAATGACGCTCTATAAATATGAAAACTGTCGAGAAGCAAATGTAGGTGATGGCCAATAATGCGAATTGAAACCTCCCCATTGCTGCTAGACCCAGAGGCGCACGCCGTAGGGGAATGGGGGCGAGAATCATCGATGACTCTAGCGTTGATCATCGCAGCCTTTGTGGGTATTTGGCTGCAATCGAGTGGAGGAGAAGGAGAGAATAGAGGGAGAAGATAAGTAGCTACTGAGTTTTTGATTTCTACTTTATTTTTTTATTTATTTTTTATTATATATATATATATATATATATATATATAGAGTTTTGGGTCTAAAGTGAAAATACTTAATTTTCAATTCTGGTTGTTTGTTAGAACGGGTAAGGATTTATTTATTTTTCATTTTTTTACTTTTTAAGGAAAGGGGCATTGGTGACAATTCCCCAAAGTAAAAACACGCTCATCCTCTCGAGAAGGGGCTACTCACTCACAGTCGCGAAGAGAACCCCGAAACTTGGAAAGCAGAAAAAGGAAGAGAATGTCGTGGAGAGGCAAGAGAAAGGACGAGGAGGTTCAGGCGTCGGACGGTGACTCTGAGGGCCATGCGCCGCCCAAGAAGGCCCCCAAGAGAGACTCCGACGACGAATCCTCTGACGAAATCATCGTCTGCGAGGTGGCCGTTTTTCTTTCTTCGTTTGTGTGCCCTTCAATTTGAGTAGGCATTTCTGATTGTAGGGTTTTTGGGCAATTGCAGATATCGAAGAATAGGAGGATAACTGTGAGGAACTGGAATGGCAAGGTTGTCGTCGACATCCGTGAGTTCTATGTTAAGGATGGCAAGCAAATGCCTGGAAAAAAAGGTTTGGTTTTTTCTTCTTATTTTTTGTCTTTAATAGAGATTTGTTGTATGTATTGTAGAGTATCACTATTCCATTGGTTGTCTTGTCTTGTATTTTGGGCAGATTTGGAGTGTAAAAGAAATGAAATTTATTGAAATTTCGGATTTTACGCAATTCTTCTCACAATAGAAATTATAATCCTCCGGAATTACAATTGGAAAACAAATTCAAATTAAGAAAAGAGAAGTTAGGTTGCTCCTGGGTGAAGTTTATGAAATTTAAGATTTTTCTATGAAAAACCATGGGGGAGATTCCATCGAGTGGTAACAAACGTGCGGCTGGTGAATTTTAAGATAGAACATAAACTTTCACTTTGGTTGATGTAGATTCAAGAGCAGATGTTTTACAAATTGTGGGGAGGAATAGATGGAGACGTTTCTTTATGACTGGAGTTGAATGTGCTGTGTGGCTGGTGGTTTTTCTTTCTGAGGTGAGAAAAAGGTGAGCCCGGACCGTTGAGGAAACCCTTACTAGAAACGATAAGGAAAAAAAAAAAGAGTTTTCATAATTTCACCAACATTTTAGAAAGCTTGCGGTCTGGATGATAATTAACTCTGTTATTCCTTTATTTCAGATGGTAAATGGTTGGGCTACAATTCAGAAAATGTTACTTGGTGTAGTCTAAGGAAGAAATAAAAATGAACCTAACAGTGTTAGAGACACATAAGAAAGAGACGGTACAAAAAATCCATGGCCTTCTGGAGTATCTGTGGAAAACTAGAGCAACCTAGATAGGACTAGTTATTCAATCTTTAGCTTGTGGTTGAAGGCTGTGGGAGTAGGTAAATGGTTGGACTACAATTCAGAAAATGTTACTTGGTGTAGTCTAAGGAAGAAATAAAAATGAACCTAACCGTGTTAGAGACACATAAGAAAGAGACTGTACAAAGAATCCATGGCCTTCTGGAGTATCTCTGGAAAACAAGAGCAACCTAGATAGGGCTAGCTATTCAATCTTTAGCTTGTGGTTGAAGGCTGTGGGAGTATTTACCCCATTCCTGGTGTAGGATACAAGTGACATTATAAAGCTCCTGGTGTTCCATATAGTAATGAGGCTACTCCAAGCAAATAAGCAGTGTTGCTTTGTAGGAACTGTGTACTAGAGGGTTCATTGGGAATAATTCACAAATTTGGAATAATCTGTCAAACAGCATCTAGTTTGAGGGTGGTTGGGTTGGGATTAAGGTAGTACCCTTTTTTTTTTCCGATGAGAGAAATCTTTCAATTGGCAGTCGACTAAGAACTGTGGATTTCAGAGATTTATGTCATGTGAGATTGAACCTTTGCAGAAATTAGGCCTCCTTCCTTGCTAGGTCAGCTTATAACTTGGCCAAAAATTAGAAATCAGGATCAAAGCCTTCTTACCTGCAAGGGGAAGAGAAAAGGTTCAATGCTTCAGAAAGAAGGTTGAAGATGAAAGAAAATTTTGAGAGATACATATGGAAGGTTTAGGAGGGACATGGAGTCTTCTCAGCTATGCTATGATAGGTGAATTTACTGGAGTTTGGAAATCCTAAGTCCATTCATCAATTAACAGTGCTGAGTGAGAATCAGTCAAAACCCGTCACGTCCCTGAAGGTTTGAGTTGGGTAAGTGACACTGACGCTCCATGAAGGCACGGAAGGCTGATGAGAAAGGTTTTCAGGACCTAAGGAGGACTTTAGTAGGCAATATCCTTAAGCGGGCCTCAGGTTTGTGTCTGTTGGAGACAACTGAGAGTTTGGATTCTGCTGAACCTTTTCTTAAGCAAAAATAAGGAAGCAACTACTTAAGTGGCATAGTGAAACTAAACAAAAAGTCCCAGTATGGCCCCAGGGTTTGAGAAATACAGTCCTTGACCTGATTGAGAGTTCAAAAAAGGTTTGTGTACAAAGGCTTAGGCTGAGGACAAGGTGCTATAGCTGTAAGTGAATTCTAAGGCTTGAGTTGTATAGTTCAGTTCTAACACGAAAACCATTTTTAGGCAATTTCTAGGTTTAGCTTGAAAAATCAATTTAAATTTCAAAAGCAGTGAAAAAACATCGAACCTTTAAACAATAATGGCATTTGTTACACAAAGATGTAGAAAGACTCATAATTGTGATCTCGTTATTTATTGGTCTACTGTTTTGATGACTATTAACTTAATGATAAAGCAATGGTTTCTTTTCTTTTTATTCTAGTTTCATTTATATGTAACCTTAATATGCTTTCTGTTTATTAAATGGCGTGCCTAACACTGACTTGGTTGCCCATGTTTTTATCAGGAATCTCACTGACAATTGATCAGGTACGTCTTTTGATTTTTTTCACATGTGATCGATTTCAATAGTTGCTGAGAATTCTTGCCCTTCTTGTTCTCTTGTGCAGTGGAATGTGCTTCGGGATCACGTGGAAGAAATTGACAGGGCTGTTAACGAATAGCTTCGGCTTATTTTACTAGAACCTATGGGTTGCTCGAAGTGCTGAATTTTTGTTTTGGTTGAGAATGTCAATTCGGTGCGGATGTTTTGTATCTAGTTCTAGCTAGATTTGATAACGGGTGGAGTTGCTGATTTCTATGACTGAAAAATTGGGCATTGAACGTAACGTCTAAACAATGTCTACTTAGTCGATAAACTGTATCAGGTTAGTTTCTGTCTATGTTTTAATGAATCGCATATCGTTTCATTCTGAAGCAGACATCGTTTTAGAATCTAAAGCAGACATCCTTTCATTCTAAAGCAGACATTGTCTTTCAAGTAGTATTACGATGTAGTGCTATTCATACTTTTTCGCTTGTAGGGAAGAGTTTTTAGGTTCAACTCCTAGGATGTTATATTGTCGAATGGGGGGTGCTTAATACCGTGTAGTTAGCTCATTATGTGACTGAGCTTGAGCACAAACCCCTCGTCCGTTTAGATGAGAATTAAAATAGAATATCAATAAAACCAGTCAATTAAGAAAAATTCCAAAGCGTAATTTTCAATTAAGAAAAGGTATAAATATTTCTAATTTTGATTGGGTGTGCTTCTTGACATATCGGAGGGAATAAAACCAGTCAATCAATCACTAATTTAATGAAACTAGTAAGGTTTTCAACTACCTGTAATCCCAGAGGAAGCATCAACCGAATATTTGTGGACAGTTCCACATAAATCCAACTTTTATTGAGGATGCAGACACTTTTTGTCTTTTTAACATCACTTTGACTAGTTTCAACTTTTCATAATTGAATTTGAATCACAAACAATCCATGCTTGCAAAAGAAGCTCTTGCAAAAAAATAAAAAATAGTGGAAGTGGAAGTAAAGTTTTATCATAATACCTGTTTCCAGAATTACAGGTAAGAATCGAATTAAGAAAGAGCAGGGATGGCAAGAGATCCCGTGTTTAGCACTCTGGGTAGAATCTGTAAAAGTAAACGCAAAGCATGTTACTACGCTAACACCATTTTCATTTTGTAGAGCCAGCTGCCAAGTGCCAACATAACAAATGCTATACAATACAATACCTCTCCCAGACGAGCATTGATTTTCAAAGATACAATATCATCTGCTCGAGTCACTCCTAAATTTACAATTGCCGTTGCAGCACCTGCTTCCTGTGCAGCTCTGTAAAGTTGGAAAGTCCAGATAAATAAATAGATCAAAAGCAGATGAATAATTAGAAAAATAGGTATTAAGGGCATCGTTTCTTATACTTTCATTCTTCAAGGAAAAGTCTTTCCTTGCTTACATCAGTTATGTGGCTAGGGAATATGCCTCTACCTCCAGGGCAACAACATAACACCTTCCACTATATCAAATAATGGGTACAAACTACAACGGGAAGAATGACCTTTACCAAGTCTATGCCCAGGACTTGATGAATACAAAAGAGAGTACAAGGATGGAGGTACGCAAAGACTAAGACTTCCCCCGCACTTACCACTCTCTCTACAAGCAGTGGAACTCTCTCACTCTCACGTGGAGTGGATCTCTCATGATGCACGCAACTAAAAAACTAGTTCAGCCATAAACCAAATGACCAAGGTGGCTTTCCCCAGATAGAAAAGACTAGAACAATCTAGAGAATGGTATTAACTCAACCTCCACCGCCATAATATTAATGCTAGATTTCGCTAACTTAATTCACCATTCATGTACCAGCCTATATAGAAAATTCTACAGTACATTTTCAACTGACCGAAATCTCACAATGATGCAATTTTAACTAGTTAAGCATTATGCTGTAGTCCGACAACAATATTGTCCATATTCTTGACACGACCGTAGAAAGCTGTCATTCAACTCCATAAGGTGTCCCATTTGTTTCCAAGATTTTCATATTTAAAACAAGGGAAAATATTATAACAGGGTAACAAGGAATATGAAACCCGCAAAGAAAATAACTGGGAAGTAAGCACATACGCTGGGACCGGAAGAAATCAGAAGGAATATGAAACCAAACCCATCACAAGAAGCAAAAGTAAGAAAGAAAGAAAAAAAAAAAAAAGACATTGCGAAAGAAGCCAATAGCTATTACTTGGTTTTCAAGATTACCATTTATTAAAATGCATGTTTTCGGTCAAATTTTTGGTCAAAACTTTCCTGTTGCTTTAAGAGGTAGGATACAAGAATTGCACAAAGCAAAATATGAAAATGACTTCATAAATAAAAAATTGAAAAGGAGATCAGCACCTGACAAGTCGGTAAGCAGACATGGTCATTACAGATGATCCTAGCACAAGGAAAGCTTCACATGCTTTTGCAGCTTGCATTGTCTTATCAGCCCTGTCCTTGGGGACGTTATCACCAAAGAAGACAACCTTCAACGGCACCATGCAAGAAATAGCTACTTACATTGCTGCTAGTTGCTGAAATCTAAAATTCATTTGGCAAATGTCTTACATCAGGCTTTAGAGTTCCATTGCACTTTTGACACGTAGGGATGTGAAACTCCTCCTCCCAAAACCTTTCATCAATTTCAATGTCACCATCGGGTCTTTGCTTCATGCCAAATCTCTTTTCTAATCCAGGTTTACCATAGTCCAAACTTTCAATTGCCTCTGCCCACTGCAGTAAAAGCAAATTTTATTTCCAGATCATGCCACCATATGATCAGCACAACACTGAATACATGAATGTGCTACCAAAACAAGCTTCACTTCTATAATTAGAGGAATAACTCCCAAAAAAAACACGCTTTCTAAGAGGACAACAAAAATCATGCACAAAGGCTGGTCCTTCAGACATACACAAGCAGAAATGCCATGATCATCATCCATCCCAGACTCCCAAAAATCCATATCCATCCCAGACTCCCAAAAATCCATATCCATCACAAACTCCTAAAAACCATTCACTGACCATAGATCAAACATGTCCAGTTTTGTCTCAATTACATTCAACATTTCATATTCCATCCATGGTAGTCAAGGCAGTTCTTGGCAACCAAAAACATAGAAGGCAAGTAATCTCCAAGGATTGATCGCTCTAGGAAATAAGTAATGCTTTGTGATAGCAAACAGTGGATAGCTATTAATGTCAGCCTATTTTCGGTTTTATAATATAGCAAGTAGAATGTTGGAAGCTCAGCATAATAAAACAGTGATGTTCCAGAAAAGTAATCATGAACTCCACCCAATTGAAAAAACTGAGGATGCAAGATGACTTTTTGGAGGTCCAATAACAATTCCCTAAACAAATCAACATTTTATAGGTACACAAAAGGTTTTAGAAATCTAGGGCTCAAATGATGATTGGAATAATCAGTCAACACTTATTAATGTTGTAAGCATGCTAGATTCCTCTAGATTTCAGTCAAATATCCAGTTTTCTTAAGCCATCAGTAACAGTTAATGAGTCTCCCCAGTTTTGACTAAAACATCTATTTTCTCATTGCCTTGCACCAAAAAATAATAATAATAATAATAAAAGAAAAAAATTCATGGAATGCAATTCATTAACGTTTCTGAAAAAGTATAAAAACAACCTTTAAAACCGTTTCATGAACTATAAATCAAAATTTCGTAAAATTCATTTCTTATACATTTACGAACAAAATGACATTAAGAGCTAAGCAATCATTAGTTCTCCTGGAAGAATAAACTGCACAGAACTAACCATTGGGTTAAGGGCCTTAACTTCGTCCTGAAATAGATTTCGGGGGAAGGAAAAGCCACAATCTATACAAACCACGGAATATACAGTTCCATGTAATTCGACTGGGTTACTACCAGCACGATGATGCAATCTGAAACAAGACAATAAAAATTTGCCCCAATGTAAAATATTTTCACTTGAGAGAGAATATTTTCTTTCTATTTTGCAATTTTTTTAGTATTGATTTAGGTTTTTCGGAATAATTTGAAAAGGAAGATATATTGACAATAAAGCATCGATAATCTTGACTTTTAAAAGTTTTTCCTTTCTGAAATATCTTAAACACATATCTAGAAATTTCTACTACCGTACAGATTATTTAAATAAATCAAATTCCAGGATGACAGTTTCCTTAAATTTTCTATAATATCAAAAACTAGTCTAAAACAGTTGATTGAAGTTTTTTTCTTTTAAATTTTTTTTTTTAATTTTTGAAGGTTTAACTAATAAAAATGGCTATGAGAAATCCTTCAAACAAACAAAACTCAAGAAACATACAGCTACTACCTATCAACATTTTGTGTAATCATCAAATTTATCCTCCCTGCTTTTTCTAGAGATGCTAGAGCAATATGAGCTGGACCAGGCTGTGCAGCAGTGAGCCTTATCCACCCAGCATAACTCCTAGCCCAATATCGCCTCCGCGCACGACTAGAACGGAGAAACTCCTGTCCATAAAATCCAGAAAAAGCAGAAGTTTAGGGTAGAGCTTTGAGATTTTATTGTAAAACATGAACGTAATTATGAATATTGAAATCCATTTGGAAAAGTTTACTTTTTTCAACCAAAACAATGATATTTTTATAATATAAAGAAATAAGGTAAAGTTTGTTAAAGATGCAGCGCCCATTTGTGACACTATGTAGTTCCTTTAAAACTCAATCAGGGAAAGACAAGTATAAGCAAGATGAATGCAGGCCTACGTCACAAGAATGCATCATGAGATTCATTCATAGTTTGCTCCACAATTTCATATTCTGACTAAAAGGAATTATCAGAGTATGGAGATGTAAACATAATTTATTTGTTGAAAGGCTCTGACTCCTTTTTGACAGCATGAGTGATGAAAGATATTGAATATCACATTCTGATAACTTTGTAAGCTAAACACCAATTCGCAACATAATTACTTCATAATACTCTTGAAACCCCTCTTTGGTTGGCAGAAAAAAGGAGAACAAAAGGATGTTTGTCATTCCACACTTTCACTGATTCTAAAAACCAAATAATGCATGCATATGTAACCTCTCTACCAGCCGAGCAATATGCTACTCCGTGATTTAAGTTACAGTTCCATTCACGAGCTAAAGGTTTAGATTTTATTCCTGGTCGGGTACATACCAAACAACCATTATGAAGGATTTGAAATCAATTGTCAGCGCCACACCAAAATACTGAAATTTAAACTACTGCTGTAAACAGATTACATGTAATAATAGTATAGGAACCATCAATATCTCAATTACTTATTACTATATCACCAGTATAGGAGTCTTACCTGTTTGTAGTTGAGTTTTCTTTACTACTATTTATAAGAATATTTAATTTAGCATAAAATTTTAAGCTATCAAAAAGAAAATTTGAACCCTTATGATGAAAACAATGCTATGGAAGCCAGTATCACAGCACATGCCTTCAAATCACCTGATGGGTAATTGGTTTGAATCCAGAACTATAAGCTCCATTTCGGCTGCAACAGAAAAAAAAAAAAAAAAAAGGCAATAATAGATGAGAACAAGTTTTGCATGGCATGGTATGAACCAAAGTTTTGAAGCAGAAACATCAACCACTATATATGAATATCATGATTTCAGTACATGTTAACCCTACTTGGTATATCTCATCCAGAGTAAATTGAACCATATAATATCAATCAAACCCATGGCAGAAGGTCACTTAGAACAAACTATGCCATTACTCCAAGTCACACTAGTGAAAGATCGGAGGTTTTCTTTTTTCTTGTTGAGACCGATGTTGAAAATTCTGTGAAACCAAAGATAAAAAAAGGGTAATGGAGGAGCCTCTGACCTCAATAACCTGCAGTTGTTTTGCTTAGATAACATGAAAATTTTATCCGCTTCATTCTAACCTTACATAGGTGACAATTACCACTAATTATGAAAATCCTAAGACAAAAAACAATAAACAACTAGTGGGGCACACTACTCGTATGTTCACTTACATGAAAGTAGGAGAATAACCCATTGCACCTTTCCCAGTAATTAGCACATTATCAACTAACCCAACGTGATTGGCTCAACTTAGACCTGAGTTCAAGTCTTATCGATATCAACTTAACTAATAATAATAGCAATTAACGTACTTAGTACGCACTCTCTCGAAGTACATGGATACTATAAATCAATAAGAATAAAAAAAAAAGGCTTTGCAAAGCCATCAGAGAATGTTGTCTGAAAATTTTATAGCACAATAGAGAAAATGTTGGCAACCACTACTCAACATCATTAACATATTACCGACGATAATGACTATATTGAGGAACCCTAAAGAGAAGAAGATTGTTTCAATATGATCAACTTAATTAATAAGAATTAATAGGTCGCACAAAGACAAACGAAAATAAGCATATTACAAGCATCCTCTTTTTTAATTATCAGAAATAGAATCTTGAAGAAAACACAACACAGCAACGTCTAATTTCAAAAGTTCTTCAATAATAGAGGATGCAAAGACAAGGTTTTTATGAATCTCATAAGTAATATTAAAGAAGATGCAGAACCTTCTGTAGTCAGGAATTCCACATTCTGTGCTAATACCAGCTCCTGTCAACACCGTGATCTTGGTACTGCAAGAGGCAAATAACAAATAAAAGAAAAACTGAAAATTAAGCATATGTAATCAACCATATAAGTACTTTATCGCAGAGAAAAAAACCTCATATGAAACAAAGAACACAGAAATCAAACCATAGAAAAGAGGAGATCTGGAGGCCTTTGATAAAAAAACTGATACAAAAGGTTGACATCTTTCATGCTAGGAGGATCTGCATAAGGAACCAATTTCTTGTCCCACAAGAATCTTGAAGGCATTTTTTCTTCTCCGTTTATTAATGTTCCTGGGGCCAAGATTCAGCAAGAAGTTTGAACAGATTTCATGGAGCCTTGAAATGAAACGACTCTTCTTCTACTGCTTGGTAATTGAAAATTTGTGCTACTTGATTGCATAATATCTGTATGTGTATATAAAAAGAGATTTCAAGAAGATATTATGAACATAAATTCATATGGAAAACACTTTCTGAGTAACAAAGTCAGGTTCACAAAAACTGTAAAGTTTGATATATAACATGAGCAGACTTGCCTGTCATGACATTCCCCAGCAGTTCTTTAGCAGTTCTGGAACTCTACAAATTTAAAGTAAACAACTTGGTTTCGTCAATCCCAGCAGCAATTAAATAAAACGCTAAGGCTATATTTGGATGAGGAACTTCAAAATACCAAGGGATTTAGGGTATATTGCTACGAAATGCATTTCAAACAATTAAATAGAGGGATTAGTAACTAGTTACGCAACTACCAAGGAGCACATGCACCACCTGAGCCTGACAAACTAACAAAACAAGGGATTTCCAAAGTAAAGCCTATCAAATAGTTACTTACAAATTCCTCTATATGCATTGCATCTAGTCATTTGAAATCCCTCAATCTAATGTTAAGTTCTTCATTTTTATATAATTTTGGCCCCAAATCCCTTGGTACTTTGAAGTTCCTCATCCAAACATAGCCTAAGGGAAAAACCAAAAGGCTGTTTTTCAAAAACCAAAAGGCTGTTTTTCAAAAACCAAATTATGAAATCAGTGTAGGTTTATATTACTGGGGCTTCAATTTTGAAAGTGTATTCATTGTGCTGGTAACTTGTCCAAGTTGGGAACATTAAGAGAAATTGTTGGGCACTTATACCACAGGAAGTTTGTCACCCATGACCCATATCTGGAAACGAATCAGATGAGCTTTTTATTTGAATAGAATGAAAGAGGTTTGTCTATCTAATAGATAAGCAAAAACCAAAAGGAGTGAGTCAAAGTATTACCATTTGAACCAATTATTGAAACCTCAAATTCATTTTTATTGTAGATGCTTATATTTCATATGTTTCACAAATTTTCTTGAATACCCAACTTGATCACCGTTTCCGAATGACCATCTCAAATCACAATTACAAGGCAACAAAAAAAGTAGAAGAAAAAAAAGCCCCAGAAATGTAGGAAATACGGCATTTAAATTTTGATTCTTGATGCTGGAATGCAAAGAAACGGAGAAGACGAATGAAAAGGGAGAGAGACTCACGGAAGAGAAGGGAAGGTGCGGAGGCAAACGCATGAGCATGGCCATCGTTGTATCTTACTTACTATTGAGAATTCTACTTTATTCTTTTTAAGTATTTGAAGTAGTCTCTTTCTCTGCCTCTGGCCCTGTGCCTCTGCAGTTGGATACGAAATCATGAAAGTGAAAGGTGGAAGATTTATGATTTCCGGTTATTTTGGGCTTGCTCTTCTTTCTGTTTGCCGTTGGAGTTATTGAACCATCATTGGTTTGATTAACTTTAGGGGAATAAAAATCAAATTAAAGGTAATGATTTTAATTAGGCAATATTCTGTGCTTACTAAAAAAAATAGATTTTTTAATTTTAATATTCAAAATGAGAAATAAAATTAACTAGAAAGAAGGCGTTAATAATTTCTATTACTTGTTTTAATTATATATATATATATATATATATATTAAAACTACCCTAGAATAATTACAAATTTATGCGTCTCCCTATTTTTTTTCTTCTGAATACTTAATGGTCCGATAATTTAACCCTTCAATTCTCAGATGTTCTTATCATGTGTTTTTTTTTGCTCCAAAGTAAGTAGGTTATTTTTGTTTGGCTTTTTACCCAAAATGCAGCCTGTACTATCATGTTAGTTTTAAAATGCACCCCAAACCGTTTTTTGTGTCAAAATGCACCCTTAATCTCCATTCTCGATCCAATTTGGCCTTTTTCCATTTGAAAGGTTACAATCACGATTAAATTGGTCAATTTGTACAACTAACCATCTAAAAATTAATGAAAAAAAATTGATGTGCCTCCACATCAGCCACTGAAGTGGCAACATTAACCCATCAGGGTTAAATTGGTCATCTGCAGGACCCCAACCAACAACTGTGATTTCACCAGCAATAACTCTTCGTTGTTACGTTGCTGCTGCTCTGGCAACTCCAATCTGTGACGACGTTTCTCGTTCCATTTGCTCGTCAAGCTCGCCGAGCTCTGCGCCTCACTACTCTCCCTCAACTCACCCGCCGAGTCACCACCCAACTCAAACGACACCGTCGTCGCACCACCTCTCATTTTCCCGCCCAATTTTCTCCGTTTCCTAGCCACCATTTCGGAGCTCCCTTTATCCGAGTCGGACTCCGATTGCCCGACCCCTGTCCTAGACGGTTCAACCCATTGGCGGGGAGAGGATCCGGTTCAACTACGATGCAATCTTTTGGACCGGGTTTGTTATCCTAATCTAGGTTTTTGGAGCAGGTCGAATTGGAGCCGTTCACCGACTGGCTCTCCTGGTCTAGCCAATTGGAGACGTCGTAACGATGGAGTTCTTGACGGAGCTGTGCGACACGGATTTCTCGGAGGTTGTCCAGCCAGGGAATATTATCAGGATCATGGCGGCGGTCCGGTGGCGGCGAAAGGTCATCTTTGTGTTTTGGTTGTTGGGAGTTGAAATGACGGCGGAGGTCGTGGTACTTGAGCTTGCAGGCTTAGTGAACATTAACTGTAGGGTTAATGTTGGCACCTCAGTGGCTGATGTGGAGGCCACATCAATTTTTTCATTAATTTGTAGATGCTTAGGTGTACAAATTGACTAATTTAACCCTAATTTTAACCTCTCAAACGGAAAAAGTCCAAATTGGATCGAGAATGGAGATTCGGGGTGCATTTTGACACAAAAAATGGTTTGGGGTGCATTTTGAAACTAACATGGTGGTACAGGGTGTATTTTGGATAAAAAGCCTTTTTTTTTCCTCCTTCTACTCTCCTTCACACACGACCATGATTGATGTTAATTTCTGTTTGTATATACTGTTGATCTATTGTTTTGGTGATGTGGGAAAACCCTCCCCTGTTACTCTGCAATTGGTTAACCATTTATATAGTCCCTTCTCGTCTTTGTTCCATCAAATTTCTTTGTCTCATGCTAATTTACATAGGTCTGTAACTGGTCTATACCCTACTAGCCAGGGATGTGTTTTTCCATTGTGCCGTTTGTGGGTGGATCCTTTTCTTTCTATTTGGCGCACTTACATTGCTGCTTCCGTGTGTGGCTTTGTTACGTACTCTCTTACGTGGGTGTGGCTTTATTGTATCACTGTATGTACTCTCTTACAAAAACAGAACGAGGAGAGGAAGGCTCTGGTTTGAGAAACCCATAAAAATATCCGAAAACCCATAATTTGAAATTTAGAATTTGAATTCCAGTTTTGAAGCTTGATTCTAGAAAGTAAGGTTGGAATGGGCTTCATGGGATCTAAGGGAGTTGAACCATCATGAGAGTGAAGGGAATTGATGAAGAACAACCCAGAACCGTACCTATGTTCATCCCGAATTTTCAATCTGAAATTTGATGGGTTTGAGGTAAGGATTAGTGAAATTGAAGTTATGTATCCTTAATTGGGATGAATTCGAAGCAATTAGACGCTTAAAAGTTGGAAATTGGACTGAAATTGGTGGACATTTAATTGGGTCATGGAACCGGGTCGAACGACTCGTTTTGCAGGAAAACGGGCGAAGGAGACAGTGAATAGTGCTGGTGTATGGCTTTCACGCACAGCCGCTTGCGGCGGCGTGTGGAGGCGTGGGTTATAATTTCGAGGTACGGTCAACGTGTGATTTGATGCTTTTTATGTAACGAATATTTTTGCACAAGTTTCGAGTCGATCAGACACTGTTTCAATATAATTTCGAGGGTCCGAAGTGCTATGTTACGTTTTTAATACGTAATTAAATCCCGAAAAATTGGGGATTTTAATATGAGATTATTTGGGGTGTTAGTGACCCTCAATAATGATTTTGACAGGATCGGTGATTCTTGAAAATTACGGAAATGCGTACAGCTTGAATTCGGACCACATGGGCGGTGTTTGAGTGGATGTTTTTTTATTTTATAAACTATCATGCATGCATAGTTAAATGTTTTAAATGATATATTGCATGATTTGAGTTGCAATGATTGCACGATGATTGGATATGACAAATTAGTTATTTAATGAATTATTTAATCGGTATTGTGGGCACGCTTTACGAGAATGGTGAAAATGATGTTTTGGGCGCAGACCCGGGTTTGTAAATGGCATTTGACTTGGAATGTGAGTCAAGGATGATTTTATGGGTGATTTAATGATTTCTCGACATATTCTTACGGATATGCGTGAAAATGGTATTTTGGGCTTGAGACCCTGTTGGAAATGGTTTTGACTTGATTTTAAGTCAACGATTGCATTGAAAGGTTTTGGGATGTATGTAACGACCCATCCCAAATTTCGGGATCAGATTAGTGACTAATGAAGGATTAGTGAGATTAATCGAGGATTGGTTGAGCGAAATCAGACGGATGGTGCGAAATGATCGTTTTGCTCTTGATCTTGGGCAAATGTTAACTTTTGACTCGGGGAGTCAAACGTACGAGAACCGATGACCTGACGTAGACCGAGACGTCTCAAGTCCGTAGACAGACGACATGTCGAAATCAGAGGTTCGACGGAAAAGTTATGGTCCGGGATCGAAATCGAGAACTTACGTCTCGGGATTCGAATTAAATAAACCTAAAAATCCGATTGGTTGATATTTTATGTGGGACCCTTGGATGAGTGACAAGTGTCACTCATCCCATGGCTTGAGATCCCTAAATTGCGGATCTTGTTCCCATTGGTCCATTTTTAATAAAATCAAACACACACATCTCTCATCCTAGCCCTTCATTTCCCTCAATCCTCTCATCATCACCATTCATTTTCCCTCAGCTGATCATCATCATCGAGCATCCACACCATTTCTACTAGACCGTGAGAATCCTTCCACCCAATTCCTTCAATCTTCACCTTTTGGCCGTGTTGTGTGAATGGAAAAATGTGAGTTGATGATGAGGAACATAATGGTGCCACCGTGGAGGGCCGCCGTGTACGGTGGCAGAAGCGGGCAGGTAGGTCGTGTGCTCTGTTTTTAGAATTTGAAAATGGTGGGTCGGGTTCTACTAATGATGGACTGTTTTGGTGGTTTGTTTGAGGCTATGGAGGATGGGACGAGGTTGGTGGTGACCATGGTGGTGCACGATGGCGACAGTAAGCTATTTCCCGTGAAATTCTATCTTGAATTCGAAAATGGCAAATCGCGTATTGGTCACTGTTGATCGAATTGGTTGCTTATGTGAGCATCTAGGAGTTTCTAGGAGTTGATCGAGATTGGTTTTAGGGCCTGAGGTGGCTTGTAGTGGCCGGAGACGGCAGAGGAAAGTGGATGGTTGGATTGTCGATCGGGGAGGTAATTTCCAGTCCCTAATTTCAGGTTTTGACGTCATTAATAGATTAGAATCAGTGGAACAAAGCTATAGGAATAAATGAAATTGAAAATAGGTGGAAAAAAGGAGAAAATCGGGAACACCGATCTGGTCCGGTCGAAACTAGTGAACCGGTTTAGAACCCGGTTCACTAGAGGTTGAAGGTGACACTGTTCACCGGTGCGTGGGGGTGCGTGGGGGGTCTTTTGGGGATGAATTCAACATGTTAAATAATCTATTCGATGTAACGACCATTTTGGGACTGGTTTCGTGTCGATCAGACATCATCTCGATATGTTTCGGGGTGTTCGAAAGTTTAGGATCGAGTTTAAAATTAGTTAAAAATTTGGAAAAATTTTGGGGCTTCAATGGGAGGTTAATGAAGAGGTTAGTAACCCTCTAGTATGTTTTGGACAGGTTTGGAAGTCTCGGTGATAGTGGTGTGGCCCGTGAAGGGTTATGGCACACGTATCGAGGTATCAGCGTAAGACGGTTTGTGAGTGGACTTCGTTTTCTAAAATGTGATGCATGCATAACTATTTTATATGTTTTACATACTTGATTTCTATGATGATGATTGTGTCACTGGTGGTTTATATTATTGCACGTATTTTGAGGTAATTCCATATTTACACTTATTTCAAGGTTTATGGGTTTATGCTATTGCTATGTGATTGTGAGTTTAATAATGGTTCTATGGCATGGTTTTGGTTTTGGAAAGATGAACTTGGGCATGAGATCCATTTGAATTATGTGATCGGGCGAGGGGCCCAGTTGGTTTACGAAATCGTGCTGAGACCCTTTTGAGTTATGTGATCGGGTCGGGGGCCCATTGGTTTACAAAATAGGGCATGGGGGCCAGTTGAGTTTTATTAATGTGATTTAAGGTCTGGGACCCTATGTTTCATAAACGTGATTTCGGGTCAGGGACCCTAAATGGATTTGTGAAGTTTTATGGGAATTTCGGGCAGGGCCCATTGAGAGGTTTTGAAATGTCTTTGTAAAACTTTTTTCCATATACCATATGATACGAGGATATGTGATGGTCTCCTCTAGGTGTCTGGGACACTGGGGAAGTCATGGTGCATTACCTGCGAGGGGTCGTTATACGGAGCTACCAGACCGTATAGTGACTCAGGAACATGATTGCTATAATTAGACGTCTGGGACGTCAGACATCTAGGATGTCAGAGATATTGACTCGAAGAGATCCCGGGTAGCACGCGTTGCTTATTACTGTGAGATATCACGTCTAGGACATCAAGCGTCTGGGATGCTAGGCATCTTGGATGTCGAGGATGGTTATGTGGTAAATATGGATTATTGGATCTATGAAGTGGTTTTTCGGTCAGATTTGTGTTTATGGATTTGGGCGATGGTCCACTTGGTTTTGGATTTACGGTTTTTGGGCTAAGCCCTTAATGGTTTATTTAAGTGAATGTTTTGATTACAGGTTTTCCATGCATGCATACTTTTTAGTGAAGGGCATAAATATTTTATGAAATGTGTTTTTATGAACTTATTGATTTTCGTCCACTCATTGTTTTTAATGGTTTTAATGCCTTTCAGGTTGATCACGGATGCGGGTTGCAGTAGAGACCGAGACATCGCTCTCCTCCACCGTTCCTGGCGTGCTCTAGGAGCCTCGTATGGGCTGAGGTATGTATTATCCCTTGTTTGACACTTCGTGTCGGAAGGGAGCATGGCACATCCCACGTTAATGCCGATGGGATTGGGATGGGTCGTGTCAAGTGGTATTAGAGCGAGGTTGTTGCTATTCAGTAGTTCTTGTGGTACACGCAGGTCGAGGATGTGATGTCTTTACCTGGTCAACCCGTTATCAACCTGATAGTAGGATGCCAGTTAGATAGTTTTTGGGATCAAATAGTGGATAGTGTGTGTTTGGCCCAATACACCATACGTTAGTGTGATTCGACCCAAATGGGGTTGTATGTGACGAACTGGTAATGTGGGACCGTTAGTTCGGTCATGTGATGTCAGATGGTGATGCTGATGGGAGCAGCTGGGTTTAGGGAACCCCATTTGAGTGGTGATCTGGAAATGTGAACCTCAGTTGAGTAATGGTATGAGAATGTGAACCCTAGTGGTGATTGCTGGTGTGGGGAATGTTAGTACATCGGAGTTAGCTGATGACCTTAGTGGTAGAACCCTAGTTGCGTCCATGGTAGGATTGGATTTGACGTCCATATGATGTCAGGACCGCAAGGTTGGTCAGATTGTGGATTATACTGCAGAGAGCAGTTGGGTTCAGAGGAACCCTAAGGTGTGACTGTGGAACCCTAACCTATGACTGGAAAGGTGAAGCTTAGTTGTGATTGAAGGATTAGAGTTGTGAGTTCGTAGTTATCGTGGATTGGGCGACTTTTCGAAGAAAGGGTGGTCTGTCGAGTCGAACCCAGAATTGTGATTGTTGGATTGGAATTTGTACTGCAGAGAGCGGCTAAGGTCGTGGATGACCATGTGGACAATTCTAGTGAGTCTCGTCGAAACTATGGAGATTGGTTGGCCTGACACGAAGGGAAATGATGGGATTCGATCCATGAGTACGATTTTGAGATAATATATGGAATCCCGAGTTGGACCGGATAATAGTGTGATGTGTGGATGCGGATCTCGATGACGAGGACTATTAGTTGATAGTCGTGTGGAGATGGCTGGCTATCGAGGACGATTGATGTAGTTGTGGTAGTTGAGAATTGGGGGACGTTCAGGGAACGTTCAGTGTCTTGTTGTGAGTTGTTAGGGTGACTGTACCCAGATTTTTGGGGTACGAGGGAGGCAGAGTTCCTTTAACCTGAGCGGAGGTACGAGGTTGTTGCTCGGAATGAGTAACGACTCAGGGTTTTCCGATTCATACACTGTGTGCTAGTGGTTGGGATGACGATGAGCCACGAGTTGGGATGTGACTCCGTCGTGATGGGCATATGTTCGGTATTTGAGATTCGGTAGTGGTTGAGTGATGGACTGGATGAGATCCAGCAGGGATTGTGTTGTGTTGGGATAAGTCCCAACAGTTATGAGATGACTAAGTGATAAATGGATGAAAGAGGTACAATTGAGACACGAGGAGTTTTGGATGACGCAGGGGACGTCATGGAAATTAGTGGATTTGGGGAGTTGTCGTCAACTCTGAAACTTGTGTGGTTGTGTGTTTCTAGTATCCTGAGGAAGTACAAGGAAATTATTGAAATTGGAAGAAGCCGAAGAGAATCATTAGTGGCGTTGATGTGCGATTTTGTGATTGTGAATAACATAGAGACCTGAGAGTTGAGCTTGTGAAGGTTGAGATATGAGAACGAGATAGTAACGAATTACATCCTTTTGGATGTGCATAAACTGTGATAAACGAACATAAGGTTTGGGTAATAGATTGGTTACGGACACGTGGTTATCCGAGTGAGTTGAAGAATTGGGAAGTCCAGTGGTTGGACTTGATATCTAGTTGGAAGCATATCTATTTCCAACATGGTTGGAACTTCAGATTCGAGGAGAGTTGTGATTGAGAAGGCGAGATGAGTGTTTGTTTCAGCATTGGTGATGGGTATTCTGAAGTCATCGGGGTGACTTCTTATTTTCTACCCATGGCAGATGATGGTTGTTTTCACCAGTACGTTGAGCATGTATTTGTTAGTGGACCCGTGTTGTGTTTTGGGGTCATTAGGAGGAGTGGGTATTTCGAGGTTATGTGAATGAGATTTCTCATTTTCTGCTTGGAGTCAGACAATGTTGAGTTACTTTGTGTGATGGGTGCAGTAAGTTTGTGTTTGCACTCACGTAGGAGGAATGTTGATGCCATCGTCTTGGATCATCTTTGATTTTCCCTAGAAGGGATGACAAGGATCGATATGAGGTAATTGGAGGGGGCCCACATTCTTGACGTGTCTCATCGTTGACTGGTCTGTTTAGATGTGAGAATTGGTTGAGGAGTGTTGTGACTGACAAAGGATTCAAGAAAGTGTAAGACCCTATGATCAGATTTCAAAAGGATTGTTAGCTAAGTGAGCATGTGCGGATCTTAGGTGGATCGGGATTGTGATGTTGTGGACATTGGGCACTGTGATGATCTAGGATCGTGATGTTACTAGTCGGATGACATGGTGGTGGATCTGTATCGTGATTTTGTTGATCAGGTTAGGTGGAGAGTTTATTGTCCTGTCGTGAATCTTTGGATATGGGAATATTGAGACTGAATTTCCTTTCGAGGCTAATCCTATGGTGTGTTAATTGAACCAGTAGGTGTCCGATGGGGTCAGATTTGGTCAGCCTTAAGAGTGTGCGTGTTGGGATTGGCTTCTTTTCGAAGTCAATCGAATGTGGCACGATAATCGTTTGAGCAGGTAACTGATAGGTTCGGTGTTAGTGCATCTTGGTAGACGTGGTGAGATTGGGTGCCCTTTTGGTACGAACGGGTATGCCTTGGTGAGCGTGATTCAGATTAGTAAGTATTGCATTACGTGATTAGCAACATGCGTTGTGATGCTGGTCAGGTGACCATGGGACTCGTGATGAATGATGAGTTGGAGTATTTGTTTGTCTAGTGTTGGACTGGACAGATGGGCCCCAGAATTGAAGTGTGATTGGTTACGAGTTGTGTAGTAGGTTGGTCGGTGGATGGATGGACGTACAGTGTACATTGTGCGAGGATCGATACTGGATAGGCTGAGTAGTGCCTGGTGACGCTACATAGGATGTACCGGTGGTGCGTGGTTGAGCGTGTTGGTAGTCAGCTTAGTTCCGATATCATTGGATTGGTTGAGGACATGAACTGGACATTGAATACTATGCATTGAGCAGAGTGATTTTGACGGGTTTAGAGATTGTATGAGCAGGTGCTCAGAGCCGTGGATGGCTAATGGAACCCTAGAGTTGGAATGTGTATTACTACTGGGCAGGTATTCGATGGGGGTCCAGTTACATACAGGTCGAGTGAGATGTTGGTATACGTATACTCAGGTTGAGTGAGTTGGTGGTTGGTGTAACCACGAGTTGTTTTGCATGGATCAACGGCTCTGTGACTCTCACTAATGGCAGCATGGATTATGAGGAAATTTTGGCACAAGGTTCCTTGGTGCGACTCTAAGGTGAGTCAGGGTGTGTCGGTGATTCGAATTGTGACCATGGAGCCGTGGGTGTCGGCTGAGTGCGATATTTTGGGGCGTGTGTTGTTGACATAGTAAAATTCAAGAAATGCAGAGAAATTGCGAGATTTGATAACTCTCGGTGTGGGAGAGATGTCAGATTGATCCGTGACTAACAAGTGATGAAAATTTGGCCCGGTGTGTCAGCGTAATGGTAGAATTGTCGGAGAGTATCGACTCGGAATGTGTGATCAATTTCACTCGAATTGGTCGAGTGTAGACGAGGTGACGTGAGTGTTATTGGAACGTCGAGGCGCGGACAAGTATTGTTCAGATTAGTGGGTGTACAAATGTACACATATTGTGAGATCAAATTATTTTTCAACAAGGTGGATGTGGAATCGGGATAGTTGGAATTTCGATGACAAAATTATTTAAGGGGGAAAGATTGTAACGACCCGTCTCGAATTCCGGGATTAGATTAGCGAATAATGAAGGATTGGTGAGATTAATCGAGGATTGGTTTAGCGAAATCGGACGGACGGTGTGAAATGACCGTTTTTCCCCTGGTCTTGGGCAAATGTTGACTTTTGACTCGGGGAGTCAAATGTACGAGGACCGATGACCGTGATGTAGATCGGGACGTCACGAGTCCGTAGACAAGCGGCACATCGAAATCGGAGGTTCGACGGAAAAGTTATGGTCCGGGATCGAAATCGAGAACTTGCATCTCGGGATTCAAATTAAATAAACCTAAAAATTTGATTGGTTGATATTTTATGTGGGGCCCTTGGATGAGTGGCAAGTGTCACTCATCCCATGGCTTGAGACCCCTAAATTGTGGATCTTGTTCCCATTGGTCCATTTATAATAAAATCAAACACACGCATCTCTCATCCTAGCCCTTCATTTCCCTCAATCCTCTCATCCTCACCATTCATTTTCCCTTAGCTGATCATCATCATCTAGCATCCACACAATTTCTACTAGACTGTGAGAATCCTTCCACCCAATTCCTTCAATATTCATCTTTTGGCCATGGGGTATGAATGGAAAAGTGTGAGTGGATGATGAGGAACGTAATGGTGCCACTGTGGAGGGCCGCCGTGTGCGGTGGTAGAAGCGGGCAGGTAGGCCGTGTGCCCTGTTTTTGGAATTTGAAAATGGTGGGTCGGGTTCTACTAATGATGGACTATTTTGGTGGTTTGTAGAGGCTATGGAGGATGGGACGAGGTTGGTGGTGGCCATGGCGGTGCACGACGAAGATGGTAAGCTATTTCCCATGAAATTCTATCTTGAATTCGAAAATGGCAAATCGCGAATTGGTCACTTTTGATCGAATTGGTTGCTTAGGTGAGCATCTGGGAGTTTCCAGGAGTTGATCAAGATTGGTTTCAGGGCCTGAGGTGGCTTGTAGTGGCCGGAGACGACGAAGGAAAATGGAAGGTTGGATCGTCGATCGGGGATGTAATTTCCAGTCCCTAATTTCAGGTTTTAATGTCATTAATCGATTGGAATCAGTGGAACGAAGATATAGGAATAAATGGAATTGAAAATAGGTGGAAAAAAGGAGAAAATTGGGAACACCGGTCTGGTCCGGTCGAAACCAGTGAACCTGTTCAGAACCCGGTTCACTAGAGGTTGAAGGTGACACTGTTCACAGGCGCGTGGGGGCTCATGAGGGGCCTTTTTGGGTTGACTTCAACATGTGAAATAATCTATGCGATGTAACGAACATTTTGGGACTAGTTTCGTGTCGATCGGATATCGTCTCGATATGTTTTATGGTGTTTGAAGGTTTAGGATGGAGTTTAAAAATAGTTAAAAATTCGGGAAACTTTTATGGCTTCAATGGGAGGTTAATGAAGAGGTTAGTAACCCTTTAGTATGTTTTGGACATGATTGGAAGTCCTGGTGATAGTGGTGTGGCTCGAGAAGTATTATGGCACGCGTATCAAGGTAGCATCGTAGGACTGTCTGTGAGTGGACTTCATTTTCTAAACTGTGATGCATGCATTAATATTTTATATGTTTTACATACGTGATTTCTATGATGATGATTGTGTCACTGGTGGTTTACATGATTGCACGTATTTACAGGTAATTCTGTATTTACACGTATTTCGAGGTTTATGGGTTTATGATATTGCTATGTGATTGTGAGTTTAATAATGGTTCTATGGCTTGGTTTTGGTTTTGGAAAGATGAACTCGGGCATGAGACCCATTTTAATTATGTGATCGAGCTAGGGGCCCAGTTGGTTTACGAAATCGGGCTAAGATCCTTTTGAGTTATGTGATCGGGCCGGGGGCCCAGTGGTTTACAAAATTGGGCATGAGGTCCAATTGAGTTTTATAAATGTGATTTCGGGTCTGGGACCCTATGTTTCATAAACGTGATTTCGGGTCAGGGACCTTAAATGGATTTGTGATGTTTTATGGGAATTTCGGGCAGGGCCCATTAAGAGGTTTTGAAATGACTTTGTAAAACTGTTTTCCATATACCATCTGATACGAGGATATGTGATGGTCTCCTCCAGGTGTCTGGGACACTTGGGAAGTCACGGTGCATTACTTGCGAGGGGTCATTATACGGAGCTACCATACCGTATAGTGACTCAGGAAAAAGATTGATATGATTAGGCGTCTGGGACGTTAGACATCTGAGATGTGAGAGATATTGACTCGGAGAGACCCCGGGTAGCACGTGTTGCTTATTACTGTGAGATATGACGTCATGGACGTCAAGCGTCTGGGACGCTTGGCATCTGGGATGCCGAGGATGGTTATGTGGTAAATATGGATTATTGGATCTATAAAGTGGTTTTTCGGTCGGATTTGTGTTTATGGATTTGGGCGGTGGCCCACTTGGTTTTGGATTTACGGTTTTTGGGCTAAGCCCTTAATGGTTTATTTAAGTAAATGTTTTGATTACGGGTTTTCGATGCATGCATACTTTTTAGTGAAGGGCATAAATATTTTTATGAAATGTGTTTTTATGAACTTATTGATTTTCGTCCACTCACAGTTCTTAATGGTTTTAATGTCCTTTAGGTTGATCATGGATGCGGGCTGTAGCAGAGACCGAGACATCGCACTCTTCCATCGTTTCTGGTGCGCTCAAGGACCCTTGTATGGGCTGAGGTATGTATTATCCCTTGTCTGACACTTCGTGTCAGACGGGAGCATGGCATATCCCACGTTAATCTCGGGGGGATTGGGATGGGTCGTGTCAATGTAATCCCCGGATGGTTTGCATTGTGTTTGTGACGAGTTCCCAACTGGTCGAATCTAGGGGCATTTCCCAGACGACCGAAACATGGGTGATTGTGATTGTTTCCCAGGTAGCCGAAGCTCGAGGTATTTCCCAGACGGCCGATACTCGGGATATATGTGTGTTCCCAGGCAGCCAAAGCTCGGGGTGTTCACAGACGGCTGGTGCTCAGGGTTATTATTGTTGTAGCCTATGCATAGTGTCGATGTCATTATGTGATTGATTGTGCACTTGGGAGTAGTGCGAGTATTGTGATCTTGTGACTGATGTTTATGCACTTGTGAGTAGTGCGGTTAAGTATTGTGATTGATATTTGAGTACTGGTGACTAGTACTGTTGTTGACAGTCATTGTGACTAGTTTGATGTTGATGGTTGTGTTCAGATGTTTTACATGATTTGATGAAATGGAGTTCGAGAAATGTGGGCCACGGGTTTGATAAATTGTGGGTCCCACAGTTTTATATGTGATTTAGCTTGAGAGCCGGTTGTTCATATATTTTACTCTATGCATGCATATTTTATAATTGGAGGGGAAAAATAGTTCATTTTGAATCTATTTTCGAACGATGTTATTTTTGTCCACTCACACTTTTGTTATTTTGATGACCCTTCAAGCCGTGACACGTAAGTCGGGGCTAATCGAGAGGTGGAGGCATGAGCGGAAATCAATATAATCATCGCTTGTCTGACAGGTGCTAGGGGTGTTTTCGGAACTTCAGTTGACTTGTCAAATGGGAACAAGACCAAGCACGGTTATCAAAGTCCCTTCGGGACGGGTCCTGTCAACTTGGTATCAGAACATTTGGTTAATGATTTTGTTGTTGTGTCATGCTTTCAAAACGCAAGCCCTGTGTACAGCCCGGTAGTGAGACGAGTATATGAGGGTATATGAGATCCCTGGATAGATGTCAGGATGGAATTGACCGTGGATTGAGGGTCGGATGTTGAATACTGTGCTTCGGTAGCATAGGAATTGTGTGGGTCCAGATAGTGAACTAGCCCAGAGGTTTGAAATGTAACATGGATGAGTGAGTTGGACCCGGATAAGATAGTTGAATGAATTTCTCGGTTAAAGCGAGTGTATGATGGTTAAATGTGTGATGGGAGATCCTTGATAGGGTGTGGTACATCCAACGGTGTTTGCTCGGTGACCAGACATGTCGACGGTGGCATGGATTGTGAATTTTGGATTGGGCTCAAGAGGAGTCAAGATATTGGATTTAGACTCGGAATGAGTCAGAATTTGGGGTTAGCACTCCAGATGAGTCACCGTAATGCATCAGGGCTCGGGAAGTTAAAATAACGATTATGGTTTCGTATAATGAGCGAAGGTTCGGGTATGAACCCATGAATAAAGAGGGCCCAAAATTTTAAATTTGACTTATTTTTATGGGAAAAAAATTTAAAGAATGTTTAATTTTTTTTTAAATATCTAAATTGAATTTGAAAAAAATATTTTATTAAAAAATTGGGCCCATATTCTTGAAATATTATAAGAGTTATTCTGATTAATATATAGTTATCTAACTTGTCTTATAAAGTCATTAAGACTCTAAATCTAAATTTTTTTGATAAAATTTCACCTTTTCTTAAAAATATAATATCGAAATATGACTATATATGTATGAATGATGTGCTTAAATTCTTGAAATTTTTTGGAATATTGCAAGGAGGTTGAAAAAAAAAATTAAAATTTGAAAAAATCAATATTTTTGTGTTTGTAAATACAAATTACATAGGCATTTTTATAATTTTCGTTATAGTCCTCCAATTTATTGGACTAGCCATGCCCTTCCTCTTCAGCCGTTCCTTTTTTTTCCCATGGCAACCATGGTCTTGGCTTGCTACTCCGTCCTCCGTGGCGTCTATCTTGACTCCTCTTTTATCGAGGCTTTTTCTTCAACATTATTGGTGAATTCTGATATTTCTCCAGATCTGTGCTATCATCCTCATCTCAAGTTTCATCCACAAAATCTCTAATCTATACTCCTTTCTCACCAGGTGCTCTCTACCACAACCTGTTTTGGATTCTCTATCATTGATTTCCACCCCTCAACATGTCGGACTCTGGCTCTGATATTTTTTAGTAGGCTGTGTTTGTGGGTCACTTTTAAACTGTAAGATGCACCCCTTGAAGCCTTTTAGTAGGCCTTCAAATCTATGTATTTGTTTGTTCAATCTAATGAATGTACTTAATTGTTTGATAAAAAAAAATAGGGATGGGCACAATTTGGATCAATGCGGATATCATCCAATTCCAAATTCAAACAATTAAAATTTATTAGTTTTATACGGTTTTAATTTTCAAAAAATAGAATTGAAATTATTCAAATCCAAACTCATCAACTGGTTGATCTGGATCGGTTTGGACAGTTTAAGTATAAAAATTTCATGTAATTTGTTAACTAAAAAGACTCCTCCAAACATTTTCCCCTAAATTTCCACAAGTCTCATCAAGATTTCATTTATTCACATCAAAATTTAATTTATTTTCATGAATATTCAACAAACTAAAATTTTCAACATTTTAAATTGCAAAATACGAAGGTTATATTTAAATATAATTTAAATTTAAAAGTAACATAAAATGGGCAATGATTAAGTGAGATATGGTCTGTAATTGAACGCTTACAATATTATATCCAACTGTTCGATTTAGGTATTTTAAACCTTAAAGGTTCCATTTCAAATTTAATCGTTTTCAAAATGAAAATCCATAATTAAATTATTACTAATTGAACGATTTGGATTTTTAAACCATTTGACTTTTAACTGATCAATGCAAACCAAAGAGTGCTATTAACAGTTTGAATAAAATCGGTTTGAATAAAATCAGTTTTCAATCATAAAGTTATTTAATGGTTTTATTTTCTTCAATATACCCATATTCACTTTTTTTTAAGTTACCAAAACAAACGAAACACTAAGTTGGTTTTTTTCATTTTTTTAAAAACAAAAAATTAATATTGTAATCACATGTTATATATTAAAAAACCACAAAAGAACATACGAGTATATAATAAATTTAAGTGCTTTTAAATAGCCACATAAAAATGTCTAATATATGCATGTGTCAATTTATTATTTAATTGTGTAGTCATGTGTAATGTGTTGAAATGCTTTCTCCAATTTGCATCGACTTAGAATCTAACGTAATATTTCGTCTAAAAAAAATCTAATGTAATATATACTCAATGATTAATATTTACACCAGTCATTTATAGGTTGGTGGCAAAGTGAATCGACGTTGTCCACCATGGCATTAAGAGAGACAGAGAGAGAGGAATGAGAAAAAAAAAATTAATATTTACATAAAAGACTTAGCTTCATACAAATATGAAAAGTAATGGGGAATTTGTTGATTATAGAAAATTCTCGGCCGTTGTCTCTCCTCCATCTCTTGAACTATCTGTTGAAGCTTGGAAATTTGAAGACAAGTTATCCTTCCACGCGTTAGCAAATTAACAACCCTTTGAGCTTTGTCCAAAACCAAATCCTCAATCATTGCTTGAGCACTCAAATTTCCTTGCACGTGCCCCACACGCTGCATGAAGCGACCGCACGTGAGATCACGCGCCAGACAGTGTAGATCGTCTTCCTTGACTGACTACCTTGGTTTTTCGGGTCGCCTGACTCAGTGACCCGACCCGACCATATTTTGCTTATTTTTAGTCATTTGTCTTCCATGTTTCATTCAAACTACTCTACACTAACTTAGCAATGGATCTATAATGTCAAAATGCAAAGAAAATTACCCAAAATCATTGCGGAATCTCTCAAGTTTCAGCCAGATTTTCCAGTTTCATACATGCCATTTCCCTGCGTCCATCGCTAGCTTTCTTGCTCCCAAAACGATTCTAGGAACGTTCTCGACCCCCTAGGATCCTTAAACATTCCACCACAATGTTGCACGTCATCAAGGTAACCCACGAAAACATTGAGTTTCAACGAACATGGAGGTTCTTTCTCTATTCCTAGACTTTCCTCCCTACTCCATTGTAACGACCCGAACCTTTATTATTATTATTTTATTGTGAAATGACTATTTTATCCCCGAAAGGGGGGAAACTTTGACTTTTGACCTGAGAAATAATTAGGACTTTGACCCATGATCGTGACCTAAATCGGGGCGTCACGAATCCGTAGACAGGCGGCACGTCGAAATAGGACTTTGTATGAGGAAGTTATGGTCACGAAAGCGATTTTAGCGAAACTTACGAACCGAGAACAAACTTAAAATAATATTAAAATATTCAAATCTGTGCTAATCCCTAGAATTAATCTGAACCATCGGATGAGTGACAAATGTCACTAATCCTAGAGATTACTATTCCCAAAAAGCTGGGTCTACACCTATTGGTCCCTTTTTAATTATTTTATTTTCCCTCAAATCACCCCAGCCATCCATTTCTTGCCCCATTTAATCTGGGCCATTCATTTTTGTCTACATTTTCCCCTTTATCTGCACGATCACTCTCCCTCTCACTCGCACAAACAATTTCACCGTGAGAGAACGCACGACTCACCTTGCTCAGACCTCCCAAATGACCTCCACACCCAGACACTTGCCACCAGACCACGACCACCGTCCTCGCCACCTGCATCTCCATCATCAGCCGCCCCTCATCTCTTTCCCTCTGTCTGCAAACCCAGAAAAAACCAACCCAAACCCGAGACGGGCTGTTGGATCCAGGAAACCCAAACCACACAACCTCGTCTCCTCGACTCGAACTAGGACAGGGCTGAGACTGTTAGGACCTCAGGAGGACGGAGAGACAGCTGACACGACCCACGACGGCGACACGGCGGAGGTAAGCCATGAAACCCGAGAGGCCCTATTTTCCCAAGTATTCGAATGAACCCTTTTAATGTGTGTGATTCGATTCTCTCTGTTGGGACACGTCCTACGAGCAGTGACGACCTGAAGAGAGCCGATTTCGACGTAGGAAATAGACGAGAGTGATGGAGAAGACGACTGGCGCAAACCGTGAGTTTTCTTCAAGCCACAGGTATAGATCTCGTCCTTGTTTCTAGTTTTTGAGGTCACATATCTGTAGAACAGACATAGACGATCATCTAGTAACAAACCCTATCGAATATGGTGGCCAGAAATGAAATCTGGAATTAGGTCAAGCCGCGGGTCAACGACCACCCGATTTCAGGGTTTCAGGTTGACCCGGTCAACTGTAGTAGTGATGACATCATCATGCTGACATCAGTAGTGACGTCATGATGACATCATCATGTCAGAAAATGTCAAACTAGGGACCAACCAGAGAGTGACACGTGTCCTCTAACATGTGTCAGAGATGACGTCATGCTGACGTCAGCAGTGACCATATATGCAGCAGTCACTGTAGTAGCGTTGACCACGCGTTGACCAGGTGCATGGGGGCGTATATGAATAGTAATTTTGGTGGGGCCAATACGATTTTCAATATTTTGACGATACGGATCCAATGGCGGTGGTTTTGTGTTTACCGGAGATCGTTAGGTCGGTCAAAATGGGGTTTGAAGCCTCGGGAATAGTGTCCAGGCTACGTTTTCGGGACGAATCTATTCTAGGGTTTTAGTATTGAACTAGTGGGGTCCTTTAGTGACTCTTGGACATGTTAATACAAGTTTAGGTGGTCGTTGAGCAGCAAGGACCTTGTGTGAGTGGGCTATTTGATTTCTAAAAGGATTGCATGCATAAACTGTTTTACTATTCCATTTTTTGATTTAGATGGGACTATTATGGGTACTATATGGGAATTCTTATTACATATTATGATGTTTTGGGCATGAGACCTGTCTGGATTATATATGGAATGTTTTCAGGGATGTTCAAGGGACATAGGGTAACTATACTATTATTATCCTGTACTTTCCTACCTTACTATCTTGTCTTCTTCAGGGAGGGTCGTTGGCCTGGGTGGACCCTGGAGTAGTCACGGGGCACTGACTGAGAGGAGTTGACCCCCATTGGGTTGCCTACTCTCAGGAAGGCATATTGAGTATACCTCAGGCAGTGAAAGGGATACCGGGCACTGGTGGACCTAGGGCATTTCTCGGGCTTTGAGACCCTGAGTGGCAACGCGTAGCCTTAGAACCGTGACATCATTATTAGGCATCGGAGGTGCTGGGGTTGGGTTTTACAGTGCACTATTATGCTAGTTTTCCCTTTTCGGTTATTATATGATTCTGCGATTATGATTCTATTATGATACTATGTTTACTTCAATGCATGTAAGTTTTGGAAAACGGAGGGGTAAAATCTTATGATTTATTATATTATTAAATTGGTTTTATAAACTGTTTATTTTCGGCGCACTCACTCTTTAATGTTTTACTGACCCATCCAGGTCGTGCCACGGAATTAGAGGAGGATCCGGAGGACGAGGCTTAGTCTAGTTCGTTGTGCACCTATACACCCCAAGTGGGTAGGTTGAGCACTAATTATGTAATCTGAATATTGTGCTCATATTTTGTATTGTAATATCCCTGGTCTAACAACATATTACTCTGAACTCTTATGTTTAAACGTTATTTGTTTAATTTGAAGTATTTTGATTTCGGTTAAGGGTACTTTTGGTATGTTTGGAGTTGTTGTCAGACGGGAGCGGGACACGTCCCCGGGTGGTCCTAGTGGGATTGGGACGGGTCCTGTCATCCATCCCATCTGTTCTACTTCTTCGTCTTCTTCTTCTCTTCCTTCCCCCTTTCTTCCTCAGCCTCTTCTTAGTTCTTCCTTCTCACGGTGGTGGATTTTTTCATTTTCCCTTTCTTTCAATCTAGCCCCATTGATTCTTTTATTCTCTTCATCACACACACACACACACACACACACACACACACACACACACACACACACACACACACACACACACACACACACACATAAACATTGAAGTCGGTGGCAAAATTGAGAAGGAAATTTGGAGAAGTTTCTAGATAAAAAAACACATGAATCACATGCCAAAATTTCAAATTACCATTATACCTTCCAAGCCAAAATTACCATAGTGCCTTTGACCATTTTTTGAACCACAATGAACTTTTCCGAATTCTAATTTTGGTGTGCTACCTATCTATATATTCAGAATCTCATGAATTTCGAAACAGCCTTCTCGGAATTCCAAAAATTGTCCCGATCAAAAAGTCAACGTTTTGACTTTTTCAAGGGTAAAATTGTCATTTGCCTAATTGTTTACTTTCTCTCATGATCTGGGCCGTTACAACCTTCCCTCCTTAAAAAATTTCGTCATTGACATTTGAGAACAAGTTCTATCTTATGTTCATACTCTAAAATTATAAATCTTCTAGTTTATCAAATCACGTTTACAAACATAGTTATTTTAAAACTCAATGAAAATATAAGGTAATGCATGACCTTAAAAGAAATATGTAAAATATCCATAATGAAAATGTCATCGATATCAGCTTAACCATCACACATAAATTACCATAGCAATCACACATGGCTAGTCCAGTCACGATACTCCATCACTAATACCATAGAAACCAAGCTCTTAACACTTCATACTATTTCATTCTTTTTCTATATCACCATATCATCATCACAACATATGAACCTAGATGATATCATAGCATCGTCATCATATTGATAAGATCACTTATCATTACTTATATAAATCGATCCATTATATAAGCTATATTCCATTTAAACTTAACCATTACCAGGATCCCATATCGTCTTAACTCTTTTCATCAATCCTTAAACAAGTATTAATTCAAGTACCATGTACATACCTTATCACACCACGGCACTACGCGTAGGTCATCAGTCCAAAAATAGTACCAACACATTACCAAGCAATATTTCCCCATACTACCAGTAGATTAACCACTCGGGATTCGGAGCCCAGCTCGATGTCTGACTTATCAATACATCACCACATTAGTCTCAGGATTCGGAGCCCCCAACTCGACGTTTGAGACTAACTAGTACCTACACATAGACCACTCAGGATTCAGAGCCCCAAGCTCAATGTTCGAGTGTATACTGACTCAGGATTCGAAACCCTGCTCGATGTTTGAGCCAGCACCAGTCTCCGGATTCGGAACCTTGTTCGATGTCTAAGACTGACCAATCACAAACCACTCAGGATTCTGAGCCTAGTTTGATGTCTGAGTGGTTATCCCACACTATACCAGTCTCAAGAAAGGAGTATTAACTCAATGTTTGAGGCTGATCCATCATCATATGTTCACAACACAACAATACCATACAGAGAAACATATACGAGTTCATAATCACCACATAACATCATATCAATTCATATCTTCACATCATAGTGTCGGATTATTAGTTTATTTGTAAAACATATTTTCCACATTATTTCTTAAAAACCAACAAGTTCAAGTCCAACCCAATGTCATGAAACCTCGTTTATTAATTCAATCCTTTGCTTAAAGTCGTAATACAATTCCCATTTAACCTTAGAAAACGTATCATCAAAAAATAATTAATTTCATTTAAGAAACCTCCAATTAATAAATTAAAAGCATTAACTAAATAATTGAAATGCGGATTCACTCAACAATTTGTCAAGTCTCGTAAAGTAGATATTCTCACCGATTATTGTAAACTGAATTCAAATGATAGTGACATGATTATTTAATTACTTTAACTCATATTATAGACCAAAGTCCATTTTCAAATTATTTAGCTAGATTTTAGTTACAAGGAAATATCACATAACATAGAAAAGACATTTCCATCAAAATCATAACCATCAACCAATATCATGCAATTCGTGTCGTAAAATACATATGCTCTGATAACAAGTTGACAGGACCTATCCCTAATTAACCTGAAACAGGACTGGTCATGCTCCCGTCTGATAACTCTTATCAGACAAGAGATATTACTAGCTTTGACTATGTTCATAATTATTCAATTAACCAAACCCAGTCTGTCCTTACCGGATTACCGCCCATGTCCGTACCACTTAACCCCGTCAAGTGATGAAAATTTCTATCATTACTTATCCATGACTTTTAATCAAATTAACAATAACATAAACAATTTTCCTTTACTTCTCCCTTAGTTGTATTCCACATTTATTATTAGTAATCACCAATATAATTCTTAACATAATTATAACAATTACTTGCATAATCATTAATATAAACATCAACCTAATTGACTATTTAACCATATAGGTTGACCCTTATAATCCTTTAATATAATCACGTATTTAATCACCAAATGTCTAGTTTACATTTCTCAATTTCACCATTCCATAATTAAGATTCATCACCCAAACTTATAGGATTACTTAAGGATTTTAAATGGAACATTAACTTTAAACTATCATAACTAGCTCATATAAGGTCTGATTAATCTAATTCTTAGACCATTAAACTTATAATTTTCGTGTTGGCTGCCACCTCAAATTCCCTAGCACGCGCTCCCATGCGTCAGGCACTGTAGATTGTCTTCCTTGCCCGACTACCCCGATTTTTGAGTCGCCTGACCCGACGACCCGACCATATTTTGCTTATTTTTAGTCCTTTTTCTTCCATGTTTCATTGAAACTACTCTGTACTAGCTTAGCAATGAATCTATAACGTCTAAATGCAAACAAACTTACCTAAAATCAATGCCCGAATCTCTCATGTTTCTACCAGATCTTCCAGTTGCATCCATTGCTAGCTTTCATGCTCCCAACACGATTCTGGGAACGTTCTTGACCCCTTAGGATCCTCAAACAATCCACCACAACGCTGCAGGTCATCAAGGTAATCCATGACCACCTTGAGTTTCCACGGACTTTCCTCCATACTCCATCCTTTATGTTCTACTTATTATTCTTCTCTTCCTTCCCCTTTTCTTCCTCACCCTCTCCCTAGTTCTTCCTTCTCACGGTGGTGGGTTTTCCCCTTTTTTCCTTTCTTTCGGTCTAGCCCCACCGATTCTTCTTTTTTGCTCCATCTCTCAAACACACACACACACACACACACACACACACACACACACACACACACACACACACACACACACACACACACACACACACACACACACACACACACACACACACACACACACACACACACACACACACACACACACACACACACACATATAAACATTGAATTTGGTGGCAGAACTGAGATGGAAATTTGGAGAAGTTTCTATATAAAAAACACATGAATTACATGAAAAAATGTTAAATCACCATTAAAACCTCCAAGAAAAAATTACGATAATGCCCTTGACCATTTTGTGAACCACAACAAAAAATTTAAAATTCCAGTTTCGACATGCTGCCTCTCTATGTATTTAGAATCTCAAGACTTTCGTAACGGCCTTCTCAGAATTCCCAAAAGATGTACCGGTAAAAAATTTAACATTATGACTTTTTCAAGGGAAGAATCATCATTTTCCTAATTTTTTACTTTTTCTCGTGGTCCGAGCCGTTACATTGACTCACAATTGGTTATTCTTTAGGAGACGAAGAAGATGATCTGCCCCTAGTGGATGATCCAACTTGAGGAATAAACTTAGTCTCCTTGATTTCTTTTAGCCATTAAGTAAGGCACCGTTGAGCCATTGCCTGATCACACTTTATCTCACCGATTCCTCCTCCAAGGATTTGGAATCCAATCTTCTGGTAAAGGTGATGTGAACGAAAGGTTAACTTAACCCTTTTTATAGTTGTAGTAGTTTGGTAAATAAGGGATCGTTCATGTCAGGATCCACCCCGGTTTCACCCCGAAAACCGAGGTAAATCCTGCTCCCGTCTGACACCCTGGCACAAATACAGTCAGACGCAGGAGAAATTATACTACATATCCTGAAGTCAACAGTTTACAGAGCATAGTACTCAATACAAAAGAAAGAAAACTGTTAAACTAAATACACGCACACGGAAAATAAAACAAAATACTCCGGGATCCCTCTCGTAACTTCTATGCCTCAGACACTGCCTCGACGCCGGAACCCCGCGCTAGCTCCACAACCTGGAGGGCAGTTAAAAACAGAAGGTGTGAGTGGACCAATAAAACCAAATCTCGCTTCTCGAACTCCGTTTTCAAAACCAAAAATCATTGATCATCAAATCGTGTTCCAAAATCCACTTATAATCATTGAAAATCCTTTAACGTTTGAAATTTGACCGCCCGAACTAAAAGTCCACTTTTTGCCCGGACCAGGGGCAAAATCGTCATTCTACACTAACGACTCCAACGAGACCAACTAACCACCGATTAAGCTTACTAATCCCATCTTAATCACTATCTTAACCCTAGTTTCTGGGACGGGTCGTTACAGTTCAAGCTGGGGATTAAGGGTATCTTTCTTTAGTTTGTTTGAAAACTTAATTAAAAGATGATTAGAGGGGAGTTTGAAAACGTTGAGTTGTTAAAAAGTATCAAACTAGATTGGTTTTGAGTTGCTTGGGAGAGAACTTTATTTAAGAGCACGTTTATCTTCCACTAAGTCCTTTACCTTATCCAATTACCTTTCCATCTTACTTCTTTTACTTAGTCATGTTGCCTTTAACCTAGAATCGACCATGAACACATGAAGTCCTAACACCTTACTAATCTACCTTAGTTCAATAACGCATTAAAACTAAGGAATTCTTTAACTTTGAGAAAACTTTTTCCAAGCAAGATTAAAGATCATTAAGCTTTATAAGCTTGATTGAAGAATAAGTCTCAAGTAACTCTCATTGACTTACATTGACGTGATTAGGATCCTAAAAAACCCTTGCTACTTACAAACATAAGATCAAACATGCCATATGCTTTACCTTATAGTTTTAGCAATATTTTTACATTTATCATAGTATGTATGCATCCATAAATGAACCAAATAAAAGATAGGTTACAAAAAAATCATGACAATCATACATGAACATAGTATAGAAAGTAAGACTTAAGATAACTTTCAAAGATTCATGACTTAGGGCCTCAAAAACGGCCCCTAACTAAAAGGGTGTTTAGCTATGCATAATTGAATGAAACATGATAAAAAAAATACGAAGTAGAATTAAGAATAAACAAAAAATTTACTAAGATGAAGAAGGCAGCTATGTCTAATCTTCAAGAATACCAAAAGAAATCTTCAAAAGTAACTTGAATCTTGAATTGAAAGTACACGACAAAAGGAAATTTTAATGCTTTGAAATAAAACTAGATATAAACTATGATGGCACCCCTAATTACATTGATTATGATCCTATTTATAAGAGAAATCTTGACTGAACACTTGTTGAATTCGGAGTAGAACACTTGGATTCCTTCTTGCATAAGGATTAGGTCTTTGACAACTTCTTGGATTCCTTGAGTGACAAGGAATTGGATTTCCTAACCTCATTTGGCCTTATCATGCTGGATTATAGGCTAAAAACACAGCTTGATTGTAACGACCCGTCCTGAATTCCGGGATTAGATTAGTGACTAATCACGATTAGTGAGGCTAATCGGTGATTAGTGGGGTACTTTCGGACGAACGATGCAAAATGACCGTTTTGCCCCTAGGCGTGAGCAAAACGTTGACTTTTCATTCTGGCGGTCAAATGGACTTTGACCAATGACCGTAACGTAGTTCGAGACGTCACGAGTTCATAAACAGGTGGCACGTTCAATTCCGACATTCGAGGAAGAAGTTATGACGTTCGGAAGTTCAAGGGTAATTTGGTATTTTGATTAAAATGGGTAAATAGTTGACTTTTGACCTGGAAGGTCCGATGGCTGAGGGTCGAGGATCGTTACGTAGATCGGGACGATATGAATCCATGGACATGCGGCACGCTGAAATCAGACTTCAAACAGGAGAGTTATGGGTCACGGAAGTTCGGTTTCACTATGCACGTACTTCGAGACGATGATGATTTGGCAATATCTGATTGGGCAGATATTTTAAGTGGGACCGATGGATGAGTGACAAGTGTCACTCATCCCATTGGGAAATTTCCCTAAAAAGTGGATCTAACATAATTAAATAATATTATTTAATTAATTTTATAATCTAATCTATCTATCACTCAATCTTAGCCCTTCATTCCAATTAATCTCATAATCCTCACCACTCATCTCATCTATCTCATTTCCCTCTCCCATCAGATATTATCATTTCTTCTTTGTTTCTTCAAGCAAACCCGAAACCACCATATCTTCTTCTTCTTTCAAAAACCAAACACCCGGTTTCCTCACCCCCATGATCATCCTGTGTGCCCGTGTGTGACCGTGAGAGAGTGAGCCGAGGGCAGGCCGGTGACGTGATGGACGGTGGCTCACGGTGGTGCACGGCGGAGGTGAGAACCGAGAGCCTTATTAATATTCAAAAATCGGAAATTGGGTTTTAAGGCTTGTTGATTGAAACTAACAGTTGGGTATTGCTTCTGGGGGTCTGAGGAGACAAATGCGATTGTTTTCGAGGCTTAGGACGGCCTGGACTGGACGGTGAACGGAGGTGACAATCACCACCGCCATGGCCGAGCATGAAGGTACGTATTTTGAGGTTTTCCTTATTTTTCTAATAGCTAAAATGATAGGAAATAGGATTAGGAAGATATTAGGATCAAAAGGGGACGAAATGGACAGAAAATAGTTGATTTTGGGCCTTGAACCAGTCCAGACTGGTTCGGCCGGTCCAGAACCAGTGAACCTGGTTCGCTGCGGGTTGAAGAAGGTGAATAGTACTTGACGCGTGGGCTCACGCGCATGATGTTCTAGGGGCGCGTGAGGGAGCGTGTCCTATCTTTTGGGAATGTGTTCAACACGTGAAATTATCTATTTGATGTAACGAACATTTTGGGACTGGTTTCATGTTGATCGGACATCAATTCGATAGTTTTCAGGGTGTCCAAAGGTTTAGGATCGGGATTAAAAATAGTTAAAAATTCCGGAAAATTACAGGGCTTTAGTGGGAGGTTATTTAAGTAGTTAGTAACTTTTTATTACAATTTGGATAGGTTTGGGAGTCCTGATGACGGTGATTGGCTCGGGAGAGCCGTATGACACGCAAATCGAGGCGGCATCTCGGACGGTCTATGAGTGGACCTTGTTTTCTAAATTGGTGCATGCATAAATGTTTATTATATGATTTAATACTTGTTTGGTGATACCATAAGTTCATTTGAGTATGGTTATGTATTGGCACGTATTTCGAGGTTTTAGCTTTATACGGTGCCAATATGGGTTTGTACTTTCTATGTTGGTTTAAATGAAATGGATTTGGACTTCCAAAAGGATAAACTCGGGTATGAGACCCATTTGGTTTTATCTTGGGCATATAACGCTATTGATGGCCTACGGGTCTGAATCATGGTCGCGGCAAGTGCTATGTGTACGACGACCGACGATACGACGCTCGCCTCCTGATTGGGATGTGTTCCTACCGGAGAGGTCACGATGCACGATCTGTGGTCGGGAAGCCGATGGAGGCTCGACTTCGGAGTGCTGACGGTTCAGGATATCGATCGGTGATGGGTGCTCCATGATCTTGTGATGGTCGCGTCGGTTGATTCGTTCATGGCGACATACCAGGATTGAGGGCGGCCCTGGATGGATGGTTGCACGAATCACTACGATCAGAGTCGTGACTGACCTTGAGATATCGGGCACGATGCCCAGCTGAGTCATATGTTCGGGTACGAGACCCAGTTACTTTACATTTATGATTTCGGGTCGGGGACCCTAATGGATTTCCAGGTACATGACGGTTTATGGGAACCGGCATGAACCTTTGAAAGGTCTTTATGATTCATGACGGTTTATGGGAACCGGGCATGAATTCTTTGAAAGGTTCTAAAGATGTTTTCTATATGTATATGAATGGCATGAATGAGTTCGTTATATATATATATATGTATGTATATTCATATACCTTCCTTTACTTGACCTATCTCCTCCGGGGAGGGTCGTTGGCCTAGGTGGACCCCGGAGTAGTCACGGAGCACTGACTGAGTGGAGTCGCCCCAGTTGGGTTCCTTACTCTCAGAAAGACTTGTACTATAACCTTAGGTAGGGTCATTGGTCTACGGACATTGACCTTGCACTCTGATAGACTTGAGCTTGAGACCCCGGGTAGCACACGCGTAGCTTTGGAAACCGTGATAAGATTGGTTGTGTGAATTATATGTATGTATGATATATGATATGTGATGTGTACAGGTTTTGGGCTGAGTCCCGTATGGATTTAGGCAGTGGCCCTTATGGTTGGTTCTTGATGGTTCTTTCGATTATGGATTTGGGCAGTGGCCCGTGTATTCGGTTTCATTTACGATTTTGGGCTAAGGCCCTAATGAAAGGTTTGATAAATGGTTTTCGAATGCATGCATGCTTTTTAGTGAAGGGTACAAATGTCTTCGTTAAAATGTTTTTATAAACTCCTTATTTTGTCCACTCACAGCTTTAATGTTTTGACTGCCCTTCAGGTTGACAGCAGATGTGGACTGTAGCATAGACCGAGATATCACATACCTCCTCCGGATCCTGGCCTACTTTGATAGCCCGAGAGGGCAAAGGTTGGAAATATACCTTGTCTAATACTTCGTGTCAGACGGGAGCAAGTCGTCCCGCGTTAATCCCTGGGGGATTGGGACGGGTCGTGTCATTGATAGCTTATCACTTCTCATTTATCTCGAATTTGAACAGCTGGCCATGTGCTGGCATGATTATGATTGGTCCCTAAGTGTGAACACACTTCTAAGTTGGCTAAGAACCAAGAAAGAACCTTTTTTGGTCGATCTTGAGCGATTTAATTGCATTGATGTCATGGCAATGACAATTGAATGAGATCTGGGTGGTCTGATCACTTTCTTGATGTTGGGAGGAACCAAAACAAAGCATAACCTAAGAGGGCTTGAAATTTGACTTAGAACCAAGGTCATTTTTGAAGTACCTTAGAACTTGGCCCTGGTGAGGGACCTGAATAAATGATACAAATTATGGAGGGAATGCATCAAAAGGGCCCAAAAATACTATCATTGACACGTCCAAATAAAGATGCCAAAAGTTGGCCCTGGGATTGGTCTTGCACCTGAAATATGACTCCATGAGCCAAAAATTGGAAGTGCGCCAAAATAGGCCCTGGTGAGGGATCTGAGTAGCTCATTTTATGTGGGTCTCGAGTCCCCATTGAGGGCCTAAAAATTTGTACTAGTGGATATGGAACATAGGTGACCAAGATAGGGATCGATGGCACAAAATGAGGCACATGGGCCTGGTCCTGGCTCTGGTACTCGGCTGGGTCTGGAACTGGAAATGGGGAACACGGTGGAACTCGATGGAACAATATGGAACATGAACTTGAAACATGTCACCCATGATATGTTTTGGTACTTAGTTAGCTCAGGACCTGGTCCTCGGCGGGGCACATGTCACTAGGACTTGACTTTGAACACGGGACATGCACTGGAATTAGGACCCGATAGCTGGAACATGGCTTGGGACTGGTTCTGGTGACATGTCAGGGACTTGATGGAGGGTCTTGGGTGGTACCACGTACCAGGTTCTTAGTTGGGATAAGTTTGAGGGTCTTAGGACCTGATTCCTCATTTTCACCATTTTTGGACTTTGTACCTAAGTTTTCATATTTTATGCATATTGTCTCACAAAACACATTATTTTTTCCTATTGGTCATAAATTGTATTAAGAACATGTAAATCAAGCATGAAATGACATTAAGAACATGCATAGAAATGGAGCTATCAAATACCCCCACACTTACTTTTTGCTAGTCCCTTAGTAAAACAAAAACAAAAAGAGATTCAACCTAATTAAGATAAGCATTTAAACCCCTAAGTTTACCTAGTAGGAGGAGTTTTGTCTCCTTTTACTTAAAAGCCAGCAACAACATAATTATAAGATAAGCAAAACCAAAGCTTAAAAAACAAGTTCAAACAAAAACCGAAGTTTTAACCATAGTCATGTATCATATGTGTGATATGTAAGTTCTTGTTCCAATCCTTAAACTTGCAAAAAAAAACTTCATTCAACCACCCTTAGAAAGATTTGTTTCCACTTCTAAATCATGAATCCTAAGGTTCTCTCAAACAAGTATATGTGAAAGAATAAAAGTATCATATATAAGAAAGGCAGAGCACATTGAGATTTCATAAATGGAAATTGAAACTTAGGAACATGAATACATACCTTGGTCCTTTGCATGTCTTTTCATAAGATCCGTAGGCCTTTAGGGTTGTAATGGGGCTAAGTTCAAGGTTATGAAAGAAATGAATAGAATTCAAAGAACTTGAGATGTGCTGAGGCATGAGAAGTCATGCTTGAAACTTGACCTTTTTGAGTCTTCATTGTCTTTCTTGAGGCCCACGACAATGCACTTTGTCATTTGTACCTAAGAGTTCTTCTGCTCACTTGGTACTTGAGATAGTATCATAATTTTTTATTTTCTCTTTTTGATCTTTTTTCTCTTTTGATACTCTTTTTGGGTTACATACATTTTTTTCTTTTTTCTTTTTGATACAATGTACTTACCAAGATAAAGCAAAAGACATATCTTACATTTACATCTTTTCTTCATAACATACTTTGCATTTGCACTTCTTCCTTTTGCATGCCAATGTCTTTGTTGTAGGGCAGCAACTCCTTGTGTCCTTCCTCTCATCATGATTTTTATTTGATGCTACCTTAGCACAGCCCAAGCTATAGGGTATGACTTTATTGTATAGGCTAAATATTCTAAGGTAGGAAGATGTGAGTGATGAAAAAAAGAGGCTTAGTGTTTGGCTTACACGTGACTTAGGATATGAACTTAGAAAAATGGGTAGGAATAAGGCATTTAAAGGTTTCATACATGCCTACTTCATTTCTTACATAAAACCATACATAAAACCAATAATAATCATAGAGTTCATGAAAGAATCCATGCAAGTTTGATGATATGAGATCAATTTAAGAAAGGATGATGACTGTTACAGAATAGAAAGAACTTTATCACTCAAAGGCATGAAAATAGGTTTAAGATCTCACAAGGTTGTTTCCACAAAGTTTCTAAAGTTACTTTTCAAAAACCGTTTTACTTGCTTAATTAGTTTGAACAAGGAACTTGTGTAATGTACCTATTATTGTAAAGCATGGTTAAAACATTTAGTTTAGGTCTAAAGCTATTCTCATTAACTTGTACATTTTTACTATCTTATGATTAAGTATTGCTACTAGCAATCTAAAAACACAAACAAAACAAGGAAACATAAATCAAATCCGATATTTTTTAAGGTGTTTACCCCATACTTGTTCTATTGATTATTCTAAAGTTCTAGTCACCCCCCTACACTTAAAGCATACATTTTCCTCAATGTAAAAACATAAGAACAAAATCAAGAAATCACGGGAAGGAGAAAACAAGAAAATCAAGAAAATATAAGACTTTGTTACACGAGCAAAGGCTCTCCAAGATGTTTGTGACGTTGATGGAATGTTTGATTGAGGAATGGGCGACCAAGGTTCCTTAGCCGTGTTTAAAGGCTCTTTAGGTGGCACATTTTTGGAACAAAGTGTACTTGGATCATCCTTCAGTGTTGGCGGATTTGCATGAGTAATTTGCACGATGTTCTTGACTTCTTTTGGACCTTGATGTTCCTTGGACGATTTTAGAGAAATTACTTCCCCTTCAAACTTCATTGTCATCTTCTCGGAATGTACATCGATCTTAGTTCTTGCAATTTTCATGAAGGGTCTTCTAAGAAGTAAGGGAGCTTGGTTTTGGTCATTGTTGTCCATGTCAAGGACATAGAAGTCTGTTGGAAACATTAGATCGTCGATTTTTACAAGAACATCTTCTAACCAGCACTTTGTATAGGCTTTGGACCTATCGGCTAATTGGACCACCACATTGTGTCTTTTAAGTTCTCCCAGACCCAATGATGTGTAGATGGAGTAAAGCATGACGTTGATGGTAATTTCAAGATCAAGCATGGCATGTTTGAACTTTGTTTTTCCAATAGTGCATGGAATTGTAAAGCTCTTGGGATCCTTGCATTTTGGTGGTACGTTTTTTTGAATCATAGAGGATACATTTTCATCAACCGTGACCACTTTCTTCTCTTGATTTTTCCTTCTAGTTGTGAAAATTTCTTTGAAGACTTTAGCATACATTGGGATGTGTTTGATGGCATCTAAGAGAGGGAGATTTATTTGGACTTTCTTAAAAGTTTCAAGAATGGCTTTCTCTAGCTCTATTTTTCTTCCTTTCACAAATCTTTCTGGAAAAGGCACATCGGGAATGCGTTTAGCCAAAATAGAACTTAAAGAATTAGGGGACTTACTTTTAGGTTCTTGTTTTGGCGGAGACACAATTACGGGTTCCATAGGGAGGACTTTTTTTATGGGAGCCCGTGTTGGGTCTTTGGCGGGTGCCCTAGGGAGGGGCTCTTCTAGTACCTTGCTACTTCTTATAGTCATTGTATTTACTTGCTCATAGCTAGGGTTTGGGATTTTCCTTCCGGGCAGTTTACCTTGCTCTCTAAGTTGATTCAAGGTATTAACGACATCACCCATTTCCTTTTTCAAGTCTTGGATATCTTGGCCTTGATTTTGTTGGGTTTGCACAAGGGCTTTGGTAGAAGCCGTTATGGCCTCAAACATCTTGTCATAATGAGGGTTGAAACTTTAGATAGGAGCTTGTGCGGGATGGGTTCCTTGGAAGCCTTGGGGCATAGGGTAGAACCCGGGAGGACCTCTATTGAATTTTCCATTGTTTTGAGGTGCCATAGGAGCACTTTCTTGCTAGTTCCATCTAAAGTTTGGATAATTACGCCATCCTTCATTATAGGTAGATGAGAATGGATCGTTCCTTGGGTTGTTTTGGCCTCCTTGAAAGTTTTGATTGCCTTGGAATCCTATGGCATGAGCATTCTCCCAAGCATGTTGTTTGGCCATTTGAGGGAATTAGTCCGCGGGGTGCCCTTGGGTGGAGCACACGCCACAAACTTGGGCATTCTTTGGTCCAAGGACTTGTGAGATAACTGTGGTAAGCTTTGAAATTTTCTCTTTCAAATCCTCATTGGAACTCACTTGATTGACTTGCCTTCGGTTGGTTTTGATTCCTTCATATTGTTGTGCATTATTGGCCCTATTTGCAATTAAGGCCATGCCTTCTTGAGGAGTCTTATCCACGAATGATCCACCACTTGCATCATCTAAAATTAGCCTTTCTAAAGGAAGCAAACCTTCATAAAAGAATTGGAGGAGATTCTCATCTTTGAATTGGTGTTGGGGACATTGGGCGAGAAGGGTTTGAAACCTCTCAAAATATTGAGAATAGGACTCATCTTGATTTTGGGTGATCTCCGTTATTTACTTCCTTAATGTGATTACTCGAGAAGTTGGGAAGTACTTCTCGAGGAATGCCTTCATCATGTCCTCCCAATTGGTGATATGTCCACTTGGAAGTTTATAGAGCCAATCTTTAGCACGGTCCGCGAAGGAGAATGGGAATGTCTTGAGCATAAGTATGTCTTCATCAATTCTCATTGGTACCATGGTTGTGCACACGAATTGGAACTCCATGAAGTGCATGTTTGGATCCTCAGTTGAGAACCCGTGGAAAACTAGAATTCTGTGCAAAAGCCTTGACTTGAGCTATATGTCCACGAACTTACCTTAGGCAGGGGCTGGATATTGTATGCATGATGGAACTCCACTTGCCACCACAAATGAAGAAAGGTCTCTAATGGAGCGTAGGTTGGCCATGACTGCAAGGGGTGAAGTAGGACTAGAGCTTGTTGGTGAGTTGGAACTTGAATGAGAGAAGATAGCTTGATCTAGGTTCACGGGCACACTATGACATGACCCATCCCAATCCTCCCTGGATTAACGCGAGATATGTCATGCTCCCGTTTGACACCCCAGGGCAGACCAGGGATACACCTAACCCTCTGGGGGCTTCCAGAGTACGCCAGGATCTGTGGCGACATATGATGCCTCGGTCTCTGCTATAGCCCACATCCACGATCAACCTGAATGGTATTAAAATAGTAAAGGCTGTGAGTGTATGAAAATAAACAGTTTGTAAAATAAATTTCCGAAAAGACATTTATACCATTCACTAAAAAACATGCATGCATCAAAAAACAAGTTATATCAACCACTTTCCTTAAATCAAATCACATTGCTTTTCAAGTTAAAACTCAGTGACAATGTTTATCAATCTAAGCCATTTCCTCAGTAGGGTCTCAGCCCAAAACCAAAACACGTGGGATCTCTACCCAAGTCAGTAAAATACAGTATAACCAATCCTCGACATCTCAGATGTCTGACATCCCAGATGTCTAATCAATAATGCCACGGTTCTAAGCCTTCCCTTGGATCCACTAGTGTCTGGGGCGACATCATAATGATGTGCCTTCCCCGGACCCTATTCAAGTTGATATCAATATCTACCAATCCTAATCCTGAGCCACTCCTCGGAGCGGCCCTTCTCAGGCAATGCTCCGTGACTACTACATGATACTACAAGACGTCTGAAGGAGATAATAACCCATAAGGATGGTATGTAAAACCAAATTCAAATCCAGTGGAAAATCATTATAAACTATTTATACCTCAAATCCAGTCTAAAGCATATCAACAGTGTCTCACCCCGTGGTATAGTTTTCACAAACCGTTTCCACAAAATCAGGATTCCCGATATCCGATCCAAACCAAATCTCATAGGGACTCGAGCCCAAATCCAAATCTCATTGGGACTAACCCAAAATAATCGCAATAGGGTCTCAAGTCCGAAATCCCATTTCATAAACCACAACTGGGACTCAACCCCGATATCACAAACCAACTGGGCCTTAAGCTCGAAATCTCATAAATCAACAAGGCCTCAAGCCCGATATCATAAACCAACTGGGCCGCCCCAAGCTCGATATCTCATTTCCAAATCCGAAATCATTTCATTGTTCAAATAATTTGAAAACATAAGAACATATAAAAACCTAGCCTAAGCCCAAGGTACAACATAAAGCATAAATCTCAAAAATACGTGTAATACCACATTTGTACGAAATGCCAAAACACCAATATCATATGCACTCAAGACATCTAAAATCACATATATAAAACATATAAAATAGTTATGCATGCATCATATTTAGAAATCAAGTGTCCACTCACAGACCGTCTAAGTTGCACGCCTACAAGCTGCGTCGTAAGCCACTCGGGGTTATAATGAACTCTCTAGGTCGTCTGGACCTGTCCAAAACACACTTAAAGGTCACTACCAACCTAGAAAAGTCTTAATAAAAAACCCTCAAAACTCCAAGAAAAGTCAACCTGTCACGAACACGCATCCTGAGGTAAAAAAACCTCAATTTAACCAACTAAATGATCTCTGATCGACCTGAAACCAACACCATTGGATTCAGATTTTCGAAACCTTTCGAATGGGACTGGTCTCACCTCAAAATTCATGTCCATGTGCTAGTCAAACTTCCCGGTCAACACTGACGTCACAGTCAAAGTCAACTGGTGACGTGATTATGAAGTCATGCGGACGACCCTGATTGGTCCACGTGTCCTGCCACGTGTCCTCTGACACCTCTGAGAGCCTGCCACATGGCCACCCGATTGGTTCACTTGGTCTAACATGTCAGCGCTGACTGTACCTAACAACTACCACGTGGCCTGACAACCCTGACAGATGATAACGTCACCTGATGACGTTATCATCGTCTACCTCTCGATGGGTCAACCCGGTTCCCTGCAACAGGTCAAAAGGACCCGCAACCTGACCCGAGTCGTTCTCAGCCGTCCAACCACCAAAACTCCCCAGTTTTGAACCCCTAGACTTATAATGAACCTAGGAACTAGCCTATCGTATCAAAAATACAAGAAAATGTCTAGATTTTTACCTCCAAGCTTGAATAGTGGGCCACCTGCAACCGTGCTTTCCCATCGATTTCGGTAGCCTCAGCCCTCCATTCTTGGTTCCTCAGCCTAGCAAGGACCCAAGCTACAAATTTTGATCATTAGAAACATCCAACAAACCCCCTAAACTCGAACTTGAATTTTGAACTAAAAAACTAACCTCCTCGATTTTCTGACCACCGTCCACGGTTGTCCAAACCGTTGCCGCCGTCGTGATCGTCTCAATCCACTCTCTCACTTCCCTTCACACTCCAGAAGCAAAGGTTGAAGGTTGGTGATGGTGTGTGTGAGTTTTGGGGTAGGTTTCTTTGGGTTTTCGGGTAAACAAGAAACAAAGAGGATGAAATAAACAAATATTGGATCCAAGCTTATGTGTATATAGGCCAATCAGATGAGTGACACTTGTCACTCATCAATTGGTCCACCCAGATTTTTATCCAATCCAAATAAGCCTCCTATCCAATTTCTCGGTATGCATGAATAGTATCAATTCCTTCTGTGAATCATAACTCTTCCGTCTGACCTCTGAATTCGACGTGTTGCCTTTTTACGGACTTGTAAAATCTCGATCTAAGTAAAGGTCCTCGTGCATTTGACCTCCCAGGTCAAAAGTCAACTTTTGCCCATTCCAAGGGAAAAATTGTCATTTTACACTGATCATCCGAAAAATCCTCGATTAATTCTTGATTAATCTCAATGATCCTCAATTAGTCCTTAATTAATTTCGTAGACTCTAGACGGGTTGTTACAATCTCCCTCCTTAAAGAATTTCGTCCTCGAAATTGAAACTTACCCAAATCCACATCCAACTGTGGAAATCCAATCCTACCTCCAACTCAAGGTGCTCTCGTGTAAACGTACACGTCTAACAACTAACCACGATACTGGTCTGTAATCAAAAGTCACTCGATGTTAACCACAATCCAACGGTCAATGCTGAAACTCAGCTCAGTACACTGTGACCAACCGTCACCGGAAGCTTCCAAAGCTCCAAAACTCAGCCCTCACAAACCAAGTCACAGGAATTCAAACACCAACTAAGACATTGACACACGTCCAACTCACCAGTCAACTGATACCAAGCTGACAGGTCAACTTACCGTCCTGCTCACTTGACAAATCAGGTCGATAATTCTGCTAAACCAAGCTGACAATTCTGTTAAACCAAGCTGACACCTTTCAGCTTTCAACCTGACAATCCTTCTCAGCTGACATCCTGCTCTCACTGCAAGATCTCAAATCTCAAATCGCCTATCACTAGACGATTTACAATTGGAGACCATCGTGTTAGATACCGGATCCACTACCACTACTCGAGTCACCAACAAAACCTCGACTCACTCTAGATTCCTACCAGGGTACCTCATACCAAACCTCGTTTCACTCAGCGTCCACGCTGTGATCATAACTCCTCTCGAGTCCCAAATTGTCGTCTGATACCAAACTGACATCTCACTCATCTTGTGGTTACACTAACCACCAACTTACTCAACCTGAGTGCATCTGGACCCCATCAAATACGTATCTGGACCCCATCGAATACTTGCCCTAGTAGGGATAACACAACTCAAATCCTACAGTTCCTCTGGCCAACCATGGCCTTGAGCTCCAAGCTTATACTGTAAGAGCCGTGTCCTGGAGGGAACGGTGAATGATCCCACATTCCTGCGAGGTGAATGGTCTGGGAAGGGATTTGTGGTGTGCCTTAAAGGTGTAGGCAAACACCTATCTAGCACGAGGCCTTTTGGGAGCTCAGTGGCTTTAGGTTCGATTGGAACTCCAGTGTAACAACCCGTCCCGAGAGCCGGGATTAGTGGAGTGATTAAGGTGGGATTAGCAGGGCTAATCGGTGGTTAGTTGGTCCCGATAAGGTCATTGGCTTAGAATGACGATTTTGCCCCTAGTTCGGGCAAAAAGTTGATTTTTAGTTCGGGTGGTCAAGTGGACTTTGACCGGTGACCAGGACATAGTTTAGGACGTCACGAACCCATAGGCAGGTGGCATGCTTGATTCCGACATCCGAGGAGGAAGTTGTGATGTTCGGAAGGTTGGGGGCATAACCGTAATTTGGGAAAAATAGGGGGAATAGTTGACTTTTTGTATAATCGGGTTTTGAGGTGTTGACCTAGGATGGTTAGATAGATCTCGTCGTCCTGAGTTCGATGACAGGCGGCACGTATTCATCGGACTTACGAGGTGTGAGATACGGGTCTAGAAAGGTAGTGGCAAAACCGTAATTTTGAGTTAAACAGAAGGGTATTTTGGTCTTTTACACCTGAGGAATTGTGCAGAGAGAAGGGCAGGTGGACGGCTGGGATGAAGCCATTTGGTGAGAGACTGGAGTGGATGGTGACACGTGGATGGCCACCAGAGGGTTCTAGGATTGTCTAAAATAGACACGGGCACATTTTGGGTGGATTTAAACCGTGCATTTGGTTTGGGAAGAAGAGAAACAGAGAGGTGAGGCGGTGAGGTTCTTGGTCGATTCAGTGAGGGTGTGAGGTTTTGGTGAATGGTGAGAGTGACAGAGAGGAGAAGAATAGCTGGTAATTGGGTTTTGGGAGTGAAATCGTGGGGGATAAGTGTTGGTGGTGAGGTCTGAATTTCAGAGAAAACAGAGAGAGTTACGGGACAGAGGTGGTGGCTGTGCCGTGTGTTGGCTTAATTCAGGCTGAGAGAAGACTAGAATGGCTCTGTGGACTCCAGGGAGTGCGACGGTGTGCACGGCGGCGATCGACAGCAGGTAATCCCTCACCTCCGTTCAGTTACTCTGTTTTTCCGTTAAGTTCAAACCGTGAGTCGTGAGTTTAGAGGACGAGTCGAGAGTTTTGGGGAGTTGGGTGAGACTCAGTGATGTCCTAGGAGCCGTATACGGTGGTTGCCGTGACGGGGGAACGGCTGGTTGGCCGGGATGAAGAACAGGGGATTGATCGGGTCTTCCTTCGAGTTAGGGACGATGATATAGGGGTTGTGTTGAGGCGTCTGAGTAAGGGGAATAGATTGTGGAGGATTGGACGAAGAGGATGGTGCAGAGAGGGAGGAGAATGGTGGTCGGACGGTGGAGAACAGGTCTCGCCGGTTCAGTTGCAGCGGCCGGTTCAGTACAGTGCACTCGAGGTTGCGGGTAACACTGTAGCTGGCGCGTGAGGCCCACGCGCAGCCACTTTGGGCGGCGCGTGGAGGCGCGTGCGGCAGTTCTGGGGAAAATGGTCAACATGGTTTTTGGTCTAGGTGTTGTGATGAGTCTATTGGAATTAGTTTCGGGTTAATCGGACGTCGTTTGAGGTTAGTTCCGCGAGGTCGAAGGTCTGGGGTCCCGGGTAAGGTACGCTTAGAAGTTCGGGAAAATTATGGGGCTTTAGTATGAGTAGCGTGAAGTAGTTAGTAACTCCGTTATGGAATTTGGACAGGTTCGGGAAAGCCGAGGATAGCGAATGGCCGGGGACGGCGTAAATGCGCGCGTATCGAGGCGACGCTGAAATGGTCTGTGAGTGGACTTTGCTTTCTAACTCTTGATGCATGCATATATGTTTTTATATGATTTCTATACTAGCTTCTATGATTTGATTTATGGTTGTGATGGTTTATGGTTTGTGCACGTTTTTTGAGGAAAATGACGGTTTTCACGTTTTACGAGGTTTTGATAACTATTGTAATTTGAACCTGGTTTTAATGGTTGATTTCGGGATTTGAAATACGGTTGGATTTCAAGGAAAGTAAAAGGATTTTGAAAAGTATTTTCGGGCTTGAGGCCCAATTCAAAGGTGTTTTCGGAAATGAGATTTCGGGTTTCGGAATCGGAATTCCGGGTGACGATTCGGGATTCGATTCGGGACTTGAAGCGGATTTCGGGTTTGGGTTCGGAATGGTTATTCCGGATGCTAGCTTACGGAATGATGGTTGCGGACTCGGACCGGGAAAATGAGAAGGAAATGAGTTCTGGGTCTGGATTCGGAATGACGGTTATGGATGCTGGAAGGGCATCAGACCAGTGGTTTCGGATTCGGGTTTGGATATGGAAATGGAAAATGATTTTAAATGGTTTTGGATTGGATTTGCTGGATCTGGATATTGGGTTTAAAGACCCGGATATATGTGACGGGGGACTGGCCGGATTGGGTTTAAAAACCCGGATTGAGTTTAAAGACTCGGGAGTTTAAAGACTCGGATATATTGATTTCCCCCGTAGGCCTTGAGTTTAAAGACTCGGGAGTTTAAAGACTCGGATAGATCCAGCAGGTTCGATAGATGAGAACGTGGCTTTAAATGTGTTTTGGGTTTCACTAGCTTTGATGATGATGTTTTGGGCAGTGGCCCGGATTTGATGGTTTTCGGTGATTTTGGGCTGAGGCCCGGGATTGGAAAAAGGAAAAGTTGTTTGGTTTTCGTATATTGTTTTATGACGTAATTGATATGCATGCATTGGTTTTCAAAACGGAGGGTATAATGTGTTTTCTAATAACTGTTTTGAACTTGACTTTTATTTTTGTCCACTCACAGTCTTTTCGTGTTTTCGATACCCTCCAGGTTGCTGCAGTGTGGGCTGTCGGTTGAGAGAGATGGAGACATCACAAGCCCAATCCACAGTAGGCTCTGCGCACTCTGGGAAGTTTGAGGTTGTTGAGGTGGTTGGTCTGGAACTCCCTTGTCCGACTTACGTGTCACACGGAGGTTAGGCGGTTGTTTAGCCCTCGTGTCATGCGTACGTTAGACGGGAGCGGGGTTTAGCCCTTAATCCCGGGGGATTAGGGGTGGGCCCTGACATCCAGAGTTAAGCGAGTTGAGATTGGTGCAATTCCATGATGGGTGACCCCCTGGGAAGTTGCACTGTGAGCTCCCAAAAACAAAACCTTGAGGGCAAGGGCAAGGAGGCCCAAAACGGACAATATCGTGCTAGATGAGTTGGGACCTGACAAAGGATGGTCGGGTCCTGACAGAATGGTATCAGAGCCAAACCCCGACCGGGAAGTGTGCCAGCGAGGGTGCTGGGGCCTAAGGGGGGTGGATTGTAAGACCCGTTTCCTGGAGGGAACAGTGAACGATCCTATATTCCTGCGAGGGGAATGGTCTGGAAGGGGATTGGTGGTGTTCCATAAAGGTGTAGGCACACACCTATTTAGCACAAGGCCTTTTGGGAGCTCAGTGGCTTTGGGTTCAATTAGAACTCCAAAGTTAAGCGAGTTGAGGTTGGTGCAATTCCATGATAGGTGATCCCTTGGGAAGTTTCACCGTGAGCTCCCGAAAACAAAACCGTGAGGGTAAGGGAAAGAAGGCCCAAAACGGATAATATCGTGTTAGATGAGTTGGGACTTGACAGAGGATGGTTGGGTCCTGACACATATAATTACTAAACCCTTACACAATCACTCTACTCCAGTGCACATCATACGATGTCCAGTCCACGTTCTCAACAAATCAACAATATCGGAACCGATCTGATTACCAACACGTCCACAACTACCGTCCAACGTGAGTAGGGCACAGGTGCACACGACACATACCCACACACACTACTTAGGCCTTCTCAAGAACTGTACTCACGCACAACGTAGTATGAATAAACAATCACAACTAGTCAACGCACCATAACAACCTCGGATCTAGTCCGTCCACTACATGGTTACCAGCCAATCACGCTTCAATTCTGGAGTCTATCTATTTGATCCTGCTCTGGACAGATTGTACATTCTAATTCAACCGCTCATCCGAGTTTTCCTTGTCACTCGACCAATTCCAGAGATGGCTCAACCAGTTCACTATCCAATCTCATCCCTTGGTTCATTCCAAAGGTCAACTGACATATGCCACCCAGATGTACCAATCTCAAACCTGTTGGTTACCTGCCCCAATTCAACAACACTTCATTTGTAGTGATAATGAACCTGCCAACATCTTACTCGAGACATCGACTATTCATCTTTTCCTGAATGATGCTCAATGTATCGTCTCATTTACCACAGACTAACCTTTACCTAATCATCACTGACACTCATCCTATGCGGGTGGTTCCAATCTCAACTGATTCTTTACATAGCCAACACGATCCTCTACATCTCTATCCACATAACCTGAAGCAATCCTTCACTCATGCACGCCTAGATAGAGAAAGGAAATTAAATTGTAAGCAATAGAGCTTGTCACTACTTACTATACGAATTGTGGATTTCATTCACTTAGTCCATGATCATGTCTCACTTTAGGATAATCAAAGATGATGACATCAAAATTCATCCTATGTGAGTATAAGTACGGACCCAACTACACTCACCAACGTCAGGTAACACCAACAGCATCTGCTCCTCAACTCAATCAAATTTGATCCACTGCATGTCTTGACATCCAGTCACCAAGAGAATTTGCAACCATGCCGCTAGCATAGAAGCAGAAAACTAGAAGTCTCCTTCACCAACCAATAATATATGTTGATAACTACTGTAGTGATATTCTCACGTTCGCGTCACTCCTCAATTCAGCTTAACCTTAACAAGTTTACACCTCCACCAGTGATGAGAAGTTCACGAGGAACTTTTAGAAGAAGTAAGTATATTTATTAGAAGTCTAGTCAAAACCAACTCCCAAAGTTACATAAAAAAGAACATTGGGTCTCCTAACAGTGACACTCTAAATCAACTTATTCTCAGTTCCACTGAGTCCACCATCGAATACTCCAGCTCAAGGACATCACAACATGTGTCCCATCTCTCGAACAGCTACCCTATAGTATCTTCCCGGCCTCCAAGCCGTAACTCACTGGGACACCAATCCATGTGTCCTGGAACCAATCCAACTCAAGGTCAAACCTCACCTGTCTTTTATTATATCGTTTATGCACATCCAATTGGTAGTAATGGAACCACTCGATTCTTATGTCCCAATTCTTAAGGAATCAACTTCTGCACCCGACACTTGTGCCCACTTACCAAGGCAAGATAAAACACCCGTTTTCAATTCAAGCATAGGAGTACGGAAAGACAAAACACCCATTTTTAATTCAGGCGTAGGATTACGCCTTCGTAATCCACTTCAATAAGGAGGATGTTGTGATCACAATCACATCCTCTCAACGCACTCGGCGTCCCTTGGAATCACCAATTGTTGTAACCCTCTCCAGCGATTGAATGATTGCTGCTTACATTCTGTCAACTCATCTCAGTCATCCCATTCATACCGGATGATGTGGCACCTCGATACAATTCGCACCGCCCAAAGCTCATAGTCTAATCAACACCGAACATGAGCACACTACGAACAAGTCGCAAACCTCTGGTCATACCGAGCTAATAACCAATCTCTTGCTCATGTCGGAGGAACTCTAGCTCCCTCGTAACTCAACAACACTGGTTGAAAACTACGTAATTAACGTTCCTCGAACGTCGCCCAACGCTCAACAGTCTCAACCACAGCCCTCGATAGCAATGTCTGCCACAACTCTTGTGCAGACTAACCCAAGATGCACTCTACTATCGAGACTCTATACTTAAGCGAGCAACTCACCGCCTGCACCAACTGCTCTGTACTAACCGTACCCTGTCTGATCCGCCTGTACCACTTTTTTGGTAACTTGTCCAACTAGTCTCAACTAGGGTCATCCACGACCTCGGCTACTCCCTGCATCACAACCAACATGATAGTCCAACGGTCTTGACTCTGAAAGTCGTCACATCCAACCCTCTTTGGGGTCTAATCTCATTGCATCACGACATATCATGCCAAACGTAACCTAACCGAGGTTCCTTTCTACTAAATTCTCCTACTCTTACCCTAACTATCAGGTTGATGACATGATGTTTTCCTCGTAGAGACATCTCAACCAGCACATGCGTAACACTCCAAAAGTAATCCAGTGCTCTGATACCAAGCTGACATGACCTATCCCAATACTCCCTGGATTAACGCGAGATGTGTCATGCTCCCGTCTGACACCCCGTGCTAGACTAGGGATACACCTAACCCTCTCGGGGGCTTCTAGAGTCCGCATCCGCGATCAACCTGAAGGGTATTATAACAATAAAGACTAGGGATACACCTAACCCTCTCTACTACAGTCCGCATCCGCGATCAACCTGAATGGTATTATAACAGTAAAGGCTGTGAGTTGACGAAAATAAACAGTTTATAAAATACATTTTCGAAAAGATATTTATACCCTTCACCAAAAAGCATGCACACATAAGAAAACAAGTTATATCAACCACTTTCTTTAAATCAAATCACATGCATTTTCAAGTTAAAACCCAGTGAAAACGTTTATCAATCAAAGTCATTTCCTCAGTAGGGTCTCAATCAAAAACTAAAACACGTGGGTATTATAACGTACGTCATACCTCGTACCGCGTATCGAGCGACTAACATTATGACACTAACAATCGCTGCTACTAACCACAACGAACGTACTATCACTATCGCATCCAGGTTGCTGACGGGCTGTTCCTCGTCGAGACATCACATCCATAGTAGCATCACACCACCCAAGTCGACGAACCAACGACTCTGGGAACCAAACCTCGCACAGAACACACGAAACCTGCTCTGATACCAATTTGACAAGACCCACCCTCAATCCACCGGGATTAAGGGCTAAGTCCTGCTCCCGTCTAACTTACGCATGACATGAAGGTTAAACCGACGTCCAACCTCCATGTGACACGTAAGTAGGACAAGGGATTCTCGATCCGACCGTTCAAAATCTTCCGGACTTCCCAGAGTACTCAGAAACTACTGTGGATCGCACGTGTGATGTCTCCGTCTCTCTCGACCAACAGCCCGCACGGCAACAACCTGGAGGGTATCGAAAATACAAAAGACTGTGAGTGGACAAAAATAAAGTATAAGTTCAAAACAGTTCAAATTAAATTACAGTTTTACCCTCCATGTAAAAACCAATGCATGCATATCAAACCATTCATAAAACCATTCTATATTCAGGTGATTCAAACTGTTTAAGAAAAACTGACCTTAGTTTTCTTTTCTCCAAACCCGGGCCTCAGCCCAAAACCATCAAAATCCGTTCATCCGGGCATAACCCAAAACATCGGAAAACTAGTATTACAAACCATCATCATCAAGTCTCAGTGAAATCCAAAACACATTGAAACCACATTTCCATCCATCGAACCTGCTGGATCTATCCAAGTCTTTAAACTCCCGAGTCTTTAAACTCAATCCAGGCCTCAATATAATCCGAGTCTTTAAACTCCCGAGTCTTTAAACTCAATAGGCCTATGGGGGAAATATCAATATCCGAGTCTTTAAACTCCCGAGTCTTTAAACTCAATCCGGATCTTTAAACCCAATCCGGGCCCGCCCCTGCCATATCATATCCAGGTCTTTAAACCCAATAACCAGATCCAGCAAATCCAATCCAAAACCGTTTGAAAACCATTTTCCATTTTCGAATCCGAATCCGTAATCTCATCAGGATCTCGAATCCAAATCCAGAACTCATATTCATCATCCCTTTCCAAATCTGAGTTCGAAACCATCATTCCGTAAGCTAGCATCCGGAATAACCATTCTGAACCCAAACCCGAAAATCCACTTTCAAGTTCTCAACCGAATCCAGAATCATCATCCTGAAATCCGATTTCAAAACCCGAAAACACGTTCTTTAAAAAAAACCACTTTTCTGAACTGGGCTTCAAGCCGGAAATCACTTTCCAAAATCCATTTCAAATCCTTGAAATCAAATCGTGTTTCCAATCCCGAAATCAAATCATTTAAAACCAGGTTCAAATCACAACATTAATCGTCTTCTAGTAAAACGTGTAATTCCGTAAATACCTCGAAAAACGTGCAAAACTGTAAACCAATCAAGATCATAAATCAAATAATAGAATCCCGTATAGAAAACATATATGCATGCATCATAAGTTTGAAAGCAAAGTCCACTCACAGACCATAACGTCGTCGCCTCGATACGCGTGCACCTATGCCGTTCCCGGCCAATCCACTATCATCGGCTTTCCTGAACCTATCCAAATCCCATAATAAGGTCACTAACTACTTCATAAAGCATATACTAAAGCCCCGTAATTTTTCAGAATTTTTAACTATTTTTAACCTAGCCCTAAAACCTTCGGACATCCCGAAACATATCGAGACGATGTCTGATCGACCCGAAACCAGTTTTAAAATGTTCGTTACATGGATTATAACATTTCATATGTTGAACACATGCCTAGAATAGGTCCCATGCGCCCTCACGCATTGCCCAAAGTGGCTGCGCATGGGAGCCACGCGCCTGCACTGTTCATCTTTTTCAACCTCGAGCAACCCAGTCCAGACCGGTTCGAGCCGACCCGGTTTGACCGAACTGGCGCAGGCGGTTCACGTCCATTTTTCCATCTTTTTCACTCGTTTTAATTCCATTAGTGTCGTTCTAACCTATCCAGTTATTCTAGCTATTAAAAACACGAAAATACAGATAAGGAAGTACCTCCTCGATCGATCAACAATCCTTCAGTTTGTCCCATCTCTGTTTCCAAGTCCCAGGTCATTTCTGTCCCAAATTTCTAGTCCTTTAGCTTCTTGTTGGCGTCCAAACTCTCATCCAAAGGACCAATTCAAAAATCAAGCATCATAAGCCAGGTTGCCATTTCCAAACTTAACCAAAAGTTTCAAGAGAATTCCACTTACCAGGCATCTCTGGCCTTACAAACAGGCTCAAACCGTTGCTTATGACCTTAACCACACTTACTAGTTAACCACCTCGATCCCTAGGCCTTGAATCCAATCTTCAAATTCAAACAAAGAACAGGGGACTTCCTCGGGTTTTACTTAGTTACCACCGTCGTTCTCCACCGTTGAACCTCGCCATGACCACCAGTCGTCTCAGCACGGCCTCCTTTCCAACTTTCCTTCACACCCCGTCAACATCTGATCAGGTTTTTAGGAGGTTGGGGTTCCACGATCATCCTTGTCTCGGTTTCCCTCTGTTTGTACAACCACACACATACCGTGCAAAAATTTAAAACCAGTTGAGGCTTCTACACCCATCCAGGCCCAGCCAGGTGTCCAAAACCTGGTGGACACACCTATCTGATGCAGCCAAGTGTCCCCTACTCACTGGGCACTAATCCCAATGCAAGAAATGACCAAATTACCCTTACCTTCATAATTATCATTTTGCCCTTCGTAATCCCTGACCCGTAACTCTATTTCCTGAACTCCAAATGATACATGTCGCATGTCGTCGAAATCAGGGACTCGAAACCTTCCAAATCGTCCTCGAAATACGTGAAAGTGACTTGTCGTCCAAAAAGTCAACCATTTGCCCATATTCCACCAAAATTACCAAAGTACCCTTAAACTTCCGAACGTCATAACTTTTCCCTCGAATGTCGGAATCAGACGTGCCACTTGTCTATGAACTCATGACGTCACGAACTACGTCACGATCATCGGTCAAAGTCCATTTGACCGCCCGAATGAAAAGTCAACATTTTTGCCTATTCTAGGGGCAAAATTGTCATTTTACACCGTCCGTCCGAATGCATCCAACTAATCACCGATTGACTTCACTAATCCGTCATTAACAACTAATATAATCCCGATTTTCGGGACAGGTCGTTACACTTCGGGTCATTCGGACCTGTCCAAAACACACTTAAAGGTCACTTTCAACCTAAACAAGTCCTAATAAAAAACCCTCAAACTCCCAAAAAAGTCAACGTGTCTTGAACACGCATCCTTAGGCTAAAAACCTCAATTTGACAACCAAACGATCTTCGATCGAGTTGAAACCACCACCATTGGATTCAGATCATCGAAACTTTCAAATTGGACCGATCTCATCGCGAAATTTGAGCCCATGTGCCCGCACGAGCCGGTCAAACTTCCCGGTCAACATTGGTAAAAAGTCAACACTGACGTCAGCAAAGTCAACGGTCAAAGTCAACAGCTGACATTAGCTTGGCAGGTCTTAGACGTGTCAGGTTTGACATGTGCCACATGTCAGCCCTTGATTGGTCCACGTGTCCTGCCACGTGTCCTCTAACACCTGCCACATGGCACCACCCAATTGGTCCACTTGGTATGACATGTTAGTGCTGACTGTACTTGACAACTGCGACGTGGTAGCACCCTATTAGCCATGTGGCCTAACAACACTAAAAGATGATGATGTCACCTGATGACATTATCATCGTCTACCTCTCGACGGGTCTACCCGGTTCCCTGCAACAGGTCAATCGGATCCGCGACTTGACCCGACTTATTCTCAACCATCCAGCCACCAAAACTCCCCATTTTTGAACCCCTGGACTCATAATGAGCCCAGGAACTAGCCTATCGAATCAAAAGCACGAGAAAAGGTCTAGATTTTTATCTCCCAAGCTTGAACAGTGAAGGCCACTTGCAACCGTGCTTTCCCATCGATTCTGGCAGCCTCAGCCCTCCATTCTTGGTTCCTCAGCCTCGCAAGGACCCAAGGAACAAGTTTTGATCATTAGAAACATCCAACTAACCCCCTAAACTCGAACTCAAAAACTCACCTCCTCAGTTTTCCTGCCATCGTCACGGTTGTCCAAATCGTTGCCGCCGTCGTGATCGTCACAGTCCACTCTCTCACTTCCCTTCACACTCCAGATGCAAAGGATGAAAGTTGGTGATGGTGTGTGTGAGTTTTATGGTGGGTCTCTTTGGGTTTTTGGGTAAACAAGAAACAAAGGGGATGAAATAAACAAATATTGGATCCAAGCTTATGGGTATATGGGCCAATCAGATGAGTGACAATTGTCACTCATTAATTGGTCCACCTAAATTTTTATCCAATCCAAATAAGCCAACTGTCCAATATCTTGGTATGTGTGAATAATACCGATTTCCTTCCATGAACCATAACTATTCCGTCAGAGGTCCAAATTTGTCGTGCCTCCCTTCTACGGACTCATAACATCTCGATCTACATAACGATCCTCGATCCTTGTGCATTTGACCTCCCAAATCAAAATCAACTTTTTACCTATTCTAAGGGCAAAATCATCATTTTACACCGACCGTCCGAAAAATCCTCGATTAATTACCAATCAGTCTCAATAATCCTCAATTAGTCCGTAATTAATCCTGTAGGCTCGGGACAGGTTGTTACACATTAGATTCTCCTATTTTGGCCTTGGATGGTTGAAATCATCGTTGAATCTCGGGATCAAGGGGAGTTAGCTCACTTTGAGGGTTACCTCGAGTGCACATGTACTTATAAAACACAAACTATGCAAGAATTCACAAATGCAACTTAACTTGACACAAAACAAAACATAGAAACACAAAGACACAAAACATAAACAAACAAACAAAGTGAGGATTTTTCAATCTCTAGCAACGACGCTAAAAATTGATGTGAACCAAAGGTTCCTCAACTTAACCATTTTTGTAGTTGTAGTAGTTTGGTAAATAAGGGATCGTTCAAACCGGGGATTAAGGGTACCTTTCTTTAGTTTGTTTGAAAACTTAATTAAAAGATGATTAGAGGGGAGTTTGAAAACGTTGAGTTGTTAAAAAGTAGAAAACTAGATTGGTTTTGAGTTGATTGGGAGAGAACTTTAGTTAAGAGCACGTTTATCTTCCACTAAGTCCTTTACCTTATCCAATTACCTTTACATCTTACTTCTTTTAATTAGTCATGTTGCCTTCAACCTAGAATAGACCATGAACGCATGAATCTATCCTAACACCTTACTAATCTACCTTAGTTTAATAGCGCATTAAAACTAAGGAATTCTTTAACTTTGAGAAAACGTTTTTCAAGCAAGACTAAAGATCATTAAGCTTTTTAAGATTGATTGAAGAATAAGTCTCAAGTAACTCTCATTATCTTACATTGACATGATTAGGATCATGAAAATCTCGTGCTACTTACAAACATAAGATCAAACATGACATATGCTTTACCTTATAGTTTTAGCAATACTTTTACCATTTTTCATAGTAGTGATGCTTGAAACACTTTGCACATGAGTGTATCATTGTGTATGTGTCCAACCATGACTCCTCGGTAATAATTTATATGTTTCACCAGGTCAGACGTTTCTTGGAACTGATTGAAGTTCGGGGTCGCAAACCTTTGATGGAATGTCTCCTCCTCAATGTCTCTCACAAAGAGTGAGGATGATTGAATTTGGCGACGTAGATCATCTTCTATATCGTTATCGCGTTGGATGCAGAGGTGTCGATCCAACATTATTTGAACATCATCAGCTTGCAGTGCACCTTGCTGAGGTGGAGAGTCATTACACACTAGCCGTCAGAAACCTCCTTGAGTCTTAGCTTTTAATTTCTGAGATCGTGCAGGTGATTAAGCCTCATCCCCTTTCTCATTGTGATGAGTAGATTGTCTTGAATTTTCTGAGAAGCCATGTGTTTCCTTCTACTCCCATCTGAGTGTTCTACTCGGGACGATGCCTCTGCCCGTTTTTTCAAGCCTCTCATGCACTGACGTCCTTAGGCATTTGGGTTCTTTGCTCTGCGAGTGTGACTTTCTTCTCCAGAGTCACTTAGTAAGGTGTCTCGAGACATTGCTCGACATCAGACTATTTCCTTTCCTGGGGACCTTGGAACGTCCTCTTGACTTCCACGTAAGGTGGAGTGTCTCTCAGGTCCTTGAGCTGTTCGTTCTGCTAACAGCCGCTGCAAAAGCTTTGACTGCATTTGAACTTGATTACTCAACCGTTTTACTTGTTAAGACAAGTTTTCCTAAGAAGGATGGCGTCAAGGCGCTTGCGACTGGCGCATATCACGCCAAGACCTTCGTCATAGGAGTTGCTGGTCTGTATCAAGTCCAATTTGTGCTCGATTCTCCCCTGAGATGTCATGGCTTCTATCTAGGAAATCCGCAGATCCATATTTGCATAAGGATAACTTTGCCTTGGGGATTCTTCCACCAATCGCTCGTCAGTTTGCTGAAAGGCTGAAGTGCCTTCTCCTAATGGTAGCACTCGAGTTGTTAGAGAGGGGAAAGTTCGAAAACTGAAAGTTGGAATCAATCCCTAAGATCTGATGTGTGCCTCGATGGACACACGTCGGGGATGACCTAGATGCCCCTCTGGGGTGATAGTGTGTGCTTCATCCCCAATCTGAGTTGTAGAGGCTGAAACACCATCTTCGGCTGATCGAACGGATCGACGAACCCTAGCCATGTTGAATCGCAAGGATTTTTTGAACAAAAGGTTTTTGTTGAACGATGAACTTTGTTTAAGAACTTCAAACAATGCCGATGAGCAACGAACGAAGTATGATAAATGATGAAAAAAGTTTGGAGAACGATGAACGCCGTTGATGAACAATGAACGATCGTTAGTGACAGGACCCGTCCCTAAAGGACTTTGATAACCGTGTCTGGTCTTACTCCCGTTTGACAAGTCAAGTGAAGTTCCAAAAACTACCCTCAACACTTGCCAGACAAGGGATTCCCGCACTAACTCCCACTCATGCCTCCGCCTCTAGATTAGCACCGATCTTCGTGCCACAGTGTAGAGGGTCAATAAAAACATCAAAGGTGTGAGTGGACAAAAATAAACATTTATAAATACATTTGAGGAAAATCATTCTTACCCTCCAATTTCGTAAACATGCATGCATATCATAAAACATGAGTAGGGTGAAATAAAATCAAGTATCAATAGTGGACCAATAAAATTATAACATGTTTCAAGACTTCCATGGCCCACGATTTTCCAAACCTCAAGTTCATAAAATCAGTTCATGACATAAAGTATCTGGACATAAATATCAATAAATCAAACTACTGGATTTTAGAGTGATCACATATATCAGAATCCGAGTCTTTAAACTCAACATTTTATCGGGCCTCCTGGGTTAACGAGTCTTTAAACTCAATATCACAGTCACTGAATCCAATAAATTCATTTTAAAACCATTTATGTCTCAAATCAAGTCAAAAACATTTCAATAGGGCCCATGCCCGAGACATAGCTTCACAAAGTAATTTCCAAAAATCCGTCATAAACCAGTGTCCAGAACTCATTTCATAAATCCAAAAACCATCAATTCAATCATGTATTGACACTTGACTCCAAATCCAAGTCAAAATCATTATCTAATTGGGTCTCACGCCAAGAATACCATTTTCACGCAAATCCGTAAAATCGTTCATAAATCGATAATTAAATCCACAAATAATCAAGCAACAATATCAATCTATCATTCAAATAATTTCAACTCAAATCATACAATAAAGCATTTAAAACATTTATGTATGCATCACAGTTATAAAACAAAAGTCCACTCACACACCTTCCAAGCTGTTCGCTTTCGAACTACACGCTTTTCCGTAAATTCCAAGAATCACAAATCCTGTCAAAAACCACCACTAAGGGTCACTAATGCCTCAAATAATGTCATATTAAAATCCCATAATTTTTGGGATTCAAATACTTATTTAAAACGAAACATAACACTTCAGACCCTCGAAACTATATCGAAACGGTGTCTGATCGACTCGAAACTTGCGCCAAAATGTTTGTTACATCGAATAGATTAAAAATCATGTTGACCGTACCTCAAAAACAGTGACCACGCACCCTCACAAGCCGCCGCAAGTGACTACGCGTGAGACCTACGCGCCTGCTACAGTGCCCCGATTACTGTTCATCTTCTCGGCCCGTTTATCTACAAAATGGGTATTCGACCCAGTTTCACTACCCATTTGGAATTCCTTTAATTATGCATCAATTTGCACAATTCGTTCACCCAATTTCATGAATCAATCCCAATTACAGATCACTTACCTTAATTTCAAGAATCCTTACCTCAAAAAGGTCCAACACAAGCTCGAAAATTCGAAGGTATCGTAAGTCCTATTCTGGGTCTGTTCTTCGTCGATTTCCTTCGATTTTGAGATGGTTTGATTCGAAAGGATCTCAGAAACAATAACCTAAGTTCAATTGCATCAATTCGAGTCCAATTCCATGATTCACGCTTTCTGAAATTTCGAATGTCCTCTCGATTGGGTTTCAGGTTTCTTTCTTTTCTCTCTTGTTTCTTTCTTGTTTTCGATTCTCTAATCTCTCAGAGGGATGGATTGTTGTGTGAACGGTTTTTGGATCGATCATCCTCTATTTTTCTTTGTTGTTCTGTAGCACAAATAAACATTACCCAATTTTTACACCAACACACACACACACACACACACACACACACACACACACACACACACACACGTGCGGCCAACCTAAGCCACTAATCTCATGTCTACAGGTGACATGTGTCACTCAAAGAACTAAATGAGTGCATCAAAATCCCAACCAATTTACCATTTTACCCTTCGCTCGTAAAATTACCAAAATGCCTCTAGCCATTTTAGACCCGTAAAAATTATATCCGAACTCCATTTTCAACGTGCCTCCTGTCTACGGACTCAGCGTCTCGAAACCTACACAACGGTCCTCGAAAAATCTGCAAAAGGTATTTCAAACAAAAAGTCAACTTTTGAATCTATTAACCAAGGGTAAAATCGTCTTTTCCCTATACGTTTTTCAAAATTCCCTTTTCGAATTTCGGGTCGTCACAGTTAGAGCCCCTCTTGAATATTTCTCAATCGGCTCGCAATGAAAGTACCAATTGTTGAAGTAGAAATTGTACCAGCCGCGAAAAGTTTTCAGAGTCCTTACAAACAGTAAACAATCAGCTATCGTTGCCTCGATCAATTACCCTGGAGGTTGTTCGATCAAGAACATTCTGATGCCTAAGTCAGCTTAGAGTAAGGGTGACAATTTTTAACACAACTCGAAACTCTGCTCGAAATTTGCACTAGATTTACTCGGATCAACCCGCACGATTAAATTTGCGGGTCAAGCCGTTATGACACGTTTAATAAATGGGTGGGTTTTGGGTAAATCTGTTAACTTGTATAATGACCTGTTAACCTATTTAATAAATGGGTAGATTTCGGGGTAACTTGTTAACCCATATATTAACTTATATATTGATCCGTTTAATAAACGTGTAATTACTAACTCATATATCTACCTATCTACCTATTTACCTACCTAAATACCTATTAAATCTTATAGTTTAAATAGGTTAAACATGTTAAATAGGCTAAACGGGTCATAAGTTAATTGAGTTTCTAGTATGACATGTTTATTAAATGGGTTATACGGGTTACCTGGGTCATAAACAAGTCGGGTTCGGGTTGGGCATATTTGGATAAAATAGAGTTTATGACATGATACGAATCCGACACCACATAACCCATTGACAGTCCTAGCTTTGAGAGAGAAAAAAGAAATATTTTGAAACAAAGAAACAAATTACCTTAGAAATGAAATGAGCTCCGCTATTTATAGGAAAACCTTGAGTCTCGCAACGTTCTGATTGGTCGGTTAAATTTGTAATTAAAAAATATATTATTAAAAATATATACTATTTAATAATTATAATAATTGTTCTTGATAATTAATGTTAATAATAATTATGATAATAATGATAATTAATATTAATAACAAATATTTTATTATTATGAATATCAATTATTTTTTGGAGAATGTCAATATTATCGAAGCCTTTAACCTATTTTAATGATGTATTTAGTTGAAAATATATTACTTATTATAGAAGTATTTGTAAACCGTTAATGCCATTGTCATGAACAATTTGGGCATTTGAGAATTATAGAATACGTGTCAGTGCCACAATTTTCAGATCATTTTAGATTCCAAAGCCCTCAACCCAGTAATAAAAATCCCCAAGAATCCACCCTGTGCTATCTTAAGTCCACGGAATCTCCCCTTTTTAGAATTGTACATACAATCATGTAGATATTTTCCTAATCTAAGTATATGATTTTCGTCCTAGTATAAGTATGTATTTCCTACTTATACTATTTCCTACTTAGTTTCACTTAGCATCAGTATATAATAACCTTCTCTGCTGTAAAGTAATTATTCAAGAAATACCAGGAATATTTCCTACCTCTTTAACCAGAACCTGGCACAAGCACAAGCTCCCCATTTCTGTACAAACCCAGCAGCCACGCCACCCATCTTCCAAATTTTCCGGCCAGTAACCGCGATCAAATCTGCTCACCCTACCCGCCAAGAGCCTTTTCTCCTCAAAGTCGGTCAACCATCCATTGAGTCACACCCAAGCACCATCCCATTGCTCACTCCTGCTACCACTCCAGCCACATCTCTCCCCGATCTCTCCTCCAATTTAGATTTCAAATTGGTTTTCTGGGGTTCAACTTTAAGGGGTTTCCAATTGTTTTCTTGTATTCATACGTTTATCGATATCTTCTTATAATTGTGGAAGAACTTAAATGATTTTTTCATGTACAGGATTGGTGAGGGTGGGTCGAGGGAAGGTCAGGCAAGAGGGACGGGGGAAGGGGGAAGGAGGGTACATGTCATATATGGAGGGGTTTTATGCAAATATTGAATTGTTAGGTTATAATAGACTGAGTTTTTTAAGCCCATGCCCATTAAAAGACAAATGGAGAGAATTGCCATCCCCGTCCTACCTCATCCACCGTAAAGTGTGACAATGGCTTTGCATATTTGCAACTGCTTTGCACTCTCAAACCACAATGTTTTGAAACAAAACCCGAACCCAGACCACAATCCAATTCCATTATTCTCTTCTTCCAAATCCAAAGTAGCTTATGTGGTTCAGAGGCACGCTCATCCTCCAATTCCCACACAAGAAGTATTTTCATCGCCTTATTTCACCAAGAGAGGCCTCAGCCTCTCAATTGTTGCACTTTTGTTAAATGGCTTTTTGCCGATTTTGCAAAAACCCATTTTCGCTCAAGAATTGGAGGAGCTTGAGAGATACACAGATTCCAAGGAGGGTTTCACCCTCCTCCGGCCCTCTTCTTGGTTGAAGGTGAATTTTTAAGCTTATCTTTATTTCTTTATGTATTTGTGTATAAATGGATTGGCATTTTGTTTGAATTTAAATGGTTAGTCATGAATGAGTGAGTAGGTTGATAAAGCAGGGGCAACTGCTCTTTTTGAAGAAGCAAATAATGGGAGCAACAATATTGGCATTGTGGTGAACCCGGTTCGCCTGACGACCCTCGGAGAGTTTGGCAGTCCTCAATTTGTAGCTGATAAGCTCATACAAGCCGAAAGGCGCAAGGTGAAATTTCTTCCATGGATTGTGTCCAAGGCTTCTTTATTTCTAAAGTTGATGACTTGATGTTGATGGTGATTTATGGTTGATGTTGTTAGGTTTCAAATTGTATATATCATTGTGAAATTTGGTTCAAACTTCAAACAAAATTTGAAGAAATGAATTAACTAATATTCCTAGCTGGGTCTTTTATTAGACAGCAGCCTTTTGTTTATGGATAGAGATTATGCATGTCATTCACTTGGAGAATGCCTTTCTTTTTCTTAGTAAAACTAGGGTTAGGAGCAGAAATGGTTTGATGCATGGAGCATAAATGGTTTTCCTTGGAATTAGATATGAAGGATAAATGTTTACGGTTGCACATTTGACATGGAATTCAGTCCTCTGTTCTAGTTGGTTTTTACCTGTTTCTCAATACTAAAAAGGAAGATTGTAGATTTATATCAAAGTAAATAAGTTCATTTTTTTTTTTTAAAAAAAAAACTTCAAGGCGGCCATTGATCGCCTAAGTCTTACTTCTTAGGTTCTTCCACTCCAAACTACATGACCTGACTAGTCTCTACTATGTTTCTTAAGTGTATAATAAGGCACATTAACTGCTTGTCATAACTTGGATTCCCCCATTTTGTTAAGACCTGAAATTCTTGGTTGCTGCTATCTTTAATTAGTGAAGGGCTAATTGAAGTTGAGGGTTTGAACATATTGCTCGAAGTCTTGATTGAAAGGACTTCAGAAGTTATTTATGTGCAAGGCAACCTAATATAATGGTGCTCTGATATTTCCATATTCCGGCATCATAACTTTTGGCTGAATGATGCTGCATTGAGCTTACGATGGCTTTACTTTCATTCATTCTGTTCTTGTTTTTTTTTTTTTTTTTTTTTTTAATTTCTCTGGGTTTTGAAGTATTGAATTTGAAACTGTCTTCTTAACTGCATATTCTCTGTTCATGTAGGAAAGTACAAAAGATGCTGTGGTTATTGGATATAAAGAGAGAACAGGGCAGGGTGACCTACAAGTATACGAATTCGAGTATGTGATTGATAGCACAAGAGGAGGGATGAAGAGGATCTTTTCAGCTGCATTTGTGGCATATAAGAAGCTCTACCTCATAAATATCACTCACTCAGACAAACCAGAGAGTCCTCTCGACTCTCACACAAGAACAATGCTACAACAAGTTCTTCATTCCTTTGACGCACTACCATTTTTGACGTAGTGTCACTACACTCTCTTCTACAATGACTACTGTATTATTTATCCTTTTTCTCAAGTAATACTTGTTATCTTCGGCTTACTTTGAAAGAGAGCACATTGAAAGCAATGTGGTCATCCATTATTTCTAATCTCCCTAAGGCATGGATCACAAGACCACTAAGAGCGACTAGCATCATCTCCCCTTCAGCCATCTCAAGATTAACCAGAGACGGTCCTCTTACTTTTGTTTCTTCGCCATTCTCAGAAATCTCTCCTAAACTCGGTAAGTTTTTCCCCATTCTCCCTTCTTGAGTTCTCTCCCATACTTGGCAGAGGCGGTGATGAGTCCATGGATTAATAGTGATGGTGGGGTGACTCTTGAATAGCAGAACACTGAATTACTATGCATCTGAAAGAAACAAATCTTACAAATTTAAAGTGCCATTTGGGCTGGTAGTTTTTTGTTTCAACGGGGGATTCATTTCAGGCAAAAAGCAGCAGCAACAAGCAACAAACAAAAACAGGAAAACACCAAAGAAACAACGGGACAGAGCAACAATAATAGAGGATGAGGAACTAAACAAACTGTGCAGACAACCAAGTAGAAGACAAGCTTCATAGGCCACCAGGCACCATCACAGGGGAAGTCCAAGGAGTCTAGCATTGAGGAACATACTGGGGTCAGGAAGGGTTGGGCTGCCCGTCTTTGTTTAAGATAAACACCAGCAAAGATGGGAGTTTGTAATCCAGAAACTTGGGCTCATTCTCATGGTAGCCAACGACGCAAGGTGGTCCGCTGCAGAATTTCCATCGCGACAAATCCAGGAGCAGGAGCAGGAGACAAAGCTGGAGATGTCACTGATTCTTGAGAGAATTGGGAATAACTCCCAGTTTCCCTATTCAATGCGGGCCCGAATGCAATCAATAATCGTCTTGGAGTCGGATTCCATGGTGGTGTTATGACCATGATGGTTCTTGGCGAAACTGTAGACTTCTAGAATGGCCAAAGCTTAAGCGCAGAGCTCGCCTAGGTAGGAATAGACTTTGCTCCGATGAACTGGCTGATAGCATCTCGAACAACAATGCCTAACCCCGACTGACCGGAGGTAGGGCGCCAGGAATCGTCGACATTGAATTTTAATTGGTGAAGAAAGGGGGCACGCCAACTCTGAGAGATTGGAGTTTCTTAGGTTGGGTGAATGGGAGTGAGGGGGCGACCTTCGAGGTCGTTTGCGAGAATTCAAGAATAGCCTTCTGTAGATTTTTTACTTCTTGAAGAGGATTGGGCGACCGGTGACAAAAACAGCGCATTATTCTGCGTCTTCCAGATTTTCCAAAAGATAAACATGATGTGTCCCATTATTGCCAAACCTTTGGACTTTGTACAAGGAGTCTCCAGTAATTGCTCCCAGCAGCCAGGCATTGATGGAAGTGATGGAACCCTTATCAATGACATAGTTATGGTCACTCCCAAACCACAGTGGATCAACCCAAGGGCACAATAGAAGGAGGTGTTCCACTGTTTCCTCACCGTCAAAACATACCAGGCAGATGGGGTTACTACTGATTCTTAGCTGTGGGCATGGTTCGGTGGTTCGGTATGGAGGTGATACCAGAATCGTACCAAATAATTTTAACCAGTTCAGTACGGTATGATATTTCTAAATATAAAATTGATACCGTACCGTACCAATTATATTCGGTATGGTTTCGGTTTTGAAACCAAATTCATAATTTCATTTATTTATTATTTGATTCAATGTCTAAAAGCAATATTTCGATAAAATTTAGAAATTAGGACTCTTGTTGGGTAACAAATATTGTTCAAAATGTATAAAAAATTCATAACTCAATCAATTTCAATACATCAACTAAAATTAACAACATTAACTAAAAAACCCTAACAAATAATTAAATCCATCAACTAAAAAATTCTTAAAATAAAATTAAATCTATAAACTAAATTAATATACAACTAAATCTATCAACTAAATTAATATACAATTAAATCAATTATTAGCTACTAAATTATCAGGGGTTTTTTATGGTTGAATTTAATTTAATTTTTAATTAATTAAAAAATTAAAATCGATTCGGTTTCGATATGGGACTGTATTCCGTAACATCGAAATCGATCCCTTACCGATTTAAACCGGTACGGTACCGATCATCCTTTCGGTTTTACTATTCGGTTTTTTTCCGGTTTGGTATGATACGGGACGGGATGATTTCGGTATTTCGGGACAATATGCCTACCCCTACTGATTCTTCTCTAGGTCAAATTGGGAGTAGTGGCTATCCCATTTCGCAGGACTCACCATGTGAAGTTCCTGAATTTCGTGGGGGGTGGGGGACTGCCAGATTGCTTTCCTTAGGACCAGGGGAGTATAGAAGGAGAAAGAGGGACCAAAGGCATTTGATTGAGAGGAGAGCTAATGGGTACCATGGTAGCTTGACCTTACCGTGTAACAACCATTCTTTGTCTTAGGCCAAACAAGACGATCATTATCTATTTTCCTTCCAATTGGAGTTTGCAGGACGACGGGAATATCCTCTGATGCAATAGCATACTCCACAGTTTCCAGGTTCCATCCACTAACCTCCCGATCAATTAGGGACTCGACCTTTTGATGGGCCTCGATCAAAGTGTTAGGTCGGGCTTTGGGAATGTCGGGGTCAGAGCTTCATAACCAATTATCAGTCCATAGAAAAGCTCTACTTCAATTTAGCACCTGCCAACAAGAACTATTCGTGATGGCATTCCTAGCCTCCAGAATACTGCTCCAAGCCCATGATGCCCTCCCTTTCTTTTTTGCCTGGAGGAAGTGATCATTGGGAAAATATATGGTTTTGAGGGTGGCCCATGTCGAATTGGGCTCCATTATGAGTTGCCAGCATTGGCAAGCAATAAGGGCGAGGTTGAAATCATGGAGGTCCAGGAAGTCCAACCCACCACACGACTTAGGGAGGCCCAACTTACCCAATGGATTTTGTGTTCATCCTCCTGCTGCCCCCACGAGAATCTTGCAATTTTTTACTCCAGCTTGCGACAAAAGATTTTGGGGAAGACGAAGAGATTCATGGGGTAGGACGGAATCGCTTGAGCGACGACCTTTATCAGGATCTCCTTGCCAGCCTGGTTCAGGGCTTTCATCTTCCAACCAGCCATTCATTTCTCAACTCTTTCCTTGAAAAACTCTAGGGCATCCTGCTTCGATCGTCCCTAGAGAGTAGGAAGGCCAAGGTATCGACCTGGATTCTCGACCTCCCTGATATTAATGATAGCGCAGAGGTCATTACGGATGTGGGGAGGGGTATTGGGGTTGAAGAAGAGGCTTGATTTGTCTAGGTTGATCTTCTGACTTGTGGCATTGCAATAAGCTTGAATTTGCGATGTGTAAGATGAATTAAAAATAAAAAGCTTTGTTTTATTTATTTTTTCGTTTTGTGTACGTTTCCTTCCTCGAGTGTGCTTCATTCATTATTTTTTGGTATTTCAAACATAAAATTAAAAATAAAAAAGCTTTGTTTTATTTTTTCGTTTTGTGTACGTTTCCTTCCTCGAGTGTGCTTCATTCAATATTTTTTGGTAGCTCAAACATAAAATTAAAAATTAAAAATTAAAAAGGAGGTGGCTTGTCTTTAGATTAGATTAGATTTTGTGCACTAAAAAATGGGTGTATATGTAGGGGTAGAAATGTGGATAGGGCGGTGTTTACACTCGAAAAAATTCCTTAGGGTCGAAGCCAATGGTTCGAAGGGAATAAAAGGTCCAAAGCAGAAGATAAGCCCAACCCAAACAACTTTGAGAGTGTAGAAGAAGAAAAATATGAGCGGTGTTGACAACACGAAGAAAACAAAGGCAAATGGGAGGTTTTCAACGGAAAAAACGGTAGCATGGGATTTATGCAGGACCCAATTTTACAAGTTGATAACTTCCTCACTGTCTATAGAAAGAGAAGAACCCAGCTTCTCAAAGGACCGACAATCAACCAATCAAACACAGTAAATTGATCTTCATCAATTTCTGAACCTATGAACACTTTTGACAAAGGTTTCATAATATAACAAAGCTGGCCCTTGTGATAAAAACTGTTTTTTTTTACCTAGAAAACATTTTCTCTTCTTACCCATTCGAGGCATTTATACAACTGCCTAACTGTCTTTCTGACTACTTCAATAGCAATGTTATAATGGCTGGCTTTATTTTCCTACACTAATCTTCTTTCTGACCGCTCAGTGTCATAAGGGTTAACCTATTTTCGACTGCCATTTCTTTGATTGTCAATTGGGGCTCTCAAAATATTAACCCTCTTTTTGACCACTTAGTGTCATAAGGGTTGATTATATCGATTACTGGCTCACAAAAAGTCATTTCGACTATCGGTTTATGGAAAGTTATTCAGACTACCGATTCACGGAAAGTCATTCCAACTATTGATTCTCGGAAAGTAATTTCGACTGTCAGCTCATGGCCAGTCACTAAGATACTCAAACCTCCTTTTTGACGCCTTGCCGTCGATTTTAAGTCATTGCCATCTTATGACATGATTTTCAACTGATATTCATTTTAGTTAATGATTTCTGGAATTTCTTACTTGATATGGGTTTGAATAGTTGTAATTTATTCAATTTTAGTACTTTGAAATTTTTGTATTTGTACTTCCATTTCCATTTCAATACAAACAAGATTTTCTTCGAGATACACCATTCAAGCATGGTTCACGACTTTCCAAGTTGGGATACCATTTTTGTGCCTTGGTCTGAATACTTTGATTTCGACTTGAGGGAACCTTGGACCACTGACCCCTGACTAATGAAATAACAGTGTCGTCAACTTGAATGTGATGGATAAATAACTTATGAACTTGAATTACACTGGAAAATAAAATATTTTAAAGTACTTGAAAAATGCATAGAAAAGAACGTCACTAGTTAATTCTTGCTTGTTTGCCTCATAATCGCTTCGATTGGGTTAAAAATGGAACTCATTTACACTGTCTAGTAGTAGTCTTTACTAGGGGCACGCATGTACTTGAGTTAAAAATGCCTACTTGCTTCTTAATCTACCCATTTAAGAATTGACTGTGGCTAAAGGCCCATCACACTCAGCATATCCATCATCACTCTTTACACTTCACCAACAGAAGAGACCCTACAAGTGGTTCGCCTCCTTCGCTCCGTAGATCAGGTTTCGCGTCGAGGACCATCAAGGGTTTCCTCAGGACATTCGGCTCCTAAAATGAGAAAAATATTTTGGTGCATGCCCAAGTTCAGATATACTCAGCGGCATCGAGACGCTAAAGGTAGATTTTTAAAAGATTTTTCTCAAGAGGCAGTTCCTGAGTTACCACATGATGGAGCATTGGATAATATTACTAGCCAAGTTATGGCTAAGCAAGGTCTCGCAGAGTTCTTCAAAACTACTCTAGCTCCCATTAGTTTGCAGATCTGAATCGCCAGATTCAAGAGCTTTCTAGCCGTGATATAGCTTCAAGCAAGAATACTAATGTTTTACCACCGGAGATTGACTACGCCCAAACTACGCATTAAATTAAACATGTAATTCGAGTGTTATGCAATTTAAACCCTTTTTGTGTAGATGTAGTATTGATAAATAGGGATCGTTCTTAACGGGGAAATTAGGGAACATTAATAATGTGTTAGTGAGAGATGAATAAAAGAATCATGAATTAAAGAATTAAAGAATTAGAGAATTAATAAATTAAAGAATAGTTGAATAAGAGAATAAAGAAATAATAAATTAATGAATTACAAAGAATTAATAAATTAACGAATTAAAGAATGAAAGAATAAAGGCATCAAAGAATAAAAGAATAAGCAAGAGGGGTTTTGAAGAGGTTTGTAATAAATATGTAAAAGCATAGATGAACTCATTCTATTTCTACTCCAACTTATTCACAAGGTAGACTTCCCGTAAACATAAACTTCACCAACATACTACAATTGCGTAAATTTGAATTAATCACGAAATTATACCTTCACAAACTCAAATTTCTTCATACATTTTTCATATTATAAATGCACCGAACAGCGGATTATTACTTACAATATGATTCATCTTAAGTTAATGATTTAATGCGCCGAACAGCGGTCACACATTAAATCTCTCCAAATCTACTCTAAATGCCCCGAACAGCGGATCAACATTTAGTTTCGAAATGAAGTTTAAGCTCTAGAATGTAAGAAGTAAATGATTTTTAGAAAATAAAACACATGGAGATTATACTCAATTTTCACAAAAGATAGGAAGGAGAAACCAATACATATATATTGCATTATAATTAGAACCAATAACAAATAAAAGAGTTTAAGAGAATGGAGAGCAAATGTTACACTTTTCAGATTGGATGAGAACAATGGATTGTTTTTCACAAGGAACACCGAACAGCGGCTGGAACCTTATGAAGATGGAAGAAAATTAAACAAGGAAATTCGGACTTGAACTCTCAAAATTGTATTGGAACTATTTTGCCAAGATTTCTCCTAAAAGAGGCTCAATTTTGTGCTTCTTGGAAGTGATTTCAACAAGTGAAATCAACTCCTATTTATAGGGGAAAAACTCAAATTAAACCCTAGAAAATAAATAAAAACTAAACAAAAATTATAATAAAAATATTCAAAAGTGAAATGATGAGTATGGGTGGTTTTTGGGGAAGAGAAATTAAAAAAAAGAAAAGAAAAGCATGAAAAACAGCAAAGAGAGGAATCTGGAGCTGCTGAAAAGAGAAGGGAAATTTTCGGTGGGCGCAAGCTGGAAAGGGGGCGAGTGGCCGGCAGAGTTGTGCTGGAAAGGAGGCGGCTGGTCGGCAAGCATGTGCTGGAAAGGAGGCGGCTGGTCGGCAAAGTTGTGCTGGGCTGCAGATCCTGTCGTCGGTAGGCGCTGGCCGAGCACCTGGAGCTTGCTTCGGCAAGCGCGCGCCGAACTCCTTCTGGACAGCTGAAGCAGGCTGCTCGCGTTTGGGCCGTGTGGGCTGGACGTGGCTGGGCCTGCGGGCCGTGCGGATCTTGGACTGGGCTGGGCTGCACAGATTTAATTAATTAATTAATTTAAAACTAAATTAATTAATCCACCGAATTTCGTCCATATTTTATTCGTTATAATTCCGATCGAGACAATTCTTTTGCCAAAATGCTCCAAATTACAAACTTTATTTATCTAAATATAAAAATCACAAAATAATTTATTTTATCAATTTATTTAATATTTTAATACTAAAATTCAAGTATAAAGGGTATAAAATAATATAAAATAACGCTTATTTAACGTCTTATCAAATACCCCCACACTTAAACTTTGCTAGTCCCTAGCAAATACTAAAATCAAACTACGAATTCAAAACAAGTAGACCCTTAACCATTTGTCTCAAATTTCATTGTTATAATCATGGCATAAAAAATTTTCACTTAAAACATTTAAGCAAATGGAATTCAAGAGTTAATACATGGTAACAAAATGTTTCAACAAGTAAGATAATGAGTAAATATGGTGAAATGGATCTCTGCATGAATAAGACAAGTATGAATCAACTCACAAGGATATGCACTCATAAATTCACTCAATTTGTGAGGGTTTGTGGTTGCACTCAAAGTATGTGAGAGATACTCACATAATCGAAATGAAGTACTTTTGCAAAATCTCAAACAAACACCTCAAGATAAAAACAAAACATACTTGCGCAAATGAACCAAAACCATAAGCTTACTCAAGTGATTAACTCAACTAATCAAAATTTACCATCTTAAGGATCATAAGGTCTTTGTAAAGGTTGTAATGGGGCTAAGATTAGAGGCAAGGAATATATATAGGTCAAGTGGTGCTCAAATTCGTTCCAAGACTTAATAGACTCCCAAAACGTATCATAACTTCCCAACCTTAATGCAATGATGTCAGTAATCCATCCCTTCGAACATAGGCCTAATTCCATCCTGTTGGGCCTCATAGTCATTCTTTGTATCGGATTTACAAATGTAAAGGACTTAACTTAAACATTACATAATCAAACCTTATTACCTTGATAAAAACTCAATATGTTTTTTTTTTTTTGTATATCAAGGTAATAACATGTGTCAAAAATACAACAATGTTTGAGTAAGTAAATCCACATAATACACATAAAAGTCTTTCAATATCATCATTTTCTCTTTACATAATCATTATGTCTTCAACCGAGTCCTTGGAACAAAGGTAAAAGATGTCTATACTAAGCTCAAGTGTTTTAGATAAACATGGTGATGAAAGAAAGGCTTTAATGTGGGCTCAAAAAGGGTTAATACTAAGGGGGGTCGCAACTTGTGCGCACAAAATAGGGAACATGGATGTTTGAATTTGTGGTGTTAACCCTAATGCCTTAATCATTTCCAAAATCAGAGAGTTTATTGACTTAAAAGCTTTGAAAATCACATAGAATAAGTTCTAGTACTCTAGAGCTCATTAAAAGCTATGGCAAGCAGTTATGAGGCATATGTATATCAATTTAAACAAAGAACTTTATGAATCACTCATCAAAGATGTATATAAAGTTCTAAAGCTCACATAAGGTTCAAATGATTCATACTTATCATATCATGCTCATTTATGTACCAATTTACATGCATTATCTTCAAGTTATAACACTTAATTACAAAATATTAACAAACAAATTCAAGTTGTAGTGATTATCTTTATAGCCATAACGTAATCATTTCCATTCATTTATATCATTGACAAGTTAAAGGGCAACTTGATGACTCGTAAAAACACTACGTTAAGACAAAAAGACTTAAGAAAGCAATATTTTTTTTTTCATTTTTTTTTTCGTAGGAAAGACTTAATAAAACAAATTCAATTGCAAAAATAAATTTGTAAACCATCCCCCCACACTTAAATTCTACATTGTCCTCAATGTTAGGAAAATACGAAGTACTTAAACCTAGAATCAAAGTAAGGAAGATGATTTAAGAAAATGAAGTAAGAAAGAAAGACATAAACAAAGTAAAAGAGAGTGAAGGGTCAAAAGAAAGCAAATCTGTGTTGATGACTCCTTCACACTCGAGAACACATTGGGTTGCCTCCCAACAAGCGCTTGAAGTTTAACGTCCATCCAGCCTAGACCAAATTCAGTTCATCTGATGGGACGTCGTAGCACTCTTTCTGACTCCACATCGTGTTCGCCAATTGCCTCGATATAAGGCTTTAATCTATGGCCATTGACCTTGAACTCTTTTCCAGTTCCAACGTGTTTTATCTGTATGGCTCCATGGCAAAAATATTAGTGATAACAAAAGGTCCTACCCATCTAGAACATAACTTACCAGGAAAGAGTCTAAGCCGAGAGTTGAACAGCAAAACTTTCTGGCCAATGTCAAATGCTTTACTCTTGATCTGTTTGTCATGAAATGCCTTTGCCTTTTCCTTGTAGATCAGAGTGCTTTCAAATGCATCATTTCTGATTTCCTCAAGCTCACTCAGCTGGAGCTTTCGATGCAGACCGGCGTCATCAAGCTTGATGTTGAAAGTTTTGACGGCCCACCATGCTTTATGCTCTAGCTCCACCGGAAGGTGACATGCTTTATCGTACACCAACCTATAGGGTGACATTCCTATAGGTGTTTTGTATGCCGTCCTGTATGCCCAAAGTGCATCATCCAACCGTTGGCTCCAATCCTTACGATTAGGACCCACAGTTCGCTCTAATATCTTCTTGATCTCTCTATTACTGACTTCCGCCATTCCACTCGTTTGAGGATGGTAAGGTGTAGAGACTCGATGAGTGACACCATACCGTTTCATTAAAGCTTCAATGGTCTTGTTGCAGAAATGACTTCCTCCATCACTTATTAGGACCCGCGGGATCCCAAACCTGGAAAGAATGTTAGTTCTGAGGAAATCTGCAACAGTTTTAGAGTCATTAGTCCTGGTGGCCTTAGCTTCCACCCATTTTGATACATAATCAACGGCAAGTAAGATATAGAGATAGCCATTAGATTGAGGAAACGGACCCATAAAATCGATACCCCAAACATCAAATATTTCAACAGTAAGAACATAATGTTGTGGCATTTCATCCCTTCGTCCTAAGTTTCCTGATCTCTGACATTTATCACAGGCTAAGCAAAATGAATGTGCATCTTTAAAAAGTGTGGGTCAATATAGTCCAGATTCTAAGATTTTGAGTGCAGTTTTTCTAGATCCAAAGTGGCCTCCACAAGCATGGCTATGGCAGAACTCTAGGACCGACCTATGTTCAATATTAGGGACACATCTCCTAATCAATAAATCTGCACAGTGTTTCCACAAATAAGGTTCATCCCAAATATAGTGCCTAGCATGCTTTTTAAGTTTATCTTTTTGTGCACGGGAGAGGGTGGTGGGCAACTGCTTGGTGACTAAATAATTGACAATATCAGCATACCAAGGAGTACCTCCCTCAATTCTGAAGAGTTGTTCATCTGGAAACATCTCTTGAATCGCCACAGGATCTCGCTCATGTGCAATGCGACTCAAATGATCCGCCACCACGTTCTCTACGCCTTTCTTATCTTTAATCTCGATGTCAAACTCTTGAAGAAGAAGAATCCATCGGATCAGTCTTGGTTTCGCTTCTTTTTTGGCTAGGAGATACTTCAGTGCTGCATGATCAGTGTAAATAATGACTTTAGTTCGAAGTAGATAAGAACGAAATTTATCTAAAGCAAATACAACAGCAAGCAACTCCTTTTCTGTAGTGGTGTAGTTCATCTGGGCATCATTCAAGGTTCTGGATGCATAGTAGATGGCGTAGGGCTTCTTATCCCGCCTTTGTCCGAGTACGGCTCCAACTGCATAATCAGAGGCATCGCACATTAGTTCAAAGGGTAAGGACCAATCAGGGGCACAAAGAATGGGGGCAGTGGTTAAGAGATTTTTAAGCTTTTCAAAAGCTTCCTGACAGTCTGCATCAAAGACGAAGGGTGTCTCCTTCTGAAGCAGTCGGCACAAGGGCCTTGCAATGTGGGAGAAGTCTTGGATAAATCTTCTGTAAAATCCTGCGTGTCCAAGAAATGAACGGATTCCTCTCACCGAAGTGGGAGAGGGTAAGTGGCGCACAGTATCAACTTTAGATTTATCGACTTCAATTCCTCTTTCAGAGACAATATGGCCCAAGACTATCCCTTGTCTAACCATGAAATGGCATTTCTCCCAGTTAAGTACCAGATTAGTTTCGACACACCTTTGTAAGATAAGTGATAAGTGTTCTAAGCATGCATCAAAACTATCCCCAAAGACACTAAAATCGTCCATAAATACTTCAATTATTTTTTCGACGTATTCAGAGAAAATAGAAAGCATGCATCTTTGGAAAGTACCTGGGGCGTTACATAAACCGAAAGGCATTCTTCGGTAGGAAAAAGTGCCAAAAGGACAAGTGAAAGTCGTTTTATCTTGGTCATTTTGAGCGATACAGATTTGATTGTACCCGGAATAACCATCAAGAAAGCAATAATAGGAGTGACCTGCTAACCTTTCAAGCATTTGATCAATGAAGGGCAAAGGAAAGTGATCCTTCCTAGTTGCTTTGTTTAGGCGTCTATAGTCGATGCAGACTCGGTATCCGGTCACTGTTCGTTGGGGCACTAGCTCCCCTTCACTGTTCGCAACAACTGTGACTCCACTTTTCTTTGGGACTACTTGGACTGGTGAGACCCATTTGCTGTCTGAAATTGGGTAGATGACACCACAGTCCAAGAATTTGATGACCTCTTGTTTCACGACTTCCATCATCGGAGGATGGAGGCGACGTTGGGCTTCGCGAGAGGGCTTTGCATCATCTTCTAGTAAGATTCGATGCACACAAGTTGTAGGGCTGATTCCCTTGATATCTGACAGAGTCCATCCAATGGTTGTCTTGTACTTCGTCAAGACCTGTACCAGTCTATCTTCCTGTGACTCGGTTAGTGCAGAAGACACTATGACGGGCAGAGTGTCGTCCGAGCCAAGATAGGCATACTTCAGGTGGTCAGGCAAAACTTTGAGCTCGAGAACGGGGGCCTGAATCACTGAAGGAGGAGTGGCATTAGTACTAATTGGAAATGACGAGGGTACCTGATGATTCACCATTCTGGGGGTCTCATTTAGGGTCATGACTTCATCCCAAATTCGAGGTTCTAGTTTGTAATCCGTATCCTCAACCAAGGCGTCCCCTGATTGCGTTAGGCCAACTCCTTTCTGGATTATCATGTTGAGTGTGTCTTCTCGAATTGAATCAAAATGTTTCTCTGTGAGAGAAGTGCACACGTCAATAGAAAAAGTAGTATGAGTTGCGGAACTAGGGTACCTCATGGCGTCAAAGATGTTGAAGCCAATCTCCTCTCCGTCTACTTCCATAGTTAATGTTCCATTGAACACATCAATCTTTGTCTTGGCAGTTCTCATGAATGGTCTTCCCAACAGCATTAGTGGAGCTTGATTCGTAGGGGAATCCTCCATGTCTAGGACATAAAAGTCAGCGGGGAAAATGAGCTGGTTAACCTGCACAAGAACATCTTCGACGTATCCCTTAGGATACACATTAGAGCAATCGGCTAACTGAATGATAATATCGTCATGCTGTAATTTACCTAGACCTAGGGCAACATATAGTGAATATGGCATAACATTAATGGATGCTCCTAATTCTAGCATGACTTTATCAAATGACTTGTTACCAATCACGCATGGAACAGAAAAACTCCCGGGATCCTTCAACTTTGGGGGTAGCCGACGCTGGATTACAGCAGAAACTGTTTCACTCACCATCACAACCTCCTTCTCCCTCGTCTGACGCCTTGGAGTGCATAATTCTTTCAGAAATTTTGCATATTTCGGCACTTGTTTGATGCACTCGATCAAGGGCATGTTGATTTGCACCCTTTTGAAGATCTCCAAGATTTCCTCATCGGATTCATTCTTCTTAGATTTGGCAAGCCTACTTGGAAATGGTGCATGCATAAACGGGGAATTAGTAACAACCGAACTTGAAGGGATTGGGTTATTACCTTGTGTGTGGGTAGGTAGAACTGGCGGTTGTGTCGTGGTGGTCTTAGTTGCCACCTTGTGCTTTTCAGCCTCAGAAACGGCTGGATCTGGTTCTATTTCTCCGAGCACTTTACCACTTCGAGTGATAATGGCATTGGCTTCCGGTCTTACATTTGGGTTGGGCGTAGGTTGAGGTGGAAGCACCCCGTTAGCTTGGATCTTACCCATGAAGTCCACGACTTTGCCCATTTGGTCCTTGAGATCAGCGATGTCTTTTTGTTGATTTTGCTGACCTGTGACAAGAGCCTGAGTTGACGCCATTAGTGTTTGCTGCCCTTGGGAAAGAGCAGCCAGCATTTTATCATAATCAGGATTAGAAGATGAAGAAGTATGATTATTTGCATGATTATGAGAAAAGTTAGAAAATGGGACCGGAGGCCTTGGTTGCCATGTGGGCCTTGGTTGCCATGTGGGCCTTGGGAACTGGTCTGGGACACGGTTTGGCCCAGTCGACATGTGCTGAGGGTTTAGGACATTGTTCGGATCTCTCCAACTGTAACCTTGGGTCCTTGGCCCTCCTTGAAAGCCTCCAATGGCGTGTGCCATTTCAGTTTCGGAGTCTTCCTCCCTTGCAGTGTAGGGACATTGTTCCTCAAGATGGCCTTGAGAGCATATGGAACAAACTGGAGCTACCTGTTTCTTTAGTTCAAGCATATTCGAAAGCATAGAGGTGATCTTATCTAACTTTGAATCATTTATAGCATGGGAACTTACCTCATGTACCTTTCTAGAAATAGGATCGGCACCTTCGTATTGTGCATCATTGAGTGCACGGCTTTCAAGTAGTGCACGACCATCTACTAGGCTCCGAGCTAAGAAACTTCCATTAGCTGCAGCATCGAGCAGTCCTCTATCCCAACCTTTGAGTCCTTCATAAAAGTAGGTTAAAAGATAGCCTTCTGTGATCCCGTGAGTAGGGTATGAAGCACAAAGTTCCTTAAACCTCTCGTAGTACTGGCTGAAATTCTCATCATGTTCTTTCTGCTTGATTCCAGTGATCTCTTTCCTTAAGACCGTAATTTTTGAGGCAGGGAAGTACTTGGTAAGAAACTCCTGAACCAACTTCTCCCAAGAGTCAATATGATTGGGTGGAAGACCCAAAAGCCATACCCGTGCTCTTTCTTCCAAGGACAACGGGAAAGCTTTCAGCTTCATGATTTCCAAGTCCGCATCATCCGGACACATACTACCAACGATGAATTGGAACTCTGTTAAGTGCTTATGTGGATCTTCATTTCTGACTCCACGGAACTTGGGTAGCTGATGAAGGACTCCACTCTTAAGCTCAATATCTTTCTTGTTGGTTCTAGGCTCGGGATACTGGATGCAGAAGTTTGTAGTGCCATTTGTGTTTGCACATGTCTGCTCCCGGATACTCAGGTTTCGTGTCATGGCTATTGGTGTTCCGAAAGTCTGTTCTTCTTCTGAATTACTCTTCTCACTTATGGACTCACCGATGATTGGGGATGGAGGTCCGGATGAGCCGGTTTGCTTAAGTGCGTCTCTGAATGTCGCGTTGCTTGGTGAGATGTCAAGTTGTCTTCTCAGCCGATCAAGCTTAGATTGATGAGCGCGCATTCATAAGTTCGTACCTATATTAACAGAACACTAAGTTAGAAGGCAAGTATACACAAGTAACCAGTGAAAGTTAATTAAGACAGGATAGTTGTTACAAAGTTAGGGTTAGTAGTAAAAATATAAGTCAAGGAAATCATAATTAGCAAGAAAATGTGAGATGTAACAAGTATGACTGCAAAAAAAAATTTAAACCGATATTACACATGCATAAGAAGAGAGTAGAGACTTGCATAAAGTATCAGAATCAACAATAAGTCATGTATATGGAAAGAAAATACACAAGTTCCAAATGCAAAATAATAATGCAATAAGTAGAGTTTTAGAGTGTCATGAATAACTTTCCCCTTCCGCTTCTCATAGTACTTTCCTGGGCGTACGGCCTGCGCGTACTGATAACCACCATTCCACCATTCAACATTAATCATGGCCAGTTGAGATAGATGTAACGCGAGAAGCAAGGATAATTTTAAGAGCACCCCGAGGCTAGCTTGGCATATACTCCATTGGTGTTCCCTTTCTTAATCCAAAACTTGTCACCAGTCATAACTCTCCTAGACACCATAATTAATCCAAATGATGACGTAGAGAATTACCAAACCCTAGTGTTTACAAACTCCGCCTCAACCTCATGTCCATAGATTCGAGTCTATGGTGTGTGGTGATGAAATCCACACATCATGAAGGGTTAAGGAGAAAGTAAATAAGAGGGGCACTACCTGTTCCCGAAAGTAAGATTTTGAAGAAAAAGGGACTAAGAGATTCATGCAACTCTAAAACAATTAATAGGAAACAATACTTACACTTTAGGAAATTCAAAGATGAATAATGTTTCATAAAAAAAAAAAAATTAAAATTTTATTTTTTTTTATTTTAATTTTTTTTTAATTTTTTTTTATTTATTCCGAATTTTTTTTTTCATTTAAAATTTAAAGTTTAACAAGACATAAACAAATAATTGATAAAAATAAAATAAGTGTAAACATAAAGTTAGTGGAACATAAAGGTTATGGAATAAAATTAAAAGAAAGTTAATGGAATAAAGTTAATGTAATATAATTAAAGTTAAGGGAATAAAGAAAAAGTGTGAAAATTAAGTTAATGGAATAAAGTATAATGGAATAAATAAAAGTAAAAGTAAAGAAAAGTGAACGTATAAAATATGCATTTATGAACAAGTATCAAATTTAATATGAACAAATATATATAAAAAAAAATTATGAACATTTATGAACAAGTATAAATTAGAAATTAAGAATAAGTAAAGTATGAGCATTATAAACAAACATAATAAGAACAATAATAAGATGGATAAATAAAATATAAACAAGTAAGTAAATGTTATAAACAAATATAATATTAACAAAAGTAAAATTCATAAACAAGTATAATATGCACAATTTATATACATACACTAACAAATTAAAAATGATTTTCAATTTCCCCGGTAACGGCGCCAAAAATTGACTACGCCCAAACTACGCATTAAATTAAACATGTAATTCGAGTGTTATGCAATTTAAACCCTTTTTGTGTAGATGTAGTATTGATAAATAGGGATCGTTCTTAACCGGGGAAATTAGGGAACATTAATAATGTGTTAGTGAGAGATGAATAAAAGAATCATGAATTAAAGAATTAAAGAATTAGAGAATTAATAAATTAAAGAATAGATGAATAAGAGAATAAAGAAATAATAAATTAATGAATTACAAAGAATTAATAAATTAACGAATTAAAGAATGAAAGAATAAAGGCATCAAAGAATAAAAGAATAAGCAAGGGGGGGTTTGTAATAAATATGTAAAAGCATAGATGAACTCATTCTATTTCTACTCCAACTTATTCACAAGGTAGACTTCCCGTAAACATAAACTTCACCAACATACTACAATTGCATAAATTTGAATTAATCACGAAATTATACCTTCAACTCAAATTTCTTCATACATTTTTCATATTATAAATGCACCGAACAGCGGATTATTACTTACAATATGATTCACCTTAAGTTAATGATTTAATGCGCCGAACAGCGGTCACACATTAAATCTCTCCAAATCTACTCTAAATGCCCCGAACAGCGGATCAACATTTAGTTTCGAAATGAAGTTTAAGCTCTAGAATGTAAGAAGTAAATGATTTTTAGAAAATAAAACACATGGAGATTATACTCAATTTTCACAAAAGATAGGAAGGAGAAACCAATACATATATATTGCATTATAATTAGAACCAATAACAAATAAAAGAGTTTAAGAGAATGGAGAGCAAATGTTACACTTTTCAGATTGGATGAGAACAATGGATTGTTTTTCACAAGGAACACCGAACAGCGGCTGGAACCTTATGAAGATGGAAGAAAATTAAACAAGGAAATTCGGACTTGAACTCTCAAAATTGTATTGGAACTATTTTGCCAAGATTTCTCCTAAAAGAGGCTCAATTTTGTGCTTCTTGGAAGTGATTTCAACAAGTGAAATCAACTCCTATTTATAGGGGAAAAACTCAAATTAAACCCTAGAAAATAAATAAAAACTAAACAAAAATTATAATAAAAATATTCAAAAGTGAAATGATGAGTATGGGTGGTTTTTGGGGAAGAGAAATTAAAAAAAAAGAAAAGAAAAGCATGAAAAACAGCAAAGAGAGGAATCTGGAGCTGCTGAAAAGAGAAGGGAAATTTTCGGTGGGCGCAAGCTGGAAAGGGGGCGAGTGGCCGGCAGAGTTGTGCTGGAAAGGAGGCAGCTGGTCGGCAAGCATGTGCTGGAAAGGAGGCGGCTGGTCGGCAAAGTTGTGCTGGGCTGCAGATCCTGTCGTCGGTAGGCGCTGGCCGAGCACCTGGAGCTTGCTTCGGCAAGCGCGCGCCGAACTCCTTCTGGACAGCTGAAGCAGGCTGCTCGCGTTTGGGCCGTGTGGGCTGGACGTGGCTGGGCCTGCGGGCCGTGCGGATCTTGGACTGGGCTGGGCTGCACAGATTTAATTAATTAATTAATTTAAAACTAAATTAATTAATCCACCGAATTTCGTCCATATTTTATTCGTTATAATTCCGATCGAGACAATTCTTTTGCCAAAATGCTCCAAATTACAAACTTTATTTATCTAAATATAAAAATCACAAAATAATTTATTTTATCAATTTATTTAATATTTTAATACTAAAAGTCAAGTATAAAGGGTATAAAATAATATAAAATAACGCTTATTTAACGTCTTATCAGAGATCTTGAAAACTGATAAAGGTAAGAATAATATGGAGCCAAGAGCATTAGTTCTGGAGCCCCTGTTTCTGATGCCACCTTTCTCTGGAGGATTGGGTTTTGAGATCCCGAAACAAGCAGAGTTAACCAGGAGTGTCCGATTTTGATTCTGAGTTACTTTCTAGGAACCCACCACTAAATGTTCAGGGAGAAATCAAACCCACAATTCCATCAAGAAACATAAACATACTAAATAACTCGAGAAAATTATATCCTGATGAATAGGATCAGATGAAGAGTTTCTCTTTGATTGAAGACCATCCTGCACGACAGAGCATTAGGCCCTCATGAACGAAATAAACGAGCAAGGGCATCTGATAGCAAGTCAACCTGCACCTCCTTAGAGAGTTAATGTCCCGACCTATAGAAAGCCTTATCCATCTTATATAGACCAAGACAAACTTTTTCCTGGAAATTTCAAACTTCCAGCATTTACGCACTTTAATGGGGATGTCAAAACATCATCCTCAGAAAATATTGGGAGATTCTCATCCCAATGTGTGGCTATTGAAGATAACCCTTATTTCAAGTTACGGTTGTTCAGTAGTTCCCTATCTGCGGATGGTTTATCTTAGTACACTTCATTTCCAGAGGCATCCATTCACACTTAGGGGCAAATGGAAGCCAAGTTCTATGAAGAGCTCTATATGATCGAGTCTAAAGTCATTATCACGACCTGACTACCCTCAGACAGAGTGAACATGAGACAACAGAAGACTTCATTACTAGGTTAAAAAGGATGAAGATGAAGTGCATGTTTCCCATTAACAATTCTCAAATGGTAGCTATCGCAGCGAGCTCTGAGGTTTTCCCTCAAAAACAAATTCGATGATACTATCTTTTCTGATCTTTAAGAGATAGTAGTATTAGTAAACAAATTTGAAAGGCCACTACAAGAAGAATAACATCAAAGTTATAACTCTAAAGTTCCACCTTTCTACGAAAACAAAATCCCTTTACACCAGCTGGAGGACTAAGAACTTGAAGAAGAATAAAAGGAAATAGGAGAAGAACATGAGCTAAATGTAGCAACAGTCGAGATCTAGACTCTAGGGAATGAACCAGTGACCCTCAAGTCACTAGTTAAACTCGCTAGGGAGTAGAAACCAATCATGCCAAGTGGCAACTAGTTCGTGAATAAAAAATTAATGTTTGGTTCTTACTCATTTAACCTTACCAAAGATAGAGAAATCTATGATAGTTGGTAAGACCAAAAGTAATCAAACCAGAAGCAGGAGTTGCCCAAACTTGAGGATCTCAAGGGAAAACAGTTATACAAATGGCATGTGTCATTACACCATGGTACAACCAATTATGTCCAGTTCAGAGACATAATCTAGAGGTTAATTAACCAAAGAATTATTGCGTTAACTCCAATACCTAAGGCCCCGGTGAAGGTGGACACAAAGTGTGTTCCCATGACCTCGACTCCGGGCATTAAAGCAAAGTCGGGATGCTTGGAGCAAGATTAGGATGACGATCCTCCAGACATACCCGATCAAAAACATGGTCTGCGTTTCCCTAAAATGGGGGCTCCACAAGGCTCCACGTCTCAAAAATCAGAAGACGCTAGAGGGATGCAAGAACAGACAGCTAGTTAGCGGACTAGGGGGAAAATTGACTAGAAAAAACCACAGAATAGAAGGGCAGTTCCTCTTGATAAGGCCACTAAGATGGCTAAACCTTTTAAGGCCACAATTTAGGAGGGAAAATGGTACATGGCAGGAAAAAATGGAAAGTCACCAAAAGTGTTAGGAAGAACTGCGAAAAAAAGGATCCAGAGACAGTGTAGGGCATACCTTCGTACTAAGAAGGGCTTTGTGGAAAGGCCTCCCGAATAACGAATGACACCTCCAACAACTAAGAGGGAACTAACTAGTCCTCCCAAGAGAAACGAGGAGGATGAGAAGGGAGGCTCTAACCCTAGCACTACGTTAGAAATTTCTTCTATGGTCAAGAAAGAGCTAGTAATCGAAATTTTTTCCCACGGAGACTTGGAGAGCAAGCAAACTGAGAATACAAAGGGTCTGATTAAAGAATCACCCAAAGGTGGTGACCAGCACAGCTATGGTCAAGACATGACCAAAAATGAAATAAAAGAGTTTGAAATAGACCTATTGGAAGTCATAGAATTGGCCGCCTTGTTTGACAAGAAACAGGAACCTCGAGTTAAGGTGGATGTAATAGTGGTACTACCAGAACATCTATCAGCAGTATATCACCAAGTCAACTAGATGAGTGGTGATATTTCCATTTACAAACCATCTCGAGCAATGATCGAAATCCCAATGGATGAAGATCATGATGTTGTCTCGAAAGATATTCTTTGTCAAGAAAAGATACTGTTTTCTATTCCAACTAAGGGAATGACGGACCATCTAGACCTATTTTCATTATGGCTCATTTGGAAGGTATCCTGATCGACAAAATAATGATAGATGGAGGGACTTCCATTTACATCCTACATGTTAAAATGTTGAAAAGATTAAGAAGGACACTATGAGACCGCTTGCCAAGTATGGCTATAATGTCTAATTTCAGCAGAACCGTTACTAAGACTCACGGGGTTCTGCCATTGAAGATTACAATGGGATCCAAGAAGTTGATGTTAGCATTCTTTGTGGTGGAAAATAATGCAGCCTACAACATTTTACTTGGAAGGGATTGAATCCACAAGAGCATGTGCGTCCCATCTACTTTACACCAACAAATTGCCATATGGACTTCTGATGACACCCACATGTGAGGGAAGGTCTTGGGAAATCATTTGGGAAGATGCAAGGCCATTTTTGGCCAGCCCTACGGTGGTCGAAGCTAACTTCTACAACCCCAAGATGGGTAGCATCAAATTAACTGGAAAATATGAGAATGGCTAACCTAACAGGGTGACGGCCCACAATGGTTCGAGCAAGGGTTCCTAGCCCAAAAAGAAAGGGATTTGCCTTCCCCAGAATGGGGATCACATAATGGATAGCGAACCTAGTAGGGAAATAAACTGAGAATAAGTAATCTGGTCTATACAGGAAAGATTGCTAGTGTACTGGGGTGAGCTAAGGAATGTTTATGTCTCATCCCACGATATGTCTTTTAATGAAGGTCAGCTCGAGTCTACAAAAGAATAGGAGGCGGAAAGTTCAGCCATCCACATGGCAGAATATATTCGTGACACCAAGGAAGAAGATGAAGAGAATGATATTTCACAAGAAGTTATAAAGTTTTGGTCTTAAAAAGTGGATAAACCCTCGCTTGAAACCCAGGATCCTTTAGAGGAGATCAACTTGGGAACCCCGACCGACCTACATAAATGAGATACTGGAAAAAATGATGAAAGAAAAAATGATAACACTTCTCAAGGAATTTCGAGACTTCTTTGCATGACATTATATGGAGATGCCAGGACTTGACAGAAAACTTGTTGAACACCAGCTATCGATCAAAGAAGGTATAAACCAATCTGCTAGCGAAGAAGGAGGATTTCAGTAGAAACTAAGCTCAATGTCAAAGAAGAGATTCGCAAACTCCTCAATGAAGGATTCATACGAACCGCTAAATACATAGAATGGGTATCCAACATAGTCTCGATAATCAAAGTAAAGACTAAGCAACTTATAATATACGTCGATTATCGTAACTTAAATGAAGAAACTATAAAAGATGAATATCCGATACTAATGGCAGACATGTTGATTGATGGTGTGTCGTAGAACCAATTCTTGTCCTTCATAGATGGCAATGCGAGATATACTCAGATCCTCCTGCAGAGGATGACATTCACAAAATCACATTCAGGTGCCTTGAGGGCATTCAAATACGTCATTATGCCCATCAGATTGAAGAGTGCAGGGGTCACGTATTAACGGGAATTGAACGCCATTTTTCATGAAATGATAGGGAAGAATCTGGAAGTCTACATTGATGATGTCTTAGTAAAATCTCAAGGTAAGGAAAAACATATTGAAGGTCTCAGGAAAGCTTTCTTGAAGATGAGACAACATAGGCTAAAGATGAACCCCAAGAAATGTGTGTTCGGGATCCAAGCAAGAAACTTTTTAAGATTCTTAGTCCACCAAAGAGGAATAGAGGTAGATAAGAACAAAGTCAAAGAAATCATGGATTCACCTCCACCCAAGAATAAAAAGCAACTTCAGAGCTTGTTCGAAAATGTCAACTTCCTCAAAAGATTGATAGCTAACCTATCAGGAAAAATCCAAACCCTTTCATCATTGGTAGAAATCAAGTATATGGAAGAATTCATGTGGAGGGAAAAACATCAAGTTGCCTTTGAGAAACTCAAAGAATATTTGTCTAAATTTCTAGTTCTAATGCCACCCAAGGTGGGGAGACCTTTGAAGCTATACATATTTGCGTCACAAAACACCATCGGGAGTGTGTTGGCTCAAGATAATGAAAAAGAGAAAGAGCTGGCGATGTACTACTTGAGTAGGACCTTGACAGAGGTCATGGAAAGGTATACAACAGTGGAAAAACTATGCCTATATTTCACAGCCATCAAGTTAAGGAATTACATGTTACCTTTCACCATCTAGGTCATTAGAGACTTGCTAAAGTACATGTTATCACGGCCTATCTTGAGAGGCAAGATAGGAAAATGTACCTTGGCCTTATCCGAGTTCAACTTCCAGTATGTGCCCCAGAAGGTAATGAAGGGCCAAACTATCCCTGATTTCTTAGCTCAATACCTGGGTGTCGACATCGAAAAAGAAGTAATACCGCATCAATATATTGTCCATCCTGCCTTGGAAGTTATATTTTGATGAATCTAAGACTAAATATTCCATAAAAGCTAAGATATGCTTATAAGGAATCTCTCATTATTTTTCATTTGACCTAGATTGGGAAATCATAACCGACAATCTGGCGAAATACGAAGCATTAATCATCGGAACAAAAATATTGATTTAAAGGGGAGTGCTGTTATGCCCCAACCTTCTCCAATAGGATATTGTCCGCTTTGGGCCCAGCCCTTACAGTTTTGTTCTTGGGAGCTCACATGCAACTTCCTAGTGGGTCACCCATCTTGAGATTGCACCAGCCCCTACTTGCTTAACTTTGGAGTTCCAACCAAACCCAAAGCTAGTGAACTCCCAAAAGGCCTAATGTTGGATAAATGTGCGCTCATACATATAAGGCGCACCCCCCAGTTCTCCCCGGGCGATGTGGGATTGCTAACCATGCCTCTAGGGCACGGGTCCTCACAATCCTACCCTTGGGGCCCAGCGTTCTTGCTGGCACACTCAATTCCAGCTGGGGTTGGGCTCTGATACCAAGCTGACAGGACCCGTCCCGATCCCGTGGGATCATAGGGGGGGCGTGCCCTACTCCCGTCTAACAATCAAACTCAAAATATCGAAAAGACCCTTTATGGGTTTAAAAGTAAACAGAGCTCCACTACAACATTGTCAGATAAGAGATAAGTATCTATATACATAGTCGAGCATATATATCAGTACAATACAAGTACTAAAACCGACCCCGAAGGGTGTCAGGTGCACAACAGTACTGTTTATGCCTCTACCTCGATGTCAGAGCCTGCCTTTGTGTGTACAGGCTGTAGCAGAGACCGAGACATCACACTCCTCCTTCGATCCTGGCGCACTCTAGAAGCTCCGAGTGGGCTGAGGCTGGAATTATCCCTAGTCTGACACGCGGTGTCAGACGGGAGCAGGCACATCCCACGTTAATCCTGAGGGATTTGGGTCGGGTCCTAACATTGTGGACCAAAAACAGTCAAAGTCTGAGTGGACCAAAAATAAGTATTTTCAAATATAGTTTAGGAATAATAACATTTTCCCCTCCGTTTTATAAACATGCATGCATTCAAATCAAATTGTAGGAAATAGTTCAAATCATACACATATATATATACACATATATCTGGGCACACATATCAGTAAAACACAATATACCCAATCCTTGACATCCGCGATGTCTATAACCAATACCAGTCACGATTTCCAATGCTACGCAAGCAACTCGGGTCTCATCTCTGAGTACCTGCCCAGGATCCAACTCAACGATACACGAGGTGATATCATAATAGGATGCCTTCCCCAGATCTACCACATTCGAGGTGATATCATAATCTCGCATTCCTGAACCTAAGCCTCTCCTCGGAACTACTCATTTCAGGCAGTGCACCGTGACTACTCTAGGATCCTCGACGTTTGGAGGAGACTATCCAACTCACTAGGATCGTATATGTGGAACAATAACCAAATGCATTAAAATCATTTTAAACCGTTTATGTCTTAAATAGAGTTAAAATACTATTCAATGGGCCCTATGCCTGAGACATAACTCTCACATGTTTTTTCCACAAAACCACCCAAAAACAGTGTCCATAACTCATTTATAAATCTTAATTTATCCAAACTGATCGTGCTAAATCGCCATTCGAATTCGATTAAAATGCAACCTTTCTTTCAAATTCCCATTTGTCTCTAAATCTAAGTCAAATCATTACTCAACCGGATCTTAAGCCCAAAACGTCATTTTCACATGAATCCGTAAAATAGCTCATAAAACAGTTACACTAAACCCTCACAAAGCCCAATATCAGAAACGTATTATGGACACGCTTCTCAAGGATAAAACCCCCTAAATGACCTATCAAATAGTCTCCGATCTGCCTGAAACCACCACCATTGGATTCAGAACATCGAAATCTTTCAAACAAGACCGATTTAACCTCGAAATTCGTACCCATGCACTGGTCAAAGTCCGATCAATGCTCGCGGTCGCTGGTCAACGCTAGTCCACGGCTAACGTTATCATGACGTTAGCCTCACAGGTCTGACACATGTCATGTCTGATAGTCTGACACGTGGCACTCCCTAATTGGTTCCACGTGTCCCTGACACCTCTAACAGTTCTCTAACACACTGCCACATGGCACCACCCTATTGGTCCACGTGTTCTGACAGTGTTGACTGGACCTACCAAGTCATCTGCCATGTAGGCCTGACAGGTCCTAACAAGTTTCCTCGTGGCACCACCTTAGTGGTCCACGTGGTCTAACAGGCTGACGTGGACCTAACACGTTAGCTACTAACTGAGCCTGATAATCTGTCACGTGGCATCATCTGATTTTCCACGTGGACTGATAGGTCTGACAAGATGATGATGTAGACTGACACGTCATCATCGTGCTCCTCTAGCCTGGTCGACCCATTTCTTTGTAACGGATCAACCGACCCTCGAACCAGATCCAACCATATCTCACTAATTCCTCAACCATTTCAGCCTATTTTTCTTCCTACATGCTCGTAATGAACCCAACAATGGATATATAGACTCAAAATCATCAAACAATGGCTAAATATACCTGTTCGAGCTTGATGATTTTCGGTTGAACTTCAACCTTGATTTCCAGGTAGTTCCAGCAGCCAAAACTCCTCATTTTGGTTCCAGTGTGATCGTCTAGTCCCTAGGAATCATTTATACACATTAGAATCTCCCAACAAACCATCTAAATCAAATTCGAATGTTTGAATCCTACGACTTACCTCTCAATTTTCTGGACACTATACGCAGTTGTCCTCTCCATTGGTCCCTTCCTATTCGTCTCAACTCACTCTCTCAGCCGCCCTTTCACTTAGATAGTGAAATGAAGTGTAGTGGTGTGGGTGTGGATTTGTTTGGGCTTTTGGGTTTCCGGGTGTGTGAGGAAGGAGAGGATGAAGATGATATAATTTGGGTACATGAATCTAGGCAGTTGGGCCATTGGTCCAAGTTGGATATTTTGACCAATCACAAACTGCCAACTGTACAGTTCTCGGAAAGCATGGATAGTATCTGATTTCTTTCGTGACCTGTAACTTTCTCGTCGGATGTTCGATTTTGATGTGTCGCATGTCTATGAACTCGTGACGTCTCGATCTACGTAATGGGTCTTGGTCAAAGTCCAAATAGTATCCAGAGTCAAAAGTCAATATTTTTCCCTAACTAGGGGAAAAATGGTCATTTCACATTAATTTTCCAAATTTACGGTTTATTAAAAGTTTGGGTTGTTACAATCTACCCGCCTTAGAAAAATTTCGTCTCGGAAATTTCCTCAAATAAATGTGGATATTGTTCTCGCATCAGGGCTTTAGGCTCCCACGTGGCTTCTTCCACATTGTAGTTCCTCCCCAATACTTTTACCAGAGGAATGGTCTTATTTCGCAACACTTTCTCCATCCAATCCAAAATTTGTACTGGCTGTTTCTCGAAGCTCCAATCTATCTTGAGTTCCAACGGTTGTTCTTCCTGAACATGCGATTCCTCACGCATGTACTTACGAAGAATCGAAACATGGAACACATCATGCACTCTCGCAAGGTTTGGGGGCAAGGCTAGTTTGTATGCAACAACACCAACTCTCTCTGCAATCTCATACATCCCAATGTAACAGGGACTTAACTTCCCACATCTTCCAAATCGTACAATTCCTTTCCACGGTGATAACTTCAGGAAAACCCAGTCTCCCACTGCAAACTCTAGGGCTCTCATCCAACGATTGGCATAGCTTTTCTGACTATCTTGTGCCGTCTTTAGCCGTTCCTTGATAATTCAGACTTTCTTCTGGATCATATCCATGAGATCTGGTGTCAATACCGCCCTCTCACTTGGTCCAATATATCAGCGTCATGTACTGTCGACCATACAATGCCTCAAACGGTGCCATCCCAATACTCGACTGATAGTTGTTGTAGGCAAATTCCATTAATGGCAGTTGCGTATCCCAAGAATCCTGAAACTGTAGTACACAGGCTCTCATCATATCCTCAAGAGTCAATATAGTCATCTCAAACTATCCATCTATCTAAGGATGAAATGCAATGCTGAAGTGTAGCCTCGTACCAAGGGTTTCCTGCAAACTCCGCCAAAATCTTTGTAACGACCCGTCTCGGGAGTCGGGATTAGATTAGAGTTTAATGACGGCTTAGTGCAGTTAATCGGTGATTAGTTGGAGGCGTTCGGACGGACGTTGCAAAATGACGATTTTGCCCTTGGAATGGGCAAAATATTGACTTTTTGATCGGGCAGTCAAAAGGACTTTGACCGATGACCGTGACGTATTTTGGGACGTCACGAGTTCATAGACAGGTGGCACGTCTGATTCCGACATCCAAGGAAGAAGTTATGATGTTCGGAAGGTTAAGGACATTTCCGTAATTAGGTTAAAAGGGGGGGGGGGAATTTGTTGACTTTGCAAACGACTTGACATTTTCACGAATTTAGAGGAGCGTTAGGAAGGTCTCGATGACCTGAGTACAATGACAGGCGGCACGTCATCATCAGACTTCAGATAGTTTAGTTATGGGTCTAAACGTACAACGGGCAAAACGGTAATTTGGGCAGCAAGGGGCATTCTGGACATTTTCTGCCTTGGGATCTGTGCCCAATGGAAGTGGGACACTTGGCTTGCTGTGAATGGTTTGTCCACATGTTTTTGACACCTGGTAGAGACTGGATGGGTGTAGAAGTCTCGACGTGTTTTAAATTTGTGCACGAGTGGGTTTGTGGCTATAGAAAACAGAGGAAAACAGAGAAGAATTCCCCATTGATTTCCTTCGATCTTCATCCATTTTGCTTACCTTGTGAATGAAAAAGAGAGAGTGGCAGGGGAGGAGTATGGTGGTACAGTCGTGGATGCCCGCCATGCACGGTGGCGGTTGGAGGAGGAGAAAATCGTGAACGTCCCTACTGAGGTCCAAGTGGCTTGTGACTATTTCTTTGTTCTGGAGGGATTTGGAGTATTGGACGAGGTCTCAGAGGTTGAAAGGAGTTGAGAGAGCTTGGTATCGAAGTCTGCCGTGGCCGAAAATCGTGAAACCCGTAACTAGTAAGTCAAGAACCCGAACATGGAAAATTCTATTTGGATGCTTAAGACTCAAATTGGTGGTTATAGTGATGTTTTGGACATTGATAGGAACCTTTTGGACGTAGAAGGAACGACTGAGGTGATTGGAACAAGGAAAACAGAGCAAACAAAAGTGAAGGATTGAAGGTTGATCGAGGAGGTACATTCCAGTCCTTCTTTCTCAATTTTCAAATTAGAAATCAAGTAGGAAGAAAGGGACAAAGCTAATGGGATGAAAAAGAGATAAAATTGGACTAAATTGACGGAAAACCGGACACGCCGGCTTGGTCGAACTGGACCGGTTCGAATCGGTCTGAACCGGGTCACCGAGAGGAAGAAGGTGACACTATTCACGCGTGTGGATGTCACGCGCAGAAACTTCCAGCCGTGCTTGAGGGGTAGTTTGGGAAATCTTCCAAAACTACTTTTAAAGTATTTGATGTAACGAACATTTTGGCATGGATTTCGAGACGATCGGACATCGTCTCGCTATGTTTCGGGAGGTCCGAAGGTTTTAGGCCTCGGTTAAAAATAGTTAAAAATACGGGAAAATTATAGGGCTTTAGTATAACCATTGTGAAGTAGTTAGTGACCTTAGTATGGGTTTTGGACAGGTTCGGGAAAGCCGAAGATAGCGGAATGGCCGAGAACGGCGTAAGTGCGCGCGTATCGAGGCGACGTCGGAATGGTCTGTGAGTGGACTTGGTTTCTAACTTATGATGCATGCCTATATGTTTTAATATGTTTTCATACGTGATTCTATGATTTGCATTATGATCTTGATGGTTTACGGTTTTGCACGTTTTTCGAGGTATTTTACGAAATTTCACGTTTTATGAGATTTCGTAAGATCTTGTGATTTTGACTGTGGTTTTAATGATTTGATTCCAATGATTTGAAAAGGATTTCAGAAAAGTGATTTCGGGCTTGGAGCCCTGTTCATGTGAAATGAGATTTCGGTTTTGGTTTTTGAGATTTGGAAAGGAAGTCTGGATTTAGGCTCGGGACAATGGTTCCGGATGCCGGCTTACGGAATCATTGTTGCGAATTCGACTGTGGATTTTCTATGGTTTTCACTGATTGGTTAAAAAGTGGTTTTGGGTTTAAAGACCCGGAAAAGAGAAAAACCCATTGGATCTGGTTTTGAGTTTAAAGACTCGGATTGATTGACGGGGGAAGTGCCCTGGATTGATATGGTTTGAGTTTAAAGACTCGGTATATGTTTTGAGTTTAAAGACTCGGTGATTATGATACCCCCCGAGGCCTGTGATTGTGTTTTGAGTTTAAAGACTTGGATATCCCGGGAAGGCCTGGCTATTTGCGCATTGTGTTTTGAGTTTAAAGACTCGGGCGCACTTGAGATCCAGTAACTTGTATGATTGATATTTTCACTGGTTTTGGGCGGTGTCCCGAATGAGTTGGATTTGACGAGTTTTGGGACTGAGTTCCCGGATTTGAGATTGATTTGAGATTTGAGGCTGAGGCCTGGATTTGAATAGCTGATTTAACTCGGGTTTCTAAATGGTTTTCAATGATGGTTTTTGATATGAGTGGTTTCATGACTTAGATTTGATATGTATTGATGGTTTTTTAAATGGAGGGTATAAATGTAATTGTTTTATTGAACTGTTTTTGAATTACACTTTATTTTTGTCCACTCACAGTCCTTTCATGTTTTCGATACCCACCAGATTGTTGCGGTATGGGCTGTTGATCGAGAGAAATGGAGACATCACACTCGCAATCCACAGTAGTTTGGTACACTCTGGAAAGCCCGGTTACTTTTCGAATGGTTGGATCGAGAATCCCTTGTCCGACTTACGTGTCACATGAAGGTTGGATGTCAGTTTAGCCTTCGTGTCATGCGTAAGGTAGACGGGAGCAGGATTTGCCCCTTAATCCCGAGGGATTTGGGGTGGGTCCTGACAATCTTGATGTAAACCGCGGATCTCGTTCCAACACTATAGATTCTAGCGTACCATGAAACCTGATGATCTCATCAACAAACAGCTGAGCTAACCGATATGGTTTGAAGGTTATGCACGCAGAAAAGAAATGAGCCAACTTCGTAAGTCTGTCCACAATCACCCAGAACCCATCAAAATTGCTACGTATCTTTGGAAACTTGAACATGAAGTCCATAATGATGTAATCCCATTTCCACTCAGGGATCGGAAGTGGCTGTAAAGCTCCATATAGTCTCTGCCTCTCATCTTTTACCTATTGGCAAGTCAAGCATCTACCAACATACTCTTTGATTTCCCTTTTCAGGCTAGCCCACCAATAATACTCTCCGAGTGTACGATACATCGTTGTTTCTCTTGGATCCATCACATAAGCTGAACTGTGGGCCTTCTTTAGAATCTCTGTCCTCAACTCTGCATCCGCAGGCACACACAATCGACCTTGTTTCAGTAAGGCTCCATTACTATTGATAGTGAAATCCTGCCAGTCACCTGCTTCAACTTCTATCCTCAAAACACACAAAGTAGGATCTTGAAGTTAAGGCTCTATAATCCGGTCGATTAGGATGGGTCTTACAGGGAAACTGGCCAACAGAGTTCCCTCATCATCCATTCCTAGCAAAACTCCAGCTTTTCGGAGTTCCACTAACAAAGGCAAATACACCTTCCTCAGATGAGCTACCGAACTCGCAGACTTCCTGCTCAAAGCGTCTGCCACTACATTTGTGTTCCGGGGATGATACTCGATCGTGCAATAGTAGTCTTTGATCAGTTCTAGCCATCGTCTCTGTCTTAGATTCTGTTCCTTCTGAGTGAAAAAGTTCTTCAAGCTCTTATGTCCCGTGAAAATATTGGAGGTCTCTCCATACAGATAATGTCTCCAAATCTTTAGAGCATGTACCACTGTTACTAGCTCTAAATCATATGTAGGGTAACTCGACTCATGCAGCTTTAACTGTTGAAAGGTATAGGCGGGTAACTCGACTCATACAGCTTTAACTGTCGAAAGGTATAGGCAATGACTCTCCCGTGTTGCATCAACATGCAACCCAATCCTTGCAATGAAGCATCATTACATACCTCGAACTCCCCACTGTCATCTAGGAGGGCAATCATCTCTTCAATTCTTGAAAACTCCGTTCACAGTGTTTATTCCTAACGAACTTAACCCCCTTCCTAGTCAAACGAGTTAATGGAGCTGCTGTGGTAGAGAAACCCTCTACAAAGCGTCTGTAATAGCCAGCCAACCTTACGAAACTACGGACCTTAGTAGTAGTCTTCGGTTGCTCCCAGTTAGTTACGACTTCTGTCTTCTGGGGATCCACACTAATCCCCTCAACTGAAATCACATGCCCCAAAAAACCTATACTGTTCAGCCAAAATTTACACTTACTCAGCTTAGCATACAACTACTTCCTCCTTAGTCTGTTCAGCACTAATCTCAAATGCTTCTCATGCGCCTTGGCACTCTTCGTATATACCAGGATATCATCAATAAACACTATCACGAACCGATCCAAGTATGACCGAAATACTCGGTTCATCAAATCCATAAATTCCGCTGGTGCATTTTTCAACCCAAATGGCATTACTAGAAATTTGTAATGGCCATATCTCGTTCGGAAAACAGTCTTCGGAACATCTCCCTCGGCAATCCTCAACTGGTGGTATCTCGATCGAAGGTCAATCTTTGAAAAGTACTTGGCCCCTCTCAATTGATCGAACAAGTCGTCTATCCGAGGTAAAGGATACTTATTCCTCATTGTTACTTTGTTGAGTTGCCGATAATCTATACACAGTCACAGACTACGATCCTTCTTTCTTACAAAAAAACACAGGATCTCAACAAGGTGATGCACTTGGTCGAATAAACCACATATCCACCAATTCTTGCAACTTCACCTTCAGTTCTCTTAATTTAGCCGGTGTCATACGATATGGTGTTTGATATATAAGTCTCGTACCTGGGAGAAGTTCAATGGTGAACTCAATCTTTTTGTGCGGTGGTAGTCCTGGTAAGTCCTCTAGGAATACGTCTAGGAATTCCCGCACCACAGGTATATCCTTTGCTCTTTCTGGGGTAGCCCGACTGTCAATAACATGAGCCAAATAGCCTTGACTGTAACAACCCGTCCCGAGAACCGGGATTAGTGGAGTGATTAAGGTGGGATTAGCAGGGCTAATCGGTGGTTAGTTGGTCCCGATAAGGTCATTGGCTTAGAATGACAATTTTGCCCCTAGTTCGGGCAAAAAGTTGATTTTTAGTTCGGGTGGTCAGGTGGATTTTGACCGGTGACCAGGACATAGTTTAGGATGTCACGAACCCATAGGCAGGTGGCATGCTTGATTCCGACATCCGAGGAGGAAGTTGTGATGTTCGGAAGGTTGGGGGCATAACCGTAATTTGGGTAAAATAGGGGGAATAGTTGACTTTTTGTATAATCGGGTTTTGAGATGTTGACCTAGGATGGTTAGATAGATCTCGTCGTCCTGAGTTCGATGACAGACGGTACGTATTCATCGGACTTACGAGGTGTGAGATACGGGTCTAGAAAGGTAGTGGCAAAACCGTAATTTTGAGTTAAACAGAAGGGTATTTTGGTCTTTTACACCTGGGGAATTGTGCAGAGAGAGAGGCAGGTGGACGGCTGGGATGGAGCCATTTGGTGAGAGACTGGAGTGGATGGTGACACGTGGATGGCCACCAGAGGGTTCTAGGATTGTCTAAAATAGACACGGGCACATTTTGGGTAGATTTAAACCGTGCATTTGGTTTTGGGAGGAACAGAAACAGAGAGGTGAGGCGGTGAGGTTCTTGGTCGATTCAGTGAGGGTGTGAGGTTTGGTGAATGGTGAGAGTGACAGAGAGGAGAAGAATAGCTGGTAATTGGGTTTTGGGAGTGAAATCGTGGGGGATAAGTGCTGGTGGTGAGGTCTGAATTTCAGAGAAAACAGAGAGAGTTGCGGGACAGAGGTGGTGGCTGTGCCGTGTGTTGGCTTAATTCAGGCTGAGAGAAGACTAGAATGGCTGTGTGGACTCCAGGGAGTGCGACGGTGTGCACGGCGGCGATCGACAGCAGGTAATCCCTCACCCCCGTTCAGTCACTCTATTTTTTCGTTAAGTTCAAACCGTGAGTCGTGAGTTTAGAGGACGAGTCGAGAGGTTTGGGGAGTTGGGTGAGACTCAGTGATGTCCTAGGAGCCGTCTACGGTGGTTACCGTGACGGGGGAACGGCTGGTTGGCCGGGATGAAGAACAGGGGATTGATCGGGTCTTCCTTCGAGTTAGGGACGATGAGATAGGGGTTGTGTTGAGGCGTCTGAGTAAGGGGAATAGATTGTGGAGGATTGGACGAAGAGGATGGTGCAGAGAGGGAGGAGAATGGTGGCCGGACGGTGGAGAACAGGTCTCGCCGGTCCAGTTGCAGCGGCCGGTTCAGCACAGTGCACTCGAGGTTGCGGGTGACACTGTAGCTGGCGCGTGAGGCCCACGCGCAGCCACTTTGGGCGGCGCGTGGAGGCGCGTGCGGCAGTTTTGGGAAAAATGGTCAATATGGTTTTTGATCTAGGTGTTGTGGTGAGTCTATTGGAATTAGTTTCGGGTTAATCGGACGTCGTTTGAGGTTAGTTCCGCGAGGTCGAAGGTCTGGGGTCCCGGGTAAGGTACGCTTAGAAGTTCGGAAAAATTATGGGGCTTTAGTATGAGTAGCGTGAAGTAGTTAGTAACTCCGTTATGGAATTTGGACAGGTTCGGGAAAGCCGAGGAATAGCGAATGGCCGGGGACGGCGTAAATGCGCGCGTATCGAGGCGACGCTGAAATGGTCTGTGAGTGGACTTTGCTTCCTAATTCTTGATGCATGCATATATGTTTTATATGATTTCTATACTAGCTTCTATGATTTGATTTATGGTCGTGATGGTTTATGGTTTGTGCACGTTTTTCGAGGAAAATGACAGTTTACACGTTTTACGAAACCTGATTTCAACGGTCGGATTTTAAGGAAAGTAAAGGATTTTGAAAAGTATTTCCGGGCTTGAGGCCCAATTCAAAGGTGTTTTCGGAAATGAGATTTCAGGTTTCGGAATCGGAATTCCGGGTGACGATTCGGGATTCGATTCGGGACTTGAATCGGATTTCGGGTTTGGGTTCGGAATGGTTATTCCGGATGCTAGCTTACGGAATGATGGTTGCGGACTCGGACCAGAAAATGAGAAGGAAATGAGTTCTGGGTCTGGATTCGGAATGACGGTTATGGATGCCGGAAGGGCATCAGACCAGTGGTTTCGGATTCGGGTTTGGATATGGAAATGGAAAATGATTTTGAATGGTTTTGGATTGGATTTGCTGGATCTGGATATTGGGTTTAAAGACCCGGATATATGAGACGGGGGACCGGCCGGATTGGGTTTTAAGACCCGGATTGAGTTTAAAGACTCGGGAGTTTAAAGACTCGGATATATTGATTTTCCCCCGTAGGCCTTGAGTTTAAAGACTCTGGAGTTTAAAGACTCGGATATGATTAAGGCCTGGATTGAGTTTAAAGATTCGGGAGTTTAAAGACTCGGATAGATCCAGCAGGTTCGATGAATGAGAATATGTTTTGGGTTTTCACTGAGACTTGATGATGATGTTTTGGGCAGTAGCCCGGATGAAATGGTTTCTATTGGTTATAATGGCTTCCGGTGATATTGGGGCTGAGGCCCGGGTTTTGGAAAAAGGAAAAATGTGCTTTGGTTTTCGTATAATGTTTTATGACGTAATGGATATGCATGCATTGGTTTTCAAAACGGAGGGTATAAATGTATGTGTTTTCTGATAACTGTTTTGAACTTGACTTTTATTTTTGTCCACTCACAGTCTTTTCGTGTTTCGATACCCTCCAGGTTGTTGCGGCGGGGGCTGTCGGTTGAGAGAGATGGAGACATCACATGCCCAATCCACAGTAGGCTCTGCGCACTCTGGGACGTTTGAGGTTGTTGAGGTGGTTGGTCTGGAACTCCCTTGTCCGACTTACGTGTCACACGGAGGTTAGGCGGTTGTTTAGCCCTCATGTCATGCGTACGTTAGACAGGAGCGGGGTTTAGCCCTTAATCCCGGGGGATTAGGGGTGGGCCCTGACATTGACAGTCTTTCCTCAGTAACTTTTTTGTTGCCAATGCCGATATAACTTCAGAGGGTAACACCTTCCGGTCTCTCTGAAAAGTCTTCTCGGGTAGTCCTGGACTTTGGATCATCACTCTCTTACTGAAACAGTCGATAACGGCATGATGTTTTGACAACCAGTCCATCCCAAGTATTACATCGAAGTCATGTAAATCTAGGAGTATCAAATCAACCTCTCTTACCCATACCAGACAGTCTCTTAATGCCTGATTCACAATGTACACATCCCCGGTCGGTGTACTTACCCCCATATCGAAATCAAGTGCGGACACATCTCTATCCACTAACAATACACAACTCCGAGATATAAATGAATGCATGGCTCCAAGGTTTATCAAGATGTGTACAACATGATCTAAGATAGTGAGTGTACCTATCACCACTCCCGAGGGTACTCCAGTCTCCTGATGGGTAATCAAAAACACTCTGGTCTGTGGTCCTGACGCTCGACCACGTCCTCGTGAACCTCAGAATCCACCTCTAGCTCTTTCAAATCCTCGACCACCAATCACATATGAAGTCGTGGATGTGCTCGAGTCCTGCCCTGCTACACTCCGACCGATACCGCTGCCACCAGACATCTGTGGGCACTCTCTCCTGAAGTGGCCAGGCTAATAGGTCAAAACCCACGGTCTGTGGATGGACTACACTGATGTACCACTCGTCTGAGAAGTCTGCTGTGACCTGAAGCTAAACTGTTGCGTACTCCCGTACCTGCCAAATTGTCCGTTACCTGATGATGATGATGCTCCACTAAAATGACCTCTCTTCGGGGCCCTCTAGCTTGAAGGTCAAGCATACGAACGCTCTTGTCGTCGTCCATCACCAAAAAACTGCTGCTAGGCTGGCCAACTATCCTCCACTCTCATAGTCGCATCCGTTAATTCTCTCAGTGTGGCATAGGATCCTATTGTCACCATAACACAAATATCTTCTCGCAGGCCCATCTCAAATCGGCGACGCTTGTCGGCCTTAGTGCTCATAAATGTAGAAGAAAAAGAGGACAATCTTAGGAAGCTCTACTCGTACTCTACCACTGTCATGCTCCCCTGTAGGAGCTGCAAGAACTCAGCCTCCCTAGCGTCACAGAATGAGCAAGGGTAATACTGCTCCAGAAAATACTCTCTGAAGGTCTCCAATGTCACCGACTGAACAACCCAACCGGACATCCCAACTGGACATCTAAAGGGTGTACCACCACTGATATGTGCCACCATCAAATAGAAATGTGGCCAGAAATACTCGATCCTCTAGAGGGCATCACATGACCGCGAAAATCCGTTCCATCCGAGTAATCCACTGGTGGGCTTCATCTGGGTCTGATCCACCGCTAAATGTAATAGCTCCTAGTCACTGGGCTCTCTCAATGCTAGAACTCTCGAAATCTCTAGCGAGATCGTCATCAGACCGTTGAAGAGGCACTCGTCTCGGAGGCATGTTTGTATGTTAAGAGGCATAGATTAGTACGACATATTAAGCAAGTCAATGTACAATGTACAGACAGCTATCCTAATCCTCTAATAGCATTCTTCCATGACCTAACTCCCCTAGCACGCTATTGTCCGCTTTGGGCCCAGCTCTCACAGTTTTGTTTTTGGGAACTCACACATGATTTCCTAGTGGGTCACCCAACTCTGGCTCAAACTCACTTAACTTTGGTATTCCAACCAAACCCAAAGCTAGTGAGCTCCCAAAAGGCCTCGCGCTAGATAGATATGTGTCCACACATATAAGACATTTCACCTTTCCCTCCCCTAGCGATGTGGGATTGATTATCGTTCTTTTCACGACAAGGGTCTTACAAGTGTGACAGGTCAAAATCTATGGAGACTCAGAGTTAATAGTGAATCATATAACAAGGGCCTACATATGCCAAAATCTCTACCTAGCTAACTACTACACTTACGTGACATCATTAGCCTCCAAGTTTATCGATCCAACCATCAAACACTTACCTCGAGAAGAGAACTTAGGGCCAATGAAATGGCCCAAGTCGGATCCGAAATTCTGTTCCAGGAAGGACATTTCGAGAAACAAATCAAGGTAAGAAATAGATTCTTACCTTCCATACTAGAAAGGGATGCTAAGCTGGAGATCCTTACCCATCAATGAAGACATGAACTTTAGGAACAAGGCACGTCACTACACCATGTGGGGACATGACCTTGTAAGGTATAACTATAACGACACGATATCTTGTTGTATCAGACCCAAAGAAGCGATGATAGTAGTGGGATAGGTACACGAAGGAGTGTATGGGGCACATCAAATAGGACCAAAGATGAAATGGCTCATACGATGACATGACTATTTTTTTTTTCTAGGAATCCAATCAGATTGTTATGCATATGCTAGGGGACGTGATGCATGCCAGAGAAATGCTCCAATCTAACATGCACCTGGAGTACCCCTCAACCTAGTAGTCAAACCATGGCCATTCCCAGGATGGGCAATCGACTTCATTGGAAAGATATTCCCGGAGTCCTCAAGGAAGCATAGCTACATCGTAGTGGCCACAGATTACTTCAACAAATCAGTATAAGCCAAGAATCTCAAAGAAATCACCACTCGAGTTGATAAAGTTCTAAAATGACAACATCTTAAGCTAGTTCGGAATACCGGAAACTATCGTCACTGATTGCAGGATGTTGTTCATGTCCTGAGAAATACAAGAATTTGGTGATTAGTTTTCAATGTAGTTTTTACAATCCAGCCCTTATTATCTTCAGGCCAATGGCCAAGAAGAGGCCAACAATAAAAGCATTCTCATTATCCTAAAGATGATGCTTGTAGATTAACTTATTGGTTGGCATGAATAGTTGATCTATACATTATGGTCATACTAGACGTCAAAGCAAGGAGCAATCGGAACATCCTCGATTGATGCTTCCAGTTGAAATGTACATTACTCATTACGGCTGCAACATCAATACAATTTGAACACTAAGGAGTATACCCAGGCCATGTGTTACGAATAGACACCTTGACAAGACCCGTCCCAACTGGACTTTGATAACCGTTCCCGGTCCTGCTCCCGTCTGACAAGTCAAATAAAGTCCCGAAACTACCCTTCAGCGCCTATCAGATAAGGGATAACAACACTGATTTCCGATCATGCCTCCGCCTCTCAATCAGCCCCAAACGTCGTGCCACGGCCTGGAGGGTCATCAAAACAGGAAAGGTGTGAGTGGAAAAAAATAATATCATTTAAAACAAATTTCAAAAATACATCATTTACCCTCCAGTTTAGCAACCCATGCATGTATAGAATTAAACATATGAATCACCGGCTTCCAAGCCAAATCACATGAAAATATCAAATCCCAGCTCTCAAGAAAAACATATAAATCATTTCATAAAACGATTTCATAAGATCATTTTATCATACAATAAAGCATATAACTCGGGAATTACACATTCGAGGGTCCTCTGGGAATTACACATCCAGAGTTATCATCCTGCTGGGAATTACACATCCAGACCTGTTGGGAATTACACATCCAGCCTCACTGGGAATTACACATCCGGTCCCTCCGGGAATTACACATCTGGAGTCCCTTCGGGATTACACATCCGGAGTCCCACCGGGAATTACACATCCAGAGTCACTTCGGGAATTACACATCCGAAGTCTACTTAGGAATTACACATCTGGGGGCATCGAACATCAATACAAAATCAAAATTTTTATTTCAAAATCATCATTAAAACCATGTCAAAACCATTTATCACAGGGTCACATGCCCAAATCTCATTTCTCATTTCTCGTAAATCCATAAAATCATTAAATAATTTGATGCACGTAAAGCCGTAAAATCATATCCGAAAATCGTTCAATTCCCATAAAATCATCTTTAACTCCCAATATTATTCAAAATATCCTTTTAACATCCAGGGCCTAGCCCAAAATTATCAATTCCACGCAAATCTATGCAATCGCAACCTCAGTTGCCCTTTTCACATAAATCCATAAAATATCCCAAAAACATTACAATTTCACCAAATCAATTTTCCGAATCATAATCCGAGTCAAAACCAATCTCAAATCCCGGGTTTTCGCCCAAAATAGTAATTTTCACAATTTCTCGAAAAACGTGCCCAAAACACTGATTAAAATAATCATTAAATCCAGTAATAATTGTGCCAAATCATTTCCATTCAAATCATGTAATCAATCATGTAAAACATTTCACTATGCATGCATATCAATTTATAAAACAAACGTCCACTCACACACCGTCCAAACCGTTCGCTTTCCGAGCTGTAAGCGTTTCCGTAATTTTCGGTACTTTCCAGGAATCTCGAATCCTGTTCAAAATCATTACTCAGGGTCACTAATGACTTAATGAATATCATATTATTTTCCCACAATTTTTTGAGAATTAAATATTAATTTAAAACATAACATAAACCTTTCGACCCTAGAAACAATATCGAAACGGTGTCCGATTAACTCGAAAACAACGCCAAAATGTTCGTTACATTGCATAGAACAAAAGTAATGTTGACCTCACCCCGGGAATCGTGCTCACACGCCCTCACGTGCCGCCGTGAGTGGCTGCGCGTGAAATCCACGCGCGTGCTATAGTAACCTGCACAATCTCTTTCCTTACCTGTTTAACTGATAAACGGATCTTACGACCCGCGTGCTAACCCGATTCAATCCCCATCAATTCTGCATCCATTTCGACAATTAAACTGTCCATTAAGATCGTTATTCATCAAATTAAGGTTCTGTAAACCCAATTACATAAACACTTACCTCAATCCAATCGAATCAAACTCGACTATTCGAAGAATACCGAACACTGTTCATCGTCCAATCTCCATAAATTCTCATTGTTTTCCTTCAATTGATGCATCAGGGAGCTTCGTGGGATTGTCATAAACATATTTCCAAGTCCAATTTCATCGTTCAATGTCTTCAATCCATTCGACTTAAGCTCGAAAATTCAACGTCTTCCTCCTCTCTGTTCTAGCCCAAAACTACCCCAATTCGCATCGAATTTGAGCTGATCCCAATCGAATTGATTCCAAAAGGCTCAATTCAATCTCAATTTGAAGCATCTCGAGCTATAAGTTCAAATTCGAATTTTTAAAAGGCAACTTCACAGGTTTGGGTCTTCGGGTTTTTCTGGGTTTTCTTCCTCTATTCTCTTCTCATTCCCACTTGTTTTTCTCTGTAAATTTGTCCCACCGTCTCAGGTTTCACACTTAGCTTCATTCATCAGTCAATTTGATGAATTTAAACGAAGGATGGGCAATTTTTTGTTGTCTTTGTCATTGATCATACATGACATCATCCAACAGGGCCACCAATCTCAATTAGCAAGTGACAGATGTCACTTGCTGAGCCTAATGAGTCACCAATCACTATTGAATAGCCAATTCCATCCCAATTTACCATTTTGCCCTTACCCTAACAAATGACCAAAATGCCCCTAATGTTCCAAGGTTCGTAATTTTTCCATCTGAACTCCGATTGACGCATGCCGCCTGTCTACGTATTCAGAGTCCCGAGACCTATCCAACGGTACTTCTGAAAAATCCAAACAAGGTCCCGATCACACAGTCAACTTTTGGCCCTCAAAACTAGGGGCAAAATCATCATTTCCTTCCAATTTTTTTTCCAATTTTTCCTTTTTCGAAATTCCGGGTTGTCAAAACCTTCCCCCCTTAAAGAATTTCGTCCTCGAAATTCGGATGTACCACTTCAACAACAAGCATGGAGACTTAATTCACATCCAGTTCAATATCTCGGGTTCCCGGCTCATCTGGAGCCCTCACATCACTTCATGACTCATCCCGAGTCCAAAACCAACTCCTGATTCCCATTACGTCCAAATCCAATGTCTCGACTCCTCTCGAGTTTGAATTCAACATTCACTAACATTAGTGCCACCATGGGCACATCCGGTCACCTAGCAAACACCCCTAGGCGAACCACATCCTATCTCTCAACACACACTAAACCAATTCTGGACTCCCTCTGAGTCCCATTTGACACGACCCATCCCAATCCCCCCGGGATTACCGTGGGATATGTCATGAACCCTTGTCTGACACGAAATTGGGATGGGTCGTGTCAAGTGGTATCAGAGCAGGCTTGCTCTTCGTGTGCTCACAGGTCGAGGGTGTGATGTCCCTTTGGGCTGCAGTTCGTTATCAACCTGATAGTTAGGGGGTCGGATGGATAGTTGGTGGGAATGAATCATGAATAGTGGATAGAGTATGATTGGTCCGATACGCCGTGCGTTAGTGTGATTCGACCCAAGTGGGGTTGTATGTAATGAACTGGTGATGTGAGACCGTCAATTCGGTCATGTGATAGTAGATTATTTTGCTGCTGGGAGCAGCTGGGTTTTCCCCGAACCCCAATTAAGTGATGGGAATCCCATTGAGTAGTGACTTGGAAATGTGAACCCTAGTGGTGATTGCTAGTGTAAGGGATGTTGGTACATCGGAGTTGGCTGATGACCTTAGTGGTGGAACCTACATTGAGTTGATAGCAGGATTGGATTTGACGTCTATAGAATGTCGGGACCGCGGGGTCGGTCAGGTTGTGGACTACACTACAGGGGACAGTGGGGTTCAGAGGAACCCTAGGGTGTGATTGTGGAACCCTAGTTTATGATGGTTTGGAAGGGTGAACCTTAGTTGTGATAGATGAACTAGTATTGTGTGTCCGTGGTTGCTGAGGATTGGATGATATTCCGAAGTCGGGGTGGTCTGTCGAGGCAAACCCCAGATTATGACTAGTGGATTGGAACTTGTGCTGCGACGAGCGGCTGAGGTCGTGGATGTCCATGTGGATGACTCTAGTGAGTCTAGCCAGAACTATAGAGATTGGTTGTCAGATGTGAAGTGAATTGGTGGGATTCGATCCACGGGTACAGTTATGAGATAAGATACGGAATCCTGAGTTGGACTGAATAATAGTGTGATGGGTGGACGCGGATCTCGATAGCGATGACTGTTGGTCGACAATCGTGTAGTGATGGCTGGATATCGTGGGTGATTGATGTATTTGTGTTAATTGAGGATTGGGGAACGTTCAGGGAGCGTTCAGTACCTTGCTGTGGTTTGGCAGAGTGGTGGTACCTAGAGTGGTTGTGTATGCGGGAGACAGAGTTTCTCCAACTTGAGCAGAGGTATGGGATCGTCGCTCGGTATGAGCGAAAATCCAGAGATTTCTGATTCGCACACTTCGTACTGATGCTGACAGGTGATAGTGATGGTACTGGTACTAGCACCGGTGATCGTTCGGTATTAGTCACGAGTCGGGAGGTGACTCCGTCGAGATTGGCATATGTTCGGTATCTGTGGTTCGGGAGTGGATCACGGATAATGATGGACTGGATAGGATCCAACGGTAGTTGAGACGTGAGGATTGAGTACGGTCATGAGGGATTGGTGACTAGTTGGTCAGTGTTGGCCAGAGTTGGTCAGTTATGGAGGTATGCAGAGATTTGTCTGCGGATCACAGTAGGAGTCTGTTGTGATTCTCCAGTTGAGCGGTACATCTGATTAGGATGAATTGACATCATTTTGGATGTACATATACGGTCGTAATCAGATGGATGAGTTGAATTGTTTATTGACACGTGGATGATATCCGAATGAGCTAAGGACTTGAGAATCCATTCCGAATTGGTTACGGTTGACTGCGGTTGACCATATCTCCTGAGTTTAGGATAGACTTGCTGTGGAGAAATTGGATTGTGAGAAATGAAATGGGTCATTGTAGTAGTTATTGACAGTCGTTGTTGGACGGAAGGGTCGGAGAAGGATTTCTAGCTCAGGAATAGAAACTATTAAGCGTGTTCTCATATACTTGGAACTTCGAAATCCAGAGATACTGTGATGGAGGTGACACGAGGAGTGCTGGTTTTCCGCATTGGTAATGGGTATATCGAAGTTAGGTGAACGAGATTTCTCATTTTCTGCTTGGTGGCAGACGATGTTGGTTTACATGGCGTGGTGAATGCAGCGAGTTTTATTTGCATTCACGTAGGATGAGTATTGGCGTCATCGTTTTGGATCATCCTTGGTTTTTCCTAGGTGGAATGGCAAGGATCGATACAAGGTAATCAGTGAGAACCTACAGTCTCAGCGTATCCCGTCGTTGACTGATCTGTTTAGATGTGGGAGTTGGTTGTCGAACAATGTGACAACATGCAGATTAGTTGAGGGTGTAAGACCTTATGGTTTGGAATCTAGTAGTTAACTGTGGGGATCCTAGGTGGAGCAGGGTCTTGACGTTTGTAGTCGGGGACGCAGTGATGAATCTGGGTCGTGATCTTGATGATCCAGATAGGGGGAGAGTTTATCACCCTTACTTTGGTATGTGAGTCGTAAATGACGGGACTGAACTTCTTTTCGAAGTGAATCCCGTATGGTATATTACTCGGGAGAGTAGGTTTCCGACGTGGTCTGATTTTGTCAACCTTAGACGTGTGGATGTTGGGATGGGCTTCCCTATGAAGTCAATCGAATGTATTGAGCAGGTAACCGATAGGTTCAGTTTTGGGGTGTCATGGTAGACATGAATGAAATTTCGGGTTTTGGAATCGAATTTCTGGGTGACGATTCAGGATTCGATTTTGGAACTTGAAAGTGGATTTCTGGATTTGGGTGCGGAATGATTATTCCAAATGCTAGCTTACGGAATAATGATTTCGGATTCGAATTTGGATTTGGAAATGGATGATGGGTGGAGTTTTGATTCGTCTAATGCTGTATTGGACAAATGGACTCCATTATTGGAACGTGTTTGGCTATGACCTAGGTGGTTGTAGTTTGGACGATGGATAGATGTGTGTACTTTGTACATGGTTCGAGGTACGATACTTTGCAGACTTGTGGTGCCTAGTGACGGTATACGGGTTATACCCGAGGTATGTCGTTGAGCGTGTTGGTAGTCGGATTGGTTCTGATACCATTGGATTATTCGAGGTCATGGACTGGACATTGGATACTATGCAGTGGGTCATAGTGGTTCTGATGGGTTCAGTTACACACAGGTCGAGTGAGGTGTTGATTGATGTATACTCGAGTCGAGTAAGTTGGTGGTTAGTGTAACCACGAGTGAGCATAGTGGCAGGTTTCGACTGACAACTGTCAAGTGGTGGCAGATTGTCGGGATGTGTCAACGTGAATTGTTGAGTGAGGTCTGATGACTCCCAGTGGGAGTAGATACCAGGATAGATTGGTGATTGAGAAAGGAACCGTCGAGTTGTCGCGTCAACGAAATGGTAGATTTTACATGTGGTGTCAATTCGAAACGTGTGGTTCTGTCATTCGACGGGGTCGAATGTAGTCAATACGACGTGAATACTAGTGGTGAGAGAGAAACCAAAGAAGCTCTGAAGTCAGGGAGTTGAATGGCAACCGTGGTTCTTGACGGTTTGATCGACAATAAGGGATGAGAGAGACTACTGGAGGTCAGGAGAGTGGAATAGGCTCATTTTCGAAGCTTGGGACGGACGGTAAGTCGAATTTCATGAAAAATCGCTTTTTAAATTAAAAATAGTAAATTGAGTCTCACTGGTTAATAACTGATTTTAATTAGTGGAAGCTGTTCTGGAAGTGAGCAGAGGATGAATGGAATTAAAACCCTGGCTAAGAGCGGTCTGTGATGGCTGGACAAAGGAGGAAAATTTTGGAGACGTCAACTTCGTTTGGAAGGTAAAATTCAGGGCTTGATTTAATGTTTTTGGATAAGGGCTCGATTATAGAACTCAGGGCGAAACTACTAGGCTAATTAGAACTGGAAACTGATTCAAATTGAGTAAAAATCGTGCTCGCCAGTTCGAGTAGACCGGCCTGAACCGAACCGGTCTGGACCTGGTTCGGTAGAGGTTGAAGATGAACAGTGGTGGGAGCGTGGCTCCCACGCGCAGCCCCTTTGGGCGGAGCGTGTGGGCGCGTGGCACGGATTTCGAGGAAGGTTCCAACATGACTTTTAAAGTATTTGATGTAACGAACAGTTTGGGACTGGTTTCGTGTCGATCGGACACCGTCTCGATAATGTTCGGGACATCGGAAGGTTTCGGATCAAGTTTAAAAATAGTTAAAAATTCGAGAAAATTACGGGACTTTAATAGGAGGTTAGTGACCCTCCAGTGTGATTTGGACAAGTTTGGGAGTCCCGATGATAGTGACGAGGCCGGGAAGCCCTATGGCACACGTATCGAGGTGCATCGTAGGACGATCTGTGAGTGGACTTTGGTTTTATAAATCTTATGCATGCATAACTGTTTTATATGGATTATGATTGTGATTATATGATGTTGATTTGGATATTGGTGAATTATATGGTTTCAAGCATTTCGAGGCGATTTACGTGCTTGCACGTAAATCGAGGTTTTCGATGTTACTTTCAATTACTCTGATTTTCTGTACTTATGGTTTTGGAAATAGTTGAATGAAATGGTTTTGAAATTGGAAGGAAGAACTCGGGCATGAGACCCAATTGTTTTGGAAACCTCGGACTTGGAGTCCATTTGAGTTACGTATCGGGTCGGGGGCCCAATTGCCTTATGAAATCGGGCCAGGAGCCTAGCTGTTTACGAAATCAGGCTGAGACCCATTTGAGTTATATAATCTGGTCGTGGGCCTAGTTGATTTACAAAATCGGGTTGTGGGCACAGTTGGTTTACGAAATCGGGCATGAGGCCCAGTTGGTTATAAATGTGATTTAGGGTTGTGGACCCTAAATGGATTTGAATAAATGGTTTTGGATTTGATAAATTAGATGTTTGGACTTGTGATGGTTTCATGGAAATTCCGGGCAGGGCCCATGAGATGTTTTGAAATGATTGATAAATTGTTTTCCATAAACCATCTTGATACGAGGATATGTGATGGTCTCCTCCAAGTGTTTGGGACACTGGGGAAGTCACGGTGCATTGCCTGCGAGGGGTCATTATACGGAGCTACCAGACCGTATGATGACTCAGAAGCAGGAATGCTATGATTGGACGTCTGAGACGTCAGACATCTGGGATGTCAGAGATATTGACCCGGTGAGACCCTGGGTAGCACGCGTTACTTATGGGACGCTAGGCATCTGGGATGCCCGGGATGGTTTAAACAGGTTTTCTTGAATGCCATTTATGGTTATGGTTTTGGGCGGTGGCCTACTTGGAATTGGAATTTGGTTTTACGGTTTTGGGTTGAGTTCCCACATTTGGTTTTGAGTTACGGTTTCTGGGCTAAGGCCCTAACGATTGTTTTTAGTAAATAGTTTGCTTACTGGTTTTCGATGCATGCATACGTTTTAATGAAGGGCATAAATATCTTTGTGAAATGTGTTTTATGAACTTATTTATTTTCGTCCACTCACAGCCTTTGTTGTTTTTTATGTCCTTCAGGTTGATCACCGATGCGACTGCAGCAGAGACTGGGACATTGCATGCCTCCTCCATCAATCCTTGCGTACTTTAGAAGCTCGTTGGGATAGTGGCTTTAGGTTAGCCCTTGTCTGACACTTCGTGTCAGACGGGAGCATGACACATCCCACGATAATCACGGGGGGATTGGGATGGGTGTCACCATTACCCTCTATCCTCGGGTCAAGTTTATCCTGGGCCTAACATGTCCATCCATATACCATATCGTTATCGTAAACAACCATCCAAACCAACACAAGTCCGACACAACCAGAACACATGATACAATATTTGACCCCCAATTTAGGGTCATAATTACTCTAGGGGTTTTCTACACCCTCGTATCTCGTCTCATCACCAGGCCGCGCACAGGGCTCGTATCTCGGAGGTATGGCAAATCAGTAACCAAATGCTCTGATACCAATTTGACAGGACCCGTCCCAATTGAACTTTGATAACCTTGTCCGGTCCTGCTCCTGTCTGACAAGTCAACTGAAGTCCCGAAACTACCCTCCAGCTCTTGTCAGGCAAGGGATAACTACACTGATTTCCGCTCATGCCTCCGCCTCTCGATATACCCCGAACGTCGTGCCACGACTTGGAGGGTCATCAAAACAGAAAATGTGTGACTAGACAAAAATAATATCATTTAAAACACATTTCAAAAATACATCATTTACCCTCCAGTTTATCAAACCATGCATGCATAGAATTAAACATATGAATCACCGGCTTCCAAGCCAAATCACAGGAAAATATCAAATCCTGGCTCTCAAGCCAAACATATAAATCATTTCATAAAACCATTTTATCATACAATAAAGCATATAACTCGGGAATTACACATCCGAGGGTCCTCTGAGAATTACACATCCAGAGTTATCATCCTGCTGGGAAACATCCAGCCCTGCTGGGAATTACACATCCGGCCTCACCGGGAATTACACATCCGGTCCCTCCGGGAATTATGCATCTGGAGTCATTTCGGGAATTACACATCCGAAGTCTACCCAGGAATTACACATCCGGGGGCATTGAACATCAATATAAAATCAAAATCTTTATTTCAAAATCATCATTAAAACCATGTCAAAACCATTTATCACAGGGTCTCATGCCCAAATCTCATTTCTCATTTCTCGTAAATCCGTAAAATCATTAAATAATTCGATGCACGTAAAGCCGTAAAATCATATCCGAAAATTGTTCAATTCCCATAAAATCATCTTTAACTCACAATTCTATTCAAAACATCCTTTTAACATCCCGGGCCTAGCCCAAAATCATCAATTCCATTTTTCCCTTACCCTAACAAATGACCAAAATGCCCATAATGTTCCAAGGTTCGTAATTTTTCCATCCGAACTCCGATTGACGCATGCCGTCTGTCTACGGATTCAGCGTCCCGAGACCTATCCAACTATACTTCTGGAAAATCCAAACAAGGTTCTGATCACAAAGTCAACTTTCGGCCCTCAAAACTAGGGGCAAAATCGTCATTTCCTTCTAATTTTTTCCAATTTTTACTTTTTCGAATTTCTGGGTCGTCACACACCTTGAACAAGATTGTGGCCAACAAAGCAGGAGTGGAAAGAGTCTACAACAAGTGGTGAGAGGAAAATCTTTTTAGGAAGGTGATCTCGTGTGGAAAACAGTATTGCGATTGGGAACATTTGTTGTCAAAGGAGGAAAATGAAGACCAACTTGCAAGGGCCTTTCATCGTTCACAAGGTGAATGGGAAATGATCCTACTATTTGAGAGATAATCAAGGTGTGGTGGATAAAAATTCTACCGACGCCATTCATATAAAAAAAGTATTACCCCACACTATGGGATTCCGAGAGCGAGGTGATCAACTGAAACATCACAAAAACAATGTGCATTTTAAAGAAAAAGTTACAAACATATGACAAAAGACCACCCTAGATAACTACTTTACAAAGTCCACTCGAATGGCCACCAGAAAGGAGAAAATGGGGTGAAAGATTGAAGAACCATTTAGCAGGAGGATGATGGACCCACATTCACGTTGAAACGATACCCCTTCGCCATCTCTGTGATCATCTTCTCCTCATACCAACCATCAGGATGAGGATGACCTGCGACATGAGCTATGTACCCGTTATCATAGCCATTCATGAAGGCAACCTGCAATATGGTCTTAATATGATGATCACGGATCTTGATCATTTCCAGAAGTATACTACAACAAAAAATGGATTATGTGACACAACCTCACATTTGAATAAAATATGTCACAAAAGTCCAAATATGAGGAATATTGTGCGTCACTAAGGGCGTCGCCTTCAACCCCTCACAAAATATTAAATGTGACGAATATATTAATTCGTCACTTTTATCTAAATTTGATGCGTTCTATTTTCGTCATAGTTAAGAATGTGTAAGGCTTCAATTGGTGTCATTTTTCCTCAAATGTGATGTTTGATATTCCTCACATTTAGGAAGCTTACATGGGTATCACTTTTGCTAAATGTGATACTTGCATTTTCTCACATTTAACAATATATGAAGTTTAATTGTGTGTCACTTTAACTCAAATGTGATGTTTAATATTCCTCAGGTACAACAATATGTGAACCTTGCATATTTGTCACCTTTAGCCAAATTTGATTTTTGATAATCCTCACATTTTATAATATGTGACGGTTTAAGATTCATCGTAATAGTAAATATACATGAGCAATTCTCTAGGCACTTCAAATAATAATCTAATCATTTTACTATTCCATTTTTAGCCATAAATGACACTAGCTAGATGAAGATTTAAATCAAAACTGTTATCTTATTCTGGAATATGATAGTTTTAATCAAAACTGTCATCTATAATAGTTTTTTCAATATTTTGGAAACTAATAGACAACACTTTTATCAAAAAGTGTTGTATATGGTTGTTTTTTTAGTATTTTGGGTAGGAGTGGGCATATTGTCCCGAAATACCGAAACTATCCCGTCCCGTATCATACCAAACCGGAAAAAACCGAATAGTAAAACCGAAAGGATGATCGGTACCGTACCGATACCATACCAGTTTAAATCGGTACGGGATCAGTTTCGATGTTAAGGAATACCGTCCCATACCGAAACCGAACCGGTTTTAATTTTTTAATTAGTTAAAAATTAAATTAAATTCAACCATGAAAAACCCCTAATAATCTAATAACTAATAATTGATTTAATTGTGTATTAATTTAGTTGATAGATTTAGTTGTATATTAATTTAGTTTATAGATTTAATTTTATTTTAAGAGTTTTTTAGTTGATGGATTTAATTGTTTGTTAGGGTTTTTTAGTTAATGTTGTTAATTTTAGTTGATGCATTGAAATAGATTGGGTTATGAATTTTCTATACATTTTGAACAATATTTGTTACCCAACAAGAGTCCTAATTTCTGAATTTTATCAAAATATTGCTTTAAAACATTGAATCAAGTAACAAATAAATTAAATTATGAATTTGGCTTCAAAATCGAAACCGTACCGAATATAATTGGTACGGTACGGTATGGTATGGTATCAATTTTATATTTAAAAATACCATACCGTATCGAATCGGTTAAAATTATTTGGTACGATTCCGATATCACCTTCATACCAAACCATAACCAACCATACCCAGAGCTAATTGTCGTCTATCGGAGTATATGGGAAGCGAGGGAAATGTAAATTGGGCCAAATTGTGAAAGCGATAACTGAATTGCAAAACAAGCTCATTACTGTTCTTCAATTAAAAAAGAAGGTTGAAGCTGAACAAAACGAGCGAAACACCAAAATCACAAGGGTGAAACACCGAAGTCGCCACTACTCGGTCTCCCCAATCTCCTTCTCCTTCAAATCCTTGAAAATCCACAACATTTGCTTTTTTATTAGACCCTTCCAATTCCAGTTCCCACAGCGACCTCCAAGAGTCTGATCTCCGCGAAGAGCATTGATGGCTGCGCGAGGAGCAGCGATTCCTTCCTCAGAGAAATTTCCCAGTTCAAGCTCAAGATCCAGGCCCTGGAACACCAAGGAGGCAGGGTTTTCGTGTCCGTGTCAGAGTCCTAGACCATCGCCAACGTTGCAGCAGGAATCTACTGATGTAAACTCAGATTTTGCTGGTTACTTTTCCACTCAATTTTGATTTCTCATGTATAATGGATTTGGCTTCATTAGGCTAGTGTTTGTGTGGTTGATGTACAAATATGGTGTAGTTGGCTGCTAGAGTCTCTGTTTCAGATATGCATAAGAATACACAAGTGTCATTTTCGGAAACGTGAGTGTTTAATATAGTACAAGGGTAATTTTTTGTTTACTTTGATGTTTGAGGCATTTTGGTTTGAAGATTACTAAAGGAAGTTATTAAATCGATGAGAGGTGCAGGATCAGAGTCATGTACAATCACTATGATAAAACGCCTAGGAAGATGGCTCGTCTGATTGCTGATGATGTTTATGGAATAATTATCAAGGTACTAATTTTCTTTTACTAATCTCAAGACTAATTTCCGTTTGAATTTGATGTTTATATATGTAAATTATGAGCATTAGCTTCTAATAGCTCATTTGTGGTATAGAATGACTACCTTTCTATAGAATCACTGACTACAAATCTGCAGCGAGTTAGTTTTTGCTTATGTGGTTAGACTGACTACAAATTTGCAGCGAGTTAGTTTTTGCTTATGTGGTTAGACTGACTTTCTTTATTGACAATGGTGATAAATTGATGTTTTTCCATGGACTCAGGGCAGGGAAAAGAAGGTTATCCCTATGAGGAAACTGTGGTTTGAGATATTAAATTCCCAGGATGAAACTGGAACTGCATTTATGCTTTTCAAGGTATATTCTAAGAGACTGGCATGTCATAGTTTTACAGCTTTACCAGTAATTTCTTATAATTTCTTTTTGTTGGATACAGGATTCTAGTAATAGGAAAAGTAACCAGTAGAATCTGGGTACCATCAAGTCTTCAAACCTACTCAGGATTATTGTAATAGGAAAAGTTCATATTTAGTTTTTCTTTTTGTCAATATAACTAGCTTGACAGTTTTTACTTGTTTCTCCAGCAGGAACCTAATGATGCAAGTACATCAATTTTTACCTGTTTTTTTACATGTTTGACAGTTTTGCAATTATTTTCAGGCCATATAGCTAAGAAGCCGTGAGCGCCCTCTTGCTTTCTGCTAGGCTGTTCAGAGAAGCTCCCATGTAGGATCATTTACTAAACCAATTGCTGGTACTACTCCTGGATATGCCTCAGAGGTCTAGTGACATTTAGTTATGCATTTCAGTTACCTATTATTTTTGCAATTTCTTTTGTTTAGGTTCATTTCTTACAACAAAGAAAGCAGAAAGCAGCTACTTCTATTAATGAAATGCTCTTAAACAATCTGAGATTTAACATTGTTGTTCAAGATAAATATTGTGGGGCCTTTCTTTCCACTGTTAATTGGTTTGGGCTTTTTTGTTTCCCAGTCTTAGTTGATTTTGTATTTGATGCTACAACTTAGCATGGTATTAGACCAGACAATTATCCACAGTTGAACTCGCATCTCAATTTATAATTTTTGCGGCCTCTCCACTCATTACTGTTTGGTTTTGGTTGGATGCTAATAGGACAAGAATATAATTTTATACATATGCATTAACTATTGGCTGATAGGGATCTTTGAGATTGAAATCCGGCCATGTTTGGTTAATGAGGGACAAGTGTAGGGGCAAGCATCTGTATATTAGTTTCTACATGGTCATTTCCAACTGAGAGTTTTCCTATTTGAAAATTAGTTGAGAAGACATTTCTTGTTCTTCCTAGTTCCATTAATGCACAACAGCATTACTAAATCTTTCTCACTTTTGAATATTGGATCATTCTATGCATGCCTTATTTCAAGAGTGGTGGTAAATTGCATTAACATTTCGCTGTTTAACTTGTACTTGGAATGTTAATATTAAATTTGCACCAGTGCTTTCGTTTTGAGTCACTCTGTTGTCATGTATCATGTGATCTTTGCTGATGGAACCTTCATTGATGGGAGTACAAGTGAGCTTTCGTACGATGGACCATTGAGAGAGCCGTTTTCTGTATTCTGCCAAATAAGTAACTGAGACTTGAAACCTATTCTGCAATTAGAAAGCTGGGAAAGTTTGAATAGTTAAAAATGGGGACTGTGGTAGATATTATTAAGACAGTTATTCTGTCCTAAATTTCATTCTTGTTGGATTTTTAATGTAGGGCGGCTCCTATTGGACTTAGTGGGGACTAGTTCTTGAAGACGATTTAAAAGTCATATAATGTAGAACTGAACTTACGCAATGAGGACAATAAGATTGCGCCATTGCGGAATGGAATGCTTCCAGTAAGGCCATTAATTTGTACTTGTCATGGTCGATTCCTGATGGAGAATCAGGTAAAAACTGTCAAGCTAGTAGACGACCTGTGTACTTGCAGTAAGGCCATTGTGGAATGGAATGCTTTCAGTAAGGCCATTAATTTTTACCTATTTTTACCTGTTTCTCATTCTTCTTGGCATGCCATTTGATTCACCAGAGGTAGTGTTTTACCTTGGTAGACGACCTGTGTTGGAATTTCTTGTGTTCGGCTTGGTTGAATGTTTTGGTTTAATAATTGCATGCTCAATTACTGAACAAGGACATTTTTGAAACCATTTACTACCATGGGTTGTCAGCTTCTGCTGATTTGTCTGCTTTAGATGGTCCGAATGAGACATATCATGGCAGTCCTATGAATAGGGTATCCATAACTTTCTCTATCAGATATCTCACTATTTTTCTGCATATTTTAAATTTACAAATCAATGACTGCAGAGGGAAAGATTTTTGGATTGCAATGAAAATAGTGTTTTTATGTACCTTCTATTTAAATACGATTTGAGGCCTGTTATTTTTCTATTTAATGCTATAATACATAGCAATTGCATATGGTTTGGAAATTCTATAAATATTGTTGTTGATGTGGGGGTGTCAAAGCGGTGTCGTGGATAGGGGTGGGTACGAATCTGTTAAAACCGCTAACCGATTCGATTCAAACCGTTATTTATCCAACGGTTTAGGTTTGACCGGATAAAAGTCAAACGGTTTGAAAATCCAAACCGTTCCGTTATTAACGGTTTGGATTTGGATTTTCATTTTGGAAATCCGTTAAATCCAAACCGAACCGTTAAGGAATATATTAATTTTTATTAATGTGTAAATCTATTATTAATACAAAGTAAAAATAATAAAAATAAAAGAATACCTAGATATATCCATATAAGTATATATATACTTATCTAAGAGTATAATAAAATATTATTAAATAGTTTGTGTTTGATAAATCTTAGTATAATGATAATTTTGCAATTCAATACTTAGCAAGTTTAATATGTAAAATTTTGAATATTGAGTATTGATTTTTTTTTTTTGTATTGTTGTTTTTTCTATATCCTTATTTTTTTTATTCCTTAACAGTTTTAAACCGTTTCGATCCAAACCGAACCGTTAGTAACGGTTTGGATTGAAACGGTTTTATTTTTAATTTTAGAAAATCCAAACCGTATCGAACCGTTAAGATTTTAACGGTTTGGATTTGGATATTGCTAATATCCGTATCGAACTGTACTGTGTCCACCCCTAGTCGTGGGCAGTTGTCATCTAAAATTACTTATTTCGATTGTGCTATTGTAAGATACTTTTTATGTGCCCTCACAAGTTATAGTTATAGTTATTGAAACTAGACCCCTGAGATATCGTTAGCTGACTTATATGCTAGTTAGCTTATTTATATGTATCTGAAGACTGAGAAGCTATTGAAAATACATGTGTGACTATTTATGTAATATTATGAAGTGTAGTTTAGTCATATGTAAAGGGCGTAGATAGGTAATCTTTTTCTCTGTACTTAATCCTAACCTTACTTCTATATAAATGGGTTTAACTGAATTGAAGGATACGATTCTGATCGTGTTTACAATACGTTATCAGTACGATGCCTAACCATTGCTGTGTTTTTTTTTTTCTTCATTGTTTTCCTCCTTTTCACACAGGCCGCCAAGAAAAAGATATTTTTGACCTCTTCACATTTTCTCTATGCTTGTCAGTATCCATAGAGAATTTTAACCTCCCCATCTGGCCTCTCCTAAATCTCTAATCAAAATCATCGATAAATCATCTAGCACCTTACCAAGACCTTGGAAACTTCACAATGACTTACCACCCATGCGGCCGTGCACCCATACCATTGCTCGAAGCAATGCTAGAGGACGCCTCCACGGTCACGATCGACGTCGACACGAGGTCCATCGAGGACGATTCGCAAAACTCAAACCTTATCTCGATCTATCTCTCTCTCTCTATTACTATAATGTCGAGAATAATAAAGAAGATGCCATAGCAGAGGCGAACGCTCTCGACGGTGATTGTGACAAAGTCTCGAACCAGTGTAGATGGTAGCCCGATTCGCAGACGTTGAATAGATCTAGGCGTTGGACCTCGTCGCCCCTTCTGTCGATGACTTCTAGTCGCCGCATGACCATCATGATCGATCATCCAGACCCAAAGCCAAATTCGACCGACTCTATTACAAACAAATCTTGGCTAGTTTGAACCTCGCTCACTAGTCTGTCAGCAACCTACTCATGCCTTGCCGTCAATGGCGATTTTTTTTTTCAATCTCCCACCGAGTGAGCCGAAAAACCCTCAGTCCAGAAAGATAGATTCGAAATCATCCAATTTGACTTGGGAGTTTGTACGATGACAACGAGGAAATGGTGGGCTCTGGAGATGGAGAAGAGATGTGAGGAACAATAGGCTCTGGAGATAGGTCTCTTTGGTGGAGAGTGAACGAAGACGTGCAGTGTCTTCGGTGGGTAGTGATCGACAATCTTCGATGGGGTATGATCGAGGACATCGAGTTCTTTCGGTGGAGCATGACCGAAGGCTGTGGTCTATTCGGTTGGAAAAATCGAAATCGGGTATGTCCGTACCTAATTCTAATGATGCAATTGATGTATGATGATCATATGTACGATGATGACAATATATGCCGCTATTATGACTTGATGATGATCATATATGACAATATATAATGATTTTATGGTGATATATATAAGATGGCATGATGATGATATATGCCGCTATTATGAATTGATGATGATCATATTCCTTTGCCTAGATCTTCGTATTATGAATTGATAACATAATGGATTGATAGCCATTAATTAGATGTTTTGAAAATCCATTGGATAAGTATGTTTATGGTTTGTTTGCTGTCGAATGTCAGCTAGAAGCCTAGGGCAAAATGACAATTCATGTAACATGAAGCAATGGCTAAGGCCCATAAAAAAAAAGGGCCATGCACACAAGTCCAGAAGACTGCGCCAGCCCATGATAATAATTATATTAATTATGCTATAATGACTATGCTGTTATGTATAATGATGGTATGTCAAAATATGAACATCTGATGGTTTGATATAATGATGATGATTTTGATGATGGTATGTTGATGATAATGATTATATGATGATGAATATGGTATGATCATGGTTATCTTAATGTGGAACTATAATGATGATGTTCGTTGTATAGATGGGCATGTTTCTTGTCAATTGTTTGTAAAAAAAAGAAAATTGAACATGAAACCAAAGGGTTTCTAGTGGGCCAGAAGCTCACTAATGTTAAGGGTTGGTTAAACTAGCAGTAGAGCAGCCCAAACAAAGATCCCAGTAGGCCCATATTATACCAATTTCTCTGAACTTTATGCTTGAAGCATTTGTTTAATATATAAAATCATCTTATGCTAGACGCATATATTCAAATTATTATTACGGACTGTTTAATTATTTACAGATTTCCTTAAATGATTGTATTTACTTTTTACTCATTTAGGAACAATATGTACTTAAGCAAACTAGGAACTTATAAATGAATCAGTAGTTCATATTGACCATCGAACCCGTTTGTTTAGCAATATTTTAAAAGAAAGAAGAAACCTGAAGTTTCCTTCATAAATTCACCGGATATGATAACACTGGTAAATTTTACATTTTTAATCTGATTTATCATAGAGTTTGTTAGAACCTGAAGTTCTTATTTGTTACTTATGGATGAGTTTTCGTAAAGTATTAAATGCAATGATTTGTCCTTTATACAGACTCCAGAAGAGCGATTTAATTATCATGGGGACAATTGCTTGCCTGCAACACGAAATGAATGACATATCACTCATTCTCTACAAGATATTAAATTCTCGTAAGTATATACTCAGAAATAATGCCGAACACAATCCATCTTGCAAAATTTTCAAACGACTATAACGACAGTTACGAAACTCGAGAGGCAATGACAAATTCACTTATATGGATTAAATTAGTTATTTATGTTTTTGGAATTCGAATGTGTGGTTTTTCGCTCTAATATGATTTAATTCAATACAAGCACTTATTTTCATGCATGTGATTCATTAAATTAAATTGATAAATATGTATGTTTTGTGGGGACGTTTATTGTCTGGCTGACAATTTTATACTACGAGAGATATGACAAAAATACGTTTTATAATGGTACTGAATTACCATCAATAAGATTTTGATTCTCCAAGTTCTCGAAGAACTTTATCTAGATTTACGGATATTCGAGTCAACGGTTATCACATTTAAACCACTAACGACAAGAAAGTGGAATACCTTTACATAACCTCCAATTAGTATGACCAGAAGTATACACTGGAGAAACTAGCCAAAAGTTAGTTAGAAGCTAACTAGTACGAGCAATTACTCATTATATTGCATGATTGGTAGGGACATCCAGGTCATGGTAATGATGCACCGTATCCTCAATATATTGCACGGACATCCTCTTACTCGTAGGCACATATGTCCAGTTTGCTCGTTAGCAAAAATCGAATATTAGACCATTATATGCAAAGATGAATCTAGACTCCACCCTTTTCTTGTACAGAATACAAGGAGATACATTGTGGACTTTCCAACAACCCTGCGGATCGTTCTGAAAAACTTTCATGGTTTGGGTTGAGATACCGACAAAGTGGTCACATGCTGCCCTTTTGTCCACACGCATTCTGCGTTTGCTAAACTCTTAGTCCAGATCATTCAATTGAGGGTCATACCACCCTGATTCTCTTATATAGTCTATAAGAATCGATAATACCAGAGAGTTTACATTGACATAGTTCGATGACTATTGCATGCCCATTGGGATTGCTAATGAACATTTGGTTCCCCATGTTCACATCCATAATGGTCTCATAGAAACACTAATTCACCTTGATAATGCGCACCAAAATTCTAGTTTCTAACGGCGGCAATGCAATTTTGCATGCAATAATATTGGTCTGGTTGAGATCAACGCCACCCAACGATGTTCTGCGTTACAGCTGGTGACTGGGTACGAACCAGATGTTTCGCACTTACGCATTTTTGGGTGTGCAGTTCTATGCAAATTGTGCAGCCACAACGTACACATATGGGACCTCAACAAAGAAGGGGCACACATGTCGATTATGAATCCCTCTTCATTATACGCTATTTAGAGCCCTTGACAGGCGATCTCATTCCCACAATATTGCGGATAGTCACTTTGATGAGACAGTCTTCCCGTCGTTAGGGGGAGATAAGAACGTCAAACAGTCCTGAAGAACGACGTGAATTGACGTGGAATGTCCCCACTATGTCTCATCTTGATATCCGAACGCACAAATTAAGAACAAAGTGCGGAGAATTCTAGATTTACAGAGTGTAGCTAATAATATATCAGAAACTTACTCTAATCTAGCTAAAGTGACGAGATCACATATACATGCTGCAAACTTGCCTGCAAGGATAAACGTCCCAGTAGGACGCGTGGTCCCAGACTGACGAGGTACGACCATGGCAGCTAACCAGTCATATGTCCATGCCCAGAAGAGACGTAGATCAATAGGTTCGAAGGATTCTTATCCCTTAGAAGAGGATAATTGGCACAATTGAATCCCTTCACAATATCATCTTATCCATCTCATGACATAATTCCGGATTATGGGTTTGTCTGTCAGGACATGTCCCAATCCCCCCGGGATTAACGCGGGACGTCCCTGATCCCGTCTGATACGGAGTGTCAGACAAAGGAAATTCTGATTTTAGCCCGCTCGGGCTTCAGAGTACGCCAGGATCCGGATGAGGTATGTGATGTCTCGGTCTCTACTACAGCCCGCATCCGCTGTCAACATGAAGGGCAGTAAAAACATATAAAAGCTGTGAGTGGACAAAACAATAATTTATAAAAACATTTATCGAAAGACATTTGTACCCTTCATTAAAAAGTATGCATGCATTCGAAAACCATTTACCAAAACCTTACATGAAACCAACACACGGGCATTGTCAGGACCCACCCCGGTTTCACCCCGAAACCCGAGGTAAATCCCGCTCCCGTCTGACTCCCCGACACAACACCTACGGAACACTCACTCGAACCAGTCAAACGCAGGAGTAATTAGACACAATGTCCCGAAGGTAGCATTTACAGAACATAGTACGAACATACAAAGAAAATAAAACCGATAACTACACGCACACGGAAGCCTTTACTCTACTCTGGGAGCTCTCACGTCACTTCTATGCCTCGGACACTGCCTCGACGTCAAGACCCCGCGCTCGCTCCACAACCTGGAGGGCAATTAAAACAGAAAATGTGAGTGGACCAGAAAGTACAAAAGTTCAAAAACCATTTTATAAGAAAACCGAGTTAAACCCTCCGTTTTGAAACCACATGCATAACCAACAGTTATAAACACATTTATAAAAGAATCATTCTTAAACATCATAAGAAATAGAAACACTATAAAATACCATAAGAAACCATAACATGAGTATCAGAAACCGTATCAAAACCATAATCACCAAATCATCATTTTCCCGATCAAACCTGCTGGATCTATCCGAGTCTTTAAACTCCCGAGTCTTTAAACTCAATCCAGGCCTTAATCATATCCGAGTCTTTAAACTCCCGAGTCTTTAAACTCAAGGCCTACGGGGGAAAATCAATATATATCCGAGTCTTTAAACTCCCGAGTCTTTAAACTCAATCCGGGTCTTTAAACCCAATCCGGCCGGTCCCCCGTCACATATATCCGGGTCTTTAAACCCAATATCCAGATCCAGCAAATTCAATCCCAAAACCATTTGAAAACCATTTTCCAATCCACATCCAAACCCGAATTCGAAATCACGGGTCCGAAGCCCTTCCGGCATCCAGAACCGTCATTCCGAACCCAAATCCGGAATCCACTTTTCCACTTTAAAACCAACTTCCATTTCCGAAATCTGTTTCTAAACCCGAAAACCTTTATTATCGAACTCATGTTCCAAAATCCCTTTATAACCAATGAAAACCACTTATCAATTGAAATTCCAAAACCATTGCATCCATTTCAGAAACAAACCACTTTCTCGTAAAACATGCTAAAAACCGAACATTCTTGAAAAACGTGCAATCATGTAAAATCAACCAAAACATATTCAATAAACATAGAATCATAATCAAAATCATAAAACAATTATAGAAAACAGTTATGCATGCTCGAGTTTAAAGAAAGGGTCCACTCACAGTACTGAGCCCTACTCGCGTCCCGAACGTCCAGCCCGTTCCTTGGCTTCCTCGGGAAATCCCGATCCTGTCAAACACCGCCAAAATACGTCACTAACACGTCTACGAAGGTTCACCTAAATTCCTTCAAAATTCCCTGAACCGAAGACTTAAAACCCCGGGACCCTACACAATCACCCTCGCGGAACTACACTCAAACGACTTCCGATTAACCCGAAACCAACTCCATTAAACTCAACACAACTCCTAGACCAAAAGTCAAGTTGACCGTTTCTCCCAGAACCGCCGCACGCGCCTCCACGCGCCGCCCAAAGTGGCTGCGCGTGGCCCCACGCGCCAGCTACAGTACCGTCTTCAACCCGTGCTGAACCGGGTTCAGTACAGTGGTCTGCACTCAGACCAGCGTACCTGGTTCTTCCTCCTCCGTCCACCAAAACGGTTCCATTCTTCACCAACAGCATCGTCCAACCTTACTCTAAGCATTCCCATCCTCCAATCACCTCGACACAGCCTCCTACCCGTCGCCTCAAGCTCGAACTCAAACCTCCCCAAAACTCTGTTTCACGATCCGGCCACCCAGGTAACCTCCCTTCACGGTGGCAAGACCAGACGGTTCCTAAAACCTCAAGGAACCTAACCCGACTCTCCTAGCCCTTCGACTCAGACTCTAGGATCACGACTCTTGGTTTGAACCAAAACGGAAAAACAGGGCACACAGAGTCCCTCCGTCGTGCCAACCTCCACCGTGCACCTCCCGTCACGGCAGCTCAACCAAATGACGCCCTGGACTCAACTAAACTCCCTAAACTCCCCTAGACTCTTCGATTCAACCTCTCAGGCCACAACTTCCGATTTGAAGTTCACGGCCAAAACAGAGCATAAACACGGGGCAATAGAAATTACCTGCAACCCGTCGCTGTCGTGAGCTCTACTGGTAGTGGCTGACTCCTCGCAACCCGCACGACACCACCACGGTCCCAATTGCCCCGTACACGGCCGCCACCGCCACACTCCTCACAACCTCCCTGCTTTTACCCCTGGTTTTCCCCGCAGCTCTTGACACCTTCACACACAACCACCACACCGTCAACCTCTCTCACTGCTTCCCTCTCACTCTCTGATCACCCTCACACACTCACAATTCATCACCACTCACACCACCGCCCTCAATTTCCTTCACGACCTCCCTCTGTTTTCTGAACCAGCATCACACACAACACGGGTGCACCCCAATTATTTGGGCCGTGCACACACTCGAACTCACCAGAAGCCACTCCACCTTTAGCACGTGTCACCAATCCTCCTCACTCCCTCACCAAATGGCTCCATCCCAGCCGTCCCTTTCCTTCTTTCTGCACAAATCCCCATAAACCCAAAAAGACTAAAATACCCTTCTGTTTAGCACATTTTTACGGTTTTACCGAAACTTCCTAGACCCGTAACTTTCGCCTCGTAAGTCCGATGAATACGTGCCGCCTGTCATCGAACTCAGGACGACGGAATCTATCTAACCATCCTAGGTCAACCTACCAAAACTCGATTATTCAAAAAGTCAACTTTTCCCCCTATTTTTTCCAAAATTACGGTTATGCCCTCAACCTTCCGAACATCACAACTTCCTCCTCGGATGTCGGAATCGGGCGTGCCACCTGCCTAAGGATTCGTAACGTCCTCAACTACGTCCTGGTCACTGGTCAACTCCCATTTGACCACCCGAAATAAAAGTCAACATTTCTGCCCGACCCAGGGGCAAAATCGTCATTCTAAGTTCCCGGACCCCTCGGGACCACCTAACCCTTGATTAACCTTACTAATCACACCTTAATCACTCTACTAATCCCAATTCTCGGGACGGGTTGTTACACGGGCCACTGCCCAAATCCATGTGGGACTCAGCCCAAAACCTGTACATCATATATCATATAACATATACATATAAATCATGCTACCAATCCTGTCACGGTTTCTAAAGCTACGTGCGTGCTACCTGGAGTCTCAAAGCCCAAGTCTCTCAGGGTCCACCCAGGTCAATGTCCGTAGATCAATGACCCTCCCTGAGGTTATAATCCATGCCCTTCTGAGAGTAAGGTACCCAACGGGGACGACTCTACTCAGTTAGTGCTCCGTGACTACTCCGGGGTCTACCCAGGCCAACAACCCTCCCCGGAGGAGACATTCCAAATAAGGAAGGCATATGAATATATATATATATATATATATATAGAAAGCATCATTTAAACACTTTAAGGGATTCATACCCGGTCCCCATAAACCGTCATGAATCCAGAAATCCATTTAGCGTCCCCGACCCGAAATCACAAATGTAAAGTAACTGGGCCCTGTGCCCGAACACATGACTCAACTGGGTATCGTGACCGATATCTCAGGGTCAGTCACGATTCTGATCCTAGTGATGCGTGCAACCATCCGTCCAGGACCGCCTTTAATCCTGGTATGTTGCTGTGAACGTATCAACTGACGCGACCACCACAAGATCATGGTGCACCCATCACCGATCGATATCCTGAACCGTCAGCACTCTGAAGTCGAGCCTCCATCGGCTGCCCGACAACGGATCGTGCATCGTGACCTCTCCTGAAGGAACATATCCCAGTTCGGAAGCGAGCGTCGTATCGTCCGTCACCGTGCACAAAGCACCCGCCGCGACCACGACTCAGACTTGTAGGGCATCAATAGGGCTACTTACCCGAGACAAAATCAAATGGGTCTCATGCCCGAGTTTATCCTTTTTAAATCCAAAAACCATTTCATTTAAATCAACATAGAAGTACAAACCCGTATAGGCATCGAATAAGGCTGAAACCTCGAAATACGTGCCAATACGTAACCACACACGATTGCACTCATGGCATCACAAAACATGTATTAAAACATATAATAAACATTTATGCATGCATCAATTTAGAAAACAAGGTCCACTCATATACCGTCCGAGCTGCCGCCTCGATACGGGTGCCATTCGGCTCTCCCGGGTCAATCACCGTCACCGGGACTCCCAAACCTGTCCAAATTGTAATAGAGGGTTACTAACTACCTTATTAACCTCTCACTAAAGCCCCATAATTTTTCGGAATTTTTAACTATTTTTAAACTCAATCCTAAAACTTTGGACAACTCGAAACTATCGAAATGATGTCCGATCGACACTAAACCAGTCCCAAAATGTTCGTTACATCGAATAGATGATTTCGTGTGTTGGAACCTTCCCCAGAAAGTGGGACACGCGCCCACACGAGTCGGCCAAAGCCCCTGCGCGTGGGAGCCACGCGCTTGGCACTGTGGATCATCTTCTTCGGCCAGACCAGTTTGAACCGGCCGGTCCGGTCCGGTCCAAAACTTGCAATTGGACCGGCGTGACCAGTCTAGGGTCCTCCCTCCTTCATTTTTCGTCCATTATCTTCCTAATTAACCCCATTCTACCTATTTTGATCCTAGGAACCTAAACATATAATCAAAACAACCTAAAACCTATGAACCGATTTGTCCCTCACGGTTCAAAAATCCCAAAAACTCCCCAAGGCTTCCTCAATCGTGAACCACCACCAAAACCATCATATTACTCCCCTAGAAACCTAATAATCCTTACCCAACCATCCAAAACCGTCCATAAAATCACAAATCGAAAATAAAGGAAAATGGACCCAAACCATTACCTTGTCGGGTTTTCTCCTCCCCGCTGCCGTCCACGGTGGTTCAGGCCTCTCTGCAGTCACCTCTTAGTCCTCAGCCACTCTCTGCCTCATCCTCAGGTTGAACCAAGTGAGGGGAAATGGATTGGGGTGTGGTCATGGTCGATGGCATTTGGTGAGATCGGGTTTTGGGTTGGGTTTGGTATGCACGAACAAAGGGATGGGAATGCATGTATGGGAGGAAGTGAACAATGGATGAGTGACATTTGTAACTCATCCATTGGGCCAATTTAAATATCTGGGGCCCACCTAATGCCAAAAACCATTCGTCTCGTAAAACGTGTAATAGTGACCCGAAATTTTCGTGAACCGTAACTTCTCTGTCGAAAGTCCGAATTCGATTTGCCGCCTGTCTATGGATTCGTACCGACTCGATCTACGTAATGGTCCTCGACCCTCGGCCATCAGACCTCCCGGTCAAAAAGTCAACATTTTTCCCATGACTAGGGGTAAATTGGTCATTTTGCATCGTTCGTCCAATTTCGCTCAACTAATCACCGATTAATCTCACTAATCATGATTAGTCATTATTATAATCCCGAAATTTGGGACGGGTTGTTACACTGTCTTTGGAGAGACAACGTTGAGGGACACCTCAACGTTTGAACCCACTTCTGAGAATAAAGAGATCTCGGTAAATCATGCATGCTTATGTGAGATAGGGAATCAGAATGATATTATCATCAATGATTTAAATGTATTCACGGTAGCTACCGAAATAATAACTAGAAATGAAATTGAACCTTACTCTGTTGATGAATGATTGCCAACGTAGTGAAGACTGACTAAAAATGGAAAGAACCAATCCAGGTCGAATTAGATTCCTTGACAAAAAGGAAGGTGTTTGGACCTGTAGTTCCCATACCTCCCCATTTTAAACCTGCAGGATTTAAATGGGTAGTCATAAGGAAGCGTAATGAGAAATATGAGATTGTGAGATGTACAACTTATTTTATGGTGCACAGTTTTCTCAATGCCCTGAGATTGATTGTGAGGAGACGTATTCTCTCATAATGAACGTCATAATGTTCCACTACTTTATCATTTTGGTAGTTTCTGAAAAAAAACTAAATATGCAGCTTATGAACGTGGTTACTTCTTATCTCTATGGGGATACAAATAAAGAGATACGTTTGAAAGTTCCTGAAGGACTCACAATCTCTTATGCAAATAGTTCTAGATCACGGAACACGCTCTCTACTTCTTTGAGGTGTTCACTTTACGGATTGAGATAATCCGGACGGATGTGGTATAACCATCTTAGTGATTTGATCAGGATGGGATAACGAAGAAGACCCATGCGTGTTTATTAAGTAAACAAGTTTCAGGTTTGCTATTGATTGGTATTCCAGAAGAAACCACTGAAACTACTAAGCACCTAAAGTTGGATTTTGAAATGAAAGATCTTTGGAGAACGAAGTTCTGTATCGACTTGAAACTCGAGTATTGTGCATATGAGGTTTTAGTCTATTGATTAAATCACATCTAGAAGATGTTGATATTAGACCCAGAAGATTTTGAAATGCTTTAATGAGGATAAAACAAAACCTTCAAGCACGCCTATGATCATCCGTAGTCTAGATCTTATAAAGGACTCATTTTGTCTGGTAGATGATAATGAAGAGATAGTGAGACCAGAAGTTTCATATCTAAATGCAATAAGCGCATTATTATACTTGATTCAAATCACTAGACTGGACATTTCATCCGTTGTGAACTTGTTAGCTACATTTAGCTTTGCGCCAACATGCCGCCACTAGAATGACATAAAAGACATTTTCCAATACCTTAATGATATGTGAGATATGGTCTTATACTATCCATATGCATCGAGGAATGAATGAAACCCCATTGATCCTCAAAATGATGCATTGCCTTATTAGGTATACTGATGTAGGCTACCTATCAGACCCGCATAAGGTATGTTCTCAAACTGGTTATTTCTTTACCATTGGGAACATAACGATATTTTGGAGGTTTAAGAAACAGACCCTTATTGCTATTTAATTCGAATAATGTGAAGATTCTAACTCTGCACGAATAAACTTGTGAATGTATATGGCTAAAGGCCATTACAGGGCATATTCGAAGTACTTGTGGACTGTATTCCACCAATAATCAACCTAAGATTATCTACTAAGATAATGTTATCTCCGTCCAACAGATGAGAATCAATTTCATTATAAGAAACATCAACAAGCCATCATCCAATGCAACATTCCAGAATCATGTTCATGGTATTGGTTTAGGGACTGGCTGATCTACCAAGTTCTTAATTTCAGGGGGAGTCGATATCAGAGGGAGTATCCCAAAACATACCAAGTATCCAGAAATATACTGAGTATCCTGAAACATATTCACAAGACCATCGTGTACTCTTTTGTCCTACGACCAGGGTTATTTTGTCCCATTGGGTTTTGTTACCTGGCTAGGTCTTAACGAGGCACACATTTTGTTATGGTCACCCTATTAATAATGCATCCTGAAGATGCCATGATTCGACTCATATGAATTTGCTCATCCTTTCCCTTCGACCACGGGTTTTTCCCACTGGGTTTACCGGGCAAGGTTTTGGTGTAGCAACCTTGATGCATACTATCTCAAAGACGAACTATCTACTAATGTTTCAGAAGAGACGACTTCAACCACTTCTGGAGATCCCGATGCAATCACGATCAATGTGAGTTGCACTTTTTTTCTTTCGACCAGAATTATTTTTGTCCCACAGGGTTTTTGTTAACTGGCAAGCTTTTAACGAGGCAACATGTAGGCGCGTAACCGACCAACATTATTACTTGAAATATCCAAGGGGGAGTGTTGTAAATGTATTAAAGTGTTTGGCTATTTATGTAATATTGTGAAGGGTAGTTTAGTCATATGTAAATGGCGTAGATAGGTAATCTTTTTGTCTGTACTTAACCCTAACCCTACTTCTATATAAGTGGGTTTAACTGAATGGAAGGATACGATTCTGATCGTGTTCACAATAATGAGGACTTGGATATCGTTAGCTGATTTATATGCTAGTTACATTTCGAGTATGTACTCTTTACATGCTGATTTATATGTTGATTTATCGACTCCATAACCTTCTTCCTCTTCCATTCCGAGTCTCAAAATTGAAACTTGAGAGCTCTATGGGCCCTGATTTCTTTACTTTGTTTTAATAGAATAAGAGCCTGATGAGGTAGCTACTTCTTTCAAATTTTTTTGTTGTTTATGTTTTGTTTGGTTCTTGGTAAATATGAGGTAAGTAGAAGATGCTAAATAGTTCATGGAGGAGGAAATTATATTGAACTTATATTTCTGCACTCTCCAAATTGTTATCACTAGATTTATTGTATTAGGTTGTTGTCGATGTACTATCAAGTTATAGCAGGAGTTTTTTTTTTTGTGCTACTTTGGATGCAACATTTTGCGTGTAGACTTGTCATATAGTAACTAGTTAAATTCCTTTTCCGTTTTGTATCTGCTCATGCGTAAACTTGATTTTTGACAAGAAATGGCAAAATGGCTTATCTACATCTTTAACAATAAAGTGCTGGAGTTTCATTTTATTTATTACTTGCTCGTCATCACATGTTTCCAAAATGAGAAAATGAGAGAGTATTGCATCCGCATTCAGAAAAAAAAAAAAAAAAACCATTTCTTAATCTAATTGCATCTTAATTCTTCCTCTTATATGCTTATCTTGTGTATGTCAACTGGGTGTTGAAGGTATTAAAGCATACGGGATGACAAATTAATTTAGACGGCTGCATCTCAAGCTAGTGATCAGCTTCTTGACTCAAGGGTGGCTGCTTGAATCCTCCTCCTGGAGCTGCAAACTGTTTATGTGAAAGTAACTATAGAAGTTTATGTGTGAGATGATTGTTGTCATAAATTTGTCATCAAAAATTCTTAATAGTTTCCCAAAATAGAGTATGATTGTCATCTAATGGATTTAAACATCATTTTGGTTTTTAGTTGATTTAATGCAATAATTATATTTGATGGATTTGCTTGATACAAATACTTATCTTTTTTATTGATTGAAAAATATTTACATGTGAATTGACTGTCGGTGTCCAAATTGAAACATAAATGTTATTTTCTAATAAAATTAAAAAGTTTCATACAATAGTGAATTATTATTGTCTTAATTAAAAAAAATCGTCATCTAAAAGTATATCACACAACATCTAATTAAAAAAAATGTTGTCTATATTAACGTAGACGACACTTTCATGTGTATAAGGCATTGTCTATTAAGCTCTCAAACGACAGTTTTACTGAAAAACAGTCGTCTAAGGGCTTAATAGACGACCGTTTTTATGAAGAAAAGAAACGTCGTTTGCTGTTACTTTAGACAACAGTTAATAAGTGTCGTTTGATATTATTCAAATAGATGACACTCACATAGACAACATTTTTTTTTTGCAATTAGACGACAGTTTTTCGCTATCGTCTAAGGGCAAAAATGGCATAGTGTTTATATTAATAAATTTATTACTTAACATAAAATGTATAACATTCAACTATAGATTTGCAATCACAAAGATGTCTTAAATAATATGTTTAAAGAACCTGAAATCCTACAGATTTGCACTCACCGTGTTTCCATAGTTATAGAGATTTGTAAGCCAAATGACTAGCCAAAAGTATTTAGAGAGAATGTTTATAAAGTTCACTCCCTAATCTATGATTACTTTATGGTGTTGTTGAAGAAGACATCAAAGTTTTCAATATGGCTCGCAAATTCGAATTCTCTAACCCATCGAATCTCTCCAAAGGTAAGAGCAACTAAGTTTTTAATAGTGCATTCTCATGTTGCACATTTTTTAAACCAGATGCAAGATCCTTACAAATTTCCTTCAACTCAACAATTTCTGAATTAAAATCTGATCCGGAACTGCATTGGCAGATAAAAAGTTGGCCTCCAAGTCATATGTTTTTCAAAAATCCATCACATATATATATACATATATGTATATATATATATATATTATTCAACTGTTGTTATACCATAACTACATCTGAAGGTTGTCAACCTGCTTGTTGTCAAACTAACATATGAAAAAATTAAATTAAAGTTAGTTATTTATATGTCAAACAAGCGCAGATGAAGTAGTAAATGTATAAGCTATATAATCTTACCTTGCCATCCAATTGTTTTCACTGTAGTCCGATTCGATCCAAATCTCTATCAGCAAATTGAGAAGTTCAAATGATGACTCGATAGATCTGAATTTTTTAAAACAATTAGGAAAATTTACAGACCTTCATATCATACAGAAATAATATGATGAATAAACAAATCGTAAAAGAAAATTCAGCATATCTATCCCCTTTCACCTTCTCAAAATGACATGCCAATCATTCTCAATCAAAGACAACTAAATGCCAATCCTGATCATGTTGCCTACACAACTTCTATTGTATTAATTTGCAAGGTTTTGTTCATATTCATATCCGTGTAAGAGACATCAATAATCTATCAATCAAAGCGTTATAAGTACAAATAAAATTGCTTTTATAATATGAAGAACAAAGAGTGTACACCACACCTTAAATCTTAAGGCCTAATAGCGCATGATTTTGAAAGAATTCATGGCATCCTTTCAATTGAATTTAGGTAATAGAGAATTTAGGGAAAGTGTGTAAATCGAAGCTGAAAAACAAATTACAGAGAAGAGAGGAAAATTAGGGAGAAAATAGAAGCTGGGCAATTCACTCCGTAAGGAGACATTTCTCATTAACACCTTTATATATCCACTACAACAACTTGCATTAGCTACATTAGCTAAATCACAGCAGGTAAACTAACCTAATGACTCATTAGTTAACAACAGCTAACAATCTATAAATTAGCTACAACCAAGGATTGAAATATTGATATTGACGGATATATCGCTAGTCGAATTTACGGATATCTTGCCTCAAATATCGGTATCGATATTGATATCGTTTACGGTCAACAAAAATGACGGAAATTGGGTCCAAAAGTTGGAAATTTGGAATGGAACTTTGGGAAAAACTTAAGTACCCAATAATGGTTATATAAGACTAATAAAAACTATAAAATGACTTGGATATAATAAATATATGATGAATCATATGATAAAATATAGGTATTCCGATAACTAATAGTATAAAATCTTAAAGATAAACTTAAATTAAAACCTAATTTTATTGATAATGTTGCACTAAGAATACTTTACACATTAAACTTCATTAAAAACAAGTAGAGTGTCTATCAGATTGAAAATTAGATTGGTCTTCATCAACCAAGACACAAAAGCTTTGCCAAGTAATGCTACTTGACCAAACGAAAATGTATAGTTGGACATAGTATTCGTATACCTCCTTTGAATGACCTACTTTTCCTCCATAGATAGGGTAGTTAGGATTTACCCAACTAACTTCTCCATAATCTTCATTGAGATGAGGATCTTCATAGCCTGCATAACCATGTGGCATTTGAGGGAGATGGATGTCTAACTGGTGGTAACCATATGGACCATATGCATATGGATAATTTGAGTTGTTACTAGGATCGGTGCCCAAACTCATTGACTCAAAATTAATTGATATGGAATCCTCAGAAGATGGGTTTCCATAACCTTCATATATATTGTCTGTCCGAGTGTAATCTTTCCCAACACCACCGATTCCTACTCCTCCTTCTCTACAACCATGATCATTGACTACGCCCAAACTACGCATTAAATTAAACATGTAATTCGAGTGTTATGCAATTTAAACCCTTTTTGTGTAGATGTAGTATTGATAAATAGGGATCGTTCTTAACCGGGGAAATTAGGGAACATTAATAATATGTTAGTGGATTATGAATAAAAGAATAATGAATTAGAGAATTAAATAATAAAAGAATTTAAACAATCAAAGAATTAATAAATTAAAGAATAGATGAACAAGATAATAATAAATTAATGAATTACAAAGAATTAATAAATTAACGAATTAAAGAATGAAATAATAGAAGAATAAAGGAATTAATTAATCAAAGAATCAATAAATTAAATAATAAAGGAATGAAAGAATAAAAGCATCAAAGAATAAAAGAATAAAGAATAAAAGAATAAAGAATAAACAAGGGGGGTTTTGAAGAGGTTTGTAATTATGTAAATAAGTAAAAGTATAGATAAACTCATTCTATTTCTATTCTAACTTATGCACAAAGTAGACTTCCCGTAAACACAAACTTCAACAACATACTACAATTGCAAATATTTGAATTAATCACGAAATTATACCTTCACAAACTCATATTTCTTCATACCTTATTCATATTATAAATGCACCGAACAGCGGATTTTTACTTATAATATAATTACCTTAAGTTTGTGATTTAATGCGCCGAACAGCGGTCATACATTAAATCTCTCCAAATCTACTCTAAATGCCCCGAACAGCGGATCAACATTTAGTTTCGAAATGAAGTTTAAGCTCTAAAATGTAAGAAGTAAATGATTTTTAGAAAGTAAAACACATGGAGATTATACTCAATTTTCACAAAAGATAGGAAGGAGAAACCAATACATATATTGCATTATAATTAGAACCAATAACAAATAAAAGAGTTTAAGAGAATGGAGAGCAAATGTTACACTTTTCAGATTGGATGAGAACAATGGATTGTTTTTCACAAGGAACACCGAACAGCGGCTGGAACCTTATGAAGATGGAAGAAGATTAAACAAGGAAATTTGGACTTGAACTCTCAAAATTGTATTGGAACTATTTTGCCAAGATTTCTCCTAAAAGAAGCTCAATTTTGTGCTACTTGGAAGTGATTTCAACAAGTGAAATCAACTCCTATTTATAGGGGAAAAACTCAAATTAAACCCTAGAAAATAAATAAAAACTAAACAAAAATTATAATAAAAATATTCAAAAGTGAAATGATGAGTATGGGTGGTTTTTGGGGAAGAGAAATTAAAAAAAAAGAAAAGAAAAGCATGAAAAACAGCAAAGAGAGGAATCTGTCAGAACTGCTGAAAAAGGGCTCAGAATTCGGTGGAGGCGTGCTGGAAAGGTGGAGCATGGCCGGCAGGCGTGCGCTGGGCTGCAGGCCGTGTCTTCGGTAAGCGCGCGCCGAGCGCCTGGAGTTCCCTTCGGTACGCGCGCTCCGAACGAGAGAGAGAGGCAGGGGGAAGGAAGAACAAGCGGGCCTGGCTGGTGGGCTGACTTCGCTGGGCCTCACGGGCTGCTTCGCTGGGCTTCTCCTGGGCCGCACGGGCTGCTTCGCTGGGCTTCTCCTGGGCCGCACGGGCTGGGCTGGCGGGACTGAATGGGCTGGTTTGTAAATGGATTTTGGGCTGCAGAATTTTTAAAAGAGAATTAATTCACTTAATTAATATTCGTACTGATTTTCGTCCATAATTTCTTCGTTAAAATTCCGATCGACACGATTCTTTCGCCAAAATGCACCTAATTACAAACTTTATTTATTTAAACAAAAATAACACAAAATAAATTAATTTATCTAATTATTTCTTATTTTAATATTAAAAGTCAAGTATGAAGGGTATAAAATAATATAAAATAATGCTTAATTAACGACCTATCAAATACCCCCACACTTAAACTTTGCTAGTCCCTAGCAAATACTAAAATCAAACTACGAATTCAAAACAAGTAGACCCTTAACCATTTGTCTCAAATTTCATTGTTATAATCATGGCATAAAAGATTTTCACTTAAAACATTTAAGCAAATGGAATTCAAAAGTTAATATATGGTAACAAAATGTTCAACAAGTAAGATAATGAGTAAATATGGTGAAATGGAGTTCTGCACGAATAAGACAAGTATGAATCAACTCACAAGGATATGCACTCAGAAATTCACTCAATTTGTGAGGGTTTGTGTTTGCACTCAAAGTATGTGAGAAATACTCACATAATCGAAATGAAGTACTTTTGCAAAATTTCAAACAATCACCTCAAGATAAAAACAAAACATACTTGCACAAATGAACCAAAACCATAAGCTTACTCAAGTGATTGACTCAACTAATCAAAATTTACCATCTTAAGGATCATAAGGTCTTTACGAAGGTTGTAATGGGGCTAAGTTTAGAGGCAAGGAATATATAGGACAAGTGGTGCTCAAATTCGTTCCAAGACTCAATAGACTCCCAAAACGTATCATAACTTCCCAACCTTAGTGCAATGATGTCAGTAATCCATCCCTTCGAACATAGGCCACATTTCATCTTGTTGGGCCTCGAATTCATTCTTTGTGCCGGATTTACAAATGTAAAGGACTTAACTCAAATATTCATAATCAAACCTTATTACCTTGATAAATATATCTTTCTTTCTTTTTTTCTTTTTTTTTCTTCTCTTTTTTTTTTTTTCATTTTTTTTTTCTCATATATCAAGGTAATAACATGTGTCAAAAATACAACAATGTTTGAGTAAGTAAATCCACAAAATACACATAAAAGTCTTTCAATATCATCATTTTCTCTTTACATAATCATTATGTCTTCAACCGAGTCCTTGGAACAAAGGTAAAAGATGTCTATACTAAGCTCAAGTGTTTAGATAATCATGGTGAGGAAAGAAAGGCTTAATGTGGGCTCAAAAGGGGTAAAACTAAGGGGGTCGCAACTTGTGCGCACAAAATAGGGAACATGGATGTTTGAATTTGTGGTGTTAACCCTAATGCCTTAATCATTTCCAAAATCAGAGAATTTATTGACTTAAAAGCTTTGAAAATCACATAGAATAAGTTCTAGTGCTCTAGAGTTCATTAAAAGCTATGGCAAGCAGTTATGAGGCATATGTATATCAATTTAAACAAAGAACTTATGAATCACTCATCAAAGATGTATATAAGTTCTAAAGCTCACATAAGGTTCAAATGATTCATACTTATCATATCATGCTTATTTATGTACCAATTTACATGCATTATCTTCAAGTAGTAACACTTAATCACAAAATATTAACAAACAAATTCAAGTTGTAGTGATTATCTTTATGGCCATAACATAATCATTTCCATTCACTTATATCATTGACAAGTTAAAGGGCAACTTGATGACTCGTAAAAACGCTACGTTTAAAACAAAAAGACTCAAATTTTTTTTTTTTTTTTGAAGAAAGAAATAAAACAATTGAAAATTAACACAAATAAGAAAGAAACAATTGAAAATTAACACAAATAAATTTGTAAACCATTCCCCCACACTTAAATTCTACATTGTCCTCAATGTAGGAAAATACGAAGTAATTTAAACATAGAATCAAAGTAAGGAAGATGATTTAAGAAAATGAAATAAGAAAGAAAAACATAAAAGAGAGTGAAGGGTTGAAAGAAAGCAAATCTGTGTTGATGACTCCTTCACACTCGCGAACACATTGGGTTGTCTCCCAACAAGCGCTTGAAGTTTAACGTCCATCCAGCCTAGACCAAATTTAGTTCATCTGATGGGACGTCGTAGCACTCTTTCTGACTCCACATCGTGTTCGCCAATTGCCTCGATATAAGGCTTCAATCTATGGCCATTGACCTTGAACTCTTTTCCAGTTCCAACGTGTTTTATCTGTATGGCTCCATGGGCAAAAATATTAGTGATAACAAAAGGTCCTACCCATCTAGAACATAACTTACCAGGAAAGAGTCTGAGTCGAGAGTTGAAAAGCAAAACTTTCTGGCCAATGTCAAATGCTTTACTCCTGATCTGTTTGTCATGAAATGCCTTTGCCTTTTCCTTGTAGATCAGAGTGCTTTCAAATGCATCATTTCTTATTTCCTCAAGCTCACTCAGCTGGAGCTTCCGATGCAGACCGGCGTCATCTAGCTTGATGTTGAACGTTTTGACGGCCCACCATGCTTTATGCTCTAGTTCCACCGGAAGGTGACATGCTTTTCCGTACACCAACCTATAGGGAGACATTCCTATAGGTGTTTTGTAGGCCGTCCTGTATGCCCAAAGTGCATCATCCAACCGTTGGCTCCAATCCTTTCGATTAGGACCCACAGTTCGCTCTAGTATCTTCTTGATTTCTCTATTACTGACTTCCGCCATTCCACTCGTTTGAGGATGGTAAGGTGTAGATACTCGATGAGTGACACCATACCGTTTCAGTAAAGCTTCAATGGTCTTGTTGCAGAAATGACTTCCTCCATCACTTATTAGGACCCGCGGGATCCCAAACCTGGAAAGAATGTTAGTTCTGAGGAATTCTGCAACAGTTTTAGAGTCATTAGTCCTGGTGGCCTTAGCTTCCACCCATTTTGATACATAATCAACGGCAAGTAAGATATAGAGATAGCCATTAGATTGAGGAAACGGACCCATAAAATCGATACCCCAAACATCAAATATTTCAACAGTAAGAACATAATGTTGTGGCATTTCATCCCTGCGTCCTAAGTTTCCTGATCTCTGACATTTATCACAGGCTAAGCAAAATGAATGTGCATCTTTAAAAAGTGTGGGCCAATATAGTCCAGATTCTAAGATTTTGAGGGCAGTTTTTCTAGATCCAAAGTGGCCTCCACAAGCATGGCTATGGCAGAACTCTAGGACTGACCTATGTTCAATATCAGGGACACATCTCCTAATCAATAAATCTGCACAGTGTTTCCACAAATAAGGTTCATCCCAAATATAGTGCCTAGCATGCTTCTTAAGTTTATCTTTTTGTGCACGGGAGAGGGTGGTGGGCAACTGCTTGGTGACTAAATAATTGACAATATCAGCATACCAAGGAGTACCTCCCTCGATTCTGAAGAGTTGTTCGTCTGGAAACATCTCTTGAATCGCCACAGGATCTCGCTCATGTGCAATGCGACTCAAATGATCCGCCACCACGTTCTCTACGCCTTTCTTATCTTTAATCTCGATGTCAAACTCTTGAAGAAGAAGAATCCATCGGATCAGTCTTGGTTTCGCTTCCTTCTTGGCTAGGAGATACTTCAGTGCTGCATGATCAGTGTAAATAATGACTTTAGTTCGAAGTAGATAAGAACGAAATTTATCTAAAGCAAATACAACAGCAAGCAACTCCTTTTCTGTAGTGGTGTAGTTCATCTGGGCATCATTTAAGGTTCTGGATGCATAGTAGATGGCGTAGGGCTTCTTATCCCGCCTTTGTCCGAGTACGGCTCCAACTGCATAATCAGAGGCATCGCACATTAGTTCAAAGGGTAAGGACCAATCAGGGGCACAAAGAATGGGGGCAGTGGTTAAGAGATTTTTATGCTTCTCAAAAGCTTCCTGACAGTCTGCATCAAAGACGAAGGGTGTCTCTTTCTGAAGCAGTCGGCACAAGGGCCTTGCAATGTGGGAGAAGTCTTGGATAAATCTTCTGTAAAATCCTGCGTGACCAAGAAATGAACGGATTCCTCTCACCGAAGTGGGAGAGGGTAAGTGGCGCACAGTATCAACTTTAGATTTATCGACTTCAATTCCTCTTTCAGAGACAATATGGCCCAAGACTATCCCTTGTCTAACCATGAAATGGCATTTCTCCCAGTTAAGTACCAGATTAGTTTCGACACACCTTTGTAAGATAAGTGCTAAGTGTTCTAAGCATGCATCAAAACTATCCCCAAAGACACTAAAATCGTCCATAAATACTTCAATTATTTTTTCGACGTATTCAGAGAAAATAGAAAGCATGCATCTTTGGAAAGTACCTGGGGCGTTACATAAACCGAAAGGCATTCTTCGGTAGGCAAAAGTGCCAAAAGGACAAGTGAAAGTCGTTTTATCTTGGTCATTTTGAGCGATACAGATTTGATTGTACCCGGAATAACCATCAAGAAAGCAATAATAGGAGTGACCTGCTAACCTTTCAAGCATTTGATCAATGAAGGGTAAAGGGAAGTGATCCTTCCTAGTTGCTTTGTTCAGGCGTCGATAGTCGATGCAGACTCTGTATCCGGTCACTGTTCGCTGGGGCACTAGCTCTCCTTCACTGTTCGCAACAACTGTGACTCCACTTTTCTTTGGGACTACTTGGACTGGTGAGACCCATTTACTGTCTGAAATTGGGTAGATGACACCACAGTCCAAGAGTTTGATGACCTCTTGTTTCACAACTTCCATCATCGGAGGATGGAGGCGACGTTGGGCTTCGCGAGAGGGTTTTGCATCATCTTCCAGTAAGATTCGATGCACACAAGTTGTAGGGCTGATTCCCTTGATATCTGACAGAGTCCATCCAATAGCTGTCTTGTACTTTGTCAAGACCTGTACCAGTCTATCTTCCTGTGACTCGGTTAGTGCAGAAGACACTATGACGGGCAGAGTGTCGTCCGAGCCAAGATAGGCATACTTCAGGTGGTCAGGCAAAACTTTGAGCTCGAGAACTGGGGCCTGAATCACTGAAGGAGGAGTGGCATTAGTACTAATTGGAAATGACGAGGGTACTTGATGATTCACCATTCTGGGGGTCTCATTTAGGGTCATGACTTCATCCCAAATTCGAGGTTCTAGTTCGTAATCCGTATCCTCAACCAAGGCGTCCCCTGATTGCGTTAGGCCAACTCCTTTCTGGATTATCATGTTGAGTGTGTCTTCTCGAATTGAATCAAAATGTTTCTCTGCGAGAGAAGTGCACACGTCAACAGAAAAAGTAGTATGAGTTGCGGAACTAGGGTACCTCATGGCATCAAAAATGTTGAAGCCAATCTCCTCTCCGTCTACTTCCATAGTTAATGTTCCATTGAACACATCAATCTTTGTCTTGGCAGTTCTCATGAATGGTCTTCCCAACAGCATTAGTGGAGCTTGATTCGTAGGGGAATCCTCCATGTCTAGGACATAAAAGTCAGCTGGGAAGATGAGCTGGTTAACCTGCACAAGAACATCTTCTATGTATCCCTTAGGATACACATTAGAGCGATCGGCTAACTGAATGATAATATCGTCATGCTGTAATTTACCTAGACCTAGGGCAACATATAGTGAATATGGCATAACATTAATGGATGCTCCTAAGTCTAGCATGACTTTATCAAATGACTTGTTACCAATCACGCAGGGAACAGAAAAACTCCCTGGATCCTTCAACTTTGGGGGTAGCCGACGCTGGATTACAGCAGAAACTGTTTCACTCACCATCACAACCTCCTTCTCCCTCGTCTGGCGCCTTGGAGTGCATAACTCTTTCAGAAATTTTGCGTATTTCGGCACTTGTTTGATGCACTCGATCAAGGGCATGTTGATTTGCACCCTTTTGAAGATCTCCAAGATTTCCTCATCGGATTCATTCTTCTTAGATTTGGCAAGCCTACTTGGAAATGGTGCATGCACAAACGGGGAATTAGTAACAACCGAACTTGAAGGGATTGGGTTATTACCTTGTGTGTGGGTAGGTTGAACTGGCGGTTGTGTCATGGTGGTCTTAGTTGCCACCTTGTGCTTTTCAGCCTCAGAAACGGCTGGATCTGGTTCTATTTCTCCGAGCACTTTACCACTTCGAGTGGTGATTGCATTGGCTTCAGGTCTTACATTTGGGTTGGGTGTAGGTTGAGGTGGAAGCACCCCGCTAGCTTGGATCTTACCCATGAAGTACACGACCTTGCCCATTTGGTCCTTGAGATCAGCGATGTCTTTTTGTTGATTTTGCTGACCTGTGACAAGAGCCTGAGTTGACGCCATTAGTGTTTGCTGCCCTTGGGAAAGAGCAGCCAGCATTTTATCATAATCAGGATTAGAAGATGAAGAAGTATGATTATTTGCATGATTATGAGAAAAGTTAGAAAATGGGACCGGGGGCCTTGGTTGCCATGTGGGCCTTGGTTGCCATGTGGGCCTTGGGAACTGGTCTGGGACACGGTTTGGCCCGGTCGACATGTGCTGAGGGTTTAGGACGTTGTTCGGATCTCTCCAACTGTAACCTTGGGTCCTTGGCCCTCCTTGATAGCCTCCAATGGCGTGTGCCATTTCAGTTCCGGAGTCTTCTTCCCTTGCAGTGTAGGGACATTGTTCCTCAAGATGGCCTTGAGAGCATATGGAACAAACTGGAGCTACCTGTTTCTTTAGCTCAAGCATATTCGAAAGCATAGAGGTGATTTTATCTAACTTTGAATCATTTATAGCATGGGAACTTACCTCATGTACCTTTCTAGAAATGGGATCGGCACCTTCGTATTGTGCATCATTGAGTGCACGGCTTTCAAGTAGTGCACGACCATCTACTAGGCTCCGAGCTAAGAAACTTCCATTAGCTGCAGCATCGAGCAGTCCTCTATCCCAACCTTTGAGTCCTTCATAAAAGTAGGTTAAAAGATAGCCTTCTGTGATCCCGTGAGTAGGGCATGAAGCACAAAGTTCCTTAAACCTCTCATAGTACTGGCTGAAATTCTCATCATGTTCTTTCTGCTTGATTCCAGTGATCTCCTTTCTTAAGACCGTAATCTTTGAGGCAGGGAAGTACTTGGTAAGAAACTCCTGAACCAACTTCTCCCAAGAGTCAATATGATTGGGTGGGAGACTTAAAAGCCATACCCGTGCTCTTTCTTCCAAGGACAATGGGAAAGCTTTCAGCTTCATGATTTCCAAGTCCGCATCATCCGGACACATACTACTAATGATGAATTGGAACTCCGTTAAGTGTTTGTGTGGATCTTCATTTCTGATTCCACGGAACTTGGGTAGTTGATGAAGAACTCCACTCTTAAGCTCAATATCTTTCTTGTTGGTTCGAGGCTCTGGATACTGGATGCAGAAGTCTGTAGTGCCATTTGTGTTTGCACATGTCTGCTCCCGGATACTCAGGTTTCGTGCCATGGTTATCGGTGTTCCGAAAATCTGTTCTTCTTCTGAATTACTCTTCTCGCTTTTGGACTCACCAAATATTGGGGATGGAGGTTCGAACGAACTGGTTTGCTTAAGTGCGTCTCTGAATGTGGCGTTGCTTGGTGAGATGTCAAGTTGTCTTCTCAGCCGATCAAGCTTAGATTGGTGAGCACGCATTCATAAGTTCGTACCTCTATGAAAACAAAACTCTAAGTTAGAAGGCAAGTATACACAAGAAAAGATAATAAGTGTAAGATAGTAGAGATTTGCAAAAAATAGCACATAAATAGAAACCAGAATTACCAAAAAGTTACGTTAATGGAAAGAAAATACACAAGTTTCAAATGCAAACTAATAATGCAATAAGTAGAGTTTTAGAGTGTCATGAATAACTTTCCCCTTCCGCTTCTCATAGTACTTTCCTGGGCGTACGGCCTGCGCGTACTGATAACCACCATTCCACCATTCAACATTAATCATGGCCAGTTGAGATAGATGTAACGCGAGAAGCAAGGATAATTTTAAGAGCACCCCGAGGCTAGCTTGGCATATACTCCATTGGTGTTCCCTTTCTTAATCCAAAACTTGTCACCAGTCATAACTCTCCTAGACACCATAATTAATCCAAATGATGACGTAGAGAATTACCAAACCCTAGTGTTTACAAACTCCGCCCCAACCTCATGTCCATAGATTCGGGTCTATGGTATGTGGTGATGAAATCCACACATCATGAAGGGTTAAGGAGAAAGTAAATAAGAGGGGCACTACCTGTTCCCGAAAGTAAGATTTTGAAGAAAAAGGGACTAAGAGATTCATGCAACTCTAAAACAATTAATAGGAAACAATACTTACACTTTAGGAAATTCAAAGATGAATAAAGTTTCATAAAAAAAAAAAATTTAAATTTTTTTTTTTAATTTTTTTTTTTAATTTTTAATTTTTTTTAATTTTTTTTTTAATTTTTTTTTTTAATTTTTAATTTTTTTTTAATTTTTTTTTTTATTCCGAATTTTCTTTTTTTTTTCATTTAAAATTTAAAGTTTAACAAGACATAAACAAATAATTGATTACATAAAAATAAAATAAGTGTAAACATAAAGTTAGTGGAACATAAAGGTTATGTAATAAAATTAAAAGAAAGTTAATGGAATAAAGTTAATGCCATATAATTAAAGTTAAGGGAATAAAGAAAAAGTGTGAATATTAAGTTAATGGAATAAAGTATAATGGAATAAATAAAAGTAAAAGTAAAGAAAAGTGAACATATAAAATATGCATTTATGAACAAGTATCAAATTTATTATGAACAAATATATATAAAAAAAAAATTATGAACATTTATGAACAAGTATAAATTAGAAATTAAGAAAAAGTAAAGTATGAGCATTATAAACAAACATAATAAGAACAATAATAAGATGGATAAATAAAATATAAACAAGTAAGTAAATGTTATAAACAAATATAATATTAACAAAAATAAAATTTATAAACAAGTATAATATGCACAATTTATATACATACACTAACAAATTAAAAATGATTTTCAATTTCCCCGGCAACGGCGCCAAAAATTGACTACGCCCAAACTACGCATTAAATTAAACATGTAATTCGAGTGTTATGCAATTTAAACCCTTTTTGTGTAGATGTAGTATTGATAAATAGGGATCGTTCTTAACCGGGGAAATTAGGGAACATTAATAATATGTTAGTGGATTATGAATAAAAGAATAATGAATTAGAGAATTAAATAATAAAAGAATTTAAACAATCAAAGAATTAATAAATTAAAGAATAGATGAACAAGATAATAATAAATTAATGAATTACAAAGAATTAATAAATTAACGAATTAAAGAATGAAATAATAGAAGAATAAAGGAATTAATTAATCAAAGAATCAATAAATTAAATAATAAAGGAATGAAAGAATAAAAGCATCAAAGAATAAAAGAATAAAGAATAAAAGAATAAAGAATAAACAAGGGGGGTTTTGAAGAGGTTTGTAATTATGTAAATAAGTAAAAGTATAGATAAACTCATTCTATTTCTATTCTAACTTATGCACAAAGTAGACTTCCCGTAAACACAAACTTCAACAACATACTACAATTGCAAATATTTGAATTAATCACGAAATTATACCTTCACAAACTCATATTTCTTCATACCTTATTCATATTATAAATGCACCGAACAGCGGATTTTTACTTATAATATAATTACCTTAAGTTTGTGATTTAATGCGCCGAACAGCGGTCATACATTAAATCTCTCCAAATCTACTCTAAATGCCCCGAACAGCGGATCAACATTTAGTTTCGAAATGAAGTTTAAGCTCTAAAATGTAAGAAGTAAATGATTTTTAGAAAGTAAAACACATGGAGATTATACTCAATTTTCACAAAAGATAGGAAGGAGAAACCAATACATATATTGCATTATAATTAGAACCAATAACAAATAAAAGAGTTTAAGAGAATGGAGAGCAAATGTTACACTTTTCAGATTGGATGAGAACAATGGATTGTTTTTCACAAGGAACACCGAACAGCGGCTGGAACCTTATGAAGATGGAAGAAGATTAAACAAGGAAATTTGGACTTGAACTCTCAAAATTGTATTGGAACTATTTTGCCAAGATTTCTCCTAAAAGAAGCTCAATTTTGTGCTACTTGGAAGTGATTTCAACAAGTGAAATCAACTCCTATTTATAGGGGAAAAACTCAAATTAAACCCTAGAAAATAAATAAAAACTAAACAAAAATTATAATAAAAATATTCAAAAGTGAAATGATGAGTATGGGTGGTTTTTGGGGAAGAGAAATTAAAAAAAAGAAAAGAAAAGCATGAAAAACAGCAAAGAGAGGAATCTGTCAGAACTGCTGAAAAAGGGCTCAGAATTCGGTGGAGGCGTGCTGGAAAGGTGGAGCATGGCCGGCAGGCGTGCGCTGGGCTGCAGGCCGTGTCTTCGGTAAGCGCGCGCCGAGCGCCTGGAGTTCCCTTCGGTACGCGCGCTCCGAACGAGAGAGAGAGGCAGGGGGAAGGAAGAACAAGCGGGCCTGGCTGGTGGGATGACTTCGCTGGGCCTCACGGGCTGCTTCGCTGGGCTTCTCCTGGGCCGCACGGGCTGCTTCGCTGGGCTTCTCCTGGGCCGCACGGGCTGGGCTGGCGGGACTGAATGGGCTGGTTTGTAAATGGATTTTGGGCTGCAGAATTTTTAAAAGAGAATTAATTCACTTAATTAATATTCGTACTGATTTTCGTCCATAATTTCTTCGTTAAAATTCCGATCGACACGATTCTTTCGCCAAAATGCACCTAATTACAAACTTTATTTATTTAAACAAAAATAACACAGAATAAATTAATTTATCTAATTATTTCTTATTTTAATATTAAAAGTCAAGTATGAAGGGTATAAAATAATATAAAATAATGCTTAATTAACGACCTATCAATCATAATCTTGAGTGGCATGAGTGAAAACCGCCTCTCCAGTAAATGGGCTCAAGGGTGCATATGTTTCGGATACATGTTCATTTCCCTCGTCATCATCCCCTCCACCATCCTTGTCTTCATCGTTTGTATCAAGATCATCTCCTCCATCATCATCATCATCATCATCATCATCATCATCTTCATCATCATCTATAGATTTATTGTGATGTAGTCCCTTACTAGTAGCATCAGCTCTCAAGTCACGTCCAGCGGTAGAACCAAGCATTGATCTCTCCCATGAAGACATCTCCCGCTCACGTCCTGCTTCCTCACTCCCCACTTCTTCAGATAGCACTCTATCGACATTAACACCTTGTTCACTAGCAAGATGGGCTACTCGAGGGTCAGGCATTCCTCTATCATCATCCAAGTGAGCTGGCATAATCCATGCTTGAAGTGGATCAACTTCATTACCTTCCACGTGTGACCAGCAATTTCCAAAAGGTCCACATAGTCTTCTTCCACAACTTTACTACATTCAACTTCTTCATCTCTTAACTTGAGTTTCATGTTATAATAACAGAAAACAAGTTGTTCTAACTTTGAATATGCTAGACGATTTCTTTGCTTTGTATGAATTAAAGCAAATGTACTCCAATTTCTCTCACATGCCGAAGATGAAGCTGTTTGTGATAATATACGAACTGCAGTTTTTTGCAAGACTGAAGAAGCTTGGCCATATAGTTCCCACCACTCTGCTGTTAATATCAAGTTTAATGTTAGAGGCATTATAAAGTGTTAATTGATACAATATCAAGTTAAATGCAAGCATATACCTGGGGGCATTGTCGTTCGTGATTGTACAGCCATAGGTGAACGAAATGTTTTCCGATCATCTCTAAAGTTGATCAACTACATCAAGAATGGTGTTAATATCATGTCATAGATGTACAGATTCCAAAATATCAAGGTTTATATATGGTAGTGAACTTACGTCTATTCCAAAATTTTGTAAACCCAATTGCCCATTTGGATTCAGTTTGAGGAATACTTGTTGAACTGATTGGACGAGGTAGGAGTCATGCCCAACACCTGCTTGATATTGATATCGAGGATTCAAGTAATAAGCTGCAAATCATGAATGAAATTTGCTTAGTAAACAACAATAAAATAAAATATTAACAAGTTCAATAAGATAGAAATATACCAGCGGCATATAAGGGATGCACTAATGTTTTTTCTCATCGCTCCTGTATGATTTTGAGTGTAACGACCCGTCCCGAATTTCGGGATTAAATTAGTGACTAATCAAGGATTAGTGAGGTTTAACGGTGATTAGTTTAGCAAAATCGGACGGACGGTTCGAAATGACCATTTTGCCCCTGAGAGTGGGCAAATGTTGACTTTTAACTCGGGGAGTCAAATGTATGAAGACCAATGATCGTGACGTAGATCGGGATGTCACGAGTCCGTAGACAGGCGACACGTTGAAATCGGAGGTTTGACGGAGAAGTTATGGGTCTAAAACGGAAAATGGCACTATTGCACGAAAATCGAGAATATGGGACATGTGGCAGATGTTAATTGGGAACCTTCTAGAAGGAACCACCATATGAGTGACAAGTGTCACCCATCTGATTGGCCCATTTCCCCACATGATGGATATTTTTCCTTCCACCATCATGATCGATCATTTTCTTCCTCCCTAAACTAAACCCGTGCAAACCCATGTCCATAGCCCCTTCAATATTCATTTTCTGTGCTTGGGATATGAATGAAAGTGAGTGAGGGAGGTGAGACGAGGAGAATGGTGGCCACGGCTAGCGCCGTCGTGGACGGTGGCTGGAGAATCCATGGAAGGTGAGTTTTGTGTTCAAAATTGGAAATCTCGTTTTGAGTAGTTGTTGAATGGTTTGGTTAATGGAGAAGCGTTTTGGAGGTTTCCAGGAGACTAGTGAACTTGGAATGGAGGATATTGGTGGCCGGAAGCTTGGGGAACTGATGGGGAGGTTGACCGGTTCAAGATTTGAATTCTAAAGGTATGGTTTTTAGTTTTGGTTTTCAAGTTTTGAACTCACAAATAGATTAGGAATGTTTAGAGGATGGATTAGTAGAAATTTGGGATGAAAAAAGATCGAGGAAGGGGTCAAAATTGGCCCAAACCGACCACATTGGTCCAGTTGGACCGGTCGGATCGAACCGAACCGGTCAGACCGGTCTGCTGAAGCTCAGTGATGATGAACAGTGCCCCGCGCGTGGGTTTCACCCGCGGGGGCTTTGGGGCACACGTGAAGGGCTTCTTGGGGAGACTTTCAACACGTGAAATAATCTATTCGATGTAACGAACATTTTGGGACTAGTTTCGTGTCGATCGGACATCGTTTTGATATGTTTCGGGGTGTCCGAAGGTTTAGGATCGAGTTTAAAAATTGTTAAAATTCAGGAAAATTACGCGGCTTTAATAGGAGGTTAATGAAGAGGTTAGTAACCCTCTAGTGTGATTTGGACAGGTTTTGAAGTCCCGGTGATAGTGGTGTGGCCCTGGAAGGCTTACGACACGCGTATCGAGGCAGCAGCGTAGGACGGTCTGTGAGTGGACTTCATTTTCTAAACTGTGATGCATGCATAACTATTTTATATGTTTTACATACGTGATTTCTATGATGATGATTGTGGCACTGGTGGTTTACATGATTGCACGTACTTCGAGGTAATTCGGTACTTACACGTATTTAGAGGTTTACGAGTTTATGCTATTGTTATGTGATTGAGAATTCAATAATGGTTCTATGGCATGGTTTTGGTTTTGGAAAGATGAACTCGGGCATGAGACCCATTTGACTTATGTGATCGGGACAGGGGCGCAGTTGGGTTACGAAATCGGGCTGAAACCCTTTTGTGTTATGTGATCGGGTCGGGGCCCAGTGTAAGACCCGGTCTTGGAAGCAAGAACGGTGAGTAAGACCCGTGAGCTTGAGAAGCAAGATCGGTGAGCAAGACCCGTGAGCTTGGAAAGGTAAGATCGGTGAACGATCCCACATCGCTCGGGGAGGGAAAGGTGAAGTACCTTATATGTGTGGGCACGTATCTATCTAACACAAGGCCTTTTGGGAACTCAGTGGCTTTCGGGGGAATTGGAACCCCAAAGTTCAGCGAGTTGAGGCTGGTGCAATCTCATGATGGGTGACCTACTGGGAAGTTGCACGTGAGCTCCCGAAAACAAAACCGTGAGGGCTGAGTCCAAAGCGGACAATATTGCGTTAGATGGGCCGGGTCGTGACAGAATGGTATCAGAGCCGGACCCTGACCGGAAGTGTGCCAGCGAGGACGCTGGGCCCCAAGGGGGGGTGGATTGTAAGACCCGGTCTTGGAAGTAAGAACGGTGAGCAAAACCCGTGAGCTTGAGAAGCAAGATCGGTGAGCAAGACCCGTGAGCTTGGAAAGGTAAGATCGGTGAACGATCCCACATCGCTCTGGGAGGGAAAGGTGAAGTACCTTATATGTGTGGGCACGTATCTATCTAACACAAGGCCTTTTGGGAGCTCAGTGGCTTTGGGGGGAATTGGAACCCCAAAGTTAAGCGAGTTGAGGCTGGTGCAATCCCATGATGGGTGACCTACTGGGAAGTTGCACGTGAGCTCCCGAAAACAAAACCGTGAGGGCTGGGCCCAAAGCGGACAATATTGTGTTAGATGGGTCGGGTCGTGACACCCAGTGGTTTACAAAATCTGGCATAAGGCCCAGTTGAGTTTTATAAATGTGATTTCAGGTATAGGACCTTATGTTTCATAAACGTGATTATAGTTTTATAATATTTTATGGAGATTTTGGGCAGGGCCCATTGAGATATTATGAAATGACTTTGTAAAAACTGTTTTCCATATACCATCTCGATACGAGGATATGTGATGGTCTCCTCCAGGTGTCTGGGACACTGGGGAATTCACGTTGCATTGCCTGCAAGGGGTCATTATACGGAGCTACCGGACCGTATAGTGACTCAGGAGCATAAATTCTATGATTAGACGTCTGGGAAGTCAGACATCTGGGATGTCAGAGATATTGACCCGGAAAGACCCCGGGTAGCACGCGTTACTTATTACCGTGAGATATGACGTATGGGACGTCAAGCGTCTGGGACACTAGGCATCTGGGATACTGAGGATGGTTATGTGGTAAATATGGACTATTAGATCTATGAAATGGTTTTTCGGTTGGATTTGTGTTTATGGAGTTGGACAGTGGCCCACTTGTTTTTGGATTTACGGATTTGGTATTCTACAGTTTTGGGCTGAGTTCCCACACTTAGTGTTAAGTTACGATTTTTGGGCTAAGGCCCTAATGGTTCATTTGTGTAAATGTTCCGATTACTGATTTTATGATGCATGCATACTTTTTAGTGAATGGCATAAATATCTTTATGAAATGTGTTTTTATAAAATTATTGATTTTCGTCCACTCATATTTCTTAATGGTTTTAATGCCCTTCAGGTTGATTACGGATGCAGGCTGTAGCAGAGACCGAGACATCGCACTCCTCCACCGTTCCTGGCGCGCTCTGGGAGCCCGTATGGGCTGAGGTATGTATTATCCCTTGTCTGAAACTTCGTGTCAGACGGGAGCATGAAACATCCCACGTTAATCCCGGGGGGATTGGGATGGGTCGTGTCATTGAGGACCCCACTTCTTTCCTTTAAGACGGGTTATCATTTCTTTCATTCGATTAAACATGTCATACAGGATTGGCATGGTTGGGACTACCTCTATATCAAAAATTCGAAGGATGTTGTATAAAGGTTCATATATTGACTACATCATCTCCAAGGACTCCCATAATCTTTGGTCGAGGATATGAGCCTCAACCCTCTTGCCTTCCACTTTCCTACACAGTGGGCTACCATGCTATTGATCACTGGTAAATAATTTTCTAAGACCAACTTTATGCTTAACTATACTGTTTATACAAATATAGTTGGTTGCAAACCTTGTTGCACCAGGACGAACTAAGTCTCCTTGACAGAATTCATGTATCTGAGCTAGTAACCATAGATGATTATAAATGTAGTTAGTTACCTACCTAGCATTTTTTATGATTGTCGACATTGTCTCATTCTTACCAATATCTTCAAATATTAGGTCTATGCAATGGGCTGCACAAGGAGTCCAATAGATTGGATACGTCTTCATCATTTCTTTTCCAGCCTTCTTAAAGTTCCACCCATTATCAGTAACGATCTGTACAACATTTTGTACTCCAACCTCCTGAACAACTTCCTTCAACAAATTTTGTATATACAAATAGTCTTTATGGATTTTAGAAGAATCAACTGACCTGAGAAATACAATTGAACCCTTACTATATACCATGAAGTTGATTATGGATAATTTCGTTGGATCGGTCGAACCATCACACATTATAGTACATCCATAAATTTCCCATTGTCGCTTTTGTTGCCCCACATACGCCGTCATATCTTCGTATTCCATAGGAAGATATTTATTTTTCACTTCATATGGAGAAGGAGTGGAAACGCATTCACCTGCAAACCAAAACATAAGTTAGCATTTAATGTTATTTCATAAGCTAAATAAATATATATCATAAATAAATTTATTAAATACTTGCTCGTTGGGCTTCAATAATCATATTCTTAAAATGATGAGAGTTTGCTTTATTTGGAGCCACACCTTCATATATAAAAAAAAATTTCTTATGTATCGACCCAACTTCTCTTTCATCCTTTTCCACATAGATTTTACAGCCTTCTGTTAACTTTGTGCGGTTTTGTAGAGTTTTGGTTCTGGATGAATTGAAAATGGATCACGCAAACTTTGTGACCGACGCATCCGTTGAGGTTGTTGACGACTACTACTGCTTCCTTAAGCACCACGCATGGTACCAACTTCATAAGTGTCAACACTTCGCTGTGCCTCATCCCTCGATGCATTTACAGCAAAGCAATATGCTGCTCTCTCGGATCTATGCAAATTTGGTGGATAAGCGAATCTATCATCACTCGCTTCATCATCGCTATCATTAATCTGAATGCTTTATTGAGTGTCCAGTGGATCTACTCACAAGCTAGCTCGTATGTTCTCACCAATCATATTCTTATTCTATTTATCAGTATCTTTACTTTTGATCCATGTTCTGACCTCATCCCTAATATTTTTAGGTATATCTTTGCATTTTTGAACATTTTTTTCGGATCAAAACTTACTAGATGAAACTTTAATCGTGTCATGCCTCCACTCTGGAACTAACGTTGACAAAACGAACATATAACACCGTTTTTATTTCCAGAAATCGCAATGGCATATTTCCATGCTGAGTCAATTCGTCCAAGTCTTGGGCGGCTTTCATGTAGACTTGCACTGCCACTAGCTATTTTATGAAATCTAAGTTACATGAAAAACAATTAGAATTTGATAATGACAAATAATAATAATAAAAATACAAATAATAATAAAATTATTTCAATTAGAACATATATTCTAAGTTAGACTTTGATGATGATAAAAAATTAAGAAATAAAACACATATATTCATAATTTTAATATATATTCTAAAATAAAACATATATTATAAATTAAAACAAATATTACCAAATATATGAATTACCCCATATTTCATATTAAAACATACATTACTAAAACATATTTTAGTAATAAATGATTACCAAATATTACCAAATATATGAATTAAGCCATATTATTTACATGAAAAATAATTAGAATTTGATAATGACAAATAATAATAAAATTATTTCAATTAGAACATATATTCTAAGTTAGACTTTGATGATGATAAAAAATTAAGGAGCAAAAACACATATATTCATAATTTTAATATATATTCTAAATTAAAACAAATATTACCAAATATATGAATTAAGCCATATTTTATATTAAAACATACATTACTACAACACATTTTAGTAAAAAATGATAAATTTATTAATAATAAATGATTACCAATTTCTTCTTTACTCAACAAATCGATCGAAATTGAAATTGTGAAAAATCAGAAAATGTGAGGGGCGTGAGGGGTGACTGGCGAGGTGGTTGAGAGACCTCTCCCGTCGTCCCTGGTGAGTGAGGTAAGGTGACTGTGACGGTGAGGGCGAGACGGCTCGAGCAACGAACGAGACGAGAGGGTTGGAGCTGCTGTCGAGGGTCGAATTAGCCGTCAAGTAGGAGTGGAACGAAGCGGAGAACCGGAGATACAGCGGTGCTTCGGCGTTGACGTTGACATATTAGGAGTGGGCCCCCCTCCCCAATTTATGCTTGCGAAGGTGACTGGTGAGTCAATAAATAATTTTTTTTGTTTTTTCCCAAATTCTGTTCGTCCGTGGCAATTGAATCATTGCCTTTTTGAATTTGTGAATCCTTATGTGTATGATTGATTGAAATTGAATTCAGTTGCCCAAATTCTATTCAGTCCGTGAATCAATTTGTGAATCCTTCTGTTCAGTCCGTGGGTTCGATGAGTTGGGGTCCAAATGTCGGGAAATTCGGACAGTATCGACCGAAATTGTCAATATGTATCGATATTGGACGATTTCACCGATATTGGGGGAAGATAAACCTTCACCCCCATCTTATATGCCGGTAGCCGGAAATCCCGATATATCGTCGAGCGATATATCGGCGATTCCGGCGATATTTCAATCATTGGCTACAACATAACCATAACCATAACCATTTACTATTCATTATCCACTGTCTAGGGTGGGCATATTGTCCCGAAATACCAAAACCATGTCGTCTCGTATCATACTAAACCAGAAAAAACCCGAATAGTAAAACCGAAAGGATGATCGGTACCGTACCGATACCGTACCGGTTTAAATCGGTACAAGATCAATTTCGATGTTACAGAATACTGTCCCATACCGAAACCGAACCGGTTTAATTTTTTTAATTAATTAAAAATTAAATTAAATTCAACAATAAAAAACCCCTAATAATTTAATAGCTAATGATGGATTTAATTGTATATTAATTTAGTTGAGAGATTTAATTGTATACTAATTTAGTTGATAAATTTAATTGTATTCTAAGAGTTTTTTAGTTGATGAATTTAATAATTTGTTAGGTTTTTTAGTCAATGTTGTTAATTTTAGTTGATGTATTGAGATTGATTAGGTTATGAATTTTCTATACATTTTGAGCAACATTTGTTACTCAACAAGAGTCCTAATTTCTCAATTTTATCAAAATGTTGCTTTTAGACATTGAATCAAGTAATAAATAAATGAAATTATGAATTTGACTTCAAAACCGAAACCGTACCGAACCTAATTGGTACGGTATGTTACGGTATCAATTTTATATTTAGAAATACCATACCGTACCGAACCGGTTAAAATTATTTGGTACGGTTCCGGTATTACCTTCGTACCGAACCATGCCCAGGGCTACCACTGTCTAACAGTGCCACTAGAATCTTATTCAACTTTAACCACATATATTGAATTTCCCTTCCAAAATTTATATCCATGATTATTCAACTATTAAATGATAGTGATACGCAAAAATCAAGTATTAAAGTAAACACAAAGTCACACTTAACACTTAGTGAAAACTTATGCAAATTAAAACCTTTTTTTTTTTAGATTGTAGCATTGATAAGTAGGGAACGTTCTTAATCGGGGATTGAGGGTACATAAGAATGATTATCGTTTGATTGATTAATTAAGGGGGTAATTGATTGTTTCTATTATCCTACGTGATTAACTAACTTAATCTAATCTAATATAACCTAATTTACTTTTTACATGGGTCAACTCATCTTTAACCTAACTCATTCATGAATTCTATTAACTTCAACCTATGAAATTGATAGGTCATCAAATAAGCATTATTTTATATTATTTTATACCCTTTATACTTAGCTTTTAATATTAAAATAATAAATAAATAGATAAAATAATTTATTTTGTGTTATTTTTGTTTAAATAAATAAAGTTTGTAATTTGGAGTATTTTGGCGAAAGAATCGTCTCGATCGGAATTATAACGAAGAAATTATGGACGATTTTCGGGTGAAATATTACTAAATTAACTAAATTAATTAAATAAATCTGTGCAGCCCATTTCTGAAAACCCAAATCTCCGGCCCAAAGACCAGCAGCCCAGGCAGCCCACGTCAACACAGCCCAGTCCACTGCGCGTCAGCCCGTCAGCTTCGGCCCAGCAGGAAATCCGGCCCGCTTCTCTTCTGCCGCAGCCCAAGATCGTCTTGCAGCCTGGCACCGAGCGCCAAGCTTCCTGTTCGGCACACGCGTCCCGAGGAAGACAGCCCAGTTCAGCTCCTGCCCGCCGAAGTTTCTCTCCTCCTTTCCAGCGCACGCCACCGACAGCCCTGCTCCAGCTCAGCGCACACATGTCGGCCACTGCGCCACTTTCCAGCTCATTCTGACCGAATTTTGCCCCTTTTTTCAGTTATTCTCTGCCAAAAAATCCACCAGCAGCAATTAAGTGGATTTTCTTGCTGTTTTCAAGCTTTTCCTTTGTTTTGTTTAATTTCTCTTCCCCAAAAACCACCCATACTCATCATTTCACTTTTGAATATTTTTATTATAATTTTTGTTTAGTTTTTATTTATTTTCTAGGGTTTAATTTGAGTTTTTCCCCTATAAATAGGAGTTGATTTCACTTGTTGAAATCACTTCCAAGAAGCACAAAATTGAGCTTCTCTTAGGAGAAATTTTGGCAAATAGTTCCAATCCAAATTTTGAGAGTTCAAGTCCGAATTTCCTTGTTTAATCTTTTTCCATCTTCATAGGGTTCCAGCCGCTGTTCGGTGTTCCTTGTGAAAAACAATCCATTGTTCTCACCCAATCTGAAAAGTGTAACATTTGCTCTCCATTCTCTTAAACTCTTTTATTTGTTATTGGTTCTAATCATAATGCAATATATGTGTTGGTTTCTCCTTCCTATCTTTTGTGAAAATTGAGTATAATCTCCATGTGTTTTACTTTCTAAAAATCATTTACTTCTTACATTCTAGAGCTTAAACTTCATTTCGAAACTAAATGTTGATCCGCTGTTCGGGGCATTTAGAGTAGATTTGGAGAGATTTAATGTATGACCGCTGTTCGGCGCATTAAATCACAAACTTAAGGTAATTATATTGTAAGTAATAATCCGCTGTTCGGTGCATTTATAATATGAAAAATGTATGAAGAAATATGAGTTTGTGAAGGTATAATTTCGTGATTAATTCAAATTTTTGCAATTGTAGTATGTTGGTGAAGTTTGTGTTTACGGGAAGTCTACTTTGTGCATAAGTTAGAATAGAAATAGAATGAGTTCATCTATGCTTTTACTTATTTACATAATTACAAACCTCTTCAAAACCCCCCTTGTTTATTCTTTATTCTTTTATTCGTTTATTCTTTTATTCGTTTATTCTTTTATTCTTTTATTCTTTGATGTCTTTATTCTTTCATTCTTCCATTCATTTATTCTTTAATTATTTTATGCCTTAATTCGTTAATTTATTAATTCTTTGTAATTCATTAATTTATTAATTCTTTATTCTCTTATTCATCTATTCTTTAATTTATTAATTCCTTGATTATTTAATTCTTTTATTATTTAATTCTCTAATTCATTATTCTTTTATTCATCTCTCACTAACACATTATTAATGTTCCCTAATTTCCCTGGTTAAGAACGATCCCTATTTACCAATACTACATCTACACAAAAAGGGTTTAAATTGCACAATACTCAAATTACGTGTTTAATTTAATGCGTAGTTTGGGCGTAGTCAGAAATCCTCTAATTCTAGCCTTACGAGTTATTTGCATGTTATCTTAAGTACTTGCAGGTCATAAGGGTAGATTATATTGACTATTGGCTCACGGAAAGTCATTCCGATTACTGGTTCAAGGAAAGTCATTCCGACTACCGATTCACGGAAAATAATTCTGACTACCGATTCATAGAAAGTCATTTTGACTACCGATTCACGGAAAGTCATTTCAACTGCTAGTTCATGGTCGGTCACTAAGTTACTCAAACCTCATTTTCGATGCCTTGTCGTCGCTTTTCCATCTCATGGTATGACTTTCGTCTGATATTTATTTAAGTTGATGATTTCTAGAATTTCTTCTTGATACGAGTTTGAATGCGAAGGAAATAATTTACTTTTATGTCGTGTAATTTGAGTTGTTATTCATGTCTAGTATTTTTACATTTTTGTACTTGTACTTCCATTTCCATTTCAATACAAACCAAATTTTCTTAAGTAGTAATTGGTACTCGGGATACACCATCTAAGCGTGGCTCACGGCTTGTCAAGTCTTGATACCATCTTTGTGCATTAGTTTGAATACTTCGATTCCGACTTGAGGGAACCTGGGACCACTGACCACCTGGCTACTGAAATAATAACGCCCCCAACTTGATATCATCGCGAAATAAATTCTGAACTTGGACTACACTGGTAAAGAAAATATTTTAAAGTCCTTGAAAAAAGCATAGAAAAGAACATCGCAGGCTAACTCTTGTCAGCCTACCTCACAATCGCTTTGATCAGAATAAAGGTTATTGGGTCGAAAATGGAATCCATTTACACTGTCTAGTAGCAACCTCTACTAGTGACACGCCCTCACTTAAGTTAAAATGCCATACTTGTTTCCTGGTTGCCTATTCAGAGATCAACCGTGGCTAAAAGCCCATTACACTCAGCTCATCTAGCATCATTCTCTACGCTTCACCAACAGAAAGAGACCCACGAGTGGTTTGCCTCCCTCGCTCCGCATATTAGGTTCCGCGCAGAGGACCAACAAAGGTTGTCTCAGGACATTCGGCTCCTAAAACAAGAAAAATATTTTGAGTAGGAACAACGTCAAAGGCAGCAAACCATGTATACAAGACAATTGTGTATTAGGAGACCCGCATCCCAAACCAAAAGATACTTGGATCTTCATAATTTGGATTTAAACATTTTCCTATATTCATTTTCAATCGGAAGATTCCCCATTTAAATTTGTAGGTGTCACTCCTCAGCTCCTTGGTTCCTTGCCTCAAAGAAGGAAAAAAAAATAAGTCAAACTTTATAAAACAAATGTAGACCCAGTTTAGTACGTTGAGGAGAAGGAAATTCAATTGAGGTGGCAGAAAAAAAAATATATTAGAACCATTGTAAACAAATGGCTTGCTCAAGTACAGCTGACTCACTCACTACTTACATGAGGTGGTAGAAAAAAAGAACAAATTCAAAATTGAACTGTATGAGGAGAAGGAAGTGAGAGAAAAAAAAAATGTGAAATGGGATGGAGCATGAGAAATTATAAAATGCGGCCATTTTTTTTTAACAAGTTGACTTGGAGGCGTTTAATAACCAAAAATTCAAAACTGGCAACTGTTTATTTTATGCGCATCATCCTGTAGGTCTTACAAACTTTTAAGCAACATGAGGACATTGAATATATATATATATATATATATACAGGGTTGAATGGTTGACCGTTTATGCTGCATTGCTTTAGTCAACTCATCTCTCTCTATTATACATAAACATATATGTGTATTACATATATGCTGCTAGTTTTATTGTGAGCTAAATAAAAAACATCAAGTGAAATCTTGATTCCATGGTGCACAACCAAGTAGATGCATCAAGAATCCAAGAGATGGATTCCGGGGAAAAGCGGCTTAATGAGCTTGGTTACAAGCAAGAACTCAGAAGAGAGATGGTATTTATGATTTCTTATTTTTTTTTTCTTATGATTTCTTCAACTTATATTAGTAGCTTCAGCTTTGATGATTGGATGCTTAAATTTGTGCAGACTTTGTTCAAAACTCTTGCAATATCATTCTCGACCATGACTCTTTTCACCGGAATTACTCCCTTGTATGGTTCAAGCCTTGCATATGGAGGCCCTGCAAGCCTTGTGTGGGGTTGGGTGGTAGTATCATTTTTCACCTGGTTTGTAGGAATTGCCATGGCTGAGATCTGCTCCTCTTTCCCAGTATGCCAGTACTTCTCACTTTTAACTCCCTTGCTATATGTATACCTCTGGCTAGCACTTGTTCACATAAGCAGCTGCTCAATTCCTTTGTTTGTGAAACAGACAACAGGTTCTCTCTACTTCTGGGCCGCCCATTTAGCAGGCTCCAAGTGGGGTCCATTTGCGTCGTGGTGCTGTGCTTGGCTTGAGACCATAGGACTGATAGCTGGCATAGGTACTCAGGTACTAATCTTTCAATCTCAAAAGAGGAAATTGGTACGTGTATAAATTATACATGTTGAATATTGAACAAACACTTTCTGAAAGGCATATGGAGGATCGCAAACACTCCAAAGTATCATTTTGTTGTCCACTGGGACTCACAAGAATGGAGGCTATCTTGCACCCAAATGGCTATTCTTATGCATGTACATCGGCCTCACCCTTATATGGGCATTTCTCAACACGTTTGCACTCGAAGTAATTGCCTTTATCGACATAATATCAATCTGGTGGCAGGTAAAATCACACTCTGGTTTCTTGCATTTTTTCCTTTTTCATTTTCTGTGGCAATTAATGCTAAAAAATTTGGCTGCATTAACATTTCGGTGTGGAAGGTCATTGGAGGGCTTGTTATAGTGATAACGCTTCCCCTGGTCGCGCTGACTACGCAGTCCGCATCATATGTGTTCACGAATTTCAACGTGGCACCAGAGACAACTGGGATATCAAGCAAGCCGTATGCAGTGGTTCTGTCCTTTCTTGTGAGCCAGTATTCATTATACGGATACGATGCTGCAGCGCATCTGACAGAGGAAACCAAAGGCGCAGACAAGAATGGTCCCATTGCCATTTTATCCAGCATCGGTATCATTTCGGTCTTTGGGTGGGCATACATCTTGGCCCTCACTTTCAGCATTCAGGATTTTGGCTACCTGTATGATCCAACCAACGAGACTGCTGGGACATTTGTGCCGGCTCAGATACTGTATGATGCGTTTCATGGGAGGTATCAGAGTTCCACAGGAGCAATCATTTTGCTCTTCATCATTTGGGCTTCATTCTTCTTCGGCGGCCTCTCAATTACCACTAGTGCTGCCAGAGTGGTAAATAACCTTTTCATTTTTCATTTACAGTAACCTCATAGTACCAGAAATTTACTAGTCATTACAAGGGTACTATAGTGTACTGTAGATGACGACAAGGATAACATATCAGTTCTCCAGTGACCAGAAAACTCAAAATCGCCGGAATTCAATAAAATATTTCAATTTTATTTTGGGCATAACTTTCTTGTTTCTTGATCTTCTTAAGTGATTAGAAATGCTAAATTGGACGATTTCTCGCGTAGATTATAATGGTGTAATTATTCGTAGGCAATTTACCCCATGTCATCATATTTTCGCTTTTCATCTTTTTGTCCAAAAAAGTCACATTTTGGTCATTAATATTATTCATTGTGAGTAATTTTTCCTAAGTTTTTTCTGAATTAATGTTTTTTTTTTGGCAAAGCTTAATTAATGTTATATGCCATGTTTACTTGCTTAAAATGTGATAAATTTGGCGAAAAGTTAGATGAAATGTGAAATGTGACACGGAGAGAAATAGGCCGAAATAAAAATTTTGGAGGAAATTGGGTAGGAGTTACAAATTCGAAAGGTAAATTGGGTAAGCAGCCTAATATTTCTGAGTGGTAAATAAGTTTTCGAAACTGGAAATGAGTATTGCTCTTAGGGATATACAAAATAGTGTCTCATCTTTAAATTGAATGTGGAATTATTTTCAGGTATATGCTCTGTCAAGAGACCAAGGGATTCCATTTTCATGGGTTTGGCAAAAACTGCACCCAAAACACAAAGTTCCTTCGAATGCAGTTTGGCTGTGTGCAGGCATCAGCATTCTGCTTGGACTTCCAATATTGAAAGTGAATGTAGTATTCACTGCCATAACTTCGATATGTACAATCGGATGGGTAGGAGGATATGCAGTTCCAATCTTTGCAAGGTTGGTGATGGCTGAGAAGAACTTCAAAGCCGGGCCGTTTTATTTAGGCAAAGCCAGAAGGCCAATTTGCTTGGTTGCTCTCCTGTGGATCTGTTACACCTGCTCGGTGTTCCTGCTCCCAACCTACTACCCAATTTCTTGGAATACGTTCAATTATGCACCGGTTGCTTTGGGTGTTGGTTTGGGTGTTATAATGCTTTGGTGGGTGTTGGATGCAAGGAAATGGTTCAAAGGACCTGTAAGAAACATTGAAACCGATGATAATGGAAAGGCTTGATACACATTCTCTTGTGTTTCTTTTGCCTATTTATTCATCCATTACATTAGAAATCTAGAGATATGCTATAACTTCAATATGTAATGTTCTGTTCACGCTGTTCTATGTTGCTAAATTATGAATCGAATCCTGTTCGTTGATATATACATATATTTTTATTGTTCGAACTTCAAAATGTGCGGCCTAGATTGGCAGGCAACATAAACATGTGAACAGTTTATGCCACTGCCAGCCATTATTAAGAAAAAGCTAAACAAACTTAAAAGCAATAGAGTAGGTAGGGCTTAGGGCTTGGCTTATAGCTAAAGTAACTAAGTCTTCAGACTGGGAAACTGATGAGTACTGATATGATGCGATTGCAGTCTGGATCTTGATTTCAGTTGTCTCAAATCCTCTTCCCATTTCTTGTAGCTTGAATTCTTTGCTACAACGTCTTTCGAGACCTCCTTTGTTTGAACCAAAAGGGATGCATAACTTTCAAAGTCATTGATTTTATCCCAAAGCAAAGTCAGCTTGGCTGCATCATGACTCTGAGTTGTAACATTATCCAGGCATTCCCTAGCTTCCTCTAACTTGGCCCAGAAACATGAATCCTGAGTCAAGCCTGCAAATTTGGTTCTCATTTCCTTTTGTTGCTGATGAACATGAACCCTTGTTGTTCTTTCCCTCTCCTTCCACCACCGGTCGAAAATCTTAAACCTCCTCTCTCTTCCATGCTCCAAGTAATGACCCTTCGCAAGGTGCATGCCACTTCTATAGTACTCTGCAATCTCCAGAGGCTCGACCAGAAGCACGTAAAACTGGGAAGCATTTACCCATTTTGCACGGCTCTCAAAATCGTGAGGTAGCTCATTTCTCTCCACCATGCTCACCACGCCATTCCAAAACACACCAAGCTTGTGCCGGTTGAGGTTGACTTGGGAGCCTCTTTTCGAGGAGCCCCTTTGCTTGAAGGAGTCGTAGTACCCTAGCTGCTCCTCCGACTCATCACAGGAGGCCTTGAACCACTCGATTTCAGCTCTGTAAGGCGTGACCCTCGATAGCTTAATGGCCAAGTAAGCGCAATTCAGGCTTGGCTTACGCCCTAATTCTAGGCCCTCTTTCGCAATAAGCACCGCAGATGCTGAATTGGATCTCTCGTAGTTGCTGTTCAGAAACTGTGAACAAATCATACCGACATAATCTCCATACTTGATATGATCTTCGACACAGAAATTTGGGTTAGCAGTAGCCGTAATGAATGTCAAATGCATCATCATCTTCATCACAGAAGCTGCGTTCTCCAAACAAATAAGACCTCCCTCGTCGTCTGCTGACCAAAATAAGTAGCTTCCAAATGGCCAACAATACTTTCCACCACCAGCACGGATTGTTTTATGATCTACTTGTGCCGCTGCTACTGCTGCTTGTTGCAAACAAAGTGACATGAATCCGAGCACTTGAGCTTTCTCATCGTCTCCACTCATAGCATGACACGTGAGAAGCGAATCCCAGTATTTGAGTAACAAGTGCATTTGAGAGGTGCCTCGAAGGAAAGGGGACAACACAAACAACCTGGGCATAATGTCGTACTTGGAAACGACATGGCAAAAGTTACCAGCCCATCGTTGTCGGAGGATGGCGTGGGAGAGGGAGAGATTTCCAAGTAAGGGTGACCCAAATGTTATGCAGAGTATTGAAGTTGAAGTTGATGATGATGATTGGATTTGGAATTGAGAGAGGAGCCAAAGTGCACAGAGAGAGGCAGTTGTCGCTCCTATAGAATGCCCAGTTATAACAATGGACTTGCTCTTCTTTTTCAGTGCCAAAATCTGTACAAAATCACCAAGTTGCAACAAACATGAATATATGTACAAGAGGAATTAATTAGTTTCCTGGATAATAAGAAGTAGAAAAAGTAATTGTATAGGTACCCCAATAACGTGAAACAGACAACAACAAAACAATCAGTAAAGCGGTAGAATATTCAACACCATACATCACTCTATAATCTGTTGGAAAAAGACCAAACGTAGAAAATAATATAAAGGGCAAGAGAGGGATTGGTTTGTTTATAATATAGTGCAATGTGTTGACCAAAGATATGGCAGTGGGAAAGCAATCTAAGGCTGTGGCTGGAGAGGAGAGTGGACCGTCGCCACTCGTCAGTCAACACGCCTCTCGGAAAGATCCAACAAATGACGAGAAAGTCATGAAAGAATAAAGCAAATACAAATTCTCTCTCTTTTTTTTTATTTCTTGGCAGAATACAAATTCTCTAAGGTCACATCAAAACATAATGAGTTCTTAGTAAATAAACTAGAAAGTCATGAAAGAATAAAGCAGTTGCCGAGAAGAGAAGCCGCAGTCCAAAGGCCGAGGAGCATAAAAAATGATATATATATATATATATATATATTTATGAACAATTTGAAGATATATAAAGTGAAACAAGAAGGTTTTCCAAGAACGAAACACGAGTATGTTTCCATCATTCGAGAAACTTTATTGTTCCACCAAACAGTCACATTATGTAGTTTATGAATGTGACTTATAAAATGTGTGGATTTATCATTTTCTACAACTTATTATTAATGGTTTTCAGTTTCTCTAATTATTTTTTACTCGATTTACTTTCTGAATTTTTGTTTTCTTTTTTTTTTATTAATATATGGAGAGCAAATAGCGAGGGAAAAGAAATTAAGGAAGGATGATTAGGGAGATGTGTATCTATGGTTTTTCGTATTCTTTTTCGGTTAATATATGAAGAGCAAATAGCGATAATGATAGAGATATGTAAAGAAAATGTGAACAAGGAACACTGTTTGGAGATAATTTTATTTTTTAATGAACCAATGTTTGATCTCGAGGTCTTACTGAAGACCCCAAAATTATAGTAGAATCAGGACTTGATGAAGAGTCCGAATCGAAAACTTATCAGGCAGTTCGAGACTTATCGAGCGTAATTCTGAATTTTCGATCTATCAATTTCTCTGCCCTGATGGGTGGAGATATTTTATTCTCAACAGTTCGTTTTTCATGCATTAATGATTCATTTCTTCTTCTCTCTACCTCTTCTTCTGTCCTCGTTTTCCTCGTTTTTATCTTTTTTTAAATATCTAGTATTAAAAGTCACTTTTACCTATCTTCCCTTTAATTCTAATTGCTGCCGGCACCCTCTTGGTATTATTACGTTTTTCAAAAGTTAATTTTATTTAAAAGTTGTTTATATTGTTAATCATAATAAGTAACTGTATGGTAAAATATTTTTTATAAAAATAACTTTTTTAAAAAATTGTTATTAAACGTTTATTTTTTAAATTTAATTTTAAAATATTTGTATAAAGCTTTATTTTCAAATAAAGTATTTTTTTAAGTAAATAAAAAATAATATCAAATTGGGCCTTAATATATCATCATTTAGAAGAAGAAAAACCAATTTAGAATGTGGAAATTAAAAATTAAAAATTAAAAATTAAAAATAAATTAGTTATCAAATGGGAATTAATAAATTAATAATGAAAGAACATAATATATTTAATAAAAATTGGCGAAATTTTTAAATGCAATCAAAACAAATATCAGTGTTCTAATTATATACAATATGAATAAATGAAATACTTTATGTCTCCATCTTGAAATATAAGAAACAACACTACCAAGTAATGTTTTTTTTTTATCAAACGTATTAAGCTTTTCCATTAAAATGAACAGACAATTACAAAGCATATGATTCAAAACATAGAAAAACCTAATAACAAAAATGAAGTGCAAATGGTAAAACCAAAAAAGCCCAAATGCAACCCAAATTCCAGAATAGTTAAAATTAAAACAACTTAAAGGAAACACTAGATCTGAAAATTGGAAAGTCTCCACACTTCCAACAGCCACCCGCGCATAAAGAGCTCCCATAATCCATTCAAGGGGTGCATTTAGCACTTTATCATTAACCCACAACCACAACAAAACATAGACAATCTAAGAAGGAAGCAGAGAGGTCAACGGGTATAGTTCAGCTACGAGGAAACCATAAAGAGTGACAGCAAGGAGCAACCAGTGAGGGGAGAGGACATGACAGAGGGTGGATGGATAAAGCCTGATATGAAGATGAAATACCAGATCCAGATGAACCACAAGTTTCACCATGGGAGGTGAAAATAAAACTTCCACAAAGAGAGGAGCCAATGTATTGAAACCAGAGAACTAACAAAAACAAAAAAAAAGAAACAAAAAAAAAACCCGTAAATAGAAAGAAAAAAACAGAGAAAACCACCCCATGCAAAAAGTCTGCCGAAGGGGGAAGCAGGGGATCGGTTGCTTCACCCCCACCAATGTAGAAAAGTCAAGGACAGAGCACCACTGCCGACCGCAGCAAGTGTGCTCCACCAAAGGCCACGTCTGGGCAACCCAGCATCGACGAGACACATGGAAGAGAGCCCACCACCGCAGCCCAAACCGTTGGGAAAAGATGCTGAACCAGTCCAGCATACAAGGCAGGACAACCACCAGGGGCCGGGGACGTGTTGCAGCACGACATCACCAAGATTAGCACAAAGTGGCTCCGGCGACCAAGAGCATCGATAATGGTGACAGGCGAAGAGTCAGTAGAAGAAGTTCAGTGGGGGTCTTTGAGGGTCGGTGAGAAGTAGCCTCCACACCCAGAAGAGGTGGCGAAAAGGTTGGGCAAAAATGAAGGAGGGGGGGGGGGGGGGGGGGGGGGGGGGGGGGCGGGGCTAGGAGTGTGTTTAGAGAGGGGGAGAGCTTTTTAAAATTAGAGAGAGAAAGGTTTTACCAAGTAATGTTTATGATAGAGAAAATAATGAAAATTTATATATTTACAATATACCGCCACGGGCACAGGTCTACTAGTATACAGCCACGTGACTTGCAACTAAGTCCATCTCATTACAAGGAAGACTTCATTTAGCAAAACTGACTGACCTTCGATCTAACCACATTAGGATTGAAAAGACAGAAATAAGGTAACATGTTGTATGAAATGTTACTTTGTGGTTAAGCGAGACAAATCACAATTCCAAAACTGACATGAGAAAAATCCTTTAATGTATTTACATATCCTGATATGATAGCTTGCATTTGTGCATGATATACATTTGCTTTCTGCTAATGGTTAAGTTTAAATGGTTGCTATTTAAGGCAGTGGCGGGTCAAAAAGCATAATTAATTATCATGCACAATTATTGGTAAGTGAAGGTCATCATCTAATCAATGGTTAATTAATGGTTTGTGGATAAAGTGGAAATGACTTTGTTCCTTTAAGTAAGGTTTTAAGTTCGAATTTTATGAATAGATTAGTCGGGAAAGCTCCCCCTTATCGAGATCCTACACAATTTGAGAGTTAATCATCACTTACGTGCAAGAAATATCTTAATTTTCAATAAGAATAAAAAAAAACAAACAAAACAAAATTCATCATCTAGGACCTCTAGGTAAATAAACCGTTGAACAAATGGAGGGAGCATGAAGTGGCCACTGCCCACTCCCCACTTATAATAGTTTTATTTAGATGAATTAAATTAAACGAAATAGTACTTCAAAAAAAGAAAAAAATAGAAATGCATAAATAAATAAATAACTGACCTGGTCTTGGAAAGTTTGGGATGTATGCAGAGACAGGAAGCGATTGAGGAAGCCTGCAACCACCATGACGACAGCCTCTCCATCATCGGCGCCGTCTCCATTAATATTAATATGGGCATTATTAATATTATTACTAAATTGTTTATTAATATTATTGGTTAATGGAGAAAAAAGGTCGTGCCCAGCGCTATCCAACGGCACTAAATTTCTGCATCTGGAATAATATTCTTCTTGATTCTGTGACGATGAAGGCGGCGTAATTTGGAGGGCGGAGGAAAAGGCCAAGTACCCGACATCTTCGATTTGGCGTGAGACGAAATTGTATGAAGTGGTTGCGGTTGTGGTGTTGGCGACGGTGCAAAACCTCCATGACTCGCTCAGCAAAGGAGTCGATGCCAACAAACTTGCAACCATCTCACTGCAGCTTCAATCATTTATTAATTCAATTAATAAACTAATTTCAAAACAAAATTAATTGCTGTACGGTGAAACAACTTACAACGAAGCTTCGACATCCATGGATAATGGATTGATTGATGGCGTATGCCTGGGGTTGTGGAATTGAAAGTATGTATGCTGCTCGTGTTTAGGCCACCATAAGAGGACCTATATGACCAGTTTGAATATGGAATTCCGAGTCTTTATTTGCCTCCCTTCAATATATATAAGAGAGATGTGTGGGGTAGGCTACGCACCAAAGGTTTATTTTTTTAAATGGGAAAATAATCTCTTAATTGTACCATAATATTATAAATCCGCCATAAATATTAATATTAGTTTTTACTCTCCTTGTGATTTACCATAATATTTTTGTTAGCCTTCCGTTACAAATTTGCACGGAATCAGTTAATAATTAAGGACAAAATTATCTATTTGTGTTAAATGCTTTTTTTTTAGTTCAATAAAATGAAAAAATTAGAGCACTAGTTTCTTAATTTTACCATAACGTTAGAAGTCATTCTTAAACTTTAATATTAGTTTTTTCAGATTATTCTAGATAAAATTCAAAAAATTTCATGACAATATCTTTCGTTCAGGTAAAAGTAAATCATAAATTTGATAGTGTGTGACACGACCCATCCCAATCCCCCCGGGATTACCATGGAATGTGACGTGCTCCCGTCTGACAAGAGGCGTCAGACAAGGGATAACCGATTGCCATTGCCCAAACGGGCTTCCAAAGTGCGTAAGGATCGATGGAGGAGGTGTGCGATGCTCAAGTCTCTGCTGCAGTCGTATCCGGAATCAACCTGAAGGGCATTAAAAACAAAAGCTGTGAGTGGACGAAAATAAACAAGTCTGCTTAAAACATTTATAAGACATTTATGCCCCTCCGTAAAATCATATGCATGCACCAAAACCAATAATCCCATATTTATTTAGAAATAACCATTAGGGCCTTAGCCCGGAAACCAAAGCATAGTTTCAATTTCCAAAAGTAAATCCAAGAGTTATTTCATCAATCCAGTAATATTCATTTATCATTTTTCCATCTCCGGCATCCCCGATGCCTAGCGTCCTAGACGCTTGACGTTCCAGACGTCATATCTCACGGTATTAAGCAACGCGTGCTGCCCGGGGTCTCACCGGGTCCATATCTCTGACATCCCCGATGTCTGACGTCCATGACGTCCATCAATCCTGCTCCTGGATCACTATACGGTCCGGTAGCTCCGTACAATGAGCCCTCGCAGGCAATGCACCGTGACTTCTCCAGTGTCCCCGACACTTGGAGGAGACCAGGATATAAATATCCTCATATCGAGATGGTTTTATGGAACACATTCAATTATTCATTTCCAAAATATCACAAGGGCCCTGCCCCGAATTTCCATAAAACCGTTATAAGTCCAAATAGTTGAATCAAATCCGAAATAGTTTATTCCATTCCATTTTAGGGTCCCCGACCCGAAATCACATTTATAAGTCAACTGGGCCCCTGGCCCGATTCATAAGTTAACTGGACCCCTGGCCCGATTTATAAGTTAACTGGACCCCTGGCCCGATTTATAAGTTAACTGGGCCCCTGGCCCGATTCATTTTATCAAATCCGTAACCGTCTCATGAAATCATATCCAACCACATTTATGGAAATCGGTGCAAATCCAGAAAACCTCGATTTACGTGCGAACACGTAAATCGCCTCGAAATGCGTGAAATTATTTAAATTCACCGATATCCAAAGTAAATCATTTAATCATAACTATAACAATCATAAAACAGTTATGCATGCATCGAATTTATAAAACCAATGTCCACTCACAGACCGTTTAACCGAGCGCCTCGATACGCGTGCCATAGGCCTTCCCGGGCCACACCACTAACACCGGGACTCCCAATCCTGTTCAAAACACATTAGAGGATCACTAACCTCATCATTAACATCCTATTCAAGTCCCGTAATTTTCCCGAATTTTTAAGTATTTTTAAACTGGATTTAAAACCTTCGGACATCCCGAACAATATCGAGACGGTGTCCGATCGACACGAAACCAATCCCAAAATGTTCGTTACAATGTATAGGATAAAAGTCATGTTGACCTCACCTCGAGATTCGTGTCCACGCGCCGTCACGCGCCGCCGTGAGTGGCTGCGCGTGAAAGCCACGCGCCTGTTACAGTGACTGCTACAGTGTTCCTTCTTCACCCGTTTGTCTGGTAAACGGGTTGGAAAGCCCGCGATAGGATCCGGTTCAATCACCTCAATTCGATATCAATTCAATCCGTTATTGATCCTACAACAATCATCAATCCACCAATTTCAGTTCTGTGTCCATGATTAGCATCAACCATTCCCTAATCAAGTCAACAACCCGTGATCACCCAAAACGGGTCGATCACCAAAACTCCTCCAATCCTCAACCATTATCAAATTAACTTCACAGGAAGCTAATAAGGACTAATACGAACCAATTACCATGATTAATTGAACTCGACAATACCTCAATCGTCACAACTCAAGCTCGAGTTTTCCGGCCGTCCACCTCGTCCGTCCACGGCCCTAGGAGCCCCAAAGCTTACTCCATTTGATCTGGTTCGACACGTTGAAGTTCCAGAAAGCTCAATCCACCATCAATTAGGCTTGGGCTGGCCTAAAACTGGAAATTCGAATTTGAATTTCCCAGAACCCAGTTTCGGGTTTTTGAGCATTCCTCCACCATTTCCACTCCATTTTTCCATCTCTCAATCTCAGTGAACTGCCCTCGACACACTCTTCATTCTTTTAATTCAATTTAGCCGTTAAAGGCGTCCAAAACCGTCCTCAATCCACTGTGTAAAGGTTCCCGCACTGACCCGAAAATCATAGAAAAACCCAGTGCCCATGTCGTGCAATCGATGCCAACTCATTCCCATGTGCAAATCCACCCCAAACCGGTCCAATTCCATCATTTAATTGATAAACAAACATGGGATCGATCGCACAAGGCATCCACCACACGGCCAGTTCAATGAAACAGTGACCCATGTGAAATTACATTTCTGCCCTTGTGCAGAAAATTACCAAAATGCCCCTCACGCATCTTGGCCCGTAACTCGGTCATACGGACTCCGATTGATGCGTGCCGCCTGTCATTGGATTCGTATCGACGATACCTACGTAACGGTCCTTGGCCCTCGGCCATCGGACATCCCGGTCGAAAAGTCAACATTCACCCTTATATCGTCCAAATTACGAAAATGCCCCTGGACTTCCGTACATCATAACTTTCACCACGAACATCGGAATCGAACGTGCCACCTGTCTATGAACTCGTGACGTCCCGAACTACGTCACGGTCATCGGTCAAAGTCCATTTGACCATCCGAATTAAAAGTCAACGTTTTGCCCACGCCTAGGGGCAAAACGGTCATTTTGCACAATTCGTCCGAAATCACACAACTAATCCCAGATTAGTAAATCACCATTAAATATTATTAAATCCCGATATTCGGGACGGGTCGTTACAGTGTGGGTATAATGTAGGTATGTTGTGGGTAATGACCCCGACAAATAGTGGACCCTAATATCTCGGTCTTCCCAGCCTTATTCTGACATCTAGGCTCTCTTTATCCTTTCCGAGCAGTATACCAATATCTCGACTATTTCAAGTCTCGTCCCGATATCCTAACTATATAGAGAATCCATATCTAAACTCTCGAACCCTCGGGAGATCCATATGTACTCTAAATTGGAATACCATCACTTCGAGCATATAAAATACCCATAAATGATGTCTAATTACTTCGTAACTTGTACCATTTGGTGCGTAACAGAAAAAGGATGAAAAACCAAGTGGACCATAAGCTGGGGGGGGGAGGGGGGTCGCACGCGCCACCACACACCAATGGACGGCTAGTGTGTAACGACCCATCCCGAATTTCGGGATTAGATTAGTGATTAATCGTGGATTAGCGGGACTAATCAGGGATTGGTCGGGAGATTACAAACGGATGGTCCGAAATGACGATTTTGCCCTTGGGAATGGGCGAAAAGTTGACTTTTAACTCGGGCAGTCAAATGGACTTTGACCAATGACCGTGACGTAGATCGGGACGTCACGAGTCTGTAGACAGGCGGTACGTCAAAATTAGAGGTTCGACGGGAAAGTTATGGGTCTAAAACGGAAAACGACATTATTGTACGAAAATTGAGAAAATTGACACGTGGCAGGATTTGATTGGGGAAGGTTCTAGAAGGACCCACTAGATGAGTGACAAGTGGCACCCATCTGATAGGCCTAGAACCCAATTAAATGGGTCCTTATCCTCTTTGATCGATCATTTCTTCATTTCTCCCAAAAACCCGCGAACCCTCTTGACCCCATGCAAACCCATTCCATATAGCCTCTTCAATCCTCATTATATGTGTTTGGTGTGTGAATGAAAAAGAGAGAGTGAGGTGAGACGATGAAGATGGTAGCAACTGGTTGAACCGTCTTGCACGGTGGTGGAACCTCGAAGGTAAGCCAGGAGCCCTGTTTTAAATTCAAAAATGGAAGATTGAGTTTGGTTGGTTGTTGACCCTTTCTGTGAATTGGAGGATGCTTCTGAGGTCGAGACAAGTCCAACGGAGGCCACGGAGGTGCTCGCGAAGGTGAGGTAAGTGAGAAACCCGAGAATGCCCTATTTTGGTTCAAAAATGGTAAAACCACATTTTGGTAGTTGCTAATCGAATTGGTTGATCAAGTGAGATGCTGGAGAGTCGACAGAAGTCGATTGGAATTGGAACCACGGCCAACGGTTTCCGGGGTTTTGAGAACACGACAGAGGAAGGTTGACTATATGTTCATCGATCAAGAAAGTGAGTTCTAATTCTGGTTTTCATTTTTTGACACTGTAGATCGATAGGGGATGGCTAGACAAGGCTATAGGAATTGGAAGGACTGAAAATGGCTGGGAAATAAGGGAGAACCGGTCTCGCCAGTTCGGTTGGATCAGATTTGCAGAGAACCAGTTTGATCGAAGGTTGAAGATGAACAGTTACCAGCTCGTGGGCTTCACGCGCAGCACCTTTGGGAGGCTCGTGGGGGCACGTGGGGTAGTTTTGGGGGATGTTTTCAACATGTAATTTCATCTTTTCGATGTAACAAACATTTTGGGACTGGTTTCGAGCGTCGATCGGACATCGTTTCGGAGTAGTCCGAAGGTTTAGGTTCTATGTTAAAAAGGTTTAAAATTCTGGAAAATAAATGGGATTTAGTGTGAGGCTAATTGAAGTAATTAGTGACCTTCGGGTGTGATTTGTATAGGATCAGAAGTCCCGATGATAGTGGATTAGCCTCAGGAATGCTTATGGCGCTTGTATCGAGGCGGCAGCTAGGACGGTCCGTGAGTGGACTTTTGTTTTCTAAATATGATGCATGCATAACTATTTTATATGTGTTATATCTATGTTTTGAATGCCTTGAATTCTTATATTAATGATATTTACGATTTACGTATATGCATGTATTTCGAGGTGTATGGTTTTATGTTGGATTTGTATGTGCTTGTGTTTCCAATAATGGTTTAATGGGTTTGGATTTGAAAAGATGAAGTCGGACATGAGACCCAATTGATTTGGAAACTATCAAACTTGGAGTCCATTTGATTTAATGAAGAATCGGGATGTGACCCATTTGAGTTAAATTATCGGATCGGAGGCCCAGTTGGTTATGATATCGGGCATGAGTCTCATTTGTGGTTTATGAATGTGATTCCGGGTCGGGGACCCTTAAAATGGATTTGGATTTGAGTCCTTGGATTTATGGATTTATGGAAATTTCGGCATGGCCCCTATATTTTGAGATATTTGGAATGGTTTTAAAAAGGGTGTTTCCCATTTACCATCCTGAGATGAGGATATGTGGATAGGTCCCACTCCATGTCTAGGACATTAGAGTAGGCAAGGCGCATTGCCTACAAGGGGTCATTGCACGGAACAACCGGACCGTATAGTGACTCAAGAGCAGGATTGATATGATTAGACGTCTAGGACGTCAGACATCTGGGATGTCAGAGATACGGACCCGGAGAGACCCCCGGGCAGCACGCGTTGCTTAGCCGTGATATATATGACGTCTGGGATGTCAAGCATCTGGGACGTCTAGGCATTTGGGATGCCGAGGATGGGTATTTGGTAAACATGATTAATTTGATTTATGGAAAAATAATTTTGTGTTTGTGAATTTGGGCAGTGGCCCACATGATTTGGAATTTACGGGATTTCAATGTTTTATGGTTTTAGGCTAAGGCCCAGTGATTTGAGAAAGAAAATGATTTTGGTTTTCTAAACGGTTTTTATTATATTGGAAATGAACTGGTTTTCTGAATGCATGCATAGTTTTACGTGAAGGGCATAAATGTCTTTTTATGAAATGTGTTCTATAAAAATTATTTATTTTCGTCCACTCACAGTTTTTAATGGTTTTTAATGCCCTTCAGGTTGTTGATAGCGGATGCGGGCTGTGGCAGAGACCGATACCTAACATTCCTAGATAATTCTGGCGCACTTTAGAAGCCTAATGGGCTCCGAATTTCGGGTTATCCCTATCTGGCCCGCGTGTTACCTCGGGTGGCACATGTGTTAGACGTGAGCATGTCTCATCCTGCGTTAATCTATGGGGGATTGGGATGGGGCGTGTCATAGTGAATATCCCCCACACGTACTGTAGCTACAATCGCAGGCATGTACTCTTTTTCTTCCTTCAGTCAGGTCAACTCAGTTCTATGCAACTAGGTCTCGACCTGGTAACCCCAACTCGGCTCAATTTCATCCAATTTACACCCATTTCTTTCATTTAATGCCACCAATCTGTGCTAATCACACCCAGAAACATTAATCCACTGTTAAAACTTGAGAATTGTACCTCGATTCCATGGAATGATCTCGTAGCTTGTAGTTATGGTTCGAATTCCACCGTGGTAGCCTCTCTATGACCTAAACCCTTGATCATTCAGCTTATCTTGGTTTTCCAGGTCCAGGGAAGATACTAAGGGTGGAAATTTTTTACACTACTCGAAATTCACACGAGATTTATCCAGTCAACTCGTACGATTAAAATTTTGGGTCATTTTTGGGTTAACCCGTTATGACACGTTTAATAAACGGGGGTGAGTTTCAGATCAACTTGTTAACCCATATAATGACTTATTAACTCGTTTAATAAATGGGTAGATTTCGAGTTAACTTGTTAACCAGCATATTAACTTATATATTAACCCATTTAATAAACGTGTCATTAGAAACCCAGACATTTACCTATTTACCTACCTAAATACTTATTAAATCTTATAGTTTAAATAGGTTAAACATACTAAACAGGTTAAACAATCAAATGGGTCATAGGTTAATTGAGTTTCGAGTACGACCTGTTTATTTAATGGGTTACTGGGGTTACACGGGTTACCTGGGTCATTAATAGGTCGGGCTCGAGTTGGACATCCATTTAATTGGTTAAAAATATCCTGATTGTTGATGCACAAAAAAGTACCAACTTAGAGACCGAGAAGACCGCACTCACCTAAAGACACAAGCATGTACGTAGTTCACACCAAATCGGGCTTCGTCCACAGTGTTACCTCACTCTCATTAATAATAATCATGTGTTTTACATAATACAATAGGCTTGGAGACTTTTAGAGAGAGAAAATAAATGTAGAGAGAATTGAGAGCTCTCAAAGTTAGAGAGATAGTGGTTTCTCTAGTGACAGAATGAGATCCATCAAATGAGGGAGGAACTCGCTATTTATAGGAAAATCTATGGTTTAGGTCATGTGCCTTGTGATGGGCTTTAAGGCATGGGCCTTGATGATGAGTTTGTGTGATCTTGAAGCCTTCTAGATGGGCTTACTTCATGGTCTAATGTAGTGTTTTGGCAAGTCCGTTGCTTGGTCAGATGTAACGTCAACAAGCCCCTAAGTTCTTAACTGACACGAACTGCATCGGTTGAGGGCTTTTAAGTAAAGTGCATTGATCGAGCAACTCCTCGTTTTTGTACTGCTCCGCTCGGTGCACTATCATCAGTTCCCCAAATCCTCGGTTGAGGTAGGATGAGAAAGAGAAGACGCCTCGTAGTGTGTTGTATGTCTGAGTGGATTGACGTTGTAGCGATTGCGCACTGGTAGTCCCCCCCCCCCCCCCCCCCCCCCCCCGGTAGCTAGTCGGCCTGTAGCCTGCGAAGTGGGCTCAGTAGTGGAGTGGCTCGATAATGTGTTGAGAAGCTCGATATGTGTTGAGAAGCTCGATATGTGTTGAGCCGATGTGGGTGCTCAATAATATGTTGAGTAGCTCGGTATGTGTTGAGCTGCTGTGGGTGCTCGGTAATATGTTGAGCAGCCCGGTATGTATTGAGCTGATATGGGTGCTCGGTAATGTGTTGAGCAGCTCGATATGTGTTGAGCCGATGTGGGTGCTCGGTAATATGTTGAGCAGCTCTGTATGTGTTGAGCCGATGTGGGTGCTCGGTAATATGTTAAGCAGCTCAGTATATGTTGAGCCGATGTGGATGCTCGGTAATGTGTTGAGTAACTCGGTATGTGTTGAGCCGTTGTGGGTGATCGGTAATATGTTTAGCAGCTCGGTATGTGTTGAGCCGAAGTGGGTGCTCAGTAATATGTTGAGCAGCTCGGTATGTGTTGAGCTTATGTGTGAGTTCATGTATGCTTGACATGTATAGTTGCATGTATGTCAGCATGTATGAGTTCATGTATGAGTTTCATGTATGCTTGATATATATATAGGTGCATGTATGTCAGCATGTATGAGTTCGTGTATGTTTATGATGTGCATAAGGAGTTTCTGATTTGAAGTGTTACCTGGTTGTATTCAGGTGCGTTATGAGGTTTTCCTTCATGCGAGCTGAGTTGTTTTCCTTGGGATTGTGATGGCCGAGTGGCTGAAGGGACCTCGGTGGCGAGGCGCCGAGTAGGGGTTCGAGGAGACTTCAGTGGAAAGATACCAAGCAGGGAGTTTGAGGGGACCAATAGAGCATGGGTGAACAACATACATGTAGAGAGGCATGGAGTCTAAGGGCACTGAATGAGGGGGATGTCTGAGGGGACGACCGAGCATAAAGTCTGAGGGGACCGACTAAGGGTGGAGTCCGAGGGGACCAACCGAGGGGGAGTCCGAGGCGACCGACAGAGGGTAGAGCCCGAGAGGACCGACCGAGGGGGAGTCCGAGGGGACCAACCAAGCATGGAGTCTGAGGGGACCGACTGAGGGTGGAGTCCAAGAGGACAGACTGAGGGTGGAGTCCGAGAGGACGGACCGAGGGGGAGTTTGAGGGGACCGACCGAAGGTGGAGTCCGAGGGGACCGATCGAGGGTGAGTCCGAAGCGACCAACCGAGGGGAAGTCCAAGAGGGACCGACCGAGGGGGGAGAAGGCAGTCAGTGTGGTGTGTCGGGGGCGCTAGGATCTGTGGGGAGAAAAACGCATTGAGCGGTCACCTACCGTTAGGTCTGGGGCGACAGGTGGTGCTTGGTATTCCTTGGTCTTGTGGGTTTCCATAGGTATGAGGAAGAAAAGCGAACCGACACAGATTTTTGTTGTGATTCCCACAGACGGCGCCAAACTGTTGACGCAAAAAATGTACCAACTTAGACCGAGAAGACCGCACTCGCCCAAGGACACAAGCATGTACGTGGTTCACCCAAATTGGGCTATGTACACGGTGTTATGTTAAGTCATGATTCATGCATCTTTTTGATGTCATCTAATGCTCATTTACTTGTCTTTTGTGTGATTTAATTGTCATCCATAGTAGAAAATGATCAATCTTGTGAAGTGTGTGCAGAATTAGAAAAGTTCTTAAAAGCTTGGAAAGAAAGAAAGAAGGAGTCTTGAAGCCTCAAGCACACAAAGGTGGGCCTTGTCATCCGAAAATAGAAGTCTTTAATGCCAAGATTGTTCCTTGCCACATAAGGAAGGTCTGAGCATGCCAGAAAAGGAAAGTGCCACATAAGGAAGGTCTGAGCATTCCAGAAAAGGAAAGTGACGTCCAAGGAAGCCTTAAGAAGGCACAAGAACGCACCTTGCTCCATTAGGGAAGTCCAAGACATCAGGAATCTTCATTGCCACACATCACAAGGCGGATTTCAGCCAAGAAATAAGACAAGGGCCTGATTTTTAGGACCCTTGTCTTAGCCCTGTTAGGAAAAACATTTTTAGAATATAATTCCTTATTTTAGGTCAGATTAGGAGTCTTTAAGTTAGGGATAACTTCCTATTTATTCTCCTAACTTCTAGGGATTGTAGACTACTATTTAAAGGAGTTTAGTCTCTGATTTCAGGGGCTCCAGAAACCCTAGCCGCATTATTGTTTATTTTTATTTTTAAGAACCTCTCTTGAACGTTTTTGAGGGAGGAGAGGGCTGAATGCAAGAGGAAGGAGTCGACATCAGAATTACTTCAAGGGTTTCTTCCCCTTTTGGGTTTGATTTCACTCATGCTTTATATTTCTTCTAATCAGGATGTGTAGCTAAATTCATATCTATGGTTTTGATGTAATCCTGCAATTTTTATTCCATGTGTTGAACTTAAGTATTTTCAGTTTCTTGATGTGTTTCATGATTCAATTACTATGCTCTATTGATACTTAACATTCTATTTTGATGTCTGATCACCATTAAGATTGTTTGTTAGTTCTCTTATCCAAATACTGAGTAGACACCCATGCCTTTGTTTGGACGATCTGTAATTGAATGAATAATATCCTAAGAAGACACCCATTCCTTGGAGTTATTTGGTTCTATTGTTTTCTTGTTCTTATTGGTTCTTTGATTGAAATCTATGTTGGACACCACATCTAGATTAAGGTTAAAGGAACTTGGTTTGATCGGACACCCACGACTGACCATAAGTAAGTGAAAACGAACCCATGAAGCTATCTAGTAAAACTGATTTGTGCTCGGTTTAATTTACATGGAATTGAATTGTAGTGGTGAAGTCAAGACCCTAGGCCTCTTAATCATCAGTTTTCTTCCTTATTTAGTATATTCCCTGCTTGCTTCTCTCAACAGAAAATCAGTTACTAATTCAAACCAAATCAAAAACCTGAACTTCAATTTTCTGTTTTAGTTGCATTCACATAGAATTGGTTAAGGCTAGTTTCTGCTTAAGTCTACTCAGTCCCTGTGGGTTCGACATCCTTACTTGTGCACCACTATACTATCAACTCTTGTGCACTTGCAAGACACAATAATTTTTGGCGCCGTTGCCGGGGACTGATTCAGTCTTAGCATAACGTGCCTTTTCCTATTCCATTTTTCATTTTTTGTTTTAGTTCTAATTTACTTAATTTTGTTTTATTTGCTTCATTTTCAAGTAGTTTATGTCTAGTAATCTTGTGGAACAAGTCAAATCTGCGAGAAGAAAGCATTCCAAACCATTGGGACACAAATCAATCCGAGGGGAACCAAGTATGAACATCCTAGAAGAGAACCTCAAAGCTGCAAAGCTTTCTGCGTTAGAGCCATACGGAAGCCTTTCAATTGAGGATCTGTCCGAGTCTGAGAGTGTTGGCACTCAATCTGAGGAAGAGGAAGAGATGGCAGAAGAAGAGACCTTTATGGGAGACCTTGATATCCCAACCATTGACACCAATCCTTCTTGCATTACACTGCCTGTCCAAGCCCGAAACTATGAGCTGAAATCTTCTCATCTTAATATGCTTCCTTCTTTTCATGGTTTACCTAACGAAGATCCACTTACACATTTAAAAGAGTTATTTAACGTAGTGAGTACTTTTCCTTTGACAGATGTATCGGAAGAGCAATTGAGGATGAGAGTGTTTCCGTACACATTGAAGGAAAGAGCTAAGTATTGGCTTAATTCTCTGAGGCCTAGATCACTAACCACATGGGCTGACATTCAAAAGAAATTCCTAGAGAACTACTTTTCTACAAACAAGACGGATATGTTGAAGGATCGAATCATGACATTCACACAACAAGTTGATGAGTCGTTCTCAGAGGCATGGGAACGATACAATGGGTTACTTCTCCAATGCCCCCATCATGGAATTCCTTTAAACTTACAAATGCGTATTTTTTATAAAGGACTAACCCTCTCAAGCAAGAACATTGTTACAAACTTTGCAGGGGGTTCCATGAAGAACAAGACTCCTGAACAGACTTGTACTCTCTTCGAACAGATTGCCATGGAAACTCAACACATGGACACCAGAGGTAAGCAAGCTGGAATTTATGAGATTAGTGGATCTAACGATGCTAAACTTGGTGCTCAGATATCGATACTAGCAAAGAAGTTGGATGCATTAGTTGTTGCCCAACCAAGGTCTAACATGAAGGAATCATATGGGGTATGTGAAGCCTTTGATCATACTACATTTGACAACCCTACGGGATCCACCTATCCAGAAATTGGACAAGAACATGTCAATTTCACAAACTCCTATAATCAGAGGCCAAGGAATGACCCATTCTCCAACACATACAATCCCGGCTGGAGGAATCATCCCAATCTTTCATGGAGCAACAACAACAATATTCAGAATCAAGCCAGTTCCTCTTTCCAACCGAAAGCCAACAATTCACTCGAGGACACTGTGCAGCTGCTTGCCCAGAATACTTTGCAATTCCAACAATCAACGAGTCGCATGCTTCAAAACCATTATGCAGCTCTAAATAAGATGGAGACTCAACTAGGGCAGATTGCAGAAGCTCTTAATCAAAGGGAACCTGGAAAATTGCCAAACCAACCACTTGTGATTCAAAAGAATCAAGAGCAAGCTAAAGCAATTACAATGCTTAGGAGTGGTAAGATGGTTGATAATGGTGTTAATAATGATGATTCTAACTCCAAATCTGAAATGAATGCAGGGGCTACTGACGAGAAGAACATGAGAGACCAAACGGAGAGGGAAAAGCAACCAAAGAATTTGAGTCATGCAAGCTCAGACCAAATTGATCAGCCACTTCACAAGGCTGAAAAGCCTTATATACCACCAGTTCCTTTCCCTGGAAGACTTGCTAAAAGCAAGCAAGATAAGTCTTTTAAGGAAATATATGATCTATTAAGTAAAGTGAACATTAATTTGCCTTTGCTTGATGTGTTTAGGAACATGCCTGCATATGGGAAGTTTTTCAAGGAGCTGAATAGCCATAAGAGAAAATATGGACCTAATGAGAAGGTTGTGGTGAGTGAAAATGTTAGTGCTGTGCTACAAAGGAAACTACCACCAAAATTGAAAGATCCATGCAGCTTCTGCATTAACATCACCGTTGGAGACAGAATCATTGAGAAGGCCATGCTTGACTTGGGGGCAAGCATTAATCTGATGCCATACTCAGTGTTCTTACAATTAGGTTTGGGGGAGCTAAAGAAGACCACCATCTCACTTCAACTTGCTGATCGTTCAGTCAAGTATCCTAGAGGTATTGTAGAGGATATCCTAGTTCAAGTTGATAAACTAATCTTGCCTGCTGATTTTGTAGTTCTCGATATGGACGAGGTTCCCGTACATGACCGTGACCTACCAATCTTGCTTGGAAGACCATTCATGGCGACAGCAAAGACTGTAATTGATGTACATAATGGACTGCTCACTATGACTGTACTAGGCGAAACCGTTCATTTTAAAGTGTTTGAATCTCTAACTTATCCTTCGACTACATTGGATTGTTTATATGTTGATAAGTTGGATTCTTTTGTGGTTTCTAAATTTGTGCAGACCCGATCTAGTGATACATTAGAAGTGGCGTTAACTCACCCGCAAGATGAATTTGAAGAGGAATATGCATTAATGGAAGAGGTTGCTGCTCTAGAAGTTTTGAACTCATACCTATCCTCCATGACACCTTCCATTGAACCACTTTTACCCTCTGCAGCTCACCTGATTCCCTCAATTATTCAAGCCCCTAAGCTAGAGCTCAAACCACTTCCATCCCACCTCAAATATGCCTACATTGGTGAAGAAGAAACTCTCCCAGTTATCATATCTTCTGGTCTAACTCCATTGGAAGAAGACAAGCTTATTAGAGTGCTTAGGGAATACAAATCTGCTATTGGTTGGTCTATTGCAGATATCAAAGGAATCAGCCCTACAATGTGCATGCACAGAATTCTAATGGAGGAAGGATCCAAGCCTGTTCGTGAAGCCCAAAGAAGATTGAATCCTCACATGAAAGAAGTGGTGAGAGCTGAAGTGGTGAAATTGCTTGATGTGGGTATCATATACCCTATTTCTGATAGAAAATGGGTAAGCCCTGTCCAAGTGGTGCCTAAGAAGTCGGGGATCACAGTGGTGAAGAACGATAACAATGAACTTGTGCCTACAAGAATGACCACTGGTTGGCGTGTGTGCATTGATTACAGGAAGTTGAATTCTGCCACTAGAAAGGATCATTTTCCTTTACCTTTTATTGATCAAATGTTAAAGAGATTAGCTGGGCACTCATACTATTGTTTTCTTGATGGTTTTTCAGGTTAAAATCAGATTCCCATTGCTCCAGAAGATCAAGAAAATACTACATTCACTTGTCCATTCGGAACATTTGCTTATAGGAGGATGCCGTTCGGTCTATGCAATGCTCCTGCCACTTTTCAAAGATGCATGATGGCCATCTTTTCGGATATGATTGAGAGGTTTATGGAGGTATTCATGGATGATTTTTCTGTGTTTGGTTCATCATTTGATAATTGCGTTAACCATCTCTCTATTGTACTTCAAAGATGCAAGGAAACCAATTTGATCTTGAATTGGGAGAAATGCCATTTCATGGTAAACCAAGGTATTGTGCTAGGTCATGTGATTTCTTGCAAGGGAATCGAGGTAGATAAAGCTAAAATTGATCTCATCTCGAATCTGCCCCCACCTACATCAGTTAAAGCTGTTAGAAGTTTTCTTGGACATGCAGGTTTTTATAGGCGGTTTATCAAGGATTTTTCCAAAATAACTCGTCCTTTATGTGATTTGCTTGCTAAGGATTCTGATTTTAAGTTTAATGAGCAGTGTGCGAATGCTTTTGAGATCCTAAAACGTGAACTAACATCTGCCCCTATTATCATGGCTCTTGACTGGTCTTTGCCATTTGAATTAATGTGTGATGCGTCTGACTATGCTATAGGTGCAGTTTTGGGGCAACGTGTTCATAAGTTACCTCATGTGATCTACTATGCTAGTAGAACCTTGAATGATGCTCAACTCAACTACTCAACGACAGAGAAGGAGTTTTTAGCGGTTGTCTTTGCTTTAGAAAAATTTCGTTCTTTTCTTGTTGGATCTAAGGTGATTGTCTATTCTGATCATGCAGCCATTAGGTACTTACTTATGAAGAAAGATGCAAAGCCTCGGTTGATAAGGTGGATACTTTTGCTTCAAGAGTTTGACTTGGAAATTCGTGATAAGAGTGGACGAGATAACCCTGTCGCTGATGACTTGTCTCGACTAGCTGATGATGGTGCTACAGAAAAGAGTGTTGTCCCCATCAACGAATCATTTCCTGATGAGCAACTCTTAGCCATTCAAGAAAAAGAACCATGGTATGCTGATTTTGTTAATTATCTTGCTTGTGGAGTGATTAGGGATGATCTTTCTTTTCAGGAATGAAAGAAGTTTCTCTCATTGGTGAAGCACTATTTGTGGGATGACCCGTTCCTATTCAAGTACTGTCCAGATCAAATTATAAGGAGATGTGTACCAGAAACTGAACAACAAAGCATACTCAGGTTCAGTCATGAATTTGCATGCGGAGGACACTTTGGTGCCAAGAAAACAGCGCTTAAGGTTCTTCAATCTGGTTTCTTTTGGCCTTCTTTATTTAAAGATGCTTTTAACTTTTGTTCTAAGTGTGATAGATGTCAAAGGATGGGGAGCATAAGTAGCAGGAACCAGATGCCATTGACTAACATATTGGTAGTTGAACTCTTTGATGTGTGGGGAATCAATTTTATGGGTCCTTTTCCATCTTCATATGGCTATACGTACATTCTCGTGGCAATAGATTATGTATAAAAATGGGTCAAAGCAGCAGCTACGAGGACTAATGATCACAAGGTGGTTCTGAATTTCCTCAAGGATAATATTTTCACTCGGTTTGGGACTCCAAGGGCGATTATAAGTGATGGTGGCAGTCACTTTCGTAACCGCCCATTTGATGCTTTAATGAAAGAGTACAACATCAGTCATAGAGTTGCAACTCCGTACCATCCCCACACTTCTGGACAAGTTGAGATAAGCAATAGGGAGATTAAGAACATATTGATGAAGACTGTGTTCCCTACTCGAAAGGATTGGTCCTTACGCCTCAATGATACTCTTTGAGCTTACCGGACAGCATATAAAACTCCAATTGGAATGAGTCCCTATAGGTTGGTTTTCGGAAAGGCATGTAATTTACCTATGGAGCTTGAGCACCGTGCATTCTGGGCCATCAAGAAGTTCAATTTCGATTTAAAAGAAGCTGGGACAGCAAGGAAACTTCAACTGAATGAGCTTGAGGAATTGAGAAATGACGCTTATGAAAATGCCCGAATTTACAAGGAGAGAACCAAGCTTTATCTTGATAAAGCGATCCTGAGAAAGGTATTCACTCCTAACCAGAAAGTTCTTTTATTTAACTCACGGTTGAAACTTTTTTCAGGAAAGTTGAAGTCGAGATGGCTCGGTCCTTTCAAAGTGATTCACGTATTCCCTCATGCAGCCATTGAAATTGAGAATGAGAAGAATAGGGATCGATTCAAAGTTAACGGGCAGCAACTTAAACCCTATTTGGAGGATAATCTAGATCTGTCCCACTATGATGTCGCCTTGGTCGAGATTTCAGCGACTTAGTCAAGGCTACCAGGTCTTGCCCAGACGTTAAATACAGCGTTTCTAGGAGGCAACCTAGCATTGGTTTGTGATTTCTAACATTCTCTTGTTTCTACTGTTCTGCACTCTCTAAACCTCAACTCTGTTTTAGTCTTCTCATTGCATATTTCTTATCACATTGAGGACAATGTTTAGTTTAGGTTTGGGGGGGTGGATTGAAAAATTGGAATATTGAAACAAGTAGGGTGGGGGTTATACATGGTCTGATTTTGAAATTTCAGCTTTAGTTTTTATTTTATGTTTTTTTTAGTATGTGTAGTTAGTTTAAGTTTTTGCTAGTGATACGTGTTTTAACTTGTTAATGAGAGTCTACATGCTGAGTTAACTATCTTTGTTCTACTAGGGGTTTTTGTCATAACCAGTTTGTATCACACCTTGCACTTCACAATGGCATGTTTCAAGTGACAAAGTGAACAAAACAACTGAATTTGAGTGAACTTCAGAAAATTAGTGGAGACTACCTTGTGAGATTGTTGAGCTTTATTGCCATTCTTTTAGAGTGATATACATTGTTTCTACTCTTAAACACTCTCTGATTTTGTTCTTTTATGATGATCTCATTCCATTACATTTGCATTGAATTTTAAAGAACTGATATCATATAGATGCTCTTGATTTGAGGTGTGGTTTTCCATAAGAAGTGATGTAGGCTATGTGTGAATAAACCTCTAAAGGCCTTGTCCTACCTTGTTGTGTGCTCCCTAAGCCATTTTGAAGCTAAACACTCAGCCCTTTCTTTCATCACCCTAAGCATAACCTGCCAAACACTCAACCGTTCAATCAGGCCATGCCCTATAACCTAAGTTTGTGCTAAGGTTGCATTAAATGAGATTCATGGTGTGAATGAAGAGTTAATGATGTTGCTGCCCAATTCAAAAGAACTGTTACGACAAAGACAACAATGTGGGAGTGAAAGTCTGAATGTGAGTGATAAAGCTATACAAGGAATGAGAAAACCATTGCATGATCTTGATTCAATTCAGAAAAGAAGAAAAAAAAATCAAAAAAAGAAAAAAAAAGTGAAAGAAAAACTGAATTGATCAAGGTGAGCCAATGAACTGGAGAAGACTTCCAAAGAGGAATCAAGTTTATATCAATGTTGGCATGAGGTTCCAAGTGAGAAATCAGAGCAGGACTTCAATGTTCAGGTCATGAAATCTCATGCCTTGGCACAACTTAGGTTCTTGAATCCGATCATTTCTTTCTTTAACCATAAGCTTAGCCCCATTACAACCAAAACTGAAGACCTAACTGATCTTATGGACAACCATGCCGAGGACTGAGGTATGTATCTATGTTCTTAAAGTTCAATTCCATTCATGAGATCTTAATTCCAGAAAGTGCTATTCTTCATTGCAAATCATATGTGATTAAACTTAAATTCCTTTACATAATGTCCATCACATATGCTTGATAAGAGTGTAAGCCTAGGATTCATGTGGGAATTGAGAGATGCCTAGTGAGGATTAGAGTCGAGGCGAAATCTTTCGGAGCACTTCAATAAAGTTGTTTTTAAGCATGATTACTTGAGATATTGGCATCTACACATCACACATGATACTTATTGTTGTGGCATTCCTTTTAGTTTTGCAAAGCATGTCTACTTTCTTTGACTCTTGTTAACTTGTTATGAACTATCTCTAGCATGTTAGTTGTTTAAGTAAAACGTTTGTGGGTATCGTAGCTGCCATAACCCTCAGGAGACAAAACTCCTCCTACTAGGAACACCTAGAGGTTTAAATGATCTATCCTTAACTACGATTGAGTCTTTTCATTTTGTTTAGTTTAGTTTTTCTTCTTTATTTTGCTCAGGGACTAGCAAAAGATAGGTTTGGGGTTATTTGTTAAGTCATGATTCATGCATCTTTTTGATGTCATCTAATGCACATTTACTTGTCTAATGCTCATTTACTTGTCTTTTGTGTGATTTAATTGTCATCCATAGTAGAAAATGATCAATCTTGTGAAGTGTGTGCAGAATTAGAAAAGTTCTTAAAAGCATGGAAAGAAAGAAAGAAGGAGTCTTGAAGCCTCAAGCACACAAAGGTGGGCCTTGTCATCCGAAAATAGAAGTCTTTAATGCCAAGATTGTTCCTTGCCACATAAGGAAGGTCTGAGCATTCCAGAAAAGGAAAGTGCCACATAAGGAAGGTCTGAGCATTCCAGAAAAGGAAAGTGACGTCCAAGGAAGTCTTAAGAAGGCACAAGAACGCACCTTGCTCCATTAGGGAAGTCCAAGACATCAGGAATCTTGATTGCCACACATCACAAGGCGGATTTCAGCCAAGAAATAAGACAAGGGCCTGATTTTTAGGACCCTTGTCTCAGCCCTGTTAGGAAAAACATTTTTAGAATATAATTCCTTATTTTAGGTCAGATTAGGAGTCTTTAAGTTAGGGATAACTTCCTATTTATTCTCCTAACTTATAGGGATTGTAGACTACTATTTAAAGGAGTTTAGTCTCTGATTTCAGGGGCTCCAGAAACCCTAGCCGCATTATTGTTTATTTTTATTTTTAAGAACCTCTCTTGAACGTTTTTGAGGGAGGAGAGGGCTGAATGCAAGAGGAATGAGTCGACATCAGAATTACTTCAAGGGTTTCTTCCCCTTTTGGGTTTGAATTCACTCATGCTTTATATTGCTTCTATGTTTTTGTTAATCAGGATGTGTAGCTAAATTCATATCTAGGGTTTTGATGTAATCCTGCAATTTTTATTCCATGTGTTGAACTTAAGTATTTTCAGTTTCTTGATGTGTTTCATGATTCAATTACTATGCTCTATTGATACTTAACATTCTATTTTGATGTCTGATCACCATTAAGATTGTTTGTTAGTTCTCTTATCCAAATACTGAGTAGACACCCATGCCTTTGTTTGGACGATCTGTAATTGAATGAATAATATCCTAAGAAGACACCCATTCCTTGGAGTTATTTGGTTCTATTGTTTTCTTGTTCTTATTGGTTCTTTGATTGAAATCTATGTTGGACACCACATCTAGATTAAGGTTAAAGGAACTTGGTTTGATCGGACACCCACGACTGACCATAAGTAAGTGAAAACGAACCCATGAAGCTATCTAGTAAAACTGATTTGTGCTCAGTTTAATTTACATGGAATTGAATTATAGTGGTGAAGTCAAGACCCTAGGCCTCTTAATCATCAGTTTTCTTCCTTATTTAGTATATTCCCTGCTTGCTTCTCTCAACAGAAAATCAGTTACTAATTCAAACCAAATCAAAGACCTGAACTTCAATTTTCTGTTTTAGTTGCATTCACATAGAATTGGTTAAGGCTAGTTTCTGCTTAAGTCTGCTCAGTCCCTGTGGGTTCGACATCCTTACTTGTGCACCACTATACTATCAACTCTTGTGCACTTGCAAGACACAACATGTTACCCCACTCTCATTAATAATAATCATGTGTTTTACATAATAGAATAGGCTTGGAGCCTTTTAGAGAGAGAAAGTAAATGTAGAGGGAAGGGCGAGCTCTCAAAGTTAGAGAGAGAATGGTTTCTTTAGTGAGAGAATGTGATCCATCAAATGAGGGAGGAACTCCCTATTTATAGGAAAAATCTAGAATTTAGGTCATGGGCCTTGTGATAAGCTTTAAGGCATGGGCCTTGATGATGAGTTTGTGTGATCTTGAAGCCTTCTAGATGGGTTTACTTCGTGGTCCAATGTAGTGTTTTAGCAAGCCTGTTGCTTGGTTAGATGTAACGTCAACACCGATAAAAAAATGTCGACATTTTGACTTCTTAGGGGCGAAATGGTCATTTTCATTTATATAAATATTCGGGGTGTTACATCTGAGCCCTATTCCGACATCCAAGCTATCTAGGTCCTTTTCGAGTGGTATATCAATACTTAACTCTTGTCATGTCCCCTCACGGCCTAGTTGTATAGGGAATCCATATCTAAAATCTCGAACCCTAGGAGATCCATATGTACTCTAAATCAGAATACCATCACTTTGGGCATATAAAAATGCCCCTAAATGATGTGTAATTAATTCACAAATTGTACCACTGGGTTCGTAACAGAAAAAGGATGAAAACCCAAGTTTTGACTGAAAGCCGATGGGAGGCCGCATGAGTTGCCACGTGCCAATGGACGGCCGACGAGTTTCCCCCACGCACACTCTAGCAACAGTCTCAAGCATGTACTCGACTTCTTCCTTCAGCTAGGTCGACTTGGTTCTCTACAACCGGGTTCTGACCCAATAACCCCAATCTGGCTTAATTTCATCCAATTTTCACCCATTTCTTCAATTTAATACCACCAATCCGTTCAAATCACACCCATAAACATTAAACCACTGTCAAAACCTATGAATTGTACCTCGATTTCATGGAAGGATGCTAAAGCTTGTGGCTATAGTTCGAATTCCACTATGGAAACCTCCCTGTGCCCCAAACCCTTGATTCCCCAGCCCATCTTGGTCGTCTTGTTCCAGGGAGATACTAGAGACCATGGTTTCAAGTACTATCATCCCAAACCCACCGCTTCAAGCTCAAGGTTCATGAACCCTTCCTTCCTCTCTGCTAGTCTTTTTTTATCTGTTTCTCTCCCTCCCAAACTCTTCCATTTTTCCTCCTTCCTCGGGAGGATTTCTCATCTTCAGGAGATATGATAGAACCCCTAAAGAGCTCGAGTCGTGAGGGAACGAGGTGAGTCTCTAACGACCTACCTATTTGGAATACATACACTACGTGTAACAACCCGTCCCAAAATTACGGATTAATTAAAGACTAATTGGGGATTATCGAGACTAATCGGGAAGTAGTCGAGAATTCTTCGGACGGTGGGTGTAAAATGACGATTTTGCCCCTAGAATGGGTAAAATGTTAACTTTCGACCCGAGAGGTCAAATGCACGAGGACCGAGGGCTGTTACATAGATTGGGATGTTACGAGTCCGTAGATAGGTGGCACGTCGAAATCAGACGTTTAATGGGAAAGTTATAGTTCACAGAAGGAAATCAGTACTATTTATATTTTACGAGAAAATTTTACGAACGGCCTTTTTAGATTGGTTAGGAAATCTAGGTGGACCAATTGATGAGTGGCACATGTCCCTCATCTGATTGGCCCAAACCCCAATTGTTTGGGATATTTGTTCCTTCATCTTCTTTGTTCTCACTTACCCAAAAACCTAAAGAACCCAAACAATTCACACACCCATCTCCTTCAATCTTCATCAATTGCTTCTAGAGTGAGAAGGGAAGTGAGAGAGGGGTACCAGACGAACTGAATGGTGGAAACGGCGAGGGCATCCGTGGACGGTGGTCGAAAAACCTGAAACAGTAAGGTTTGGAATTCAAAATTCAAAGTTTGGACTTTAGGGGTGTTGGACTGTTTGGTTAATAAGAACTTGTTTCTGGTGTTTGTACAAGTGTTTGGGGATCAAAACCAAGGTTTGAGGTGGCCAGAATCGACGGGAAAGCACGATTGCAAATGGCCGTCACTGTTCAAGCTTGGGAAGGTAATTTCTAGATTTTTTTTATTGGGTTTTTAAGGTCATAGATCCCTTCTAGAGATTAGGACGAGTCGATAGGAACAAGAAAGGTCGAAAATGGTTGAGTTTTGGTCGAGTTACGGCTAGGTCGGGTCGCTGGTCTGCATGCCCGTTACAGTAAACTGGGTTGACCCGACTGGAGGTAGACGATGATGATGTCAGCAGGTGACATCATCATCTGTTAGAGGTGTCAGACCACGTAGCCAATCAGGGGCTGCCACATGGCAGTTGTCAGGTCCAAGCAGTACTGATAGGTATCAGACACATGGACCAATTAGTGCTGACACATGGCATTGTTAAACTTGACATGTGTTAGACCTGCCAGGCTGACGTCAGCGTGATGTCAGTCATTGACTGCTGACGTCAACGTTGACTTTGACAAGAGCTGACCAAGAACTTTGAACAGCGCGTGGGGGTGCATAGGCAAGTATTTTGAGGTAAAGCAGTCCCATTCAAAAGTTTCGACATTCTGAATCCAATGGTGGTGGTTTCAGGTTGATCGGAGATAGTTAGCTTGGTTTAATTGAGATTTTTAGCCTAAGAAAGCGTGTTCGGGACACGTTAACTTTTCCAGGGGTTTTGAGGGTTTTTTATTAGGACTTGTCTAGGTTGGTAGTGACCTTTAAGTATGTTTTGGACAGGTCTGGATGACCCGAAGAGTTTAGTATAGCTTTGAGTGGCTTACGGCCCAACTTGCAGGTGCGCAGTATAGACGGTCAGTGAGTGGACACTTGATTTCTAAATATGATGCGTGTATAACTGTTTTATATGTTTTATGAACCTGATTTGAGATGCCTTGAGTGCATATGGTTTATATATATAATTGTGGTGTTTTTGTATTTTCATACAATTCTGGTATTACACGTATTTCGAGATTATGCTTTATGTTGTTCCTTGGGCTTAGGACTGATTTTATACGTGCTTGTGTTTTCAAATGATTTGAATAAGGAAACGATTTCGGATTTGGAAATACTATTCTGGGATTGAGGCCTCATTGATTTATGAGATATTGGGCTTGATGCCTAGGTTGTTTATGATATCGGGTTTGAGGCCCAGTTAGTTTATGAGATCGGGCTTGAGTCCCAGTTATGGTTTATGAAATGAGATTTTGGGTTTGAGACCCTATTGAGATGATTTTGGGCTGAGTCCCAATGAGTTTTGGTTTGGATCGAATTCGGGGAATCCGAATTTTGTGGAACAATTTATGGAAGCTATACCTCGGGTTAAGATCCTGTTGAAATGCTTTAGACTAGATTTGAGGTATAAGTGGCTTTACAATGATTTTCCACTGGATTTGATTTCGGTTTTACATACCATCCTTATGTGTGGATTGTCTCCTCCAGACGTCTCGTAGTATCCTGGAGTAGTCACGGTGCACTGCTTGGGAGGGGTCGCTCTACGGAGAGGCTCAAGACCAGGAATGCGAGCATTGCCGAAGAGGCTCAGGATCAGGATTGTTAGATATAACCCCTGACAGTGATCCGGGGAAGGCACATCATTATGATGTCACCCTAGACACTGGTGGATCCGAGAGAATGACTCGGACTTGAGACCCCGAGTGGCACGCATAGCTTAGAGACCGTGACATTATTGATTAGATATCTGGGATGTCGAAGATTGGTTAAACTATATTATACGGTTTTTAGGCATAGACCCCACGTATTTTGGTTTTGGGTTGAGACCCTACTGAGGAAATGACTTTGATTGATAAATGTTTTCATTGAGTTTTAAATTGAAAATCCATATGATTTTATTTAAATAAAGTGGTTGGTATAACTTCTTTTCTGATGCATGCATACGTTTTAATGAAGGGTATAATCTTTTCGTGAAATGGTTTTATAAACTGTTTATTTTCGTTTACTCACAACTTTTCCTGTTTTCAATACCCTTCAGGTTGATAACGGATGCGGGCTGTAGCAGAGGTTGAGACATCACATGCCTCCACAGATCCTAGTGTACTCTAGAAGCCCTGAGAGGGTTAGGTGTATCCCTGGTCTGACACGGAGTGTCAGACGGGAGCATGGCACATCCCACGTTATTCCAGGGAGGATTGGGATGGGTCGTGTCACTACGATGGGTGACCGTGCCCCTTCCACCTAGTGATAAGTGTCGCCCATAAAAGAACACACATTAATTCACCCCAACCGCTCTATGGAAACTACTAAAATGCCCCTACTTACCAAAATTACCAAAATACGCTTGGATGTTCAGACTTGTAACTCTATCATATGATCTCCATTTTCCATGTGCCACTTGTTTACGAACTCGTGAGCTCAAGACGCATGCAAAGCTCCAATCATAATTTGAAGAAATTTTCCAATTTGAAATTGACTTATGTGCCATTAACGAAGATAGGGGTAAATTTTTTGTTCCCCAATTTAATTTACGAAATTGCCCTAATTTTTTTTTGGACAAGTCGTTACATCATATCCATAAAAAATCAATAAAAATTAAGATCGTTTAGTCATTCAAATGTATCAAATAAATCAATGGTTTCGGTAATAATTGGGATCCTTCGGTAGCTCCTTATATCACCCTTTCGATTTATCGAATTCTCTTTGTACATAAATTCTAATCATAACCATTTATTCTCTTAATTCATGTCAAGATCATTTTTGTGAAAAATCAATAAGATTGGAGATCGTTTAGTCATTCATATGAACCAAATAAGTCAACGATTTTTTTGTAAGAATTAAGATCCTAGTAACGAACCGTCTATTTAATTGATATATATAAATGACTAAATGACATCCAATCTTATTGAATTTTTACGAAAACTATCTTGTTATGATGATTTTGAAAATGCATAGTTTCGATTATGACATATATACAAAGACAATTCGATTAATCGAAAGGGTAATATAAGGAGGTACCATGAGTATGGAATGCAAGCATTGTCCTATAATTAATGCATATAAATGGGTCAAATGATCTTTAATTTGGTAATTTGTTACGTAAATGATTTTAAAATAATAATTTAGAAATTAAATTATTTTGATAATTGATAAATTGAAAATAAATAGTGTTGTATGGCCACTAAAGTTAGATGCAACTGAGTGTAATATATTTCTCATAATCCCAGTATATATAAATATTAAACGTGTATATAATAATTAAGTAGAATACTGGCAATAGGAGTAGTTGGGTGTGCTTTTATTTATTTATGTACGTATATATTGGTGTTAGCCCTTGGCATTGGGCCGAGTTAGGCAAGCCCGGCCCAAATTTCTTGAGCTTGGGCCGGGCCGGGCGGGCTTAATGACATAAAAAAGAGCCTACGGGCTTTTATCGGGCCGGGTTTATATCGGGTTTTCGGATCGGGCCTATTAAGCCCACTTTTATTGGGCTTACGTGGGTTTTTGCAATAAACTATGTCTCAAATTTTAAAGTTACAAAAAAATATATGCATGAAAAAAAATATTAATAATGAAAAAAAAATACTCAAGGGTGCAAAATTATTGGGCCTATTAAGTAGGTGTAGGAGTGGTTAGGGTTTGTATTGGGTATTGGGCATTGGGCTTTTTAAAACAAATTCGGTGGATTTGGGGTTGAGATTTGGGTTTGTGTTGAAATATTAGTATTAAGAATGAGTTAAGTATTAATTTTTAAATAATAAGTATTTTATGTTTTCGGGCTTATGGGCCGGGTTTATTACGGGCGGGTCGGACTAGGCTACCGGACTCTATCGGGCTTGAGCTTATTGGGCCTATCGGGTTTGAACACCATAAGCCCAAGCCCAGCCCGCTAACTCTCGGGTCGGGTCAGCCCACGACCCATAATGAGTCGGGTCGAGCTTTTGTCCATCGAACTTATCGGGCCCCCATAATTGGGGTAGTGTTTGAAGTTTGGAGTGACAAACTTTGACCGGCAAAGTCTTGCAAATTGCAAAGGCCACCGTGTCTAATGTACTCCAACGTTAACGCGTATGGAAAATTGGCGATTAACTAATAATCAATCAATCCACTTATGAACTCTTTTTCATTTTCCCTTGCCCAATATGTAGGAAAACAATTATATATTTTGTATGAATTTCTCTTCAATTATAGAGTTGTTATAACAATACCATTATATTGTAATAATAATAATAATTTGAATTAATCGGATAAGACTATTCACCTAATAGGGCCACTAAAAACAAAATAAAAATGCTGATTTTTTCCCTAATTTGAAATATTTTTCATTATTACTCCCCCTCCGACTAATATCTAAAGAAAACTAAGTAATTCCTCTCTGACTAATATCTAAAGTAAACTAAGTAACCGGGTGCATTCAAATATATTTTTATGGCCACTTCTAAAGTAAATTAAGTTAATTGGGTGCAATCCAATCTATTTGTTTTGATAAATTGAACTTTGGTTGTTTGAGAGTTGTTTGCATGTAATTTTCTTTCTTATTTCGAAAAAAAAAAAAATGTAATCGCAACTTATGGTTTATTAAAACTTAAAACACAGTTAATTAATTGGTCATTGTTATAGCCTTATAGGCCAAGTCCATGTGCGCGGTGCGCGGTGCGCGAGCGTGTGCTTATGTTGCGAACGCGTTTTCGTTTTTAATGGGACGTGGTCGTAGGCATAATATAGGGATTAGTGACGAGTGATGGGTACGCCTCCACGTCATCTCCATCACCATCTCTACGCTTTATTCCTCATGTCAACACTCACTTCTTCTGATATCTAATTATGACACGTTTAATTTATTTACTCTATACTAAAACTCGTGAGTCGGTGGCACTCATGAATAGATCATTTTCAATAATGCCCTTTTATAATAAATTTACAAATATACCCTTTATTTTGTTTCTCCTCCTTTGTTGACTAACCCATGGGCACCCTGCTGTTGAGCCTTCCTCAGCACCTTCAAGATCTCTCCTCTTCTCGCTTTGGCCAATTTTTCCAACCATCTCCCATGATCGAATTATTATTTTTATGGCCGTCGGATTTTTCTTCTTCACTCGGTGTAATCTTCATCGCAATCTAGCTCACCGTTTCACCCTTTGTAGCTGAGCCAGTTCACTGTGTCAACAATGAGCCATTCAGACTAGAGGTAAGCCTAAATTTTGAGTTAATCAAAGTTCTGATTTGTTATGCTTAATAAATTTCATATCATCTACTTCTTAAATTTTGAGTTTTTTCCCTCTTTCAAATCAGTTTTTTTTTTCCTCTTTCAAATCCGTTTCTCAAATCCCCAACAAAATCAATTTGAAATTCCAATACCAAACCCCTGATTCTTTTCAATGAGCGACGCTTACCTTTAATTTTGTTTATCGATCATAATTTTGAGAGCTCAGTTTGATCCGTCAATTCCATCCTTCCTGAGATGTAGTTTCTTCTGTTTTAAGATTGTTGATGTAAAAAATGGATCAACTTAGACTCGCCTCGCTGAGCTTCTTTTCTGCTCCTCTTGAGGTATAGAGACCTGCACAAGAAGAGGGTGAGAGCAAAGTGACATCGGTGTGGTGCTGGCCTAACAGTCTCCGATGCTTAAGTTAGTTTTAAGTGGGAAGGATACTATAGTAATTTAGGTAACATGAGGGCAAGATTCTTTTTACCTTTTGGAAGGGGATGTCCATGTATTTATAGTAGCATTGAATGTGTTTGTTGGTGTTTGTTAATGTGGGATAAAATTTGTGGCCTTTAGGAGCTAACAGATGTCCTATAGTCATCCTGGGCAACATTTATGACTTGTCAGTAGGCCAGGACGACCAGATGTCACCGCCCAAGGAGGAGTCGATCTATGGTTGGCATGTAGGGAAACCGACCCGTTTTCAGGCCGATCTGCGGGTTGGCCGGTCAGATATTATCTTACTGGGTCGTCTTGATCTTGCTGGCTTGATCTGGGGGTACCCTGGAGGCTAGCCGATCAGACATGGTTGGTTAGCTTGAACGTAGTACTTTTGAGTTGTTTAAGTCAGACCAATTCGGTCTTTAGGCAAGCCTACTAGTTTAGGTATGAATAGAAGTCCCCCAAGTCGTTGCTTGAGGTGGATTTCCTCGGTTGATGGCTTGTATTGTACCTGTCGGCCTATGTAGGTGTACATTATGCCAGTCCCCAGTCCCCCAAGCCCTTGATGGAGGGAGACTATCGAGGGATAGGTGAGTTCACGGCTGGTTTGCGTAGACCCTGGCACGATTGGGTGGCTGATCGGCCTAGGAGATATGCTCAGGCTAATCAGAGTCCACATGGCTAGTCAGCTTGCGCGGACCCTCGCGTGGTGAGGTGGCTGATCGTCCTAGGAGGTGTCCTCATTTCGATCAAGTGCCACTTGGTGCCAAGGGAATGGTGAGGTGGCCGATTGGTCTAGGAGTTGTCTTCTGGCTGATTAAGTGCCACTTGGTACCAAGGCGAGTGGATGTCCACATGGTCGGTCAGCTTGCGCGGTCCCTCGCATGGTGAGGTGGCTGATCGTCCTAGGAGGTGTCCTCATGCCGATCAAGTGCCACTTGGTGCCAAGGGCAGTGGATGTCATCTTGGTTGGTTAGCTTGCGCGGACCCTTGCACGATGAGATGGCTGATCGGCCTAAGAGATATCCTCTGAACGATCATGACAGAACCCGTCTCAAATCCTCAGGGATTAACGTGGGACGCGCCTGCTCTCGTCTGACACGAAGTGTCAGACCAGGGATAACTCCGTCCTTTGCCCCTACCGGGACTATCAGAGGGCGCAAGGATCCGAAGAAGGAATGTGACCGCATCCGCAATCAACCTGAAGGACATTCAAAACACGAAAACTGTGAGTGGACAAAACCAAAGTTTTATAAAAACATTTTCATCAAAAAGACCTTTATGCCATCCACTAAAAACATATGCATGCATTCGAAAACCATTTCTCAAACATATAACATGGGGCCTTAGCCCAAAATCCAATCAAAGTACTTGAGAACTTAGCCCAGTCCAACACCTGTGGGTCTCATCCCAAAACCAACACGCGTGGGTCTCAGCCCAATGCCGTCTCAGTGAAAACTCATCCACATATACATAGATATATATAAAACCCATCCTAGACATCCTCTGATGTCAACTCGGGGCACACAGCCCCTAGGGAACAAATCCCCGATATATGTCACGATTCTATATATATATATAAGTATGCATACTACTCGGGATCTCACTTTGAGTCTACTCCCAGGAATTCTCCATCTGGGAGGCTCTATCTTCGGACCTAGTCCGATCATCTCTCTGGAATCTGGTCCGGGACCATATCATAACTCCTACTCCTGGAACGGGATCCCTATGGGGATACCTATTCTGAACTGTGGATCGTGACTCTCCAGGTTGACGTCTGGAGGAGACCAATCAATACGCTCATAAGGAAGGTATATACGTACTAGTATAGAAAACCATAATACGGGACTCACACCTGATAACACAAATCAACTGGGCCTTTAGCCCTAACGTATGACTCAACGGGGCCTCTAGCCTGATTTTACAATGAACTGGGTAATCGAGCCCGAACTCGTAAATCAATGGGGCATTGAGCCCGATATCTCAGGGTTAGTCACGATCCTGATCATAGCGATGTGTGCAACCATCAATCCAAGACCGCTCTCAATCCTAGTATGTCGCCATGAACACATCATTGTCGTGACCAACTCGAGACCATGGTGCACACATCATTGATCGATCTCTGATACCGTCAGCACTCCGAAGTCTAGCCTACAGTGGCTGCTCGACAACGAAACGTGCATCGTGACCTCTCCTGAGGGAACACATCCCAATTCGGAGGTGAGCGTCACGTCGTCCGTCGCTGTGCACACAGCACCCGTCGCGACCACGACTCAGACCCGTAGGTCATCAATAGGGCCTCATGCTCGAGTCAAAATCAAATCCAAATGGGTCTCATGCCCGGTTTTACCTTTTCAAAAGCCTTTCATTAAAACCGAAAGCATAAGCGCGTATAAGCACGTATAAAACCCAAAAACCTCGAAATATGTGCCAGTACATAAACACACACAAAATTGCACTGAGGGCATCACAAAACATATATTAAAGTACTTATAAAACATTTATGCATGCATCAATTCATAAAAGAAAGTCCACTCATAGACCGTCTGCGCTGCCGCCACGATACGCACGCCGTACGCCTTCTCGGGTCAATCGTCATCTCCTGGGTTCCCAAACATATTCAAATCACGTTATAGGGTTACTAACTACTTAATTAACCCCTCACTAAAGCCCCCTAATTTTTCGGGATTTTTAACTATTTTTAAACGAGCTCTGAAATCTTCGGACAGCCTGAACTATATCGAGACGATATCCGATAGACTTGAAACCAGTCCCAAAATGTTCGTGACATCGAATAGATGATTTCACAAGTTGGAAGTTTCCCCAAAAGATGATCCATGCACCCACACGCGCCGCCTGAAGTGGTTGCGCGTGGGAGCCATGCGCTAGCATTGTAGATCGTCTTCTTCCTCGGTCAGGCCGGTCCGAACCGACCGGCCCGATTTTTCCTACAACTACTGTCCAGTCAAACCGACGTGGTCGGTTCAGGCCACTAGATCGTTCATTCTCATCCTTTCTCTTCCTAATCAATCATATTCTTCATATTTTGTTCATAGGAATCTAAATATCTAATTAAAACAACCTAAAAGCTCCTAAAACCCATGAACCCGATTTGTCCCTCACGGTTCAAAAATTGCAGAAATCCCTCAGGGGTTCCTCAACCTCCAACCACCACTAAAACCGTCCTAAAACCATCTTAGCATCCTAATAACCTTATTCCAATCACCTAAAACGATCCATAATGTAAGGAATCATAAATAAAGGAAATCGGGCAAAACCTATACTGTAAAGACCCATCCCGGAAACCAGGATTAGATTAGTGGTTAATGATAGCTTAGTGAAGTTAATTGGTGATTAGTTGGGTGATTTTGGACGAACGGTGCGAAATGGCGGTTTTGCCTTTCGAATTGGGCAAACAGTTGATTTTTTGTTCGGGCGGTCAAATGGACTTTGACTGATAACTATGATGTAGTTCGAGACGTCACGAGTTCATAGATAGGTGGCACGTCCAATTCCGACATTTGAGGAAAAAGTTATGACGTTCGGAAGTTCGAGGGTAATTTGGTAATTTGGTTAAAAAGGGACAATTTGTTGACTTTTCGGACGACATAGACTTTTCTCGTAATTTGAGGACTGTTAGGTAGCTCCCAATTCCCTGAGTACAACGACAGGCGGCACGCTGTCATTGGACGTCGGATGATTCAGTTATTGGTCTAAACGTGCGAGGGGAAAAATGGTAATTAGTGCATTAAGGGCATTTTGGTCAGTTAATGGCCTAGGGATCTGTGCCCAATGAAAGTGGGACACTTGGCTATTTTTGGATGGGGTGACCACCAGGTTTTGGACACCTGGCTAGGTCTGGATGGTTGTAGAAGCCTCCTCCACCGGCTCACTTATTTTTAAAACAGGGATGAGGTGATTTATCGTGCACGGTGTGAAGGTGAAACAAGGGAAACGGTGAGCCATCTCCACAATTCCCTCCATCTTTCACATGTTGACCATGGATTGTGAAGAAAAGTAAGAGAACTAACGAAGAGGATTGGGGTGGTGCCACCATAGAGGGTTGACGTGCACAGTGGAGGTAAGAATCGTGACCATTAGCTTTAGCCCAATTTTTGATTTGTCTGTTTTAATGGTTAATGAGCCAATTAATTATTGGAATGAAGTTTCAGAGATTGCTACGAGTGGATCAGGCCTGGTTTTGAAGCCTGCCATGGCTGGTGGCCGTAGAACCCTTGACTGGTAAGTCAAAGATTCAAAAATGGCACTTTCAAGTTTTAGAGATTGCTACGAGTGGATCAGGCTTGGTTTTAAAGCCTGCCATGGCTGGTGGCCGTAGAACCTGTGACTGGTAAGTCAAAGATTCAAAAATGGCACTTTACGTTTTGATGCTTATGCTTCAAATTGATTGATATAGTAAGGTTTTGGACGTTGTTAGGAAACTATTGGACTTGAAAGGGACGACTGAGGTGACTGGAGTCGTGAGAACAGAGGGGACAAAAATTGAAGGATTGGAGGATGATCGGGAAGGTAAGATTCTGGTCCTTAAGTCGTGATTTTATTAGCTAGGTCGATTAGAATTAATAGGAAAAATTAAATGGAGTAAAAAGGACTAAAATTGGACCAGAAATGGTGGTAAACCGCCTGAACCGGTTCGATCAAACCGGGCCAGTTCAAACTGTTCTTAACCGGGCTGGCTGGAGTTTGAAGGAGATGAACAGTACCGGCGCGTGCGGGCGCGTGGCATGGTTTTTGGGGATGGTTCCAACATGACTTTTAAAGTATTTGATGTATCGAACATTTTGGCACTGGTTTCGAGTTGATCGAACATCGTCTCGATATGTTTCGGGATGTCCGAATATTTTAACGCTCGGTTAAAAGTATTTAAAAATTCGGGAAAATTACGGGGCTTTAGTAGAAGCTTAATGAAGTAGTTAGTGACCTTATTATAGGATTTGGACAGGTTCCGAAAAGCAGGTGATAGTGGATTAGCCGGGAAAACATAAGTGTGCTCGTATCGAGGCGACAATGCTAATGGTCTGTGAGTGGACTTTTCTTTCTAACTCATGATGCATGTTTATATGTTTTCTACATGTGATTTCTATGGTTATTATTATACTTTTGATGATTTACGGTTTTGCACGTATTTCGAGATATTTACGAAAGTTCACGTTTTATGAGATACTGTTTTGTGCTATGGTTTGATGACGGTTTTGATGATTTGATTTTGGGATTTGAAATATGATTTAATTTCAATGATTTATAACGGATTTTGGAAAGTGATTTCGGGCTTGGAGCCATGTTCATAGGATTTCGATAAACGAGATTTCAGTTTTGGAATCGAATTTTGGAAAGATAATTCTCGATTCGGTTTTGAAACTTGAAAGGGATATTCTGGATTTGGGTTCGGGATGATGGTTCCGGATGCTAGCTTACGAAATCATTATTGCGAATTCGGATATGGATTTTCTATGATATTCACTTGATTGAAAAATGGTTTTGGGTTTAAAGACCTAGAAAAAGAAAAGAAAACGGTAGGATCTGGTTTTGAGTTTAAAGACTCGGTTGATTGACGGGGGAGGGCCCTGGATTGATATGTTTTGAGTTTAAAGACTCGATATATGTTTTGAGTTTAAAGACTCGGTTATGATATCCCCCGAGGTCTGTTGATTGTATTTTGAGTTTAAAGACTCGTTGATATCCCGGGAAGGCTTGATTATGCGCATGGTTTTGAGTTTAAAGACTCGGGTGCACTTGAGATCCAGCAACTTGATCGATTGATGTTTTTCACTGGTTTTTACTAGTTTTCAGATATTTTGGGCAATGGCCCGGATTGTTTGGATTTAATGAGTTTTGGGTTGAGTTCCCGTACTTGATGAGGATTTATGATTTTGGGATGAGGCCCTGGATTTGAATTACGGATTTGAGAAAAGGAAAGGGTTCTGGTTTTCAATAATGATTTTCTTATCTTGGATATGAATGGTTTTATGGAATGAGTTTTATATGCATGCATTGGTTTTTAAATGGAGGGTATAACTGTCTTCTGATAAACTGTTTTCTGAACTTACTATTTATTTTTTTCCACTCACAGTCTTTTGTGTTTTTGATACCCTCCAGGTTGTTACGGTGCAGGCTGTTGGTAGAGAGAGACGGAGACATCACACACGCAATCCACAGTAGATTCTGCGAGCCATGGGAAGTCCGGTACTTGTGAATGGTTCATTTTGGAAATCCCTTATCCGACTTACGTGTTACATGGAGGTTAGACGTTGGTTTATCCTTCGTGTCATGCGTAAGTTAGACAGGAGCATGACTTAGCCCTTAATCCGTGGGGATTAGGGGTGGGTCGTGTCTAATTGGTATCAGAACAAGTTTTGTGCGCTCTGCGCGAGGTTTGGTTCCCAGAGTCGTTGGTTTGTTGACTTGGGTGTCGTGATGCTATTGTGGATATGATGTCTCGACGCGGAACAGCCCGTCATCAACCTGGATACGCGAGTGTTAGCAAGTAGTCGTACAATAGTTAAGGGCTTGGTTGGTAGCGATTTTTAGTGCCAGGGTGATAGTCGCCCGATACGCGGTGCGAGGTATGGCGTATGCCTGCTTCGGGTCGGACTGGATATCATGTTTGGATACCAAATATGATCGATGATCGGTTGGACCTTAGGGTGAGTTGGGTGTCAGAGCGGTTAACCCAGATGGTAACTAGTGAGATACGATTGTTGGTTGGTTGGTAGGCCAGTGGGGCTGGTTGATGGTGGCCTGTTGGGCCAGAGTGGTTGGCATGTTTGGCGCTTTGATGACGTTAGGCTGGATTGGTGACTCTTTGGTCAGTTTGGTTGAGATTGGACTTGTGCGATTACGAGTAGCCGGATGCCTCGAGTGCGGGGGTAAGGAACCTGCTTTTTGGATTTGAGGGATTTCCCCTAGTGATGGTTACTAGTTGACATTGGTGTGTAGACTTTACGATAAGGGATGATCTTAGTTGGGTGTGACGACCCAAGTGGAGGGTGTTGTGAGCTAGTGGTTGTCGTGGGTTTCGATAACCTGTATGACGAGGATGAGTTTAGAAACCCCGTGGGATTACTGGATTGTATTGAGAGTACCTGAGTAAGAATCCCCGGAGGAAGTGCTTAGTCTGGAAACCATGAGTTGGGGTCTGTGGTTAGGTAGTGGTTGCGGTTGGGCCGACTTACGGCCATATTGGAAATGGTGCTGTTGGGGGCAGCCGATGTTTTGGATGGTTAGGTAGACGATTCTGGACGAGTCCAGTGCGATTGAGGCATTTTTGGTTGAGCATTAAGTGCTCAGAGTTGTGGATTACGAGGGATGTTAGTTCCACCGACCCATGTGTAGGTCGAGGGTTTTCACTCAGTGAGAGCCGAGGTTCGGGACTAGTGTGCCTTGAGCACAAGATAGGGGATGATGTGGCATGAGCTGGGATGCTTGTGAATGGTACGATGGGCACATATTTAGTTGTGATTTTGACCAGGCGTGAGATGCCGGTGTCTAGAAGGAACTTTGAACAAAGCTGGGAGATGTGATGACCATGGAAGGTCATGTTCGATACGAACGGTCAGGATGCCGATGGTTTGATCAGAGTAGCGCAGTGGAAGTGCGGTGGACCTATGCTTCGTGTTGGATCGGGCTAGGTTGGTATGGTCGGGTTTGACTGTTCGTGAGGTTGGTTTTAGTGGACTCCCCCTGATGTGTTGGTATATATCGGCATATGCCGAAGTTGGCATGTGGTGATGCCGAGGTTGGCACTTGGTGATTGACAACTCCAAGGGTGGTAACTAGGGAGTCCAAGGCTAGTGATTGTGGATTGAGGATTCCGAGAGTTGGTGACTCGTATTTTAGCAGATGCTCGGAGTTGAACCTCAGGAAGGTTGTGATGCGATCATTAGAAGGAGTGATGATTGACATCCTTTTGGGATTTGCATAAACGGTGGTAACCGACAGGCGAATTGATCGGTGAGTTGGTTTGGCTACGGACACGTGGTTGTGATCCGTAGGAGTTCTGGATTTCCTACGTTTAGTAGAGAAGGTGACGTTTGGACAGTTAGTCCGGAGATGGTATACTTCCAACACGGTTGGAATTCTGGAACTAGAAGATGTTGTGATTTCGATGTTGAGACCATTGTTGATTATGAGTGTTGGATGCTCTGGAGTAGGTTTGGGTGACACAGTGTTGGCTCTTCAAGAATTGTGACCCCCCTTGATCTTGGACACATGTGGATGTGTTCAGGAGTGGAAAGAGTACTTGGTGACGCCGGGTGTGGCCTGGGTGGCGAGTGTCAGGGGATGGTGTTAAGATGGATTGAGGTAAAATGATTTGTGATGACATGGTTGAGGACCATTGTGTGTTCCGTTGAAGGATGACGGAAGGAAGCGGAGAATGAGTGACTATAACTGATCGATATGAGGTTATTGAAGAAAACCCACAATCTAGGTGTGTGGTATTCTGGATTCATTTAATAAGTGGTGTATGGAAGACAAGTGGGATCCACTTAGGAGTGAGTGGATCAAGATTGGATCGTATGTGAGACATAGGTTGGATATCTTGACCATCTTAGAGTTGTGCAGGACGTGGGTAGTCCGTCTCGCGTATGTATGGGTTTTGGTTTTGGATCTAATGCTGGATCTGCCCTGTGTACATATTGAGATGTGATTGGAGTTCATATTGGTCGAGAGACCCAGGAGACCGGGAGACTCGGAAGGGACTCGAGTTGGACTTCCCCAGAAGGCTTGTAGTTCAGCCTAGAGGTAAGATTAGACCGACGGACTGCAAAAAGTGAAGTGTGGTTGGCTTGTAGTCAGGTGGTAGTCAGTGTGGATATGGGGATGTTTTGTGTGCCCTAGAGCTACCATGTGAGGGTGACGGGTACACTATAGTGTTGAATGGACTTTGGGTAAAGTAGGGCTCGGCTGATGCCGATGAGATTGATAGATGGATTTACTGTAGGCTGGCGTTGGAAGTATTTGTGGATGTCCTCTACGAGCTGTGTTTGAGGTATTCTACGATATCTTTATTTTATTCGACATATACTAGAGATTTATTCTGATGCAATTAGACGTGCATCGTGATGGTTGTGCATCGTGATGTTCTAGTAGGAAGTTGGTGATCGGCTTAGTGCCGAGGTATGTTGTGGTTGTCTTGATGAATCGAAGTAAGTCCGAGAGGATGGATGGACTGACCATGTGGACTGGATCAGAGTGATCTGATTGGTTACGACAGGAGTGAGTATTGATGTACGCGAAGTGCTCAGCGCCATGAGTGGCTGATGAAACCCTGACGTTGAGATGTATGAGCACGATTTGACAGGTCTGTGACAGGGCTCCGTTACAGAGAGTTACTGTCGGAAGTGGATGGTGGTTCCATAGATTGAAGTTGTTGGTGGTTTAGGGAAAACCACTGGTGAGAAGATTGGTTGAGTTAGTGATGTGAGCAAGTACGTTGTGACTCTGGTAAGGTTGGCGCGGATCGCTGACGGAAGTAGTACGGACCATGAAACGAATCTGATGAACAGAAGTACCGAGGTTAGTAGATGCTGTTTTGCAAGTGGTTTGCGAGGAGAGATTTGTACCTATTGACGGCAAACTCGCACGATGTATTGGGGTGTTGGTACAAGGTGTGTTTGACATGAGAAGGAGTTTGAGATTGATGTGACTAGTAGCAGTGGTGTTGCGGTGCACCTACTGTCAGTGGAGCCGTGAGTGTCGGTTGGTGCGACATTAGAAATATCGCGGGTACGAGTTGGAAGGTATTGACCTCGGTGAGATTGAGATGATCGTCTGATGGACTGAAAGTTAGTTGAGTTGGTTCGCTTGACCGAGTTAGGGTGATAGTTTGGGAACTATCAGGATAAGTCGGATTGGCAGATGATGGACACTAGGTAGGAGACCCATGTGTGAAATCAGTTTGATTTCCCCCAGTAAGTTGAGATTGTCCTTACCTTTCCAAGTTCACGAGTCTTGCTCACCGATCTTGCTTCTCAAGCTCACGGGTCTTGCTCACCGTTCTTGCTTCCAAGACCGGGTCTTATAGAGATCGTACGTGATTCGTAATTTCGGGGACAAAATTCTATAAGGGGGTGAGATTGTAACGACTCATCCCGGAAACTGGGATTAGATTAGTGGTTAATGACAGTTTAGTGATGTTAATCGGTGATTAGTTGGCTGATTTCGGACGGACGGTGCGAAATGATAATTTTGCCCTTAAAATTGGGAAAACAGTTGACTTTTCGTTCACGGGGTCAAATGGACTTTGACCATTGACTGTGACGTAGTTCGGAACGTCACGAGTTCATAGACAGGTGGCACGTCCGATTCCGACATTTGAGGAAAAAGTTATGACGTTTGAAAGTTCGAGGGTAATTTGGTTAAAAGGGACAATTTGTTGACTTTTCAGACGACATAAACTTTTCACGTAATTCGAGAACCATTAGGTAGGCCTCGATTCCCTGAGTACAACGACAGGCAGCCCACTATCATTGGACGTCAGATGATTCAGTTATTGGTCTAAACGTGGAAGGGGCACAATGGTAATTAGTGCATTAAGGGCATTTTGGTCAGTTAATGCCCTAGGGATCTATGCCCAATGAAAGTGGGACACTTGGCTGTTTTCGGATGGGGTGAACACTAGGTTTTGGACACCTGGCTGGGTCTGGATGGCTGTAGAAGCCTCCTCCACCGTCTCACTTATTTTTAAGACAAGGAGGATGTGATTTGTCGTGCACGGTGTGAAGGTGAAACAGGGGAAATAGTGAGCCATCTCCACAATTCCCTCTATCTTTCACATGTTGACCATGGATTGTGAAGAAAAGTAAGAGAACTGACGAAGAGGATTGGGATGGTGCCACCACAGAGGGTCGACGTGCACGGTGGAGGTAAGAACCGTGACCATTGGCTTTAGCCCGATTTTTGATTAGTCTGTTTTAATGGTTAATGAGCCAATTAATTATTGGAATAAAGTTCTGGAGATTGCTACAAGTGGATCAGGCTTGGTTTTGAAGCCTGCCATGGCTGGTGGTCGTAGAACCCGTGGCTGGTAAGTCAAAGTTTAAAAAAATGGCACTTTACGTTTTGATGCTTAAGCTTCAAATTGATTGATATATTAAGGTTTTGGACGTTGTTAGGAAACTATTGGACTTGAAAGGGACGACTGAGGTGACTGGAGTCGTGAGAACAGAGGGGACAAAAATTGAAGGATTAGAGGATGATTGGGAAGGTAAGATTTTGGTCCTTAAGTCGTGATTTTATTAGCTAGGTCGATCAGAATTAATAGGAAGAATTAAATTGACCAGAAATGGTGGAAAATCGCCTGCGCCGGTTCGGTCGAACCGATCTGAACCGGGTTGGCGGGAGGTTGAAGGAGATGGTTTTCTACTATGGTTTGATGCCGGTTTTGATGATTTGATTTTGGGATTTGAAATATGATTTAATTTCAATGATTTATAATGGATTTTGGAAAGTGATTTCTGGCTTGGAGCCCTGTTCATGTGATTTCGATAAACGAGATTTCGGTTTTGGAATCGGATTTTGGAAAGATGATTCTTGATTCGGTTTTGAAACTTGAAAGCGAAATTCTGGATTTGGGTTCGGGATGGTGGTTCCGGATGCTATCTTACGAAATCATTATTGCGAATTCGGATATGGATTTTCTATGGTTTTCACTTGATTGAAAAATGGTTTTGGGTTTAAAGACCCAAAAAAAGAAAAGAAAACGACTGGATCTGGTTTTGAGTTTAAAGACTCGGTTGATTGACGGGGGAGGGCCCCAGATTGATATGTTTTGAGTTTAAAAACTCGGTATATTTTTTGAGTTTAAAGACTCGGTTATGATATCCCCCGAGGCATGTCGATTGTGTTTTGAGTTTAAAGACTCGTTGATATCCCGGGAAGGCCTGATTATGCACATGGTTTTGAGTTTAAAGACTTGGGCGCACTTGAGATCCAGCAATTTGATTGATTGATGTTTTTCACTGGTTTTCAGATGTTTTGGGCAATGTCCCGGATGGTTTGGATTTAATGATTTTTGGGCTGAGTTCCCGTACTTGATGAGGATTTATGATTTTGGGCTGAGGCCTTGGATTTGAATTACGGATTTGAGAAAAGGAAAGGGTTCTGGTTTTCAAGAATGATTTCCTTATCTTGGATATGAATGGTTTTATGGAATGAGTTTTATATGCATGCATTGGTTTTTAAATGGAGGGTATAATTGTTTTCTGATAAACTGTTTTCTGAACTTACTATTTATTTTTGTCCACTCACAGTCTTTTGTGTTTTCGATACCCTCCAGGTTGTTGTGGTGCGGGCTGTTTGTAGAGAGAGACAGAGAGATCACATACGCAATCCACAGTAAATTCTGCGTGCTCTGGGAAGTCTGGTACTTGTGGATGGTTCATTTTGGAAATCCCTTGTCCGGTTTACATGTTACATGGAGGTTGGAAGTCGGTTTAGCCATCGTGTCACGCGTAAGTTAGACGGGAGCATGACTTAGCCCTTAATCCAGGGGGATTGGAGGTGGGTCATGTCAGATACCTTACACGATGTCCCTCCTCCGTCCACGGCGGCGCTACCCCTAGCCTGCCACAAACATCCTCCAGTTCATACTTCATTCTCTTGGTCTCAGACATGGCTTTATGGTGGAAGGGTTTGGATGGGATGAAAGGTGGTCGGGTTTGGTTAGGTTTGGTGGGGAAAATGATCGAACAAGGAAAAGGGAAGGATATGCATGAATGGGAACTGATGGGGAATGGATGAATGACACCTGGGAAAGATCTGGGGCCCAATAAATGCCAAAAAGACTTTCGTCTCGTAAAACATGCAATAGTACGTTCGAACTTCAGTGAACCTTAACTTTTTCGTCGAACGTCCAATTTCGACGTGCCGCTTGTCTTCGAATTCATATCGTCATGATCTACATAACAGTCCTCGGCCCTCGGCCATCGGACCTCTTGGGTCAAAACTCAACTTTTTATCCTCGTCTAGGGGCAAAATCATAATTTCGTCCTGAACCTCCGTTAATCCTCGTCTAATTCCCGATTAGCCTCGCTAATCCGTCATTAATTCTTAATTAATATGGATAATTCGGGATGGGTCGTTACAGATCAAGTACCACTTGCGCTGACCCTCGCACGATAAGGTTGTCGACCAGCCTAGGAGGTGTTCTTAGGCCGACCAATTGCCACTTAGTTTCGAGGTAAATGGATGTCACCTTGGTTGGTCAGCTTGCGCGAACCCTCACATGATGAGGTGGTCGATCGGCCTAGGAGATGTCCTTAGGCCAACCAGGTGCCACTTGGTGCCAAGGTTAGTAGATGTCACCTTAGTCGGTCAGCTTGTGCGGAGCCTTGCATGATGAGGTGGCTGATCGGCCTAGGAGGTGTCCTTAGGCCGACCAAGTGCCACTTGGTGCCAAGGTGAGTGGATGTCACCTTGGTCTGTCAGCTTACGCGGACCCTCAAACGATGAGGTGGCGGTCAGCCTAACAGGTGTCCTTAGGCCGACCAAGTGCCACTTGGTGCCGAAGTGAGTGGATGTCACTTTCATCGGTTAGCTTGCGCAGACCCTCACACAATGAGATTGTCGATCGGCCTAGAAGATTTCCTTTGGCCAAACAAGAATCACTTGGTAGTGAATTTTAATGTGACACGAGAATAGATGTGTGACCCTTCAGTTGATCGAGATAGTGGGTCGCCTTAGTGCGCGACGCTTGGATTGACCGAGGATGGTTGATAACAGCTAGTTTTAACCCTTGTTACTTATTGTGGTGGTATAAAAGGGGTTGGGAAAATTCACTTCACTTTTGCATCTGAGTGATTTTGAGTGTGATTGAGAGAGACATCAGGTAATTTTCAGCAAGCATCAAAGCTTTTTTTCGATCAAGGCATACATCGGTTGCTACAGCGAATTTATGAGCAAAACAAGGAATGTTGTTGGTTTTACCCTTTTTTGGATTCAAGGTGGGTGTGTAACAAGAACTTGGTATAAACATGGTTGAATGTTCATACCTAGATATCTTGATCTCCTAGGTTGGTTAGGTAGTGTTGTCATGCATGTTTCCCTTCTTATGAGTCCTTTAACTGTTTGTGTATATGCCGCCTGAAGATTCTCAAGGCATGGAAAATCAGTCTGGCAATGCCTTTGAGGATCAACTAACGGCCACCTCGGCCGCTTTAGACACTCAGTTACGGACGAGTGAATCCGCTTCTACTTCAGGGACATCTCGGCCAGAGGTGAAATTGAGATCACAAGCCGATAAAGAGAGGGATTTAGAGGAGGATCCTGAGAAAGCTTTTGCTCAAATACCAGATAATTCTGTCTTGGCAAGTGGCGAGGCCGAGCAGGTTGTCTTGGTCATAGAGTCGATCGAATCAGACCACAATCTTCGAGGGCATACCAGCTGTGTCTGGTCAAGAGAGGGGAAAAGAAGTGGCAGGGATCAGTGAGCAGGGAGAAATGTCTAAGCCGATGGTCCTCAAAATCGAGGTGGATTCAGCCATACACGACGTGACCGTGGCAACATCTGTTTACCAAATCAACTATCAGTGGAGCACAATCAAGTGGGATGATGTCTAGGCATTCTAGGACTCCTTCCACATTCCTAACTCTGTCGTAATTAGGCTAGTTAGGGAGACGAACATGCCGAGTGATCCGCCTGAACCATGGATAACGTTTCATATGGACATGTTTACACACGACGTCGGCTTGCCCCTGCACCTAATCCAAGAAATTTTGGCTCATTTAGGGGTGGCCATCGGTCAGAGCAATCTGAATACCTAGATTGCTCTGACCGGAGTATGCACGACTTTTAAGTTGGCTCGAAAGGGGCAGCTGACTTGGAGTCACTTGAATTTCCTCTACCAGTTTCGAAGGGATAAGACCAACTAGGTCTATGTCAAGGCGAAAGATAGGAAGACTCAAGGGCCCTTCATTTGGGACATGTCGACGACCCAGAAAGTGTGGAAGCATCGTTTTGTGTTCATGTCTGGGTTGTGGAAAGGTGCTTATTTGACCGAAGGTCATCGACGGATACCAAGGACCTATCAGTCTAAAAGTGTGGCCGTGGGCTATATCTTGTTTTTGTTGTGTCTAGGTTGGCTTAGGGTGAACGAAAGTTAAATGTATGTCGTTGCTAACACACTTCACTTTTTGCAGAGGTTTTCAAGTGCCGCACAGTGACCTATAAAGAGAAAGTTGACTGTCTCGAGCTGTTCGACACGTTAGACCGTTCAGAAAGGAGTCGGGACTTCCTTTGTCTTCCACATAACCTTTTGAAGGTCGGCATGATATCTGACTTACGGAAGTATATCCTGGCCCCTGTATTTATAGTAGCATTGAATGTGTTTGTTGGTGTTTATCAATGTGGGATAAATTTTGTTGTCTTTAGGAGATCATAGGTGTCCTGTAGTATTCCTGGGTAATATTTATGACTTGTCAGTGAGCTTGGCCGACCAGATGTCACCGTCCTATGAGGAGTCGGTCTGTGGTTGGCTTGTAGGGAGACCGACCGGTTGTCAGGCCGATCTGCGAGTTGGCTGGTCATATATGATCTTCCTGGGTCGTCCTGACCTTGTTAGCCTAATCTGGGGCTACTTAGGGGTTGGCCGATCAGACATGGTTGGTTAGGTTGAGCTTGGTACTTGTGAGTTGTTTAAGGCAGGTCAATCCGATCTTTAGTCAAGCCGATTAGTTTAAGTATGAACAAAGATTTTCACAAATATTGATTGCATCTCTCTTCGGTTCCAAAATTCTTATTCTCTTACAGCTATTTGTAAACTATTGCACGTTGGTTTTTTTCCCCCTAGGATTGAAGAACACAGTGTTGGGTGTGGTTGTAAATGTGAGGTAAATTTTTGTTCTCCAATTTTTTTTTTACTGTTAATTTATATCCTTTGTTCTTGTTGCATAATAATTGATGTGTGTGTGTTTTTTTCTTTCAAGGATTGGACAAGGCAATGCTCGGTTTTGGAGAAATTGCGAGGTAATTTGGGTAATATTACCTTAAGGGAGAGGGTGAGGGAGCTATCAAAAGAGCAAAGTAGTTTCTTATTGGGATTTGGATTTTAGTACGCAACCTTCTATTCTTCTCCCTTACGTCGGTAGTTTCTTCTGCTCTTATCTGTATGCTCTCTCTATGAATTTTTAATTAATTCATGGTTAAGTTAGATTATTGGGTTAAGTTTGATGTGTTCATTGTTTAGGATGTTGCTTTTTTATAAGAATTGAAGAGGTAAGTTTTTTGGGGTAAGTTTTTATTTGTTTTGGAGGAAGAATCTGGGTTTGGTTTTGGGATTTTTGAGCTAAGTTTTTATTTGTTGTGTTAAATAAATATTCTTTCCAATTTGTTTAGGGATTCTTATAAATTTATTTTATTTTGTTAAATTAAGAGAGGGGGGGGGGGGGGGGGGGTGTATTCAATTGGAGATTTTAAATGATTTGATGTATTCAATTTGATAGATTGTATAAAAATCCTGGTGTATTCAATCTAACTTTTGAATGATTGTTTTAAAATCCTTAAAAAAATTTGGTGTATTCAATTTGATTTAAAAACTCGATTTTGAAATTTAGGTGTATTCAAAACTTTCATGATTTTTTATAATTTGATAAAATGATGGATTTTGAGAGATTTTGGGATGAAAAATACCCACATCAACCTTCACTCAAATTATCACACCTCAACTAATATTTCGTTGGATTTGGAAAAAAAGAAAAAAAAAACATATTTCTTAGGGTTTGACGGTTCCACTTGCAGCCACTAACCATGAACCTCACTCCAGTGCATCGTCTCATTAGCGATCTTCAATCTCTTTACTTTGCGCCATGCAAAAAAAAAAACACATATTCCTTAGGGTTTGACTAGTCCACTTGCAGCCACTCACCCTAGACATCATTCCAGTGCATCATCTCATCAACCATTTTCAATCTCTCTGCTTTGCGCCATGACCACCAGCATTGACTTAGTTGATATGTCCCCCACCAACAGTAACGTCGGTTCACATCTCTAGCACATCACAACCACGGCCAGTCCAATAAATTGGAGGCCTAGGGCGAAAATTATAAAATACCCCTATAATATATATCTACATATACAAAATTAATAATTTTTTTCAAATTTCAATATTTTTTTCATCATCCTAGCAATATACCAAAAAAGTTCAAGAATTTGAGCACATCAATCATACATAGAAAATATAGTCATTTTTGCAATATTATATTTTTAAGGAACGGTAAAATTTTATCAAAAAATGTAGAGTTATAGTCTTAATGACTTTATATGATAAGCTAGATATCTATATATTAATCAGAATAAGTCTTATAATATTTCAAGAATATGAGACCAATTTTTTAATAAAGTATTTCTTCAAATTCAATTAATTTTTTTTTTCTAAATTTTAAATATTCTTTTATTTTTTTCCCATAAAAATAAGACAAATTTAAAAAATTTGGGCCCTCCCTATTCATGGGCCCAGGACGGTCGCCCTTGCCGCCCTAGGCCATGGCCGGCCCTGATCACAACATCAATTCAATCATTCGCCAAATTTCCTTTCCTTCCTATCAATTTTCACATTTTTCTGAGTTCATTGTTTCCAACAAATAGAGATGTTTTTGGTTTATGGCTCTAAGCAAGTTTGAGTTTCTACAAGTGAGTTTTTGGAAATTAACGTGAAAAGTAGGATCTTTTGCACTTGTTATTATTTGGGGTTTGAAATGAAGGAAGGAAATGAGGTAATTTACGGTTTGAACCAGTTTTGTTGGGTTCCTTATATTTGTTAATTAATCAGATAAAAGCTAATTGAAATAAAAAAAAAATTAAAATCATAGCAAAACATTACAAATTAGTAAAACAAATAAAACAAATCATTTCAAATCTATATAAAAACTCTTCGAAATCAAAAAAAAGTTTTTAAAATCGGTTAAAACCCAACAAATTTGAAACTCATTAAAATATATTAAAATCCATTAAAATCCAAATAGAATACAGCCCTGAGTTTCAATTCCACAATTTGATAACCAGAGCTTCGTATAAAAATTGTTTTGATAATTTTTATTTGATAACTGTTTGACGGCCTTAGAATACCATCTCCAATTGTATTTCGTTGTACTTTATTTGGTTGGGAAGGTGATTGATTTGGGCATTTTCTTTGATCGGATATTTGATATACTAGGAAAACTATTTGTTTCTTATATATTTGTTTTCTTAATATCGATGGTTTGAGCGAGTTGTTACATACTTTCATTTTATTGCGTTTTCAGCTTGGGTTTTTTTTTTGTCTTCTTTATTTGTTATTGGTTTTTAATTTCAATTTATTCATATGTTCTTGAAAATCGAGTATTGAGTTTGTGTTTTGTGGATAATAGGAAGAGGTATGAAAGAGAATTACATAAACTCATATGGCAACGAAGATGCAAAGGTAATTGATTTGTGAGTTTCTTTTCTCTGAGAAATTAATGTTCGAAATTTGATTATTTGAAATTCTCTTTTTTATTCTAATAATTGAAAATTTTCTACTTTTCTGCTTTTCTGAAGTTTCAGATGATGAAGATGATGAAGATGGATGTAGGAGTCAGCATCAAAAAATGTGTGATGCTACTTTTGAGATCTCAGAGTTAACCAAAGATTGATGAGTGGGTATGAAGATAGATTCAATTTTTATTTCTAATTAAGGCATAAAGGGTTATTTTTAGGATCTATCGACTTGATGAATTGTGAGTTTTATTCTGTGATTAGTATTCTGAATGGAATTCTGGGTTCTGGATTTTCTGAATTTAGTTGTGGGTTCATGAAATAAGTTGAGCAAATGGATTTGTTCATAATCTGTTTGGTTAGATTTGTTCATAATCTGTTGTTCATATTCTGACTGTATATTGTGTTTTCTGAAGTGAGTTTAGTGATAGTGAGAAAATTGTGGGTTGTGGACAAAAAATTTGTGCTGGATTTAGTGATCTTAAATCGCTTTATAGATTTGAATGATTAAACATTTAAATAGTGTAATTCAAAGGTGTAATTCAAAGTGATGGTTCTGACATTGAAATGCGATATATAGATTTGCAGTTAAAAAAAACATGCATCCATGCATGGGTCTAGCACTTGGTTATTTGGATAATGCAACAAAGTATACTTATGCCTTAGCTCTCTCTGTCTTCGCACATTAGGCATGACTATCTTCTCTGGCTATGGTGTTTAACCGTTTGTTGTTTTCTGATAAATTGATGAATTCATTGTTTTCTATTCAATTGCACGAGGAGTCTCTTGCTGATTCAAATAACAATGAGGAGTGTTATAACGACCCGTCCCGAATTCCGGGATTAGATTAGTGACTAATCATGATTAGTAAGGTTAATCGGTGATTAGTTGAGTGAAATTGGACGAACGATGCAAAATGACCGTTTTGCCCCAATTCGTGGGCAAACTGTTGACTTTTCGTTCTAGCGGTCAAATGGACTTTGGCCGATGACTATGACGTAATTCAAGACATCACGAGTTCATAGACAGGTGGCACGTTCGATTCCGACATTCGAGGAAGAAGTTATGACGTTCGAAAGTTCAAGGGTATTTTGGTAATTTGGTTAAAAGAAGGCAAGTTGTTGACTTTGGACCTGGGAGGTCCGATGGCTGAGGGAAGAGGACCGTTACGTAGATCGGAACGATACGAATTCGTAGACATGCGGCACGTCGAATTCAGACGTTCGACGGAGAAGTTACGATTCACGGAAGTTTCGGGGCACTATTACACTTTTTACGAGACGGACTACTTTTGTATCCTAGTGAGCCCCACATATTTAATTCCTGTCCAATGGATGAGTGACAAGTGTCACTCATCCACATGCCACCCTTATTCATTCATGCATATCACGCCTTTGTTAGTGCAAAACAAAACCCAAACACAAACCCGATCTCGTCCTTCCCCTATCAAACCATCACCCAATCCTCTTCCTCACTTGACCCAATCCATGAAGGAGACAGAGACTGGACTAAGGAGCTGAGGACGGCGTGGAGGTGGCCGAGACGCCGTGCACGATGGAGAGAAGGTAAGGCTCTCGGTTTGTGTTTTTGAATCCAATATTTCGATTTGTGTTTTTGAATCCAATATTTCGATTTGGGCTTCATGGATGGTTTTGGATGATTAGGATGAGTTCATTAAGGTTCTAGGAAGGTGTTAGGAAGGTTTTTGAGGTTGTTAAGTGGCTGTGAAGCATGGGAACAAAACTGGGAAAGTTGAACGGTGGAGGGGAAATCGGTTCAATGGATTTTTATTGGTTTTAGGTGTTTTTTTATTACATATTTAGATTCATATGATAGATTTAGGAAGATTGGTGGAAAGAATGAAGAAAAAGGAAGAAAAATGAAGGAGGTAGGGACCTGGACCGGTCTCGCCGGTCCAGCCGGACTGCACAGAACCGGCTGGTTCAGACCGGCCAGAGGTTGAAGATGATGAATAGTGCCCGACGAGTGGGCTTCATGTCAGGACCGCCCCCGAAAGGGGCATCGATAACCGTGCACGGTCCTGATCCCGTCTGGCAAGATGACTGAAAATCCCAAATTATCCTCAGTACTTGCCAAACCAGGGATAGCCACACGTACTTACTCATGCCTCCGCCCCTCGTACAGCCTCGAACAACGCGCCACGACCTGGAGGGTCAATAAAAACCAAAAGGTGTGAGTGGACAAAAGAATTCAGTTCATAAAACAGTTACGGAAAGACGCTTTTACCCTCCAAGTAAAAACCAATGCATGCATACAAAAATCATTTCGCAATGTAACGACCCGTCCCGGAATTCGAGATTAAATTTGTAACTAATTATGATTAACGGGGGTAATCGGTGATTAGTTGGGTAAAATCGGACGAACGGTGCAAAATGACCGTTTTGCCCCTGGTTGTGGGTAAAACGTTGACTTTTTATTCGGGCGGTCAAATGGACTTTTCCCGATGACCGTGACGTAGTTTGGGACGTCACGAGTTCATAGACAGGCGGCACGTTCGATTCCGACGTTCGTGGCGGAAGTTATGACGGTCGGAAGTCCAGGGGCATTACCGTAATTTGGACTAAATAAGGGGAAAATGTTGACTTTTCGATCGGGGGGTCCAATGGCCGAGGGCCAAGGACCGTTAGGAAGGTCTCGATGCCCCGAGTACAATGACAGGCGGCACGCCGGAAACGGACATCGGGTAATCGAGTTACGAGTCACGGATGGTGAAGGGCATTTTGGTAATTTTGAGTAGAAGGGCAAAATGGTAAATTTCCAAGCCCAGTTTGAACAGCCGTGGGTTAGTGCGATGTAATTGTTTAAGTTGGACCTCTGATCAAGGAAATGGCTTAGGAATTCTCTGAAACATGAATTGTTTAAGAAAATTGAGGATAATGGGAGCATGGAGGCACGCTTGGACGGAGAAGGGGGAGCACGGGCAGGTTTTAAAAATGGTGATGGGTCTGTTTTGCGGGAAACAGAGACTCAGTAAGTCTGAGTGAGTTCCCCACGGATGTTGGGTCGCATTACAGCTAACTGAGAGTGTTGGGAGTGAGAAGGATCCATTTACGTGACTGAGGGCTGAAAGGAATTGTCTGTGCTGGTGAATTGCGGAGCACGGGCCTTCGTTTTGCAGAACAGAGCACTGGGCGAGTGGGAGGAATTTAATTGTTCAATCCATTCCGGGGACAATGAAAGGGGAGACACAGAATTAGTGAGAACTAGTGTGATGGGTAGAGAGGAGAAACGAGCGGACTGGGTGAGAAATGCTCTGGAAACCCGAAGTTCTTGTTCAAGCAAAATCAAAATTTCAACTCGAATTGTAGGCCAGCCCATGGCAAATTAAGGCTTCAATGAGTCCTCTGGGATTAATTCAAGTCGATCGCATACTAGTGGGAGGTGATTTGATGCCGTTTCCGACTCTGAAGGGACCTGCTAACCGGGAAGAAAATCGAGCTTGAGTTGTGATTTTGGAAGAGTTTAGAGGAGCAATTGGCAGGAGAAACAAGTTCATATGAACACTACGAAGCTTCTGGGTGGGCCAATTTCAGGTAAACAATCGAGGTTGGTCGAGTTTGATGATTGAACAGTACCCACCTGTTCTTCAAAATTTGACTTCTAATCGTCTGGATTCAGGTATGATGTCACTGATTGGAGGTCACAGGACCCAAATTAGATGCTTGGCGATTCTATTGAACGTTTGAATTGATGCTCGTAGGTTGAAATTGATGGATTTCCAGCCGGGTCACGCCGCGGGTCAACCGGACCCATTTACCAGACAGTCGGGTAGGGACGACGACTGTACCTGGCACTGTAGCTGGCGCGTGGGTGTCACGCGCAGCCGCTTGCGGCGGCGCGTGACCGCGCGTGGACCCGAATTTCAAGGTGTGTTCAACACGACTTTTGTCCTATACAATGTAACGAACATTTTAGCGTTGGTTTCGAAATTATCGGACACCGTCTCGATGTGGTTCCGAGGGTCCGAAGATTTCTATTACGTTTTTAATTAACGATTAATTCCCGGAAAATTATGGGAAATTAGTATGTTGTTCTTTGACACCTTAATGACCCGGGGATGTGTTTTCGGGCAGGATTCGGGTTTTTGGAAAATGTCGGAAATTACGGAACCGCGTGTGGCGCGAAACCGAGCCCTATTGGACGGTGTGTGAGTGGACTTGCTTTCAAAATTTAATGCATGCATAAATTATTTCTATGATTTTATGATCATGATTATAAGTTGTGATTGACTTTGATTTCCGTATTTATACGTATTCGATTCCCGTATTTATACGTATTTTTACTATACATGTGAAATTACTCGTATTTCGAGACTATGGTCACTCGTGTGCTTAATGATGGTTTAATGAAAGAAGTTATATGAAATGGGTATAAAATGATTTAAGAAGGTTGTTTATGATTTGCGAGTGTGACCTATGATTTTGACACATTTTTCGAGAATGTTCCGGATTTGCACGTTTTACGAGATTTCAAGTTATTGTGATTTGATCACTGTTGATGTTTGAATTGGGGAATTAAAATGAGACTTGTGATTTTGAGGATTTTAAATGAGGGTTTTGAGTATGTTTTTCTTGGATCGTGATTTTGGTAATTATGATTGTGGTTCGGATGTTTTGATAATGAGATTTGAGAAATGAAGTGATTTCAAGGAATTTAAATGGATTTTGGAAAATACGATTTCGGGCTTGATGCTCGGGGCATAAAAGTAACTTTGATTTGCACGATTTCGTTTTTCGGAAATAATTAAGCGGATTCTTGGTTTGGGTTCGGGATGATGCTTCCGGATGCCGGCTTACGGATTCATTATCGCGAATTCGAATTCGGGAATGAAAAAGGATTTAATAAAGTGATTTGGTCTGATTTTGCATGCCCCGTGTTTCATGATAATTTGATTATGTTTGTAAAGTCTGATTTGGGGAAAATGAATGTGGAAATTCGGACCATGCGTCCTGTTGTGAAAAATGCGATTTTGGGATGGATCCCGCGTTGTCGTGATTGATAAACTGTTTTGGGGTTTAAAGACCCGTTGGAAACTGCTTGGGGTTTTAAAGACCCGTTTTTGTGTTTGGAAACTGTTTTGGGTTTAAAAACCCGGTGCTATTGCTGGAGCACGTTTTGAGTTTAAAGACTCGGTTAATGGATGACGGGGGAGGGCCCTTATTGAGTTTAAAGACTCGTGAGTTTAAAGACTCGGTTATTGTGATACCCCCGAGGCCTATTGATTATGTTTTGAGTTTAAAGACTCGTTGAAATCCCGGGAAGGCCTGATAATGCGCATGGTTTTGAGTTTTAAGACTCGGGCGCACTCGATATCCAGCAAACTGATTGATTGTGATTCATTGATGTTCTTGGATGATTGGATGTGTTGGGCAGTGGCCCGGTTTATATGGTTGATGGATTGGTTGATGTCGTATACTTGGAATTGGACTTTATGGTTTTGGGCTGTGGCCCTGTGTCTATAATGTGCGGGATATGACCCGAAGGTTAAGAAAGGAAAATGATTTTGATTTGTCATATACGGATTTCTTATGTTGAAATGTTAACCGTTTGCGAAATGATTTTTGGTATGCATGCATTGGTTTTTACTTGGAAGGTAAAAACGTCTTTCCGTAACTGTTTTATGAACTGAATTCTTTTTGTCCACTCACACCTTTTGGTTTTTATTGACCCTCCAGGTCGTGGCGCGTTGTTCGAGGCTGTACGAGGGGCGGAGGCATGAGTATGTACGTGTGGCTATCCCTGGTTTGGCAAGTACTGAGGGTAACTTGGAGATTTCTGTCATCTTGCCAGACGGGAGCAGGACCGGGCACGGTTATCGATGCCCCTTCCGGGGGCGGTCTCTTGCCAGACGGGAGCAGGACCGGGCACGGTTTCTCCTGAAGCTTCATAGTGTTCATATGAACTTGTTTCTCCTGCCAATCCCATAAATCGGTCCTTGGCATCCTAAGTGCCAAACGTTCCTCACTCCGCCTTTCTGGCTCCACTCAAGCTTTGATACCCCACCATGACTCATCTCACGTTCCTAACCCAAAATACTGACTCATCGTGAGTCCCACATCCACATCTCGACTCCTCCTGAGTCCAATCTCATACCAAACCAATCATGTCCTCACTGACATACCCAATCCCCGAGCAACATCCAATGCCCAACCACCTTCTATTCGACCAATAGAGCCTAAGAGATAGTACAAGTAGCCCAATTATGCGGCGTTCCAGCCACCGATCACGTCCGTCCTTGCGACCCACACAATTCTAGGTCCAGCAAGTCGCGCAAATCACAGTTCACAGCGTACACTACCCGACATCTGACCCTCATACCAGGGTCAATCTCACCCGAGATCTAACACGAGGTCCCAAATACCCTCGCCTACTCGTCTCACTATCAGGTCGCGCACGAGGCTTACGCTTTGGAGGCATGATGTGGCCACAGAATCAGCAACCTAGTGCTCTGATACCAAATTGTCAGGACCGCCCCCGAAAGGGGCATCGATAACCATGCACGGTCCTGATCCCGTCTGGCAAGATGACTGAAAATCCCAAATTACCCTCAGTACTTGCCAAACCAGGGATAGCCACACGTACTTACTCATGCCTCTGCCCCTTGTACAGCCTCGAACAACGCGCCACGACCTGGAGGGTCAATAAAAACCAAAAGGTGTGAGTGGACAAAAGAATTCAGTTCATAAAACAGTTACAGAAAGACGCTTTTACCCTCCAAGTAAAAACCAATGCATACATACAAAAATCATTTCGCAATCGGTTAACATTTCAACATAAGAAATCCGTATATGAAAAATCAAAATCATTTTCCTTTCTTAACCTTCGGGTCATAGCCCGCAAATTATAAACACAGGGCCACATCCCAAGACCATAAAGTCCAAATCCAAGTATACGACATCAACCAATCCATCAACCATATAAACCGGGCCACCGCCCAACACATCCAATCATCAAAGAACGTCAATGAATCACAATCAATCAGTTTGCTGGATATCGAGTGCGCCCGAGTCTTTAAACTCAAAACCATGCGCATCATCAGGCCTTCCCGGGATTTCAACGAGTCTTTAAACTCAGAACATAATCAATAGGCCTCGGGGGTATCACAGTATCCGAGTCTTTAAACTCACGAGTCTTTAAACTCATTAAGGGCCCTCCCCCGTCATCAATTAACCGAGTCTTTAAACTCAAAACGTGCTCCAGCAATAGCACCGGGTCTTTAAACCCCAAGTAGTTTTCAACGGGTCTTTAAACCCCAAAACAGTTTATCAATCATGACAACGTGGGATCCATCCCAAAATCACATTTTTCACAACAGGACGCATGGTCCGACTTTCCACATTCAATTCTCCAAATCATACGTCACAAACATAATCAAATTATCATTTAACACGGGGCATGTACAATCATACCAAATCACTTTATTAAATCCTTTTTCATTCCCGAATTCGAATTCACAATAATGATTCCGTAAGCCGGCATCCGGAAGCATCATCCCGAACCCAAACCAAGAATCCGCTTTATTATTTTCGAAAATCGGAATCGCGTAAATCAAAGTTACTTTTATGCCCCGAGCATTAAGCCCGAAATCACCTTTTTCAAATCCAATTAAATTCTTAGGAATCACTTCTTTCTCAAATCTCATTTTCAACACATCGAAACCGCAATCATAATCACCAAAATCACGATCCAATCAGAATATACTCAAAACCCATTTTTTACAATCCTCAAAATCACAAGTCTCATTTCAATCCCCAAATTCAAACATCAACAGTGATCAAAACACAATAACTCGAAATCTCGTAAAACGTGCAAATCCGGAACGTTCTCGAAAAACGTGTCAAAATCATAAACAACCTTCTTAAATCATTTTATACCCATTTCGTATAACTTCTTTCATTAAACCCTCATTAAGCTCACGCGTGACCATAGTCTCGAAATACGTGTAATTTCACATGTATAGTAAAAAAAATGCGTGTAAATACGGAAATCGGATACGTATAAATACGAAAATCAAACTCAATCGCACTTATAATCATAATCATAAAATCATAGAAATAATTTATGCATGCATTAAATTTTGAAAGCAACGTCCACTCACACACCGTTCTTAAGGCTCGGTTTCGCGCCACCCGCGGTCCCGTAATTTTCGGCATTTTCCCGGAAACTCGAATCCTGTCCGAAATTACATTCCAGGGTCATTAAGGTCTCAAATAACAACATATTAATTTCCCATAATTTTCCGGGAATTATTCGTTAAATAAAAACGTAACCTAAACCTTCGGACCCTCAGAATAACATCGAGACGGTGTCCGAAAAATCCGAAATCAACGTTAAAGTGTACGTTACATTGTGTAGGGCAAAATTCGTGTTGAACTCACCTTGAAATTCGGACCCACGCGCCCTCACGCGCCGCCGTGAGTGGCTGCGCGTGAGCCCACGCGCCGCTACAGTACCCATCACTGTTCATCACCTGCTTCACCCGTTCCTCTGGTAAACAGGCCCGATAACCCGCGAAGCGACCCGGCTGAGTCTCCGCTAATTCAGGCTTGTTTTCCAAAATTAAATCATCAATCAGCTTCGATTTGGACCTAATTAAGGTTCTGCGAAATCAAGCAAGTCTAACTTACCTCAAACCATCTAATTTGAGCTCAAAATCCCGATGAACGACCACACGCTGGTTTTCCCTGGAATCCATTGATCCTCATCGTTCTTCTGCAATTGGTCGGACCAGCAGCATCGCAGGACTACCAGGAACCAACATTCGATCTCAATTGTGAGCTCGGCTCCCTCGAACCATTCCAACCCAACTGGGATTCCAAAAGCTGAACTCACAAGCCGTCTGGGCTCATATCCTCACCAATTCCCTCGCTGTCGATCCCATTCGACTCGTTGAACATCTAGAAACTCGAACTCAGCTCCAATACCCTCAATTGGCCGCCCAAATCGAAATTTGAAAACGAGACTCAAAATTGTAGTTTTTCGGGTTTCCGATTCCCTTCCACCCCTTCACTCTCAACTCATTCTCTCCCCATCTCACTCACCACCCAGAGACTTATCCAAACTCTCCAATTAATCGATCAACACGACCCGTGCTCTGCTCAGTGTGAAAGGAAATTCAAGTGCTCCGTTTTACTGTTTTTTAACTCAAACTCACCGCCCAGTTACAGTCCCCACACCACCACCATCACCGCGTATACTCTCTTCTGTCCCTCTGTCCGCACTCCCCTAAAGAATTTACCAACACTCACCTCTCCAATGGCCTTGGGAAATCGATCACGCGTGGGGGACAATCTCAGTTTCTTTCCTCCCAGTTTTCGGACACACCAGCAGCCTGCTCAAACCACATTTGCACCCGTGCACCGATCAACCCACTCAAAACATTAACAATTGCCAACACAAAGTCCAAGCAGGTGTCCCATAAACTAATTCACCCGTGCTCTGCCGTCTGTAAGGAATCCCCACAGTGCCATACACGGCTGTCCCAAAACAGTGGCCAATTTACCATTTTACCCTTAATAGACAATTTACCAAAATGCCCTCATGCAATCTAGACCCGCAACTTGGTCATTCGAGCTCCGATTGACGCGTGCCGCCTGCCATCGGACTCAGGGCATCGAGACCGTCCTAACGGTCCTCGGTCCTCGGTCATCGGACCTCCCGATCAAAAAGTCAACATTTTCCCCCATTTCGTTCAAATTACGGAAATGCCCCTGGACTTCCGAACATCATAACTTTCGCCACGAACGTCGGGATCGAACGTGCCGCCTGTCTATGAACTCGTGACGTCCCAAACTACGTCACGGTCATCGGGCAAAGTCCATTTGACCGCCCGAATAAAAAGTCAACGTTTTGCCCACAACCAGGGGCAAAACGGTCATTTTGCACCGTTCGTCCGAATTCGCCCAACTAATCACCGATTAACCCCGCTAATCATGATTAGTTAGTAATCTAATCCCGAATTCCGGGACGGGTCGTTACACTTCACGCTTGTTGACACCATATCTGACCAGACCCACTGGGCCGTATACTTAAAGCCCTGACAACGCTCAGGCCCAAGAACACCATACTTGCGACAGCCTTAACACCGGGCCCAATGCAGGATGCCACGTGGAAGCATATCCGCCCTCGATTTATGTAACACGTGTCTGCACGTAAATCGAGAAGCATTCGTCCCACATCGAAATTTTGGGAATTGAACATCCCACCTACCTATACATAAAGGGTACACATTTCCCAATAAAGGTAACGAAGTTTTACTATTACAATTACTCTACCGAACTTACCATTTACTGCTTCCTCTTACGAACAAAGTAACTGACTTGATCGTCGGAGAGCCTTAGGCCGGCACCACACTGGTGCCCGTAGTAACGGAGACCCGCGATCCACTTGAGTTGACAGGTCACAAGAGGGACACGCGTCATTTGGTGATTAGGCAACGAGTACTCGACAGTTGGAACATTTAACGCTTCAATAGTTTGGCGCTGTCTGTGGGAAATCTGACTAAGGTTGCCCACGCTCAACCAGACCGAGTTACGACTCATCCACAAGTTACACCGAGAGTCAGCTCTTCGTCACCAAACATGCAGGGCGAACACGACCTCGGTGAAATCACACCCGGGCAAGGCCCCAGAACGAGGGGAGAACCCTCTCCCAACTTCTTGCAGATAATCGAAAAACTCCAGAGCGACATGGCCGAGGTGAAAGCTAAGGGCACCCAGGCCGAGTCGAGGTGTCAGGTGCTCGACGATCGGTACACTGAGGTGGCCGAACAGCTACGGGTCGCACAGGCAGAACTCGCTGCCCACCGAGCACGCGTCAGTAGCGCTGAGGCCGACAAGGTGGTGGCCGAATACGCGGAGCGTGCCGAGAAGAATCGCCGACTGGCGGAAAAAGGAAAGGAACATGCAGTCGCCGAGCCACGGAAGGGAAGGCATGGGGACACCGAGCCGAGCAAGAAACCGGCTCGGATGTTAATCATCCCCGGCAGTCAACCCGGTGACACCAGGATCTACCGGGACGCCCGAGACGCCCTCAGCGAGGGAGGGCGGAACCGATCGGTCAACGAACAACCTTCACGCCGACCTGACCCTCGGTCGGAGGTGAGAAAAGGGGACCACCACCGAGGAAACATAACCGCTAGGTGGTCCCGCCCCAATATCAGCCATGGGACCTTCGTGACCGGAGATCCTGTCCCCATCACCGACTCGTCCATGGAAGCCGAGAGCACGTCCAAGTCCGCTCGGCATCTTGGCACCAGGACCAACCGCTCGGACAGGGGGAGGCAAACATCGAGGTCCCCTCGCGGCGACACCGAGCGGTCAACCCACCTCGGCCTCCCGCTCCCTCCTCGCCCTGAACCAACCCGCCGAAGGAGCGCCGAGCGGTCAGGGCAGGCTGGGCGGCAGAATGACAAGCCTCAGGAACGATCCCGCCGGCGGGACACCGAGCGGTCTAGGCCGTTCGGTCAAGATGCAAGTATATGCCGGAGCATACCCAAACAGGGGTACACCGAGCGGTCACGGCAGGTCGGTCACGGAAGGAGTGAACCACAGAGCCCGCCAAGCGGAGGTGGCACCGACCGGCCTTATAGGGTCGACCGCGACCGAGCGTCCAGGGATAAACACCAATCCAAGACCGACTCGCTCGTCCAGCACCTCATGGACCGAGTCCGGACGCTTGAGGCCGGGACAGCCCGGGAAGCGAGACCAGTCTGGTCAAAAACCAGCCCGGGCCCCTTCACAGAAAGAATCAACCAGTTCAGGATCAACCACGAGATTATGCCCTTGAAAAATCCCCCATTACAACGGGAAGGACGACCCGTGGAATCATCTGAACAACTTCTACTCGGCCATCGCCCTCAAGAACCTCGCCGATGAGGAACAGTGCCTCATCTTCAGTTCCACACTGACCGAGCCAGCGATCAACTGGTTCTACAAGTTGGAATCTAGGTCCATCGACTATTTCGAGCAGCTCATCTCCACCTTCATGAACCAGTTCATGATACAAACCGACCGCATGTCCTCGGCTGAGGACCTCTTCCAGCTCAAACAAGGTGAAAACGAGTCGCTGCAGCGATATGCAGCGAGATTCAGTCATGAATACTCTCGGTGCGCGGAAACGGACGATCGAGCAGCTTTTACGGCCTTCAAGGACGGCCTCCGAGACTCCCCATTCAGGTACGCAGCTCACACCCAAGGTTGGAAAACTTATAATGAAATAATGAAACAGGCGGCGATCCACGCCAAGGATGAGGCACTAACCCAAAAGTCCAACACTGCCAATACCTACCAACCCCCACGGGCCGACTCGGTGAAAACATACCCACCGAGCGTCCCGGAACAGCAGGGCCCAGCACAGCGTCCGCAGGAGCAGGGGCCACAGAGCTATGGGGGAAAACGGAAAGACTACCCCCACAGCAACAATCTGTACAGCCCTGGGAAGAAGGGTAAGAACCCGAATCACCAGGAAAGACAACAGGGGGAGCGGTCAAACACCGGGGAAAAACGGGTTCCTCGTTCCAAGTACGAAACATACACCATCCTCAACACCCCCTACGAGAATGTCCTCCTCAATGTGGAACACATGATCCCAAAGTCTACTTGGGCACCAGCGAGGGGCAAACTTGGCAAAGACATGGGAATTTATTGCCAATACCACAAATACAATGGCCATAGCATTGACCAATGCATTGCATTCCGGGATCTGGTGGAGGCTCTGGCCCGAGATGGAAAGATCAACCAGTTTCTTCAACACGCTCCACCTCCACCTCGCAACCCACAGATCAACACGATCTCCGAAGGACCGTCGATCTCTTGCCCGCTCACTTCCAACCGGGCAAAGAAGAACTTTCTACGGGTTACCAAACAGAATCAGCAGCTCTTCAGCATAGAGGAGGGAAGAGCCAAGAAAACAAATCGACTCGGTTGGGAGCCGATCACATTCTCCGAGGAGGAGGAGCGCGGGATCATCTTCCCTCACGACGACCCCATTGTCGTTATGGCGGAGATATCTAACTTCGACGTACAACGGGTAATGGTCGACACTGGGAGCTCGGTGAACGTCCTTTTCATGCGAGCTTTCAGGAAATTGGGCATCCCAGAAGCAAGTCTGGACCACTCACCCACGCCGCTCTTTGGCTTCACGGGGGACTCCATTGTCCCGCATGGAACGGTCACTCTCCCCCTCTCCCTCGGAACACACCCACGGAGGGCAACCGTACTGGCACCTTTCTTGGTGGTAGACTGCCCCGCGGCCTACAACGCCATTCTCGGGTGGGGAATACTCAACCAGATGAGGGCCGTCGTCTCCACCCACCTACTATTGGTAAAGTTCCCAACCCTTATGGGGATTGGTCAAGTCAAAGGGGACCAAATGGCTGCAAGGGCCTGCAATTCTGCCATCCTCATCCAACCTCCGAAAGATACCATGGCAGTATCAGAGTCCGCGTTCGAAGCCGACCCCGTGAGCCCTCAGGACGCACAGAAAATCCGGGCCGAACCAATCGAAGATCCTCGGGACCATTCCGCAACACCCCACCCACAGCCCATTGAGGATGTCGAAGAGATAGTACTCTCCCACGACTTTGCGGACCGGAAGGTAAAGATTGGGACAACTCTTTCGACCGACCTGCGCTCACAACTGATCCGATTTTTAAGGGACAACTCTGAGGTCTTTGCCTGGTCGTACGCCGACATGCCCGGCATCTCCACCGACGTGATCTGCCACCGGCTCAGTATCGACCCTACCTACAAACCTGTCGAACAGAAACGCCGCCTCTACGATGCTGAGAGGACCGAGGCTATGAAGGCAGAGATCATCAAGCTCAGCACCATCCACTTTGTCCGGAAGGCCGTCTATGCTGCCTGGGTTGCCAATGTTGTACTCGTCAAAAAACCCTCGGGGGCGTGGCGAATGTGCATTGATTTCACTGACCTTAACAAGGCCTGCCCCAAGGACATGGGCTCCTGAGTTTTATGGATGCGTACTCAGGCTACAACCAAATCTTTATGCATCCGGCAGATCAGATCCACACAACCTTCCGGACGGATCAGGGTTTATACTGTTACAATGTCATGCCTTTCGGACTCAAAAACGCCGGGGCCACTTACCAGCGCCTAGTGAACTTCATGTTCGCCGACCAGATTGGGAAAACCATGGAGGTTTACGTCGACGACATGCTCGTCAAGAGTAAATCGGCTGACCTCCACATCCCCAATCTCTCGCGAATGTTCGACGTCCTCAAACGGTATCGAATGAGGTTAAATCCGGCGAAGTGCGTGTTCGGAGTCGGCTCTGGGAAATTTCTGGGTTTTATGATTAGCCAGAGGGGCATCGAGGCCAACCTGGAAAAAATCAAGGCCCTGGTCGATATGGAGCCGCCACGAACCCAGAAAGAAGTGCAAAGCTTAACGGGCCGAGTCGCAGCCCTTACACGCTTCATCTCCAAGGCCACGGACAGGTGCGTTCCTTTCTTCACGGCCCTAAAGGGCAGGTCCAAAAACATCACCTGGACCGAGGAATGCACCAAGGCCTTCACTGAAATTAAGGAATACATGGGAAAAGCGCCGCAGCTAGCAAGACCAGACACCGGGGAAACCCTCTACATGTATCTATATGTCTCCGCTTCTGCCGCAAGTTTAGTTTTGGTCAAGCGTAGGGACGGCGCCGAACATCCGGTATATTACGTCAGCAAGGCTCTGCAGGACGCCGAGACAAGATACTCTGACTTAGAGAAGCTCGCTTGTCGCCCTCATCATGTCCGCTCGGAAGCTCAGGCCATACTTCCAGGCTCATTCCATCGTCGTCTTAACCGACAGACCACTCCGGCAAGTGCTTCAGAAGCCCGAAACTTCGGGCCGCTTACTGAAATGGGCAATAGAACTCAGCGAGTTCGACATCACTTTCATTCCCCGCACTGCCGAGAAGGGACAGGCCATGGCGGACTTTATCTCTGAGTTCTCCTACGTCCCGGTAGCGGCCGCGGCTGAGGTCCCACCATCTCCCCCTCTGTCCATAACACATACTTTGGACGAGGAGAACCCCCAACTCGACCCCACTCGACCAACCTGGCTCCTTTATGTCGACGGGTCGGCTTGCCACAACGGGTCGGGAGCCGGACTCGTCCTTACCACACCGGAAAAGGTCCGAATGGAGTATGCCCTTCGTTTCCAATTCAAGGCCTCCAACAATGCTGCCGAGTATGAGGCCCTCCTTGCAGGGCTCCGCCTCGCTAAAACCATGGAGGCAGAACAGGTCAAGATCTTCAGCGATTCACAGCTCATCGTCAACCAGATCAACAACGCCTATAAGGCGAAAGACTCTTCCATGGCAGTATACAGGGCACTGGCGAAGACCCTTCTATGTAGTTTCCGCAGCTACGCTATCACTCGGATTCCACGCTCCGAAAACAGCCATGCCGACGCCCTGGCCCGGCTCGCATCCTCCCTCGATGAGAAGCAGAGTCGAAGCGTACTGATCGAAATTCTGGATCAACCCAGTACACAATGCTCGGCGGTCTACGCCATCAACACTAATGGCACGTGGATGGCCCCACTGATTAGATTCCTCGCAGATGGAACTCTTCCTTCTGACAAAATCGAGGCCAAAAAGGTCCGAAGACGGGCAGCCCGCTATACACTCATCAACGACCAACTCTACAAACGGGGTTTCACTTTGCCCCTCTTGAAGTGTCTCATCCCGGAGGCAGGCAGAGCCGTTCTCGAGGAAATCCACGCCAGTATTTGCGAAAATCATTCTGGACCACGGCCGTTGGCCCACAAGGCTTTCCGGCAAGGTTTCTATTGGCCAACCATGCACGGAGACGCGGCCGCGCTGACCAAGCGGTGCGATAAGTGTCAACGGTTCGCCCCTCCCTTCCACCTACCTCCAGAAAACCTCACACCAATGGTCAGCCCCTGGCCCTTCTCGCAGTAGGGACTTGATTTGACTGGGAAAATGCCGACAGGAAAGGCCAAGATAGAGTATGCGGTGGTAGCGGTGGATTACTTCACAAAGTGGGTTGAGGCGAAAGCTTTGGCTTCTATCACCACGGCCCAGATCGAAACGTTCGTCTTCCAGAACATTATCTGCCGTTTCAGTCTCCCCCACACAATCGTCACGGACAATGGGAAGCAATTCGACAACGCACGCTTCCGTGCCTTTTGTGACAGACATAACATCCGCCTTTGCTTCGCCTCACCAGCTCACCCTCAGTCCAACGGCCAAGTAGATGCCATAAACAAGATCATCAAGCATACACTGAAAACGCAGCTGGACGAGGCCAAGGGAAAGTGGTCTGAAATTCTCCCCAACGCACTCTGGTCATATCGGACATCCTACCGCACTTCTACAAATGAAACCCCCTTCTCGCTCACTTTCGGAACGGAAGCAGTCATTCCCGCCGAACTAAGCGAAACTTCTTACCGAGTGTCGTCTTATGAGCCTGAACAAAACAACCGTCAGATCGCACTCAGTCTAGACCTCATCGAGGAACACAGGGAGCAGGCCAACCTCAGAAACATCGCCTGCAAGCAGCGGCTTTGCAACTACCATAACGCCAGAGTCAAACATCGGGGTTTTTAGGAAGGTGACTGGGTCCTGCGAAAAGTCAGCCTTGCCACCAAGGATAGCTCAGCAGGGACTCTCGGCCCCAATTGGGAGGGTCCATATTGGGTTACCAGAATATGCCGGCCCGGAACTTACGAACTGGAAGACCAAAATGGGCGAAGACTGGGCCACCCATGGAATGCCGATCAATTGAAGAAGTACTACTTTTAAGGCTGTATTTTTTCCTTCTTATTACTTGCTGTACTTTACCCGTTTTTTGCACCGATTATTTATAAACTCTTCCATTTATCTAGCCTTTGTAACATAATGTTATGACTCAAACATACGAGTCGGGGTTCGGTCTTACTCAGCCTACACCCCAACACTTGCTATTTTGACTCAAACATTAGAGTCGGTGTACAGCCCTACTCGGCTTGCACCACCACTATGACTCAAACATACGAGTCGGGGTTCGGTCTTACTCGGCCTACACCCCAACACTTGCTATTTTGACTCAAACATTAGAGTCGGTGTACAGCCCTACTCGGCTTGCACCACCACTATGACTCAAACATACGAGTCGGGGTTCGGTCTTACTCGGCCTACACCCCAACACTTGCTATTTTGACTCAAACATTAGAGTCGGTGTACAGCCCTACTCGGCTAACACTACCATTACGACTCAAACATACGAGTCGGGGTTCGGTCTTACTCGGCCTACACCCCAACACTTGCTATTTTTAGACTCGAACATTAGAGTCGGTATACAGCCTCACTCGGCCTACACCAACACACTTTAACAAACAGACAAATCGAAAGGATAACTCGGTATACAATTTATGCTCGAAGAAAGTTCTATTTCATTTCAAAATGTGCAGACCTACTTTGCTCGGCCTGCAGGAGCCTTACAAAATTCGACCTCTCGGCTGCCCCAACTATTTCTAAATAAAGGAAGATTTACAAGTGTCCTACACTAACTCCTCCATCGGCTGCTCGGCTTGCACTATCCCCTCCACCTCCGGCACAGGCTCCTTTTGCGGCTCAACCTGGTCGGCTTCCGGCTGGTCACTCGGCTGGGCACCCTCCTCATCCTCCTCCCCCGACTCGTCCTCAAACATCTCGGCGGTTATATCCTGGCCGAACCAGGGGGTCTTCACGGCCAAGCCAGGGTTGTGCAGGAAGAGGTTGCGGAAGAACTCCTACTCGCACTCGGCAGCATACTCGTTCTTGAGTTTATCGAGCTCCTCCGACGCCATGAACTCGGCCACCGCCTCCTCCTTCGCCTTTTGCAAGTCGGCCTCCCTCGCAGACTTCACCCGACACAGCTCTTTCCAGTGTTTCAGGCGGTCTTTCTTCTTTGCCTCCAGGTCGGCCTTCACCTGGTCCCTGGAAGCAAGAGCCTCCTGAGTCTTCCACCTCTCGGCTTCCAACTTTCGAGTGAGGTCGGCTGCCTCCTTCATTGCCCTCTCGGCCTCCTGAAGCTTGGGGGTGAGCTCTTCCTGTTTCTGCTTCCGCCGCTCCTTCTCCCGCCGAGCAGACGCCACCCTCCTCTGGCTGTTCCCAAACTGGAGGTACACCTCACCGAGAGCCTGCACATGACAACCGTTAGCAACTCACTCGGCCTAACATACCACACTTGCAACATAGAAAAACTCACATTGCTCAGTAGCAGCAGGGCCTTCTCCATCCTCTGATCAGCCGACCGGCATTGCACCTCGGCCAGCTCTTCCAAGGGCGTCGAAGCCCCCTGACAGACCCCATTCAGCAACGGCACCATTTGCCTCGGGCAGCAGAGGGTTGTCTCGGCACTGGATCCCTCGCCGATTGCCTCCCCGTCGGTGAACACACCGAGATTCACATCTCCTCTCCTCTGGAGCATCTCCAGGATCCTTGCATCCAGCCGAGGGGGGGACGATGGAGGATTGAATTCTGGGGCCGCCATGGTCCTCTTGCCCCCAATGGCCTCCTGTGCCGACATGATCGTCTCGGCCTCCATCCTCGCCTTCATCCGCCTTGGTTCGGGAGAGCGCACTCGGTCTCCGTCCATTGCGCTCTGTTTCCTCTTGGGAGACCTAGGTCGCGGACTCGGTGGCCTCAGTTTGGAAGTTTGGCCCTGCTTTGACCGGTCGGACCGCTCCGACTGACCTCTCTTGGCTCTCTCCTTTTTCTTCTTGAGAATGAGCTCCAGGCGCTCGGCAGCCTTCGTCAGGGACGCAGATTCTCCGGAGCCTTTGTCTGCCTTCATTCTCAGTTGCTCACAATCCTTGTAAATCCGGCTGCCGAGGTGGTAGGGGACTACAACACCGAGACACAAGTCAGATATAAGACAACAAATAGCAAACCAACAACAAAAACAAACTTACCCTCGTCGGTGTCGATGAGGCCGGCCTTGTACTGAAACCCAGGTAGCCGAAGTATTCGTCGGTTCCGCTCCAACTCGTCCAAGATCTCCCTTACTCGGTGGACGACCGCTTTCTCCTCTGGCGTTATTTCTTCTTCTGGGAACAAACCTGCACACCGAGAAATGATCAGCTACAACACTAATACTTAGCATATAAACCTATCAACATTTACATTAAGGGGCGACCTATGCTACAACTATCAACCTTGGGTCTGGAATTTGGACGGTATCGGGGGTCCCTCGGTGTTCCCCTCCCAGTCCCCACCGACCAGGCAGAACTTCGTCTTGTACGATTTTTGGGAGGTCGGTATGTCCAGAATGAACTCTCCCCGTTTGCTCTTCTTGCGGTGGCGGACGAAGACCCACCCGGTACTCTGCTGCTGGAAGCCGAACTCATACAGGTACATCAGTTGAGCATAGGTCGGTTCCGGTTGCTCGGCCCACCTGAAGGCCGTGTAAAGCGAGCAGAGCACAATCCATACGTTCGGATTGAGCTGACCGAGTGCCACCCCCATCTTCTTCACCATCCTACGCAGCCAAGGGTGAAGGGGCAGCCTTACCCCGTGGTGCATCAGCTCGGTATAGAACAGTGCCATACCGGGCGGGGGGTTGCTCGGTCTTTCCTCTCTTGTGGGTAACCTTGTTGTCACCGAGTCGGGAACGCCAAACTCAATCCTCATCTTCATCAGGCCCTTCTCGGTCTCCTTGTTCACCATTTCATCCACGGTGAAGGCCGCCCGCTCAATCGGCACGGCTACCGGGACCGACTCGTCCCCGTTTGTTTTCACTTTGTTCAGCCGCACTATGCCCTTGTCACCGCCATGGGTCAGCTTCAACGCTCGGTGCACCCCCACCTTCACTATCGTCTCGGCGTCTCCCAGCAGATTCCCACTACCCGACCTGCCCGTCGGCCCAGCCATCGAACCGATGTCCGTGGTCCTACCGGACGACTCGGCCGTGCTGTGCACCACCTCTACTCTCTTTTGTGCCTCGAATGAGTGGACCTCGCCCTCACTACTACCCGACGACTCACCGCCCTGTGAGTCGTAGCATTTACCCTCCGATACCGAGTCACTCTCGACCGACATCTACAAAAGAAAATAGAAAAACCAAACTCAGCCGACCGACTCGTTCCTATGAAGATCTGACCACAACCTTCACCACGTTCATGACCAGTTCTTCACACCCTCCTACTTTAATCGAAAAATTAAACTTGGACAGGTGCTTACCTTGTTTTTTCACGGGGGACCGTAGGTCGGAAATCGCAAACACCGTACGCACCGCCGTCAAATGCTAGTCGGAAATCGCCTCTTTGTTTGGCCAGAGTTTCTCAACTTTTCTCAAAAACACAAGTGAGGAAATCGGTGAAGAGCTCCCCATATTTATAGAAATTGATGCACAGACTACGAAGCGTCACTCCCCTCAGTGACAGACACGTGTTGCAACCAAACATTCTGACCGGACACGTGTCAACCATCTGTCCGAGGAAACCCAACCGTCTTCCTACAGGTCGACACCGACTTCCGTACACCGCTCGGTGTCTGGGACTGCTTAACAGAAGATGGTCCTCCCACCGACCCATGTACACCGCTCGGTGCTCTCATCCGTGGGCGGGTATTGGCTCTATTCACCGACTCGTATACACCGCTCGGTGTTCTCACCCCCCGTACGGACGCTGGTCCTCCCCCACCGACCCGTGTACACCGCTCGGTCTCTGCAGCTCCAACACGTCATTTGGCTCCTATCACCGACCATGACGCCGCCACCGACCGACTGCGCACAACCGCGACCGACTGAGCCACTTTTCCGCCGAGTGCTCTTTATCACCGACCTCCTACTAGCTCCTTCCTCTCCATGACCGAGACTGTCTCGGCGGACTATCCCACCAGGGGACTTGGGGGACTACAGGTATACTTCCCACCAGGGTCTGGGAGAATGAAACAAGTCCCCGACCGAGAAATTCCACCTCAGTCAACGACTTGGGGGACTTCTGTTGACACCATATCTGACCAGACCCACTGGGCCGTATACTTAAAGCCCTGACAACGCTCAAGGCCCAAGAACACCATACTTGCGACAGCCCTAACACCGGGCCCAATGCGGGATGCCACGTGGAAGCATATCCGCCCTCGATTTACGTAACACGTGTCCGCACATAAATCGAGAAGCATTCGTCCCACATCGGAACTTTGGAAATTGAACATCCCACCTACCTATACATAAAGGGTACACATTTCCCAATAAAGGTAACGAAGTTTTACTATTACAATTACTCTACTGAACTTACCATTTACTGCTTCCTCTTACGAACAAAGTAACTGACTTGATCGTCGGAGAGCCTTAGGCCGGCACCACACCGGTGCCCGTACTAACGGAGACCCGCGATCCACTTGAGTTGACAGGTCACAAGAGGGACACGCGTCATTTGGTGATTAGGCAACGAGTACTCGACAGTTGGAACATTTAACGCTTCAACAACGCTCAAGGGCTTCAGGCCACGCGTGGGGGCGCATGAGCCATCTTTTGGGGAAGCTTTCAACACACAAAATCAACTATTCGATGTAACTAACATTTTGGGACTGGTTTCGTGTCGATCGGATATCGTTTCGATAGGTTTCGGGGTGTCCGAAGGTTTAGGATCGAGTTTAAAAATAGTTAAAAATTCCGAAAAATTACGGGGCTTTAGTGAGAGGTTAATTAGGTAGTTAGTAACCCTATATTACAATTTGGATAGGTTTGGGAGTCCTGGTGACGGTGATTGGCTAGGGAGAGCCGTATGGCACGCGTATCGAGGCGGTAGCTCGGACGGTCTGTGAGTGGACCTTGTTTTCTAAATTGGTGCATGCATAAATGTTTATTATATGTTTTAATACTTGTTTTGTGATGCCATGAATGCATTTGTGTGTGATTACATATTGACATGTATTTCGAGGTTTCGACCTTATACGGTGCCTATACGGGTTTATGTTTCTACGTCGATTTAAATGAAATGATTTTGGATTTAAAAAGGATTAACTCAGGCATGAGACCCATTTGGTTTTGTCTCGGGCATATGACACTATTGATAGCCTACGAGTCTGAATCGTGGTCGCGGAGAGTGTTATGTGCACGGCGACGGACGATACGACGCTCGCCTCCGGACTGGGATGTGTTCTTTCCGGAGAGGTCACAATGAACGATCCGTTGTCAGGCAGCCGATGGAGGCTCGACTTCGGAGTGCTGACAGTTCAGGATATCGATCGGTAATGAGTGCTCCATAATCTAGCGGTGGTCGCGTCAGTTGATTCATTCACAGCGACATATCAGGATTGAGGGCGGTCCTGAATGGATGGTTTCACGCATCACTACGATCATAGTCGTGACTGACCCTAAGACATCGGGCACGATGCCTAGTTGAGTCATGTGTTCGGGCACGAGACCCAGTTACTTTACAGTTATATTTTCGGGTCGGGGACCCTAAATGGATTTCTAGGTTCAAGACGGTTTATGGGGACCGGCATGAAACCTTGAAAGGTTTTATGATTCATGTAGGTTTATGGGGACCGGGCATGAATGTTTGCGTTATATATATATATATATATATATATATATATATATATTCATAAACCTTCCTTATTTGGAATGTCTCCTCCGGGGAGGGTCGTTGGCCTGGGTGGACCCTGGAGTAGTCGCGGAGCACTAACTGAGTGGAGTCGCCCCCATTGGGTACCTTACTCTCAGGAGGGCTTGGATTATAACCTCAGGGAGGGTTAGTGATCTACGGACATTGACCTGGGTGGACCCTGAGAGACTTGGGCTTGAGACCCCGGGTAGCACGCGCATAGCTTTATAAACCGTGACAGGATGGGTTATGTGATTTATACGTATATGCTATATGATATGTGATGTATACCGGTTTTGGGCTGAGTCCCACATGGATTTGGGCAGTGACCCGTGTACTTGGTTTCGGTTATGGTTTTGGGCTTAGTTCCCACATATGGTTCTTTTGGTTAAATGGTTTTCAGATGCATGCATACTTTTTAGTGAAGGGCACAAATTTCTTTCGATATTTTTTTTTTTAAATCATTGTTTTGTCCACTCACAGCTTTTAAATGTTTTGACTGCCCTTCAGGTTGATCGCGGATGTGGATTGTAGTAGAAACCGAGATATCACATGCCTCCTCCGGATCCTAGCGTACTCTGAAGCCCGAGAGGGCTAAAGTCGGAATTTCCCTTGTCTGACACTTCGTGTCAGATGGGATCAGGATCGTCCCGCGTTAATCCCGGAGGGATTGGGACGAGTCGTGACAAGTGTCTATCTTTTGCTTCTTACGTTTCACTCACTTTTTTTATCTATTGCTGTTCATTTTAATTGCCATGTTTGTTTAGCGTTCTGGAAAAATATCATACACCAATTAAGCAGAAAAATGTAAATAGCTATGGGAACCACTATATTTCAATATGAGTATCTCAATTGTTTCAGGGAAAATGTTCTCCAGGAGTTAAATTTGGAATCTGATTAAGTTAAATTTGATCATCTCAATTTTTTCTTTCTTTATGATGTTAATGGCAATTAGTTCTAACTTGATCTTCAATTGCATTGTGGATTGAATAACAGGTAAATGGGTGGTGGTAAACAATCTTCCTTGGTTCAAGAATGTGAGTGTGACTATGCAGCGCAGCCAACAAGGCTCTTTTATGCAGCGGAACCTTCAGTTGGGTTATAGAAAATTTCAAATATGATTAACTACTGTTTATGAATCTTAGATTGAATGATTAAATACCATTTCCAGTTACAATTTCACATTAAACAATTACAGGGTAGGGGTAAGTAGGGGCTGTCGCCGCCTGAATTAATTTAGTTGATGATTTTTTAAGGCTTCTTATAAATTTATTTGATTGTTTTCCAATTAGTTTTAATTCCACTGTTTGACCTAATGTTTGGTTTCTGTTGTTTGGTTGGGGAGAAATGCAGGAAAATGAACACAATGATCAACTATCATCTTTCTTAGTCTTGGCAGAAGGCGGCAACAAAATTTTGATAGATTTGCACGGTAAGGGGTTGGGTGTTATTATGTTTCAATTAGGTTATTGCCATGGATTTTGTGGCTTCATTGCCTTGCATGTTTCTTTTATGAAAGGATTGGCGAAGAATCCGTTGAATTTTTGAAGAACTTTGAGGAATTTGTAGGGTTAGCTTCTGTGTTTTAGCAAATTTATGTACAGTAAGATTATTCGTATCCAATAACACTTTTTGAAAGAGCATGGGGCTTTCTCATATGTGTTGAAGAACAAAGCATAAAAAGGTGTGGGTTTCTTTGAAGTTGCCGCCTTCATTAATATTCCAGGCAGGGCTTCTGATTTGGGTCATGCATCTTGGTTTACCTCATCTTTGTACCTTCTAGTATCCGCTAATCTTTTCATTCGCGACTTAGTTTCATTTTTGCCTTTTTCTTCATTTCCATTATGAGTTGCAGGGTTGACTATGTTTGTGGCAATGTTGGGATACTTTGTGGCCAATACCTTCGTGTGAGCATTCATATATTGGTCCATTTTCGACTTCAAATGATATTTCTTCTGCTTTTCATTTCAGAAAATTAGTCGGTCAAATTATTTGCCCGCTTATGGCCCTAAATATTTTATCAAATTCAAGTTGTGTACAACAACATTTCTGTGAAGTGAAGTTGGGTTTGGGTTAAATTCAAACGAATGTACTCAAATTAGGACAAAGAGCTTGGATATGGAACTTTTTGGTGATATTTTAGGTGGCTTATTCGATTCTGTCATTGTGTGCGCACCTTCACAAGAATGGGTTGTGTGAGTTTGTGAAAATTTTTGTACGGATATAGTGATTGATTGGATAAATACAATTTCTCATTTCGAGGTATTGGTGTACTCCCTTAATGGAAGAGCCTACTTGCATTATATATCTTAATATGGCCCTAATGTGACATTTGTGGGTCCCTTTTTTAATGTTTATTTTGCATTATATAGATAAAATAAGAATAACTAAATAAAAGCATTCAAATTATATGAGTCATTTTAAATTCGTACTTCAAATATGAAAATTGGATTTAGGTACCCAAAGTATTAAAATATAACATCTAGGTACTCATTGTCGGTAATATAATACAAAAAATCTAGTAAGTATCCAAGTGACATTTGTGGTACCCTTTTTTATATTGATACTAATATTAACTTTTATTTTTATTTTTAAAATTTATTTATTTATTTTTATTTTTAAAATTTAATTTTTTTTATTCAAAAGGATTCTTCATTAAATAAATGAGTGAGAAGAGAGTACACTGGATGGGTGCACCACAACCAGTGCATGGGGTCTCGTTAAAACTCTCATCATAAAATCCAGTTAGCTCGAGAGAAATCCAATGAGAGAAAAAGAGTAACCCCCCCTCCCCCCACCCCAAACAAAACGAACGAAAAAACTAACTACTAGTAAACACCCTTAGCTAGCAAATGTGCCAACCAATAGGGGAACATAGGACCCCAAACCGATCGCTTCTGGGTACGTTGTCCTTCTTGAGCCAAATGATGAGCTACAAAGTTCGTGGTCCGAGGCACACAAGTACGAAACTTCAAAGGTATCTAAAGCATCTACAACAACTCCATAACTTCCTTAGCAATCAGACTCATCGGTGTCTAAGATGTTGGGAAGATTTAATGATGTTAACAGTCTCCACACAGTCGCTCTCCCAACCACATTACGCAACCCAATCCACTGAACCTACATCAGACCTTGAAAAATTGCCTCAATCTTAGCTTCGACAATAGACCCACCTAGAGGTCTTGGACCGGAGAAGCCTGCCACCAGAACACTAGCTGAGTCTCTAAGCACCCCCCACTCTCTGCAGAAGGGAATCCCTGCAACCCGCAGCATCACAATTTAGCTTCAACGTCGCCACCATAGGCTTGACCTAACGCGACACCCGCCGAAAGGGAGCCCCTAACTGAACCTGGGATAGTTCCCTGAACTCTGAACAGTAAGCCATGACTGTCACATAAACGGCCCCCGCATCCTTAACCTGGCCAGATACCCTCTCTTACTCTCGCAAAATCTCCATCAAACTCTGAAACTCATCCAACCATGTATTATATAACAACAAACTATCATTCACAAAAAATAAAGGTGGGAAATAGAAGGTGCTCCGGATGCCACAGACACACCATGAAGATTCTTGGCGTGTTGGGCCTGGGATAGGAGAGTTGAAAAACCCTCAGCATAAATAAGAAACATATAGGGGGATAGGGGTCCCCCCAACTCCCTACTTGAACCCTCCCCTCAGCCTGCCCATATGGCCTCCTTGCACCCATTAGCAGAGACTGGCGCTTCTTCAAAGAAAAACCTTCGCCTCCCCCCAACTCTAGGTGCATTAGGCAGGAGCCAAATCCATATAGGCATATGGTTAGAAGCTCAAGAATTCATATGTTGTGTGACCACTGGTGGAAAACATGAAGGAATGCCTAATTCACAATTGATAGGTCAAGTCGAACCTTTACCAGTCCATCCCCTTGCCACCTATTACTCCATGTAAACTTATGTCCTTTGAACAGAACAGTCATCAGACCACACTCCTCCAATACAGAACTAAACTTCTGCATCTGATTAGTGGGCCTAATTCTGTGCCCTTGTTGCTCTCACTACATCACAATTTCATTAAACTCTCTCTTTTTCTTTCTCTCTCTCTCTCTCTCCTCGCCTCCCCACCATCCAGGGGCTATCACAATCAAAATTTAATCTGCGCAATAATTCCCAAAAAATGCCCCCGCAGACAAACCTCAGGGTTACCGTAAAAGCCCGTGAAGTGAAAAGGACAACTCCCTACACCCTCTATCAGAGCATCAATGTGACTAGTAGAATAAGTTTGAACTGAAACCCCAACCCCACCTGCCCATAATAGAGCCAGTCCACCATCCAAACCTTCTCGGTTAACACAAAAACCTCACTCCACACCCAAGGAAAGCTTCACATTATCCATCTGTCTAGCTGTTTTCTTTGTTTCCATCGAAAAAAGAATACATGGTCGCTTGTCCCTGAAAAAATGTTTCAGAGCTCTCATTACTCATGGGCATCCCAAGCCACGAACATTCCTATAGAACAGACTCATTATTCGTGATAGGGAGACCCCATCACTTTTATGGATCGATTGTCCACCAAATTGCTAGAATAGGCACCATAGCTCAAAAAACCTGGGTTCTGCCTTGAAGAACTGTCTGTTGGGGGACATAAATGTAACTGAGAACTCCCCAACACTTGCTCTCGGCTCCCACCATTTCCCGGGTGACCCAAAATTGATTTACCCTTATCCAGTATAAAATCCCCTCTAGAAAACATCATAGGAGCAAAAAAACTAATCTTCACCAATCACTTTCTCTCCAATTTCTCTCTCCTATCTGCCTTACTATTTCCCCCCGAAACGCTCTTGCTCACCATTTCTGCGACAACGACGGAAACTACAACCACAACCACCATCTACGTTTTCTACCCCAACCAGCCTCACCAGCACTCTCAAATGCATCCCCTTATTGAGACGAACTCATTCCTGTGTTTCCAGTCAACCCAACCTTAAAGACCACTTTCAATAGCTTCATTGGGCAAGGCGAGCCTAAACTCGCCTCCCTCTGTGATTGATGCTGCTTGTGATGTGTGGATCAAGAAAAAAGGACTGACAATACTCGAAGCTTCGAGAGAGTAGAATTTCTTGTTCACATGGTAGTGTCCACTTGAATCGATTCCCGGTTATAAAGCCAGCTTTGTAATTGTATGGGGTCCGAAGAGGCAAAATGGGATCAGATACTTGGCCTTGGAAGCTTTCTTTGTCGTCTTCTCAACCTTACTCTGAACACCCACTGCGTTCTAGGTCAAGACCCTGGCCTAAGCTCAAGGCAAATAAGGCCCGAGCCTTTGGCCTCAGGCTTTAAAAAGTCCTTTACTCAAAATAAAAGTCTTCATCATATAAATATATATATATATATATATATATATATATATATATATATATTATAATATGTAAAAGCATCTGATATAAAAAACAAAGGGCCTCAACCCAAAATAAAAACCTCCTCATCCCATAACCCACACAACCCAAAATATGTAAAAAAAATTATATATAACAGTTATTGAGTTAAGACAGCAGAGCCACACGACAGTAGTTATTCTCTATAGAGACAGCCATAAGCCTAGACCAGAGCGAAGAGTATCTCAAATCTGGTAAAAAGCAATAGATCAAATATCTAGTAGAAAAACTATCTAAAATATGAAATTGGAATATTGGCTGAGTCGTTGAGATGTTGAAGGCTATGAGAGAGAGAAAGAGAGAGAACAAAAGAGAGTACAAATAGATCAAAGAGTGGAAGAATGTTAAATAGATTAATCATGGAAGACTGGATTGAGTTGTTGAGGTTGTAGACATGCATGTTGTGTTTGAAGAGAGACAAAGAATGCGAAGGATGGTTGGATTAATGGTTAAGGTTTTGGAAGAGAGAGAGGAGAGATAAGGGAGAAATATGTTATCTTCATTCATAATATGTGCTAAGGCATCCACCACTGCCTAATACAATTGTTGAGAGCATAGCTACACGTGTATTCTATTATCATCAATAAAAGGTACAATAGATATTCTAAATGGTTCTAGACTTCTAGGTGTATAACAATGCAGTGAGGAAATTGTGATGACCCGCATATCCTAGGTGTGGGGCGGTGGATGATATTGGTGTCAAGGTTTGGCCTATTAAAGGTGGGTGGATGTGTATGTGTGTGTGGGAAGAATGGTGAACAATCCCACATCGCTCGGGGAGGGAAAAATGAAGTGCCTTATATGTGTAGGCACATATCTATCTAGCATAAGGCCTTTTGGGAGCTCACTGGCTTTGGATACCTTAGAAACTCCAAAGTTAAGCGAGTTTGGGCTGGTGTAATCTCAGGATGGGCGACCCACTAGGAAGTTTCACGTGAGTTCCTAGAAACGAAACCGTGAGGGCTAGGCCCAAAGCAAACAATATCGTGCTAGATGGGTCGGGTCGTGACAGAATGATATCAGAGCTTGACCCCGATCGGAAATGTGCCAGTAAGGACGCTGGGCCCCAAGGGGGGTGGATTGTAAGACTCGTGTCTTGGGAAGAACGGTGAACAATCCCATATTGCTCATGAAGGGAAAAGTGAAGTGCCTTATATATGTGGGCACATATCTATCTAGCATGAGGCCTTTTGGGAGCTCACTCCTTTGGATACCTTGGGAACTCCAAAGTTAAGCAACTTTGGCCTGGTGCAATCTCAGGATGGGTGGCCCACTGGGAAGTTGCGCGTGAGTTCCTAGAAAAAAAAAACCGTGAGGGCTAGGCCTAAAGCAGACAATATCGCGCTAGATGGGTCGGGTCGTGACAGAATGATATCAGAGCTGGACCCTTATATCAGAGCTGGACCCCGACCGGAAATGTACCAGTAAGGACTCTAGGCCCCAAGGGGGTGGATTGTAAGACCCGTGTCTTGGGAAGAACGGTGAACAATCCCATATCGCTCAGGGAGGGAAAAGTGAAGTGCCTTATATGTGTGGGCACATATCTATCTAGCATGAGGCCTTTTGGGAGCTCACTCCTTTGGATACCTTGGGAACTCCAAAGTTAAGCAAGTTTGGCCTGGTGCAATCTCAGGATAAGTGACCCACTAGGAAGTTGCACGTGATTTCCTAGAAACAAAACTGTGAGGGCTAATCCCAAAGCGGACAATATCGTGCTAGATGGGTCGGGTCGTGACATAAGTGATTTCATATATTGTAACAAGTCGTAAAAATGCCAAAACCTCCAGCCAATTTTCTTTTGCCGTTGTCATCTTACTGAATGTGAAGTTTTCAATGGAAAATAGCAAGTTAGCACTTAAGATTTTGATTTTCATGGAAATATCAAATTTAGCACTCAAGATTTTGATTGTCATGGAAATATCGAACACTTCAAACTCTTTGAGTATTTGATAACAGTTAGCGCTAGCACTGAAAGATGCGAGTGGACAAAAATAATCATTTATAAATACATTTCAGGAAAATCAATCTTATCCTCTAGTTTAGAAAGCATGCATGCATATCATATACATGAATAATAATGTGAAATCAATCAAGTAGAACAGTGGACCGCTAAAATGAAAACATGTTCCTAAATTCCCATGGTCCACATTTTTCCAAACCTCATGTTCATCAAATAAGTTCATGATATACAATATCTGGACACAAATATCAATAAAACCTCGGGATTCATTCACATACCCAACCTCTGTCACATCTCATATTATGATTAGTCACGTCATCCATGTAACACGTGCAAATAAGCTCCAGGACTGCTCAGATCCAAGCACGTCGTCGTGAACACGTCACTGACCGGCGTTCCAGATCGTCATGAGCACATCACCGATCGATCTCCACATAATACCAGCACTCCGAAGTTGAGCCTCCCTCAGCTGCACGACAACAGGTAGTGCTACGTGACCTCTCCAGGTGAACCAATTCCATCCCAGAGGCGAGCGTTATCTCCAGAGTTCTCTCTGGGGAAACATATTCACAACCATCATAGACAACACAACACGTATAAGCATCGTATAAAATCGAAAAACCTCTAAATACGTACAAATACGTAAATACTAATACACCACAAACAAATGCACTCATGGCATCACAAAACATGTTCATAAACTCATATAAAAATTTATGCATGCATAGAATTCGTAAAATAAAGTCCACTCACAGACTGTCCAAAATTGCGCCTCGATACACGCTCCATAAGCATCTCTGGGCTAATGACTGTCACCGAGACTCCCAAACCTGTCCAAACCATTTTAGAGGGTTACTAACTACCTCATTAACCTCTCAGTGAATTTTTAACCCCACTAACTACCTCATTAACCTCACTAACTACCAATTCCATTCCAGAATTTTTAACTATTTTTAAACTAGATTCATAACCTTTGGACATCCCGAACTATATCGAAACGATGTCCGATTGACTCAACATTTGTCCCAAAATGTTCGTTACATCGAATAGATGAAAACACATGTTGGACACTTCCCCAAAAGGTGAAAACATAAATGGGACGATTCGGTCCAACCTTGCAACTCTGGTCCGGCTAGACCGGCGTGACCAGTCCAAGCCCATTTCTCTCTCATTTTTGGTATGTTTTCTTCCCTTCCAATTCCTATAGCTTTCTCTCCTCAATTACAACCTATCTATATGATTGAATCGAAGAAAACAATCCTAAAACCTATTGGTTCAAAAATCCATTTAAACCCAAAAACTCGCCCTATGTTCTGCGCTGGTCCAAAGGCTAAAACTACTTCCTAGGGATTTCATTTGGCTCCTAGGAACTTCAAAATCATGTTTAGGGCCTGGGTTTGGGCTTACCTTGCCATATGGAGATTTCGGTCGGTTGTCACCGAATTACCCTAACGGTCGTTCCACCGTCGTGCTTGCACCACCGTGGCCACCATCCATCATGTCTCAGCCTCCCCTCTCACTGCTCTGTTCATACCATCAGCAAAAGATGAAGGTTTGTATGGGTTGGGGTGGATTGTGGTGGTGTGTTTGTGTCTTGGTCCAGAAGCACGAAGAAGATGAATGAAAGAGAGAAGGGGAGATTGGTGCATGTATCTGTGTTGGTGGGCAATGGATGGGTGACACTTGTCACTCATCCATTGGGCCTGATTCAAAATATCTAGGCCTCACTCAAGACGAAAGCGTAGTTGAGCCGAGATTTGCCAGCCGGTCATGATAGTTGTCGACGAGATTGGCTTCCGTACGAAGTCAATCTGGTAGAACTTCCATAAGTTATAACTTTTTCGTTGAACATTCGATTTGGACGTGCCGCCTATCCACGAACTCACATCGACCCTATCTACATAACGATCCTCGGCCCTCGGGCATCGGACCTCCCGGGTCAAAAGTCAACTTTTTGCCCTCGTTCACCCTGAACGCCCGTTAATCCTCGGCTAATCCCCAATTAGCCTTGCTAATCCATAATTAATCTTAATTAATCCCTAGAATAAGGGACGGGTCGTTACACTGAAATTCTTGAAAGACATTGTGGAAATCATTCGAGTGGAAGGTCGCTTGCACAAAAGACTCTTAGTGCGGGCTTTTATTGGCCAACTCTGTGCCAGGAAGCTTTTCAATATGCCCAGGAATGCGACAAATGCCTAAGGTTCAAACCTAACCAATTGGTCCCACCAGAAGAGTTTCATGCTCAGAAGAGCCCTTGGCCATTCATGCAATGGAGAATAGATATCGTTGGACCGTTGCCAAGCACACCAGTCCCAAGCAAAAAGTATCTGATCGTTGCCACCGACTACTTTACCAAATGGGTGGAAGCAAAGGCTTTGACTAACATTACCCAAGCTAACGTTCAACAGTTCATCTGGAGCCAGATTATCTACCGATTTGGACTTCCCAAGGTCATCCTAACGAACAACGGAACTCAGTTCACTGGCGTCATAATTAATGAATTCTTCGAGTCTTGGAAGATAAAACACTTCACTTGAACTGCTTATTACCCCCAAGGCATTAGCCAAGCTGAAGCATCCAACAAGACAATCCTCGACTGTATCAAGAAGCGACTCGACGATAAAAAAAGCTCGTGGGAAGACGAGTTGGATGGCACGCTATGGGCTTATTGCGCAAATCCGCGTTGTGCAACTAGCGAGTCTCCATTCACTCTTGCATATGGCACTAACACTGTCATACCACCACATGTTATTGTTCCAGCGCCTTTTACGAGCTTGATGATCCCGTGGTAAACTCCATAGCTCTAAGGACTTCTCTTGACCTCAGCGAGGAATTAAAGGAGCAAGTGGTTAAAATCATCTCCAGCTACCAACAACAGGTCCGAAGTTCTTACAACAAAAAGACAAGGATCCGGCACTTCCTCCTGGTGACCTTGTTCTAAAAACGAAGTTCACAACACCAAACCGTCTTGACTCTCAAAATGGAGTTACACTTTGGAAACCATGGACGGGAAATTGGTGAGTGGTTCCATGAATGCTTATCAACTTAGAAAATACTATGTTTAGTACAAACCTGAAACTAGACCAGCCTTAGTTATGTATTGAATATAGTCTTTGTTTTCTGAGATTTTTCTACTCAACTTATCAATAAAGTTATCAATTCATCCTCAAGTTAATCGTACTTTTGCAAAGCCTTCCACTAGGAAGCACTCGAAGCCTTCCACTAGGGAGCACTCGAAGCCTTGCACTAGGAAGCACTCAAATCCTTCCACTAGGAAGCACTAAAAGCCTTCCACTAGGAAGCACTTCAAGCCGTTTTTTAAGAACCAAAAGCCCTTCCTTGAAGGCAACCCCAAAACGAATGCTAATTAAGTTAGTTAAACCCAATTTTGGATGCCCATGGCTACAACAGAGGCATTTGATGAACGAACAAGTTTGGATACATCAAAACAGATATTGGAATTTGACAAAGAAACGGGAGCTCAAAATTCCTCAAAAATATCGTTTTCATTTATTCATTTGAAGGATGGCGCCAATCACATCTCGATCGCTCAAACCAGTTATTCAATTCAAAAATGAAAATGCGATAATCAACATACAAAAATGAAGTAACTACAGATGCAAGTCTTCAAAGTCCATGGTCTTTCGAAACTCTGCCCACTCTTCTGCTGAAAGTAAGGATATGTCATCGAATGGTGACTCGTTGGTTTCAGGAACATCATCTTTCTTAGTCTCTCCATCAGGCTCAAGTTCAGGCTCAGGGTCCATGTCTAGTTCAAGCTCCAGTTCTTTGGTAGTGATCCCGCTCCGACTCTCTGTACCCAACTTTTGCGCTTCGTTTTCCTTAAAGCACAAAGTTGTAGGGGAATATGGTGGCAGCGAGCAATCAGCTTTCAAATTTTGGATTTCAGCCTCCAGGAGTTTGACTTTCTCTTTAGAATCATGCAAACGCCATCGCAGCAGAGTAGACTCGTTGAGGGCTCACTCTCTACTAATAGCTTTTCTGTGTGACTTGTCTCCAGCTCACGCACCTTGTTCTCCAAGGAACGTATTCTCCCCACCAAGGCATTTTTGTTTCGTCTGGAATGGTCACGACCCTCTCGAAGGCGGATACACTCTGATTTCATTAGCTTATTTTCCTCTTCCTGGCCAGCTTGTCCGCGAAGCATGTCGACCAACTTGTGGGCCCCATCTTTTGCGACCTTGAGGTCTTTCACAACTTTATCATATGCAACATGTGGTACTACCTTAGCAATTTCCGAAATCTCAGGGGTAGCTTCTGTGTCTACAGTCCTAGAAGTTGGTTGTATCCTTTTCGCTAGTCGTTCCGAGCCCTCATCCCTCAGTGCTTCAATCACTTCAGGGGAAGTAGAAACAGCCTTCAACTTCTTGGAAGGATCAGCTACTTGTTCGAAAGGACCATCTGAGGCTCTACGTTTGCTGGATGATCCTGCTGGACTGACATGACAAGGTGTGGAGCCGGGATGTCCTAAGAATGCATTTCAGGACCTGATTTCCTTTCGGAGGGAGCAGCAAGTCCTTCTCTATGGTTCTTCATCTGAATGACAGCTCTCTTTAGATGTAGTGGAGCACTTAACCACTCCTTGACCAAGCTAGCAGGGGGTCTTCCGCCATTAGAATCTCTAGATGGGAAAAGTAGCCAGCTCATCTCGCGAAACTCAAGAGGAATTTTCAAGGCTCTATCAATCTTCGTAAGGTCAGGTTGACTCTCAAAATCTAAGTACAATTCATCGCGAGTACGGAAGCGAGATGCAATCCTCACATTTTCACTGCAGTTGCGGTCCCATGTGCCACCCACATCAAAGCAGCTCTGTCTATACGCCCTGTTAGTGAATACAATGTTCACGAACAACTCAACTTTGGGGACGAGCTGCATAAGACTTCCACCAGAGAGCCCATCATGCGATATGGAGTAGCAGTGCCAGAATTCCTCAACAGTAAGATCCAATCTAAAAAACTCGTCCAGCTTCTCAAAACACGTGATGTGTCTGTAAGAGTCAACGTCCAGCTGAGCGGGAGAGCAACCCATCTGAATAAGGATCCCGGAGAAAAACTTCGAAAACAGGAATCTGAATCCCCAGCTGACGATCAAAGGATGGAATATGGTCCTGCTACTGGATTTTGAGTATCTTCCCCTGCTATTCTTGGGAGCCTTCAAGGAGGAGCATATGTCGCAAAGCTCTGCCACTACCCTTTCTGGAAACGCATGTTTGCTGCGGATCTTCCACGACTGGAAATCTTCGGGACCTTCAAAGTCTTTATCCTTCCCTCATAATGGAATCTGGTCGTGCGAGCCACCCTGCTCCCATAATGTGAGCTTGCTAGGTCTTTTCAAAAGTGCACCTTGACGCATCTTGACGTGACTACTTCAAATGAATAAAGAGATTGCCGCTCGTATCGCAGCAAACAGATGGCCTAAACTCCCGAAATGAGCAAAAGCGTTCAACTGCAATAAAGGAGCAAATTTTTTTTAGCTTCTAAAATAAATACCAAGTATTTATGCACTTGAATACGTACGCATATGGATATTTAAAAAATGTATATATATGCGCTTTTATGAAACACATATCAATAAACACACATTTTAATATATTTTTGTATTTATGTACACGTTAAGTATGCGTATAAATATAGCTGACAGGACCCGTCCTAATCCCCCTTGATTATCGTGGGACGTGTCTGCTCCCGTTTGACACCACGTGTAAGACTAGGGATAAACTCGTCACCCGCTCCGGGTCCATCAGAGTACGCAAGATCAGTAGTGATATGTGATGTCTCGATCTCTACTATCGCCTGCATCTGTGATCGACCTGAAGGGTATTAAAATCATAAAAACTGTGAATGGGCAAAACAACAGTTTATAAAACTCGTTTATATCGAAAAGACATTTATACCTGTCACGTAAAAGCATGCATGCATCGTAAAATATTTATTTCAAATTCTTTCTCGAAAGCAAGACGTATTACCTCCCAAATAAAAAAACCAGTGAAAAATGCTTCTCAATCGAAGCCATCATCAAGTAGAGTCTCAGCCTAAAAACTGAATCATATAGGGCTACAGCCCAAAACCAAAATCAAGGAAAACCAGAACTGAACCTCAGCCCAAATCATAGAACATATGGGAACACATCCCATGGAAACTTATCCCAATGTCAGTAAAGATTCTAATCCTAGCACATGTGTATATAGCTCAGGACCGCTCACAATCCTAGCATGTCGCCGTGAACACATCACTTGCCGTGACCATCTCTAGATCATGGCCAACACATCGCTGATCGATCTCAAAGACTAACATAAGCACTCCTAAGTCGAGCCTCCCTCGATCATCGCTTCCCGCGGGTACTCGACAACAGACAGTGCATCGTGACTTCTCCGGAAGGAACACATCTGCTGTCCGGAGGCGAGCGTCATATCATCCGGGACTCAAACCCGAATGCCATCATCAATAGGGCCAAAAGCACAAAACATCACTAAATGGGTCACAGCCCAAAAACCAGTGTTTTATGACACTTCATATCCCAAAATTCCTTGAATCCTATCAAATCCACAATTACGTCTTATGCCCGAAGTATCTTTCACAAAACTCATAACTGGGTCACCCCTGATTTATCCCACGCTTGACTATACTCTAAGTCAAACCTTAAATCAACTGGGTCATACACCCAAAAGATATTTCCAAAGCTGAAAACCACTTCTCATTATCAAAACACTTTCAAATCATCGTTCAATTGGGACTCATGCCCGAACCTTGGTTTCACGCACCTTCGTAAAATCTTCAAAAATCATAAATTAGTTCCTCGGTTTCACGTCTATTTGTGAAACCTTCGAAATCACATAAAACACGAAATCACATAAAACACAAGCACATAGCACACTCGATTGAAGCCCAAACATCATATAAAATAGAAATCTCGAACTATGTGCAATAACGTATTTTCCTCCGAAAATGCCAAACAATTCATATTTAAATCATATGCACTTATGGCATCTCAAAAAATGTTCATAAATACATATAAAACATTTATGCACGCATCATATTCATAAAACAAGTCCACTTATAAACGTCCAAGCTACGCCTCGATATGCGTGTCATAAGCTTTTCTGGGCTAATCCGACCTCTCTGCGTCATCCAGACCTGTCCAATACATACTCAAAGGTTACTACCAACCTATACAAGTCCATATCAAGAAGCCCAACATTCCCAGAAAAGTCAATGTGTCCCGGAAACGCTTCCCTAGGCTTTAAACCTCAATTTGACCAACCTAACGATTCCGATCGACTTGAAACCACCACCATTGGATTCGTATCGTCAGCGGTCAACGATCCTGGTCTTGGTCCCACCTCATGGTCTTGGTCCCACCTCAAAATGTGTGCCCACGGGCCCCCACGCTTTGGTCAAAGTGGCTGGTCAATGATGACCAGAAAGTCAACGCTGACGTCAACGGTCAACGGTGAGAGGACGTCATCAGTGACGTTAGTAGTGACGTCATCATTGACATCTGACACGTGTTAGTCTTCTGTGCCAGACCTGACATGATGACATCATCGATGGTGTCATCATCCCTGCCTTCTGTTTGGGTCGACTCATTTCCTTGAATCGGGTTGCGCAGACCCGCGACCCTCACCTGGTTCGTTCTTACAACTCCGGCCACCAAAATCGATGACATTGGACCCATTCTCTTCGTATCTAACCCAGGAAGAGATCCCTAGAATCAAAACTAAGAAAATCGATCTAGAAATTTACCTTTAATTCGAATAACAGTCGCCCAGATTCCAACCTCCAGTCTAGCTGCTTAGCCGTCCTCCTCCGTCCAAAATCATCCCCAAACGTTCATTACAAGCCCAACAAACAACCAATCACTAGAAATCGCCCCCAACATCCAAAACTAAAAATCGAAATTCGAATTAAAAATGGGATTTTCGAGTTTACCTTCCTCTGCCGTCTACGACGGCTCAGCCGTCCAGTCTCTCCATCCAACTCCTTCCCCCACTCTTAGTCTCTCAAAACCCAGAGTACAAAGGAACATGGTGGGGGTGGTGTTTTGGTTTGCACGAGTTTGGGGGGGGGGGGGGGGGGGGGGGTTTCGGGTTCGAATGAAACAGATGAAGATGAAGGGTGATGGTATGCATTTACATGTGAGAATGAAGTAATGGATGAGTGACACTTGTCACTCATCCAGTGGGTTCAGTACAAATATCTGGGCCGCACAATAGGACAAAAGGTACTTATCTCGTAAAACACGCAATAGTACTTCGAAACTTCCGTGTCCCGTAACTTTCCTGTCGAATGTCTGATTTTGACGTGCCGCCTGTCTATAGACTCGTATCGACTCGATCTACGTAATGATCCTCGGTCCCTGTGCATTGGACCTCCCGGGTCCCAAATCAATTTTTTACCCTCGTCTAGGGGAAAAATCGTAATTTTGCCCTAAACATCTGCTGATCCTCTACTAATCCCCGATTAGCCTCACTAATCCTCGATTTAATCTTAATTAATCTAGAAAATTTGGGATGGGTCGTTATAATCTTCCCTCCTTAAAGAATTTCATCCTTGAAATTCAAACAAACCCATGTCCATAACTAAACGGTGGAAATCCAATCCTGCCTCCTACTCGGGGCACTCTTGTGTAAACGTACACGTCCGACACAACCATCGTACTCGTCGGTACCCATTGTCACTGGAACTTCCAAAGCTCCAACTCAACTCTCGAGAAGCCACACGTCGGTTCGTAAGTCTCACTCGAGACACCGACACTCGTCGATCTCGCATGTCACTCACTGGACAGGTCTACTATACTAAGTTGACATCGAATCGGCTTTTCAGCCTGATGGCTCTTCTCATCCGACAATCGAAGCCAACATCCGATCCGAAAAACACCCTTCAGGTCTTGCCGTCACCATGGCACGAATCACACCTCGCAGGCCATACTCAAATCTGCGGCTTTTATCGGCCTCGGTGCTCATAACAATCAACTCTCTCGTTTTCCCATACTCATGCTGACTCTCACTAGAGTCCCATCACGACATACTAATCCAAACCTGTCAAATACTGATTCATTCCATTACCATAATATGCCAGATTGACTTCGTACGGAAGTCAATCCCATCGACAACTATCATGACCAGCCGGTAACTCCCGGCTCTGCTTCGCTTTCGTTGCGCTACTCTTATCACAACTTGCTCTCGTCCCCACATCGTACCTCGTGTCACTCAATGACCTATGCTAAAATCTTGACTCATCTCGAGTCCCAAACTGTCATCTCACGTACCCTGTCGATACACAATCGACATCACACCCATCCTGGGTGTATCTGGACCCCATCAAATACTTGCCTTAGTAGGGATAGTCACATGCATAATCACTAGGGTTCCTATGGCCCACATGGCCCTGAGTTCTCGGCTCACATAATCACTAAAACCTCTGAATTCACTCTACTCAAGTGCACAGTATTCGAGGTCCAGTTAACATCTCATTATGTCGGAACACATTCGATCGTAATCCTCGTCGAACTGTCACCATTGGGTCCAATCTGATCACCATCTCATGTCCATCTAAGACTCTTTCCATTAGAAAAAACATTTATCCTCTCTGGTAACTCTCAACCCAAACATACCGGTTAACTACAGTCAATCCCATCGTCCAACAACACTTCATACAATCGCTCCATCCGGAGTGGTAAAGAACTTGCCAACATGCTACTTGAGGCATCAGCTATTCATCTTTTCCTGAATGGTACCCACATATCGTCCTTGTCTCATACTTATTCACATATCCAACCATACTCACTCACTTATCCAAGACATAGGCTGGATAGTAATTTCGTCTTACCTCAGGTCGTTACGATACGATTCTCCTCTATTCCTAGCTTAGCATAATTAGCAATACGATTCTCCCCGATAACGACCAGACTTCGGTTTACTCGACTCACGGTCTCCACAATTATCTCAATCACCTTGATCTATTCGATCCTAGGTGGATCCATACTAGCTCTCTCAGCCTATATAACATGACCCATAATACCAACGTGGGTCCACTACCTCGGACACTTACTCATCACATCCGGTGACGCTGCGTACCATTTATTCTTCAAGTCATTCAAATTCGACTCACAGCCTAGGTGTTCGGTTCTTACACCCACTTGGAACCATTTACTATCATATCACTCCTCGTCATCCCACATAGGGAAGAATCAAGAATGATCCAAGATGATGACATCAAAATTCATCCTATGTCATCCTGCAGCACCAAACATCATCTGTTAAAGAGCAGAAAACGAGAAGTCTCCCTCATCAACTTCGGATTACCTATCACTAATGCGTAATCAAGCACTTTTCTCATTGTCTCAATCAAAACTTCTCTTGATTCCAAAGTTCCAATCATGTTAGAAGCATACCTATCTTTTCCAACTACTGGACTTAATCCCCAAACGAGCATCCTCAAGAACTATAGGCAATCGGTTGCCAAGTCCACCTTGGACTGACCCTGGTGATTCTGTTTCAACAATCAGATTTCTTCTCAAACAAGCTTATATGAAACTTAGGAGGTATGGTCACCCGCAGTCAACCAAAACCAGTTCCCAATGGACTCTCAAGTCCTCAACTCAGCACTCTTCAGCTCACACATCCCTAAGTGAGAACTCCCAGGAGAAAAAAAGTGTATTTATTAGCAGTTGGTTCTAGACCAACTCTCCGAATGTGGTAACCACCACTCACGCCAAAAATACATCGGGAAACTCCAACACCACCCGAAACTCAGTCCAAGATCCCCGAGCTAACTGAGGAAATCACACACGTGTCCCGCATCCCTTACGACCGTTCAGTCATAATATCCCAGCCTCCAAGCCGTCACTCATGTGGACATCAACCACGTGTTCGTAACTATCAACCTTAATATGCAACTCACCTGTCCGTTCATACCATTTATGCACATCCAAAATGATGTCATCCTTCATTATCTGATTCTCAAGCTTCTACCTTTATAGGTTCAACTCATGCACCCACACTCGTGCAATCTGTCCAAAACAAACTAGGGTACTTGTCACTAATCTAGGTATACTCATTGCCTCACACTGAGCCACTCGGGATCTTTTCTATCCCGCTCAGTGCCCACCGAACTCACATGTTTGCCACTCTACGACACTTCTACCATCTTGGTGACAATCCCAACCCTCACTGACATTACATCACTTAGACACACAGTGTCATTCGGAACTATCCGATTACTATTGGATTCCATCCAACACGTCTCTAGCATCATCTATTCATCTCAGTCACCTCCACTGAGGTAGTGAGGCACACTAGCCAACCCCCAAAACTCAACATCTCCTTCTGTGATCACACTCAGTCGTGACCGAGTCAAATCTAGAAGTCTCTGCTCGTACTGAGCGTCACTCATACCCCTCTGTACCACCGCCACGATTGGAAAATTCCATCGTCTCAATCCTCAAGGTAACATGAGTCTATCCAACTCGATGAGACTCGTCCACATCCATCGATAGTAGCGTCTGTCACAACTACATGCAGACCGATCCCAATAACACTCCGCTAACGAGACTCCGTACTCGTGATATCAACTCACCGCAGGTACCAACCACTCAACGCGTAATATCCACTTATCGGTCCACCTCAAGATACGATCCACAAGTACCACACTCCTGGTAACTTATCCAATCAATCTTCTACTAGGGCTATCACGAACCCGATTGTTCACTACAGCATGTCCATCCTGACCGATTCATCGCTCTCGACTCTGCAAAGTCGTCATACAAGGTTAACTGGTACACAACAACCCAGTAACCACTATCTAAGGACCTCGTCCACTTGTAACTCTATGGCCTCCAGCTGCTGAGCCCACGAGAAACTTGGCACTACTCAGTGCCTAACACTGTGCAACCACGACATGCCACCATCACGGCATGCCATACCAAACCATAACTGCACCATGGAATTTTCTGTCAATCAAAATCCCTTCGAGATTCAACACACTAAAGCATGGCATCTCACGCCAAATAGGATTAAATGTTCCTATTCCCAACAGTCTCAACTAGGGTCGTCCACGACCTCCACTGATACCACTTGACACAATCCCCTATCTCACATGACCGTTCAACGGTCCCGACTCTCAAAGTCGTCATATTAGAACAACTGGTTGACTAGGTCCTATCCACCAGTAACACTACGGCTCTAAGCTGTTGCATTCACATGCACATCGATCCTACTCGGGATCCAATCTCGCTAAAACACGGCATCCTGTACCATCAAACCCCAAACCATCGCACCTTGTGCCAAACATAACCTAACTAGGGTTCAATTCCATTGAATCCTCATACTCTTACCCTAACTATCGGGTTTATGACGAGTTGTTACCACCGCAGAGACATCACATCTAGCACCTGTGCGTCACTCTAAGAGCAACCCATGCTCTGATACCACCTTGACAGGACCCGTCTCAATCCCCCTTGATTATCGGGGGAAGTGCCTACTCCCGTTTGACACCGCGTGGAAGACCAAGGATGAACTCATCACCCGCTCGGGGTCCATCAGAGTACGCCAGGATCGGTGGTGGCATGTGATGTCTCAATCTCTGCTACAACCCGCATCCGTGATTAACCTGAAGGGTATTAAAACCATAAATGATGTGAGTGGACAAAACAACAACTTATAAAACTCATTTATATCGAAAAGACATTTATACATTTCACATAAAAGCATGCATGAATCGTAAAATAGTTATTTAAAATTCTTTCTCGAAAACAAGACGTATTGCTTCCCAAATCAAAACACAGCGAAAATGCTTCTCAATCGAAGCCATCATCACAGTAGGGTCTCAGCACAAAAACCGAATCTTACAAGGTCGCAACCCAAAACCAAAATCAAGGAAATCCAGAACGAAACCTTAGCCCAAATCATAGAACATGTGGGAACACATCACATGGGAGCTCATCCCAATGTCAGTCACGATAAGAATCCTAGCATATGGGCATATAGCTCATGATCGCTCACAATCCTAGCATGTCGCCGTGAACACATCACTCACCGCGACCCTCTCTAGATCATCATGAACACATTGCCGAATGATCTCAGAGACTAACATCAGCACTCTTAAAGTCGAGCCTCCCTCATCCATTGCTTCCCGTGGCTGCTCGACAACAGGCAATACGTCGTGACCTCTTTGGAAGGAACAGATCTGTAGTCCGGAGGGGAGCGTCGTATCATCCGGGACTCAAACTCGAATGCCATCATCAATAGGGACTGAAGCAAGGAACATCACTAAATGGGTCACAGCCCAAAAACCAGTGTCCTACGACATTTCATATCCCAGGATTCCTCGAATCCTATCAAATCCACAACTGGGTCTCATGCCCGAAATACCTTTCACAAAACACATAACTGGGTCACCTCCGAATTATCTCACATTTGACTATACTTGTAACGCCCCGGAAATTCGAGGATTTTAATATTGTAAATTAATGAACGAATTGACGTTTTTACCCCTGTGAATTGTGTTGCTAAATTGTTGACTTTTTTTATTGGTGGGTCAAACAGACTTCGACTGATGACCGTGCGTAGTTCAGGACGTCACGAGTCCATAGACAGGTGGCACGTCCAATTCGGACGATCAGAGAAAAAGTTATGACTATCGGAAGTTCAGGGGCATTACCGTAATTTGGACGATAAGGGCGAAAATGTTGACTTTTCGTTTGACAACTGATTTTCACACGACTAGAGGACCATTAGGTAGGTCTCGATACCCTGAGTCCATAGACTGGCGGCACGCTAAAATCGGACATCGGATGGTGGAGTTACGAGTCTGGAAAGTGAAGGGCATTTTGGTATTTTTGAATTGAGGGCATTTTGGTCATTTTACCCCTGGTCACTGTAGCAGTCGTGGAAAAGCGGGGACCACGACCATACTTGGTGGTTCTGATCAATCCCCTTTGTTTAACCGTTAATGAACTAGAAAGGGGAATTATTTAAGCCTTAAAGGTAGATTGAACGTGGGATGATTGATTCATCGGACAAAGGCAACATTTTTAATCAAAGATTCGAAGCTTTGCGGGAAAAAATTCTCAGTGGACAGGCTGGGTTTCCACGAGCTTCTGGGGCGGCACGGGTTGTTTAAACTGAGTGGATTGTAAGTGTGTTTCACTCTGCTGCAGTGCGGGTCGTGAATTGGAGAGGAAAACCAGAGAAAACAGTTTCTGGAAAAATTGGAGGGAAATCGAGATTTAATTTCTGGTGCTTGTTGGACCAAACCAAGGCTTGGTTTAGTCTTCTGGGAGTGTTTGGAACACAACCACATCGAAATTAAAGGGAACCAGCCACGGTTGAGTTGGGACGGAGGCTGCCGTTTTCAGGGAAGTTGTAGAGCTAGAGACGACAACTTCCAGGTACTTTCTGGCACAATTGATCGTTCATTCTAGTTCGTATTAACCCTAGGATGCTTTCTGTGAAGTTAATTTGATATTGGTGTTGGAATCAACGAGTTATGGTGATCAACCCGTTTGGGTGATCACGGGTCGAAGGTCCATTTAGGGAACCGTTGGGGTTGATTATTGACTCAGAACTGTAATTGGATGGTTAATGAACATGTTAGGATAAAAAACGAGTGAAATAGAGTCGAAATTGAGGGTCAATTAACAGGGTCAAGCCGCGGGTGGCAGACTCGTATTGCAGGCTATCGGGTGAAGGAGATGACACTGTAGCAGCTACAGTCTCAGGCGCGTGACTTTCACGCGTAGCCACTTTGGGCGGCGCGTGAAGGCGCGTTGAGGCTCATCTCCGATCACGATCAACATGACTTTTTATCCTCTCATCATTTTGAACATTTTTGGTGAAATAACCATGTTGATCTGAGGTTGTTAAATGGGTCAGTTTAGGGCCGGATGTCTCGGGAAGCGTGTTCGGACGGGTTCCCCGAGCCGATTTCTGTTTCAGACTTTTTGGATGAATATTAAGGACTTGTAGTGACCCTTACGTGTGATTTGGACTGACAGGAATTGTACGATAATCCCGGAATAAGTTCGTATGCACAGATTCGCAGCGGGATCGTACTGTGAGTGGGCCCGATTTCATTAAACCTTTGCATGCATAAATGTTTTCTGATTTACTTATATATTCACATGCTGGAAACAAGAAATGGTTTTGATGATCTTGAAATTATGATTATGGCACGTTTTACGATTTTGGCTTGAGACCCGTCTGGTGGAACTTGAGTATGGTTTTGGATTTTATCTATATATATGTACGCATGTGAATATCAATGACTATATTTTGGTACTGCACTGTAGTGATTTACTCGTATTATACTGTCTCCTCCAGATGAGGTATACCGGAGTAGTCACGGCGCAATGCCTGCGATGGGCCATTCCACGGAGGAACCGGACCGTAGAATGACTCAGGAACGGGATTGCTATGATTGGGCGTCTGGGACGTCGAGCGTCTAGATGCTAGGCATCTGGGATGCTATACCCGGACAGGGTTCGGGGATTGGACTTGGGATTGAGTCCTCCAGTGGCACGCATAGCCTTGGGACTGTGACTTATTGGACGTCAGGGACGTCGGACATCTGGGATGTCAGGATTGGGGAGAGTTTCGTGCAGTGGCTGTGATTATGTTTATGGTTTTATTATATACCTTATGGTTCATATTATATGATTTATGGTTTTAAATGCTGATGCATGCATGTTTGGAAAAACGGAGGGGTAAAATTATATGTTTTATTTGTTAGACTGTTTTATAAACTTGAGTTTCGGCCCACTCACCCTTAATGTTTTGGTAACCCCTCCAGGTTGTGCTACTGAGGTAGAGGAGGATCCTGAGGCTGAGGCATAGAACTACTTTTGTGTATCTGAACCCCTGTCAGGTGGTTTGACCCACAGGATTATTTTAGAGTCGTGCTCGAAACTTGTAATTTTGGATTTCATCCCTTGTCTGACATCTGTTAAATTTGGATTTGTTAGGTCATATTTTATGCATTTTTCCATGCATTATTATCTTTGATGTACTACTAAAATCTTTCATCACATACGAGAAAATAATAATTTTTGTGAGAGTTGTGCAGGATTGGACATTATGTCGAATTAGAAAGTTTTCGGTGTAAAAGGAGGAAATTCAGAGTTGAAAGAGCTTACTTATGGAGCAAGGAAAAATAATGTGGAAAACAAAAAGCTGTCACTATTCAGGAATCACTATGCGCGCCAGACACTATTCAGGAATCACTATGCGCGCCAGACACTATTCAGGAATCACTATGCACATCAGATACTATTCAGGAATCACTATGCAGGCCAGACACTATTCCGGAATCACTATGCACGCCTGCCACTATTCACGTTACTAGTAGCAGATTACATGTCTTTCCTTATTTGCCCTCATGCTTTCTTGCCTATTTAAGCCCTCTTCACTCTCAAAATAGGGGAGCCTCCACACAACAAAGAAATCATATCTGCTCTTCTTTTTCATTCCCCTTTTCTTCCAGTGAGAAAACCTCAAGAATTCCATAACCATCTCCCCTCTTCCATCCTTTTGCATCTCTTTCCCATGTACCTAAATCTCTCATCCTAAAAGCTCCAAAATTCCTTCATCAAATTCGTCATCCATCATCTTTGTGTGTGAAGAAGAAGCCCTTTTCAGTTCTGGAGAAGAAGACTGCCTTCTACTTAGAGTTTGTTGCATCCATGTCTTTAATTAATGCTTTTATGTTGATTATATACATGTGTAGCTAATTTCTCATCTAGGGTTCTTGATGTAACCATATAAACTCAGTCTATGTTATGATTGAAGTATTCTGATTTCTGCAAACTCTTCTTTGTTTCATTCATTTTAATTATTGATTCATATGTGATTCTAGTGCTTGATCACCATTAGGGTTCCATATGCCTAGTTAGATTTAGAGCACATGCCATGCCTAAGTTTAATTGATTTATGAATGAAAAAATAGGGTTAGTGAGTACATGCCATGCCACTGTATCTGTTTGGTCATATTTATTTCTTTTCTCATACTTAAAGGCTTTCTAGGAGTAATCTAAAGTACATGCCATACTTAGGTTGCAATTAGAAGGACTAGATAGTGTTCCACATGCCATGGCCTATCTTACTTAAGTGAAAACGATCCTTAGAGCAGGTTTGGAAGATCAGGTACTTTAGTCACTGTATTCATAGAATCAAGGTTACATAGGTGAAGTCAAGACCCTAGCTTCCATCTCCATACTTTTCTCAATCTTTTCTATCTATCTTCATTTACTTAAAGTTTTAATTTCAGTTTAACGTCCTTACATATCACAAATCAAAACACAATTCTGTTTTATTTTCAGTTCTTTTAATTCCACTAGTTAATTGAGTCATTATAGGGTTATTTAGAGGTAATTGTGAAGCCTAATCAGTCTCTGTGGTTCGACACCCTTACTTGTGCATTACCATTACTACAATAGTAGTGTATAAGCTAGGATACATCAACAATTTTGGCGCCGTTGCCGGGGACTGATTTAAGTCCTTTGCAATTGGTTACCAACGCTAGGCATCTGGGATGCTATACCCGGACAGGGTTCGGGGATTGGACTTGGGATTGAGTCCTCCAGTGGCACGCATAGCCTTGGGACTGTGACTTATTGGACGTCAGGGACGTCGGACATCTGGGACGTCGGACATCTGGGATGTCAGGATTGGGGAGAGTTTCGTGCAGTGGCTGTGATTATGTTTATGGTTTTATTATATACCTTATGGTTCATATTATATGATTTATGGTTTTAAATGATGATGCATGCATGTTTGGAAAAACGGAGGGGTAAAATTATATGTTTTATTTGTTAGACTGTTTTATAAACTTGAGTTTCGGCCCACTCACCCTTAATGTTTTCGTAACCCCTCCAGGTTGTGCTACTGAGGTAGAGGAGGATCCTGAGGCTGAGGCATAGAACTACTTCTGCGTATCTGAACCCCTGTCGGGTGGTTTGACCCACAAGATTATTTTAGAGTCGTGCTCGGAACTTGTAATTTTGGATTTCATCCCTTGTCTGACATCTGTTAAATTTGGATTGATGTATAACTTTAATTTGGTATTTATGCATTTGAACTTTTGAGGTTAAAATTGGAATGTTATTTTGGGTGTCAGACGGGAGCAGGGCACGTCCCCTTGTGGTCCCTGGGGGATCGGGGCGGGTCCCGTCAGCATGGTATCAGAGCACTAGGTTGTGGTCAGCATGCTAGACTAGCGATTAGTACTAGTTACTTTTCGAGTTTAAGGATGATGTTATCTGATCTATGCCTCTTAACAGTTGGTTATGCCTCCAAGGTGGATTCCTCACATACGGACTGACGAGGAACTAGAGAGAGAAATGCAATGCGCAAGCATTGAACAGGCTCAGCGGTTGGGAGCCACTCCTTTTAACGAGGGATCAAACCCCGAAGATGCTTATGAATGGATTACCAAGTGGGAAAGGATTTTCACAGTGATACACTGACAAGACCCATCCCGATTATCCCTCGATAGTCGTGATGAATCCTGCTCCCGTCTGACAATAACTAAAAATGTCCAAAAGTAACCAAACTTATATACATACCACACACAACAAATCCCGAAAACATTGTCAGACAAGGGATAGTTAAGTTTTACAGACCAATGACGTCACAAGTTTGACTAGTCAAGGACAATACAGAGCATAGGTATCATTACAGATAGGGGTCAAATTCCTACTCTGTAGAATGTCTGAGTGCGCAACGGTCTATTTATTCTTTTGCCTCGCTTGCCTCGTTTTTAGCCCTCGTACCTGTACACTGGCCTGGAGGGTGCATAAAACAATAAAGGTGTGAGTGGACAAAAATGACCTCTTATAAAAACATTTGCCAAAATACAATTCTTACCCTCCAGTTTTCACAAACATGCATGCATATCATAAAACACGAGTGATAATGGGAAATCAATTAAAGTGGATCAATCAAAACAATTTCCACAAAACCACGGGACTTATTTCCATATCTTGTTGCTTAGAGTCACGTTTTATCCCTGCAACGCGTGCATATCAATGGGCTCAAGGACCGCTCAAAATCCGAGCATCCGCCGCTGTGAACACATCACTAGCCGGCAATCCAGATCTAGTGAACACATCACTTACCGATCCATATAATCCAGCACATCTGATCTGAGTCAAGCCTCCCCTGGGCTGCAAGACAAAGATCGTGCTACGTGACCTCTTCGGGGTAAACACTTCCATCCCGAAGGCGAGCGTTATCTCCAGGGTGCACTCCGGGGAAAAACATATTTTCTCCCGAAAGCCCTAAATATCCGCAACATATCACCATCACTAAAACCAGTGAAAAACAGTTGCATTGAAAACCAAATCAAATATCAATACAGGGTCTCAGCCCTAAGTTAACCAAAGTCCCGATTTACTTTATAAATCCGAAATCATCATTATCATCATATAATCACATGGAAAATGCAAATCCAATCAGAAACACAATCCCATTGGGTCCCACCCCAAAATACCAATTTCACGTAAATCCGTGCAACCGTAAACCCGAGTTGCCACGATCACGTAAATCCATAAAATCAATCATTGACTCATAATCCGAGTCCAAATATCATTTTCAATCCGGGCCTAGCCCAAAACATCAATTGCACGTTCCTCGTAAAACGTGCCCGAAAGACTGATTAAAATAATCACAAAAATCACGAAAATACCAAAAATCATCAAATTCACATGTAACTCCAAATCCGAGTCAAAATCATTATTTACTTGGGTTCTCACGCCCACAATATCATTTTTAACCAATTTCATGATTTCTCGAAAAGCGTGCCAGAATATAATAATATAATAATCATAAAACCGAGAAAATCGAGAAATCACCGAATCGAAGCTTCAATCATGTCAAATCATAGAAAATTATATAAATAAGCATTTTAAACCATATATGCATGCACCACAGTTAGAAAACCAAAAGTCCACTCACACACACCGTCCCGATTGTTCAGCCTCGAGCTGTTCGTTTTCCTCCGAAGTCCCGGGAATATTCCAGCCTGTCAAACAAAGTGATTTAAGGTTACTAGGCTATCATATAATCCTTAAACAGGAATCCCCTAATTGTCGGAATTTTATAATATTATTTTAATATAAATTTAAACGTGTCGGGTACTCGGAACTACACTGAAACCATATCCGATTGACCCGAAACCAACGCGGATAGGTTCGTATCATCGAGAACATCAAGTCTCATGTTGAACACTTTGCCGGAATCCTCCCCACGCGCCGTCACGCGCCCAGCACAGTACAGCTACAGTGCATCGTTCTCGCCCGTTTGTCTGATAAACGGGTTGAAATACCCGCGATAGGATCCGATGCAATCTCAGCCAATTCGACCTCAAATCGATCCGTTCTTTCAACTGATCTCATCTACTCTAACCTCATTTTAGTTCTGTGAAATCAATTACCTCAGGTAAGGTCCAAATCTTCACGACTCACGATCGAAATTCGACGGGTCTCCTAATCGGGTTTCACGATTCCGTGCCTGATTTTTCAATTAATTCATATGGTTAGCTTCGTGAGAGTATAATGAACAATTTTCCATGATCAATTTCGATTGAGCTTACCTCTAAGTATCTGAACTCAAGGTCGATTTTTGGCAGCCATGGCAGCGTCTGTTCTTCCTCAATTCGACACGAATTCTTCTCGTTTTTGTTGCAAAGCTTTTAGTTTTGATCCCAGCAACCTAATGGAATCCTCAATTGCTCCTCTCCTGGCTCCCAAATCCGAATTCGATTTTCCCCCAATTTCCCAGAATTTTCGAAGCAAAATTCTCTCAGTTCTCTGAACCTCTCGAGTCCCTCTCTCTCAGTTATGCTACTTAGACGTTCAATTGCATAATGACGACGAGTTTGGGGCTTATCACGGGCCAATTGGACATAATCATAGTCCAAGCCTAAATTTGGGGAAAAGTAGTCAAAAGGGGATATTATTGTGTTTCCCTTAAGACCCGGTTCTGTGTTTTAGGAAGTGAGAATCAGACAAAAGACAAGTCTGATCAAGGCCAAAAGTCCATTTTGCCCCTGGTTGGACAAATTACCATTTTGCCCCTAGCCTTCCGTGACCCGTAACGTTCGTAACCGAACTCCGTTTTCGACGTGCCGCCTGTCGTTGTACTCCGGGCATCGAGACCTACCTAACGGTCTTCGAATCGTGTGAAAATTAGTTGGCAAACAAAAAGTCAACATTTTCCCCCTTTCCGCCCAAATTACGAAAATGCCCTTGGGCTTCCGAACGTCATAACTTTTTCCCAGATTGTCGGAATTGGGCGTGCCACCTGTCTATGGACTCGTGACGTCCCGAACTACGTCACGGTCATCGGTCAACATCCGTTTGATTCACCAATCAAAAAGTCAACAATTTAACTATACTATTCACAAGGGTAAAAACGTCATTTACTCATTATGTTACAAAATTACATTTTCTAAATGTCCGGGGCGTTACAACCTTCCCCCCTTAAGAAATTTCGTCCCCGAAATTTCAATGAAACAAATACGGGTACTGGTCTCGCATCTGTGTCTCAGGTTCCCACGTAGCTTCTTCCACGTTCTGATTCCTCCAAAGAACCTTCACTAAGGGAATCGTCTTTCGTCGGAGCACTTTGTCCTTTCGGTCCAAGATCTGTACAGGCTGTTCTTCAAAACTTAGGTCTTCTCTGAGTTCAACCGGCTGTTCCTCCAACACATGGGACTCATCATACACATATTTCCGTAGCATTGACACATGGAAAACATCATGGACCCTCGAAAGCTCAGAAGGTAATGCTAATCTGTAGGCAACTCGACCAATTCTCTCCACAATCTCATAAGGTCCAATGAAACGGGGGCTCAGTTTCCCGCGTCTGCCGAATCGCACAATACCTTTCCAAGGAGATAACTTCAAGAATACCCAATCTCCAACTGCAAATTCCAGATCTCTGACTCGGTGGTCTGCATAACTCTTTTGTCTGTCTTGGGCTGTCTTGAGTCTGTCTCGAATGAGTTTAACCTTTTCCGTTGTTAAGTCTATCAATTCAGATTTAGACAATTTCCTTTCGCCCACCTCAGTCCAACACAAAGGGGTTCTGCACTGTCGTCCATATAAGGCTTCATAAGGAGCCATCCCGATACTTGTTTGGTAACTATTGTTGTAGGCGAATTCCATCAATGGTAGATGTGACTCCCAAGTACCCTGGAATTGCAAGACACATGCCCTCATCATGTCCTCCAAGGTCTGAATAGTCCGTTCCGATTGCCCGTCGGTCTGAGGGTGGAATGCCGTGCTAAAATGCAATCTCGTCCCGAAAGCTTCCTGTAAGCTTTGCCAGAATCTGGATGTAAATCAGGGATCTCGATCAGATACAATAGAGACAGGAGTACCATGGAGTCGAATAATCTCGTCAATGAAGAGTCTGGCATACTGCGTCAACCGAAAGTCTTCCCTTACAGGTAGGAAATGAGCTGATTTGGTAAGCCTATCCACTATTACCCAGACTCCATCATGTCCTTTAGGCGTTCTAGGAAGTTTAAACACAAAATCCATGGTTATATGATCCCATTTCCATTCCGGTATCGGTAGGGGTTGCAGTGCTCCATAGGGTCTTTGCCTTTCAGCCTTTACTTGTTGACATACCAAGCACTTACTCACAAACTCTGCAATCTCCCGTTTCATACCCGGCCACCAATAATGCTCTCGTAACGTACGGTACATTTTCGTCCCACCTGGATGCATTGCATACGCTGAACTATGGGCCTCGTCCAGAATCTCTTTCTTTAATGCTACATTTTCGGGCACACACAACCGTCCGTCCTTTACTAGGGCTCCATCCCTTCTAATTGCAACATCTTGTCGTTCCCCCGCATCAGCTTCAATTCGAAGGACACACAAGATAGGGTCTTCCAGTTGGGCTTCAATAACTCGATCAATCAGAATTGGTCGCACCTGGAAACTTGCTAGTAAGCCACCCTGGTTATCCAGTCCCAAAGCAACTCCAGTCCTACGTAGTTCCACCAACAAGGGTAAATGCACCATTCGTAGATGTGCCACAGTGTGAGCTGATTTCCGACTCAGTGCATCCGCTACCACATTAGCTTTTCCAGGATGGTACTCAATCGTGCAGTCGTAATCCTTAATTAGCTCCAACCATCGTCTCTGTCTCAAATTCAATTCCTTCTGTGTGAAAAAGTACTTCAAACTCTTATGATCCGTGAAAAGTCTACATGTCTCCCCATACAAGTAATGTCTCCAAATCTTCAGGGCATGTACCACCGCAGCTAATTCCAAATCATGAGTGGGATAGTTACGTTCATGCGGTTTCAGTTGTCGAGAGGCATATGCGATTACCTTTCCATGTTGCATTAACACACACCCTAATCCTTGTAAGGATGCATCACTGTACACTTCAAACTCTCCACTATCATCCGGAAGGGTTAAGATAGGAGCGGAGGTCAACCTTTTCTTCAATTCTTGGAAACTTTGCTCACAGTCTTCGCCCCAAACAAACTTGATTCCTTTCCTGGTTAGGCGGGTCATCGGAGCAGCAATCGCGGAGAAGCCTTCCACAAAACGTCTGTAATAACCGGCCAATCCCAAAAAGCTCCTTACTTCGGTTACTGTCTTTGGCTGCTCCCAGTTTGCTACCGCTTCTATCTTCTGGGGGTCAACACGAATCCCATCCGCGGAAATCACATGTCCCAGAAAACCAACACTCGTTAACCAAAATTGGCACTTACTCAGTTTGGCAAAGAGCTGGTTCCTCCTTAGCGTATCAAGCACAATCCTCAAATGTTCCTCATGCGCCCTCTTACTGCTTGAATACACTAGTATGTCATCAATGAACACAATAACAAATCGGTCAAGGTACTTCCGGAATACTCGGTTCATCAAATCCATGAATGCCGCAGGTGCATTAGTCAATCCAAATGGCATCACCAGAAATTCATAATGACCATACCGAGTTCGAAAAGCTGTTTTTGGAATGTCCTCCTCCCGAATCCTTAACTGGTGGTAACCAGAACGCAGATCAATCTTCGAAAAATACTTGGCTCCCCTTAATTGATCAAACAGATCATCAATCCGAGGCAAAGGATACTTATTCTTTATCGTGACTTTGTTAAGTTGCCTGTAATCCATACAGAGTCTCAAACTTCCTTCCTTCTTTTTCACAAACAATACTGGGGCTCCCCATGGCGATACACTTGGTCGAATGAATCCCACATCCACAAGATCTTGCAACTGTACCTTCAATTCCCTTAACTCCGCTGGTGCCATCCGATAAGGTGTCAAGGATATAGGTCGTGTACCAGGAATTAGTTCGATAGTGAACTCAATCTCTCGAGAAGGGGGTAATCCTGGTAAATCCTCAGGAAATACATCTGGGAAGTCACACACTACTGGGATATCCTCGGCCTTGATTGGTGCATCCCGCACATCGACAACATAAGCTAGATAACCCTGACAGCCCTTCCTCAGAAATCTATCTGCCGAGAGGGCTGATATGACTCTAGGGGTTATCATCCTCCGATCTCCCTGAAATATCACCTCAGGTAATCCAGGGCTCCGAAGTATCACCCTCTTATCGAAACACTCGATAGAGGCATGATGGGTTGTCAGCCAATCCATCCCAAGGATAACATCAAAGTCACACAAGTCTAAGAGTATCAAGTCAACCACTAGATGCACGTCCCCTATCACAATAGGGTATCCTCGTATTACTTGGGTTACTACATACAACTCTCCAGTCGGTGTACCGACTCCCATCTCACATCCGATCGCAGAAATCTCTCTATCTGCCAACAGTGCATACTCCCGAGAAACAAAAGAGTGGGTAGCTCCCGGATCTATTAAAGTACGTGCATGATGACCGAAAATAGTAAGCATACCTGTCACCACCTCCGGGGCTGCTCGGGCCTCCTGTTGAGTCACTGCATAGACTCGAGCCTGTGGTCCCGAAGTCCGACCACGCCCTCGTGATCCACCAGATCCACCCCGAGTTCTGCCACCTCCTCTCCCACTTGCAGCATTTGAAGCTGAAGTCGTACTAGGGCCCCGCTCAGTAGAGCCCCATCCAGTGCCGTTACTACCAACCAATCGTGGACAGTCTCGTTTGAAGTGACCCGGCTCCCTACAGTAAAAGCAGACAAGAACATTGCCTCGGTCATTACTCTGTCGGTCAGTAGATCCCACTGATGCCTCTCTGAACTGTGCAGTCGCTGATGGTCGATACCCAAATGTCTGTGTTCCCCTACCTCCATAACTCGGACGAGCGCCACGCGAAGATCCAGAGCCATAATTACCTCGCTTGGAGGACCTCTGGTTCGTAGATCCCTGGTACTGACGGTCCCGGCGTCGACCAGAGCCCGAAAACTGCTGTGGCACTGGCAAGGTCGCCTCAACTCGTGCAGCTGCATCAGACAACTCCCGCAGGGTGGCATAAGTTCCCACTGTCACAGCTCCTCGGATGTCATTCCTCAGTCCTTGCTCGAACCTTCGGCACTTGTCCTCCTCGTTAGATACATAAAGAGGAGCAAAACTGGACAGGTTCAGGAATTTCAGTTCATAGTCTGCCACTGACATGTCCCCCTGATGTAGTTGTAGGAATTCAACCTCCCTGGCATTACGAAAGGAGCGAGGATAGAACTGATCCAGGAAACGATGACGAAAGTCCTCCCAACTCAGAGTACGGGCATCCATCCCTGTTAGTTGCAATCCGCGCCACCAACGGTAAGCTTGGCTGCTCAGCATAAATGTGGCCAGTGGAACCATATCTCCTGGTGGACATTGCATAATCTCGAAGATCCGCTCAAATTGAGTGATCCACTCAAAAGCCTCTTCTGGATCAGTCAGGCCAGTGAATGCAATGGCCCCTAAACGTTGAGCTCTCTCAATGTCCGGACCTCCAAAATCATCGCCAGACTGGGTACGGGGCTCGCGTCTCGGAGGCATATTGTGATGTTCTGTAAGAGAAACATATCAATATCACAATTCGTGTATACTAATGTGTAAGACTCAGACCGTGACCTAATGCTCTGATACCAATTTGACAAGACCCATCCCGATTATCCCTCGATAGTCGTGATGAATCCTGCTCCCGTCTGACAATAACTAAAAATGTCCAAAAGTAACCAAACTTATATACATACCACACACAACAAATCCCGAAAACATTGTCAGACAAGGGATAGTTAAGTTTTACAGACCAATGACGTCACAAGTTTGACTAGTCAAGGACAATACAGAGCATAGGTATCATTACAGATAGGGGTCAAATTCCTACTCTGTAGAATGTCTGAGTGCGCAACGGTCTATTTATTCTTTTGCCTCGCTTGCCTCGTTTTTAGCCCTCGTACCTGTACACTGGCCTGGAGGGTGCATAAAACAATAAAGGTGTGAGTGGACAAAAATGACCTCTTATAAAAACATTTGCCAAAATACAATTCTTACCCTCCAGTTTTCACAAACATGCATGCATATCATAAAACACGAGTGATAATGGGAAATCAATTAAAGTGGATCAATCAAAACAATTTCCACAAAACCACGGGACTTATTTCCATATCTTGTTGCTTAGAGTCACGTTTTATCCCTGCAACGCGTGCATATCAATGGGCTCAAGGACCGCTCAAAATCCGAGCATCCGCCGCTGTGAACACATCACTAGCCGGCAATCCAGATCTAGTGAACACATCACTTACCGATCCATATAATCCAGCACATCTGATCTGAGTCAAGCCTCCCCTGGGCTGCAAGACAAAGATCGTGCTACGTGACCTCTTCGGGGTAAACACTTCCATCCCGAAGGCGAGCGTTATCTCCAGGGTGCACTCCGGGGAAAAACATATTTTCTCCCGAAAGCCCTAAATATCCGCAACATATCACCATCACTAAAACCAGTGAAAAACAGTTGCATTGAAAACCAAATCAAATATCAATACAGGGTCTCAGCCCTAAGTTAACCAAAGTCCCGATTTACTTTATAAATCCGAAATCATCATTATCATCATATAATCACATGGAAAATGCAAATCCAATCAGAAACACAATCCCATTGGGTCCCACCCCAAAATACCAATTTCACGTAAATCCGTGCAACCGTAAACCCGAGTTGCCACGATCACGTAAATCCATAAAATCAATCATTGACTCATAATCCGAGTCCAAATATCATTTTCAATCCGGGCCTAGCCCAAAACATCAATTGCACGTTCCTCGTAAAACGTGCCCGAAAGACTGATTAAAATAATCACAAAAATCACGAAAATACCAAAAATCATCAAATTCACATGTAACTCCAAATCCGAGTCAAAATCATTATTTACTTGGGTTCTCACGCCCACAATATCATTTTTAACCAATTTCATGATTTCTCGAAAAGCGTGCCAGAATATAATAATATAATAATCATAAAACCGAGAAAATCGAGAAATCACCGAATCGAAGCATCAATCATGTCAAATCATAGAAAATCATATAAATAAGCATTTTAAACCATATATGCATGCACCACAGTTAGAAAACCAAAAGTCCACTCACACACACCGTCCCGATTGTTCAGCCTCGAGCTGTTCGTTTTCCTCCGAAGTCCCGGGAATATTCCAGCCTGTCAAACAAAGTGATTTAAGGTTACTAGGCTATCATATAATCCTTAAACAGGAATCCCCTAATTGTCGGAATTTTATAATATTATTTTAATATAAATTTAAACGTGTCGGGTACTCGGAACTACACTGAAACCATATCCGATTGACCCGAAACCAACGCGGATAGGTTCGTATCATCGAGAACATCAAGTCTCATGTTGAACACTTTGCCGGAATCCTCCCCACGCGCCGTCACGCGCCGCCGCAAGCGGCTGCGCGTGAAAGCCACGCGCCCAGCACAGTACAGCTACAGTGCATCGTTCTCGCCCGTTTGTCTGATAAACGGGTTGAAATACCCGCGATAGGATCCGATGCAATCTCAGCCAATTCGACCTCAAATCGATCCGTTCTTTCAACTGATCTCATCTACTCTAACCTCATTTTAGTTCTGTGAAATCAATTACCTCAGGTAAGGTCCAAATCTTCACGACTCACGATCGAAATTCGACGGGTCTCCTAATCGGGTTTCACGATTCCGTGCCTGATTTTTCAATTAATTCATATGGTTAGCTTCGTGAGAGTATAATGAACAATTTTCCATGATCAATTTCGATTGAGCTTACCTCTAAGTATCTGAACTCAAGGTCGATTTTTGGCAGCCATGGCAGCGTCTGTTCTTCCTCAATTCGACACGAATTCTTCTCGTTTTTGTTGCAAAGCTTTTAGTTTTGATCCCAGCAACCTAATGGAATCCTCAATTGCTCCTCTCCTGGCTCCCAAATCCGAATTCGATTTTCCCCCAATTTCCCAGAATTTTCGAAGCAAAATTCTCTCAGTTCTCTGAACCTCTCGAGTCCCTCTCTCTCAGTTATGCTACTTAGACGTTCAATTGCATAATGACGACGAGTTTGGGGCTTATCACGGGCCAATTGGACATAATCATAGTCCAAGCCTAAATTTGGGGAAAAGTAGTCAAAAGGGGATATTATTGTGTTTCCCTTAAGACCCGGTTCTGTGTTTTAGGAAGTGAGAATCAGACAAAAGACAAGTCTGATCAAGGCCAAAAGTCCATTTTGCCCCTGGTTGGACAAATTACCATTTTGCCCCTAGCCTTCCGTGACCCGTAACGTTCGTAACCGAACTCCGTTTTCGACGTGCCGCCTGTCGTTGTACTCCGGGCATCGAGACCTACCTAACGGTCTTCGAATCGTGTGAAAATTAGTTGGCAAACAAAAAGTCAACATTTTCCCCCTTTCCGCCCAAATTACGAAAATGCCCTTGGGCTTCCGAACGTCATAACTTTTTCCCAGATTGTCGGAATTGGGCGTGCCACCTGTCTATGGACTCGTGACGTCCCGAACTACGTCACGGTCATCGGTCAACATCCGTTTGATTCACCAATCAAAAAGTCAACAATTTGACTATACTATTCACAAGGGTAAAAACGTCATTTACTCATTATGTTACAAAATTACATTTTCTAAATGTCCGGGGCGTTACATACACTGCCCTCCAGGCGAGTGGGTGACCTTGGCGGCCTTCTTACTGGAAGACGGAGACTATCAGTGGTGGCATGGTCTTGAGATGTCTGGATGGTCTGTCCACACCACTACCTGGGAGGTCTTTGGTTCCCGATTCCTGGATCAGTATTACCCGCGATCGTTTCGCGTGGCACGGGAGGCAGAGTTCCTGCGACTGGAGCAGGGGGATATGTCCGTTGCGGACTATGAGCAGACTTTTGGAAAACTTTCCCGGTTCGCTGCATCATTTGTGAGCACTGAGGAGGACAAATGTCATAGGTTTGAACTTGGACTCTGAGGGGAGATTCGGGCAGGTGTGACTGCGGCCAGTCATGCTTCTCTGAGAGACATGGTCGACGTGGCGGTGCGTGTCGAGGCCAGTCTGGCGACACACCAGACACGTCAGTCTTCTAGCGAGGGGCAACGTTGGGATCGTCCATACCTTGGACCGACGGGCTAGAAGAACACTAAGGGAGGAAGCCAGAGGGGAGCACCTTCATCTTTTAAGGGTCATGGCTGGTCAGGTCGACGTGGGGGCTCTCAGAAAACAGGATCAGGATTCAACTCTGCGCAGCATTCATCTTGGAGCGGTGCTTCTAGTGGACATTCGGATAGGCGGAGGCCAGTGAGCTTCTTTGCTTGCAGAGAAGAGGGCCACTATGCCCGTGATTGCCCACTGTTGTCTAGGAGCAATGACGCTAGGGGCTCTAGTGCTGTGCAGAGCACCGCTTCCAACACTAACGAAGGTCGAGGTCAGGGAGGCGACCGTGGTGCTGGGCGTGGCGCGCGTGGGCGCGGACAGACTGCAGGGCCTAGGGCTCGTGTGTTTGCAGCAACTCAGCAGCAGGCGAGGACAGCCCCAAGCGTGGTTATAGGTACACTCCATATCTCAAACCTTGTAGTACGTGTATTGATGGATGCGGGGGCTACACATTCTTTTATTTCGAGGAGTTGTGCTAGTATGCTAGATTGTGAGGTATCAGCCTTAGATTACGAGATGGGTGTTGGCACCCCGATGGGCATCGTGTACCTTGTGAATCAGGTGATTCGGAGGTGCCCGGTGAGAATTGAGGGTGTGGATTTACCAGCGGACTTAATCATTCTAGATATCCACGACTTCGATGTGATTTTAGGGATGGATTGGCTATCAGAGCATGGGTCGCTCATCGATTGTTGTAGTAGGCAAGTGATTTTGCGAAGTCCGGGTTTGCTGGAGGTTATCTTTCAGGGGAAGCGTGACGGTTCGCCTCCTGAAGTGATTTCTTCACTTGCTGCTACTAAACTTCTATGGAAGGGATGCCAGGGTTATCTGGCGCATGTCGTGTCGGAGCAGGTTGATACTCCGGGTATCGACGAGATACCGGTGGTACGTGAGTTTCCGGATGTGTTCCCGGAAGACTTACCTGGATTACCACCACCGCGGGAGATCGAGTTTACAATTGAACTACTACTCGGTACCCGACCTATATCCTAAGCACCATACCGGATGGCACTGGCCGAGTTACGAGAACTCAAAACTCAGTTGTAGGAGTTGGCGGATTTGGGATATGTCCGACAGAGTACCTCACCGTGGGGAGCACCGGTGTTATTTGTGAAAAAGAAGGAGGGGAGTCTCCGTTTGTGTATACACTATCGACAACTCAACAAGGTGACACTGAGGAACCAGTACCCTCTACCCAGAATCGATGACCTTTTTGACCAATTGCGGGGAGCACAGTGCTTCTCGAAGATTGATTTGTGGTCTGGGTATCACCAGCTGAGGATTTCGGAGCAGGATATTCCGAAAACAGCATTTCGAACCCGTTACGGACACTATGAGTTCCTAGTGATTCCTTTCGGCTTGACGAATGCTCCGGCAGCATTCATGGATCTGATGAACAGGGTCTTCCGACCCTACTTGGATAAATTTGTGATTGTGTTCATCGATGATATCTTGGTGTACTCAAGGAGTGCCCAAGCACATGAGGAACATCTACGGTTGGTGTTGGAGAAGCTAAGACAGGAACAGTTGTACGCCAAGCTGAGCAAATGCCAGTTTTGGCTGAGTAGTATTGGTTTTCTGGGACATGTGATATCAATGGATGGGATTAGCGTGGATCCCCAGAAAACAGAGGTGGTGACAAACTGGGCTAGACCGACAACGGTAACGGAGGTGCGGAGTTTTGTCGGGTTAGCGGGTTACTATCGGAGATTCGTGGAAGGTTTCTCCAAAATTGCTGCACCGTTGACTCGAAAGGGAGTGAAGTTCATTTGGGACGAGCAGTGTGAACGGAGTTTTCAAGAATTGAAGGATCGATTGACCACTGCACCTCTCCTTGCATTGCCGGATAACAGTGGAGAGTTCGTGGTCTTTAGTGATGCATCGCTACAAGGTTTGGGCTGCGTGTTGATGCAGACTGGTAAGGTTATCGCTTATGCATCGCGGCAGCTAAAGACTCATGAGTTGAACTACCCTACCCATGATTTGGAGTTGGCAGCGGTAGTTCAGGCTCTAAAAATCTGGAGACATTACCTATTCGGCGCAACGTGCAGGATATACACCGACCACCAGAGCCTAAAATATCTATTCACCCAGAAGGAGCTTAACATGAGGCAATGGAGATGGTTAGAGCTACTAAAGGATTATGACTGTACGATTGAATACCATCCAGGTAAGGCCAATGTGGTGGCAGATGCACTCAGCAGGAAATCAGCGGGATCAGTTGCACACTTGGGGATGGTGTATCTTCCTTTACTGGTAGAACTCCGGAAGGCGGGAGTTATTTTGGATACGGATGAGCATGGAGCTTTGTTGGCCAGCTTCCATGTACGACCAGTGCTGATTGATCGGATCATCGAAGCACAACTTCAGGATCTGATACTCTGTATCTACAGGATTGAGGTCGAAGCGGTTGAGAGACAGGATTTTACCATCCGAGATGATGGAGCACTTGTGAAGTTGGGCAATTTGTGAGTACCTGCAGTGGCAGAGTTACGGGCCAAGGAACGACATTGCAGAGTTCGTGAGCAGATGCTTAACCTGTCAGTAGGTTAAGGCGGAACGACAAAGACCTTATGGGGCTATGCAGCCACTTCCGATTCCCGAGTGGAAGTGGGATCACATCACTATGGACTTCGTCTTTAAGTTACCAAGGACCTAGAGTGGAGTTGACGGAGTGTGGGTGATTGTGGACCGGTTAACTAAGTCAGCCCGTTTTTTTCCGGTTCAGGAGACTTATAAACCTAACCGACTGGCTCAATTGTTCGTAAAGGAGATCATACGATTGCATGGTACGCCGGAGTCGATCGTGTCTGATCGTGATCCGCGTTTCACTTCCAGGTTCTGGCGGAGTTTACAAACCACTTTGGGAACAACCCTATGTTTCAGTAATGCGTTCCATCCACAGACCGATGGACAGTCTGAAAGGACCATTCAGACCCTGGAGGACATGATGAAGTCTTGTGTATTACAGTTTCAGGATTCATGGGATACTCACTTGCCATTGATGAAATTCGCGTACAACAACAGTTATCAGGCAAGTATCGGGATGGCACCCTATAAGGCACTGTATGGACGACAGTGCAGGACACCTATCTGCTGGATGGAGATAGGGGAGCGAGCGACTGTAGGGTCAGAATTGATGGACCTAACCCAGGAAACTGTTCGTGTTATCAAGGAAAGATTGAAGGCGGCACATGATCGCCAAAAGAGTTATGTCGATCGACGGATTCGAGACTTGGAATTTGAAGTGGGAGATTTTGTCTTCTTGAAGTTATCTCCGTGGAAAGGGATTATTCGTTTTGGTCGACGGGGGAAACTGAGTCCACGTTTTATTGGACCTTATGAGATCGTGGAGAGGATTGGCCGGGTTGCTTACAGATTGGCATTACCTCCAGAACTTTCTAGAGTTCACGATGTTTTCCACATATCGATGCTACGGAAATACGTACATGATGCCTCTCATGTACTGGAGGAGCAACCTATCGAACTCCGAGAGGATTTGAGCTTTGAGAAACAGCCCGTACAGATTTTGGAACGGAAGGACAAAGTACTACGTCAGAAGACTATCCCTCTCGTGAAGATTCTCTGGAGAAACCAAAATGTGGAGGAAGTGACATGGGAACCCGAGGCACAGATGCGAGAACAATTTCCTTATTTGTTTCTTTGAAATTTTGGGACGAAATTTCTTAAGGGGGGAAGGTTGTAACGCCCCGGAAATTCGAGGATTTTAATATTGTAAATTAATGAATGAATTGACGTTTTTACCCCTATGAAATGTATTGCCAAATTGTTGATTTTTTGATTGGTGGGAAAACGGACTTCGATCGATGACCGTGACGTAGTTTGGGACGTCACGAGTCCATAGACAGGTGGTACGTCCAATTCGGACGATCAGGGAAAAAGTTATGACTATCGGAAGTTCAGGGGCATTATCGTAATTTGGACGATAGGGGCGAAAATGTTGACTTTTCGTTTGACAACTGATTTTCAAACGACTCGAGGACCGTTAGGTAGGTCTTGATACCCTGAGTCCATAGACTGGCGGCACGCTAAAATCGGACATCGGATGGTGGAGTTACGGGTCTGGAAAGTGAAGGGCATTTTGGTATTTTTGAACTGAGGGCATTTTGGTCATTTTACCCCCTGGTCACTGTAGCAGCAGTGGAAAAGCAGGGACCACAACCATACTTGGTGGTTCTGATCAATCCCCTTTGTTTAACCGTTAATGAACTGGAAAGGGGAATTATTTAAGCCTTAAAGGCAGATTGAACGTGGGATGATTGATTCATCAGACAAAGGCAACATTTTTAATCAAAGATTCGAAGCTTTGCGGGAAACAATTCTCAGTGGACAGGCTGGGTTTCCACGAGCTTCTGGGGCGGCACGGGTTGTTTAAACTGAGTGGATTGTAAGTGTGTTTCACTCTACTGTAGTGAGGGCCGTGAATTGGAGAGGAAAACCAGAGAAAACAGTTTCTGGAAAAATTGGAGGGAAATCAAGATTTAATTTCTGGTGCTTGTTGGACCAAACCAAGGCTTGGTTTAGTCTTCTGGGAGTGTTTGGAACACAACCACATCGAAATCGAAGGGAACCAGCCACGGTTGAGCTGGGACGGAGGCTGCCGTTTTCAGGGAAGTTGTAGAGCTAGGGACGACAACTTCCAGGTACTTTCTGGCACAATTGATCATTCATTCTAGTTCGTATTAACCCTAGGATGCTTTCTGTGAAGTTAATTTGATATAGGCGTTGGAATCAACGAGTTATGGTGATCAACCCGTTTGGGTGATCACGGGTCGAAGGTCCATTTAGGGAACCGTTGGGGTTGATTATTGACTCAGAACTGTTATTGGATGGTTAATGAACATGTTAGGATAAAAAACGAGTGAAATAGAGTCGAAATTGAGGGTCAATTAACCGGGTCATGCCGCGGGTGGCAGACCCGTATTGCAGGCTATCGGGTGAAGGAGATGACACTATAGCAGCTACAGTGTCAGGCACGTGACTTTCACGCGCAGCCACTTTGGGCGGCGCGTGAAGGCGCGTTGAGGCTCATCTCCGATCACGATCAACATGACTTTTTATCCTCTCATCATTCTGAACATTTTTGGTGAAATAACCATGTTGATCTGAGGTTGTTAAATGGGTCAGTTTAGGGCCGATTGTCTCGGGAAACGTGTTCAAACGGGTTCCCCGAGCCGGTTTCTGTTTCGGACTTTTTGGATGAATATTAAGGACTTGCAGTGACCCTTACGTGTGATTTGGACTGACAGGAATTGTACGATAATCCCGGAACAGGTCCGTACGCACAGATTCGCAGCGGGATTGTACTGTGAGTGGGCCCGATTTCATTAAACCCTTGCATGCATAAATGTTTTCTAATTTACTTATATATTCACATGCTGGAAATAAGAAATGGTTTTGATGATCTTGAAATTATAATTATGACACGTTTTACGATGTTGGCTTGAGACCCGTCTGGTGGAACTTTAGTATGGTTTTGGATTTTATCTATATATATGTACGCATGTGAATATCAATGACTATATTTTGGTACTGCACTGTAGTGATATACTCGTATTATACTGTCTCCTCCAGATGAGGTATACCGGAGTAGTCACGGTGCAATGCCTGCGATGGGCCATTCCACGGAGGAACCGGACCGTAGAATGACTCAGAAACGGGATTGCTATGATTGGGCGTCTGGGACGTCGAGCGTCTAGATGCTAGGCATCTGGGATGCTATACCCGGACAGGGTTCGTGGATTGGACTTGGGATTGAGACCCCGAGTGGCACGCGTAGCCTTGGGACTGTGACTTATTGGACGTCAGGGACGTCGGACATCTGGGATGTCAGGATTGGAGAGTTTCGTGCAGTGGATGTGATTATGTTTATGGTTTTATTATATACCTTATGGTTCATATTATATGATTTATGGTTTTAAATGATGATGCATGCATGTTTGGAAAAACGGAGGGGTAAAATTATATGTTTTATTTGTTAGACTGTTTTATAAACTTGAGTTTCGGCCCACTCACCCTTAATGTTTTGGTAACCCCTCCAGGTTGTGCTACTGAGGTAGAGGAGGATCCTGAGGCTGAGGCATAGAACTACTTCTGCGTATCTGAACCCCTATCGGGTGGTTTGACCCACAGGATTATTTTAGAGTCGTGCTCGGAACTTGTAATTTTGGATTTCATCCCTTTTCTGACATCTGTTAAATTTGGATTGATGTATAACTTTAATTTGGTATTTATGCATTTGAACTTTTGAGGTTAAAATTGAAATGTTATTTTGGGTGTCAGACGGGAGCAGGGCACGTCCCTTTGTGGTCCCCGGGGGATCGGGGCGGATCCTGTCAATACTCTAAGTGAAACCTCAAATCAACTAGGTCATACGCCCGAAAGATATTTTCAAAGCTGAAAACTAGTTCTCATTTCCAAAACACTTTCAAATCATCGTTCAACTGGGACTCATGCCCGAACCTCGGTTTCACATATCTCTGTGAAATCCTCCAAAATCATAAATTAGTTCCTTGATTTTACTCCTCTCCGTGAAACCTTCAGAACTACATAAAACACAAGCACATAACACACTCGATTGAAGCCCAAACGTCATATAAAATAGAAATCTCTAACTATGTGCAATAACGCATTTTTCTCCGAAAATGCCAAACAATTCATATTTAAATCATATGCACTCATGGAATCCCAAGACATGTTCATAAACACAAATAAAACATTTATGCATGCATCGTATTCATAAAAAAAGTCCACACACAGACCGTTCAAGCTACGCCTCGATACGCATGTCATAAGTCTCTCTGGGCTAATTTGACCTCTCTAGGTCATCTAGACCTGTCCAAAACATACTCAAAGGTTACTACCAACCTAGACAAGTCTATATCAAGAACCCCCAACATTCCCGGAAATTCAATGTGTTCCAAACACGCTTCCCTAGGAGTTAAACCTTAGTTTGACCAACCTAACGATCTCCATTCGACTCGAAATCACCACTATTGGATTCGTCTCGTCGAAACCTTTACAATGGTCCTAGTCCCAGCTCGAAATGTGCTCCCACGTGCCCCCACTCGCCAGTCAAAGTGTCTAGTCAACGTTGACCAAAAAGTCAACACTGATGTCAGCGGTCAACGATCAAAATCAACCCTGACATCTGACACGTGTCAGTTTGACGTGTCAGACCTGACATGATGACGTCATTTATGATGTCATCATCCCTGTCCTCTATCTGGGTCGACCCATTTTCTTGAACCAGCTCACGTAGACCCGCGACTCTAACCTAGTCCGTTCTTCCAACTTCGGCCACCAAAATCGATGTCGTTGGTCCCATTATCTTCGTCTTTTATCGAGGAAGGGATCCCTCATATCAAAACTAAGAAAAATGATCTAGAAATTTACCTTTAATTTGAAGAACAGTCACCCATATTCCAGCTCCCTATTTGGGTTGCTTAGCCGTCCTCCTCCGTCCAAAATCATCCCCAAACGTTCGTTACAAGCCCAACAAACACACCGTAATCATTATAAACTGCCCCCAACGTCCAAAACTGAAATTCGAAATTCGAATTAAAAATGGGGTTTCCAGGTTCACCTTCTTTTGCCGTCTATGACGGCTCAGCTGTTCAGTCTCTCCGTCTAACTCCTTCCCTCACTCTCAGTCTCTCAAAACCCAGAGTACAAAGGAACATGGTGGGGTGGTGTTTTGGGTTGCATGGGTTTGGGGGGGTTTCAGGTTCGAATGATACAGATGTAGATGAAGGGTGATGGTATGCATGTTTGTGTGAGAAGGAAGCAATAGATGAGTGACACTTGTCACTCATCCATTGGATTCTGTACAAATATATGGACCCCACAATAGGACAAAAGGTACTTATCTCGTAAAACGTGCAATAATGCCTCGAAACTTCCGTGACCCGTAACTTTTCCGTCAAATGTTTGAGTTCGATGTGCCATCTATCTACGGACTCGTATGGACTCGATCTACGTAACGGTCCTAGGTCCTCGTGCATTGGACCTCCCGGGTCAAAAGTCAATTTTTTATCCTTGTCTAGGGGCAATTTTTTACCCTTGTCAATTTTTAGCCCTGAAAATTTGGGACCGATCGTTACAATAGCTGCAAAAAAAGACAAATGTTAGCTAAATATACGTATCTAAGACATTTAAATAGCAATAAGTAATATATTTAAAGTATATATTAGATGGAAAATATATAAAGCATTAAAAAGGGGGAGCTGATTTGCTCAAACATGCGGGACCCAGCAGCAAACAGCAGCTCACCGCGTGGCAGCCAGAGAGTAGAGCATACAAAATGGGTCAACCTACCCTCACCCAGCGGTCACCAAAAGCTCAGGAACAACCAGCTAATACCCGCCGCGTGGCGCCTCGCCATCAACTCCAGCCTAACCGCCACCCGAGAGATGACGCGTGGCCACTTCAGAGGCGCATGCCAGCCTGTCCGACCACTCAAGAAGGAACGCATGGACGCCTCCCACAGACGAGCGAGCAGCTGACCAGTGCGAGTCCCACCAGTAAAAGCCACCAGCCAAAGTTGGGCACATGGCGCGTTCTACACCGCGATGCTCTGTCACTACAGCACCCGACGCGCGGCTGTCGAGGGTTGAGACACACACGCCTGACGTACTCTCCTATCGGCCAATCATTAGACGATGCGTGGTAAGCGCACATGACGCCAATTTCGCACCACCAACAGCCGATCGCCAAGCGCTCACTTGACCTTGCACAATCGCAGCACGGCCAATGGTCCAGTCCCACCTGGTTTTCTTGCCTCATTGCAAATTTTTGCCCAGACTAACCTCATTTACCTTGTCCATTGCTACTCTTTTCACATATAATCTCCACCTAGAGTACCAGATTGACAAGGGGGAAAAAAGAAAAAAACAAACATAATAAACAAACACGAATGAGAAGCTCTTACCAACAAAAAAACAAACACATTAAATGGATGGGAAGATAGGAAGATAGGAAGATAGGAAGATAAGGGACCAGTTCTTAATTTGACTTTCCCTGCTCAACTGACACAAACACATTAAGTAAGGAAAAAACAAAAAAAAATGGTGGAATAAAATTAATCTTTTTTTAAGGAGATTAATTATCATCTATGAGTTTAAATTCCTCAAAGGATTTTTTCCTTTTTCGTGACCCATGTCAAAAAAACAATATTTCCCTTTTCGTGATCCACCTCAAGCTTCAGCAGATCAGCCTAACCCTGAACTCAGAAATTTATTCTCAACACCAAACAAAAATCCAAATGTAATGACAGGACCCGTCCCGAATCCCCTAGATTATCGTGGGACATGCCTGCTCCCGTCTGACACCGCGTGTCAGACCAGGGATAAACTCGTCACCCGCTCGGGGTCCATCAGAGTACACCAGGATCGGTGGTGACATGTAATGTCTCGATCTTTGCTACATCCCACGTCCACTATCAACCTGAAGGGTATTGAAATCATAAAAACTATGAGTGGACAGAATAATTAACTTTATTTAAAGAAAACATTTATACCGAAATTATTTATACCCTTCACGTAAAAGTATGCATGCATTTGAAAACTATTTCTCAAATAATTTCTCATTAATTTAAATCATTAGAGCCTTAGCCCAAATCCGTCAACCAAAGTATATGGGAACTCAACCCAAAACTAATCATGTGGGACTCAGCCCAAAACCAAATCCGTAAGGACTCCGCCCAAATCAAGTCACGTGGGTCTGAGCCCAAATCCAGTACACGTGGGTCTCAGCCCAAAACTAATCATAGAATACGGGGTCTCAACCCCAAACCGATCTCTGTAAAACCTCATACATACTTATATATATATAGCCCATCCTTGGCATCTCATATGCCTAATCAAGACCCCTCACGATATATCTACAGCATGCATACTACTCGGGTCTCATCTCCAAGTCTACTCCTAGGATCTACCACATCTGGGAGGGCCTGTCACTGGACCCTGTCCGAGACTATCTCATATCTCTCACTCCTGGGATGTGCTCCCTTTTGAAGTCACTCATCCCAGGCAGTGGATCGTGACACTCCAGGATCATCGACGTCTGGAGGAGACTATTCATACGGGAGGTTATATACATATTCATATACTTTCTTTCAAATCATTGTTCAACTGGGTCTCGTACCCGAACATCTCAACAGGATTCCTCGAATCCGATTCAAATTCAAATCTCACAGGCCTCAGCCTAAATCCACATTTCAATAGGGTCTTAAACCTGAATTCTCATTTCATAAACCACAACTAGGATTCAAGCCCAATATCATAAATCAACGGGGCATCAAGCCCGATACCATCAATCAACTGGACCTCAAGCCCGATACCATCAATTAACTGGGCCTCAAGCCCAATACCGTAATTAACTGGGCCTCAAGCCCGATATCACAAATCAACTGGGCCCTCAAGGCCGATACCATAATCAACTGGGACTCAAGCCCGATCTCACATGAAATCAAATGGACTCAAGTCCAATAGTTTCCTACTCAAATGGGTCTCATGCATGATCCCATATTTCCAAATCTCCTTTCAAATCGACTTTCAACTAGGACTCATGCCCGAATCTCGATATCACGCATCCCGTCAAATCCTCAAAAATCGTAACTCAGTTCCTCGGTTTCACGCCCCTCTGTGAAACCCACGTAGTCTACTTGGACAAATCCCAAATAGTCAAAAAAACAGAAATCTCAAACTACGTACAATAACGCATTTTCCTCCGAAAATGCAAAACAATTCATATTTAAATCATATGCACTCATGGAATCTCAAAACATGTTTACAAACACATATAAAACATTTATGCATGCATCGAATTCATAAAACAAGGTCCACTAACAGACCGTCCATGATGTGCCTCGATACGCGTACCATAAGCCTCTCAGGGCCAATCACCATGTCAAAAACTCCCGGACCTGTCCAATTCATACTAGAGGGTTACTAACTACTTTAATAAACTCTCATTAAAGCCCCCTAATTTTCTGGGATTTTTAACATATTTTAAACTCGATCCTAAACCTTAGGATATCCCGAACTATATCGAAACAATGTCCGATCGACTCGAAAATTGTCCCAAAATGTTCATTACATCGAAAGGATGAAAACACATGTTGATAAAATCTCCCAGAACTGCCCCACCCGCCCCCACGCACAGTCCAAAGACACTGTGAATAGAGTTCACGCGCCAAAGGACTTCATCTTCAACCTCTCGCCTATTGGCCGGTTCATACTAGTCTCTGCAACTCGGGTCCACCCTAACCGGCGAAACCGGTTCACCCCCATAACTCCCTCATTTTTCATCCTTTTTCATCCATTCCAATTCCTACCTCCTAGTATCATCATTTCCTATTGATCTATGGATTCAAAAACAAGTAGAACAGCATAGAGGATACCTGTTCGAATCGAACTTCACGGCCATGTTTTCCCCGCCTCTGTCCAAGTTGCACTGTCGTCCTTCTTCATCCAAAATCGTCCTTACACGATCGTACAAACTGATAAGTCACAAATTAAGCATCATTTCAATGTTATTTCTTATCCCTTTTACTTATCTTTTGATTATAATCATTCAAATAATAGAAGAAAATGATCTCTTTTGTGAAGTTTGTGCAGATTGCTTAGTTTAGGTTTAAATCCTGTTTTGCAATGAAATGTGATCTTTTCGAGGCTAAATCTTTAAGGACTCATCAAGGACTCATAAAGGGCCTCATCATATCCCATTTACATGACCAAGATCCACCAAGACCATAAAATTCACGGCCTAGCCCCTAGAAGCCCACAAAATGTGGTTAAGGGTGTTTTAGGGGGTTTACTTGTGCATCAAGCAACTTTGGACGAATTTTCCTACCTTTATCAATGAGGAATGACATGGATTGACTTGGATAAGAAGACTTAATTATATTCCTAATCAGATCTTGAAGTTAAAGAGGCAATAAATAAGGAAAAGGAAGTTTCTTGGAAATTAAGAAACCATCTTGTACATGGCTAGGGTTAATTAACTACCCTAGCCGCAATTTATCATGTTTCCTTTATTTTAGGGCAATGTAATCTAATTTAGGATAGCATTAAATGAATTCCTAGTCAAAGATAAAGTCAAGAAGTGGAAAGAAGGAAGGAAATGGACTCCTTGTACAAGAAGGACACACAAAAACGGCTAACTATGGTTTTTCACAAAAACAAGGAGTTTTCCTCCTTGGTTTGGGGCTATTTTCCCTTTTCTTTGAGGGAGATGTTAGGGCAGGTGTTTGGGGTTATAAATAGATGTTTTCTCATTGTTTTTGGACGTCCAATTTACCTCCTAAGGTCCCAAAACTCTGCAAAAATTTCTTCTCAAAGTTTATACACAAGTAGCCGCAATTTACCCTTTTGTTCATGCTTTTGGATTCAAGTCTTGCATCTTCTTTGTGACGTGAAGCTTGGGAGAAGAAGAAGTGTTTGTGCCACTTCTCTCACACATCATTCATCTTAGTATTTTTTTTTCTTAATCCCTAATCTCTTTAAGTTTTTTATGCATTCAATTATGATGTTTGTTAACTTAGTTATGTGTGAGTAGTTTCCTTTAGGATTAGGGCTGTTTGAAGCCCTAGCCATGTTAGTTTATAATTAGATTTCTGGCTGTTGATTATGGTTGTTATGTATGCCTGGATTTGTTGGATTACTATGCTTCATGAACTCAATTTATGCTTGTAAGTTTGATCACCTTATCTGCGTATAATTGTCGATGTAATTGCTTGATGGATCACCTTGATGTTTGTGTTCACCCTGAAATTTGTACCATCACGTTTAAGAGGAGGAATCTTATTCGTAATCTAACCTCATGACTCCCTAGGATTGCACATCACTTTACTAGGGATAATGTAGTGTCATTAAATCTTCTTCATGTTTCATGCATTATCACGCACCATCGGTAATAGTTGTTTAAGGGCGGGTACATCACGCTTAAACATGCAATCTAAGAGAAGATAAATGTGTAGAGTGAGCCTTAGTCAGACCCTTGCATGGGCACTTAATTCAGATACATACATAATTAATCTAATCAATGAAATCTAAGGAGAACTATAATTGGTAAAGGTGAATAACATGTCCTAATTCGTCCTAATCATCCAATCAACTTTCAAATCAAGTTTTTCATCATTTTTCACTTGTTTTCATCATTTAATTTTGTTCTAATCATCACTCAAAACCCCCCAACGTTTTTGTACTTTTTCTCAAGTTATTTCATTCCAAACTAAGTGGATTCACGTTGAACAAGTCCTCGAGGGATGGACCTTTGCAAACCTATTATACTCGTCTTACGATTTTGTGCACTTGCAAAATATTACATTAGAAGTTATCCTCCATGATTTCTTGGTTGATAAATCTTCTATCACAAACCTCCCAACCACCATCCAATCATTAGAACCAATACAAAACGTCCAAACCCAAAAATCCAAAATTTGAATATAAACGAGGTTTTGGTTTTTACCTGTTTCCCGTGGGTTCCTCCGCCACCTACAGTGGTCCTGCCATCGACCAGCCAACATCATCTCCCCCCTTAGCCTCACTCTCTTGGCCTCACACAGATTCAAAGTGGGAAGGGTTTGGTTTTGGGTTCATCGTGTTGTTCGATCAAATGAAACAAAGAGGGAGAGTAGGTGCATGTATCTATGTTAGGTGAGCAATGGATGGGTGACACTTGTCATTCATAATTTGGGCTTGATACAAATATCTGGGCCCACTTCCAGACAAAAGTCCATTCATCTCGTAAAGCAAGCAATAGTACCTCGAAACTTTTGTGAACCGTAACTTTCCTGTCGAACGTCTGATTTCGACGTGCCGCCTGTCTACGGACTTGTATCAACTCGATATACGTAATGGTCCTCGGTGTTCGTACATCAGATGTAACGACCCATCCTGAAAGTAGTGAATAATTACAGATTAGCGGAGTTAATTAGTGATTAGTTGGAGGATTTCGGACGGACGGTGCGAAATGATGGTTTTACCCTTGGATTTGGGCGAACGGTGGACTTTTTGTCCAGACGGTTAAACAGACTTTGACCAAGGACTGCGAGGAAGTTCGGGATGTCACGAGTTCATAGACAAGTGACACGTCCGATTTCGACGTATTTCGTAATTTTGGTAATTTTGGTTGAAAGAGGGAAACTGTTGGCTTTTTATACAACATAGATTTGTCACGCATTTATAGGACCATTAGGTAGGTCTCGATCCTCTGAGTACAACGACAGGCGGCACGTTGTCATTAGACTTCGGACGGTTCAGTTATTGGTCTAAACGTGCGATGGGAAAAATGGTAATTTGTGCATCAAGGGCATTTTGGTCATTTGATGGCCTAGGGATCTGTGTCCAGTGAAATTGGGACACTTGGCTATTTTGGATGTTGTGACCACCAGATTTTGGACACATGTCCTTCTCTAGATGGTTGTAGAACCTTGCACAAGCCGCCTCACATTGTTATAAATGTGTTTGTGCACGGTTTTGGGAAGAAACAGAGTGAAATAGAGGCTTGAGAGTGCGACTGTGAACCAAACCTTTATCCTTAACCCGTGATGTGAGAAGGAAGGTGGAAGGGGAGGTCGAACTGATGAGGGCGATGATCACTGCGGTGGGCCACGACGGCGGAAGGAGGTAGGACACTTGTAAAACCCGTGAGTCCCCTATTTGAATGTGACAATAGGGAAGTTTGATTTAGGGCTTAAGGGTCGAATTGATTAATTGGGTAATGTTTCTGAGGTTGTTAGAAAGCCATTGAGCTTGGCTTAGAGGCCTGCCGGACGGTGGCCGGCAAACCAAGTAAGGTGAGTTTTGAGGTTGAAAATTGTGGATCGTGTTTTAACGGATAATAATTGATTTGGTTAATTGGGAAAGCTTCTGGAGGATCAGGTGAGGTGTTTCAGTGTGGAAGTAGGCTGGAGGTGGCCGGGATCGTGGTCACACGACGGAGGAACTTTGAGGTTTTGATCACGGTTCGGAGAGGTATGCTTCTGGCCCTAATTTCATGTTTTAAGTATATAGATAGATAGGAAATTGTGTAAGGAAACTATAGAACCAATTAGAATAAAAAATAGATCGAAAATAAAGGAAACATGGGGTCGAACCGTCCACGCTGGTTTGGCTGGACCGGACCGGTTCAGACCCGGTCTGATAGAGGTAGGAGATGAACAGTGTTGAGGCGCGTGGCTCCCACGCGCAGCCCCTTTGGACGGCGCGTGAGGGCCCCTGGGGCCCCTTTTGGGGAAGTTTTCCACACGACTTTTAAAGTATTTGATGTAACGAAAATTTTAGGACTGGTTTCGAGACGATCGGACATCATTTCGATAGGTTTCGGGATGCCCGAAGGTTTAAAGGCCAGGTTAAAAAATAGTTAAAAATTCGAAAAAATTACGGGACTTTAGTAGAAGCATTTTAAAGTAGTTAGTGACCTTATTATGGGAATTGGACAGGTTCGAAAAATCCGGTGATAGTGGATTAGCAGGGAACGACGTAAGTGCACGTTTATCGAGGTAGCGGCATAAACGGTCTGTCAGTGGACTTTGCTTTCTAAATTATGATGCATGCATAAATGTTTTATATGTTTTCTATACGTGATTTCTATGTTTATGATCTGATCTTGATGATTTACAGTTTTTCATGTATTTCGAGATAATTACGCAATTGCATGTTTTACGAGATATGCATTTATGCTGTGATTTAATAACGATTTTGACATTATGATTTTTGGGATTTGAATTATGATTTGAATACAAGTATTTGTAATTGGATTTTGAAAAGTGATAGTTTTGGAATCAGATTTCAGAAATATGATTCGGGATTCGGTTTTGGAACTTGAAAAGTGGATTTCCGGATTTGGATCCGGAATCACTCGGATACGGATTGATTCGGAATGATGATTTCGGATTCGGATTTGGACATGGACTTGGAAACGGCTTTAAAATGGTTTTGGATTGGATTTTATAGATCTGGTATTTGGTTTAAAGACCCGGATTTGAGTTTAAAGACTCGGATTGTATTGAGGCATGGATTGAGTTTAAAGAGATATATATTGAGTTTAAAGACTCGGATAGATCCAGAAGGTTCGATTGATTGAAATGGGTTTCAAAAGTGTTTTAAAATATGTTTGGATTTCTGTGATAATTTGATGGTTTTCAATAATGATGGTTTCCAATAATGGTTTTCAAATGTTTTGGGTTATGACCCGGATGATAAGGATTTTGATGGTTTTGGGCTGAGGACCAGGATTTGAGAAAAAGAAATGATTTCAGGCTTTTGGTTTCATAAATGGTTAAATTAGCTTGAATATGATCGGTTTTATGAAATGGGTTTTATATGCATGCATTGGTTTTTAAATGGAGGGTATAAATGTCTTTTCTGATAAACTGTTTTCTAAACTTATTATTTGTTTTTGTCCACTCATAGTCTTTTGTGTTTTTCGATACCCTCTAGGTTGTTGCGGTGCAGTTTATTGTAAGAGAGACGGAGACATCACACACGCGATCCACAGTAAGGCTGTGAACTCTAGTTAACCCAAGTTGGTTTTTGGCACGTTGACCTGAGATCCCTTGTTTGGCTTGCGTGTTCCACGGGGGTTGAACGAGCATTTAGCCTTCGTGTCGCATGCAGGTTAGATGGGAGCATGACTTATCCCTTAATCCTAGGGGATTGAGGGTGGGTCGTGTCAACTTGGTACCAGAGCTGGGTTTGTGCGCTCTACGCGAGGTTTTGGCTTCCAGAGTAGTTGGTTCATCAGCTTGGGTATTGTGCTGCTGATGTGGATGTGATGTCTCGACGCGGAACAGCCCATCATCAACCTAGACACGCGAGAGATAGTAGTTAGTGACGAGAGCACGATCGACTGGGTGATGCGTTTCCTGTTACGCGGTGTGTGGTGAGATGTATGCTGGCTTAGAGCCGGAGTGGTTGGCGTGTTTTGCGCAAGCTAGGATCGATAGTCAGTTAGCCCTTAGGGTTAGATGGAGTAGATCAAAAAGATGGTAGGCCGTGCGCTACGGTGGTACACATGGGCCGATGAGGCTGGTTGACGGCGACTTGTTGGGCCGAATGACGATAGTATGGATGGCGACCACTTAGTCAGTTTGGTTGAGATTGGACTTGTGCGGCTACGAGTAGCCGGTTGCCTCGAGTTGTGATGACTGGTTTGGTAACTGTGCATACCTTGTGAGAAACCCCAGAGTAAGTGCTTAGTTTGCAAAAAGTGAGTTGGGATTTGTGGTTAGTTAGTTATTGTGGCTTGGGCCGACTTATGGCCGGATTGGAGATGGTGCTGCTGGGTGCAGCCGAGGAATTGGATGACTTGGTGGATGACTCTGGTCGAGTCCAATGAGATTGTGGAGATTGGTTGGCTTGAGCCGACCAGGAGAGTGGGGTGTAGTGGATCTAGTTGTGGTCTTCTCTAGGTTCCATGGAGCATTGAGTTTCTCAAAGTTGTGGAATACGAGGGAGGTCAGTTTCCCTAACCCGAGCGTAGATTGAGGGTTTTGGCTTGGTAGGAGCGGAAAGTCGGGAGTAGTTTGTTGTGACCTCGAGATAGGAAATTATGTGCCACAAGTTGGAATGCGTGTGAAGGGTAGGATAGGTACATCGTGAGTTGAGGTTGTGGCTAGTCGTGAGGTGCCGGTGTCTGGTAGGAACCACTAGCTGAGCTGGGAGTTGCGATGACCATGGGTAGGTCATGTTTCAGGATGAACGGTTAGGAAACTGTTAGTTTGATCAGAGTAGTGCAGCGGAAGCACGGTGGACCTAGGCTTCGGTTTTGAGCGGGCTAGGTTGGTATGGTCGGGTTTGACTGTCTGTGAGGTTGGTTTTCGTGGACCCATCCTGTTGTGTTGGAGATGTCAAGTGTGTTGGACTGTGTCGGCACATGTTGAGGTTGGCATTTGGGTGATGTTGAGGCTAGTACTTGGTGATTGACGATTTCGAGGATAGTGCCTAAGTAGTCCGAGGGTAGGGATCATTGATTGTGACTCCGAGAGGCGGTGACTTATACTTGAGTACTGCTCGGAGTTGAACCTCGGAAAGGTGAGACGCGATAATCAGAAGAAGTGTTGATTGACGTCTTTTGGATGTACATAAACGGTGTTAACCGACATGTGAGTTGGTCGGTGAGTTGGATTATTTACAGACGAGAAGGTTGTCCGGGTGAGTTGTGGATTTTCCTAAGTCCCGTGGAGTAGTTGACATTTGGACGGTTAGTCCGGTGGTGGTCTACTTGTTGGGGATGAAGTGTCAGGACCCACCCCGGTTTCACCCCGAAACCCGAGGTAAATCCCGCTCCCGTCTGACTCCCCGACACAACACCCAAGTAAAACTCACTCAAACCCAGTCAGACGCAGGAGTAATTAAACAAAATCTCCCAAAGTTATCGTTTACAGAGCATAGTACAAAAATACATGGAAAATAAAAACCGATAAATTACACGCACACGGAAGACTTTAAACTACTCCGGGACCCCTCGCGTGACTTCTATGCCTCGGTCACTGCCTCGACGTCAAGACCCCGCGCTCGCTCCACAACCTGGAGGGCAATTTAAAACAGAAATGTGAGTGGACCATAATAAAAGAGAAGTTCTAAAATCATTTATCAGAAAACCGATTTTAACCCTCCGTTTTGAAAACCACATGCATAACCCAGTTATTAAAACAGTTAGGAACCAAAGTACCATATACCACATCATAAGAAATAGAAACACTATAAAACATTTGTAGAAATCACAGCATATATATCATAAAACTGTATCAGAATCCAGAAACAGCAATTCATTATTTTCCGATCAAACCTGCTGGATCTATCCGAGTCTTTAAACTCCCGAGTCTTTAAACTCAATCCAGGCCTTAATCATATCGGAGTCTTTAAACTCCTGAGTCTTTAAACTCAAGGCCTACGGGGGAAATCAATATATCCGAGTCTTTAAACTCCCGAGTCTTTAAACTCAATCCGGGTCTTTAAACCCAATCCGGCCGGTCCCCCGTCACATATATCTCCGGGTCTTTAAACCCAATATCCAGATCCAGCAAATCCAATCCCAAAACCTTTTGAAAACCATTTACCAATCCACATCCAAACCCGAATCCGAAATCACTGGTCCGATGCCGGAACCGTCATTCCGAACCCAAATCCGGAAAATCACTTTTCAACTTGAAAACCAAATCTCGTTTTCCGAAATCCGATTTTAAAATTGAAAACTTTTAATCATCGAAATCATGTTCCAAAACCCCTTTATACCCATTGAAAACCACTTATCATTTGAAATCCCAAAACCCTGGCATTTTACTCAGAAATCGACAATTCTCGTAAAACGTGCCAAATACCGTATTTCTCAAAAAACGTGCAATAATGTAAAACCAACCAAACATATTCAATAAACATAGAATTATAATCAAAATCATAAAACAATTATAGAAAACAGGTATGCATGCTCGAGTTTAAGGAAAAAGGTCCACTCACGGTACTGAGCCCTACTCGCGTCCCGAACGTCCAGCACGTTCCTCGGCTTCCTCGGGAAATCCCGATCCTGTTCTCAATCACCAAATTACGTCACTAACACGTTCACGAAAGTTCACCTAAATTTTCTCCAAATTCCCCGAATCGAAAACGTAAGAACCCGGGACCCTAAACCTTCACTCTCGCGGAACTAAACTCAAGCGACTTCCGATTGACCCGAAACCAACTCCATTGAACTCACCATAACTCCTAGACCAAAAACCATGTTGACCGTTTTCCCCATCGCCGCCGCACGCGCCGCCACGCGCCGCCCAAAGTGGCTGCGCGTGGCCCTCACGCGCCTGCTACAGTGCACCGTCTTCCTCAGACGAACCCGGTTCAGCACAGTGATCTGCAACTCAGACCGGCGTGCACGGTTCTCCTTCTTCCTTCCACCAAAAGGGCTCCTTTCTTCACCAACAGCATCGTCCAGGCCAACCCTACTGATTCCCCAACTCCGTTCACCTCGACACTGTCCCTAGCCCGTCGACTGAACTCGAAACCAGACGGCCAAACTCCCCCTGTTTCACGATTCAGCCACCCAGCTCACCTCCCTTCACGGTGGCTTCACCAAACTCTTCCCTGGGCCTCACTGAACCTAAACCAACCCTCCTAGACCTTCGACTCAGCCCCAAGCTCGACGACTTTGGGTTCGAACATCACGGAAAAACAGAGCACCAGAGTGTCTGCCGTCGTCTGAGCTCCGCCGTGTACACCCCCGTCACGGCGACCATCCTAGTCGACGCCTAGGACCCTCTTGAACCTCACCCTGACCTCCATTCCTCTCGACTCTAAGCCCAACCTCACGACTTTCACGTTGAACCTCAACGGGAAAACAGAGTATCGAAATGGGGACGAGGAAATTACCTGCCTCCTGTTGCCGCCGTGAGCTCAGCCGTGAGGTAGTAGCTCCTCCTGTCTTCCTCCGTCCTCTGAGCACTTCCCTTAACCTCGAGTGATCGATCACGGCTGTACCACCACCCAACTTCTCTGTTTTTCTCCCAGAGTTCCTCCCTGGTTCCCGTGGCTCACACCTCACACACACACCCCCGCTGCACCTCTCAACCACCTCACCAACTTCCCTCTCACTCTCCGATCACCCTCACACACTCACAACTCATCAGCACACACCATCACCCTCGATCACCCCTCAATTTCCCTCACAATCTCCCTCTGTTTTCTGAACCATCACCAACACACACACACACGGGTGCACCCCAATTATTTGGGCCGTGCACACGCTCGAACTCACCAGAAGCCACTCCACCTGAAACACGTGTCACCCATCCTCCTCACTCTCTCACCAAATGGCTCCATCCCAGCCGTCCATTTCCTTTCTCTGTGCACAAACCCCAATGTGCAGAAAGACCAAATTACCCTTCCTTTTAACTCATTTTTACGGTTTTACCACAACTTCCTAGACCCGTATCTCTCGCCTCGTAAATCCGATGAATACGTGCCGCCTGTCATCGAACTCAGGACGACAAGAACTATCTAACCATCCTAGGTCAACGTGCCAAAACTCGATTCTACAAAAAGTCAACTATTCCCCCTAATGCCCTCAACCTTCCGAACATCACAACTTCCTCCTCGGATGTCGAAATCGGGCGTGCCACTTGCCTATGGATTCGTGACGTCATAAACTACGTCCTAGTCACTAGTCAAAGTTCATCGGACCACCTGAACTAAAAGTCAACGTTTTTGCCCGAACCAGGGGCAAAATCGTCATTCTACACTAATGACCTTATCGGAACCACCTAACCGCCGCTTAACCTCACTAATCACACCTTAATCAGTCTACTAATCCCAGCTCCCGGGACGGGTTGTTACATGAAGTCCCATGGTTGGAAAGATGGATACTCTGGAGTCGATTTGGTAGACTCATTGAAGGAACTTCGGGAATTATGACCCCCCCCCCCCCCCTTAATCGTGGACACGTGTAGATGTGTTCAGGAGTAGAGAGAGTACTTGGTGACGCCAAGTTTGGCATGTGTGGTGAGTGTCATGGGCTTGTGTTAAGTTGGATTAAGGTAGGCTGAATCGTGATGTCATGGTTGGGGACCATTGTGAGTTCCGTTGTAGGATGACATAAGGAAGATGAGAATGAGTGACTATAACTGATCGATATGAGGTTATTGGTGAGAACCCACAATTTAGACGTGTCTCGAGACGTGTGGAATTCTTGATCGATTTGATCCGATGTAGTGGTCTAAACATTTGTGGATCAGGATTGAGTTGTTGTGGATTCGGAGGATCGTATGCAAGACAAAGGTTGGATGTAAGAACCCGAACCTTGATTATTATTATTTTATTGTGAAATGACTATTTTGTCCCTGAAGGGGGAAACTTTGACTTTTAACCTGGGAAATAATTATGACTTTGACCCATGACCATGACATAGATCGGGACGTCACGAATCCGTAGACAGGCGACACATCGAAATTGGACTTCGTATGAAAAAGTTATGGTCACGGAAGCGATTTTAGCGAAACTTACGAACCGAGAACAAACATAAAATAATATTAAAATATTTGAATCTGTGTAAATCCCTAGGATTAATCTGAGCCTTCGGATGAGTGACAAGTGTCACTCATCCTAGTGTTTACTATTCCAATAAAGCTGGGCCTATGCCTATTGGTCATTTTAAAATAATATATTTTCCTTCATTAAACCCCAGCCCTTCATTTTCCTGCCGCAAATCAATCTGGGCCATTCATTTCCTCTTCATTTTTCTTTATTTTGCACGATTGCTTCTCTCTCTCTCACACACATATTTCTCACCGTGAAGAACACACGGCTTACTCTGCATAGACCCACCCTCAGACGACCGACCAGCCACCATTCCTGCCACCAGACCACAACCACCGTCCTCACCACCTTCATCTTCATCAGCCACACCTCCCCTATCTCTCTTCCTTCTGTCTGAAAACCCAGGATAAACCTCCCAGACCCGAGATGGGTTCTCGGATCCAGGAAACCCAAACCAACAAACCCCAGCTCCTCGACTCAAACTAGGTCCATACTAAGACCATTAGAACCCCAGGAGCACAGAGAGATAGTCGACATGACCTACAGCGGCAACACGGCGGAGGTAAGTCGTGAAACCCGTGAAGCCCAATTTTTCCTAAGTTTTCGAAGGAGCTCTTTTAACGTCTGTGCTTTGATCCTCTTGTTTGGGACATGTTCTAGGAGCAGTGACGAGTCGAAGGGAGTTGGTTTTGACGTTGGAAGCTGACGGGACTGCCGGAGAAGATGACCGGAGTTAGGTCGGGAGTTTCTTTGAGTTCCAGGTATGAATCTCGTCCCTGTTTCTAGCTTTTGAGGTCATAGATTTGTAGAACAGACATAGGCGATCCTCTAGGAACAAACCTTATCGAAAATGGTGGCCGGAAACGAATTCTGGAAACGGGTCAAGCCGCGGGTCGACGGCGACCCAGTTTCAGTGATTCGGGTTGACTCGGTACTGTAGCAGTGATGATGTGATCATGCTGACATCAGTAGTGACGTCATGATGACACGTGTCGTCTGACATGTGTCAGAGATGACGTCATGTTGACGTTAGCAATACTGTAGCAGTGTTGACCACGCGTTAACCAGGTGCGTGGGGGCGCTTGTGAACATTACTTTTGGTGGGGCCGGTACCATTTTTAAGGTTTCAACGATACGGTTTTGGGCAGACGGGCTACGTTTGAAGTATATTACAAATGTTTGTGAGTGTTCTACGTTTTCGAGACGAATCTGTTCTAGGGTTTTAGTATTGAACTAGTAGGGTCCTTTAGTGACTCTTGGACATGTTAATACAGGTTTTAGGCGGTCGTTGAGCAGCGAGGACCATGTATGAGTGGGCTATTTGATTTCTTAAAGGATTGCATGCATAAATTATTTTACTATTCCATTTTATGATTTAGATGGGACTATTATGGGTACTATATGGGGATGCATATTACATATTATAATGTTTTGGGCATGAGACCCGTCTAGATTATATAAATGGAATGTTTCAGGGAGACTCAGGGGACACAGGGTAACTATACTATTATTGTGTTGTACTTTCCTACCTTTCTATCTTGTCTCTTCCAGGGAGGGTCGTTGGCCTGGGTGGACCCTGGAGTAGTCACATGGCAATGACTGAGAGGAGTTGACCCCCGCTGGGTTGCCTACTCTCAGGAAGGCATGTTTAGTTTACCTCGAGCAGTAACCGGGATACCGGGCACTGGTGGACCTAGGGTAGTTCTCAGGCTTAAGACCTTGAGTGGCAACGCCTAGCCTTAGAACCGTGACTCCACTATTAGGCATCGGGGATGTCGGGGTTGGGTTTTACAGTGCACTAGTCATTTTCGATTATTATATGATTCTATGATTCTGATACTATGTTTACATCAATGCATGCAATATTTGGAAAATAGAGGGGTAAAACCTTATGATTTACTTTATTATTAAATTGATTTATAAACTGTTTATTTTCGGCCCACTCACTCTTTAATGTTTTACTGACCCCTACAGGCCTTGACACGAAATTAGAGGAGGATCTGGAGAACGAGGCTTAGTCTAGACCGCTGTGCACCTGTACAACCCAAGTGCGTAGGTTAAGCACTAAATAATGTAACCTGACTATTGTGCTCATGTTTTGTATTGTACTATCCCTGGTCTGACAGCTTATTACTCTGAACTATGATGTTTGAACGTTATTTGTTTAATTTGAAGTATTTTGATTTCGAATAAGGGTACTTTTGGTATATTTGGAGTCGTTGTCAGACGGGAGCGGGACACGTCCCCAGGTAGTCCCAATGGGATTGGGACGGGTCCTGTCATTGGATATGTTGGATGTGTAGCTGAGGAGATTGCTCTGTCTTGTGGGAGGGGAAGTGGTTGGATACCTTGACCATCTTGTAGTTGTGCAGGACGCATGTGGTCCATCTCGCATATGTATGGATATTGTACTTGGATCTGGTGCTGGTTCTGCCATGTGTACGTAGTTGAGATGTGATTGGATTTCATATTGGTCGGGAGACCCAAGGGACCAGGAGACTCGAAATGGACTTAAGTTGTTATTCCCTAGAGAACATGTGGGCCTGGTTGGATCGTTGGACTTCAAAAGTGAAGCGTGATGAGCTTGTAGTCAGGTGGTAATCAGTGTGGTTACGAGGATGTTTTGTGTGCCCTGGTGATACACTGTGAGGGTGACGGGTACACTATGGTGTTGTTGGATGGACTTTGGGTGTAGTAGAGCTCAGTTGATGCTGATGTGATTGATTGATGGACTTACCGTAGGATGTCATTGGAAAGTGCTCGAGGAATGTATTGTGACATTTTGGTGGTATGCACCGTGATTCTTGTTGGTTGTGATTGGTGCATGAGCTTGAGATGTGTACGTAGTGGTTGTATTATTGGTCGGGACCATTCCGATGTGATTGGATGCATTTCGTGATGTTTGGAGCGAAATGTTGGTAATAGGTTATTGTTGGTTGTCTTGCTAAATCGGAGTAATTTTCAATGCAATTGACTGGTTGAGATGTGGACTGGATTAGGGTGATCCTGCGTGATCTGATGGGTTATGATAGGAGTTCGTACTGATGTGAGCTGGATGCTCAGAGCCATGAGTGGCTGGTGGGACCTTGACGCTGAGAGGTGTGATCACAGTTTAACAGGTATGCGATAGGGTCCAGTTGTAGACAGGTAGTGTGGGACGGGGATGGTCTTCCCACAGGTTGATGGTGTTGGAGGTTAGGGGAACCACCGGTGATATGATTGGTTGCGTTGTTCGGAGTGAGCGAGTACGTTGTGACTCCGGTGAGGTTGGCGCGGATCGCTGACGGAAGTAGTACAGAACGTTGAACAGATATTGATGAATAGGAGTACCGATGCCAGTAGATGCCGTATTGAGAATTGGTTTGCAAGGTAGGATTGTGCTTATTGACGGCAGACTCTCACGATGTACTGAGGCGTTGGTACGAGGTACGCGTGACTCGAAAACGAGTTGAGATTGATGTGACTAGTAGCAGTGGTGTTGTGTCGTACTAGCAGTAGTTGAGTCGTAAGTGTCGACTGGTGCGACGTTAGTGGTACCTCGGGTACGAGTTGGAAATGTGTTGACCTCGGTGCGAATAGGATGATCGCCAGCGGGACCGAGAGTTGGTATAAGATAGTTCGCTTGGCAGAGTTGGGGTGACATTTGTGATGATCGTAGAGGTAGCAGTTCGGGCACTGTTAGGATAAGGATGAATTAACAGGTGATGTACACCGGGTAGGAGACCCAGGCGTGAGATAAATTCGATTCCCCCAGAAAGTTTTGGACGTACGAGATTCAGAATTTCCGGAATGAAATTCTTTTAAAGGGGGAGATTGTAACGGACCCGTCCCGGAATTCAGGATCAGATTAGTGACTAATGACGGATTAGTGGAGTTAATCGGTGATTAATTGGAGGATTTCAGATGGACGGTGCGAAATGACGGTTTTGCCCTTGGATTTGGGTGAACGGTTGATTTTTTGTTCCGACGGTCAAATGAACTTTGATTGAGGACTGTGACGAAGTTCGGGACATCACGAGTTCATATACAGGTTGACACGACCCACCCTCAATCCCCCGGGATTAAGGGATAAGTCATTCTCCTGTCTCACTCACGTACGACACGAAGGTTAAACATATGTTCAATCCTCGTGGAACACGCAAGCTCGACAAGGGATTTCCAGGTAAATCGTCCAATACTAACGTCCTGACTCCTCAGAATGCGTAGATGCACTGTGGATCGCATGTGTGATGTCTCCGTCTCTCTTACAGCAGCCCACAGCATCATCAACCTAGAGGGTATCGAAAAACATAAAAGCCTGTGAGTGGACAAAAATAAACAATACGTTCTGAAAACAGGTTATAGAAAAGTACAGTTATACCCTCCACGAAAAACCAATGCATGCATATGAAAAACCTTTTTGTTAAACCATTTCATATCCAAGATAAGAAACCATCAAGGAAAACCAGAAATCAAATCCTTTTCTCAAATCGGTAACTCAAATCCAAGACTCAACCCAAAATCATTAAATCCAAATCATCCGGGCCATTGCCCAAAACATCTGAAAACTAGTGAAAAACATCAATTAATCAAGTTGCTGGATCTCAAGTGCGCCCGAGTCTTTAAACTCAAAACACATGTGCATAATCAGGCCTTCCCAGGATATCAACGAGTCTTTAAACTAAAACACAATCAACAGGCCTCGAGGGATATCACAATAACCAAGCCTTTAAACTCAAAACATATCAATCCAAGGCCCTCACCCGTCAATCAACCGAGTCTTTAAACTCAAAACCAGATCCAGCCATATCCGGGTCTTTAAACCCAAAACCAGTTTTCAACGGGTCTTTAAACCCAAAACCAAGTGAAAACCATAGAAAATCCATATTCGAATTCGCAATAATGATTCTGTAAGCCGGCATCCGGAACCATCATCCCGAACCCAAATCTATAATTTCACTTTCAAGTTCCAAAACTGAATCTGAATCATTTTTCCGAAATTCGATTTCAAAACCCGAAATCACGTTTACCGAAATCACATGAACATGGCTTCAAGCCTGAAATCACTTTTCTAAAATCCATTATAAATCATTGAAATCAATTCATATTTCAAATCCCAAAATCAAATCTTCAAAACCATGATCAAATCGCAACATAAATCGTAAGCTCGTAAAACGTGCAATTCCGTAAATATCTCGAAATACGTGTAAAATCGTAAAGCATCAAGATCATAATCATAAACATAGAAATCACGTATAGAAAACATATAAAAACATTTATGCATGCATCATACGTTAGAAAGCAAAGTCCACTCACAGACCATTAGCGTCGTCGCCTCGATACGCGTGCAATTATGCTTCCTCGGCTAACCCACTATCCTCAGCTTCCTCGAACCTGTCCAAATCCCATAAGAAGGTCACTAACTACTTCACAATGTTCATACTAAAGCCCCATAATTTTCCCGAATTTTTAACAATTTTATTAGAGCCCTAAAACCTTCGGACATCCCGAAACATATCGAGATGATGTCCGATTGACTCGAAACCAATGCCAAAATGTTCGTTACATCGAATAATTTAAAATTCTTGTTGGAAACTTCCCCAAAAGGGGCTCCACGTGCCCTCACGCGCCGCCCAAAGGGGCTGCACGTGGGAGCCACGAGCGACTCTGTTGATCATCGTCAACCTCCAGCCAACCCAGTTCAGACCGGTCTTGACTGGCCCGGTCCAACTGAGCCAACGAGGCCAGTTTTCACCCATTTCCAGTCCAATCTCGATCCTTTCTTCACCATTAGCTTCGTCCTTAAGTTTAGGTTTGATCTAACTAGCTAAATCACGAAAAGAAATCCTATTTCATACCTCCCAAGTTTGTACAGAAAAACCAGAGATTGCAGCTCCCTGTTCCTGGCCACCACTAGCGTCTCCGGTCACGGGTTTGAATCCTTGAGTCCAACAACAACCTGCTAAGACGCTAATGATCATCACAGTTTTTCAACAACACGCCAAAATTCTCAATTTTCATTTTAAACCATTTCAGGAAACAGAGCAGTCTCAACGTCCAAGAGTCGATTCTCAGCTCACTAATCACCACCACATGTAGGATTCAGGTTGTTTTGATCGGTTGCACTCACGGCTGTTCACGGTGGATGCAGGGTTTTCCTTATTTGTTTTCAGTGTTTTCTCACTTCTCACACCCACGCTACACTCAGTTATTGACTCAAACACACTCACACGGGTCACAACACGCCCCTGATCTCTTACTCACTAACCCTGAGCTCACACACAATTCACAATTGAACCAACTGTACGATAGCCCTCTGTCTCTGTTTTCCCCTTTTGATCAATTTCAGCTCGTTTAAAAAAAATGATAAACTGAGTGAGATTTGGCTAGAAGCCATTGGAGGATGGACAGATGTCCTCATCTTTGTGGTTCTCTGCCAAAATATCCAATCCCTCCAACACAGGTGTCCTCATCCAATTGCTCACATAATTCAAGTTGCCAAACGGCCATTTTACCCCTAACATCCAATTTACCATTTTGCCCTTCACATAGTTAGACCCGTAACTCTAGTCCAAACTTCAATTAACACATGCCGCCTGTCGTTGTACTCAGGGCATAGAGACCTACCTAACGGTCCTCAAAATGTGTGAAAAATACTTGTCGTGTAAAAAGTCAACAAATTGCCCCTTTTAACGAAATTACCAAAATATCCTCGAACTTCCGAACACCATAACTTCTTCCTCGAATGTCGGAATCAGACGTGCCACTTATCTATGAACTCATGACGTCCCGAAATACGTCACAGTCATCTATCAAAGTCCATTTGACCGTCCGAACAAAGTCAACCGTTCACCCAATTCTAAGGGCGAAATCGTCATTCCGCACCGTCTGTCCGAAACCCAACTAATTACCGATTAATCTCATTAATCCGTCATTAACCCCTAATCTAATCTCGATTTCTGGAACGGGTTGTTACACAGGTGGCACGTCCGATTCCGACATCCGAGGAGGAAGTTATGATGTCCGGAAGTTCGGGGGTATTTTGGTAATTTTGGTTGAAAGAGGCAAACTATTGACTTTTTATACAACATGGATTTGTCACGCATTTCTAGAACTGTTGAGTAGGTCTCGATCCCCTGAGTACAACGACAAGTGGCACATTGTCATTGGACTTCAGACGGTTCAGTAATTGGTCTAAACGTGTGAGGGGCAAAATGGTAATTTGTGCACTAAGGGCATTTTGGTCATTTGGTGGCCTAGGGATTTGTGCCCAGTGAAATTAGGACACTTGGCTGTTTTGGATGTTGTGACCACCAGATTTTGGACACATGTCCTTCTCTGGATGGTTGTACAACCTTGCACAAGCCGCCTCACATTGTTTTAAATGTGTTAGTGCACGGTTTTGGGCAGAAACAAAGTGAAACAGAGGATTGAGAGTGCGACCGTGAACCAAACCTTTATCCTTAACCCGTGATGTGAGAAAGAAGGTGGAAGGGGAGGTCGAACTGATGAGGACAGTTGTCAGGGCCCACCCCTAATCCCCCCGGGATTAAGGGCTACCTTGCTCCCGCCTAACTTACGCATGACACGTAGGCTAAACTGACGTCCAACCTTCATGTGACACGTAAGTCGGACAAGGGAGTTTTGATCCGACCGTCCAAAACTTCCGAACTTCCCAGAGTGCGCAGAGTCTACTGTGGAACGTGGGTGCGATGTCTCCGTCTCTCTCGATCAACAACCCGTGCCGCAACAACCTGGAGGGTATAAAAAACACGAAAAGACTGTGAGTGGACAAAAACAAAGTTTAAGTTCAAAAACATTTCATAAAACAATGACATTTATACCCTCCGTTTCAAAACTAATGCATGCATATCAAATTCATGTCATAAAACCATAAAATATTCCGGTTAAACAACCCATATAAGAAAAACCGAACACAAGTTCCTTTTTCCAAATCCCGGGCCTCGGCCCAAAACCACCGAAAACCATTTCATCCGGGCTACTGCCCAAAACACCAGAAAACCATTATTGAAAACCACATCATATTTCCATTCACCGAACCTGCTGGATCTATCAGAGTCTTTAAACTCCCGAGTCTTTAAACTCAATACAGGCCTCAATAATCCGAGTCTTTAAACTCCCGAGTCTTTAAACTCAACAGGCCTACGGGAGAAATATCAATATATCCGAGTCTTTAAACTCAATCCGGGTCTTTAAACCCAATCCGGGCCCGTCCCCCGTCAAACATAATCTGGGTCTTTAAACCCAATAACCAGATCCAGAAAATCCAATCCAAAACCGTTTGAAAACCATTCGAAATTCATATCCAAACCCGAATCCGAAACCACTGGTCTGAAGCCCTTCCGGCATCCAGAACCGTCATTCCGAATCCAAATCCAGAATCATATCCATCTCATTTCCAGATCCGAGTCTGCAACCATCATTCCGTAAGCCGGCATCCAGAATAACCATTCCGAACCCAAACCCAGAATCCACTTCAAGGCCCGAATCGAATCCCGAATCGTCATCCGGAATTCCGATTCCAAAACCCGAAATCACGTTTCTTAAAACCACTTTTTGAACTGGGCTTCAAGCCCGAAAACCATTTTCAGAAATCCTTTTACTTTCTTGAAATCAAATCGTATTTCAAATCCCGAAATCAAGTTATTAAAATCAGGTTTAAATCACCATATCCGTCAAACATCGTAAAATGTGAAATACCGTCATTTCCTCGAAAAACGTGCACAAACCGTAAACCATCACAATCATAAATCAAATCATAGAATCAAGTATAGAAAACATATAAAAACATATATGCATGCATCTAGAGTTAGAAAGCAAAGTCCACTCACAGACCATTCCGACGTCGCCTCGATACGCGCACACTTATGCTGTTCCCGGCCATTCCGTTATCCTCGGCTTTCCCGAACCTGTCCAAAGCCCATAACGAGGTTACTAACTACTTCACAAAAGTCATACTCAAATCCCATAACTTTCCCGAACTTCTAAGCGTACTTTAAACGGAACCCTAAACCTTCGATCCCGCAGAACTAACCCAAAACAACGTCTGATTGTCCCGAAACTTATCCCAAAAGCTTCGTTACAACAATTAGAATCAAAACCTAGTTGGACACTTCCCCAGATAACACCGCACACACCCCCACGCGCCGCCCAAAGTGGCTACGCGTGGGCCTCACGCGCCTGCACACAGTCATCTTCAACCTCTGGCCAGCTGGTTCAAACCGGGCTGGCTGACCCGAACCGGCGTGACCGGTTCACTGCCATTCCTCCATCATTTTCAACCCTTTTCATTTCTTTAGCTTCGTCCTGGCCTAATTAATCGATTCCCCAACAAAAAACTCAACATCGAAGCCTCTAACCCATCTTCCAAACTCGAACCAGAAACCCATCCAAAACTCTATTTTGGTTCCCGGCCAACCGTCACTTCCCTAGTCACGGCTTCGACCTCTACAGGTTCCTAGGGACCTACTATGTCGATTACAACTCATAGGACACTTTGACTTAGCCTAAAACTTCACGACTTTACGTTTGAAACCAGACGACAAAATAGAGCAATCAGAGGAAAGAAGAGAAATTACCTGCTCTCAGGCCACCACCGAGAGCTCCACCATGCCTATTTGACTCCCCTAAGGTCTCTCGACACCACCGCGGGTTCAATTCGACGGTTTGGTCACTGGAAGTGCACAACCGTGCACGGTGGTCCTCTGTCCTGTTCGTCCTCTTCGAACAAACACGATACACACACAGCCACCGTCCCACCGTCTCCAAAGCACAAGCACTCACTCACCAACCCTTCCTGATCAAATACTCAAACCCCAAGCCTTCACCCACTGAGAATCAATCAGAAATCCTCACCATCTCTGTAACAACCCGTCCTGGAAATTAAGGTTAAGACGGTGATTAGTAAAGGATTAGTGAGCTTAATCGGGGGTTAGTTGGTTCCGATAAGGTCGTTAGCCTAGAATGACGCTTGTGAGAAGGCTGAAGGGATGGTGACACGTGTTGGGGTTCTAGTTGGTTCTAGGGAACACGGTCCCAATTATTTGGGGTACACGTGTGTGTTCATGTGTGTTCTTCGAACTAGACAGAAACAGAGAGAGAGAGTTGGGAGAATTGGACGGTGGTGGTGTGTGTGTTGTGTGACTTGTTGAGTAAAGAGTGATAGATAGTGAGAAGGTTGGGAGGTGAGGAATCAGTGTGTGGGTGAGTTGAGAGCCACGGGAAAACCAGGGGGAAAAATCAGGAAAAACAGGGAGGAATTGAGAGATCGTGGTGGTGGTGTGGCTGTGTACGGTGCAATTGGACTCGTGGTGGTGTCGTGAGGGGTGAGAAGAGTCGACTAGCCTCAGCGGAGCTCGCGACGGCGACCAGAGGACAGGTAATTCCTCATCCCCATTAACTTGCTCTGTTTTTCCGTTTAGGTTCAGACGCCAAGTCGTGGCTTTAGGGGTTGAATCGAGGATTCTAGTGAGGTTTAGGGAATTCAGTTGGGTCCTAGGTGTCTTCTGGTTATGCAGCCGTGGCGGAGGAGTGCACGACGGAGTCCAGAACGACGGAGAGTACCCCCCGTTCTCTGTTTTTCCGTTTTGTTTCAACCGTTGAGTCGTGAAGTCTGGGATTGAGTCGACGGTTTTGGTGAGTTGGGTGAGACTCAGTGAGATTCTAGGAAGGGTTTAAGGTAGCCACCGTGACGGGGGAAGACCTGGGTGGCCGGAGAAGAGAACAGGGGAAGAGTACGGGTTTCTGTTCGAGCTGGAGTCGACAGGTTTTAGGCCTTGTCGAGGTGTTTGAGTAAGGGGACTGGATTTCTAAGGATGGGACGATGAAGATGGTGAAGAGAGGAGTTGATCTAGTGGCGGAACGGCGGTGAACCACTCACGCCGGTTCGGGTTGCAGGGACTGTGTCGAACCGGGTCGACCAGAGGTTGCTGGTGACACTGTAGCTGGCGCGTGAGGGCCACGCGCAGCCACTTTGGACGGCTCGTGGGGGCGCGTGAGGCGGCGGCTGGGAAAACGGTCAACCTGGTTTTTGGTCTAGGAGTTGTGACGAGTCTAATGGAATTGGTTTCGGGTTGTTCGGACGTCGTTTGAAGTTAGTTCCGCGAGGGTAAAGGTTTAGGGTTCCGGTTCGTTACGTTTAGGACCCGGGGGTTTTTTTGGGGAAAATTAGGAGAGTCTTGGTAGACGTGTTAGTGACGTACGTTGGTGGTTGTTGACAGGATCGAGACTTCCCGAGGAAGCAGAGGAACGTACGAGACGTTCGGGACGCGATTGAGGGCTTGGTACTGTGAGTGGACCCTTTCCTTAAACTCGAGCATGCATAACTGTTTTTCTATAATTGTTTTATGGTTTTAATTATGATTTTATGTTTATCGGATATGCTTTGTGGATTTTACGTAATTGCACGTTTTTAGAGAAAGTTCGGTTTTCAGCACGTTTTACGAGGAATGTTGATTCTGAAAATAATGTTATGGTTTCGGGATTTTCAAATGATAAATGGTTTTAATGATTGTAAAGGGATTTTGGAACATGATTTCGATGATCAAGGGTTTTCGGTTTTAGAATTGGATTTCTGAAAACGAGATTTGATTTTAAAGTCGGAAAAATGGAATTCCGGATTCGGGTTCGGAATGACGGTTCTGGATGCCGGAAGGGCATCAGACTAGTGATTTCGGATTCGGGTTTGGATGTGGATTGGTAAATGGTTTTCAATGGTTTTGGATTGGATTTGCTGGATCTGGTTATTGGGTTTAAAGACCCGGATATTGATTGACGGGGGACGGGCCCGAATTGTGTTTAAAGACCTGGATTGAGTTTAAAGACTCGGGAGTTTAAAGACTCGGATGACAGGACCCGTCCCAATCCCATTGGGACCACCCGGGGACGTGCCCCGCTCCCGTCTGACAATGACTCTAAACATACCAAAATTACCCTTAAATAAAAACCGAATACTTAAATAGATAGATAACGTACAACAACCGTGTTTAAAGCGATACTGTCAGACAAGGAAAAGTAAAATACAACACGTGAGCACAATAGTCAGAGTGCATTTATTCGGTGCTCAACCTACCCACAAGTGGGTGTACAGGTGCACAGCTAAGCAAACTAAACCTCTGCCTCCTCTTCCGGGTCCTCCTCCTCTATTTCCGTGTAAGGGTCTGGAGGGGTCAGTAAAACAAGAGTGAGTGGGCCAAAAATAACAGTTTATAAATCAATTTAATAATAAAATAAATATAAGGTTTTACCCCTCCGTTTTCCAAATCTTGCATGCAGTGAAAACATTATGTAATAATGAAATCAATCCATGAAACCACAATAATAATCAAAAGGAGAAACTAACATATCAGTGCACTGTAAAACCCAACCCAAATGATGTCACGGTTCTAAGGCTACGCGTTGCCACTCAGGGTCTCATACCCGAGACTCTCTAGGTACATCAGCTCCCGGTATCCCGGTCACTGCCCGAGGTATATGAACATGCCTTCCTAAGAGTAAGTAGCCCAACGGGAGTCAACTCCACTCAGTCAGGGCCCCGTGACTACTCCAGGGTCCACCCAGGCCAACGACCCTCCCTGGAGGAGACAATATACACAGGTAGGAAAGTACAGTACAATAACAGTATAGTTTACCCTATGTCCCCCCGGACATCCCAAAAAAAATCCACATATAATCCAGACGGGTCTCATGCCCAAATATTGTAATAGCATATATAAACAGTTCATATAAGACTCATCGAAATCATAAGTGGAAATAGTAAAACAATTTATGCATGCAAGCCTTTTATAAATCAAACGGCCCACTCACACTCGGTCCTTGCTGCTCAACGATCTCTAAAACCTGTATTATTATACCTGAGGGTTACTTAAGGACCCTATAACATCAATACCAAGACCCTAGAACAGATCCACCTCAAAATCGCATCCCGGGAACTATTCCTGGTGCTTCAAACCCCATTTTGACTAATCTAACGATCTCCGATCGACACGAAACCACCTCCATTGGATCCGTATCGTCGAAACCTTGAAAATGGTACCGGCCCCACCAAAATCACTATTCACACGCGCCCCCATGCGCCTGGTCAACGCGTGGGTCAACGCTGCTATAGTACTGCTGACGTCAGCAGTGACGCCATGCTGACGTCAGTAGTGACGTCATGCTGACGTCAGCATGACGTCATCACTGACACTTGTCAGGTGACACATGGCATGTTCTGATTGGTCCATGTTCTGACAATATCTGACAAGATGACATCATCATGACGTCACAAGTGACGTCAGCATGATGACGTCATCATGCTACAGTACCGGGTCTGCCCGTTTGACTGGAACAGGGTCGCCGTCGACCCATGGCTTGACCCGATTCCACCGTACGATTCCGACCACCATTTTTGACGGGGTTCAACCCTATAGGGTCGTCTAGGTCTGTTCTATGGTTCTACAACCTCAAAACAGGAAGAAAACGGAAAGAAACTTACCAGAGCGTCGCTGAAACTCACGGTCAAAATCCGATCATCGTCTCCAGCGATCCACGCCGTCTCCGTCGTCCAAACCGATCCCAATCAACTCGTCTCTAACCCTAGGACACGTCTATAACCACTTAATCGATTTCTAAGCATCAAAACAGATTGGTTCGAAACAGGGAAGAAAAACGGGGTTCTTGGGTTTTAGGCCTTACTGCCGCCGTGTCGCCGCCGCAGCCTTCGCCGTCGTCCAGTTATGCTCCTGGGGTCCTCACGGTGTAGACTGGAGCTTCCCTTGCGTCGAGGTGGTGTGGATGTCGAGGTTTGCTTCTTGGACCCGATTCCTCTGTGTTTCGGGTCTGAGTTTTTGCACGGCTGTTCAGGCAGGGGAAATGGGGTGGTGGTCGCCGGTGATGCACGGTGATGATGAGAAGATGTTGGTGGTGCTGTTAGTGGTCGGCTGGTGGTGTGAGGGCTGCTGGTTCGATTGTTTGGGTTGAGAGAAAAGGGAAGGAAAATGCACGGGTTAGGGGGGATGGATGAGTGTGTTTGAGAGAAAAAGGAAAGATGATCGTGCATGAAGAAGAAAAAGCAGAGGAAATGGAAGGCTGAGATGCATTTGGGCAGAGATCCAAGGGCTAGGAATTATGGAGGGAAAATTAAATTGTTATAATATAGTTAAATAGTGTAAGGTTGCTTTATTGGAATAGTATGGGCTTGGATGAGTGACACTTGTCACTCATCCATTGGTTTGATTTAAATATTAGTTTGGCACGGATTCTTGTAACAACCCGTGCCGAGAATTGGGATAAGTGGAGTGATTAAGGTGTGATTAGTAAGGTTGATCAGGAGTTAGGTGGTCCCGAGGGGTCCGGGAACCTAGAATGACGATTTTGCCCCCTGCTTTGGGCAAAAATGTTGACTTTTCTTTTGGGAGGTCCGATGGACTTTGACCAATGACCAGGACGTAGCTTAGGACGTCACGAATCCTTAGGCAGGTGGCACGCCTGATTCCGACATCCGTGGAGGAAGTTGTGATGTTCGGAAGGTCGAGGGCATTATCGTAATTTTGGTAAAATAGGGGGAATAGTTGACTTTTTGAATAATCGGGTTTTGGTAGGTTGACCTAGGATGGTTAGATAGTTCTTGTCGTCCTGAGTTCGATGACAGGCGGCACGTGTTCATCGGACTTACGAGGCGAGAGTTACGGGTCTAGGAAGTTTCGGTAAAACCGTAAAATGAGTAAAACAGGAGGGTATTTTGGTCATTGTGGCACATTGGGATTTGTGCACAGAGGAAAGGAATGGACGGCTGGGATTAGGCCATGTGGGAGTGTGTGGAGTGGATGGTGACACATGGCATGTGTGTAGAGGATTCTGGTGGAATCCTGTGCATTCACGGCCCAATTAATTGGGGTGCACCCGTGCTATGCATCCTGGTGCTTCGACATACACAGAGAAACAGAGTGAGAGCTTGAGGGGGAATCGACCGATCTGGGTGCAAGGGTGAGTGACTGGTGAGTTGTGAGAGTGACAGTGAAGCAAGGAGGAGCTGCTGGTCGTGTTTTGGCGGTGCAATTGTGCACGGCGGCACGGCGGAGGTGAGGAGAAGAGTTGGGGGAAACAGGGAGGCCGTGAACGTTTGGTGGTGGCTACGCCGTGAGGCGGTTCAAATCAAGACAAGGAGAGGCTGAGGAGGTTGCAGGGTGTCCCACGACCACCGTGGTAGGCGGCAGTGCGCACGGCGGAGCTGCAATCGAAGGGTAAGTCTTCCTGCTCTGTTTTCCCGTGGAATTTCATTTGGAAAGTCGTGACTCTAGGCTGAGAGTCGAGAGGATTGGAAGTCAGGGTGAGGTTCAGGAGAGTCCTAGGCGTCGACTAGGATGGTCGCCGTGACGGGGAGGTACACGGCGGAGCTCAGACGACGGCAGACACTCTGGTGCTCTGTTTTGCTGTGATGTTTGAACCCAAAGTCGTGACGTTTGGGGTTGAGTCGAAGGTCTAGGAGAGTTGGTTTAGGTTCAGTGAGGTTCAGGGAAGAGTTTGGTGAAGCCACCGTGAAGGGTGGTGAGCTGGGTGGTCGGATCGTGAAACAGAGTTTTGGGGAGGTTTGATTTCGAGCTTGAGACGACGGGTAGGAGGTTGTGTCGAGGTGACTGGAGGATGGGGATGCTTAGAGTAAGGTTGGACGAAGCTATAGGAGAAGGAAGGAGGTGTTTTAGTGCAGGCACGGCGGAGAACCGTTGACGCCGGTTCAAGCTGTAGCTTACTGTGTTGAACCGGGTCGACGTGAGGTTGAAGGTGCACTGTAGCTGGCGCGTGGGGCCACGCGCAGCCACTTTGGGCGGCGCGTGGAGGCGCGTGCGGCGGTTCTGGGAGAAACGGTCAACATCGTTTTTGGTCTAGGAGTTGTTGTGAGTTTAATGGAATTGGTTTCGAGTCAATCGGAAGTCGTTTGAGCGTAGTTCCGCGAGGGTGAATGTGTAGGGTCCCAGGGTTTTAAGTCTTTGGTTCGGGGATTTTTGAGGGCCTTTAGGTGAGTGTTTGTAGACGTATTAGTGATGTAATTTGACGGTGTTTGACAGGATCGGGATTTCCAGAGGAAGCCGAGGAACGGGCTGGACGTTCGGGACGCGAGTAGGGCTCAGTACTGTGAGTGGACCCTTTCTCTAAACTCGAACATGCATAACTGTTTTCTATAATTGTTTTATGGTTTTAATCATGATTTTATGTTTATCGAATATGTTTGGTTGGTTTTGCGTTATTACACGTTTTTCGAGGAAAGTGGTTTTTAGCACGTTTTACGAGGAATGGTTGGTTTCTGGAATATATGTTATGATTTTGGGATTTCAAATGATACGTGGTTTTCAATGGTTATAAGTGGAGTTTGGGAACATGATTTCGATGATCAAAGTTTTCGATTTTAGAATCGGATTTCACTAATCGGAATTTGGTTTTAAGATTGGAAAATGGACTCCGGATTTGGGTTCGGAATGACGGTTCTGAACGCCGAAAGGGCGTCGGACCAGTGATTTCGGATTCGGGTTTGGATGTGGATTGGTCAATGGTTTTCAAATGGTTTTGGGATTGGATTTGCTGGATCTGGATATTGGGTTTAATGACTCGGATATATATTGATTTTTCCCCCGTAGGCCTTGAGTTTAAAGACTCGGGAGTTTAAAGACTCGGATATGATTAAGGCCTGGATTGAGTTTAAAGACTCGGGAGTTTAAAGACTCGGATAGGTCCAGCAGGTTTGATCGAGAAAATGATGATTTGGTGGTTATGGTTTTGATACGGTTTCTGATACTCATGTTATGGTTTCTTATGATATTTTTTAGTGTTTCTGTTTCTTATGATGTTTAAGAATGATTCTTTTATAAATGTATTTATAACTGTTGGTTATGCATGTGGTTTCAAAACGGAGGGTTAAACTTGGTTTTCTTATAAAATGGTTTTTGAACTTTTGTACCTTCTGGTCCACTCACATTTTCTGTTTTAATTGCCCTCCAGGTTGTGGAGCGAGCGCGGGGTCTTGACGTCGAGGCAGAGTCTGAGGCATAGAAGCGACGTGAGGGATCCTAGAAGAGTTTAAAGGCTTCTGTGTGCGTGTACTTTTTCGGTTTTTATTTTTCTTGTAATGTAGTGCTATGCTCTGTAAACGATAAGGATTTTGGGATATTTTGTAATTACTCTTGCGTTTGACTGGGTTCGAGTGAGTGTTCCTTAGGTGTTGTGTCGGGGAGTCAGACGGGAGCGGGATTTACCTCGGGTTTCGGGGTGAAACCGGGGTGGGTCCTGACAATTGGTATCAGAGCATAGGTTTGTCGAGTTTGTTGGGTCTGTCGGTTTGTGAGGTTGTGTTTTAGTTTCTTAACTACTTCTATGCCTCTTTCAGCGTGCGGTTGACGATGCCTCCGAGACGTAGACCCTCTCCACAACCGGAAGAAGTAGCAAGAGAGACGGAGAGTGCCACGATTGAGCGAGCCCAGCGGCTCGGGGCTACTACTTTTAGTGGTGGGGCTGATCCTGAGGAAGCCCAGAGGTGGATTACCCGACTTGAGCGGATTTTTGCGGTGATGCATTGTCCGTCGGAGGAGCGAGTATTGTTGGCTACCTTTTTGCTAGATGGTGCGGCGTACGAATGGTGGTACACCCTCGAGTTGTCAGGTTGGGATGTCCATAGTGTGACTTGGGAGACGTTCAGGGAACGGTTTCTGGAGCAGTATTATCCTCGTTCTTTCCGGGATGCCAAGGAGGCGGAGTTTTTGCATCTCCAGCAAGGGAATATGACAGTGGCAGAATATGAACGGAAGTTTCAGATGTTGTCTCGGTTTGCTCCTGCTTTTGTGGCCACTGAAGCCGAGAAGTGCCGTAGGTTTGAGTTGGGTTTGCGCGGTGAGATTCGAGCCGTAGTGACAGCTGGATCTTTTGCTACCCTCCGAGACTTGTCGGATGCTGCGGTGCGAGTTGAGGCTAGTTTGCCGGTGCGACGCCGGGAACTATCTATTCCTGGAGCTTCGAGCCAGCGGACACCGAAAAGAGGTAACTTCGGTGGATCGTCCTCGTCGGGCGATGATCGTTTTGGTAGGCCTGGTAGTGCCCAGAGTTCAGGATTTTGGGGTTATCGAGTACCGCCGACTCCGCAAGCGAGTGCGACATCGGTAGCGTCCACAGGGAGACCGAGCAGTGGACCAGGCTGGAATGTGTGTTTCTACTACGGGGAGCGAAGTCATTTCCGACGTGAGTGTCCACTGTTGCCACAGGAAGGTGGTGTAGGTAGAGGAGTAGCGGAGTCCGGACAGAGTACAGCATCAGGGACAGCGGGCACTAGAGGAGGTGGTGGCACAGCCACGAGTAGTTCGAGGGGACGTGGTAGAGCGTCGGGATCTCAGGCCCGGGTGTTTTCGATGACTCAGCAGGAGGATCAGGCGATATCAGATGTGGGGACAGGTACTTGTTTCACATTTGGTTGTCCTGTTGGTTTGGTTGTTGGATTTCGGGGTAGAGTCTAGGAGTTTTCCTAGAGGACTTGGAGTGTACCGTAAGTTCCGTAGCAGGTTGATGGGAAGTAGAGGAAAGGAGTGACTATAACTGATCGATTGGAGACTGTGGAAGGAGAGAACCCACAAGCTAGAGTTTGCCTTTAGGACTTTGTGAAGTTAGTCCGACCGTGGCCGGAATAGTAGCCGAGGGAGATGGGTGGTTGTATACGAGGATATACTTTATGACTTCTGTCGGGTATTGTGAATGAGGTATTTTATAATACCTTTGTTTTCTGTTCATAGAGTTTCCCTTGCGTACACCATGAAGTTGTTACATAGCTAGAGTTGGCTGTGGTAACAGTAGCTCGGGACGGAGTGAAATACCCAAGGTGGAGATGATAGACAGGAAACCTAGGAGAGGTTGTTCCTTAGGAGACCCTAGGTGTTGGGAACTAGCTGTGGAATTTCGGGGACGAAATTCTTTTTAGGTGGGTAGATTGTAACAACCCGTGCCGAGAATTGGGATAAGTGGAGTGATTAAGGTGTGATTAGTAAGGTTGATCAGGAGTTAGGTGGTCCCGAGGGGTCCGGGAACCTAGAATGACGATTTTGCCCCCTGCTTTGGGCAAAAATGTTGACTTTTCTTTTGGGAGGTCCGATGGACTTTGACCAATGACCAGGACGTAGCTTAGGACGTCACGAATCCTTAGGCAGGTGGCACGCCTGATTCCGACATCCGTGGAGGAAGTTGTGATGTTCGGAAGGTCGAGGGCATTATCGTAATTTTGGTAAAATAGGGGGAATAGTTGACTTTTTGAATAATCGGGTTTTGGTAGGTTGACCTAGGATGGTTAGATAGTTCTTGTCGTCCTGAGTTCGATGACAGGCGGCACGTGTTCATCGGACTTACGAGGCGAGAGTTACGGGTCTAGGAAGTTTCGGTAAAACCGTAAAATGAGTAAAACAGGAGGGTATTTTGGTCATTGTGGCACATTGGGATTTGTGCACAAAGGAAAGGAATGGACGGCTGGGATTAGGCCATGTGGGAGTGTGTGGAGTGGATGGTGACACATGGCATGTGTGTAGAGGATTCTGGTGGAATCCTGTGCATTCACGGCCCAATTAATTGGGGTGCACCCGTGCTATGCATCCTGGTGCTTCGACATACACAGAGAAACAGAGTGAGAGCTTGAGGGGGAATCGACCGATCTGGGTGCAAGGGTGAGTGACTGGTGAGTTGTGAGAGTGACAGTGAAGCAAGGAGGAGCTGTTGGTCGTGTTTTGGCGGTGCAATTGTGCACGGCGGCACGGCGGAGGTGAGGAGAAGAGTTGGGGGAAACAGGGAGGCCGTGAACGTTTGGTGGTGGCTACGCCGTGAGGCGGTTCAAATCAAGACAAGGAGAGGCTGAGGAGGTTGCATGGAGTCCCACGACCACCGTGGTAGGCGGCAGTGCGCACGGCGGAGCTGCAATCGAAGGGTAAGTCTTCCTGCTCTGTTTTCCCGTGGAATTTCATTTGGAAAGTCGTGACTCTGGGCTGAGAGTCGAGAGGATTGGAAGTCAGGGTGAGGTTCAGGAGAGTCCTAGGCGTCGACTAGGATGGTCGCCGTGACGGGGAGGTACACGGCGGAGCTCAGACGACGGCAGACACTCTGGTGCTCTGTTTTGCTGTGATGTTTGAACCCAAAGTCGTGACGTTTGGGGTTGAGTCGAAGGTCTAGGAGAGTTGGTTTAGGTTCAGTGAGGTTCAGGGAAGAGTTTGGTGAAGCCACCGTGAAGGGTGGTGAGCTGGGTGGTCGGATCGGGAAACAGAGTTTTGGGGAGGTTTGATTTCGAGCTTGAGACGACGGGTAGGAGGTTGTGTCGAGGTGATTGGAGGATGGGGATGCTTAGAGTAAGGTTGGACGAAGCTATAGGAGAAGGAAGGAGGTGTTTTAGTGCAGGCACGGCGGAGAACCGTTGACGCCGGTTCAAGCTGTAGCTTACTGTGTTGAACCGGGTCGACGTGAGGTTGAAGGTGCACTGTAGCTGGCGCGTGGGGCCACGCGCAGCCACTTTGGGCGGCGCGTGGAGGCGCGTGCGGCGGTTCTGGGAGAAACGGTCAACATCGTTTTTGGTCTAGGAGTTGTTGTGAGTTTAATGGAATTGGTTTCGAGTCAATCGGAAGTCGTTTGAGCGTAGTTCCGCGAGGGTGAATGTGTAGGGTCCCGGGGTTTTAAGTCTTTGGTTCGGGGATTTTTGAGGGCCTTTAGGTGAGTGTTTGTAGACGTATTAGTGATGTAATTTGACGGTGTTTGACATGATCGGGATTTCCCGAGGAAGCCGAGGAACGGGCTGGACGTTCGGGACGCGAGTAGGGCTCAGTACTGTGAGTGGACCCTTTCTCTAAACTCGAACATGCATAACTGTTTTCTATAATTTTTTTATGGTTTTAATCATGATTTTATGTTTATCGAATATGTTTGGTTGGTTTTGCGTTATTACACGTTTTTCGAGGAAAGTGGTTTTTAGCACGTTAGGAATGGTTGGTTTCTGGAATATATGTTATGATTTTGGGATTTCAAATGATACGTGGTTTTCAATGGTTATAAGTGGAGTTTGGGAACATGATTTCGATGATCAAAGTTTTCAATTTTAGAATCGGATTTCACTAATCGGAATTTGGTTTTAAGATTGGAAAATGGACTCCGGATTTGGGTTCGGAATGACGGTTCTGAACGCCGAAAGGGCGTCGGACCAGTGATTTCGGATTCGGGTTTGGATGTGGATTGGTCAATGGTTTTCAAATGGTTTTGGGATTGGATTTGCTGGATCTGGATATTGGGTTTAAAGACTCGGATATATATTGATTTTTCCCCCGTAGGCCTTGAGTTTAAAGACTCGGGAGTTTAAAGACTCGGATATGATTAAGGCCTGGATTGAGTTTAAAGACTCGGGAGTTTAAAGACTCGGATAGGTCCAGCAGGTTTGATCGAGAAAATGATGATTTGGTGGTTATGGTTTTGATACGGTTTCTAATACTCATGTTATGGTTTCTTATGATATTTTTTAGTGTTTCTGTTTCTTATGATGTTTAAGAATGATTCTTTTATAAATGTATTTATAACTGTTGGTTATGCATGTGGTTTCAAAACGGAGGGTTAAACTTGGTTTTCTTATAAAATGGTTTTTGAACTTTTGTACCTTCTGGTCCACTCACATTTTCTGTTTTAATTGCCCTCCAGGTTGTGGAGCGAGCGCGGGGTCTTGACGTCGAGGCAGAGTCTGAGGCATAGAAGCGACGTGAGGGATCCTAGAAGAGTTTAAAGGCTTCTGTGTGCGTGTACTTTTTCGGTTTTTATTTTTCTTGTAATGTAGTGCTATGCTCTGTAAACGATAAGGATTTTGGGATATTTTGTAATTACTCCTGCGTTTGACTGGGTTCGAGTGAGTGTTCCTTAGGTGTTGTGTCGGGGAGTCAGACGGGAGCGGGATTTACCTCGGGTTTCGGGGTGAAACCGGGATGGGTCCTGACAATTCTCATAATAAATTAATATTTTATTCCGTTGTTCTCGGTTCCAAAATTCTGCTAAACGCTTCCTTGACCATAACTTCTTCATACGAACTCCGATTTCGGCGTGCCGCCTGCCTACGGATTCGTGACGTCCCGATCTACGTCATAGTCATGGGTCAAAGTCCAAATTATTTCCCGGGTCAAAAGTCAAAGTTCCCCCCCTGAAGGGGCAAAATAGTCTTTTTACATTAAAATATTATTATTCTCGGTTCGGGTCGTTACATCGGATATATTGATATTTCCCCTGTAGGCCTGTTGAGTTTAAAGACTCGGAAGTTTAAAGACTCGGATATTATTGAGGCCTGGATTGAGTTTAAAGACTCGGGAGTTTAAAGACTCGGATAGGTCCAGTAGGTTTGATCGGATAATGATGACTTGATATTCATGGTTTATGATACGGTTTTATGATGCTTATGCTATGATTTCTAAAACTGTGTTTTATAGTGTTTCTGTTTATGATGAGGTTTATTGGAACTATAACTGCCTTAATAACTGGGTTATGTATGTGGTTTCAAAACGGAGGGCCAAACCCGGTTTTTCTTATAAATGGTTTTGGAAACTTTTCTTTTATTTATGGTCCACTCACACTTTTCTGGTTTTTAAATTGCCCTCCAGGTCGTGGAGCTAGCGTGGGGTTTCGGCGTCGAGGTAGCGTCTGAGGCATAGAAGTCACGAGAGGGATCCCGAAGTGTTTTAAGTTTTTCGTGTGCGTGTATCTAGTTTATCGGTTTTCTTTCTTTTGTATGTAGAACTATGCTCTGTAAAACTCGCCTTCGGGATGTGTTATAATTTCTCCTGCGTCTGACTGTGTAGTTTGGCAGTTTATCGTGAGTTTACTTTGGTTATGTTTCGGGTTGTCAGACGGGAGCAGGATTTACCTCGGGTTTTGGGGTGAAACTGTCAGGACCGCCCCCGAAAGGGGCATCGATAACCGTGCCCGGTCCTGATCCCGTCTAGCAAGATGACTGAAAATCCCAAGTTACCCTCAGTACTTGCCAAACCAGGGATAGCCACACGTACTTGCTCATGCCTCCGCCCCTCGTACAGCCTCGAACAACGCGCAACGACCTGGAGGGTTAATAAAACCAAAAGGTGTGCGTGGACAAAAATAATTCAATTTAGCAAAACAGTTACAACGAACGTTTTTACCCTCCGCGTAAAAACCAATGCATGCTTACAAAAATCATTTCGCAATCGGTTAACATTTTCCACATAAGAAAAACTGTGTAGCAAATTCCAACATAAGGAAACTCGTATGAATCTCAAAATAATTTTTACCTTTCTCAACCATCGGGTCTTAGCCCGTAATCAAACACACCGGGCCTCTGCCCCAAACCACAAATCAACCAAATGCACAACATGATCCAAAACCATCAACCACATACCGGGCCACTGCCCAACTCAACCGAAACATCAGAAATCATCAATAAATCGTAAGTCAATCATTTTGCTGGATAACAAGTGCGCCCGAGTCTTTAAACTCAAAACCATGCGCATAAACAGGCCTTCCCGGGATATCAACGAGTCTTTAAACTCAGAACATACTCAATAGGCCTCGGGGGTATCACAGTAACCGAGTCTTTAAACTCACGAGTCTTTAAACTCATTAAGGGCCCTCCCCCATCATCAATTAACCGACTCTTTAAACTCAAAACGTGCTCCAGCAATAGTACCGGGTTTTTAACCCAAAACAGTTTTCAAACACAACAACGGGTCTTTAAACCCCAAGTAGTTTTCAACGGGTCTTTAAACCCCAAAACAGTTTATCAATCACGACGACGTGGGATCCAACCCAAAATCACATTTTTCACAACAGGACGCATGGTCCGAATTTCCACATTCAATTCTCCAAATCATACTTCACAAACATAATCAAATTATCATAAAACACGGGGCATGTACAATCATACCAAATCATTTTATTAAATCCTTTTTCATTCCCGAATTCGAATTCGCGATAATGATTCTGTAAGCCGGCATCCGGAAGCATCATCCCGAACCCAAACCAAGAATCCACTTTATTATTTCCGAAAACCGAAACCCCGTAAATCAAAGTTACTTTTATGCCCTGAGCATCAAGCCCGAAATCACCCTTTTCAAATCCATTTTTATTCTTAGAAATCACCCATTTCTCAAATCTCATATTCAACACATCAAACCCACAATCATAATCACCAAAATCACGATCCGATCGAAATAATACTCAAAACCCATTTTTAAAATCCTCAAAATCACAAGTCTCTTTTCAATTCCCAGATTCAACATCAACAGTGACCAAATCACAACAACTCGAAATCTCGTAAAACGTGCAAATCCGGAACATTCTCGAAAAACGTGTCAAAATCGTAAGTCACACTCGCAAATCATAAACAACCTTCTTAAATCACTTTACACCCATTTCGTATAACTTCTTCCATTAAACCATCATTAAGCACACGAGTGACCATAGTCTCGAAATACGTGTAATTTCACATGTATAGTAAAAATACGTATAAATACGGGAATCGAATACGTATAAATACGGAAATCAAAATCAATCACAACTTATAATCATAATCATAAAATCATAGAAATAATTTATGCATGCATTAAATTTGAAAGCAACGTCCACTCACACACCAATTTTAAAGCTCGGTTTCGTGCCGCACGCATGCCCGTAATTTCCGATATTTTCCAGAATTCCAAATCCTGCCCGAAAACATACTTTAGTGTCACTAAGGGCTTAGATAACAACATATTAATTTCCCATAATTTTCCGGGAATTAATCATTTATTACAAACGTAATAGAAATCTTTGGACCCTCGGAACCACATCGAAACGGTGTCCGATAAGTTCGAAACCAACGTTAAAATGTTCGTTACATCGTGTAGGACAGAAGTCGTTTTAAACTCACCTTGAGAAACCGTCCCACGCGCCCTCACGCGCCGTTTTGAACTCACCGTGAAAGCCACGCGCCTGCTACAATGCAGTGCACAGTACATCTTCTTCACCCGTTTCCTTGGTAAACGGGCCGTCGACCCGCGTGTGTGACCCGGTTCAATCCCTGCGATAAACTAACTAATTTCTTCAATAGATCAATAAGATGGACTCGCAACATACATAATTAAAGGTCTGTGTCCCACATTCAAGTCAACACAGCCCTAAACCGATCAACTCGAACTCGACATCCAAACGGGTCGAAGTACGAAACTCACCCAACTCGACCCCATTCCAAAATTTACTTAGACAGTAGTTTCCAGAGACCTAAACGAACACTTTAGCACCGTCAATTTGAGGGAAAATTACCTGGAAGTTGTCGACCTCAAGCTCGAAAATCTCTGAAACCAGGGGCTCCCATTCATGGCCCGTCTGTGCTAGATTTCCCCCGAAATTGATGTGGTTCGGTTGCAAATGATCCCAGAAGATTAAAACAATTCTCCGTTTCGTTCAACTCGACTCCTAATTGAGAAATTGAATTTCCCCCCAAAACTGATTTTTCCTAGAACCCCCGTTTCCTCTCAACTCTCAGCCCTCACTTTTGTTCGAAATGAACCTCCCATCCTCCAGTACTCGGATAATCGACCGAAGCGGCCAACACTCGTGGGGAACACTCTCAGACTCACTGAGAATTGCTTCCCGCAAACAAAACCCAGCCAATTTTAAACTCCTGCCCGTGCTCTGCTTCTGTCCAGGCCATGTAGCCATGTTCCCAACGTCCTCAAAACGCTTAAACAATTCACTCTGGCCGGCCACTATCAGGATTAAACAATGGGATTGCTCGAAGCACCACGGCGTGGCCGTGCAGACTCTGTTTCACGGTGGTGAACAGTAACCGTCGCGCGGAATTACCAAAATGCCCTCAGGGCAATAATTACCAAAATGCCCTCCAACTTCCGTGACCAGCAACTTGGTCACCCGATGTCCGTTTGACGCGTGCCGCCTGTCGCTGTACTCAGGGCTTCGAGACCTTCCTAACGGTCCTTGGCCCTTGGCCATCGGACCTCCCGATCAAAAAGTCAACATTTTCTCAAGCTTCGTCTAAATTACGGAAATGACCCTGAACTTCCGAACGTCATAACCTTCACCACGAATGTCGGAATCGAACGTGCCACCTGTCTATGAACTCGTGACGTCCCAGACTACGTCACGGTCATCGGTCAAAGTCCGTTTGACTGCCCGAACTAAAAGTCAACGTTTTACCCACGACTAGGGGCAAAACGGTCATTTTGCACCGTTCGTCCGATTTCACCCAACTAATCACCGATTAACCCCGTTAATCATGATTAGTTACAAATTTAATCTCGAATTCCGGGACGGGTCGTTACAATCTTCCCCCCTTAAAGAATTTCGTCCCCGAAGTTCCAACCGATCAAAACTCAACCGATCTTCCCTCTAAAACCAGTTCGTTCTCGAAATTCCAATTATGCTCATTCCACATCCACCACGTGGAAAACATCTTGACCCCACAACTCGTGTACACCCGAACACCAGCTAAACTCATCCGTACTCAGAGGCCCCATCATAGTCTCATGTCGTACCGACCACACTCGACCAGCTCGAGTGAAAATGATCACTTGACGTCTGCTCCCACTGGGAGTCACCAACTCTCACTTGTCAGTCCGTGCTGACGTTACCAGCCAAACGGTCACCACTAGACCTCACCAGTAAAACAGTAATCAACAGCCAATTGGTGTCACATAAGGTTGCGTAAGATCAATAACACGATCTCCTCCCGCAGGGCAAGCCCAACCTGCGACATATATCCATCTCAAGTCCATAACTGTCAATTCCCTCAGCGAACCACAACGCTGGAATCACTTCGGTGTGATAACATCACGCAAGGCCACACGTAGTGACACAGTCACTAACTCACTCATCCTGAGTGCACGTATACCATCATCATACTCAATCAGGTGGTGTAACTGACACACATTGAATACTAGCCCATCAGTGTTCGCCCAACTCCACACTGGGGTTCACTAGCCATCCGTGGCTAAGAGCGCATGCTCATGAATTCACTGAACCCAACAAAATTAACTCTGCCCAGTGCATAGTACTCAATGTCCAGTTCACCCCCACCACCAAATCCAATGGTGTCGGAACTAAGCCGACCATCAACACGTATAACCATACGCCACTAGGACCTCACATGTGCTGTCACCAAGCACCACACGGCCAGTCCAATACCGATCCTTGTACACCGTGCAAGATACGTACATCCATACCCCAATAAGTCCACTGCATGGCCCGCAGTCAATCATGATTCGATACTGGGGTTCTCCTATCCAATCTCATGCTAGACAGATCCATCATTCCACTCATCATCCATTCTGGATCCCATAGTCACCCGACCAGTAACACAACATCAACTCCAAAGCACGTCATCCAAGACGTACCAACCCAAGCACGCTCACCAAGGCGTGTACAGTCATGCCGAATGGGCATATAATCTCATTCACAAATACCGAGGCACACCAACTCAGAATCTATCGGATACCCGCTCAAACGGTTGCCACATTACCTCTGATTGACTTCGAAAAGAAGCCAATCCCAATCGCACATATCTATAACTGACCAATTAGACCCTGTTGGATATCCACTCATCCACAAGTCAAGCCTCGAGTTCAACTCATAACCGTTCCCACTCGCTCGAGCACGGATTAACTTCGAAAAGAAGTTCAATCCAACAATCCTCATATCTAAACATTTACGTCAGAGCGATAAGCTCTTCACCTAGCCTGATCAAGGCGATCACCATTCGAGTCCGTTACCGCGTCACCCGACTGGTAACACCACGATCCTAGATCATCACCACGTCCAAGGCCCACAACCTCATCAACCAGATCCACCTAGAATCCCCACAACTCACAGCTAGCAATCCACCTGGAACTCGATAATAGGGTCTTACAACCATTAGGTTTCTTGTCAACCACCCAACATTCCTCAACTGTTTTCTCCCCCAATCAATCACTCAACAACGTAACACATCCACTCTGTGGATCCCCTCCATTTACTTCATATCGATCCCTGCCACTCCACCTAGGAGAGACCAAGGATGATCCAATATGATGTCATCAACATCCATCCTCTGTGAGTGCAAACACAACTCACTGCACCCACCGTACCGAACATCCAACATCGTCTACCACCAAGCAGAAAATGGGAATCCCGTTTGCCCAACTTCGAAAAGAAAAGCAACACCTCCTGAGGACCCCAAAACATACATGGGTCCACCACCCAATACGCGCTCATCGCATTGATATCCGTGATCAACGTCTGCCATGGCAGAAAATAAGAAGTCATCCCCTAATGACTTCGGAATACCTAATACCAATGCGGAAACGAGCATTCCTCTCGTCCCACAGTCACAACTCTCCTTGGAACTAAGATTCCACCCACGTTGAAAATAGGCACGTCCCAATGAGATGTCAAGTCCAACTGCCGAACTCCCTACATCCGTAACTCACTTGAACAACCACGCGTCCACAATCAGCCCAATACTCAGACCTCACGTCAATTAATGACTAAATATGCACATACACCGATTCCGGCTGGGAATTACTCAACTCTTGTCACCTCGTCACTGTTGGGACTTACCCCAATACCTCATAATCTCCGCTGGATCCTATCCAGTCCATGAGTCAACCACTACTGAATCTCAAATACCAACGCACTCTCATCAAGACAGAGTCACACCCCAACTCGCGGCTCAACACAATGTCACTCACCGACGCTAGCACCAGCGCTAGTACCAGCGCCACCATACAACCATCCACGCTAGCACACCGTATGCATAGTGGTTAGCCCTGGATCTCCGCTCATACCGAGCGACGATCCCGCATCACCACCCGTACCTCGCAACCATGGGTACCGCCATTCTGACAATCCACATCAGAAATAATGAACGTTCCCTGAACGCTCCCTGGTCCTCAACCACTACCATTACACCAAGCACCCACGACAATTAGCTATCTCCACAAAACCACCGTTCCACAAAACCAAGCCATAATTTCCTAACTCATCCAATAAATGACCATAAATCGGTCCTTGGCATCCTAAGTGCCAACCGGTCCTCACTCAGCCTTCTGGCTCCACTCAAGCCTTAGACACCAAATCGTGACTCACCTCACGTTCCTAACCCCAAGTCCTGACTCATCGTGAGTCCCACATCCACATCTTGACTCCTCCTGAGTCCAATCTCATACCAAACCGATCATGTCATCACTGACATACCCAATCCCCGAGCAATATCCAATGCTCAACCACTTCCTATTCGACCAATAGGGCCTAAGAGAAAGTACAATTTGCCCAAAAATGCGGCCTTCCAGCCACCGGTCTCGTCCGTCCCTGCGACCCACACTATTCTAGGTCTAGCAAGTCGCGCAAATCACAGTTCACAACGTACACTACCCGACATCTGACCTTCATACCAGGGTCAATCCCCTCCGGGATTTGACACGAGGTCCCAAACACCCTCGCCTACTCGTCTCACTATCAGGTCGCGCACGAGGCTTACGCTTTGGAGGCATGATGTGGCCACAGAATCAGCAACCTAGTGCTCTGATACCAAAATGTCAGGACCGCCCCCGAAAGGGGCATCGATAACCGTGCCCGGTCCTGATCCCGTCTGGCAAGATGACTGAAAATCCCAAGTTACCCTCAGTACTTGCCAAACCAGGGATAGCCACACGTACTTGCTCATGCCTTCGCCCCTCGTACAGCCTCGAACAACGCGCAACGACCTGGAGGGTTAATAAAACCAAAAGGTGTGAGTGGACAAAAATAAATCAATTTAGCAAAACAGTTACAACGAACGTTTTTACCCTCCGCGTAAAAACCAATGCATGCTTACAAAAATCATTTCGCAATCGGTTAACATTTTCCACATAAGAAAAACTGTGTAGCAAATTCCAACATAAGGAAACTCGTATGAATCTCAAAATCATTTTTACCTTTCTCAACCATCGGGTCTTAGCCCGTAATCAAACACACCGGGCCTCTGCCCCAAACCACAAATCAACCAAATGCACAACATGATCCAAAACCATCAACCACATACCGGGCCACTGCCCAACTCAACCGAAACATCAGAAATCATCAATAAATCGTAAGTCAATCATTTTGCTGGATAACAAGTGCGCCCGAGTCTTTAAACTCAAAACCATGCGCATAAACAGGCCTTCCCGGGATATCAACGAGTCTTTAAACTCAGAACATACTCAATAGGCCTCGGGGGTATCACAGTAACCGAGTCTTTAAACTCACGAGTCTTTAAACTCATTAAGGGCCCTCCAACGTCATCAATTAACCGACTCTTTAAACTCAAAACGTGCTCCAGCAATAGCACCGGATTTTTAACCCAAAACAGTTTTCAAACACAACAACGGGTCTTTAAACCCCAAGTAGTTTTCAACGGGTCTTTAAACCCCAAAACAGTTTATCAATCACGACGACGTGGGATCCAACCCAAAATCACATTTTTCACAACAGGACGCATGGTCCGAATTTCCACATTCAATTCTCCAAATCATACTTCACAAACATAATCAAATTATCATAAAACACGGGGCATGTACAATCATACCAAATCACTTTATTAAATCCTTTTTCATTCCCGAATTCGAATTCGCGATAATGATTCCGTAAGCCGGCATCCGGAAGCATCATCCCGAACCCAAACCAAGAATCCACTTTATTATTTCCGAAAACCGAAACCCCGTAAATCAAAGTTACTTTTATGCCCTGAGCATCAAGCCCGAAATCACCCTTTTCAAATCCATTTTTATTCTTAGAAATCACCCATTTCTCAAATCTCATATTCAACACATCAAACCCACAATCATAATCACCAAAATCACGATCCGATCGAAATAACACTCAAAACCCATTTTTAAAATCCTCAAAATCACAAGTCTCTTTTCAATTCCTAGATTCAACATCAACAGTGACCAAATCACAACAACTCGAAATCTCGTAAAACGTGCAAATCCGGAACATTCTCGAAAAACATGTCAAAATCGTAAGTCACACTCGCAAATCATAAACAACCTTCTTAAATCACTTTACACCCATTTCGTATAACTTCTTCCATTAAACCATCATTAAGCACACGAGTGACCATAGTCTCGAAATACGTATAATTTCACATGTATAGTAAAAATACGTATAAATACGGGAATCGAATACGTATAAATACGGAAATCAAAATCAATCACAACTTATAATCATAATCATAAAATCATAGAAATAATTTATGCATGCATTAAATTTGAAAGCAACGTCCACTCACACACCAATTTTAAAGCTCGGTTTCGTGCCGCACGCATGCCCGTAATTTCCGATATTTTCCAGAATTCCAAATCCTGCCCGAAAACATACTTTAGTGTCACTAAGGGCTTAGATAACAACATATTAATTTCCCATAATTTTCCGGGAATTAATCATTTATTACAAACGTAATAGAAATCTTTGGACCCTCGGAACCACATCGAAACGGTGTCCGATAAGTTCGAAACCAACGTTAAAATGTTCGTTACATCGTGTAGGACAGAAGTCGTTTTGAACTCACCTTGAGAAACCGTCCCACGCGCCCTCACGCGCCGTTTTGAACTCACCGTGAAAGCCATGCGCCTGCTACAGTGCGGTGCACAGTACATCTTCTTCACCCGTTTCCCTGGTAAACGGGCCGTCGACCCGCGTGTGTGACCCGGTTCAATCCCTGCGATAAACTAACTAATTTCTTCAATAGATCAATCAGATGGACTCGCAACATACATAATTAAAGGTCTGTGTCCCACATTCAAGTCAACACAGCCCCAAACCGATCAACTCGAACTCGACATCCAAACGGGTCGAAGTACGAAACTCACCCAACTCGACCCCATTCCAAAATTTACTTAGACAGTAGTTTCCAGAGACCTAAACGAACACTTTAGCACCGTCAATTTGAGGGAAAATTACCTGGAAGTTGTCGACCTCAAGCTCGAAAATCTCTGAAACTAGGGGCTCCCATTCATGGCCCGTCTGTGCTAGATTTCCCCCGAAATTGATGTGGTTCGGTTGCAAATGATCCCAGAAGATTAAAACAATTCTCCGTTTCGTTCAACTCGACTCCTAATTGAGAAATTAAATTTCCCCCCAAAACTGATTTTTCCCAGAACCCCCGTTTCCTCTCAACTCTCAGCCCTCACTTTGGTTCGAAATGAACCTCCCATCCTCCAGTACTCGGATAATCGACCGAAGCGGCCAACACTCGTGGGGAACACTCTCAGACTCAATGAGAATTGCTTCCCGCAAACAAAACCCAGCCAATTTTAAACTCCTGCCCGTGCTCTGCTTCTGTCCAGGCCATGTAGCCATGTTCCCAACGTCCTCAAAACGCTTAAACAATTCACTCTGGCCGGCCACTATCAGGATTAAACAATGGGATTGCTCGAAGCACCACGGCGTGCCGTGCAGACTCTGTTTCACGGTGGTGAACAGTAACCGTCGCGCGGAATTACCAAAATGCCCTCCAACTTCCGTGACCCGCAACTTGGTCACCCGATGTCCGTTTGACGCGTGCCGCCTGTCGCTGTACTCAGGGCTTCGAGACCTTCCTAACGGTCCTTGGCCCTTGGCCATCGGACCTCCCGATCAAAAAGTCAACATTTTCCCAAACTTCGTCCAAATTACGGAAATGACCCTGAACTTCCGAACGTCATAACTTTCACCACGAATGCCGGAATCGAACGTGCCACCTGTCTATGAACTCGTGACGTCCTAGACTACGTCACGGTCATCGGTCAAAGTCCGTTTGACCGCCCGAACTAAAAGTCAACGTTTTACCCACGACTAGGGGCAAAACGGTCATTTTGCACCGTTCGTCCGATTTCACCCAACTAATCACCAATTAACCCCGTTAATCATGATTAGTTACAAATTTAATCTCGAATTCCGGGACGGGTCGTTACAGAAACCGGGGTGGGTCCTGACAATCTCAACTCTCTATTTTCTGTTTCCAAACACAATTGCACGGTTTGAAAGTGTGCAATTTGTAGCCGTGCACACGTTAACACTCCTAGAAACCTCTAGGTCTCCCCCACGTGTCCCATTCTCTATGGACAACAAAATAAATATCAAATCCCAAACTCCCACATGGTCTTATCTGATTGGCCCAATGTGAAAAGACGAAAATACCCCTAGGTCCAAAATTACCATTTTGCCCTTCAACTTCTCAGACCCATAACTAATCCGTCCGACGTCCGATGACAGCGTACCGCATGTCATTGTACTCAGGACGTCGAGACCTATCTAACGATCCTCGGTCTACGTGTAAAAATCTTATCTTACGAAAAGTCAACATTTCCTCATATTTTAACCAAATTACGGTAATGCCCTCAACCTTCCGAACATCATAACTTCCTCCTCGGATGTCGGAATTGGGCGTGCCACCTGTCTACGGACTCGTGACGTCCCTAACTACGTCACTGTCATTGGTCGATGCCCATTTGACTGCCCGAACTAAAAGTCAACATTTTGCCCAAATCAGGGGCAAAACAGTCATCCCAAGGTCCAAAAGTAGCTAACTAACCACCAATTAAGCGTACTAATCCGTCCCTAATTACTTCACTAATCCTGACTCCTAGGACGGGTCGTTACAACAGTGATCACAGAGGTGGGCCACGACGGCGGAAGGAGGTAAGACACTTGTAAAACCCGTGAGTCCCTTGTTTGAATGTGACAATTGGGAAGTTTGATTTAGGGGTTGAGGGTCGAATTGATTAAGTGGGTAATGTTTCTGAGGTTGTTAAGAAGCCATTGAGCTTGGCTTGGAGGCCTGCCAGGGACGGTGGCTGGCAAACCAAGTAAGGTGGTTTTGAGGTTGAAATTGGTGGATCGTGTTTTAACGGTAAATAATTGATTTGGTTAATTGGGAAAGCTTCTGAAGGTTCAGATGAGGTGTTTAGGCGTGGAAGTAAGGCTGGAGTTGGCCGGGGTCGTGGTCGTGGTCACACGACGGAGGAACTTTGAGGTTTTGATCACAGTTCAGGGAGGTATGCTTCTGGCCCTAATTTCATGTTTTAAGTATATAGGTCGATAGAAAATTGTGTAAGGAAACTATAGAACCAATTAGAATAAAAAATGGATCGAAAATAAAGGAAATATGGGGTCGAACCGCCCACGACGGTTCGGCTAGACCGGACTGGTTCAGACCCGGTCTTACAGAGGTAAGCGATGAACAGTGCTGCGGCGCGTGAGGGCATGTGGGGCCCCATTTTGGGAAGTTTTCAACACGACTTTTAAAGTATTTGATGTAACGAACATTTTGGGACTGATTTCGAAATGATCGGACATCGTTTTGATAGGTTTCGGGATGTCTGAAAGTTTAAAGGCTAGGTTAAAAAAATAGTTAATAATTCGGAAAAATTACGGGGTTTTACTAAATGCTTTTTAAAGTAGTTAGTGACCTTATTATGAGATTTGGACAGGTTCGGGAAAGTCGGTGATAGTGGATTAGTTGGGAACGACGTAAGTACACGTGTATCGAGGCAGCGACATAAACGGTTTGTGAGTGGACTTTTCTTTCTAAATTATGATGCATGCATAAATGTTTTATATGTTTTCTATACGTGATTTCTATGTTTATGATATGATCTTGATGATTTGCAGTTTTTCATGTATTTCGAGATAATTACGCAATTGCATGTTTTACTAGATATGCATTTATGCTGTGATTTAATAACGATTTTGACATTATGATTTTTGGGATTTGAATTATGATTTGAATACAAGGATTTGTAATTGGATTTTGAAAAGTGATAGTTTTGGAATCAGATTTCAGAAATATGATTCGGGATTCGGTTTTGGAACTTGAAAAGTGGATTTCCGGATTTGGATCCAGAATCACCCAGATACGGATTGATTTGGAATGATGATTTCTGTCAGGACCCGACCCTTCTCGGTCAGGACCTGACTCATCTAGCACCATATTGTCCGCTTTGGGCCTCGCCCTCACGGTTTTGTTTTCGGGAGCTCATGGTGCAACTTCCTAGGGGGTCACCCATCATGGAATTGCACCAACCTCAGCTCGCTTAACTTTGGGGTTCCAATCCCCCCCAAAACCACTTGAGCTCCAAAAAAGCCTAGTGCTAGATAGTTGTGTGCCTACACCTTTAAGGCACACCACCATCCTCCCCAGACCATTCCTCCTCGCAGGAATGTGGGATTATTCACCGTTCCTTCCAGGACACAGGTCTTACAATCCACCTCCCTTAGGGCCCAGCGTCCTCGCTGGCACACTTCCCGGTCGAGGTCTGGCTCTGATACCAAATTGTCAGGACCCAACCCTTCTCGGTTAGGACCCGACTCATCTAGCACCATATTGTCCGCTTTGGGCCTCGCCCTCACGGTTTTTTTTTCAGGAGCTCATGGTGCAACTTCCCAGGGGGTCACCCATCATGGAATTGCACCAGCCTCTACTCGCTTAACTTTAAGGTTCCAATCCCCCCAAAGCCACTTGAGCTCCCAAAATGCCTAGTGCTAGATAGTTGTGTGCCTACACCTTTAAGGCACACCACCATCCTCTCCCAGACCATTCCCCCTTGTAGGAATGTGAGATTGTTCACCGTTCCCTCTAAGTCTTACAATTTCGGATTCAGATTTGGACATGGATTTGGAAAACGATTTTTAAATGGTTTTGGATTGGATTTGCTGGATCTGGTATTGGGTTTAAAGACTCGGATTTGAGTTTAAAGACTCGGGAGTTTAAAGACTCGGATTATATTGAGGCCTGGATTGAGTTTAAAGACTCAGATAAATCCAACAGGTTCGATTGATTGAAATGGGTTTCAAAAGTGTTTTCAAATATGTTTGGATTTCTGTGATAACTTGATGGTTTCCAATAATGGTTTTCAGATGTTTTGGACTATGACCCGGATGATAAGGATTTTGATGGCTTTGGGCTGACGCCCAGGATTTGAGAAAAATAAATGATTTCAGGCTTTTGGTTTCATAAATGGTTACATTAGCTTGAATATGAAGTGGTTTTATGAAATGGGTTTTATATGCATGCATTGGTTTTTAAATGGAGGGTATAAATGTCTTTTATGATAAACTGTTTTCTAAACTTATTATTTGTTTTTGTCCACTCACAATCTTTTGTGTTTTTCGATACCCTCTAAGTTGTTGCGGTGTGGGCTGTTGTAAGAGAGGCGGAGACATCACACACGCGATCCACAGTAAGGCTGCGAACTCTGGTTAACCTAAGTTGGTTTTTGGCACGTTGACCTGAGATCCCTTGTCTGGCTTGCGTGTTCGACGGGGGTTGAACGAGCGTTTAGCCTTCGTGTCTCATGCAGGTTAGACGGGAGCATGACTTATCCCTTAATCCTGGGGGATTGGAAGTGGGTCGTGTCATCGGACCTTCCGGGTCAAAAGTCAACTTTTTGCCCTCATTTAGGGGTAAAATCGTAATTTCGCCCTGAACGTCCGATAATCCACAACTAATCCCCGATTAGCCTCACTAATGCATAATTAGTCTTAATTAATCCTTAAAATCAGGGACGAGTCGTTACATGTAAGCCCAAGTTTTTTCAAACACCAAGCCCAATGAAACTTTTTGAACGTAATCCAAAGTTTGTACATCCCTTAAGACTCCCTGAGTTCCTAAGCAATGTAGGGACATTTGTGTAACCCAAAATCACCCGAAAATTGTGGAGCTGCCACATGACCCATAATTCCCGAAATGGCCTAATTGCCCGTGACCATAATACTAATGAATTATAGACACCCATACATTAAATAATTTATTTACCAGCTAAATACGTTATTTAATCGGGATAAAAATCTCCGTAATATTAATATTCTTCTCATGAGTTAATTGTCATTATTCTTAATAACGAACAATTAATATTGTTATTAAATCACAATAATGATCATTATTATTATAATGAACCATTATTATAATTATCAAATAATATATTTTATTATTAATATATTATTTATTAATTACAAATTTAACTGACCAATCAGAACGCTTTGAGACTCCTATGAATTTCCTATAAATAGCGGAGCTCACTTCATTTTCCGTGTAAACCGATTCAACCCTACTTAAGTTTTTGAGATTTCTTTTTCAAAACTGACTTAAACATTTGAACGTTCTTGGTCGAATAATCTCCAGGTCTCGATCATTAAATTATTGATAACTTACTGTTTAGTGTTTGTAGAAATTCAGGAAGTTTTTGAATTTAAAGGACGAAGTTTGCTTCAATCGCCTGACAAAAAATATTATAATTAAAAAATACTGACAAAAAATATTGTAAATCATATAACAGTGACAATGATATTATAAATCAAACAACAGTGACAATGATATTATAAACAACAGGACAAAAATTATCGTCAACCTTTTTAACTCTTGATACGCAACTGGGAGGGGACTCGGGTTGGCAGGGCAAAGGAGGTGGCAGTTGGCGGGTGGGAATGAGTAAAGTGTCAGTACATTGTATCATTAATATAAGTACATCAACTTGTCAGTGAAGGCGTAAATTGCCGATACTTGGCCGGTGAGAATAAAAATTTGAAGGGACCATGTGAAAACAGAGAGCCGGTTTAAAAACAAAATATGTGAAGATAGAGAGAAACCGAGGGACAGAGCGGCAGACGTGTGGTTGAGAATAGAGGACGAGTGGGTCCCTCCGCAATCAATGCCGTTTTTTTGTCGTCTCCTCTCCGTCGACAAACACAGACTCGCTGGTACGGTGAAAGTGAAAGTGAAAGTGAAAGAGAAAGTGAAAATGAAAATGAATGAAGTCATAAAAGGGAAGAGCACATGACAATCCCGTTCACTGTAATACCATAGAGGAGTAGACAAATAAACATAAATTGTAAACATAAATTGAAGTGCCTCTCTTCTTCGTTGAAGATCGAGTGTCCAGCAATTAATTTAATTGTTGCATAATCATATTGTGGAATTTTGATTTAATTCCTGAGAGACTCGACTCGAGAAAATGGCGGAGGAGGAGGAGGAGGCGGAGGCAGCAGGAGCGGAAGTTGGTCCGGTCCTTCTTATCTCCGCTGGTGCCAGTCATTCTGTTGCTCTTCTCTGTAAGCTTCCTTTCTATCTTTCTCATTCTACTATTCTACACTTCTACTTAGTTATATTGAACTCCAGTAATCCTTTTCCTTATTCTTTGGTTGGCTGCTGGAATTCCACCAATTGCGCTATTTTATTTTATTTTCTTTGTACTAACCAAAAAGCACAGTAGCTGATTCTAGTCCATGAATCGATATTAATTCTCTATGCGTTTGATATTGATTATGAATTAGTCCTTAATACAATTGTGATACATCTCCACCGCCAATTAGCAATGCCTTCAAAAAAGGAAAAAGAAAAAATTATTCTACGTTTCAGGGAGATACACTATCAACCAGGTTAACGAGCATGTGCTTTATCCATTCTCTAAAAACCCCGATTTGGCATGATCTGTGCTTGCTTTGGTAGTTTTACTTCCATATATGCTAATGAGTAATGAATAATGAGGGTGATCCATGGTGCTTGGTTCACAAATTTATCATCCTTTTTTCTTATATTACATATTCCAATATCGGCTGCTTAAGTGATCTTAGGTTTATTGTAATGACTCTCAACTCTTTTAGGTTGATTGCGTTAGATATATTCAATTGCTAGCTATTGTTCTTGTTTCTGTTTTTAAGAACATATTTGGGTTCATCACTCTAATATATGTACAAGTACATGGAGTTGGCATAAAGATTTTGTTCGCAATACACAGCTGAAAATGTTTTCTGCTCCTGGGGAAGAGGAGAGGATGGGCAGTTAGGCCATGGTGATGCTGAAGATCGACTTCTACCTACACATTTGAGTGCACTGGATGGCCTTGAAATAGTATCTGTTACTTGTGGTGCTGATCATACAATTGCGTACTCTGACTCACGTTTGGAAGTCTACAGCTGGGGATGGTTTGTTCTCCGTCTTCTAACTTTATTGTTTGAATGCTTTTTATTTATTTTTGGCCTTTATATTAAACATTCGGCATATGTTGTCTTCTGAGAACCACAATGGTAATTTTTTTTTCTTCCTGTTATGATATTATTTCCGCACCTTAAACCACAACATTTCCTAGGCTCCAGTGCTCATACTTGATCAGTTTCAATTTTATATTAGATTGAGGATATATTTATTTCTTGACTTCTAACTTGAATGGTTTTGTTCCTTATTATGTAAGTGTGAGAAAAGTTGTATACGTGGTTTTGAGGGCATCACTCAGTTAAGTGAATTGTTATTGTTCAGCTTTTTCCGGTCTTCATGTAGCTTCATAAGAATCAATTGGCTTACTCTTTTCCCCATATGAATCAATTGGTTTCCTCTTTTCCAGGGGGGACTTTGGGAGGTTGGGTCATGGTAATTATAGTGACTTGTTTACACCTCAGCCAATTAAGGCATTGCATGGTGTGAGGATAAGGCAAATTGCTTGTGGGGATAGTCATTGTTTGGCAGTGACGATGGAAGGTGAGGTGCAAAGGTTAGTTTTCTTTTGTCAGCTGTCCCCTTCTCTCTCTCAGTTATATTGTTTAGACTTGTAAGTTGACTTTTAAGTTACAATGTTGCTTAAGCCATCTACTTCACAATCTTTGGCCCCTCCATATTTCATTCGGACAATTTTCATCCAAGGGTTATACAAACATTAATCTAATGTTTTTATTATTATTTTTTTCGGCTGTGTGCGTATTTTCTTCAAGTTGGGGGCGGAATCAAAATGGTCAACTTGGTCTTGGCACCACCGAAGACTCTCCTGTGCCACAGAAGATTGAAGCGTTTCAGGTGTTGTAGGTTAATTGCTTCTTTTTTTCTTTTGAAATCCGTCACTCTTTGACTATTTATTTATTGTGTTAACACCTGAGACTTGAGTACTTTGTTTTACATTTCCTGATGAGGGTGAAGGTTTGAAAATAAAATACATTAGGCAACCTTTACGGTAATGATATCAATTGTATGAGGATAGAAATTGGATCCCATTAAAGTTTCAGAAGCATCAGGTGAGTCTGACTCAGTGAAAGTGTTACATATGGTTCTTTCTAATTCTGATGTCCTTTTGCCCGTATAGTGTATTATTATAAAATATTGTACACGTTAATGAAGCTGGGAAATATGAAAACAAATGCCATTTGTCTGGAGTGTAAACTTTACTATGCCTAAACCATTTCTATTATTTTGAAGAAAGAAAAACTGAAGAAATATGTTGAATATGTTTGACACAAAAATATACGTCAATTAAGGTTTTTGATGTTATCTCTCAAGTTTTGTATCAAACACTTGCGTAAATTGATGAGATAGAGAGAACTAGGGTGTTGAAAGGGTTGATGGTTAACAACTTTGAAGAAAAGAATTCGACTCGTTAGCGTGGGATTGACCTGGGAATTAATTGGGAATTCATTTGAGGGTAACCCCTTTTCTTAAATTTTTTGGCTATCAGAGGTAAAAAAGTATGATCAGATTAGATGGGTGGAAGAAAGGATGCCTTTCTTCGTGTGGTGGGAAACTTTGATTCAATGAATTTTCAGTATTACCACTGTATATTTCTTGTCCTTCTCAGAATGTCAAGAAGAGGGCCAAGAGAGATATTTTATGACAAGAGAGTGATAAAAATAAAAGAGAAAGATGGTGATGGGATATTATTCATTTAAAATTTGTTGAAAGCGACCATGCTTTTACTAGAAAAGTGTGTTTGGAGATTCCATCTTGAGTACGGCTTGTGGTACTTAATCTCTAGGAGTATGGGTACTTAATCTCTAGGAGTATAGGTACTCAATCTAATTGGTAAGATTCCCAATCAGTGGTAGATGTCTTCTTCTGGATTATCTAAATTTGGGTTATAGAACAAACCCAAAATTGGATTTTAGGAAGACATTTGCCATGCTTAATATTCCTGAATATTTTTTCCTCTTGTGTACCACTAATATTCAAATCACAATGCAATGATATCCTCCTCTGCTTCCATTTCCACCTCTGGTAATCTTTCTTGATTTTACTGGTAGCCAGAATTTGAAGAATAAAAATTTATAAGTCAGCTCGAATGTCTTAGGGTCATAATGTTTTGTTGATTCCTTTTCTTCTAAACAAGAAGAGATTGGTGTATTTATTTTGATGATGCTTTCACCAGCAAATCCTTTGTTCATTCCATGCTGGCAAATCAATTTGACCCTACTTTAGGCTTTATAAGATGATTGGAAGATTTTGTGCGTACTAAAAACTGACTTTTCATAGATTGTATATCCGTACTTATGTTTGTATAAGACACCTATGCAAAAATGAAGAAATCAGTGTTAATAATTGTTGTAGCACATGGTGTAGGCTATTTAGAGGTTTCCTCCAAATAACCCATTGTTTGATTCATACCTATTTGATATGGCTTATGCAAAGGCATTTTTGTTTTTTTGACAGGGAGTATCTGTAAAAATGGTTGCTGCTGGTGCGGAGCATACCGCAGCTGTTACAGAAGATGGGTCGCTATATGGATGGGGCTGGGGCAGATATGGAAACTTGGGCCTAGGTGACAGGAATGATCGTTTGGTTCCGGAGAAGGTTTCTGTTGTCAATGTATGTGTAAGATTTGGTATTGTTACTTTTTCTAATGTTTCAAGCCATCATCTATGGTACCAAGTGCAGAAGATCAGAAACAAAGTTTATTAACAAAAAATAAGGTAAAAACATTATTTACATAAATTTATGTGGACAATAGGCACTAAACCCTAATGTAACATGTCCCCAGCAAGAAATATCATTCTCATTAGTTTGTTTTCCTTAATATCTTTCTGCAAGATATTGAGGTAAAGAGTGTCAATGGATTTGACCATCAGCCAACAGGCTAGCAAATTGGAATATGGATTTTAAACTTGTGCAATTAGATTTTAAAACATACACATCTACATTTGTATATGATATAAGCTTCATGAGATTTCTCCTCATTTAAATACTAAGGGCTAAACTAGAAGGCTGGCGATGCCAAATACACAAACTTAATAAAACACAAATGTGATAGATATTTTAAAAAACAAAATGTGGTGCTAATAGTTTTGTGGTTAACATAAATATAAGCTCTCAAGCTTATGTCGACTAATTCTATTAAAACTCAAGTAGATAAATAAATTATTGCGCAACGCAGAATGTAATAATCAGAGCATTACTTTACGAGCAAAAGAAAGTAGGCATTATGTTTTTAGGTAAAGGTACAAGAATCAAGGTGTTGCTTCTAGAAACAAAATTGATGTGAAGAATGAGATGAAAAAGGTTAAGTATTCCTTCCTGAAGAGAAAGAACCACCCAACAATTTAACTGGAAAGTATAAATATGAGACAGGAGCTCAGGTGTTTCGGTGCTAGAAGTGAGGTTAAGGTGTGGCTCCAATAGGGTAGATAAAGAAGGATGAAAAAACTTGGACATTAACAGCTCCCTATGCTTATGTTTTTGTTTTAACTTTCTTCTTTCTGGGTAAAACATACATGGAGGAAAGGAGAGGAAAATGAATGGTGAGTAATGTGAAGAGGGAGAACACATAGAAGTAAAAATAACTTGTTTCTAATATTTTCATTCAGTTTTCATTTTTTCCTCCTTCATTTACATGCATCAACTTTATTCTCGCATTTTAAGATAATAGGCCCAAAGAAAAACATTTTTAAGCATGCACTAATAAGTGCTTTTTCCGGACTCAGTTAATGAAGTCCTCTATGTGATTTATTTTTTACACTCACTGAGATTGGTCGAGGTTTTGTTCTTTTCACTGCACTCTTGTGATTTGACTAATAAAAACTCTCATCAAATCCTGGGTGTTTCTTTTTATAAGCTAGATTTATTTTGTAGTTGATCTTCACATGTAATGTACTATCTGTCTAATTCTTCTTTTTACAAATCTGTTTATTGCCTTTGCTTTCTTAATTGTGGGTGAAAGATCAACTTATGACCTTTATAATACAGAGTGAGAAGATGGTTATGGTTGCGTGTGGCTGGCGGCATACGATATCTGTTTCCTCGTCCGGTCGATTATACACATATGGGTGGAGTAAATATGGTCAACTTGGGCATGGGGATTTTGAGGATCATCTTGTTCCTCACAAGCTAGAAGCCTTGAATGGCAGCTTTATTTGTGAGGTGATCTTTATCTTTTTTTATTTATTTAAAGACGTAAACAATGATTTTTGTGTGTCTGTCTGTCTCTCGTTCTCTGTACAAGTTACTGTAATTAAGGGAGTTGTTAGCTTGCTATTTTTTGTTGGCTGATTCCCTACCCACTGATTGTCCTATAATTAATAGAACAAATCCAGTAGTATTTAAAGTTCTCCTTATGATGCTTTAAAATAAAAAAGTGGGAACATATCATCAGACAGGTTCTGGCTTTGAATCGTTTGAGATGGATTATGTTACGCACATTTTTTTGGAAATTGAATATAATACTGAGACATAAATACTTTTTTCAGCCACATGGTTGGCATGGACATGTTTCATTTTTTAAGCATATCTAGTCAATTGAGTTGACATCTTTTGCCAATTACAGATTGTGTAATCTTGATATGGTCACCAAGTTAGGATGTGTCATTCTTGTAAAAACCTTTTCCATTAATTGCCTCTCCAATTTGACCATTCTCAATCTTATTGCTTCTGAGCAAACTCATTAGAAAGCACTATATGATTTTATTATGTGTTGATTCTGTTATCACTTTCCAAGGGCTTCCTTAATCAATTTTTTGTGTTCTTTGTTGTTATTTTTCCATTGTGCAATAAAATAATTTCGTTACCCCCATAATTGTATTGATTCTGTTATCACATATCCTTCCGTGAACAAAATTTTGGTCAGAGATAAATGATGCCCATATCTTAATTTGCAGCACTGTGCGTTCTGTATTATAATTTACACTGAAAGAAGAGATAAATGAACAAATATAGAGTTGAGGTAATGTGACTTAAGTGGTTGAAAACTATACGTGTCAGCTGCTGCTGAGATTATGATAGTTCCTTCAAAATTATATTTCCAGGCGGTGATAATTAATAAACAGGTGACAGTTCTATGGTAGAAGATATTTGATTTTGTCTATAGTTTTGGAAGGCTCAACTTTTTTCCCTTCACTTAAGCTTTTCGACGGTGATGAATGTGGGATTGATTTCTATGTCCTTGCACCACAACGAGATAGATGGTTCAGCTAGCATCTTCCTGAATAAAAATCTTTCCAAGAGACGTCTTTCTGGTTAGTATGAAAATCCAGCAGAGTACCCTGTGCTTGCAGATCAGGTGACTACATGACCTTCCAAATTATGAAGCAGCTACAATTAAGGAAACGTAAATATTAGCAAGGAATTTTTGTGGGAAATGCTTTACTTTTAAACTAACAGACATTATCCTCTCTTGTAAGATGTTTGGGGAACCGACTACTTGACGGCAATGCTCAATGCCTCTATCTCAAGCAATATCTGTCCCTGGGGGATCTGCAGGGAATAAGGATCACAGTTTAATGATTTTGTTTACAATTAGCTACACTCTGTTCTTTCACCTGGCTTTAGTGGAAGCTGTTTGTGTGTGTATTTTCACATAATTCTGAACGAAGATTAATTTCATTGAACTTATTTTTGTAAATATCTTTTACGTTTGCTAGATTATGCACAGGATCTTGCATTGAATTTAATATACAAAGCATTTATTAGTAACTGGTGTTAAATATATATTGACTTATGATGGATGTAACTGTTTGTTTTTGTTCCTTGGTGTTAAAAACTTTTGGCTTGAATCTTACCAGACTGCTGGTGGTTGGAGACATACTATGGCACTTGCATCTGATGGAAAAGTGTATGGCTGGGGTTGGAATAAGGTTACCAGATTCTGTACTTTAATTTCATCTTTAAATAATTTTCCATGTTTATGAATAATTGTTTTTTAGATGACCATGGACCTTCCATGTGTTATATTGTGTTATATCACTTTCCAAACATAAACTCGAATTCCTAAGGCTTGGTAGATATAAGGTATTGAATTTTCTGGTATTATTTCAAAATCATAAGTTGTACAATAGTGGCAGATTTATACAGGTTCTAGGAGTCCTAACTAGGTAAAATATAAACAAGAGCCTAACTAGGTAAGATACAAACTAGGTATTAAGGAGGAGATTGATCTGCAATCTCCTCTGATTCTACAGGATCGGTAACAGGATCCTTAACACGCCCCCGCAAGAAGGTGGAGCCATCTGTGACACCAATCTTGTCACGTAGGAGCTGAAACTGAGGTCTTGATAAGGGCTTGGTGAGGGCATCAGCAAGCTGATCATCAGTGGCAACATGGGAGACAGTGAGAAGGCCACGGGAGACGTGATCACGGACAAACTGAAAATCATTGTCCACGTGTTTCATACGAGAGTGTAGGGCTGGATTGGCACAGTAGAAGGTGGTGCCAATGTTGTCACATGAGATATTGGGGCAGGCCGAGATGGAAAGGCCCAGTTCTTTGAGTAGGGACTGCACCCAAGTTAGTTCTGCTGCAGTTGCTGCAACTGCACGATATTTAGCCTCTGTAGCTGATCTGGAGACGGACTTTTGTTTCCCGGAGCTCCAGGAAATGAGGTTCCCACCTAGGTAGACTAGGTAAGCTGTGGTGGATTTGCGGTCATCTCGATCAGCAGCCCAATTAGCATCAGAGAAGGCAGCTAATGTGTTGAATGCATGAGTGACAGCACGAAGTTCATGGGTGGACTTCTTGTGGAGGTGAAGCCCGAAGAGGATGGCGCCCCGTAGGTAACATAGAACCCGTTTAAGGGCTTGCCAGTGGAGGTCTGTAGGGGCATGCATGAGCTGGGGGAGCTTGTTAACAACATAGGAAACGTCAGGGCAAGTAAGGCGGAGATATTGAAGGCTACCAATGATGCGGCGAAATCTAGTAGGATCAGCCCACCCTGGGGGAGCCATCCTGAAGGGCCAATGTAGGGCTCACGGCTAAGGGTGTAGAGACTGGTTTGGCTCCTTCCATACCCGCCATGTGAAAGAGATCGTTGATGTAGCGATGCTGGGAGAGGAACAGACCCGTGGGGGTGTTGGTTACTTCCACACCAAGGAAGTAATGAAGGGGTCCGAGATCCTTGACAGAGAATCGGGCAGTCAAGTTGTGGATGAAGGAGTTGAGAAGTGGAGGATCATTACCCGTGAGGATCAGGTCATCCACATAGGCCAGAAAGTAAAGAACATGAGGTCCCTGCTTTAGAACAAAGAGAGATGCATCAAAGTGAATAGTAACAAACCCTTGTTGAAGGAGGAAACGATGAAGTTTCTGATACCAGGCCCGTGGGGCTTGTTTGAGACCATAAAGGGCCTTTTTGAGCTTGCACACATAGGTGGGAGTGTGTGGGTTGACAAACCCCTTGGGCTGTTCCATGTAGACATCTTCATGTAGGGTGCCCTGTAAGAAAGCATTGTTTACATCCAACTGCCGGATGGGCCAGCCATGAGTCACATCAAGATGGAGCACAATTCGGATAGTAGTGGGTTTTACTACAGGGCTGTAGGTCTCTGTGAAGTCTAGTCCTGGGCGCTGGTGGTAGCCCTTGGCTACTAGCCGGGCTTTGTAGCGGTCAACAGTGCTATCCAGGTTTCTTTTGATCCTGAATACCCATTTATTGCCAACCAGATTCTGGTGTGGGTGAGAAGGTACCAACTCCCAGGTACCATTTTGGATCAGGGCATTGAATTCTGCAGACATAGCGGTTCGCCAAAGAGGATCCTTGATGGCCCAATACACAAGTGGGCTCGGCCAAGGTGAGGAGTGCAGAGGTGGTTGCAGTGAGGGCATAGGTGGGTACAGGGGGAATGGTGACTGTTTTGGTGCGAGTGAGCATAGGGTGAGTGTTTGGGGGTGGGGGCGGTGGTGGTGGGGGAGAGGGGAGGGTAGGGGAGGGGTTAGGAGGAAAGGCAAGGCGAGGTTGACTCTTGGTGTAGGTGCGGAGTGGGGGTGTAGGGGGTGGCTGGCAGGGGTTGATAGCAGCGGGAGCAGGTGAGGCAGCAGAGGAGGAAACAGGGAGGTTGCTGATGGGGGTTTGGTGCTGGGGCAGGGAGGGATCTGGGGCTGGAGACTGTGCAACTCCAAGACCAGGTAAGTGCAGTGTGTCAGTGTGGTCCAGTAATGCTGCAGGCGCCGGTGGTGGTGTTGGTGTGGTGGCGGGGGATGGGGGAAGAGCAGTTACGAGAGGAAGGGTTGACAACCACTGGTCAAAGTGATCAGATTGACTTGAGGGGCAGTAGAGTGAGAAGGGATACCCGGGAAGGAGGACTCATCAAGTTGAACATGCCTAGACACATAAAGACGACCAGAGGAAGGGTCAAAACAGAGGTAGGCACTCTGGTTGAGGGAGTAGCCGAGGAAGACACATGGGGTGGATTTTGGTTGCATTTTGTTGGTGGTGTAGGGAAGCAGCCAGGGAAAACAGAGGCAACCAAAGACTTTTAGATGTGAGTAATTTGGGGGCTGGTGAAAGAGGGTAGAGTAGGGAGTAGAGTGCTGGAGAGTGGGGGTGGGTAAGCGATTGATGAGATAGACAGCAGCCTAAAGGCATACGGCCAGTAGGAGAGAGGGAGATGAGCTTGATGAAGTAGAGTAAGACCTGTGTCCACTACATGGCGGTGACGCCGTTCTGCCACCCCATTATGTTGGGGTGTGTGAGGGGGGTGAGAAGATGGTGAATACCCTGGTTGGCTAGGAAGGCTTTGAGTTTGGTAAACTCTCCACCGCCATCAGTATAGAGAGTGACAATGGAGGTTTGGAAATAATTTTCAACCAGTTTTTTGAAATCAAGGTGGAAAAAACATCAGATTTCTTTTTGAGTGGGTAAAGTCATGTATATCTGGTGTAATGATCAACAAAGATGACATAATAAGTAAAGCCTTCAGGAGATTTATAGGGGGCAGGACCCCAGACATTTGAGAAAATTAGTTGGAGAAGCCGTGTGCTTGTAAGAGAAGTCTCCCCAAAGGGAAGACGATGACTTTTATTGCATTGACAAGAGGAACATACAGAGAGTTTGGATTTTAAAGGTACTGAAATAGCAGCAGAACGAAAAACAGACTCTAGGACTCGAACACTAGGATGACCAAGACGACGATGCCACAAAGTAGGGGATGCCACCACACCAGCCATAGCTTGAGGTTGCAGGGAGGTAGGGGACCATTCATATACACCGTCCTTACTCGGGCCTTGAAGAAGCACCGCCTTCGTGCTGAGATCCTTCACCTGGAAAAATTCAGGATAAAATTCAATGGAGGTGTGGTTAGTGGCATTAAATTGGGAGATAGAGAGCAAGTTTCTGGTCATGGTAGGAGCACAGAGAACATGTTTAAGGAGAAAAGGACGAGAGGAGGGAGAGGAGAGTGTGAGGGTACCAGTGTGGGTTATGGGTAACCCCTTACCATTACCAAGGATGATTTCATCGGATCCATTGTAGTTGGTGGACTTCCGTGAGGCGATGAGGGGTGGAGGTGACATGATGGGAGGCACCGGAGTCCAGGAGCCAAGGAGAAGAGTGAGTCTAGATAGTGGGATTAGCCACGGGGGGCTTGGAGGAGTGTTGCTGGAGCTGGGGGCAGTGCTTAGCACTGTGGCCTTGGGGGTGCCACACCACTGGCAAAACCCTCGGTAGCCACTTCCTTGGGTGCTGTTGGACCTGCGCTGGTTGCTGGGCGGCAGGCCAGAGCGCTGGAAGGAGGGACTACGACTGTCAAAGGCCTGGTTGGAGGATCGCTAGTCGGAGGGGCCACGGTTGTGGCGGTTGTAGTTCGGACCACGGGTTTGGGTTACATGAGCAGTGATGGTAGATGGAGGGGGGTTGGGGGCGGCTCGATTGGCTGCATTTTCATGCTGAACCAGCATGTCATGCAAGTTCTCAAAAGGAACAGATGTGTCTCTGGACCTGACAGCAGCAGCTAAGTCTTTGAAGTCAGGGTCAATGCCATTGAGGACATGGAGAAGCAAGTCATCGTCGGACAGGGGTGTATCAATGGCTGCGAGTTCATCAACAATGATGCATACCTCCTCGAGGTATTCAGAGACTGGCCGTGAGTCCTGACGGAGGAGGGTCAAACGCTCCTTGAGTCCTAGTACCCGAGCTCTGGCTTTGCTCGCGTAGAGACGGGTGAGACGGGTCCAGGCAGCAGCTGATGTTGGGGCAACAACAATTAGGGTGATGACCTGGGGGGACACAAATGCCAAAATAGCATGGAGGAGCAACTGGTCCTGGCGGATCCAGAGGGCCCGAAGGGCTGTTTCTTCTGCAGGTGGGCAGGGATGCGTGCCATCCACGTAACCCATGAGTTCATACCCACGGAGGAGGGCGTTGAACTGGGCGCGCCAAGGGAAGAAAGTGGTGGAGGTGAGTTTGACAGGGAGCTGGGCGGCGGCGTTGATGGTGATGAGGGCGGGAAGGGTAGAGGTGGGGTCGGTTGGTGGTGGGAGAGTAGGGTTGACAGAGGCGGTTGTGGATTGAGCAGCGGCGGCTGTAGGTTGGGCGGCCATGGATTAGGGTTTGTTTCTAGGGTTTGCTCGATGGAGCTTTTAGGGCTCTGATACCATATAAAGTATTGAATTTTCTGGTATTATTTCAAAATCATAAGTTGTACAATAGTGGCAGATTTATACAGGTTCTAGGAGAGTCCTAACTAGGTAAGATTCTAGTAGAGTCCTAGCTAGGTAAAATATAAACAAGAGCCTAACTAGGTAAGATACAAACTAGGTATTAAGGAGGAGATTGATTTGCAATCTCCTCTGATTCTACAGGATCGGTAACAGGATCCTTAACAGTAGATGACTTTCTCATCTTTTACTTTTGGGTTGGTCACTAGAAAACTATGCCTTTTTTTCTTTTTTCCTTTTAAGCTATTACTTGGTTCACTTCATCTTAATAGCCAGTCGTGTTCATCATTTCCTTTCTGGTTAGTTATTTACGTTATTAACATTTTTCCTATTTTGTGTACAGTTTGGACAGGTCGGAGTTGGTGACAATATTGATCACTGTTCTCCTATGCAAGTTAAATTTCCTCATGAGCAGGCACATTCTTAATACTGTTGCTCCACAAATTGGTTAAGATAGGCCACGACATTGATATTCAGTTCCGAGGAGATCTGAGAGACTTTTTATGTCCTAATGTTAAGCTTCTTGGATTGGCAGAAAGTAGTTCAAATAAGTTGTGGATGGCGACACACTCTTGCGGTTACTGAAAGAAAAAATGTGTTCTCCTGGGGGAGAGGTACAAATGGACAGCTTGGGCATGGGGAATCCATTGACCGGTAATTTACCTCTGGCTATTTGAATGTTTCTGCACCTAGGGTTGCTTACTATATGTTACTGTCAGATGATTGTAAAGGGGATGAAATGATCATTTACTTTTTCAATTAGGATTCATAAGATATTATTTGATAGAGCTACTTGTTGACAGAGAATGTATCACCTGTTAATAATGAAGTAGAAAATAAAAGAAGTTAATTTATGTTTAAAATTCTAAAGGTTGCGTTCATAAGGCCAGTAGGATTATTAATTGGTTTTAGGTAATTGGCCATCGATCTCTATTATCCTACGTAGGCTAACTGCTCTCATAAGTGGCAATAGTTCCTAAGGCTATAAAGGAGGCTTTGGGAATCTTTTGAGCACACATCCCACTTCTAACTTTCTCCTGAGTTGTAGATATAGTGACACGATTGAACAAAACTTGTAATGGAAGGCTTGGGTTGAGAGTACGCACCTTGGACAATTCATTCCTGTTATGAGGTGTAGAAATTTAAGAACTGATATGCTTGGAAAGCTTGGATTTCATTGATGTGAAGCCACATGTACATATAGACAGAGTAACTAAATGAAGTGAGATTACAGGGAAATTTAAAATTCAAAGAGGAGAAAGATTAGGAATGGATGGATGATGGCAATGCTGGAGTTGTAGCGGATGAAGTAGAGGTGGAGTACTAGTTGGACTCTTGAGATATTCCAACATCCGCCCGAAAATGAGACGGCAGTTGGTTGGCGAGTTTGGACCGGAGGAGAAGAAATTGACCAGAGGGCAGACCTTTAGTGAGAAGATCAGCAGGCTGTGTTTGAGAAGGGATGAATTGAACTAGATGGCTACCACGAGCAACGCGTTCATGGACAAAATGATAGTCAAGCTCAATGTGCCGTGTCCAAGCATGATAGGCAGGAGTAGCAGCAAGATAAGTAGCACTAAGGTTAGAGCGAAGAACGGGGAAGCGAACTGGTAAACCAAGCTTGTACAGCAAGTAAGACAACTAGGTGGTTTCAGCACAAGCATGAGAAAGGGCATGATACTCAGATTTTGCACTGGAGCGAGAGATTGTGCGTTGCTTTTTAGAACACCAGGAGATCAAATTAGACCCCATATAGATGAGATAACTAGTGGTCGAACGGAAAGTGTCCGGGCAACCACCCCAATCTGCATCGGAGTAAGCATAGATGCTGGAAGTCAATGGTTGAGGACGAAAGAGGAGCCCAACCGCAAGGAACCCTTGATATAGCGAAGAATCCGTTTGACAACAACCAAATGGAGAGCCCGGGGAGCACTTATAAACTGAGTGAATTAACAGGATGAGAATGATCAAGACGGGTGAGAGTCAAATACTATAAGCAGCCCCACCAAGCACCGATATTCAGTCGGACCAGCAAGGAGTTCACCTTCAGACGCAGACAAGACTACCTTGGTAGCAGTGCGGGTAGAGATAGGCTTGCACAGCAGCATGTTGGCTCGTTGGAGAAGATCGAGAGCATACTTGAGCTGCGAAATGTATAACCCACTGGAAGAGGCAGTGACTTGAAATTCCATAAAATAGGTCAGTGGGCCAAGATCCCTCAAGGAGAACTCACGACCAAGGGTGGTGATGAAGGACGATAGAGCCTTGGAGCAGTTCCCTGTGAGAATTATATCGTCAACGTAAACCAATAAAATCAGAGTCACAGTACAGCTGCGAAAGATAAATAGCGAAGAGTCAGCACAACTTCGGGAGAAGCTATAAGAGATCAAGACAGAGCTAAATCGATGAAATCAGGCTCTAAGGGCTTGTTTGAGGCCGTACAAAGCTTTATGGAGCTTGAAAACATGAGAGTGAAAAAGGGTATCAACAAAACCTGGGGGCTATGTATGCATCTTCGTGAAGAACCCCATGCAAGAAGGCTTTAGTGACATCGAGTGGCGAAGATACCATCCCAAAGGCATAGCAAGGTGAAGCACAGTGCGAATGGTTGCAGGCTTAACCACAGGGTTAAAGGTCTCAGAATAATCAAGGCTGGGTTGCTGGTGGAAGCCCTTGGCAACCAAATGTGCTTTGTGGCGCTCAATGTTGCCATTAGACTTCTGTTTGATCATGAATACCCACTTACAACCAACGGTATTCTTATTTGGAGAGAAAGGAACGAGGGACCAAGTCTGGTTCTTGAGCAAGGCGTTGAACTCATTGGTCAGCACGCCACTCAGGAAATTTTGAAGCTTGGGTGAAGTACATCAGTTCTTCAGAGGAAAGAACGGTGAGGAATGCTTTGGGAAGAGGGTAGCGTACAATACCATCTGTGCGGACTTCGGGGCCGTGAATGCCATCTCGACTATATGTAGTCATAGAATGAGTGGAAGCTGGAATGGTCGAGGCGTGTGGGACAAGAGTAGAGCTGCTGGAATCTGCAAGTAAGGCCACACGAGGAGCAACTTCTGGGGAGGCAACAACTTGGGCAGCAGAGAGAACAGGCGAGGACGCACGTGGAGTCTCAAAGCAATCGACATGGACAGGAGAGGCACCCACATAAGGGACCAGGGCTTGCATTGTGGGCTGTTCGCAAGGAAAAAATGGTGGTCGGATGTGAGCCTGAGTAGGTGCAGGCGATGAGGACCCTGCTGGGGGCTTACGGACAGGTGGTAGAGCAGCAAGGTCCAGAATCGTAGGTGGTGCAGCAGGCTGCAGATTGGGAGTTGGAACAGCTGCACCTGGCAGAGAACACAAGGGAAGCAAGTCTATGTCGATAGTAGGAGAGTTAGAAACCTTGGGCAGCTTGGAAAACAGAAAGTCTTGTTCATTAAACTTGATATTTCTGGAGATATACACACGACCAGTTGAGGGATGAAGACACTGTTAACCCTTATGATTGGAACTGTAGCCCAAAAACACACTCAAGGGAACGACTCATGAGAGTAAGAGAGATTTGTGGTAAAGCAACAAGTACGAGGAGGACCATTGGAGGGTAGAGGAAGGCAAAAGATTGATGAGATAGATAGAGGATAGAACAACTTCAGTCCAAAGATTGAGGGGAGGAATGGAGAAGGGTATGAGTCATTTCGGCAATATGGCGATGCTTGCGTTTGGCAAGGCCATTTTTCTGTGGAGTGTGAGGATAGGAAAAGTGCTCTTGAATGCCTAAGGAAAGACAGAAAGCAAAGAAGGCATGATTAGTTTATTAAGTACCATCACCACTTTAAAGGCGAGTAGGGTAGTGTGAAAGAAATTTTGGATCATAGCAACAAAAGTTTGAAAGTGAGTTGGGACTTCAGATTTCCTACACATGGGATACACCTAGGAGTAACGAGTGTGATCATCAGTGAAAGGAAAATAGTATTTGAAACCAGAAACAGAGGTGATAGTGGCCATCCATACATTAGAGTGAATTAAGAGAAACGGATGGGAAACACGTTCTTTATTAGATGCAAAAGGTAAATGGGCGCATCTATTACAGAAATTTTTAGATAAACGACAAGAAGAGCCTAACAACGGGCTTAAACGAGAGAGGATTTTGTGGGAAGGATGACCAAGACGTTGATGCCAAACTTCAGAGGAGAACGTAGCAAGAGCTTGAGGAGACGACAAGAAGACAGGGTAGAGGCCATCTTTACAAGGGCCCTAAAACAGTAAAGCATTGGTGTGCAAGTCAAAATTTTTAAAGAATATGGGTTCAAAATTGATGGAGACAGAGTGATCCTTGGTGAATTGTGCGACAAATAGGAGGTTTTTACGTAGTGTAGGAACATAAAAGGTATTTTGAAGAGGAAAGGAACAAGAGCCAAGAGATATAGTACCAGTGTGGGAGACATTGAGCGAATCACCATTACCCATGAAAACTGCATTACCAGTGTAAGGCTGTTTGTTTTGAACAACAAAGGGGTTACTAGTCATGTGGTGCGTGGCTCCAGAGTCGGGATACCAGTGGGGGTCATGGGACGCAACAACGTGGAACTAGCAAATGAGGTGCAGACTCAGGTCCAATGTAGCGATGAGGACATTGCGCTGCAGTATGTTGTGTAGTGGAGCAAGGCACCAAGAAGATGAAGCAGAGCCCAGAATGCCCGGAGTGTTCCAGCTACCACCCTTAGAATAACCATGAGGAGGTGGGAATTGGGATGACTAGGTGGCGGAGTGTGGATTCCAAGTTGGTTGAGAGTTCCATTGTGGAAGATAAGTGTTCCAATTTCCTCGACTGCGACTCCTGTTACTACCATTCCGGTTACCACGATAAGAGCCACGGACAGATCGTGGAGCATAGCCTGTGGTGGGGGAGGAGAAGTTGGTAGCAGCAGGAGGGTGAATGGTGACGAGGGCAATGTGAGGAGCAGGGTATTCAGAGGTGTGCCTCTGTTGTTGAGACTCAAAAGAGAGCAAACGGGCGCGGAGGTCCGAGAAGTCAGGCAGCGGAGGGAAGTTCAAAATAACAATTAGCATCATAGCATGTTCAGAACCTAACCCACGAAGAACGGAAATGACAAGGTCTTTGTCAGAGATGGGGTCGTTGATGGACGCTAGGGCATTAGCCAAGGATTTGGCGTGCTGCAAATACTCAGTTATGGTCTTGGAGCCTTTGGAGACGTCAAGAAGTTGAAACCTGATGTCAGCATCATTGCCAACAGACCGTTGGGTGAAGTGCTTCTCTAAGCACGACCAGAGGGCGGTAATAGTATTTAATTATTGAGTCCAGGAAGAATCTAGGAATCGAAAAATGTTGTATCAGTTTCTGGTAATTTTCATGCATCTGTGTATCGTTTCTTAGATAGATGATAGCAAACATGGCAATCAATATCAAATAAACATGTATACCTACTCGAGCACTGGTCTGACAAATAGGTAGCTTAACTAATTTGGGGTTCTTGCTCACCATTAAATTTGCTTGTTTATGTAGTCATGCAACCGTGAGTCTAAGAATGACTGAGTGTTCCATGGGAGGTTCATCGAAGTTGAATTAGGAAGTTTTACTTTGCTATTAGTCTTTTCTTTTGGCCAACTGTAACCAAATTTCCTAATGATTATCAATATCATCTATCAAAATTGATAATGTACACTTTGAACTGAAGGCATGTTCCAAAGATTATAGAGTCTTTGAGCGTTGATGGATCTACTGGGCAACAGATAGAATCTTCAAAAGTTGATCCATCATCAGGTACTGAACTCATTTCATTGCGTGCCTACATCCTAACTTGAAACTTGCATGTGCATATGGCATTATGACTTAGAAATCTGTTATTGAGAGTTGGATTTTTGCATTTATTTTTTTGCTTCATTTGAACAGGGAGAACTTGGGTGTCACCAACAGTGAGATATGCTGTTGTTCCTGATGAAACTGTAAGTTTGCCTCTGCTCAATTTTGAACATCTAAGTGCACATAAGGATATCCATTGGTATAGGCATATAGAAAATCAGAGTCCAACTGGTGAAGTATTTAATGGGAAAAATAACATGTCCTCTACTAATACAAGTATTTTCTATGGAAATCGGTTTCTTTTGTGTTCTGTCTTCTGAAAAGAGTTTTTGAAATTTCAGTCAAACATACCCTAGAAATATATGATTGAAAGTTTATGTTATTTAAAAGTACTTTGACAGTGAAAGTGCAGTATTTTATGGGATTATTACTTGTGTCCATGTTTTCGGTACTAATACTAGTATTTTGTCTGGAAATTGGTTTCTTTTGTTCTGTGTTCATTATTGTTTGAGGTGGGTGGTGTTAACTACTAGCAACATGACCTTTATGGTTAAATTAGGTTGAAAACAGAAGTCAACAACGAAGAGGTAATTGACTTTATTTATTCTGCAGGTCCGGGGCCAATCATCTGTTGCAGTGAGTGGTAATGGGAATGATGTAAGTGTTCCAGATTCCGACGTGAAACGCGTACGGTTTTGATGGTCCTATTTGGTAACGTATGACCTGTAGGCTGTTACGGTTCCTGAAATGTTCTATATGAAGCAAACGAAGCCATGAGTAACACGTGCCTCAGTTTCCCTGGCTGTTAATCTTTCCACCTTTGGAAACACAAAATACCGTGCACGGACTGTTACCTATGCATGTAGACAGAGTACTGAACTCTCATCTCATGTGGGTTTAATATTAATAGTGTTTTGTTTGATGCCATTTTATGGTGATTGGTTTCCATTAACAAGTGGCTTTGCACGAATAGAAATGGAGCTTCGTTTTATTTTATGTTGCTGAAAATCCCTTGCAAACAGAGTTGCTACTGAGGAGACCGAGTTCTCATGCTGAGGCAGCCTCCCATGTCAAGAATGGACATCAATAAAGACAATGTTGGTTCATCATGGCCTGCGAGTTTTTAAAGCTCACAAGGGACAACTCATTTGAGCTGGGCTTATTACCTCAAATACCCTCTTTAACTCAATTTAAATCTCACTGAACTTGTTGAACACCTTTTCTCGATTTAAATCTCACTTGACTCGTTAAACACCTTTTGTTACCATGACCTTTGTGTCGATCTATTTTCTGTTCATTTTGCCGTCCGCATAGGACACGGATCCGTGTCCTTCTCTATAAGCATAAGTCTGATCTTATTTCTGTCTATTCTGCCCTCTTCGTAAGTCTCTTAGAAAATCCCAAGTCTGATCTTTTTTTTCTGTTCATTTTGCTAGTCTGATAGAAAATGCGTCACAAAATTCGGGGTGGCGCAATAGGCACTACAGAAGCACCAGGTATACATTAAAATAATAATCAAATAACTTTAATTCTTATCAATTCTTATGTAGATACGATACAATTTTTAAAATAATTTTTATTTATCTATTACTTTAATAGTTACCATGCGACAGTCACCTAATATAATGAGGTTATGTATATTCCCATGGGCTTGTGGGGCCTCTTTGGCCTCATGGACAAAAGTTTGATCTTACCTGTTATGGATTGTAGACCAGCTTAATTCAAATTTAATGGGTCGAATTTGAGTTGAGGTATTTGAACTTGATATATGTGATAGATCCGGCTTGGTAAAGCTTAGTTTGGTCTGTTTATAAGCTCGGTTCATAAATTCAGCTAAATTAACCAAGTTTGGGTTTGAGACTTGAGAGTGAAAGTAAGGTAATTTAACTAGAAAGTGAAATTTAGAGTGAAAATGAGGTAATTTGATAATAAAGTTGTAATATATTTTATTAACCAGCAAATTTGTAATTTAGTTATTAAGCTGGTAGTAAAATCTTGAATATCCTTTTTAATATTTATTTTTTTATTTTCGAAATAATTCAAAATGCCCATTTGAGTTCGGTCCTGAGTGAGTTTATCGACTCGTGAAGCCCCGATAAAAATTTGACCCGACAAAGTGCTTGAGTTGTAATATACGTAATTAAGCTCACCCGGCCCCGGCCGATACTTTTCAAAATTCAACACAAACTCTGCATGCCTTGGTCTAAAGCCTAGAAAATTTGGGCTCGGCTTGCTCGACCTGGCCCAATGATGAGGCCTAATGTATAACAACAATTTTATTACTTTGGCAGTCAATTTGTGTAATTTCCAAAATCTTGAAGAATTATGTGGTGTTTGTGTAATTTTTAGAACTTTGGAGATTTTGTGAAAACATAACCAATTTCAGATGTTTATGTGAATCACTCTTATTCAAAAAATTGAAATTACTGAATGTTGAATTTTTTTAAAGTGAAGATGACATTTCTCTTAATGTTTTTAGGATTTAACACCAAAAACCTCTTAATCTTGAGAGTTGATTTCATGTTGGTTCCAATCTTTTTAAACATATCAAACAAGTGTAGAACCTATTTTAAAAGTGTTTGTACTCAATGCGACCAAATCAATGAGTTGCCAACACGAAGAAAGTCCATCAACCAGCTCTATCGAAGCCCAAGAAAATAAAAAAGCCTTACGAGGGCCCACCATATGATGGGAGCTGCACACCATCACTTCTAGGTAGGACATATGTCAGCATCACAAGCATTAATATTATCTCACATCGAAACTGTTCACCAACTTCTACTATAAATAGAAGGTATCGTTTTCCCCCAAAAACTAACTTGACTACTTTACATTCACTCTGCCAAAATTAATTCTCTAAACGCATTGACACATAACTTGTTTGAGTATCAAGGACTCGTTTTCTAACACCAAATCATAATGAGGGAGAAGTATCGAGACACCGGAATAAGAATCACATCTCTAAGTTGGTCCATTTTGTATATTAAAAAAAAAATTCATTTGTTAAGTTCTACATAATTTATCGATTAAATAATCTATTTGACAACAATCAACCCAACTTTTTTGGCTTATTCGGACTCCTAAAAAATTTAAATAATCACACATCCCAAAAAGTAGTCATCGTACTAACAGGACTCGCCCCTGATTACCTTGAAAGTCACGTCCAGTTTTGCTCTCATCTGACAAGTAATCCTTAAATACCGACTTTACCCTCAAACCTTGTCAGAACAGGGATACTTTTCAGTTCATGCCTCCATCTCTCGATCAGCCTCGAATCCTATGCACCGGCCTTAAAGGGCTACCAAAACCAAGAAAACGTGTGTGTGGACGAAAATAATCTTTGGAAAACGTATTTAAAAAATATAAGCAATTTACCCTCCGTTTTATGAAAACTATGCATGCATACAAAAATCATCTAGACCTTAATCAAAACAGAACATCATTTATGACATCGAAATACGTGAAAATTGTCACAAAGAAAATAACATTATTAATTCAACGTAACCATTACGAAGTCCACACAACAAGCACATATAGTCAACCCATCCTCGATGCATACATGCCAAATCATCATATTATATCTGCACTACCGGTAGGCAACTCACTCTGGAAAACATAGCCCAATTTTGGACGTTCGAGTGTGGATCGATCCAAGAAAACAAAACCTAGCTTTGGACGTCTCAATCCTAGCCCAAATAACCATCTCAAGAAAATAGAGTCCTGGTCTAGACGTCTGAGACTAACCAACCGCTTAGGAAAACAGAGCCCGGCTATAAACGTTTGAGCATCAATCACATAACCCAACCACTCAGGGATACGTCATCCGAGTGGCCGCCCAGGGATACATCATTTGGGCGTAACCCATCAATCTTAGGGGGGTTGTCCATATCACACAACAATCCACATATATCCATAAATCACATCACATGTATCGAGAAAACATATATTTATAACATATATCAATGTCATAACCTAAATCCATGTCTCAAAATCCGAGCCAAAATCCAAACCACAAGTTATACCAGAACCTCATGAAATGTGACATCAAAATAGCCCATAAAATCATCAAAACTCATATACAAATCCATCCAACCAACCAAATATCACCAAAATCATGTAGGAAATTCATATGGATTCTAAAACCAGTTCCAAAATTCAGTATAAACCCAAAACACGATATATGTAAATTTCTCATAAAACTTGCAATAAAACAACATCAATCACATAAAATCATAATAAATCAATATCACCAAAATCATATAGAAAACGTTTAAATCATGTCAATATGAGAGTTTAGGGAAAAAAAGGTCCACTCACACATTGTCCACCCAGTCGAGATCCAACTTGCACACCTTTTTGTAATCCCCAAGAACTTTGTTTTCTGTCATAAATCACTCTTACATGTCACTAGCTATCCTAAATAACTCAAATTTTAATCCCTAAACTTTTTGGGATTTTTAAACGAATTTAAAAGAATCCCTAAACCTTTGGACAGTCAAAACTATCCTGAGAAAATGTACGTTCGTCTCGAAAATTGTATCAGTAAACTCGTAAGACCGAATACTCAAAGATTCGTGCTGGTTGGATTGCCAAGCGGTGGGCCACGCGCCCACAAGTCCCTGCACGTGGGCTTTACACGCCAGGGAACAATCATCTTCAACCTCGCGGCAGACCCGATTGGGCTGCAACTCGGGTCATCCGATCTACGTCTCTGACCCGACTTAAAAGCAATATTCCTATGTCTAATTTCCACGTTTAAGCTATCTATCCTTACCTAATAACACCTAGAAGAAGATCTATGGTGCTAGATCCACAAAAACTTACATGATCATCGTGGTTGGATTCTTGGACCTTCGGCCATGGCTTCCAACACCTCTCCAGTCATTTCCTTTCAACAGTCTATATTTTTGTCTTAGAACATCCCTGAGGACTCATGACAGGACCCCTCTCGAGAAACTAGACAATCATGAGGGATTCTACTCCCGTCTAATAGTCACTACTCAAAACATCAAGAATAGTCTCAAAAGATTGGACAATAATCATAAAACCATCTAACTGTTAGACAAAAGGATACTTATAGATTCAAACATCTTGTTATATACAGAGCATAAGTTTATAACATGACTTAAAACAAAAGATTTTTACCCAAATCCACAATTTAAGCAAAAATTGGAACACAATCCAAAGGAAATCTCAATGTGCAATAAGACAATTTTCATAAAACCGTAAAAAATTACCGAAAAATCATTATTAACCAAATATCGCCGAAATAATATAGAAATATATTTAAAATACGTAAATATGCATGCATAATATTTTAATCAAAATAAAAGTCCATTCACCCAAAACTCAACTTTTTTCACTCATTTTTCGTCCAATTTACTCTATATTAGCTCATAAAGGGATCTGCACAATCAAAACCAAAGAAACTTATCGACAAATTGTCCACCAATCACCAACCTCTTGGCCGACTAGCACCCTTGTTGTTTGGGAAATCCCAACGTCCAAACTCACGAACCAACAGCTTATTAACGTCGTAGGAACTCAGAGAGGGCGTTAGTGAACTTATATTCAAGGTTCCTAGTCGAAAACTCACTCGTGCAACTCAAACTCCCATTTTTCTTTCTCGGGTGCACTCTCCCTTTCTCGGGTCTGAAATCACCTCATTTCTTCTTCTTTTTTTCCTCTATGCCTCCCTCACTTCTCTAGTTTTTCTCTTTTTTCTCTTCTCTCCTGTTGCTCCCTCTTTGGTTTTCCTTTTTTTCTTTTTTTCTCTCGACCGAACAACAACACACACAGACATAGAAATATCCACAACCACACCAACAAGTCCAAGTCAGTGCATACTCCTATATGAGATAAGTGACATTTGTCACTATCTTAAATCAGACATAAGAAAAATCTCTAAATGAAATTACTAAAATACCCTTCTATCCAAATTATCAAAATATCCTTAGTCGATTTAACGCCAGAACGAAACCTTCCAAACTCTATTTTCATCATGACACTTTCTAACGTACTCAAGAGGCTGAGACCTTTGCAATGACATTAAAGAAATATCGAAAAACTATACTGGTTAAAAATTCAAATGTTGACCCTATAGAGGCAAAATAGTCGTTTCCTTCTTGAGTTTTCCAATTTACCCTTATTGAGAGTTCGGGCTGTTACAACCTACCCTCCTTAAAAAATTTCATCCTCGAAATTTAAACGAGTAAGTCTAATCCCATATCCTAAGCGAATATCCGGATATTCGGGTTCTAACTCAGTACTCGTAATTTGACAGGACCCCTCCCAATCCCCCTGGATTAACGTGGGACGTGCCTACTCCTGTTTTCCACCGCGTGTCAGAACAAGGATAAACTCATCACCCGCTCGGGGTCCATTAGAGTACGTCAGGATCAGTGGTGGCATGTGATGTCTCGATCTCTGCTACAACATGCATCCACTATCAACCTGAAGGGTATTAATACCATAAAAGCTATGAGCGGACAAAACAACAGTTTGTAAAAATCATTTATCTCAAAAAGACAGTTATACCCTTCACATAAAAGTATGCATGCATCATACAACAGTTATTTCAAATACTTTCTTGGAAGAAAGACGTACTGCTTCCCAAATTAAAATACAGTGAAAAATGCTTCTTAATCGAAGTAGTATCACAGTAGGGTCTCATCCCAAAACCCGAATCATACAAGGCCTTCGCCCAAAACCAATCAGGCAAACCAGAACGGAATCTCGGCCCAAAACATAGAACACGTGGGAACACATCCCAATGTCAGTCACGATTCTAATCCTAGCACATGTGCATAAAGCTCAGGACTGCTCACAATCCTAACATGTCACCATGAACACATCACTCGTCACGACCGTCTCTAGACCATCGCGAACACATCGCCGATCGATCTCAGATGATGCCATCTACACTCCTAAGTCGAGCCTCCCTCGGTCATTGCATCCCGCGACTACTCGACAACAGGCAGTGCATCATGACCTCTCTGGAAACCAGTGTCCTACGACACTTCATATCCTAGGATTCCTCGAATCCTATCAAATCCACAGCTGGGTCTCATGCCCGAAATACCTTTCATAAAACTCATAACTGGGTCACAGCCCGACTTATCTCTCGTTTGACTATACTCTAAGGAAAACCTCAAATCAACTAGGCCATAAGCCCGAAAGATATTTTTAAATCTGAAAATCGTTTCTCATTTCCAAAGCACTTTCAAATCATAGTTCAACTGGGACTCATGCCCGAATCTCGATTTCACGCATCCCCGTGAAATCCTTCCAAATCGTAAATCAGTTCCTCGGTTTCACGCCTTTTCATGAAACCTTCAGAATCACATAACACACAAGCACGTAGTACACTTGGTCGAAGCCCAAACATCATCTAAAATAAAAATCTCGAACTACGTGTAAATACGCATTTTTCCTCCGAAAATTCCAAACAATTTGTATTAAAATCACATGCACTCATGACATCTCAACACATGTTCATAAAAACATATAAAACATTTATGCATGCATCATATTCATAAAACAAAGTCCACTCACAGACCGTCCAAGCTACGCCTCGATACGTGTGCCATAAGCCTTTCCGAGCTAATCCAACCTCTTCGGGTCATCTGGACCTGTCCAAAACATACACAACGGTCACTACCAACCTAGACAAGTCTATATCAAGAACCCCCAATTTTACTGGAAAAGTCAACGTGTCCCGGACAAGCTTCCCTAGGCTTTAAACCTCAACTTGACCAACCTAACGATCTCTGATCGACTCGAAACCACCACCATTGGATTCGTATTGTTGAAACCTTTAAAATGGTTCTAGTCACTTCTCGAAATACTTGCTCATGCGCCCCCACACGCTGGTCAAAGGTACGGTCAATGTTGACCAAAAAGTTAATGCTGACGTCAGCGGTCAAAGTCAACGATGGCATCAACAGTGACATCATCAATGACATTTGACACTGACACGTATCAGTCTACTAGTGCCACGTGTCAACAGCTCACAGGTCCACGTGTATGGCATTGAGTGTCACATGGCACCATCTGATTGGTCCATGTCAGGTTGACTGGGCACTAACAACTGCCATAACTGCCATGTGTCCATCCTCCATTGGGCCACGTCACCTGATAGTCTGACAGATAATGATGTCATCACCCCTAACCTCTCGACGGGTCGTGTAAACGGGTCGCGCAGACCCGCGACCCGACCCGGCCACCAATTCCTCATTTCTCAACCGATTTTGATCCCGTTGGTCTCTATATGTTCGTCTCAACCTACCCAATCGACCTATGGGTTCAAAATCATAAAATCAGGCCTAGAAATTTACCTTTAAATCGAAAAACCGTCGTCTAGTTTCCAAATCTCTATCTGGGCTGCTCAGCCATTGTCCTCCATCCAAAACCATCCCTAAACGTTCATAAAAACCCAACAAACACACCTGAATCATCAAAAAAACATCCTCAACGTCCAAATCAGGAATTCGAATTTCAAAAACTAAAAGGGTTTTGGGTTACCTGTTTCCCGTGATTCCTCCACCGTCCACGGCCTCTCTCCGTAGCCTTTATGTCGTCGCCTGTGGTCCTCTTTCACTCTTAGTCCCTCTCAACAAAAAAAGGAAGGATTGATGGTGTGGAGTAGGTGGGTTTTGGGTTACAGTTGTATGCAGAAAATGGGAATGTAAAACAGATGCATGTATGTGTGTTGGTTAGCAATGGATGAGTGACATTTGTCACTCATCGATTGGGCTTGTTCAAAATATCTAGGCCCGCTTAATGACAAACGACACTCGTCTAGTAAAATATGCAATAGTGCCTCGAAATTTCCGTGACCCGTAACTTTCCCGTCGAATGAGAGATTTTGACGTGCCACTTGTCTACAAACTCGTATCGACTCGATCTACGTAACGGTCCTCGGTCCTCGTGCATTGGACCTCTTGGGTCAAAAGTCAACTTTTCACCCTCGTCCAAGGGCAAAATTGTAATTTTTCCTTGATCGTCCGATAATCCTCGACTAATCCCGACTAGTCTCGCTAATCCTCGATTGATTCTTAATTAATCCCCAAAATTTGGAACGGGTCGTTACATAATTTCCCAAGAAACAATAAATGTGTACTCTGAAACTACCAAAACACGTAAATCATACCCAAAATCATAATCAGGAAAAACCAATATCACAAATACTTTCCATTGCAAACATCGAGAAACACACTTTAATCATGCTTTACTCAAATCCACAGTTTATGCAAAGACCAGAAACATAATCCAAAGGAAATATCGTAAAACGTGCAATAAGACAATTTTCAAAAACTGTAAAAAAAAAACCGAAAAATAATTATTAACCAAATATCGCTGAAATCATATAGAAAAACATTTAAAATACGTAAATATGCATGCATAATATTTTAATCAAAATAAAAGTCCACTCACCGAAAACTCAACCTTTTTCACTCCTTTTTTCGTCCAATCTACTCTAAGTTCATAAAGGGATCTGTACAATAAAAACAAAAGAAAATTACCCACAAATCATCCACCAACCACCAACCACTCGACCAACCAGCACCCTTGTTGTTTGGGCGATCCCAACGTCCAAACTCACGAACCAACAACTTATTAACATTGTAGGAACTCATAGAGGACATTAGTGAACTTATTTTCAATGTTCCTAGTTGAAAACTCACTCGTGCAGCTCAAACTCCCATTTTTCTTTCTCGGGTCCACTCTCTCTTTGTTGGGTCTGAACTAACCTCTTTTCTTCTCTTTTTTCCCTCTCTTCTTTGGGTTTTCTCTTTTTTCTGTTCTCGCATGTTGCTCCCTCTTTGATTTTCCTTCTTTTCTTTTTCTCTCGGCCGAACAACAACACACACAAACATAGAAATATCCACACACCCACACCAACAAGTCCAAATCGGTGCACACTCTCATATGAGATAAGTGATACTTGTCACTATCTCAAATCAACCATAAGAAAAATCTCTAAATGAAATTGCTAAAATAGCCTCTATCCAAATTACCAAAATTCCCTTATTCGATTTAACCCCATAACGAAACCGTCCAAACTCTATTTTTAGCATGTCGCCTGCTGACGTACTCAAGAGGCCGATATCTTCGCATCCCAAAACTATCCTGGTCAGAAAGTCAAAAGTAGACCCTATAGAGGCAAAATGGTCATTTCCTTTTTGACTTTTCCAATTTTACCCTTATTGAGATTTTGGGCCGTTACAGCTTACCCTACTTAAAAAAATTTCGTCCTCGAAATTTAAACGAGTAAGTCTAAGCCCATATCCTAAGAAAATATCCGAATATTCGAGTTCTAACTCAGTACTCGTAATTTCCCAGGAAACAATATATGTGTACTCTGAAACTACCAAAACACGTAAATCATACCCAAAATCATAGTTAGAAAAAACCAATATCAAAACTACTTTCCATTGCAAACATCGAGAAACACACTTTAATCATGCTTTACTTAAATCCACAGTTTATGCAAAGACCGAAAACATAATCTAAAGGAAATCTCGTAAAACATGCAATAAGACAATTTTCGTAAAATCATAAAAAATTAATGAAAAATCATTATTAACTAAATATAGCTGAAATCATATAGAAAAACATTTAAAATACGTAAATATGCGCATAATATTTTAATCAAAATAAACATCCACTCACCCAAAACTCAAGCTTTTTCACTCCTTTTTCGTCCGATCTACTCTACAGTAGCTCAGAAAGAGATCTGTACAATCAAAATGAATGAAATTTACCCACAAATCGTCCTCCAACCAACCTCTCGACTAACTAGCACCCTTACTGTTTGGGCGATCCCAACGTCCAAACTCACGAACCAACAACTTATTAAGGTCATAGGAACTTAGAGAGGACATTAGTGAACTTATTTTCAAGGTTCCCATTCGGAAACTCACTCATGCAACTCAAACTCTCATTTTTCTTTCTCGGGTTCACTCTTTCTTTGTCGGGTCTGAACTAACCTCCTTTCTTCTCTTTTTTTCCTCTCTTCTTTGGGTTTTCTCTTTTTTCTCTTCTCGCATGTTGCTCCCTCTTTGATTTTCCTTCTTTCCTTTTTCTCTCGGCCGAACAACAACACACACAAACATAGAAATATCCACACACCCACACCAACAAGTCCAAGTCAGTGCACACTCCTATATAAGATAAGTGACACTTGTCACTATCTCAAATCAGCCATAAGAAAAATCTTTAAATGAAATTACTAAAATACCCTTCTAGCCAAATTACCAAAATTCCCTTATTTGATTTAAGACCAGAATGAAACCGTCCAAACTCCATTTCAACATGCCACCTATTGACGTACTCAATAGATCGAGACCTTCGTAACGACCTTAACTGAATATCCAAAAACTATCCCAGTCAATAATTTAAACATTGACCCTATAGAGGCAAAATGGTCATTCCCTTTATACTTTTCCAATTTTACTCTTGTTGAGTGTTCGGGCCGTTACAACTCAATTGTCGTCTTAGCATCCTTGGTTGGATGCTAGGAAACTCCAAAATCCTTCCATAATCCACGACTAACTTGGCTTTACAGGTTAAGTTCTAGGTTCATCCGTGACTGCCATCTATCTCTTCTCCTCTTCCTTTCTGCTTCATCTTTGTCCCTCTCTCTCTCCTTTCCTCTCTTCCGTAGTTGTTTCTATTTTTCCTGTGAATCCATGTTTTTTCCTCTTTCGGCTTCTACTCACTGAACTACAGCTCAAACACACACTCACAATTATATAGAGCAGTAGGTCGGTGGATGGGCTAAGAGATAAGGGAGAGGGAAAATTCTAGATTAACCTAGAACCTCTTATGTGAAATTAAAAAATTATCCTTTTACCAAAAATTACCAAAATACCCTTGGTAGCAAAATTACCATATTGCCATTAGCTAGTTTTGACCCTATCAAATCCTTCCAAATTCCAATTTCGACATATTGTCTATCTACGGATTCAAGAGTCCAAGACTTTCGTAATGGTCCTTGTATGAAGTCCAACTAATACCCGGGTAAAAAAATCAACGTTTAACTTTTTGTGAGAAATGTGCAGGTTTTAGGAATATAATGTAATCCTAAGAATATATGAAAAAGAATGACTCAAATCAGTATTCATATGTAAAAGATGTCCTTAGTCTAGCCTTCACCATTTGGCCTAGAAACCCATGGGTTTGTGGGTGCCGCTAGGCCTATTAACAAAAAGTCCAACCCGGCCCGCTACGAACTATGAGCTGGCCCAACCCGAAAGTTGATGGGCTAGACTTGGGCTTAGGGTGTTCAAACCCGATAGGCCCCGAACCCGATAAGGTCCGGTAATCCGAGTCCGACTCGCCCGTATAAACTCGACCCATAAGCCTGAATATGTTAAATAATTATGGATTGAGTGATTCTATGATCATGAGGTCATAGATGAGAAATGAATATATGTTATATGTAGGTTTAAGTAGGATGATATATATAATATCAATATATATATATATTGCCAAACTAAAACTAACTAATTAATTAATTTTGACATGATTAAACACAACATAAGTAGAAATTTTCTGTTTATTAATTAATGTATTTGCCTAATATTATGCTGGTGCATTACTTTTTTGACATACATATATATAATATTCGATGAATTATATTGTAGCTAATTTGCTCCATCAAGTACACCAAATAGTGATAGATATTATTGCAGCATCTTGAAGATATATATATATATATATATATATATTTGCCTAATATTATGATGATGCATTACTTTTTTGACATACATATATACAATATTCGATTAATTATATTGTAGCTAATTTGCCCCATCAAGTACACTAAATAGTGATAGATGTTATTGCAGCATCTTTAAGATATATATATATATATATATATATATATATATTAGCTCCATAATTTGTTGAATAAGTTATTTTTAAAAGCCCAATTGAGTCCGACCCAAGTGGGCTTATTGGGTTGGGCCCATAAAGCCCGATAAAAGCCGGGCCCAAACCTAGCCAGATAAAAGGGTACAGGCTTTCATATTTGCGACCAAACCCGCTTGACCTGGCTCAAAACTTTTCAAATTATGAAATAGGTCTGGCTCGGCCTGGCCCAAGTCCAACAAATTTGGGCCAAGCTTGCTCGACCCGGCCCAATGACGAGGGCTACTGATAGAAATTTTACTAAGCACAAAAGATGTACTAGGAAAAATCTCTACGTGTAATAAACTTTGCAAGTGCACAAGACGTGTAGATAGTATAGATGCACGCAAAGGTCGATCCCACGAAGACTTGCTCAATGATTTCCAATTCCGTTTAACTCAATTGACTTAATTGGAGTAATTAAAATGCAATTTGGGGGGGGGGGGGGGGGGGGTGTCAGGACCCGTCCCAAATATCACCTCGATACTCGGGATGAACCCTGCTCCCGTCTGACAATCACACTTACAATACCAAAAATAACTTAATACCACTATAAGCATAACCATCAGACGAAGGAGTAAATATATACAACAGTAAGCCAGAGCATAGTTCTACAAAATGGGCACCAAAAGTCCTACAAGTCTAAGTCTGCAACGGAAGAACGTCGGAAGCCCTATGCCTCGATATCTGCCTCAACGTTCACCCCAGCGCTTTCACCACGACCTGGAGGGAATTTGAACAAAAGAAGGTGTGAGTGGACCAAAAGGAATAAAAGTTTTAAAACCGTTTACCAGCAAATCAAAGTAAGGAAATAAAATCATTTGTTCCCTCCGGTTTAAAACCAGGCATGCTCAACGAAGTATTAGAAAAACCATAATCTGAAACATCATAAGAAACAGATACACTATAAAACATCATAAGAAACAGATACACTATAAAACATCATAAGAAACCAGAGTATAACCCGATCAAACCTGCTGGACCTATCCGAGTCTTTAAACTCAACCAGGCCTCACATAAAAATCCGAGTCTTTAAACTCCCGAGTCTTTAAACTCAATAGGCCTATGGGGGTAATATCGTAATATCCGAGTCTTTAAACTCCCGAGTCTTTAAACTCAATCCGGGCCCGTCCCCCGTCAAATCAGTATCCGGGTCTTTAAACCCATATCCAGATCCAGCAAATCCAATCCATATCCAGTGTAAAACCAATTCAAAATCCATCGCCAAATTCGAATTCGAAATCCCCGGTTCGAAGCCCTTCCGGCGTTCGGAACCGACATTCCGAACCCAAATCCGGAAAAAGATCCATATTCATAACAAAACCATAGGAAAATCCCAAGTCATATCCCACAACCTATTTACCATCATCAGAAAACGTTTTTAGGTTAAATTTCTGACTTATAACATCAAACTCGGAAAACCCGTTTTTTCTCGAAAAACGTGCAAAATCCCAAAAACGTCTCGAAAAACGTGCAAACATCTCAATCACATATAAACACACATAAAAGCATAAAACATTAATAACAACAGTTAGGCATGCTCGGAAGTAAGAAAAAGTCCACTCACAGTTCAGAGCACGTCACTCGCGCTCCGTGCGCTCCTCAACCGTCTCTGGTGTCTCCCGTCCTGTCAATAGATACCAAATAGGGTCACAATAACATCAAGGATACCTTCCCTATTTTCCCCAATTTTCGGGAATTTAATCATATTTTAATCCTAAACCCTAAACCGTACGGATTCCCGAACCAGCCCGTAACACCGTCCGATTAACCCGAAAACTGTACCATTGGATTCATTAGAACATTTAGGGCTAAACTCATGTTGGACGCTTGACCGGATTCCTCCCCACGCGCCCCCACGCGCCGCCCAAAGTGGCTGCGCCTGGGCCTCACGCGCCTGCTACAGTGCCACCGTCTTCCTTGCTCGAACCCGGTTCGCACCAGACGGCAACCCGGACCGGCGAGAACCGTTCTCCGCCGTCCGGCCACCGTTTCCCTTCCTGTCTTCACCTACAGCTTCGTCCAATCTCAGAGAATTCATCCCCCTCACTCTCTTGGCTCGATTCAACCCATAGCTTCACAACTGAAGCTCGAAAGAAAAAACCACCCAACCTCTGTTTTCCTTTCCGGCCACCCAGCACGTCCCCCTTCACGGTGGTCATTCCAAACTCCTCCCACGACTTCACTGAACCACACACAACTCACGAAATCCCTCGACTCTCCCTCCAACTCCACGATTTTCCGTCTGAAAATCACGGCTAAACAGGGTACAGAGGACCCGCCGTCGAACCGCCTCCCACCGTGAACCTCTCGTCACGGCAACCACCACAAACGACTCCTAGGACCTCCCTAAACCTCCCTTCACTCACCAAACCTTTCGATTCTAGCTCTAGGTCCACGACTCTTGAAATGAAAATCCACGAAAAACAGATCAAAAGAGATTACCTTTCGATTCCGGCGCCGCCGTGAGAACCGTCACCCACCACGGTGCTCGTGGGACTCCCCTTAGTCTCCTGAGTCTTCTAATGGCTTAAACCGGTCCACCACACAACACAACAGTCACAACCGTCCACTGCCTCCTCTGTTTCTTCCAATTATCCAACCGTCCACCACGTCGCCTCCGTGCACGGTTGCACCTCCAGACCACGATCACCAGCTCCTCCGTACCTCACTGTCTCTCTCTCGACTCACACTTCACTCTCCCTAGCATCAAAATCGATCACCGCCTCACCCCAATCTTCTCTCTGTTTTCTGTTTCCTTCGAAGGTATGCACGGTTCAAATGGGGATAACGTGTGGCCGTGCACACTTGAGAAGGTAGTGGAACCGTCCAGTCCCAAGCACGTGTCCACCAGCTATAGGCCAGCCCAAAAATATCTGCCACTTGCCCTTATCTGATTGGGCTGAGGGAAAATGACCAAAATGCCCCTCCTGCACAAAATTACCATTTTGCCCTTAGACTTTCCAGACCCGTATCTTTTCCGTCCGACGTCCGATGACAGCGTGCCGCCTGTCGTTAAACTCAGGACGTCGAGACCTATCCAACGGTCCTCGGTCTACGTGAAAATCACAAATCCTCCAAAAAGTCAACATTTCCCCTATTAGCTCAAAATTACGGTAACGCCCCCAACCTTCCGTACATCATAACTTTTCCTCCGGTTGTCCGAATCGAACCTGCCGCCTGTCTACGAACTCGTGACGGCCTAACCTACGTCACGGTCAAAGGCTAACACTCATCCAATCGATAGTACAAAAAGTCAACTTTTCGTTTACTATTCACAAGGGCAAAATCGTCCTTTTTACAAAACTTCACAAAAAGTACATTTTTACCCTTCCCGTAGGTACGGGTTGTTACAGGGGGGGGGGGGGGGTTGTTTTGTTTTATGAATGAAATAAATTAACTAATAATAACTAACTAAGTCGAGCTAGGGTTTCTATCCACCTTTACCAATTAAAGTTCCGTTAGATTTCCTTGATTAGATTACTATGCATGTAGAAGAATTAAGTGCCCGTGCAGGGGTCCGGCTAAGGTTCACCCCACACATATTATCTTCTCTTAGATTGCATGTTTAAGCGTGATGTGCCCGCCCTTAAACAACTATTACCGATGGTGCTTAATAATGCATGAAACATAAAGAAGATTTAATGACACTACACTGTCCCTAGAAAAGTGATGTGCAGACCTAGGAAGTCATGAGTTTAGATTATGAATAAGATTCCCCCTCTTAAACGTGATGCTACAAATTTCAGGGTGAACACAAACATCAAGATGATCTGTCAAGCAATTACATCGACAATTATACACAAATAAGGTAGCTAAGCTTATAATCATAAATTGAGTTCATGAAGCATAGTAATCCAACAAATCCAGGAATTCATAGCAATCATAATCAAGAGCCAGAAATCAAACACGAACTAACATGGCTAGGGCTTCAAGTAACCCTAGCCCTAATTACACTACTCAAACATTATTGAATAAAACAAGCACATAATTAAAAGGTGCACAAATATAAATGAAGCAAGAAATAATAAAAGGACAATGATTAAAAGAGATGAAGGAAAACTCCCTCAAGGTAGACGTGCTGAATTTGAAGATGCTTGAATTATAAGGAGTGCTTGAATTAAATTACAAAACTCTAAACTAAGAACATGGATTGAAGTACGAATTTTGACAAAGTTTTGGGGACCTTCAAGAGGTAAATTCGGCCTCCGAAAACAATGAGAAAACATCTATTTATAACCCCAAACACCTGCCCTAACATCTCCATCAAAGAAAAGGGAAAACAGCCCAAAAACAAGGAGGAAAACTCCTTGTTTTTGTGAAAAACCCATAGTTGGCCGTTTTTTGTATCCTTCTTGTACAAGGAGTCCCTTTCTTTCATTCTTTCCATTTCTTGACTTTATCTTTGACTAGGAATTCATTTAATGCTATCCTAAATTAGATTACATTGCCCTAAAATAAAGGAAACATGATAAATTGCAGCTAGGGAAGTTAATTAACCCTAGCCATGTACAAGATGGTTTCTTAATTTTCAAGAAACCTCATTTTCCTTGTTTCTTGCCTCTTTAACTTCAAGATCTGATTAGGAATATAATTAAGTCTTCTTATCCAAGTCAATCCATGTCATTCCTCATTGAGAAAGGTAGGAAAATTCGTCCAAAGTTACTTGATGCACAAGTAAACCCCCTAAAACACCTTTAACGACATTTTGTGGGCTTCTAGGGGCTAGGCCGTGACTTTTAGGGTCTTGGTGGATCTTGGTCCTGTAAATGGGAGATGATGAGGCCCTTTATGAGTCCTTGATGAGTCCTTAAAGATTTAGCCTCGAAAAAATCATATTTCATTGTAAAACATGATTTAAACCTAAACTAAGCAATCTGCACAAACTTCACAAAAGAGATCATTTTCTCCTATTGATTGAATGATTATAATCAAAAGATAAGTAAAAGGGATAAGAAATAACGTTGAAATGATGCTTAATTTGTGACTTATTAGTTACCTCAATCCAATATTGGGTCCTAAACTAGGTTGAGTCCGCTAGTGCGCCACATTTTGGGTGTAGAAGTGCCCCAGATCAGCTCATTTGGGTCCCAAATCCGTCTCTTATGACACCAAGGTCATGTCCAAAAAGTACCAAGGTCAAGCGCATGACATGTCCCAAGAACTTTCTGTTCGAGTCCTAAATCATGTCCCTGCTCGTACCCCAGGACACTCTCAGGGCATGTCTCTGCAAAGTTTGAGTCGAGGTTCCCGCTGAAGCACTAGGACATGATTACGCAAATGCCATGTCCCAGGACATGTTCCGATATGTTCCAAATTAGGCCATCTTTGATCCTACCCATATTTGCTCGAGACATGGAATGCTCTTAGAATCCTTAACACATTATGGAGCCATTCATGTGCTAAGGAGGGCCATGGCGTGACCAAGACATTATGAGGACCCAATTCCAAGTTTCAGGATCCTGCCTAAAGACCTGCCCTAATTCCAGCCTAGCGGCCAGCTTATGTTCACATTGCATGCTTGCATTTGTACACCCAGCTTTGTTTTGATTGGTTTTCAGAGTGTTTTAGGACTTTGTAATTACTTAGAAGTGCCATTGGCATTATAGAATTTTCTAGGCTATTATCTTACTTCTAATCTTTGTAAGACTAACTTTTCTCCTTGTCTATAAAAAAGAGGCCTTTGTCCACTGTTTGTAAAAAAAAAACAAAACCTGAAACACTAATTTTTACACATAATTCAGACATAGTTTTACTGTTTTGAGCTAATAACGTGAAATTTGTTCACAAGGACTTAGTTGTGTTCTTAAAGGATTTCTTGATGCCGTGCTTGAAGTCTGCCTCTGAGAGTATAATTGGGTTTAATCTTCCCTTTTTTACGTTCAATACAATTTAATTTGATGTTATTTAATATGCTTAGTGAGTAGTTTTGACAGGACTCATCCCAATCCCCCTGGATTATCGTGGGATGTGCCTACTCTCGTCTAACACCACGTGTCAGACAAGGGATAAAATCGTCCCCCGCTCGGGGTTATCCAGAGTACAACGGGATCTGTGGTGTCATATGATGTTTCGATCTCTGCTACAGCCCTCATCCGCGATAAACCTAGAGGGTGCCAAAAACAACAAAACGTGTGAGTGGACAAACCTAGAGTTCGCCACTCGACGTCTAGGTGCGCCACTAGGCTCGGAGTCCCTGACTCGACGTCTCAGTGCAATAACCCGACACTTCTGTAAGTAGTGTCATCGTGTCCTCTCTGAGGGAACACATCCCTACTGGAGACATATCCATCAAGGAACTCTCTGGGGAAACACATTCCTACCAAAGGCCCTATCTGGGGGAACACATTCTTACCGAAGTCATAGCCAATATCTCATCAGGTCCTCTCCGAGGAAACATATTCCTGTCGGAGTCATAGCCAACATCTCATCGGGTCCTCTCCGGGGAAACACATTCCTGCCGGAGTCAAAGCCAACATCTCATCGGGTCCTCTCCGGGGAAACACATTCCTGCCGGAGTCAAAGCCAACCTCTCATTGTAAAAACAGTGGAAACATATTTTCATAAAAAAAAATTATTTTGCACCAGGTCTCTGCCCAAAATCAGTTTTCACAAATCACATAAAAACCGTGTCCATTTTATCTTCAAACGGGGTTCGAAGCCCCAATAGGGCCCTTGGCCTAAAACATGGTTTCCTATGGACTCACTCCCAGAGTCCATTGTCTTTCTATCTTTCAACTGGGTCACAATCCGAAAATCATTTCAATAGGGTCTCAAGCCTGATCTACCTTCTCATGACAATACATAAATCATTCATTTTCAAACCATGATCAAATTCACAAATCATCATTCAAATCACTATGCAATCATTGCATTTCAAACCATGTTTATGAAACATTAAAACATATATGCATGCATATTTTAGAAAGCAAAGTCCAATCACACACCGTCCATGCTGCGTGCTTGTAATTCGTGCCATAAGCCACTCTTAGTGTAACACCCCGGAAATTCGAGGATTATAATAATGTAATTTAATGTATGAATTGACGTTTTTACCCTTGTGTATGGTATGGCCAAATTGTTGACTTTTTGATTTATGGGTCAGATGGACTTTGACCAATGACCGTGACGTAGTTCGGGACGTCACGGGTCCATAGACAGGTGGCACGTCCAATTCGGTCGCTCAAGGAAAAAGTTATGACTATCGGAAGTTTAGGGGCATTACCGTAATTTGGACTTTAGGGGCGAAAATGTTGACTTTTCGTTTGGAAACTAATTTTCACATGACTCAAGGACCGTTAGGTAGGTCTCGATGCCCTGAGTCCGTAGACAGGAGGCACGCCGAAATCGGACTTCGTATGGCTGAGTTACGGGTCTAGAAAGTGAAGGACATTTTGGTAATTATTGAACCAGGGGCATTTTGGTCATTTTACCCCTGGTTACTGTAGCAACCGCGGGGGGGCCATGGGCGGCACCACCATGTGCGGTGGTTCTGAGTCCCAATTGTTTAATCAATGTGTGGGTTGGAAAGCAGGGATTTGTTTAAGCCCTATAGGCATCAGCACATGGCTGGATTCATCCAACAAAGCCACCATTTTTAATTTGAAGATTCGAAGCTTTTCGGGGGACAAATCTCAGTGGACAGTGTGGACTTCCACGAGCAGCTGGGACGGCTCAGTTGGTTTAAACAGAATGGAATTTGAGTGAACTTTACTCTGCTGTTGTGGGAGCTGGAAATTGGAGAGAAAAACCAGAGATTGAGTTTCGGGAAAATTGGAGGGAATTTCGGATTTCAATTTATACGGTATGTTGGACCAACCTAAGCACTGAGTGAGCTTTCTGGGAGTGTTTAGAATACCTCCATATCGAAATCGAGGGCAACCAACCACGGTGGAGCTGGGACGGAGGCTGCCGTTTTCAGAGGAATTTCAGAGGTTTGGACGGCTACTTCCAGGTAACGTTTTGTTCAATTGATCATTCCTTATAGTTCGTATTAGCCCTAGGATGCTCCCTGTTAAGTTAATTGGACAATGGTTGGGAAACCAGCAAGTTATGGTGATCGACCCGTTTGGTTGATCGCGGGTCGAATGGTCGATTGGGGACTTGTCGAGGTAAATTATTGACTTAGAACCTAAATTAGATGTTTATGGAAGATAATAGAATAAAAAACGAAGGAAATTGATTAAGGATTGGTGGTTAATTAACCAGGTCAAGGGTGGCAGGCCCGTATTACAGACAAACGGGTGAAGGTGGTGACACTGTAGCAGCTACAGTGTCAGGCGCGTGACTTTCACGCGCAGCCACTTTGGGCGGCGCGTGAGGGTGTGTTGAGCCTTATCTCCAATCATGATCAACATGACTTTTGTTCCTCTCATCATTCTGAACATTTTTTATGAATTAACCATGTTGATCTGAGATAGTTAGGAGGGTCAATTTAGGGCCGGTTGTCTCGGGAAACGTGTTGGACGGTTTCCCCGAGCCGGTTTCTGTTTCGGACTTTTTGGATAAATGTTTAAGACTTGTAGTGACCATTCCGTGTGATTTGGACTGACAGGAATTGTACGATAATCCCGGTACAAGTTCGTACGCGCAGGTTCACCGCGGGATCGTATTGTGAGTGGGCCCGATTTCATTAAACCTTGCATGCTTAAATGTTTTTCCGATTTACTTATATGTTCACATGCTGGAATCAAGAAATGGTTTAGATGATATTGAAATTATGGTTATGGCACGTTTCACGGTATTTGGGTTTGAAACCCGTCTGATGAATGTTAACGATCGGTTTGGATTTTATCTATGTATATATATATGTGTTGCATGTGGATATCAATAAAATGTATTTGGTACTACACTGTATAGATCCATTCTTATGATACTGTCTCCTCCGGATGTGGTACCCCGGAGTGGTCATAGCGCATTGCCTGCGAGGGATCATTCTACGGAGGAACTGGACCGTAAAATGACTCAGGAGCAGGATTGCTTATTTGACGTCAGGGACGTCGAGCGTCTAGGACGCTAGGCATTTGAGATGCCGTACCCGGACAGGGTTCGGGGATTGGACTCAGAATTGAGACCCGAGTGGCACGCGTAGCCTTGAGACTGTGACCTTATTGGACGTCAAGGACGTCAGGCATCTGGGATGTCAGGATCGGAGCGTATAGTGCAGTAGCTAAAATTTATCTTATGATTTTATTACATGCCTTATGGTTCATACTATATGATTTATGGTTTTAAATTATAATGCATGCATATTTGGAAAACGGAGGGGTAAATTATATGTTTTATTTATTAAATGGTTTTATAAACTTGAGTTTCGGCCCACTCGCCCTTATTGTTTTGGTAACCCCTCCAGGCGGTGCTACTGAGGTAGAGGAGGATCCTGAGGCTAAGGCATAGATCTACTTCTGCGTACCTGAACCCCTGTTGGGTGGTTTACCCGCAGGTTTTTTTTAGAGTCGTGCTCGCAACTTGTAATTTTGGATTTCATCCCTGGTCTGACATCTGTTTAATTCGGATTTGATGTATAACTTTAATTTGGTTATTTATGCATTTGATTATTTGAGGTTAAAATTGGTATGTTGTTTTGGATGTCAGACGGGAGCAGGCCACGTCCCCTTGTGGTCCCTGTGGGATCGGGACAGGTCCTGTCAGCTTGGTATCAGAGCACTAGGTTGTGGTCAGCATGCTAGACTAGCGATTAGTACTAGTTACTTTTCGAGTTTAAGAATAACGTTAACTGATCTATGCCTCTTGACAGTTGGTTATGCCTCCAAGGAGGATTCCTCATACACGAACTGACGAGGATCTGGAAAGGGAAATGGAATGCGCAAGCATTGAGCGGGCTTAGCGTCTGGGAGCCACACCTTTCAACGGGGGATCAAACCCCGAAGATGCTCATGATTGGATCACCAAATGGGAAAGGATCTTCACGGTGATGCACTGCCCTTCGGGCGAACGGGTGACCTTGGCGGCCTTCTTACTGGAAGGAGGAGCCTACCAGTGGTGGCACGGCCTTGAAATGTCTTGATGGTCTGTCCATACCACTACTTGGGAAGTTTTCTGTTCCCGATTTCTGGACCAGTACTACCCGCGATCGTTTCGCGCGGCACGGGAGGCAGAGTTCCTACGGCTGGAGCAGGGGGATATGTCTATTGCGAACTACGTGCAGACTTTTGGGAAACTTTCCCGGTTCGCTGCTTCATTCGTGAGCACGGAAGAGGACAAATGCCAAAGGTTTGAGCTTGGACTCCGAGGGGAGATCCGGGAAAGTGTGACTGCTGCTACTCATGCTTCTCTGAGAGATATGGTCGACGCTGCGGTGCGTGTCGAGGCCAGTCTGGCGGCACACCAGACACGAAAGCCTACGTGCGAGGTGCAACGTCAGGATAGCCCACAACATGGGCCAACGTGCCAGAATAACAACAAGGGAGGAGGCTACAGGGGAGCACCCTCATCCTTCAAGGGTCGTGGCTGGTCAGGTCGACGTGGAGGCTCTCAGGGCAGAGGATCTGGATACAACTCTGGGCAGCGTTCATCTTGGAGCGGTGCTTCTGGTGGGCATTCGGACAGGTCGAGGCCAGTAACCTGTTTTGCTTGCGGAGAAGAGGGCCACTATGCCTGTGATTGCCCGCTGTTGTCCAAGAGCAACGACGATGAGGGCTCTAGTGTGGTGCAGAGCACGGCTTCCCACACTAATGGAGGTCGAGGTCAGGGAGGTGACCGTGGTGCTGGACGTGGCGCGCGCGGGCGCGGACGGAATGGAGGGCCTAGGGCTCAAGTGTTTACAATGACCCAGCAGCAGGCGAGGACTGCCCCAGGCGTGGTTACAGGTACCCTACATATCTTAAACCTTCTTGTACGTGTATTGATGGATGTGGGGGCTACACATTCTTTTATTTCGAAGATTTGTGCTAGTATGCTTGATTGTGTGGTATCAGCCTTAGATTGCGAAATGGGTGTTGGCACCCCGATGGGCATCGTGTACCTTGTGAATCAGGTGATTCGGAGGTGCCGGGTGAGAATTGAGGATGTGGATTTGCCAGCGGACTTGATTATTCTGGATATCCACGACTTCGATGTAATTTTGGAGATGGATTGGCTATCGGAGCATGGGTCGCTCATCGATTGCTGTAGTAGGCAAGTGATTCTGCGGAGCCCGGGTTTGCCGGAGGTTATCTTTCAGGGGGAGCGTGACGGTTCACCTCCTGAAGTGATTTATTCACTTACTGCTACCAAACTTCTACGGAAGGGATGCCAGGGTTATCTAGCACATGTCGTGTCGGAACAGGTTGATACTCCGGGTATCCACGAGATACCAGTGGTACGTGAGTTTCCGGATGTGTTCCCGGAAGACTTACCTGGGTTACCACCATTGCGGGAGATCGAGTTTCCGAATGTGTTTCCGGATGTTTACCTAGGACGCTAGGCATTTGAGATGCCGTACCCGGACAGGGTTCGGGGATTGGACTCGGAATTGAGACCCGAGTGGCACGCGTAGCCTTGAGACTGTGACCTTATTGGACGTCAGGGACATCAGGCATCTGGGATGTCAGGATCGGAGCGTATAGTGCAGTAGCTAAAATTTATCTTATGATTTTATTACATGCCTTATGGTTCATACTATATGATTTATGGTTTTAAATTCTAATGCATGCATGTTTGGAAAACAGAGGGGTAAATTATATGTTTTACTTATTAAATGGTTTTATAAACTTGAGTTTCGGCCCACTCACCCTTATTGTTTTGGTAATCCCTCTAGGCGGTGCTACTGAGGTAGAGGAGGATCCTGAGGCTGAGGCATAGATCTACTTCTGCGTACCTGAACCCCTGTTGGGTGGTTTACCCGCAGGTTTATTTTAGAGTTGTGCTCGCAACTTGTAATTTTGGATTTAATCCCTTGTCTGACATCTGTTTAATTCGGATTTGATGTATAACTTTAATTTGGTTATTTATGCATTTGATTATTTGAGGTTAAAATTGGTATGTTGTTTTGGGTGTCAGACGGGAGCAGGCCACGTCCCCTTGTGGTCCCTGTGGGATCGGGACGGGTCCTGTCACTGAGGCGAATCCATACTCTCAGGGACGTCCGAACCTATCCAAACCATACCAATGGTCACTGACGAAAACTATAAGGTCACACCTAAAACCTATGAATAGTACTAGCCCGGGAATGCGTCCCGAACAAGCTTCTTGAGGCTAAAAACCTCGATTTGACCAACTAAACGATCTTCGATCGACCCGAAACCACCACCATTAGATTCAGATCGTTGAAACCTTTAAAAAGGCACTAGTCCCACCTCAAAATCCGTGCCCATGTACCCTCACGCGCAGGTCAACGTAAAAGTCAACATTAACAAAAAGTCAACGTAGACAAAAAAAGTCAATGTTGACGTTATCAAACGTCAATGCTGACGTCAGCGATCAACTGTCAACGGTCAAAGCTATCGTCATTGCTAACGTCAGCTGACAGGTTATGACAGTGCCACATGTCGGTCGTCCACTAGTCCACATCACTAACATGTTAGTGACACGTGGCAACATCTGATTAGGCCACGTCATTGAGATGTCATTGCTCACTGGGCACTGACATGTGACATGTGTCGACTCCTTGTTGGTCCACCTTGACACCTATCAGATGGTGACGTCACCCGATGATGTCATCGTCGTCTTCAACCTTCATCCGGGTTAAACCAGATCATTGTACCGGGTCTCACACACCCGCGACCCGATCCAATTCTAACTTCGTCAATCCTACATCAAATTCGATCCCATTTGATCCTACATGATCGTTTGGAACCCATGAAGGGATCCTTGACCTCAAAACACAAAGAAGAGGTCCGAAATTACCTGTTCGTAGCCCACCATGCATGACCAGTTTTCCAGCTCCCTGCTTGAGCTGCTCTGCCATCCATTCTCTTTCCTTTCGATCCCTAGATCCTCGCAAGGACTTAATAAACACCATCCAAATATCAGAAAACGCCCTCAATGCCCAAATCGGATTTTTGAATTTCAAGATTGAAAATGGGTCTTCAGGTTTACCTGGTCTTTGTTTTCCTCCGTCGTCCACGACGGCTCAGTCATCCTCATCGTTGCCATCTCAGCCTCCCTTTCACTCTCTCTCTCTCTCTCTCTCTCTCAGACCACACAGGGGATGAAGGTTTGTGAAGGTTGGGGTGGGTAGTGTTTGTGTTTAAGGGTTTCGGGCATGGGAGAACACAGAAGATGAAAATGGGATGATATGCATGTATGTAACATGAGAAGCAATGGATGAGTGGCACTTGTCACTCATTCATTGGGCCTATTCAAAATATCTGGACCCACATTAGAGGACAAATGACAACTCTGTCTCGTAAAATATGTCATCGTAAATAGTGCCCTAAAACATCCGTGAACTGTATCTTTCCCGTTGCATGTTCTATTTCAACCTGCCGTCTATCTACGGACTCATATCGACTCGAGCTACGTAACGGTTCTTGGTCCTCGTGTATTTAACCTCCTGGGTTAAAAGTTAACTTTTTACCCTCGGTTAGGGATAAAATTGTAATTTCATCCCAAACGTCCGATAATCCTCGACTAAGTCCCGATTAGTCTCGCTAATCCTCAATTAATTCTTAATTAATCCCATAAACTCTGTACGGGTCGTTACAATCTTCCCTTCTTAAAGAATTTCGTCCTTGAAATTCAAACCGACCAAATTCCACAACTAAACGGTGGAAATCCAATCCTGTCTCTGTAACGACCCGTCCCGGAAGTAGGGATTAGTGACGGATTAGCACGCTACTTAGTGATTAGTTGGATACTTTTGGACGATTGACGCAGAATGACGATCTTGCCCCTGAAATGGGCAAAATGTTGACTTTTAGCTCAGACGGTCAATTGGGCATTGACCGATGAATGTGACGTAGTTCGGGACATCACGAGTCCGTAGACAGGTGGCACGCCCGATTCCGACATCTGAGGAGGAAGTTATGATGTTCGGAAGGTTGTGGGCACTTTCGTAATTTGGTTAAATAGAGGAAAAAGTTGACTTTTTGTACGACAAGGACTTCACACGTAGACCAATGACCGTTAGGTAGATCTCGTCGTCCTGAGTACAACGACAGGCGGCATGCCTTCATCGGACGTCGGACGAGGGAGTTACGGGTCCAGGAAGTTAAGGGTAAAATCGTAAATTTGGGCATCACAAGGGTAATTTGGTCTTTTTGTGCCTTGGGATGCGTGCAATCAGATTGGGACAAGTGTAGAGAGCTGGTTGGATATTTTGGGTTTGGACCACAGGATGATGGACACGTGGGAGACACCTAGAGGTTTCTAGTCGGTTTGGGTGTGCACGGCTACAAATTGCACGGTTGTGCAATCGTGCAATTTGTTCACAGAGAGGGAAAAACAGGGAGAGTGAGACTGTGAGATTTCTTGATTGATTCCCAGCTTTTGAAGACGTTGAGTTGAGTGAGTTATCAAAGGAGGTTCAGTGTGAGTGTGTGTTCGTGTTGAGGTGAACTGGAGTGAGGTTGTGTGGGTGCAATGTAACGCCCCGATAAAAAAAATCTAAAACTTGTAAAATATTAAAATCATGTGAAAATGACGTTTTTACCCTTGATGACATATGGCTAAAAGTTGACTTTTTGTTTAAAATACTTTTTGCACATTTCTCGAGTACCGTTGTGTAGGTTTTGGAACGCTGAATCCGTAGACAGGTGACACGTCGAAAACGGAGCTCGTATGAGGAAGTTATGGGTCGGGGAAGTTCTGGGGCAAAATGGTCATTTGTGACCACAAGGGTAAAATGGTAATTTTGGGTAGATTATACTTGGACGGTGGAAGGATAATTATCAATCCACTTTACCTTGCTGATTCATGCCATTAAATGACTCATGTATTTCATCAAGTGACAAATGTCACTTGTTATTAATGATTAGTGGCACTTAGGTATTTAATTAATTAGTTAATTGAAGTTAACAAATAATGGGTATTGATGAACAGTGTTCGACTAAAACCTTCAAACACAGAACAGAGGACTTCATCCTTCACCTTAATCGATTTCTGTTGCAACAAGAGAAATTGAACAATCATTTAGCTTAAGGGAAGAGTGAAAAACCGAAGAGGAATCAAACAAACCCGAATTTGAACCTTGCTGAGCTTACCCGAAAATTTACTCAAACCTTCATTTTCGAATTTGAAATTTTAGACGGTTTCATTCCAATTGGACGTGATATTAAGCTTGCTGGGAGCTGAACAACTCGAACCCAATCAATTGGAACAAAAATTGGAGCTGAATTGGGGAAGAACAGACCCTGCAACTATTTTGAAAAATCGAGCTTGAGTCGAGTTACTTAGAGGTAAAATTTCATGAAATTGATCTCGATTTCGTGTTTATAATAGTCCTATGATGCTTCTGGTATGAACAATTGAAGGAAACAGGTCGATTTGAGGTCAAACCCGAATTAGGATCCGATGAGTGTTCTTCGTGAGTCGAGGCGTTTTATGGTTTAATCGATTCAATTGAAGGCACAGAACTATCAGTTAGATTGAATAGATATTAATGAGTGAAAGAACGAGATGAATTGAGTGTAAATCGATAGAAATCAAGTCGGGTCTGATCGCGGGTCGCAGACCCGAATACCAGAGAAACGGGCGAGAGAGACACTGTAGCAGGCACTGTTCACGGCGCGTGGCTGTCACGCGCAGCCGCTTGCGGTGGCGCGTGAGGGCGCGTGGCCGGGAATCTGAGGAAGGGTCCAACAACAATTTTGATACTCTCGATGATACGGACCTATTAGCGTCGATTTCGGGTCAATCGGATATGAACTGAGAGTAGTTTTGTGTACCCGAAGCGTATAGATTACGTTTAAAATAATATTATTTTATTCCGACGATTAGAAAATTCGTACAGGGGATTATGTAACAAGTTAGTAATATTATATTTGTTTGACATGCCCAAATACTTCCAGGATATCGGAAGAATACGAACAGCTCGAAACGGAACAATCTGGACGGTGTGTGAGTGGACTTTTGTTTTCTACCCTGAATGCATGCATATATGTTTTAAATGCCTTATAATATGATTGGAAATGATTTGGTATGATTAATACTTCGATATGATGATTTCTGGATTTTTGGGAATATTATATTATTTTTGGAATATTATATTATTTTTGGAAATATTATATTATTTTATATGCTTTTGGGCACGATTTTCGAGAAAGCTGTGAAACTGGTATTTCGAGCTAAGGCTCGGGGTTTGAACTTGATTTCGACTCGGATTATGAGTCTGATGTTGGCTTTGATGGATTTATGTTATGAATGAGATTGTGATTACGCAGGTTTGCGTAGATTGATTTATGGATTTGAGAAAAGTGTTTTTGGGCTTGAAGCCCAGTTAAAAATGGTTTTGATATTAAATGCACCTGTTTTCACTGGTTTTCATAGTGATGATATATGAGGGCTTTCGGTGTGGAATATGTTTCCCCCCCGAAATGGACCCTGGAGATAACGCTCGCCTCCGGGATGGAAGTGTTTACCCCGGAGAGGTCACGTAGCACGGTCTGTTGTCGTGCAGCCAGGTAAAGGCTCGACTCATACCAGATGTACTGGATTATGTGGAGGTTGGTCAGTGATATGTTCCTGACGACCTGGATTGTCGGCTGGTGATGTGTTCACAGCGGCGGATGCTCGGGATTTGAGCGGTCCTTGAGCCTATTGATTTGCACGCGTTGCAGGGATAACGTGACTCTATATTGGACCTGGACTCTGTGTTTTTATTGATGTTTGAGATTTATATTCATATCTTCATTATTTGATTTCTGAGTTATGATATGCATGCATGCTTGTGAAAACTGGAGGGTAAGACTATATTTTGATAAATGTATTTCTGAACTTGATTTTTGTCCACTTACACCTTTGATGTTTTATTTGCCCTCCAGGCCAGTGCACAGGTACTGAGGCTAATATCGAGCCTGAGGAATAAACGGACCGTTGCGTACTCAGACACTTTGCAGCGTAGGATTTTGCTCCCTACATGTAAATATTTCCTATGCTCTGTAAACCTGTTGATTAGGTCAACGGTCTCGGAATACTGAACTATCCCTTGTCTGACAATGTTATCGTTTATATGTGTTATATGTATATATTTGAAACTACTTTTGGTACTTTTGAGTTATTGTCAGACGTGAGCAGGATCTGTCACGGTTATCGCGGGATAATCGGGATGGGTCTTGTCATGCAAGGTGTGCAGAACTCAGAGAAAACAGAGACAGTGCCAGGGAGGAAAATTGATCGGGTTGTAGGGTGAGTGACCCTTTGGGAGTGTGTGAGTTTGATCAGAAAAAAGCTGAGAGTGTAGGGAGTGTTTTGGGAGAACTTGGAGGGTCGAGTAAGGGCGTGTTCACGGGAGGAAATCAGAGAACAGGGCAGAGAACACCGTGCACGGCTGTGCACCCCAGGCAATCAAACCATCGAAATTGGACTAGTGGTGGTGTTCTGCAACCTGTGAGGAGCCTTGCAGACTCAGTGGAGCACGGCGGAGCTCACGGTGGTGGTTAGAGAGTAGGTAATTTCTCGGTCCCCTTTTGCTTTCTCTGTTTTCCAGTTTGTTTTAAAGCGATAGTCGTGAAGTTTGGGGGTATGTCGAAGCTTTCTCGTGGTCCTATTAGCACTAGGAGGGTGGGAGTAAGCTTAGGTATTGACCTAGAGCTTGGTGGTGACCCCTGGTGGCTGGAGACAGAACTTGGTTTTTTTTTTCTGGATTTTGTTCGAGTTTTAGGAAGGAAGATTTAAGACTTAATTCGTGTTTTAAGGAGTGGAATAGGTTGCTAGGAAGAGGACGAAGCTAGTGGGATTGATTGGACAGAAAACGGGTGAGGTTTGAGGGTTAAACCGGTAACGCCGGTTCGGTTCAACTGGACCGGTCTGAACCGGTTGAGCAGAAGGTTGAAGATGATGAACAGTGCAGGCGCGTGAGGCCCACGCGCAATCCCTTTGGGCGGCGCGTGAGGGTGCGTGGCACTGTTCATGGGGAAGTTGTCAACACGATTTTTAAAGTATTAGATGTAATGAACACTTTGGCGCTGGTTTCGAGGCAATCGGACATCGTCTTGATATGTTTCGGGATGTCCGAAGGTTTTAGGGCTCGGTTAAAAATAGCCAATAATACGGGAAAATTATGAGGCTTTAGTATGATGTTTGTGAAATAGTTAGTGACCTTGTTATGGGATTTGGACAGGTTCGGGAAAGCCGAGGATAGGGGAATGGCCGGGAACGGCGTAAGTGCGCGCGTATCGATGCGACATCGGAATGGTCTGTGAGTGGACTTTGCTTTCTAACTCTTGATGCATGCATATATGTTTTAATATGTTTTCATACGTGATTCTATGATTTGCTTTATGATCTTGATGGTTTACGGGTTTGCATGTTCTTCGAGGTATTTTATGGAATTTCACGTTTTACGAGATTTCGCACGAAATTGTGATTTGACTGTGGTTTTAATGATCTGATTTTGGGATTTTAAATATGATTTGATTATAAGGTTTTGAAATGGATTTCGAAAAAGTGATTTCGGGATTGGAGCCCTGTTCTTGTGATTTCAGAAATGTTGTTTCAGATTTGGTTTCCGAGATTTGGAAAGGAAGTCTGGATTTGGGTTCGGGACAGTGGTTCCGGATGCTAGCTTACAGAATCATTGTTGCGAATTCAGAAAAGGACTCTCTGTGGGTTTCACTGTTGATTTAATGGAAATGGTTTTGGGTTTAAAAACCCGGAAAAAGAGAAAAACCCACTGGATCTAATTTTGAGTTTAAAGACTCAGATTGATTTACGAGGGGAGGGCCCTAGACTGATGTGTTTGAGTTTAAACACTCGGTATATGTTTTGAGTTTAAAGACTGAGATATGATACCCCCCGAGGCCTGTGATTGTGTTTTGAGTTTAAAGACTCAGATATCCCAGGAAGGCCTTGTTATTGCGCATTGTGTTTTGAGTTTAAAGACTCGGGCGCACGTGAGATCCAGTAAACTTGTATGATTGATGTTTTTCACTAGGTTTTCCGATGTTTCTGGCAGTGGCACGGATGAAATGGTTTTCTATGGTTTTGGGACTGAGTTCCTGGAATTGAAATTGATTTGAGGCTGAGGCCTGGATTTGAATAACGGGTTTGATACGGGTTTTGATAATGGTTTTCGTTGATGGTTTTTGATATGAATGGTTTCACGCCTTGAATGGATATGCATGCATTGGTTTTTACGTGGAGTGTAAAAATGTAATTGTTTTATTGAACTGTTTTCTAAATTATACCTTATTTTTGTCCACTCACAGTCTTTTCGTGTTTTCGATACCCTCCTGGTTGTTGCGGCACGGGCTGTTGGTCGAGAGAGACGGAGACATCACACGTATGTTCCATAGTAGACTCTGCGCACTCTGGGAAGTTCGAAAGTTTTTGGACGGTCGGATCGAAAATTCCCTTATCCGACTTACGTGTCACATCGAGGTTGGACATTCGTTTAGCCTTCGTGTCATGCGTAAGTTAGACGGGAGCAGGGTTTAGCCCTTAATCCCGGGGGATTAGGGGCGGGCCCTGACAATCGGTATCAGAGCGAGGTTTTGTGTGTTCTGCGCGAGGTTTGGTTCCTAGAGTCGTAGGTTCGTCGACTTGGGTGGTGTAATGCTACTGTGGATGTGATGTCTCGACACGGAACAACCTGTCAATAACCTGGATGCGATTGTGAGAGTACGTTCGTTGTGGTTAGTTAGCAGTGGTGGTTATTGTCAGGGTGTTAGTCGCTCGATACACAGTACGAGGTGTGACGCACGTCGGCTTAGGGTCGGAATGGTTAGTGTGTTGGCACTGGTTTTTCTTGACGAATGGACCATAAGGGCCAGAGATACACTAGCAGGATTACCCTGGATGGTAGCCGGTAAGGTACGGATGATTAGGTTGGTCGACCTGAGGGGCCTGAGAGTAGCCTGTTGAGTTAAGTGATATACGTAGGCCGAGGAGGCCGATTGATGGTGGCCGGTTGGGCCGGATGATGTTTGGAAGTTGCTCGTATGGATTGGTGACCTTTGGTCAGTTGGGTTGAGTTTGGAATTGTGCGGCTACTAGTAGCCGGATGCCTTGAGTGGCAGGGTTTAGGAACTACTTTGAGATTCGAGGGATTTTCCCCCTAGTGATGGAGACTGGTTGATGTTGGTGAGTAGAGTCACGATAAAGAATGGTCTTAGTCGGGTGTGACGACCCAAGTGGTAAGTTTATAATGAACCAGTGGAAATTGCGGGTTTGGATAACCCGGATGACGGGGATGATTTGAGGAACCCCGTGGGATTACTGGATTGTAGCAAGAGGTACCTAAGGGAAACCGTGAGTTGGGGTTTGTGGTATCGTAGTCCTTGTGGTTTGGGCCGACTTACGGCTGGATTAGAGATGGTGCTGCTAGGTGCAGTCGAGGTAGTGAGTGCCTGGTGGATGACTCTGGACGAGGATTCGTACTCAGAGCGAGGTAGTGATGACCATGGGTAGGTCATATATCAGGACGAACGGTCAGGATGTCGTTGGTTGATCAGAGTAGCGCAGCGGAAGCGCGGTGGACCTAGGCGTCGTGTTGGATCGGGCTAGGTTGGGGTGGACAAGTTTGACCATCAGTGGGATTAAGGATGTGTTATGACCCGAGGCCCGTGCTTGGAAATTGTTTGAGAGTTGGTGACTTGTAGCCTCGCAGGTGCTTAGAGTAGAGTTGAGTTGGAAGACTCGTGGTTGAAATACCAGGATTTGTAAAACCTCCCTTAACTTGTGTTGTGTTCCGAAGTAAAGAAGTACTTGGTGACGCGGATAATTATAGTCGTTGTGATGGCATGGTTGGGGACCTTTGTGAGTTCCGTTGAAGGATGGCGGAAGGAAATGATAAATGCGTGACTATAACTGATCGATTTGAGGTTATTGAAGAGAACCCACAATCTAGACGTGTGGTATATAAGTCGAACTGTGCGAATAGGTTGGTGTGGTGTTTGGAATATCGCAGGAACGAGATGGATTTGTGATGACCCTAGTACGATTGTCCCGATGACCTAAAAGTTGGTTGAGTTAATTCACAAGGACAGATGAGGTGACAGTTTGGGCACTGTCAGGATACTTTGGGTTGGCAGATATTGGATACCGGGTAGGAGACCCATGTGTGGGGTACGAGATGTGGAATTTCGGGATGAAATTCTTTTAAGGAGGGTAGATTGTAATGACCCGTCCCGGAAGTCGGGATTAGCGAAGGGATTAGTGATGGATTAGCACGTTAATTAGTGATTAGTTGGATATTTTGGACGATTGACGCAGAATGACGATTTTGCCCCTGAAATGGGCAAAATGTTGACTTTTAGTTCGGACGGTCAATTGGGCATTGACCGATGACTGTGACGTAGTTCGGGACGTCACGAGTCCGTAGACAGGTGGCACGCCCGATTTCGACATCCGAGGAGGAAGTTATGATGTTCGGAAGGTTGTGGGTACTTTCGTAATTTGGTTAAATAGAGGAAAAAGTTTACTTTTTGTACGACAAGGATTTCACAAGTAGAACAAGGACCGTTAGGTAGATCTCGTCGTCCTGAGTACAACGACATGCGGCATGCCTTCATCGGAAGTCAGACGAGGGAGTTACGGGTCTAGGAAGTTAAGGGTAAAATCATAAATTTGGAAATCACGAGGGTATTTTAGTCTTTTTGTGCCTTGGGATGCGTGTAATCAGATTGGGACAAGTTAACAGAGCTGGTTGGATATTTTGGGTTTGGACCACAGGATGATGGACACGTGGGAGACACCTAGAGGTTTCTAGTCGGTTTGGGTGTGCACGGCTACAAATTGCACGGCTGTGAAATCGTGCAATTTGTTCACAGAGAGGGAAAAACAGGGAGAGTGAGACTGTGAGATTTCTTGATTGATTCCCATCTTTTGAAGACGTTGAGTTGAGTGAGTGATCAAAGGAGTTTTAGTGTGAGTGTGTGTTCGTGTTGAGGTGAATTGGAGTGAGGTTGTGTGGGTACGAGGTGTGCAGAACTCAGAGAAAACAGAGACGGTGCCAGGGAGGAAAATTGATCGGGTTGCAGGGTGAGTGACCCTTTGCGAATGTGTGAGTTTGATCAGAGAAAACCTGAGAGTGTAGGGAGTGTTTTGGGAGAACTTGGAGGGTCGAGTAAGGGCGTGTTCACGGGAGGAAATCAGAGAACAGGGCAGAGAACACCGTGCACGGCTGTGCACCCCAGGCGATCAAACCATCGAAATTGGACTAGTGGTGGTGTTCTGCAACCTGTGAGGAGCCTTGCAAACTCAGTGGAGCACGGCGGAGCTCACGGTGGTGGTTAGAGAAAAGGTAATTTCTCGGTCCCCTTTTGCTTTCTCTGTTTTTCCAGTTTGTTTTAAAGCGATAGTCGTGAAGTTTGGGGGTATGTCGAAGCTTTCTCGTGGTCCTATTAGCTCTAGGAGGGTGTGAGTAAGCTTAGGTATTGACCTAGAGCTTGGTGGTGACCCCTAGTGGCCGGAGACAGAACCTGGTTTTTTTTTTCTGGATTTTATTCGAGTTTTAGGAAGGGAGATTTAGGACTTCATTCGTGTTTTAAGGAGTGGAATAGGTTTCTAGGAAGAGGATGAAGCTAGTGGGATTGATTCGACTGAAAACGGGTGAGGTTTGAGGGGAAAATCGGTAACGTCGGTTCGGTTCAACTGGACCGGTCTGAACCGGTTGAGCAGAAGGTTGAAGACTATGAACAGTGCAGGAGCGTGAGGCCCACGCGCAGTCCCTTTGGACGGCGCGTGAGGGCGCATGGTACTGTTCATGGGGAAGTTGTCAACACAACTTTTAAAGTATTCGATGTAACGAACACTTTGGCGCTGGTTTCGAGGCAATCGGACATCGTCTCGATATGTTTCGGGATGTCCGAAGGTTTTAGGGCTCGGTTAAAAATAGCCAATAATACGGGAAAATTATGAGGCTTTAGTAAGATCTTTGTGAAGTAGTTAGTGACCTTGGTATGGGATTTGGACAGGTTCGGGAAAGCCGAGGATAGCGGAATGGCCGGGAACGGCGTAAGTGCGCGCGTATCGATGCGACGTCGGAATGGTCTGTGAGTGGACTTTGCTTTCTAACTCTTGATGCATGCATATATGTTTTAATATGTTTTCATACATGATTCTATGATTTGCTTTATGATCTTGATGGTTTACGGTTTTGCATGTTCTTCGAGGTATTTTATGGAATTTCACGTTTTACGAGATTTCGCACGAAATTGTGATTTGACTGTGGTTTTAATGATCTAATTTCGGGATTTTAAATATGATTTGATTTCAAGGTTTTGAAATGGATTTCGAAAAATTGATTTCGGGCTTGGAGCCCTGTTCTTGTGATTTCAGAAATGTTGTTTCGGATTTGGTTCCCGAGATTTGGAAAGGAAGTCTGGATTTGGGTTCGGGACAGTGGTTCCGGATGCTAGCTTACGGAATCATTGTTGCGAATTCGGAAAAAGGACTTTCTGTGGTTTTCACTGTTGATTGAATGGAAATGGTTTTGGATTTAAAGACTCGGATTGATTTACGGGGGGAGGGCCCTGGACTGATGTGTTTGAGTTTAAAGACTCGGTATATGTTTTGAGTTTAAAGACTCAGATATGATACCCCCCGAGGCCTGTGATTGTGTTTTGAGTTTAAAGACTCGGATATCCCGGGAAGGCTTGGTTATTGCACATTGTGTTTTGAGTTTAAAGACTCGGGCGCACGTGAGATCCAGTAAACTTGTATGATTGATGTTTTTCATTAGGTTTTCCGATGTTTTGGGCAGTGGCCCGGATGAAATGGTTTTCTATGGTTTTGGGACTGAGTTCTTGGAATTGAAATTGATTTGAGGCTGAGGCCTGGATTTGAATAACGGGTTTGATACGGGTTTTGATAATGGTTTTCGTTGATGGTTTTTGATATGGATGGTTTCATGCCTTGAATGGATATGCATGCATTGGTTTTTACGTGGAGGGTAAAAATGTAATTGTTTTATTGAACTGTTTTCTAAATTATACCTTATTTTTGTCCACTCACAGTCTTTTCGTGTTTTCGATACCCTCATGGTTGTTGCGACACGGGCTGTTGATCGAGAGAGACGGAGACATCACACGTATGTTCCACAGTAGACTCTGCGCACTCTGGGAAGTTCGAAAGTTTTTGGACGGTCGAATCGAAAATTCCCTTATCCGACTTACGTGTCACATGGAGGTTGGACATTCGTTTAGCCTTCGTGTCATGCGTAAGTTAGACGGAAGCAGGTTTTAGCCCTTAATCCCGGGGGATTAGGGCGGGCCCTGAAATTCTCCCACTTGGGGCACCCCCGTGTAATAGTACGCGTTCGACACAACCCATAATACACGTCGGTACTCACTGTCACTCGACGTGAACCACAGTCCAAAGGTTAATGCTGAGACTCAGCTTAGCCCTCCGTGATAGTGTTCAACAACCTCGTGACCAACCGTCACCAGTGTTTTCAAAGCTCCAACTCAACTCTCGAGAATCCATACGTTGGCTTGTAAGTCCCACTCAAGACACCGAAACCCGTCTATCTCACCTGTCACTCACTCCGACATGCTATACTAAGCTGACATCCCAGTCAGCTTTTCAGCCTAATGGTTCTTCTCAGTTGACAATCTAAGTTGACATCCTACTCAGCATCCGATTTGACAATAATCCTCTAGATCCTACTATCTCGAGCCGACATCTTTACTCCCAATGAGAGATCTTCAATCCTCTGTCACTAAATGGTCTCTAACTGCAACCCATATCCACGATAGCTATCGTGACTAGCCAGCAACTCACGGCTCCACTACGCTTTCGTTGCGCCACACTGATCTCGACTCGCTCTCGAGTCCTATCATGATACCTTGTCATGTTAAGAGACTAACTCGATCCTGACTCGAGTAACTCAACTTGTAACAACCCGTTCCGAGAATTGGGATAAGTAGAGTGATTAAGGTGTGATTAGTAAGGGTAATCAAGGGTTAGGTGGTCCCGAGGGGTCCGGGAACTTAGAATGACGATTTTGCCCTTGGGTCGGGCAGAAATGTTGACTTTTATTTCGGGTGGTCAATTGGGGATTTACCAGTGACCAGGACGTAGTTTAGGACGTCATGAACCTGTAGACATGTGGTATGTTTGATTCCGACATCCGTGGAGGAAGTTGTGATGTTCGGAAGGTCGAGGGCATTATCGTAATTTTGATAACGTAGGGGGAAAAGTTGACTTTTTGGATAATCGGGTTTTGGTAGGTTGACCTAGGATGGTTAGATAGTTCTTGTCGTCCTGAGTTCGATGACAGGCGGCACGTATTCATCGGACTTACGAGGTGAGAGTTACGGGTCTAGGAAGTTTCGGTAAAACCGTAAAAATGAGTTAACAAGAAGGGTATTTTGGTCATTGTGGCACATTGGGATTTGTGCACAGAGGAAAGGAATGGACGGCTGGGATTAGGCCAGGTGGGAGTGTGTGGAGTGGATGGTGACACATGGCATGTGTGTAGAGGATTCTGGTGGAATCCTGTGCATTCACGGCCCAAATAATTGGGGTGCACCCGTGTTCTGCAGTCTGGTGCTTCGACACACAGAGAGAAACAGAGGGAGGAAATTGAAAGAATTGGGAGGCTGGTTGTGGTGGCTGGTGAGTTTGTGAGTGTGTGAAGGAGATTAGAGAGTGGGAGAGAGCAGTTGAGACGGTTGGGAGGTGAGAAATCGTGGTGTGTGCGAGTGGGGAACCACGGGAACCAGGGAGGAACTCAGGGGGGAAAACGGAGAAGATTGAGCGCTTGTGGTGGTGCGGTAGCCGTGCACGGTGCAACGAAGATCGCGGTGGTGTCGTGAGGGCTGTGGGGAGTCGACCAGCCCCGGAGGAGCTCACGGCGGCAGCAGGAGGCAGGTAATTTCCTCATTCCCGTTTCGGTACTCTGTTTTCCGTTGAGGTTCAACGTAGAAGTCGTGACTCTGGGCTGAGAGTCGAGAGGATTGGAGGTTAGGGTAGTGATCAGGGAGGTCCTAGGTGTCGATTAGGGTGGTCGCCGTGACGGGGCCGTACACGGCGGAGCTCAGTCGAAGAGGGGTCTCTTTTACCCTGTTTCGGCAGTGAACTTTGAACGGTAAGTCGTGACGATTGGGGTTGAGTCGAAGGTCTAGGAGAGTTGGTTTAGGTTCAGTGAGGTTCAGGGAAGAGTTTGGTGAAGCCACCGTGAAGGGTGGTGAGCTGGGTGGTCGGATCGTGAAACAGAGTTTTGGGGAGGTTTGGTTTCGAGCTTGAGACGACGGGTAGGAGGCTGTGTCGAGGTGATTGGAGGATGGGGATGCTTAGAGTAAGGTTGGACGAAGCTATAGGAGAAGGAAGGAGGTGTTTTAGTGCAGGCACGGCGGAGAACCGTTGACGCCGGTTCAAGCTGTAGCCTACTGTGTTGAACCGGGTCGACGTGAGGTTGAAGGTGCACTGTAGCTGGCGCGTGGGGCCACGCGCAGCCACTTTGGGCGGCGCGTGGGGGCGCGTGCGGTGGTTCTGGGAGAAACGGTCAACATAGTTTTTGGTCTAGGAGTTGTTGTGAGTTCAATGGAGTTGGTTTCGAGTCAATCGGAAGTCGTTTGAGTGTAGTTCCGCGAGGGTGAAAGTTTAGGGTCCCGGGTTCTTACGTTTAGGATTCGGGGAATTTTGAGGGAATTTAGGTGAACCTTCGTAGACGTACTAGTAACGTAATTTGACGGTGTTTGACAGGATCGGGATTTCCCGAGGAAGCCGAGGAACGGGCTGGACGTTCGGGACGCGAGTAGGGCTCAGTACTGTGAGTGGACCCCTTTCCTTAAACTCGAGCATGCATAACTGTTTTTATATACGTATTTTATGGTTTTACTTATGAATCTATGTTTATTGAATATGAAGTGATGATTTTATGTGTTTGCACGTTTTTCGAGAAAAAGACGGTTTTGGCACGTTTTTCGAGAAAATGTTGGTTTTCGGATTTTGATGCCACATTTGGGGATTTCCATCGATAAAGGTTCTCTAATAATGATAAATGGGTTATGAAATGTGATTTGTGATTACATGGGGTTTTGGTATGAAAATGGATGTTTTCCGGATTTGGGTTCGGAATGACGGTTCTGGATGCCAGAAGGGCATCAGACCAGTGATTTCGGATTCGGGTTTGGATATGGATTGGTAAATGGTTTTCAAATGGTTTTGGGATTGGATTTGCTGGATCTGGATATTGGGTTTAAAGACCCGGATTTATGTGACGGGGGACCGGCCGGATTGGGTTTAAAGACCCGGATTGAGTTTAAAGACTCGGGAGTTTAAAGACTCGGATATATATTGATTTTCCCCCGTAGGCCTTGAGTTTAAAGACTCGGGAGTTTAAAGACTCGGATATGATTAAGGCCTGGATTGAGTTTAAAGACTCGGGAGTTTAAAGACTCGGATAGATCCAGCAGGTTTGATCGAGAAAATGATGATTTGGTGGTTATGGTTTTGATACGGTTTCTGATACTCATGTTATGGTTTCTTATGATATTTTATAGTGTTTCTGTTTCTTATGATGTTTAAGAATGATTCTTTTATAAATGTGTTTATAACTGTTGGTTATGCATGTGGTTTCAAAACGGAGGGTTTAACTCGGTTTTCTTATAAAATGGTTTTTGAACTTTTGTACCTTCTGGTCCACTCACATTTTCTGTTTTAATTGCCCTCCAGGTTGTGGAGCTAGCGCGGGGTCTTGACGTCGAGGCAGAGTCTGAGGCATAGAAGTGACGTGAGAGTTCCCAGAATAGATTAAAGGCTTCCGTGTGCGTGTAGTTATCGGTTTTAATTTCTTTGTATGTTCGTACTATGTTCTGTAAATGCTACCTTCGGGACATTGTGTCTAATTACTCCTGCGTTTGACTGGGTTAGAGTGAGTTTTACTTGAGTTTTGTGTCGAGGAGTCAGACGGGAGCGGGATTTACCTCGGGTTTCGGGGTGAAACCGGGGTGGGTCCTGACACAACTCATCCTCGAGTCCCCATATCGTATCTAGTGTCACTCAACGACCTACACTGAAATTTCGACTCGTCTCGAGTCTCAAACTCACACATCACTCATCATGTCAATACACCAATTGAAACCTCACTCGTTTTCTTGATACACGCATGACGTATCTAGACCCCATCGAATACTTGCTCTAGCAGAGATTTTCACCACATATTCACTAGGGTTCCTCTGGCCCACATGGCCCTGAGCTCCAAGCTCATACAATTTCTGAACCCTCTTAATCCACTCTGCTCTAGTGCACAATATTCAACGTCTAGCCCTCCTTCTCAACATATCATTACGTCATACTATGTCCGATCATAGTCCTCGTCGAACTATCAACATCGATTCCAATTCGAGTATCATCTCGTGTCCCACTAGGACTCAATCTGACGATCATACCCCATCGATTAGATTGCTCAACTCAACGATCTCACTATCCAATCTGCATTACTCACATGTGCATCCACATCACATCACTTCTCAAGGAACTACTCAGGCCTTCTCAAGGACTGCACTCTGGCATCGTTCAGCCACATACTGATTTCCACATACTCATTGTCCAAACCTCATGACTGGTTCTCATATCCAACCTCTATCTTGATTTATCCTAACATCATGTGATCCTGGATCGCTTCGACTCATACTCATCATCACACGATTCACAAGCGAATCGATCTCGATGGGTCTATACTAACTCCCTCATCCAATGTAACGTGACCCATAACACCAACATGGGTCCACCACGTTGGATACTCACTCATCACATCTAGTGACACTAAGCACCATCTGCTCTTCAAGTCATTCAAATTTGACTCACAGCCTAGGTGTCAAGTGCTTACACCCTCTTTGAACCCTTCCACTGTCGTATCGCTCCTCTAATCAGCTCAACTCTTACAAGCATACACATTCATGAGAGATGAGAAGTTTATTAGGAACATTCAGGAGAAGGAAGTATATTTATTTGTGGTATCCCGCTACCTAGCATATCTAACTCTCGTAGTCCGCTGGCTTTTACTCTCGAGGGTTTCCCATCAGTGACATTCTAGGTTATCTGAACCCCCAATTCCACCAAAAACATCTCAGCACACGGAGCTAACTGGGGATATCACAACGCGTCCCAAATCCCGAACCATCATTCTATAATAACTTTCCAGCTTCCAAGCCGCAACACACTTGTTCACTAAACAATCGGGACTACCAATGTCCACCAATGCAACTGATTCCTTGACTACCCAACCGAGGTATACCAGATAGGACATCAATCCATCAACCAAGTACCGACATCAACGTCCCAGCTGCCTTAAGATCAAATCTCATCTCTCTTTTCTTATATCGTTGATGCACATCCAAAGGTAATGCTGGAATTACCTGATTCGTCTGTCCCAACTCTTATGGAATCAACTTTTACACACAACACTCGTGCCACCCGTCCAAAACGAGCTAGGGTGCCTGTCACTAATCCAGGTATACCCTATGCCTCACACTGAGCTACTCGGGATCATCTCTGTCCCGCTTAGTGTCCACCGAACTCACATGTTTGCCACTCTGGGCACGTCTACCATAATAGTCACAATCCAAGCCTTTATTTGCATTACATCACTAAGACACACTTAGTGTCATTCAGAACCATCCGATCACTATTGTATTCCATCCAACTCATCTCTGTCATCTCTTACTCATCCCAGTCATCTCAGTCATCTCAACTGGGATAGGGTGACATTCTGATACCATTCGGTGAAGCCTCACTACCTTGACCGTCGCATCTATCGTTGTTTTATGTGTACACGAATCCCCATGACACCTCCGTGTTTTTTAGACCCACTCGGTCGTTGTTGGGATTCTAACCGGCTCATTTGAACCGTTGCTAGATTCCTTATATCTTACCTCACCTGAGATGTCACATCATCACTCGAGTCTTATCCTCAAGACCTAACACAAACCGATGAAGCCTCATTGCCTCAATCGTCATCGCACTCAGTGCGAACCGAATCTAGCTAGAAATCTCTGTTTGTATCGAGCCACGCTTACCTACCCCTGCACCAAATGCAGGAACATCACTTCTAGGCCACTTTTCAAGTTACTGACACTACTGACGAATCATTACGGTAACTCACCGCCTGTATTGCTCGCCCAGGACTAACTGAACCATGTCCTCAAGAGCATAACGCAACGCCGGTACAATTTATTCATGAGCGTATAATCCACCGATCGGTCCACCCCGGGATCCAATCCACAAGTACCATTAGCCTTGGTAACATGTCCAACCAATCTCGACTCAGGTCACCCACGACCTCGGTTGCTCACTGCAGCACACCAATCTTGACCGATCCATCGATTTTGACTCCGAAAAGTCGTCATACGGAGGTAACTAGTACTCAACCAACCATTAACCACTATCCGAGGACCTCATCCACTCGTAACTTTACGGCCTCCAGCCACTGGGCCCATAAGAAACTTGGCCCTACTTAGTGCCTAACACTGCTCAACCATGGCATGCCATAATCACGACATACCATACTAAACAACATCTATACCGTGGCTTCCCCTACCAATCAAAATCCGTCCAGGATTCAACACATTGAACATGGAATATCATGCCAAATAGGATTTATTTGGGTTTCATTCCCTCGTAACCTTCATATTCTTACCCTAGCCAAGCTGTTACCATTGCAGAGACATCACATCCAGCACCTGCACGTCACTCTAAGAGCGAACTGTGCTCTGATACCAAGCTGACAGGACTCATCCCAACCCCCCTAGATTAACGTGGGATGTGTCTGCTCCCGTCCGACATTGCGTGTCAAACAAGGGATAAACTCATCCCCCGCTTGGGGTGATCCAGAGTACGTCAGGATCTATGGTGGCATGTGATGTCTCGATCTCTGCTACAGCCCACATCCATAATGTAACGACCCGTCCCAGAAATTAAAGTTTAGATAGTGATTAAGAAGTGATTAATGCGCTTAAACGGTGGTTAGTTGGTCTCGTTGGGGGTCGTTAGGGTAGAATGACGATTTTGCCCATGGTTTGGGCAAAATGTTGACTTTTAGTTCAGATGGTCAAATGGACTTTGACCGGTGACTAGGACGTAGTTTAGGACGTCACGAATCCGTAGGCCGGTGGCATGCCCGATTCCGACATCCGAGGAGGAAGTTATGATGTTCGGACGGTTGGGGGCATAACCGTAATTTGGTTAAAATAGGGGGAAAAGTTGACTTTTTGTACGAATGGGTTTTGGTATGTTGACCTAGGACCGTTAGATAGATCTCATCGTCTTAAGTTCGATGACAGGCGGCACGTGTTCATCTGACTTACGAGGTGTGAGTTACGAGTCTAAAACGGTAAGGGTAAAATCGTAATTTTAACTTAAAATGAGGGGTATTTTGGTCTTTTGGTTGTCTGGGGATTTGTGCACAGAGAGGGACAGATGGATGGCTGGGATTGGGCCATTTATGAGAGAATGGAGAGGATTGGTGACATGTGGCAAGTGTGTAGTGGGTTCTACACAATTGTGCACGGGTCCAATAATTTGGGACTTCAATGTGCAGTGTTCGTGTTCTTCAAACCAGAGTGAAACAGAGAGGGAGATCGGGGAAAAATTAGATGGTGGCTGAGAGTGTTGGTGAGGTTGTGAGTGTGTGAGAGTGATCAGAGGGTGGAAGAGTGAACGGGTGAGCGGTTGGGGGAGTGAAATCGTGCAAGAACACGGTGGTCGGGGCAGTCGGTTTTCAGAGAAAAACAGGGAGGAAGCAGGGAGGTTGTGAGAAATCGTGGCGGTGGTGGCCGTGTACGGTGCACTTGGGCTCGTGGTGGTGTCGTGAGGGGTGAAAGGAGTCGACCAGCCCCAGCGGAGCTTGCGACGGCGACAGAAGGACAGGTAATCCCTCATCCCTATATCTTTGCTCTGTTTTGCGACGGATATTATTGAGGCCTGGATTGAGTTTAAAGACTCGGATAGGTCCAGCAGGTTTGATCGGCAAACGATTGGTGAACCTTATGTTTTACGATGCTTATGATATAATTTTTATAGTGTTTCTGTTTCTTATGATGTTTTATGATGATCGATTTCTAACTGTTTTAATAACTGGGTTATGCATGTGGTTTCAAAACGGAGGGGCTAAACCCGGTTTTCTTATAAATGGTTTTGGAAACTTTTCTTTTAATTATGGTCCACTCACACCTTCTGTTTTAATTGCCCTCCAGGTTGTGGAGCTAGCGCGGGGTTCCGGCGTCGAGGCAACGTCTGAGGCATAGAAGTCACGAACGGGATCCCGGAGTGTTTTTTTTTTCCGTGTGCGTGTACTGTTTATCGGTTTTTCGTTTCTGTGTATGTGGTACTATGCTCTGTAAACTATTGACTTCGGGATCTGTAGTATAATTTCTCCTGCGTCTGACTGTGTTGTGTCAGAGTGTCAGACGGGAGCAGGATTTACCTCGGTTTTCGGGGTGAAACCGGGGTGGGTCCTGACACATAATTAACCTGGAGGGTGCCAAAAACAACAAAACGTGTGAGTGGACAAAAATAAGCATTTATTTAAAAACCATTTTCCCACATCAAGCTTTCACCCTCCGTTTTACAAGCATGCATGTATATCACTTAAAAACTAGTGCTTTTAGTGAAATAACACATGTGGAAAACAAGTACTTTCATCATAAAACCACCACGAGTTACAAATAACTACTGGACACAGTCACTCAATGAAAAACCTTGGGACCCATTCTCCTATTTGTCTGATCATCCGTCATTATCAGGGAATTCACCCATCTTTATCACTGTCACAATTTTCATATTGATACGCGCGCGACTCGAATTTACATAACCGATCTACACCTGGCTCTAGAGTCCGCGACTCGACGTCTAGGTGCGGTACTAGGCTCGGAATCCCTGACTCAACGTCTTAGTGCAATAACCTGACACTCTTGTAGGTAGTGTCATCGTGACCTCTCCGGGGGAACACATCCCTACTGGAGTCATATCCATTAAGGTCCTCTCTAGGGAAACACATTCCTACCAGAGGTCCTTTCCGGGGGAACACATCCCTACCGGAGTCATAACCAACATCTAATCGGGTCCTTTCTTGGGAAACATATTGCTGCCGGAGTCATAGCCAACATCTCATCGAGTCCTCTTCGGGGAAACACATTCCTACCTGAGTTATAGCCAACATCTCATCAAGTCCTCTCCGGGGAAACACATTCCTACAGGAGTCATAACCAACCTCTCATGGTAAAAATAGTAGAAACAAATTTTCATAAAACAATTATTTTGCACCGGGTCTCTGCCCAAAATTAGTTTTCACAAATCACATAAAAACGGTGTCCAATTTCACATCAAATGGGGTTCGAAGCCTCAACAGGACCCTTGGCCCGAAACATGGTTTCCAATGGACTCAATCTCGGAGTCCATTGTCTTTCTATCTTTCAACTGGGTCACAAGCCCAAAATCATTTCAATAGGATCTCAAGCCCGATCTAACTTCTCATGACAATACATAAATCATTCATTTATAAACCATGATCAAATTCACAAATCATCATTCAAATCACTATGTAATCACTCCATTTCAAACCATGTTTATGAAACATTAAAACATATATGCATGCATCTTTTAGAAAGCAAAGTCCACTCACACACCGTCCATGCTACGCGCTTGCAATCCGCGCCATAAGACACTCTGGGGCCAATCCATACTCTTCGGGATGTCCGACCCTGTCCAAACCATACCAATGGTCACTAACGGAATCTATAAGGTCATACCTAAAATCCATGAACAGTACCAGCCCGAGAACGCGTCCCGAACACAGTTCTCGAGTCTAAAAACCTCGATTTGACCAATTTAACGATCTCCGATCGACCCAAAACACCACCATTGGATTCAGATCGGTGAAACCTTTAAATTGGTACTAGTCGCACCTCGAAATTCATGGCCACATGCCCCCACGCACGGGTCAACTCAAAAGTCAACGCTGGCGTTAGCAAAAGTTAATGTTAACGTCAGCAGTCAACGCTGACGTCACTTGACAGGTTCTAACAACTATCAGATCTAATAGTGCCACGTGTCAGTCGTCCACTGGTCCACGTCACTAACATGTTAGTGACATGTGGTAGCACCTGATTTGGCCACGTCACTGACATGTAACACGTTTCGACTCCTGGTTGGTCCATCCTAACACCTGTGAGATGATGACGGCACCTGATGGCGTCATCATCGTCGTCAACCTTCGTTCGGATTAACCTGAATCACTGTATCGGGTCGCATAGTCCTGCGACCTGACCTGGTTCTAACTCCCTCAATCCTACATCAAATTCGATACCGTTTAATCCTACATGATCTTTTGGACCCCAAGAAGGGATCCTTGACCTCAAAACACGAAGAATGAGTCTGGATTTACCTGTTCGAAGCCCACCATGCACGGCTAGTTTTCTAGCTCCCTGCTTGAGTTGCTTCGTTGTCCATTCTCTTTCCTTTCGATCCCTAGACCCTCGCAAGGACTCAATAAACACCATCGAAACATCAGAAAACACCCTCAACGTCCAAATCGGATTTTTGAATTTCAAAATTGAAAATGGGTCTTTGGGTTTACCTGGTTTCTATTTTCCTTCGCCATCCATGACGACTCAATCATCCTCACCGTTCTTGTCTCGACCTCCCTTTCACTCCCCCTCTCTCATACCACACATGAGATGAAGGTTTGTGAAGGTTTGGGTGGGTAGTGTTTGTATTTAAGGGTTTCGAGCATGGGAGAAAAAAGAAAGATAAAAATGGGATGATATTGTAACGACCCGTCTCAAATTTTGAGATTAGATTAGTGATTAATTAAGGATTAGTGGGACTAATCGAGGATTAGTCGAAGAATCGCGGACGAACGGAGTGAAATGACGATTTTGCCCTTGGAAATGGGCAAAAAGTTAACTTTTTACCCGGGTGGTCCAATGGACTTGGATCGATGACTGTGACGTAGATCGAGACGTAATGAGTCTGTAGACAGAGGACACGTCGAAATCGGAAGTTCAACAGGAAAGTTAAGGGTCTAGGAAGTTTTACGGCACTATTCACGCAAATCGAGAAAGAACGACACATGGTAGGATTTGATTGGGGAAATATCTAGGGAGGACCCACCAGATGGGTGATAAGTGTCACCCATTTGATTGGCCTAGAACCCAATATTTTGGGTTTATCCTCATCTCTATCAGTCATCATCTTCTTTGTTTTTCTCCCAAACCTCATGAAACCCATAACTCGTATACCCAATACCATACAAACACCTTCCATCCATCATCTGTTGCTTGTGATTCGTGAAAGAAAGTTGAAAGGGACGTCGAGACGATCACGGCGGTGGCTACGGCGGAGCAATGAAGGCGAGGTAAGGGGAAAAACCCAATATCCCAATTTTAGTTAAAAAAAAATGGTAGGTTTTGTTTCGATGATTTCTGATTGATTTGGTGGTTTGGATGTGGTTCCTAAGGGCGAGACGAACTCAGAAGGCTAGGAATTGAGGGCTGAGGTAGCCGAAGTTGGCTAGAAAACTCATTTGAAATCCCCAGTTATTGTTCCCGTTCATGAAGGTAAAATCTAGGTTTGATTTTCCAATTTGGAGTCCATAGATCGAGTGGGGATGTTGGGACGATCACATAGGAGAAAACTAGGATTAAAATGGGCTGAAATAGAAGGTTTAAGGTCGGGTCGGGTCGCAGGTTTGTGCGAGCCGATTGCAGGTAGACAAGTTGACCCAACTGAAGGACAGGGATAACATGACGTCAGCGATGACGTCATTTGGGTGACATCATTATGTTAGGTCTGACAATGTCAGACTAACATGTTAAATGTGGACCAATGGTAGGCTGACACGTGGCACTGTCATATCTTACAGCAGTTAGAATCTGTCAAAGCTGACGTCATGCTGACGTTAATGATGACGTCAGCGTTGACCGTTAACTGATCGTTAACCTGACCGTTGACCAGCATTGATTGTGCGTTAACCACGCACGTGGGGGCGCGTGAGCTCGAATTTTGAGGTGGGACCATTGTCATTCAAAGGGTTTCGACGATTTGAATCCAATGGTGGTGGTTTCGGGTCGATCGGAGATCGTTAGGTTGGTCAAATCGAGTTTTTTCACCTCGAGAAATATGTCCAGGACGTGTTGACTTTTCTGGGAGTTTTACGGTTTTATCATAAGGGTGGCAATGGGTTGTGTCGTGTCGAGTTCGTGTCGTGTCATGAATTCTGTTTTACCCTTTTATGCCCAACCCGAACCCGACCCGTTTAATAATCGTGTCAAGAATGTCCAACCCGAACCCGACCTGTTAATGACCCGTGTAACCCATTTAATAAACAGGTCATACTCAAAACCCAATTAACCTGTGACCCGTTTGACCCGTTTATCCTATTTAACATGTTTAACCTATTAAATTATAAGATTTAATAGATATTTATGTAGGTAAATAGGTAGATATATGAGTTAGTAATGGCACGTTTATCAAATGGGTCAATTTATAAGCCAATATACAGGTTAACCTGTTAACCCGAAATCTACCCATTTATTAAACGGGTTAAGGTTGACCCGAAACTCACCCGTTTATTAAACGGTTCATAACGGGTTGATCCGAAAATGACTCGAAATTGACCCGGATAAATCTCGTGCGGGTTTTGAGTGGTGTTAAAAATTGCCACCCTTATTTTACCATATAGACTTATATAGAAGATTAGTGACCTTTGGGTATGATTTGGACAAGTCCAGAAGTTCTGAAATTGGTGATTTAGCCCTAGAGAGGCTTATGGCACGTGTATCGAGGCGATAGCTAGGACAGTCTGTGAGTGGACTTTTTTTTCTTTCTAAATATGATGCATGCATAATTGTTTTATATGTTTTATATCTATGTTTTGAATGCCTTGAGTACGTATGTTTGTGGTATTTGGTAACTATCGGACTGGGAGTCCATTTGATTTAATGAGATATAAGGTTGGAGGCCCATTTGGTTTACATGATAGGGCTTGAGGCCCAGTTGAGTATCATATCGAGCATGAGTCCCAATTGTGGTTTATAAATGTGATTTCGAGTTCGAAGACCCTAAAATGGATTTGGATTTGAGAAATTGGATTTATGGATTTATGATGGTTTTATGGAAATTCCGAGCATGGCCCCTTTGGAAAGTTTTGAAATGATTTTACAAACTGTTTCCCATATACCATCCTTATATGAGGATATGTGGATGGTCTCCTCCAGATGTCTGGGACCCTAGGGAAGTCACGGCACATTGCTTGCAAGGGGTCATTGTACGGAGCGACTAGACCATATAGTGACTCAGGAGCATGATTGCTATTAGACGTCTGAGACGTCAGACATCTTCGGTGTCATAGATAGACCCGGAGAGACCCTGGGTAACACTCGTTATTTAGACCGTGATATGACATATAGGACGTCAAGCATCTGGGATGCCGAGCATCGGTATTTGGTAAACAATGAATTATTGTATTTATGAAATGGTATTTCTGTGTTCAATGGATTTGGGCAGTGGCCCATATGATTCTGGATTTATGGTTTTGGGCTAAGTTCCCACAATTGGTTAATTTTACGGTTTTGGGCTAAGGCCCTAAGGTTTTGAGGAAGGAAATGACTTTGGTTTTCTAAATGGTTTTTATTATATTTGAATGAACTAATTTTCATATGAATGCATGATTTTTAAGTGAATGGCACAAATGTCTTCTTCTACGAAATGTGTTTTAATAAATTATTTATTTTTGTCAACTCACAGCTTTTATGGTTTTTGATGCCCTTCAGGTTGATCGCGGTGTGACTTGTAGTGGTGACTGAGACATCACATTCCGCCACTAATCCGGATGTGCTCTGGAAGTCCGTTGGGCTGTTGCCCTGGGGATCCCTTGTTTGGCCTTCATGTTACACGAGGGTGAGACAGGTGTCTAACCTTCGTGTCACACGTGGGTTAGACAGGAGCATGACACATCCCGCGTTAATCCCGGGAGAATTGGGATGGGTCGTGTAAGATATGCATGTATGTAACATGGGAAGCAATGGATGAGTGACACTTGCCACTCATCCATTAGGCCTGTTCAAAATATCTGGATCCACACTAGAGGAAAAATGACAACTTTGTCTCGTAAAATGTGTCGCTGTAAATAGTGCCCTAAAACGTCTGTGACCCGTATCTTTCCCGTCGCATGTCCGATTTCGACATGTCGCCTATCTACGGACTACTCGATCTACGTAACAGTCCTCGTGCATTTGACCTCCCGGGGCAAAAGTTAACTTTTTACCCTTGTTCAGAGGTAAAATTGTAATTTCATGTAACGACCCGTCCCAAATTCCTAGATTAGATTAGTGACTAATCACGATTAGTGACTAATCATGATTAGTGAGGCTAATCGGTGATTAGTTAGGCGAAATCGGACGAACGATGCGAAATGACCGTTTTACCCATGATTATGGCAAAACGTTGACTTTTCGTTCTAGCTGTCAAATGGACTTTAACAGATGACCGGGACGTAGTTCGTGACGTCACGATTTCATAGACAGGTAGCATGTTCAATTCCGACATTCGAGGAAGAAGTTATGACGTGCGGAAGTTTAGGGGCATTTTGGTAATTTTAGTTAAAAGGGCCAAATAGTTGACTTTTTGACCGGGATGTCCGATTGCCGAGGGCCGAGGACTATTACATAGATAAGGACGATACGAATTCATAGACAGACGACACGCTGAAATCGGACTTCGAACGGGAGAGTTATAGGTCACGGAAGTTCGATTTCACTATGCACGTACTTCGAGACGGGGATGATTTGGCAATATCTGATTGGCCAAGATATTTTCAGTGGGTCCCGTGGATGAGTGACAAGTGTCACTCATCCTATTAGTCAATACCCCTAAATTGTGGATCTACTTAATTAAATATTAATATAATTATTATTTTATAATTAATCTCTCCAACATCAAATCCTATCCATCCATTTCACTTAATCTCTCAAATCCCCACCCTCGATTTCTCTCCTCTCATCTCATCAGATCAAATATCATCACTTCATCCTCTTTGTTCATCTTCAAAACCCGAGACCCATATTACCTCCATTTCTTCATTTCTTCATTTTCTCCCTAACACACAAACACACTTCACCATCCCTCTTGAGAGCTCGTGAGTGACCGTGTGAGGAGTGTGAGAGGTTGAGGACGGAGAGGCTGGACGGTGGCCCACGGTGGAGGCCATGGCGGAACGAACCCGTGAGGTAAGGAAATGTTCAAAAATTCGAATATGAGTTTTAATGGTTTTAAATCGATTTCTTTAATTGGGTAAGGTTTCTGGGGACCCTATGAGTAGAATAGGATTGTTTTCGTGGTTTAGGATGGCCGGGAAAGGCCGTGGACGGTGGAGGAAATTCCGGCCACCATTGATGATCGGATGATGCACGGTTTTGGTGGGTTTTCCTTCGGGTTTTAATGTCTAAATGATAGAAAATAGGATTAGGATGATATTAGGATTAAAATGGGATGAAATGGACCCCGAATCGGTCCAAAAACCGGAGAAAACCGACGGATGAACAGTGCCATGAACAGTAAAAAACTGGTTCAGCTGGAGGTTGAAGATGATGAACAGTGTTTTCGACCTTTTAGGGGCGTATGAGGGCGTGTGGTTCATAATTTGGGGAAGTTTTCAACATATGAAATATTCTATTCGAAGTAACGAAGATTTTGGGACTAGTCTCGCGTCAATCGGACATCGTTTCGATAGTTTTCGGGATGTCGGAAGGTTTAGGGTCGGTTTAAAAATAGTTAAAAGTTCGGGAAAATTACGGGGCTTTAATGGGAGGTTAATTAAGTAGTTAGTAACCTTCTATTAAAATTTGGACAGGTTTGAGAGTCCCGGTGACAGTGATTGGCTCCGGAGAGCCTATGACACGCAAATCGAGGCGGCAGCTCGGACGGTCTGTGAGTGGACCTTGTTTTCTAAATTGGTGCATGCATAAATGTTTATTATATGTTTTATTACATGTTTGATGATGCCATGGGTGCATTTGTATGTGGTTACGTATAGGCACGTATTTCGAGGTTTCGGCCCTATACGGTGTCTATACGGGTCTATATTTCTTTATCGGTCTAAATGAAATGGTTTTGGATTTCAAAAGGATAAACTCGGGTATGAGACCCATTTTGTTTTGTCTTGGGCATATGACCTTTGATATCGGGCACGGTGCCCAGCTGATGTCATATGTTCGGGCACGGTGCCCAGCTGATGTCATATGTTCGGGCACGAGACCCAGTTATTTTACGGTTTATGATTTCGAGTCAGGGACCCTAGATGGATTGCCAAGTTCATGACGGTTTACGGGAACCGGCATGAACTCTGGAAAGGTCATTGTGGTTCATGACGGTTTATGGGAACCGGTATGAACCTTTGCTAGGTCATTCTGGTTCATGACGGTTCCCATTCATGGCAGTTTATGGGAACCGGCATGAACCTTGGTTAATGGATGTTATGGATCAGGACGGTTCAAGGGAACCGAGCATGAATGTTTATGTTATGTATATATATGTATTCATATACCTTCCTTTACTTCTATTATCTCCTCCGGGGAGGGTCGTTGGCCTGGGTGGACCTCGGAGTAGTCACGGAGTACCGACTGAGTGGAGTCACCCCCCAGTTGGGTTCCTTACTCTCATGAAGGCTATGATTACTATTACCTCGGGTAGGGTCAGTGGTCTGCGGACATTGATCTTGACTTTGAGAAGACTCGGATTGAGACCTAGGTAGCACGCGAGTATCTTTGGAAACCGTGACAGGATTGGTTGTGCGAATTATATGTATATATGATGTGTGTTTACACGGGTTTTGGGCAGTGGCCCTTATGGCTGGTTTCTTGTGATTTGGGTTGAGTCCCTTGTGGATTTGGGCAGTGGCCCGTATGGTCGTTTTCATGATGGTTCTTTCAACCTTCGTTTTGGGCTTAGTTCCCACGTATGATTTATTTCGGATAAATGGTTTTCGAATGCATGCATGCTTTTTAGTGAAGGGTACAAATGTCTTCTCGTTAAAATGTTTTTATAAACTCTTGTTTTGTCCACTCACAGCTTTTAATGTTTTGACTGCCCTTTAGGTTGACATTGGATGTGAACTGTAGCAGAGACCGAGATATCACATACCTTCTCCGGATCCTGGCGTACTCTGATAGCCCGGGAGGGCAAAGGTCGGAAATATCCCTTGTCTGACACTTCGTGTCAGAAGGGAGCAGGGTCATCTCGCACTAATCCCGGAGGGATTGGGATGGGTCCTGTCATTTCACCCCGAACGTCCGATAATCCTCAACTAAGTTCCGATTAGTCTCGCTAATCCTCAATTAATTCTTAATTAATCTCGTAAACTCGGGATGGTTCGTTACAAGTTTACCCAAGGTTATGACTGATCTTGAAGCTCTAACCATGAAAACTTTGTGACTTGGTTTTGGCGCATTACTTTAATTATTGTGTTCATCTTGGTGTGTTGAATTATTGCTTAAACTACTTTTTTATTGTATTGTTAGAATTAGCTACTTTAATGACATGATTCACGGATGATTTAGCATAAAAAATTTACATTAAGCAATGTTCTTGTTCGACTCACGACATTGTTAGAATGCACATAACTTTTTAAGGTTAGTGTAGTGACTCATATTTTCATTTTGTTCATAATGCTTCCTTTTGAGCCCAATTGTATGGAAGTTGGTGTACACATCATGCACTTAACATACAAACTAAGAAAGGAAATAAAATATGTGATAGAGTCTTAGCCGAGCTTTTGCAAGAGCATTAGGCTAAGTGCTGAACATGATAATTGTACCTCGTAACCCAAGTTAGAAAACATCGTGATTATATGTGGATAGGAACTACCTTAATATGCCTTTAATTTGCTTACAATTTTTTGTTTATTTACTGTTTTCTTGCATTATGGGTTCTTTACATTTTCAGCATCTTTTAGTGTTCTTATTGTGAGTCTTGTATTTAGAGTTAAGTATATCTAATTAGTGTCTCGAGTACCTACTTGTGAACTAAGGAACCTAATCAATTGAATATCGTCGTTGAGTCAAATTCTTGTGGGATTCTTGCTTGTAATGATATTCTATCTGACACGACCCATCCCAATCCCCCCGGGATTACCATGGAATGTGACGTGCTCCCGTCTGACAAGAGGCGCCAGACAAGGGATAACCGATTGCCAATGCCCAAAAGGGCTTCCAGAGTGCGTAAGGATCGATGGAGGAGGTGTGCGATGCTCAGGTCTCTGCTGCAGTCGTATTCGGAATCAACCTGAAGGGCATTGAAAACAAAAGCTGTGAGTGGACGAAAATAAACAAGTCTGTTTAAAACATTTATAAGACATTTATGCCCCTCAGTAAAATCATATGCATGCACCAAAACCAATAATTCCATAATTATTTAGAAATAACCATTAGGGCCTTAGCCCGGAAACCAAAGCATAGTTTCAATTTCCAAAAGTAAATCCAAGAGTTATTTCACAAATCCAGTAATATAAACCATAAGGCATATAATAATAACCATAACCATAATTTTAGTTGCTGCACTATACACTCCACTCCGACATCCCTGATGTCTGACGTCCCTGACGTCACTAAGGTCACAATCACAAGGCTACGCGTGCCACTCGGGTCTCAATTTCCGAGTTCAATCCCCGAACCCCGTTCGGGTACAGCATCCCCGATGCTTAGCGTCATAGACGCTGGACGTACTAGACGTCCGTGACCTCTCCGGGGTACCTCGCCGGAAGAGACAATATAATATGGAAGGATCTATACAGTGCAGTACCAAATACATTTTATTGATATCCACATGCAAAACATATAGGTATACATAGATAAAATCCGAACCATTCGTTACGTTTCGTCAAACGGGTCTCATGCCCAAATACCGTGAAACGTGCCATAACCGAAATATCATCAAAACCATTTATAGATTCCAGCATGTGAACATATATAAAATGTAAACCAGGAAACATTTATTCAATTCCATTTTAGGGTCCCCGACCCGCAATCACATGTAGAAATCAACTGGGCCCCTGGCCCGATTTCACAAGTTAACTGGGCCCCTGGCCCGATCCACATGTTAACTGGGCCCCTGGCCCGATTTCATAGTTCAACTGGGCCCCTGGCCCGATTTTACATTATTCAAGTTCGTAACCGTTTCATGAAATCATATCCAACCACATTTATGGAAATCGGTGAAAATCCAGAAAATCTCGATTTACGTGCAAATACGTAAATCGCCTCGAAATGCGTGAAAACATATAAATTCACTGATATCCAAAATAAATCATATAATCCCAATTGTAACAATCATGAAACAGTTATGCATGCATCGAATTTATAAAACCAATGTCCACTCACAGACCGTTTAACCGAGCGCCTCGATACGCGTGCCATAGGCCCTCCCGGGCCACCTCACTATCACCGGGACTCCCAATCCTGTTCAAATCAATTTAGAGGATCACTAACCTCATCATTAACATCCTATTCAAGTTCCGTAATTTTCCCGAATTTTTAAGTATTTTTAAATTGGATTTAAAACCTTCGGACATCCCGAACAATAACGAAACGAGATCCGATCGACACGAAACCAATCCCAAAATGTTCGTTACAATGTATAGGATAAAAGTCATGTTGACCTCACCTCGAGATTCGTGCCCACGCGCCGTCACGCGCCGCCGTGAGTGGCTGCGCGTGAAAGCCACGCGCCTGCTACAGTGCTCCTTCCTCACCCGAATGACTGGTAAACGGGTCTGATTACCCGCGATAGGATCCGTTTCAAACACCCTCAATTCGATATCAATTCCATCCGTTCTTGATCCTACAACAATCATCAATCCACCAATTTCAGTTCTGTGTCCATGATTAGCATCAACCATCGATCAATCTTGTCGACAACCCGTGATCACCCAAAACGGGTCGATCACCAGAACTCCTCCAATCCTTAACCATAATCGAATTAACTTCACAGGAAGTTAATAAGGACTAATACGAACTAATTAGCATAATTAATTTAACTCGACAATACCTCAATCGTCACAACTCAAGCTCGAGTTTTCCGGCCGTCCACCATGTCCGTTCACGGCCCTAGGAGCTCCCAAGCTTGCCCCAAATGATCTGGATCGACTGGAAATGATCCCAGAGAGCTAAATGAGTCATCAAATTGCCCTGGGCTGGCCCAGAACCTCGAATTGGATTTTTGAATTTGTTAAACACAGTTTCGGGTTTCAGGGCAAACCTCCACCATTTTCACCCGATTCCTTTCATTCTTAATCTCAGAATAAACCTCTCGACTCACTCTCCATTCTAACAATCCAAAACAGCCATTAAAAGCATCCAAAAGTGCCACACTGGCCACTGCGAAATGTCCCCTGCACTGACCCGAAAAACAAAAGAAAACCCAGGGTCCATGTTGTGCAATCGATTGCCAGCACCTCACATGTGCAATCACACAACAAAGCTGCCCCAACAACAGCCCATAATTGATAAACAATCAAGGGATCGATCGCACAAAGCATCCACTTACACGGCCAGTTCAATGGAACAGTGCCCCTGTGAAGAAAATTACAATTCTGCCCTTGTGCAGAAAATTACCAAAATGCCCCTCACGCATCCTGACCCGTAACTCGGTCATACGGACTCCGATTGATGCGTGCCGCCTGTCTACGAACTCAGGGCATCGAGACCTTCCTAACGGTCCTCGGTCCTCGGCCATCGGACCTCCCGGTCAAAAAGTCAACATTTGCCCCTATTTCGTCCAAATTACGAAAATGCCCCTGGACTTCCGTACATCATAACTTTCACCACGAACGTCGGAATCGAACGTGCCACCTGTCTATGAACTCATGACGTCCCGAACTACGTCACGGTCATCGGTCAAAGTCCATTTGACCATCCGAAATAAAAGTCAACGTTTTGCCCACGCCCAGGGGCAAAATGGTCATTTTGCACAATTCGTCCGAAATCGTCCAACTAATCCCAGATTAGTAAATCACAATTAAATATTATTAAATCCCGATATTCGGGACGGGTCGTTACACTATCTAATGACTAATGCACTTAGTAAGTTATAATTATTAAGATTTGTATTACATTTATTGTTACACTTTTCTTCCAATAATAAGCGAGGGACACATTATTTTCTAGTAGAATTTTATCGGTTAAACTAAATGGCTAACTTATCGAACTTTATTTTTTTTTTCTAATTAAATTAATTGTTTTTTGTAAATGAATACTTTAGTACAACAAAGATTGAATAAAAACTTTCCAAAATCTTATCTAATTTTTTTTCCAGACAAAACACTTATCTAATTGAGAATTACAATCCCAACCAATTTTTACACGACCCATCCCAATCCCCCCGGGATTAACGCGAGTTGTGACATGCTCCCGTCCGACACGAAGTGTCAGACAAGGGATAACCCAAAACCTCAGCCCGACAGACTTCTAGAGTGCGGCAGGATCCGGTGGAGGAGTGTGATGTCTCGGTTTCTGCTACAGCCCGCATGCGTGATCAACTTAAAGGGCATTAAAAACAACAAAAACTGTGAGTGGACGAAAATAAATAGTTTAATACAAACTCATTTCATAAAAAAGACATTTATCCCCTTCACTAAAAAGCATGCATGCATACGAAAACCATTTATCAAATAACCATTATTAGGGTCTCAGCCCAAATTCCGTAAATCCAAGTCATACGTGGGAACTCAGCCCAAAACCATAGAATACCAAAATTCATAAATCCAGATCCAAATGGGTCACTGCCCAAATCCATAAAACACAGAAATTCAATGACCATTCCATAAATCCAATTACCATTTCATAAATCCAACAAACCATGTTTACCAAATATCATATAACCAATCCTGTCACAGTTTCCAAAGCTACGATCGTTCTATCAGGGTTCTCAAATCCCAAGTCTCTCTAGGGTCCACCCAGGTCAATGTTCGTAGATTATTGACCCTCCCTGGGGGTTATAATCCATAAATGCCTTTCTGAGAGTAAGATACCCCACGGGGGGCGATTCCACTCAGTTAGTGCTCCGTGACTACTTCGGGGTCCACCCAGGCCAAAGACCCTCCCCAGAGGAGACAATCCATAAGTAAAGGATGGTATATGAAAAACCATTTTGTAATCATTCTCAAAACCTTTCAAACCTTTCAAAGGATCCATGCCCGGTCCCCATAAACCGTCATGAAACCAGAAATCCATGTTTCCAAATCCAAATCCATTTAGGGTATTCGAACCCGAAATCACATTTATAACCCATAAATGGGACTCATGCCTGATATCATAACCAATTGAGCCTCAAACCCAATCATGTAAACCAACTGGGTCTCAAGCCCGATTTCCGTAAACCAACTGGGCCTCAAGCCCGATCATGTAAACCAACTGGGCCTCCAGCTCGATGCCTTATTAAATCAAATGGACTCGAAGTCCGATAGTTCGTAAATCAAATGGGTTTCATGCCCGATTCCATATTTCCAAATCCGAAATCAATCCACGAACCAATTGGGCCCCTGGCCCGATAATGTAACTAAAATGGACTTCAAGTCCGAGGGTTTCCAAAAAAAATGGGTCTCATGCCCGAGTTTACCTTTTCAAATCTAAAACCATTTCATTAAACCATTACCGAAACCACAAGCACGTATAACTACAACGTAAAACCATAAACCTCGATATACACGCAAATACGTAAATTACCTCGAAATACGTGTAATCATGTAAATCACCAATACCATAATCATCATGATAGAAATCATATATATAAAAAATATAAAACATTTATGCATGCATCACAGTTTAGAAATCAAGGTCCACTCACAGACCGTTCTAGCTACCGCATCGATTTGCCTGCCATAAGCCTCCCCAGGATAATCACCGTCACCAGGACTCCCAAACCTGTCCAAATCATACTAGAGGGTTACTAACTATCTCACTAGCCTCTCATTGAAACCCCGTAATTTTTCCGAATTTTTAAACATTTTTAAACTCGATCCTAAACCTTCGGACACCTCGAGCTATATCGAAACGATGTCCGATCGGCATGAAACCAGTCCCAAAATGTTCGTTGCATCAAAAGGATGAAATTACATGTTGAACACATGTCCCAAAAGTGCCCAACGCGCCGCCGCAAGCGGCTGCGCGTGAAGCCCACGGACTACTGCATTCTTCATCCCTAACCTCCAACGAACTCGGTTCTCTGGTTCGGTCCGGTTTAGCTGAATCGACGAACCGTCGAGACCGGTTCTCCCTCAATTCTCCACCATTTGTTTTTATCCTATTTGTCCCTAAATCTTCGTTTAAATCTCCCCTACTGATCTACGGGTTCAAAAACATAAAACCAGGCATAAAACTCACCTCCCCTGATCGAGGTTTGAACCGGCCAACTTGCAACTGCACTCCGTCGTCGTCTCCGGCCACCACAATCCTCGTAACCGGTTCCAATCGACTCGTCTGAGTCCAAGGAACACGACCCAATCATCAGAATCGATCGATAAACATCAAAAACCAATTTTCAAATTTCGAACTAAAACTCACCGTTTTTGAGTTCTCCGGCCACCGTCCACGACGACCCGCGCCGTTGCCACCGTTCGACGCGTCTTGACCTCGTCTCTCATTTTCGTTCAAGGCCCAACAATAAAGGATCAAGATTGTGGGTTGTTTGTGGGATTGTGTATGTGTATTTGCTAGAGAGAAATGAAGAAGATGAAGATGATGCGCGGGGAAAAGAGAGAGAAACGAGTGTGAGTAATTAATTAATTAATTAATCAATTGGCCAATTAGATCTAAGATCCCCTTTTTAGAGAAAAAGTCACCAATGGGATGGGTGACACTTCTCACTCATCCAAGGGTCCCACCTACAAATATCTGCACAATCAGATTTAATTATTCGGCTCCCTAGACGTTAAATTCCCGATTTCGATCCCGTGACCATAACTTTCTTGTTCGACGTCCGATTTCGACTTGCTGCCTATCTACGGACTCGTGACGTCCCGATCTACGTCACGGCCATCGATCTTCATATGTTTGACTCTCCGAATCAAAAGTCAACATTTTGCCCAATTCTAGGGGCAAAACGGTCATTTTACACCTTCCGTCCGATTTCGCTCAACTAATCCCCGATTAGTCATTCTAAATCCATAATTAATTAATATTTAATTTCGATATTCGGGACAGATCGTTACAAATTTAACCTAATGTTTGTTATAGAGTCTAATTCATGGTGAAATTGTAAATGATTATTATTCCAAAAATAGCCACCAATTGATAAAAAAAATTCGAAAAAAAAAAAGCCACCAAGGTGGAAGAAGAAAAAAAGGAAAGGAAGAGAGCGAAAAAAGAAGAAACATTCAAAAACAAAAGAAAGAAATAAAAAAGGAGTAGAGAAGGGAAGGATTCAAAAAAAAAAAAAAATTAAAGAACTAAAAAGGGCAGGTCAGATTCCTGTTCTACCCTCCTCTTCCAGCTGATCTTTCTCCCCTCAAAATATCAGATCCCAAACACAAACACCCCTTCATTTTCGTCAACATGATCACCCTCCTTTACTTTTCATATATTTCCACATCTATCCTTTGAGATCATTCATTTTGTTTTCTTACTTGTACAGCTAAAAAACACCAATTTACACAACCAAATTAAGGAAATAAGGAAAAGACGCAGACCCCGAAAGGCCCAACGCCATGAACGACTTCGAGGGTCTCTTGGCCTCCGATTTCGGCTTCAAACCTTCTGGAAAATCCGTCCCAATGTCTGCTTCTTCTGCTAATTCTTCAAAGGACCCAAACTTCGATCTCGGATCTAGTGGGCCATCTCGATCAACTCGCACCACCAATTCCTTTAGTGGGTCTCTTACCGACGATCGGGATTCGATCTTCGGACCCTCAAAAGCACAAGACTTAGGCGGTATCTTCGGCGGCTCGGCTAGGTACTCGACCAAATCAGATAGCCGCGGCGAGGATGCAGCTTTGAACTTCGATTCTATGTTTGGCGGGTCTAGTGGTTCGGTTCCAAAGGCCACGAATTCAGGGCCCGTTTATGATAAACCCGTTTACGACGACGACATTTTCGATGGCGTTCCGGGGCTGAAGAGCTCGTCTGCAAAAGTCAAGTATGAGGACGTTTTCTCGTCGGTCACCTCGCCCCCGTCCAAGGGGAGTGGCACTGGGTTTGATGACCTTCTTGGTGGATTTGGGAAGGCCGAGCCCCAATTAAAAAGCTCAGGTTCCAGAAGATCGGAGAAAGCTGAGAAGCCTGTGCCAGGCTTTGATGATTTGCTACCTGGGTTTGGAGGCAGTAACCCCCCCACTGAAAGGTATTAACTGTCATTTGTATATGCTATGGGTTTTGCTTTTATTATATAGAAAACATATAATTTTCTTGTTTGATCAAAAGTTTCAGTAGTTGAAATTGGATCAACTGTAGGATTTAATTTGGGTTCATCCTAATGTAATATGGTTGCTGATTGTGAAAATGCATAATTTTCAGAATTCTGCATGCACTGTATTTTGTGTTGAATTGGCATTTATGCCTATGTCCCGCTTAATGATAGTGAAGATCAAGTGATGGTTCATTCTTGATGGGTGACATTGGATTGGCTGAATATAGAAATGGACTTCCAAGGTAGTTTATGGTCTGATACTGTTCCTGCAGTTTTTATTTGGAAAATCTTGTAATTAACTGGGCATATCCTAGCCTAAGGTTTTGGATTTGGATTCTGCAATGCTGTGTGGTTATTTTCATGAACTGTGTAGAATGAAAAATTAGGGCAGATAAACTTAAGAGGTATTGAGGGTGGAAATGTGCAAATCCCGTTTCTTTAAATTCTTTATCATATGGTACTTTGTGGGGGACAAAATATAAGGAGAAGGCTCAGTTGAACACAGCTAGTTAGGATTTTAGTTTGTCCCCACCACCCTGTCTCCATATATCACCAATATAAGATGATTTTGTTACTACATTTTGAATTTAACTTGTTATTCAAGAAAAATCGACCTAATCCCTCGTCAAGATGCACAAAGAAACACAGGGGAGAACACTGATAGTCCTTCAGGCAAATTAAATAATTTAAATTGAAGAGCTTCAGACAAGTTGAGATATTTTTAGCATGAAACTGTTTTGCTGTGTCTTAGCTGACTAATTTTGGATGATTTGTTGTTAGTATTCAGTATATAACGTTTATGAAAGTGCCAGTATTTTATGTTTTATGTATCAGGTCCACCTCAGAGACCAATTGGCCACCTGAAATGTCTGCCAATAACGTGCCTAAAACAACTCCCAAGGAGATGAAAGATCCTTTCGGAGTATCGGGGCAGTTTAGTGACCCCTTGGAAGAAATAAGTAGATTTTCTAAATCTGGAAGCTCAAAGGTTGATAGTCCATCTGTTGATAATGGGAGATCATTTGATGACATTGATCCCTTTGATGGCCTTGGGAAATCAGTCCCTGCATTTTCATCAGGCAGAAATTATAGGGGAAAGGATGGTGGAAATTTAAGGGCAGATATAAGCACAAATAACAGCAGAGCCTCCAGTGGTAAAGAATCAATTGAGAAGCCTTCTGTCAGAAGTTCTGATAATCAATCTCAGAACAAGATTCCTGTTGTAAATCAATGGGATTCTCATCAGACCTTATTTGACATGCCTACAGTTTCAAATGATTCTCACAATTCAGCTGGTCAAACTATGTCTCCGCCTTCCTATGTAAATGCTAGTTTTAAGGAAGCACATGTACAGGTGGATAACTCTCCAAGGTCTGAAGAAAATTTGGATTCATCTGATTATGTATGGCTCACTGTATCAGAGGTCCCTCTAGTGACTCATCCCACTAGTGCTCCACCACCGTCAAGACCACCTCCTCCAAGGCCAGTGCAGATCTCGAAGACAAGAATGGGTTCCCCTGCTTCCACAAATGCTAGAAGGAAGGCTAGTGAGTCTTCTACCCAGTTCTTTCAAGCTCCGAAGTCAGCCCATGCCGCCGCTTGGGGATCAGGTGTCTCTCCAATTGACGAACTTGAGGATTTTGCGATGGGCAAGAGCCAAAGTGACTTTGATGAACGTGCAAATGGCCTTGCTAGTGAGGAACTGGAGATGAATTCAGTTGCTGCTGCCATGAAAGAGGCTATGGATAGAGCTGAGGCTAAATTCAGGCATGCGAAGGAAGTGAGAGAGAGAGGAAGTACAAAGGCTGTTAGAAGTAAAGAAGCTCAGCTGGAAAAGGATGAGAAATTGCTTAGAGAAAAACAGGAGAGGTCAGACAGAGAACGGCTGCAGAGGGAAAGTGAAGAGGATGATATGGAACAAAGTAGAGCAGAAAAAGAAAGGGAAATGGAGAGAGTGTGGGAAGCGAAAGAAAGAGAACACATGAAACTTGAAAAGGAAAGAGAGAGAACCAGGGAAATGGAGAGGGAGAGGGATAAGGCCAGACAAGCTGTGGAGAGGGCTACCAGGGAAGCACGAGAGAGAGCAGCTACTGAAGCGCGCTTAAAAGCTGATAGGGCTAAAGCGGAGAGAGCAGCTGTAGACAAGGCAACTGCTGAAGCTAGAGAACGTGCTGAAAGGGCTGCAGTTCAGAGAGCTCAAGCCGAAGCTAGGGAAAGGGCAGCAGCGGAGGCAAAGGAAAGAGCAGAGAAGGCTGCTGCAGAATCCAGAGAAAGAGCAAATGCAGAGGCCAGAGAAAGAGCCAATGCAGAAGCAAAGGAGAGGGAAGGGAGGGAGAGAGCTGCTGCAGCAAGGGTTGGAGCTGAAGCACGAACAAGAGCTGAACGTGCTGCAGTAGAAAGGGCTGCTGCAGAGGCTCGAGAAAGAGCTGCTGCCACTGCAAGGGCAAACCAACAGAAGAGTGAAAATGATCTTGAGCACTTTTTCAGCATGGGTCGAGCTAGCAGCGCGCCACGACCTAGGGCTAATTTATCGGTAAGGACAAGATTGCAGAACCTTTTATAGTGACATTTGGTATCGTGTTTTTGACAAGGTTTCTGTATAAATTTAGGACCCGTTTCAGAATAGGCCAGAGCCTGAAGTGCCAAAGGCAGCGAGCACTGCTTCATCAAACATAAGGAAAGCAAATTCAACCACAAATATTGTTGACGATCTTACAGCAATTTTTGGAGGTAGTTTGGAAGTTGAATTTCAGTTCAGTTATTTGATTGTAAATATTATTTCAAGGTATTGTACTAATACTCCAAACAAGTCATTCTGCACTCCTTCCAAGTGAAAAAAATACAAAGGAACGGTTTGCAGAATGACTTTTTTGGAGTGCCAATAGCAGCCCCTGTATTTTATTTTACTATATATTGCTTCTGCTGAACTTTCCAAATTTTTCTGAAAAGGTGCTCCATCTTCTGGAAGCGAGTTCCAGGAAGTTGAAGGAGAAACTGAAGAAAGGCGAAGAGCCAGGTTAGAACGGCACCAAAGGACCCAGGAGCGGACGGTATGTGCGTTCTTTCTTAGATTTAGATATTTTGGTTCCCTTAAAACTGGAAAAGATACATGTGGGTGAAGATTAAGTTATAAAATCTGTAAATATGTCTGCTATGATTAACTCTATTGTTGCTTAGGATTTCTGATTGTTGTCTTTGTTTTTCAGGTAAAAGCACTTGCTGAAAAGAATGAGAGAGACCTTCAAGTCCTAAGAGAGCAAGCTGAAAGACATGTAAATAACTGTTGTTTGGAATTAAATAATTCTATCTTCCCATGTGTTCTACTTGTGTTGCACTTTTCTGTCTGGATTGACATAAAAGTAGGCATTATGTGTTTAGGCATGTTGTCAATGACCTAGAAATGATCCAACCTAAGCTTATGCTGCAATTTGTCCTTCCATCTTATAGTTACTAAAAGCAGAAAAAAAATAAATTCTGCCATGGTGTTCGTTTGGAATAAAATTCAATCATTCAATTTAGTCTTCAGTGCTATACTCTATTACATAGATGGTTCCTTTGTTAATTAGAAATATTAAGAAGACCTATATCTTTTGAATTTGTTTTAAATCAAGCTCAATGAATATGGATGATATGGTAAGAGCTAAGTAGCATAAAACACAACCAAAAAAAAAAAAAAAAAAATTCTCTCATACTTTGTTCTCCTACCACATTCAACTGTATTTGCAGTCAAACTAACATAACCTTTCTGCATGTCATGTGCACTGGGCTATTAGTTTCTCATAAAGAACTTATATGATTTGAGTGTGTACTTTTGTGTGTGTGTATCTTTATAAATGGAAGATGTACTATGCTGGAATAAGCCTTAAACATAAAAGTTACCTGTTTTCATTTTTTAAATATAGAACTCAATTGAACAGGTCTTGTTTGTGCCAGCTATCAGTATTTGTGTACCCACAAATATTAGTTTTGCCTATGATGCTAGTGTTGTAAGTGTGAATCTATGATTCTTAATTTATGACTGGTTCAAATTGGTACAATTTGTTGGATTTTCTTCCCTTATTGTATGTAGGTATATAACTATTTTTATTTGCAAAGCAATTAACTAGCCTACTTGTCTTAGTGTCTGAGCTACACTAACTCACGTAAATTTTTGGAGTTATTACTGATTGTTTTATTCTTGTACATGTCTTCAGAGGATTGCTGAAACACTCGATGTTGAGATCAAGCGTTGGGCTGCAGGGAAAGATGGGAATCTGCGTGCTCTGCTATCAACCTTGCAATATGTATGTTTTAATGATATATTTCTATTCTGGCGTGGTCCTCACTTTGACTATTTTACCTCATTTTTACTATTTTACTATCTTTGTTCAGACAGCCATATCAGCAAAGAGAATCTTCAAGTGCATGTTATTTTTATTTTTTCGTTGGTTTTTTTTTTTTTTTTTTAACCTTTAACGGCAATGCTCAGACTGTAAATTTTCTTCTGCATCACGTCTTGTTGCTATTTGGAAATAAAAAATCAGTTTTAAGTTGTTTCGTTTTTAATATGATACTGTTAGTTCCATACAGATGAATAAATATAAAACATGTGTAGTTCCTATTGTTGTGCTAGAAGTTGATAGTGTTAGGTATGTGCCACATTTATTTTTTCTGACTGAACTGTTGAATGATCACCAGGTGCTCTGGCCTGAATGTGGTTGGCAGCCAGTTTCTTTGACTGATATGATTACTGCTGCCTCGGTAAAGAAAGTATATAGGAAAGCAACTTTGTGTATTCATCCTGATAAGGTACAACAAAAAGGTGCGAATCTTCAACAGAAGTATATAGCCGAGAAGGTGTTTGACCTCCTTAAGGTAAATCATATTGTAGTTTTAAGAGAACTTTTTGGTAATTGTCCCATTACTGTTGGTTTTCCTTCTGCTTTTGGTATTAATTATTATAAGTAATCGCATCCTGGAATCTGCAAGATTAGTATTGTTTGTGAGTCTGATTACTTCAGTTTGGAGGATGTACCTTTGTTCATTCTTCTGAAATTGCACTGTTTTAATTATGGTACAATATAGGAAGCTTGGAACAAGTTCAATTCAGAGGAGCTTTTTTAAATCCCAAATTATTCTTCCTCTTTGAGTTACTTCGTGTGGAAACCACATCATTTGTCATAAGGAAAGAAGAATATCAGCTTCTTTCTAGAAGAAAGACTTCTCATCGGTGATGGAATTTTGATTGAATTCAAAAATATATGGAGTGCCTTCCATTGGCCACCCAAGATGCCTGTGCGGTATTGCCTTTTTATTCGTCTCTTAATCTCTCTCTTCCCCCACCACCACCCTCACCACCAAACCCACCCCCCCCCCCCCCCCCCCCCCCCCCCCCCCCCCCAACCCCTCTCCTCCTCCCTTCACTTCTCTCTCTTGAGGGGTGATATGATTTTCAAAGATCACTTTATGAAAAATGGGAAAGATGGGTTTATTCAGTGATTCAATTGAAATTAGGGTGCGGGCATATTTTGCCGTTTTATTTTTGTACTTGTTTGTGATATAGCACATTCTATTGAATATATATACCATTATTTGTATTGATATCAAAACATTCGTATCAGTGTACGATTGAGCTCTGAGTTTTATGATACCAATCTGATTTGTATATGTTTTTTTTTTTTTTTTTCAAATAACAATCTCTCATTGTTAACAATGGAGAAACTGGAAAAGTTCAACTAGTTACACAAGCTTTCCTATTATTTTTATCCCCTAAGCTTTCATTTGACATAAAGTTGTAGCTAAATTTAACTTTAGAATTGCTTGCCATTGTCAGCTGAATTGTAACTTGACCTGGAGAACAGTACTCAGTAGGCGATTGTTTAGAATGTAGCTAGCTAGTTTGCATTATGAAGGGTAAAGTTCTGTAGCTAGCTTCAGATTGAATTGATAAATTTAAACCTCTAATGCGCAAGTATTTTGGTAAAATGTTAGTCAGCTGGTGTGGTGTGTTTATACAAGCCAGTACCACTTTAGAAACCAACTCACTAGTTAAATGTTAATAGAAGAAATACTACTAGTAAGACCAAGGAGTCGGGTGGAAAAGGGAGGAAAGCTCTCCGTTCGTGGTTGTCATGTAGCTAGATCCTCCAGAGCCACAAGAATCCTTAGTCCAGAACCACAAGAATCCTTAGTTATTTACAAAGCGCTACTACTTTAGCTTCACTTTTATTAATCCCATATGCACTATTTCTAATTATTATGCAAGTTGGTGGTTATTTTCCTGTTTAATTAATATTCACTTCCAAGAAATATCAGTAGGGTTCTCAGAGAACTATCATTCTATTCCTAAATTTAGGTAATAAAGAACCCACTTCGCTTTATGGAAAGCTTTGAGAACCACAAAAACCATAATAATTCATTTTTATTAAATTTAGTTTATGATAATAATATAAATAGCTAAATCTAAATATAAACTTATGTTCTCAACTTAGCTCTTCTACTCTAACAAATAGTGGTAAAGTATTTGCAAAATAAATTGGTATTCTAAATAGGATCCTCCTAATGCTAACAAATGGAGCTATGTCATGATCAAATTCATTAAAACATAAGGCTCTGTTTGATATCATTTTGCAAAATAGTCTTTCGTTTTTCAGATACAAAAATAGTTGTAAAACACGTTTAGTAACTTAATTTTGAAAAATGAATTTAGAAAATAAAAATACAAAATACAATAATTTTCTTACATTTTATAAAACAATAAATTACTGTTTTTTAAATTTTAGGATACAATCCAAATAAAAATAAAATAAAATATATACAATATTATGTAAAAAAGTCATCACACTATTAACATAATCATCACCACCACCACCTCACAAACACTAGCACCACCATAATCACCTTCATCCTCGTCGCCATTGGCACCTTGCCACCAACACTGCTCTCGTCGTCGCCACAACTACCATTACCCCAACCATCGTTGCCATTTTTGCCACGATCACATCCAACTCCACCACTGCCCCACCATCATCATCACATCTCATATTGCCACAACCATCTATACCACTGCCCACCACCACCGCTACTGCTACCACCGTCCCCTTCAATACCACCACCACCCCACCACCATCCGCACCACTACCACCACCACCATCGTAGCACCACCACCACCACCACCCCCTTATAACCACCACCATCATCATCACCCCTGCCACCACTACTAACACCTCTACTAGAATAGCTCTAGTCCCTATCACCACCTCCACTAGCACCACCAAAAGTCCCACCACAACTACCCCCACCACCATTTCATCACCATCGCTACCACGACTACCACCACGACCACCTTTGCCATTGCCACCGCCACCACCACTACCACTACTTCACCACCCCCATCACAACTTCCATCATCATTACCACCTATGCCACCACATATCCCACCCTACCACCACCCATGCCATCACAAACCCCCACGCCACTACCGCTTCCACCACCACCCCTCGCCGCAACCACTCTACCACCACGTCATCGCCATCGCCACTACCAATGCCACTATGACCACCATGATTAGCATGACCATCTCATCACCACTGCCACCACCACCAATGCCACCATGATGACCACTACCACCACCAATGCTACCACCATCATCGCCAACCCTACCCATCATTCAATCACCACAACCTTCAACAATGTCGCCGCCACCACCATCACCACCACCACCACAACCACCACCATCAACATGGCATCAACTCCCATCACCACTGCCATCGCCACCATTTTCATCGCATGCCACTGTCATCGTCGCTCCTATCATTATCACCAACTCCACATTCACCTCTACCCCACTTACACCTCATAACCACCACTTTCACTGCCGCCCACACCACCACCACCACCACCACCACCTCCACCCTATCACACTACCATTATTTCTATTGTTACCATTCCCACCATCGTCATCTCAAAATTTATAATTGGAAATTATTTTTTTAATACGCGCTTACTCTTTTTTAAATTTAATATATTTCTACCAAACAAGTTTTTCATTTTTCATTCTTACAAAATCATATCCCGAGTAAATTGCTAAACACATTCTTAAATATTAAATACAAAAAATTTTATTTTTTTCTTTTGTTTTCATTTTACAAAAAAAAAAATTTCAAAAACTAATTTACAAAATGTTATCAAACAGGCCCTAGTATACGCTGACATAGATAAAAACACAAATACTTTTAGGGCCCGTTTGGATGAGCATGGATTTGAATTTGGATTTCTAAATCCAAATTCAGCTATTTAGATAAATATTTATCCAAAGAATTTGGATTTGAAAAGTCTGAAGTTGTGGATTTCAAATTTTTTTTTACAACTAGTCATTTGGAAGGATTTTCAGCATCTCTCGACAAAAAAAAAACCTTTATTTTCATCCTTTTTTTTGTTTTCTTTTCATCCTTCTGTCAAACTACATAAACCCCCCGAACTATAGGGGTCATGTAACGACCCGAACCAAAATAATAATATTTTAATGTAAAAAGACTGTTTTACCCTTGGGGGGAAAACTTTGATTTTTTCTCGGGAAACAATTTGGACTTTGACCCATGACTACGACGTAGGTCGGGACGTCACGAATCCGTAGACAGGCGGCACGCCGAAATCGGAGTTCGTATGAAGAAGTTATGGTCAAGGAAGCGTTTTAGCGGAATTTACGAACCGAGAACAACGGAATAAAATATTAATTTATTACGGGAATCCGTGCCAACCTAATATTTAAATCAAACCGATGGATTGGTGACAAGTGTCACCCATCCAAGCCTACACTATTCCCATAAAGCAATTAACACTATTTAATCTATTTTTATATTATTTATTTTCCCTCCAATTAACCCCAGCCCTTGGATTGTCTGTGCAAATGAATCCTGGCCCTCCATTTCCATCTGCTTTCCTTGTTCATGCACGATCTGTCTGCCTTTGCTTACAAACACACACATTCATCCCCTCACAAAACCGTGCATTTCTTCCCATTTTCTCTCCATCCAAACACACAAACCCACGCCTCTCACACCACCACCCGATCACCAGCTGCATCACCAACATCCACTAACCATCACCGAGCATCACCGGCAGCCACCACCCCACTTCCCAGCCCCGAAACCGCCGTGCAAACTCAGACCCGAAAACCTCAAGGAAACGGGTCCAAGAAGCAAACCTCGATAACCACCTCACCTCGACGCGGGAGGAGCTCCAGTCTGCACCGTGGGGATCCTAGGAGCTTAACTGGACGACGGCGAGGGCTACGGCGGCGTGACGGCGGCGGTAAGACCCAAAACCCGACAAGCCCGTTTTCATTCCCTGTTCGACCCGACCGTTTTTAATGATTAGAAATTGATTGTTAGGTGATAGACATGTCCTAGGGTGGGAGACGAGTCGTTTGGGACCGGGTTGGACGACGGAGACGCCGTGGATCACCGGGGACGACGACCGGACCGTGACCGTGAGTTTCAGAGACATTCTGGTGAGTTTCTTCCCACTTTCTTCTTATTTTGAGGTCACAGAACCATAGGACAGACCTAGACGAACCCATAGGGATCAACCCCGTCGAAAATGGTGGCCGGAATCGTGCGGTGGAATCGGGTCAAACCGTGGGTCGACGACGACCCGGTTCCAGTCAAACGGGTCTGACCCGATACTGTAGCATGATGACGTCATCATGCTGACGTCACTTCTGACGTCATGATGATGTCATCCTGTCAGATGTTGTCAGACCAGGGACCAATCAGAACGTGCCACGTGTCACCTGACAAGTGTCAGTGATGACGTCATGCTGACGTCAGCATGACGTCACTGTTGACGTCAGCAGTACTGTAGCAGCGTTGACCCACGCGTTGACCAGGCGCGTGGGGGCGCGTGTGAACAGTGATTTTGGTGGGGCCGGTACCATTTTCAAGGTTTCGACGATACGGATCCAATGGAGGTGGTTTCGTGTCGATCGGAGATCGTTATGTTGGTCAAAATGGGGTTTGAAGCACCGGGAATAGTGCCCGGGATGCGTTTTTGAGGCGGATCTGTTCTAGGGTCTTGGTATTGATATTATAGGGTCCTTAAGTAACCCTCAGGAATAATAATACAGGTTTATAGAGATCGTTGAGCAGCAAGGACCGAGTGTGAGTGGGCTGTTTGATTTATAAAAGGCTTGCATGCATAAACTGTTTGAGTCTTATAAACTGCTTATATATGTTATTACAATGTTTTGGGCATGAGACCCGTCTGGATTATATGTGTATTTTGTTTGGGATGTCCGGGGGACATAGGGTAAACTATACTGTTATTGTACTGTACTTTCCTACCTGTGTATATTGTCTCCTCCAGAGAGGGTCGTTGGCCTGGGTGGACCCTGGAGTAGTCACGGGGCTCTGACTGAGTGGAGTTGACCCCCGTTGGGCTGCTTACTCTCAGGAAGGCATGTTCATATACCTCGGGCAGTGACCGGGATACCGGGAGCTGATGTACCTAGAGAGTCTCGGGTGTGAGACCCTGAGTGGCAACGCGTAGCCTTAGAACCGTGACATCATTTGGGTTGGGTTTTACAGTGCACTGATATGTTAGTTTCACCTTGCGATTATTATTGTGGTTCATTGGTTTATAATATTATGTTTTCACTGCATGCAAGATTTGGAAAACGGAGGGGTAAAACCTTATGATTATTTTATTATTAAATTGATTTCTAAACTGTTATTTTTGGCCCACTCACCCTTGTTTTACTGACCCCTCCAGACCCTGACACGGCAATAGAGGAGGAGGATCCGGAGGAGGAGGCAGAGGTTTAGTTTGCCTAGCTGTGCACCTGTACACCCACTTGTGGGTAGGTTGAGCACCGAATAAATGTACTCTGACTAGTGTGCTCGCATGTTGTATTTTACTTTCCCTTGTCTGACAGTATCACTTTAAACACTATGTTTGTACGTTATCTATCTATGTGAGTCTTCGGTTTTTATTTAAGGGTACTTTTGGTATGTTTAAAGTCATTGTCAGACGGGAGCGGGTCACGTCCCCGGGTGGTCCCAGTGGGATTGGGACGGGTCCTGTCAGCTTGGTATCAGAGCATTAGGATTAGTAGTCAGAGTACTAGGTTAGCGGTTTGTACTTTGTACATGGTCGCTTTCGATGTCTTTTAACCTGTTTGCCTCTTCACAGTTGGATATGCCTCCCGGACGTGAACCCCGTGCACGTGTTGACTAGGGCAATGGAGGAAATGGAGACACTGCGAGCATTGAGCGGGCTCAGCGCCTGGGTGCTACGCACTTCAGTGGGGGAACCGACCCTGAGGAAGCACACCAGTGGATTGACCGCTGGGAGAGGATTTTCGAGGTCATGCACTGTCCTCCGGAGGAGCGTGTCGTACTGGCGACGTTCCTACTGGATGGGAGCGCCTATCGATGGTGGCACAACCTTGTTTTGGCCGGCTGGACTGTTCACACCATTCCATGGGAGACCTTCCGAGATCGGTTTCTCAACCAGTTCTATCCACGGTCGTTCCGCAACGCCCGTGAGGCGGAGTTTCTGCAACTCCGGCAGGGGGATCAGACTGTAGCAGAGTACGAGGAGACCTTCCTGATGTTGTCTCGCTTTGCTGAGAACTTCGTGATCACCGAGGCAGACCGATGTCGCAGATTTGAGTGGGGCTTGCGACCTGAGATTCAGGCGATGGTGACTGCAACACCCTTTGCTTCCATGAGGGATCTGACTGATGCGGCGACCAGGGTTGAGAACAGTATCCTGGCTCGTCAGCGAGCTGAGGGGGAGACTCGGCGACGTGATCGCCCACACTTGGGATTTTCGGGCGGTCGTGGCTCGAAGGGAGGACATTCTGGTGGATCTTCGTCTTCTGGCAGCCGAGGACGTTCTGGTCAGTTCAGGAGTCCTCAGAGGTCTGGACAACGTTCTGGAGCTTGGCAGCGGTCTTACTCACCGATGAGCATCTCACCGGGAGGATACTCGGGTCGACCTAGGGAGGTCACATGCTTCGCTTGTGGGGAGCCGGGGCATTATGCTTCTGAGTGTCCACTGATTCGCGGCAGTACTGCGCCAGCGCAGAGCACAGCATCCCAGACTGACAGCAGCCGGACACGCGGTGTTGTGCGTGGCCGTGATCGAGGGGCTAGAGGACGGGGACGACCTGCAGAGTCTATGGCTCGTGTTTATGCTGTTACCCAGCAGCAGGCCAGATCCATTCCGGGAGTGTTGACAGGTACTGTACATATTTATGGCATGGTTGTTCGTGCATTGATGGATTCGGGGGCAACTCATTCTTTTATTTCACCACGTTGTGCGAGTCTGTTGGGCCGTGAGGTGACCGTACTTGAGCACGAGATGGGAGTGGGGACACCGATGGGTGTGACCTACCGGGTGAACCAGGAGATACGAGCTTGTCCTGTGGAGATTGAGGGAGTCGAATTTCCGGCAGACTTAAGCCTGATGAATGTTCACGATTTCGATGTGATACTTGGAGTTGATTGGTTGTCGGAGTACAATTCACTCATCGACTGTGGTAACATGCGGTTGACTTTGAGGGGTCCAGGATTACCGGAAGTGATATTTCAGGGAGAGTGTGGAGACGCATCACCCAAGGTAATATCTGCACTCACAGCTACTAAACTCTTACAGAAGGGGTGTCAGGGTTATCTTGCTTATGTGGTAGAGTCTACGGATGAATCTTTGCGTATTGAGGATATTCCGATTGTGCGGGAATTTCCTGATGTCTTTCCAGGAGATTTACCTGGATTACCACCACCCAGGGAGATCGACTTTACGATCAAGTTACTCCCCGGGACTCGACCGATTTCACAAGCACCGTATCGTATGGCACCGGCGGAGCTACGGGAATTGAAAATCCAATTACAGGAACTGGTGGATCTAGGGTTTATCCGACCCAGTACATCACCATGGGGAGCGCGGGTCTTATTTGTGAAAAAGAAGGAGGGTAGGTTACGGTTGTGTGTGGATTATCGGCAGTTGAACAAGGCTACGGTAAGGAATCAGTATCCCTTACCCAGGATCGATGATTTGTTCGATCAGTTACGAGGAGCGCGGTATTTCTCCAAGATAGATCTGAGGTCAGGATACCATCAACTGAGAATAGCCGAGGGGGATGTTCAGAAAACAGCTTTTCGAACGAGGTATGGGCATTATGAGTTCTTGGTGATGCCCTTTGGATTGACGAATGCACCAGCGGCATTCATGGACTTGATGAATCGAGTCTTTCGAGCATACTTGGATAAATTTGTGATCGTGTTTATCGACGACATCTTGGTGTATTCCAGGAGTGTCAGGGCTCATGAGGAGCACTTACGAAGGGTATTGGGTAAACTACGACAGGAGCAGCTGTATGCTAAGTTAAGAAAGTGTCAGTTTTGGCTAAATAGTATTGGATTCTTGGGTCACATTATATCACCTGAGGGGATAAGTGTGGATCCTCAGAAAACGGAGGCTGTGACAAATTGGCCAAGACCGACCACGGTGACGGAAGTGCGAAGTTTTGTTGGGTTAGCAGGCTACTATCGGAGATTCGTAGAGGGTTTCTCCCAGATTGCCGCACCATTGACTCGGTTAACCCGGAAAGGGGTGAAGTTTGTATGGGACGATCAGTGTGAACAGAGTTTTCAGGAATTAAAGTGCCGATTAACCACTGCACCTGTCCTTGCATTACCAGACAGTAGTGGAGAGTTCGTGGTATATAGTGATGCATCGCTGCAGGGTTTGGGTTGTGTATTGATGCAGAATGGAAAAGTGATTGCTTACGCATCCCGGCAGCTGAAGACGCACGAGTTGAACTACCCTACTCATGATTTGGAATTGGCAGCGGTGGTTCATGCCCTAAAGATCTGGAGACATCATTTGTTCGGTGTGACATGCCGAATATTCACCGATCACCAGAGTCTTAAACATTTGTTCACTCAGAAGGAACTCAACATGAGACAGCGGAGATGGTTGGAGTTGTTGAAGGATTATGATTGTACCATCGAGTACCATCCTGGCAAGGCAAATGTTGTAGCTGATGCACTTAGCAGGAAGTCGGCGGGATCAGTTGCGCATTTGAGATTGGTGTATCTTCCTTTGCTAGTGGAACTCCGGAAGAGCGGAGTTATGTTAGGGATGGACGATCAGGGAGCCTTGTTGGCTAGCTTTCATGTGCGACCCGTGTTGGTCGACAGGATCATCGAGGCTCAACTACAGGACCAGATACTTTGTGATTACAGGAACGAGGTTGAATCCGGACAGAGACAAGATTTCTCCGTCAGGGGCGATGGAGCATTAGTAAAGCTTGGGAGATTGTGTGTACCTGCGGTACCAGAGTTGAGGAGAGAGATTTTAGACGAGGCCCACAGTTCGGCCTATGCTATGCATCCAGGAGGGACAAAGATGTACCGTACCCTCCGGGACTATTATTGGTGGCCAGGGATGAAGAGGGAGATAGCTGAGTTTGTCAGCAAATGTTTGATCTGTCAGCAGGTCAAAGCAGAACGGCAGCGTCCGTATGGGGCTATGCAGCCACTTCCAATTCCACAATGGAAGTGGGATCATATTACAATGGACTTTGTCTTCAAGTTACCGAAGACAAGGAGTGGTGTTGATGGAGTCTGGGTAATAGTGGACCGGTTGACTAAATCAGCACATTTTCTGCCTGTACGTGAGACGTACAAGCTAAATCGTTTGGCCCAGCTATTCATTAATGAGATCATCCGACTACACGGTACCCCAGAGTCGATCGTGTCGGATCGGGATCCGCGTTTCACATCCAGATTTTGGAGGAGTCTGCAAACTGCCTTAGGTACGAAATTGCATTTCAGTACGGCATTCCATCCTCAGACCGACGGGCAGTCTGAAAGGACGATACAGACTCTCGAAGACATGATGAGAGCTTGTGTATTGCAATTCCAGGATTCGTGGGCTGATCGATTGCCATTGATGGAGTTTGCCTACAATAACAGCTACCAGGCGAGTATAGGGATGGCACCATATGAGGCACTGTATGGTCGACAGTGCAGAACACCGGTATGCTGGATGGAGATCGGAGAAAGAACCGCAGTGGGGCCGGATCTGATGGATATGACCCAGGAGACAGTTCGGGTTATTCGGGAGAGATTGAAGGCGGCCCAGGATCGTCAGAAAAGCTATGCAGACCGACGGATCCGAGGTTTAGAGTTCGAGGTTGGTGACTTCGTCTTTTTAAAGTTATCGTCGTGGAAAGGGATTCTTCGATTTGGACGACGTGGGAGATTGAGTCCCCGTTATATCGGACCATATGAGATTTTCGAGAGGATTGGTCCAGTGGCTTACCGTTTAGCACTACCTTCGGAGCTTTCCCGAGTACATGACGTATTTCATGTGTCGATGCTACGGAAGTATCTTCGGGATGTCTCTCATGCACTGCCAGAGCAACCACTGGAACTGATGACCGATTTGAGTTTCGAGGAACGGCCAGTGCAGATTCTGGATCGGAAGGAAAAGGTCTTAAGGAACAAGACGATTCCATTGGTTAAGGTACTTTGGCGGAACCACGAGGTGGAGGAAGCGACGTGGGAGCCTGAGGAGTTGATGAGGGGGCAGTACCCTCGTCTGTTTGAGTAAATTTTGAGGACGAAATTTCTGTAAGGTGGGTAGATTGTAACGACCCGAACCAAAATAATAATATTTTAATGTAAAAAGACTATTTTACCCTTGGGGGGAAAACTTTGACTTTTTCTCGGGAAACAATTTGGACTTTGACCCATGACTATGACGTAGGTCGGGACGTCACGAATCCGTAGACAGGCGGCACGCCGAAATCGGAGTTCGTATGAAGAAGTTATGGTCAAGGAAGCGTTTTAGCGGAATTTACGAACCGAGAACAACGGAATAAAATATTAATTTATTACGGGAATCCATGCCAACCTAATATTTAAATCAAACCGATGGATTGGTGACAAGTGTCACCCATCCAAGCCTACACTATTCCCATAAAGCAATTAACACTATTTAATCTATTTTTATATTATTTATTTTCCCTCCAATTAACCCCAGCCCTTGGATTGTCTGTGCAAATGAATCCTGGCCCTCCATTTCCATCTGCTTTCCTTGTTCATGCACGATCTGTCTGCCTTTGCTTACAAACACACACATTCATCCCCTCACAAAACCGTGCATTTCTTCCCATTTTCTCTCCATCCAAACACACAAACCCACGCCTCTCACACCACCACCCGATCACCAGCTGCATCACCAACATCCACTAACCATCACCGAGCATCACCGGCAGCCACCACCCCACTTCCCAGCCCCGAAACCGCCGTGCAAACTCAGACCCGAAAACCTCAAGGAAACGGGTCCAAGAAGCAAACCTCGATAACCACCTCACCTCGACGCGGGAGGAGCTCCAGTCTGCACCGTGGGGATCCTAGGAGCTTAACTGGACGACGGCGAGGGCTACGGCGGCGTGACGGCGGCGGTAAGACCCAAAACCCGACAAGCCCGTTTTCATTCCCTGTTCGACCCGACCGTTTTTAATGATTAGAAATTGATTGTTAGGTGATAGACATGTCCTAGGGTGGGAGACGAGTCGTTTGGGACCGGGTTGGACGACGGAGACGCCGTGGATCACCGGGGACGACGACCGGACCGTGACCGTGAGTTTCAGAGACATTCTGGTGAGTTTCTTCCCACTTTCTTCTTATTTTGAGGTCACAGAACCATAGGACAGACCTAGACGAACCCATAGGGATCAACCCCGTCGAAAATGGTGGCCGGAATCGTGCGGTGGAATCGGGTCAAACCGTGGGTCGACGACGACCCGGTTCCAGTCAAACGGGTCTGACCCGATACTGTAGCATGATGACGTCATCATGCTGACGTCACTTCTGACGTCATGATGACGTCATCCTGTCAGATGTTGTCAGACCAGGGACCAATCAGAACGTGCCACGTGTCACCTGACAAGTGTCAGTGATGACGTCATGCTGACGTCAGCATGACGTCACTGCTGACGTCAGCAGTACTGTAGCAGCGTTGACCCACGCGTTGACCAGGCGCGTGGGGGCGCGTGTGAACATTGATTTTGGTGGGGCCGGTACCATTTTCATGGTTTCGACGATACGGATCCAATGGAGGCGGTTTCGTGTCGATCGGAGATCGTTATGTTGGTCAAAATGGGGTTTGAAGCACCGGGAATAGTGCCCGGGATGCGTTTTTGAGGCGGATCTGTTCTAGGGTCTTGGTATTGATATTATAGGGTCCTTAAGTAACCCTCAGGAATAATAATATAGGTTTATAGAGATCGTTGAGTAGCAAGGACCGAGTGTGAGTGGGCTGTTTGATTTATAAAAGGCTTGCATGCATAAACTGTTTGAGTCTTATAAACTGCTTATATATGTTATTACAATGTTTTGGGCATGAGACCCGTCTGGATTATATGTGGATTTTGTTTGGGATGTCCGGGGGACATAGGGTAAACTATACTGTTATTGTACTGTACTTTCCTACCTGTGTATATTGTCTCCTCCAGGGAGGGTCGTTGGCCTGGGTGGACCCTGGAGTAGTCACGTGGCTCTGACTGAGTGGAGTTGACCCCCGTTGGGCTGCTTACTCTCAGGAAGGCATGTTCATATACCTCGGGCAGTGACCGGGACACCGGGAGCTGATGTACCTAGAGAGTCTCGGGTGTGAGACCCTGAGTGGCAACGCGTAGCCTTAGAACCGTGACATCATTTGGGTTGGGTTTTACAGTGCACTGATATGTTAGTTTCACCTTGCGATTATTATTGTGGTTCATTGGTTTATAATATTATGTTTTCACTGCATGCAAGATTGGGAAAACGGAGGGGTAAAACCTTATGATTATTTTATTATTAAATTGATTTCTAAACTGTTATTTTTGGCCCACTCACCCTTGTTTTACTGACCCCTCCAGACCCTGACACGGCAATAGAGGAGGAGGATCCGGAGGAGGAGGCAGAGGTTTAGTTTGCCTAGCTGTGCACCTGTACACCCACTTGTGGGTAGGTTGAGCACCGAATAAATGTACTCTGACTAGTGTGCTCGCATGTTGTATTTTACTTTCCCTTGTCTGACAGTATCACTTTAAACACTATGTTTGTACGTTATCTATCTATGTGAGTCTTCGGTTTTTATTTAAGGGTACTTTTGGTATGTTTAGAGTCATTGTCAGACGGGAGCGGGTCACGTCCCCGGGTGGTCCCAGTGGGATTGGGACGGGTCCTGTCAGGTCACCACAAACTTATATTCGAACTATCAAAGCACAACATCTAGGTCTCCACTATTAGTTAATCCGTTAAATAAATGTTACAGTCGGAGGTGACATTCTTTAAAAAAATTGCTGACTTGGATTCCATGTAGACTAATTTCAATTACAAAATTTCAATTTTAAAATAAAAAAAATAAAAAATAGCCCACCCAACCCTCATCTTCTAATGAAGTAGAGCTAATGTCACCATTTCTTTTACCAATCTTCTTTGGCACATATTTTGGTGAATGTTTGAAAGGACACCACCATTGGTAATTATAACAGTTCCCAAAAGCTTGTTCACCTCCTCAACATTATGCATAGCTAGCTGAATGTGCCTTGAAACAATTAGATTCTTCTTGTGGTCTTTAGCATCATTTCTAGCCAACCCAAGCATTGTAATCCAAACAAAGCCATAAGACTTGGATCATACCTGTTCATACCTAAACTAGTCGGCTTGATTAAAGACCAAATTGGCCTGCCTTAAAAACTCACAAGTACCAAGCTCAAGCTAACCAACCATGTTTGATCGGCCAGCTCCCAGGTACCCCCAGATCATACCAGCAAGGTCAAGACGACCCAAGAAGATCATATCTGACTAGCCAAACCGCAGATCGGCCTGAAAACCGGTTGGTCTCCCTGCAAGAAAACCACAGACCGAATCTTCCTAGGCCAATGACATCTGGTCGGCTGGGCCCCCTGACAAGTCATAAATATTGCCCAAGACCACTATATGATACCTATTAGTTCCTAAAGGCCACAACATTTATCCCACATTGACAAACACCAACAAACACATTCAATGCTACTATAAATACAGAGGCATCCCCTTCCAAAAGGTAATGATAATCTTGCCCTCACGCTGCCTAAATTGCTATAGTAATCCTCCCACTTAAATTTACTTAAGCATCAGAGACTATTAAGCCAGCACCACACCAGTGTCCCTTTGCTCTTACCTTCTTCCTGTGCAGGTCTCACTATCCCGAGAGGAGCAACAAATAAGCTCAGCGAGGCGAGTCTAAGTTGATCCATTTCTCGCATCAATAGTTTGGCGCCATCTGTGGGAATCTGAAAAAACACCCCACGCTCTCATCCACCAGGTTAGTCGTCCAAAATCTTGCCCAGCACCATGTCGGACGAACGAAACGAAGGAGAGCTCAACCATACCCCCTTTCTCCAAGGGAACTCAATAGGAAACATCCTCGATGCCTATCGGCAAACATTGGAAGACCTGATGCGCGAAGTAGCCACAGTGAAGGCCCACAACGCAAAAATTGATGCCAAGAACAAGTATCGGGCCAAGAAGTACGCGAGTACCCTTGCCATCGAGAGGATGTAGCAGCGTGAAAGTCAACAAGGGAAAGGACCAGCCGACCAGTGTCAGTCCGAACACAACCAGGCTGATCGGCCTCGTACTGCTCATGTAGTCGCTGAAAGGTCCTCTCCGGACCAACTGAGGAAGCAACCGTCCATGGCGAATCCTACCTCTTCTTGACGATTCCTCATCCAGCCATCCAATGCTAGATCCTCAAGAACCAAGATCTATAGAGATGCTCGACTGTTTCTAGAGGAACACCAAGTCGTTCCAGCCAGGCTCATCTATGAAACATCCGACCATAGGACTTCGGAACCACGCCAATCAAGTTCGCGCGACTGCCAGGCCACTGTTGGAACTTCAGGCCGAGTGGTAAACAGTAAGGGCTGTCAGGCAACCCGAATGGGCGAAGCTCACCCGCGGGAGAGCCATTACACGTTAGCCGAGACGGACTCAACGGCTAGAAGCCACTCTCAAGGTCAGGAAGCCAAAGTTCGCAAAGACCGGACCAACAAGCCGACCGAGCACCACGCCAACCAACCCACCCCTCAGACCGAAGATATCGAAAGCCTCTTGAAGAGAATATGTGCCTTAGAGGAAAATGAGGAAAAAAGTAAGGCACCAGCCTTGAAGAAGGCCAATCTGGGTCCTTTCTCCGATAGGATCCTCTGATCCCGACACAGGACTGGAGTAAAACCCTTAAAAATTGGCATATACATAGGGAAGGGAAACCCCATCACCCATTGGAACAATTACACCTCTGCGCTGGCATACCAGGATGCTTCTGAGGGTGAACAATACCTCATCTTCAGCTCCACCCTCATGAATGTAGCCCTCAACTGGTTCTATCGCCTGCCGCCAGGGACAATCGATTCGTTCGAGGACTTGCACTCGACTTTCCTGATCCCATTCATGATCCAAACCGACAGGCTTGTCTCCATGGGGGACCTCTTCTCTATCAGACAAAAGGAGGATGAAGCACTCCAGATATATGCCACGAGATTCAGCCTCGAATACTGTCGTTGCTGAGACATGGATGACAAGGCTGCCTTCAATGCCTTCTGGAGTGGCCTAAAAGAATCCCCCTTCAAGTATACAGCCCACACCGAGGATTGGGGCAACTACACCGAGCTTATGTGTAGGGTCAACATCCATGCCAAGGTCGAATTCTTCAATAACCCTCCTAGGGATAGCAGGGTCAAACACCCTGCACTCTCGGCCACCAGCCCAAGGAGAAATCGCAACGCCGACCACAACCAAGGTAGCAACCGCTCTGAAATGGGAAAGAGGAAGCTCAACTTCGGATCCCAACACCACGACTCTGACACATCCAACACATACACACATATTCCTAGACTAGTGATCTCACTTAAGTATACAAAGTAGACCTAGAAGTCAAGACTAACACCAACAGATCCTTCACCATAGCCAAAGCTATATACAAGTACGTATGCAAGACAGACCACACTCACCATTACCATATCCAACATCTCCAAAATATTTAACGTATCTAACCTCTGTCTTGTTCTGTCTTACACTACGATTCTCCTCTGCTCCTAGATTAACATAATCAGTAATACAGTTCTTCTGATCTATAATAACAATAACCCAAACATGATCGACTCGCTCCTAAGTGGATCCCACTTATCATCGATAGGGTCTTACATCCTCTTTGAACCCGTATACTATCACATCAGTTCTCACCATACCACTACATCTGATCAGATCACTCAAGAATACCACACGTCTAGAGACATGTCTAGATTGTGGGTTCTCATCAATTACCTCATATCTATCAGTTATAGTCACTCCTTATCATCAACGTTCCATTATGTTCTCCATTTTGTTACCCTACAACGGAATTCATCTGTCATTAATCCCAACTAAACACAATCCCACTATACTCGCCACACATACCAAACGCGGCGTCACCAAGTAGTCTCTATCCTTCATCTCACCCCCATTTCATCCACAATCAGGGGGTTCCACACCTCCCTCTTGAAGGTCCATCATACACACAATGAGTCTCCCTTACCGACTCCAGAGTAACCATCACTCAATACTCAACATCTAACGCTAATTCAGAATCAAATACAAAGCCTCCTGATTCTGAGATTCTAACCATGTTGGAAGTGTATCCATCTTTTCTAACCATTGGACTTAATCCTCAACAAGTATACTACCACTGGACTAGCCAACCGAATGTCAACTCCTCTACTGAACTTAGGAAGATCGTGGAATTCCTACAACTCCTACAGACCACAGTCACGCGTCCGTACACAATCTAACTCACCGACCAACTCGCCTGTCGGTTACTACTGTTTATGCACATCCAAAAGGATATCAATCCTTCATATCTTGATTCTCACGTCAACCTTTCTGAGGTTCAACTCCCGAGTACCACTAAGATATTAGTCATTGACTTTCGGGATCCTCAATCATCAGTCACTAACCTCGGACTCCGCAGTCACTAACCTCGGAGGCATCAATCACTAGTCTCAGAATCACCAATTACTATCCTCGGCATATATCGACACATTCCAGCATACTCCGACACATCCGACACATACAGATACATTCCCACATTGTCCATGAAAACCAACCTCACTGATGGTCAAACCCGACCAGACCAAACTATCCCGATACAAAACTAAGCATAGGTCCACCATGCTTTGGTTGCACTACTTTGCTCAAACCAAAACTGTCCTGACCATTCATACCGAGTGACAGGACCCGTTCCAATTGGACTTTGATAACTATGCCTGGTCCTGCTCCCGTCTGACAAGTCAACTGAAGTCCCGAAACTACCCTTCAGCACCTGTCAGACCAAAGATAACTGCACTGATTTCCACTCATGCTTCCGCCTCTCGATCAGCCCCAAATGTCGTGTCACGGCCTGCAGGGTCATCAAAACAGAAAAGGTGTGAGTGTAAAAAAATAATATCATTTGAAACACATTTCAAAATACATCGTTTACCCTCCATTTTATCAAACCAGGCATGCATAGAAACAAATATAAGAATCACCAGCTTTCCAACCAAATTACAAAACAAGTATCAAATCCCGGCTCTCAAGCCAAACATATGAAAACAAAATCACCTGGCCACAAAGACCAGAACGCATACTCAATACCAGTATGCAATCACAATCAACATCAAACAACATTATTCACAAGTGCACAATCAATCAATCAATCAATCCATCAATCCGTACTACTCACAAGTGCACAATCAATCAATCAATCAATCAATCAATCAGTCACATCCACACTACGCGTAGGCAAACCTCGGGAACTGTACTCAAGCACCATCCGAGTCATATCAGTCATGTCTGGGAACTGCACATGTACCATCTAAACGTACCACATACTCGGGAACTGCACTCACGCAACATCTGAGTCACGTCTAGGAACTGCACTCGCACCATCCAAAACATGATCCAATATCCATAATCACAAACACAATCCATACCACAACACATATCAATCATATTCATGACTTCAAACCAAGTCAAAAGCATTCCCAACAGGGTCTCAAGCCCAATCGCCATTTACACGTAAATCCATAAAATCACATTGAAAACATTAAAATAATCCAGAAATCATCCTTGACTCACCAATTAAGTCAAAATATCCTTTTCAAAACCTTTTTAACTCTAGGCCTAACCCAAAATATCATTTGCACATTTCTAGTAAAACGTGTCTGAAAGACCGATTAAAATAGTCATTAAACCACAAATAATCATGCCACATCATCAGGACATCATTGTAATGAAAATTATGCAATCAATCATGTAAAACATTTAACTATGCATGTATAACGGTTTATAAAACAAACGTCCACTCCCACATCGTCCAAACCGCTCGCTTTCAGAGCTGCACGCTTTTCTGTAATTTCTGGCATTTTATCGGAACCTCGAATCCTGTCCAAAATCATTCTTCAGGGTTACTAAGGACTCAATTAACATCATATTAATTCCCCATAATTTTTCGGGAATTAAATACATATTTTAAACTTATATTAAAACTTCGGATACCCTGAACACTATCGAAACGATATTCGATTTCCTCGAAACCAGTGCCAAAATGTTCGTTACATTAAATAGGACAAAAGTCATGTTAAAATTACCTCGAAAATTGGGCCCACGCGCCCTCACGCATCGCCATGAATGGCTGCGTGTAATGACCCGTCCTGGGAAGTAGGGTTAAAACCGTGATTAAGATGAGATTAGTGAGCTTAATCGGGAGTCAATTGGGTTTTGACCGATGACCAGGACGTAGCTTAGGACGTCATTAATCCGTAGACAGGTGGCACGCCCGATTCCGACATCCGAGGAGGAAGTTATGATGTTCGGAAGGATGAGGGCATAACCGTAATTTGGTTAAACTAGGGGGAAAAGTTGACTTTTCGTATGATCGGGTTTTGACTCGTTGACCTAGGATGGTTAGCTAGATCTCATCATCCTGAGTTCGGTGACAGGCGGCACGTATTCATCGGACTTACGATGTGTGAGATACGGGTCTAAAACGGTAAGGGTAAAATCGTAATTTTGGTTTAAAAAGAACGGCAGTTTGGTCTTTTGCACATGGGGATTTGTGCAACAGAGAAGGAAAATGGAGGGCTGAGATTGAGCCACATGGGAGAGGAATTGTGGGATGGTGACACGTGTACGAGGGCTAGAGGTTTCTAGCATACACGGTCCAATTATTTGGGGTAATCGTGTACCCGTGTGTGTGTGTGTGTTTGTGTTCGAAGAACAGAAAACAGAGGGAGGAATTGAGAGAAAATTTAGAGGTTATCGTGAGGGTTGGTGAGTTTTGTGAGTGTGTGAGAGTGACCAGAGAGTGAAAGGGAGTTAGTGAGGAGGTTTGGAGGTCTAGTGGCTGTGTGTGTGTGAGAGGCGAGCCACGGGAAACCAGGGGGAAAACAGGGAGGAAGTGAGTGATCGTGGTGGTGGTGTGGCCGTGTTCGGTGTAATTGGACTTGACAGGGAACAAGGACGACTCTGTGGACGTCAGGGAGTGCGGCGGTGAGCACGGCAGCGGTCGACGACAGGTAATTCCTTCTCCCTGTGTAAGTGCTCTGTTTTGCCGTGATTTTCAAATTGGAAAGTTGTGGCTTTTGGGGTTGAATCGAGGAGTCCAGTGAGGTCTAGGGGACTCAGTAGGGTCCTAGGTAGCTGTTGGTTGTGCAGCCGTGACGGAGGAGTGCACGGCGGAGGCTAGAACGACGGAGAGTACCATGTGTTCTCTGTTTTTCCGTTTTGCTTCAGACGGTGAGTCGTGGGTTTAGAGTACGAGTAGAGGGTTCTGGTTGGTCCTAGTCGACTTCTTAGGTCCTTAGGAACCGTCTACGGTGGTTGCCGTGGCGGGGGAAGACCTGGGTGGCCGGAGTAGAAAACAGGGGACAGTTTGGGTTTCTGTTCAAGCTGAGTCAACAGGTTTTAGGTTGAGTCGAGGTGTTTGGGGAATAGGAATGGATAGCTTAGGACGGGATGAAGAGGATGGTGAAGAAATGAGGTGTTTTGGTGCAGGTACGGCGGTGAACCGTCCTCACCGGTTCGAATTGCAGAGGCCGGTTCGACCGGGTCGACTCGAGGAAGATGATGGTACTGTAGCTGGCCTATGAGGGCCACGCACAACCACTTTAGGCGGCGCGTGACAGGACCCGTCCCAACTGGACGTCAAAAACCGTACCCGGTCCTGCTCCAGTCTGACAAGTCAACTGAAAGTCCGAAACTACCCTTCAGTGCCTGCCAGACAAGGGAATTTTGTGCATGTGCCCGCTCATACCTCCACCTCTGGAATAACCTCGATCAACGCGCCACGACCTGAAGGGTTAATAAAACAGAAAAGGTGTGAGTGGACAAAAATGAACCTTTAGAAATACATTTATCAAAACACAATCTTACCCTCCAGTTTTCACAAACTTGCATGCATATCGTAAAACATGAGTAATAGTATGAAATCATTCAAGTATGAACAGTGGACCGATAAAATCAAAACACGTTTTCCCATGGTCCATAATAACTCATGTTCATCAATTCAGTTCATGTTATAAAACATCAAATCCCGGCTCTCAGGCCAAAACATGTGAAAACATAATCACTGGCCACAAAGGCCAAAAACCCGTACTCCATACCAGTACGTCATCACAATCAATACCAATCAGCACTAATCACCAGTGCACAAGAAATATATCAATCCAATCAATCCGCACTACTCACAAGTGCATAAAATATCACAAATCACATCTGCACTACTCACAAGTGCACAATCAATCAAACTGCACTACACACAAGTGCTGCACTACGCGTAGGCCAATATCCAGTCACTCTCTCGGGAACAGACACCTCTGGGCTCAACCCCCTCGGGCTCAGTCACCTCTGGGCGAACACATCCCCAGGTTCAGACACCTCCGAGTGGTACATCCAGGCTCAGTCTCATCCGAGAAGCTGACTACCATACGATCAACTCCCGATTCTACAATCACATCCCCCAAGCTCCGGTCGTCTGGGTAATCCCCCCAAGCACCGACCGTCTGGGAATATAACAATCACAATGAAAACCATCCCGGGAATTACATCCCAAAACATTTCAATCAAATTTTGACTTCATACCAAGTCAAGATCATTCTCAACTGGGTCTCAAGCCCAAAATACCTTTTACACATAAACCGTTAAAATCACATTTAAATCAATAGAATAATCCGGAAATCATCATTGACTCACCAACCAAGTCAAATCATTTAGACTCCGGGCCTAGCCCAAAACATCATTTGCACGTTCCTCGTAAAACGTGCCCGAAAGACTGATTAAAATAATCATAAATTCCCAATAAATCATTAATTTCACAAGTTCACAAGTGACTCCAAATCCGAGCCAAACTCACTATTCACTTGGGTTCTCATGCCCAAAATAACATTACCATGCAAATCCATGCGTTGCAACCTCCGTTGCCATTTTCACGTAAATCCACGAAATCCTTGACTCATTCCCGAGTCACAACATCATTCTCAATCCATAACTCATAATCCGAGTCCACACATTATTTCCAACCAATTTTAATCCCTGACTCACAAACCAAGTCCAAACATCATTTTTACCAAATTTCGTAATTTCTCGAAAATCGCCCAAAATAATAATATAATAATCATAAAATCGAGAAATTACCGGATTGAAACGTCAATCATACCCAAGCATATAAAATCATATAATAAGGCATTTAAATCATATATGCATGCATCTCGGTTAGAAAACAAAGTCCACTCACACACACCGTTCAAAACGGTCCGTTTCCGAGCTGCACGTTTTTCCGTAAAATCTGGAAATCACAACTCCTGTCCAAAATCATTATAGAGAGTTACTAACATCTCAAAATACAACATATAATTTTCCCCAATTTTTCCGGGATTTAAATACGTGTTTTAAACGTAAAACAAAACTTCGGATACGCAGAACATTATCGAAACGATATCCGATTTCATCGAAACCAACGTTAAAATGTTCGTTACATTGAGAGGATCAAAAGTCATGTTGACCTCACCTTGAGACTAGGCCGGACGCGCCCTCACGCGCCGCCGTGAGTGGCTGCGCGTGAAACCCACGCGCCAGCTACAGTGCTGTCGTCTCAACCCGTTTGTCTGTAAAACGGGCCATTCAACCCGCGATCAGACCCGGTTCAATGTCCATCAATTCAGCCTTAAACCTTCCAATTGATCATTCAGTTAGGTTCGTTTTAACTTAAATTAAAGGTCTGAAAACTCAATTGCATGATCACTTACCTAAAACCCATCGATTCGATGATGAACACGAAGAACACCTGGGTACTGTGCAATCATGGAATTTCCACAATGGCCACTGATTTCTCCCAATTGATGAACCCAGAAGCATCAATGGACTAAGATAAACAGTTTCCCTCCATCAATTGAGTCGTTTGATCCCTCAATGATCACGACTCAACCTCGACTCAAGCTCTCTCTTACCAGGCCCGTTCAGAGCCAATTCGGCCTCGATTCATCTCTTTTTTGATCTGGTTCCACTCGTCTCAACCTCAGGAAGCTAATTCCAAGCTCAATTTCGATCCACGTAGCTCATGGTTCAAAATCCGATTTTCCCCCCAAAATTTCCAAATCTTCGATTCTCAGTTTCTAGCTTCCCTCAATCCCTCGTGTTTTCCCCATTCAACTCAGTTTCGAAAATCTCTCAGTTCCTCAGTCTCTGGTTCACAAATGGGAGAGAATGGAGGTTGGGAGAAAATGGTATTATGGTGGTACACGGTTAAGAAAACAGAAGAGATTAATGGAAATTAAGATTAATTAATTAATTTAATATAATAAAACATAATAATTAGGTCTCCCCCAAAATCATGGATCCATGTTTTGTGCCTGATTTTAAGGGATGAGTGACACTTGTCACTCATCCAAATGTGTCCAGTCACCGGGTACTGTTCATATTAAAATATTATTTTATTCCCGGTTCGTTCAGTTAATCGAGCCCGATTCCATGACCATAACTTCGTCGTCGAATCTCCGATTTCGGCATGCCGCCTGTCGTTGGATTCGTATCGACGAGACCTACGTAACGGGCCTTGGCCCTCGTCCATCGGACCTCCCGATCAAAAAGTCAACATTTGGCCCCTAACATGCCAAATTACCAAAATACCCCTCAACTTCCGAACATCATAACTTTCACCTCGAATGTCGGAATCGAACGTGCCACCTGTCTATGAACTCGTGACGTCCCGAACTACGTCACAGTCATCGGTCAAAGTCCATTTGACCGCCCGAAATAAAAGTCAACATTTTGCCCACGCTAGGGGTAAAACGGTCATTTTGCACGTTTCGTCCGATTTCACTCAACTAATCCCCGATTAGTCATTTAAAATCATAATTAATTAATATTCAATCCCGATATTCGAGACGGGTCATTACATGGATTGTAAGACCCGTGTCCTGGAGTGAACGGTGAACGATCCCACATTCCTGCGAGGGGGGAATGGTCTCGGAAGGGAATGGTGGTGTGTCTTAAAGGTGTAGGCACACACCTATCTAGCATGAGGCCTTTTGGGAGCTCAGTGGCTTTGGGGGGGATTGGAACCCCAAAGTTAAGCGAGTTGAGGCTGGTGCAATTCCAGATGGGTGACCCCTTGGGAAGTTGCACCGTGAGCTCCCGAAAACAAAACTGTGAGGGCAAGGGCAAGGAGGCCCAAAGCAGACAATATCGTGCTAGATGAATCGGGACCAGACAGAAGAGGGTCGGGTCCTGACAATTTGGTATCAGAGCCAGACCCCGACCGGGAAGTGTGCCAGCGAGGACGTTGGGCCCTAATGGGGGTGGATTGTAAGACCCGTGCCCTGGAGTGAACGGTGAACGATCCCACATTCCTGCGAGGGGGGAATGGTCTGGGAAGGGAATGGTGGTGTGTCTTAAAGGTGCAGGCACACACCTATCTAGCATGAGGCCTTTTGGGAGCTCAGTGGCTTTGGGGGGGATTGGAACCCCAAAGTTAAGCGAGTTGAGGCTGGTGCAATTCCAGATGGGTGACCCCATGGGAAGTTGCACCGTGAGCTCCCGAAAAAAAAAACCGTGAGGGCAAGGGCAAGGAGGCCTAAAGCGGACAATATCGTGCTAGATGAATCGGGACCAGACAGAAGAGGGTCGGGTCCTGACAGCGCGTGGGGGTGCGTCCGGCGGCGGTTGGGAAAACAGTCAATATGGTTTTTGGTCTAGGAGTTGTGACGAGTCTAATGGGATTGGTTTCGGGTTGTTCAGACGTTGTTTGAGGTTAGTTCCGTGAGGGTGAAGGTTTAGGGTTTAAGTTCGTTTCATTTAGAACCCGGGGATTTTTGGGGAAAATTAGGTGGACCTTCGTAGACGTGTTAGTAACGTACTTTGGCGGTTGTTGACAGGATCGGGACTTCCCGAGGAAACTGAGGGACGTATGAGACGTTCGGGGCGCGATTGAGGGCTCGGTACTGTGAGTGGACCCTTTCTCTAAACTCGAGCATGCATAACTGTTTTTCTATAATTGTTTTATGGTTTTATATGTGATTTTATGATGGTTGAATATGTGATGTTGGTTTTACCTAATGGCACGTTTTTCGAGAAAATAACGTATTTGGAACGTTTTACGATAAAAGGCTGATTTCTGCTTATGATGTTTAGTTTCGGGATTTCAAATGATAAATGGTTTTTCGGATTTCGGAAAGTGGAATTTGGTGTTAAAGACGGAAAAAGTGAATTCCGAATTTGGGTTCGGAATGACGGTTCTGGATGCCGGAAGAGCTTCGGACCAGTGATTTCGGATTCGGGTTTGGATGTGAATTCGGAAATGGTTTTCAAATGGTTTTGATTGGATTTGCTGGATCTGGATATTGGGTTTAAAGACCCGGATATTAATTGACGGGGGACGGGCCCGGATTGGGTTTAAAGACCCGGATTGAGTTTAAAGACTCGGGAGTTTAAAGACTCGGATATATTGATTTCTCCCCCGTAGGCCTGTTGAGTTTAAAGACTCGGGAGTTTAAAGACTCGGATATTATTGAGGCCTGGATTGAGTTTAAAGACTCGGGAGTTTAAAGACTCGGATAGGTCCAGCAGGTTTGATCGGATAATGATGACTTGATATGCATGGTTTCTAATACGGTTTTATGATGCTTCTGCTATGATTTCTATAACGGTGTTTTATAGTGTTTCTGTTTTTATGATGAGGTTTATGTGAACTACAACTGTTTTAATAACTGGTTTATGCATGTGGTTTCAAAACGGAGGGCCAAACCCGGTTTTCTTATAAATGGTTTTGGAAACTTTTCTTTTATTTATGGTCCACTCACACTTTTCTGGTTTTAAATTGCCCTCCAGGTCGTGGAGCTAGCGCGGGGTTTCGGCGTCGAGGCAGCGTCTGAGGTATAGAGGTCACGAGAGCGATCCCGGCGTGTTGTAAAGTTTTCCGTGTGTGTGTATCTAGTTTATCGGTTTTCTTTCTTTTGTATTTAGAACTATGCTCTGTAAAACTTGACTTCGGGATGTTTGTAGTTTCTCCTGCGTCTGACTGTGCTTGTTGGGTGGTTTACTTTAGCTACATTACTTTTGTGTCGGGGTGTCAGACGGGAGCACGGTTTACCTCGGTTTTCGAGGTGAAACCGGGGTGGGTCCTGACACTGCGCGTGAAACCCACGCACCTGCTACTTTGTTCTTCTTCACCCGACTTTCCTGCAAACGAGTTGTTCAACCCGCGACATAACCCGTTTAATTCTCCATCAATTCAACGTCGTTTTCGACAATTCAAACGTCCATTTGCATCGAAATAAGTTTAATTAGGGATCTGTAAACTCAATTACATAGAACCTTACCTTAATTCTCCCATTCGATCTCGAATTCTCGAAGAACACAAAACACTGTTCATTCTTTGAAGGTCATCATTCTCCATCGTTTTCCTTCAATTGATGCATCAGGGAGCTTCATGGGATTCCTTCAAGTCTAATTCCAACCTCAATTTCATCCTTCATTCTCTCCAATTGCTCGACTCAAGGTCGAAAATTCACAAACTACATTCCCTCTATTCTAGCTCAAAACGACCCCAATTCACCTCAATTTTCATTGGGTTCGACTCGTCTAAATCCCAAGAAGCTGAATTCATGGTTAATTTTACTCACAAACGTCCACAATTTCAAATTCGATCCTAAGGTTCCTCAAAGGTTTTCGGGTTTAAGTCTGGGTACAACTGGGTTCGAAGCCCATCATTCATCCTTCAATATCTTTTCGTTCTTCTCTCTGGATTTCACTTAATTTCTCACAAACCTAGCCCCAGAGTTCAATTGTCACCTGAGATCATGTTGTGTCTTTGTTGGAGGGAAGAACACACCCATGATTTTTGTTCCATTTAAACACCTGAGGTCAATTATCAGATAACAATCAAGCCACTAATCCCCCTCACCAATTGACAGATGTCACTATGCAACAAATCCTCATCCAATTTAACGAGCACAGGTATCCTCACTTCATTTAACACATCACTAACATAGCTGAATCAGCCAGGACTAGTTAAATTACCATTTTACCCGTGCACACATAATTACCAAATTACCCCTCACAATTCTAGACCCATAACTTTCACGTCCGAACTCCGATTGACGAATGCTGTCTGTCTACGGATTCAACGTCTCGAGACCTATCCAACGGTCTTCTCGGAAAATTCAAATAGGGTCTCGAACAAAAATTTAACTTTCGGCCCTTATAACCAGGGGCAAAATCATCATTTCCTTCAAATTTTCCAATTTTTCCTGTTTCGAATATCCGGGTCGTTACACTGAGACATGACATACTATTTTTCATCGGCTATTTCTACTCGGTAATAGTTAATACCACACACTAGCACCTCACGACTAACCATATCCCAGTCGTCTCCTGTCTCGTGCTCAAAGCATTCTAACCCCGAATCTTTGCTCACACCGAGCCAAAACCTTACATCCACACTTGGGTAGGGGGAATGTTACCTTCCTAAAATTCTACAACTCTAGGCAACTCAATAATTAACGATCTCATCTAGGAAAACCTAGGGTCAACAGACCTCAACTTGATCCACAGCACAACAATCTCAACGACCTTACTGATCGATCCTCTGCTAGCCGATCTTATCATATAACATAACGTCAGGCTAATCAATCACCCCAATTTCACTAGACTCGACCAGAGTCATCCGCCAAGCCATCCATAACCTCAGCTGTACCAAACAGCACAATCTCTAATCTGGCCGGACATTTGGTCCACAACAACATCTAGTTAACTCAGTTTTCTAGACCAACCATCAACTAGGGTTCCTTACTAAAGGCATTTACTAACTCACTGATACTCACAGTCACCGAACCAGCCGGTGGTCATGTAACTACCCGTCCCAAATTCCATGATTATATTAGTGACTAATCACGATTAGTGAGGTTAATCGGTGATTAGTTAAGCTAAATCGGACGAACGATGCGAAACGACCGTTTTGCCCCTAATCGTGGCAAAATGTTGACTTTTGATTCTGGCGGTCAAATGGACTTTTATCAATTATTGTGATGTAGTTCGTGACGTCACGAGTTCATACACAGGTGGCACGTTCAATTCCGACGTTCGAGGAGGAAGTTATGATGTTCGGAAGTTTAGGGGCATTTTGGTAATTTTGGTTAAAAGGGCAAAATAGTTGACTTTGACACCAGGATGTCCGATGGCCGAGGCCCGAGGACCATTACGTAAATAAGGACGATACGAATCCATAGACAGGCGGCACGTCGAATTTGGACGTTCGACGGCGAAGTTACGGTTCACGGAAATTCAAGTGCACTATTGCACGAATTACGAAACAAGTTAACTTTTGGACTTTAGTGGGGCCCAGATATTTAGTTCCTACCCTATGGATGAGTGACAAGTGTCACCCATCCTCATGCCATCCTTATAAATTGGTGCATGCATAAATGTTTATTATATGTTTTATTACTTGTTTGATGATGCCATGGGTGCATTTGTATGTGGTTACGTATAAGCATGTATTTCGAGGTTTCGGCCTTATACGGTGCTTATATGGGTCTGTATTTCTTTATTGGTTTTAATGTAATGGTTTTGGATTTCTAAAAGGATAAACTCGGGTATGAGACCCATTTGGTTTTGTCTCGGGCATATGACCTTAGATATCGGACACGGTGCCCAGCTGTTGTCATATGTTCGGGCACGAGACCCAGTTATTTTACGGTTTATGATTTCGGGTCAGGGACCCTAAATGGATTTCCAAGTTCATGACGGTTTACGGGAACCGGCATGAACTCTGGAAAGGTCATTGTGATTCATGACGGTTTATGGGAACCGGCATGAACCTTTTTCAGGTCATTCTGGTTCTTTACGGTTTATGGGGACCGACATGAACCCTGGTTATGTTATTACGGTACATGACGGTTTATGGGAACCGGCATGTTACTCGGTTATGTTATTACGGTACATGACGGTTTATGGGAACCGGCATGTTACCTGGTTATGTTATTACGGTACATGACGGTTTATGGGAACCGGCATGTTACCTTGGTTATGGATATTATGGATCATGACGGTTCAGGGGAACCGGGCATGGATATTATGTTATGTATATATATATGTTCATCTACCTTCCTTTACTTCTATTATCTCCTCCGGGGAGGGTCGTTGGCCTGGGTGGACCCCGGAGTAGTCACGAAGCACCGACTGAGTGGAGTCACCCCCCAATTGGGTTCCTTACTCTCAGGAAGGCTATGATTACTATTACCTCGGGTAGGGTCAGTGGTCTACGGACATTGATCTTGACTTTTAGAAGACTCAGATTGAGACCTGGGTAGCACGCGCGTAGCTTTGGAAACCGTGACAAGATTGGTTGTGTGAATTATATGTATATATGATGTATGCTATATGATATGATATATGATGTGTGTTTACACAGGTTTTGGGTAGTGGCCCGTTTGGTTAGTTTCTTCTGATTTGGGCTGAGTCCCTTATGGATTTGGGTAGTGGCCCGTGTACTTGATTTCATTATGGTTTTTATGGATAAATGGTTTTCGAATGCATGCATGCTTTTTAGTGAAGGGTACAAATGTCTTCTCGTTAAAATGTTTTTATAAACTCTTGTTTTGTCCACTCACAGCTTTTAATGTTTTGACTGCCCTTTAGGTTGACATTGGATGTGGACTGTAGCAGAGGCCGAGATATCACATACCTCCTCCGGATCCTGGCATACTCTGATAGCCCGGGAGGGCAAAGGTCGGAAATATCCCTTGTCTGACACTTCGTGTCAGACGGGAGCAGGGTCATCCCACGTTAACCCCGGGGGGATTGGGATGGGTCCTGTCAAGTCAAAACTGGGATTCCTCAACTCAACATCATCACTTGGATCATCAAGCACCCAACCTCTAGAGCGTAAAACCCGGCTAAAAAAATCCACTAACCAACCGAACAAGTCCAATCAACATGATCTGACCAATCACTGGTCACAAGACCACACTATCTCATCTGGCCCCATAGGCTAACCAACCAACCATCGATCATATCTAACTCAACTGGTTACCATTCGGGTTAACCACTCCGGCACACAACCGGTCCTATGGTCCAACCAACTTTCGACCATATCCAGCTCCAAACACGATATCCTCTCCGTGTAAGACCTATGTCTTGGAGGGAATGGTGAACAATCCCACATTCCTGCGAGGGGGGAATGGTCTGGGAGGGGATTGGTGGTGTGCCTTAAAGGTGTAGGCACACGCCTATCTAGCACGAGGCCTTTTGGGAGCTCAGTGGCTTTAGGTTCGGTTGGAACTCTAAAATTAAGCGAGTTGAGGCTGCTGCAATTCATGATGGGTGACCCCCCTAGGAAGTTGCATTGGGAGCTCCCGAAAACAAAACCGTGAGGGCAAGGGCAAGGAGGCCCAAAGCGGACAATATCGTGCTAGATGAGTCAGGTCCTGATTGAGGAGGGTCGGGTCCTAACAGAATGGTATCAGAGTTAGACCCCGACCGGGAAGTGTGCTAGCGAGGACACTGGGCCCTAAGGGGGGTGGATTGTAAGACCCGTGTCTTGGAGGGAACAGTAAACGATCCCACATTCCTGCTTGGGGGGGGGGGGGGGGGAATGGTCTGGGAGGGGAATGGTGGTGTGCCTTAATGGTATAGGCACACACCTATCTAGCACGAGGCCTTTTGGGAGCACAGTGACTTTAGGTTCGGTTGGAACTCTAAAGTTAAGCGAGTTGAGACTGGTGCAATTCCATGATGGGTCACCTCCCTGGGAAGTTGCACGGTGAGCTCCCGAAAACAAAACCGAGAGGGCAAGGGCAAGGAGGCCCAAAGTGGATAATATCTTGCTAGATGAGTCGGGTCCTAACTGAGGAGGGTCGGGTCCTGACACTCCGGCCCTAAGCCGGAATGCACCACACTACACACCGCGTATCGAGCAACTATCACCTAGTTGCTAGCTCTCTCCACTAACTACCGTACTATCACCAGAGCGTTCAGGTTGATGACGGGCTGCTCCTCGTAGAGACATCACATCCACAATGACACTATTCTACTAACCAACTACTCTGGAAGCCATAACCTCGCTCACCCACATGTTAACCTCTCTTAGAGCGCACAAACCTCACTATGATACCAATTTGACATGACCCATCCCCAATCCCTCCTGGATTAAGGAATGTGCCATGCTCCCGTCTTACCCACGTGCGACGCGAAGGCCAGACACCCGTCCAACCTGCATGTGACACACAGACCAGATAAGGGATCCCAGATCAACGGTCCAAAAATAACTTTTGGTTTCCCAGAGTGCGCAAAAACCACCGTGGATCGTGTGTGATGTCTCAGTCTCACCAAAAAAGACTGTGAGTGGACAAAAATAAATAAGTTTATAAAACATTTTACAAGAAAAGACATTTATGCCCTTCACGTAAAACCAATGCATACATTCGAAAACCGTTTCATTTCCAATGTAATAAAAACCATTTATGAAAACCCAAATTATTTAACTTTCTCAAATCATTGGGCCTTAGCCCAAAACCATAACCAAAACCATATATGGGGACTCAACCCAAAAATCAAAGATCCAAATCACGTGTAAAACCGTAAATCCAATCATTTGGGCCATCGCTCAAAACATCTGAAAACCATATGAAAACCATCATGATATCACATAAATCCAAAACACATTTCCATTAATCAATCGAACTTGCTGGATCTCATATTAACGAGCCTTTAAACTCAATCAGGCCTTCCCGGGTAATCAACGAGTCTTTAAACTCACGAGTTTTTAAACTCAATAAAAGGCCTTAGAGGAAATCAATAACCGAGTCTTTAAACTCACGAGTCTTTAAACTCAAATCACACATAGGGCCCTCCCCTGTCACAATCAATCACCGGGTCTCAAAACCCAAATCCTGATCCAACAAATCCAATTCAAAACCATTTCAAAACCAAATCCATTTCCAAATCCAAATCCGAAATCATATTTTATCGAAATGGGTCTCATGCCCAAATTCACTTTCAAATCCAAAATCATGTCATCAAACTCATTATCAAACACAGTACGTACAAATAGTATAAAATCATCCATCGAAATCATCATCAAAGCGTAGCATAAACCATATTCTCGAAATACGTGCAATTACTTAAATCACATCGAAATACGTGTAAATACGAAAAACATAAATATCGCAATCATAAACATAGAAATCATATATCAAAAACATATAAAACAGTTATGCATGCATTATAATTTAGAAAGCAACGTCCACTCAATGACCATCCTCGCTACCGCATCGATATGCGTGCAACTCGCCTTTCTCGGCTAAACCTCTGTCATCGGAACTCCCAGACCTGTCCATATCACATTCGAAGGTCACTAACACTTCCAATAACCTCTCATTAAATCCCTGTAATTTTCCCGAATTTTTAAACGTATTTAAACTTGATGCCAAACCTTCGAACATCCCGAACTATATCGAAACAATGTCTGATCGACTCGCAACCAATCCCAAAATGTTCGTTATATCTAATACTTAAAAACTCATGTTGATCGTACCTAGAAATGAGGGTCTATGCGCCCTCACGCGCAGCCCAAAGGCACTGCGCGTGAGAGCCACGCGCTGATACTGTTCATCTTCAACCTCAAGTGAACCGGGTCCGGTTCCGTCCACTGGTTTCCAGTCCAACCGAACCAGAATGACCAATTTTCGCCCATTTCTTCTCCTTTCTTTTTATCATTCCAATGCAAATAGCTTCATCGTAGTCTCTAGAATCGATCTACAATTATAAATTCATGGAAAAACATCAATTCTTACCTGTGAGATAATTGAACAGAGAACTCAGAAACTCCTCCTTTGTTCCTCACGATTCAGGCCACCGTTGGCCTCTTCAGGCCATGAAATCGGTCCCAATCTACTTGTAGGACCTCCAGAAACATTTTCCAATCATCAATATCAATCGAAAACCAAGGAATCATGAACTACCATGTTCGAATTACCAAACGTATCTTTCGCGGTTTCTATGGCCACCGTCCACGACGGCTCACTACGCTGGCACCACCACGCTTGTCCCACATTCTTCTTCCTTTTTCATTCCCATATCACGGGAATTTGATGATATTTGAGGGTGTTTTGGGTTCATGAACACACACCATACTCTGTTTTCTCTCACTCGGTTCACCTTCACCGAACACACACTTGAACAGCTTCTTCCATTTTTAAAACCTTTCAAGCGGTTGTACTAGCTTCCACAGCCTTCTAGAGAGGGGACAAGTGTCCCACTTCAATTGGGAACACTTCCCAATGCAAACAAATGACCAAATTACCCTTTAGGCTACGTCACAATCATCGGCCAAAATCCGTTTGATCATCCGAGTCAAAAGTCAACGTTTTGCCCACCTCCAAGGGCAAAACAGTCATTTCGCACTGTTCGTCCGAAATCACTCAACTAATTACCGATTAATCTCACTAATCCTTCATTAGCCACTAATCTAATCCGAAAATTCGAGACGGGTCGTTACAAGGAACCCTAACTACCGCCCTATTGTCAACAAGGAAGCCTTCTGCTAGTACCACAAGTATAAAGGTCATACCATCGAAGAATGCATCGCATTCAAGGACATCGTCGAGCAATTTGTTCGAGAGGGCAGACTAGGCTAGTTACTACCATAAGCGCAAGCTGCCCTGGCTCATCTCCAAATCAAGACCATTAGCGGAGGACCAACTTTGTCCTCCCCACATCACATCCAACTGAGCGAGGAAAGACTCTGCACAACCTCACAATCAAGCCAACAAGTGCTTAGCATGGGCGCCAACTAACAAGGAAAGATAGCAAACTTTGGATGGCCAGTCATCACCTAAAAGGCATCCTGTTTCCACACGACGAACCCCTTATCGTCGGAGCACTCTTATCCAACTATGACATCAGCTGCATCCTTGTTGACACCGAAAGCTCTATCAATGTTCTTTTTTGGGAGGCTTTTAGCAGATGGGCTTAGACGAGAAGGATCTAGACTGCAAGGTCACACCCCTTCTAGGTTTCTCAAGAGACTCTGCCTTACCCAAGGGCATCATCACTCTTCCAATCACCATGGGCACCGACCCCCAGACCGCTACCACCCTCACCATTTTTCTCGTGGTCGATTGCCCAACGGCCTACAATGCTATACTCGGCCGAGGCCTACTCAACTAGATGCGAGCCATTGTGTCTACACATATGTTGATGATGAAATTCCCAACACCCGCTGAAACAAACTAGGTACATGGAGACTAGCTCTCAGTGAGAACATGTTACGCCATGGCCCTCACCAAAACAAGCCAGCATCATCTAGAGACAACGGAGACACTTTCCGTCAAAGAAATGACACTTGGAGACGACCCTGTGGATCCCAAATACATGCGTGAACTCAGAGACAGCACCCCGGAGGACCTTCGAGATCTGAAGCATATGCCTCAAGCCGATCCCGTGGAGGAGACAAAGACAATTCCCCTTTCTGACACACACAAGGACCGCCAGGTTCGAATCGGATCCAAGTTGAAGCCTCATATCCGTTATGCCCTTATCAAGTTCCTTCAGGACAACGCAGAAGTATTCATATGGTCCTATGCGGACATGTCGGGCATCGCCACCAAAGTGATCTGCCATAGACTCACAATCGATTCCTCCTTAAAACCAATCACGCAGAGGCATCGGAGCTATGATGCAGAAAGGAAATCAGCCATGCAGGATGAGATCACCAAGCTCAGCACCATCCACTTCGTTCGGAAGGCTATCTATGCTACTTGGGTCGCTAATGTGGTCCTCGTCAAGAAACCGACATGCCTCTGGCGTATGTGTATCGACTTCACATATCTCAACAAGGCTTGCCCGAAGGATAGTTTTCCCTACCCAAAATCGGCATGCATGTGGACACTATTGCGAGTCACAAACTGCTTAGCTTCTTTGATGCCTACTCTGGATACAATCAGATCCTCATGAACCCGGAAGATCAGATCTATACCAGCTTCAGGACCAACTTGGGTATCTACTGCTACAATGTCATGCCTTTCGGCCTCAAGAACGCAGGAGCCACATATCAATGCTTAGTTAACTTCATGTTACGGACCAGATTGGCAAAAAAATAGAAGTTTACGTGGATGACATGCTTGTCAAATGCACCACAGACGCCAAACACATCCCCAATCTGGCCAAGATGTTCAATGTCCTAAAAGAATACAAGGTGCGCCTCAATCCCACTAATTGCGTGTTTGGTGTTGGATCCCGCAAGTTCCTTGGATACATGATCAGCCAACGGGGCATCGAGGCCAACCCCGAAAAAATCCAGGCCATCCTTGACATGTAGCTCCCTCAAACACACAAGGAAATCCAGAGTTTAACTGGGCGAGTGGCGGCCCTCACCCACTTCATCTCTAAGGCAACGGACAAATACACCCCTTTCTTTAAGGGCTGAAGAGCAGAGGCAAAAAGATCAACTGGACAGAGAAATGCAGTAAGGCATTTACGGAACTCAAACGTTCGATGAGTTCGGCACCACTCCTAACCAGACAAGAAAATGAAGAACATCTTTTCCTCTACCTCTTTATCCACCTCGGCTGTTAGTTCCGTCCTCATCACCTGAAGCGTTGGAGCCGAACATCCCGTCTACTATGTCGGCAAGGCATTCCAGGATGCAAAAACCAGATAACTTGTCCTTGAGAAGCTCACTCTAGCCCTAGTAGTCACCGCAAGGAAACTTCGACCATACTTCCAGGCATACGAAATCAAGGTCGTCACCAACAAACCTCTCTGTCACGTCCCCTAGAAACCCAACACCTCTAGCAGACTAATCAAATGGGTCATCTAGTTCAGCGAGTTCGACATCTGTTATGTCACCAAGACAGCGAAGAAGGGACAGGTTGTGGACGATTTCATTGCCTAATTTTTCTACCAGCCCACGTAGTGCATTCCTTCAGACGACACTACCCACGGAGAACCACTCGCCAAGGGTGAAGCACCACAGCCTCCGGTTCCCACCATCGATCCCACACGCCCATGTTGGACACTGTATGTCGACGGGTCTGCCTGTCACAGTGGATCAGGAGCAGGGCTGGTCCTCACATCACCCGACAAGGTCAAACTCGAGTATACTCTCCGCTTCAGCTTTAGAGCCTCCAAAAATGAAGCAGAGTATGAGGCCCTTTTGGCTGGACTACGTCTTGCCAAAGACATGGAAGCTAAGCAACTTCGCATCTTCAGCGACTCCCAGCTAGTCGTCAGCCAAATAAACGACGAATTCGAGGCCAAGGACGAGTCCATGACTCTTTACCTTACCCTCACGAAACAGCTCCTCCAAGCTTTTCCAACGTTTGAGATCATGAAGATCCCACGGTTGGAAAACAGCCACGCTGACGTCCTCGCCCGCTTGTGTCATCTCTCAACGAGAAGGAAGGACGACGGGTCATGGTCAAAGCTGTCAACAAGAACATCAAATACAACCTGAAGAAGCGCCTCGATGAAGACAAGGGAAAATGGGCAGACATCATAAGTGATGTCCTCTGGTTTCACTGTACCTCACATAAGACAACCACAAATGAGACGCCCTTCGCCTTGGCATTTGGCACTGAGGCCGTCGTCCCTGTGGAAGTTGGAGAAATGTCCTACTGTGTCATCTCATATAACCCCGACACCAACAATCAGCAGATCGCACTCAATCTCGACCTCCTGGAGGAGCGACGTGAGCATGCTAATATGAAGAACATGGCCTACAAACAAAGGGTGGCCAGATACTACGACTCCAGAGTTCGCCATCGAAGTTCCAGAGTGGGGGACTTGGTCCTTCGCAAAGTCAACCTTGCCACTAGGGAAAAAGCAGCCGAGATATTCGCTCCAAACTAGAAAGGCCCATACACAGTTTCAAGGATCTGCCGTGAGGGCACCTACGAATTTCAAACCTTGCTGGAAAGACCCACGACCACACCTTTGGACTGATAAGTCCTCGGTATCCTACACTGAGCCTCGGTCAAGTGGATACCCTCCCACACTCCACAAATGAGGAAAAACCGATGTTTCTATCCCTTTTGAGAAGTCGGCATATTCAAAATAAATGGACCACGTGTCTTCCTATCCCTAACCTCCACGTAGATCCATCCAGTCTTGTCCTTTTGCAATTGATATAAAAAGTTCAAGTGGCCCCATGTCGGTTCACCTTTGCTAGCCAACCTGAAGGTCGTATATACACCAGTGAGCGCAATCCAGGTGTTCGAATTGATCTGACCGATGGCTACTCCCAGCTGAGCCACCATCTTCTGTATCCACGGGTGCAAGGGCAGGACGACATCATACGTGAAAACATCCTAATGAAATGTCGTCCAAGGTTCCGGAGGATCACTTGGCATGTCTTTCTCCTCGACTAGCCTCATCACCACTGAATTGGGAACATGGAATGCCTCTCTATAGGCCTGTATGTCGTTCTTCTTGATCGTACTCCATTGACGATCAATATGGTAAACTGACTTCGCAATGGTCACCTCCCGTACGGCTGAATCAACATCGATTTCAAAGACCATCGGTCTAGACATTGCTCCCTGATCACTGGTCCCTGCCACTTTTATTTCCCACTCTTGACTAGACACAGCGGGTATGCCTTCAAAGATAGTGGTTTGATCGACCGACTCTATGTTCGAGACAACTTGCTCGGCCTCACCACTAGCCGAGACAAAATGTTCTAGTATTTGGGAAAAAGCTTTCTCAAGCTCCTCCTCCAAATCCCTCTCTTCTTCGGCTTGTGAACTCAGTTTCACCTCTGGTCGAGATGTCCCCAAAGTATAAGCGAATTCAATCATTCGTAACCGAGTGTTCGAAGCGGCTGTTAGGTCATATTTTATACATTTTTCCATGCATTATTATCTTTGATGTACTACTAATATCTTTCATCACATAGGAGAAAATGATAATTTTTGTGAGAGTTGTGCAGGATTGGACATTATGTCGAATTAGAAAGTTTTCGGTGTAAAAGGAAGAAATTCGAGTTGAAAGTGCTTACTTATGGAGCAAGGAAAAATAATGTGGAAAACAAAAAGCTGTCACTATTCAGGAATCACTATGCACGCCAGACACTATTCAGGAATCACTATGCAAGCCAGACACTATTCAGTAATCACTATGCACGCCTGACACTATTCACGTGACTAGTAGCAGATTACATGACTTTACTTATTTGCCTTCATGCTTTCTTGCCTATTTAAGCCCTATTCACTCTCAAAATAGGAGAGCCTCCACACAACAAAGAAATCAGATCTACTCTTCTTTTTCATTCCCCTTCTCTTCCAGTGAGAAAACCTCAAGAATTCCATAACCATCTCCCCCTCTTCCATCCTTTTGCATCTCTTTCCCATGTACCTCAATCTCTCATCATAAAAGCTCCAAAATTCCTTCATCAAATTCGTCATCCATCATCTTTGTGTGTGAAGAAGAAGCCCTTTTCAGTTCTGGAGAAGAAGACAGAAGACTGCCTTCTACTTAGAGTTTGCTGCATTCATGTCTTTAATTAATGTTTTTATGTTGATTAGATACATGTGTAGCTAATTTCTCATCTAGGGTTCTTGATGTAACCATGTAAACTCAGTCTATGTTATGATTGAAGTATTCTGATTTCTGCAAACTCTTCTTTGTTTCATTCATTTTAATTATTGATTCATATGTGATTCTAGTGCTTGATCACCATTAGGGTTCCATATGCCTAGTTAGATTTAGAGCACATGCCATGCCTAAGTTTAATTGATTTATGAATGAAAGAATAGGGTTAGTGAGTACATGCCATGCCACTGAATCTGTTTGGTCATATTTATTTCTTTTCTCATACTTAAAGGCTTTCTAGGAGTAATCTAAAGTACATGCCATACTTAGGTTGCAATTAGAAGGACTAGATAGTGTTCCACATGCCATGGCCTATCTTACTTAAGTGAAAACGATCCTTAGAGCAGGTTTGGAAGATCAGGTACTTTAGTTACTGTATTCATAGAATCAAGGTTACATAGGTGAAGTCAAGACCCTAGCTTCCATCTCCATACTTTTCTCAATCTTTTCTATCTATCTTCATTTACTTAAAGTTTTAATTTCAGTTTAACGTCCTTACATATCACAAATCAAAACACAATTCTGTTTTATTTTCAGTTCTTTTAATTCCACTAGTTAATTGAGTCATTATAGGGTTATTTAGAGGTAATTGTGAAGCCTAATCAGTCTCTGTGGTTCGACACCCTTACTTGTGCATTACCATTACTACAATAGTAGTGTATAAGCTAGGATACATCAACAGCGGCCTAGCTGGCCGTTAGTTCATCCTCAAAGGAATTTCCAGACCGATTGTCCATGCTTTGAGAATCTTCAGACGACATTTACAGACACAAAAAAGGACTCCTAAGAAGAGAAACATGCACGACAACACTGCCTAACCGACCTAGGCGATCAAGACAACAGGGCATGAATATTCAACTATGTTCATGCCACGTTCTTGCTTAAACACCCAGTTTGAATCCAAATAAGGGTAAAAAATAGTGACGTACCTTGTTTTTACTCAGAAGATAGTCGTCGCACCCGCCTTATGAGTTACTCGAAAATCGCCTTGATGGTTGTCGGAAATCACACAAGTGTCTCTCTCAATGACTCAAATTCACTCAGATGCAAAAGTAAAAAGTGAATTTTCACAACTCCTTTTATACCACCAGAAAAAGTAACTAGGGTTAAAACTAGCCGTTATAAACCATCCTCGGTCAGTCCAAGAGTCTCGCACTAATGTGATGCACTATCTCGATTACCTCAAAGGCCACGCATAGATCATTATGTCGCATTAAAAGCGCACTAACTGATACTCAACTGGCACCAAGTGGTACTTGATCGGCCTGAGGACATCTCCTAGGTCGATCGGCCACCTCATCGTCCGAGGGTCTGCGTAATCTGACCGACCAGGGTGACATCCACTCACGTTGGCACCAAGTGGTACTTGATCGACCTGAGGACATCTCCTAGGTCGATCGGCCACCTCGTCGTTCGAGGGTCCTTGCAAGCTAACCGACCAAGGTGACATCCACTCACATTGGCATGAAGTGGTACTTGATCGGCCTGAGGACATCTCCTAGGTCGATCATCCACCTCATCGTGCGAGGATCCGCGCAAGCTAACCGACCAAGGTGACATCCACTCACCTTGGCACCAAGTGGTACTTGATCAGCCACAGGACATCACCTAGACCGATCGGTAACCTCATCGTACAAGGGTCTGCGTAAGCTGACCAACCAAGGTGACATCCACTCACTCACCTTGGCACCAAGTGGTACTTGATCCGCCTCAGGACATCTCCTAGGTCGATCGGGCACCTCATCGTGCAAGGGTCCATGTAAGCTGACCGACCAAGGTGACATCGACTCACCTTGGAACCAAGTGATCCTCGATCGGCTTAAGGATACCTCCCAGGCTGATCAGCCACCTCACCATGCGAGGGTTCGCGCAAGCTGACATACCAAGGTGACGTCCACTCACCTTGGCACCAAGCGGCACTTGATCGGCCTGAGGACACCTCCCAGGCTGATCGGCCACCTCACCATGCTAGGATATGCACAAACTGACTGACGATGTGGACTCTGATCGGCCTGAGCATATCTCCCAGGCCAATCGGCAACCCAATCATGCCAGGGTCTACGTAAACTATCCGTTCACTCACATATCCCTCAGAATTCTCCCTCCATCAAGGGCTTGAGGGACTAGGGATTGGCATAATGTACACCTACACAGGTCGACAGGTACAATACAAGCCCTCAACCGAGGAAATCCACCCCAGTCAACGACTTGCGGGGCTTCTGTTCATACCTAAACTAGTCTGGCCGACTAAAGACCAAATTGGCCTACCTTAAAAACCTCACAAGTACCAAGCTCAAGCAAACCAACCATGTCTGATCACCAGCTGCCAGGTACCCCCAGATCATGCTAGCAAGGTCAGGACGACCCAGGAAGATCATATATGACCAGCCAACCCGCAGATTGGCCTGATAGCTGGTTGGTCTTCCTGCAAGCTAGCCATAGATCGACTCTTCCTAGGCCAATGACATCTGGTCGGCCGGGCCCACTAACAACTCATAAATGTTGTCCATGACCACTACAAGACACATGTCAACTTATAAAGGCCACAACATTTATCCCACATTGACAAATACCAATAAACACATTTAATGCTACTATAAATACATAGGCATCCCCCTCCAAAAGGTAATGACAATCTTGCCCTCACGCTGCCTAAATTGCTACAGTAATCCTCCCACTTAAACTTACTTAAGCATCGAAGACTACTAGGTCGGCACCACATAGGTGTCCCTTTGCTCTTACCTTCTTCCTGTGCAGGTCTCACTACCCCGAGAGGAGTAGCAAAGAAGCTCAATGAGGCGAGTCTAAGTTGATCCATTTCTCGCATCATCAATACCCAAAATCAATTCATACAAATCCAATCAAAAATTCTTAATTATCAGAATAATTTATGATCATAACCTAATTGGTTAAAAATGTTCAAAAACTAACAAGAAAAACAATCCTAAATGTACATTTTCTCATAGAAAGGAATAATCGAAATGATGAAGATTGAAGGCACAAACCTCAGCAGCAAGATGCTCTAGAATGGAGGATAGATAAACCTGAGCACCGGTACCACCTTGCTCGGCTTACTTGCCTGACTTCAGGAATCAAGCAATATGGCCAACAAAAAATTACAGAAGCTTTCAATGATTCTAAACTTTGACTCTTAATTCGTGCGATTCAAGTACCGAAGACAGCAAAGGAACGTCGGATTCGGCTCGTCTTGTTCAAGCGAAGCGATTAGAGGTTGTCTCGCCATCTAGATCCACCGAAAACGTTATCAATGGCACCAAAGATTTTCTAGGTTCATGGCCTCGATTCTCCCTCTATGGTGAGCTTTGACAATGATGGGTGGTAGGGATGAGGACATCTCGACAAGAGGGAGCATTTAAGTGTGATGATGAGGTTGGTTGTGGTCGGGATTGAGAGTGGTGGTTGTGGTTGGTGTTGTTGTCGACGAGAATAGGAAGAATGAGGGTTGTAGGAGAGAGAAATGGTTTGGGTTACTAATATTATATTAATGCACTTAGTTACTTAGGAACTTAAAAAATGCACAAATGAACTTAGACACTTAAAAAGACTGCCACCCCTCTCCCCGCGAAAAATTTCATAGATTAAATTAAGTTTGTGGGACACCTATAGTTTTGGGATTTTAAATAGCTTGTCCTTTTTCCCCCTACATTTGGGAAAACTACATAAATCCCCAAATTGGTCATTACAAGTTCATATCCGAACTACAAAAAATTTCATTTAGGTACCTAAACAATACGGTCATTAATAAAGCACTACCTTCGTTAGATTTTCCATCCAAATTTCCATTAAAAGAACACTTGACAAGTAATTGGTCTAGTTAGCTTATAATTTGGCAAAATTTAGTAAGGGATTTTAGTCACAAATTTTAGGTTAGTCAAAATCCATAGTAAAAACCAAAAGTTCCAAATTGAAAACCCATAGCCCCAATCCCTTCCTCCCCCGTATACAATTCCTCACCCGATAACCCATTTCTCCAATTTCGACGACACAAGCGGCTTATCCCTCTTCCTCCAACAACGACTACAGCTGCATTAGGTCCTTCCTCCTCCAAGTCTTGAACCCTCTTCAGCCTCTTGCTCTTATCTTCTCAAAATTCCAAAGATCGAGTTTTTGAAAATTCCAGATATTCAAATAATGTCTAGGAATGGTCTAAATTGAAGTTTGGGAGGTGGGGAAGAAGTTATGGAAAGACTTGCAATCTGGGAAGTGAGGCCGAATTGGGTTACAATTTTTGTGACCAAGTGACCAAAAGAGAAGACACTTTGAACAGACACTAGGACCTCTAGGCCAAGACATAGGGTGGCCAATCTCACATCATAAAAACCTTAGTCTAACATTCTAATTGTTCTAGATATAATTTTTAGCATAATTCACTTTGGCCCATATTGCCTCCTCCCTTAATCTCATATCTTCCTGGTGTTTTCTGTATATATTCTGTTCTTCATCAACCCAATATAGTTAGTTATTAATGGATTTTGGAACTACACCATGGCAATCATGGCAGTGGTTGTTATTGTTGACACATGTTGGACCAGAATTACTGGGCTATGTACCTAAAGCCCAAACATTAAAGAAGAGCTAAAAGCCGAGAACGACATATATTAGACCAAAGTCACTGGGCCATGTACCTAAAGCCCAAACATTAAAAAAGAGCTAAAGGCCCAAAACAACCAAACAATTGGAAAGGCAACTTAGGCTAAGCCCACACGACGTAAACAACCCTAGCAATGGGTCAAACATAGGATGACACGTAGACACATCATCACCAAAAATTTAGATGTCACGTGTCAGCACCAAAATAGAAGTGTATTTATCCCACATCAAAACTATTCATCAAGATCACCTCAACTACCCATAAAAAAGGAGTGCACATTTCCCAATGAGGTAACTAATATTTACTATTCATTATTACTTTGTCAAAATTACCACTTACTATTAATTCTTTCGAACAAACTTACTAACTTGATCGTTACAGAACCTTAGAACCGTACCACATCGGTTATCCGTAATGAATAACCCACTGCTTTTCCTAGTTAATAGGCTCGAAGGACATGTTACATTCAGTGATTGGACAAGACGTAATCATAAGTTGGAACATTTTGGGTTTCAACAGTTTGACACCGTCTATGGGAAACTGACTAAGTCTGACTATTACTCTATTGATTCGAGAACACCCCCGACGACAAACATGTTAAGCGACCAGGGGGGTCAACAAGATAACACCTGGACAAGGGTTCAAGACACAGAAAGATAACTCTCATCATTACTTACAAGTAATCGAAAAACTACAAAGTGACATGGTGAAGATGAAATCTAAGGGCCCACAAGTCGAGTTCCGGTTCTAGGTGCTTGATGAGCAATACACCGAGGTAGCCACTAAGCTGAGGGCAGCCCAGGTCAAACTCATTGCTAACAGAGCACGAGCCACGATTGAGGAATCCGACCCGATCATAGTTGGAGTGTATGGAATGCGCCGAGTGCATCCATCGAGCTATGTGGAAGGAAAAGCTCAAGATACCCGCTGAACCAACCGGCAATTCCTCTCAGCTACTCATCTTACTAGGTAAGGGTTAGACTGAGATCGGAATCTATCGAGATGCCCGAGAAGCCCTGAGCATGGGATCTCAGAGAGATCAATCTCCACTCGGTCCAGTGCAATTGACTTACTCCCAGGACAAGGACCTTAGCTCTTGGCCAACTGGGACAATGGTTGACCAGCCACCAACAATAGAGGTGTTACTTAGTTTTTTGGTTCCCTTTTTTATCCAAAACTAAAATCAAACCGATTGGAGAATTGATTTTAATTTGGTTTGGTTTGTTACTCTAAACTCAATTTTAACCGAAAATCGATTGAATTAGTTTGATTAGGTTCTGAACCGGTTTAACCAATTTTTTTTTCTTTTCAAAATCTAAAGTTCACAAAATGCTAAAAAGCAAACAAACTGATTTTCTTAGTTTTCCAAATTAACATAAACAAACCCACAAAAATTCTGAAAAGATCTTGTTGACAACACCAAATGGATCCAAAAAATTAAACGGAATGAAATAACTCCAACTATCATTACATTTTATCTGAAAGACCAACATGCTTCAATTCTCTTAATCAAAAATCACAGAAACCACATTATATGCAAAACCCACTTCCTAAAAATGAATTCTCTTTCTAAAATTTAAAGAACGAATTCCAATACACCATCCAAGCCGAAACCCACAAATCAAATTAGTATGGAAATCTGACCTAAACAATTTAACCAGTGCAGCGAAGATGAGAAGACTGAGATCTATGAGATCTGAACAAGGCATGTCTAGGTGGCCAACATTGTCCTAGTCAAGAAACCCATAGGAGCTTGGCGAATGTGCATTGACTTCACAAATATGAACAAGGCATGTCCAAATGATAGATTCCCTTTTCCAAAGATAGACCAATTGGTCGACGCCACCGTAGGGCGCAAGCTTTTAAGCTTCATGGATTCCTACTCTAGGTACACCATATCTTCATGGACCCATTGGATTAGATCCACACCACCTTCATAACTTACCGAGGCCCCTATTCCTACAATGTGATGCCATTCAGACTAAAAATGTGGGAGCCACCTACCAACGCCTAGTTAACTTCATGCTCGCAAACTAGATAGGAAAAACAATGAACGCCTACGTCAATCACATGCCCTTAAAGAGAAAAAACTTGACCAATACATCCATAAACTCTCTCGGATGTTCGAAGTTCTGAAAAAGTACATGATGAGGCTGAAGCTATCCCAAGTGTGTTTTTGGTGTAGGCTCTGGAAAATTCTTGGGATTTATGATAAGTTAGGGGGGGATCAAAGCTAACCTTGAAAAGAACAAAGCACTTATCGACATGGAGCCTATGTGCACTCAAAAGGAAACAGAAAACCTCACAGACCAAGTGGCAACTCGTACTTGCTTCATATCCAAGGCCACTAACAAGTGTGTGCCATTCTTCAAAGCTCTCAAGGGAAAATCCAAACACATTACCTAGGGTGAAGAATTATCCAAAGCTTTCACTGAGTTGAAGGAGTACATGAGAAGACCACCATTACTTTTCAGAGCAAAGACGGGAGAGCCTTTGTTCATCTATCTCTATATTTCCACATATGCAGTCAGCTCAATGCTTATTAAGAGAAAGGATTGAGCCGAATTCCGGGTGTACTACGTAAGAAGAGCACACTAGGACACCAATAAAAGGTACACGGACCTTGAGAAACTTGCATTCACCTTGATTATGTCATCTAGGAAGCTCAAGCCCTACTTCCAGGCTCATTCTATCATCGTAGTAACGAACAAACCACTCCGCCAAGTTTTTTAGAAGCCTGAAACTTCAAAAAGACTACTCAAGTGGAAATCGAACTCAGCGATTTTGATATCACCTTTGCCTCCAGAACAACCTATAAGAGGTAAGCCATTGTGGATTTCATCTCAAAATTCACATACCTTCCCAACGAGCCGAAATAGAAGACCATCACCACGACTCGTCTAACATCCATAATGCCGACTTCAGATGTTGGAAGACCATCTTTGGACACCAACAAGCCAACCTAGCTCCTCGACATGGACAGATCTGCCTGCCATAGATGCCCTGGTGCAGGACTTTTCCTCACTGCCCCATTCAAGGTAAGGATGGAGTATGTTCCCTACTTCATGTTCAAGGCCTCTAACAACACTGCTGAATATGAAGCCCTTCTTATAGCCTTTCGCCTCGCCAAGAAAATGGAAACAAAGAAAACCAAAATCTACAATGACTTTCAGCTCATCATCAACTAAATCAACGGCGAATTGGAGGCAAATGACTCTTCCATGGCACTATACAGGACATCAACCAAGTCACTCTTGGACTATTTTGAGGGTTATACCATCACAAGAATTCCAAGGTCCGAGAACAACCACGACGACGCTCTTGCTCGACTGGCTTCCTCCTTTGATGAAAAACAAACTGAAACAACATGGTAGAAGTCCTTAACCAATCTAGCAGCAAACACTCTTTCGTCTACTTGATCAAGACCAACTCCACTTAGATGGCTCCTCTAATTGCATTCCTCACCAACAAGACTCTTCCTTCTGACAAAATTGCAGCTAAGAAGATTTGTCGATAGGAAGCTCCATACACCATTATTAATGGCCTTATACAAGCGAGGATTCACTCTCCCACTCCTCAACCTCATCTCGGAAGCCAAAAAAATCATCTTGGAAGATATACACAGGAGTATTTTTGGAAACCATTGTAACGTCCCGTCCTGAATTTACAATAATTACCGAGAATTAATTGAGAATTATTGAGACCAATCGGGAATTAGTTGAGGATTATTGGACGATCGGGGTGAAATTATGATTTTTCCCTTATACGAGTGAAAAAGTTAACTTTTGACTCGGGAGGTCAAATGCACGTGGACTGAGGTCCATTATGTAAATCGAGGATATACGAGTCCTTAGACAGAACACGTCAAAATTGAACATCGTACGAGAAAATCACGGGTCAAGGAAGGTTTTTTCGTACTATTACGATTGACTTTTGGGTTGGTCTTGAGTGGGCCCAAAATATCTGGCCTGGACCAATGGACGAGTGACAAGTGTCACCCATCCCATTAGCCCAAACCTGCATATACATGCGTCTGCACCTTCTTCTTTTCTTTTGTTTTCAAACCCAAAACCCACCCTATTTTCCTTTCCATCATAATCATCTCTTCCCCCCTTCCTATGCTTGAGAGAGAGACTAAGAGTGAGTCGAGAGGGAGAGATAGAGACGACGGAGGATGGATGAGCCACAACAGTGGCCTGAGGAAACTAAAAAAGGTAAAACCCAAAACCCGTTGATTTTGGATTTTTGGGTTTAGTTTTGGACGGTTATGGAGGGTTTCTGAGGCCATGGTTTTGATCCTTGCACTTGTGCGAGGCTGTAGGGGCCAAAATGGAAGGATTTGGTGGCTGGAATCCACATGGGGACTGGTTGGAATGGTGGTCTGTGAGAATCAAAATTAGCCAGCCATTTCAAGTATGTTTTCCTAGTTTTGAGTAGATGTGGCAGTTTATGGGTGAAAGGCAGTTTGAATGGAAGAAAAATAGTGAGTTTTGGTGGTTGGACGACGGAGATACGATCAGGTCAAGGTCGATGGTCCAATGACCCTTTACAGTGACCTGGGTGGACCCGCGAGAGGTTGACGATGATGACGTGGCTTGTGTCAGGCCATGTGGTCGTGGCTGGTTGGTACCTCGTGAAAAGATGTCAGGAGGTGTCAGGTGAAATGGCAGCTGACATGGCAAGGCAACGTCAGCCATGTCAAACCACATGGATTAGTGGGGTGGTGCCACGTGGTAGGGTGTTAAGATCTGTCAAAGCTGACATGGCAGTCCACGTCAGTATTGTCAGACCACGTGGAACAGTGAGGTGTTGCCACGTGGTAACATGTTAGAGTCTTGTTAGATTGTCAGAGCTAACGTGGTAGTGACACATGGTAGTGATAACGTCAACAAATGACGTTATTAGATGATGTGGCAGTGTCAAAGGATGACACGTGGAAGCAGTCAAGGAGTGCCACGTGTGATGACAGGACCCATCCCAATCCCCCCGGGATTAACGTGGGATGACCCTGCTCCTATCTGACACGAAGTGTCAGACAAGGGATATTTTCGACCTTTGCCCTCCTGGGCTATCAGAGTACGCCAGGATCCGGAGGAGGCATGTGATATCTCGATCTCTGCTACAGTCCACATCTGTTGTCAACCTGAAGGGCAGTCAAAACATTAAAAGATGTGAGTGGACAAAACCAAAGTTTATAAAAACATTTAACGAGAAGACATTTGTACCCTTCACTAAAAAGCATGCATGTATTCGAAAACCATTTAACCAAATGGACCACATGTGGGAACTAAGCCCAAATCAGAAATAAACCAAGGTCGAAAGGACCACAATGAAATCGACCATACGGGCTACTGCCCAAATCTATAAGAAAACAATAAGGGACTCAGCCCAAAACCTGTGTAACCACACATCACATCTGATATAACATATCGTATATCATATATACATATAAGTCACACAACCAATCCTAGCACGGTATCCCAAAGCTACGCACGTGCTACCCGTGTCTCAATCCGAGTCTTCTCAAAGTCAAGGTCAATGTCCGTAGACCAGTAATCCTACTCGAGGTAATAGTAACCATAGCCTTCCTGAGAGTAAGGAACCCAACTGGAGGGTGACTCCACTCAGTCGGTGCTCTGTGACTACTCCAGAGTCCACCCAGGCCAACGACCCTCCCCGGAGGAGATAATAGAAGTAAAGGAAGGTATATGAACATATATGTACATAATACAAATATCCATTCCTGGTTCCCCTAAACCGTCATGATCCATAGCATCCATGCCATTCATATATGTATATATAGAAACAACCTCCATGCACGGTTCCCATAAACCGTCATGTACCACCATAACATAACCAGGGTTCATGCCAGTTCCCATAAACTGTCATGTACCATAACAACATAACCAGGGTTCATGCTGGTCCCCATAATCCGTCATGAACCACGATACCATAACAAGGGTTCATGCTGGTTCCCATAAACCGTCATGTACCATAATAACATAACTAGGGTTCATGCTGGTCCCCATAATCCGTCATGAACCGGGAAATCCATTTAAGGTTCCCTGACCTGAAATCAAAACCGTAAAGTAACATGGGTCTCGTGCCCGAACATAGGACATCAGCTGGGCACCGTGCCCGATATCTGAGGTCATATGCCCGAGACAAAACCAAATGAGTCTCATACCCAAGTTTATCCTTTTGAAATCCAAATCCAGTTCATGAAAGCCAATAAAGAAATACAGACCCGTATAAGCACCGTATACGGCCGAAACCTCGAAATACGTGCTTATACGTAACCACATACAAATGCACCCATGGCATCATCAAACATGTAATAAAATACATAATAAAAATTTATGCATGCACCAATTTAGAAAACCAAGGTCCACTCACAGACCGTCCGAGCTGCCGCCTCGAGGCGTGCCATACGGCTGTCTTGAGCCAATCACCATCACCGGGACTCCCAAACCTGTCTAAATTCATTTATAGGGTTACTAATAGCCTCATTAACCTCTCATTGAAGTCCCATAATTTTCCCGAATTTCTAACTATTTTTAAAGTTGATCCTCAACCTTCGGACACCCTGAAACCTATCGAAACGATATCTGATTGGCACGCGACCAGTCCCAAAAAATTTGTTACATCAAATAGATAATTTCTTATGTTGAATACTTTCCCAAATTATGGCCACGCGCCCTCACGCGCCCCAAGAAGGCTCAGATCACTATTCATCATCTTCCTCCTTCAGCCAGTTCAGACCGGCCGGTTTTACTGTGCTGAACCGGCATGACCGGTTCAGCGTTCCTACTCCCTCAAATCTCATCTTTTTGCCTCCATTTCAATTCCTAAATTCCTAATTTCAAGTTTCCTATCCAACCTAATCCCTAAACCTAATCAAAACCCTCTAAAATCTATGGTTCAAGTTTGAACCTCACGGTTCATTTTCTCTCAAATTCACCCACGGCTTCACAGCAGTCCAAAACCTCCCAAAATCATCTTAATAGCTTCCTAATAACCCCCTAAGCTCATCCTAATCATCTAATAGCAACCATAACATCGTATTCGAATTTAAAATGGAGAAATGGGTAACCGGGTTACCTATCGGATTTTGGCTTCAGCCGTTCACGGCGGCGTCGCCTGGCCGGCCACCATCATTCCACAGCTCCCCCTCTCAGTCTCCTGGTTCCTCAGATGGCCATGGTGAAGGTTTGGATTGGATTGGTTTGCACAGAGGAGAGAAAATGGTGAGATCGGGTAATGGGTTTGTTTGTGTTTGAAAATGGAATGGACGATGCATGTATCAATTTGGGTGGCCTGTGGATGGGTGATAAGTGTCACTCATCCATTGGGCCTCCATAAAATATATGGGGCCCACTAGAGTCTAAAAGTTAACTCGTTTCGTAATTCGTGCAATAGTACCCCGAAACTTCCGTGAACTGTAACTTCGTCGTTGAACGTTCGAATTCGTCGTGCCGCCTGTCTATGGATTCGTATCGTCCCGATCTACGTAATGGTCCTCGGTCCTCGGCCATCGGACATCGCAGTAAAAAGTCAACTATTTGCTCCTTTTAACCATAATTACCAAAATGCCCCTAAACTTCCGAACGTCATAACTTCTTCTACAAATGTCGGAATTGAACGTGCCACCTGTCTATGAACTCGTGACGTCACGAACTATGTCACGGTCATTGGTCAAAGTCCATTTGACCGCCCGAACAAAAAGTCAATGTTTTACCCACGCTAGGGGCAAAACGGTCATTTTGCATCGTTCGTCCGATTTCGCCCAAATAATCACCGATTAACCTCACTAATCGTGATTAGTCACTAATATAATCTTGGAATTTAGGACGGATCGTTACATGTCAGGTTGGCAGAAGTTATCAAATGTCAGACCTGTTAGGCTAACATCAGCGTTGACAGCCGTTGACCGGACTTTGACCAGTGCATGGGCACGATTTTTGAGGTCAAATTGATCTTTTTCTAAAGTTTTTGATGATCTGAATCTAATGGTGGTGGTTTCAGGTCAATCAGAGATCATTTGATAGGTGATTTGGAGGTATTTACCCTAGGGAAACGTGTTCGGGAGTGTTCTCGGTTTCAGGATAGTGAGGAGTTTCTGGTATGGACTTATATAGGTTGTTAGTAACGTTTGGGCATGATTTAGACAGTCCCGAACAACTCGGAAACTGTGGAAAGGCTTCAAACTAGCTTACAACGCGAGATTGGAGCGCACAGCGTGGACTGTTAATAAGTGGACTTCTGTTTTATAACTGTGATGCATGCATAAATGTTTTAAATACTTTATTGTATGGTTTGAGTTGAAATAATTTGAATGATGTGTTGATATCATTACTTGATGACTTTTGTGGATTTAATTATCGATTTCTGAATGATTTTACGGATTTACGTTAAAATTGATATTTGGCCTTTTGACCCAATTAGATAATGATTGTGACTCGGTTTTGGAGTCAAATGTGATTGTATGATGGTTTTCGGATTTATGAAATGATTGTTTGGACTAGAGACCCCGTTGGAAATATTTTTGACTCAGAGTGTGAGTCCAAGTGAATTTGAAAGAAAGTTGTGATTTTATATGTTTTGGATACTGATTTGGAATGGTTGATTTAGTGAAACCTTGATTTATAAAAAGGTTTTGAGATGGTGAAATGAGGACTGGACACTGATTTTATGAGATTTGTGGAAACTGATTTTTGGCTGAGACCTATGCGAAATAACTGTTTTGATTTGGGAAATGATAGTTTTGAAAATGTGTTTCCACTGTTTTTATTATGACCATTCTTCGAGATGATGGATATGACACCAGTAGGAATGTGTTTTCCCGGAGAGGACCCTATGATGTGATTGTCTCCTCCAAACGTCGTAGATCCTGGAGTCGTCACCATCCACTGCTTGGAGGTGAGTAACCCCGAGGGGAGGCTCAGGCTCAGGAGTGTCAGATATTGATACCACTCAGACGTCGAGCCAGGGGCTCCGATCTTGTGTTAGATATCATTCCAGATGTCGTAGATCCTGGGATGTACTCGGAGATGAGACCCTGAGTTACACGTGTAGCATTGAAATCGTGACTGTTGATTATTTGACTGTATTAGACAGTTGTTGGATATGAGAATGGGTCCCGAGGTTTTTGACTTACTGATTTGTATCAAGATGTTTTCCACGTGAGTTGGTTTTACGATGATTGCATCGGTTTTCATATATGTACCGTTTTACTGGAAAGAAATTATTTTAATTTGGTATGCATGCATGCTTTGTAAAACAAAGGGTTAAATATTGATTTCGAAAATTGTTTTTGAAACTATTTATCTTTGTCCACTCACACGTTTTATTTTTTTACACTCTCCAGGTTGATCGAGGATGTGGGCTGTAGCAGAGGCAGAGACATCACACACCGCTGTGTACTCATGAAACCCCGAGCGAGTTACGGTTTTATCCCTGGTCTGGCACGTGGTATCAGACGTGAGCAGAGCACATCCCACGATAAGGTGGTGCGATTAGGGATGGGTCCTGTCAACCAATCTGGCCCTCGCTCCATAGCATACAAGGTTGTGCGATAAGTGTCAGTGATTCACTCATTTCCTCCATATTCCACCAGAAAATCTTACACCTATGCTTAGTCCTTGGCCATTTTCACAATGGGGACTTGACTTGAATGACAAGATGCTGATTGGAAATAGGTAAACAGAGTACGCCGTGGTCCGTAGTGGACTAACTCACGAAGAGGATTAAAGCCAAGGCCTTAGCCACCATCACTACAACACATATCAAAACTTTAATCTTCAAAAACATCATCTGCTGCTTCAGCCTTTCGCATACAATCATCACAGATAACGGAAAATAATTCGAAAGTGCTCACTTCCGGGCCTTCTGTGAAAAACATAGCATCAAATTGTGCTTCGCTGATCTTATTCATCCACATTCCAATGACCAAGTTGAAGCTATCAATATTATTATTAAGCACACTTTGAAGACTCAACTCGACGAAACTGAGGGCAAATGGTCATAAACACTCCCAAATGTGCTCTGGTCATACCAAAATTCATATCGGACAGGCACAAACGAGACACCATTCTCAATGACATTTGGAACCGAGGGAGTCATCCTAGCTGAGGCATATGAGACATCTTAGAAAGTCATGACCTATGAGCCAGACTAGAATGAAGAACAATTGGGACTTAGCTTGGACCTCATTGAAGAACATCGGGAACTAGTCAACTTACGAAACATAGCCTACAAATAGCACCTCTGCCAACATCATGACCCCATAATCAAACCTCACAATTTCCAAGCCAAGGACTGGATCCTAAGAAAAGTTACTCTTGCAACCAAAGACTGCTTAACCGGCACTTTGGGACCGAATTAGGAGGATCATACAACCCCGCCGACCCTGAACATACGAATTGGCCGACTCAGAGGGTATACTGCTTGACCACCTTTGAAATGCCAACCACCTGAAGAAGTATTTCATATAGGCCGACCACCATCTGTATTATTTTTGAACTTTGTCGTACTTAGCTAGACTTGCCCCACAATTATCAATGACAAGTTTAAAAAACTATGCTGCTCAAACACACCGAGCACATTCACAACTATGAAAATGTTCTAAACACTCAAACTACCGAGTCGGAGTACATGCACACTCAAACTACACTCAAGATCATGTGCATATGAATCAAACTAATGAGTTGGAGTACAGGCTCACTCGGCCTACACTCAACAGTTGGCCTCGACTTAAATATTCGAGTCGGAGTACAAACACACTTGGCCTACGTTCAAATATTTGGCCTACAAATAAAACTACCGAGTTAGAGTATAGGCTAACTCGTCCTACACTCAAAATTTGGCCTCGACTAAAACATTCAATTTAGAGTACAAACACACTCATCCTACACTCAAATCTTGGGACTGTGACTCAAATACCGAGTCGGAGTATAGACTCACTCGGTATACACTTAACGCTTGGCCTCGACTCAAATATCCAAGTTGGAGTATAAGCACACTCAGCCTACACTCAAACCTTGAGCCTACGACTTAAACTACCGAGTCAGAGTATAGGCTCACTCGGCCTACATTCAACACTTTCCATTGACTCAAACATTTGAGTAGGTGTAAAGGAACACTCGATCTACAATCAAACCTTGGGCCTACAACTCAAACTACCTAGTCGGAGTACAGGCTCCCTCGGCCTACACTTTGGTCTCGACTCCAACATTCTAGTTGGAGTACATGCACACTTGGCCTACAGTTAAAACATAGGCCTACGATCCAAATTATCGAGTCAAAGTACAAGCTCTGACATTGACTGTGGTTATGGCTCTGGCCCCTCTTCCTCTTCCTTGTCATCCTCAGAGTCAGACAGGAACTCCTCGGCCGTCAGATTTTAGCCTCGTCAAGAAGTGACGATCAGTAGATGACTTTTGTATAGGAAGAGGTTATTGTAGAAGCCCATCTCGTACTCGGAAGCAAAATTATCCTTCAGCTTCCTTAGCTTGGTCAATTTTTTGAACTCAGCCACCGCCTCCTCTCGGACCTAGGCAAGGTTGGCCTCCCTAGCTACCTTCACTCGATTAAGCTCAGACTAGTGTTGATAGACATCCTTCTAAGCCACAATCAACTTGGCATTTAGCTCCTCCTAACTGGTGCTCAGCTCAGCCACTTTCCTCCTCTAGACCTCCAACTGCCAAGTTAAATCACCGTTGGCTTTGAGGGCGACCTCGTCCTGTCGAAGCTTGGGAGCCAGCTGCTCTTGTTGCTCTTTTAGTTTTTACTTCTCTCTAGTGGTTCCAGCCACTCGTCTCTAAGCATGGACAAATTGAAGTTACACCTCGTCGAGAGCCTACACACAAAAAATGGTCAGAGCCGACACAAAAAAAAAAAATCGAAACACTTGGGAAAAATCAATTACATTAGCAAGCAACAGGAGAGCCTTATCCATATTCTGCTCGGCCGAATGGGTGGAGAAGACTGCCATCTCTTCCAACCCCATCGATTCCCCTAGAAGACACCATTCACCAGTATTAGCATCTCCTTCTTGAAGTAGATAGAGGTCGAGGAAGAGTCCACTTTCCCCTTAGTGAAAAGACCCAGGTTGATCTACTTTTTCGACTTTCGATCTCCCTAAAATATTTCTTGTTTAGATCACGCGAAACTGTATGACCGACCACTAGGTCAGAGACTGACCAAACAAAAAAAAGGTGCAACTTACGATCGTCTGAGTCGACTAGACCAGCACCTTTCTAAAGTAAGGGCAAACAAAGCACCAGTCGGTTGCATTGTAGGTCAGTCAACCTCTTCTTCATACGCCAAATGTTTTTCTTCTCGGTTGCTAATATCTTCTCAACTGGGAACAGGTCTGCACTCCAAGGTAATGGTTAGAATACATAGGAAACTTAGCAAAAAAACAAAAACAAAAAAGTACGAGACCGACAAAGACAGATGGAGACCGGTCAGGATCTTTTCCACCATAGGACCCTCCCCCCTCGGGGCTCTCTTCTCAATCCCCATCGACAAACGTGAACCGAGTCTTGTACGATTTCTGGAAGGTCGGCACGTCGTGGATGAAGTCCCCCCCTTTTCTCATTCTTCTTGATACATCGAATGTATATCCAATTTGTACTCTTCAGTTGGAAGCCAAAATCATAGAGATACATGAGCTGAGCATAGGTCGGCTCAGCCATACCAGCCTAGTCAAAGGCCGTTTGGAGGGAGCAGAGGAAGATCCAAACATTGGGGTTGAGCTAACAGAGTGCAACACCCATTTTCTTCACAATATTCCTCAGCCACATATGAAGTTGCAGTCATACGCTATGAGATAGTATCTTAGGATGTAACAACGCTATGCCGATAGGCGCATTGCATGGCACTTCACCTTCCTTTGGCAGACGAATAGTCATCGAGTCGGGAATGCCATACTCGGCTCAAAGTTTCTTTAACCAAGCCTCAATTCTCGATTTACTTGTTCTTAACAAGTGACAAAGATTTTGGCACTCAACCTGCACTAGATGACTCAATGACAGGAATCCTCACATTACCCTTTGGCGGCCATAGGTCAACTTTAGTGACTTCACCGAGACAACCCCCTTTTTCCGCAACCGCTTGGCATTTTCTCCGATGTTGCCACCCCCTGCACGTTCGGTCACCTCAACGTTAGGTACCGATTATTTTTCCTGGAAAGATTTCTTGGCCATCTCCGTATCTAGCAGAGTCCAATCCCTCTACCTTTACTCAAACTCGATTCATCCTCAACTTTTTACCGAGAACGACTTAAGATGATCAAGCTCTCATACGAGAACACCTCTTCAACCTCTGAGTCATAAGCTCACCCCTCAACCAAGCCACTAGACTCGGACATCTATGTAAAAAAAAAAACTACGAAACCAAACCTACAACTTGGAAGATATAAACACACTTATCCACCAAGTTCATGCCTACATCTTCCCTTGCCCTTTTTTAATAAAAAAAAAACACAACAAAAAAAGCTTACCCTTTGTTTTTTTACGGCCAAGGGCCTCGTCGGAAATCGCACCACCTTGAAGATCGCTCCAAAACTCTTTCTAGAAATCGCCTTGTAAACGAGCAGCACTTCGTGAAAAAATTGCAAATTAAAAGAAAAAAAAACCCAAGGTAAATGTCACGACCCAGCCCATCTAACACAATATTGTCCGCTTTGGGCCCAGCCCTCACGGTTTTGTTTTCGGGAGCTCACGTGTAACTTCCCAGTAGGTCACCCATCATGGGATTGCACTAGTCTCAACTCGCTTAACTTTGGGGTTCCAATCCCCCCCAAAGCCACTGAGCTCCCAAAAGGCCTTGTGATAGATAGATACGTGCCCACACATATAAGGTACTTCACCTTTCCCTCCCTGAGCGATGTGGGATCGTTCACCGATCTTACCTTTCCAAGCTCACGGATCTTGCTCACCGTTCTTGCTTCTTAAGCTCACGGGCTTACTCACCGTTCTTGCTTTCAAGATCGGGTCTTACAATCCACCCCCACCCCCCCCCCCCCCTTTGGGGCCCAGCATCCTCGCTGGCACACTTCTGGTCAGGGTCCAACTCTAATACCATTCTGTCACGACCCGGCCCATCTAACACAATATTGTTCGCTTTGGGCCCAGCCCTCACGGTTTTGTTTTCGGGAGCTCACGTGCAACTTCCCAGTAGGTCACCCATCATGGGATTGCACCAACCTCAACTCGCTTAACTTTGGGGTTCCAATCCTCCTCAAAGCCCTGAGCTCCCAAAAGGCCTTGTGTTAGATAGATACGTGCCCACACATGTAAGGTACTTCACCTTTCCCTCCCTGAGCGATGTGGGATCGTTCACCGATCTTACCTTTCCAAGCTCACGGATCTTGCTCTCCGTTCTTGCTTCTCAAGTTCACGGGTCTTGCTCACCGTTCTTGCTTTCAAGATCGGGTCTTACAATCCACCCCCCCCTTGGGGCCCAGCGTCCTCGCTGGCACACTTCCGTCAGGGTCCAGCTCTGATACCATTATGTCACGACCCGGCCCATCTAACACAATATTGTCCGCTTTGGGCCCAGCCCTCACGGTTTTGTTTTCGGGAGCTCACGTGCAACTTCCCAGTAGGTCACCCATCATGGGATTGCACCAGCCTCAACTCGCTTAAATTTGGGGTTCCAATCCCCCCCAAAGCCACTGAGCTTCCAAAAGGCCTTGTGTTAGATAGATACGTGCCCACACATATAAGGTACTTCACCTTTCCCTCCCTGAGCGATTTGGGATCGTTCACCGATCTTACCTTTCCAAGCTCACAGATCTTGCTCACCGTTCTTGCTTCTCAAGCTCACGGGTCTTGCTCACCGTTCTTGCTTTCAAGATCGGGTCTTACAGAAATTCCATTATTTATAGTGGATGACGCGGGCTTTGAAGAGTCTCCCAATGTGCATCCCAGAGGCCGACACATGTATTGCATTCAGAAAGCCACGACACAGCCGAGCGGATCGATTGCCTTATAGACCAGCACGTATCCAACATGCAGAGGGCCACTACATACCGGTTCCCTCACACACCGACATGCACCCTGTATGCAGAGTGCCATGACACAACCAAGAAGACCGACTCTCTCCAGATCGACCACTCTCCAGGAGTAAACAAAGGGTACTATGGGATGGTCAAGGAAAAAAAACAAAGTGGCCTGCTACATAGACCACTAGGTCTATATAGCACCACTAGGTCTATGTTTCAAAAGCCGAGTACCATGCCACATCTGCTACATAGACCGACACAACTACAATCGCTCCACTACTCGGCCTACAAGTATTCACCAACCACTTTAAACCAATGATTGCATCAACACATTGTAGGCCGAGAGCATCGCAAGTTGCGCAGCCCATATTGGGAACACCTACACTAAAGACCTTTGTAAAACAAACACACGAACAACTCCGCAACATCTCTTGATCGAGGGACTTGGGGGACTACAAGTATACCTCCGACCGAGTTCGGAAAAATACAAGTCTTCAATCGGGAAATTCCACCTTGGTTAAGAACTTGGGGGACTTCTGTTGGCACCATAATAGACCAGTCTCACTAAGACATATGCCTAAACCCCAAACACTAAAGAAGAGTTAAAAGCCCAAGTTAAACAAACAATTGGAAAGGCAACTTAGGCCAAGCCCACACAACCTAAACAACCCTAGAAATGGGTCAAACATGGGTTTACACATGGACACATCCTCACCAAAGATTTAGATATCACGTGTCAGAACATAAATAGAAGTGCATTTATCACACATCAAAATCAAAACTATTCATCAAGACCACCTCAACTACCCATATAAAAGGGGTGCACATTTCCTAATGAGGTAACTAATATTCACTATTCACTATTACTCTATCAAAATTACCACTTACTGTTACTTCTTTCGAACAAACTTTCTTACTTGATGGTCGGAGAACCTTAGATGGGCACCACACCAGTGCTTATCCCTAATGGATGACCCATGACTTTTTTTAGTCACTAGTTTCAAAGAAAGACACGTAAAATTCGTTAAGTTAGCATACAGAACAACATCCTTCGGTGGTCCATCAGCAAAATCCAATCCAAGAATATAGCTCGATTAGGTATAAAAAATTTCCCCTTTTGTTGGGTGTCTTAGGGTTTTGGGGAAGTGAATTAGTTAGTGTTGAGAGCTTCCTAGACTAGCTTCTCCAGTTCTTAAAGATCTTTTCTTTTCAGATTATAGGGGATCTGTGACTCTGTTCCTTTTCTCTTTGAATGAAATCAAAGATCGAGGAATCTGCTTTGGCTCTCATTATAGCTCCTCCTTATGGGCTTTTTTCTCTAGCTCAATTTGGGATTGATAGTTGGGATTTGAGGTTTTTTTTTTCTTTTCAAAAAAAGCTAATTTATTTCATTAGCAAATTAATACAAAATATTGAAAGCCCAAGAACCAAATTAGCTTTAAACACACAAACAAAGTACAAAGGACAATACCAACAAAGCCCAAAAGTAAATAAAAATATTAAAAAAAAAACACAACAAAGAAAATATGAAGGAAATCCTCAAATTGAAAATTTATTACCTTCTACATCTGCAACTACATCTACCATCGGACATCGTAGCCTCCACAACACCATAAAACCACAACCACCAAGGAGGAAAAATATGCAAGTCAAACCAAAGAACCAACCGGAAAATGAGGTTGAGGAAGTCACTAGCGCATAGAATTAGGGGTGTTAATCGGTTTTTTTGGTTTGGTTTTTTTTGTCGAAACTGAAACCGAACCGAGTGGAGGAATCAGTTCCAATTTGGTCTGATTCTCACCCCCGAAACTGTTTGAGTCGAAAATCGATTAAATTGGTTCAGTTTAGTTTTGAACCGGTTTAACCGATTTTCGACTTAGACGGAGAGATCGAGAGGGATCAAGGGAGAAGGGGAAAGAGATCGAGGGAGATTGAGGGAGAGGGGGAGAGAGATCCAGAGAGAAGGAGAGATCGAGGCGTGTTAGGCCGTGAGCCCATTTGGTGAGGGTTCGTGAGGTGAGCGATGGAAGCTTCGGGGATGGGTTCGAGTTCGATTAAGATGGAGTGGCTAAAGAAGATGGAGAGATCGGGGGATTGAAGGAGGACACGTGATCAGTCGTCAATGTAGAGATCAAGGGAAGATACATGATGTAGAGATCGATGATAGTATGAAGTAGGTTTTGGTCTGGAGGCTATGAAGCTTTGAGGTCGTGAAGCCTTGAGATCGTGAGGCTGAGAGATTAAAAGAAATTAGAGATAGAGGATGAGAGATTAAGATAGATGATAGACGGAGGCTGGGGCTAGTCGCTAGTGTGGACTTCGGTGCAGAATCGTGGTGAGAGTTTGAGATAGTCAAGAGAGACTGACTGAACTGAAAAAGTCAGGGGAAGGAGACTAGGGTTAAAAGAATAAGTGTAAAACGACGACGTTTTGGTTATGGTTAAAAGAATAGGTGCAAAATGACACCGTTTTGAGACTAAGTAAAAGAATCTGTCCGGGCGGGTTATTGTTTGTTGAAAACCAAAACTAAACCGATTCTGATCTGGTTCAGTTTGATTTTCACTATTTAGTTTTGATTTTTCTTTGGTTCAGTATTTTTCGGTCTGTTTTCGGTTCGGTGCAATTTTTCGGTCCATTTTTTCGAACCAATTAACACCCCTACATTGAATGCTCTCAACAAACCATTCAAATAGTGCAACAAGCACTTTAAAAGCCACAAAATCCACCGCGAATGACTGTAGAAGCACAGGGATGGCAGCACTTGTGGGCCTGAGAGGCTGAGCACAGAGATAGAAAAAGGTTATGGATTCAAAATTGATGCCAAAGGGTAGGAGCACACAGAGAAAATAGGAGGTGGAATTTTGGGGATGGTGGGGGATTTTTAAGGTGGGTATGGAGGTGGATGGTTAGATCTAAAAAGAAACCCACAATCACCATTCTAGGTGAAGATACAAGCCACCACAAAGGGTGGAGCAAAAGACCATCACGTAGGATGGAGAAGGAAAGCCACCACAAAGAGTGGAGTTGCAGTCCAAAGGAAAGGAGCGCCACCCCTAAGGGTATCAAGAAATCACAACGGACTCTCAAAATTGGTTAAAGGGGGAAGAGAGTTTTAGAGAGAATTAGGAGAACTCTCTCTTTCTCTCTCTAAACTCTCAGATCTATAATCGTAATTAATAATTTAAGGGTTTTATGTAAGGGATGTTGATGAGTGCCATTTAATTGACCAAATTGGCCTTTTAATTTGGGGGCACATCAGCAGCTGACTACACGAAAGAGTTGCCACATGTCCTTTTAACGACAATTTGGATGGAAAATCTAACGGAGGTAGTGATTTTTTAATGGCTATATAGTTTGGATATATAGATGAAATTTTTCTATAGTTTGGATATGAACTTGAAATTATTCATATAATTTGGAGGGTTTTATATAGTTTTTCCTTTTCTTTTCTTTTTTTAATTTGAAATCCGTTGTTGAATTTTAATATTAAATTTAGATATCCAATTGGTTGGATTTCAAATTAATAGATTTCAAATTTTTAGATTTGAAATTACTAGATTCCAAATCCAAATCCCAATTCAAATCCATGAATCCAAACAGATCCAAAGGAAGAAAGAGTGCCCAACATTGAAATTCTGGTAATGAAGAGACAAATTAGAAATATTAACTCATCCAGCCTACTTTCTCATTAACATTCAATCACATTCCATCATACATTTCTTTCAATATGCATAATATCCGTACTTACGGAGTTATAAGTTTGGATAATGCATATCATATTTGTATCATCATATATGTAACGACCCGTCCCAAATTCCAGGATTAGATTAGTGACTAATCACGATTAGTGAGGCTAATCCGTGATTAGTTGGGCAAAATCGGACGAACGATGCGAAATGACCGTTTTGCCCCTTGGGGTGGCAAAACGTTGACTTTTCAATCGGGCGGTCAAATGGACTTTGACCGATGACCGTGACGTAGTTCGTGACGTCACGAGTTCATAGACAGGTGGCACGTTCAATTCCGACATTCGAGGAAGAAGTTATGACGTTCGGAAGTTTAGGGGCATTTTGGTAATTTTGGTTAAATGGGGATCAAATGTTGACTTTTTGACCGGGAGGTCCGATGGCCGAGGGCCGAAGAACGTTACGTAGATAAGGACGATACGAATCCATAGGCAGGCGGCACACTGAAATCGGACATCGAACGGGAGAGTTATAGGTCACGGAAGTTCGATTTCACTATGCACGAACTTCGAGACGGGGACGTTTTGGGCGAAATCTGATTGGGTGGATATTTTGGTGGGCCCCATGGATGAGTGACAAGTGTCACTCATCCTATTGGCTAACTCCCCCAAAATGTGGATCTACATAATTAATTAATATTATTTAATTAATTTTATAATCAAATCCACCAACCATTAATCCTAACCATCCATTTCAACTCATCTTTAAATCCTCACTATGCATTTCTCTTCTCTCATCAGATTAAACCATCAATTATCATCATTTTCTTCTATTCTCTTCATCAAACCCCAAACCCCCCCCCCCCCCCCCCCCCCCCACATATTTTCTTCATTTTCTTCTTTGTTCTTCGGACAAGCACACACACACATACCACCATTCCTCATGTGCTTGTGTGTGACCGTGAGTGAGGTGATGAGAGGCAAGGAACGGCGGGGGAAAGTGGTGGCCACGGTGGAGAGAAACCGTGAGGTAAGAAAATGCCCAAAAATTCAAATTTCGGTTTTGTTAGTTTTTGTTCGATACTAAGGATTGGGAAACATTTCTGGGGAACCTAGGAGTAGAATAGGATTGATTTCGTGGCTTGGGATGGCCGGAAACGACCGTGAACGGCCGGAGAAAATCCGGCCACCATTGATGGCGGACGGAAGCTCGGTTTCGGGTGGTTTTTCTTAGTTTTAGGGATTGGGTTAGATAGAAAATGAAGAAATAGGAATTTAGGGATTAAAATGGGACCAAACGGACCCCGAATCGGTCCGAAAACTGAAGAAAAACCGAGATGAACAGTAACGGTGAACAGTAACTGGTTCAGTTTTGAGGTTGATGCCGATGAACAGTGTTTTTGACTTTCTAGGGGTTCGTGAGGGCACGTGGTCCATAATTTGGGAAAGTGTTCAACACGGAAAATCTTCTATCCGATGTAACGAAGATTTTGGGACTGGTCTCGTGTCAATCGGACATCGTTTCAATAGTTTTCGGGGTGTTGGAAGGTTTAGGGTCGGTTTAAAAATAGTTAAAAGTTCGGGAAAATTACGGGGCTTTGGTAGGAGGTTAATTAAGTAGTTAGTAACCTTCTATTAAAATTTGGACAGGTTTGGGAGTCCCGGTGATGGTGATCGGCTCGGGGAGCCGAATGGCACGCAAATCGAGGCGGCAGCTCGGACGGTCTGTGAGTGGACCTTGTTTTCTAAATTGGTGCATGCATAAATGTTTATTATATGTTTTAATACATGTTTGATGATGCCATGGGTGCATTTCTATGTGGTTACGTATAAGCACGTATTTCGAGGTTTCGGCCTTATACGGTGCTTATACGGGTCTGTATTTCTTTATTGATTTAAATGAAATGGTTTTGGATTTCTAAAAGGATAAACTCGGGTATGAAACCCATTTGGTTTTGTCTCGGGCATATGACCTCAGATTCCGGGCACGGTGCCCAGTTGATGTCCTATGTTCGGGTACGAGACCCAGTCACTTTACGGTTTTGATTTCAGGTCAGGGAACCTTAAATGGATTCCCAGGTTCATGACGGTTTATGGGAACCGGCATGAACCCTTGTTATGGTATCGTGGTTCATGACGGTTTATGGGAACCGGCATGAACCCTTGTTGGTTATTACGGTACATGACGGTTTATGGGAACCGGCATGTTACCTCGGTTATGTTATTACGGTACACGACGGTTTATGTGAACCGGCATGTTACCTGATTATGGATATTATGGATCATGACGGTTCAGGGGAACCGGTCATGAATGTTTATGTTATGTATATATATGTTCATCTACCTTCCTTTACTTCTATTATCTCCTCCGGGGAGGGTCGTTGGCCTGGGTGGACCCCGGAGTAGTCACGGAGCACCGACTGAGTGGAGTCACCCCCCAGTTGGGTTCTTTACTCTCAGGAAGGCTATGTTTACTATTACCTCGAGTAGGATCAGTGGTCTGCGGACATTGACCTTGACTTTGAGAACACCCGGATTGAGACCCGGGTAGCACGCGCGTAGCTTTGGATACCGTGACAGGATTGGTTGTGTGACTTATATGTATATATGATATATGATATGTGGTGTGCACAGGTGTGCACAGGATTTGAGCAGTGGCTCGTGTACTTGGTTTCTTTATGGTTTGGGGCCGAGTCCCTTATGTATTTGGGCAGTGGCCCGTATGGTCGTTTTCATTGTGGTCATTTCGACCTTGGTTTACATCTGCTTTGGGCTTAGTCCCACATATGGTTTGTTTTGGATAAATGGTTTTCGAATGCATGCATGCTTTTTAGTGGAGGGTACAAATGTCTTCTTATTAAATGTTTTTATAAACTTTTGTTTTGTCCACTCACAGTTTTTAATGTTTTGACTGCCCTTCAGGTTGACAGCGGATGTGAACTGTAGCAGAGACCGAGATATCACATGCCTCCTCCGGATCCTGGTGTACTCTGATAGCCCGGGAGGGCAAAGGTCGAAAATATCCCTTGTCTGACACTCCGTGTCAGACGGGAGCAGGGTCATCCCGCACTAATCCCGGGGGGATTGGGATGGGTCCTGTCAATGTGGTATCAGAGCATGGTTGCTCATGTTACTCTGAATTCCAGAGCGTATTTTGCGCGATACTCCGTACGCAGGTCGAGGATGTGATATCTCATTGGGCTACAGTTCGTGGTCAACCTGATGTTGGGATGCCGGTACGATAGTTAGTAGGATTGAATCGTGGAACGTCTTGGTTTGGCACTGGATGCCGGGGTTGCCATAGTTCTGTCAGGGTTGACAGTGTGAGACCCTATGGAAGGGATGACGTACCTGTACGTTAACGTTTTGATCGTGAGACGGTTAGTTGGGATCGTCTTTCACGATGTCGTAGGATCGGTTCCGACGACTGGTTAGGAATTGTGATCATCGGATGGTCGAATATTGTTGAGTTGGATGATCGGATTTGGTTGAGTTAGATAGATTTACTGTAGTTGGCAGTTAGCAGCCGGATTCGGGGAATCCTAGTTGGATTGACGGTAGGATTGGATTGACGTCTTTACGATGTCGGACCGCGGGGTCTGTCAGATTGTCGATTTTACTACTTTTCGCAGTTGGGTTCGGAGTGACCCTAGGCGTGATCGAGGAATCCTAAGGTAGGATGTGTATGGTTCGGAAATGTGAGTTGACGAGTGGTTTGACTTGGACGACTATTCGAATTAGGGTTCGTTAGTCGGTCTAGTCATGACAGCTTGTGATGGGATTGTACTTCGCAGTCGGGGTTGTACTTATCGGTTAGTAGGTTGTCGTACTACCATAGTTGTGATGGATTGTTGGTGCAACTAAGGTCGTGGGCGACCTGGTAGACGACAATGGTTTAGTCGGGTTACGACTGGTAGAGTTTGATTTGGACAAGTTATCAAGGTTGGTACTTGTCGATGGAATCCCGGAGCGGGGATACGGAGTAGTTGGTACGAGCGGTTGATTCCGTTGGATGAGGAGTTTGTATATCGTGATTCCTGGTAGTTAGGTCTGCACGAGGTTGGGGCAGACGCTACTATCGATGGACGTAATCGAGTCTTATCAGGTCGAGTAGACTCAGGTTACCGTGACGATTGTGACGATGGGATTGTCAGTCGTGACGATGATACGGGGTGCGTGAGTAACCCATATGTACGAGCAGTGATTCTGGATTCGACTCGGTTACGGCTGAGTACGATCGCAGAATGAGTTGGGGACGTTCGGGGAGCGTTTCCTTTTCTCGTATGAGTTGTCAGGGTGACCGTACCCAGAGTTGTTGGGTACGAGGGAGGCAGAGTTCTCCTTTTCGAACAGAGGTACGGGGTCGTCGCTCGGTATGAGCGGAGATCCAGGAGTGTCTGATTTGCACACTTTGTGTTGATGCTGATAGGTGATGATACTGGTACTAGTGCTGGTGCTGGTGCCGGTGATCGTGATGACGATGAGTTACGGATCGGGGTGTGACATCCGTCATAATGGGCATATGTTCGGTATCTGTGGTTCAGGAGTGGATCTCAGATAGAGTTAAACTGGTTAGGGGACACGTGGTTGATGTCCGGGTATGTTGTTTCCAATCTTGTTGGAACTTCGGAATCGCGAGAGGTTGCGATTGAGGTGACGAGTGGAATGCGGGTTTTCCGCATTGGTAATGGGTATGTCGAAGTCATTTTGGGTGACTTCTCAGATTCTACCATGATTGATGATGGTAGATGACGTTGATGATATAGATGTTGTTGGTTGCCACTAGTACACCGATCGTGTATTGGTCGGTGGACCCGGGATTTGTTCTGGACCACCAGGAGGAGATGAGTATATCGAAGTTAGGTGACTGAGATTCCTCATTTTCTACTTGGTGGCAGACGATGTTGTTTGCATTCACGTAGGATGGATTATTCGATCATTCTTGATTTTTCCTCGGTGGAATGACAAGGATCGATACGAGGTAATCAGTGAGAACCCACAGTCTCGGCGTGTCTCGTCGTCGACTAATCTATTTAGATGTGGGAAATGGTTGAGGACTTTGGACGTCGTGACGATCGGGGATCGTGACGTCTATGGTCGGTTGACGTAGTGTTGGATCTGGATCATGATTTGGATATCCAGATAGGTGGAGAGTTTATTACTCTTACCTGGATGTTGAGTGGAGCATGATGGGACTGAACTTCTTTTCGAGGTAAATCCCATATGGCTTATTACTCGCCTGAGTAGTTGTCCGATGAGTAGTTTTCCGACGTGGTTGGATATGGTCAACCTAGATGTGTTGATGTTGGGATTGGCTTCCCTATGAAGTCAATCAAAGGTATTGAGGTAATTGTTTAAACGGGTAACCGATAGGTTCGGTTTTGGTGTGTCTGGGTAGACGTAAAAGAGATTTCAGGTTTTGGAATCAGATTTCTGGATGACGATTCAGGATTTGATTTTGGAACTTGAAAGAGGATTTCTGGATTTGGGTTTTGGAATCGGATTCTGGGTGACGATTCAGGATTTGATTCTAGAGCTTGACTGTGGATTTTCTTTTTATGGATTTGGGTTCGGAATGGTTATTCCAAATGCTAGCTTACGGAATAATGATTTCGGATTCGGATTTGAACATGGATATGGATACGACTTCTGGGTTTGGATTTGGGATTTCTTACGAAATTGCGGATTCGGATTCGGATTTGGAAATAAATAATGGGTCGGAGTTTCGATTTGTCTAATACTGGATTGGATAAATGGACTCCATCGTAGAAACGTGATTGGCTATGACCTAGGTGGTTGTAGTCTGATTGATGGGTAGATGTACGTACCTTGTACGTTGTTCAAGGTACGATACTAGGCAGACTTGTCGTGCCTAGTGACGGTATATAGGAGATACCAGTGATACGTTGGTGAGCGAGTTGGTAGTCGGATTGGTTCTGATACCATAGAATTAATCGAGGTCGTGAACTAGACATTGGATACTGTGTGTTGGGTCATAGTGTTTCTGATGGGTCTAGTTACACACAGGTTGAGTAATTTGGTGGTTAGTATAACCACAGGTAAGTATGGTGTTAGTTTCTAACTGACGACTGTCAAGTGGTGACAGATTATCAGAGGTGTAAGCGTGGATCGGTTAGTGAGGTCTGATGACTCCGGGTGGAAGTAGACGTCAGGATAGTTAGAGATTGAGCAAGGAACCGGCTAGTTGTTTATGTCAGCGAAAGGGTAGATTAGACAAATTGTGTCAATTCGAAACGGGTGACTACTGTCATTCGACTTGGTCAAATGTAGTCGATGTAACGAGAGTGTTGGTGGTACGTCTGGGTGCAGACGAGTAAGTATTATTTTGGTTAGTTGGTGTATGAGTGTACACGAGTTTCGAGATCGATTCTACTTTCCACGAGGTGGATGTGAAATCAGGATAGTTGGAGTTTCAAGTACGAAACTAATTAAGGAGGGAAGAACGGTTAGATTAGGTCGGTTGGAATTTCGAGGACGAAATTAATTAAGGAGGGAAGGTTGTAACGACCCGTCCCAAATTTCAGGATTAGATTAGTGACTAATCACGATTAGTGAGGCTAATCCGTGATTAGTTGGGCGAAATCGGACGAACGATGCGAAATGACCGTTTTGCCCCTGGTGGTGGCAAAATGTTGACTTTTCAATCGGGCGGTCAAATGGACTTTGACCGATGACCGGGACGTAGTTCGTGACGTCACGATTTCATAGACAGGTGGCACGTTCAATTCCGACATTCGAGGAAGAAGTTATGACGTTCGGAAGTTTAGGGGCATTTTGGTAATTTTGGTTAAATGGGGATCAAATGTTGACTTTTTGACCGGGAGGTCCGATGGCCGAGGGCCGAAGACCGTTACGTAGATAAGGACGATACGAATCCATAGGCAGGCGGCACACTGAAATCGGACTTCGAACGGGAGAGTTATAGGTCACGGAAGTTCGATTTCACTATGCACGAACTTCGAGACGGGGACGTTTTGGGCGAAATCTGATTGGGTGGATATTTTGGTGGGCCCCATGGATGAGTGACAAGTGTCACTCATCCTATTGGCTAACTCCCCCAAAATGTGGATCTACATAATTAATTAATATTATTTAATTAATTTTATAATCAAATCCACCAACCATTAATCCTAACCATCCATTTCAACTCATCTTTAAATCCTCACCCTCCATTTCTCTTCTCTCATCAGATTAAACCATCAATTATCATCATTTTCTTCTATTCTCTTCATCAAACCCGAAACCCCCCCCCCCCCCCCCCCTCCATATTTTCTTCATTTTCTTCTTTGTTCTTCGGACAAGCACACACACACATACCACCATTCCTCATGTGCTTGTGTGTGACCGTGAGTGAGGTGATGAGAGGCAAGGAACGGCGAGCCACGGCGGGGGAAAGTGGTGGCCACGGTGGAGAGAAACCGTGAGGTAAGAAAATGCCCAAAAATTCAAATTTCGGTTTTGTTAGTTTTTGTTCGATTCTAAGGATTGGGAAACATTTCTGGGGAACCTAGGAGTAGAATAGGATTGATTTCGTGGCTTGGGATGGCCGGAAACGACCGTGAACGGCCGGAGAAAATCCGGCCACCATTGATGGCGGATGGAAGCTCGGTTTCAGGTGGTTTTTCTTAGTTTTAGGGATTGGGTTAGATATGAAACGAAGAAATAGGAATTTAGGGATTAAAATGAAGAAATGAAGAACAGTGTTTTTGACTTTCTAGGGGTTCGTGAGGGCACGTGGTACATAATTTGGGAAAGTGTTCAACACGGAAAATCTTCTATCCGATGTAACGAAGATTTTGGGACTGGTCTCGTGTCAATCGGACATCGTTTCGATAGTTTTCGTGGTGTCGGAAGGTTTAGGGTCGATTTAAAAATAGTTAAAAGTTCGGGAAAATTACGGGGCTTTGGTAGGAGGTTAATTAAGTAGTTAGTAACCTTCTATTAAAATTTGGACAGGTTTGGGAGTCCCGGTGATGGTGATCAGCTCGGGGAGCCGAATGGCACGCAAATCGAGGCGGCAGCTCGGACGGTCTGTGAGTGGACCTTGTTTTCTAAATTGGTGCATGCATAAATGTTTATTATATGTTTTAATACATGTTTGATGATGCCATGGGTGCATTTCTATGTGGTTACGTATAAGCACGTATTTCGAGGTTTCGGCCTTATACGGTGCTTATACGGGTCTGTATTTCTTTATTGATTTAAATGAAATGGTTTTGGATTTCTAAAAGGATAAACTCGGGTATGAAACCCATTTGGTTTTGTCTCGGGCATATGACCTCAGATTCCGGGCACGGTGCCCAGTTGATGTCCTATGTTCGGGTACGAGACCCAGTCACTTTACGGTTTTGATTTCAGGTCAGGGAACCTTAAATGGATTCCCAGGTTCATGACGGTTTATGGGAACCGGCATGAACCCTTGTTGGTTATTACGGTACATGACGGTTTATGGGAACCGGCATGTTACCTCGGTTATGTTATTACGGTACATGACGGTTTATGGGAACCGGCATGTTACCTGATTATGGATATTATGGATCATGACGGTTCAGGGGAACCGGTCATGAATGTTTATGTTATGTATATATATGTTCATCTACCTTCCTTTACTTCTATTATCTCCTCCGGGGAGGGTCGTTGGCCTGGGTGGACCCCGGAGTAGTCACGGGGCACCGACTGAGTGGAGTCACCCCCCAGTTGGGTTCCTTACTCTCAGGAAGTCTATAGTTACTATTACCTCGAGTAGGATCAGTGGTCTGCGGACATTGACCTTGACTTTGAGAAGACTCGGATTGAGACCCGGGTAGCACGCGCGTAGCTTTGGATACCGTGACAGGATTGGTTGTGTGACTTATATGTATATATGATATATGATATGTGGTGTGCACAGGTGTGCACAGGATTTGAGCAGTGGCTCGTGTACTTGGTTTCTTTATGGTTTGGGGCCGAGTCCCTTATGGATTTGGGCAGTGGCCCGTATGGTCGTTTTCATTGTGGTCATTTCGACCTTGGTTTACATCTGCTTTGGGCTTAGTCCCACATATGGTTTGTTTTGGATAAATGGTTTTCGAATGCATGCATGCTTTTTAGTGGAGGGTACAAATGTCTTCTTATTAAATGTTTTTATAAACTTTTGTTTTGTCCACTCACAGTTTTTAATGTTTTGACTGCCCTTCAGGTTGACAGCGGATGTGAACTGTAGCAGAGACCGAGATATCACATGCCTCCTCCGGATCCTGGTGTACTCTGATAGCCCGGGAGAGCAAAGGTCGAAAATATCCCTTGTCTGACACTCCCTGTCAGACGGGAGCAGGGTCATCCCGCACTAATCCCGGGGGGATTGGGATGGGTCCTGTCAATAGAGGTCCCACTAGGTGTGGGTATAAATTCCTTGAAATTGAAAATCGATTCAATTCAAACCATTATTAGCATTGTGATTTTGATTTGACTGGATGATTTTAAAATCTAAACTATTTCATCAGTAAATGTTTGATTTTGGATTTTCATTTTGGAAATTATTGGAATCCAAACGGAACCGTTAATTTATTTATTTTTTTCTATTATTTATCAATCAATATTTTTCACCCTTTAATTTGTTCTTGTAAATGTTTATCATGTACCTTTTCTCATTAACGCCAAGGCCGGCCCTAAGGGTAGCCAAGTAAGGCGACCGCATCAGGCCCCCAATTTGGAGGGACCCCGAAATTTTTTAATGCATGTGTAAGTTTCATATATATTATTATATTGCTTCCTAAATAATCAATATATGCAATGTAGCAAGGTTGGTTGAGGCGAACACCTTTCAAATTGAGGTTGCGGGTTTGAGTTTGATTTTTTTTTCCTTTCTTTTTAGATTTTTCCTTACTATTTTTCTTTTTTTTACTTTTTTTTCCTTTCTTCCTTTTTTGATTTCCTTTTTTATTTTCTAAACACAATATTTCATTTCCCTTTTTTTTTTCTTTTTTTTCCTCTTTTCTTTTATTGCAGTTTTTTTCCTAAATCAAACCAAATAATTTTCCCTTACTCAAACTAAATAATTTTTCTTATCACATTTTGTTAAATAATAACCTAACCTTCTCTATTATATTTAAGTTAATTTTTAAATCATAAACCTTCCCTATCCTCTTCTCACATTTTAAAGCAATCAAAGAAATAATTTTAGTTTAAAGGGATGTCTTTTTTTATCTATCAAAACGCAAGAAGTGCAATATTTAAGTGAAGTTTGCTTTATATTTATTAAGTGTATATATATATTGAGAAATTATTAATTAAGGAACTTAATTACTTACTTGATTACATTGTTTGGTAATTGCTTCTTGTCCTAATTTTAATTTTTGTAAATTATGACATAAAAGATATTTTTTTTAAATGTTTAGAAATATATATATAGGGTTGAAAAATATAAGGGGCCCCAATTTAAAAGTTCACTTTGGACCCCTAATATCTCTAGACCAGCCCTGATTAACGCTTACTTATTTTGTGCTACTTTCGAATTTAAATTATATTTAAACATAATCAACAATATTTCAAGTTTAAAATGTTGAAGTTTTCTTATATGTTCATGTGCATGAATAAAATCTTGGTTTGTATGAATAAAATCTTGAGATGAATGACTTGTCGTCCGAATTTATTAAATTGTTATGTTTTTGAAAGAGCTTTGTGAATAAATTACATCAAAATTTTATGCCAAAACTGTTCAAATTGATACAAAAAGTAATCTTGAAATGAATGAATTATTATTAGAATTTTTGAAACTGTTATATTTTGAAAGACCTTATGAATAAATTACAAGAAAATTTTAAGCTTAAATTGTACAAACCGATACAAAACAAACGGTTATTTAGAACAATTTCAATTCTATTTATATTTGAATTAGAATGATTTCAATTACATGAAATCTTGAAATAAAATCTGAAATTTAAATTGCATTTAAACATTATCCATACCCATTAAAGCGATTTCAATTCTATTTTTCAAAGATTAAACTCATACCAAACTGTTAAAATACTGTTAAAAAATTAACAATTTGTATTTTATTTTGAATGATATTACAATCTGTGCACACCCTAATGTAGGAAGGCTCGGGATCCCCTCATACGATGAGAGAAGGAAGGGTGGAATGAACTCATCTTCTGAAGCTATTTATTGGTAGTATCATCAATTCCTTTTATCATCAAGGAGGATTAGATAGTCTAGATCGTACTTTTATTTAATTTCTCTGAAATCTCGGTAGGGTGGGCTTTGCCGCTAAAGTCGAATGATTCCTGGGTCCAAGCATGAGCTCCAAATCATCTAAATCCCAAATAAGGAAACTTTTCTTTAATCCCTCCCTAGCTTCAGGAGCAGTCCAAAGTACAGCAATAAGTGAGGTTAAAGCGCACTGTTGCCATGAAGAAGAATTAGAGATACACAAAAGTCAGCATTTACCCTTTAAAAAATCAAACGCGTACTTGAAATTCATCAATCTTTAACAGAAATATTGACGGGACTAAAGGAAAGGACCACTAGTGTAAGACATAATGGATAACCATAGCAACTAATTGTGAAGTAAAATTCAAAAACGATACTTAATATGATACTATCAACGTTAGGCTGGTTTAATAAGGTACCCTCTGCATAAGGACGTAAACCCAGCGGAAACTGACCCTAACGATGGAAGGTCTGGATGTAGCGGATGACAACGTATCAAGTAGACTCAGTTTTTCCTCCAATGTTTTACTAATCTAGGAAACATACCCCTCATCCTTGAGGAAAGAAAGAAAAAAAAAAGTCCTACCATATTTGTGTTTAGCGGCTCAATTGATGAGTTAAAGAAGCTTTATCTCCCAGTCATCGACTATCCGGACATTAGGCTTGCGGATTGTTACCGCAGTTGCGACGTGCCTTGAATGAAGGAGAAGCGGACCTAATTCAATTTCGGCCTTCTGATTTGCTGGTTCAATTTGAGCACTTTTCTGTCCAGAGGACAGTCCTAGAAGAATAATTCTCTCAACAACACATTTTGATGAGAATTGGGCCCTGGGCGCCAAATTAAGAGATGTCAGCTTTCCATCTGAGAATACAAAACGACGATGGATATAGGCCCCTTGCTGAAATTCAAAGCTTCTACCATCATCAGCATAGAGTTCACCTTCAGCTGCTTGTGAACTATTGAGTGCTATCACCTACAACAGATACAAAGAAAGTTACAACCATCCAACCTAAGAATTTTCTCATAAAAAAAGTATAGCAAAGAGAAACCCCTACGCTGACTTCACAGTTTAACAGTTATGCAAATGTAAATCTAAAGCGCAAGAATTTCAACCAATTTTTATAATTGGAAACAAACGTTGCAATTAAAATGCGTATACAATTTTGGATAGAAATTAAATTCCACGAGTGATACCTGTTCAACATCATCAAAATTCTTGGGCAGTAAATATCTGAAGAAAACTACTGACACCAAATAGTCATAGTATATATTGCGAAACATAGCTTCTAGCTCCTACATGAAATGATAATAGGTTCTCTGTGGAAATGCAATCTTCCAGGCTCTTTAATTATGAAACTAACATACCAGTGGCCTGGCTTAGTCAGTGTTTCCTAAACCACTTGATAATATTTACTGCAAGATCATAAGTTTTCTGGGTTTCTTTTCTTTAAACCCAAAGAGCAAGTATTTCATGCATTAGAGGCACCTTTGGACCAGGGTACTGCAGAGTGGATAACAACCATTAACTCTTCTTAGTCCAAAGGCCTAATCAATCTACTCACTCACCTGAATGTGTCCATTCACTGAAAATATATTTTCTAGTTTGGTTGCTATCGTTCTTTAATTGTATTAAAAGAAAAAATCTACAAGTAAGACAATCTATTTTCATTTTCACAAACATTGTAGAACTCTTAAACAATACATCGTGATTGCTTAAAACAATCCACTTGGTCATATCCAATTTTCGTTGGTTTCTTACTATCATCCTGCATATGCTAATTTTTCTTGGTTCCTACCGCCATTTTGTATGAGTCTCCTCGTGCAAAAAATATACCCCAATCTTAAAAGCCACCTCCTTTAAATTTTACTAAATCACTCTATTCAGACATATGGGTAGAGACCTTTGGTTTTTTCCACCAATTATCTAACACATGAAGAAACTTTCTCGATTATGATGACAGCTTTCAAAAATACTAAGCAACCTGAGGATTTTCTTCAATGGTTTCCTATGAGACTGGAAGATTCAGGCCAGGAATGAAACCAATGTAGGATGCATTTTGTCCCTCTAAATTATGATTCATAAATAAAGAAAATTGAACACCAGCCAAATCAAGGATGCATAAGTCCATATTCTAACATCTGTAGAAGTTCACAAGGATTAGTCTATCACAATTGAATCCTGAACATAAAAGTCAAAGGCATACCAGAGTGTACGGATCGTTCACCATTTGTGTGGAACTTCGACGAAACCGGTCTTTCCTCGGTATGATGGTTCCAGCCCTTTGGAAGGCAGGAATGCTCTCTTCAGTAACATCCAACTTATGGGTCTTACCTCCCTTGTACGCCACTCCAGTTTTCACATCATACCATGACTCTTTCCCAGGCAAATAAACTGAAGCATGTCTCACATGCTTGAAAACAGGAAATAAGTGTGACACAATGATATCAAAAGTGGATGACACAAAACAAGGGAAAAGGTATATTAGCGAAATAAATCAACAGAATATCAGGCTACTGTAGTACCTCTGTATAAATCCCTTGCACCAGAAGACTGCTTCCAATCATGAAAGCCTCATCATTGCTGAAAGTAGCTTCCTCAGAAGGAAACTCCATCCACAATGGACGCGCAACTGGAACACCACTTGTGTTTGCCTCTCTAAATAATGTATAGAAATATGGAAGCAACATGTAACGAATGTGTATGGCCTCCCTAATACGTTCAGTATTTTTCTCCCTGAACAGGTACAACATGGTTATGATTCTGTTAGACCTCAAGTGATTGTAATATCAGCTTTTAACATTAAACATTCACAAGGTATACGACCAAGCAGTTAACTATCAGACTATAATGGTAGTCATCTACACTCCAAAGTCAAAAAAAAAAAAAAAAAAAACTTTGTCAATTTTGTTTAATGCCACTCTTGTAACACCATCAGGCCATATTGCATCAGCATTACAGTTCTACTCTTAATTTAAAGGTGCTTTAGCCATCTTAGGAAACTTGCCTCCTCATTAAGTGCTTAAACATTTTTGAAAGAACACACAAATCACTATAAGTTGAAACCATCATGCGATGTTCATTATTTTAAATCTTTTTAGTTAAATGACCAAACATAGTAGAATGTTCTTTATGTCTTATGATAGACATTCAGTTCATGAAGGGACAACATATGAAAAGAATCTTTTAAATTCTACCCAGAAAGAAAACTGGACTTCACTCTGAAAAAACATCCAAAGGGAAGCCATTTCCACATTACCCTATACATGAATATAAAGATGCATGATGCAAATAAAAGCTAAAAATGAACATACATACTATATTCTTCTAGTAATACAATTGTGATCAAGGAGAGAAGTTTAAAATCTGAAGAAGTTGAGAATCTAGATCTAAAATCGCATTTGGAAGAAGTTTAGAATCCTACCCAAACAACCATGGTTCTCGCCTTTTGGTGTCATGATGGGCATGGGCTCTAAAAAATGGATAGTAGGCACCTAACTGATACCAACGAACTAACAACGCAGGTTCTGGATTGCCAAAAAATCCACCAACATCAGCCCCTGTAGATACAATACAGCCATGAGTACCAGTTGAACAAGGAACTTCATATAAACAAGACAAATTTCTTTTTGTACCTGAGAATGAAATCCCAGCAAGACCAAGGGTCAAAACCATTGGAACTGAAACCCTAAGGTGATCCCAATCAGCTGAATTATCTCCTGTCCATACTGCTCCATGCCTTTGACTTCCAGCAAATAATGCTCTCGATAAAACAAAAGGTCTATCCTTTCCATCACCTCGCTTCACAAGCCCGTCTGCTGTAGCCATATGAAAGTAGTACCCATAGGCATTGTGTAACTCTCGATGTTCTGCAGTTTCTTGATGCACAGCATCTCTAGGCATTGTAACCTGGTCATAATCAATATGCATGTGATGCTTAGATGGTATACAAGAAAATAAACAAGAGAAGAAAAGCCAAGGAAACCAAATCGCAAAAACTCAGCCATCACAACTTCCTATTGTTGTCTAATGCATTATCAGAAAAAAAATGAAAATGGTGTATTTCTCTACCCTGGTTAGGTTGATTCATTTCTTATCAGTCAGATATCAGTAATATACCATAAAGAAGCCCATTCGGCCATTGAAATCAAGATAAAAGAATTGACAGCAGTTGAAATTTAGGTTGTATTGACACTTTACTTGAAAAAAAGGGTTCAGCTGATTTCAAGCTCACAAGACTCCATCTCAGCCAGCCAAGATACAGTTCAGCAAGGCTAGGCTGCCTTCGATTAATAGGTTAATGTTGTGCTCGATTAGACATACAGTTACCGATTCCTAGCCAGTCGAAGCAAACATGAGTTACTTCTAAATTCATTACAAATTTAGAAGTCATAACCAAAATAATAGATGGTAAGGATAAGAACTCATGGATATAATTCAGCTAAATTTAGCATACACCTGAATATAAGTTTTATGTGTTAGGAAATCAAGAAAAATAACTTATTTGCTTGTTTAAGCACTTGTGACCAATTTTTCTTTTGCAAGAAATTGAGAGCATCCCGTGGGTTTGGTCCACTGAAAACATATAAACCAAAGACTACAAAGTGAGAAAAGATAAAGATCAGACATAGGCCTCAATAAAGCCTCGAATTTGTAAAGAAAACCTGCTGGAGTAGCATGGGCTAGCTCAACCAGATGAAAAGACCTGATTCCAACAGTAGAATTGATGGACTCCCCAGTTTGTTATTTTATTGCCCCAAAGCACCAAATTATATTGAAAAGAACTTACATTTTCTTTTATCCTGATACACACAATTAGAAAGTACGTGACTTCTCAAATTTAATCATATAATTTATTTGTGATGCTACTGCAACAAATTTCTCCTTGTGACTGAACTTAGAATTTGTGCCTTTACATTCTGATCTCCCACATTTTCCTAGTCATAGGTAAGCGATTATACGTGTTTGTAGTTTGTACAAACAAATGATGATTAGAAACATCTTATTCTACATGGACAGAAACAACTGATTCAATGTTTTCACTTGTTCAGAAAGTAAATAACAGTAACCGAAAGTGTACTAAACACCTTTTCTCACTACAGTATGGGCAGAAGTACAAAGACAAAAGATAATTTCCTTTTTCGAGTTTAATAGACTTATTCTCTCAGAAAAATACAGCATAAATATATAACTAAAAAATTTAATATCAACAAGAAGCATGGCAAAGTGGCAATTAGTAACTTACCTCAGGACCGTTGAAGACAGAAGGCTCATTCATGTCATTCCAGATGTACAGTGAAGGAGTTGAACCAACATAATTCTCAACAGAAAACTTTTCAGCCCACCAGGACCTAACCTCCGGCCTTAGCATATCCAAATATGATGATGAACCAGACCAGCACCACCCATCATAATCCCTTCCAGTGGCATCCCTAACATAATACCGCTTTTCCGTGGCCTCCTTGTGCACAAAATATGAGTCATCTCGTTTAATATGAGGATCCACAATCGTAACCATGTGCCTTCCCTTGGCAGCTAACTTCCTCTGCATCTCCTCTGGGTGGGAGAAAAGATTCCTATCCCATGTAAAATATCTCTTACCATCTGTGTGCTCAATATCAAGCCACAAAACATCATACGGAATGTCGTGCTCATCAAACTTAGAATCAACTTGCTCAACATCCTCCTCATCCCTATAATTCCACCTACATTGGTGGTAGGCCACCGCAAACAGCTGTGGCATTGCAGGTGTTCCAGTTACACTAGTATACTGGCGGACTACATCCTTAGGCCCAGGTCCAACAAAGAAGAAGGCATCAACAACACCTGCCTCGCTCATCCAAAGCGTATCAATCCTACTTTGTGATGAAGGGAGAGATAGACCGGAATCTGCATCCCAGCCGGTCCCAAGAACATCAATCTGCATTTCTGCAGCATTCAACCAAAAGAAACCAGAAGTCCCACGGGACTTCCCGTGGGAAATCATCAAGGGTACGGAACCATAAAGCCCAAATGGAGATTCATGAATATACTCAAAAACATCTAAGTTAAACAATCTGTAAGGTTCAGATTCCTCAACCCCAGGACCTCTGGTGGGTTTCAAAGCAAAGCTTGTAGCACGCTCAGGAATCCCATACACATGATCAGCCCCATGAAAGGACACATCAAAACTAATTGATTGTGGGCCGTAGGGCCTAGTATCCGTATGCCCTTTGAACCTCTCCTCCCAATCCTCACCATCCTTCTTCAATCTCAACTGCTCAAAATCAAATAGCCCATGAGAATTAAGAGAAACTACACGATTACCTCCATTTTCACGCACATAAATCTCCAAGGGATCATGTCGGAGGACCGCCTCGTAGCCTTCGTGTAAGTAAACGATGGATGAGGGACCTGCATCGCCACCGATCGTCTCCGTCGAAATCTTCTGCAACCACAGCTTATTGTCCAAAAACTCCGGCAAAATCACATCGGGGACCTCGAAACGCTTCTTCGGTGGGTCAAGTTCTGGGTCCTCGTCGATCTTGAGCCTTAGGATCCCATCTTGGTACACAGTAAGAGTGAGAAGCAAGGGCTTGATTTTCTCTTGATCTTGTTCATCTGGGTTTTCCTGAGTTTTCTTGAGAATGAGCTTAGCTGTGAGCTCACCGTTTAAGATGGCTACATCTTGGGCTACGAATGAGGATGAGCTGGGTTTGCGTGCTCGGGCTCGTTTGCAAAATGGGGTTTGGTTACAGTTCCTGAACTCGTCCTTCTTCCAGGAGAACACTGAGCAGAGCTGAGAAGTGAGAAGGAGAAGAAGGAGAAGCGTGAGATTTGTCATCTGAGTCTTCATGGATTGGTGGTGGTCATACTCAGGTCCTCCAAAGGGAAATGGAATACAAATGGAGAGGAATTGTGTGTTTGAACACCTAGTAACTGACACTGAGATGGTCTTTCGGATTCTGATATAATAGGCCTCCATTATAATTGGGTCAACCGGATACTTGATATAATGGGCCATTTGGACACTTGATACAATTGGCCCATATCTGGCATAACAAACCCTGCGAGATCATTCGACAAAGGGAATGAGAGGACCTGCGCAAGCGTGAGATCTATAGGGACTTGTTTGTAATTAAAACTTAATTTTGTCATTATAAATAAAACTTTAAATTAAAAAAATTATGCGCAAAAATTTTGAAACCTAAAAGAATGTTTGTGTAATTATTAAAATTTGGGGGGTGTTTATGTGTAAATAATTTTTTTTATATAAGAAAATAACTAAAACAAAGAGAAGCCCCAAGGGCAACCACAACAAAAAATATCGAATTTCTAAGCCTTCCACAACACTGAAGGGATACACCTCAACCATTTTTTTATCTATATACACTTGATGCCCCAAATTGGCCAACGCATCTTCAAAGTTCGCTTCACGGTACACCTGTTTGAAATGGATATATTGAAATCTCATCTCCCATACTAACATTGGAAATTATTTGAAGCACTCTCCATGGCAGAATACGAAAATCATTAACCACATGTCTGAATCAATAATGATTTTACAATCACCCTTAGTTTATGGCAACCACGTGTTCCCTTCTTGTTGACTAGTTGAAACAGAAAGTTGTTTCCCTCGGGCAATTCAAAAGGGGTAGTTCAAACCCTATCAACCATAAAAGACCAGAAGGAATAGAGCCAAACGCACTAGGTGACAGGACCGCCCCCGAAAGGGGCATTGTTAACCGTGCCCGGTCCTGCTCCCGTCTGACAAGACGATTGAAATTCCCAAGTTACCCTCAGTACTTGCCAGACCAGGGATAGCCACACATACTTACTCATGCCTCCGCATCTCGATCAACGCGCCACGACCTTGAGGGTCAATAAAAACCAAAAGGTGTGAGTGGACAAAAATGAATCGGTTTATAAAACAGTTACAAAAAGACATTTTTACCCTCCACGTAAAACCAATGCGTGCATTCAAAAATCATTTCGCAATCCGTTACATTTTCAACGTAAGAAAACAATGCATGAATCAAATCATTTTCCTTTTCTTAACCTTCGGGTCTTAACCCGCAATAATAAACACAGGGCCTCAGCCCAAAACCATGAATCAAAACCAAATACACAACATGATCCAAAACCATCAACCACATAAACCGAGCCACTGCCCAACTCAACTGAAACATCAGAAATTAACAATAAATCACAAGTCATTCATTTTGTTGGATATCAAGTGCGCCCGAGTCTTTAAACTCAAAACCATGCGCATAATCAGGCCTTCCCGGGATTTCAACGAGTCTTTAAACTCAAAACATAATCAATAGGCCTCGGGGTATCACAATAACCGAGTCTTTAAACTCACGAGTCTTTAAACTCATTAAGGGTCCTCCCCCGTTATCAATTAACCGAGTCTTTAAACTCAAAACGTGCTCCAGCAATAGCACCGGGTCTTTAAACCCAAAACAGTTTTTCAACGGGTCTTTAAACCCAAAACATTTGTCAATCAAAACAACTCGGGATCCATCCCGAAATCACATTTTGTCATAACAGGACTCATGTCCGAATTTCCACATTCAAATCCCCAAATCTTACTTCACAAAACATAACCAAATCATCATTAAACACGGGGCATGTATAATCACACCAAATCACTTTATCAAATCCTCTTCCATTCCCGAATTCGAATTCGCAATAATGATTCTGTAAACCAGCATCCGGAATCGTCATTCCGAACCCAAACCAGAAAACCGTTTTCAAACTTCCGAAAATCAAAATCTCGTTATTCAAAATTACTTTTATGACCCGAGCATCAAACCAAAATCACCTTTTTCAAAATCCATTTTAATTCCTTGAAATCAATCATTTTTCAAATCTCAAGGTCCAAAACATCAAAACCCCAATCAAGCACCAGAAATCATGGTCAGACCACAACATACTTGAAATCTCGTAAAACGTGCAAATTCGTGAAAAATCTCGAAATCCGTGTCAAAACCGTAAACCATACTCACAATCGTAATCCAACATCTTAAAAACATAATACGCACAAATCACATAAATTCATTCATTAAACCATCATCAACCATAAAAGAACCCTTAGTGTAACGACCCGTCCCAGAAATTAAAGTTAAGATAGTGATTAAGATGGGATTAGTGAGCTTAATCAGTGGTTAGTTGGTCTCGTTGGGGTCGTTAGGGGAGAATGACGATTTTCCCCTAGTTCGGGCAAAAAGTTGACTTTTAGTTCGGGTGGTCCAATGGACTTTGATTGGTGACCAGGACGTAGGTTAGGACGTCACGAATCCGTAGGCAGGTGGCACGCCCGATTCCGACATCCGAGGAGGAAGTTGTGATGTTCGGAAGGTTAAGGGCATAACAGTAATTTGACTAAATTAAGGGGGAAAGGCTGACTTTTTGTACGAACGGGTTTTGGTATGTTGACCTAAGACCGTTAGAGAGATCTCATCGTCCTGAGTTTGATGACAGGTGGCACGTATTCATCGGACTTACGATGTGGGAGTTACGGGTCTAGAAAGGTAGTGGCAAAATGGTAATTTTGGGTTCATAGAAGGGTATTTTGGTCTTTTGTACTTTGGGCTTGGTGTAACAGATTGGGACAAGTGGATGGCTGTGATGGGGCCATTTGTGAGAGAATGGGGAAGATGGTGACACGTGTGGGGGAACTAGAGGGTTCCAGTAATTGGTGCACGGTTCAAATAATTGGGGCACCCGTGTATGTGCTCGTGTGTTTGAAGAACAGAAAACAGAGGCTGAGAAATTGAGAGGAAGTGAGGGGTGATCGTGGATGTTGGTGAACTTGTGAGTGTGTGAGAGTGACCAGAGAGTGAGATGGAGACAGTGAGAGAGGTTGGAGGAGTGGTGATGGGTTGTGCGTGAGTGGTGAGCCACGGGAAATCGGAGAGAAAAACAGGGAGGAAGGGAGTGTTTGTGGGTGGTGTTGTGGCCGTGATCAACCAATCGAAGCCAGTGGAAGTGTCCAGAGGACGGAGGAGGACGGGAGGAGCTACTGCTTCACGGCTGAGTTCACGACGGCGACAGGAGGCATGTAATTTCTTGTTTTCCCTTTCCATGCTCTCTTTTTCCATCGAGGTTCAAGTTGGAAGTCGTGACTTTAGGGATAGAATCGAGGAGTCCTGTGAGGTCTAGGGAGTTCAGTAGGGTTCTAGGTTTCTGATGATTGTGCTGCCGTGACGGAGAAATGCACGGTGGAGGCTATACGACGGAGAGTACCGATGTGCTCTGTTTTGCCGTCGACTTTCAAATCGAAAGTCGTGAAGTCTGGGGTAGAGTCGACGGTCTTGGTGAGTTGGGTGAGATTTAGGATGGTCTTAGGAAGGGTTTAAGTTAGCCACCGTGATGGGGGGTGACCTGGGTGGCCGGAGAAGGAAACAGGGCAGTGTTCGGGTTCTGTTTTGAGGATGAAGTCGAGGGGTTTTAGGCCGTGATTCTTCGATTTTAGGACTGGGTTAGGTTGCAGGGGATTGGACGATGCTTTTGGTAAAGAGAGGAGTTGATTTGGTGGACGGAAGGAGGTGAACCGCTGACGCCGGTTCGATTGCAGGATACTGTGCTGAACCGTGTTTGCTCGAGGTTGAAGATACACTGTAGCAGGCGCGTGAGGGCCACGCACAGCCACTTTGGGCGGCGCGTGGAGACGCGTGCGGCGGTTCTGAGGAAAATGGTCAACATGGTTTTTGGTATAGGTGACACGACCCATCCCAATCCCCCCGGGATTACCATGGAATGTGACGTGCTCTCATCTGACAAGAGGCGTCAGACAAGGGATAACCGATTGCCATTGCCCAAACGGGCTTCCAGAGTGCGTAAGGATCGATGGAGGAGGTGTGCGATGCTCAAGTCTCTGCTGCAGTTGTATCCGGAATCAACCTGAAGGGCATTAAAAACAAAAGCTGTGAGTGGACGAAAATAAACAAGTCTGTTAAAAACATTTATAAGACATTTATGCCCCTCAGTAAAATCATATGCATGCACCAAAAACCAATAATCCCATATTTATTTAGAAATAACCATTAGGGCCTTAGCCCGGAAACCAAAGCATAGTTTCAAATTCCAAAAATCAATCCAAGAGTTATTTCATCAATCCAGTAATATTCATTTATTATTTTTCCATCTCCGGCATCCCCGATGCCTAGCGTCCTAGACGCTTGACGTTCCAGACGTCATATCTCACGGTATTGAGCAACGCGTGCTGCCCGGGGTCTCACCGGGTCCATATCTCTGACATCCCCGATGTCTGACGTCCATGACGTCTAGCAATCCTGCTCCTGGATCACTATATGGTCCGGTAGCTCCGTACAATGAGCCCTCGCAGGCAATGCACCGTGACTTCTCCAGTGTCCCCGACACTTGGAGGAGACCAGGATATAAATATCCTCAAATCGAGATGGTTTTATGGAACACATTTTATTATTCATTTCCAAAATATCACAAGGGTCCTGCCCCGAATTTCCATAAAACCGTCATAAGTCCAAATAGTTGAATCAAATCCGAAATAGTTTATTCAATTCCATTTTAGGGTCCCCGACCCGAAATCACATATATAAGTCAACTGGGCCCCTGGCCCGATTTCATAAGTCAACTGGGCCCCTGGCCCGATTCATAAGTTAACTGGACCCCTGGCCCGATTTATAAGTTAACTGGGCCCTTGACCCGATTTATAAGTTAACTGGGCCCCTGACCCGATTCATAAGTTAACTGGGCCCCTGGCCCGATTCGTAAATTAACTGGGCCCCTGGCCCGATTCATTTTAACAAATCCGTAACCGTTTCATGAAATCATATCCAACCACATTTATGGAAATCAGTGCAAATCCAGAAAACCTCGATTCACGTGCAAACACATAAATTGTCTCGAAATGCGTGAAAACATATAAATTCACTGATATCCAAAATAAATCATATAATCACAATTATAACAATCATGAAACAGTTAAGCATGCATCGAATTTATAAAACCAATGTCCACTCACAGACCGTTTAACCGAGCGCCTCGATACGCGTGCCATAGGCCTTCCCGGGCCACATCACTATCACCGGGACTCCCAATCCTGTTCAAATCACATTAGAGGGTCACTAACCTCTACATTAACATCCTATTCAAGTCCCGTAATTTTCCCGAATTTTTACGTATTTTTAAACTGGATTTAAAACCTTCGGACATCCCGAACAATATCGAGACGGTGTCCGATCGACACGAAACCAATCCCAAAATGTTCGTTACATTGTATAGGATAAAAGTCATGTTGACCTCGCCTCGAGATTCATGCCCACGCGCCGTCACGCGCCGCCGTGAGTGGCTGCGCGTGAAAGCCACGCGCCTGCTACAGTGACTGCTACAGTGTTCCTTCTTCACCCGTTTGTCTGGTAAACGGGTCTGATTACCCACGATAGGATCCGGTTCAATCACACCCAATTCGACATCAATTCAATCCGTTCTTGATCCTACAACAATCATTAACCAATGAATTTCAGGTATGTGACATCGATCAACATCAACCATTCCTTAATCAAGCCATCAACCCGTGATCACCCAAAACGGGTCAATCACCAAAACTCCTCCAATCCTCAACCATTGTCAAATTAACTTCATATGAAGCTTATAAGGATTAACACGAACCAATTAGCATGATTAATTGAACACGACATTACCTCAATCACCACAACTCAAGCTTGAGTTTTCCTGCCGTCCACCTCGTCCGTTCACGGCCCTAGGAGCCCCAAAGCTTGCCCCATTTGATCTGGTTCGACACGTTGAAGTTCCAGGAAGCTCAATCCATCATCAATTAGGCTTGGGCTGGCCTAAAACTAGAAATTTGTATTTGAATTTCCCAGAACCCAGTTTCGGGTTTTCAGAGAATTCCAACATCAATTTCCCTCATTTCCTAGTAACCCACACGACATATATTCCATTCCTTTAATCCAATTCAGCTGTTAAAGGCATCCAAAAGTGTCCCACAATCCACTGAGAAAAATCCCCTGCACTGACCCGAAAATATTAATAAAACCAGTGTCCATGTTCATGTGAGTGATTGCCAACACAATACATGTGCAAACACAATCCAAAGCTGCCCCAACTCAGTCATTAAATTGATAAACAACCATGGGATCGATCGCACAAACCTCCCACCTTCACGGCTGTTCAATGAAAGAGTACCCTGTGTGAAATTACAATTCTGCCCTTGTGCAGAAAATTACCAAAATGCCCCTCACGCATCCTGACCCGTAACTCGGTCATACGGACCCCGATTGATGCGTGCCGCCTGTCTACGAACTCAGGGCATCGAGACCTTCCTAACGGTCCTCGGTCCTCGGCCATCGGACTTCCCGGTCAAAAAGTCAATATTTCCCCTTATTACGTTCAAATTACGAAAACGCCCATGAACTTCCGTACATCATAACTTTCACCACGAACGTCGGAATCGAACGTGCCACCTGTCTATGAACTCGTGACGTCCCGAACTACGTCACGGTCATCGGTCAAAGTCCATTTGACCATCCGAATTAAAAGTCAACGTTTTGCCCACGCCTAGGGGCAAAACGGTCATTTTGCACAATTTGTCCGAAATCGCCCAACTAATCCCAAATTAGTAAGTCACAATTAAATATTATTAAATCCCGATATTCGGGACGGGTCGTTACAATAGGAGTTGTGATGAGTCCATTGGAATTGGTTTCGGGTGAATCGGACGTCGAATCGAAGTAGTTTTGTGAGGGTGGAAGCTTAGGGTTCCGATTTGTTACGCTTAGGAACCGGGGATTTTTGGAGGGAATTTAGGTGGACCTTAGTAGAAGTGTTAGTAACGTACTCTGGTGGTTGTTGACAGGATCGGGAGTTCCCGAGGAAGCTGAGGAACGTACGAGACGTTCAGGACGTGATTGAGGGCTCGGTATTGTGAGTGGACCCTTTCCTTAAACTCGAACATGCATAACTGTTTTCTATACTTGTTTTATATACGTGATTTCATGATTGTTGGATTTATGATGTGGTTTTATATAATTGCACGGGTTTCGAGAAATAACTATTTGGCACGTTTTACGAGAAAGTGTGATTTCTGAATATGAGGCTATAGTTTTGGGGTTTCAAATGTTAAATGATTTTCAATGATTATAAAAGGATTTTGGAACGCGATTTGATGATCAATGATTTTCGATTTTGAAAATGGATTTCGAGAAGCGGAATTTGGTTTTAAAGTTGAAAAGTGGATTTCCGGATTTGGGTTCGGAATGACGGTTCTAGATGCCGGAAGAGCTTCAGATCGGTGATTTCGGATTCGGGTTTGGATGTGGATTTGGAAAAGGTTTTCAAATGGTTTTGATTGGATTTGATGGATCTGGTTATTGGGTTTAAAGACCCGGATATTGATTGACGGGGGAAGGGCCCGGATTGGGTTTAAAGACCCGGATTGAGTTTAAAGACTCGGGAGTTTAAAGAATCGGATATATTGATATTTCCCCCGTAGGCCTGTTGAGTTTAAAGACTCGGGAGTTTAAAGACTCGGATAGGTCCAGCAGGTTTGATCGGAGAATGATGATTTGATATTCACGGTTTATAATACGGTTTTATGATGTTCTGATATGTTTTCTATAACTGTTTTATAGTGTTTATGTTCATATGGTGAGGTTATGTGAATTATACTATTTTTAAAATGTTTCTGTAAATGTTTTATGGCGATCGATTAATAACTGTTTTAATAATTGGGTTATGCATGTGGTTTCAAAACGGAGGGCTAAACCCGGTTTTATCATAAAATGGTTTTAGAAACTTTTCTGTTATTATGGTCCACTCACACCTTCTGTTTTAAATTGCCCTCCAGGTTGTGGAGCTAGCGCTGGGTTTCGACGTCGGGGCAGCGTCTGAGGCATAGAAGTCACGAGAGCGATCCCGAACTGTGCTAAATTTTTCGTTGTGTGTGAACTTAGCTTTTCGGTTTTTCTTTCTTCTGTCTTGAGTACTATGCTCTGTAAACTATTGACTTCGAGATATGTGATATATTTCCTCCTACGTCTGACTGTGTTGTGTCGGGTTGTCAGACGGGAGCAGGATTTACCTCGGTTTTTGGGGTGAAACCGGGGTGGGTCTTGACACTTAGTCTCGAAATACGTGCAATTTCGTGTGCATATCAAAAATACGTATAAATACGAAAAATCGAAATCATCACAAGTCATATCATAATCATAGAAATCATAGAAATATTTATGCATGCATTAAATTTTGAAAGCAACGTCTACTCACACACCGTTCTTAGGGCTCAGTTTCGCGCTGCACGCGTTCCCGTAATTTCCTCCATTTTCCAGGTATCTCAAATCCTGTTCGAAAACATACTTTAGTGTTACTAAGGACCCAAATAACATCATACTAATTTCCCATAATTTTCCGGGAATTAAACGTTAATTAAAAAGGTAACCTAAACCTTCGGACCCTCGAAACAACATCGAAACGGTGTCTGGTTAATTCGAAACCAACGCTAAAATGTTCTTCACAATGCATAGGACAAAAGTCGTGTTGGACTTACCTTGAGATTAGGGATCACCCGCCCTCACGCGCCGCCGTGAGTGGCTGCGCGTGAGACTCACGTGCCTGCTACAGTGGGCTACAGTTCGTCTTCTTCACCCGGCCACCTGGTAAACGGGCCATTTAACCCGCGTGAGGACCCGGTTCGATTCCTGCCAAAATCAAGCCAATTTCTTCAATTGACCCATCAAGTAGGATCGCAATAACCTCAATTAAAAGTCTGTAGTAGTCAGTCTAATCGACACGGCCTAAAACCCCTAGATTGAACTCAAGTTCGAAACGATGTTCATCATCCCAATTCCAAACATCCATTGTTTTCCTCAATTGAACATTTAGGGAGCATCGTAGGCTTACCATAGAGAGGATTGTGTGATTAATTTCATCAGAACCCTCCTCCAAATCCACGACTCCAAGCTCGAATTTTCTGAAGTGTTGTCGTCCTTGTCCATGGCTTCCAGGGCCTTCCAGCTTCGAAGTCACGATCTGGATCGACTAAGTGAAGTCCCAAAAGACTGAATTGAGCCTCAAATTGGCTTGGGCTGGCCTGCAATTCGAAATTGGATTTTCCCTCCGTTTTCCCAGTTTCCCAATTCTTTTTTTCTCTCCCGTTCTTCAGTTCTTTCCTCTCCACAATGATCCTCAAAGACTTCCCAATGTCCACTATTCTCTCTGTTTTCAAACCGTGCAGCAAACAAGTCGTGGGAATCTCCCTGGCTTTCTCTGAAATTTTTGTTTCCTGCATAGACCCAAAACCATTTCAATAATCCTCCCGTGCTCAGTTCCCCTCCATTTCCAAGCACACTACAACATTTTTTTAAAGTTCCCCACCATCACACAATCTCACACTAAGTACATGACTCCACTGTCTCTGTTTTTCACTTCCCACCACACTAAGCAATACAAAACTCAACCCGTGCACTCTCTCTTCACAGCACACACAACACTCTTACTTATTTAATTTCCCACTATGACACTTGTGCGTCTAATCCATCCAATGTCTCTTGATTCTGTTAAACAAGCTCTTAACAGATTAAACAATCCACACAACCACCATCACGGCTGATTTCAAACTGCAGCAGTCAAATTACCATTTTGCCCTCACTTTGACAATTTACCAAAATGCCCCTCATGCAATCTAAACCGGTAACTTGGTTATTCGAACTCCGATTGACGCGTGCCGCCTGTCTACAGACTCAGGGCATCGAGACCATCCTAACGGTCCTCGATCCTCGACCATCGGACCTCCTGGTCAAAAAGTCAGTGTTTTCTCCCTTTTCGTCCAAATTACGAAAATGCCCTTGGACTTCCGAACATCATAACTTTCACCTCGAACGTCGGAATCGAACGTGCCACCTGTCTATGAACTTGTGACATCCCAAACTACGTCACGGTCCCCGGTCAAAGTCCATTTGACCCCCGAATTAAAAGTCAACATTTTACCCACGACTAGGGGCAAAACGGTCATTTTGCATCGTTCGTCCGATTTCGCCCAACTAATCACCGATTAACCCTCTAATCATGATTAGTTACTAATCTAATCCCGAATTTCGGGACGGGTCGTTACAACCTTCCCCCCCTTAAAGAATTTCGTCCTCGAAATTTCAACCGATCAAATCTCAACCGTTCCTCCCTCCTTAATTTAGTTTCGTTCCCGAAATTTCCAATTATCCTTATACCACATCCACCTCGTGGAAAACATTTCGACCTCGCAATGCGTGTACACTCGTACACCAGCTAAACTCGTTTGTACTCCGAGGTCCCATCAATGTCTCACGTCGTACCGACCACACTCGACCACCTCGAGTGAAGTTGATCACCTGATCCGTGTTAATATCGCTTATCAATTTCACCATTTAGCTGACTCCTTCAGCTTGTCGGTTTCTCCCAGTCACTAATATACCGAACCTCTACTCCCACTGGGAGTCACCAAGTCTCACTTGTCAGTCCACGCTGGCGCTACCAGCCAAACTGGCACTAGTAAGCTTTACCATCCTAGTAAAGCTCCAATCATCAGCCAATTGGTGTCCTCACCTCGTACTATAACTCACTCAAGGTAGCGTAAGGTCACAACATGATCTCATCTCGCAGGGCAAGCCCAATCCTGCGACAAATATCAAGTTCAATGTCCATAACTGTCAACTCCCTCAGCAAACCATAACGCTGGCAATGTCAAGACGTGATAACATCATGCAAGGCCACTAGTAGTTATACTAACCACCAACTCACTCATCCTGAGTATACGTATACGGTCCTCTTACACCAGAATACCAGACAAGCAGTGATCACACATTTCTATGATAGGGTTTCGCTAGCTATCCGTGGCTAAGAGCACCTGCTCCTAAAATCACTGAGCCAACAAAATTACTCTGCCCAGTTCACGCTCGCAACCGAATCCAATGGTGTCGGAACTAAGCCGATTACCAACATGTTCAACCACACACCACTAGTGCTTCCCATGCACCGTCACCTGACACTACTCGGCCTGTCCAGTATTGATTCTTGTCAATCCACACAACCACCATCACGGCTGATTTCAAACTGTAGCAGTCAAATTACCATTTTGCCCTCACTTTGACAATTTACCAAAATGCCCCTAATGCAATCTAGACCCGTAACTTGGTCATTCAAACTCCGATTGACGCGTGCCGCCTGTCTACGGACTCAGGGCATCGAGACCATCCTAACGGTCCTCGGTCCTCGGCCATCGGACCTTTCGGTCAAAAAGTCAACGTTTTCCATTTTCGTCCAAATTACGAAAATGCCCTTGGACTTCCGAACGTCATAACTTTCACTTCGAACGTCGGAATTGAACGTGCCACCTGTATATGAACTCGCGACGTCCCAAACTACGTCACGGTCCCCGGTCAAAGTCCATTTGACCGCCCGAGTTAAAAGTCAATGTTTTACCCACGACTAAGGCAAAACGGTCATTTTGCATCGTTCGTCCAATTTCGCCCAACTAATCACCGATTAACCCTACTAATCATGATTAGTCACTAATCTAATCCCGGATTCCGGGACGGGTCGTTACACTAGGCCCCCTTCTTTAAAGGCTGCTCTCTAGGTAGAATTGGTCATGCACATATGGTAGATACAACTTTTCTAGTTGAAAACGTGGGAAAGAGCATTTATTGTTTTTCCCCCTATGTCAGTTGCAGACTTTCCAATTTGATACAGTTTTAATCGTTTTTCAGCAATATTATTAACTTCAGAAGCAGCCTTTAAGCCCTAAGGAGAGCTAATCCTTCAATAACAAGGCAATCGGTGATGCCAAAATTCTTAGCCCTTGGAATCAAAGAAAGTCCCACTCAAGGCTATCTGACATGTGGACTCCCTTCCATGCCGAGTGATGTTGCTGTTTAAGATGAGAGGAATGGTTTTGGTTATAAGATGGGTTATCCATTGATTCGTCTTTAACAATATCAATGTTTATTCAAAACATATTAACCATATTTTTTAAACTTTTTAGTCGATAACTATCATAATAATTAGTCAAACAATAAAATTGACCATTTTTCTTCAAAAATACTTTTAAATTTCAAATTTGAATTTTTTTAATTATAAGATTATATTTAGGATTATGAAAATATTACTCCTATATATAATATTTTTTCACTTGTTCATTTTAAGAGTAATATAAGTATCTAATCAAACTTAAAACAAGATAATTAAAAAAAAATCCTTCAAAACTACTTTTTAATTTAAAAATTCTTTATCATTCAATATTAAATATTTTGGTTAATTTTTAGGGCTTAATTCTTGGATTTTGTGCCCAAAACTCAAGAATTAAACCCTATGTCGTACGATTTTCCAGTACTATCTCACTCCCTCCCAAACACTTTATATACCTTACCATTGAATCTCAGACCATACAAACTTTATTTTTTATTTCATAGAAAAAAATTCAATTGTAACTAAATATAATATATATATATTTATACATATATAATATTATTATATGTATAATTTAATAAAGAGCCTAAGAGGCCAAAGAAACCAAACATAAAGAGGCACATGGGACAAACAATGACAAATTAAGAAGATAATATTATTTTTAATTGTTTGAAAAACTTTTTAATAAAAATAAATTAATAGACAAATTTTAAATAAAAATAAAAGTTTTCATGTTAATACAAATAATTTACTGCTCGGAGGGAGTGGTCTGTTCTGTTGTGCGCATGCAGCTAAGTGAAATATGTTTAATGTATTTCGAGCGGGTAACCCGTAGAAGACCCGAAGAAATTAGGTCAAAAACCAAGTAGGTCCATTGGTAGTGACGATTTGCGGTAAAGAGGAGGATAAGGGCAACCGCTCCTCTTCCAATGTAGAAATTGAAAAACCTGAAAAACGACGGTTGGAATAAGGGAGAGCCACAACAAATCGCGTTTGAGACCAAAAGTAGTCGTCGAAGATACTGAAGAAACGGCAATAGCCATCGGTGTTGTTCACCACTGAAGTCGACATTGGAGGGTCATCGGTTGGATTTAAGCCAAATTGGAGGTTCATAGGTTCGATTGAAGGCAACATTGAAGGCGCCATTGGAGGTTCAGAAGTTAAGAGGTTCAGAGGTCCGATTGAAGGCAAATTCGAAGTTGAAGTCGCCATTGGAGGTTCAGAAGTTAGGTGGTTCAGAAGTTAAGAGGTTCAGAGGCCCGATTGAACGCAAAATTCGAAGTTGAAGTCGATTAAGAGGTTCCGCGGTCTTCAATATATCGGCTGTGTTCAATGTTGAACCCAAAATTAGAGATCAACGTTGAACCCAAAATTAGAGATCAACGTTGAACCCAGAACCAGATCTTAGCATTTACCTAATCATTTTGATTTCTGTCAATAATCAATTTAATTTCAATTGGGTTGGTTTGGGTTCTGATTTTGCTTTTGTTCTGGCTACCCAATTTGACCTAAGCTTATTGTTCTTGATATAAGGTGGGGAACTCAAAATCATCCGAAAATTATGGAGCTGCCACGTGTCCCGTCATTCCCAAAAATGACCAAATTGCCCTTGACAATAACGCTGATCATTTGAAAAACACCCGCACATTAAATAATCTATTTACCAGTTAAATACGATATTTGATCGGGTTAAAATCTCCGTAAGATTGATATTCTCCCCGAGAGTTAATTATCGTTATTCTTAATAATGGATAATTAATATTAATATTAAAATACAATAAATATCATTATTATCATGATGAGCCATCATTACAATTATTAAATAATATATTTAATAATAATATATTATTTACTAATTAAATATTCAACCGACCAATCAGAACGCTTCAAGGCTCCCAAGATTTTCCTATAAATAGCAAGGCACATTTCATTTCAAGGTACGTTGATTCTTCGCTTCGAAGTATATCCTTTTCCTCTCTCAAAGCTAACTTAAGCATCAGAGTGTTCTTGGTCGAACAACCCCCCGGGTAAATCGATCGAGGCAACGATAGCTAATTGTTTGCTGTTTGCAGGAATTATGAGGACTTTCGCGGCGGGTTCAATCTTTGATTCAACAATTGGTGCTTTCATTGAGAGCTATTGAGATATACTCAGAAGAAGCTCTCTCATTTGTTCATCGTTCATCTTTCTTCGTTCGTCGTTCATCGACATTGTTCGAAGATTTTGAACGTTGTTCATCGCTCATCAGGATTTTGTTCATCGTTCATCTTTCGTCGTTCATCGACATTGTTCGAAGATTTTGAACGTTGTTCATCACTCATCAAGAATTCGTTCATCGTTCATCTTTCTTCGTTCGTCGTTCATTGTTCGAAGATTTTGAACGTTTGTTCACCGTTCATCTCCCTTCGTTCGTCGTTCATCGACATTGTTCGAAGATTCTGAACGTTGTTCAAATTATCCATCAACAGCTTTCCAACTCAACATTCTTCGAATCAGCATGGCTAAGGTTCGTCGATCCGTTCAGTCAGCCGAAGAAGGTGTTTCTGCCTCAACAGCTCAGACGAGGAATGAAGCTCACATAGAAACTCCGGAGAAACGCCCAGCTCAACTCAGGCGTGTGTCCATAGAAGCGCTCATTGAGACACTCGAAGGGAGGCCAACCTTCAGTTTTGGAGCATTCCCCTCTCCAGCTAACCAAGTACCCGCGCTAGGGGAAGGAACTTCGACTTTACAACAAGCAAACGAGAGGTTGATAGGAAATGCATCACGACATGATCAACTCACAACAAACATGGTCCTAAGGGACTTTCTGGACGGGTGTCATGACATCTCAGGGAGAAGTCGTCACCAACCTCCCCATGACAACTTGGCGCAGCAAGTTGAAGGGTTAAACAAACAAGTTCAATTTCAGTCAGAGCTCTTGCAGCAACTCCTAGCAGGGAGACCAATCCAGGAGCAGGACAGACGATCCACGTCACGTGGAAGACAATAGAATGCCCAAAGACGTCCTGGGAAAGAGCAGGTCTACTGCCAAACAATGTCACGAGATACTTCGCTAGGCGACTCTGGAGAAGAAAGTCACGCTCAGCGAGCAAAAAGCCCACAACGCCTAAAGCCGTTAGTACGTGAACGGCTAGGAGGTAGGACTGGGGCGACTTCACGGGCAGAGCGCTCACAACACTCAGATGGGAGCAGGCGGCAACTTCGAGCTCTATACAAAAACCCAAAACGATCTGCCCACGGCAGTAAAGAGGAAGATGAAGCCTACTCCCATGTACGATCCCAGAGATCAAGGGGAGAAACTCAAAGAGGTTCTCAACGATTAGCAAAAAGGGACTCATCGCCTCAGCAAGGAGCGTTGCAGGCTAATGATGTTCAAAAAATGCTGGACATGCACCTTCGTGCTCAACAAGGTGGCGATCTAGAGGACGATCTACGTCGCCAAATACGGCTCTCTACGCCCTTTATAAGGGATGTTGAGGAGGAACCATTCCCCCAGAGGTTCGCAACGCCAAACTTCACTCCATTCAAAGGAGCCTCCGACTCGGTAAAACACATAGATTATTATCGAGGAGTCATGATCCCCCACAGGTCTAACGATGCGCTCATGTGCAAAGTTTTTCAAGCTTCCCTTCAAGGCCAAGCCATGACTTGGTTCAATCATCTCCCCCCGAGGTCGATTGAGTCCTTCGAAGAGTTGGCTTTGACATTTGTGAAGGAATACGCACAACTTCGGACAATCGAGGTGAAAGATGACCATCTTTTCTCTGTCCGAAAGAGAGAAAAAGACACTCTGCGACAATACATACGGAGATTTTGTGAGGAGAAATCTCGCATTATAGGCTGTAATGACCTTGTTGCGGCAATGGTATTCAAGCAAGGACTCCCTCGAGACAGCCAGCTTTACGGGGACATCGTCATGAGCAATGCGCGAAGTCTTTCCAAAATACTTTCGCTAGCAGAGCGACATGCAAGTTGGGAGGACGAGAAGAGCGCCGCTCATACTCATGACCATGCCGGGACTAGCGAAAAGGCCTCCAATGAGGATGAACCCCATGGAAAGTCTGCGACTGGAAAGCTCAACAAGCGAAAGGCGGGGCAACACTCCCAAACGCCAGTTATGGGGAAGCCTAACTTGCAGCTATCTTTACCAGCCCATCAGATCCACAATGAAATTAAGAACAAGCCATGGTTTAAGAAGCCGGAGCCAGTCAAAGGCAATCAAGAGAATGCTGATAAAACCAAATGGTGCGCCTATCATGAATGTTATGGGCACAATATTAGCACATGTATATCTTTCGAAAGATATCTCCGAAATCTCCTGAGGGAGAGGCATTGTACAGACTACATCAAAATGAAGACTGTAAATCACATGGAGAACAAAGAGCCAAACGAACCATCTTCAAAGGTGATCCGCATCAACTAGACGCAAGTCAACATTAGAGAGACATAAAATTCTATGGAGCTTTTCAATTTTGCTTTTCAAGTTATCTTCTAAATTCAAGTATTAATGAAATGAGATCGACAAATTGATTTGTTCACCATGTACAATTTTCAAAGCTTATTCTCTCTAGTGTAAAAAGCCTTCATCATCGAAGCATCCAAGCCTTCGTCATCGAAGTATCCAAGCCTTCGTCATCGAAGCATCCGAGTTTTTCGCCTTGCGAAGCATCTAAGCCTTCGCCACGCGAAGCACCTAAGCCTTCGTCATCGAAGCATCTAAGCCTTCGCCACGCGAAGCACCTAAGCCTTTGTCATCAAAGCATCCAAAGCCTTCGTCATCGAAACATTCGAGCCTTCGCCCTGCGAAGCATCTAAGCCTTCGCCATGCGAAGCACCTAAAAGCCTTCGGCATCGAAGCATCCAAGCCTTCGTCATCGAAGCATCCAAGCCTTCGCCCTGCAAAGCATTCAAGCCTTCATCATCGAAGCATCAAAGCCTTCTGAGTCCTGCAAAATTTCTGCGCAGCAGGGAGAGCTCATCTCGAGCGGTATCTCGCTCATTTTCTATCAGCATCCTCTCTGCACGGCTCATCTCCAACTCGCCCATTTTGGCTTCCGATGTGAAATTAGGACCTCAAGTTTTCTTAAGTTATCGCAATCTCACATCAACAACATAACTTTCCATTTCTGCAGGCCCTTCGCGTCAAGATAGCACATTCGCGGGACCAGAGCAGATAGGTTAGGAAAGAAGTTGCTCGGTATGCTTATAGGTTAGGAAAGAAGTTGCTCGACATGCTTTTTTCTCCCAAGAACCAATAGGTCCTTGTTTATCATTCTTCTTCTGAACAACGGATCCTTTCAAGCACAGTAGAGCGCTCAACCACTCCCTGATCGAGATGTCTGAAAGCCTCCCGCCATTCGTGGAGAGAGTAGCCTGCTCATGTCCCGGAACTCTGGAAGAACATCTGTCGCCAAGCTCCACGAGAACGTCGCTTGGAAAGGCAATTTGATTACGAGCCTTCCACTTCATGAAGTCTTCTGGCTTCTCAGAACCCATATATTTCCCTCGGAATGGATTTAGGTCACGAGAACCGCCACGCTCGCACAGAGCAAGTTTTCTGGGTCTCTCGGCACCTTGACGCATGGCGAGCATGTTTGTGGTACTAGCAAGAGTCACAGTGAATGTGATCCTGCCTACCGATGCTCACTAGTCATGTCTGCAAGCGCACTCAGTCGCCGCCAAAATCCCCGTCTTCTGTTCTTCCCCAATTTGACACGATTCCTCTTCGTTTTTGTTGCAGGGAGTTTCGTTTTGATCCCAGGAGCTTAATTCAATCCTCAATTTCCCTTCTTCTAGCTCACAAATTCGAATTCGAATTTCCCTTGATTTTCTGAATTTTCGAACTCTGAATACACCCAGTTCTCTCAGTCCCTCGAGTTCCTCTCTCTCAATTCAATTCCTTAAGCTTTTAAATTGCACAATGACGGTGAGACAGTGGGATATCATGACAGGACCCGTCCCCGAAGAACATAGATAACCGTGCCCGGTCCTGCTCCCGTCTGACAAGTCAACTAAAAGTCCGAAATAACCCTTCAGCACCATATTTGACAGGACCCGTCCCCGAAGGACATAGATAACCGTGCCCGGTCCTGCTCCCGTCTGACAAGTCAACTGAAAGTCCGAAATAACCCTTCAGCACCTGCCAGACAAGGGAATTTTGCACCTGTGCCCACACATACCTCCACCTTAGGAATAGCCTCGATCACGTAAATCCATAAAATCAATCACTGACTCATAATCCGAGTCCAAATATCATTTTCAATTTCCTGACTCATAACCCAAGTCAAAACATCATTTTCAATCCGAGCCTAGCCCAAAACATCATTTGCACGTTCCTCGTAAAACGTGCCCGAAAGACTGATTAAAATAATCACAAAATCACGAGAATACCAAAAATCATCAAATTCATCAAATTCACATGTAACTCCAAATCCGAGTCAAAATCATTATTTATTTGGGTTCCCACGCCCACAATATCATTTTTAACCAATTTCATGATTTCTCGAAAATCGTGCCAGAATATAATAAGATAATAATCACAAAACCGAGAAATCACCGAATTGAAATACCAATCATGCCAAAGCATATCCAATCATATAATAAAGCATTTTAAATCATATATGCATGCATCACAGTTAGAAAACCAAAAGTCCACTCACACACTTCGTTCAAAACGGTTCGTTTCCGAGCTGCACGTTTTTCCGTAAAATCTGGAAATCACAACTCCTGCCCAAAATCATTATAGAGGGTTACTAACATCTCAAAATACATCATATAATTTTCCCCAATTTTTCCGGAATTTAAATACGTATTTAACTCGTAAAACAAAACTTCGGATACGCGGAACATTACCGAAACAATATCTGATTTCCTCGAAATCAACGTCAAAATGTTCGTTACACTGAGAGGATCAAAAGTCATGTTGACCTCACCTTGAGACTAGGCCAGACGCGCCCTCACGCGCCGCCGTGAGTGGCTGCGCGTGAAACCCACGCGCCAGCTACAGTGTCGTCGTTCATGCCCGTTTGTCTAGTAAACGGGTCGTTTAACCCGCGATCAGACCCGTTTGGTTTTCTGTCAATTCCACACTGTTTTCATCAATTGAACATTCAGTGAGTTTCGTTATAAGTTCAATTAGGGTTCTGTAACATCAATTACTTGAAACATTACCTCAATCCTCACGATCAAGGATGAACAATCGAAGGACCTCCGGACACTGTTCATCATTCGAACTCCCTCAATTCCACATGATTTCCCTAAATTGATTCATCAAGAAGCTTCATTGATCTCAGGTAAACCTTTCCCCCAACTCAATTGGATCAATTCATGGCTCAAACTCCACGACTCAAACTCAATTCCTCGAAGAACAGCCGTCACTATGCAACCATGGAAGTCCGTCAATCTCCAACGGTTTCTTCCAATTGATGAACCCAGAAGCATCGTGGGATCCTCAGGAACATAATCCCCACATCAATTACACCATTTGATCGCTCCAAGATCACGACTCGACCTTCAAACTCCATTACTGTCACCAAGTCCGTTCATAGCTAAAACGGCACCAATTCCTCTCGTTTTTGATCTGGTTCTACTCGTCTCAACCTCAGGAAGCTAATTGAAGCTTCAATTCCCCTCCTCACGGCTCAATTCTTCCAATTCGATTTTTCCTCCCAAAAACCCAATTTTCGAATTCCAGTTCCCAGCTCACTCTCAATCTCCCGTGTTTACCCAGTTGAGTTAGTCTCAACAAGCACTCGATTTTGCCCTCAAAACCAGTTAGAAATGGCAGCTAACACTCTCCAATTTTCTTCCCAAATTTCACACGGTTTGAAGAACAAAGGAGATTAATGGAGGAATTAAAAATAATTAGGATTAATTAATTAATAAAAGATCATAATTGTGTCTTCCCCAAAACATGGAATCTGGTTTAATGCCTGATTTTAGGGGATGAGTGACACTTGTCACTCATCCAAGTGTGTTCAGTCACCGGGTACTGTTCATTATTATATTATTATTTTAATCCCGGTTCGTTCGGTTAATCGAGCTCGATTCCGTGACCATAACTTCGTCGTCGAATCTCTGATTTCGGCATGCCGCCTGTCGTTGGATTCGTATCGACGAGACCTACGTAACGGTCCTTGGCCCTCGTCCATCGGACCTCCCGATCAAAAAGTCAACATTTGGCCCCTAATATGCCAAATTACCAAAATACCCCTCAACTTCCGAACATCATAACTTTCACCTCGAATGTCGGAATCGAACGTGCCACCTGTCTATGAACTCGTGACGTCCCGAACTACGTCATAGTCATCGGCCAAAGTCCATTTGACCGCCCAAACTAAAAGTCAACATTTTGCCCACGCTAGGGGCAAAACGGTCATTTTGCACGTTTCGTTCGATTTCACTCAACTAATCTCCGATTCATCATTCTAAATCATAATTAATTAATATTCAATCCTGATATTCGAGATACTGTCATACTGTCACCACAAGCCATACTGTCATACTGTCACTCAACATTTTGCCCATGCCGACACCACAAGCCGTACTGTCACCACCAAGCTTTACCACCCTAGTAAGCGCTAATCAGTAACAAATCAGTGAAAACACATCATACTACAACATCCGTCAATGTAGCATAAGATCAACAACATGATCTCCCCTCGCAGGGCAAACTCAATCCTGCGACAAATACCAACAGCAGTAACCACAACTGTCACCCCCTCAGCGATCCCAGATGCTGGTAAGGTCACGACATGATAACATCTCGCCGCAAAGCAACTTGTGGTCACACTAACCACCAACTCACTCATCCTGAGTATACGCATACCGTCATCACACTCAATCAGACGGTGCAACTGGAACACGTTGAACACAAGCCTAGCAATGATCACACAGCTCAACACTAGAGTTACACTAGCCAACCATGGCTAGGAGCACCTGCTCAAACAATCACTGAATGCATCAGAATCACTCTGCCCAGTGCATCGTGTTCCATGTCCAGTTCACGTTTACAACCAAAACCAATGGTATTGGAACTAAGCCAAGCACCAACACGTTTATCGACACATCCCTGGTACATCCCATGTACCGTCACTAGGTATCAAGTACCCTCGTCCATACGATACAGTAAATCGTACACCAAGCAAGATCCTACAGCTGGACCCCAGTACTCGACCCATAGACCAATATGGTCGATCCCAAACCAGGTAAGGAAAAAGTAAAAATCCTGAGGGTTTAGCTAACATCGACAATCCTTGTCCTATGCTACCCAAAAACACCTCGCCATGTGACAGCACTCAAAATGACACATCAACGTGTCCACAGGGAAGAACGCCTAGTTCTCCCGGGATTCACATCAACCCCGGCCATCACAAGTCTGCAAAACATTGTACCCCAAACCATGTACAAGGTACATACATCTATTCTTAGACCAGACTACAACCACCTAGGTCATAGCCAAACACGTTGCACTAATGGAGTCCATTTGCCCAAACCAGCAAGAGACAAATAGAAACTCCACCCATCATCTAGTTCCAATTTCAAATCCGAATCCGCAATTTCGTAAGAAATCTCGAATCCAAACCCATACATCACATTTTTAATTCTTATCCAAATCCGAATCCGAAATCATTATTCCGTAAGCTAGCATTTGGAATAATCATTCCGTACCCAAATCCAGTATTCCACTTTCAAGTTCCAAAATCGAATCCTGAATAGTCACCCAGAAATTCGATTCCAAAACCCGAAATCTCGTTCACGTCCACTCGGACTCACCAAAACCGAACCTATCGGTTACCCGTTCATTATACTCGGTTGACTTCATAAGGAAGCCAATCCAACAACCACTCGGTTAAGGTCGACAAAATCCGACCACTTCGGAAACCTACTCACTCGAGTAATATACCACAAGGGGCTCCACTTCGAAAAGAAGTTCAGTCCCGTCATTTAAGACTCACATACCGGAGTAAGAGTGATAAACTCTCACCCCATCTGGATCATCGAAATCACGACCCAGATCCATCACTACGTCAGTCGACCATGAGCATCACGATCCTAGATCGTCACAATGCCCACAATTAAAAAGTTCAGTCAACGACGAGACACGCCGCGACTGTGGGTTTTCACAGATTACCTCGTATCTATCCTTGCCATCCCACCTTGGGAAAACCAAGGATGATCCAAAACAATGACACCAATACTCATCCTACGTGGATGCAAACAAAACTCACTGCACTCCCCACGCCATGTAACCCAACATCGTCTGCCACCAAGCAGAAAATAAGAAGTCACCCCTGATGACTTCAGAATACCTAATCTCAATGCGGAAAACCCGCAATCCTCCTCAAACACAACCTCTCACGATTCCGTAGGTCCAACCATGTTGGAACCATCGGACTCGGACACCAACCACGTGTCCCCTTTGGACTGGTTACTGACACATACCCAAATCGACGAAGTCACAACCCGACTCGTGACTCATCGTCCGCACAACACCGGCACCAACACTGGCACCCAAACATCAGTATCAGTATGAGCACACCGTGTGCAACACTGAAAACCCTGGATCTCCGCTCATAACAAGCGACGACCCCGTACCTCTTCTCGAATAGGAGAAACTCTGCCTCCTTCGTACCTAACAACTCTAGGTACAATCACCCTGACAACTCATGTGAGAAAAAGGAAACGTCCCCTGAACGTCCCCCAATTCTCAACAACCACTCTCGGTAGTAGTGCCTGCCACAAACTTGTGCAGTCCTAACTACCAGACATCACTATCGAGACTCCACATCCAATGGAATCAAGTACCCGTACAACTACTCGGTATCCCCACTCTGGGATTCCATCGACATGTACCAAGCCCGACTGTGGATTGCAGTTCCACCACTAAAGCTGCCATGACTAGACCTGACACAATCGTCACTCGGTCTCAACTTAAAAAGTCATTAAGAGTCAAACCACTCACCAGCACACATTTCCAAACCAAACATCCCACCTTAGGGTTCCGCGATTACTACCTAGGGTTCCTCAAAACCCGACAGCTCTTGAGACTTAAGATATTACCATGACTCATCTCGAGTCCTAACCGAATTCTTGACTCATTCATCCATGCCATCCCTGGCATACCCGGTCACCTAGCAATTTACCGCCGGTGAACCACATCATATACCACATACAAAGCCTAGGAATACCCCAACACACTCTAGACGTTGGGAACTCATATTCCGCACAAGGAATTTACTGAGAATAATCTCATCCTGGGTCCAACCTACCCAATCGTGCTACTTTCCAAGCCTCTGGATCCAACAAATCCTAGGACCCACAAGAATACAGATTCAACAATTAGTAAGCCGTAGTTACACAAATTAATATCTGACCCACAAACCAAGGTCAATTACATTCCGAGATTAATCACAAGGTCTCAAATACCCTAATAGACCCATCTCACTACCAGGTCGCGCACGAGGCTCACGTTCCGGAGGTATGGCATGGCAACAGCATCAACAACCTAGTGCTCTGATACCAATTTGACAGGACCCATCCCCGAAGGACATAGATAACCGTGCCCGGTCCTGCTCCCGTCTGACAAGTCAACTAAAAGTCCGAAATAACCCTTCAGCACCATATTTGACAGGACCCGTCCCCGAAGGACATAGATAACCGTGCCCGGTCCTGCTCCCGTCTGACAAGTCAACTGAAAGTCCGAAATAACCCTTCAGCACCTGCCAGACAAGGGAATTTTGCGCCTGTGCCCACACATACCTCCACCTTAGGAATAGCCTCGATCACGTAAATCCATAAAATCAATCACTGACTCATAATCCGAGTCCAAATATCATTTTCAATTTCCTGACTCATAACCCAAGTCAAAACATCATTTTCAATCCGGGCCTAGCCCAAAACATCATTTGCACGTTCCTCGTAAAACGTGCCCGAAAGACTGATTAAAATAATCACAAAATCACGAGAATACCAAAAATCATCAAATTCATCAAATTCACATGTAACTCCAAATCCGAGTCAAAATCATTATTTATTTGGGTTCTCACGCCCACAATATCATTTTTAACCAATTTCATGATTTCTCGAAAATCGTGCCAGAATATAATAAGATAATAATCACAAAACCGAGAAATCACCGAATTGAAATACCAATCATGCCAAAGCATATCAAATCATATAATAAAGCATTTTAAATCATATATGCATGCATCACAGTTAGAAAACCAAAAGTCCACTCACACACATCGTTCAAAACGGTTCGTTTCCGAGCTGCACGTTTTTCCGTAAAATATGGAAATCACAACTCCTGCCCAAAATCATTATAGAGGGTTACTAACATCTCAAAATACATCATATAATTTTCCCTAATTTTTCCGGAATTTAAATACGTATTTAACTCGTAAAACAAAACTTCGGATACGCGGAACATTACCGAAACAATATCTGATTTCCTCGAAATCAACGTCAAAATGTTCGTTACACTGAGAGGATCAAAAGTCATGTTGACCTCACCTTGAGACTAGGCCGGATGCGCCCTCACGCGCCGCCGTGAGTGGCTGCGCGTGAAACCCACGCGCCAGCTACAATGTCGTCGTTCATGCCCGTTTGTCTGGTAAACGGGTCGTTTAACCCGCGATCAGACCCGTTTGGTTTTCTGTCAATTCCACACTGTTTTCATCAATTGAACATTCAGTGAGTTTCGTTATAAGTTCAATTAGGGTTCTGTAACATCAATTACTTGAAACATTACCTCAATCCTCACTATCAAGGATGAACAATCGAAGGACCTCCGGCCACTGTTCATCATTCGAACTCCCTCAATTCCACATGATTTCCCTAAATTGATTCATCAAGAAGCTTCATTGATCTCAGGTAAACCTTTCCCCCAACTCAATTGGATCAATTCATGGCTCAAACTCCACGACTCAAACTCAATTCCTCGAAGAACAGCCGTCACTATGCAACCATGGAAGTCCGTCAATCTCCAACGGTTTCTTCCAATTGATGAACCAAGAAGCATCGTGGGATCCTCAGGAACATAATCCCCACATCAATTACACCATTTGATCGCTCCAAGATCACGACTCGACCTTCAAACTCCATTACTGTCACCAAGTCCGTTCAGAGCCAAAACGGCACCAATTCCTCTCGTTTTTGATCTGGTTCTACTCGTCTCAACCTCAGGAAGCTAATTGAAGCTTCAATTTGCCCTCCTCACCGCTCAATTCTTCCAATTCGATTTTTCCTCCCAAAAACCCAATTTTCGAATTCCAGTTCCCAGCTCACTCTCAATCTCCCGTGTTTACCCAGTTGAGTTAGTCTCAACAAGCACTCGATTTTGCCCTCAAAACCAGTTAGAAATGGAAGCTAACACTCTCCAATTTTCTTCCCAAGTTTCACACGGTTTGAAGAACAAAGGAGATTAATGGAGGAATTAAAAATAATTAGGATTAATTAATTAATAAAACATCATAATTGTGTCTTCCCCAAAACATGGGATCTGGTTTAATGCCTGATTTTAGGGGATGAGTGACACTTGTCACTCATCCAAGTGTGTTCAGTCACCGGGTACTGTTCATTATTATATTATTATTTTAATCCTGGTTCGTTCGGTTAATCGAGCTCGATTTCGTGACCATAACTTCGTCGTCGAATCTCTGATTTCGGCATGCCGCCTGTCGTTGGATTCATATCGACGAGACCTACGTAACGGTCCTTGGCCCTCGTCCATCGGACCTCCCGATCAAAAAGTCAACATTTGGCCCCTAATATGCCGAATTACCAAAATACCCCTCAACTTCCGAACATCATAACTTTCACCTCGAATGTCGGAATCGAACGTGCCACCTGTCTATGAACTCGTGACGTCCCGAACTACGTCATAGTCATCGGCCAAAGTCCATTTGACCGCCCGAACTAAAAGTCAACATTTTGCCCACGCTAGGGGCAAAACGGTCATTTTGCACGTTTCGTCCTATTTCACTCAACTAATCCCCGATTCGTCATTCTAAATCATAATTAATTAATATTCACTATTCGGGACGGGTCATTACATATCACGGATCAATTTGGACAAAATGATTACAATTACCCTTAATTAAAGGTGAGTATCATTTACCCAAAAACCGGATTCCATGTTATCTGGGGCAAGAAAAAGACAAAGGACAGGTGTCATTGTCTGATCAAGGTTAAAAGACCATTTTGCCCACGGTTCGACAAATTACCATTTTGCCCCTAGCCTTCCGTGACCCGTAACGTTCGCATCTGAACTCCGTTTTCGACGTGACGAGTGGAAGTGTGAGGCAATCCTCAGGTCCAAGAAAGCCGACCGCCGACAGGGTTTTTTCCTCTCTCATGCTTAAAAGCCTTCATGGAAGAACATCTGTCGCCAAGCTCCACAAAAACATCGTCTGGAAAAGCAATTTGATTGCGAGCCTTCCACTCCTTGAAGTCTTCGGATTTCTCAAACTCCATATCTTTCCCTCGGAATGGACTAAGGCAACAAGAACCGCCACGCTTCCACAAAGCAAGTTTGTTGGGTCTCTCGGCACCTTGACGCATAGCGAGCATATTTGTGGTACTAGCAAGAGTCATAGTGAATGTGATCCAGCCTACCAATGCTCACTAGTCACGCTCGCTAGTGCACTCAGTCGCCGCCAAATCCCCGTCGACTGTTCAACCAAACTCCGTTCACCACGTAGCAAGAATATTTGTGGTACTAGCAAGAGTCACATTGAACGTGATCTAGCCTACCAATGCAAGCGTGCACCGTCCAAAACTGCTCGTTTTCCAAACTGCACGCGATTCTGTAATTTCTGACACTTTTCAGGAATTTCGAATCCTGCCCAAAAAACATCATAAATGGTCAATAATGACACTATGGATATCATATCAATTTCCCACAATTTTCCGAAAATTAAACATTAATTTAAAACATAACCTAAACCTTCGATGAACAGTGTTTTGTTACAATCGCGGTGAACAGTGTTTTGCTACAGTGCGTCTTCTCTGCCCATTTCTCTGCAACTGGGTCGATCAAACCTGCGATCTGACCCGGTCACCAATCCCTCAATTCGCAACCATTTTAACTCTAGTTTGTTCCTATGTGACCGTCTCAAACCCAGAAAGGGTTCTAACTAAACAAAATCATTAAACAAGGGCTGGATCGAAGGCTTACCTCGATGATCAGAAACCGGTTTTCCCCGTCGCCGTTTACTCTTCGTTCAGGTCTCCTCAGATCACGAAACACGTCCTAAAGGTTCCTATCAGTCCATATAATCGAATAGAATCAACAAGAATAAAAAATACACGTTGGAAACCAAGTTTCAAATTCTGAGTTTTCAAACCGTTTCGGGTTTTAGAACTTCCTACCTCGCCGCCGTCCACCGTCCGCCGCCGTGTCCACACCGTCCCTCAGCCTCACCAGCTCAGTCCAGCAACACACAATGCAAGGGTCAGGGTGCTACGCAGGTGTGATGGTTGAATGAGCAGTATGTGTGCATTTCGGGTAGGAAAATATATAAGAATGGAGGGAAAGGAAATGGACGGTCCAGATTCAATCTAGAGGAATAAGATCAAGGGTTCAGATTAAGTCTGGGGTACTTTAGATGGATGGATGAAATTAAAAGGTGGTTTTAATCCTAATTAATCACTTAGTGGAGCTTGATCCAATCTAACCAATGGGTGAGTGACACTTGTCACTCATCCAGTTGTCCTCCAATCACAATATCAGAATAAAATAATCGACACGAATGCCGAGACGCAAACCTCCCGATTTCACGTTTCTGACCATAACTTCCTCGTACGAAGTCCGATTTCGGCGTGCCGCCTGTCTACGGACTCAGGGCATTGAGACCTATCTAACGGTCCTTGAGTCGAGTGAAAATTAGTTGTCAAACGAAAAGTCAACATTTTCGCCCTAATCGTCCAAATTACGGTAATGCCCCTGAACTTCCGATAGTCATAACTTTTTCCCTGATCGTCCGAATTGGGCGTGCCACCTGTCTATAGACTCGTGACATCCCGAACTACGCCACGGTCATTGGTCAAAGTCCATTTGACCGTCCGAATTAAAAATCAATATTTTACCCACGCTTGGGGGCAAAATGGTCATTTTGCACATTATATCCGATTCACACCACTAATCCCAGATTAGTCATTCTAAAACTAAAAATGGATTTTTAACCCTTATAATCAGGGGCAAAATCGTCAAGTAAACGCTGATTCGATTCTTGAACCCAACAGTAACCGGTAACCCGGTAATATAAGATTCCAAACAATATACATCCCTCCGGATTCCCTGAATACCGAATCGATGTGGGGGCATTTGTGGAACCCAAAATCATCCGAAAATTATGGAGCTGCCACGTGTCCCGTCATTCCCAAAAATGACCAAATTGCCCTTGGCAATAACGCTGTTCATTTGAAAAACACCCGCACATTAAATAATCTATTTACCAGTTAAATACGATATTTGATCGGGTTAAAATCTCCGTAAGATTGATATTCTCCCCGAGAGTTAATTATCGTTATTCTTAATAATGGATAATTAATATTAATATTAAAATACAATAAATATCATTACTATCATGATGAGCCATCATTACAATTATTAAATAATATATTTAATAATAATATATTATTTACTAATTAAATATTCAACCGACCAATCAGAACGCTCCAAGGCTCCCAAGATTTTCCTATAAATAGCAAGGCACATTTCATTTCAAGGTACGTTGATTCTTCGCTTCGAAGTATATCCTTTTCCTCTCTCAAAGCTAACTTAAGCATCAGAGTGTTCTTGGTCGAACAACCCCCCGGGTAAATCGATCGAGGCAACGATAGCTAATTGTTTGCTGTTTGCAGGAATTGTGAGGACTTTTCGCAGCGGGTTCAATCTTTGATTCAACATAAGGCATGCAATTTCATCTCCCCAATTCATGTTATAAAGCAAAGTTCTTATCCACATCGCTTATAATATTGAATAGATTGGATAAAATCCTTAGATTTCCTCCTATAAAAAATGAATACTTTCATTTCCTAATTAGCAGCTTCATAGAAACAGACCTGCCTTTGTAACAATGTTGCTGCTACTGTTAATTCCATGAACCAAAGACAAAACGATGAAATCGAAAAAAACTATGAAATTGAGTTTTATCTAATTTAGTTTTGGCCTCATCATTCTGTGGATGCTTCTCTAATGATTTTAATGGCTGAGATGTATCTGGATGTCTCGTTAGGTTTTAGATACTTTTGTTAGTAGCTTTTTCATGAGATGTATTTTTAATAAGCTAGAAAGTCTTTCGCACGGAAAAGGAACCAAAGTTCCTCCTTTTCATATAATCTGTGCATTCTGATGGGATTGAGATTTTTGGAAATGTCCACAGTTGAATGCACTAGTTTAAATTTACTCATGTCATACACAAGCTTGTGCTACCCACATTTGAATTAGTGATGTAAAGCTGTCTACTTTCTTTTGTTTCATATTTTCAGAAACGGATAAAGAAGAAGGGAGAGGAAGAAGCTATGGCTGCATATTTCACTATTACAAAACTGGACATCAATGACATAAAAGGAAATCAAGGACACGCTTATATAACGCCATACCGAGCTTGCTCACCAACCTATCCCAATCTCATCATTATGTGAATTTAGAAATGGCAACATTCTAATTGGAATTATGTTATAGGAAGTTAAGAGGACTAAGATTAAGGTTCATATGATTGATGAAATTGTTATATATATATATATATATATATATATATATATAAGTATATTGCTATTTGCAATGGTAAAAGGAACGGTTTGTAATGGGTACAACTTGGATATGAAACTATTGATTTCGATTTACATTTTAATAAAAAAAGAGAATTTAAAGATATAAATAATATGTTCGTTTTCTACAACTTGAAATACCTATGGAAAATTGTGAGATTTGAATCGATGTTTTATGTAGAGGTTGATGAACCCTAATAGTAAATTAAATTACGATTCTTATGATCATGATAACCAATAATAAGTAGGAGAATAATGGTATGATAATAACTTTTTCTCCTTGTCGGGGAATTGGGTTGGATGTAGGTGGTAACCCCGTATGGACGGACTATGTTTGATTAATGGAATAAAATTTTGGACATGTTTAAAATTCGTTAATATCCCTTGTCTGACAAGTATTGTTGGACGGAATGAGAACCGTTCTGGTTTTCATAAAATTTTGGGGACGGGTCCTATCATGGGTGGATTCAATTTGGTTAATCTAATATAATATGAACATGGATAAATTTGGTAATATCCCTTGTCTGACAAGAGTTGTCAGACGGAACCAGGACTGGTTAGATTTTCAAGAAAGTTAGGGACGGATCCTGTCAACTAACGTTGTTGATACAAAAACGTTCACAATACATGATTCGATTATATTTAAATTCCCTCGACACTAAACCAAGCATAAATTCTGAGCGCCCGATTTTATTTTTCAGGAAACGAAAATCACAGCGGAAATAGAAAAACAGAGACGCCGATTGGAGTTAAGTGCCCATAATGTTTTGCTAAATTGTTCCCAGAGAAGAGGACCGAAACTTAGGCACCAACGCATACTATTTTTATTTTAGAAATAATTATAAATTAGTCCAGTTTTTAAGTCTAACATATAAATTAGTCCACCTAACATATAAAATAATCTATTTATTGCATTATTAAAAATTTTACTCTGTTCTTTTTATGGTTTTGTTTTTTAAAATTTCTTGGTACCGTTTATATCCTTTTTCAGATATGGTTAAGAAACTTTCAAATTTTAAATATTATTATTTATATTTATTTTTAAAATTATTTAATTTAAGATAATTCTGACTAAATTTCATAATTGAATATTTATTCTATATTATTACTTTTTGTTATTTTATTACTTTATATGTAAATTAATAATTACCTGTATATTTTATTTTCTTGTAGGTAAATTAATAATTATCTGTAAGTTTTTTTTAGACATGTAAATATTAAATATAATATACCTATTATGATACAATTAAAATTTCCATGTATATGTATCTTATTTATGCGGGGGAGTTAAATAGGCAATGTTGTTTAATTTACCTGTTAAGTTTAGAATCAAATTATGGTAGGTACATAAAAAGAAAAATAAGGGATATGACACCTTATAATGATAAAATTTTGTACGCTCAAGATAAATATGATATGTAAGGGCACAGTACTTGTAATTCTTTAAAAAAACAGCGGACTAAAAATAATGATATATTTTAACCAACAATAAAAAAAGTTATTTCTTATTTACTATCTCTATTTAGTATAGTGGATTAACTTATAATTTGAACTCTAAAATATGACCTATTTATAATTACTCCTTTATTTTTATAATAAACTTGTTTTTTTTTTCTTTTTTTCCACTCTCTCTATCTATGGTGGATCTGCGCATGTTCTTTTTTTTTTTCTTCTGTGAGAGGCCAATTTTTATTATGGTCGAAGCTTCAATGAGAAGGGAACATTTGAAGAACTCAACATGTACATTGAAGTAAAGCCTGTTGAGGGCTTTACTTACTACATCCCAAAAGTGAAACCGAACAAGGTATTGAAATCCTGTATCCACTGTGAACTCCCAGTTCACATAGGATGTTGGGATTATCCTCGAGTTCATCTCAATGAGAGTACCGTAAATAGTTTCTAGAATTGTTGGAGTGGTCTTGAATCCCCAAGATGAGAGCACCACATACCCAGTTCTAGCTTCAAACTTCAAGAACAAACAAAAATGGTTTTCCAAACATTGATGGATAAGAAACATAGATATGGGTTTCCGAATTGAGAGTTAGAAGTTGAGAGGAAGAAGGACAATAGATCTAAGTGGACAATGATGTTGAGAGGGAGAAGTTCCAAAATTTATGTCCATCAATTTAGTGTATTTTAATTCACATAAGCGCCATAAAATCACTTTCACGTCAAATGGAACGTCTGTAACGAAACGTCTGTAACGGAAAAAGAGCTGAGTGGGTCAACTTGATTGTTTCAAGGTGCTAAGTGAATGAATAACCAATATAGGGTGTAAAGTATGACTTTTGTGCAAGATCATGGTGCACTTGAAGTAAAAGGCATTTTTCCTTATTTTACCGTGATTCAACTTCGCTAACTGTAACTCCTAACATACAAATTCTCATATTGAAGTGCCCCACCTAGTATTCATAGGGCACATTGCTAGTACCCAACTAGTGTCTCTTCAAAGGAAAATAATTGGATCAAGTGATATCCAGACGATCAAATTTTCAAGATCGAGATCGTTCATGTTGTGGCTTTACATGCCTAGATCTTGTATGTAACGACCCGTCCCGAATATCGGGATTTAATATATTTAATTATGATTTACTAATCTGGGATTAGTTGGGCCGATTTCGGACGAATTGTGCAAAATAACCGTTTTGCCCCTGGGCGTGGGCAAAACATTGACTTTTAATTCGGATGGTCAAATGGACTTTGACCGATGACCGTGACGTATTTTGGGACGTCACGAGTTCATAGACAGGTGGCACGCTCGATTTCGAGGTTCGTGGTGAAAGTTATGATGAACGGAAGTTCAAGGGCATTTTCGTAATTTGGACGAAATAAGGGGAAATGTTGACTTTTTGACCGGGATGTCCGATGGCCGAGGGCCAAGGACCGTTACGTAGGTATCGTCGATACGAATCCATTGACAGGCGGCACGCCGAAATCGGACTTCGTACGAGGAAGTAATGGGTCAGGATGCGTGAGGGGCATTTTGGTAATTTTCTGCACAGGGGCAGAATTGTAATTTCACACGGGGCCACTGTTTCATTGATATGGCCGTGAAGTGGGGTGTTTTGTGCGATCGATCCCATAGATTGTTTATCAATTTATGGATTGAATTGGGACAGTGTGAGGTGTGATTGCACATGTATTGTGCTGGCAATCGATCACAAAAGCACTGGGCACTGATTTTTAATGGTTTCGGGTCAGTGCAGGGGAGCTTTACGCAGTGGATTGTGGGACACTTTAGGATGCCTTTAACGGCTGAATTGGATTAAAGGAATGAAGTGTAAGTCGAGTGGGTTACTCTGTGATTGAGAATGAAAGGAATAAGTGAAATTGGTGCTGGATTTCTCTGAAAACCCGAAACTGGTTTTTGAGAAATTCAAATTCGAACTTCTAGTTTTAGGCCAGCCCAAGCCTAATTGATGATGGATTGAGCTTTCTGGAACCTCAACGAGTCAAACCAGATCAAATGGGGCAAGCTTTGAGGCTCCTAGGGCCGTGGACGGACGAGGTGGATGGCCGGAAAACTCAAGCTTGAGTCGTGGTGATTGAGGTAACGTCGTGTTCAATTAATCATGCAAATTGGTTCGTATTAATCCTTATAAGCTTCCTGTGAAGTTAATTCGATAATGGTTGAGGATTTGTGGAGTTTTGGTGATCGACCCGTTTTGGGAGATCACGGGTTGTTGACACGATTAATCGATGGTTGGTGTTGATCATTGACACAGAACTGAAATTGGTTGGTTAATGATTGTTTTAGGATCAAGAACGGATGGAATCAAGGTCGAATTGATGGTTATCTGGCCGGGTCAGATCGCGGGTAATCAGACCCGTTTACCAGACATACGGGTGAAGATGGTGACTGTAGCAGTCACTGTAGCTGGCGCGTGGCTTCCACGCGCAGCCGCTTGAGGTGGCGCGTGGGGGCGCGTGAGTGCGAATCCCGAGGTATGATCAATATGACTTTTGTCTTATACAATGTAACGAACATTTTGGCGTTGGTTTTGTGTCGATCAGATTCCGTCTCGATATTGTTCGGGACGTCCGAAGGTTTTAAATCCAGTTTAAAAATACTTAAAAATTCGGGAAAATTACGGGACTTTAATGGGATGTTAATGTGGAGGTTAGTGACCCTCTAATGTGATTTGGACAGGATTGGGAGTCCCGGTGTTAGTGATGTGGCCCGGGAAGGCCTATGGCACGCGTATCGAGGCGCTCGGTTAAACGGTCTGTGAGTGGACATTGGTTTTATAAATTCGATGCATGCATAACTGTTTCATGATTGTTATAATTGTGATTATATGATTTATTTTGGATATCAGTGAATTTATATGTTTTCACGCATTTCGAGGCGATTTACGTGTTTGCACGTGAATCGAGGTTTTCTGGATTTGAACTGATTTCCATAAATATGGATGGATATGATTTCATGAAACAGTTACGGATTTGATAAAGTAAAATCGGGCCAGGGGTCCAGTTAACTTGTGAAATCGGGCCAGGGGCCCAGTTGACTTATGAAATCGGGTCAGGGGCCCAGTTGATTTATATATGCGATTTCGGGTCGGGGACCCTAAAATGGAATTGAATAAATGATTTTGGATTTAAATCAAGTATTTGGACTTATGACGGTTTTATGGAAATTCGGGGCAGGGCCCTTGTGATATTTTGGAAATGAATAATAAAATGTGTTCCATAAAACCATCTCGATATGAGGATATATATATATCCTGGTCTCCTCCAAGTGTCGGGGACACTGGAGAAGTCACGGTGCATTGCCTGCGAGGGCTCATTGTACGGAGCTACCGGACCGTATAGTGATCCAGGAGCAGGATTGCTAGACGTCATGGACGTCAGACATCGGGGATGTCAGAGATATGGACCCGGTGAGACCCCGGGCAACACGCGTTGCTTAATACCGTGAGATATGACGTCTGGAACGTCAAGCGTCTAGGACGCTAGGCATCGGGGATGCCGGAGATGGAAAAATAATAAATGAATATTACTGGATTGATGAAATAACTCTTGGATTGACTTTTGGAAATTGAAACTATGCTTTGGTTTCCGGGCTAAGGCCCTAATGGTTATTTCTAAATAAATGTGTGATCATTGGTTTTTGGCGCATGCATATGTTTTTACTGAGGGGCATAAATGTCTTATAAATGTTTTAAACAGACTTGTTTATTTTCGTCCACTCACAGCTTTTGTTTTTAATGCCCTTCAGGTTGATTCCGGATGCGACTGCAGCAGAGACTTGAGCATGGCACATCCCATGGTAATCTCGGGGGGGATTGGGATGGGTCGTGTCAAGTGGTATCAGAGCAGGTTTTGCTCTTTTGTGCGCGAAGGACGAGGGTGTGATGTATCTTTGGGATGCAGTTCCGTTGTCAACCTGATAGATAGTTTTGGGTTTGTATGGTGGATTGGGTGTGTTTGTCCCGATACGCCGTGCAATGATGCGATTCAACCCAAGTGGGGTTGTATACGAATAACTGGTAATGTGGGACCATCGGTTCGGTCACGTGATGATGGATGGTTGTGCCACTGGGCACAACTAGGTTCAGGGAGCCCCATTTGAATAATGTATTGGAAATGCGAAACTCAGTTGAGTATTGGTCTAAGTGTTGGACCCTGGTAGTGTTGGCTAGTGTACGGGGTGTTGGTGCATCGGAGTTAGCCGATGACCTTCGTGGTGGAACCCACGATGGAACCCACGTTGAGTTGACGATTGGATTGGATTGGACGTCTATACGATGTCAGGACCGCGGAGTCGGTCAGGTTGTGGATTTTACTGCAGAAGGCAGTTGGGTTCAGTGGAACCTTAGGGTGTAATATTGGAACCCTAATTTATAATCGATGGACTGGAAAAGTGAACTTTAAATGAGAACTTGTGCTGCGACGAGCGGCTGAGGTCGTGGATGACCATGTGGATGACTCTAGGGAAGTCTTATGGGTTTCGATCTACGGATACGGTTATGAGATAAAATATGGAAACCCGTGTTAGATCAAATATTAGTGTGATGTGTTGATACGGATCTTGACAAGCGATGACTGTTGGTCGACAGTTGTGTCGAGATAACTGGCTATCGAGGGTATTTAGTGTGGCTTTCACACTTGTGGATCAGGGGACGTTCAGGGAACGTCCATTATCCTGATGTGCCAGTGGTCAAATTGGAGGTACCCATAGTCGTGGGGTACGAGGGTGTTACGGGATCGTCATTCGGAATGAACGGAGGTCCAGGGTAACAACTTTGCACACGGTGTGCTAGCATGGATGTTCGTGTGCTATGTATGGATGTTGGTATGTTGGTACTTTTATGCCAATACTAGTATGGATGCCTGTGTGCTGATACTAGTGTTGATGATGGTGCGTTGGTGCTGGTACTAGCGCTGGTGCTGGTGTCAGTGATGGTGATGACGATGAGCCACGAGTTGGGATGTGACTCTGTCATGATGGGCATGTGATCGGTATCTGCGACTCAGTGGTGGTTGAGTCTTGGACTGGATGGGATCCAGTGGAGGTTGTGACGTGTTGGGATAAATCCCAACAGGTATATGATGACAAGTGATGAATGGATAAAAAGATATGATTGGAACTTGAGGAATCTAGGGACGATGTTCCCTATGTCATGCGAGTTGGTGGATTTGTAGAGTTGTGGTCAGCTCCGAGATTGGTAAGTTTGTGTACTGCTTATATCCCCTGAGAGTACAAGGAAATTGTTGAAATTGGAAAAGTCGAGGAAAACCATTAGTGGTAATGATGTGGGAGTTTGTGATTGTGAATCACTTGGAACCTGAGGATTGAACCAGTAAAGGTTGAGATGTGAGACGAAGGCAGTTGGGTATGCACAGTTGTGGATGTCCCGTTTGGAGTCGGGGTGTGTGCATACATGAGTATTGGCGGACGTGAGGTCCGAGTGATGAAATGATTTTGGACACGCGGTGGTCCAAGTGAGGTATGGACGTGAGCAGTCCAGTGGTTGGACTTGACATCTCATTGGGAGCATGTCTGTTTCCAACATGGTTGGAACTCCCGATTCGGGGAGAGTTGTGATTGGGAGACGAGAGGAGTGCTCATTTCCACATCGGTGATTGGTATTCCGAAGTCTTTGGGGTTGACTTCTTATTTCCTGCCGTGGCAGATGATGATTGTTTCTACCAGTACGTTGAGCGTGTATTGGTAGGTGGACCCATGTTTGGCCTTGGGTCATTGGACACAAGGGGTTGTGCACGATTTTGGATTTGGTGGGGAAATGCGAGGTCATCTTTCCACCAAGGGAAATTTGGTGAATGATTCAATGAGGGTGTAAGACCCTACGATCAGCTTTCAGATGGATTGCTTGCTATGTGAGCATGTGTGGATCCTAGGTGGATCTGATTTGTGATGTTGTCGACTTTGGGCATGGTGACGATCTAGGATCGTGATGTTACTTGTCGGATGACATAGTGATGGATCTGGGTCGTGATCGTGATGATCCAGATTGGATGAGAGTTTATCACTCTTACCTTGGTATGTGAGTCGTAAATGACGGGACTGAACTTCTTTTCAGAGTGAAGTCCATATGGTTGTTACTCGGGTGAGCAAGTTTCCGATGTGGTCAGATTTCGTCAACCTTTGACGTGGGGATATTGGGATTGGCTTCCCTATGAAGTCAATCGAGTGTTTTGAACAGGCAACCGATAGGTTCGGTTTTGTTACGTTTCGGTGGACGTAAACGAGATTTTGGGTTTTGGAATCGAATTTCTGGGTGACGATTGAGGATTCGATTGCGAAGCTCGAAAATGGATTACTGGATTTGGGTGCGGAATGATTATTCCAATGCTAGCTTACGGAATAATGATTTCGGATTCGAATTTGGAAATGGATTAAAAATGTGATGTCTGGGTTCGGATTCGGGATTTCTTACGAAATTGCGGATTCGGATTCGGAATTGAAACTGGTTGACGGGTGGAGTTCGTTTTTTCTCATGCTGGTTGGGGCAAATGTACTCCATTACTAGAACGTGTGTGGCCACAACCTGGGTGGTTGTAGGCGGATTGATGGATAGATGTACGTACAGGGTACGTTGTACGAGGATTGATACTGGTTAGGCAGAGTGGTGCCTAATGGCGGTACATGGGATGTACCCGTGGTGTGTGATCAAACGTGTTGGCAATCGACTTGGTTCCGATATCATTTGTTGGTTGTGATTGTGGACTGGACATTGGATATTGATTTTGTCGGGTTCAGTGATTGTATGAAGCAGGTGCTCTTAGCCATGGTTGGCTAGTGGAACCCTAGTTTTGAGATGTGTGATCACTGCTGGGCTGGTATTCAATGTGTTCCAGTTACACCACTTGTTACGTACACTCAGGATGAGTGAATTGGTGGGCAGAGTTACCACGTGTAGCTTTGTGTGACTTGATCACACCGTGATTTTTCCAGCGTCTTGGTTCGCTGAGGGAGTCGGCGATTATGGACATTGAGAGTATTTTGTGTCGCAGGATTGGGCTTGCCCTGCGAATGGTGATCATGTGGTTGATCTTGCGCTACATCGAGAGTGATGTAGTGCGTGGTGTTGTCACTGACTGGCAGATGGTTGGGGCTTTATCAGGTTGGTAAAGTTTAGTGATGACAGTTTGACTGATGGTGTCAGCATGGACTGACAAATGAGATTTGGTGACTCCCAATGAGAGCAAATGTAAGGATATATTGGCAATGGAAGGGAACCGTTTAGCTGAAGGAGTCAGCTAAATGGTTAGGAGATTTTATCGCGGATCAGGTGATCATTTCCACTCGAGGTGGTCGAGTGTTGTTGCTATTATGACATATGACTGTGATGGGATGTCTGGGTGCAGACGAGGCTGGTGTTGACCCAGTATGTGGGTGTACAGGTGTACACATGGTATGTGGTCGAAATGTTTTCCACAAGGTGGTTGTGGAATAAGGTTATTGGTAATTTCGAGGACGAAATTCTTTAAGGAGGGAAGGTTGTAACGACCCGTCCCGAATATCGGGATTTAATATATTTAATTATGATTTACTAATTTGGGATTAGTTGGGCCGATTTCGGACGAATTGTGCAAAATGACTGTTTTGCCCCTAGGCGTGGGCAAAACATTGACTTTTAATTCGGATGGTCAAATGGACTTTGACCGATGACCGTGACGTAGTTTGGGACGTCACGAGTTCATAGACAGGTGGCACGCTCGATTCCGAGGTTCGTGGTGAAAGTTACGATGAACGGAAGTTCAAGGGCATTTTCATAATTTGGACGAAATAAGGGGAAATGTTGACTTTTTGACCGGGATGTCCGATGACCGAGGGCCAAGGACCGTTACGTAGGTATCGTCGTTACGAATCCATTGACAGGCGGCACGCCGAAATCGGACTTCGTACGAGGAAGTTATGGGTCAGGATGCGTGAGGGGCATTTTGGTAATTTTCTGCACAGGGGCAGAATTGTAATTTCACACGGGGGCACTGTTTCATTGATATGGCCGTGAAGTGGGGTGTTTTGTGCGATCGATCCCATAGATTGTTTATCAATTTATGGATTGAATTGGGACAGTGTGAGGTGTGATTGCACATGTATTGTGCTGGCAATCGATCACAAAAGCACTGGGCACTGATTTTTAATGGTTTCGGGTCAGTGCAGGGGAGCTTTACGCAGTGGATTGTGGGACACTTTTGGATGCCTTTAACGGCTGAATTGGATTAAAGGAATGGAGTGTAAGTCGAGTGGGTTACTCTGTGATTGAGAATGAAAGGAATGAGTGAAATTGGTGCTGGATTTCTCTGAAAACCCGAAACTGGTTTTTGAGAAATTCAAATTCGAACTTCTAGTTTTAGGCCAGCCCAAGCCTAATTGATGATGGATTGAGCTTTCTGGAACCTCAACGAGTCGAACCAGATCAAATGGGGCAAGCTTTGAGGCTCCTAGGGCCGTGGACGGACGAGGTGGATGGCCGGAAAACTCAAGCTTGAGTCATGGTGATTGAGGTAACGTCGTGTTCAATTAATCATGCGAATTGGTTCGTATTAATCCTTATAAGCTTCATGTGAAGTTAATTCGATAATGGTTGAGGATTTGTGGAGTTTTGGTGATCGACCCGTTTTGGGTGATCACGGGTTGTTGACACGATTAATCGATGGTTGGTGTTGATCATTGACACAGAACTGAAATTGGTTGGTTAATGATTTTTTTAGGATCAAGAACGGATGGAATCAAGGTCGAATTGATGGTTATCTGGCCGGGTCAGATCGCGGGTAATCAGACCCGTTTACCAGACATACGGGTGAAGATGGTGACTGTAGCAGTCACTGTAGCTGGCGCGTGGCTTCCACGCGCAGCCGCTTGAGGTGGCGCGTGGGGGCGCGTGAGTGCGAATCCCGAGGTATGATCAACATGACTTTTGTCCTATATAATGTAACGAACATTTTGGCGTTGGTTTCGTGTGGATCGGATTCTGTCTCGATATTGTTCGGGACGTCCGAAGGTTTTAAATCCAGTTTAAAAATACTTAAAAATTCGGGAAAATTACGGGACTTTAATGGGATGTTAATGTGGAGGTTAGTGACCCTCTAATGTGATTTGGACAGGATTGGGAGTCCCGGTGTTAGTGATGTGGCCCGGGAAGGCCTATGGCACGCGTATCGAGGCGCTTGGTTAAACGGTCTGTGAGTGGACATTGGATTTATAAATTCGATGCATGCATAACTGTTTCATGATTGTTATAATTGTGATTATATGATTTATTTTGGATATCAGTGAATTTATATGTTTTCACGCATTTCGAGGCGATTTACGTGTTTGCACGTGAATCGAGGTTTTCTGGATTTGAACTGATTTCCATAAATATGGATGGATATGATTTCATGAAACAGTTACGGATTTGATAAAGTAAAATCGGGCCAGGGGTCCAGTTAACTTGTGAAATCGGGCCAGGGGCCCAGTTGACTTATGAAATCGGGTCAGGGGCCCAGTTGATTTATATATGCGATTTCGGGTCGGGGACCCTAAAATGGAATTGAATAAATGATTTTGGATTTAAATCAAGTATTTGGACTTATGACGGTTTTATGGAAATTCGGGGCAGGGCCCTTGTGATATTTTGGAAATGAATAATAAAATGTGTTCCATAAAACCATCTCGATATGAGGATATATATATATCCTGGTCTCCTCCAAGTGTCGGGGACACTGGAGAAGTCACGGTGCATTGCCTGCGAGGGCTCATTGTACGGAGCTACCGGACCGTATAGTGATCCAGGAGCAGGATTGCTAGACGTCATGGACGTCAGACATCGGGGATGTCAGAGATATGGACCCGGTGAGACCCCGGGCAGCACGCGTTGCTTAACACCGTGAGATATGACGTCTGGAACGTCAAGCGTCTAGGACACTAGGCATCGGGGATGCCGGAGATGGAAAAATAATAAATGAATATTACTGGATTGATGAAATAACTCTTGGATTGACTTTTGGAAATTGAAACTATGCTTTGGTTTCCAGGCTAAGGCCCTAATGGTTATTTCAAAATAAATGTGTGATCATTGGTTTTTGGCGCATGCATATGTTTTTACTGAGGGGCATAAATGTCTTATAAATGTTTTAAACAAACTTGTTTATTTTCGTCCACTCACAGCTTTTGTTTTTAATGCCCTTCAGGTTGATTCCGGATGCGACTGCAGCAGAGACTTGAGCATCGCACACCTCCTCCATCGATCCTTACGCACTCTGGAAGCCCGTATGGGCAGTGGCAATAGGTTATCCCTTGTCTGACACCTCTTGTCAGACGGGAGCATGGCACATCCCATGGTAATCCCGGGGGGGATTGGGATGGGTCGTGTCATTGTCCGTCGAAGATTTCCAGATTTTGAGTAGTTAAATTTGTCCAATCGTCAAAAAATGATATGTAACTGTTAAATAGTGTCATCTCGTTACTTAGTTCTGGGATGTCGAAATTGACTAATTTTTAGCACAAGGGATCTATGAGTACGTACAAAAAATGTGAATGGTTATGTCAGTCGATTGATTCCAAAATCATTGTATTCATCAAACACTTTAAGTATATTTCAATACTTTTCTCGAAATTAGTTCAACCGATATTCAGATCATCGAATTTTCAAGATTAGGACTTTTCACTTTGTAGTTTTACGTGCCTAGACCTTGCCCCTCGAAAATCTCCATATTTTGAGGGGTTAAAGGTGTCTGATCGTCAAAAAATGTTTTGTAACCATCAAATTGTATGGCACTGTTATTTAGTCTCGGATGTCGAAATTGACTATTGTTTGGACTAAGAGATCTATGAGAACTTATAATAAGTTTGGACGTTTAGACCTATCGATTGATTTAAAAAATTATTTAAAATCGTAAAATCATTTCATTCATCCAACATTTTAAGTATATTTCAATATATATTTCGAAGTTTTGATTCAACTTTTATTCAAACGATCGAATTTTCAAGATCGGGACTGACAGGATCGGGACTAACAAGATCGAGACAGACAAGATCGGGACTAACAAGATCGAGACTGACAAGATCGGGACTAACAAGATCGAGACTGACAAGACCCTCCTAAAAATACTTTGATAATTGTAAAAGGTCATGCTCCCGTCTCGTTAAAGCAAGATTTTCAAATACCCTTAACACATGTTAGATAAAGGATAACTAGGCTGATGTACCACTCAAACGTACCACACATTTAAGCAAAATTACAGAAGTACAAATAGTAAATGGAGCATCTAGGTTAATTTTACAGCAAAATACAAGGATCCTACTCTCAAAGAGTGAGCGGTGGTAAGGTTGACCACTGTCTCATGTATGCCCATGTCCTTACGTCATGGCGTGGAGGGTATGTAAAAGCATGTGAAAACATGAATGGACAAACCCAATTATGTTTAAAATACATTTTACCAAGGAATATAACATTTACCCTCCAATTTCTAAAACATGCATGCGTATAAAGAAAAACATCCAGAATTCATGTCATAAATCGTGGACCCACAAAATATATAACATAAAATGTATACAAAATATTTTTGGCCCATATTTCCTTGAAATCCCCACTATAAAAAATCATCTAGGAAACATGGACGCAAATATCAGAAATCAAATACAACCATTCCTCGATTATACTAGCATCTATCATCGGAACAATCTATACTATGTGTAGATAGTCTCCGAAACTGCAGAGTAAAACTTTGGCAGCTTCTAAGTCAAATCCCTGGGAAGGAGCCTCCTCATAATTTACTCATATTTGGGGATATATCATGTCACATCCTGGGAAAGAGTCTCCTCAAGATTTACTCACATCCGGGACAATATCATATCATATCATCCCTGGGAGCAAGTCTCCTCAGGATTTACTCACGTATAGGGAAATATTATATCTCAAACAGTCTAAACACATCAATCCAAAACCTTTCTTTTTTTAAAAAAAAATATTAACTTAAAATCCAAGGAAAAACATTTAAACTCCCGGGCCTAAGCCCAAATTTTTGTTTCCACAAAAATCTGTTAAGTATGTGTCAGGATATTATATCCCGAATAGTTATTCTAAAAACAATAAATCATCAAATAACAGCCAATAACATTTAGAATAATTATTCAAACCATTTGAAATCATATGATATATTAAAGCATTTAAAACAATAGATATGCATGCATCACAAGTTATAAAACAGATATTCATTCGCAGTCTATCCAATTGAGCTCAGTCTCAAACTATGCGCTCCTTCGAGATCACTAGAGCGATATCTCCTCATAAAAGTAATAATCGAGGGTCACAACTCGTTATACATAACCTCGTATTCGAACCCCTTTACTCCTGAGATAACACTCGCGTCCTAAATGTAAACATTGTATCTTTGGACGCATAGAAATACCCTTAAACGATGTCTCATTAACCTAAAACTAGTACCATTGGATTCAAAACATCAAAAAATTTCGGACACGCACCACCTGCGTCAAGAAAACCACCCACGCGCCACACATGCCTATTGACGAAGGAGCCAAGCGGATGCCATGTGGCATCCATGTGGCTTCCAATTGGCCACCACTTGACTGCCACATCACCGCCACGTCATCTACCACATCATCGTCAAACCAGACTGTCAACCGGAGCCAGTGACAGACGCTGTCATGCGACACCGTCTCTGTTGTATTCTTCCACCATGATTTCGTCAGAATTCACACTAGAGAGGACGATTGGCACGTCCGTCCGCAATCGTCTAGTTCGCCGAAAAACTCCATTTTTAGGCCGAAATTTCAAATTTTCCTAAATTTCTTATTTCTCAATCAAATCGAATGTTCCAATAATAAAAATTTATATATTCAATCACAGGAACACGAATATAAGCTCAAAATCACAAGAAAGTATCCGGATTTTCTGGAAAAAGGCTCGAAAATTTTTAGTTTGGTTTCTTTTCGGATCTGGGTCTTTCCACGAAGTTTCTCCCTCAGCCCTGGGATGATTTTGATCACAAGGGTCTAGGGAAGTCGATTACGTACCCAGTTTGGTGATTTAATCTCTAGAATTGAAGGCTGGATCTTGGTTTGAAAGGATTAAAGAATAAGTAAATAACTAAGCAATAAAGAATTAAAGAATTAAGGCTGGATCGTGATTTAATCTCTAAATAAGTAAATAACTAAGCAATAAAGAATTAAAGAATAAATGAATAAAAGAATTAATGAATAAGAGAATTAATGAATTAATGAAATAAAGAATAAAATAATAAAAGAATAAAAGAATCAAGAATTAAATGGGGGGTTTGAAAGGATTGTAATCATAGAATAAAGAAAATAAGTAAAAATAATTAAGAACTTAATTCTACTTCTACTTTAACTTTTGTACAAATGAACTTTCTTCAAATACATATTTTTACCAACACTCTAACATCATGCTTATATTGAACCAATCACGAAATCCTACCTTAATCATCTCAAATACATGCATACATTTTTCATATTATAAAAGCACCGAACAACGGATTATTATCTACAATATGATTCACCTTAAATTTGTGATTTAATGCGCCGAACAGCGATCAAACATTAAATCTCTTCAATTTTCTACTAAGTGCACCGAACAGCGGTCATAAACACTTAGCATAGAATTGAAGTTTAAGCACTAAAACATATGAAGTAAAAAAAAATTCAAAAAGTAAAACACATGGAGATTACATTCTTACTTACAAATGTTAGAAAGAAAATACCAACACATATATTGAATTATAAGTAAACCGAAACAATAACAAGAATTTAAGTAAAGGAAATAAAGTTACACTTTCGGAACCTAAGAACAGCTTGTGATTCCGAAAGTGGATGGAAACAATGGAATGTTATTCATAAAATTCTCTGAACAGCAGAAGGAACCTTATGAAGATGGAGGATAAAATATAAGAATTCGGACTTAAATTCTAGAATTATTTCGGAAATACTTGGCCTAGGTATTTCTTAAGGAAAGCATAAAAATGTGTTTAAGAGATCTCAAAGAAAAATCACAAGAACAAAGTAAAGAAGAAATGAAATTAAGAAATAACATAAAAATAACATAAATTAAGAACAAGAATTAAAAGAAAGCTAATTAATAAGAAAATCTACAAGAAGTTAAAATGGTCTCCAAAAATAAAGAACAAAAAGAAAGAAGATGAACTTAAATGAAGAGTGAAAAAAAGAGAAAAATTAGAATCTAAACTACTAAAAAGAGAACCAAAATGGGGACAATTGGGGACCCTTGTTACATGAAATGGTCTCCCTATTTATAGAAGGAGTGCCTAAAATATTCAAATAAAAATACAAAATTAAAATATATAAATGAAATGATGAACAATGATGATTAATGATGATTTTAGGGATGGTTTGGAGCTGGAAAATAAAGAAAAAGGCTGAAAAATCGACAGCAAAAGGGAGCAGTTGGAACAGTTTTGGTGCAAAAAATGGGTTGCTCAGATTTTCGGTGAGGGACTGCAGCACAGGAGCAAGCAGAGCAGAATTTGAATACAGCCTCGACTTCTGATGCGATTGGAGGGAGCGGAGTTGGTCGCGGACGTGGTAGATCACGGGGACGTGGTCAGACTTCAGGATCACAGGCTCGAGTGTTTGCAGTAACCCAACAGGAGGCCGGAGCAACTCCGGGAGTGGTGACAGGTATGCTTCCTATTTTTGGTCATGATGCTCGTACCTTAATAGACCCGGGAGCTACTCATTCATTTGTTTCTCGCACTTATGCAACCTTAGCTGATAGAGAAATTTCTGCACTCGGTTGTGAGATGGGAGTCGGTACACCGACCGGTGATGTTTGTGTAGTCAACCAAGTGATACGAGATTATCCCGTATTGATAAGGGATGTGCATCTAGTAGCTGACTTAATATTGTTAGATTTATATGATTTTGATGTTATTCTTGGGATGGATTGGTTGACAACCCATCATGCCTCAATTGAATGTTTCGAGAAGAGGGTACTACTCCGGAGCCCAGGGTTACCGGAGGTGGTATTTTAGGGAGATCGGAGAGCGTTACCCGCCAAAATCATATCCGCCCTCACGGCAGAGAAATTGTTGAGGAGAGGTTTCCAGGGCTATTTAGCACAGGTGATTGATGTACGGGATTCCCCAGTTAAGGCCGAAGACATCCCCATAGTATGTGAGTTTCCGGATGTGTTTCCTACGGATTTGCCAGGGTTACCACCACATAAGGAGGTGGAGTTCACTATTGATTTGATCCCTGGTACGCGACCCATTTCATTGACTCCTTACTGTATGGCCCCAACAGAGTTGAAGGAACTGAAGGTACAACTACAAGATCTAATTGATATGGGGTTCATTCGACCGAGCGTATCACCGTGGGGAGCCCTCGTGCTATTTGTATGGAAGAAAGAAGGCAGTTTGAGATTGTGCATGGATTATAGACAGCTCAACAAGGTCACAATCAAGAATAAGTATCCTTTGCCCCGGATCGATGATTTGTTTGACCAATTAAGGGGGGCGAAGTACTTCTCGAAGATTGATCTCCGTTCTGGTTATCATCAGTTGAGGATTCGAGAAGAAGATATTCCAAAAACAGCCTTCCGGACTCGGTATGGTCATTATGAGTTTCTAGTAATGCCGTCTGGGTTAACTAATGCCCCAGCACCATTTATGGATTTAATGAACTGAGTATTCCGGAAATATCTAGATCAGTTTGTCATTGTGTTTATTGATGATATTTTGGTGTATTCCAAGAGTAAAAAGATGCATGAGAAACATTTGAGACTTGTACTTGAGACACTGAGGGAGAACAAGCTATATGTGAAGTTAAGTAAGTGCCAATTTTGGTTAACCAGTGTGGGATATCTGGGGCATGTAATTTTTGCAGAGGGCATTTGTGTTGACCCCAAGAAGATTGAGGCAGTCGCAAAATGGGAGCAACCGAAGACCGTAACCGAAGTGAGAAGCTTTTGGGATTGGCCGGTTACTACCGACGTTTTGTCGAAGGATTCGCTACTATTGCCGCTCCACTGACCCAATTGACCAGAAAGGGAGTTAAGTTCATTTGGAATGAATCTTGTGAGCGGAGTTTTCAAGAATTGAAGAACCGATTGACATCCGCTCCGGTGTTGGTTCTTCCGGACGAGAGTGGAGAATTTTACGTGTATACGGATGCATCCTTGCTTGGTTTGGGGTGTGTGTTAATGCAACATGGAAAGGTAATTGCTTATGCCTCTCGACAGTTAAAACTGCATGAACACAATTACCCTACCCATGATCTAGAACTGGCTGCTGTGGTGCATGCACTCAAGATCTGGCGACATTATTTATTTGGTGCAACATGTAGACTTTTTTATGGATCACAAAAGTTTAAAGTACTTTTTCACACAAAAAGAGTTGAATGTGCGGCAAAGAAGATGGTTGGAACTGCTTAAAGATTATGACTGCACGATCGAATATCATCCAGGAAAAGCAAATATAGTAGCAGATGCATTGAGTCAGAAATCAGCTCATTCTATAGCACATTTAAAGATGATACATTTGCCCTTATTGGTTGAGCTTCGTCGGACTGGTGCTATGTTGAAACTGGATAACCAAGGTGGTTTGGTAGCGAGTTTCCAGGTTCGACTAATCCTGATTGATCATATTATTAATGCTCAATTTCAAGACCCTATCTTGTGTATTCTCCGAATTGAAGTAGAAGCAGGGGAAAGGCAGGATTATGCAGTAAGTGAGGATGGAGCCTTGACAAAAGAAGGCAGATTGTGTGTTCCTGCAGATACCGTGTTAAAGAAAGAGATTCTAGAAGAAGCCCATAGTTCAGCGTATGCTATGCACCCAGGAGGAACCAAGATGTACCGTACGCTGAGAGAACACTATTGGTGGCCGGGTATGAAAAGAGAAATTGCTGAGTATGTAAGCAAGTGTCTGATATGTCAACAAGTAAAAGCTGAAAGACAAAGACCCTATGGAGCACTGCAACCGCTTCCTATCCCAGAATGGAAATGGGACCACATAACCATGGATTTTGTGTTTAAACTTCCGAGGACGCCCAAAGGCCATGACGGAGTTTGGGTAATTGTAGACAGACTTACCAAGTCAGCGCATTTCTTACCGGTAAAGGAAGATTTTCAGATGACCCAGTATGCTAACTTATTCATTAATGAGATCATCCGGTTACATGGTACACCTGCCTCTATTGTTTCAGATCGAGAACCACGATTCACCTCTAGATTTTGGCAAAGTTTACAGGAAGCGTTTGGAACGCGATTGCATTTCAGTACGGCGTTCCACCCTAAGACAGACGGGCAGTTAGAACGAACTATCCAGATCCTGGAAGATATGATGAGGGCATGTGTTCTGCAATTCCAGGGTACTTGGGAGTCACACTTGCCATTGATGGAATTCGCCTACAACAATAGCTACCAGGCGAGTATTGGGATGGCACCGTATGAAGCTTTATATGGACGACAATGCAGAACTCCCTTGTGTTGGACAGAAGTGGGCGAAAGAAAATTTTCTAAGTCCGAATTGACTGATCTGACAACGGAGAAAGTTAAACTCATCCGTGATCGACTCAAGGCAGCCCAGGATAGGCAAAAGAGCTACGTGGATAGGCGAATCAGAGATCTTGAATTTGCAGTGGGAGATTGGGTTTTCCTAAAGTTATCACCTTGGAAAGGCATAGTACGATTTGGCAGACACGGGAAATTAAGCCCCCGTTTCATCGGACCTTATGAGATTATCGAGCGGATTGGCCGAATTGCTTACCGATTAGCATTACCATCGGAGCTTTCCAGAGTTCATAATATCTTCCATGTGTCAATGCTGCGGAAATATATGTATGATGAGTCCCATGTATTAGAAGAGCAACCCATTGAGCTCAGGGAAGACCTAAGTTTTGAGGAACAACCTGTGCAGATCTTAGATCGAAAGGATAAGATACTCCGCCGAAAGACAATTCCCTTAGTGAAAGTGCTTTGGAGAAATCAGAATGTAGAAGAAGCTACTTGGGAACCCGAAGCTCAGATACGAGAACAGTATCCGTACTTGTTTCCGTGAAATTTCGGGGACGAAATTTCCTAAGGGGGAAAGGTTGTAATGCCTCGAAAAATTCAAAAATTGTAAAATATTAAAATAATGTGAAAATGACGTTTTTACCCTTGGAGGGACGTGGCTAAAAGTTGACTTTTTGTTTGGCATGATTTTTGTACATTTTTCTTGTGCCATTGTGTAGGTCTCGGAACGCTGAATCCGTAGACAGGTGGCACGTCGAAAACGGAGTTCGGATGAAGAAGTTACGGGGTTGTGAAGTGTAGGGGTAAAATGGTAATTGTGCTTAAGGGAGGTAAAATGGTAATTTTATGTAAAGGCTTTAAGTTAAACGGTGTGAGGGCTGATTCATCCATTTAATTGCTGATTCACCACCTTTTACACTAGTTGTGGACACCTGCCTATGTTGAGAAACAAATTAGTGGCACATGGATGCTTAGCTGTTTCTTAACCTAACTAAATACCATTAATCAACTTAATCCATTGCTTTGTACTGTAGTCGACTAAGAACAACAAAAAACAGAGAGAATCCAAAACATCCTCCCTTCACCTTGATCGATTTTCAGTGGAATTAAGTGCAATTGAGTGAGAGATTAGGGACAATTTGGAGAGAAAAACCGAGAGTAAAGCAAGAGAACCCAGCTAGAACCATACTGGGCATACCCAAAACAACCATGGAAGGACCCAAATTCGATTTTAATTTTTGAGACGATTTCGATCGAAATTGAGGTGATATTGCATCTTCTGGGAACTAGACGACTCGAACCCAATCAACTGGAACGAAAATTGGAGGCGAATTGGTGTCGAACAGGCTCTGCAACCGTTCTGAAAATTTGAGCTTGCGTTCGATTACTTGGAGGTAATGAATTGTGAAATTGATTCCAGTTTCGTACTTAGAATGAAGGTTAGATGCTTCTAGTATAATCAATTGAATGATATAGGTCGATTTTGGGGTAGAACCCGAGTTAGGACCCGTCGGCTTTCGAGGTCGAGTCAAGGGATTTAGGACCTTAATTGATGAAATTGAATTCACAGACCCTTAATCCATATTGACTTGATGCTAATGAATGAAAGAACGGAAAGAATTGAGTTCAAATTGATCGAAACCGAATCGGGTCTGATCGCGGGTCTACAACCCATTTACCAGAGAAACGGGCGAGAGAAAGAACTGTAGCAGCAACTGTTCACGGCGCGTGGCTGTCACGTGCAGCCGCTTGGGCGGCGCGTGAGGGCGCGTGACCGGGAATCTGAAGGAGGGTCCAACATACTTTTTGATGTTCTCGATGATACGGACCTATTGGCGTTAGTTTCTGGTCAATCGGATATAAATTGAGGATAATTTTGCGTATCCGAAGCGTATAAGTTATGTTTAAATAATATTATTTTGTTCCGACGATTCGGAAATTCGTACCTAAGATTATATGATACTCTAGTAACCCTATATTACATGTTTGACAGGCCGAAATATTCTCGGGACATCGGACGAGAACGAACAGCTCGAATCCGAACAATCTGGACGGTGTGTGAGTGAGCTTTTGTTTTCTACCCTAAATGCATGCATATATGTTTTAACTGCTTCTAAATGCTTTATGATCTGATTTAAATTGATTTTCTATGATTGATATTGTGATATGATGATTTCCGAATTTTGGGAATATTATATTATTTTATACTTTTTTGGGCACGATTTTCGAGAAAATAACAAAATTGTGATTTTGGGCGATGGCCTGAGATTTGAGATGGATTTTGACTCTGAAATTAAGTTACATGATTTAATTGAGGAAATTGATTTATACATTATATGTTAGACATCGTGTTATAATTGGATTTTTGGAACTTACTTGTGCTTTGTAAAAGCTATATTTCGGGCAGAGGCCCTGTTGAATTATTGATTTGATTTTGAGATTTAAATGGATTTGAAATGAGATGATTGGCTATTGGTGACTGTTCCACATGTACCATCCTTTGTGATTTGATGGTCTCCTCCAGACGTCGTAGATCCTGGAGTAGTCACGATCCACTGCCTGGAGATGAGTAGCTCCGAGGGGAGGCTCAATCTCAGGAGTGTGAGTTTATGATGATATCCTCCAGACGTCGTTGATCCTGGAGATGATATCTGACAGGACCCTTCCCAATCCCCCCAGGATTAGTGCGGGATGACCCTGCTCCCGTCTGACACGAAGTGTCAGACAAGGGATATTTTCAACCTTTACCCTCCCGGGCTATCAGAGTACGCCAGGATCCGGAGGAGGCATGTGATATCTCGGTCTCTGCTACAGTCCACATCCAATGTCAACCTGAAGGGCAGTCAAAACATTAAAAACTGTGAGTGGAAAAAACAAGAGTTTATAAAACATTTCATAAGGAAGACATTTGTACCCTTCACTAAAAAGCATGCATGCATTCGAAAACCATTTAACCAAATGAAACCATATGTGGGAACTAAGCCCAAAACCAAGATTGAAAGAACCATAATGAAAACGACCATACGGGACTCAGCCCAAACCATAGTAAAACCACGTACATGGGCCACTGCCCAAAACCTGTGCATATCACATATCATATATCTCATATACCATACATCATATATACATATAATTCACACAACCAATAATGTCACGCTTTCCAAAGCTACGCGCGTGCTACCCAGGTCTCAATCCGAGTCTTCTCAAAGTCAAGATCAGTGTCCGTAGACCACTGACCGTACCCGAGGTAATAGTAACCATAGCCTTCCTGAGAGTAAGGAACCCAACTAGGGGGTGACTCCACTCAGTCGGTGCTCCGTGACTACTCCGGGGTCCACCCAGGCCAACGACCCTCCCCGGAGGAGATAATAGAAGTAAAGGAAGGTATATGAATCCATATATATACATAACATAAACGTTCATGCCCGGTTCCCTTGAACCGTCACGATCCACAACATCCATTAACCAGGGTTCATGCCGGTTCCCATAAACCGTCATGAACCAGAATGACCTGACAATGGTTCATGCCGGTTCCCATAAACCGTCATGAACCCGGAAATCCATGTAGGGTCCCTGACCCGAAATCATCAGTGTAAAACAACTGGGTCTCGTGCCCGAACATATGACTCAACTGGGCACCGTGCCCGATATCTAAGGGTCAGTCATGACTCCGATCATAGTGATGCGTGCAACCATCCATCCAAGACCGCCCTCAATCCTGGTATGTCGCCGTGAACGTATCAACCGACGCGACCATCACAAGATCATGGTGCACTCATCACCGATCGATATCCTGAACCGTCAGCACTCCGAAGTCGAGCCTCCCCAGGCTGCCCGACCACGAATCGTGCATCGTGACCTCTCCGGAAGGAACACATCCCAATCCGGAGGCGAGCGTCATATCGTCGATCGCCGTGCACATAGCACCCGCCGCGACCACGATTTAGACCCGAAGGTCGTAAATAGCGTCATATGCCCGAGACAAAACCAAATGGGTCTCATACCCGAGTTTATCTTTTTAGAATTCCAAAATCAAATCATTTAAATCAATAAAGAAATACAGACCCGTATAAGCACCGTATAAGGCCGAAACCTCGAAATACGTGCTTATACATAACCATATACAAATGCACCCATGGCATTACAAACAAGCATTTAAAACATATAATAAACATTTATGCATGCACCAATTTAGAAAACAAGGTCCACTCACAGACCGTCCGAAGCCGCGCCTCGATTTGCGTGTCATACGGCTCCCCGAGCCGATCACCATCACCGGGACTCCCAAACCTGTCCAAATTTTAATATAAGGTTACTAACTACTTAATTAACCTCCCACTAAAGCCCCGTAATTTTCCCGTATTTTTAACTATTTTTAATCCCGAACCTAAACCTTCCGATGCCCCGAAACATATCGAGACGGTATCCGATCGACACGAAACCAGTCCCAAAATGTTCGTTACATCGAATAGAAGATTTCACATGTTGAACACATCCCCAAATTCTCTCACACGCGCCCACACGCGCCGCCTGAAGTGGCTGCGCGTGGGCTTCACGCGCCAGCTACAGTATCGTCTCCTACTTCGGTCAGACCGGTCTGAACCGGTCCGGTCCGATTTTTCCTGCAACTTGGACCGGAGTAACCGGTCCAGGTCTCCTTCTCCCTCATTTTCGGTCCGTTTGCTTCCATTCCAATCCCTAAATTCCTATTTCTTCATTTCCTATCTAACCCAATCAATCAAACTACCTAAAACCTTCGAAATCCGACCGGTTCAATTGAACCCCTCACGGTTCAAAAATCCAAAACCTTCCCCAGGCTTCCTCGACATCTAACCACCCTCAAATCCTTCCTAACAACGTCCTAGAAACCTATTTAACTCATTAAAATCGTCCAAATCGACCCATAACAATTAAAACTGAAAATGGATTGAAATCGGTTAAAACCGATACCTGCGCACGGTTTTCTCCACCGCCGTGCACGGCGGTGCTGCCTGGGCCAGCCACCACGTCCAGCCGGTCCCCTTCATCTCTCTGTCCTCTCAGCTAAGCTCACAGGTCAAGGGTTTGGTATTTGGGTGAGAAATGGGATCGGGTTTGTGTTTGGGAACAAAGAAAATGGACGATGCACGGGGATGGGTTTTGGTGCATGAATGGGTGAGGTTGGCTAGTGGATGGGTGACAAGTGTCACTCATCCATTGGTTGCTGAAAAGTAACTGGGCCCACAAAAGACAAAACTTACTTTTTGTCTCGTAAAACGTGTCGCCATAAATAGTATCCCAAAACTTCCGTGAACTGTAACTTCGCCGTCGAACGTCCGAATTCGACGTGCCGCCTGTCTACGGATTCGTATCGTCCTTATCTCTGTAATGGTCTTCGGCCCTCGGCCATCGGACCTCCTGGTCAAAAAGTCAACATTTTGACCCTTTTAACCAAAATTATTAAAATGCCCCTAAACTTCCGAACGTCATAACTTCCTCCTCGAACGTCGGAATTGAACGTGCCACCTGTCTATGAACTCGTGACGTCACGAACTACGTCACGGTCATCGGTAAAGTCCATTTGACCGCCCGATTGAAAAGTCAACGTTTTGCCACCACTAGGGGCAAAACGGTCATTTCACATCGTTCGTCCGATTTCGCCCTACTAATCACCGATTAACCGCACTAATCGTTATTAGTCACTAATCTAATCTAGAAATTTGGGACGGGTCGTTACAATATCACCCCAGACGTCGTTGATCCTGGGGAGGTACTCGGACGTGAGACACCCGAGTTGCACGCGTTGCATTGATATCGTGACGGGTTATTGGATATTGAGATTGGATGTTGAGGATGGTGGTATCATGATTGATTTTGCATTGTATTAGCTGTTTTCTTTTACCTTTGATTTATATAACTCATGTTTTATTGATATGCATGCATGTTTGTGAAAACTGGAGGGTAAGATTATTTTGATAAACATTTTTCTAAATCTTTATTTTGTCCACTCACACCTTTAATGTTTTTGTACCCTCCAGGCCCGTGCACAGGTACTGAGGCTCGTATTGAGGCAGAAGAATAAACAGACCGTTGCGTACTCAAGTATCTGACCGCGTAGGATTTTGATCTTTGTTTGTAAATATTTCTTATGCTCTGTAACCCGGTTGACAATTGAGGTAGTCAACGGTCCTAAGGACGTACCTATCCCTAGTTTGACTATGTGTATTGTTTGTTGTGTTGTGTATATATATATATTTGAACTACTTTTGGTATTTTAAAATCATGGTCAGACGGGAGCAGGATCTTTCACGATTATCGAGGAATGATCGGGACGGGTCCTGTCAATTTCATCTAAACTCGTTTATAATTTATTCGTTATAATTCCGATTGAGACGATTCTTTCGCCAAAACGCTCCAAATTATAAGTTTTATTTATTCATACAAAAATATCACAAAATATATTATTTTATCTAATTATTTATTATTTTAATATTAAAAGTTAAGTATAAAGTGTCAGGACTTGTCCCAATCCCCCCGAGATTAACGAGGGACGCTCCTTATCCCGTATGAAAAAGTGTGTCAGACCAAGGAAAATTTGAACTTTTAGCCCAACCGGCTTCCAGAGTACTCCAGTGACAGGACCCATCCCAATCCCTCCGGGATTAACGCGGGATGACCCTGCTCCCGTCTGACACGAAGTGTTAGACAAGGGATATTTCCAACCTTTGCCATATAGGGCTATCAGAGTACGCCAGAATCCGGAGGAGATATGTGATATCTCGGTCTCTGCTACAGTCTACATCCGCTGTCAACCTGAAGGGTAGTCAAAACATTAAAAGCTGTGAGTGGACAAAACAAGGAGTTTATAAAAACAGTTTATCGAAAGACATTTGTACCTTTCACTAAAAAGCATGCATGCATTCGAAAACCATTTATCAAACCGTTCATTAGGGCCTTAACCCAAAATCGTAAATGAAACCGAATACAGGGGCCACTGCCCAAATCCATAAAGATACCAAACATACGGGCCACTGCCCAATACCATACGGGATTCAGCCCAACACCTGTATACATCACATATCGTATATCGTAGATCACATATCATATATCATATATACATATAATCACACAACCAATCCTGTCACGATTTCCAAAATTACGCACGTGCTACCTAGAATCTCAACCCAAGTCTTTCAGTCCAAGGTCAATGTCCGTAGACGAATGACCCGTCCTGAGGTTACGATCCAAGCCTTCCTGAGAGTAAGGAACCCAACTAGGGGGCGACTCCACTCAGTCGGTGCTCCGTGACTACTGCGGGGTCTACCCAGGCCAACGACCCTCCCCGGAGGAGATAATAGAAGTAAAGGAAGGTATATGAATATACATACATATATATATAACGAAATCAGTCATGCCCGATCCCCCTGGACCGTCATGTACCATAATAACCTTTCCAGGGTTCATGCCCAGTTTCCATAAACCGTCATGAACTTGCAAATCCACTTAGGGTCCCCGACCCTAAAATCATCAATGTAAAGTAACTGGGTCTCGTGCCCAAACATATGACTCGGCTGGGCATCGTGCCCGATATCTCAGGGTCAGTCATGACTCAGATCGTAGTGGTGCGTGCAACCATCCATCCAGGACCACACTCAATCCTAGTATGTCGCAGTGAACGAATCAACCGACGCGACCACCACAAGATCATGGTGCACTCATCACCGATCGATATCTTGAACCGTCAGCACTCTGAAGCCGAGCCTCCCTCAGGTGCCCGACAATGAATCGTGCGTCGTGACCTCTCCGAAAGGATCATATCCCAGTCCGGAGGCGAGCGTCGTATCGTCGGTCGCCGTGCACATAGCACTCGCCGCGACCACGATTTAGACCCGTAGGTTGTAACTAGAGTCATAAGCCCGAGACAAAACCAAATGGGTCTCATACCCGAGTTTATCCTTTTGGAAATCCAAATCCATTTCATTTAGACCATCAAAGAATTACAGATCCGTATACGCACCGTATAAGGCTGAAACATTGAAATACGTGCCTATACGTAACCACAACCAAATGCACTCATGGCATCACCAAACATGTATTAAAACATATAATAAAGATTTATGCATGCACCAATTTAGAAAACAAGGTCCACTCACAGACCGTCCGAGCTGTCGCCTCGATATGCGTGTCATACGGCTCTCCCGAGCCAATCGTCGTCATAAGGACTCCCAAACCTATCCAAATTGTACTAGAGTGTTACTAACTACTTAAATAACCTCTCACTAAAGCCCCATAATTTTCTGGAATTTTTAACTATTTTTAATTCCGATATGAAACCTTCAAATGCCCCGAACATTATCGAGACGGTGTCTGATCGATACAAAATCAGTCCCAAAATGTTCGTTACATTGAATAGAAGATTTCACGTGTTGAAAACATTCCCAAAAGATGGGACACGTGCCCCCACGTGCCTAGTTAAGGTGCTGCGTGTGAGATCACGCGTGACACTATAGCATCGTCTTCCCCACGCGTTGAACCGGGTTCCCTGGTTCCTGGACTTGCCGAACCGGTCTCGACCAGTTCAAGGCCCAAACTGGTCCATTTCTACTCCATTTTGTCCCATTTTAAATCTTAAAGCTTCCTAACCTTGTTTCCTATCATCTTATAACTTCAAAATCATGAAATCGATCCAAAGTTCTCACCTTTGGATTGAAAACCGCACGGCCAAGCTTCCTCCTCCTTGTCCGTGTGTTTTCGGCCACCTCCAAGCTTGCTATCGATCCGAAAAGTACCTTAAGACCTCCAGAAAAACATTACCACCCTTAGAATCGATCGACAACCCCTCAAAACCCATGTTCGAATTTCAAACCAACTTACCTCTCTGTTTTTCGGTTCCTCCCCGCCGTGGCTCTGGCCGTCATCCTCAGCCCCTTAGTTCATCTCTCACGGTCACACATGAGTACTCATATTGATTATGGTGGTGAGGGAGCTGGGTGGTGGGATGTGTGTTTGTTTGTGTTAGAGAAATGGAGAAATGAAGAATGGAGGAAATATGGCTTTCAGGTGTGTTTGAAGAACAAAGAACACGTGACGTCACGAACTATGTCACGGTCATCGACCAAAGTCCATTTGACCACCAGAATGAAAAGTCAATGTTTTACCCATTCCAAGGGCAAAACGGTCATTTTGGATCGTTCGTCTGATTTCGCCCAACTAATCACGGATTAACCTCACTAATCACGATTAGTCACTAATCTAATCCAGGAATTTGGGACGGATCATTACATCCAAGATCTGGTGGAGGAGTGTGATGCCTTGGTCTCTGCTACAGTCCGCACTAGTAATCAACCTGAAGGGTAGGGAAAACAGAAAAGACTGTGAGTGGACTAAAATAAAAGAGTTCATAAAAACATATTTCATAAAAGACCTTTATGCCCTCCACTAAAAAGCATGCATGCATAGGAAAACCATTTATCAAACCACATATGTTTAAACAACCATATTTATAGGGTCTCAGCCCCAAATCCATTTATCATTCATAAAACACAATTTCGCAAAACCATGAAATCATGTTTATCAATATATATATATATATATATATATCATATAACCAATCCTGTCACGGTATCTAGAGCTACGAGCGTGCTACCCGGGGTCTCAAATCCCAAGTCTCCCCAAGGTCCACCCAGGTCAATGTCCGTAGTTCAATGACCCTCCTTGGGGGTTATAATCCATAGCCTTCCTGAGAGTAAGGAACCTAACGGGAGAAACTCCACTCAGTCAGTGCTCCGTGACTACTCCGGGGTCCACCCAGGCTAACGACCCTCCCCGAAAGAGACAATCCGTATATATATATATATAAGGATGGTATATGAAAAACCATTTGAAATCATTCTTAAAACCTTTCAAGGGTTCATGCCTAGTCCCCATAAACCTTCATGAACTATAAATCCATTTATGGGTCCCCGACCCGAAATCACCGTAGTAAACCATAACTGGGCCCTAAGCCCAAATTCATAAACCAACTGAGCCTTGTGCCCGATTTTCGTACACCAAATGGGCCTCGTGCCCATACGTAAATCAATTGGGCCGCGAGCCTGGTACGTAAACCAACTGGGCCTCCGACCAATGCCTTGTTAAATCAAATGGAATTCAGGTCTGAGAGTTCGTAAATCAAATGGGTCTCGTGCCCGATTCCATATTTCCAAATCTGAAATCGATTCAAGGACCAATTGGGCCTCCAGCCCGAGAACGTAACTAAATGGACTTCGAGTCCGAGGGTTTCCAAAACAAATGGGTCTCGAACCCGAGTTTACCTTTTCAAATCCAAAACCATTTCATGAAATCATTTCCAAAACCATAAGCACGGATAATCAGTACAAACCGTAAACCTCGATTTACGTGCAAGCATGTAAATCACCTCGAAATGCGTGAAATCATGTAATTCACCAATATCCAAATCAACATCATAGAATCATATCCATAAAACATATAAAACATTTATGCATGCGTCACAGTTTAGAAATCAAGGTACACTCACAGACCATCCTAAGCTACCGCCTTTATTTGTATGTCGTAAGCCTCCCCGGGCTAATCACCGTCATCGGGACTCCCAAACCTATCCAAATCATACTAGAGGGTTACTAACTATTTTTAAACTCGATTCTAAACCTTCGGACGTCACGAACAATATCGAGACGGTGTTCGATCGACACGAAACTAGTCTCAAAATGTTCGTTACATCGAATAGATTAATTCACATGTTGAAGTCATCCCCAAAAGACCCCTCATGCTCCCCCATACGCCGCCCAAAGGAGCTGCGTCTGAGCCCACGTGCCTATTACTATTCACCGCCATTCCCGCCTGCCATTCCCATCGCAAATGGTCCCCACAGAGTCGTCCTTGCCCCTAGGTCATGTTAGAATAAAAAAGGAGCTCAAAACCACATCCAAAACTCATCTTCAAATTTGAAAACATGTGGGGTTCTCGGCCTAGCTTACCTCCGCTGTCCACGGCGGCCACGCCGTCACTGCTGCCCCCCTTAGCCTCATGTCAACCTCATTCTCTCACGGTTGCACAATCGAACACAGGTGTGAAGTGATGATGAGGTGGTGTCTTTGTTTTAGGGGGCAAAAATGGAGGAGGTGGTGTTCGGGTTTGAAGAAGAAGGAAAAATGATGAAGTCTGATGAATATAATAAGAAGGGAGAGATGAGCGGTGGAGATGAGAGGGGGAAGTAGAGATGAATGGGTAGGATGAGAGGTGGGTGAGATTAATTATAAAATAACTTAGGATAATATTATTTAATTAGTTAGATCCTGTAACGACCCGTCCCAAATTCCAGGATTAGATTAGTGACTAATCACGATTAGTGAGGTTAATCTGTGATTAGTAGGGCGAAATCGGACGAACGATGCGAAATGACCGTTTTGCCCCTATTGGTGGTAAAACGTTGACTTTTCAATCAGTCGGTCAAATGGACTTTTACCGATGACCGTGACGTAGTTTATGACGTCACGAGTTCATAGACAGGTGGCACGTTCAATTCCGACGTTCGAGGAGGGAGTTATGACGTTCGGAAGTTTAGGGGCATTTTGGTAATTTTGGATAAAAGGGGTCAAATGTTGACTTTTGACCGGGAGGTCCGATGGCCGAGGGCCGAAGACCGTTACGTAGATAAGGACGATATGAATCCGTAGACATGCGGCACTTCGAATTCGGACGTTCGACGGTGAAGTTACGGTTCACGGAAGTTCCCAATTACTATTCATGATGGCACGTTTTACGAGACAAAAAGTGCAGTTTGTCTTTAGTGGGCCCAGTTGCTTTTTAACAACCAATGGATGAGTGACAAGTGTCACTCATCCACTGGACAACACATTACATACATGCACTTCACCGTGCATTTTCATTTTCTTCGTTCAAACACAACCCACCCGATCTCACCATTTTCTCTCATTCCCGTGCAACCCAAACCCATCCAAATTGCACCCAAGACCAGGACAGAGGACCAGGAGGCTGAGGGAGTTGAGGTGGCCGGCTTGGATGGCCAGGGCCGCCGTGAACGGTTGCTGGAACCCAAAACCCGATCGGGTACCCGGTAAGCCCATTTTTCCTTATTTTTCGATGTGAGCATTATGGTTGGTTTTAAATGATTAGGGAATGATTATTAGGATGCTAGGAAGGTCTTAAGGGGGTTTTGGTGGTGGTTGACGGCCGAGAAGCCGTGTAGGCTGATCGAGAAAAATCGAACCGTGAGGTTCAAATTGGACCGGTCGGATTTCGTAGGTTTTAGGTTGTTTAGTTAATTAGGATTGATAGGAAATGAAGAAATAGGAGTTTAGGAGTTGGAATGGAAGCAAACGGACCAAAAATGAGGGAGAAGGAGACCTGGACCGGTTACGCCGGTCCAAGTTGCTGGAAAAACCAGACCGAACCGGTTCGGACCGGTCTGACCGAAGTAGGAGATGACAGGTGACGTCGTCCTGCTGACGTCATCATGTCAGGGATGACGTTAGCATTGTCAGATCTGACAATGTCAGCTGACATGTCAGAAAATGGGCCAATAGGAGTGCGACACGTGTCACATGTCAGTGCACAGTCAGCACTGACATGTCAGTGACGTGGCCCAATGAGGGGCTGACATGTGGCACAGACGTGGACCAGTGCCGTGATGACACGTGGCACATGTCAGACTGCCACGTGGCACTGACAGCACAGTGACGTGGACCAATGGGAGCATGACATGTGGCACCTGTCAGAGTCTGACATGTCAGACCTGACAGCTGTCAGATGACGTCATGCTGACGTCAGCGATGACGTCAACTGGTACTGTAGCAGGCGCGTGAAGCCCACGCGCAGCCACTTCAGGCGGCTCGTGAGGGCGCGTGGTAGGGAATCTGGGGAAGGTTCCAACATACAAAATCATCTATTCGATGTAACGAACATTTTGGGGCTGGTTTCGTGTTAATCGGACACCGTCTCGATATGTTTCGGGGCATCGGAAGGTTTAGGTTTGGTTTTTAAAATAGGTAAAAATACGGGAAAATTACGGGGCTTTAGTGGGAGGTTAATTAAGTAGTTATTAACCTTCTATTACGATTTGGACAGGTTTGGGAGTCCCGGTGACGGTGATCGGCTCGGGGAGCCGTATGGCACGCAAATCGAGGCGGCAGCTCGGACGGTCTGTGAGTGAACCTTGTTTTCTAAATTGGTGCATGCATAAAGGTTTATTATATGTTTTAAATGCTTGTTTGTAATGCCATGGGTGCATTTGTATGTGGTTACGTATACGCACGTATTTCAAGGTTTCGGCCTTATACGGTGTTTGTACGGGTCTGTATTTATGTATTGCTTTAAATGAACTGGATTTGAATTTCAAAAGGATAAACTCGGGTATGAGACCCATTTGGTTTTGTCTCGGGCATATGACCTCAGATTCCGGGCACGGTGCCCAGTTGATGTCCTATGTTCGGGTACGAGACCCAGTCACTTTACGGTTTTGATTTCAGGTCAGGGAACCTTAAATGGATTCCCAGGTTCATGACGGTTTATGGGAACCGGCATGAACCCTTGTTTTGGTATCGTGGTTCATGACGGTTTATGGGAATCGGCATGAACCCTTGTTGGTTATTACGGTACATGAGGGTTTTTGGGAACCGGCATGTTACCTCGGTTATGTTATTAGGTACATGACGGTTTATGGGAACCGGCATGTTACCTGATTATGGATATTATGGATCATGACGGTTCAGGGGAACCGGTCATGAATGTTTATGTTATGTATATATATGTTCATCTACCTTCCTTTACTTGTTCTACTATCTTCTCCGGGGAGGGTCGCTGGCCTGGGTGGACCTCGGAGTAGTCACGGAGCACCGACTGAGTGGAGTCACCCCCCAGTTGGGTTCCTTACTCTCAGGAAGGCTATGGTTACTATTACCTCAGGTAGGGTCAGTGGTCTGCGGACATTGACCTTGACTTTGAGATGACTCGGATTGAGACCCGGGTAGCACGCGCGTAGCTTTGGATACCGTGACAGGATTGGTTGTGTGACTTATATGTATATATGATATATGATATGTGGTGTGCACAGGTGTGCACAGGATTTGAGCAGTGGCTCGTGTACTTGGTTTCTTTATGGTTTGGGGCCGAGTCCCTTATGGATTTGGGCAGTGGCCCGTACGGTCGTTTTCATTGTGGTCCTTTCGACCTTGGTTTATATCTGCCTTGGGCTTAGTCCCACATATGGTTTGTTTTGGATACATGGTTTTCGGATGCATGCATGCTTTTTAGTGGAGGGTACAAATGTTTTATTAAATGTTTTTATAAACTTTTGTTTTGTCCACTCACAGCTTATAATGTTTTGACTGCCCTTCAGGTTGACATCGGATGTGGACTGTAGCAGAGATCGAGATATCACATACCTCCTCCGGATCCTGGCGTACTCTGATAGCCCGGGAGGGCAAAGGACGAAAATATCCCTTGTCTGACACTTCGTGTCAGACGGGAGCAGGGTCATCCCGAACTAATCCCGGGGGGATTGAGATGGGTCCTGTCAGCGTGGTATCAGAGCATGGTTGCTCATGTTACTCTGAATTCCAGAGCGTATTTTACGCATTACTCTGTACGCAGGTCGAGGATGTGATATCTCAAGGGGCTGCAGTTCGTGGTCAACCTGATTGTTGGGGTGCCGGTACGATAGTTTGTAGGATTGGCATGCCTTGGTTCGGCATTTGAGGCCGGGGTTGCCATAGTTCTGTCAGGGTTGACAGTGTGAGACCCTACGGAAGGGATGACGTACCTGTACGTTAACGTTTTGATCGTGAGACGGTTAGTTGGGATCGTCTTTCACGATGTCGTAGGATTGGTTCCGATGACTAGTTGGGAATTGTGATCATCGGATGGTCGAATATTGTTGAGTTGGATGATCGGATTTGGTTTAGTTAGATAGATTTACTGCAGTTGGCAGTCAGCAACCGGATTCGGGGAATCCTAGTTGGATTGTTGGCAGGATTGGATTGACGTCCTTACGACGTCAAGACCACGGGGTCGGTCAGATTGTCGATTTTACTGCTTTTTTCAGTTGGGTTCAGTGGAACTCTAGGTGTGATTGTGGAACCCTACCTTGTGTGTATGGTTCGGAAACGGGAGTTGACGAGTGGTTTGACTTGGACGACTATTCGGATTTGGATTCGTTAGTCGGTCTAGTCATGTCAGCTTGTGTTGGGACTGCACTTCGCAGTCGAGGTTATATTTATCGGTTAGACATAGTTGGTTGTCATGGTACTTTAGTTGTCGTTTGGTGCAACTAAGGTCATTAGTGACCTGGTAGAGGACATTGGGTTAGTCGAGTTGCGACTGGTTAGAGTTTGGTTGGACATGTTACCAGGGTTGGTACTTGTCGATGGAATCCCTGAGTGGGATACAGAGTAGTTGGTACGGGCGATTGATTCCGTTGGATACGGAGTCTGGATATAGCGAGGTCTGGTAGTTAGGTCTGCACGAGTCTGTGGAAGGCACTACTACCGAGAGTGGTTGTAGTTGTGGTTGTTGGGAATCGGGGACGTTTCCTTTTCTCGTATGAGTTGTTAGGGTGATTGTACCCAGAGGTGTTGGGTACGAGGGAGGCAGAGTTTCCCCTATTCGAGCAGAGGTACGGGATCGTCGCTCGGTATGAGCGGAGATCCTGGGTTGTCAGTTTTGCACATCGTGTGCCGATACTGATGCTGGTTGCGTGTACCGATAGTATTGTGGGCTGGCGCTGATACTAGCGCTGGTGCCGGTGATTGTGGTGACGGTGAGTTACGAATCGAGATGTGACTCCATCGAGATACGTATATGTTCGGTATCTGTAAATTGGTGTTGGACACGTGGTTGATGTCCGAGTGTGTTGGTTCCGATATGGTTGGAACTTCGAAATCGCGAGAGGTTGCGATTGAGGTGACGAAAGGAATGCGGGTTTTCCGCATTGGTAATGAGTATGTCGAAGTCATTAGGGTGACTTCTCTGGTTCTACAATGGTAGATGACGGTAGATGATGGTTGTGACACCAGTACAATGGTCGTGTATTGGTTGGTGAAACCGGGATTTGTTTTGGGTCATTAAGTGGAGCTGAGTATATCGAAGTCGGGTGACTGAGATTGTCATCTTCTGCATGATGGCAGACGATGTTGAATTACATGACGTGGTGAGTGCAGCAAGTTTTATTTGCATTCACGAGGATGGATTTTGATGCCATAGTCTGGTATCATCTTTGATTTTCCTTGGTGGAATGACAAGGATCGATACGAGGTAATCAGTGAGAACCCACAGTCTCGGCGTGTCTCGTCGTTGACTAATCTGTTTAGATGTGGGAAATGGTTGAGGACTTTGGACGTCGTGACGATCGAGGATCGTGACGTCTATGGTCGGGTGACGTAGTTATGGATCTGGATCGTGATCTTGATGATCCAGATAGGTGGAGAGTTTATCGCTCTTACTTGGATGTTTGAGTGGGGCATGTTGGGACTGAACTTCTTTTCGAGGTAAATCCCATATGGCTTATTACTCGCCTGAGTAGTTGTCCGATGAGTAGTTTTCCGACGTGGTCGGATATGGTCAGCCTTAGGGATGTGCGGATATTGTGATTGGCTTCCTTATGAAGTCAATCGATGGTATATGAGTAATCGGTTGAGCAGACAACCGATAGGTTCATGATTGATACGTCTCGGTAGACCAGAACGATATTTCAGGTTTTGGAATCAGATTTCTGGAAGACGATTCAGGATTTGATTTTAGAACTTGAAAAAGGATTTCTAGATTTGGGTTTTGGAATCGGATTCTGGGTGACGATTCCAGATTTGATTCTAGAGCTTGACTGTAGATTTTCTTTTATGGATTTGGGTTCAGAATAGTTATTCCAAATGCTAGCTTACGGAATGATGATTTCGGATTCGAATTTGGACAGGATTATGGATATGACTTCTGGGTTTGGATTTGGGATTTCTTACGAAATTGCGGATTCGGACTCGGATTTGGAAATAAATAATGGGTCGGAGTTTCGATTTGTCTAATACTGGATTGGATAAATGGACTCCATTGTAGAAACGTGATTGGCTATGACCTAGGTGGTTGTAGTCTGATTGATGGGTAGATGTACGTACCTTTTATGTTGTTCAAGGTACGATACTAGGCAGACTTGTCGTGCCTGGAGTGACAGGACCCATCCCAATCCCCCCGGGATTAGTGCGGGATGACCCTGCTCCCGTCTGACACGGAGTGTCAGACAAGGGATATTTTCGACCTTTGCCCTCCCGGGCTATCAGAGTACACCAGGATCCGGAGGAGGCATGTGATATCTCGGTCTCTGCTACAGTTCACATCCGCTGTCAACCTGAAGGGTAGTCAAAACATTAAAAACTGTGAGTGGACAAAACAAAAGTTTATAAAAACATTTAATAAGAAGACATTTGTACCCTCCACTAAAAAGCATGCATGCATTCGAAAACCATTTATCCAAAACAAACCATATGTGGGACTAAGCCCAAAGCAGATGTAAACCAAGGTCGAAATGACCACAATGAAAACGACCATACGGGCCACTGCCCAAATCCATAAGGGACTCGGCCCCAAACCATAAAGAAACCAAGTACACGAGCCACTGCTCAAATCCTGTGCACACCTGTGCACACCACATATCATATATCATATATACATATAAGTCACACAACCAATCCTGTCATGGTATCCAAAGCTACGCGCGTGCTACCCGGGTCTCAATCCGAGTCATCTCAAAGTCAAGGTCAATGTCCGCAGACCACTGACCCTACCCGAGGTAATAGTAACCATAGCCTTCCTGAGAGTAAGGAACCCAACTGGGGGGTGACTCCACTCAGTCGGTGCTCCGTGACTACTCCGGGGTCCACCCAGGCCAACGACCCTCCCCGGAGGAGATAGTAGAACATGTAAAGGAAGGTAGATGAACATATATATACATAACATAAACATTCATGACCGGTTCCCCTGAACCGTCATGATCCATAATATCCATAATCAGGTAACATGCCGGTTCCCATAAACCGTCATGTACCGTAATAACATAACCGAGGTAACATGCCGGTTCCCATAAACCGTCATGTACCGTAATAACCAAGAAGGGTTCATGCTGGTTCCCATAAACCGTCATGAACCACGATACCATAACAAGGGTTCATGCCGGTTCCCATAAACCGTCATGAACCTGGGAATCCATTTAAGGTTCCCTGACCTGAAATCAAAACCGTAAAGTGACTGGGTCTCGTACCCGAACATAGGACATCAACTGGGCACCGTGCCTGGAATCTGAGGTCATATGCCCGAGACAAAACCAAATGGGTCTCATACCCGAGTTTATCCTTTTGAAATTCAAATCCAATTCATTTAAAGCAATACAGAAATACAGACCCGTACAAACACCGTATAAGGCCGAAACCTTGAAATACGTTCTTATACGTAACCACATACAAATGCACCCATGGAATTACAAACAAGCATTTAAAACATATAATAAACATTTATGCATGCACCAATTTAGAAAACAAGGTCCACTCACAGACCGTCCGAGCTGCCGCCTCGATTTGCGTGCCATACGGCTCCCCGAGCCGATCACCGTCACCGGGACTCCCAAACCTGTCCAAATCGTAATAGAAGGTTACTAACTACTTAATTAACCTCCCACTAAAGCCCCGTAATTTTCCCGTATTTTTAACTATTTTTAAAACCGAACCTAAACCTTCCGATGCCCCGAAACATATCGAGACGGTGTCCGATTGACACGAAACCAGTCCCAAAATGTTCGTTACATCGAATAGATGATTTCGTATGTTGGAACCTTCCCCAGATTCCCTGCCACGCGCCCTCACGCGCCGCCTGAAGTGGCTGCGCGTGGGCTTCACGCGCCTGCTACAGTACCTGCTGACGTCATCTGACAGCTGTCAGGTTTGACATGTCAGACTCTGACAGGTGCCACGTGTCATGCTCCCATTGGTCCACGTCACTGTGCTATCAGTGCCACGTGGTAGTCTGACATGTGCCACGTGTCATCACGGCACTAGTCCACGTCTGTGCCACGTGTCAGCCCCTCATTGGGCCACGTCACTGACATGTCAGTGCTGACTGTGCACTGACATGTGACACGTGTCGCACTCCTATTGGCCCATTTTCTGACATGTCAGCTGACATTGTCAAATCTGACAATGCTGACGTCATCCCTGACATGATGACGTTAGCAGGATGACGTCACCTGACATCTCCTACTTCGGTCAGACCGGTCCGAACCGGTCCGGTCAGGTTTTTCCTGCAACTTGGACCAGCGTAACTGGTCCAAGTCTCCTTCTCCCTCATTTTCGGTCCGTTTGCTTCCATTCCAACTCCTAAACTCCTATTTCTTCATTTCCTATCAATCCTAATTAACTAAACAACCTAAAACCTACGAAATCCGACCGGTCCAATTTGAACCTCACGGTTCGATTTTTCCCGATCAGCCTACACGGCTTCTCGGCCGTCAACCACCACCAAAACCCCCTTAAGACCTTCCTAGCATCCTAATAATAATTCCCTAATCATTTAAAACCAACCATAATGCTCACATCGAAAAATAAGGAAAAATGGGCTTACCGGGTACCCGATCGGGTTTTGGGTTCCAGCCACCGTTCACGGCGGCCCTGGCCATCCAAGCTGGCCACCTCAACTCCCTCAGCCTCCTGGTCCTCTGTCCTGGTCTTAGGTGCAATTTGGATGGGTTTGGGTTGCACGGGAATGAGAGAAAATGGTGAGATCAGGTGGGTTGTGTTTGAACGAAGAAAATGAAAATGCACGGTGAAGTGCATGTATGTAATGTGTTGTCCAGTGGATGAGTGACACTTGTCACTCATCCATTGGTTGCTAAAAAGTAACTGGGCCCACTAAAGACAAACTGCACTTTTTGTCTCGTAAAACGTGCCATCGTGAATAGTAACTGGGAACTTCCGTGAACCGTAACTTCGCCGTCGAACGTCCGAATTCGACGTGCCGCCTGTCTACGGATTCGTATCGACCTTATCTACGTAACGGTCTTCGGCCCTCGACCATCGGACCTCCCGGTCAAAAAGTCAACATTTGACCCCTTTTATCCAAAATTAAAAAAATGCCCCTAAACTTCCGAACGTCATAACTCCCTCCTCGAACGTCGGAATTGAACGTGCCACCTGTCTATGAACTCGTGACGTCACGAACTACATCACGGTCATCGGTCAAAGTCCATTTGACCCCCCGATTGAAAAGTCAACGGTTTACCACCACTAGGGGCAAAACGGTCATTTCGCATCGTTCGTCCGATTTCGCCCTACTAATCACGGATTAACCTCACTAATCGTGATTAGTCACTAATCTAATCCTGGAATTTGGGACGGGTCGTTACAACCTTCCCTCCTTAATTAATTTCGTCCTCGAAATTCCAACCGATCTAATTCTAACCGTTCTTCCCTCCTTAATTAGTTTCATTCTCGAAACTCCAACTATACTGATTCCACATCCACCTCGTGGAAAGTAGAATCGACCTCGAAACTCGTGTACACTCGTACACCCACTAACCAGAACGATACTCGTCTGCAACCAGACGTACCACTAACACTCACGTCGCATCGACTACATTCGGTCATGTAGAATGACAGTAGTCGTACGCTCCGAACTGACACCACTGGTCAAATCTACCATTTCGTTGACACAACAACTCGACGGTTCCTTACTAAATCTCCACTCAACGATAAACGCTGACACATCTGACAAACTACCACCACTTGACAGTCGCCAGTCAAAAACTGATATGACACACACTCGTGGTTACACTAACCACAAGCATTTCACTCGACCTGTGTGTAACTAGACCCATCAGAAATACCATGACCCACTGCACAGTATCCAATGTCCAGTCCACGACCTCAACTAATCCAATGGTATCAGAACCAATCTGACTACCAATACGCTCTCCAACGCACCACCGGTATCTCCTATATACCGTCACCATGTAACGACCCGTCCCAAATTCCAGGATTAGATTAGTGACTAATCACAATTAGTGAGGCTAATCCGTGATTAGTTAGGCGAAATTGGACGAACGATGCGAAATGACCGTTTTGCCCCTAGTGGTGGCAAAACGTTGACTTTTCAATCGGGCGGTCAAATGGACTTTGACCGATGACCGTGACGTAGTTCGTGACGTCACGAGTTCATAGACAGGTGGCACGTTCAATTCCGAAATTCGAGGAAGAAGTTATGACGTTCGGAAGTTTAGGGGCATTTTGGTAATTTTGGTTAAATGGGGATCAAATGTTGACTTTTTGACCGAGAGGTCCGATGGCCGAGGGCCAAAGACCATTACGTAGATAAGGACGATACGAATCCATAGGCAGGTGGCACACTGAAATCGGACTTCGAACGGGAGAGTTATAGGTCACGGAAGTTCGATTTCACTATGCACGAACTTCGAGACGGGGACGTTTTGGGCGAAATCTGATTGGGTGGATATTTTGGTGGGCCCCATGGATGAGTGACAAGTGTCACTCATCCTATTGGCTAACTCCCCCAAAATGTGGATCTACATAATTAATTAATATTGTTTAATTAATTTTATAATCAAATCCACCAACCATTAATCCTAACCATCCATTTCAACTCATCTTTAAATCCTCACCCTCCATTTTTCTTCTCTCATCAGATTAAACCATCAATTATCATCATTTTCTTCTATTCTCTTCATCAAACCCGAAACCCCCCCCCCCCCCCCCCCTCCATATTTTCTTCATTTTCATCTTTGTTCTTCGGACAAGCACACACACACATACCACCATTCCTCATGTGCTTGTGTGTGACCGTGAGTGAGGTGATGAGAGGCAAGGAACGGCGAGCCACGACGGGGGAAAGTGGTGGCCACGGCGGAGAGAAACCGTGAGGTAAGAAAATGCCCAAAAATTCAAATTTCGGTTTTGTTAGTTTTTGTTCGATTCTAAGGATTGGGAAACATTTCTGGGGAACCTAGGAGTAGAATAGGATTGATTTCGTGGCTTGGGATGGCCGGAAACGACCGTGAACGGCTGGAGAAAATCCGGCCACCATTGATGGCGGATGGAAGCTCGGTTTCGGGTGGTTTTTCTTAGTTTTAGGGATTGGGTTAGATAGGAAATGAAGAAATAGGAATTTAGGGATTAAAATGGGACCAAACGGACCCCGAATCGGTCCGAAAACTGAAGAAAAACCGAGATGAACAGTGTTTTTTACTTTCTAGGGGTTCGTGAGGGCACGTGGTCCATAATTTGGGAAAGTGTTCAACACGGAAAATCTTCTATCCAATGTAACGAAGATTTTGGGACTGGTCTCGTGTCAATCGGACATCATTTCGATAGTTTTCGGGGTGTCGGAAGGTTTAGGGTCGGTTTAAAAATAGTTAAAAGTTCGGGAAAATTACGGGGCTTTGGTAGGAGGTTAATTAAGTAGTTAGTAACCTTCTATTAAAATTTGGACAGGTTTGGGAGTCCCGGTGATGGTGATCGGCTCGGGGAGCCGAATGGCACGCAAATCGAGGCGGCAGCTCGGACGGTCTGTGAGTGGACCTTGTTTTCTAAATTGGTGCATGCATAAATGTTTATTATATGTTTTAATACATGTTTGATGATGCCATGGGTGCATTTCTATGTGGTTACGTATAAGCACGTATTTCGAGGTTTCGGCCTTATACGGTGCTTATACGGGTTTGTATTTCTTTATTGATTTAAATGAAATGGTTTTGGATTTCTAAAATGATAAACTCGGGTATGAAACCCATTTGGTTTTGTCTCGGGCATATGACCTCAGATTCCGGGCACGGTGCCCAGTTGATGTCCTATGTTCGGGTACGAGACCCAGTCACTTTACGGTTTTGATTTCAGGTCAGGGAACCTTAAATGGATTCCCAGGTTCATGACGGTTTATGGGAACCGGCATGAACCCTTGTTATGGTATCGTGGTTCATGACGGTTTATGGGAACCAGCATGAACCCTTCTTGGTTATTACGGTACATGACGGTTTATGGGAACCGGCATGTTACCTCGGTTATGTTATTACGGTACATGACGGTTTATGGGAACCGGCATGTTACCTGATTATGGATATTATGGATCATGACGGTTCAGGGGAACCGGTCATGAATGTTTATGTTATGTATATATATGTTCATCTACCTTCCTTTACATGTTCTACTATCTCCTCCGGGGAGGGTCGTTGGCCTTGGTGGACCCCGGAGTAGTCACGGAGCACCGACTGAGTGGAGTCACCCCCCAGTTGGGTTCCTTACTCTCAGGAAGGCTATGGTTACTATTACCTCGGGTAGGGTCAGTGGTCTGCGGACATTGACCTTGACTTTGAGATGACTCGGATTGAGACCCGGGTAGCACGCGCGTAGCTTTGGATACCATGACAGGATTGGTTGTGTGACTTATATGTATATATGATATATGATATGTGGTGTGCACAGGTGTGCACAGGATTTGAGCAGTGGCTCGTGTACTTGGTTTCTTTATGGTTTGGGGCCGAGTCCCTTATGGATTTGGGCAGTGGCCCGTACGGTCGTTTTCATTGTGGTCATTTCGACCTTGGTTTATATCTGCTTTGGGCTTAGTCCCACATATGGTTTGTTTTGGATAAATGGCTTTCGGATGCATGCATGCTTTTTAGTGGAGGGTACAAATGTCTTATTAAATGTTTTTATAAACTTTTGTTTTGTCCACTCACAGCTTTTAATGTTTTGACTGCCCTTCAGGTTGACATCGGATGTGGACTGTAGCAGAGATCGAGATATCACATACCTCCTCCGGATCCTGGCGTACTCTGATAGCCCGGGAGGGCAAAGGACGAAAATATCCCTTGTCTGACACTTCGTGTCAGACGGGAGCAGGGTCATCCCGCACTAATCCCGGGGGGATTGGGATGGGTCCTGTCAGATCCACTTTTTAGGGATAATGTAATGACCCATCCCGAATTCCGGGATTAGATTAGTGACTAATCAAGGATTAGTAAGGTTAAACGGTGATTAGTTGAGCGAAATCGTCCGGACGGTGTAAAATGACCGTTTTGCCCCTAGGCGTGGGCAAAATGTTGACTTTTGACCCGGGAGGTCTGATGGTCGAGGGCTGAGGACTGTTACGTAGATCGAGTCGATACGAATCCATAGACAGATGGCACGCTGAAATCAGACCTTGAATAGAGGAGTTATGGTCACAGGAGCGAAATCGGGGATTTAACGTTTCGGAAATCGAATAAAATATTACTTAAATCCAATTGGGCATATATGTGTGGGGCCCTTGGATGAGTGACAAATGTCACTCACCCATTGGAGGTTTTCCCTTAAATTGTGGATCTTGTTCCCATTGGCCCATTTGTAATTAAATCAAACACACACCCATCTCTCATCCTAACCATTAATCTCTATCTCTCATCTCATCATCACCGTCCATTTCTTTAACCGAACTATCATCTGATTATCATCATCGATATTCATCAATTTCCCATTGTTCTTCAATGAACTCGAGCACCCAAACCTCATCCATAGGCCTTCTTATCCTCAGCTAATGCAAGTAGAGTGTGAATGGAAAAGTGTGAGTGAGTGGTGAGGAACGTATTGATGCCACCGTGGAGGGCCGCCGTGTACGGTGGCAGAAACGGGCAGGTGAGACGTGTGCTCTGTTTCTTAGAAATCGACAATGGGGCGTCGAGTTTTACTAATGATGGATGGTTTTGGTGGTTTTCATGAGGTTAGGGAGGATATGACAGAGTTAGTAGTGACCATGGAGGTCCACAAAGATGACGGTGGTCTTGGAACCCGTGATTGGTAAGTCAAGGATTCAAAAATGGTGACTGTTAATTTGGTGCTCGACATTTGAATTGACTAATTGAGAATTGTTTCTGGAGATTCTAGAGATGGATTGAGATCAACAGGAGCAGAGGAGGTGGCCGGAAACACAGCAACTGAACGACAACCAGTGCCCAGTTTCCCCTTCGTTTTGGGAGGTGAGTTTCATGCCTAAATTTCTTGTTTTTAAGGGTCTAAACGATTATGGAAAATGAGACAAACCTATTGGACTAATTAGAATTAAAAACGGATCGAAAATAAAGGAAATATGAGGTCGAACCACCCACGCTGGTTAAACTGGACCGGACCGGTTCAGACCCAGTCTGACAGAGGTAGGAGATGAACAAAGCTGAGGCGCGTGAGGGCGCGTGGTGCCTCTGATGGGGAAGTTTTCAACATGTGAAATGCTCTAATCAATGTAACGAACATTTTGGGACCAGTTTCGTGTCGATCGGACACCGTTTCGATATGTTTCTGGGTGTCCGAAGGTTTTGAATCGAGTTTAAAAATAGTTAAAAATTTGGGAAAATTACGGGGCTTTAGTAAGAGGTTAATGAAGAGGTTAGTAACCCTCTAGTGTGATTTGGATAGGTTTGGAGGTCCCGATGATAGTGATGGGGCCCGGGAAGGCCTATGGCACGCGTATCAAGGCAGCAGCGTAGGACGGTCTGTGAGTGGACTTCGTTTTCTAAATTGTGATGCATGCATAACTATTTTATATGTTTTACATACGTGATTTATATTATGATGATTGTGGCACTGGTGGATTATAGGATTGCACATATTTCGAGGTAAACCCGTATTTACACGCTTTTCGAGGTTTACGAGTTTATGCTATGGCTATGTGATTGTGAGTCTAATTATGGTTCTATGGCATGGTTTTGGTTTTGGAAAGATGAATTCGGGCATGAGACCCATTTGAATTATGTGATCGGGCCAGGGGCCCAGTTGGTTTACGAAATCGGGTTGAGACCTTTTTGAGTCATGTGATCGGACTGGGGGCCCAGTGGTTTACAAAATCGGGCATGAGGCACAGTTGAGTTTTATAAATGTGATTTCGGGTATGGGACCCTATATTTCATAAACATGATTTCGGGTCGGGGACCCTAAATAGATTTGTGATGTTTTATGCAGATTTCGTGTAGGGCCCATCGTGATGTTTTGAAATTGCTTTGTAAAACTGTTTTCCATATACCATCTTGATACGAGGATATGTGATGGTCTCCTACAGGTTTCTTAGACACTGGGGAAGTCACGAAGGGTCATTATATGGTAAATGTGCATTGCCTGCGAAGGGTCATTATACGGAGCTACCAGACCGTATGGTGACTCAGGAGCAGGAATGGTATGATTAGACGTCTGTGATGTCAGACATCTGGGATGTCAGAGATATTGACCCGGAGAGACTCCGGGCAGCACGCGTTACTTATTACCGTGAGATATGACGTCTAGGACGTCGAGCGTCTAGGACACTAGGCATCTGGGATGCCGGTGATGGTTATATGGTAAATGTGGATTGCTGAGATCATGGAATGGTATTTTTGTCTTCGTGGATTTGTGGTTATGAATTTGGTCAGTGGCCCACTTGATTTTGGATTTACGGATTTTGGTTGTCTACTATTTTGGGCTGAGTTCCTACCCTTGGTTTTGACTTACGGTTTTTGGGATACGACCCTAATGGTTCATTTGAGTAAATGTTTTGATTTCTGGTTTTCGATGTATGCATACTTTTTAGTGAAGGGCATAAATATCTTTATGAAATTTGTTTTCATAAACTTATTGATTTTCGTCCACTCACGGTTCTAAATGGTTTTAATGCCCTTCAGGTTGATCACGGATGCGGGCTGTAGCAAAGATCGAGACATCGTACTCTTCCACCGATATTGGCACTCTCTGGGAGCCCCGTATGAGCTGAGGTACGTATTATCCCTTGTCTGATACTTCGTGTCAGACGAGAGTATGATGCATCCCACGTTAATCCAGGGGGGATTGGGATGGGTCGTGTCAGATAATGACCAATGGGATGAGTGACACTTGTCACTCATCCATGGGTCCCACTTAAATATCTGCCAATCAGAGTTAGTCAAGTGTTTCTGCCTGGTAATGCGTGCATAGTTCAAAATGAACTTCTGGTGACCATAACTTCTCTGTTCGATGTCCGATTTCGATGTACCGCTTGTCTACGAATTCGTATAGACCCGATCTACATAACGGTCCTCGGCCCTCGACCATCAGACCTCCCGGGTCAAAAGTCAACATTTTACCCACGACTAAGGGTAAAACGATCATTTTACACCGTTCGTCCGATATCACTGATTAACCTCACTAATCCTTCATTAGTCACTAATCTAATCCCGAAATTCAGGACGGGTAGTTATAACCTTCCCTCCTTAAATAACTTCATCCTCGAAATTCTAACTATTCCGATTCCAAAACCACCTCATGGAAAGCCAATTCGACCTCACATCAAACGTACACTTGTACGCCAACTAACCAGAACAATACTTATTCGCACCCAGATGTTCCACTAATACTCACGTCGCATCTACTACACCCAACCACGTCGAGTGGTCACTTGACAGTTCTACCATTATGCTGACCCAAACAACTCGACGGTTCCTTTCTCAAACACCCATTTATCCTGACGTCTGCTCTCACTGAGAGTAACCGAAACTCACTCATCATTCCACGTTGAAACATCTCGCCAAACTATCACCATTTGACAGTCGACAATCAAAAACTGACACAATACTTACTTGTGGTTACCCTAACCACCGACTCATTCACCATGAGTACATATTTACCAACATCTCACTCGACCTATGTGTAATTGGACCCATCAGAAACACCATGACCCAGTGCACAGTATCCAATGTCCAGTTCACGTCCTCAACTAATCCAATGGTATCGGGACTAAGCCGACTACTAACACGCTCACCAACGTACCCCTGGTATATCCTGTATACCATCACCAAGCACCACAAGTTGCCAAGTATCGTACCTCGAACGACGTACAAGGTACGTACGTCCATCCATCAACCTGCCTACAACCTAGATCGTAGCCAAACACGTTCCAATTCTGGAGTTCACTTGTCCAATCCAATACTAGACAGAACAAAACTCCAACCCATCATCGCTTTCGAATCCCATGGTCACCCAACCAGCAACAATACGTTTACTCCTAATCACGTAATTCAACACATACCAATCTGACTCACGCATACCAAGGCGTACCCATTCATGTCAACCGAGCATCCAATCTTACCCACGTCTACCGAGACACACCAAATTCGAACCTAATGGTTACCTGCTCAAATGATTACCAACTCACTACATTTGATTGACTTCATAGGGAAGCCAATCCCAACATTACAGACCAAATCCGACCCCGTCAAACACCTACTTGTTCGATTAGTACACCATACGGGATTAACCTCAAAAGGAAGTTCAATCCCATCATCTTCATAGAAAAATATCCAAGATAGGGCAATAAACTCTCCACCTAACCTGATCATCAAGATCACGATCCAGATCCATCACCACATCACTCGGCCAATAACATCATGATCCTCGACCTGCGCGTTGCTCTTGTGATACGCATAGACAACCTCGCTCTGGAACTCAGAGTAACATGAGCCAACCTGCTCTGATACCACTTCTCAAGACCTGTTCCAATCCCCCCGGGATTAACGAGAGACGTTCCTAATCCTGTCTAACACGAAGTGTAAAACCAGGGAAAATTTGAATCTTTAGCCCGACTAGCTTCCAGAGTACGCCAGGATGCGGTGGAGGAGTGTGATGTCTTGGTCTCTGCTACAGTCCACACCACTAATCAACTTGAAGGGCAGTGAAAACAGAAAAGACTATGAGTGGACTATAATAAAAGAGTTCATAAAAACATATTTCATAAAAGACCTTTATGCCCTCCACTAAAAAGCATGCATGCATAGGAAAACCATTTATCAAACCACATATGTTTAAACCACCATATTTATAGGGTTTCATCCCCAAATCCATTTATCATTCATAAAACACAATTTCGCAAAACCAAGAAATCATGTTTATCAATATATATATCATATAACTAATCTTGTCACGGTTTATAGAGCTACGTGCGTGCTACCCGGGGTCTCAAATCTCAAGTCTCCCCAGGGTCCACCCAGGTCAATGTCCGTAGATCAATGACCCTCCCTGGTGGTTATAATCCATAGCCTTCCTAAGAGTAAGGAACCAAACGGGGGCGACTCCACTCAGTCAGTGCTCCGTGACTACTCCGGGGTCCGCCCAAGCCAATGACCCTCGCCGGAGGAGGCAATCTATATATATATATATATATAAGGATGGTATATGAAAAAAACATTTGAAATCATTCTTAAAACCTTTCAAGGGTTCATGCCTAGTCCCCATAAACCGTCATGAACTATAAATCCATTTATGGGTTCCCGACCCAAAATCACTATAGTAAACCATAATTGGGCCCTAAGCCAAAATTCATAAACCAACTGACCCTAGTGCCCAATTTTTTAAACCAAATGGACCTTTTGCCCGATACGTAAATCAACTGGGCCTCGAGCCCGATACGCACACCAATTGGGCCTCGAGCCCCGTACGTAAAGCAACTGGGCCTCCGGTCGATACCTTGTTAAATCAAATGGACTTCAGGTCCGAGAGTTCGTAAATCAAATGGGTCTCGTGCCCGATTCGATATTTCCAAATCTAAAATCGATTCAAGGACCAATTGGGCCTCTAGCCCGAGAACGTAACTAAATGGACATCGAGTCCGAGGGTTTCCAAAACAAATGGGTCTCAAACTCGAGCTTACCTTTTCAAATCCAAAACCATTCCATGAAATCATTTCCAAGACTATAAGCACGGATAATCAGTGCAAACCGTAATCCTCGATTTACCTGCAAGCACGTAAATCACCTCGAAATGTGTGAAATCATGTAATTCACCAATATCCAAATCAACATCATAGAATCATATCCATAAAACATATAAAACATTTATGCATGCATCACATTTTAGAAATCAAGGTCCACTCACATACCGTCCTAAGTTACCGCCCTGATTTGCGTGCTGTAAGCCCCCCTGGGCTAATCACCGTCATCGGGACTCCCAAACTTGTCCAAATCATACTAGAGGATTACTAACTACCTTATTAACCTCTCATTGAAGTCCCGTAATTTTCGCTAATTTTTAACTATTTTTAAACTCGATCTTAAACCTTCGGACGTCCCAAACAATATCGAGACGGTGTCCGCTCGACACGAAACCAGTCCCAAAATGTTCATTACATCGAATAGATTAATTCACATGTTGAAGTCATCTCTAAAAGATCCCTAACACGCCCCCACGAGCCGCCCAAAGGGGCTGCGTGTAAGCCCACGCACCTGGCACTATTCACTGTCTCTTACATTCAGCCGACCGGGTTCACTGGTCTGAATTGGACCGGACCGGTCTGAACCGGTCCAGTGCTTCATTTCACTCATTTTTGATCCATTTATGTCCATTTTCATTCCTATAGGTTCCTAACATCAAACCGAATCGATCTAGCCATTAAAAACATGAAAAACGGGACGAAATAATACCTCCATGACTGAACAATGGCAACGGCGATTTCCTCCGCCGTTCACCGCCATTCCAGCCAGCCATTCCCATTGCAAATGGTCCCCACAGAGTCGTCCTTGCCCCTAGGTCATGTTAGAATAAAAAAAGGAGCTCAAAACCACATCCAAAACTCAATCTTCAAATTTGAAAACTTGTGGGGTTCTCGGCCTAGCTTACCTCCGCCGTCCACGGCGGCCACGCCGTCACTGCTGCCCCCCTCAGCCTCATGTCAACCTCAGTCTCTCACGGTTACACACACGAACACATGTGTGAAGTGATGATGGGGTGGTGTGTTTGTTTTAGGGGGAAAAATGGAGGAGGTTGTGTTCGGGTTTGAAGAAGAAGGAAAAATTATGAAGTCCGATGAAGATAATAAGAAGGGAGAGATGAACGGTGGAGATGAGAGGGGGAAGTAGAGATGAATGGCTAGGATGAGAGGTGGGTGAGATTAATTATAAAATAATTTAGGAGAATATTATTTAATTAGTTAGATCCACTTTTTAGGGAAAATGACCAATGGGATGAGTGACACTTGTCACTCATCCATGGGTCTTACTTAAATATCTGCCCAATCAAATTTAGCCAAGTGTTTCCGCCTCGTAATGCGTGTATAGTTCAAAATGAACTTCCAGTGACCATAACTTCTTCGTTCGACGTTCGATTTCGACGTGCCACCTGTCTACGGATTTGTATCGACCCGATCTACATAATGGTGCTCGGCCCTCGACCAGCGGACCTCCAGGGTTAAAAGTCAACATGTTGCCCACGACTAGGGGTAAAACGGTCATTTTACACCGTCCGTCCGATTTCGCTCAACTAATCACCGATTAACCTCACTAATCCTTCATTAGTCACTAATCTAATCCCGGAATTCAGGACAGGTCGTTTCATAAAGAGTATAAAATAATATAAATTAATGCTTAATTAACGACCTATCAAATACCCCCACACTTAAACTGTCAGGACCCGTCCCAAATCCTCCGGGATTAACGTGGGACGCGCATGATCCCGTCTAACATGAAGTGTCAGACCAAGAAAAATTCCGTCTCTTGCCCTCACCGAGGCTTCCAGAGTACGCCAGGATCGTAGGAGGAGGAGTGTGATGTCTTATCTCTGCTACAGCCCGCATTCGTGATCTACCTCAAGGGCATTAAAACATTAAAAGTCGTGAGTGGACAAAATAATATTTTAATAAAGCATTTCACATAAAGACATTTATGCCCTTCACTAAAAGCATATGCATGCATTTAAAAACCGTTTATCAAAACGTTCATAAAACCATTTGTTAAACATTCTCAAAACCTTTCAAGGGTTCATGCCCGGTTCCCATAAACCGTCATGACCCATAAAAACCTTTCAAGGGTTCATGCCGGTCCTCATAAACCTTCATGAACTGTAAATCCATTTATGGGTCCCTGACCCAAAATCACAAAAACCCGTAAATCCATACATGTGGGAACTCAGCCCAAATCAACATACGTGGGTCTCAGCCCAAAATCATTCTCAGTGAAATACCAAAACATACAATACAGGGTCTCCGCCCCAAACCATTTCCAAAATATTAAATACGGGGTCTCCGCCCCAAATCACTTTCTAAAACCTCATACGTATAAACATATGTATAACCCATCCGCGGTACTTCCGAGAAGATGCCAACTCGGGGGACACAACCCTTAGGGAACACATCCCCGATATATGTCACGATATCATCTCTATACTAGTGTGCACACTACTCTGGGTCTCATTCCGAGTCTTCTCCCAGTAATTCTCCATCTGGGAGGCTCAATCTCTGGATCTAGTCCGAGCTCTATCTCCGGATCTAGTCCAGACATCTCTCCAGAATCTGGTCCGGGACCACATCATAAATCATAAATCCCACTCTTGGAACGGGATCCCTATGGGGATACCCACTCTGGTCTGTGGATTGTGACTCTCCAGGTCGATGTCTGGAGGAGACCATATAATCATATGGAGGGTTCATATACATTTCAACTACTTTCTTTTTTTTTCTCAAAACATTTCTCAACTGGGTCTCAGACCCGATTCATCTCAACAGGATTCCTCGAATTCGATTCAAATCCATTTCACAGGCCTCGGCCTAAATCCACAGTTCAACAAGGTTTCATGCTCGAATTCTTATTTCATAAACCGAACTGGGATTCAAGCCCGATTTCACAATCAACAGGGCATCAAGCCCGATACCACAACTAACTGGGCCCTAAGCCCGAAACCATAAGTCAACGGAGCCTCAAGCTCGATTTCACAACCAACAGGGCCTCAAGCCCGATACTACAGCCAAATGGTCCTCAAGCCCGAGGTTACAACCAACTAGGCCTCAATCCCAAATTCGTAAACCAACGGGACCCTCGGCCCGATCGTATAACTCAAAAGGACCCTTGGTCTGATTCCTTGTCAAATCAAATGGACTTCAAGTCCGAGAGTTCTAAATCAAATGGGTATCATGCCCGATTTCATATTTCTAAATCTAAAATCCATTCATTAAACCCTCATTGAAAACCTAGCACGTACAAGCATCGTATAAAACCGAAAATTTTGAAATACGTGCAAATACGTAAATGCTAGGCTACCACACAAAAATGCACTCATGGAATCCCAAAACACATATTAAAACAATTATAAAACATTTATGCATGCATCGAATTCATAAAACAAGTCAACTCACAGACTGTCTGAAGCCGTGCCTCGATACGCGTGCCATAAGCGTCTCCAGGGTCAATCGTCGCCTCCGGGATTCCCGAACCTATCCAAATTAATTTAGAGGGTTACTAACTACTTAAATAACCCCTCACTAAAGTCCTGTAATTTTCTGGAATTTCTAACTATTTTTAAACACGAACCTAAACCTTCGGACGTCCCGAACTATATCAAAACGATGTTCAATTGACACGAAACCAGTCCCAAAATGTTCGTTACATCGAATAGATGATTTGACATGTTGGAAACTTCCCTAAATTCCCTGTCACGCGCCATCACGCGCCCAAGGAAGGTCCTGCGCGTGGGCCTCACGCTCCAAGACTGTTCAGCTTCTTCTTCCTCGGATCGAACCGGTCCAGCCGGTTTACCCTATACAGCCGGTCTAACTGGACTGGCGTGACCGATCCAGGGCTCCCTACTCCTCATTTTTTGTCCAATCTTCTCCTTTTCGATCCCAATCTTCCTATTTTCATGTTTTCTATCATTTCCAATCATCAAACCTAAGAAAAACAATGTAAACCCTATCCATGTCCAAAGAACCTCACGGTCCAACCTTTTCATTTTCCTCCCACGGCTTCCTCAGCCTCCAACCTTCCTATTAACCCTATAAGCTCAATACAATCAATTAAAAACATCCATAACGTTTGAACCCAAAGAAAATGGAATTTGGATAAAACCGATACCTTTGGGTCGAGTTGTCCTCCGCCGTTCACGGCGGCGCTCCCTTGGCCGGTCACCACATCCATCTGGTCCTCACTTCATCCTCTTGGGCCTCAGAAATGATCAAAGGTTTGAAGGGTTTGGATTAGGGTAGGGTGTTCGATCTGGTTTGTTTGGAAATGGGGAAAAATGATCGATGAGAAAGGAAGGTGAGATGCATGAATTGTTTGGGTTGGGCAATGGAGGGGTGACACTTGTTGTGACGACCCGTCCCAAATTAGCGGGATAAATTAAGGATTAATGACGGATTAGCAAGACTAATCGGGGATTAGACAAGGATTAACGGACGAGTAGGGCGAAATGACAATTTTGCCCCTGAAATGGGCGAATCGTTGACTTTTCGTTCAGGCGGTCAAATGGACTTTGGCCAATGACCGTGGCATAGTTCGGGACGTCATGAATTCAAAGACAAGTGGCACGCCCGATTCCGACGTTCGTGGAAGAAGTTAGGAGGATCGGAAGTCTGAGGGCATTTTGGTAATTTAGTTGAAAAAGAGTGAATAGTTAACTTTTGACCCAGGATGTCCAATGGCCGAGGGCCGAGGACCGTTACGTATATCGGGACGATACGAATCCATAGACAGGCGGAACGTCGAATTCGGACGTTCAACGGAAAAGTTACGGTTCACAAAAATTCGAAAGTACTATTGCACGAAATTCGAAACGGATGATTTTTGGACTTAAGTGGGCCCAGATATTTTAGAGCAGGCCTAATGGATGAATGACACTTGTCATCCATCCATTACCCACCCAAATTGGTTCATGCATATCGGTTTCATCTTCTTTGTTCTTTCATTCAAACCGATCAACCCAATCCACCCCAATCCAAACCCTCACCCCATATGACCATGCTTGAGGAACCAGGAGAGTGAGAGGAGGCTGAGGATTCTGAGGACGGTGGTAGGAGGCGGCTGGGCCGCCGTGCATGGCTGAGAGAAGGTAAGGGCTCGATTTTGATTTTTGAATCCAATATTGTGATTTTGACGTTATGAACAGTTTTGGATGTTTAGAGTAGGTTTATTGGTTGCTAGGGAGGTACTAAGAAGTTTTATATGGTGGTTTGACGGTTGTGGAGCCGTGGGAGGAAAAATGGAAAATTGAATCGTGAGGTTCAATTCGAACAATGGGTTTTGCTTAGGTTTGAGGATTGGAATTGGTAGGAAATGAGAAAATAGGAATTTAGGGATTGGATTGGAAGAAAATGGACGAAAAATGAGTGAGGAACCAGGTCGAACCGGTCACGCCGGTCCAGGAAAACCAGAGAACCGGACGGACCCGGTTCGATCGAAGGTAGGAGATGTATAGTGTCCTGGCGAATGAGGCCCACGCAAAGGACGTTCTTGGGGCGCGTGAGGGTGTATGATCCTTTTTTTGGGGAAGTTTCCAATATGTCAAATCATCTATTCGATGTAACGAACATTTTGGGACTGGTTTCGTGTCAATCGGACATCGTTTCGATATAGTTCGGGACGTCCGAAGGTTTAGGTTCGCGTTTAAAAATAGTTAGAAATTCTGGAAAATTACGGGGCTTTAGTGATGAGTTATATAAGTAGTTAGTAACCTTCTAAATTAATTTAGATAGGTTTGGGAATCCCGAAGGCGACGATTGGCCCGTTAGAAGCTTATGGCACGCGTATCTAGGCGCGACTTCAGACGGTCTGTGAGTGGACCTTTCTTTCAAAATCTATGCATGCATAAATGTTTTATAATTTTTTTAGAACATGTTTTGTGATGCCTTGAACACATTTGTTTGTGGTAGCTTAGGATCGAAATATTTGCACGTTTTTCGAGGTTTTCGGCTTTACGTCGTACGTTTGCTTACTGTGTTTTCAATGATGATTTAATGAATGGATTTTGGATTTAGAAATATGAAATCGGACACGATTCCCATTTGATTTGAAAAAAAATAGGACCAAGGGTCCATTTGAGTTATACGATCGGACCGAGGGTCCAGTTGGTTATAATCTCAGGCTTGAGGCCCATTTGACTGTAGTATTGGGCTTGAGGCCCTATTGATTATGAAATCGAACTTGAGGTCCCGTTGAGTTATGGTTTCGAGCTTAGGGCCCAGTTAGTCGTGATATCGGGCGAGAGGCCTAGTTGATTGTAACATCGAGCTTGAGTCCCAGTTCGGTTTATGAAATGAGAATTCAGGCATGAGACCCTGTTGAACTGAGGATTTAGGCTGAGACCTGTGAAATTGATTTAAATCGGATTCGAGGAATCCTGTTGAGATGATCGGGTATGAGACCCAGTTGAAATGTGTTTTAAGAAAGAAAGAAAGTATTTGAAATGTATATGAACCCTCCATATGTTTATATAGTCTCCTCTAGAAGTCGACCTGGAGAGTTACGATCCACACACCAGAATGGGTATCCCCATAGGGATCCTGTTCCAGGAGTGGGGGTCACGATTTATGTTGTGGTCCCGGATCAGATTCTGGATAGATGATCGGACTAGGTCCAAAGATAGAGCCTCCCAGATGGAGAATTCCTGGGAGAAGACTCGGAGTGAGACCCCGAGTAGTGTGCACACTAGTATAGAGATAGTATTGTGACTTATATCGGGGATGTGTTCCCTAGAGGCTGTGTGCCCCGAGTTGGCATCGAGTTGGCATCTTCTCGGAAGTGTCGCTGATGGGTTATACGTATATTGATACGTATGTGGTTTACAGAAAGAGATTTGGGGCGAGACCTCGTATTTTATGTTTTATAAAGTGATTTAGGGCGGAGACCCCGTATTGTATGTTTTAGTATTTCACGGAGAATGGTTTTGGGCTGAGTTCCCACATGTATTGTTTTGCTTTATGGTTTTAAGGTTGTGATTTCGGGTCGGGGACCCAAGTGGATTTATAGTTCATGACGGTTTATGGGAACCGGCATGAACCCTTGAAAGGTTTTTATGGGTCATGACGGTTTATGGGAATCAGGCATGAACCCTTGAATGATTTTGAGAATATTCTTGATCAATGAAATGGTTTTATGAACGTTTTGATAAACGGTTTTTGAATGCATGCATATGCTTTTAGTGAAGGGCATAAATGTCTTTATGCAAAAAGGTTTTTAATGAAATGATTGTTTTGGTCCATTCACGATTTTTGATGTTTTAATACCCTTCAGGTTGATCGCGGATGCGGGCTGTGGCAGAGGCAAGACATCACACTCCTCATCCTATGATCCTAGCGTGCTCTGGACGCCCCGGTGAGGTAGAGACGGAAATTTCCCTAGTCTGACACTTCGTGTCAGACGGGATCAGGCGCATCCCACGTTAATCCCAGGGGATTTAGGACGGGTCCTGACACTTGTCACTCATCCATTAGGCCTGCCCCAAAATATCTAGGCCCCACTTGCTGCCAAATAGTCCCCGTCTAAATCGTCCAATAGTACCAAGGAACTTCCGTGAACCGTAAGTACTCCGTCGAACATCCAAATTCGACTTGCCACCTGTCTACGGATTCGTATCGTCCTGATCTACGTAACGGTCCTCGGCCCTCGGCTATCAGACCTCCCGAATCAAAAGTCAACTATTTACCTCCTTTTAACCAAATTACCAAAATGTCCTCGAACTTCAAAAAATCATAACTTCTTCCTCGAACGTCGGAATCGAGCGTGCCACCTGTCTATGAACTTGTGACGTCCCGAACTACGTCATAGTCATCGGTCAAAGTCCATTTGACTACCTGAACGAAAATTCAATGATTCGCCCATTCCAAGGGCAAAATCGTCATTTCGCCCGAACATCCGCTAATCCTCGTCTAATCTTCGATTAGTCTCGCTAATCCGTTATTAATTCTTAATTAATCCCGCTAATTTGGGACGGGTCTTCACATAAACTTTGCTAGTCCTTAGCAAATACTGAAATTAACCTACGAAGTCTAAACAAGTAAACCCTTAACCATTTGTCTCAAAATTGCATTATTATCATGGCATCAAAGATTTTCACTTTAAAGCATTTAAGTATATGGAATTCAAGAGTTAATACATTGTAACAAAATGTTTTACCTAGTAAGATAATGAGTAAATATGGTGAAATGGACCTCAGCATGAATAAGACAAGTATGAATCAACTCACAAGGATATGCACTCATAAATTCACTCAATTTGTAAGGGTTTGTGTTTGCACTCAAAGTATGTGAGAAAAGATGTTCACATAATAGAAATGAAGTACTTTTGCAAAATCTCAAACAAACACCTCAAGATAAAAACAAAATATACTTGCACAAATGAACCAAAACCATAAACTTACTCAAGTGATTGACTCAACTAATCAAAATTTACCATCTTAAGGATCATAAGGACTTTACGAAGGTTATAATGGGGCTAAGTTGAGAGGCAAGGAATGTATAGGATAAGTGGTGCTCAAATTCGTTCCAAGACTCAATAGACTCCCAAAACGTATCATAACTTCCCAACCTTAGTGCAATGATGTCAATAATTCATTTCTTCGAACATAGGCCTAAATTCATCATGTTGGGCCTCGAATTCATTTTTTGTGTTGGATTTACAAATATAAAGGACTTAACTAAAATATTACATAATCAAATTTTATTACCTTGATAGAGACTCAAAAAACTTTAATTTTTCAATTTTTGTTTTCATATATCAAGGTAATAACATGTGTCAATAATACAATAATATTTGAGTAAGTAAATCCATATACATAAAAGTCTTCAAAACATCATCAATTTCTCTTCACACCATTTTCATGTCTTCAACCGAGTCCTTGGAATAAGGGTGATAGATGTCTATACTAAACTCAAGTGTTTAAATAATCATGGTGATGAAATAAAGGCTTAATGTAGGCTCAAAGGGTTTAAAACTAAGGGGGTCGCAACTTGTGCGCACAAAATAGGGAACATGGATGTTTGAATTTATGGTGTTAACCCTAATGCCTTAATCATATCCAAAATCAGAGAGTTTATTGACTTAAAAGTTTTGAAAATCACATAGAATAAGTTCTAGTACTCTAGAGTTCATTAAAAGCTATGGCAAGCAGTTATGAGGCATATGTATATCAATTTAAATAAAGAATTTATGAATCACTCATAAAAGATGTATATAAGGTTCTAAAGCTCACATAAGGTTCAAATGATTCTTACTTATCTTAACATGCTCGTTTATTGACCAATTTACATGCATTTTCTACAAGTTATAACACTTAATCACAAAGTATTAACAAACAAATTCAAGTTGTAGTGATCATCTTTATAGCCATAACATATTCATTTCCGTTCATTGACAAGTTAAAGGGCAACTTAATACTCGTAAAAACACTAAGTTAAAAAAAAAATTAAGAAAGCAATAAACATTTTTTTTAATAATTTTTTTTTTATTTTTAAAAATTTTTTTTTTGCACAATTAAAATTGTAAACCACTCCCCCCACAATTAAATTCTACATTGTCCTCAATGTAGGAAAATAACAAGTAATTGAACATAGAATTGAAGTAAGGAAAATGATTGACGAAAATAAAATAAGAAAAACATTAAGTAAACAAAATAAAGAGAGTGAAGGGTTGAAAGATAGCAAATTTGCGTTGATGACTCCTTCACATCCCGGGAATATATTGGGTTGCCTCCCAACAAGTGCTTGAAGTTTAACGTCCATCTAGCCTAGACAGATATGCAAGTTAGTTAGTCAAAGATGCACGTTTGTCAAGAATGCAAGTTAGATATGCAAATTAGATTAAAGATGCAATGCAAGTTAGAATAAAAGAAACAAGTTAAAGTTACCATGACAGGTAATGTAAGTTAAGAGATAAACAAAAGTAAAAAGATATAACCAATATTTACATGTCGGGGGAAGTCAAAGATATATATGGTTCACATAGCTTCAAAGTTTAGATGGAGACTTATACGCCCGTGCGGATCAAGTAAATATCTTGGATTAATTCAACTGTTTGGGCAAGTTCAAAGGTGACCAAGTTAGAAAAAATAAATATAAGAGGCAGGGCTAATTTCAAGACATCCTGAGGCTTAAACTCCATTGATGTCCCTTTCTTAGATCCAAAACCCATTATGAGTACCGTCTCATGTCCTAGACATCACCCTCGAAAATTTCTTACTTCGGAGGAATTATGATAACTCAAGTGTTAACAATCACAGTAGGTGAGAGTTAACAAAAGAGTCTTCTCCTATTCCATTAAAGATCAAAATCTAAACTTCGAAGCACAAGTGATCTACATATAGTCGAGACTAATGCATGAATGTAAGAACTATTTACATGTATGTTTTTATTCACAATTTACAATATAACATGACACTTTACATATGAACAATTTATACAAGTATGAACAATTTATTCACAAGTATAGTTTTATTCACAAGTAATGATATTTACAAAACAATTTCACATTAAAAAACTAATATATGTACAAGATTTATTTATAAAATATATTTACACTAACACAAAGTTAAGATAATAATTTTTTTTAATGAAGAAAAAGACAAACTTAAATAAATACATACACAAATAAAATAAATGTAAACAAGTAATATACAACTTATGAACTAGTATAAACAAATAAGTATGAACAAATATGTACACTTATAAATTAAGTATGAATAAGTATAATAAGAGTTTGAATTTACATAAACAAATATATAAAAAAAATAAAAATTATGAACAAGCATACAAATGAAAATTAAGAACAAGTATAATAATTATGAACAAGTATGAAGAATAACAAGTAACATATATACAACATTTATTCACAAATATGAATTAACACTAACATGAATTTAAAACTAAAGAAAGTTAGAAAGTAAATATACATATAACTTTTTTTTCAAGTAATGAAAAGGTTTTCCTTATTAATTTTTTTTATTAATTAGTTTTTAATTTCGGAATTTAATAAATAAATAAATGAAGAAAAGAAATTTTTTTTATTTACGAATTTTATGTTTTTTTAAAATTACAAAAACAAATAAAAATAAAATAAAAATAAAAATAAGGAAAAGTGAACATGTACAATATGCATTTATGAACAATAAAAAGAATAAACATTATGTACAAGTATGAACAAGAATAATATGACAAGTAAAAGAATAATAAATAAACATAAATGAAAGTCAATTATGAACAAGTATGTATAAGTATAAAATGAACAAGTAAAATAAAAATTGAAATTTACATAAACAGTTATAATATGAACAAGTATATAAAAAAAATTATGAACATTTATGAACAAATATAATAAGAACAAGTAATGTATGAACATTATAAATAAATATAAATAGAACAATTAAAAGAATCAAAATTATAAACAAGCATAAAAAAAAGTTATGAACAAGTATATAAAAATTGTAAGACCCGTGTCCTGGAGGGAACGGTGAACAATCCCGCATTCCTGCGAGGGGGAATGGTCTGGGAGAGGATGGTGGTGTGCCTTAAAGGTGTAGGCACACACCTATCTAGCATGAGGCCTTTTGGGAGCTCAGTGGCTTTGGGGGGGATTGGAACCCCAAAGTTAAGCGAGTTGAGGCTGGTGCAATTCCAAATGGGTGACCCCCTGGGAAGTTGCACCGTGAGCTCCCGAAAACAAAACCGTGAGGGCAAGGGCAAGGAGGCCCAAAGCGGACAGTTTCTGTCACGACCCGGCCCCACTAACACAATATTGTCCGCTTTGGGCCCAGCCCTCACGGTTTTGTTTTCAGGAGCTCACGTACAACTTCCCAGTAGGTCACTCATCATGTGATTGCACCAGCCTCAACTCGCTTAACTTTGGGGTTCCAATCCCCCCCCCCAAAGCCACTGAGCTCCCAAAAGGCCTTGTGTTAGATAGATACGTGCCCACACATATAAGGCACTTCACCTTTCCCTCCCCGAGCGATGTGGGATCGTTCACCGATCTTACCTTTCCAAGCTCACGGGTCTTACTCACCGATCTTACCTTTCCAAGCTCACGGGTTTTGCTCACCGTTCTTGCTTCTAAGACCGGGTCTTACAATCCACCCCCCTTGGGGCCCAGCGTCCTCGCTGGCACACTTCCGGTCGGGGTCCGGCTCTGATACCAATTCGAAATCTTGTGTTTGCTCCATAAATCTTGTGCTTGAATTTCGGGGATGAAATTCTTTAAGGGGGGGAAGGTTGTGACGCCCCGGAAATTCGATAAAGGAAAATTTGGAAATTTTGAAGGAAAATGACGATTTTGCCCCTGGAATTAGACAAAAAGTTGACTTTTAATTGGAGCGGTCAAACAGACTTTGACCGATGACCGTGGCGTAGCTCGGGACGTCACGAGTTCATAGACAGGTGGCACGTCCAATTCCGGTATTCGAGGAGAAAGTTATGATGTGCGGAAGTTTGAGGGTAATCGGTTAAAGGGGGCCGAAAGTTGACTTTTTGACCGGGACATTATTTGGACTTTCCGAAAGTACCGTTGGATAGGTCTCGGGACGCTGAATCCGTAGATAGGCGGCATGCGTCAATCGGAGTTCGGACGAGGAAGTTATGGGTCTGGAAAGTTCAGGGGCAAAACGGTAAATTGTCACATGAAGGGTAAAATGGTAATTTGGGTCGTCAAAGCCCTAAACAGTGCCACAGCTGATTTGAAATAGTTTAACTTGGCTGATTCAGCCTATTTGGATTAAGATTAATTACTAAGTGACATTTGTCACTTGCTTAAGTAAATTAGTGGCATTATTTGAATGCCTAACATGGACAAAAACCACCCCTTAAGCCTTGTTTAAATTTCAACTCCAAATTGATCAATGAAGAGGAAAAACAGAGAGATTCTGAAACGGGAAGAGGAACCCAGAGAGAAAACGAGTAAGATTGAAGGAATAATTGAGAGAAAACTGAGCTGGAAACCCAAGAACAAAACCCGAAAATCACCTAAGAACACCAAATGTCGATTTTGATTTTGTACAATGTTTCGGATGAAATTGATTAGATATTTAGCCTTCTGGGAGCTCAAAGAAGAGAACCAAATCAATTGGACAAAAAATTGGAGGTGAATCGACAGAGAACAGGCTCTGCGACTCCTTTGATAATGGGAGCTTGAGTTCGATTACTTAGAGGTGATGACTTTTCTGGGAAAGTGTCCAACAGGTGTTTTACTCTATACAGTGTAACGAACATTTTGGCTTTGGTTTCGAATCAATCGGACACCGTCTCGATAATGTTTCGAGGGTCCGAAGGTTTAAGTTACGTATTTAATTAATATGAAATTCAAGGAAAATTATGGGAAAATTATATGATATAGATTGACTTGTTAGTAACCTTGAATAATGATTGTGAACAAGATTCGAGATTACTGACAAGTATCGGAAATTACGGAAATGCGTGCAGCACAGGAAACGAACAATCGGACGGTGTGTGAGTGGACGTTTGTTTATAAACTGATATGCATGCATAGTTAAATGTTTTATATGATTTATAGCATGATTTGAATTGCAATGTTTGATATGATTATTTTGAGATTTAATGATTATTTTAATTGGTGCTTCAGGCACGTTTTTCGAGAAAATGAGAAATGACTGTTTTGGGCGAAGGCCCGGGATTTGTGATTGGTTTTGGCTTGGATTATGAGTTGGGAAACTGATTTAGCGGACTTATAATGTTTTGGATATGATTTTACGGATTTACGTGTATTGAATTGTTTAATGATATTACGGCTTGATGAGAAATGAGATTTGGGCATGTGGCCCCGTGACGATGATTTTTATATAGTTTTGATACTTGATTTGAAATAATGCTTTTGATTGTGTATTGATGTTTGATGCCCCCAGATGCGTAATTCTTGGAGGGACTCCGGATGTGTAATTCCCGGTGAGGCTGGATGTGTAATTCCCAGCATTGGATGACGACTCTGGATGTGTAATTCCCAGAGGATCCTCGGATGTGTAATTCCCGAGTTATATGCTTTATTATATGGTGAACTGATTTTATATAATGAACGATTTTGCCCCTGGAATTAGACAAAAAGTTGACTTTTAATCGGAGCGGTCAAACGGACTTTGACCGATGACCGTGACGTAGCTCGGGACGTCACGAGTTCATAGACAGGTGGCACGTCCAATTCCGGTATTCGAGGAGAAAATTATGATGTGCGGAAGTTTGAGGGTAATCGGTCGAAGGGGGCCGAAAGTTGACTTTTTGACCGGGACCTTGTTTGGACTTTCCGAAAGTACCGTTGGATAGGTCTCGGGACGCTGAATCCGTAGATAGGCGGCATGCGTCAATCGGAGTTCGGACGAGGAAGTTATGGGTCTGGAAAGTTCAGGGACAAAACGGTAAATTGTCACATGAAGGGTAAAATGGTAATTTGGGTCGTCACAGCCCTAAACAGTGCCCTCGAAACAGTTTACAAAATCGAAATCGATATTTATAAGTTTAGGTAGTTTTTCGGGTTTCTCAGTAGGGTTTTAGGTCCTTATAACTCCATTCTTTTCAGTTTTTCACGTGGTTTCTCTCTGTAGTGTTCTCTTTTCGTCTCAGGTGGTCTCTGTTTTCTTCCTTCACCGATCAATTTGATCGAATTCAACACGGGACGGTGGGCGGGTGCATTTGTTTGTATTAGGCATTCAAGCCACTAATCCTACACAAATGGTGACAAGTGTCACTAAATGGTCAATCCACGCCTAACTCATTTGAATCAGCTAATCAATTAGTACAATTATCCCTGCTGCAACAAAATTACCATTTTACCCTTTAAGGCACAAATGACCAAAATGCCCCTACACTTCATAACCCCGTAACTTTTTCGTTCGGACTCCAATTGACGCATGCCGCCTGTCCACGGATTCAGCGTCTCGAGACCCATCTAATGGTCTTCCCGGAAAGTCCAAATAAGGTCCCGAACAAAAAGTCACCTTTCGCCCCTTGTGACCAATTTACCAAATTACCCTCCAACTTCCACACATCATAACTTTTTCCTCGAATGTCGGAATCGGGCGTGCCACCTGTCTATGAACTCGTGACGTCCCGAACTACGTCACAGTCATCGGTCAAAGTCCGTTTGATCGTGTGAATAAAAAGTCAACCGTTCGCCCAATTCCAGGGGAAAAATCGTCATTTTCCTTCGAAGTTTCCAAATTTTCATTTTTTGAATTTTCGGGGCGTTACAACCTTCCCCCGTAAGGAATTTCGTCCCCGAAATTCAAACAACCTCTCCAACAACAACCATGGAGACTCAAGTCATATCCAGTTCATTACCTCGGGTTCCCACTTGAACCCGCACTATGTACAACCATTACCACTCTTTCCATCCTTCCCGGCTCATCCAGAGCCCTCATAGGACATCATGACTCATTCCGAGTCCTAAACTAACTCATGACTCCCGTTGAGTCCAAATTCAATGTCGCGACTCCTCGCGAGTCCAAAAGCAACATGTACTAGCATCAATGCCACCACTGGCATATCCGGTCACCTAGCACACATCCCTAGGCGAACCACATCCTATTTCGGATCTCACAATACATATGAAACCACTTCTGGACTCCTCGAAGTCCCATTACCCGCTATCCTCGGGTCGAGGTTATCCTGGGCCTAACATGCCCACCATAGGCCATATCGTTATCCTAAACAACCATCTGGACTATCACAAGTCCGGCACAACTAAAACACATGATACCACACCCGACCCCCAATCCAGGGCCCTAATCCGCCAGGGAAATTCGACACCCTCATAGCTCGTCTAATCACCAGGCCGCGCATAGGGCTCGCATCGCGGAGGCATGCCAGATCCGTAACCAAATGCTCTGATACCACTTTGACAAGACCCGTCCCAACTGGACCTCAATAACCGTGCCTGGTCCTGCTCCCGTCTGATAAGTCAACTGAAGTCCCGAAACTATCCTTCAGCACCTATCAGACAAGGGATAACTGTACTGCTTTCCGCTCATGCCTCCGCCTCGTGAGCAGCCCCGAACGTTGTGCCACGGCTTGGAGGGTCAGCAAAACAGAAAAGGTGTGAGTGGACAAAACTAATATCATTTGAAATACGTTTAAAACACATCATTTACCCTCCAGTTTATCAAACCATGCATGCATAGGGAAAAACATATGAAAGTCAATCACCGGCTTTCCAGCCAAACCATCTAACAAGCCAAATTCCCGGCTCTCAGGCCAAACACATGAAAACATAGTCGCCTGGCCACACAGACCAGAACTCGTACCCAAGACCAGTACGTAATCACACTCAACATCAAGCAATACTATGCACAAATTCACAATCAATTACTCAAGAAATCAATCAATCAAGCCGCACTATCACAAGTGCACAAACCATCACACTATCACATCTGCACTACGCGTAGGCCATAACCCGTGCCTCAGTCGTCTGGGAAGTCACCCCGAGCTCCGACTCCCCCGGCACGCATCACCCCAAGCATTAGCCGTCTGGGAACACCCCGAGCTTCGGCTACCTGGGAACACATATCTCCCCGAGCAACAGCCGTCTGGAAACGCCCCTAGCCTCGGCTGCCTGGGAACAATCACAATCATATCCCCGAGCTCCGGTCGTCTGGGAACACCCCTAGCTTCGACCGTCTGGGTATTCACAATCACAAGCACAATGAAAATCATCTCGGGATCATATCCCAAAACATGTCAATCAGCTCCATGACTCAATCCAAGTCAAATCATTACCAACTGGGACTCAAGCCCAAATACCCTTTATACGTAAATCCGTAAAATCACAGGGAAAACATTATAATAATCCAGAAATCATTCTTAACTCATTAATTCATCAAAATATCCATTTTGAAATCATTTTGACTCCGGGCCTAGCCCAAAATATCATTTGCACATTTCCTCGAAAAACGTGCCCGAAAGACCGATTAAAATATTCATTAAATCACACATAATCATGCCACATCATCAGGACATCATTGCAAGTCAATTTATGCAATCAATCATGGAAAAACATTTAACTATGCATGCACCATGGTTTATAAAACAAACGTCCACTCACACACTGTCCAACCCGCTCGCTTTCCGCGCTGCACGCGTTTCCGTAATTTCCGACATTTTTCAGGAATCTCGAATCCTGTCCAAAATCATCATTAAAGGTTACTAACAAGTCAATTCACATCACATCAATTCCCCATAATTTTCCAGGAATTTAATATTAATTAAATACGCAACTTAAACCTTCGGACCCTCGAAACATTATCGAGACGGTGTCCGATTGATTCGAAACCAAAACCAAAATATTCGTTACACTGTATAGAGTAAAACACATGTTGGACACTTTCCCAGAAAACAGCCCACGTGCCCTCACGCATCGCCGCAAGCGGCTGCGCGTGAAAGCCACGCGCCGGGAACAGTAACCTGCACAATCTCCTTCCTTACCCGTTTACCTGGTAAACGGATCATACGACCCGCGATGCAACCCGTTTCAATCTAAGCCAATTCAAACTCAATTTATCCCGTTATTTCACTCATTAACATCAATTCAATATAGATTACAGGTATGTGAGTTCAATTGATTCAAACAAGCTCTAAAACTCCTCGACTCAAGACGAACACCCGACGGGTCTGAAATCGGGTTCTGCCCACTTTCACACTGTTTTGTTCAATTGATTTCACCAGAAGCCTCTAACCGTTATGCTAAACACGAAATTGAAATCAATTTCACGAATCATTACCTTCAACTGCTCGAACTCAAGCTCCAAAATTCGACACAGTCGTAGGGGCTGTTCGCCGTCAATTCACCATCAATTAGCTTCTCAATTGATTTGGTTCGAGTCGTCCAGCTCCCAGGAAGCTGAATATCTAATCAATTTCCCTCGAAACAGTTTACAAAATCAAAATCGATATTTATAAGTTTAGGTAGTTTTTCGGGTTTCTCAGTAGGGTTTTAGGTCCTTATAACTCCATTCTTTTCAGTTTTTCACGTGGTTTCTCTCTGTAGTGTTCTCTTTTCGTCTCAGGTGGTCTCTGTTTTCTTCCTTCACCGATCAATTTGATCGAATTCAACACGGGACGGTGGGCGGGTGCATTTGTTTGTATGCGTGAGGGCGCGTGATGGCTTTTCTGGGAAAGTGTCCAACAGGTGTTTTACTCTATACAGTGTAACGAACATTTTGGCTTTGGTTTCGAATCAATCGGACACCGTCTCGATAATGTTTCGAGGGTCCGAAAGTTTAAGTTACGTATGTAATTAATATGAAATTCCCGGAAAATTATGGGAAAATTATATGATATAGATTGACTTGTTAGTAACCTTGAATAATGATTATGAACAGGATTCGAGATTCCTGACAAGTATCGAAAATTACGGAAACGCGTGCAGCACGTGAAACGAGCAATCAGACGGTGTGTGAGTGGACGTTTGTTTTATAAACTGATATGCATGCATAGTTAAATGTTTTATATGATTTATAGCATGATTTGAATTGCAATGATTTGATATGATTATTTTGAGATTTAATGATTATTTAATTGGTGCTTCAGGCACGTTTTTCGAGAAAATGAGAAATGACTGTTTTGGGCGCTGGCCGAGGATTTGTGATTGGTTTTGGCTTGGATTATGAGTTGGGAAACTGATTTAGCGGACTTATAATGTTTTGGACATGATTTTACGGATTTACGTGTATTGAATTGTTTAATGATATTACGGCTTGATGAGAAATGAGATTTGGGCATGTGGCCCCGTGACGATGATTTTGATATAGTTTTAATACTTAATTTGAAATAATGATTTTGATTGTGTATTGATGTTTGATGCCCCCAGATGCGTAATTCCTGGAGGGACTCCGGATGTGTAATTCCCAGTGAGACTGGATGTGTAATTCCCAGCATTGGATGACGACTCTGGATGTGTAATTCCCAGAGGATCCTCGGATGTGTAATTCCCGAGTTATATGCTTTATTATATGGTGAACTGATTTTATATAATGATTTAAATGATTCATGTGTTTTTCCCTATGCATGCATGGTTTGATAAACTGGAGGGTAACAGACGTGTTTCAAATATGTTTTACATGATATTATTTTTGTCCACTCACACCTTTGTTTTGATGACCCTCCAGGCCGTGGCACGACATTCGGGGAGGATTACGAGGCGGAGGCATGAGCAGAAATCAGTGCAGTTATCCCTAGTCTGACAGGTGCTGAAGGTTACTTTCGGGATTTCAGTTGACTTGTCAGACGGGAGCAGGACCGGGCACAGTTATCGAGGTCCAGTTGGGACGGGTCCTGTCAAAAATAATCTACAAGTATAATATGAATATGTATAGAGATAAACATTATGAACAATTACAAAGTAAGCAAGTATCTCATGAACATATATAATCATTTTTATGCTCACACAAAAGAGAATGTATGAACAATTCTATGTATAGGTAATTATAAACAAATATGAATATTTAATAAATATAGTAAATATGAACATTTAATATATATACACTCACATATTATTAAATCAAGTATGCACATTATCATATCAAATCCATTCAAGTATGCACAATTAAATCAAGACTAAATTCTCTTCTTCTTTTTTTAATTCAGAATTTATTTAATTTAATTTTTTTTTAGAGTTTAACAAAACAAAAAATAAACAAATAAATAAGAATAAAATAAAGTAATTGTGAAAATATGAACAAATAAAGTAATTTTTTTTAATTTAATTAATTGGTGCATGGCATCAAGTGTACACATAAATAAATAAATAAACAAAAGTTAAGAATATGTACACTTAATTCACAAATATGAACATTTCTAATATAAACAATTTTATACATACTAACACATTAAGAATGATTTTTAATTTCCCCGGCAACGGCGCCACAAATTGATAACGCTCGAACTACGCATTAAATTAAACACGTAATTTAAGTATTATGCAATTTAAACCCTTTTTGTGTAGATGTAATATTGGTAAATAGGGATCGTTCTTAACCGGAGAAATTAGGGAACATTAATAATATGTTAGTGAGAAAGAATAATGAATTGAAGAATTAAATAAGTAAATAATTAAGTAATAAAGAATTAAAGAATAAATGAATTAATGAATAAAATAATAAAAGAATTAATGAATAAGAGAATTAATGAATTAATGAAATAAAGAATTAAAGAATTAAAGAATCAAGAATTAAATGGGGGGTTTGAAAGAATTGTAATCATAGAATAAAGAAAACAAGTAAAAATAATTAAGAACTTAATTCTACTTCTACTTTAACTTTTGTACAAGTGAACTTTCTTCAAACACATATTTTTACCAACACTCTAACATCATGCTCATATTGAACCAATAACGAAATCCTACCTTAATCATCTCAAATACATGCATACATTTTTCATAATATAAATGTACCGAACAGCGGATTATTATCTACAATATGATTTACCTTAAGTTTGTGATTTAATGCACCGAACAACGGTCAAACATTAAATCTCTTCAATTTTCTACTAAGTGCACCGAACAGCAGTCATAAACATTTAACATAGAATTGAAGTTTAAGCACTAAAACATATGAAGTAAAATAAATTTAAAAAGTAAAACACATGGAGATTGCATTCTTACTTACAAATGTTAGAAAGAAAATACCAACACATATATTGAATTATAAGTAAATCGAAACAATAACAAGAATTTAAGTAAAGGGAATAAAGTTACACTTTCGGAACCCAAGAACAGCTTGTGATTCCAAAAATGGATGGAAACTGTAAGGACCCGTCTCGGGAGTCGGGATTAGGGAAGTGATTAGTGACAGATTAGTTAGCTTAATCGGTGGTTAGTTGGTTTCTTTTGGACTTTGGGAGCAGAATGACGATTTTTCCCCTGGTTTGGGCACCTTGTTGACTTTTAGTTCGGACAGTCAATTGGACATTGACCGATGACTGTGACGTAGTTTGGGACGTCACGAGTTCGTAGACAGGTGGCACGCCTGATTCCGACCTCCGAGGAGGAAGTTATGATTTTCGGAAGGTTGAGGGCATTATCGTAATTTGGTTAAAATAGGGGGAAAAGTTGACTTTTCGTACGACAGGGTTTTTACACGTAAACTTCCCGATTTCACGTTTCAGACCATAACTTCCTCGTACGAAGTCCGATTTCGGCGTGCCGCCTGTCTATGGATTCGTGACGTCCCGACCTACGTCACAGTCAAAGTCGTAAGTCCAAAATATTCCCCGAGGTAAAAGTCAACGGTTTCCCCTCCCTAAGGGCAAAATGGTCAATTTACATTAAAATAATATTTTATAAAAGTTCAGGGTGTTACAGGTGGTATTGTTGTGTTCGATCAAACCTTTCAAATTCAAAGTGGGGGAGTGATCAGCAGGCAGAGACGAGACGTTGGACAGGCTGGTATACGGCGGCGTTCACGGCAACACACAGACAGGTGAGGTTTCTCTGTTTCCACTGCTTTGCCGTTTTGATTCAAAGTTAAAGTCGTGAAGTTAGGGGCTGAGTCGACGTGTTCTGTAGGTTCTATTGAGTTGAGTAGGTCCTTAGGAACCTGTAGAAGTCGAAGCCGTGACAGGGGAGTGCACGGGTGGTCGGAAGTAGAAACAGGGGTATTCGGGAGGTTTTGTTCGAGCTTGAGGACGAACTGTAACGACCCGTCCCAAATTCCATGATTAGATTAGTGACTAATCACGATTAGTGAGGTTAATCGATGATCAGTTAGGCTAAATCGGACGAACGATGCGAAATGACCGTTTTGCCCCTAGCGTGGGTAAAATGTTGACTTTTCATTCGGGCGGTCAAATGGACTTTGACCGATGACCGTGACGTAGTTCGTGACGTCACGAGTTCATAGACAGGTGGCACGTTCAATTCCGACATTCGAGGAAGAAGTTATGACGTTCGGAAGTTTAGGGGCATTTTGGTAATTTGGGTGAATAGGAGGTCAAAAGTTGACTTTTTGACCGGGAGGTCCGATGGCCAAGGGCCGAAGACCGTTACGTAGATAAAGACGATACGAATCCATAGACAGGCGGCACTCTGAAATCGGACTTCAAACGGGAGAGTTATGGGTCACGGAAGTTCGATTTCACTATGCACGAACTTCGAGACGGGGACGATTTGGCGAAATCTGATTGGGCAGATATTTTGGTGGGTCCCATGGATGAGTGACAAGTGTCACTCATCCTATTGGCTAACTCCCCCAAAATGTGGATCTACATAATTAATTAATATTATTTAATTAATTTTATAATCAAATCCACCAACCATTAATCCTAACCATCCAAATCAATTCTAACTTTAAATCCACACCCTCCATCCCATCTCTCTTTCTCTCATCAGCCATCCTCCTTCATCTTTGTTCATCCTCCAACCCGAAACCCATAACCCCATTTTTCTTCATTTTCTTCATTTTCTTTCAAAAATCAAAACACACAATCACACTTCACCATTCATCACTTGTATGAGCTGGGAGTGACCGTGGGGGGAGTGTGAAGGGCTGAGGACGGAGAGGGTGGACGGTGGCCCACGGTGGAGGACACGGCGGAGGAGAACCCGTGAGGTAAGAAAACTTCAAAATTCGAAAATGAGTTTTAAGGGACGGTTTTGGGTTTCTGTGGATCCTAACACATTCTAGGGACTTAGGGGAGTCAAGAGGGATTGGTTTCGAGGCGTTGGACGGCCTGTAACAACCTTGAACGGCGGAGGAAGTCACGGCCGCCATGGCCGAATTGGAGGTACGGGTTTTAGTTGTTTTCCTTCCATTTTAATGTCATAGAACCTTAGGTTAGATTGAGACGAGTAGAATGGGACAAACGGGAGGAGAAACGGTGGCCGGAGCAGCGAGAACCGGCCGGGTCAAGGCGACCCGATTGCAGTCATTCGGGTCGACCCGCGAGGAGGCAGGGATGACTGATGACGTCATCCTGATGACGTCATCATGTCAGGGATGATGTCATCATGTCAGATCTGAAAATGTCAGACTGACATGTCAGACAGTGGGCCAATGGGAGCGTGACACGTGTCACTGTCAGGGGCTGTTAGTGATGACGTCATGCTGACGTCAGCGATGACGTCAGCAGGTACTGTAGCAGGCGCGTGAAGCCCACGCGCAGCCACTTCAGGCGGCGCGTGAGGGCGCGTGGCAGGGAATCTGGGGAAGGTTCCAACATACGAAATCATCTATTCGATGTAACGAACATTTTGGGACTGGTTTCGTGTCAATCGGACACCGTCTCGATATGTTTCGGGGCATCGGAAGGTTTAGGTTCGATTTTAAAAATAGTTAAAAATATCAGAAAATTACGGGGCTTTGGTGGGAGGTTAATCAAGTAGTTAGTAACCTTCTATTACGATTTGGACAGGTTTGGGAGTCCCGGTGACGGTGATCGGCTCGGGGAACCGTATGGCACGCAAATCGAGGCGGCAGCTCGGACGGTCTGTGAGTGGACCTTGTTTTCTAAATTGGTGCATGCATAAATGTTTATTGTATGTTTTATTACTTGTTTGATGATGCCATGGGTGCATTTGTGTGTGGTTACGTATAAGCACGTATTTCGAGGTTTAAGCCTTATACGGTGCTTATACGGGTCTGTATTTCTTTATTGGTTTTAATGAAATGGTTTTGGATTTCTAAAAGGATAAACTCGAGTATGAAACCCATTTGGTTTTGTCTCGGGCATATGACCTCAGATTCCGGGCACGGTGCCCAGTTGATGTCCTATGTTCGGGTACGAGACCCAGTCACTTTACGGTTTTGATTTCAGGTCAGGGAACCTTAAATGGATTCCCAGGTTCATGACGGTTTATGGGAACCGGCATGAACCCTTGTTATGGTATCATGGTTCATGACGGTTTATGGGAACCGGCATGAACCCTTGTTGAATATTATGGATCATGACGGTTCAGGGGAACCGGGCATGGATATTATGTTATGTATATATATGTTCATCTACCTTCCTTTACTTCTATTATCTCCTCCGGGGAGGGTCGTTGGCCTGGGTGGACCCCGGAGTAGTCACGGAGCACCGACTGAGTGGAGTCACCCCCTAGTTGGGTTCCTTACTCTCAGGAAGGCTATGGTTACTATTACCTCGGGTAGGGTCAGTGGTCTGCGGACATTGACCTTGACTTTGAGAAGACTTGGATTGAGACCCGGGTAGCACGCGCATAGCTCTGGATACCGTGACAGGATTGGTTGTGTGACTTATATGTATATATGATATATGATATGTGGGGTGCACAGGTGTGCACAGGATTTGAGCAGTGGCTCGTGTACTTGGTTTCTTTATGGTTTGGGGCCGAGTCCCCGTATGGATTTGGGCAGTGGCCCGTATGGTCGTTTTCATTGTGGTCCTTTCGACCTTGGTTTATATCTGCTTTGGGCTTAGTCCCACATATGGTTTGTTTTGGATAAATGGTTTTCGAATGCATGCATGCTTTTTAGTGGAGGGTACAAATGTCTTCTTATTAAATGTTTTTATAAACTCTTGTTTTGTCCACTCACAGTTTTTAATGTTTTGACTGCCCTTCAGGTTAACATCGGATGTGGACTGTAGCAGAGACCGAGATATCACATGCCTCCTCCGGATCCTGGCGTACTCTGATAGCTCGGGAGGGCAAAGGTCGGAAATATCCCTTGTCTGACACTTCGTGTCAGATGGGAGCAGGGTCATCCCGCACTAATCCCGGGGGGATTGGGATGGGTCCTGTCACGAAGGGTAGAGACCGTGATGTTTAGTTGTTAGGATTGGACTTAGTTTCTAGGATGAGGACGAAGAGTTTGGTGGAAAAAGGGGATGAAAATGGTGGAGGAATGGCGAAGACCCGCCCTCGCCGGTTCAGACCGGTCGAACGGCTGAGGAAGACGATGAACAGTGTTTCTGTGCAGGAGCGTGAGGCCCACGCGCAGCCACTTTGGGCGGCGCGTGGGGGTGCGTGCGGAGGTTTCCGGGGAAGTGGTCAACTAGGTTTTTGGTCTAATTGTTTTAACGAATCTTTTGGGACTAGTTTTGGGACGATCAGACGTTGTTTCGGGTTAGTTCTACGAGATCGAAGGTGTAAGTTCGTTTAAAGTACACTTAGACGTCCGAGAAAATTTGGGAAAATTAGGAGGAACTTAGTGGACGTGTTAGTGACATGTTTTGGTGATTTGTGACAGGATCGGGAATCCCCGAGGAGGTCGAGGAACGTACAGGACGTACGGGACGCGAGTGACGTGCTCGGTACCTGTGAGTGGACTTCTTCCTTATAACTGAGCATGCATAACTACTTTTAATTACTTGATTTATGGTTTTCTATGTGATTTCATGATTATTTGAATATGCTATATCTGTTTGATATAGTTGTACGTTTTCGAGGAAATTACGTATCTGGCTCGTTTTACGAGAAAGACCTTGATTGCTGATTATGATACCATGATTTTGGGCTTTCAAACGATAAATGGTTTTCAATGATTATAAATGGATTTTGAGACATGATTTGATAATCAAGGGTTTTCGATTTTAGAATCGGATTTCGGAAAACAAGACTTGATTTTAAAGTTGAAATGTGGATTTCCGGATTTGGGTTCGGAATGACGGTTCTGGATGCCGGAAAGGCTTCAGACCAGTGGATTTTGAAATGGTTTTCAAACGGTTTTGGATTGAATTTGCTGGATCTGATTATTGGATTTAAAGACTCGGATTATATTTGACTGCGGACGGGCCCTGATTGGGTTTAAAGACCCGGATTGAGTTTAAAGACTCGGATATATTGATATTTCCCCTGTAGGCTTGTTGAGTTTAAAGACTCGGGAGTTTAAAGACTCAGATTATATTGAGGCCTGGATTGAGTTTAAAGACTCGGGAGTTTAAAGACTCGGATAGATCCAGCAGGTTTGATCGGATGATTATATGGGTATCTTATGTTTTACTACTAATGATTTATAACGTTTATCATACTGTGTTTATGTTGTTGCGGTTTTTATGATGAAAATGATATGATTTAGAAATGTTTTTCAGAAATTGGGTTATGCATGCATGTTTTCAAAACGGAGGGCCAAAACCCTGGTTTGATGAAATTGGTTTTGCAACTTTTATTCTTTTTGATCCACTCACACCTTTCTATTTTTAATTGCCCTCCAGGTCGTGGAGCTAGCGCGGGGGTTGACGTTGAGGCAGAGTCAGAGGCATAGTGCGACCCCAGAGTGTTTTCAGCTTTCTGTTGTGTGTGTGGATACTTTTCGTGTAGTTTCGCTTTATCTTGTTGTACTATGCTCTGTATAACTGTGACTTTGTTGGATTTTAAGTTATCCCTTGTTTGGCAATGTAATTTGGGGTTTTTGTGAGGTCGTTTCGATCTTCGTGTTGGGTTGCCAGACGGGAGCATGGTTCACCTCGGTTATCGGGGTGATAATCGGGGTGGGTCCTGTCAGAAACAATGGAATGTTATTCATAAAATTCTCTGAACAACAGAAGGAACTTTATGAAGATGGAGGATAAAGGGATGATCAGCTAGCGCGCGCCGAAGGATGAAGGGATGATCAGCTAGATTTTTGGTGAGGGATTGCAGTACAGTAGTAGGTGGGGTTGGTAGGGCTCTGCTGGGGCTGACAGGCGAGACTCGACTCGCGTTCACCGAAGGATGAAGGGATGATCAGCCAGCGCGCGCCTACTTCATGCGCAAGGCTGGAACGGATTGGGCCACCATCTGGGCTTTGCTGGGTTGGGTCATAGGCTGGAGACAATGATGGACTGGTTTTCTGGGTTTGATTATTATTTTTTTTAAATATTTTTTGGGCTTGTAAATCAAATTTTAAATTAAATTATATAATTTCATGTAAACTCGTTCATAATTTATTCGTTATAATTCTGATCGAGACGATTCTTTCGACAAAACACTCCAAGTTACAAGCTTTATTTATTAATACAAAAATATCACAAAATATATTATTTTATCTAATTATTTATTATTTTAATATTAAAAGTCAAGTATAAAATAATATAAAATAATGCTTAATTAACGACCTATCAATACCCCTGTAGTTCATACCACTTTTGGAAATCCAGAATAACCAAAATATGACACACACGACTCCCTCGTAAATCATGCAAAAAAAAAATTATTGTAAATCATCCAAAACTTACCTTCATCAAGAAATAAAATTTAAAACACACGTAGAATATTTCTAGTCAAACTCACAATTCAAAACTTCGAGCCTAAACCCACAACACAAATTGAGCATGACCTCATAAAACGTACAGTAATATAATAATTAAATTTCCATAAAATCCCAAAAATTCATATAAAATTTCAATCAATCAAGCATCGTCCAAATCACAAAAAACAAAAACCATTTAAAACCTTTAAATATAGATGCATAACAAGTTTAAGGAAGCAAGGGTCCACTTACACGTACCTTATATACAACCGAACCGAATTGCACGTTTTCCGTAATATCTGAGAACACCAATTCCTACTGAGAATCACTTCTAAGGATCACTAATCAAATCAATTAACTTACTATTTAATCCCATAATTTTCTAAAAATTTTAAAATGAATTAAAGTGATCCATAAATCCTCGGACAACCCAAACTGTCCCTAGACGATGTCCAATCACCTCGAAAATTGTACCGTTAGACTCGTATGATTGAATATTATAACTTCCATGTTGACGTTACCTTGAAATTATCCCACATGTGCCACCTAAAGTGTCTGCGCCTGGGAGCCACGCATATTATTATTCATCGTATTCTACCTCGCGCAAAACCCAGTTTTAGCAAACCGGGTCGCCCGACCCGCTAGGCCAATTCGGCCATAACTTGGTCATTTCTTAATCGTTTTCATTTCTTTTTCAACCATGGCATTCTAATCTTCTTCTATGGTAGATCTGTGACTTCAAAATAGAGAAAAACCAATCATAAGTCAGGCAACCATACCTTCGTCTTTCGGCTAACACTCGACCTTCGACCACCACCATCTCCAACATCCAAAAGCTTTGTTTCCAATCTTTACTCGACCATAAAGCCTCCAGGAAGACGTTAGGGTACTAGTTAGAAGTTCATCAAGCCTTAAGCCCAAGTTCCAATTCCCGAACCCATGGCGACCGTTTCGGGTTTCTGGGGTTATTCCATCCCCAGAACACGACCACGTTACTCGTTCTCCCCTTAGGATCTCCTTTCCTCAATCTATCGTTCGTTTGCTACGTTTTCCTCCCTCAACATGATCTCTCTTTCTCTCAGCCACACCATTCATGGTGTTTGGCTCCCTACCACCATTACTCACCAACACACACCCAATATGTTTAAATAACTTGATTATAGGTGGAAGGAGAGAGTTCCAGACTTCTCCAGGTCTTGACACATGGAAACACTCCATTGGTCATTGCTAAAAATGCCCAAAATTCCCTTGATGGAAAAATTACCAAATTGCCCCTATAGATTCTTGACCGAAAATGACCTTAAATGATCTCTGATTTTTGCGTACTATCTGTTTATGAACTCAAGATTCCGAGACCTTCGTAATGGTCTTCCCGAAATTCTCAAAAGATGTCCATAGCAAAAGGTCAACACTTTGACTTTTCTAAGGGCAAAATCATCCTTTGACTCTAATTTCCCCAAATTTACGTTTTCTTGGGATCCAGTTGTTACAATTTTACCAATCGGAGCATGCTTCCCGGAGGAAGAGAGTAATGCATCTGATCAGTAGTGTAACACCTCGTCCCGTAAACCGAGATTAGATTAGTGGTTAATAATAGATTAGTGAAGATAATCGATTATTAGTTGGATAATTTCGGACGGACGGTGCGAAATGACGATTTTGCCCCTAGAATGAGCAAAAATGTTGACGTTTATTTTGGACGGTCGAATGGACATTGACCGATGCCCGTGACATAGTTTGGGATGTCACGAGTTCATAGACAGGTGGTACGTCCGATTCCGACATCCGAGGAGGAAGTTATGACGTTCAGAAGGTTGAGGGCACTTTGGTAATTTGGTTGAAAAGGGGCACTTTGTTGACTTTTCCAATGACATGGACTTTTCACGTATTCCGAGGACCGTTAGGTAGGTCTTAATGCCCTGAGTACAACGACAGGCGGCACATCATCAACGGACTTTAGATCAATTAGTTACGAGTCTAAACATGCCAAGGGCATTTTGGTAGTTTTACCTCAAAGGGTAAAATTGTCATTTGACTTGTATGGGGATTTGTACCCAGTGGTCAGAGGACACTTGGCTGTATTAGGGAATGTGGCCATAGGATTTAGGACACCTGGCCCCTTCTGGATGGTGGTAGAAGTCCTCACCGTCTCTCACACACGTTTTAAACACAGCTTTGAGTTTTGTACGATTTTAATGTAGAAAAACAGAGACATGGGTGATTGTTGAACCTTAACCCTCTCAAAACTTGATCGGATGAGGATGGAGTATGAAGGAAAGTTGGAGGAGAAGTTGTGCTACGTTAACTGGTGGCCACGGTGAGGTACGACGACGGAGTACGGTGGTGGAAACTGAGAAAAAGCCCGCGAAGCCCTCTGTTTTCATTTGAACTTGGGAAGTGGATTGCGGCCTAAGGATCGATTGTCGTGAAAGAGAGGGGTAGGTGGAGGACTGGGGAAGTGAATAAGTTCATTTTCGAGGCCTGAGGGGCCTGGTAAGTATCCTTTCGATTAACTGTTTTTGTTACGATCAAAAATGACAACTTGGTTTCTGAGGCTTACTAATCACTTTTCCGAAATTCATTTCAAATCCTTGAAATCAAATCATCAAAATCATGCTCAAATCACAATAGAGATCGAACCTCGTAAAACATGCAAATACGTAAATATCTCGAAAATTGTGCAAAACCGTAAACCATCAAGATCAAAAATCAAATCATAGAATGCATCAAGAGTTTGAAAGCAAAGTCCACTCACAGGACATTTTGACGTCGCCTCGATACGCGCGTACTTACATCTTCCCGGCCATTCCACTATCCTCGGCTTTCCCAAAACTGTCCAAATCTCATACTAAAGTCACTAACTACTTCACAATAGTCATACTAAAGCCCCATAATTTTCCCGTATTTTTAACTATTTTTAACCGAGGCCTAAAACATTCGGACATCCCGAAACATATCGAGACGATGTCCGATTGACTCCAAACCAGCGCCAAAATGTTCGTTACATTGAATACTTTAATAGTCATGTTGGAATCATCCTCAAAAGACGTGGCATGCACCCACACGCGCCGCCCAAAGGGGCTGCTCGTGGGCCTCACGCGCAGCTACTGTTCATCTTCAACCTTGGGACAGACACGGTTCTGAACCGGCACAGGCGATTCTCGTCAATTTTTCCAGGTTTTTACTCATTTTAATCCCAAAAGCTTCGTCCTACATTCTACACGTGATCTAGATAATAAAATCGCGAATTTAGGTCCTGAACCGTACCTTCCCGATTGAGTTTCCCTGTTCATGAGATTACGGTTTTGAAACTGGATTTCAGAAATGATATTTCGGATTTGGTTTTCGATATTTGGAAAGGAAATCTGGATTTGGGTTCAGGACAGTGGTTCCGGATGTCGGCTTATGGAATCATTGTTGCTAATTCGGATAAGGATTTTCGATGGTTTTCATTGTTGATTAAAAAATGGTTTTGGGTTTAAAGACCCGGAAAAGAAAAGAAAAACCGCTGGATCTGGTTTTGAGTTTAAAGACTGGGTTGATTGACAGGGGGAGGGCCCTGGATTGATATGTTTTGGGTTTAAAGACTCGGTATATATTTTGAGTTTAAAGACTCGGTTATGATACCACCCCCCCCCCCCCCCCCCCCCGCGGAGGCCTGTGATTGTGTTTTGAGTTTAAAAACTCGTTGATATCCTGGTAAGGCCTGGTTATTGCACATGGTTTTGAGTTTAAAGACTTGGGCACACTGGAGATCCAGCAAACTCGCATGATTAATATTTTCACTGATTTTTCACTGGTTTTCCGATATTTTGGGCAATGGCCCGGATGATATGGATTTGATGAGTTTTGGGACTGAGTTCCCATATTTGAGATTGACTTGTGATTTAAGGTTGAGGCCTAGATTTGAATGACGGATTTGATTCGGGTTTTCAAATGGCTTTCATTAATGGTTTTATGGAATGAATTTTATATGCATGCATTGGTTTTTTTTGGAGGGTATAAATGTAATTGTTTGATGAACTGTTTTGAACTTATACTTTATTTTTGTTCACTCACAGTCTTTGGTTTTTTCGATACCCTCCAGGTTTTTGCGGTGCGGGCTATTGGTCGAGAGAGACGGAGACATCACACCCGCGATCCACAGTAGTTCGGCACACTCTGGGAAGTCCGAATACTTTTAGGACGGTTGGATCGAGAATCCCTTGTCCGACTTACGCGTCACATGGAGGTTGGACGTCAGTCTAGCCTCCATGTTGTGTGTAAGTTAGACGGGAGCAGGATTCAGCCCTTAATCCTGGGGGATTGGGGGTGGGTCCTGTCAAGTAGCTACTGATATTGTTTGCCGATCGGAGCATACTTCCCAGAGGAAGTTGAGTAATGCGTCTGATCGGTAGCTACTGATAGCGATTTGAGATATACTTCCGGAGGAAGTAAAATAGTTCGTCTGATCGGTAACTATGGATAGTGCTTGTCGATCGGAGCATGCTTCCCAGAGGAAGTCGAGTAATGCACCTGATCTATAGCTATTGATAAAGTTTGTCGATCGGACAATACTTTCCTAAGGAAGTCGAGTAATGCGTTCGATCGGTAACTACTGATAGTGTTTGCTTATCAAAGTATGCTTCTCGGAGGAAGTAAACTCGTGTATCCAATTAGTAGCTACAAATAGCATTTTTTCGATCAAAGCATACTTCCTAGAGGAAGTCAAGTAATGTATCTAATTGGTAGCTATTGATAACGTATTCCAATCGATGCATACTTCATGGAGGAATTAAAATTGTGCATCCGATCGGTAGCTACAGATAGTGTGTCGATCGGAACATGCTTTTCGAATGAAGTCAAGTAATGCATCTGGTCGGTAGTTACTGATAGTATTTGTCGATCGGAGCATACTTCCCAGAAGAAGTAAACTCGTGCGTCTGATCAGTATCTACGGATAACGTTTACCGATCGGAGCATGCTTCCCATAGGAAGTCAAGTAATGCATCCAATCGGTAACTACTGATAGCATTTTCCGATCGAAGCATACTTCCTGGAGGAAGTCGAGTAATGTGTCCAGTCAAGAGCTACTAATAGTGTTTTTCGATTGGAGCATGCTTCCTAGAGGAAGTCAAATAATGTGTCTGATCGGTAGCTACTGATAGCGGTTTTTCGATCAGAGCATGCTTCCCGAATGAAGTAAACTCGTGTGTCCGATCGGTAGCTACTGATAGCATTTTCCGATCGAAGTGTGTGAATGAGTGCATGAGCACATGAAATGATGTTGCATGATGATGCAGATGTATCGAAAGACGATGTATGTAAGATACTCATGTGTCATGGGCAACGATGTGAGCATGACGATGCATATGTGCCAAAAAGGCGATGTTATATGCATTATGCTCATGTGCCATGGGTAATGATGTGAGCATGACGATGCATATGATGTTTCAGTGATGTGATTCATATATAAGGTTTGTTGAGAAGTTGATACTTATGTGTTTTGATGCTTTTGGATGACTTAATGTCTGCTGATAGGATAAGGGGTAGACCTCATGCCAAGTGGTAGGCTAACCAAGGTGAGGTCGTTGGCCGACCAAGGTTTGTTGGCTGAATAAGAGAGATGTTACATCAAGGTGGTAGGATGACTAGGTAGGGGTTGGCCGACCAAGGGTCTGTTGATGGGACAAGAGAAAAGTCACATCAAGGTGGTGGGCCAACCAAGGTAGCGGTTGGCCGACCAAAGTGAGGGTTATCTAACGAAGGGTCCGTTAACGGGATGAGAGAAAAGACGCATCAAGGTGATAGACCGACCAAGATGATTTGATGGGATCAAGAAGGCGGAATCTCGCACGATCATGTGGCCGATCAGCCTTAGGGAAGATGAAGGCTGGCCTAGAGTAATTTGATCAGGACAAGATGGCGGGACCTCACACGATTATATGGCCGACTAGGAAGGGTTTCCGGCCAACCAAAATGGTGTTTGGCCTACCAAGAAGGTGTCGGCCAAACTCGAAAGGGTGTCAGGCTAATCGAAGAGGTGTCAGACCAACCAGGGAGGTGTCTTCCCGAACAAGGAGGTGTCCAGCTGAAAAAAAAAAAAAAAAAAAAAAAAAAAAAGGTGCCAGGCCGACCAAGAGGGTGTCAAGCTGACCAAGGAGGTGTCCGGCCGACCAAGGAGATGTCGAGCTGAACAAAAAAAGTGCCAAGCAAACCCAGAAGGTGTCAGACCGACCAAGGAGGTGTTCGACCGACTATAGAGGTGTTTAGCCGACCAAAAAAGGTGCTAGGCCGACAAGAAGGTGTCAAGCCAACCAAGAAGGTGGTTGGCTGACCAATGAGGTGTCCGGTTGACCAAAAAGGGTGCCAGGATAACCAAGAAGATGTTAGGCCAACCAAAAAGGTGTCCAACTGACCAAAGAGGTGTTCGGCCGATCAAAAAGAGTGTCAGGCAGATCATGAAGGTGCCAGGCCCATCAAGGAGGTGTCTGGCTAACCAAAAAGGGTCCCAGACCAGCCAAGAAGAATTCAAGCCAACCAAGAAGGTGTTTAGCTAACCAAGGAGCTGTCCAACAGACAAAAAAAGGTGCCAGGCGGACCAAGAATGTGTCAAGCCAAGCAAGGAGGTTTTCGGCCAACCAAGTAGGTGTCTGGCCAACCAAAAAGGGTGCAAGACCAGCAAAGAAGATGTCAGGCCGACCAAGGAGATGTTCGGCCGACCAAGGTGGTGTCTAGCCAAACAAAAAGGGTGACAATCCTACTAAGAAGGTGTGAGTCCGACGAAGGAGATGTCCAGTCGACCAAGGAGGTGTCTAGCCAACCAAAAAGGGTGCCACGCTAACCAAGAAGGTTTCAGGCCAAGCAAGGAAGTGTCCAGCTAACCAAGGAGGTGTTCGGCCTAGCCCTATTAATTGGTTCAAAAATCGACCCGAAAATTGGACCGAACTGAAACCAAAGCTTAACAAACCAAACCTAAAGAAAACTGAAACTGGATAGTAAAAATTGAACCGAACTAGGTCTAAATCGATTCAATTTTTATTTTTTATTTGACGAAATTGAACAGAACTGAACTAAAAGAAATGGGCTTCTATTTTTAGAACGCCCATGAAACTAGGTGGAAGCCTATGAAACGACCAAGGAGGTATCCGGCTGACTAGGGAGGTATCCAACCGACCAAGGAGGTGTCTGATTGACCAAAAAAGCTTCCAGACCGACCAATAAGGTGTCAGGTTGACTAGGGAGGTGTCCGGCTGACCAAGGAAGTGTCCGACCGACCAAGAAGGAGTTAGGCCGACCAAGGAGGTGTCCGGCCGACCAAGAAAGAGTTAGGCCGACCAAGGAAGTGTCCGACCGACCAAGGACGTGTCCGACCGACCAAGGACGTGTTCGGCCGACCAAAAAGGATGCCAGGCCGACCAAGAAGGTGTCATGGTGACCAAGGATGCCAGGTCGACAAATAATGTGTTAGGCCTACTAGGGAGGTGTCTGGTCTAACAATGAGATGTCCGGCCTACCAAAAAGGGTGTCAGGCTGACCAAGAAGGTATCAGGCTGACCAAGAAGGTGTCTGGCCGACCAAGAAGGGTGCAGCGGATGCTCGGTGCTCTAGAGAGATATGGGTTTCAGCGGGAGAGTGAAGAAAGGGAGACCGACATGGATTTTAGTCGTCTTCCCACAGACGGCTCCAACTGTTGATCCAAGAAATAGACTAACTAGTCCGTGAAGATCGCACACACACAAAGAACACAAGATATACGTGGTTCACCCAAATCGGGCTACACGACCTACTTTTGGATAATAAGAAGGCGAGCTTATCTGCTTTGATCAAGGAAAAAGCCCAGTCAGCCACCAACTTGGTGTGAGTCACGTGACCTACAACCTAGTCTTCACTTTTTTAGGCTTCCTCTACCCACATCTCTATGTGCCCGCAACATTTCCATATGGAGAAAGATAGGCTTACCATGTTCCATCAATAGCACCTAACCAATAGTATTGTACTCCTCTCATTAAAAACATAGGTGTTTGTACATGATACAAAAGGTCTTGAGCCTTAGAGGGAGAGTTAGAATGTAGAGAGAAAGGAGAGCTCCCTTCTAGAGAGATAGTGGAATCATTCAAATAAGGGGAGGGGGCTCCCTATTTATAGGCAAAATCTAGGCTTAGGTTATAGGCCTTGGGCATGGGCCTTGTTGATAAGCCTGATTCAAGTGGCCTTACATGTCATGATGGGTCCTGATGGTGGGCCGAGCTTGGTCCGAGTGATCTTTCGAGTCTTGGTCAGGTCGGTCAATATGATATCAACACACTTAAATATTGACCACATGATGTACCCTTTTTGAAATAATTCTTGAATGAGGAAACCCAATATTTACGGACGATTAATAAGCAAATCACCAAAAGGATCTAAATGCTCAACCATATATGCATTTCTTTGATGCATTCTTCCAATGATGTTCTAAAGATAGGAACTCATGGTGTCATGGTAAATGATAAAAAAAAATAAGTTGTTCCAAAAATATGGCCTCATGGTGTTCATTAAGTGTTGTGGAGAAACTAACATAATATATATACTGATGATCTTCATTTCATTTACTTGCTTCCTTTATTTATATTTCTCCTTTGATATCATGTATCATAAATTAAGATTAATGAAGGTTAGATATACAATGAAATATTTGTAAGTAAATCAAAGCCAAAATTAAGTTTGAAAATGCTGAAAGTTTTATGAGCTAAACTTCTTGCTGAAAATGCTTGCAAAGAACTCTCTCAATATATACCGCATAAACCATGGAACATTTCATTGTCTAAATTTACACCTAACCCAATCATTACCACATGAAAAGTAAGAAGATTTATGACACGACCCACCCTCAATCTCCCGGGATTAAGGGAAGCTATGCTCCCGTCTAACTTACATGCGACATGAAGGCTAAACTGTCGTCCAACTTCCATGTAAAAACCACCTTCCGATGTCCCAGAGTGTGCAGAACTTACTGTGGATTGTGTGTGTGATGTCTCCATCTCTCTAACAACAGCCCGCACCGCATCAATCTGGAGGGTATCGAAAAACCAAAAGACTGTGAGTGGACGAAAATACATAATACTTTTAGAAAACAGCTTATAAGAAATTACATTTATACCCTCCACAAAAAAACCAATGCATGCATATGAAAACTATTTCATAAAACCATTTCATATCCAAGATAAGGAAACCATCAATGAAAACCAGAATCATTCCTTTGTCTCAAATCTGTATCTCAAATCGAGGGACTCAGCCCAAAATCATAAATCCTCATCAAAGTACGGGAACTCAGCCCAAAACTTATTAAATCCAAATCATCCGGGCCAATACCCAAAATATCTGAAAACCAGTGAAAAACCAAAGTAAAACATCAATCAATCAACTTGTTGGATCTCAAGCGCGCCGAGTCTTTAAACTCAAAACACATGCGCATAATCAGGCCTTCCCGGGATATCAACGAGTCTTTAAACTCAAAACACAATCAACAAGCATCGGGGGATATCACAATAACCGAGTCTTTAAACTCAAAACATATCAATCCAGGGCCCTTCCCCATTATCAATCAACCAATTCTTTAAACTCAAAACTAGATCCAGCCATATCTGGGTCTTTAAACCCAAAACCAAGTTTCAATGGGTCTTTAAACCCAAAACCAAGTGAAACTCATAGAAAATCCATTCCCAAATCCGAATCCGAAATCATCATTCCGTAAGCCGGCATCCGGAATCATCATTTCAAACCCAAATCCAGAAATCCACTTTCAAGCTCCAAAACCGAATCAGGAATCATATTTCCGAAATCCGATTCCAAAATCCGAAATCACTTTTAAGAACAGGGCGTCAAGCCCTAAATCAGTTTTCCAAAATCCATTATAAATCATTAAAATCAATTCATATTTCAAATCCCAAAATCATAGCATCAAAACCATGGTCAAATCACAACATAAATCGTAAGCTCGTAAAACGTGCAAATACGTAATTATCTTGAAATACGTGCAAAACCGTAAATCATCAAGATCATAATCATAAACATAGAAATCACGTATAGAAAACATATAAAAACATTTATGCATGCATCATAAGTTAGAAAGAAAAGTCCACTCACAGACCATTAGCGTCGCCGCCTCGATACGCGTGCAATTACGCTTCCCGGGATAATCCACTATCACCGGCTTTCCCGAACCTGTCTAAATCCCATAATAAGGTCACCAACTACTTCACAATATTTATATTAAAGCCCCGTAATTTTCCCGAATTTCTAGCTATTTTTAAATTTGTCCTAAAACCTTCGGACATCCCGAAACATATCGAGATGATGTTCGATCGACTCGAAACTAATCCCAAAATGTTCGTTACATCAAATACATTAAAAGTCGTGTTGACCGTGCCTCGAAAGGAGGGCCCACGCGCCTTCATGAGCTGCCCAAACACCCTGCGCATGGGAGCTACGCGCCCACTATTCATCATCGTCTACCTTGGTCAGGCCAGGTCTGAATCGGTTTGAACCAGCCTGGTCCAGCCGAACCGGCGGTCATGGTTTCCCTTCGTTTTTCCATTATTTTTACTTCCATTTGACCCATTAGCTTCTTCCTATTCACTCTAATCGATCTAACTAATAAAAACACGAATTAGGACCTGAATATTACCTTCCCGATTCAAGAATAAAACCATGCTCTGCAAGCATGTCCATCCACGATTTCTGACCTCCTCCAGCCTCAACTTTAGTCCCAATCGACTTGTTTACCCTCCATAATCGTGTTCGAGTCATTAGTATTCATCGACAAAGCCTAAAAAACCCGTATTCAAATTTTAAACCAAGACTTACCGCGTCGGGTTCGCCAGCCACCTGTCCCCGGTAGACCTCCATTCCCTGCTCTTCGAACTCATTTCACCATCAGAATCATCAACCATTGATTAGAATGGGCTAATACGTGCTTAAACGAAGACCCACTGTCGAATTTCAAAACAGAGCACTCGGCTTGCCTCTAGCAGTCTACCACCGTGCACGACGGTGCACTCTACCAGCCTCACTTCTCGTCTCAACCTCCATTTCATTCTTGTTCACACATCACAGAAAAAGGTTGAGGGTCAAATAGATGGAAGGGTTGGGTTCATGATCACTCTTATTCTCTCTGTTTTTTCATTTGAACCCAAACCGTTTAAATCCTCCTTTAAAACGTATGAAACAAATGTGAGACGGTGGGGAGGGTTCTACGACCTTCCAGTAAGGGACAAGTGTCCCCATCATATTTGGCAACTATCCCAAGGAAGCCAAATGTCTCATTTTCACTGGGCACAAATCCCTAGTCCATCAAATGACCAAAATGCCTTTAATGCCAAATTACCATTTTGTCCCTCACGTATTTATACTCATAACAAAACCGTCCGACGTTCGATGACAGTGTGCCGCCTGTCGTTGTACTCAGGGAATCGAGGCCTAACTAATGGTCCTAGAAATGCGTGACAAGTCCATGTTGTATGAAAAGTCAACAATTTGTCCTTTTTTAACCAAAATTACCAAAATATCCTCAAACTTCTGAACATCTTAACTTTCTCCTCGAATGTCGGAATCGAACGTGTCACCTGTCTATGAAATCGTGACGTCCCGGACTACGTCACAGTCATCAGCCAAAGTCTATTTGACCGCCCGAGCTGAAAGTTAACCTTTTTGCCCATTCTAAGGGCAAAACCGTCATTTCGCACCTTTCGTCCGAAAGCACCAACTAAGCACCGATTAACTTCACTATTCCGTTATTAACCACTAATCTAATCCCGTTTTCCGGGACAGGTCGTTACAATTTACCTTCCCAAGAGAAATGAGAGATGATAACCGCGCAGCTTCATTAGCAGTAGTAGGGTTTTGAATAGGCAGACTGCAACTTTCTAATGTCAATAAGGCTGCATCACTTCTTATTTCTTGCAAAATCTAATGAAATTCCATCCTATGAAACCATGGAATGAGCTTAATATCTAAGAATTAACTCCAAAATTTGATGAAACCAAGGAATGAGCATAATATCTTGCAAAATCTGATGAAACCAAGGAATGAGCATAATAAGGTTGCATCCCTAATTGTATCTTCGGCACTCATTCCATACTCCTTCATTGTTGATGCTAGCCATATACTATGATGAAACCAAAACCCAAACTCAGTTCAAATGAAAAAAAAAAACACTAGCTCCTCCATGGAAGTACCGAAAGCCTATATATGCAAAACCCAGCTCTTCCACTGAAACCCAGCTCCTCCATGGATGAAAGCCTCTTCTTTTCCTTTTCCTTATCCTTTTTCTTGATTTTCTTCCTCTTGGGCCCATCTTCACATCAGATTCAATGGAAGACAGCCCTGTCTGGGAAATCCTCTTCCTCGACCTTGTCACAGTACTTAAGGTCGTCGACGATCAACCCAGTTCAGACTTATGGTTCAGAGCGAGCTCTTTGAGCATCTTGGTTTGAGAAGCTCTGTATGGGATAAAGATTTACGAACGTGAAGACGTGGAGAAAAAGGATTTGGTGTGCTTTGCGTTGGGACATTGAATAAGGGCCACGAAGCCACTAGCAACCGCGACCATTGGGGAAAAAGAGAGACGGGGAGGGAGATGAACCAGGAAAAAAAAAGCAACATAAATTGGAGATGTTTGCAGATCTAGGTGTTATGTTCACATTCATGGACCAAATTCGAACAAGGACCGAATTTTGAAATTTCCACGTTCATGCTTGGAGCCTCGGTCGAAGCCTCTACGTTCTCTACCGCCGCATCTTTTAGCCATGCTTGGGATTGGGATGTTTGGAGATCTGGATGTTATGTAATTTAGGGTAATGCATGTTTTCTTTTCATACTTTGATGTCATAACAAATATTTAGTGAAATGGGTTTGGGTTTTGGTTTCAATGGAGGAAGATCTGGGATTTCAATGCTTCCACGGAGGAGCTAGGTTTTTTTTTCTTTTTCTTTATTTGAACTGAGTTTGGGTTTTGGTTTCATATTCATGGAGATAGAGGAGATGATGATCGATTTTTTTTTCCTGTGATGATTAATGATTAATGATTAATGATTAATGATGATGATGAACTGTGGAAGATGAAAAAGGGAAGATAAAGATGAAGATAAAATATTGAAATGATGAAAATGTCCTTATAATTTTGGCCAAATTATGAGATGACTGGATTAAATAATTGTCACGTGTTCTTTTAACGAAAAATTGGATGGAAACCCTAACGGAGGTACTGACTTGTTAATGGTCATACATTTTGGGTGCTAAAAGTCCAATTTTTATTGGATGGAAACCCTAACGGAGGTACTAATTTGTTAATGGTCATACATTTTGGGTGCTAAAAGTCCAATTTTTATAGTTGGGTTACTTTTTGAAATCAAGTATATAGTTTGGGTACTTTTATGTAATTTATCTAAAAATTAATGAGCTATTTAATGATTTCACATACAAAAAAAGTTCCGATCAAATAAAGCAATTTTACAATTTGCCAATGACCTAGTAGATCCATGAACTAAACTGTCGGCGAACCTCATCAAATAGTTTCCCCTGAAAAACCTTCACGGGCACAAAGAGAAGGGAAAAATACTTTTAAAATTTTATAGTGAAGAGCCACATGCATAAAAAATTTTAGCTAATGAAGCAAGCCCACATATGAAAAATAATCATAGAATTGCATTTGATTCTTAAATAATTAAATTAGAAATAGACAAAATTCAAGTCCTCAACCACAACTATTAACATAGCCAAAATTAGACACAATATGTCACAAACATGCATGCAACTATTTGCGAGTTTATGGCCTGAGGAGAGACATATAGAGTACCCAGAATTTATAGAAGCAAAACCACATGTCCTAACAATCTCAGATCAAAAGTTAAATCTTATAGAAAGAGACTATATATATAGTACCCAGAATCTCTAAAGAAATATTATTTGAAACACGTAGATATATTTTTCAAAATAATAACTTTTCCTAGTAAAAACATTGAAGAAATGGTGTGCGGCAAAAAGGATAATTGAGAATAAATGATCATCCATTGACATACCACCATTTCATAACAAATTTTAGAAATATGATTCACAATAATATGGAATTAAATTCAGAAAGGTCTTAAAACAAAAATCAATTAGGTTCGCAAAAATCTTCTTGATCTCTCCAAACAGAAAATAAGAAGATATTGTTTGTTAAGGTCGAAGCCTCGAGGGGTTGTTTAACAAAAAACACTGTGATACTAAAGTTAGCTTTCACAGGTAATCTAAAACACCAAGTGTACCCTTGAACCCTGCCGGACAAGGGATACTTGTATACCCGCGAGTTCTTACCTACACGCCATAAGCAGCCTAGATTCTCGTGCAATGACCCTAGAGGGTTTCAAAACCAATAAAGTGTGTGAGTGGACGAAAATAAAGGTTTATAAAAACTTAGTTCGAAAATATACTAATTTCCCTCCGTTTTATAAAACTATGCATGCACTAAGTTTACAGATAGAACATCAAGCTCGAAATATGTGCAATAACCAGAAAACCAGTAACTTCAGAAACCTGTCCAACATAAAACCATATCAAGATATCACTGTAAATACAACTAGACCAAAGTATAGACTCAACAAATATAGCTAACTAGCCACGTCAATATACGAACACAAACATGATCACACCAATGCATAAGCATACGAATTACATAGAACCAGCCATACTAAATTCATCAACATATCGAATCAACCAATCATATCAACTTACCCATCCTCGATGCCTGCAAGCTGAATCATCATATCAAGTGTGCCCTACCGGTAGGCTAATATCACTCAGGAACTACGGAGTCCCAGGCTCGATGTCCAAGCGTGGATCGGCTCAAGAATTACAGAGCTTTATCTCGACATCTGAGTCACGGTCCTAGTCTCAAGAACTACGGAACATTACCTTGACGTCTGAGACTGCTCACAAGTCTTGGGAACTACGGAGCATTACCTCAACATCCGAGACTATCTGTCACAATATCGGTCTTGGGAACTATAGAGAATTACCTCAATGTTCGAGATCGTCCAACCAATTTGGTATCTCGAAGAGGGTCATCAAACCACATCATAATCACACATATCCAGAATCCACAATCAAACATATACTCAGGCCATATCACAAATCAACTCCATAGTTACATACTATAATGCATACTCATTCTATATCCAAAATAAAGTTCAGAAACCAAAACCTAACTCAAAACCCGGGCCTAAACCCAAATCACAATTACGCCCAATGACTTTGTAAAACGAGCCATTAAAATATTCATAAAATCATGTAAAATCCCAATTCACTGAACACAATCAAAAATATATAAACATGATATATCGAGTATAAAATCACTTTCCAAAACTTAATAATAATCCAAAACAAAAAATACCCAATTTTCCTCCCCAAACGTGCCAAGTTGCAGATTCCCGTATTATCATAAAAACAAATTCATAAAATCTGTATAAATTCCAATTAATCCAATTTCACCAAAATTACATGAAAAAAGTCATTCTGGATATAAAACCAATTCTCACAATTTAATATCAAACCGGAACACAATATAGAAAACTCCTCGTAAAACGTGTAATAATTAGTTACCATAACACTACCTCAAAATCCAAAACAAAAATCATACACAAATAACAATTAAGAAATTCACATAATAAATCATGTAAAATCATATAAAAAAGCATGTATAGGTTTTAGGGAAAACAAAATCCACTCACACGTACCTTACGTGCGGTCAAACTGCATTGCACGTTTCCCCGTAAAATTCGAGAATGTTATCTCCTATCAAAAATTACTTCTAAGGGTCACTAATCATTCCAATTGACTCACATATTAATCCCATAATTTTCTAGGATTTTTAAACGTATTAAAATAATGCCTAAAACCATCGAATAGTCAAAATTGCACTAAGACAACATCTGATCGCCTCGAAAATTGTACAGTTGGATTCGTAACATCGTAAACATTAAAAACCATGTTGACATCACCTCGAGATTCCCCCTCACGTGCCCCCACGCGCTGCCCAAAATGATTGCGAGTGGGAGCCACACACTAGCTACAGTGAAAATCATTAGTCATCATCGTCTAGCTTCAGCTGGACCCGGATTCCTGGTAATTGGGTCATCCGACCTACGAGTCGACCCGGTTCTAAAACATGCTATTTGCGTCTGTTTTTCACGTTCTACTAGCCTAAACATATCTACTCACATTCAAGAATCGATCTATGAACCCAGAAGCAAGATTCATTACCTCAAACTTTTAGTTCGAGCTTCAACCTTCTCGGCCATGGCGTCCAGCCTGTTCTTGCCGCGTTCCAATGTTCAACCTGTTTCCTTTTTGTCCCAAATTGGTTTTCTAACCTCCAGAAACACGAACGATTTGTAGTAACTCAAGTCTGGGCTTAGAACTAGGAACCCGAAGAGTACCCTCACGGGTCCAACCTTCCTCCTATCATTCCATCATCATTTTTACACAGTTTCCTCACCTATTTCCTCTCCCTCTCATCCCAGGTCCATTCTGACCACTTTTGCTTCAAATCCTGGCTTCCCCTCCTTTCATCTCTTTGTTTCTCTCTTGGTTCACCCTTCCTTTTCTTTTCGGTGTCAACCCCCCCCGAGTACCCCTCACCACACACACCCTTCATGTACAAATATGTTTGAATGACAATGGGAGGAGAGAGTTCCAGACTTCTCTGGATCTTGAAACTTGTCACAATCCAATAGGTCCTTATGCAAAATGACCAAAATGCCATTGGTGGTAAAATTATCAAAATACCCTTATGGGTTCTTGACCCGAAACAACCTCAAACGACCTCCGATTTTGACATGCCACCTACCTATGTACTCGGGATCCTGAGACCATCGTAATAGTCTTCTTGGATTTCCTAAAATAGATCTCCGATCAAAAAGTCAACACTTTGACTTTTGGTTAAAAATTCAACTATTTGACTTTCAGGAGAAAAATGGTCAATTTACCCAATTTTACCAATTTTGCTTTGCTCAAAGGTTCAGGTCGTTACAATAGTACTATTAAGTGCATCATGTAACAAACAAGAATAATTCTCATATTACCTTGATCAATACCTAATCACGTTCATAAACTAGGAAAGCACCTTACAAGATACTAACACCACAAGGTACACAAACACAATAAGTTATACTCATAAAATCAATATTTTAATTTAAGTCTTAAGTTCACATATGTTCTTAGTCTTTCGTAAATTATAATTAAGAGTTAATACTAATTTCTCATTTGTACACCTCGAAGTAATTCATTTACTAACATATAACCATGATTCCACAATAAATTCAATTTGTTTAGATATAATGAAGAATATTAAAATAAACACATAATAACTTTGAACGAGCATAACTTCCACATATGGGGTCCAACTGATCCCAAACTTTTAAACTTTAAATCTCATAAGAAATAACTTTCATGCTGAACACATTGCGAGATATGGTTGGACGCGCCCTCACGCGCTGCCTCGTCTCTCTGCGAGTGGTGGCTACGCGCCACCACTGTTCAACTTCATCCTCAGTTCCAAACCCGGTTGCCTGCAACCCAGTCGTTTAACCCCGCGACTAGGACCCAACTATATTTCCCTCATTCTACGTCTGTTTCTCATAGTTCCTTCATCAAACTAAATCTTCTCATCCCTATCAACATTCCTATGACGTCCAAAACACGAAAAAACAAGCTGAAGTTTAGATTACATACCTTCAATTGTCGACCATGGACGACAACTCCTTCCTACTCTGACCCAGTGCCCTAACCTCCCTTATTTCAAGCTTAAGACAACCTTAGGGCCTCCAAAAATACACGGGGGTCCTTGCTTTCAAAGTTCTTAAGTCAGAACCCAAAACTCGATTCTAACCCTTACGGGTTCCTAGTTTCTGGTTCACAGTTCCACCTTCTTCCCACATGGTTTCCACTACATATTTTCTCTCTGATTCTCTCCTTTTGGTCTTGCTCATTTTCCTCACGAGGGGAGGGTGAGTGTCTCCCATTTTTCTCAATTTTTCTTTCGGCCAACCTTACATGGAGGTTTCGGCCACTCCTACCCCTCACTAGCATACCCAACACCATTTTATACATGTCTAGGACAATTGGGGAGTTTTGTGGAGGAAATTTGAAAAAAGATGAAGAAGTTTCTAGAGAAAACTAGGTTTTATATGTAAAATTACAAAAATACCCTTCCTTGCCAAATTACCATAATGCCCCTACATAATATTGACTTAGAACAAGCTCGTCCAAACTTCGTTGCGAGTGTGTCGCCTGTCTACGTACTCGGGAGACCGAAAGCTTCAGTCTTCTCGGATTACCTAAACGAGATCCCAATAAAAAAGTCAATACTTTGACTTTGACAAAAAAAGTCAACTCTTTGACTTAGGGCCAAAATCGTCCTTTTCCATTTCCTTGAATTTTCGGGGCGTTACAATCTTCCCTCCTTAGAAAAATTTTGTCCTCTCAATTTTAAAACCAAATAAAATTTATTCTCAATACTCAATATTATTTTTACATAAGAATTCATATTACAATCATATACACTCAAATCACATATCAAGTGTACAGGGCAACACATACGTACATCACATCTCAATACCACAAATCAATTCCACAATCCAAAATCACAGGTTTAAGCCCAATATCATAATTTAACACAACCTCGTAAAATGTGTCATCAAAACACTTCCGAAAAATGACATCCATAATCAAAACCACATTAAAAAATTGAGCCCGAAATCAAAACTTACTTTGTACTAAAACAATTAAGATTCCGGTGATATCAAACTCCTATATAACCTCAACGAACTTCAATCTATAATTTCAACCCATTACTATTTCAAGCACTAATCTTCATTATTTAACTCATGTCTCATTAGTCCGTATTCAATCTCAACCAATTTGTATCTCAAGTACTATCAACAGTACACATCTCACATCGACACTATGCGTAAGCCATCCACACAAGCATCATTTGATTTCATCCAAAATCAATACCAATCATATCATAAGACAACTTTTCCCCCAAGGGTATTAAACCACTATCCATGTGGAAACCGACTAAAAATACAGAGTCCAGCTCGACGTCTGAGTCGTCACTACAACGCTAGTCTCAGGATACAAAGCCCAGCTCGACGATTGAGACTAACCAATATCCACATACAAACCACCCGAGATACAGAGGTCAGCTCGACGTCCAAGTGTATACTGACTCAAGATACAGAACCTTGTTTGACGTCTGAGTCAGCGCCAACCTCAAGACACAGAGCCCCTAGCTCAATGTCTGAGACCCACTACCACAATACCGATCTCGAGATACAGAGCCCCCGGCTCGACATCCAAGACCCACTAACCACCATCCACTCAAGAATCGGAGCCCCTCGCTTGACGTCTGAGTGGTTACTCACATCACACAACTCATAAGCTCATATCATCTCATATCATTACATCATGGCATCACATCATCAGGTTATTTAATATCTCATCATATACATCGTCATCATTATCACTACGTTATCATATCATATCATTATCACATATATCCATCTCATCATTTAATATCATGTCATCATGCAATCATACCATCATATCATTATCATGACATCATTTCATCATTATTGTTATGTCATTATCATCATAATATGCACAACATCATCAATCATCATGCCATAACATCATTTGTCCACATATCATCATATCATCAATATACATCATGTCATATCGTATATACTCATTATCATTCATGTCATATCCTCGGTATATGCCAACATAACATAGCAAGAAGAAACGAGGATAACTGACTGCAATCCCTCCATGATGTAGGAAAGTTCCTTTCTTTTTCTTTTTTCTTTTTCAGTAAAGCCGGACGAACATATTGATTATTGAAGCTGCTCTTCGATAAAAAGTTGAAATTTTCAAATTTCAGTTGCAAGCTACTTCTACGGCAAGTTTCTTGGGCACACCAGGACACAAATCCTTACTAAATCGTTCTTCTGTTAGTTGTATGACACATTTGTTTTCATTTAAGCAGACCTGCAATAAGTAGAAACCATCTTAGTAATAGAGCATGTAACATTCCAATACAGATGCAAAATGGCAATATTTCAATTCTGAGGCATGAGGGTATTCATCTTATTACACACATTTTATTTATTCAACACTGGAAACATATATCAAACCAAAATACAAGTGATAAATTTTATGTCTTGAGTGACAGATTCTGCTCAGTAATGACAACAAATACTCAGATTGATACATAATTCAAGTATGATTTACATACAGGAAGTTGGAAGGAGCTTACCTTTTCAACCACAGAAGTGGAGTTCGGATCATGACAGTCACCCTCAATGTATGACCCACAGGAGCCTGTAGGATTTCCAAAGCTGGCAAATTTTACAGTAGAAATATGTGTGTTCTCAGGGCAGCTCAAATGGACGGTTGCAGTGGTATTGCTACTTCCACTTCCCTCGTGCCAAGATTCAAGGTCAATGGAGGGGTAATTCTCTGCAACAAGAGAACATACACCCGTGATTTTCCGTCTTGAGAATTTAATTTTTGACGGATCTCCACCTTTCTCCTCGAATATCACCAGTACATTTCCAGATTGCTTGAACCAAGACCGTGGAACATGGTACCTGCCAGACAGAAACATGTTAGTTTTTCGTAGACAAACAATTAGCTGCAGTCTTTTGTCATGCAACTTCATCTCCTGAACTTTAGAAGAAGAAAAAATAAGAGCTCCAAAGATTAACGTCTATTTCTATCATATCCCATGAATCTAATACCAGAAAAATGGTTACTCCGTACTCGGGGACTCATATTGTGGGGACTTGTGTCCACAAATCAAAGTAAAGTTTGTTATGCTAAGACACTAGTGCTTTGTCTTTTCGGATAGATAAATGGCCTTAAAACTTTGGAGAAGGCTTCCAAAGCAAGATGTTCCGATACATACACATATACATATATGTGGGTTTCCAAAAACAGTCTCTGGATGTGTGTATGCATGACTTTGTGTATGCATGCATCAAGTGCCTCTACTTGATTCTTTTAACATTCTTGGCAGGTCAACAATTGTATGAACGCCAGAGACTTGAGACTGATCAAAGATGGTCACTGTATCCTCATCACAGTGTAAAAGCCGTGAGTCCTGGTCACAGAGCCTTTATGACAACCATTATGGCAGCAATCAAAAGGTAAAAAAAAAATTAGGCTTCAAATTATAATTTTTTTTCTAAAATAAAAGATTTCCTAAAAAATTTCCCCTAGTCTTACCATCTTTGTGTTGGTTCTCCACATCCTGTATTGCATTTGTCGGGATCAAATTTGCCTCTGTAATTGCATTCTTGAACGCATCCATGAGTAGGGCTTTTTCTAGGCCAGTATCTTCCAATTTCTTCTCCGTTTAACCAAGCTAGACCTTTTCCCATATGAATCATATCAAGTCCAATAGGTTCATCACCTGGTGGAAGGTCCAGAAAAACCTACAATATCCCAAGTAAAACCACCATTAAACAGCTGCTTTTTTAGATAAAATAATGTCTTTTTTCTCAAGCATACGAGAAGTCAGGATATCCAAGTGTGCACCTTATACCACGTCAAAGATTGTTGCTTTGGTGGTTCTGAGGTCGAAACCCAATTTACATTACTCAAACCATCTCCCTTGTCAAGCCCTAGGTGCTCTCCTTGCAACCCAATCTGGAAAATAAAAGAAAGAAATTACAGGTAAGCCAGTTAAATAATGAAAAGTGCATGCATTTTAAAGCCCGTAAGATAGTAATTGGTTGCATTGGCCTTGTGTTCTGTATTTTATTTTCTTATCTTCATTAGCTAAAGTATATGACAATAAGAAGAAAATCATATAAAGGGTGGGAATACCTTGTAGGTCCAATTACACGGAGACAAATCTATTGTCCCAATGTTGAACCCCGTAACGTCAACACTAGTTAGCCCCGCCCCTACCGATTCATAAAATGATCCTGCATTCTAAGATAATAAAGAACTGGTTAATAAGTTGTTGAAATTGTAGAATTAAAGGAAACAATTTACATACATAATCCATAAATAGATAAGTAATATAATATAACATTATATAAATGAAACATTTTATAACATATATATATATATATATATATATAATCTGTATGCATCTATGCATGTGCAGCTTAAAGACCATTTTCTCTTTTATATATACATATAAATATATAATACATATATATATATATATATATGCATGTATACCAAAACAACAGTCAAATAAATTCAGCTAATATAAAATCATTTAGCAATTTGTTTACCATCATCATCATTACTGTTTATCCAAAACATCATTTTACTGCAAAAGATGAGTAATAGTTTCTGATTTAATGATCTTTGAACGATAACCTACAAAGTGGATGGTCAGGGTCCTTGAGCCACATTGTAGGGTTGGTAATATAGAATTATATGGGAAGCTTCTAAAGAGGTCGTCTTCTTTTTAAGAAAATAAATACAACATTGTTTGGACCAAGCTTGATGTGAGGCCAACGATTCAAATTGTTCATTTTTAGGTCATCCTTAATCAGTCGAAACAGATTTCTTTTTACCATTTGAATTTGCATTATGATTATAGCTTTTAGCAGAAAGGTTGTGTTCCTTTATTCAATACCCGACACTAAATGTTCTCTAGTTTGGCAAATTTTGATTTCTTCAGACGATTCATGAAGGGGACGTAAAAATTGTACACTTCGGACTATTGAATCAAATTGCAGGGTGGGCTCCAAATGAGGACTCCCTCTTTAGAAATCCCCCGTATATAGAACTAAAATAATATATTCTTTCTTTAAAAGGAACAGTTAATAATAAAACCAGAGTTAATGAATAAAAATACACTTACAAATAAGGAACGAAGAAAAAACATGAATTATATAAAGCGTTGCTACCGAATATCTGATAGGATACTTGGTATAAAAGAATCTAAGAAACTCTATTAAGTTTATTACCTAGGATTTGAGGGATATTTTCTTTTCCTTACCTACTTTTGTTTTTTGTTCTTTTTATTTCTTACTAAGGTAATCAAAGATCGCTGGCTGCACAGAAGAATATGAACCCAAGTTCCTTGCATCTTAATAATACAGGTTAGCCTTACCACCTGCGCTAACGAGCAAGTTGTTCTTCTTCTCTATTGATTTTATCCTCATCTGTAGAAAATTTTTGTTGGACATGGAAGCTTATTCCCTTTTTTTCTTCAATTATTAATATTTGAATGCTGTTTTATGCATTGATCCCTTGAAAATTGTTGCTGTGTTTTGAAATATTTTCTTAAATGAGGGTAATATTGGTTATTCAATAATGAAAGCAACCAGAATGCCAGTCTCATGAAACAATAACTAGAAGTTGAGGAGTGTGTTGGGATAATACTATATAATCAACATAAGAAACTAGTTCTGAAATATTAATGGACGGGAGAATAAGTTTAGAAAGTCGTAATGAAATGAGATCCGTTATATTCAAATACGTTGAACTAACATGGCAGGCAATTCAGGCAGACACATCATTGTGTTTCCCCTGTGCATTAGATGAAGTGGTCTACACTAGTCTCAACTGACTTTTAACAGTAAATAAGTCATGGCAATTAGGTATGGCAGAAGAGAAATATACCTGCAGACCAACTGTCATGCTTAGGAGAGCAATTTCATTCTTTCCTGCCTTCAGAGAGATGGGAGTTTTTAATTTGAAGGATGGGTGCGTGCCATTTCCAGATGCACTGGCTGAATCAAGCATATATAACAATTATTTGTGGAGTATCTATTCCTTAAAAGAAAAATTCTATTTTTTTTTTCTTCCAATCCGGATTTTCTGTGGAAGGTCTTTATTTCGCAAGCATGCGGTTGTGTAGTTTAAAGTATATCCATTGTGAAACAATAAATTTCCAGCCTATAGAAGCTATTGGTTTTTCATATTGAGACCACAAGCAATAGGGTTTAGTGGCATTTCTCTTCACTTGTAATTAGTAAATGAGAGGTCAATTAATCAAATAAAAAACGAGAGGTCTATTAATCAAATAAAAAACGAGAGGTCCATTAACCAAATAAAAAACGAGAGGTTTATTAATCAAATAAAAAACGAGAGGTCTATTAATCAAATAAAAAACGAGAGGTCTATTAATCAAATAGGTAAAAATAATATAAGAGGCCTCAGGCTCCCTCTTATGGTTGACAAGGATGGTCCGTTATATGGAGTTTGAATACTGACCATAGCTCTTTAGATAAGAAAAATTACCTTGGAGTTCTTGATTCACAAACACATGGAGAGCATGACCCTTTGATTCAATCAGTAGAACTGGTGAGCTTCCTTTTTCCAAGAACTCTTCAGATTCACCAACAAATATGCTGCGATTAAAGAATCCTATTAGTCATAGAAATTATTGACATTAGGTGGTCGATGATTGCAAACTTTACAGACAAGTTACATGGTAAAGTGAAATTTTCGAGGGGAAAAGTGACAGAACAAGCAATTTGAAGCATACGGAAATTCGTAAACAATCAAAATGCATAAACCAGTGATTTGATAAAAATGACATTTTAAATTGTAAAAGCATGCTACTATTTATTTTCAAAATGAACAAAGACAAACCTTGTTGTATACCACAGGTAGTCCGTGGTAAATTTTGTGGTGTTGAGGTGATCCACCAAGCCATTTTTAATGAAGTCAGCTTCACCCCAAATCCCAGGTTTCTCCACAAATACTTCCCATTTGAGAGCTTTCAAGCTTTTGTCAGGTGATTCCATTGTTGACTGCAAACTTTCAGGCAGCATTTCAACTAACAAGCTCTGCGATCCAACCTGTTCGAAAGTAAAACCTTATTGAAAAGCAAAATGGTACAACAGAATTCAGGATCATCCGAAATATTTGCCTTAACCATTTCACCTGTAGTTTGTTTTGCATATCACTTGGAAAGAAAGATGGTTCAGCACATTAAACTAGGAAAAATGAGTCCCAAAAAATTTTCCAAAACAGATAACAAACTAACCCTTTAGGAAAAAGAAACCCTTTATTTAAGGTCCATGTATACATATATACATTACTCATGCACGCAAACGTACTCATTGCCATATTAGTATAATTTACTTTCAATATGGGATTTGCACATGTCGCCTCCATATTGTTTGATAATCAGCCAACTTCCATCAATGCTTTCTTAGGACACCTAACCCAGCTAAACCCGAAGTCCCATGTCCAAAGACCTCAGCCTACACACTGCAGTAAACCTTTTGTAATGGGGAAGAAAAACGTAAGAGAACGGTAAAGTCATATGAATAGCCTAGCTTTCCATTCGAATGGATAAGGTCGTGAAAAAGGTATTCCCATATCTGAACTTTTTTGTTTGATATATGCAGAGCTTAAGGATCCTTTTATGTTCAAACAGCAGAAACTTATTCAGCTTCGCATCAACAAGCAAATGACTTTAGGAGGGAAGGTTTTTCTGCATGCCATTGCCATTTGAACCCACCTTAATAGTAGTTTGAAAGCAGAAAAACATACCCCGCACACACATACACACATGTATGCATAAATCCATGTATTCACCATACAAGATAAGCTAGAAATATTAACAATCGGAAGTAAGATATCTAGTCAGGAATGGCATAGAGTTTCATAAATGTATGACAGAGTGCAGGTATGAGAGACTGAATTGATACCTTTGCTGTATTAAATACGACATTCTTGCAGTCAGGCAGTATGCTAACTGACCACGCTGGCAGATGATACGACACATTTTGAAATTCAACTGTCTTATCATTTTTGTCGTCCATGTTAGCTATAAAGGCAGCACATGCTCCAGAAGAGTCAGTGTAAATATCAGCCTACAATGCAGGGAACTATTCAGTAATGGTACCCCAGTTGTGAAATAGGTTACAAGCACTTTGTTTTTGGTCTTGGGGGATAAAATACTAAAAGCAAAAATTCACAAAACTAAAGATTACCACCTGAGGTAAGTAAGTATAGGAAGCAGAGCATATGATAGTGCAGCTTAATTCAAATTAACAGATCCCTTAAACAAGAACCATATAGCAATTCTTGTACCATTCAGTACCAACATATGAAATTAATTAATTTGAAAATATTCAAGGACTTGAAGAAAAAGGCACCCAAATACCTATCTTTCAACTATGCTAAAGCTGAAGTCAGCAACTTAAATTACATATAGTGAGCTTTAAACTACTTCTATTTGATAAACAATATCTAGGGCAATGACAAAAATTAATATCCATGAATGATAAAGCAAACTACAATCAGAGAATATACCTCTTGGGAAGGGCCCAGTGTAACATTAATCCGCTTACTATTGAGCATAATATGCTCACATAACTTAATAGCTCTGTGAAGTTGCTTCAGGTGACCCCATTTGGGAAGCCTGGGTAATCCTATAAGCCAAATGCAAGCAATAAACAATTAATGATTTAATAGCACCATTTTTTCTTATACTCATATTCATATCAAATATTTAAAGATTGAAAATTGAGAAAAAATAAAATAACAGAAGAAAAGAGCAAGGAATCAAATTTGCTTACCATATTCATCAATTGGTGCCTCGTAGTCATAACTTGTAGTAATGAATGGTCCACCTGAAGTGCGACCAAAATTTGTACCTCCATGATACTAAACCTCCAAAAAAAGTAAGACAGAAATGAACAATAACAAAGATGAGAATTATGTAATAAAAAAATTCCACCAACATGATAGAACACGTAAGAATGAAAAAATCTACAGGAGAAATTTGGAAAGTTACATCAAATACATGAAAATTTAGTCACGGAATTGATATAATACCATGTAGTAATTGTGAACACTGCCACCTTTTTGGAAAAAGCGAGCTACAGAAAAAGCAATATCTTCAGCTGGCCTGTGAGGATTTCTAGCCCCAAATGTTTTAAACCTGAAATAAATGGGCAATTGATCCAACCACACAAGTGAAGATAAATTTTTTAATACAGATAGATTATTAAAATCATCAATGATATTTTGCATGCAGTTAAAAAAATTCAGCACAAGGAAAGAGAGAGATTACTGTTAAGACACATAGCTAGAACAGCATTAAGGTATGAGGCACACTATGGACAATGCTTGGGTCCTTACTAGTTTGGAACCAAAACACTTACTCTCTTAATGTGGACAAATTAGAAATCTACATGAGCCCAAAGCCTCTATGTAGTGGTTTACAAACATTTCTCCAGAGAACAAAAAGAATATTTTTCTTTTACACAAATTATGCCTCCCCCCCTCGCCGTGTTTTTCTCCATCCATGTGCCATGGCCTTCATAGGGACCCACTGCATCCTCTCCCCCCGTCACTTTTAATAGTTTCCATCTCAATTCTTAATTAAATACCAAAATAAATAAAAATTTAAGATTTATGCGAATGCTAAATCCCCAGATGCATGTATACTTTCCATATCCAGAAGCAAGCAGCCATATTTTTTGTAATAAGTCACTGGGATATGTTACTGAGTCGCAGTTACAGAACTGCAAATATCTATTTTAATGTCAGTCTGACAATCAGACCCATCAACAATGATTGGTATGACACCCATAATACTTGAAACCTCAATCTAAATCCTATATCCTAATCTCAAGTTTCTTAAACCACACTAACATCTACCCTAATAAACCCATAAAGAATTAAAAAAATCAAAGTTCGAAATCATCCCATTTCTTGCACAAGGTGGAGCAGGGAGCCACGCGACTTATGGTGGAGCACACAGGATGAAGCACAACACATCATGATTGAGCTGGAAGTCACCCTATAGAGTGATTAAGAAGCCAGGCATGACATGCAGTCAAGGTGTACACGCACATACTAGGTGCTCAGATTTGTGTATGCTCATGGATATGGGTGTATCTGAATATGTATGCAGGGACCATTTCTAAAATGTTCTGCTGTATCAACCTTAGTCCCCACTACATTGAAAAAAGATAAATAGAAAAATAAAAAAAGAGATATAGAGGAAAGAAACATGAGCATACCAGCCAGGCCAATTCTCTGTCCAAATTTTAGGTTTGTTCGGATAGATAGGTGTAAATTGGTCACAGTAGAAAGAGTTGCAAGTATTTATCTGCAAAAGAAATATGGGATTGGGATATCATGCTTCAGCAGAATGCTAAATTCTCAAACATCCAAACCTTATATAATTGTAAGCTAATATTCAATACATAAATAAAAAATTATTTCAATGCACGTCATTACAGTGATACAGTGATTTTCTTCTCACATGACCATTCAAGTAAGAAAAAATGGAATCTGAACTCCTTAATTACTTAACCACATACATTAAAAAATTTCTTGTGCAATAGAGAGAGAGGGTCAAGGCACCATTGAGTAAACCATAAGAGTATAGACCAGTCAACAAACCATTAACTGTTTAAATCTGCCCTTGATGATAATGGATTTTACATATGAGCATGACTACAATGAGAAATTCTTCAACCTTGTTTTTTTTTTCTTACGAGGCATAAAACACGCCTCAGTAAATGAGCATGAAAAGAATCCTACAAGTTAAGACAAGATGAACAATGCGAACTTTTAGATATTAAACTATTTTGCCAGAAAATAACACTTTAGTGAGATAAATAAAGTACAGAAGGTGAAGAACATCATCAACATTAAAAATTTTAACTTCAAACTCATTGTAACGATAGTTTCAATCAACTGCATGTGCAAATATACTTCAAAATTCCTTAAGCCAAAAACGAACACATTAATCTCACCACATCATTTTAAAAAATTTATAATATTTCAGACATAATATGCAGAATCTGGATTCTGATAATTGCACATGATAATTATAAATAAACACTCAAAAGTACTTTTCTAAGCTAGGGTTAAAAAAGCATTTCAAGTCAAGACCCTCACCACAGACTCTGGAGCATCAAATTGTTGGCACATGATCCAAGGCACGCCTATATTCTGAGAAACAGCCATGCTAGCAGACCACAGGGCATATTTTTTACCCCCATCTCCATAATCCTTTTCATAGTATCCATATTCATTTTCTATCTGCAATAAAACAAAAAAAATGCTAAACATCACAGATAAGTAAACATACAATGAACTTTAAATAAAAGAATCTGAAAAGCTTTCTTCTTTTTTCTTCTATCTATTTCCTAGCAAGATCCAAGCTATGCCTAGAATAAATTTCCAAATTTTTCAGTTGATTTACTTGATTTTTTAAAAAAAATTGAGCTTTTAAAATTTAGGGAAATTTCTACAATCAGAATCTAGAGAAATTTTTCATGTCAAGGTATTATACTTTGAAACTGGTAAGTGACAACTTTATTAGGGAATCTCCAAGAGAGATGTGTCTTAGAAATTTACATTCTAATACCAGTATCCATTTAACTTGGGAAATTTACCTTCAAATACAGAAATCCTTATATTTAAATATCATCTCCTACATAAAAGATAATCCAACCCAAATTGAATCTTATTGGCATAATTCATACAAGTTAGAAAAATAAAAGTCCACGGACATTAATGCTGAGAAAGGGTGGACATGTTCATCACTTTCATGTACCTCATCCTTTATATTATTAGTGAAATTCTGTTTTCTATTAAAATTGACTTGGGGAAATTGAGAACCACTTCCAATTAGATGCTATTAAGGGGAAGATAGAATGATACACACCCGACACAAAGATTAGCTAAATTAAAATCATAAAATAAAAAGGCTTTCTAGCCAACAAATCAAATCAGAACAAACTACATAGACAGAACACCAGGGTTTTTAAATTTGGAACTACAGCTCCCATTTTAGTAGAAGGAAACAATGTACATAAAATTAATTTCTTTCTGTTTTGACGCCTCCAGTGCCTTTACCAGAGGAGAATCATAGGAGTTTAGAATTGAAATAATTTTCTCTACTGTATTCATCTCTCAAGGAGGATATATACGTAGACAAACTATTGAACAATAAGACAACTACATTTAATTTTCAAAATGTAAGCCTTGCATGATGCTGTAATTGCACAAACACAGGACACTTGATTAACTATTACTGATAGCTTAACTATGAAAAAGATTCAGGCACGCTGAAATTTTCAACCAACTACTTTGAAGTTAAAGATACTTGCCTGTGCTAGGATAATAGGACCTCCTTGTGATGCAAAAAATTTCTCTTGTTTCATTAGGTTAACTATGAATGTTGTAAACTTCTGCATGTGATACTGAAACCCAAGGAAGTAGATAAAATCAGTTAGAGAGGAAAGAATTGCCTAATATGTGATCCAGTTCTAATATAGCACCGAAACAGAGATTCGCTCAGGGGACAAGAGAACAATGAGAGGGCTGAAGTAACTGAGTTATTTAAGTGTGCATATATTGAGGCATAACCGCCTGGTGATTGAAGCCAACATGAAATCATCAATGATGGCAATGAAATCCAATCTCTATCATTATATCATACAAAATATGAATATCATGGAACATTATCTATTACACTTCCATACCTTAAATGGCTCGTTGTCAGTTCGAAATACAGTGCCAGGCACATAATGCAACCAGACGGGTATCCCCCTGTATTAAACAAGCATTTATTAGGAGTTCTCAAACAATGTCCTTAGTAAGAGAAACAAATATTACATTCTGAATTGAATGACGTACCCATAGTACCATTCTGCAGCAACAAATGGCCCAATTCGAAGAATCAAATGCATCCCAGCCTGCTCAACGATCTTCACAAACTTAACAAGATCATATCTTCCCCCAAAATAATACTGAAAATCCCAATTAAAATAAATGGAAAAGGTGAGTTACTTGTACTGAGAACAGAAGCAATTCTTAAACCATATGTGACAGATAAAAGAGGCTTTTGCTTTTGAAATTTGGCTCACATTGCCTGGAGATGGTTCATGACCATTCCAAAACACATAGGTCTCAATCACATCTACCCCTCCTTCTTTTGCAGTTTGAACAAGACTCGGCCACATCTACACACCACACAATTCACGCTTCAGGCCAGTATGAATGCAATGCAACAAATAACACAAAACGCAACCAAAGGAAAAATCATCCATTCATATAACGAAACAAAATGAAATAGATAGATATGCTCAGAATCAGAAGTATTCTATCTATCAAACAATTAGGCTCCACTAGGTTGGCAAGTACAGTGCAGAAGCCATAATTTATTATTTTGTTTATTCCAATTAATTTTAAAAAGGAAAAAGAGAAGGTTACCGCTGGGACGCTGCGAGGGTAGTGAATGGCAGCAGAGATAAGCAGCTTCCGCTGGCCATTGATTATCAAAGACCGACTATCGTAGCTCACATTACTCGCCATTGCCATTTCTGAACAGTAACACAATAACAGCAAAAGTTGCAGCAGCCATGGTACTATTGCTGTGCTGCTTCGCTGCTGCATCTTCTTCTTCCTCCTGCTCTACGCTTAAAGAAGGTAGCTCAGTGGCATTCGTAGATTTCGTTGGGCGATATAAAGAAATAGAGTGGCTTGATTTTGTGGATGTGTGTGCTAAAGGACTAAGGAGAGAGAAAAGAGAACAAAGCATGTGAGATTGCTGCTGTTGTTGTGTAATCTATTTATTGGTGACCAGCTGCGAGTGTCGAGTTCAGCAATCTCACTCGGATATCCACTTCCCAATACTCTCTTCCTTCCTCTGTTTTTCTCTTTTTCTTTTTTAATATATTTATATGAATATGATATAAAATTTAGGACAAATTACACTTTATTATTTTATAGATTATACTTTATCACAGATTTATACCTAATTTTTCAAATATTATAATTCTCACTCTGAATTCTTCAAATCGTTACACTTTGACTCGTTTGTTAAATTTTTTGTCAAACGGGACCCATAATTTGAAACAACAACATATTAATTTAAATTTATAAAAATTATTTATTATTTAAAAAATCCAAAAAATTTACTTTCATCTAATAAAAATGTGAAAAATTAAAAAAAAAATAAAAAATTTACAAGAATTAAAATAATTTGAAAAATTATTTATGTATAAAAGTAATTTGTCTCTCTCCATAAATATTTTTTTAAATATTGTTTTTTTGTGAAATAAGGCCTTAGTAAAAAAATATATAAAGATGATGAAGAGACACAAATTACTTTTCTATATAAATATTTTTTTTTATATTTTTTTCAATTTTGTAGATTTGTAATTTTTTTTAATTTTTATTATCTGAAAGTATTTTTTTTGGATTTTTTAAAAATAAATCATTTTTATTATTTAAAATTGTGAGTCCCAATTTAGATTTGACAAAAAATTTAACAAAAGGTCAAAGTGTACCAATTTGAAGAGTTCGGGGTGGAAATTGTAATATTTGAAAATTTATATATGAATCTGTTATTAAGTATAAACCACGGGATAATAATGTGTAATTTGCCCTAAAATTTAAGAGCAAGCCGAGATTTTATTGAAATTGATAACTCGTTGGTCATATTTACTTATGAAGAACATAAATAGTGGGTAATAGAAAAGGTTGGGATTCATTTGATAACGCATTCTCATTGAGTTGTTTACTAATTATTTAAAATCAAAACAGTAATGGGATTGATTTTTATTATTATTGTTTACTAATCGTTTTGAATTAGAATAAAAATTAAGTGATTACTAAAAGGCCCCTTCTTTTCTCATCCTTTTCAGTATCTCGTTCTCTTATCTGATCAGTGATCATTCTCTAAATACACACTAACAACAATAGTCAAAAAAGAATGCACTGATAATACTTTAAATACAAAAATAGATGAACCTCAATCGTGGTGTGTATTTAGATGAACCTCAAGGAAAATGGAAGAAGAAAAACAAAAATAACATCCTTATCTACTTTTGGAGCAAAAAAAGGTGTCTTATTAGTCATTAGGGTACGCATTAGTTTATTTTGACTAAATGTTATAATTACTATAAAAGTTGTAGAGCAAGGTACATCAAAAAATTAAAATATGTAACGGAAATTATTAACAACTTCCCCTCTAATCTCATTATCCATTTTGACAAGGATGTCAAATGGGACCTACCTATTAAAAAATATAATTATGCAAGTAAATGGAAGAATATTATGTAATTATAATTGCTTTTGATTTGATTTTCGCACGTCCTATATATAATATATTTTAAATCTAGAAATAATTTTTTATCAATCAAGCAATTAGAAGTGTAGAGATAAAAGAAATCTTTTTCAATCTAATAACACTCTTAAAATAGCAGAATTAAAAAATGGTAAACTTTTTATACCTAATTCTATTTTATTTTCCTATTGTTATTGTAAAATAACAGAATTAAAAAATGTGAATCTTTTCAATCTAATAACATTCAAAATGTTAAATTTAAAAAAATCACCAATTTCATCTAATTTCGCTTACTTTTAAAAATATATATAATTTTGCTCACAAATGCCACGTTGCAAGTTTTAAGGATTTTAAGGTTAGTCGGTGGATCTCACGGCTGCCTGTACAAGATTGACTACAGATCGTCAAAGAATCCTGCTATCTCTTCGCCATATGTCAAATACATATAATGACAAATTTATAGTAGCAAATAAGGTTATCTATCTAGGCACAAATTTAATAACAAGTGTACTGATTAAGGAATTATTTATCATTTTTACTTTAACTAAAGATTCACTTAAAATATCTTTCATAAGAAAAGTAAAATTTTGGACCGACAACTTTCTAGGGTCACTACCTCCCAAAAATCATCTACAATTTGATGGGTTTCTTTTTCGGATTTCGCCTGCTTGTTTTGATGGAATTATAGTTTAGATTAATTTATCCGAAAAAAAAAAATTATAGTTTATTTTTTATTTTACCAATTTTTTATGTTTATTTAAAAAGGAAAAAAAGAAAGCGTTGATTGAAGTGGGATTATAATCACAGCTTACTAAGTGATATTTCATATTCATACCTAACCTAAGTTGACATATAAAAATGACATAAAATATAATTTAATTATCTGAAAATAGAAGCATATTTCGCAATTATGCTTCTACATTAACAATACAAAATCAAGAATTTTTCAATTTCTTAACAATACAAAATTTTATTTTTTATTTTAAAATTTTGGACATAATAGAAATGTAATTTATTCCTTGAATTAAAGACGCATTTGATTCAAGATCCGTATTTTGACAACCTAGTTAGGTGCTTTGATCCCGTTTAGGCCCATGGTGGCCAACAAAACCTCGGTTAGTACGCCTCATTACTGTATCTCGTAACATACTAGTCGGTGCCATTCTTAGCATATCACATATAAGTCGGCACCTTCGGCTATCGTAATATCACACAAATGAGTCAGTATGTCCCCCCAGCTATCACATCACTGTAAACTGGTAAAATCCTCAGCTAACACATCACATTAGATGGCATGATCCTCGATTATCCTACATAAAATGTTTTACCATCCCATAAGTATAATCTCAATATCCTAATGATAGCTGTCACCCCAGTCGTTGTTTGATATATACGTCGTAGTTACCATTCCGAACTGTACCTCGTACCTCATCCAGGCTATAATGGAATCTCCCATGACATAGTTCATACCATACTAAACATATGAGGGAATCCTCCTCGGCATAGCTCAGTGTATGAGGGAATCCTCCCTGCATACCTCGCTGATAGGACTCGAGAAGAGTCGAGATATCGAGATAGAACTCGCAAGGAGTCGAGATATCGATTTAGGGCTTGAAGAAGAGTCGGGATATTGGGCTAAGGCCCAATAAGAGTCAAGATATCGAGTTTCACTATTCGTAAGAGGTTAGTAGGGTTGTGTGGGCGGTGACCCCATAACGATGAAATATGTTTGGTTCGTATAACAAGTTGATGTTCTAAAGTGGTTGTACATCCCTTGCCTAATAGGTGCTCATATTATGTTGTAAGGTCTTAAGGGTAAATTTGGAACCCTGATTAGACAGGAGCAGGACCTTTCACGATTATCAAGGTGATTTCGGGAGGGGTCCTATTATTGATAATCGTGAATGTCTTGCTCCTATCTGATACCTAAATTGGAGTTCTAAAAATACCTTCAATTAATGACCTACAATATAACAAAACCTAGCAAACAAGAAGTAACCATATTTCGTCGTCATGGGGTCACTAGCCCATACCAGCCCAGTGACCCTGATGAATGGTGTAACATGATATCTCAACCCTTTTCGAGCCCTAATTTGATATCCCGGCTTTCTCGGCTCTTTCTGAACCCTAATTCAATATTTTCGAATTTTTTTCTTGTTCTATCCAATATCAAAATCATTTAAGGAATTTATATTCAAACTCTCAAAACTCCGGAGATCCACACGTGTCTTAATTAGAAGCACTTTCACTTTGAATATACAGAACTGCCTCTAAATGATGTATGATCGATTCGAAACCTGCAATAATAAGTCCATAATATTGTAAGATGGAAATTCATGTTGACCGGAACCGGAGAAAGCCGCCAACTGCCACCACACGCCGGTGTACAATCGGACAGCAGCTCCCACATGCCCTACACACCCCTCAAGCCTTAGTCATCTTCTACCTCTTGCTAGGTCGACCAGGAACCCTGCAACTGGATCCCAACTTGGATAATAGTACTCGGGCCTATTTCTTCCATCTTCAACCATTTTTCACATGTTGGATGTCAATTATACTCTAATCAATCCCAGGAACACAAATATAGCTTCAAAACGCATATTGTACCTCAAATTCACGCGAAGAGGTTCAAAATTCCATCCACTTTTCAGATTTCTGATTCTGGACATTCCTTGCATCCAATTTCCTCGAACTTGAGTTGGGTTTGATTTCGTACGTCCAGGGCACACCTTTACCAACGTGGTCAATGGAGGCCTCGTGCTAGATAGGTGTGTGCCTACACCTTTAAGGCACACCATCATTCCCCTCTCGCAGAAATGTGAGATCATTCACCGTTCCCTCTAGGACACGAGTCTTACATGTGGAAACTATCTTTGTTTTACTAAATGTTTATGCCATGCCTTTAAATTCATATTATGCACTTCACAATGCTATGTTTAAATAATCAAGTGAATAAAGCAACTTTAATTGAGTAGCCTTAGAAAATTAGTGGAGAATACCTTGTGAGATCTTTGAGTTTAATTGCCTTTCATTCTGAGTGATCTACTTGTTTCAACTCTGTAACATTGATCACTTTTGTTCAAATTTCTTGATCTCATATCATCAATTTTTCATTGGAATTAAATGAACTTTAGGGATGTTCTTAATTTGACCCGTGGTTTGATATAAGAAGTGATGTAGGCTATGTGTGCTTAAACCTCTAAAGGCCTTATCCCACCTTATTGCATGCTTCCTAAGCCAATTTTGAAGCCAAACACTTAACATTTCTTTCATCACCCACATATATCCTACCCAATTACTCTGTCATTAAATCAAGGTCGTAACCTATCGCTTGAGTTTGCGTCAAGGTTGTGCCAAATCAGGATCATGGTAAGAAAGGAAAAAGTCAAGTTGGTGCTGCCCTAAACAAAAGTATTGGCGCGAAAATTTTGCAAGTGCAAAGAATGGGAGTCATTTAGAATGTGAGGAAATTTATTGCACGATCTTGGTTCTTTTCAAAAAGGAAAAAAAAGGGTAAAGAAATAAATGAATCAAAAAATGCGATTACAAAAGAAAGAAAAAAACAACTCGAATAGGACCAAGTGAGCCAAAGAACCATTGTAGTGGGCCACAAGTAAGGATTCAGTTTATAATTTCAAGATTTAAGTCATGACTCTTCATGCCTTGGCACAGCTCAGGTTATATGAATCCTATCTCTTCTTTCATAACCCCAAGAGCTTAACCCCATTACAACCTATTGTGAAAAACCTAACAGATCTTATAGACAATCATGCTAAGGATTAAGGTACATATCAATTCCTTCCATGAGATTTTATTTCTATAAAGTGCCTTTCTTCAATTATACTAATATGTGATTAATCTTGAATTCCATAATGTAAAGTCATCACATATGTCAGGACCCGACCCTATTTTTCGCTTTGGGCCTCCTTGCCCTCACGGTTTTATTTTCGGGAGCTCACGGTGCAATTTCCCAAGGGGTCACCCATCATGGAATTGCACCAACTTCAACTCCCTTAACTTTGGAGTTCTAACCGAATCCAAAGCCACTGAGCTCCCAAATGGCCTCGTGCTAGATAGGTGTGTGTTTACACCTTTAAGGCACACCACCATTTCTCTCCCAGACTATTCCCCTTGCAGGAATGTGGGATCGTTCACCATTCCCTTCAGGACACGGGTCTTACAACATATGCTAGAATAAGTGTAAGTCCAGGATTCTTGAGTGTATTGAGATATGCTTAGTGAGGATTAGAGTCTAGGTAAAATATTTCTAGGGTGCATAGATGAGGTTTTTTCAAGCAAGATTCGTTAAATATCATTCTTGACACATATGATACATGACTATGGCATAACTTTTGGTTTTGTAAAGCATACTTTGATAGGACCCACCCCGATTATCACCTCGATAACCGAGGCGAACCCTGCTCCCGTCTGATAAACACACTTAAAAGACCAAAATAACCTTATATACAACAAAACCCACATTTTCAGACCAGGGAGAAAAGTCATACCGTTTACAGAGCATAGTAACAGTACGAAAACAAATACAAGCCCTACTGTAAGCTAAGCGCACAACGAATGACTTTATGCCTCAGAATCTGCCTCAACGGTAGCCCCAACGCTCGCACCACGACCTGGAGGGTGTTAAAAACATTCAAAGCGTGAGTGGACTAAAAATAAATAAGAATTTTAAAGCCGTTTACGAAATAAAATAGGGTTTCACCCTCCGTTTGAAAACATGCATGCATAACCAAGTATCTTAAAACAACAATAAGTATGAAAGGAAAAGAAGTGCAGAAATCATCAGGAATCAAAACCAATGTTTAGGCACTCGGCCCTAAAGTCATAGAAACCAAGTTATTCGGGTCACAGCCCAAAACCTTTGAAAACCCAGTGAAAAACCAGTGAAAAACATTGATCATACAAGTTTACTGGATCTCAAGTGCGCTCGAGTCTTTAAACTCAAAACACAATGCGCAATAACCAGACCTTCCCGGGATATCAACGAGTCTTTAAACTCAAAACACAATCACAGGCCTCGGGGGGTATCATCATCACCGAGTCTTTAAACTCAAAACCATACCGAGTTTTTAAACTCAAAACACATCAATCCAGGGCCCTCCCCCCGTCAATCCATCCGAGTCTTTAAACTCAAAACCAGATCCAGTAGGTTTTCCGAGTCTTTAAACTCAAAACCATTTTTCAAGCATAAGAAAATTCATCAAAATCCGAAAACGAAAGCCAAACCGGAAATCTTCGAAAATCGAAACTACGTTTGATTAAAAGGGGACTTCCTCCCGAATTTCACTTCCAACCTTAAATCAAATCCACAAATCTTAATAAAACAGAATGCGTATAAACATAATCATTCATCCGAAACCATACTCAAAAGCATCACAGAAATCATATTCTCGAAGTACGTACAAATCCGATAACTAGTATTGAAAAGCGTGTAATCAAGTAAAGCAAGCATATAAATCATAAGCATAAATCCATATATCGAAAGCGTAAAAGCATAATCAAAACATAAACAATATAAGTAAAAACAGTTATGCATGCTCGGTTAGAAAGCAAACAGTCCACTCACAGTTCTGACCACGTCACTCGCGTCCTGTACGGTCCTCGGCTGTCTCAAGAATTTCCCGACCTGTCAAAGTCACCAATTCGGGTCACAAACACTTCATTTAAGCTTACCCTAATTTCCCTAATTTTTCCAGATTTTTAAACGTATTTTAAACGAATTCCTAAACCTTCGAACACTTAAAACTATCCCGATCTGGTGTCCGATCGACCCGAAACTTGTCCTAAAATGTTCGTTACATCTATTAGATTGAGAACCAGGTTGAAAGTTTCCCCGGAATAGTCCCTACGCGCCCTCACGTGCTGCCCAAAGGGGTTGCACGTGGGAGCCACACGTCTACACTGTTCATCGTCTCCTACCTCCAGCCAACCCGGTTCAGACAGGTCCAGACTAGTCCGGTCGAACCGAGCCAGCGAGGCCGGTTCTCACTCAAATCCAGTCCATTTTCAATCCTCTCTTCACCAATAGTTTCATCTCATTCTAAGCAACAGATTCATCTAATTAACACACGAAATGGAGGTCTGATTCTAACCTCCCAAACTCGAACCAAAACACAGAGAAAACTAGTTTCGAATTTCGGCCACCCATCGTCCTTCCAACCACGATTTTGATTCCCAGAGCTAGATAGAAACCTCCTAAATCTGCCAGGAGCAACATAATCACTCATCCAGTCCCCAAACTTCATGACTTTGAATTTGAACTAAACGGGAAAAACAGGGGAACCAGGGGAAACTTACCCGTTCTGCGCACCGCCGTGAGCTCCGCCGTGTCCCTTAGCGTCCTAGAGTCTCCCCTCCGTCCACTAAACACCACCACAAATGTAACAACCTGTCCCGAGAACCGGGATTAGTAGACTAATTAAGGTGTGATTAGTGAGGTTGAACGGTGGTTAGGTGGTTCCGATAAGGTCATTAGCGTAGAATGACGATTTTGCCCCTAGTTAGGCAAAAAGTTGACTTTTAATTCGGATGGTTCAATGAAATTTGACCAGTGACCAGGACGTAGTTGAGGACGTCACGAACCCGTAGACATGAGGGACGTTCGATTCCGACATCCGAGGAGGAAGTTGTGATGTTCGGACGGTTGAGGGCATAACCGTAATTTGAGTAAATTAGGGGGGACTAGTTGACTTTTTGGCTAATCGAGTTTTGGTAGGTTGACCTAGGATGGTTAGGTAGCTTTCGTCGTCCTGAGTTCGATGACAGGCGGCACGTATTCATCGGACGTACGAGGCGAGAGTTACGGGTCTAGGAAGTTTTGGTAAAACCGTAAAAATGTGTAAACAGGAGGGTATTTTGGTCTTTTTGGTTTCTGGGGATTTTTGCAGAGAGAAAGGAGATGGACGGCTGGGGTTTAACCAAGTGGGATAAGGATTGAGTGGATGGTGACATGTGGCCAATGTGGAGTGGTTTCTGGGACGTTCTCGTGTGCGCGCACCACCCAAATAATTGGGGTGCACTCGTGCAGCCCGTGCAGTTCTTGGATACACAGAGAAACAGAGTGAGCTTGTGAGGAGAAATTGAGGAGTGATCGTGGCTGGTGATGAGTACTGGTGAGTGAGGGAGGAACAAGAGACGGAAGGGAGGCTGGTGGTCGTGAATTGGTGGTGCAATCGTGCACGGCGGCACGGCGGAGGTGCGGAGAAGTTTTGGGGGAAACAGGGAGCCTGAGAGTTCGAGGTGGTGGCTACGCCGTGAGGTGAGGCAAACCAAGGCGAGGGGAGGCTGAGGAGGTTGCAAGGAGTCCAACGAGCACCGTGGTAGGCGGCGGTGCGCACGGCGGAGCTGCAATCGAAGGGTAAGCTTCCTTGCTCTGTTTTCCCGTGGAAGTTCATTTGGAAAGTCGTGAGGTTTGGTTGAGAGTTGAGAGGTTAGAAGGTCAGGGTGATGTTCAGGAGGGTCCTAGGTGTCGACTAGGATGGTCGCCGTGACGAGGCCGTACACGGCGGGGCTCAGGCAAAGATGAGCACTCTGGTGCTCTGTTTGGCCGTGAAATTCAAACGGTGAGTCGACGAGTTTGGGGGTGAGTCGAAGGTAACAGAGATTAGTTCTAGGTTCAGTAAGCCTTAGGGATCGTTTGGTGTCGCCACCGTGATGTATTTGAGGACGTCACGAACCCGTAGACATGAGGGACGTTCGATTCCGACATCCGAGGAAGAAGTTGTGATGTTCGGACGGTTGAGGGCATAACCGTAATTTGAGTAAATTAGGGGGGACTAGTTGACTTTTTGGCTAATCGAGTTTTGGTAGGTTGACCTAGGATGGTTAGGTAGCTTTCGTCGTCCTGAGTTCGATGACAGGCGGCACGTATTCATCGGACGTACGAGGCGAGAGTTACGGGTCTAGGAAGTTTTGGTAAAACCGTAAAAATGTGTAAACAGGAGGGTATTTTGGTCTTTTTGGTTTCTGGGGATTTGTGCAGAGAGAAAGGAGATGGACGGCTGGGGTTTAACCAAGTGGGATAAGGATTGAGTGGATGGTGACATGTGGCCAATGTGGAGTGGTTTCTGGGACGTTCTCGTGTGCGCGCACCACCCAAATAATTGGGGTGCACTCGTGCAGCCCGTGCAGTTCTTGGATACACAGAGAAACAGAGTGAGCTTGTGAGGAAAAATTGAGGAGTGATCGTGGCTGGTGATGAGTTCTGGTGAGTGAGGGAGGAACAAGAGACGGAAGGGAGGCTGGTGGTCGTGAATTGGTGGTGCAATCGTGCACGGCGGTACGGCGGAGGTGCGGAGAAGTTTTGGGGGAAACAGGGAGCCTGAGAGTTCGAGGTGGTGGCTACGCCGTGAGGTGAGGCAAACCAAGGCGAGGGGAGGCTGAGGAGGTTGCAAGGAGTCCAACGAGCACCGTGGTAGGCGGCGGTGCGCACGGCGGAGCTGCAATCGAAGGGTAAGCTTCCTTGCTCTGTTTTCCCGTGGAAGTTCATTTGGAAAGTCGTGAGGTTTGGTTGAGAGTTGAGAGGTTAGAAGGTCAGGGTGATGTTCAGGAGGGTCCTAGGTGTCGACTAGGATGGTCGCCGTGACGGGGCCGTACACGGCGGGGCTCAGGCAAAGATGAGCACTCTGGTGCTCTGTTTGGCCGTGAAATTCAAACGGTGAGTCGACGAGTTTGGGGGTGAGTCGAAGGTAACGGAGATTGGTTCTAGGTTCAGTAAGCCTTAGGGATCGTTTGGTGTCGCCACCGTGACGGGAGGTGACCGGAACAGGTGAATCGTGAAACAGGGAAAAAGGGGCCGTCTGGTTCAAGCTTCAGTTGTGAAGTTGGGAGTCGAATCGAACCAAGAGAGTGTGGGGAATGGATTCGTGGTGTCTGGACGAAGCTGCAGGAGAAGAGAGGGAGTGAATTGGTGGCCGGACGGTGGAGAATGCTTCTCGCCGGTCCAAGCCACGGCGGCCGGTTCAGCACAGTCATCTCGAGGTAGGGGATGTACTGTAGCTGGCGCGTGAGGGCCACGCGCAGCCACTTTTGGCGGCGCGTGGGGGCGCGTACGGCGGCGGATGGGAAAGTGGTCAACATGGTTTTTGGACCAGGAGTTGTGGTGAGTTCAATGGAGTTGGCTTCGAGTCAATCGGAAGTCGTTTGAGTGTAGTTCCGTGAGGGTGAATGTTTAGGGTCCCGGATTCTAGGTTTTCGGTTCGGGGATTTTTGAGGGAATTTAGGTGAGTGTTTGTAGACGTGTTAGTGACGTATTTTGACGGTGATTGACAGGATCGGGATTTCCCGAGGAAGCCGAGGAACGTGCTGGACGTTCGGGACGCGAGTAGGGCTCAGTACTGTGAGTGGACCCTTTCCTTAAACTTGAGCATGCATAACTATTTTCTATCGTTGTTTTATGGATTTAATCATTATTGAATATGTTTTGGTTGGTTTTACATTATTGCACGTTTTTCGAGGAATACGGTATTTGACACGTTTTACGAAGAATGGTTGATTTCTGAGTAAAATGCCAGGGTTTTGGGATTTTTAAAGGATAACTCGTTTGATTGCTTACAAAGGGATTTTGAAATATGATTTGGTAATGAAATGAATTGGATTTTAAAGTTGGAACGTGGATTCCGGATTTGGGTTCGGAATGACGGTTCTGGATGCCGGAAGGGTATCGGACCAGTGATTTCGGATTCGGGTTTGGATGTGGATTGGTAAATGGTTTTCAAATGGTTTTGAGATTGGATTTGCTGGATCTGGATATTGGGTTTAAAGACCCGGATATATGTGACGGGGGACCGGCTGGATTGGGTTTAAAGACCCGGATTGAGTTTAAAGACTCGGGAGTTTAAAGACTCGGATATATTGATTTCCCCCGTAGGCCTTGAGTTTAAAGACTCGGATATGATTAAGGCCTGGATTGAGTTTAAAGACTCGGGAGTTTAAAGACTCGGATAGATCCAGCAGGTTTGATCGGAAAATAATGAATTGTAGTTGCTGGATTCTGATACAGTTTTACGATATATATGCTGTGATTTCTATAAATGTTTTATAGTGTTTCTGTTTCTTATGATGTGGTTGGTACTTTGGTTTCTAACCGTTTTAATAACTGGGTTATGCATGTGGTTTTCAAAACGGAGGGTTAAAACTCGGTTTTCTGATAATGGTTTTAAAACTTCTCTTTTATTATGGTCCACTCACATTTCGGTTTTAAATTGCCCTCCAGGTTGTGGAGCGAGCGCGGGGTCATGAAGTCGAGGCAGTGACCGAGGCATAGAAGTGTCGTGAGGGGTCCCGGAGTAGTTTAAAGTCTTCCGTGTGCGTGTAATTTATCGTTTTTTTTTTAGTTCCTTGTATTTTCGTACTATGCTCTGTAAGCGATAACTTTGGGATATGTTGTTTAATTACTCATGCGTCTGACTGGATTTGAGTGAGTGTTACTTGGGTGTTGTGTCGGGGAGTCAGACGGGAGCGGGATTGACCTCGGGTTTCGGGGTGAAACCGGGGTGGGTCCTGACAACAAACCCAGACTCGACAGGTTTGATCAATTGGGCTCTCATGTCAGGACCCACCCCGGTTTCACCCCGAAACCCGAGGTAAATCCCGCTCCCGTCTGACTCCCCGACACAAAACTCAAGTAAAACTCACTCAAATCCAGTCAAACGCAGGAGTAATTAGACACAATGTCCCGAAGGTAGCATTTACAGAACATAGTACGAAAATACAGGGAAAATAAAACCGATAACTACACGCACACGGAAGCCTTTAATCTATTCTGGGATCTCTCACGTCACTTCTATGCCTCGGACACTGCCTCGACGTCCAGACCCCGCGCTATCTCCACAACCTGGAGGGCAATTTAAAACAGAAGATGTGAGTGGACCAAACAGTAGAAGAGTTCAAAACCATTTTACACGAAAGTCGAGTTTAACCCTCCGTTTTGAAAACCACATGCATAACCAAATTTATGAACACAGTTATAAATCAATTTACCACAAACCGCATCATAAGAAACAGAAACACTATAAACCAGTTAGAAAAACCACATCATGTGAATCATAAAACCATATCAGAAATCATAACATCATATCATCATTTTCTGATCAAACCTGCTGGACCTATCCGAGTCTTTAAACTCCCGAGTCTTTAAACTCAATCCAGGCCTTAATCATATCCGAGTCTTTAAACTCAAGGCCTACGGGGGAAAATCAATATATCCGAGTCTTTAAACTCCCGAGTCTTTAAATTCAATCCGGGTCTTTAAACCCAATCCGGCCGGTCCCCCGTCACGTATATCCGGGTCTTTAAACCCAATAACCAGATCCAGCAAATCCAATCCCAAAACCATTTTAAAACCACTGGAAATCCATATCCAAACTCGAATCCGAAACCACTGGTCCGATGCCCTTCCGGCAGCCAGAACCGTCATTTCGAACCCAAATCCGGAAGCCACTTTTCAACTTTAAAACCAAATCTCGTTTTCCGAAATCCGATTCTAAAATCGAAAACCTTGATTAGTCCAAAAATCCATTTTATAATCATTAGAAATCACTTATCAATTGAAATCCCGAAACTAGAGCATCAATTTCAGAAGTCAACCACTTCCTCGTAAAACGTGCTAAAAACCGGACTTCCTCGAAAACCGTGCACATGTAAAATCGACCAGGCATATCCGATAAACATAAAATCATAATTAAAACGATAAAACAATTATAGAAAACAGTTATGCATGTTCGAGTTTAAAGAAAGGGTCCACTCACAGTACTGAGCCCTACTCGCGTCCCGAACGTCCAGCACGTTCCTCGGCTTCCTCGGGAAATCCCGATCCTGTTCACAATCACCAAAGTACGTTACTAACACGTTCACGAAAGTTCACCTAAATGTCCTCAAAATTCCCCGAACCGAAAGCCTAGAACCCGGGACCCTAAACCTTCACCCTCGCGGAACTACACTCAAACGATTTCCGATTGATCCGAAACCAACTCCATTGGACTCACCACAACTCCTAGACCAAAATCCATGTTGATCGCTTCTCCATACGCCGCCGCACGCGCCCCCACGCGCCGCCCAAAGTGGCTGCGCGTGGCCCTCACGCGCCAGCTACAGTGTCACCCCCAACCTCGAGTGCACTGTGCTGAACCGGCCGCTGCAACTGGACCGGCGAGAGGCATTCTCTGCCGTCCGGCCACCAATTCACTCCCTCTCTTCTCCTACAGCTTCGTCCAGACACCACGAATCCATCCCTCAACTCCTCTAACCTCGACACAGTCCCGTCATCGTCGATTCAAGCTCGAACCAGACGGCCATCAAACCCCTGTTTTCCTTCCCGGCCACCCACGACTTCCCCCTTCACGGTGGCTACTCCAACCTCTTCCTAGGACTCTACCAAACCTCAACCAACCCTCCTGGACTGTCGACTCAGCCCTAAACTCGACGACTCGCCGTTTAAAACCCACAGCCAAAACAGAGGACATAGAGCACCTCCGTCATGCCATCCTCCGCCGTGCTCCCCCCGTCACGGCTACACAACCACTAGACTCCCAGACCTCCACTGAGTCCCCTAGACCTGCCCATGACCTTCGATTCCACCCTTAGACTCACAACTCGCAGTTCAAAACTCGACGGGAAAACAGGGCACAAACACGAAGAATTGGACTTACCTGCAACCGTCCACAACCGTGCTCGCCGCCGTGTTCCGTGGAGTCCACAGAGCCGCCTCAGCTTCCTTTTGAGGTCGCACACACCCGCACACGACCACAGCACCCCCCACAAGCCGTCAACCTTCTCTGTTTCCTCCCAAATTCCCGTAACTCATCCCCCTCACACACACGACCACCGTGCCTCTCAACAGCTTCACCAGCTCCCTTTCAGTCTCCCGTTCCTCCCTCACTCACCAGAACTCGTCAATTACCACGATCAATCCTCAATTTCTCTCAATTTCCTCCCTCTGTTTCTCTCTTTGTGTCGAAGAACAAGAGTGCACAGCACGGGTGCACACCAATTAATTGTGCCGTGAATGCACAGGATTCCACCAGAATCCTCTACACACAAGCCACCTGTCACAAATCCACTCCACACACTTCCACATGGCCCAATCCCAGCCGTCCATTCCTTTCCTCTGTGCACAAATCCCTAGAAACCAAAAAGACCAAAATACCCTCCTGTTTTACTCATTTTACGGTTTTACCAAAACTTCCTAGACCCGTAACTCTCGCCTCGTAAGTCCGATGAGTACGTGCCGCCTGTCATCGAACTCAGGACGACAAGAACTATCTAACTATCCTAGGTCAACCTACCAAAACTCGATTATTCAAAAAGTCAACTATTCCCCCTAATTTACTCAAATTACGGTCATGCCCTCAACCTTCCGAACATCACAATTTCCTCCTCGGATGTCGGAATCAGGCGTGCCACCTACCTATGAATTCGTGACGTCCTAAACTACGTCCTGGTCACTGGTCAACCCCCATTTGACCACCCGAACTAAGAGTCAACTATTTTGTCCAAACTAGGGGCAACATCGTCATTCAAAACTTACGGACCTATCGGGACCAACTAACCACAGATTAACCTTACTAATCACACCTTAATCACTATCTTAATCCTGGCTCTCGGGACGGGTTGTTACATCTCAGCCGTGCATGAAGAACCTTTTTGTTTTTCCTGGGTTTCTCACTTCCCTCTCAACCTTTCCTTACACCACTCTCACCAAGACTCACTCACCAAAGTCTTAACTAGTCTCTGATCACACACTCGAAGGCACACACACCTTGAAGCTGATAGAAAACTCTGTCTCAGTCTCTCTCTGTTTTTCTTAGTGCACGATTTAAACCCAAACACAAACAATTCAAGTGTAACCGTGTAGTGGCTAGAAGCCACTGGAATTCAGCCAGGTGTCAAACACCCTGTGGACCAGCCCCAAAATATCCAATAAGCACTGCACACATGTCCTTATCTGATTGGCACACTTCCCAAGGAGTAAAAATACTGAAATACCCCTAATTGTCCAAATTACGATTTTACCCTTCGCTTCCTAGACCCGTATCTCACTCGTCCGATGTCCGATAAAGGCGTGCCGACTGTCGTTGTACTCAGGACGGCGAGATCTATCTAATGGTCCTCGGTTTGCGTGAAGAAAACTTGTCGTTCAAAAAGTCAACAAATTCATCCCCTTTTGACTTAATTACGAAAATGCCCTTAACCTTCCGAACATCATAACTTCCTCCTCGGACGTCGGAATCGGGCGTGCCACCTGTCTACCGACTCATGACGTCCCGAACTACGTCACAGTCATCGTTCAATGCCCAATTGACCTTCCGAACTAAAAATCAACATTTTGCCCATTCTAGGGGCAAAATCGTCATTCTGCGCCGTCTGTCCAAAAGTGTCCAACTAATCACCGATTCTCTTCGTTAATCCGTCATTAAAATCTAATCTAATCCCGACTCCCGGGACGGGTCGTTACATGCGTTCTGTAACAGGACCCATCCCAATCCCCCCGGGATTAGTGCGGGATGACCCTGCTCCCGTCTGACACGAAGTGTCAGACAAGGGATATTTCCGACCTTTGCCCTCCCGGGCTATCAGAGTACGCCAGGATCCGGAGGAGGTATGTGATATCTCGATCTCTGCTACAGTCCACATCCGGTGTCAACCTGAAGGGTATTAAAAACAGAAAGACTGTGAGTGGACAAAAATAAAGAATTTATAAAACATTTCATCAAAGACATTTATACCCTCCACTAAAAAGCATGCATGCATAGTAAAACCATTTATCCAATAATATATGTTAAAACATCCATAATTAGGGTCTCAGCCCCAAATTCTGTAAATACAAATCACCCGGGCTCCTGCCCAAAACCATTTACAGAAAACCATAGTACAGTAAACATACGAGGGATATCAGCCCAAATCCATTTATCATTATAAACACAATTTTCCAAACCAACTGAAATCATGTTTATTATCCATTATATTCATATCCAGAACCTGTCACGGTAAAATAGAGCTACACGTGTGCTAACCGGGGTCTCAAACCCAAGTCTCTCCAGGGTCCACCCAGGTCAATGTCCGTAGATCAATGACCCTCCCTGGAGGTAACGAACCATGCCCATCCTGAGAGTAAGGAACCCAACTGGGGGGCGACTCCACTCAGTCAGTGCTCCGTGACTACTCCGGGGTCCACCCAGGCCAACGACCCTCCCCGGAAGAGACAATCATATATAAAGGATGGAATATGAAAAACCTTTTGAAACCATTCTTGAAACCTTTCAAGGATTCATGCCCGGCCCCCATAAGCCGTCATGAACCATAAAATCCTTTCATGGGTTCATGCCGGTTCCCATAAACCGTCATGACCCGTAAATCCATTTCAAGGGTTCATGCCGGTTCCCATAAACCGTCATGACCCGTAAAAACCATTTGTAACACATAGCTGGGCACTAGGCCCGAATTCACATAGAAACTGGACCTCCGGTCCGAATCGTAAACCAATTGGGCCTCCGGCCCGATTCCGTAAATCAAATGGACCTCAAGTCCGAGAATTACCTTTTCAAATCCAAAATCATTTCATGAAATCATATCCAAAACCACAAGAATGGAAAATCAGTGTAAAACCAGAAAACTTCGATTTACGTGCAAGCACGTAAATCGCCTCGAAATACGTGGAACCATATAATTTACAAATATCCAAATCAAACTCATCAAATCACATTCATAATCCATTTGGAAATCCAAAGCCATTTCAGTTAGACCAATAAAGACGTACGGACCCGTATAGGCACCGTATAGGGCCGAAACCTCGAAATACGTGCCTATACGTAGCCACACATCCAAATGCACACATGGCATCACAAACAAGTATTTAAAACATATAATAAACATTTATGCATGCACCAATTTAGAAAACAAGGTCCACTCACAGACCGTCCGAAGCCGCGTCTCGATACGCGTGCCATACGGCTCCCCGAGCTGATCACCGTCACCGGGACTTCCAAACCTGTCCAAATTAATTTAGAGGGTTACTAACTACTTATATAACCCCTCACTAAAGCCCCGTAATTTTCCCGTATTTTTAACTATTTTTAATCTCGAACCTAAACCTTCCGATGCCCCGAAACATATCGAGACGGTGTCCGATCGACTCGAAACCAGTCCCAAAATGTTCGTTACATCGAATAGATGATTTCGTATGTTGGAACCATCCCCAAAAACCCTAGCACGCGCCCACATACGCCACTGGAAGTTGCCTGTGCGTGGGCCTCACGCGCCGCTACAGTGCCCGTCGTCTCCAGCGATCGAACCGGTCCGACCGGGCCGGTCCGGTTTTCTCTGCAATTCCGGTCTAACTGGACCGGGGTGACCGGTCCAGGCCCCTACACTCTTCATTTTTCGTCCGTTTTCTTCCATTTCAATCCTAAAAATCCTATTTTCTCCTTTCCAATCTATTCCAATTAACACAACTAACCAAAACCTCCTAAATCCTAACCAAAATTAAAGGGTCTCACGGCCCTGTTTTTCCCGACCACCCTCACGGCTTCCTCCGCCGTGAAGCACCCTCCAAACCGTCCTAAAATCATCCTAGCAACCTAACTAACTCATCCTAATCGTCCAAAAGCAACCATAACATCAAAATCAATTAAAAAAGGGAATTTGGGCCTTACCGTGCACCCGCACGGGTTCGTGGCTTCGGCCGTGCACGGTGGCGTCACTTGGCCGGCCACCGTCCTCCACCATCATCTCATCACTCTCTAGTCTCTCCAGTAAGAATCTGGGGTCAAGGGTTGAAGATTGTAATGGGTTTGGGGTCTCCTGAGATCGGGTTAAAGGGTTGGAGGAAAAATTGGAAAATGGATGCACGGGTGAATGGTTTGGTGCATGAGTGGGTGAGGTTGGCCAGTGGATGGGTGACAAGTGTCACTTATCCATTGGGCCTCCATTAAATATCTGGGCCCACTAGAGACAAAGCTGCACTCTTTGTCTCGTAAAACGTGTCATCGTGAATAGTAATCGGGAACTTCCGTGAACCGTAACTTCGCCGTCGAACGTCCGAATTCGACGTGCCGCCTGTCTACGGATTCGTATCGTCCTTATCTACGTAACGGTCTTTGGCCCTCGGCCATCGAACCTCCCGGTCAAAAAGTCAACATTTGACCCCTTTTATCCAAAATTACCAAAATGCCCCTAAACTTCCGAACGTCATAACTTCCTCCTCGAACGTCGGAATTGAACGTGCCACCTGTCTATGAACTCGTGACGTCAAGAACTACATCACGGTCATCGGTCAAAGTCCATTTGACCGCCCGATTGAAAAGTCAACGTTTTGCCACGACTAGGGGCAAAACGGTCATTTCGCATCGTTCGTCCGATTTCGCTCTACTAATCACGGATTAGCCTCACTAATCGTGATTAGTCACTAATCTAATCATGGAATTTGGGACGGGTCGTTACATTCTGACTATTTCTAGTTTAGTCAATTTTTAAGTAGAGTATCGTGCTGTTACAACCCTCATGAGACAAAACTCCTCCTACTAGGTGAACCTAGAGGTTTAAATGCGTACCTTAATTAGATCAAGACTTTTATTTTCTATTTTGCTAAGGGACTAGCAAAAGCTAGGTACGAGGGAATTTGATAAGCCTTTATTTAAGCATCATTTTAATGTTATTTTGTACCCTTTATACCTATCTTTTAAGGAAACCCATGCCATAAATAGGAGAAAAATGATCTATTTTGTGAGAATTGTGAAGAATATGAAAGTGTGGTAAATTATGAAGATAATGCAAAAAGAACAATTAGAATCCGAGTCAGAACGAAGAAATTATCTCAAGTTGAACCGAAGGCCCCAATTGAGGTCTAGTGCCTAGCTCATATGCCTAGCCCGAGTCCCTGGACACTTCTTGGATAGCCCCCTAGACACTTCGTAGACATCCCCCTAGACAGCCCCTAGACAACCCCTGACATGGTCCTGCATCCAAAGTTCTACCGAGGTACCTGTCCTAGAGTCTATACCATGTCACTAGTGCCTATGCCTTGTCACTGGGGGATGTCACTAGCGTGCCACTAGGATGTCACTACTTGGCTTGTGTACCTGATTTCTAGCCCTAGCAGCGCCAAGGGCCAGCGAGACATAGTTTTGGCGTCTTTAGTTCATCAAGTTATGAGTGAGCTCTTGGTGCGATTTTCATACAGTAATGTACATTTTCAGTCTAGGGCAAAATCAGACCGCCCAGATCACTTCCAGGTGTCTTATTTGCAGCATTAAGGAAGTTAGATCATCCAAGATCGGCCAAGATGGTTTCTGCCCTTTTCTTGGCCGCAACCAACTCATGTTCACACTTGGAATGAGCTGTTAATTAATGCCAGCTCATGCCAGCTGTTTAAATCCAAATTCAGGGGGTTTAGTAAGAAAATCTTCTCCTTATTTTCAGCCATGATAATAGCCGTAAAGATCCATGATAATGCAAGGCCCTTATTATATTTCCTTGCCGCCAAAGGAAGCTTTTTCCTCCTCTATTTCGGTTTTTCTCTTCCACTCCAAATGGGATAGGTGTTCCAATCTGACTTCTTCAAGGTCTTTCTGTTGAAGCTTATGGAATATTTAGACTTATATAAATAGGCCTTTAATTTGCATTGTAAAAGGGATGAAGGACACCATCTTAGAGGCTACTTTTGTTCTAGAATTCCTTTAGCGCAATATTGTTTTCTGAATTGAACTTGAGCTCGGGAAGATTTGGCCGTGACTTTCTCCTTCTTCTTCGTCTGGTTCATTGTGTAATCCTTACCTTAAAAGTTTACATTCTCTTTTCATTAATTATGTGTAACTAAATTTCCATTAGTTAGGGGCTATTTTGAAGCCCTATGTTATCTGTTCAAGTTAATTGTTTTGAATTCTTGTTTTCGATACTATGCATGTGAATGTTTGATTTGATTTGTGTGAATAAAAACCTTGTATGTGTATTGATTTATGGGTCAACACATACATTATGAGCATATAAGTGTAGCTAGGACGTGGGGATTAATGCATGTCATGTGTTCGTTTCTATGTTCACAAGTTACAAAAATCATCATGGTTTAATCAATTCAATTTGAGTTAGAAAGGCGATGGCTTTCATACTTTGACTAACTCAATCGTCAATCAAACCTTTTAGGAACTTAATGATCTTTTTGCATGGCTGAAATTTTCTATGTGTTTCATGTCTTGAAATGGCTTGCATAAATTTTTTTTAACCTTGAGTGCGCTACCGGGTTAAAGTAGGTTAGGAAGATAGTAAAAATAGAAAATGTGTTGTCACGATCTGTTCTTAGTTGAAGTCTTTCATGGACATAGTAAAGGAATTAGGGTTAAACAAATGGACTTGGCATATACTTAGTGGTAGAAAAACGTGTTCTTAACTAGTTTCTTCTTGTCTGTTAATCTTCATTATTTTTATATTTTTGAAAATTACAAACTCAAACAAAAGCCTCCCTTTTATGTCTACTTAAGTTTCCAGTGCCTTAATTAGTTTGTGTGATAGAGTGTACCCTCAATCCTTGGCGTTTGAACGAGACATTGCTTTCCTATACTACAACTACAATGTGCAAGAGTTTAAATTATAGGTTCGTTTTTGGCCTATCATATATGCATTGAACTGTAGTGTAACAACCCCTAGTTATATAACTCATTGAAGCCCAAAAGGGGCTCAAGCCCCCCGTGGATTAGGAGGCTCCCAAATGGATTTTTTGTATTATTAGTATATGTATATGCAATTATACTTATACTATTATAATTTTTCTTTATATTTATTACTATTTCACGAGCATAAAACATATTATTTAATTATTACTTATTAAGTATCAAAATTTAAATGCATAAACAATTATTTTGCAGAATTTTAGGTACTCAAATTGAGGATAATACAATTAATGTTGAAAAATGAATAAACACATATGCATGAAATTCTCTAAATTATTACTATTATTTATATATTTTTATTTTTATTACCATCACAATTGTCTATATAAAATTCTTTTTTAATATTAATTTTTTCACGCTAATATTAAAATATTATTATACAATTATTTTGATCATTATTTATAAAGTAGTCCCAACGAGTTGAATTTTTAACTACGCAGCTGAAGGAAATGTGACAGTCCTTGATATTTACCAATATGCAAAGCTTGCACTCTGCCGCCAAAGCCCACACTCAAAGACTCCTCCCCTTTCCCAGGCAAAGCTAAGTTCTAAACACCAAATATGGTATCCTCAGTATCCACAACTCTATCAACCACTTCCAATCTCCATCAGAAGCAAGCCTACTACTTTCCTTCATCCACTTTCCACTTCAACAAGCTATGCCCAGTCTCAATCTCTCTCCCAACCCCCTTTTCAATCCCCGGAAGACTACATAGCTCCGTCTGCGCCGCTGCAAAGTCACAGACCGGACCGGTGAAGAAGCGTTCACCCTCGGGCACCAACAATAACAAGAAGAAAAAGCGTAAGGGCGGCGGCGGTGGAGGTCGTGGTGATTCAGAGAATCTGAGCTTGAGTGACGCCGAAATTGTGGATAATTTTGGTGCTGATAGTGTTGGGTTCGTTTCGGATTCGAATTCAAGGTCGCTGGCTTACCATCCCACGCCGCTGCCAAAACCGCCAGCTGGGTTTGTGGTGGATGATCTTGGGAAGGTGCTCATGGCTTCTTCGAAGCGAATAGCTTCAATTGTGAGTTCTTTCTTGCTTAATTTTCAATGTCTGTCTCGTCCTTCTTTTTGCGTGTGGAACTACTGTTTTCTAAATTCAGGTATATTGCAGTTATAATCTATAGGCTGATGCCCATTGCGCTTTCTTGTCATCTTTAACAAGGCAGAATATGTTTTAAGGTTAGAGGCAAATGAGTTTTAACAGCTATTGCTTAAATTACCTTTGTCTAAAATGAGCAGCAGCTAGAGAGTCTGCTCTGGGATGGAGCTACAGAGGCTCCCCTGTGCTATAGCGTACTCCAACTTGGAGAAAATGTACACATTCTAAGCGGCCAACACACTCTCACCACCACCCAAGCTCTCCCATCCTGCCCACGACCTTAGTACTAAATAACCCAGCCTACTTCAACCTAATGAAGCTTGCTGCTTAGATGTCATTGACATTCCATTTGATTGCTTGGCTCCCTAATATAACAGGACCTTACTACTGCAATAGCCCAGCTCACTTCAACCTGTAAATCGTGTTCCTTCGAGGGCATTGATATCCCAATTGATTGGTTATCTCCCGAATATAACAGGACCTTACTACTACAATAGCCCAGCTCACTTCAAACTATGCTGTTTAGAGGTCATTGACACTCCATATGATTGGTTAGCTTCCTAGTATAAAAGATCAGCCTTCACTTTTAGAGTAGATTTTATGCAATTAGAAGTAATTTGGCCGTGCAATTTGTTATATTAGACTCCAGAGATAAACTTGCTCAGGTCATAATTACCTCTGTAAATTTATTATGTTTTGGTTATAATTTGTGTAATTATGGATGATTTATGAGCTACATTTTATTTTGGATTATTGTATGCTGATTTATTTTCTCTGACACAACAAAAACAGTTTATAAAAATGAGCAATTGAATTGATCATCTGAACTGATAATTTAGGCTGGAAATTGAGAACTACTACAAAATTGTTTATAATTTTATGCTTTCTTTGTTTCATTGGAGGAAATAAACAAGGTTAATGCTGGTTGTAAATAAAAGCTTCATGCATACAAAGTCATCCAAAATTGCGATAAGAGATTATGTTAGCATCATTTTTTTTCATTGCTTCCTTAAAAATTTAAAATATTCTGAATTATTCATGGGCAGGTTGATCCTACCAATAATTATCCTTTAGAGTGCGTTATAAGGAGAGTGTTCAGAAGCTCACGAGGGGTTGAATGTATGCTTCTTTGTCCAGTTGACACGTAAGTTCTGTTATATTCTTTTTTGGCGATTGAGGAGTTTGTCCAGAATCATTTCATAGTGTAAATTGATATTAATGCAGGCCTGTTCAAATATTAAGGAGCACAAACATAGATGGCTGGTCAGCTGTATGTTGTTCTGGCCGATGTCTAGTTTCCAGTTCAGTCTTAAATTTGTTTAAACTTTATATTGACAATTTTGAAGCAGAGCAACTTTCTACATATAACAGTCAATTTTGTTCCATATATAGCTTGAATTTTTTTCTCACGAAGTTTTTTTCTTTTATTGATTTTTTGGCCATTTTGTTTATTGCATAATTTAAATCCTTAAAGGTGAAAAATAAGATCATGATGATTTTCTGTGATTGCCCTCTTCTTCTTTGTCATGCATCACTTCACCTCCATGCCTCCTCTTCTGTCCTTTATCGATTGGTATTTTCTTTTATACCTCCATGCAATAGAATTTTCTTTATCAAAAAGTTCAATTTTGTATTTCCTTAATCAAGTTATAGACTTATAGTGGGGAAGAAAGTGGTTGATGCAGACTGGGTGATTTTGACATGATTCAATGTCTATCAAGCACATCATGTGCCAGTGATTATTATATTGTGGATGTGTTTGTTTCTTGATGCTTTACTTTCACTATTTTAATATGTGTTGTTTTGTTTCTTAGGTGAGTGATGAAGAAGTTGAAGCTATTCTTCCCTCCGCTGCTTATGCCCTTGCCAAGATACACATGCATCTCGTACACAGTGGGTATGACCATACATACAAACCAGTTTTATAAACTTTTATAACCTTGGTATCTTGATTTCTAGATATCTTAATATTAGTTCTTTCAAATTTGTGTCTTCATGTCAGGTTCTGTTATACAGCACGGGGAGGGTTTTGTTACTCAGAAGAAGACATATTTGATTTTCGAACAGGCAATTGCTTGTCTCTTATTTATGGCTCATGAAAAAAAAGGAAAAAGCAAAAGAACTGTTTTATGATTGTTGAACTCTTTTGGTGTTTATAATAGAATGAGCCTTTCTATATCATCTTCTTCTTTTCCAATGAGTGAAGTTTTGCATTTGTGTTGAATCTAGCTGTCAATTTTGATGTCATGATAGATGTACTATGCTGGATCTTGCTGTTTTCTTCAATTAAATGAGACAAGGAGAAACTCTTTGTATAGTATTTTGTTGACCTTTTGGAGCTTATACAGTTAGAAGAAGAAGCCGTTAGTCTTTGAAGTGTAAGGAAGATATGGTTCTGAGTATGTAGACAAACTTTTAGAAGCTTCAGTAAACAGTTCTATTCCATCTGGCTCATTGCTTGTGAGTATGCTGCACTTAGGATGCCTTCTTAAGAATCCTTAAATGAGATTATGCTGAAGGCTATTGTGCAAGTTTTGTTTGTTAATCCATGTGCCTGGTTTTTATATTAGTGATCATGCCACTAGGACTATGCTTGTTCATTGTTCTTTTAATTATCCTATCTAAAGGAATAGAGTTGTCACATATGGTCAGAAGAGCTTGGCTCTCATTCATGAATAATAGGTTTGTTCTCTTTCAGATTTAAAAAAACATCATTAGATGTTTTTCACATGGTTTAAACTGTTGTGAATTTAGTTGGTTCTCATTGCTGTACATTAGGTTGTTCTCTTTCACATGTTACTTTTTACTTATTGGTGTAATGAACTTTAATGGAATAGTTGGCAGCTTAAGACCTGCTCGGTCATCCTTGTAGAAATTACATATTTGATTAACATCAGAACTAAGGTTTTTAATTTTTTATTATAATGTAATGTGTGGTTTTACATATTTTTCAGATGATAGCCAAGATGTCGATGGCTTACCAACTGAGGGAGTAGAAATTACTTGTTTCCATTTGGTAATGTGATAACCATCTATAAATAGTATTTATTCTTAAAAGAGAGTAACGTTAAATGGTAGCTTAAAACTTCAGTATATAGGTTGCAGCAATCTGACTTATGTTTTTCCTGATGAAGAATTGATTGTGTAAATTATAATCTGTAATTTTTGTTACATAATCATCATTTTATTCACTGCATTACAAAGTCTATTAATAAAAAAACCATCTGTGTTCTTTGAAGATTGTTTTATATTATCATTTTGATTGTTTTATTTTATCATTTTGCTAGTATATTAACATGTTAGTTCACTTCTCCAAAAAGAAAGAAAAAAAATACAGTTTTTTTTTCTGAATTTCATAAAATTCTCTTTTTTGAGGCACGTTTACTCTTTGTTCATCATCTTGAAAAGACAAAAAAAAACGTGGCAATCAGTGTTGTGAATATTAACAATTTTGTATTCTGTGTTCTATTATGTTTTAGTTATATTGCATGAACTGGTTTAATAGCACCCTATTTTTAACTTGCATCTTTTTATTTTTAATTTAAAATATAAATATAAATAGTTTTGTTGTACATTTCTAATTTCTAAGTATCAAGGATATGTATGTGTGTGCGTTTGTGTTTGCCTAAACAACTATGTATGGTCTATACGATTGAGTTAGATGGCTTTTTCGTTCTCCTGCCTGGTTAATCTATAGTTGTCTTGGTGCAGGATGGTTCACATTACATGATTTATACACCGTCTGATCCGCTTCTCTTTGTTGTAGTAAAGGTAACCATCAAGGTTTGAAATGCATTGCTGCACATCCATTTAACTGAGAATAAACACGACCGTTGGTCCTTGAACTTGTATGACCAAATTGCTACCCACCATTACTGACGGCAATCTTAGCCAAGCCTCAGCTTAATGTCTTCTCCCTCCCTCTTTCAGCCAACGTTTTGATGATCTATATTCAATGCCCATAGATGATGAAATCCCATTTTTGTTAGCAACAATTGCATCTTGGAAAAATATTTGGGACTTGGCCCAGAATGCAACAATGTCCATTGCCGCCAGACTTCATGATCCTAATTCAATTTAATACTTTTTTATTGAGCACTTGGCGTGTACACATACCTAATTACCTATAGAGCACAGAAAATAAGGAAGTGAGACGGACCCAAGCATGTTCATTCATAGGGAGGACTTGAAGGGAAGAGAAAAGAGCAAAATGGCACCCATAGCAAGTTTGGAGGAAGTGAGGTGGACCTATAACATTTGGTCATAATAGTTGAGGGACCAATACTTCAATTTACCCTTTAATTAAATGCGTCTCTCTTCCTTTGCCCTTATTCATGAAGTTCCTTAAAATGTGTCAAAATACTTGTGGTTATAGTTAAAAGGTATAGAAATTTTCTGTGTATTGAATTAAGTTTAAATTGTGTACAGAGGTTCTTTAAGTAGACTTCTAGAGAGCTAAGCTAGGTAAGTACATCTTAGACAAACTAGGAAAGAATCAAGTAGATACAAATTTACATAGGAAAGAATCCAGGTGATTCTGTGGACTTAGGCCCAGCAGATCAGGGAGATTGATCCTCAATCTCCTGTGATCGGCTGGGATCTTTATCACGCCCCCGCAAGATGGTGGTGCCGTCGGCAACGCCGATCTTGGATCGTAGGAGTTGAAAGCGTGGTCTGGGCAGAGCTTTTGTGAGAGCATCAGCAAGCCGGTCGTCCGTGGAGATGTGGGAGACGTTAAGTAGACCACGACTGACTTGGGTGCGAACAAAGTGATAGTCGATTTCAACATGCTTCTTGCGAGTGTGAAGAGTGGGATTGGAGCAGTAAAACGTAGTACCAATGTTGTCGCATGAGATGGTCGGCTTCCCTGCTGTGGAGGATGCCACATCACGGTATTCTGCCTCTATAAAAGACCTGGAGACAGCGCGTTGTTTGCGTGAGCTCCAGGTGATAAGATTACCACCCAAGTAGACAAGGTAGGCAGTGGTTGATTTGCGGTCTTCTGGGTTGCCAGTCCAATCTGCATCAGAGTAGGCATGCAGGGTGTGATAGGAGTGGGAGACTGCATGCAGCTGGTTGGTGGAGGCACGGTGCAGGTGTAGGCCATAGAACAACGTGCCCTTCAAGTACCGTAGCACTCGTTTGAGAGCCTGCCAATGCTGCTCAGTTGGAGCATGCATAAACTGTGACAGTTTGTTCACAGCAAAGGACACATCTGGCCGTGTGAGACTTAGGTACTGAAGACTGCCCACTATTTTCCGAAAGGGAGTGGCATCAGTGGGTGGGGAACCGTCCTGCAACATGAGAGTGGGGGAAACAGCCAGGGGGGTGGAGATAGGTTTGGCACCATCCATGCATGCCATTGTAAGGAGGTCCTGAATGTATTTATGCTGGGACAGAAACAGACCAGTGGCTGTGGGCAGAACCTCAACTCCAAGGAAGTAGTGAAGGGCTCCCATATCCTTGACCGAAAATCGGGCAGCCAGGGTATGGATGAACTTGGAGATTAGTGCTGGGCTGTTTCCTGTCACAATTAAATCATCAACATAGACAAGGAAGTAGAGGATAGTAGAGGCTTGCCTGAGAATGAAGAGTGATGCATCAGATGCTGCGGGGGTAAAACCATGGGACACTAGGAAGGACTGCAGCTCCTGATACCAGGCCCGAGGGGCTTGCTTCAGGCCATAAATTGCTTTGCGAAGCTTGCAGACATAGGACGGGTGTTGAGAATCAACAAAACCCGTGGGTTGTGCCATGTGAACATCCTCATGAAGGGTGCCTTGAAGAAAGGCATTGTTGACGTCTAGTTGGCGTATGGACCAGGCCTGAGTAACAGCAAGGTGAAGAACAGTCCGAATGGTGGTGGGTTTGACTACGGGACTGAAAGTGGCAGAGTAGTCTACCCCTGGCCGCTGGTGAAACCCCTTAGCAACTAAACGGGCTTTGTACCGGTCCACAACACCCGTGGGAGTGCGTTTGATCCTGAAGACCCATTTGTTACCCACAATGTTTTGGGCTGGGTGAGGGGGAACTAATTCCCAGGTGCCATTCCGAATAAGAGCATTCATCTCTGCTGACATTGCTTGGCGCCAGTGAGGATCCTTGACAGCCTGAGATACACAAGTGGGCTCAACCAATGGTGAGATGGATTGGGTAGTTGTAGCCAAGGCATAGCTGGGTACAGGTCGTACAATGCCGGTTTGGGTGCGGGTCAGCATAGGATGAGTGCGGGTGGGTGGTTGTGGTGTGGATGGGGAAGGGGGAGAGGGGTCATTGGTGGGGGATGTAGCAGGGGAGGTATTTAGTGGTGCAGAAGAGGGTGGAGGAGGGGGCTGGCGGCGGCTGTAAGTGCGGAGGGGAGGGGGTGAGGGGCTGTAGGTGCAGGGAGGAAGACAGGAGGGCTTCTAGGGACTGGGATGGTGGGAGGCCGTGACGGAACTGCTGCAGGAGGTGCTGTTGCTTCAAGGCAGGGCGGGAGTGCTGTGTCCAAGGGGTCCAGGAGGACTGTAGGGGTGGCAGGCGAGCTAGTAGGTGCTGCTGGTGAGCTGGCAGGTGCAGTGGTGTCGAATGAAGGAAGGTAAGACATTGGAGGAAGTGTGGACAGCCAAGCATCAAAGTTGGCAGAAGTGACATGAGGAAGATGGGAGGAGGTGGCAAGACCCGGAAAGGTGTTTTCATCAAATTGAACATGGCGGGAGACAAACAGTTTGGGAAAGGAAGGTTCAAAACAGAGATAGGCACTCTGATTGAGAGAGTAGCCCAGGAAAATGCAAGGAGTGGAGTGAGGTTGCATTTTGTTGGAGTTATAGGGCCGCATCCATGGAAAACAGAGACATCCAAAGGTACGAAGTTTGGTGTAGTTAGGTGGCTGGTTGAATAGAGCAGTGAATGGTGTGGTGTTTTGGAGAATGGGGGTTGGAAGCCGGTTGATGACATATACAGCAGCCTTGAAGGCATACGGCCAATAGGTGAGGGGGAGGTTGGCCTGATGAAGGAGGGTGAGACCGGTTTCAACTACATGGTGGTGGTGTCTTTCAGCAATGCCATTATGTTGGGGGGTGTGGGGAGGGGTGAGAAGATGGTTGATGCCATGAGTGGTGAGGAAGCTTTTTAGTTTGACAAATTCCCCACCACCATCAGTGTAGAGCGAAGCAATGGATGTGGTGTAGTAGTTTTCAACCAGATTTTTAAAGTCAACAAAGGAGGAAAAGACATCAGATTTCCGTTTAAGAGGATAGAGCCAAGTATACTTGGTATAATGGTCTACAAAGATGACGTAGTAGGAAAAACCATAAGGGGAAGGATACGGGGCAGGACCCCATACATCAGAAAAGAGTAATTGAAGTGGGCGGGTGCTAGTGAGAGAAGAGACACCAAAGGGAAGCTTGTGACTTTTATTGCATAAACAAGGACATACAAAATTGATAGTTTTGGGGGGTACATTTAGAGAGCAGAATTTAAGAACAGATTGGAGAATTTTTGGACTAGGATGGCCGAGACGACGGTGCCATAAGTGAGGAGAGACCACCACACCCACTAGAGCTTGAGGTTGTTGAGGGGAAGAGGGAGACCACTCGTACACACCATCCCTACTTCGGCCTTGAAGCAAGATCGCCCTCGTGCTGAGGTCTTTCACATGAAAACAATCAGAAAAAAATTCAATGGAAGTATGGTTAGTTTTGTTGAACTGGGAAATGGATAGCTGATTGCGGGTCATATGAGGAACACAAAGGACGTTACTTAGGTGAAAGGAGTGGGAGGAGGAGGAGGGGAGGGAAGTATTACCAGTGTGGGTGATTTGCAACCCCTTACCGTTGCCAAGAAGAATCTCATCGGGACCATGGTAATGAGTGGCCTCAGAGAGCTGTTGAGGGTGAGGTGTCACATGATGGGAGGCGCCGGAATCAAGAAGCCAAGGGGAAGAAGAGCTCTGGACAGTTGGATTAGCCACGGGAGGTTGAGAGGATGAGTGCTGGAGCTGAGGACAGCGCTTAGCACTGTGGCCTTGGGTGCCACACCATTGGCAAAGCCCACGATAGCCACTGCCTGGGTTGCTGTTGGACCTGAGCTGGTTGTTGTGGGGCGGTCTAGGGCACTGGGAAGAACAACCACGGCTGTTAGAAAACTGGTGGGAGGGTCTGGTGTCTGAAGGGCGCGGTTGTGGTAGTTGTAGGACGAGCCACGGGCTGATTGGGTAGCGTTGGCAGTAATGGTGGTGAGAGATGAGTTAGGGGCAGCTCTGTTGGCTGCGGTTTCATGCTGAACCAGCATGTCATGCAGATTTTCAAAGGGGACGGGAGCATCCCTGGATCTGACAGCAGCAGCTAGATCTTTGAATTCTGGGCCAACACCATTCAGAACATGAAGAAGGAGATCATCATCAGACAAAGGCGTGTCAATTGCTGCGAGTTCATCAGCAATGGTACGAACCTCCTGAAGGTAATCAGAAACGGGCCGGGAGTCCTGACGAAGGAGAGTTAAACGTTCCTTAAGTCCCAGTACACGAGCCCTGGCTGTGCTCGCGTAGAGACGAGTGAAGCGGGTCCAGGCGGCTGCTGAGGTGGGTGCAGTAGCGATGAGGGTGATGACCTGGGGGGATACGGATGCCAAAATGGCATGAAGAAGGAGCTGGTCCTGGCGGATCCAGAGGGCACGAAGTGCAGTTTCTATAACAGGTGGGCAGAGATGGCTGCCATCCACATAGCCCATGAGGTCATACCCACGGAGGAGGGCATTGAACTGGGCACGCCATGGAAAGAAAGTGGTGTAGGTGAGTTTTACAGGGAGCTGAGCAGCTGCGTTGATGCTGATGAGGGAGGGAAGAGTGGGGTGGGTGATGTCAGTTGGTGGTGGTGGGATGTTGGTGGCGGCGACGGGATTAGGGTTTTGGGCGGCTGCTGGATTAGGGTTTTGGGCGGCCATTGAATTAGGGTTTACCTAGGGTTTTATCGGTGGAACTTTAGGGCTCTGATACCATAAAAGGTATAGAAATTTTCTGTGTATTGAATTAAGTTTAAATTGTGTACAAAGGTTCTTTAAGTAGACTTCTAGAGAGCTAAGCTAGGTAAGTACATCTTAGACAAACTAGGAAAGAATCAAGTAGATACAAATTTACATAGGAAAGAATCCAGGTGATTCTGTGGACTTAGGCCCAGCAGATCAGGGAGATTGATCCTCAATCTCCTGTGATCGGCTGGGATCTTTATCAATAGTAATGTTAAGGTATATAAGCTGCCCTACCGTAGCATATGGAGCAGAACATAAGTATTATTGAATTTTGTTGGTGCAGGATGATGGCGGTCTATTGCAAATTGCTGATGATGTAAGCAATCTCACTCATTTCGTAGTAGACGTTTCTCATCTTAAATTTCTCTCACTATATTTACTGCTTGAAGATTGTTCGACTTCAACTCTGTCTGTTGCATTGTGCTTAGTGCCGTTGAATTGTGCTTAGTGCCTTTATATCATCTATTTAGTATAACTTCTGAACATCTTGTTTTCCTTCCCTGTTGTCTCAAGTGTGTTAGTGTAATCTTCAGTTGCAGCAATCGTTCCTAAATATAGTTGGTGTGTTTTACATTGCTTCCTGAATTTTCAGAGTTTCTAATGTTAGATTTGTTAAAAAAATTAACGGAAAATCTTGCAAATCCAATGGTACGGGGCCCATTAACATTTTCAAGGTCCTAGGGGGGCTAAAAACCGAAGTTAGGGGGCAATGTGGAACACCATTTATAGGGGTGATTGCTAAATTTTTCCTCCTTGTAATATTATACCATAGTTTTGCAGCATGCATTCAAACAATAAATGACATTATCTGGTTTCACATTGCCGCTCACATGTTGTCACTAGGCTACCCACTGTAAGGCTATGTTTGCATGGCGAAATTCAAAGTACCAAGGAATTTAGGCTATATATAAGTAAGAAATGCACTACAAACAATTAAACAGAGGAATTTTAAATGCAGTACATGAGTGCATCCACTAAACCAAAGATCTCCTTGTAAGACTTACAAATCCCTCTACTTGTATTGCATATAATCATGCAATCCCTCAATCTAATGTTTTGTGCTGCATTATAACTACTTTAGCCTGAATTCATTGGAATTTTGAAGCTCCTCATCCTAGCATAGCCTATAAGATCTGCAGGGTGCCCAGCAGTAGAACAAAATTGAGTTTCAAAGACCATCCTTACTCTTCTGACCTATGAGTGTAAATCAAAATATATCCTTTTGCATATCTTCTCGTTGTGTAAGCTACTTTTAATAAGTAGAATGCAGTGAGACGTCTGTTATTGATCTTAAGAGAAGAATAATGAATGATAGCTACAGTATATAAACTCTGGTTCTAATCCTGGGAACAGGATCTGCTGGAGGATCCTGCTATCATCAGTGCCATAGATGAGGAGACTGAGTTTAACGCCTTGGTGGTACGTGACTGCAATTTGCTACCATAGATATCTTATCTTTACAATTTTACTGCACATTTCTCGTACCAATATAATGTTATTGTTGAAGTGAGATATATGATTGGCTATGCCGTGTTTTTGGTCATGTTGCAGGAGGAAGAAGCAGCTCTTCTTGATTCATTGCTAGGAAAAGAATAGCATGCTCCTTTTTAAACTGAGTTGGTTTTATGTCAAATCTTCTCATCTTTCTGTCATTTTAACACGAGACAGTACTATATAGCATTTGTTTTTTCACCCATTTTCTTTTGTATATAAATTTGTTTTGGGTAATGCATGAATAAATATCTTTATGTAGCTCATTTTTGGGGGTGAATTTGTTTACCTCATTTTTAGCCAGTGTTTAGGACGTTTTTCATGAGATATATGACCTACAATGTACTCAAAAAGCACTCAAATTTTTAGAAAGAAGCAAGGGTAAATTATATTTTGAAGGGAGAAAGGGCCCTAGACTTCAATGCTATGGAGCATTGAAGGGTAAATTATAATAATAAAGAATTATTTTAAGAAACTAACACAATCCAAATCACTTGGTATTAATTGTTGGGTTTTTGGTTGGACTTTTCTTGTTTTTGTTTTTAATTAGTTTATGTTCTTCTTGCACCAAGTTATTTGTTAACGGTGGTGGTGTGGTTGGAAGAAGACAAGGAAGAAAGGTTGTTGGTGGGTCGGATTACGGGCAGAACATAAAGGGTTGAATGTTTTTTTTTAATTTTTATAAATAAACTAATTTTTAAAATTACTTTATTATTAATTTTCCTATGTGGCGTTTAGATGCAACACATTCACATTAATTGGTATCCCTCATTTTGTCTACATTGGCATTTAACAGAAAATTTAATGAAATAATTAACAGAGGGTCCGGGTTGTAACGTTTTAAAGAGTATAAAGTGGTAATTGTAACATTTGAAAGTTTATGTATGAATATGGATTGGCACAAATCCGTTAAAATCATTAACCGATTTATTTCAAACCGTTATTTATCCAACTGTTTAAGTTTAACCGCATAAAAATTAAATGGTTTGAGAATCTAAACCGCACTATTAGTAACAGTTTAGTTTTGAATTTTTATTTTGTAAATTTATTAAATTCAAATTGGACCGTTAAGAAATGTATTAATCATCAACTGAAATTTCATTTCTTAATTGACCCATTACAATAATCACGATAATATATGTTTCATAGGCATCACATTTCAACCTGCAGAAGGAAAAGGAAAAAGAAACCAACTGACCTATGTACATTGACAACTAGTTAAGCAAACAAGACATAATTAATTGGGAGAACAATATTTTAATATGGAAACTTGGGCAATGCTTAAATATTAGGCTGTAGACAATTTTAAGTTAGCAACTATATGATTGAAGAGGATATTAGCTTGGAAATATTCTTACCATGACTACCGCTTTCAGCAATGAGATTATAGCCAAATGTATCAACTTTCCTGATCAAAAGTCTCGCTTGTATGAGTAGAAGAAATTGAATGTTAAGAACTTGAGAAAACAGTAAAGAAGTTGAAATTGAATGTTAAGAACTTGGATATTAGCTAACGCTTTCAATTTTTTTCTTTTTAAATCTCATGAAATTTTTGTTGATATTGGTTTTGTATGTTCCTTTTGCATTTTCATTTTTTGGAAGGATCGAGGAAGAAGTTGAATGTTAAGAACTTGAGAAAACAGTAAAGAGAAAATAATTGAAAGAGAGTTCGTATGCATTATTGACATCAAAGTCGGGCTTAAAAAGCCTTACAAAAACAGGCAATAAAGAATATCATGTCTAACAGTCCTAGACTAATCCTAAGAATGAGTCAGAAAAAAATCAAATTCCCTATTAATAAGGGATTATTAACATAAGAAAATACAATGATATTTAATCAATCAGTTTATAGTAGAGCTTGGATAAACTCCCAGTTCCCCACGCAGCTTCACTAAGGTTTCCAAAGTCAATGACTTAGTTAATATATCTCCAACCTAATCTTGACTTTGACAGTGAACTAGTTCAACAATCATTTGTTTTGTAAGCTCACGAAGAAAATGGAACCTGACATCAACGTGCATGCTTCTTCCATGTAGCTGTGGGTTTGGTGAGTTTAATTGCTGAAATATTATCACAATACACCACTTTAGGCCCTTGATAACTGCAGTGTAACTCTTCGTTCTTAACTAGGTAGCTTGACAGGCACACGATGCTACATCTATAAATTCTGCTTCAGTGGTGGACAAAGTGACAACCTGTTGTTTCTTTGAAGACCATGAAACAACTCCTGAGCTTAACATAAACACGTGACCTGCTGTACTTTTTCGATCTTCCACATCCCCAACATAATCACTATCACTGAATCTAACTAGCTTATCATTTTCATCTTTTTTATAAAGCAAACCAAAGTCAATTGTAACTTTCAAATAGTGGAGCACTCTTTTTGCAGTTTGCTGGTGAAGTTCAATTGGACTTTTCGTAGATATGCTGAGGAGACTAACATCGCATGTTTGGACAAGTGGCAGACAAGTACATCAGACTACCAACAATCTGCTTGTAATGAGTGCCATCAATTCTTACTCCTTCATCATCTTTTGTAAGCTTAAATCCTGGGACAATTGGATTCTGGACTGAATTACAATCTGCCATTCGAAATTTTTCTAAAACCTCCTGAGCATACTTTCTTTAGCTCATGAAAATTCCAGCAGATGATTGCACCACCTCAATGCCAAGAAAGTAACACATCCTTCCTAGTTCAATTACATTAAATTCATCCATCATAAATTTTTTAAACTCAACAAACATGGCTTCATCATTTCCTGTGAATATCAAGTCACCTACATACAAGAAAAAAAATCAAAAGTTTACCTCCATCTTCATATTTCATGAACAATGTATGCTCATGGGGACATTTTTTAAATCCTGCCTTTGTGAAGTAAGTCTCTGTACGACTATACCAAGCATGAGGCGTTGTTTTAGTCCATATAGAGCACTTTTTAGCCTGTAAACAATCTGCTTATTTCCCTTTTGCTCATAACCTGGAGGTTGGTTGATAAAGACTTGTTCATTCAACTCACTATGAAAAAACGCAGATTTTACATCAAGCTAATAAATACGCCAATGATAGGCCTTTAATTGAGCTTTATTTTATATTATTTTATACTTTTTATACTTATCTTTTAATGTTAAAATACCAAAAAAATAAAGAAAATAATTTACTTTGTGAGAAATTTGTAGAAATAAATAAATCTTGGAATTTTGGCGAAAGAATCGACATAATCGGAGTTTTATCAAAAAAGTTATGGTCGAACCTAGGGAAACTACCAAAAATTGCAACGAATTTTGGCTGGAGCCTACCGAATTTTAAAGCCCAAAAATCCAATCAGGTCTAGCCCACCTCAGCGAGTCCAGCCCGTTTGCACAGTCTAAAGCCCAGTCCGTTTGCACGGTCTAAAGCCCAGCCCAAAATCACGCGAGCCCAGGTTGCGATCTATCCCAATCATTGTTCAGCGAGCGTTGGCCGAATCCATAATTTCCATTTCGGTGAGCGTACGTCGAACCTCACTGTGCCATGTCGGCGCGTCAGCCGCTGCAGCCCAAGTCTGCGTCAGAGTGCCCACGTCGAAAGCCCCTTACCTATCTCAGCATACGCATGTAGCCCACCGACCCCCCTGTCAGCCAGACCACGTCGAAGCCCACTCCATTTTGTCAACAGGGCCATGCCGAGTACCTGCTCCTCTTCCCAGCCACTCCACCTGCTCCTTCTGCACTGTTTTCCAACCCATTTCAACCCTAAAATCAGCCACAATCCATCATTTTCCTTACTTTAGTTTTTATTTTATTTTTATAAATTAAATTGTATTTTATTCTTTAGTTTTTTTGGCTCTTTCTTTATAAATAGGGAGGCCATTTCATTGTTTGAAGAGTCATTTTTTCTCTCTTTGGAGATACATTTTGGGACCTCTTTTTAGCTTCTTTTAGATTTTTCTTCTTATTTTTCTTACAAATTTTGTTTTTAGACTTATTTTTAGATTTTATTCTTAGATTTTCTTTGACTTCACTTTGTACACATTTTTATGCTTTCCTTACGAAAAAAATTTAGGCTAGGCAATTCAAGAGTTTTAAGTCCAAATTCCTCGTGTTTCTTCGTCCATCTTCACATGGTTCTGTCTGTTGTCAGAGATCCTTGTGAAAAACCATCTTTTTCACTAATGCTCCATAATTCATTATGGAGCATCAATAATTTTCTCGGTTAAGAACGATTTCTATTTATCAATAGTACATATACACAAAAAGGGTTTAAATTGCATATACTTGAATTACGGGTCTATTTAAATGCATAGTTTAAGCTGTATCAATTTTTGGAGCCGTTGTCGGGGAAATTGAAATTCATTTTTAATGTGTTAGTGTATGTATATAAACTGTTCATATTTTACTTGTTTATAATTGTATATACTTGTTTATATTTTATTTTTTTATAATTGTACATACATGTTCTTACTTGTTTACACTTGTTCATATTTGTGCATAATGTTCATATTATATATGTTCACAATTTTTATACGTGTCCATATTAAACATGTTCACAATTTTTATTATTATACTTATTCATGTTATATTTGTTCATAAGTTTCATACTATACTTGCTCATAATTTTTATACTTGTTTATATCATACAAAGTTCATATTATATTTGTTCATATTATATTTGTTTATTTATTTTTATATATGTTCATATGATACTTGTTCATAATATTTATGTTCATACTTGTACATACATGTTCATAATTTTTATTTTTATACTTGTTCATCTAAGACTTATTCATACTTGTACATACTAGTTTTTCTTATTCACACTTATACATACTTGTTTATTCTTATTCACACTTGTACATACTTGTTCAGTTTTTTTTTTCGATTTGTTAATGTAAATTAATTGTTTTTTTATTTTATAAAAAAATTAAAAAAAAAATCTAGTCTTAGCTGTACATTATTGTAAATATATATGTAAATAAATCTTGTGCATATATTAATATGTTAGAGCAAATATATATTGTGAATATTATCACTTATGCATAAAACCATACTTGTGAATAAATTGTTCATACTTTTGAATAAATTGTTCATACTTATGTATAAATCGTTTATATGTAAATTATCATACTTTACTTGTTTATATTTGTTCATAAGTTTTTTTTTTTTCATAAAACTTGTCTTGGCTATATGTGGATCACTTGTGCTTCAAAGTTTAGATTTTGATTTTTAAAGGAATAGGTGAAGTCTCGTTTGTTAACTCTCACCTAAACCCTTCATGGACCTAAGAAGCCACGAGGTTGAGGGCGGTGGCTGTTAACACTTGAGTTATCTTAGAACGAACCTTTATTTATCTGGAGTAAAAAAATTTCGAGGGTGATGTCTAGCACAAGAGACGATACTAAAAACGGGTTTTGGGTATAAGAAAGGGACATCAATGGAGTTTAAGCCTTAAGATGTCTTGAAATTAGCCCTGCCTCTTATGTTTATTCTTTCTAACCTGGTCACCTTAGAACTTGCCCAAACAATTTTATAAATCTAAGATATTTACTTGGGTCGCACGGATGTAGAAGTCTCCATCCAAACTTTGAAGCTATGTGAACCATATATGTCCTTGACTTACCCAACGTGTAAATATTAGTTCTTATTGCATTTGTAGATTGCATAACCTCCTTAAGGTTTCATGATGCTCAGATTTCATCATCAGCCCCCCTAGACTAACTAAGTGAATATAGGGAAGTGAGATCGAAGGTCCAAGTCATTTTTTCATGCATTGTCACGTAACTCTTATGTCTTGAGTAGGTTCTATCAGTTTATCTCTTATGCATTCACACCATTTTTCATGTAGATACTCATGTATTGCATTAGTTTAGAAATTTTTGAAACTTGTGCATTGCCTTGATTTTATCGTGACTTTACTTGTGCAGTCTAAACTTGTTTATATTTTGTTATTTCGTACTTGTATATATGTTATTTCATACTTGTATATATCATATTACATTTGTTTATAACTTCTCTTCCATTACTTGTTATGGCATCTTTAATTTGCATTTTTAGCTTTAACTTGCATCTTTAACTTGTATCTCTAACTTGCATATTTAACTAAACTTGCATCATTAACAAAACTTGCATCCTTAACAAAAATTTGCATCATTCACAAACGTACATCTCTGACTAACTAACTTGCATCTTGGTCTATGCTGGATGAACGTTAAACTTCAAGCGCTTGTTAGGAGGCAACCCAATGTGGCATGACCCATTCCAATCCCCCCTGGATTATCGTGAGATGTGCCTGCTCCCGTCTAACACCGCGTATTAGATAAGGGATAAACTCGGCACCCGCTCGGGGTTATCCAGAGTGCGCTAGGATCTGTGGCGGCATGTGATGTCTCTGTCTCTGCTACAGCTCGCATCCATGATCAACTTGAAGGGTATTAAAAACCATTAAAACTGTGAGTGAAAAAAAAAACAGTTTATAAAAACCATTTACTGAAATACACTTATACCTTTCACGTAATAGCATGCATGCATCATAAAATAGTATTTCAAATACTTTTCCGAAAAGTAAGACGTATTGCTTTTCAAATCAAATCCGATAAAAACATGGCTCAACCAAAGCCATTTCCTCAGTAGGGACTCAGCCCAAAACCAAATCATACAGGGTCTCAGCCCAAACAGAAAACCATGTGGGAACTCAGCCCATCATCATCTCAGTGTCAGTCACGATTCTAATCCCAGCACGCGTGCAAATAAGCTCAAGACCGCTCAGAATCCTAGCATGTTGTCGTGAACACATCAATCACCGCGACCGTCTCTAGATAATCGTGAACACATCACCAACCGATCTCAGAGAAGAACAACACTCCTGAGTCGAGCCTCCCAGGGCCGTCTCCTCTAGCGGCTCCTCGACAACAGGCAGTGCACATTGACCTCTCTGGAAGGGACTCATCCACACTTCGGAGGCGAGCATCATACCACCCGGGACTCTAACCCTAAAATCATCGTCGATCGGGACTCTAACCCGAAAATCATCAATAGGGCCACAAGCCCGAAATATAACCAAATGGGTCACAACCCGAAAACCAGTGTCTAACGACACTTCACATCCCAAGATTCCTTGAATCCTATCAAATCCACAATTGGGTCTCATGCCCGAAATATCTTTCATAAATCTCATAACTGGGTCACAGCTCGATACATTTCACGTTTGACTATGCTCTAAGTCAAACAATAAATCAATTGGGTCATACACCCGAAAGATATTTCCAAATCCGAAAATCATTTTACATTTCAAAATCCCCTTTGACTATCATCCGAGTAAAATACTAAATCAACTGGGACTCACGCCCAAATACCGATTTCATGCATCTCCGTGGAATCCTCTAAAATTGTAAATCAAGTCCTCGGCTTCACGCCTCTTCGTGAAACAATCATAATCACATAAAACCCATGCACGTAGAACACTCAGCAGAAGCCCAAATAACATATAAAATATTTATCTCGAACTACGTGCACTATCGCATTTTCTACGAAAATGCCAAATCGACAATAGAATCACATGCCCTCAAGGCATCTCAAATCATGTATATAAAACATATAAAACATTTATGCATGCATCACATTTCATAAAACAAAGTCCACTCACAGACCGTCCAAGCTGCGCCTCGAAATCCACACCGTAAGCCACTTAGGGGTTAATCCATACTTTCTGTGACTTCCGGACCTGTCCAAAACACGTCTAAAGGTCACTATCAGACTCTATAAGTTCATACTCAATATCCCCAAAATGTCCCATATCGGAAACGTGTCTCGAACAAACTTCCCGAGGCTTTAAATCCCTAAATGACTTATCGAACGATCTCCGATCGACCCAAACCCACCACAATTGGATCCGGACCGTCAAAACCTTTACAATGGTACTGGTCCCAAATTGAGATTTGTACCCATGTGCCCCCATGCGCGGGTCAAATTTGCTGGTCAAAAAGTCAACTACCAACGGTTAGGTCAACGTTGACATCACTGCTGACAAGATGTCATCCTGACAGCTGTTATGACAGGACCCGTCCCAATCCCCCCTGGATTAACACAGAACGACTCTGCTCCCGTCTGACACGAAGTGTCAGACAAGGGAAATTTCCAACCTTTGCTGTAACGACCCGAGCTTTCGTAATTATTATTTTATTGTAAAATGACCATTTTGCCCTTGAGGGGGGGAGGGGGGGAAGTTGACTTTTACCACGGGAAATAATTAGGACCTTGACCCATGACCGTGACGTAGTTTAGGACGTCACGAATTCATAGGCAGGTGGCACGTTCGATTCCGACGTTCGAGGAAGAAGTTGTGACGTTCGGAAGTCGAGGGGTATTTTGGTAATTTGGTCAATTAGGGGCCAAATGTTGACTTTTGACCCAGGAAGTCCAACAGACGAGGGCCAAGGACCTTTACGTAGGTCCTGTCGATACGAATTCGTAGACAGGTGGCACGCCGAAATCGGACGTACGACGAAAAAGTTATGGTTATGGACGTAAACGCGATTAACCGAACTAACCGAGAACCGGATTAAAATAATATTAAAATAATAGAATCTGATTACTTTAATCAAACCAATCTGGACCCTTGGATGAGTGACACGTGTCACTCATCCCCACACTCCCTAAATCAAGGAATCATGTTGGCCATTAGATTAATTAATCATTTTTCCCTCCTCAAATCCTCACCATTGATCCTATGCTGAGATTGAATCTCAGCCCTTCATTCCATCTATCCATTCTGTTTTAACCCTCAGATTTTTCACTCTCCCATTTTCATTCTCTCAAACCGTGCACCCTCTCACCCTTCGAACAAACTCTCCACCACTTCTCAGTCTCAACCCACGCATCAGACACCACCAGACCACCCACCACCTTCACCAGACACCGGCCACCACCACCACGGCCACCCTGCACGGCCAGGAAACCCCCAGACCCGAGAAGGAAACCCGAACAGCCCAAACCGTCCAAACCATCCAAACCTTCGTACCTGGACTCGAACCAACGTAGGGTTAGGATCAGTGTGACGGTTGGACGACTCAGAACTGGACTAGGCAGCCCACGACGGCGGTAAGTCTGAAAACCCGTGAGACCCGATTTCCTTCCCTGTTTCGAAACGTCCGTTTTTGACGTTGGAATTGTTTGGTTGCTTTTGAGACATATCCTAGGGACTCAGATGACCAGTTTGGACCGAAGTCGTGGCTGGAAACTGGACGACTCGCCCGAGAAGACGACCAGAGCCGGCAGCCGGTTTTCCCGTCGATTTTCAGGTAGCTTTTTGAACCTAGAAACTAGATTTGAGTCCACATAACCCTAGAGTATGTTGTGACGAGTTCATAGGAACAAATCCCATCAGAAATGGTGGTCGGGTTGATGAGAACTTATCGGGTTGAACCGTGGGTCTGCGGTGACCCGGTTCTCAGACCCGGTTACTGTAGCCGATGACGTCATCATGCTGACGTCAGCAGTGACGTCATGATGACGTCATCATGTCAGAAAACAGACAGACCAGGGACCAATGGAATGCTGACACGTGTCCTCTGACACTGTCAGTGATGACGTCATGCTCACGTCATCATTACTGTAGCACCGTTGACCAGAGGGTTGACCAGTGCGTGGGGGGGGGGGGGTGTGTGTGAACAGTGTTTTGTGTGGGACCAGAACCATTTTCAAGGTTTTGACGATACGGATCCAATGGCGGTGGTTTCGTGTTGATCAGAGATCATTAGGTTGGTCAAATTAGGGTTTGAAGCCTTGGGAAGTGTGTTCGGACGGCTTTCCCGGGCCGGTTTCAGTCTAGGGTTTCTTAGTTGTTTAATAGGGACTTAAAGTGACCTTTACGTATGATTTGGAAATGACAGGGATCGTACCTTAGCACTTGGACGGGGCTTTACGCTCGGGATTACAGCGGGATTGTACTGTGAGTGAGCCTTTGATTTCACTAAACCTCGGCATGCATAACTGTTTTACTTTCTATTATATCTATATGTGATTCAAGAAAAAGTATCTATTTATCCTGAGTATGATTTATGGCACGTATTACGATGTTTGGGCATGAGACCCGTCTGGTTGTTTAAGCACGGTTTTGAGTCATGTATATGTATAATGGATTTCGATATTTATCTTTGGTACTGCACTGTATAGATCTACCCTAGGATACTGTCTCCTCCGGATGTAGGTACCCCGGAGTAGTCACGGCGCATTGCCTGTGAGGAGTCATTCTAAGGAGGGACTGGACCGTAGAGTGACTCAAGAGCAGGATTGCTACTATTGGACGTCTGGGACGTCAGGCATCTAGTATGCCACACTCGGACTAGGTTCGGGATTTGGACACGGGATTGAGACCCCGGGTGGCACGCGTAGCCTTGGAACTGTGACCTTATTGGGCGTCTGGGATGTCGGACATCTGGGATGTCAGGGTTGGGATGTATAGTGCAGTGCGTGAGATTATATTATGTTGATATTATTCTGCTTATGATTATATGGTTTTGTGTTTTTGGTACTGATGCATGCTTTTCGGAAAACGGAGGGGAAAATCTATATGTTTTCGAGATGGTAAACTATTTTGTAAACCTTGAGTTTCGGCCCACTCACCTTTGTTGTTTTACTACCCCTCCAGGTGGTGCTATTGAGGAGGAAGAGGAGGAGGATCCCGAGGAAGAGGCATAGGTTTACGTTGCGCACCTGAACCCTACTGCTGGGTAGGTTGGCACGTAGATTGTCTAGAGTCGTGCTCAATAAACTCTATTCGGGAACTATCCCTTGTCTGACACTATTTGTATTCGGATATTTTGTGTGGCGTGCTATGTATGACTTAAATTTGACTTTTCTTTATGCATCTGCTTTCCTAAGGGTAATTTTGGTATTATGAAGTCGTGTGTCAGACGGGAGCAGGGCACGTCCCCGGGTGGTCCCACGGGGGATCGGGGCGGGTCCTGTCATTTGCCCTCTCGGGCTATCAGAGTACACTAGGATCCGGAGGAGGTATGTTATATCTCGGTCTTTGCTACAGTCCACATCTGCTGTCAACCTGAAGGGCAGTCAAAACATTAAAAGCTGTGAGTGGACAAAACCAAGAGTTTATAAAAACATTTTAACGAAGACATTTGTCCCCTTCACTAAAAAGCATGCATGCATTCGAAAACCATTTAATCCAAAAGAACCATATGTGGGAACTAAGCCCAATACCATAACAGAAAGAGTCATAAAGAATAAATCATACGGGCCACTGCCCAAATCCATACGGGACTCAGCCCAAAACCTGTACACATCACATATCATATATCATATATTACATATATACATATAATCACACAACCAATCCTGTCACGATTTCAAAAGCTACGTGCGTGTTACCCGGGGTCTCAAATCCAAGTCTCTCAGAGTCTAAGGTCAATGTTCGTAGACCAATGGCCGACCCTGAGGTTATGTTACAAGCCTTCTTGAGAATAAGGAACCCAACGAGGGCGTCTCCACTCAGTCAGTGCTCCGTGACTACTCCGGGGTCCACCCAGGCCAACGACCCTCCCCGGAGGAGATAATTCAAGTAAAGGAAGGTATATGAATATATATATATATATACACACACACACATATATATATATATATATATATATATATATATATATATATAACGAAATCATCTTTAAAACCTTTCAACGGATTCATGCCCGGTCCCCATAAAAAGTCATGAATCATAAAAACCTTTCAAGGGTTCATGCCCGGTCCCCATAGACCGTCATGTATCATAAAATCCTTTTAAGAGTTCATGCCGGTTCTCATAAACCGTCATGAACCTGGAAATCCATTTAGGATCCCCGACCCGAAATCATCAATGTAAAGTAACTGGGTCTCATGCCCGAACATATGACTCAGATGGGCATCGTGCCCGATATCTCAGGGTCAGTCATGACTCCGATCATAGTGATGTGTGCAACCATCCATCTAGGACCCCCCTCAATCCTGGTATGTCACCGTGAACGAATCAACCGATGTGACCACCGCTAGATTATGGTGCACTTATCACCGATCGATATCCTGAACCGTCAGCACTCGGAAGTCGAGCCTCCATCGGCTGCCCAACAACAGATCGTGCATCGTGACCTCTCCGGAAGGAACATATCCTAGTCCGGAGGCGAGCATCGTATCGTCGGTTGCCGTGCACATAGCACTCGCAGCGACCACGATTCAGACCCGTAGGCCATCAATAGCGTCATACGCCCGAGCCAAAACCAACTGGGTCTCATGCCCGAGTTTATCCTTTTGAAATCCAAAACCTTTTCATTTAAACCAACAAGGAAGTACAAACCCGTATCGGCACCGTATAGGGCCGAAACCTCGAAATACGTGCCAATACGTAACCACACTCAAATGCACTCATGGCATCACCAAACAAGTATTAAATCATATAATAAACATTTATGCATGCACCAATTTAGAAAACAAGGTCCACTTATAGACTGTCCGAGCTGCCACCTCGATACGAGTGCCATACGGCTCTCCCGAGCCAATCGTCGTCACCGGGACTCCCACACCTGTCCAAATCGTAATAGAGGGTTACTAACTACTTAAATAACCTCCCACTAAAGCTCCGTAATTTTCTGGAATTTTTAACTATTTTTAATCCCGATCCTAAACCTTCGGACACTCCGAAACCTATCGAAACGATGTCCGATCAATCCGAAACCAGTCCCAAAATGTTTGTTACATCAAATAGATGATTTCACGTGTTGAAGACATTCCCAAAATGTCCTTCACGCGCCCACATGCGCCCAGGGAAGTCTCTGCGCGTGAGCCCATGCGCTGGGCACTATTCACCGTCTTCCCCAGCGTCTGAACCGAGTTCACTGGTTCTGGATCGGCCGAACCGGTCTGGACCGGTTCAAGGCCCAAACTTGTCTATTTTTGGTCCATTTCATCCCCTTTTCATTTCTAAAGTTTCCTAATCTCATTTCCTCTCTTTCTAACTCTTAAAATCATAAGAAAAGCCGTGAAAACCATACCTTCCAAGTTCGACAATGGTGACGGCGGCTGCAACCTCCTCCCGCCGTCCATTCCAGCCGTCCAAGCCTTCGAAAACAATCCCTTTCGACTCACAAAACCACTAGAAGCAAAACCCAATCCTTAGGTTCGATTAACAAGCCTTAAAAACCAACTTCCAATTTTTGAATATTAATAAGGCTCTCGGTTTCTCACCTCCGCCGTCTACCACCGTGAGCCACCGTCGTCCTCAGTCCCTCAGCCTCTCATTCCTCACGGCCAGCCGCTCACAAGACAGATGAAGATGAGCTAGGGTGGTGATGTGTGTTGTTTCGGGTTTTTGAAAGAAGAAAAAGAAAATGAAATAATATGGTGATGGTGTCTTTGTGAGAAAACAAAGAAGATGAGGGCTGATCAGATGAGAGAGAGATGGGATGAGAGGAAAAGTGAGGATTGAGTGATTAAATTAGATGGAGGGCTAGGATTGAATGGTAAATGGATTAATTATAAAATAATAATAATAATAATAATTAATTAGTTAGATCCACTTTTTAGGGAAATTGGCCAATGGGATGAGTGACACTTGTCACTCCTCCATGGGTCCCACTTAAAATATCTGGCCAATCAGAATAAGCCACGTCATCATCGTCTTGAAGTACGTGCATAGTGAAATCGATCTTCCGTGACCTATAACTTCCCCGTTCGAAGTCTGATTTCAACGTGCCGCTTGTCTACGGATTCGTATCGTCCCGATCTACATAACGGTTCTTGGCCCTCAGCCTTCGGACCTCCTGGTCCAAAAGTCAACTATTTTCCCCTTTTGAACCAAATTACCAAAGTACCCTTGAACTTCCGAACGCCACAACTTTTTCCTCGAATGTCGAAATCGAACATGCCACCTGTCTGTGAACTCGTGACGTTCCGAACTACGTTACAGTCATCAGTCAAAGTCCATTTGACTGCCAGAATGGAAGTCAACGTTTTGCCCACAACTAGGGGCAAAACAGTCATTTTGCATCGTTCGTCCGATTTCACCCACTAATCACGGATTAGCCTCACTAATCGTGACTAGTCACTAATCTAATCTCGGAATTCGAGACGGGTCATTACATGTTAGATTTGACACGTGTCAGACCTGAAAAGTGCCACATGTCAGCAGCCCGTTGGTCCACATGTCTAACATGTCAGTGACACGTGGCACTACCTGATTGGTACACGTCACTGACATGTCATACTGACTGGGCATTGACAACATGACACGTGTCATCTTGTGACTGAGCCGCGTGGTCTGACATTTGACATGATGACGTATCTGAAGACGTCATTATCATCTTCCGGGTCGCGTAGACCCGCAACTTGACCCGGTTCTAAATCCCCCATTTCTACACCATTTTAACCCGTTCTTCTTCCAACCTACTCGACTTCAACCCAAAAATTGATCTACCGAATCAAAAACACCAAAATCGACCAGAAATTACTTGTCTATGGATGAACAGTAATCGTGATCTTCCACCTCTGTTTCCCGTCGACTCCAGCCATCACGTACCTCGAAATCAACCCCCACCAGATCGTACAAACCCTAGAAATAGTTTAGGATCAATAGAACCCTTCAACAAACGTTAAAACTCGATTTTTCAATTTTGGGTCAAAATAGTTTCGAGTTCTTACCTCCGCTGTGCTCCGCCGTCCCTCTCCGTTCCTCTGGTCTCACCCTTCCTTCCTCTGTCCCTCAAAGGTCTCAAGAAGGTGATGGAATAATGATGGAATGGTGGTAGGGTGGGTGTTTGGTATGAATGGAATAGGAAGGGGGATGGTAGATGCATGTACGTGTAATGGGGAACAATGGATGAGTGACACTTATCACTCATCCATTGGGCCTGAACACAAATATCTGGGCCTACTAAATGACAAATGTCAATTTGCCTCGTAAAGTGTGCCACCATAAATAGTACGTACAATCGTTCTTGACCCGTAACTTTACCTATCACGACCCATTCCAATCCCTCTGGGATTAACACGGGATGTGTCATGATCCCGTCTGACATAAGGTGTCAGACAAGGGATAATTTAAAACTTTCAGCCCGATCGGCTTCCAGAGAGCGCCAGGATCCGGTGGAGGAATGTGATGTCTCGGTCTCTACTACAGTCCGCATCCGTGATCAACCTGAAAGGCATTAAAAACCAGAAAAGACTGTGAGTGAACGAAAAGTAATAGTTTAATAAACCACATTTCATAAAAAACATATTTATGCCTTTCACTAAAAGCATGCATGCATAGGAAAATCATTTATCAAACCACATATGTTTCAAATAACCATTAATAGGGTCTTAGCCCAAGTTCCGTAAATTCAAGTCATACGGGTCCCTACCCAAATCCATTTACACAAATCCATAATCATATCAACCATATGTGGGAACTCAGCCCAAAACCATAGGATACGAAAATCCGTATCATGATCCACGTGGGTCACTGCCCAAATCCATAAAACACAGAAATACTATTTCTGAAATCCAATAATCATGTTTAACATATATCATATAATCAATCCTGTCACGGTTTTTAAAACTACGCGCGTGCTACCCGAGATCTCAAATCCCAAGTCTCCCCAAGGTCCACCGAGGTCAATGTCTGCAGATCAATGACCCTCCTTGTGGGTTATAATCCATAATAGCCTTCTTGAGAGTAAGGTACCCAACGGGGGCGACTCCACTCAGTTAGTACTCCGTGACTACTCCGGGGTCCACCCAGGCCAACGTTCCTCCTCCGAGGAGACAATCCATAAATATATAAGGATGGTATATGAAAAACCATTTTGAAATCATTCTCAAAAACTTTCAAAGGTTCATGCCTGGTCCCCATAAACCGTCATGAACTAGAAATCCATTTATGGGTCCTCGACCCGAAATCACATTCGTAAACCATAACTGGACCCCAAGCCCGAATTCATAAACCAACTGGGTCTCACACCCGATTTCGTAAACCAACTGGGTCTTGTGCCCGATTTCGTAAACCAATTGGGCCTCGTGCCCGATTTTATAAACCAAATGGGCCTTGTGCCCTATTTTGTAACCTAACTGGGCCTCGAGCCCGATTCGTAAATCAACTGGGCCTCGAGCCCGATAAGCAAATCAACTGGGCCTTGAGCCCGATACGTAAACCAACTAGGCCTCCAGCCCGATGCCTTGTGTAAATCAAATAGACTTCAAGTCCGAGAGTTCGTAAATCAAATGGGTATCGTACCCGATTCCATATTTCAAATTTGAAATCAATTCACGAACCAATTGGGCCCATTGACAGGACCCGTCCCAATCCCACCTGGGACCACCCGGGGACGTGACCCGCTCCCGTCTGACAATGACTCTAAACATACCAAAAGTACCCTTAAATAAAAACCGAAGACTCACATAGATAGATAATGTACAAACACAGTGTTTAAAGTGATACTGTCAGACAAGGGAAAGTAAAATACAACATGTGAGCACACTAGTCAGAGTACATTTATTCGGTGCTCAACCTACCCACAAGTGGGTGTACAGGTGCACAGCTAGGCAAACTAAACCTCTGCCTCCTCCTCCGGATCCTCCTCCTCTATGGCCGTGTCAGGGTCTGGAGGGGTCAGTAAAACAAGGGTGAGTGGGCCAAAATAACAGTTTAGAAATCAATTTAATAATAAAATAATCATAAGGTTTTACCCCTCCGTTTTCCAAATCTTGCATGCAGTGAAAACATAATATTATAAACCAATGAACCACAATAATAATCGTAAGGTGAAACTAACATATCAGTGCACTGTAAAAACCCAACCCAAATGATGTCACGGTTCTAAGGCTACGCGTTGCCACTCAGGGTCTCACACCCGAGACTCTCTAGGTACATCAGCTCCCGGTATCCCGGTCACTGCCCGAGGTATATGAACATGCCTTCCTGAGAGTAAGCAGCCCAACGGGGGTCAACTCCACTCAGTCAGAGCCCCGTGACTACTCCAGGGTCCACCCAGGCCAACGACCCTCCCTGGAGGAGGCAATATACACAGGTAGGAAAGTACAGTACAATAACAGTATAGTTTACCCTATGTCCCCCGGACATCCCAAACAAAATCCACATATAATCCAGACGGGTCTCATGCCCAAAACATGGTAATAACATATATAAACAGTTCATAAGACTCATCAGTGGAAATAGTAAAACAGTTTATGCATGCAAGCCTTTTATAAATCAAACAGCCCACTCACACTCGGTCCTTGCTGCTCAACGATCTCTATAAACCTGTATTATTATTCCTGAGGGTTACTTAAGGACCCTACAATATCAATACCAAGACCCTAGAACAGATCCGCCTCAAAAACGCGTCCCGGGCACTATTCCCGGTGCTTCAAACCCCCTTTTGACCAACTTAACGATCTCCGATCGACACGAAACCACCTCCATTGGATCCGTATCGTCGAAACCTTGAAAATGGTACCGGCCCCACCAAAATTACTGTTCACACGCGCCCCCACGCGCCTGGTCAACGCGTGGGTCAACGCTGCTACAGTACCGCTGACGTCAGCAGTGACGTCATGCTGACGTGAGCATGACGTCATCACTGACACTTGTCAGGTGACACGTGGCACGTTCTGATTGGTCCCTGGTCTGACAACATCTGACAGGATGACGTCATCACGACGTCATCATGACGTCAGCATGATGACGTCATCATGCTACAGTACTGGGTCGACCCGTTTGACTGGAACCGGGTCGCCGTCGACCCACGGTTTGACCCGATTCCATCACACGATTCCGGCCACCATTTTCGACGGGGTTGATCCCTATGGGATCGTCTAGGTCTGTCCTATGGTTCTACAACCTCAAAACAAGAAGAAAGTGGAAGAAAACTCACCAGAATATCTCTGAAACTCACGGTCACGGTCCGGTCGTCGTCCTCGGTGATCCACGGCGTCTCCGTCGTCTAACCCGGCCCCAAACGACTCGTCTCTCACCCTAGGACATGTCTATCACCTAACAATCCATTTCTAAGCATTAAACACGATCGGGTCGAACAGGGAAGGAAAACGGGCTTATCGGGATTTGGGTCTTACCGCCGCCGTCACGCAGCCGTAGCCCTCGCCGTCGTCCAGTTAGGCTCCTAGGATCCCCACGGTGCAGACTGGAGCTCCTCCCGCGTCGAGGTGAGGTGGTTATGGAGGTTTGCTTCCTGGACCGGTTTCCTTGAGGTTTTCGGGTCGTGTTTTGCACGGGATTTTCAGGGCTGGGAAGTGGGGTGATGGCTGCCGGTGATGCTCGGGGATGATGAGTAGATGATGGTGGTGCTGCTGGTGATCGGGTGGTGGCGTGAGAGGGGCTGGTTCGATCGCCTGGTTTGAGAGAAAAGGGGAAGAATGCACGGGTTTGTGAAGGGGGAATGGATGTGTTTGTGTGTGTTTGTAAGCAAAGCAGAAAACAGAGAGGTGAGAACGTGCATGAAGCAGAAAAATCAGACAAAATGAAGGGCCAAGATTCATTTGAGCAGCAGATCCAAAGGCTAGGGTTAATTGAAGGGAAAAATAATGAATATTAAAATGGATTAAATAGTATTAGTTGCTTTATTGGAATAGTAAGGCTTTGGATGGGTGACACTTGTCACCAATCCATCGGTTCGATTTAAATATTAATTTGGCACGGATTCCCGTAATTAATTAATATTTTATTCCGTTATTCTCGGTTCGTAAGTTCCGCTAAACGCTTCCTTGACCATAACTTCTTCATACGAACTCCGATTTCGGCGTGCCGTCTGTCTACGGATTCGTGACGTCCCGATCTACGTCATAGTCATGGGTCAAAGTCCAAATTATTTCCCGAGAAAAAGTCAAAGTTTCCCCCCAAGGGTAAAACAGTCATTTTACATTAAAATATTATTATTTTCGGTTCGGGTCGTTACAACCTACCCTCCTTAAAGAAATTTCGTCCTCGAAATTTACTCAAACAAGTATGGGTACTGCCCTCTCATCAACTCCTCGGGTTCCCATGTCGCTTCCTCCACCTCGTGGTTCTGCCATAGTACTTTAACCAAAGAAATCGTCTTGTTCCTTAAGACCTTTTCCTTCCTATCCAGAATCTGCACTGGCCGTTCCTCGAAACTCAAATCTGTCATCAGTTCCAGTGGTTGTTCTTGCTCTGATACCAAGCTGACAGGACCCGTCCCAATCCCACCTGGGACCACCCGGGGACGTGACCCGCTCCCGTCTGACAATGACTCTAAACATACCAAAAGTACCCTTAAATAAAAACCGAAGACTCACATAGATAGATAATGTACAAACACAGTGTTTAAAGTGATACTGTCAGACAAGGGAAAGTAAAATACAACATGTGAGCACACTAGTCAGAGTACATTTATTCGGTGCTCAACCTACCCACAAGTGGGTGTACAGGTGCACAGCTAGGCAAACTAAACCTCTGCCTCCTCCTCCGGATCCTCCTCCTCTATGGCCGTGTCAGGGTCTGGAGGGGTCAGTAAAACAAGGGTGAGTGGGCCAAAATAACAGTTTAGAAATCAATTTAATAATAAAATAATCATAAGGTTTTACCCCTCCGTTTTCCAAATCTTGCATGCAGTGAAAACATAATATTATAAACCAATGAACCACAATAATAATCGTAAGGTGAAACTAACATATCAGTACACTGTAAAAACCCAACCCAAATGATGTCACGGTTCTAAGGCTACGCGTTGCCACTCAGGGTCTCACACCCGAGACTCTCTAGGTACATCAGCTCCCGGTATCCCGGTCACTGCCCGAGGTATATGAACATGCCTTCCTGAGAGTAAGCAGCCCAACGGGGGTCAACTCCACTCAGTCAGAGCCCCGTGACTACTCCAGGGTCCACCCAGGCCAACGACCCTCCCTGGAGGAGACAATATACACAGGTAGGAAAGTACAGTACAATAACAGTATAGTTTACCCTATGTCCCCCGGACATCCCAAACAAAATCCACATATAATCCAGACGGGTCTCATGCCCAAAACATGGTAATAACATATATAAACAGTTCATAAGACTCATCAGTGGAAATAGTAAAACAGTTTATGCATGCAAGCCTTTTATAAATCAAACAGCCCACTCACACTCGGTCCTTGCTGCTCAACGATCTCTATAAACCTGTATTATTATTCCTGAGGGTTACTTAAGGACCCTACGATATCAATACCAAGACCCTAGAACAGATCCGCCTCAAAAACGCGTCCCGGGCACTATTCCCGGTGCTTCAAACCCCCTTTTGACCAACTTAACGATCTCCGATCGACACGAAACCACCTCTATTGGATCCGTATCGTCGAAACCTTAAAAATGGTACCGGGCCCACCAAAATTACTGTTCACACGCGCCCCCACGCGCCTGGTCAACGCGTGGGTCAACGCTGCTACAGTACCGCTGACGTCAGCAGTGACGTCATGCTGACGTCAGCATGACGTCATCACTGACACTTGTCAGGTGACACGTGGCACGTTCTGATTGGTCCCTGGTCTGACAACATCTGACAGGATGACGTCATCACGACGTCAGAAGTGACGTCAGCATGATGACGTCATCATGCTACAGTACTGGGTCGACCCGTTTGACTGGAACCGGGTCGCCGTCAACCCACGGTTTGACCCGATTCCATCACACGATTCCGGCCACCATTTTCGACGGGGTTGATCCCTATGGGATCGTCTAGGTCTGTCCTATGGTTCTACAACCTCAAAACAAGAAGAAAGTGGAAGAAAACTCACCAGAATATCTCTGAAACTCACGGTCACGGTCCGGTCGTCGTCCTCGGTGATCCACGGCGTCTCCGTCGTCTAACCCGGCCCCAAACGACTCGTCTCTCACCCTAGGACATGTCTATCACCTAACAATCCATTTCTAAGCATTAAACACGATCGGGTCGAACAGGGAAGGAAAACGGGCTTATCGGGTTTTGGGTCTTACCGCCGCCGTAGCCCTCGCCGTCGTCCAGTTAGGCTCCTAGGATCCCCACGGTGCAGACTGGAGCTCCTCCCGCGTCGAGGTGAGGTGGTTATGGAGGTTTGCTTCCTGGACCGGTTTCCTTGAGGTTTTCGGGTCGTGTTTTGCACGGGATTTTCAGGGCTGGGAAGTGGGGTGATGGCTGCCGGTGATGCTCGGGGATGATGAGTAGATGATGGTGGTGCTGCTGGTGATCGGGTGGTGGCGTGAGAGGGGCTGGTTCGATCGCCTGGTTTGAGAGAAAAGGGGAAGAATGCACGGGTTTGTGAAGGGGGAATGGATGTGTTTGTGTGTGTTTGTAAGCAAAGCAGAAAACAGAGAGGTGAGAACGTGTATGAAGCAGAAAAATCAGACAAAATGAAGGGCCAAGATTCATTTGAGCAGCAGATCCAAAGGCTAGGGTTAATTGAAGGGAAAAATAATGAATATTAAAATGGATTAAATAGTATTAGTTGCTTTATTGGAATAGTAAGGCTTTGGATGGGTGACACTTGTCACCAATCCATCGGTTCGATTTAAATATTAATTTGGCACGGATTCCCGTAATTAATTAATATTTTATTCCGTTGTTCTCGGTTCGTAAGTTCCGCTAAACGCTTCCTTGACCATAACTTCTTCATACGAACTCCGATTTCGGCGTGCCGCCTGTCTACGGATTCGTGACGTCCCGATCTACGTCATAGTCATGGGTCAAAGTCCAAATTATTTCCCGAGAAAAAGTCAAAGTTTCCCCCCAAGGGTAAAACAGTCATTTTACATTAAAATATTATTATTTTCGGTTCGGGTCGTTACACCCATGCCCCGATAACATGACTAAAATGGACTTCGAGTCCGAGGGTTTCCAAAACAAGTGAGTCTCATGCCCGAGTTTACCTTTTTAAATCCAAAACCATTTCATTAAACCATTTTCGAAACCATAAGCACGTATAATCAGTGCAAAACTGTAAACCTCGATTTACGTACAAATACGTAAATCGCCTCAAAATACCACCAATATCCAAATCATCATTATAGAATCACATATGTAAAACATATAAAACATTTATGCATGCATCACAGTTTAGAAATCTAGGTCCACTCGCAGACCGTATTACGCTGCCGCCTCGATTTGCATGCCGTAAGCCTCCTCGGGCTAATCACCATCACCGGGACTCCCAAACCTATCCAAATCATACTAGAGGGTTACTAACTACCTCATTAACCTCTCATTGAAGCCCCGTAAGTTTCCCGAATTTTTAACTATTTTTAAACTCTATCCTAATCCTTCGGACATCCTGAACTATATCGAAACGATGTCCGATTGACACGAAAACAGTCCCAAAATGTTCGTTACATCGAATAGATGATTTCACATGTTGAACACTACCCCAAATAGTGGACCACATGCCCTCACGCGCCTAGCTACAGTGTCACCCCTAACCTTGGGTGAACCGGGTTCGCCTGGTTTTGACTGGACCAGACCGATTTGGACTGGCGTGACCGGTCCAGTGCTCATTCTCTCTCATTTTTGATCCATTTTTGTCCCTTTCAATTTCTACAGGTTCCTAACATCATTTCCTATCGATATATGACTTCAAAACACATGAAAAACCAACGAAACCATACCTCCCATGATCAAACAGTGAGCTTGACCTTCAAGCTCAGTTTCCCGTCCTTCTAGTCATCGATTTCCTTCGAAATTGATCCCCATCGAGTCATCCTGGTCCCTAGGTCGTGTTAGAATTAAAGGAAACTCAAAACAACAACCAAAACTCAACTTCCAATTTTTGAAAACAACGGTTTCTCGGTCCGACATACCTCCGCCGTGGAGTGCCGTGTCCCATCGTCCCATCGTCCATCTGGTCACTCCCTCACTCACGGTCTCTCACACGAACACAAAGATGGATGTGGTGGTGAGGTGATATGTGTGTTGTGTGTGTTTGTTTGTTTAGAGAGAAATGAAGGTGGTGTTTGGGTTAGGAAATGAAAAATGAAAGAAAATGATAGCTGATGATCAGATGAGGGAGAGATGGACGGTGGAGATGAGAGGGGGAGGTAGAGATGAACAGTGGAGATGGAAAGTGGGTGGGATTAAGTATAAAATAATTAGGATAATAATATTTTAATTAATTAGATCCACTTTTTAGGGAAGCCACTAATGGGATGAGTGAAACTTGTCACTCATCCAAGGATCCCATGCAAATATCTGCGCAATTAGATTTAATTAATATTTTATTCGGATCCCGAGACGTAAATCCCCGATTTCACTCCTGTGACTATAACGTTTTCGTCCGACGTCCGATTTCGACGTGTCGCCTATCTATGGACTCGTGACATCCCGATCTTTGTTACGGTTATCGGTCCTCGTACGTTTGACTCCCTCAGTCAAAAGTCAACATTTTACCCACAACTAGGGGCAAACCAGTCATTTTACATCGTCTATCCGATTTCGCTCAACTAAACACCGATTAAACTCACTAATCCTTCATTAGTCACTAATCTAATCTCGGAATTCAAGACGGGTCGTTACATTCCCGTACGATGTTCGATTTCGACGTGCCACTTGTCTACGGGCTTGTATCGTCTCAATCTATGTAATGGACCTCGATCCATGTGCCTTTAACCTCCCGGGTCAAAAATCAACTTTTTATCCTCGTCGAAGGGAAAAATCGTAATTTCACCCCGATCGTCCAATAATCCTCAACTAAGTCTCGATTAGTCTTGTTAATCCTTAATTAATTCGCACTTAATCTCGTAAATTCGGGACAGGTCGTTACACAATGTAACGACCCGTCTCGAATTAGCGGGATTAATTAAGGATTAATGACAGATTAGTGAGATTAATCGGGAATTAGATGAGGATTATTGGACGTTCGGTGCAAAATGACGATTTTGCCCATAGAATGGGCAAAATGTTGACTTTTCGTTCAGACGGTCAAATGGACTTTGGTCGATACCTGTGACGTAGTTCGGGTCGTCACGAGTTCATAGACAGGTGGTACGTTCGATTCCGACATTCGTGGAAGAAGTTATGACGATCGGAAGATCAAGGGCATTTTGGTAATTTGGGTGAATAGGGGTCAATAGTTGACTTTTGACCTGGGAGGTCAGATGGTCGAGGGCCGAGGACCGTTACGTTGATCAGAACGATACGAGTTCGTAGACAGGCAGCAAGTCGAATTCGGACGTTCGAAGACGAAGTTACGGTTCACGGAAGTTCGAAAGTACTATTGCGCGTTTTACGAGACGAGGAACTTTTGGACTTAAGTGGGGTCCAGACATTTGTCCCAAGGCCCAATAGATGAGTGACAAGTGTCACTCATCCACTTGACATCACTTTTCATTCATGCATCTCCCATTCCTTCATCATCGATCATTTTTTTCTTTATTCCAAAACCCAAAACCCGATCACCCATTTCAACCCTAAATCCAAACCCTTCCACTCCTGATCATTTCTGAGAGGCCAAGAAGATGAAGAGGACCAGATGGAGGTAGTGGCCAGCCAAGAGAGCGCCACCATGGACGGCGGAGGCTATCTCGTGCACAGGTAATCAGTTTAACTGATTTAATCCATTTTTCGATTTCAATGATTATGGGTCGTTTTGGGTGATTCTAATGAATTAAATAGGTTGTTAGGAAGTTATTAAGATGGTTTTGAGAGAGGTTAGACGTTGAGGAACCCTGGGGAAGGTTTGGAAAACTTCGAAACGTGAGGAAGAATTGGACCGGTTGGATTTCTTGGGTTTTTGACGTTTTAAGTTATAAGTTTAGGTTCCTAGGATTAAACAAGGAAGATTAGGATTGATTAGGAAGGGAATCAGACCAAAATGAGAAAGGAAAACCATTGGACCGGTCATGCCGGTCCAAGTTGCAGAGGAAAACCGAACCGGCCCGGTCGGACTGGTCGGCTAAAGGAAGAAGAAGCATTGTGCATGGGCGCGTGATGCCCACACGCAGGCCAATCACAGGGCGCGTGACAGGGAATCTAGGGAAGTGTCCAACATGTCAAATCATCTATTCGATGTAACGAACATTTTGGGACTGGTTTCGAGTCGATCGGACATCGTCTCGATATAGTTCCGGTTGTCCGAAGGTTTCGGTTCGCATTTAAAAATAGTTAAAAATCCCGAAAACTTAGGGACCTTTAGTGAGGGGTTAATTAAGTAGTTAGTAACCCTCTAAAGTGATTTGGACAGGTTTGGAAGTCCCGCAGATGACGATTGACCCGTGAAGGCGTACAGAGCGCGTATCGAGGCAGCAACGTGGACGGTCTGTGAGTGGACTTTCTTTCTGAAATCGATGCATGCATAAATGTTTTATATATGTTTTAATATGTGTTTTGGGATGACTTGAGTGCATTTTGGTGTGTTTTTACATATGGGCATGCACTTCAAGGTTTTCAGGTTTTATACGTGCTTATACCTTATGCTTTCGGTTTTCATGAAATGGTTTTGAAATGTAAAACGTCTCATTTGGTATTGATTTTAACTCGGGCATGAGACCCATTTTGTTTTGACTCGGGCATGAGACCCTATTGATGACCTACCGGTCTGAGTCGTGGTCGCGAAGGGTACTGTGTGCACGGCGACGGACGACGTGACGCTCGCCTTCAGATTGGGATGCGTTCCTTCTGAAGTGGTCACGATGCACGTCCCATTGTTAAACAGCCAATGGAGGTTTGACTTCGGAGTGCTGACTGTTTAGAGGATCGATCGGCGACGTGTGCACCATGGTCTCGAGATGGTCGCGACAGTGATGTGTTCACGGTGACATACCAGGATTGAGAGTGGTCTTGGATTGATGGTTGCATACATCGCTATGATCGGGATCATGACTGACTCTGAGATATTGGGCTCGATGCCCCGTTGATGTACGAGTTCGAGCTCGATGCCCGGTTATTGTGAAATCGGGCTAGAGGTCCTATTGAGTCCTATTTTTGGGCTGGAGGCCCATTTGCTTTGTGTTATTGGGCGTGAGTCCCGTTTTATGGTTTTCTTATACTAGTATGTATATACCCTCCTTGCGAGATGATTGATTGGTCACCTCCAATCGTCGACCTGGAGTGTCACGATCCACAAACCAGAGTGGGTATCCCCATAGGGATCCCGTTCCAGGAGTGGGCGTTATGATGTGGTCCTGGACCAGATTCCGGAGAGATGATCGGACTAGGTCTGAAGATGAGCCTCCCGGATGGAGAATTCCTAGGAGAAGACTCGGAGTGAGACCCCGAGTAGTATGCATACTTATATATATAGAGACATCGTGACTATATCGGGGATGTGTTCCCTAGGGGCTGTGTGCCTCGACTTGGCATCTTCTCCGGAAGTGCCTAGGATGGGTTATATATGTATATATGTATATGTGTATGAGTTTTCACTGAGATGGCATTGGGCTGAGACCCATGCGTATTGGTTTTGGGCTGAGACCCTTATGAAATGGTTTTGGGACGAGTTCCCACGTGTTTTGGTTTGGGCGGAGGTCTGATGTGTTGTTTCACTGATTTCGAGCTAAGGCCCAAATGGTTTGATGGTTCATGACGGTTTATGGGAACCGGGCATGAACCCTAGAAATGGTTTTCGAATGCATGCATATGTTTTTAATGAAGGGCATAAAGGTCTTTTATGAAAATATTTTTATAAAGTATTTGTTTTGTCCACTCACAGCTTTTGTGTTTTGAATGCGTTTCAGGTTGATCGTGGATGCGGCTGTAGCAGAGACGAGACATCGCATTCCTCCTTTGGATCCTGGCGCACTCTGATAGCCTCGGTTGGGCAAAGGACGAAAATATCCCTAGTCTAACACTTCGTGTCAGACGGGAGCAGGCACGTCCCACGCTAATCCCGAGGGATTTGGGACGGGTCCTGTCACACAATGTGTTTCCGAGATGTGAAGGAGTCATCAATGCATATTTGTTATCTTTCAACCCTTCATTATCTTTTACTTTGTTTATTTAATGTTTTTCTTGCTTTATTTTCACAAATCCTCTTCCTTACTTTGATTCTATGTTTGGTTACTTTCTACTTGCTTACATTGAGGACAATGTAGAAGTGTGGGGGAATGCTTTACAATTTTAATTATGCAATAAAATTGTTTTCTTTCTTAAAAAAAACAAAAAAACAAAAAATTTATTTTTTTAAAAACTTATTCTTCGAGTCTTTTCGTTTTAACGTAGTGTTTTTACGAGTCTTATGATGTCTTTTAACCCATCGATGATATAAATGAAGGTAAACGAATACGGCTTGGCTCTAAAGATGATCACTACAGCTTGAATTCGTTTGTTAATACTTTGTGATTAAGTGTTTATGACTTGTATGTAGATAATGCATGTTAAACTGGTACACAAGTGAGCATACTAAGATAATTATGAATCATATGAATGTTATGTGAGCTTTAGAACTTTATATACATCTTTGATGAGTGATTCCTAAGTTATTTGTATAAATTGATATACATATGCCTCATAACTACCTACCATAGTTTTAATGAACTCTAGAGTACTAAAACTTATTCTATGTGATTTTCAATGCTTGTAAGTCAATAAACTCTCTTATTTTGGACATGATTAAGGCATTAGGGTTAACACCACATATTTAAACATCCACGTTCCTTATTTTGTGCCCACAAGTTGCGACTCCCTTAGTTTTAACCCCTTTGAGCCCACATTAAGCCTTTCTTTCATCACCATGAATATTTAAACACTTGACCCTAGTATAGATATCCTTTACCCTTATTCCAAGGACTCGGTTGAAGACATGAAGATGGTGTGAAGGGAAATTGATGATGTTTTGAAGACGTTTATGTGTATTCTATGGATTTACTTGCTCAAAATTTGTTGTAATATTGGTACATGTTATTACCTTGATTTAAAAAAAAAAATGAGAGAAAGGAAAAAAAAATAATAAATGATAAAAACACAATGTTTTTTAGTCTCTCTTAAGGTAATAAGCTTTGATCATGTGCAAGTTGAGTTAAGTCCCTTACATTTATAAATCCGACACAAAGAATGAATGTGAGGCACAACATGATAAAATTTGGCCTATGCTTGAACGAATGTATTATTGACATCATTGCACTAAGGATGAGAAGCTATGCTACGTTTTGGGAATCTATTGAGTCTTGGAACGAATTTGAGCACCACGTATCCTACATATTTGTTACCTCTAAATTTAGCCCCATTACATCCTTCATAAAGACCTTTGATCCTTAAGATGGTAAATTTTGATTAGTTGAGTTTATCACTAGAGTAAGCTTATGGGTTTGATTCATTTGTTCAAGTATGTTTAATTTTCATCTTGAGGTGTTTATTTGAGAATTTTGCAAAAGTACTTTATTTCTATTATGTGAGCATTTTTCTCACATACCTTGAGTGTAACGACCCGTTCCGAATATCAGAGTTAAATATTAATTAATTATGGTTTAGAATGACTAATCTGGGATTAGTTGAGTGAAATCGGACGAATTGTGCAAAATGACCGTTTTGCCCCTAGCGTGGGCAAAATGTTGACTTTTAGTTCGGGTGGTCAAACGGACTTTGACCGATGACTGTGACGTAGTTCGGGACGTCACGAGTTCATAGACAGGTGACACGTTCAATTCCGACATTCGAGGAAAAAGTTATGACGTTCGGAAGTTGAGGGGTATTTTGGTAATTTGGCTAAAAAGGGACCAAATGTTGACTTTTTACCTGGGAAGTCCAATGGACGATGGCCAAAGACCGTTACGTAGGTCTTGTCGATACGAATCCAACGACAGGCGGCATGCCAAAATCGGAGATTCGACGACGAAGTTATGGTCTCGGAAACGAACCCGATTAACCGAACGAACCAGGATTAAAATATTATTTTATTGTGAACAGTGCCCGAGGATTGAACACACCTGGATGAGTGAAAAATGTCACCCATCCCTTGATTTAAGGCTAGAAATCTGATCCATGTTTTAGGGAAAACATGATCATTGTGTTTTATTATTTGTTTAATTATCCTTTAATTAATTTACTCCTCCATTGATCCTCTTTGTCTTCAAACCGTGCACAAAATTGGGAATCAGAATTGAGAGAATTGGTTGCCTTCCACAACCGGTTTTGAGTGAGAAACTGAGAGATTTGTGGGACTGAATTAACAGGGAAACACGAGAGATTGTGAGAGAGCTGGAATCTTGAATTCGAATTTCAGAAAATTGGGGGGGAAATTCGGATTTTAAACCATGAGCTACGGGGATCGAAATTGAGCTTGGAATTAGCTTCCTGAGGTTGTGACGAGTTGATTCAGATCAAGAACGAAGGGAATTGAGGTCCATTCGAGGTAGAACAGAAGGACTGTGGTTGCTGAAATCTCGAGCTTGAGTCGCGGGGTTTGAGCCTTGGATTGAAGCAAATGAGTTGGGGAAACTGTTTCTCTTGGTCCATTTAAGCTTCTGGATGGATCAATTGAAAGAAATCAAGTGACATTGAAGGATTTCGAATGATGAACAGTGTTCGAATGTTCTTCGAATGATCATCTTTGATCTTGAGGTTCGAGGTAAGATTGACTGTAATTAAGTTCACAGATCCCTAATTGCAACTAATTCGATGCTAATGGACGTTTGAATTGATGAAAATAGTGTCGAATTGATAGGAAATTAACCGGGTTGTCACGCGGGTTACAGGACCCGTTTTACAGACAAACGAGCGAGGAAGACGAGTACAGTAGCTAGCGCGTGGGTTTCACGCGCAGCCACTCACGGCGGCGTGTGAGGGCGCGTACGGCCTTATTACAAGGTGAGGTCAACATGACTTTGAATCCTCTCAGTGTAACGAACATTTTGACACTGGTTTCGAGGAAATCAGATATCGTTTCGTTAATGTTCCGCGTATCCGAAGTTTTGTTTTACGTTTAAAATACGTATTTAAATTCCGGAAAAATTGAGGAAAATTATATGAAGTATTTTGAGATGTTAGTAACCCTTTATAATGATTTTGGACAAGAATTGTGATTTCCAGAGATTACGGAAAAACGTGCAGCTCGGAAACGGACCGTTTTGACGGTGTGTGTGAGTGGACTTTATTTTCTAGCCGTGATGCATGCATATATAATTTAAAATGCTTCATTATATGATTTTATATGCTTTGGCATGATTGATATTTCAATCCGGTGATTTCTCGATTTTATGGATTATTATATTATTATATTTTGGCACGATTTTCGAGAAACTATGAAATTGGTTGAAAATGATGTTTGGACTCGAGTTATGAGTCATGGATGGAAAATGATGTGTTGACTCGGAAATGAGTCAAAGGTCGATTTCTTGGATTTACGTGAAAATGGCAACTGAGGTTGCGAACACATGGATTTGCGTGAAAATGTTATTTTGGGCGTGAGACCCAACTGGATAGTGATTTTGACTCGGATTTGGAGTCACTTGTGAATTTGATGAAATTGATGATTTCTTGTGATTATATGATTATTTTAATCAGTCTTTCGGGCACGTTTTGTGAGGAAAGTGCAAATGATGTTTTGAGCTAGGCCCGGAGTTTAAATGATTTCTAAAATGATATTTTGACTTAGTGTGTAAGTCAATGATGATTTATGAATTATTTTATTGTTTTAAAATGTGATTTTAAAGATTGACATGTAAATGTTATTTTGGGGCTTGAGACCCAGTCGGAAATGATCTTGACTTTGTATGAAGTCAAGATTTGATTGAAATGTTTTGGGATGTAATTCCCGAGATGGTTTTCATTGTGATTGTGAAATGCCCAGACGGTCGGAGCTTGGGGGGATTACCCAGACGACCGGAGCTTGGGGGATGTGATTGTAGGATCGGGAGTTGATCCTATGGTAGTCAGCTTCTCGGATGTGACTGAGCCTGGATGTACCACTCGGATGGGTCTGAGCCTGGGGTTGTGTTCGCCCAGATGTGACTGAGCCCGAGGGTTGAGACCAGATGTGTCCGATCCCGAGAGTGTGGCTGGATATTGGCCTACGCGTAGTGCAGCACTTGTGAGTAGTGCAGATGTGATTGTGATAGTTTGTGCACTTGTGAGTAGTGCGGATTGATTGGATTGATTGATTGACTGTGCACTTGTGAATAGTGCTGATTGATGTTGTTTGTGATGACGTACTGGTATTGAGTACGGGTTTTTGGTCTTTCTGGCCAGGTGATTATGTTTCACATGTTTTGGCCTGAGAGTCGGGATTTGATGTTTTATTACAAGAACTGATTTGGTGAACATGAGTTTTATGGACCATGGGAAAATATGTTTTGATTTTATCGGTCCATTGTTCATACTTGAATGATTTCATGTTTTATGATATGCATGCACGTTTGTGAAAACTGGAGGGTAAGAATGTATTTTGGCAAATGTTTTTATAAGAGGTCATTTTTGTCCACTCACACCTTTTCTGTTTTGTGACCCTCTAGGCCGTGGTACGACGTTCGGGACTGATCGTGAGGCAGAGGTAGCAGCAGAAATCAGCGCAAACATCCCTTGTCTGGCAAGCACTGAAGGGTAGTTTCGGGCCTTTGGTTGACTTGTGAGACGGGAGCAGGACCGGGTACGGTTTTTGATGTCCAGTTGGGACGGGGTCCTGTCATTGAGTGCAAACACAAACCTTTACAAACTGAGTGAATTTATGAGTGCATATCCTTGTGAGTTGATTCATACTTGTTTTATTCATGTTGAGATCCATTTCACCATGTTTACTCATTGTCTTACTTGTTGAAACACTTATCACTTTGCATTAACTTTTGATTTCCATATGCTAAAATTGTTTACTCTTGTGTACATTTTTTATGCCATATATTAATGAAATTTGAGACAAATGGTTAAAGTATTAGTTGTTTTAAATAGGCATGTTAATCGGTTTTTCGGTTCAGTTTAGGGTACCCAAATTGAAACCGAACCGGTTGGTGTGTAACGATCTGAACATTATTTTATTGTAATTTCTATTAATTATTGCAAAATGACCCTTTTGCCCCTAGTGGGAAAAATGTTGACTTTTGATCGGGACACTGTTTGGGGGTTGACCCTTGACCATTACATAGATTGTGTTGCCACGAGTTCGTAGACAAACGACATGCTGGATTTGGACACTCGATGCGGAAATTACGGGTCACGGAGTTCGATGGTTACTATTACGTTTTCCGAGATTTTGGGCCAAGTGGCATTATTAGATTGGTCAACTGATTCCTTGGACCAATTAGATGAGTGACATGTGTCACTCATCTAACTGGTCCACTTACCCAAAAGATTGGGATGCATGTGTTTGTCTCCCTTTCCATTTCAGTCATTCAAACTATGAACCGGGTTTTTTGTAAACACACACATCCATCAACCACCTTTCCTAAACCTTCATCTTCTTTTAGTGAGCTTGAGGAGTGACTGAGAGAGTGTTGGATAGCGACTCAGGACTGAGAGCGGCGGTGCATGGCGGAGAAGACACGTTCACAGGTGAAACCCGAAACCCGAAACCTGAAACCCTCATGATCGGGTCACGTTTGGGTTGGATTTTTGGGTCTTTTTAAGTGAGTTTGAGGACCCAAATTACTCTGTAGGGCCAGTACGAGTTGATTGAAGCCCATAACCAGGGACGACGATGTTAGGATCGACGAGGAGCTGGACGGGAAAACAGGCCTCCATTGTTGCTCGACTTAAAGTATGGATTTTTGGTGTTTTAGCTGAATTTGAACCCATAGATCCAACCTAGGCACCTAGACGATCCTAGGGGTAGCAACGGTTTTGAAAATGGGTAAAAAATGGGCGAGTTACAGTCGGGTTGGGTCGCGGGTCTGTGCGACCCGAATAGCAGACCCGTCGAGAGGACAGGGACGATGACGTCAGCTGATGACATCATCCACCTGTCAAACTGTCAGACATGTGGGCTAGTATGGACATGACACATGTCACATGTCAGTGCTGACTATGCACTGACATGTCAGTGACGTGGCCCAATTAGTGGATGCCATGTGTCATTGACATGTCAGTGATGTGGACCAACCAACAGCTAACATGTGGCACTGTTAGGGCCTGAAACGTAGCAGGGACGCGAACCAATCCTGGAATGACACGTGGCACTGTGAGAATCTGACACGTGTCAGACCGACGTCAACAGGTGTTGACCAGCATTGACTTCCCCTTTGACCAGTGCATGGGGGTGCGTGAGGGAGAATATCGAGGTGGGATCAGCACCATTTTCAAAGTTTCAATGATACGAATCCAATGATGGTGGTTTCGTGTCGATCTGAGATCGTTTGGTGGGTCAAAATTGGGTTTAATGCCTCGGGAAGCGTGTTCGGGCCGCTTTCCCAGGCCGGTGTTGTTCTAGGGTCTTATGTTTGAACTTGTAGGACCCATTAGTGGCCTTTGGAGGTGTTTGGATAGGTTTAGACGGTTCGTTGAGCAGCAAAGACCGTGTGTGAGTGAGCTTTTGATTTTGAAATGATTGTATGCATAATTGTTTTCATTGTTTTACTTCATGATTGAGATTGGATGATTCTTAATACTATATGATGGTGTTCTATACGAATTATGATGTTTTGGGCATGAGACCCGTCTGGATATATGTATGATTTGGTTTTCGGAGTAAATCAGGGATTTCTATGGAGCGTAATACTATTGTACTGTGTATACCTACCTTATGATTACTGTCTCTTCTAGACGTCTTATAATATCTTGGAGTAGTCACGGGCACTACCTGAGAGGGGTTGACCCGAGGGGTAGCTCACGATCAGGAGTGCATATATGGATGATACCCTCCAGGGAGGGTCATTGATCTGCGGGTCATTGACCTAGGTGGACCTTGGAGAGACTTGGGATTGAGACCCCGAGTGGCACGCGTAGCCTTAGGACCGCGACATTATTAGGCATCGGGGATGCCAGACATCAGGGATGTCGGGGTTGAGTTGTACAGTGCACTACTATTATGATTGTTTTCCCTATTCTGTTATATATGATTTTATGATACTATTACGATTACCTATGTTTTGACTCAATGCATGCAAGTTTGAAAACGGAGGGGTAAAACCTTATGATTATTACATTGTTAAACTGGTTTTTGGAAACGTTATTTATTTTTGACCCACTCAGTTTTATTGACCCCCTCCAAGCCGTGCACACGAGGTAGAGGAGGAGGATCCGGAGTCCGAGGCATAGATTTCTTGTTGCGCACTTGTACACCCTATTGGGTAGGTTGAGCACCGTTTTATAACCTGACATTGTGCTAGTATTTTGTATTTGTACTATCCCTGGTCTGACAACATTGAACTCTAGGGTTGCATGTTTAACTTTATTTATTTTAATTCGAAAAACCTTAAGCCCGTTAAGGGTATTGTCGGTATTTTAGAGTTATTGTCAGACGGGAGCAGGGCACATCCCCGGGTGGTCCTAGGGGAATTGGGATGGGTCTTGTCATGGTGAATCGGTTATTAGAACCGAAATCGAAATATTTGGTTCGGTCAAACCGGTTCGGTTTTTGGGAAAACCGTTTTTTTTTTTAATTTATGTAGTAATCAATGTAATCAATGTCCATTACAGCCTAATTATTGTCTGTTATAGTAATTTTTTAAAAATTTATGCAGTAATCAATGTAATCAATGTCCATTACAGCCTAATCAATGCAATAATTTCTTTACATTATATGCACTTTAAAGTATGTTCAACGAAGCTCCAATTGTTGTGGAAAAACGAGGAGTTGGTCTTCTCAACATGACAAGAAGTTTCAATGCATCTGCTCTAATTTCAGTGATGTTGTTCTACGAAAAAAAGGAAATGTAACTACAAAGCATATAAAATCTAAAGTAATAAACAACCATAAAGAATAATATACCAATATCGCAAAGGCAAAAGCAAGGGGGAATGCACAAGCAAACATTGTGATCACTCCAAACTGCAATGCCAATTCCAGAAAGTCTGCAGATGCAATCACACAGCTATAATCAGCAGAAACTATAGAGACATACTGTCATTGTTATGAATGCTTTAAATTCGGAGGAAAACTCAAATTTTAAAGACCCCAGATAAAAGCACAAAATTCGACATATTTAACATATTACCATCAAAAAGCCCATCCTCAAGTTCCATTCTAATGCTTGCAGAATAAGAAGGCTTCAGGTACTCTTTTTCTATGCTAGAACCAAATTGTATCTTACCTGTTGATGAACCTTTCTCACGTTTTTTCTTGCGTCTTAAAATCAGAATAAAGGTCATGTCATATTTAGGTAAAGATAAAGTGCCCCAAAAAAAAGTCCCAAAAATAATTCTTAGGTGTCCCAAAAAAAAGTCTAGAAATAATCCTTAGGTTAGGCTTACCGGACTCTATATTTCTTATAGCTGTACTTCAAATATGGTAAAGTATTTTCCAACAAGTTTTCCAGCACCTGGAAAACATTTCCAATACAAGAGCATTAGCGATGGATTAGAGAAAAGCAAACCAGTGATAAAATATAACTAGTTTTACCTGAGACACAAGGAGGCGTTGAATCAAGACTTTGCGGAGAGTTGAAAAGTTACGGAGCAAAAGGGCGTGGTAGAAAACTCCTATATAAGACTGCATGAAATGGAGACCAAACACCTAAGAAATTAAAAAAAAAAAAAAAAGAGTAAGCCCTTGAATTAGGGAAACCGCCTCCAAAATGAATAACAAGCCACAGGTGATGGATCAGTCTCCACAACACCTTGTACACCAAGCTGTCGGCTCTCTTTTCTGTGTTTTCATTATCTTCATTTTCAATTAGCTTGACGGAGATCTTGCTCCCAATCTGTGTAAAGAACTAAATGGCAAAAAGATAAGTCGTGGTCAACCCAAACCTGAAAAAAAAAAAATTAGGGTGTCATCTTCATGCTGTATACGAACAAGAAGTTTTTATAAAGACATATCCCAACTGGAATTAATAACATAGACAAAAGAACAAATGCTATGCCTAATTCATTTAAAATTAGGAGGGCATTAGATTAATGTGGTCTTAAATTGGGTTTCTGTTAACTATTTCGGAGCTATAATATATGCTTTTTGATGACAGATAAGCAAAAGTTAAACCCTATCCAGAAAATGGATCAATACCCAAGAACAAGCTAAATAATATGAAATTCCCGCATAACAAAATCCTAATTAACCAACCAAACAAAGGAGTATCTTAAATCCCCCACTAGTAGAGTAGAACCAGTTGCTATCCAAACCACAATATAAAATAAAACCCAGAATAACCAAACAGTGATTACATTGATTACATTGATTCGTGTGAGAGAGAGCAGTGAAGCTTCAAAATGGAGGAGATTCGGCGGAGTCGTCAACTGAGGGAATTGGCGAAGTCGTCTGAGTTGGCGGAGTCGTCTGGGTCTGAGGGAATCAGCGGAGTCTACTTGAGATTGGAATGGAGGAGACTGGAAAGGAGATGAGGTCGTCGAAGAGAGGTGAGTGGCTGAGTGGGAACTAAACTGGGATGAGGGAAGGGAATGCTCTCGACTTCTCTAGGTCTAAGGTTTCATAAAAAATAAAAACGGCGCCGTTTGTTAAAACAGCATTTAATAATGTTCGGGCCGGTTCGGGTTGATTTGGTGCGGTTCCCCATTTCGATTCGGTTCAGTTCGGTTCGATATAATTATACCGAATACCAAACCGAATCGGGCTGAAATCGATTTGGTTCGGTTTTCAAAAAATAGTCTCGATTTTTTCTTTGGTTCGGTTACAGTTCGGTACGATTTTTCAGTTGGTTTTTTCGAACCAATTAACAGGGTTAGTTTTAAATCCTTAGTTTAATTTTGGTATTTGTTAGGAACTAGTAAAGTTTAAGTGTGTGGGTATTTGATAGCTTTAATTGAGATTTATTTTATATTATTTTATACCCTTTATACTTATCTTTTAATGTTAAAATACCAAACAATTGGAGAAAATAATTTCTTTTGTAAGAAATTTGCAAAAATAAATAAATCTTGGAATTTTGAGCATTTTGGCTAAAGAATCGACTCAATCAGAGTTTTATCAAATAAGTTATGGTCGAAATTAGGGAAGCTACCAAAAATTGCAAGGAATTTCGGCTAGAGCCAACCGAATTTTAAAGCCCAAATATCCAATCAGGTCCAGCCCACGTCGGCGAGTCCAGGCCGCTTGCGCAGTCTGAAGCCCAGCCCAAAATCACAAGCGCCTAGGTCGCGATCCAGCACAATCGTCGTTTAGCGAGCACTGGCCGAATCCATAACTTCCTTTTTGGTGCACGTGCGTCGAACCTCACTGTCCTATGTTAGCGCGTCAGCCCAAGTTTGCGTCAAAGTGCCCACGTCGAAAGCTCCTTACCTATGTCAGCATACGTCTGCAGCCCACCGACCCCCCCTGTCAGCTAGACCAAGCTGAAGTCCACTCCTTTCTGACGGCAGGGCTATGTCGAATACTTGCTCCTCTGCCCAGCCACTCCACCTGCTCCTTCTGCTCTTTTTTCCAACCACTTTTTAACTCTAAAATCCGCCACTATCCATCATTTTCCCTACTTTAGTTTTTATTTTTTTATAAATTAAATTATATATATTTTTTTTGTTTTTCTTTTCCTCTATAAATAAGGAGGTCATTTCATCATTTGAAGAGTCCTTTTTTCTCTCTTTGGAGATACATTTTGGGACTTCTTTTTAGTTTTTTTTTAGATTTTTCTTCTTAGTTTTCTTTTAAATTTTGTTTTCAGATTTTGTTTTTAGATTTTCTTTAACTTCTCTTTGTACACATTTTTATATTTTCCTTAAGAAAAACCTTCGGCTAGGTCATTCTAAGACAATTCGAGATTTTTAAGGTTGAATTTCTAGTGCTTCTTCCTTCATCTTCACAAGGTTCTGTCTGCTGTCAGGGATCCCTTTGAAAAACTATCTTTTTTGTACTTAAAACTCTTGTTATTGTTTCGGTTTTACTTATAATTCAATATATGTGTTGGTATTTTCTTTCTAACATTTATAAATATGAATACAATTTCCATGTGTTTTACTTTCTGAATTTTAGTTATTTCTTATGTTTTAGTACTTAAATTTCAATTCAACGCTAAGTGTTTGCAGTGATGATTAAAGAGATTTAATGTTGATCGATATCGACGCATTAAATCAACAATTTAAGGTGAATCATATTGTAAGTGTTTGTCGCTGTCGGTACATTTATAATATTAAAAAATGTATGCATGTAATTGAGATGATGAATGTAGGATTTCGTGATTGGTTCAATATGAGCAAAGTGTTTGAAGAAAGTCTTTCGTAGGAGTAGTTTAAATAATGTGATTGTTAATTTGATTTTACTTACGTAAAAGTGTCGGTTTTGTCTATAAAACTAATATATGGTTTGTAAGTTCTAATTAGTATGAGTATTTGCATTTTAATTCTTAGTTTGTTCAAAAATGTAGTTTCGACTACAACTCTTTTCAAAACTTTCCATTTAATTCTTTAATTCTTTAATTATTTATTCATTTATTATTTCATTCTTTGATTATTTATTATTCTTTTTAACTAACCATTATTTAATGTTCCATAATTTTCTCGGTTAAAAATGATCCCCATTTATCAATAGTACATCTACACAAAAGGAGTTTAAATTGCATATACTTAAATTACGGGTTTATTTAAATGCGTAATTTAAGCCGTATCAGCCAACTTTTCTGCGCTGCCAATGATACCACCAAACGGATGGTGTCATGCCTTACTACCGATGCAAAAATTTCAGCATAATCAACGTACACCATATTCTTGTGTGTATCCCTTAGTAACCGACCGAGCTTTGTATTTGTCAACCTTTCCCTTCTCATTCCATTTTGTTATGTAAATCCATTTGACGCCAATGGTTTTTTCTCCAATCGGAAGTTCAGTCAACTCCCAAGTGTCATTTTTCTCAATTGCTTATATTTCTGCATCCGTGGCTTTCTTTCACTTCAATTTTTTTACAGCATCATTAAAAAATATGGGATCATTTCTGCTTCTATCATCATCAGATAATTCATTTCCTCTTACATAATCTAACATCCAGAGGGGTCTTTTCTTTAGCCGTTGATCATTCGAGCTCGATGGCTGCTCCTCATTTGGTTCAGTCACTGGAACATTTGGAAAGGTGCCTCCAATGGATTGGGCTTCTAGTTTAGCGCTTTCAACATTATTTTTCTGTGATGCTCCAGTTCCAGCTGTTAACTTCATCAAACACAACATCACGACTGATGATGATTAACTTTTGAGTGACTGGGTTTTGCAACCTATATGCTTTGGATTCTTTACTGACACCAAGTAATACACACTGCACTCCTTTATCATCCAATTTGCTTCTCTTCTCATCAGGTACGTGTGCATAGGCCAAGCATCCAAATATTCTGAAATGACTAACTAATGGCTACACCCCAGTCCATGCTTCCTCTAGTGTCATGTTTTTCATAGAAACTATGGGACATCAATTCAAGACATGAACACACCAGTTTACAACTTCTAGCCAAAAAAACTTTGGAACGTTTTTTCCTTGCTAGCATGCTTCGCACCATATTCATGATAGTGCGATTCTTCCTTTCTTCCACACCATTGTGAATAAGTTGCAATAAGTTGTCTACGAATGTCATTCATCTCACACAAGTTTATAAATTCTTGTGAGGTGATTTCACCTCCCCGATCAGTTTGAAAAACCTTTATGCACTTCCCAGTTTCTCTTTCAACTCGTGCTTTGAATTTTTTAAATGCAATAATGACATTGGATTTTCATACTAAGAAATAAATCCATGTTTTCCGACTGTAATCATCAATAAAGGTAATAAATACCTTTTATTGTTGTCTGATGTAGGATTAATTGGTCTGCAGATGTCTAAAAAACAATGTTGCTTTCCAATGTTCCAATCCTCACAAAGATTTGAAGGAGGCTGAATATGTGGAAGTCCTTTCACCATTTTCCTTTTCTCCAAGGTTTTTAATCCATTAAAGTGTAAGTTCCCATATCGTTGGTGCCAAAGCCATGTAGGATTTTCTATTGCTAACGATTATCATGCCTCCTTGTCATGTTCAGTTTGAGTGTGTACTAGAAACATTCAATTCCGATCATCTTGACCTTTGCAATCAAACCCTTTTCTGGATGATGAATTTGGCAACAACCTTTTTGGATGGTAATGGCACAGCCCTTCTCTCGTAACTGACCAAAGCTTATTAAATTTCTTTTGAGTGTTGGGGCATAAAACACACCAGTAATAGTTTGGATGCTATTATATATGCATCATGATTTTAACATTACCCTTCCCCATGGCACTGATATTAGTGTTGTTTCCAAGCTTGACATTCTTTCTAAAGGTCTTAATAATAAGAATATGTTACCAAGTGTTACTTGATTGAGTCTCTTTTTTTGGATATATAGGCCATCAAAAGTAGCCCTGTTAATTGGTTCTAAAAAATCGACCGAATTACCGAACTAAACTATACCGAACCAAAAGAAAACCATAACCGAAATAGGAAATAGAATCGAACCGAACCGAACTAAATCTAGTTCGGTTTTGGTTTTGGGTCCTTGAAAACCGAATTGAATAGAACCGACCCAAATTAAGGTATAATAACCAAACCGAACCGATCAAACCAAACTGAACCGAATTACTAACCCTAATTCTAATGAAACTAAGTTGTTTTATGTTATATGGGCTACAAACCCTAATATATTTTATATATATATATATATATTCAAGACATCGTTTCTGTCAACATCATGTTCCGTTCATTATGTTTGAATTTGTGAAATACTAACATTGTAAAACATTGAATAGGAACAAGGTATCGCAGCACAAATAGTCCATGTTGTAATTGCTGGAAACTCTATTGAAGTTCCTCGTGGACTTCGTAGTGTGGACAGGTAAGACGTTCAGACGATCCTGTTTATAAGTCAAAATATAATTGTTTAATGATTGCAGGTAGAGAGGCCGATTTGATATTTTTGAAATAATTTAATCTAAGTGAAACAGTAAAATTGAAAGCCTAGAACTGTGTAGTTTAGTTTATTAAAAATAAGATGCTTGATAGGTTTATTTGCTACAAACAAAGTTTAGCAGTTTTCGTTGATTAGTCTTCGTTCATTGTTCGTAGAAAATAGCATCAAAGCTGTGCGAGGCTGCATTCGTGATGATGGCAGGTATGCCATTCCTTTTCCTTCTTTATTATATTTTTATAGGTTGCCCAGCCCCATAGAGTTTATTAGTACTTTGAGGTACAATCTTGTCTTAATGTCAGGTCAGATTATGTGGAAACTGTGCGAGCTGCTTGTTGGGAATACAGTGCCCGCCCAATTTATGGCTGGGGTGATGCTGGGTCTATGCAAAACTCTACTGCAGGATGGTTAGCAGCATTTCCTGTATTTGAACCCCATTGGCAAATATGCATGGGCGGTGGATTGTCAACAGGCATTTTCTTATCCACCCACCTCCTTGCGAATAATTCCTGGGCTTTTTGCTATTGATGCCTTGTTACTCTTGCAGATAGTCTTTCTGGCAAAGTTTTATAAATTATAATTCTTAATATCTCAATTTGTAGATAGAAATGTGGACACCATGTATGTACTTTCTCCGTATAAGACTAATATTTCCCATATTGGTTCTTGTTGTAACTCAGGAGGTGCTAGTCTATTTTGATTGAGTAAATTACTGACTTATGATGGATTGTATTGGCCAATATAAATATTGATTACAGGATTAAAAAAAAATATTGATTAGTTATAATGGACATTGATTGGGCAATATAAATATTGATTACAGGATTAAAAAAAACCAATTTTTAGAAAAATCGAACCGGTTCGCTCGATTGAACCGAAAATGATCGGTTTTACCCAGAACCGAACTGAACTAAACCGAACATTTTGGTTCCAGTCTTGATCGGTTTTATGCAGGAATATCGAATTGAATCGAAACTGATTTCCTAATCGGTTCGATTTCGGTTTCGGTAAAAAAATCGAACCAAAAAACCGATTAATATGGCTAATAAAAAACACTTCTTCTTTTATCCCAGCAAATTTTTTCCTTGTCTTTTTTTTTTAGGACATTCATACTAAAAGTGATCGTACTTGGGGTAGTGATAAACATTCAATGCGTGATTTTTCGAATTGTGCTCCTCCATTGAAAGCACGTCTTTGGCCTCGTCCTCGTCCTCGTCCTCGATATCTACCATGCCTTCTTGCTTTTTTTGGAGATGCTTCTCAATGCGTGGTGAATTTTAAGGCTTGTTCTTCCACACCATGACTAGTCATCTACTGCTCATAAACTAGCAATGAACTTTGCAACTCATCAATTGAAAGACTATGTAACGACCTGTCCCGGAAGCTAGGGATAAGACCGTGATTAGTAGAAGATTAGCGAGCTTAATCAGGGGTGAGTTGGTCCTGATAAGGTCGTTAAGGTAGAATGACGATTTTGCCCATAGTTCGGGAAAAAAGTTGACTTTTAGTTCGGACGGTCAAGTGGGTTTTGACCAATGACCAGGACGTAGTTTAGGACGTCACGAATCCGTAGGCAGGTGGCACGCCCGATTCCGACATCCGAGGAGGAAGTTATGATGTTCGGAAGGTTGAGGGCATAACCGTAATTTGGCTAAATTAAGGGGAAAGTTGACTTTTCGTACGAACGGGCTTTTGTACGTTGACCTAGGACCGTTAGGTAGATCTCATCGTCCTGAGTTCAATGACAGGCGGCACGTATTCATCGGACTCACGATGTGTGAGTTACGGGTCTAGAAAGGCAGTGGCACAATCGTAATTTTGGGGTTTAAGAAGGGGCATTTTGGTCTTTTGCACTTGGGATTTGTGCAACAAAGAGGGACAATGGAGGGTTGAGATTGAGACATTTGTGAGGGAGTGGAGAGGATGGTGACACGTATAGGGGAACTAGAGGGTTCCAGCATTTTGTGCACGGGTCCAATAATTTGGGGGTTAACCGTGTAGTGCGTGTGTGTTCTTCGACCCAGACAGAAACAGAGGGGGAGAGTTGAGGGAATTGGACGGTGGCCAGGAGTGTTGGTGTGTTCTGGTGAGGGAGTTAGTGACCAGAGAGTGTGAGAGAGCTAGGGAGAAGGTTAGGAGGTGCGGTGGTGGAGTGTGTGTGAGTTGTGAGCTCACGGGAAAATCAGAGAAAACAGAGAGCAGTGAGGAGTTTTGGGTGGTGGTGCTGCTGTGGTCGATCAATCGACGCTGCTGGTGGTGTTTAGAGACAAGAGTGGAGCCTTAGGAACCTAGTGGACACGGCGGAGCTCACGGTGGAGAGCAGGACGCAGGTAATTTCTTTACTTTTCTCTCTATGCTCTGTTTTACCGTTTAGGTTCAGACGTCTAGTTGTAGCTTTTGGGGTTGAATCGAGGAGTCCAGTGAGGTCTGGGGGACTCAGTAGGGTCCCAGGTATCCTCTGGTTGTGCAGCCGTGACGGGGAAGTGCACGGCGGAGGCTAGAACGACGGAGAGTACCGGTGTGCTCTGTTTTTCCGTTTTGCTTTAAACATTGAGTCATGGATTTTGGATGTGAGCCGACGGTTTTGGTGAGTTGGGTAAGACTCAGAGAGGTTCTAGGAAGAGTTTAAGACAGTCACCGTGACGGGGGGTGACCGGGTTGAAGGGATCGTGAAACAGGGGACTGGTTCAAATTTTGTTCGAGCTTGAGTCGACGAGTTGTAGGATGAGTCGAGGTGTTAGAGTGAGGGGGATGAGTTCCTTAGGACGGGACGAAGCAGAAGGTGAAGGGAGGAGCAGTTTTTGTAACGACCCGTCTTAGAAATTAAAGTTAAGATAGTGATTAAGATGGGAGTAGTGAGCTTAAACCGGGGGTTAGTTGGTCCCGATAAGGTCATTAGCCTAGAATGACGATTTTTCCCCTAGTCCGGGAAAAAAGTTGCCTTTTAGTTCGGATGGTCAAATGGACTTTGACCGGTGACCAGGACGTAGTTTGGGACGTCACGAATTCGTAGGCAGGTGTCACGCCCGATTCCGACATCCGAGGAGGAAGTTATGATGTTCAGAAGGTTGAGGGCATAACCGTAATTTGGCTAAACTAGGGGGAAAAAGTTGACTTTTCGTATGATCGGGTTTTGACTTGTTGACTTAGGATGGTTAAATAGATCTCGTCGTCCTGAGTTTGATGACAGGCGACACGTATTCATCGGACGTACGAGGTGTGAGTTACGGGTCTAGAAAGGTAGTGGCAAAATGGTAATTTTGGGTTCATAGAGGGGTATTTTGGTCTTTTGTACTTTGGGCTTGGTGTAACAGATTGGGACAAGTGGATGGCTGTGATGGGGCCATTTGTGAGAGAATGGGGAAGATGGTGACACGTGTGGGGGAACTAGAGGGTTCCAGTAATTGGTGCACGGTCCAAATAATTGGGGCACCCGTGTATGTGCTCGTGTGTTTGAAGAACAGAAAACAGAGGCTGAGGAATTGAGAGGAAGTGAGGGGTGATCGTGGATGTTGGTGAACTTGTGAGTATGTGAGAGTGACCATAGAGTGAGATGGAGACAGTGAGAGAGGTTGGAGGAGTGGTGATGGGTTGTGCGTGAATGGTGAGCCACGGGAAATCAGAGAGAAAAACAGGGAGGAAGTGAGTGTTTGTGGGTGGTGTTGTGGCCGTGATCAACCAATCAAAGCCAGTGGAAGTGTCTAGAGGACGGAGGAGGACGGGAGGAGCTACTGCTTCACGGCTGAGCTCACGACGGCGACAAGAGGCAGGTAATGTCTTGTTTTCCCCTTTCCATGCTCTATTTTTCCGTCAAGGTTCAAGTTGGAAGTCGTGACTTTAGGGATAGAATCGAGGAGTCTAGTGAGGTTTAGGGGACTTAGTAGGGTCCCAAGGTTCTTCTGGTTGTGCCACCGTGATGGGGGGGTGACCTAGGTGGCCGGAGAAGGAAACAGGGCAGTGTTCGGGTTTTGTTTCGAGTTCAAGTCGATGAGTATTAGGCCGTGTCGAGGTGATTGGATTACGGGAATTGGTAGCCTAGGTCTGGACGATGCTGTTGGTGAAGAAAGGAGTCGATTTGGTGAACGGAAGGAAGTGAACCGCTGACGCCGGTTCGATTGCATGATACTATGCTGAACCGGGTTTGCTCGAGGTTGAAGATACACTGTAGCAGGCGCGTGAGGGCCACACGTAGTCACTTTGGGCAGCGCGTGGAGGCGCGTGGGGAGGATTCCGGCCAAACTTCCAACATGGTTTTAGTTCTAAATGTCTTAAGGAATCCATTGGTGCAATTTTCGGGTTAATCGGACGTTGAATCGAAGTATTTTTGCGAGGGTGAAAGCTTAAGGTTCCGATTTGTTACGCTTAGGAACCGGGGATTTTTGAGGGAAATTAGGTGGAACTTCGTAGATGTGTTAGTGATGTATTTTGATGGTTGTTGACAGGATCGGGAGTTCCCGAGGAAGCTGAGGAACGTACGAGACGTTCAGGACGTGATTGAGGGCTCGGTACTGTGAGTGGACCCTTTCCTTAAACTCGAACATGCATAACTGCTTTTCTCTAATTGTTTTATATATATGTGATTACATGAATGTTGGATTTATGATGTGGTTTTATATCCTTGCACGGTGTAAGGTAATTGGCACGTTTTACGAGAAATGTCAATTTTTGAGAATAATGCCATGGATTTGGGATTTCAATAGATAAATGGTTTAAATGTTCATAAAGGGATTTTAAAACCTGATTTGGTGATTAAAGGATTTTCGGTTTTGGAAACGGATTTCGAGAATCGAGAGTTGGTTTTCAGATTGAAAGTGGAATTCCGGATTTGGGTTCGGAATGACGGTTCGGGATGCTGGAAGGACATCAGACCGGTGATTTCGGATTCGTGTTTGGATGTGGATTTGGAAAAGGTTTTCAAATGATTTTGATTGGGTTTGCTGGATCTGGTTATTGAGTTTAAAGACCCGGATATTGATTGACGGGAGACGGGCCCGGATTGGGTTTAAAGACCCGGATTGAGTTTAAAGACTCGGGAGTTTAAAGACTCGGATATATTGATATTTCCCCCTTAGGCCTGTTGAGTTTAAAGACTCGGGAGTTTAAAGACTCGGATAGGTCCAGCAGGTTTGATCGGAGACTGATGATTTGATATTCACGGTTTATTATACGGTTTTATGATGTTCTGATATGTTTTCTATCCCTGTTTTATAGTGTTTTTGTTTCTTATGATGTTTATGGTGTTAAATTTATAACTGTTTTAATAACGGGGTTATGCATGTGGTTTCAAAACGGAGGGCTAAACCCGGTTTTATTATAAAATGGTTTTCGAAATTTTTCTTTTACTCTGGTCCACTCACACCTTCTGTTTTAAATTGCCCTCCAGGTTGTGGAGCTAGCGCTGGGTTCCGACGTCGAGGCAGCGTCTGAGGCATAGAAGTCACGAGAGCGATCCCGAACTGTGTTAAATTTTCCGTTGTGCGTGAACTTAGCTTTTCGTTTTTTTTTCTTTCTTCTGTCTTGAGTACTATGCTCTGTAAACTGTTGACTTTGAGATATGTGATATATTTTCTCCTGCGTCTGACTGTGTTGTGTCGGGTTGTCAGACGGGAGCAGGATTTACCTCGATTTTCGGGGTGAAATCGGGGTGGGTCCTGACAGTTTTGGTGCAGGTACGGCGGAGAACCGGTCACGCCGGTTCGATTTGCAGGGACTGTTTCGAACCGGGTCGACCAGAGGTTGCTGGTGACACTGTAGTAAGCGCGTGAGGTCCACGCGCAGCCACTTTGGGCGGCGCGTGGGGGCGCGTGCGGCGGCGGTTGGGAAAGTGGTCAACATGGTTTTTAGTCTAGGTGTTTTGACGAGTCTAATGGAATTGGTTTCAGGTTGTTCGGACGTTGTTTGAGGTTAGTTCCGCGAGGGTGAAGGTTTAGGGTTTAAGTTAGTTACGTTGAGGACCCGGGGATTTTTGGGGAAAATTAGGTGGACCTTCGTAGATGTGTTAGTAACGTACTTTGGCGGTTGTTGACAGGATCGGGACTTCCCGAAGAAGCTGAGGAACGTACGGGACGTTCGAGACGCGATTGAGGGCTCGGTACTGTGAGTGGACCCTTTCCTTAAACTCGAGCATGCATAACTGTTTTTCTATAATTGTTTTATGGTTTTAATTATGATTTTATGTTTATTGGATATGCTTTGTGGATTTTACATAATTGCACGTTTTTCGAGGAATTACGGTTTTTGGCACGTTTTACGAGGAAGGTTTGATTTTTGATTATGATACTATGAATTTGGGATTTCAAACAATAAATGGTTTTCCACGATTATAAAGGGATTTTGGAACATGAGTTGTTAATCAAGGTTTCCGGTTTTAGAATCGGATTTCGGTAACGAGATTTGGTTTTAAAGTTGAAAAGCGGGAATTCCGGATTTGGGTTCGGAATGACGGTTCTGGATGCCGGAAGGACATTGGACTGGTGATTTCGGATTCGGGTTTGGAGATGGATTTTAGAATTGGTTTTGGATTGGATTTGCTGGATCTGGTTATTGGGTTTAAAGACCCGGATTATATTTGACGGGGGACGGGCCCGGATTGTGTTTAAAGACTCGGGAGTTTAAAGACTCGGATATATTGATATTTCCCCTGTAGGCCTGTTGAGTTTAAAGACTCGGGAGTTTAAAGACTCGGATAGATCCAGCAGGTTTGATCGGTTGGTTCTGGCTTGGTACTTATGTTTTCTGATACAGTTTTATGATGCGTATGATATGATTTATACAACTGTTTTTATAGTGTTTCTGTTTTTATGATGAGTTTTACGTGATTGATAATTGTTTCTAGTAACGGGGTTATGCATGTGGTTTCAAAACGGAGGGCTAAACCCTGGTTTTATTATGAAATGGTTTTCGAAAATTCTTTTCTTATTTATGGTCCACTCACACCTTCTGTTTTAAATTGCCCTCCAGGTCGTGGAGCTAACGCGGGGTTGCGGCGTCGAGGCAGCGTCTAAGGCATAGAAGTTACGAGAGCGACTCCGGAGTGTCTTAATTTTTATGTGTGCGTGTATTTAGTTACAGGTTTTCTTTCTTCTGTATGAGTACTACGCTCTGTAAACTTTAACTTCGGAATGTTTTATATAGTTTCTTCTGCGTCTGACCGTGTTACTTTAGCGGTTACTTTTGTTTGTATCGGAGTGTCAGACGGGAGCAGGATTTACCTCGGTTTTCGGGGTGAACCCGGGGTGGGTCCTGACAGACTATCTATGCCATTCGATTCCTCAATGGAACTCACCACTTAATCAAAATTTGGGATTATTGAGCATAGAATTTTCTCAACGATCTCCATGTCATCTAGTTTCTCACTATGAATCTGCATTTTGTTTGCTATTATAAGAGTTCTAGAAAAATAATCATTGACCGACTCCCCTTCCTTCATACGGAGGAGCTCAAACTCTTTGCGAAGAGCCTGAAGTTGGGCACGCTTCACTCTCGTTGTGCCTTGGTATTTTTTCTTCAATTAGTCCTAGATATCTTTAGCAGTGTCTTCTTTAGGATGGTTTGATAGGGCCTTCCTGGTTCCCTTAATAATCAGACAAGGGATACCATCAATTTCATTCATATCCATATCCTAATAGATTAACCAAAATATATCCACTGTTGCGGGGTTACTGCCCAAATTCAGTCCACTAACCCCCGGTAGGTAGTGGAAAATTACTAATTGGACCATAAATGGCTTCAAATCCTTTAGTATAATTATTGCCATTTATAATGTCAATTGTACAACAAATTATTAAAATAACCACTATTCACCATACACAATGATTTTCTCATTTCATATATTAAACCACTTGTATTGCAAAGCATAAATCCCATCCATATGCTACTCTTCATATTTCCAAAAATCATCATAATCATGGCCTTAACATCATATATGTCCTTATATATATACATATACATAACATCATGTCGTCATATCATCATTTAAATGTCATCATTTTATCACCATCATCATAACCATCATCATCAAACATCATAGATTTATCAATATAACCATCAATGTAATCATCAAATTTAATCATCAACATAATCATCCATATCTTCATCATCATCAAGCATCACAAATTTCCTACTTGTCATAAGTATTCATCATTTGTTCCTATCAAAACAAGGTTAGTTTGCTCATTTTAATTTTGGATTCAAAATATAAACATTATATGTTGAACCTTGAACTATACTCAATCGATGTCCAAATTCTTCAAATCTTATACCATTGGATTCAGACGGACAAAGAAGGTCGCACACGCCTCCACGTGCCACCACATGGCTCTGCGCGTGGTGGCCACACGTCTGCACATGTTGTCTTTAATCTTGAATCGGGTCAACTTGATTCCTACAACTCGGGTGCCCAAACTGCGACCTTGACCCGAACGTATCTTGGCCATTTTTCATCCATTTTCAACATTCCAAACATCAAAGTTTATCTAAACTGGGTGAGAAAAGATCTATGATGTCAAAAGGAAGAAAAACTTACCAGATTTCACTGTTTACCCTTACCATGTTTCGGGTTAAACCACAAGCTCGAGTTCTGGGAATTCCAATGTCCAAACCGCAACTTTTCTGACTCAGAGGGATCTTATAAACTCCATCATCATATTGGAATCCTTTGTTTCAAGTTGGAAAGCTTCAACACAATCTGAAACTCCATGGCCATGTTTGGGTCCTCATAGGATTGATCCTGGCTGTAGACATGGAGCACCTACTTTTTCCTCAGTTCTTCTAATTTCTCCCTTTTCCCCTTTTTTTTTTCGTTCCCTCTCTTCCCATTTCTTTATTTGGCATCCTCTCCCTCATTTTCCTAGTTTCCTTCATGTTCGTCCTTTTTTTCATTTTTTTCTTCATTTCGGTGCAACTCCACCGATGCCCACAACAACACGCGCACACATTTAAATTAATCATTAGGTCGGTGGATGTTTAAGGGAGGGAAAGCTCAATAATTTTCTAGCTAATACACATGATTCATATGTCAAAATTGGAAATTATCAAGCTTCCCTTTATACCAAAATTACCATAATGCCCTTAGCTATTTTTTAACCCATAATAACTTACCTGAACTCCTTTTTCAGAGTACTGCCTGTCTACGTAATCAAGAGTTCAAGATCTGCATAACGACCCTCACGGATCACTCATAAGGCACTCTGGTCGAAAAGTCAACATTTTAACCTTTAATGGCAAAATCGTCATTTTATTTTCCTGAAATATCCAGGTCCTTACATGGTTTCTAGGATAGCTCAACCTATCACTTGGAACAAGTAATTCTTTGTCTTCAAGTCCCCAATTTCTGGTCCTCCAAAACCTTGGTCTATGCATTAGTCAAGGTTGTTCCTTCTGCTAGTTCAGAAACACCATTCTCCAAAGGCCCCAATACTCTTTGGACCTCAAAAAATTTCCACCAGTATACTCCAATGGTCATAATGACCATCAAAACGAGGGATTGTTGGTTGAACAAAATTGCTACTCTAGACAGCCATTTCATTTTTCGGCTCCAAGTTAGATGACTGTTACTTCCGTAATAATCAAGTCCCCAATGGGGGCTCTGATACTAAATGTTAAGAATTTGAGAAAATAGTAGAGAGCAAATAACTGGAAGAGAGTTTGTATGCTTTATTGACATCAAAGTCTGGCTTAATAAGTCTTACAAAAACAGAAGATCAGAAAAAACAAGTAATAAAGAGTCTCACGTCTGGCAGTCCTAGACTAATCCTAAGATTGAGTCAGAGGAAAATCAAATTCCCTATTAATAAGGGATTATTAACCGAAGAAAATTCCCTATTAAGGTAAAGGTTTGGTTTTTGAAATTTTTTTCCAAGTTCTTAATTTCGCTTTCATATGTGTTTTTTTTCCTTTGCAATCGTCGCAACAAAGAAAAACTACAGCAAGGATTTAGGTATTCCTTAATTGATTTATAATTCAATTAAATTGTTCGCTTAGGTTTCATATGTTGGTTAATTTATATGTCAGTTGTCTATTGTATAATGTGAAAATTTCTTAATATTATTATGATTTGATATGAGTTGAGTAGATGCCATTTGGAAATTCAGGTAGCTGAGAAACAAAGATGCAACCTTGACGTCAAGGGAAAAAGATTTATTTGAGGGATCTGGGATGAAGATAAAGTGTTTTGAAGTTGAACGTGGGAAAGTGAAACTAAGGTGTTTGCTTCAAAGCTGAGAAACTGCATTATGCCTAAGTTTGCAGTTAAGGTATGTAACTCACACATGAAAAAAGTCCTCTACTCAAAAAATACATAAAGAATATATGTTCTTGCCCAAAATTTTTTTCTTGTATTACGAGCCGAATGTTCCAAGTCAACCCTAGTTAGGCCTCCTCGTGGAACCTGTTCTGCGGAAGCGAGGGAGGTGGACTACTCGTGGGGATCTCTTTTATCGTGATGGGTGTAGAGATGTTGGATGGGCTGAGAGCAGCAGGCTCTGATGCTACGGTTAATCCCTGAATGGGCAGACCAGGAAGCAGATGGACTTTCTCAACTCGAGAGTAGGCGTGTCACTAGTAGAGAAACTGATACTAGACAGTATAGGTTGGTTCCGTTTTCGGCCCAAGAACCTTTCTTCTGATCAAAACGATCGTGGAGCAGGTGGATAAGAATTCTCATGCGCTATTCTTTTCTATGCCTTTTTCAAGGACTTAACATTCTTTTCTAGCGTTGCCCAAATCAGTGAATTTTATTTTGCCATGATACTCTAATTGGCGACATTGTTATTTCAGTTTGTTAACGAGGTTAATGGTCTCAGGTTCTCTTGAGTCGAAATCAAAGTAATTAGAATAATGCACAAAGATAGTATCTCGACTTGTGAAGTCGGAAACCACGTTCGGATGGTATGTCCCGAAAACCTATTACTTAATAAAATCTGGTTTTTGTATTGAAATGAATGCGGTAGTACAAATACAGAAATGTAAAAGTACTTGAATTTAAACAAACTGAAGTTACAAGTGCAAAGAAGTAAATTATTCATGTCGTGCTTCAAACTCGTAATAAGCAAGAAGTTCGGGAATCATCAACTGAAAAGAAAATCAGTCAAAAATCATGCCATAAGATGACATAGCACTCAAATGCGACGACACATCGGGGGACTTGAATTCCTCAGTGATCAACCATGAACTAGCAATCGGTATAACTTTCTGTAGAGCGGTAGTTGGGATGGTTTTCCGAAAAAATGGTGACTGGACACTATCCGTGAACCGGTAGTCGGGATAACTTTTCGTAAACCGGTAGTTGATAATATCAACCCTTAGGACTCGAAGTGGTCAAGAAGAAGGTTTATTTCCCGTGAACTTCTCTTGAAAGTCCATGAACTGGTTAGTTAGGATGACGACAACCTTTATGACACGGATGGTCAGAAAGAGGGTTTATACAGGGAATGAAGCTTAACCATTATGACAATGTTGCTAGAGCAGTCAGAAAGATGGTTAGGCAGTTGCATAAATGTCTCGAAGGGATGAGAAGAGAAGCTGCATCTTGATTTTCTAGGTAGAAAGAAGCAGTTTTTGCCACAAGGACTATCATAAAACCTTGGTTAAAAGTGTTCAAAGGTTTAGAAATTGATGGAGATCAATTTGCTGAGTTTTGATTGGATGATTGCTCCATTTGAGAAGCCAAGTCGTTCTCCATTTATAGGCGGTCGAGGAAACTCTTCAACTTGCTGGATCGGGACCCACGCGAGACCTACCTTCCTGTTTTTTCAGTTAGGGTACTTCCCCTTTTGCCTCTGTTTTTCTTCCAATACTGACAGCACCGCCCAAGTTTTCTTCTTTTCCACACGCCAACTACTTGGTCTTGGGTCAAAAATCGTTATTTGGGCTTTTAATTTCCGTGAGCCGCGACTTGAGCCCATAAGGGATTTTTTTGGGTGTAAACATTATCGTTTACCATTCTCAATCAGTAATTATCATTTCTGTTTCCTACGCTAGATGGAAGGGATGTTCTTCATAAATGTTCTTATTAATTCTCATCTCTGGCTTCCCAAAATAATGGTGTAAATTGTAAACTGATTTCCACGTTATATTTTGTTTTTGTCAAGTGTGGGCAAGGAAGTAGAAGTACAGATAATGAGTTAAGCTCGAGTTGTGTATCTTCATTACTGGGTATCTGGATAAAGGGTGTTGCCACAGGACTGTGGGACGCGCCCTATCTGCATCTCGACCGATGGTGATGTTTATGCATTTGGTGGGGAATCAGTTTGTGTCTGAATAATGGTCACTTTAAAAAAAGAAAAAAAGAAAAAAGGAAAATGCCTTTTCTAAAGCCTCCCTTCAACTTCTTTATCTAGATTCTAGAATTGACTGATTAAAGAAGGCTAATCCAAGTGAGCACCATAGGCAATGGTAAAATTTTAGCTTCCCATGAATTTAGAAGCCATCATTTTCGCTACCACTAATCAGTTATGCACATTGATGATGCTGTGGTTTCATGTCAACATAATGTTCATATTCATAATGGCCTCCATAGAAGAGCGAAGTTACTCTTACTAAGTCAGCTTATTCTCATTTGATAGCCAACAGCTCTCACTCAACAAAGTTTTTCGTCTTTGGTGAAAAAGCATATGAGCATCTGTCATGGGAAGTCTAATTTTAACCTTAGATATACCAAGTTCCAAATGGTCGGATTTCGGGTGTAATAAATGCACAAGTTCTACAATAATTCACTTTATCCTTAAAGTTTTCTTATTGATTGTGTATCTGATATGAATAACGGTTTGATTGTTGGAATCAGATTTGGTGAATATGCATGTAATTGCTTGTGTGACATTCAGAGATGCTCTTGCTCTTAAAATTGTTGTATTGCTATGTGTAAGTTGCTTGTAGTCCATCAAATACAATCGCATGATGTTCAGTTTTGATGTCAATAGAAGGTAGTTTAGTTGATGAAAAAAACTGTTTTTTCTTTAATAGTGAAAAATAATCATTATTGCTATTTTTTGAACTCCAATATGTTTACGGTTATCTATCCAATATTGCTATAATACATATAAATGAATAAATGTTGATGTATGTAAATAGTAAATCAAATTATTTAACTTTTGAACATTTTCTCATATCCTATATTATTTATATATATAATTTTGTATAGAATTATTGAACCACCCTGTAGTAACACGCGGGCATATCTTGCTCGTAGAATACTGTACAAAACTGCATATCATAAGTTGCTAAAGTATTATTGCACTTTAAAGTTTAGACTTTTTTCTATTGAAATTTCATGTTTGGATTTTAGAATTTTAAGGTTCATATGAATTATATCGTTTATCTTACGTAATTGAAAAATGAACTGTGACTTTTAAACGTTTCGAGTTTAGTTTTACCATATTAAGGTTGACGTGAACTTTAGCAAATAAAATAAGAATGAGATTTCAAAGTTCAATTGTACTCTTTAAAATTTCGAGTTTAATATAAATTTTAGCATTTGATATTGTGGATTGAAGATTTAATTTTGAATGCCTTTCATTTTAGTTTCGTTTTTCTATAGCAAGGTATAAGCGAACTCTCACAATATGAGATTGAGGTTTCGAAGTTCAGCCTGTGTTTGAATGCACTTGATATTATGAAGTGGAGAAATTTTTTTAAATTTTCCATGTTATTAGTTTGATTTGTCAATGAGAAAGTTGATGTGAACTCTCACAATTTGAAATTGCGGTTTCGAAGCTCATTATCTTCTTCAAAATTTCAACTTGGGATTTTGGAGTTAAAAGGTTCATATCAACTCTAGTTTTCAATATCACATACTGGAGAAAGCATTTTGAATATTATCCGTTTGAGTTTATTTTGAATATTCTGCGTTTCAATTTGGTTTTTTCATAGTAAGATCCATGTGAATTCTCACAATATGAGTTCGAGATTTCAAAATTTGAATTGTTTTCAAAATTTTGAGATTTCATTTTGAAATTATTAGGTTCATAAGAACTCTAGCTTTGATAATACGAGTTGAAGAAAGAACTGAAAATCTTGCCGATGTTTTGGAGGAGTTTTTTGTGTGAATAGATTATATGAAAATTTTATTCCTGAACCTTTCAAATTGATCCCAATCACACGGTTATTAATGGTTAGGATAATTGGAAATCTTTCAATTTTAAAAAAAAAAATTCAAACTATTCCAATGTATTTAAATTTTAGCATTTTGGAATATTTTTTGGGTGATATCCGTATCAATCCCGACCATGTCCACCTCTATATATACACTCTATTTAACAAATGTTCTCCCACTTAACATCAATTTCGTCTCCCTGATATCCATCCAATGTTAAAAATGCTTACCTAAAGCCAAATTGGCAATGTGAATGAGAGCAAATTCGTCGAATCCTCTTCATCCTCAAATCTAATATCGTGTGCTTCTAAGATTACGCCTTTTTGGTTTGTATCAATGGAATATGAGAAATTCAAGGCTCTGATTTGGTGAATCTAGGGATTTTCTTCGTTGTTTGATTAAACAGAAAAAAAAATTCAGGTGAAATCCGTAGATTGATATATTGTTGAATTTGTGTTTTTTGAAATTGAGTGGAAAATTTGAGATTGATTCTTTTATATCTGTGTTTTTCATGGAAAAATTTTGAATCTTTTTCCTTGATAACATCTTCATAATTTTCTTGGAAAATTTTGAAACTTTTTCCTTAATGATAATATCTTTGTGTTCGGCACTTGATGAAAATCCACATGCTAATAATACAAGACGATTGAGATTATATTCTCTTGTATAACCTCCACTTGTGAGTTACGAGTGAGCAAAGAGGTCCTCAATCCATGTCATGAATCCGAAAATTTGAAAAGTAAATGAATAAGTGGGCGGCAAGGCAAGTTCTTGAGCAACTTGCAATTAGGCTGCATTCAGATTCAGGCCTCCGCGCGCCACGAACCTGCTGCTTCGACTTTTGAAACATGGTTACAACTTGCTTGACCATCACCATATCCATATATGACCATATCCATTCCAAATTTCCACCAAACCAAACTCTACTCATTACTATGACCTCATGATCACGTTGTGACTCCATTCTAGTCCAACAGTAGCCCACAATTTTACATTTTTCTTATTTATAAACCACGCTAGAGCCGGTGGATTAGTTGTTGAGATTCGAACCTAAAGCCTTTCGTATGTAGGAAGAAAACAAAAGAAAATTACATTTGAAATTTTGTTATAAACTTTTAATTAAACTCTATTTATTATATGAACAATGTTCTACAAGCCGCTAGGTGATAATCAAACTGCCCGTGAGGCCTAGCTAGCGCTTAGAAGCCTAAGCCGCCTAGGTGGGGTTTTTCTTTAATTAAAATATACAAAAGTTATATTTATAGATAATTTTTAAATAATAGAGTACACTTTTTTGATATTATAATATAGACGAGTAAATTACATTATACATTTTGGATAATAATTTTACTCTTTATAAGAGTCGAATTCAAAAAAATTCACATTGAATAGAATACTATTAGACTAGTCGGGGACATAATAACAACGAGTACTAAAACAGAATAAATATTGCATTGAAAATTAAGACTATGCAAAATGAAACTTCTAAACACATATACACATAAACATTCAAATGAATAAATACTCTCTCTTATCTTAATTACCACTTGAATGCCTAAACGGAATTTGGATTTGTGACCAGTAAAAATATGATCTTTCTTATCTAATTAGCACTTGAGATGCCTAAGCGGATTTTTCCAAAATCATGAGAGGAAAAGAAGCCCTCTATGCTGGCATTTCGAGATCATTGCATATAACAGAATTTGTAAGTTTGTAACTGACATAACAGTAATGTAAAAAGGTTTGAAAAGAGAAACGGAAGAGGGAAATAATTGAAGGTCCAGATTGGCAACTAGTGTGAAAAGTAAAGAAGGTTCGTAGCAAGTGAGGGCAGGTGAGAAGTGAGAGGCAGTGAAATGAACAAGCATGTTCAATTCACCTGGACCTTGTCTTTTGTCTTCACCCTTCCTTTACAATACAAACATTACTACTGATAGTGACATTTCCTGCTCATAATCAAGCAGTGCTCCAACCTCCAACCTCCAACCTCCAACCTGTATGAGTAAAACAGCGGCTGTTTTTAATCATTCAGATGCAACTGGGATCAATAAAATCATGATTATGGAACCCGAAATCATCCGAAAATTATGGAGCTGCCACGTGGCCCGTAATTCTTAAAAATGACCAATTTGCCCCTGACAATAATGCTGATCATTTAGAAACACCCGCATATTAAATAATCTATTTACCAGTTAAATACATTATTTGATCGGGTTAAAATCTCCATAATATCAATATTCTCCCCGAGAGTTAATTGTCGTTATTCTTAATAATAGATAATTATTATTGATGTTAAAATACAATAATTATCATTACTATCATGGTAACCATCATTGTAATTATTAAATAGTACATTTAATTAATAATATATTTTTTATTAATTAAATATTCAACCGACCAATCAGAACGCTCCAAGGTTCCCAAGATTTTCCTATAAATAGCAAGGCACATTTCATTTCCAAGGTACGTTGATTTTTCGTTTCGAAGTACATCCCTTTCCTCTCTCAAAGCTAACTTAAGCATCGGAGTGTTCTTGGTCGAACAACCCCCCGGGTAAATCGATCGAAGCAACGATAGCTATTTGTTTGCTGTTTGCTGGAATTGTGAGGACTTTTCGCGACGGGTTCAATTTTTGATTCAACAATTGGTGCTTTCATTGAGAGCTATTGAGGAATACTCAGAAGAAGCTCTCTCAATCGTTCATCGTTCATCTTTCTTCGTTCGTCGTTCATCGACATTGTTCGATGATTTTGAACGTTGTTCAAATCATCCATCAACAAGCTTTCCAATTCAAAATTCTTCGATCCAGCATGGCTAAGGTTCGTCGATCCGTTCAGTCAGCCGGAGAAGGTGTTTCTGCCTCAACAGCTCAGACGAGGAATGAGGCTCACATTGAGACTCCGGAGAAGCGCCCAGCTCAACCCAGGCGTGTGTCCATAGAAGCGCCCATTGAGACACTCGAAGGGAGACCAACCTTCAGATTCGGAACATTCCCCTCTCCAGCCAGCCAAATACCCCCGACGGGGGAAGGAACTTCCGCTCTACAACAGGCAGGCAGGAGATTGATGGGAAGTACATCACGACATGAACATCCTGCAACAAACATGGTCCTAAGGGACTTCCTGGATGGGTATCATGACATCTTAGGGAGAGGTCACCCCCAACCTCCCCAGGATATCTTGGCGCAACAAGTTGAAAGGTTGAGCAACCAAATTCAACTTCAGTCAGAGCTCTTGCAGCAACTCCTAGCAGGGAGACCAATCCAGGAGCAGGACAGACGATCCACGTCACGTGGAAGACAAGAGAATGCCCAAAGACGTCTTGGGAAAGAACAGGTCCGCTGCCAAACAATGTCACGAGATACTTCGCTAAGCGACTCTAGAGAAGAAAGCCACACTTATCGAGCGAAAAGCCCACAACGCCTAAAGCCGTTAGTACGTGAACGGCTAGGAGGTAGGGTTGGGGCAACCTCACGGGCAGAGCGCTCACAACGCTCACATGGGAGTAGGGGGCAACCGCAGGCTCTATACCAAGACCTAAGACGATCTGTCCACGACAGTGAAGGAGAAGATGAGGCCTACTCCCCTACGCGATCCCAGAGATCGAGGGAAGAGGCCCATGGAGGTTCTCGACGACTGTCACAACGAAACTCATCGCCTCAGCACGGCGCATTGTGGGCTAATGATGTTCAAAAGATGCTGGACAGGCACCTTCGTGCTCAGCGAGGTGGCGATCTAGAGGACGATCTACGTCGCCAAATACAGCTCTCTACACCCTTTGTAAGGGATATCGAGGAGGAGCCATTCCCCCAGAGGTTCGCAACGCCGAACTTTACCCCATTCAAAGGAACCTCCGATCCGGTAAAACACATAGATTATTACCGAGGAGTCATGATCTCCCACAGGTCTAACGATGCACTTATGTGCAAAGTTTTTCAAGCTTCTCTTGAAGGCCAAGCCATGACTTGGTTCAATCATCTCCCCCCGAGGTCGATTGAGTCCTTTGAAGAGTTGGCCCTGGCATTTGTGAGGGAATACGCACAACTTCGGACAATCGAGGTGAAAGATGACCATCTTTTCTCTGTCCGAAAGAGAACAAAAGATACTCTGCGACAATACATACGGAGATTTTGCGAAGAGAAGTCTCGCATTGTCGGCTGTAGTGACCTTGTAGCAGCGATGGCATTCAAACAAGGACTCTCTCGAGACAGCCAACTTTACGGGGACATCGTCATGAGAAATGCACGAAGTCTCACCAAAATACTTTCGCTAGCAGAGCGACATGCAAGTTGGGAGGATGAGAAGAACGCCACTCAAACTCAAGACCATGCTAGACCTGGTGAGAAGACCCCCAAAAAGGAGGAGTCCCATGGAAAGTTTACGGCTGGAAAGTCCAACAAGCGCAAAGCGGGACAACCTTCCCAAACTCCGGCAGTAGGGAAACCTAACTTGCAACTATCTTTGCCAGTCCATCAGATCCACAGTGAAATCAAGGACAAACCATGGTTCAAGAAGCCGGAGCCAGTCAAAGGAGATCAGGAGAAGGCGGATAAAACGAAGTGGTGCGCCCTCCACGAGTGTTATGGGCACAACATCGGAAAATGCATATATTTCGAGAGATATCTCTGAAATCTCATCAAGGAAGGACATTGCACTGAGTACATCAAGGGGAAGGCTGTGGATCGACCTACTGACAAAGGACCAAAGGAACCTGCAGCCAAGATGAGTCGCATCAACACCATCATGGCTGAATCAGAATTACTAGGAACCACCTCCAAGAAGAAAAAAAGAAAGATACGAGATGCACTTGCCGTCTCTCAAGTCTCCCAAGTTACCACCCCCGGGGTGGCCAAGGACCTTGTCGTTGGTTTCTCTTTGCAGGACAAGGAGGGGCTTGATTGGCCGCATGATGATGCATTAGTCGTATCAATTCAGATCACTCATGCTCAGGTTGATAGGATTCACGTGGATGAAGGGAGCGCGGCAAATATTCTCAGCCTGGATGCCGTGCGCAGGATGGGGTTAGAAAGCCTCGCAGTAAAAGGGGCCGTCCCTCTCCGAGGTTTCAATGGGTCAACCAGCATGACCGTAGGTACTCTCCAACTGGATGTACATTCAGACCCCGTTGTCACGGCCCAGACCTTCTACATCATGGACGAATACTCCCCATACAATGGAATCCTCGGAAGGCCATGGCTTCACAAAATCCTCGCAACCACATCAAGCCTTTACTTGAGGATTAGATTCCCTATTCCCGGTGGTGGAATCGGAGAAATCAGGGGCGATCAGACGATGGCTCGACGGTGCCTTACCGAAGGGCTAAAGGAGGTCAAGGCGGCATAATTTATTCCCCAAGCAGGATCATCCATTGGGGGCAAGCTTTCTTCTTCATTCCCCAAATAGCAACTAATCGCGGGTCAAGATCCTGACATTCACGAGGAGCCAACAACTCCGGAAGGGTGGCAGCCGGAGGATGACGTTGTCCTCATTTAACTTGACCCTCAATATCCTGAGCAAGAGGCCCGTATTGGCGCCCGGCTGAATAACATAGAAAAGGAAGAACTCATAGCCTTCCTACGTGAGGAGAAAGAAGTTTTTGCTTGGTCTCTGTCCGACATGCCAGGGATTGACCCTACCATCGTTAGCCACAAGCTACACGTCAATCCCCACCACAAGCCGGTCAAGCAGAAAAGACGTAATTTTTCCCCAGGGAAAATTGCTATCATCCAAGAGGAGATTGACAAGTTACTCGTTGCTGGATCCATTGAAGAAGTTCCGCACTCTGAATGGCTAGCAAATGTCGTGCTTGTCAAGAAAAAGGAAGCTGGACGGTGGAGAGTTTGTGTCGATTACACCGATCTCAATCTTGCATGCCCAAAGGATTATTATCCTCTGCCTAGAAGCGATCTCTTAGTGGACTCAACTGCAGGTAATGAGCTTCTGAGCTTCCTGGACGCATACTCGGGCTATAATCAGATTTTCATGCACGAAAGAGACAAGGACAAAACTGCCTTCGTCTTCGACCGAGGTGTGTACTGCTACAAGGTCATGCCATTTGGCCTCAAGAATGCAAGAGCAACGTACCAGAGGCTCGTCAATCGGATGTTCAAGGATCTCATCGGCAAAACCATGGAGGTCTATGTGGATGACATCATGGTCAAAGGAGAAAAACGAGGGGATCATATCGCCAACTTGCGAGAGACCTTCAACTTGCTAAAGAAGTACAAAATGAAGCTCAACCCTCTGAAATGTACTTTCGGAGTGTCAGCAGGGAAGTTCTTAGGATACCTTGTAACTCAGCGTGGGATCGAAGCAAACCCAAAGCAAATAAAGGCAATACTCGAGATGAAATCCCCATCAAGTCTGAAAAAGATTCAAAGTCTCACTGGACGAGCGGCAACATTGAATAGGTTCCTGTCCAAATCAACTGACCGGTGTCGAACTTTCTTCCAAGTAGTAAAGAAGGCGTCCAGGGATAAGTGGGATGAAGGTTGCGAGAAAGCATTTCAAGATCTCAAGGCCTACTTGACATCTCCGCCATTGCTATCGAAGCCCAAAGAAAACGAGGACCTGTTCCTGTATCTAGGGGTTTCAGATGTTGCTGTAAGTTCTGCACTTATCCGGGAAGAAAATGGGATCCAGCTTCCTGTATTTTACACATCCAAGGCCCTCCTTGATGCTGAGACACGATACCCGAAATTTGAAAGGCTGATTCTGGCATTACTAGTTACCACAAAGAAACTGAGGCCATACTTTCAAGCTCATCGGGTGATCGTCATGACCGAATATCCGCTCCGTTCATTACTTCATGCACCCGATGCATCGACATGGGTAATGAAATGGGCCATCGAGTTGAGTCAGCATGATTTGCTCTATCGCCCACGAACAGCTATCAAAGGCCAGACCTTAGCAGATTTTGTTGTGGAATTCACACCAGCGTCACTAGAAGAAGGCAATAAGCTTGGCAAAAGCCCCAGAGCCGCCAACACTCCTCTGCCACGGGATCAAGAAGTCAGTTCTTCTTCCCTACAGCCCTCAACCTCCAATCCTCTATGGAAACTCTTTGTTGACGGTTCCTCGAACCAGAAGGGGGCAGGAGCAGGGATTATCCTTATCACTCCAGATGGCTCAATAATGGAACAAGCGGTACAGTTCGGATTCAAAGCCTCTAACAATGAAGCGGAGTACGAGGCTTTGATTTGCGGGCTCACACTTGCCAAGGAGTTGGGAATCAAACGCCTCGCTATCCATTCGGATTCGCAATTGATTACTAACCAATCAACCGGTGAATATGCTGCACGTGATGCAAGGATGTTCAGATATAATAACAAGGTCCAGGAAATGCTTACCTTTTTCCCGATTTTTACTTTTCATCAACTTCCACGAGCAGAAAATACGCAAGCAGATGCGTTGGCCAATCTAGCATCATCACTTGACTTTCATTTCAAGCGCTCAATCCCGATTGAGTATCTCGAGCAGAAGAGTATCGATATGAGGGATATCGAAGTGAGACAAATTGGTTCATCTCCAAGCTGGCAAGATCTTTTCCTCTACTATCTGGAGCATGAAATATTGCCTGATGAACGATAAGAGGCCCGCAAAGTCCAGATGAAGGTTGTGCGATACTATGTCGACAGGGGCCAACTCTTTCGAAAGAGCTTCACAGGACCAAACTTGTTATGCTTGAAGCATCCAGAAACATTGAAAGTCTTGGCGGAGGTTCATGAAGGACATTGTGGAAATCATTCCGGTGGAAGGTCGCTTGCTCAAAAGACGCTTAATGCAGGATTTTACTAGCCTACTCTACGCCAGGAAGCTCTGCAATATGCCCAGAAATGCGACAAATGTCAAAGGTTCAAGCCTAACCAATTGGCACCACCGGAAGAGTTGCATGCACAGGTAAGCCCTTGGCCATTCATACAATGGGGACTTGACATCGTTGGACCGCTCCCAAGCACTCTGATCCCAAGCAAGAAGTATTTGATTGTCGCCACTGACTACTTCACTAAGTGGGTGGAGGCAAAAGCTTTGGCCACCATAACCCAGGCTGATGTCCAAAAATTCATCTGGAGCCAGATTAGTTGCCGATTTGGGCTCCCTAAGGTCATTCTAATTGACAATGGGACTCAGTTCACTGGTGGCATAATCAACGAGTTCTTTGAGCTTTGGAAGATCAAGCATTTCACTTCAACTGCATATTACCCCAGGGTAATGGCCAGGCAGAAGCTTCAAACAAAACGATCCTTGACTGTATCAAGAAGCGACTCGATGATAAGAAAGGCTTGTGGGAGGAGGAGTTGGATGGCACGCTCTGGGCGTACCGTACCACTCCGCGTCGAGCAACAGGAGAGTCTCCATTCACCTTTGCATACGGCACTGACGCAGTCATTCCTCCACATGTTGTTGTCCCGGCACCCTTCACCGAGCTCGATGATCCAGTAGTCAACTCCATCGCTCTAAGAACTTCACTTGATCTCAGCGAGGAATTAAGAGAGCAAGTGGTGAAGCGTATCTCCAGCTACCAGCTGCAAGTGAGAAGCTCCTATAACAAGAAGGCTCGACTCCGGCACTTTATCCCAGGTGACCTTGTTCTCAAGAAAAAGTTTGCAGCACCCAATCGTCCAGGGTCTCAAAAACTCAAGTCCCCTTGGGAAGGATCTTATCGAATCTACCAAGTAGGAGGAAAAGGAAGCTATACCTTGGAGACCATGGACGGGAAGTTAGTGAGTGGTTCCATGAACACTCATCACCTCCGAAAATATTATGTGTAATGCAAACTAGAGCTCAATAATAAGATAGTCATTGTTTGGTGCCAAATAAAGACTTTATTCCCTTGGGAAGAACTCAAACCTTCCTCCGGGAAGCATCCAAAGCCTTCCACTAGGGAGCACGCAAAGCCTTCCTTCAGGAAGCACCTCAAGCCTTCCTCTTAGGAAGCACCCTAAGCCTTCCTCTTGGAAGCTCCCTAAGTCTTCTTCATTGAAGCACTTCAAGCCTTCTCTTAAAAAGCACAAGCCCTTCCCTGAAGGCATCATTCCAAAGACTTAATCATCTAAAACGTCACAAGTTATTTAGAACTCACTGTTATACAGGCATGGTTGCAGTAGAGACATATAAACGAGCTCACACCAATGCATTGACAGGCATTTAAAAGTGTTCGCTTCGACACATAACATATAAGAAAGCTAACATTTGTGTTTCAACAATTTAAAATGATTCTTCTTATTCATTCATTTGGAGGGTGTTTGGTAAATCACATGTCGATTGCTCACACCAGTCATTCAAAACATAAAAACACAAGAAATAACCAACATTCACATGTAAAGGGACTATGGAGACAAGTCTTCAAATCCCATTGTTTTTCTAAACTCTTCCCACTCTTCTGCTGAAAGTAGGGAAGTATCGTTAAACAATGAATCAGCAGTCTCAAGGGCAACTTCCTTCCTGGTCCCAGTCTCGGCCCCTGGGTCAGGTATCGGAATAAGCTCAAGCTCTCGCTCCAACTCCAGCTCCCGCTCCTTGGTAGTAATTTCGCTGCAACTTGCCATATCCAACTTTTCTGCCTCAATGGGTTTTTGGCACAAAGTTGTGGGGGCATTCGGCGACAGCAAATGGTGATGTCCCGGGAGCCCTCCTACCTTCAGACTCTGGATCTCCACCTCCAAACGCCTGACTGTTTCTTCTGAATCCTGCAAGTTTCTGCGCAGCAGTGAGAGCTCGTCTCGAATGCTATCTCGCTCCTTCTCTATCAGCACCCTCTCTGCGCAGCTTGTCTCCAGCTCACTCACTTTGACTTCCAATGTACGGATCCTTCCGACCAAGACTTCATTGTTCCGTCTCGAGTGATCTCGAGCTTCTCGAAGGCGTTTACATTCACTCTTCATTCGCTCATTTTCATCTTCCAAACCAACATTTCTACGTAGCATGTCAACCAACTTACGAGCCCCAGCTTTCGCAATCCTAAGGCCCCGGACTACCTTGCGGAACAGTTTTTTCACTGTCCTCTGCCAGGATAGGGACACTTATCACACCAGGAGTCTCGAGTGACGACCGCGTCTCCCCCACTATTCCCTCCGGGCCTTCATCCCTCAACGATTGACGAGCCAGGTAGTGGGAAAAAGGAATCACCTTCAGCTTCTTAAGATGTTTTCTTGCACCCTCACAGGGACCATCCGAAGTTTTACGCTTGCCAGATGACTCTGCATGACTAAAACGGTCGGGGTTTAGAAAGAGGCTGCTCGACATGCTTTTTCTCTAAAGAACCAATGTGTCCTTGCTTATCGCCCCTCTTCTGGATAATAGGTTTTTTCAACCGTAGTGGAGCACTCAACCACTCCTTGATTAGGATGTCCGAAGGCCTCCCGCCATTCATATCTCTGAGTGGAGAGAGTAGCCAGCTCATGTCTCGGAACTCTGGAGGAATTTTCAAGGCCATGTCAATCTTTTTGAGATCAGGATGACCTCCAAAACCACTGTACAACTCATCAAACGTACGAAAGTGCGAGGCAATCCTCAAGTCCGGAGAGGCGTGTTTGTCCCACGCACCACCAACTTCGATACAATTGAATCTGTACGTGTCGTCATCAAACTCCGTCCTAAAAAATAGCTCCACTTTGGGGACGACTAGAGAAAGCCGACCGCCGGTAATTCCGTTATGGGACACGGAATAGCAATGCCAGAATTCATCCTCAGTGAGACTCAGGCCAAAGAACTTGTTCAGCTTCTCGAACCACATGATGTGTCGATAGGCACCGACATCCAGTTGAGCAGGACTGCATCCCATCCGGCCAATAATCTTGGAGAAGAACTTCGAGAACGGGAACTTGAAACCCCACCCAATAATCAAAGGGTGGAATTTAGTCCACTGACCACCGACAGGGTTTTTTCCTCTTCCATGCTTAAGAGCCTTCATGGAAGAACATCTCTCACCAAGCTCCACAAAAATGTCATCCGGAAATGAAATTTTATTGCGAGCCTTCCACTCCATAAAGTCTTCCGGCTTCTCAAACTCCATATCTTTCCCTCGGAACGGGCTTGAGCCACGAGAACCGCCACGCTCCCACAAAGCAAGTTTATTGGGTATCTCGGTACCCTGATGATAACGAGCATATTCGTGGTACTAACAAGAGTCACAGTAAATGTGATCCAGCCTACCAATGCTCACTAGTCACGTCCACAGGTACACTCAGTCACCTCCAAATCCTCGTCGACTGTTCCGCCAAATCACCGCCCACAACGTGGCGCCAGTTGAACACCAGCTCCAACAAAGTTTCTAAACACCTTCGGCGGACTCTTGACGCGTAGCAAGCATTTTTGTGGTACTAGCAAAAGTCACATTGAATGTAAACCAGCCTACCAATGCTCGCACGCACCATCCAAACCACTCGTTTTCTAAGCTGCACGCATTCCCGTAATTTATGACGCTTCCCAGGAATCTCGGATCCTGCCCAAAAACATCATGAAAGGTCAATAATGACACTATGAATATCATATCAATTTCCCACAATTTTCTCGAAATTAAATATTAATTTAAAACATAACCTAAACCTTCGATGAACAGTGTTTTGCTATAATGCGTGGTGAACAGTGTTTTGCTACAGTGTCGTCCCTGTAACCCATTTCTCTGTTAAACGGGTCCTGTACCCGCGATCAGACCCGAAAAAATCTCCATCAATTCGACCTTGATTTCTTCTGTTCTTTACACTGATTTCATCTAAACCATCTTAATTTAGGTTCTGTACATCTAATTACTTCAATTACAACCAAAATCCAACAAACCCACGATGAACTCCCAAACAGGTTTCATGATCGGGTTCACCTAATTCGACCGTGTTTTCCAAATTGATTCACACGGAGAGCATCGTGAGAGTAAAATAAACGTTTTTACATAATCAATTTCGTAATTACTTACCTCCAACCACACAAACCCAAGCTCGATTTTGGGAAGGGAATGGAGCTTCTGTTCTTGCTCAGTACAGCTCCAATTCTCTCCGTTTTTGCTGTGGTTTAGCTCGAAATGATCTCAAGAAGCTTAATTCAGCTTCAATTTTGATCCACAGAGATCGCAACTTTGAATTCGAATTTGTGCCTCAATTTTTGAAAATTTTCGAATTTTGTAAAATCAGTAAACCCTCTGTCCCTCGTGTTTTCTCTCCTTAATTCAACCCTTTCAAATTCTCATTTTCACAACTGATTCAATCTTCTATTTAACAATATCACAATTAGACAAAAGGAATGTTTTTTCCCTAATTGAGGGCTTAATGTTCCTAAATCCTTGATTCCATCCCTAAAACCAGGTGTAAAAGTGAGAGTGAAAGTGACATGAATCTTTGGATGATAGCTTGAGTCAGCATCCACCTTTCGTTTGAAAGACCGTTTCGCCTTTCGCTCGGAAATTTACCGTTTTACCCATGGACTACGTAGAACCGTAAACTTTCACATCCGAGCTCCGTTTTGGACATGCCGCCTGTCTACAGACCCGTGACATCCCGAACTACGTCACAGTCATTGGCCAAAGTCCGTTTAACCGTCCGAGTCAAAAGTCAACTTTTGACCCTTATAACTAGGGGCAAAACTGTCAAAAGACACTGGGGCTCGATTTTTGAACCCAACAGTAACTGGAAAACCTGGTAATATAAGATTCCGAACAATGTACATCCTTTCAGATTCCCCGAATTCCGAATCGATGTGGAGGCATTTGTGGAACCCGAAATCATCCGAAAATTATGGAGCTGCCACGTGGCCCGTAATTCCTAAAAATGACCAATTTTCCCATGGAAATAACGCTGATCATTTGAAAACACCCGCATATTAAATAATCTATTTACCAGTTAAATACATTATTTGATCGGGTTAAAATCTCCATAATATCAATATTCTCCCCGAGAGTTAATTGTCGTTATTCTTAATAATAGATAATTATTATTGATGTTAAAATACAATAATTATCATTACTATCATGGTAACCATCATTGTAATTATTAAATAGTACATTTAATTAATAATATATTTTTTATTAATTAAATATTCAACCGACCAATCAGAACGTTCCATGGTTCCCAAGATTTTCCTATAAATAGCAAGGCACATTTCATTTCCAAGGTACGTTGATTCTTCGTTTCGAAGTACATCCCTTTCCTCTCTCAAAGCTAACTTAAGCATCGGAGTGTTCTTGGTCGAACAACCCCCCGGGTAAATCGATCGAAGTAACGATAGCTATTTGTTTGCTGTTTGCAGGAATTGTGAGGACTTTTCGCGACGGGTTCAATCTTTGATTCAACAATGATCTCCATGGACATTATGCGCAAATATAGAGTTACCAGCCTTTGATCATTTTCAACTTATGTTATCTTAATCTTTAGACAAATGCAAAAAAAAAATAATTCAAAATAAAATCTATTTATGCGGTTAACCATATATTGATGGTTGGCTATAGTCATGGATAAAAATATCGGTAAATATCGCCGAAATTTCAGTATTTTGGGTCGGCGACACATAAGAAAGGGGGGGCGGGGGGAAGGAAATTCGCCGAAATATCAAATTAACAATGGTCTTGTTTTGAGCCCACATATCCTTTCTTGGGATCAAAACGATGAAGATGCACTATTAATTCGTGAAAGTCATACGTAAATTGAAGGATATTTAGTCGAGTCATGCCACCGAGTCGGAAAACTCGAGTTGCAGACTTGACGGGAGATAGGGAATGACTATTGGCTAGCAGAAGAATATGTATACTTATATATTGGACGTTATCTAAACTTACAAAATGCGGGCTAGCAGAGTTGGATTGGGTTTTGAATCTCATATGAAGGGTTTTGGGATTGACCCCCCTTGAGGGCAGCAGTTTTTTTTTTTCCTTTTTTATTCAATTTTTCAACAAAGATTGGCTTTTTTTTTCTTCCCATTTTTTGTCCAATTTTAAATATATTCATTACTTCCAAATTTTTAACAAAGTTTGTCCCTTATTTTTCATCATTTTTTTTTTCCAATTTTAAATATATTTAAACTTATTTTATCATTTTTCTTACATTGAATTTTTGTATGTTTATTGTTATATTTTTATATATTTTAACATTCAATTATAGTAACTCACTTCAATTTATATTTATATTTAAGATTTTATATTATTAGTTATTGCCAGAATCATATTACATCATATTATTCATCATATATTTAATATATCAAAGTCATTTTATAGTTTTTATTAGTCCTATATAACCATTATTGGATACTTACGTTTTTCCCAAAGTTTCATTCCAAATTTCCAACTTTTATTTGGGGCGAGATATCCATAAATTTGACTAGCGATATATCCGTCGATATCGATATTTTCAACCTTGGTTATAATTATAATTAATATTCATTTAACTAAAAAAAACAAATGAGTCCTTCTGAAAAAATAACCAATGAGTCTTTACCAAAAAAAAAAACAATGAGTCATTTTAATTATTTTTTATTCGTATAGTGAATTATCTTCTTTTAATCCTTTCAAATAATAGGGTTTCCAAACAATTGATTTTGAATAGGGAATTTTTTTTTTTTTAATGAGAAGTGAAATTCCAATAGAAAAGACGTCAAACGACACTTACAACAATTAGGAAACAGGAAAGATGACAACAAAGAAAACAAACCCAGCAAGCAAACCATAACTAAAAGGGGAGGACAGGGTAAACAATTGATTCGATACCGATATCAGACAAGATGCAGCGCTTAGCAAATACGTTGTAGAACCCCCACAATCAAGACGAGGTTGGTGGAGGACAGGGTAAGCTATACCGGGATAAAACATGAACCAAAGTGGAGTTGGGCTCCATGACAAGCAACGAAAGTTCGCAGAATAGTCTCGAACTTAGAAAAGAATGGGATACATAGACCATTTTTGTCAAGACCCATCCCAAATTCTTCGAGATTAGCGTGGGACGTGTCTGCTCTCATCTGACACGAAGTGTCAGACCAGGGATATTTCCGTCATTTGCCCAACATGGGCTATCAGAGGGCGCCAGGATCCGAAGGAGGAATGTGATGTCTCATCTCTGCTATAGCCCGCATCCGCGATCAACTTGAAGGGTATTCAAAATACAAAAGCCGTGAGTGGACAAAACCAAAGTTTTATAAAAACATTTCCTAAAAGACATTTATGCCTTTCATTAAAAACATATGCATGCATTCGAAAACCATTTCTAAGGTTCATGCCCGGTCCCCATAAACCGTCATGAACCATAAAACCATTTGGGCCTTGACCTGAAATCTGTAAATCAATACATGGGACCTCCGCCCAAACCAAAACACGTGAGAACTCATCCCAAATCCAGCTCATAAGGGTCTCAGCCCAAAACCAATACGCGTGGGTCTCAGCCCAACGCCGTCTCAGTGAAAACTCGTACACATATACGTATATACATATATAACCCATCCTAGAAACTTCCTAAGAAGATGCCAACTCGGGGAACACAACCCCTGGGGAACACATCCCCGATATATGTCACGATTTCTCTCTCTCTATATATATATATATATATATATATATAAGTATGCATACTATTCGAGGTCTCACATTTGGAGGTTTTGGAGGAATCCAAGTCGTGGGAGTGGCAGTAGAGACCGCATGGCTGCCAGCAATATGAGATGGAGAGGGAGTAGCCAAGGAGGACCAGATTTCCGATATAAGTAGTCGGGTTGAGGAAACTATCTTAGCCGGGTCAATTTTTTTATCCCTATAACAAAGGCACATCTTGCCTTCCAAATGCACCAACAAGTTACACATTTCCGCGCCCTGAGCCATGGAGGTAATCTCAAGTAACCAGAGGTCAAAAGATGAAATATTGATGGCAGAGAGACCTTATACCCCAAGTCACCAGAGAACCAAATGGTTTGTACCCAAGGGCAGATTAATAACAAGTGCTCAATAGATTCCAGCTCCTCACCACAAATGGGGCAGGTTGGGTCATCAGTAAGATGACGACGGTGCAAAAGATCCCTAGTTGGAATAGTGTTAGAAACAACTTGTCAATGAAAAATTTTGATATTGGGAATAGCCTTGGAATTCCAGATTTTACCCCACAGCACTGAGTTCGACGATCGGGAGGACGATGGGCCACAAGAGGCGGTGCATCGATTATGTCTAGCAAGGGAATGGTGGCTGGATTTCACGCTGTACTGACCATCATCTTCCAACAGGGACAAAACAGCCACCGTGGGAGAATCAAGAACCACCACGCCAAAACCCTTTCCATGCCAACGTTAGCCACCGAGCTACAAATAATGGGATATCAAATGAAAAGATTTCAAATAATGATTTCATTTGAAATAAAACTTCAAATGCTAATCCTTGTTCTCGGAAAAGAAAAGAACATGAAACTTGCTGGAATAAATTTATAATTTCTAATTTCCCATGTACCTATTCCCTTGTTTGAATTCATCAATATAGACATTTACAAATTCCAAATTTTTTCAATATAGGAATTTAGAATTTTCAAGAAAAAAAATTGGAATTTGGATGACACCAGGATTAAAACTTTACAAATCCAAGAATATAAGGATATTTATTAATAGATCTATAACAAATAGAGACAGATCTAGAAATTAAAAATAAAATATTTTAAATTTATCTCGCTGTAATTTTTTTATGCATTTTATGTCTTTTTAAGTTAGATTTTAAATTTACTAATACGGATTATATATATTTTTCTTCAGCTAAAATTGAAAAAATATTATTTTTAAAAAAATTAATCATAAAAAAGAAGAAAATATAATAGCCACACCAAATTAGTATGTATAATTTTAATTGAATTTCCAAAATAATATGATGCAATAACTGCTCAAAAAATTAAAGTATATTATTAGAACTTAAAAAGTAAATGTTGTTGACCAAAATATATATGCACGTGGGAGAAAGTCAAGGTAGTTGGAAAAGAATCCTATCCTGTTTGACCGAGTGTAAAAGTATATCTTCAAGTTGAAGGAGAAGAGCATGATATGGCTATAATTAAAGTATAATTATATATGCATATTAGTCAGCAGCAGCAATCTCCGAGTAGCTTCGCGCCTGATTCCTAGGTGATATATATATATATATAGTCACTGACCACGTCATTTTACATTACATCCAAATCAACCCGACCCGCACTTTGTTTGTTTGTTTGTTTGTTTCTTCTTCTGTCGACTTGTTGAATCCAGATAATGCACTGCTTGCTCTCCAAGTTTCCTCAGTCTTATATTATACTATTATTTTTTTATATCAAACAATTAAGCATTCCATTAATTTGAACAAACAATAACATAGCATCGAAAGTTCAAAAAATAGAAAAATCTAATCAGACAAGTGAAGTACAAATGGTAAAACCAAAAAGACCCATAAGCCACCCAAAAGTCGAAACAGTGAAATTTAAAGTCACCTACAAAAAACCCTAGATCTGAAAAGTGGAAAACCTTCGAACCTCCAACAGCAGCCCACTAAGCTACCACAACCATAACTACACTGCATAATCCACCGCTACAGATAATAATATAGAAGAAACCGAAGAACCAATCGGAAAATTGGGATGAGCAAGTCACCCGCGTATAAAGCGCTCCCATGATCCATTCAAGGGGTGCATTTAGCACTTTAAAATTTACCCACATCCACAACCAACTGCAGACAATCTGATATGAAAGCAAAGAGGTCAAGGGGTGGATGTTAGCAACAGAGATACCACAGAGAGTGACAACAAGGAGCAACCAGTGAGGGAAGGGAGATGAAAGAGGGTGGGTGAATATAGCTTGATGTGGAGGTGAAATTCCAAATCTGAAGAAACCACAAGGTGAAGATAAAACCTCCATACAAGAGAGGTGAAGATAAAACCTCCACAAAAGAGAGGGGCTGTCAGGACCCGTCCCCAATCCCCCTGGGATTAACGAGGGACGCCTTTGATCCCGTCTGACACAGAGTGTCAAATAAGGGAAATTTCCGACCTTAGCCCTCTCGGGCCATCAGAGTACGCCAGGATCCGGAGATATCTCGGTCTCTGCTACAGTCCACACCGTATCCAACCTGAAGGGTATTAAAAACAGAAAGACTGTGAGTGGACAAAAGTAATAAGTTTCGTAAAATACTTTTCATAAAGATCTTTATACCCTTCACTAAAAAGCATGCATGCATAGTAAAACCATTTATCCAATCACATATGTTTAAACAACCATATTTAAGGTCACAGCCCCAAGCTCCGTAAATACAAGTCACACGGGCTCCTGCCCAAAACCATTTATAGAAAACCATAACATAGTAAACATATGTGGGATCTCAGCCCAAATCCATTTATCATCATAAAACACAATTTCCCAAACCAATTGAAATCATGTTTATCCATTATATTTCATATCACCGAACCTGTCACGGTATATAGAGCTACGCGCGTGCTAACTGGGGTCTCAAACTCAAGTCTCTCCATGGTCCACCCAGGTCAATGTCCATAGATTAATGACCCTCCCTGGAGGTAACGAACCATGCCCTTCCTGAAAGTAAGGAACCCAACTGGGGGGCGACTCCACTCAGTCAGTGCTCCATGACTACTCCGGGGTACACCCAGGCTAACGACCCACCCCGGAGGAGACAATCATATATAAAGGATGGCATATGAAAAACCTTTTGAAATCATTCTTTAAACCTTTCAAGGATTCATGCCTGGCCCCCATTAGCCGTCATGAACTAGAAATCCATTTTAAGGGTTCATGCCGGTTCCCATAAACCGTCATGAACCATAAATCCATTTCAAGGGTTCATGTCAGTTCCCATAAACCGTCATGAACCATAAAAACCATTTGTAACAAATAGTTGGGCCCTAGGCCTGAATCCACATACAAACTGGACCTCCGGTCCGAATCGTAAACCAACTGGGCCTCGTGCTCGATTTCGTAAATCAAATGGGTCTCATGTCCGATTCCATATTTCCAAATCCGAAATCAATATAAGAACCAATTGGGCCTCCGGCCCGAGAATGTAACAAAAAAGGACTTCGAGTCTGAGGGTTTCCAAAACAAAGGGGTCTCGAACCCGAGTTTACCTTTTCAATTCCAAAACCATTTCATGAAATCATATCCAAAACCATAAGTATGGAAAGTCAGTGTAAAATCGAAAAATCTCGATTTACGTGCAAGCACGTAAATCGCCTCGTAAAACATGAAACCATATAATTCACAACCATCCAATTCAACATCATAGAATCACATTCACAATCCATATAAAACATTTATGCATGCATCACAGTTTTGAAATCAAGGTCCACTCACAGACCGTCCTATGCTTCCACTTCGGTTTGCGTGCTGTAAGCCTCACCGGGCAAATCGTCGTCACCGGGACTCCCAAACCTGTCCAAATCGTAATAGAAGGTTATTAACTAATTAAATAACCTCCCACTAAAGCTCCGTAATTTTCTTAAATTTTTAACTATTTTTAAAGTCTATCCTAAACCTTCAGACACCCCGAAACCTATCAAAACGAAATCCGATTGATACGAAACCAGTCCCAAAATGTTTGTTACATCCAATAGATGAAATTACATATTGGACACTTCCCCAAAATATTGGACACGTGCCCTCACGCGCCCAAGACAGGTCCTGCACATGGGCCTCACGCGCCGGACTGTTCACCTTCTTCTCCACGCGTTCGACCGGTCCAAACCGGTTCGACTGTGCAGTCCGGTCCAGCTGGACCGGCGTGACCGGTCCGGCCATCCTCCTCCCTCATTTTCCATCCAATCCTCTCCTTTTTGATCCCAAACTTCCTATTTTCTCATTTCCTATCCATTCAAATCCTTAAACCTAATCAAAACCTCCTAAAACCCATGGTTCCAATTTGAACCCCACGGCCAAAACTCCCGAGTTTCTTCCCATGACCCCCTCCGCTGTCAACCACCTTCAAACATATCTTAGAAACCTCCTAGAAACCTAATAACCATTTCCTAATCATTCAAAATCGATCATAATGCATAAATCGAAATAAGGATGAAAATGGGCCTAACCGTGAAATCTTCTCGGTTTCATGGCCGCCGTCCACGGTGGCGCCGTTCCTAGCCAGACACCATCGCCATCTTGTCCTCTCTACCTTCCCTTGGTCTCAGTCATGGTCATAAGGAAGATGGGGTTTGGATGGGGATGGAAGGGAGATCGGGTTTGGTTGTGGGAATGAAGATGGTCGATGCATGAATGTATAAGGGTGGCCTATGGATGGGTGACACTTGTCACTCATCCATTGGACAGGGATTAAATATATGGGTCCCACTAGAATCCAAAAGTTAAGTCGTTTCGTAAAACGTGCAATAGTTCCCTTGAACTTCCTTGAACCGTAACTTCGCCTTCGAACGTCCGAATTCGACGTACCGCCTGTCTATGGATTCGTATCGTCCCGATCTACGTAAAAGTCCTTGGCCCTCGGCCATCGGACCTCCTAGTCCAAAAGTCAACTATTTTCCCCTTTTAACAAAAATTACCAAAATGCTATTGAACTTCCGAACGTCATAACTTTTTCCTCGAATGTCGGAATTGAACGTGTCACCTGTCTATGAACTCGTGATGTCACGAAATACATCACGGTCATCAGTCAAAATCCATTTGACCGTCAGAATGAAAATTCAACATTTTACCCATTCCAAGGGCAAAACGGTCATTTTGCATCGTTCATCCGATTTCGCCCGACTAATCACCGATCAACCTCCCTAATCGTGATTAGTCACTAATCTAATATTGGAATTCGGGACGGGTCGTTACAGGGGCCAAGGTATTAAAACCAGCAATAAACTAACAAACACAATAAAATAAATAAAAAAAACAAAAAAACCAAAAAACCGAAGGAGCAGCAGAGGAAGACCGAAAACTGAAGCTTGCCTAAGAGGATAAGCATGGGAACAGTGTAATGACCCGTCCAGGAAATTAGGGTTAAGATAGTGATTAAGATGGGAGTAGTGAGTTTAATCGACGGTTAGTTGGTTACGATAGGTCCGTTAGCGTAGAATGACGATTTTGCCCATAGGTTGGGCAAATAGTTGACTTTTAGTTCGGACGGTCAATTGGGTATTGACCGGTGATCGTGACGTAGTTCGGGACGTCACAAATCCGTAGACAGGTGGCACGCCCGATTCCGACATCCGAGGAGGAAGTTATGATGTTCAGAAGGTTGGGGGCACTTCCGTAATTTGGTTAAACTAGGGGGAAAGAGTTGACTTTTCGCGTGATGAGGTTTTGACACGTTGACCTAGGACCGTTAGGTAGATCTCTTCGTCTTGAATTCAACGACAGGCGGAACGTGTTCATCGGACCTAGGATGGGTAAGATACGGGTCTAGAACGATAGTGGCATTATCGTAATTTTTGAGTCAAAGAGGGGTATTTTGGTCTTTTTTACATTGGGAATCGTGCAACAGGATAAGGACAGGTGTACAGCTGAGATTGGGACAATTGAGAGAGGGTTGAGAGGATTGTGACATGTGGCAGGGACCTAGTGGCTTCTAGACGGGTTCACGGGTCCAAATAATTGGGTGTGTAACCGTGCATTCGAGAAAACAGAGACAGAGTGAGGCTGAGAGGAAATCGATCGATGGCCGGGAAGGTGTGAGTGTTGTGAGTTGGTGAGAGTGAACAGAGGTTAAGGGAGAGTTGAGGAGTGAACTGGAGTGGGTTGTGTGATCGTAAGTGAGTGAGAAGGAAGAGTGAGCTCACGGGAAAACCAGAAACAAAGAGGGTTTTGGGTGGAGGTGCTGCCGTGTTCGACCAATCGAGGCTGGTGGAGGTGTCCAGAGGACGGAGGTGGACTGGAGGAGTCGTGTAGGCACGGCTGAGCTCACGGCGGCGGTCTGAGCACAGGTAATTCCTCATTCTCTTTCAATTGCTCTGTTTTGCCGTGATTTTCAAACCCTTAGTCGTGGACTTAGGGGCTGAGTCGAGGGATTTGGTGAGTTGGGTGAGCGTCAGTGAGGTCCTAGGAACCATCTAAGGTGGTTGCCGTGATGGGGGAGTGACTAGGTGGCCGGGTACCGAAACAGGGGACTGATCGGGTTTGGTTTCAAGTTTGAGACGACGGATTATGGGCTGTGTCGAGGTGTGAGAGTAAGGGGAATAGGTTGCTTAAGACTGGACGGTGAAGATGGTGAAGAAAGGAGTCGAAACGGTGCAGGAGCGGCGGAGAACCGGGTACGCCGGTTCAGACCTGTTCGCCCAAGGTAGACGATGATGAACAGTGATCGTGTGCAGGCGCGTGAGGCCCACGCGCAGCCACTTTGGGCGGCACGTGGGGGCGCGTGCGGCGGTTTCCGGTGAAGATTCCAACTGAGTTTTTGGTCTAGAAGTTATAACGAGTCTAATGGAATTAGTTTCGGGTTAATCGGACGTCGATTCGAAATAGTTCTGCGAGGTTGGAGATTTAGGGTTCCGGTTTGTTACGCTTAGGACCCGGGGAATGTTAGGGCAAATTAGGAGAGTCTTGGTAGATGTGTTAGTGACGTTCTTTGGTGACTTGTGATAGGATCGGGACTTCCCGAGGAAGCTGAGGAACGTACGGGACGTACGGGGCGCGAGTGACGTGCCGGTGACTGAGAGTGGACCCATTCTCTAAACTTGAGCATGCATAACTTCTTTTAATTACTTGTTTTATGGTTTTACATGCGATTTCATGATTGTTGAATATGTGATGTTGGTTTCTCATAATTGCTTTTTCGAGAAAATACGATATTCAGCATATTTTACGAGGAAGTTTGGAATTCTGATTTCGATGCTATGATTTGGGATTTCCAATGATCAATGGTTTTGGAACATGATTTTGATGATCAAGGCTTTCGGTTTTTAAAGTGGATTTCGGGATTTGGGTTCGGAATGACGGTTCTGGAAGCCGGAAGGGCTTCAGACCGGTGATTTCGGATTCGGGTTTGGATGTGGATTTAGAAATGGTTTTTCAAATGGTTTTGGATTGGATTTGCTGGATCTGGTTATTGGGTTTAAAGACCCGGATTATGATTGACGGGGGACAGACCCGAATTGGGTTTAAAGACCCGGATTATGATTGACGGGGGACAGACCCGAATTGGGTTTAAAGACCCGGATTATGATTGACGGGGGACAGGCCCGGATTAGGTTTAAAGACCCGGATTGAGTTTAAAGACTCGGGAGTTTAAACACTCGGATATATTGATATTTCCCCCGTAGGCCTGTTGAGTTTAAAGACTCGGGAGTTTAAAGACTCGGATATTATTGAGGCCTGGATTGTGTTTAAAGACTCGGGAGTTTAAAGACTCGGATAGGTCCAACAGGTTTGATCGGATAATGATTGGTTGAAACTTAAGTTTTATAATATGGTTTTATGATGTTTATGATGTGATTTCGATAACTGCTTTCAATTCTGTTTTTATGACAGTAAATGAGTTATGCATGTGTGTTTTCAAAATGGAGGGCTAAAATCCTGGTTTTCTTGTGAAATGGTTTTTGGAAACTCTTCTTTTATTTATGGTCCACTCACACCTTCTGTTTTAAATTGCCCTCGAGGTCGTGGAGCTAGCGCGGGGGTTGACGTTGAGGCAGCGTCAGAGGCATAAAATACTCGAGAGTGACCCGGAGTGCTTTACATTTTTCGTTGTGCATGTACCTTGTTTATCGGTCTTCTTTCCTTTGTATTTGGTACTATGCTCTGTACATACGTTTGACTTCGGGATGTTTAAATTTTCTCCTGCGTCTGACATGTAGTTTGGTGGTTTATCGTAAGATTACTTTTGTCCTTGTGTGGGGGTGTCAGACGGGAGCAGGATTTACCTCGGTTTTCGGGGTGGAATCGGGGTGGGTCCTGACAAACAGAATCATCACCCCACCATTGTAGCAGAGCGCCATCGCCGCAGTAGAGGCAAGGCAAATGAGGAGCCACTACCAAGTCAAAACAACGCCGGTCACCCCGCACAGAACCACCGCCAAGGTAGAGCCAATGTCTAGCCACGTGAAGGCATCGACGAGCACGTCCACTGAGGCCAAGACAAGGCTGGTGATGATAAGAAGAAAAAACGCAGAAGCACTTCCACAGGGGCTGAGCGGAAAAACGCAGAAGCATCCGTCCAAGAAGAGAAGGGGGAAAGAGAGAAAAAGCTAGGGGGGATGAGAACAAAAACGAAAGAGAGAGAGAGAGAGAGAGAGAGAGAGAGAGAGAGAGAGAGAGAGAGAGAGAGGGGGGGGGGGGGGGGGTCGCACCTCCAAGAAGGTAAAGACCAGAGAAACACCCCACCCCAAAATTAGGGCCGATTGGGAGGGTTTTAGAGAGAGGAGAGAGCTTTTTTAAATTTTTAGAGAGGGGTTTTTTTTTATCACTATTATTATTTTATTGTTATGTTTTGTGAGCTTCTTTTGGCTTCTTACTAATAAACTATCAACATGGCCTGATGGCCAAAGGCTTCAACTAGCACCATTGTCAATCTATCACCCCATAGCCAACCATTGCGACTTGTGCAATTTCTTTTTAATCATATGGAATCTTTCCTTTCAGTGAGAGTTTTAAATTTAAACTAACTTACAATTAAAATAATTAAAAATTCTTTTAGCAAACTTTTTAAAAATAAAAGGCTTATTACACTGTTTGCACCAGGAACGCACCATGAATTTTCAAAATGTACCAGGAACGGAAATTTGCCTCAGTGTGCTGCGGGAACGGTAGCACCGTCAATACCGTTGCACCATTTTACGAATTTCGTCTTTAACCCCATTAAAACTATTGTTTATTTCCCTAAATTCCCTTAATCACTGTGTGTCTTCTTCATCTTCGTATTCTTTCTCTTTCCTCTGAAACTCCCAATTCAAAACCCCATTTCGCTGTGTGATTGAATGGAAATGCGTTACAGCGCCGACGCTATAAATGATACTACCAGTACAAAGCAAGGGCTGATGTTTTTGCAGGGCGTGGCCGCCGAGTTCAATCTCTCCGTGACGTGTTACTTCAAAGTAGTTTGCTAAAATAAATTTCCAACTATTTTAGATTTTTTTTTTTACAAATCAACTATTTTAGTTAGAATTTAATTTTTCCATAAGTATTTTCAGTAGAGTCACTCAAACGTTTTTTTTTAGTTAGGTTTGGGATTTTCAAAGAAAAAAGAGCTCGATTCCCTATCTCTTTCTCTAATTTAAAATTTTGTTTTTCGGACATTCTAAATTCCTAATTTCAAAAAAAATGAGAGAAAGAAGGAATTCCCCATCTCCTCACAATTGAATTAAACAGAGTGATAGCTTGAGGATATTCAAATGGTTAGTTTGAAATAAATAATTAAATATTTAAGATTTGTTAAAGTAGGGAATACTGTTAGGGTAAATGTTTTTAAAACAGTTTGTTACAACAACTTTTTAACTATTTAAGCTAAAATTTAACTTACATTTAAGGATTCTGCTAAAGATACTCTTATTTGTTAAATTTAGGAATGCAAAGTCCCTGAAAATATCAAAATTGTAAAGTATAGAATGGAATGAGGACTCTGGTGGAACTCTTTGAAAATTCTAAATTAGTTAACTAATATATTTTAGAGACTGCTGAAAATATTCTAAATAAATTAAAGCTTACATCCCTAGAGTAATCTAAATTAAGACGGTAAAAAAATTACCTCTTGCTTTTATTGTGCCACAACAAACAAGAAACCCGGACAAAATTAGCATTAATTTCTCTATCTTACGATTTTTTATATATCGGAATACTTGTATTCATCGTGATTACTAATTTGTCTCTTTGTTAATTAACGAATTTTGTTAAAGCTTATTTGATAATTAATGCTGATTTCTTAGTGTATAAAATCGTATTTTTAAAATATTAGTTAAATTGTAGATTTTTTAATCATCAATATTATTGATTGGTCTAGTTCCTTTATAACTAAATTATATTTACGCATATTATAAAGAGAAATAACATATGCCTCCTCTCAAGAAAATCTTTTCCCAACAAACATTTTCTTCGTTTGATTTTTTCGAGTTCAAGGGCTTTCTCTTGGTACATATATATGAATGTAGTGAATAAATCATACAACATAGTATATCCAACATGTCTTGGTGTGAAGTTCATCGGGGGTTCATGTGTCTTCAAGTTTCATTTTCATCATTATGTCGAACATGGTCACAAATTTTAGAATCCCAATGAATCAGGTTGTCGGTGAAACTCTTCTCTTCAGGAATCCAATCTGTTTTCACAAGGCTCTCACTCGTGAAGCAACATGAGTGGATTTTGATCTAGCAATCGAGGTCCTTCATTGGTGGTGGTCGTTGTGTCAATCCCGATGGATCATAGTATATGTGACATGGTGCTGGACGATATTCATCATCATCTTCGATATTGTTTAAACATATAAATAGTGGTAGTGATAGACATCAACAATGCTAGAAATGACATATTTTGTGCATTTCATTGGATTATTTATAGTTTTCTTTGTGCAAATAAGTCCAACAGATTTTATATCGTGTTCGTGGAACTATAAATCATCGAAAAATTATGCAGTTGACAAGTAGCTCATAATTCTCATAATATCGATGTTACTCCTGGTAAATACGATAACGACATGACACGGTCTTCGCATTAATTTAATATATTTATCAGTTGAATATATTAATTAATCAGATCAATACCAATAATGAATAATCTCTCCGCGAGTTATTTATTATTCTTTTTATAGTTAATGATAGTGATTTTTCTCGGTAGAATCACCTATTAAACATTATCTCTTTCAAACAATCAAAAACCCAACTGACTCTCAAGGCTTCACTATAAATACAGGGTCTCACTCACCTTTAAAAATAATTCAAAAAATCATACTGAAACTCTACCGGTTTATTTCTGTCAGGACCCGTCCCAAATCCCCCGAGATTAACGTGGGACGCGCCTGATCCCGTCTGACACGAAGTGTCATACCAGAGAAAATTTCGTCTTTAGCCCTCACTAGGGCTTTCAGAGTAAGCCAGGATCGTAGGAGGAGGAGTGTGATGTCTTGATCTCTGCTACAGCCCACATCCGCGATCAACCTGAAGGACATTAAAACCACGAAAAACTGTGAGTGGGCAAAATAATATTTTAATAAAATTCATTTCACAAAAAGACCTTTATTCCTTTCACTAAAAGCATATGCATGCATTCAAAAATCATTAACAAACATTCATAAAACCATTTGACAACATTCTCAAAACCTTTCAAGGGTTCATACCCGGTCCCCATAAACTGTCAAGAACCATAAAAAACTATTTATGGGTTCCCGACCCGAAATCACAAAAACCCGTAAATTAACACATGGGAACTCAGCCCAAATCAAACGCAAGTGAGACTCTGCCCAAATCCAGTAAACATGGGTCTCAACCCAAAATTGTTCTCAGTGAAATACTAAAATATCACATACGGGGTCTCCGCCCCCAAATCACTTCCATTAGAACCACATATGTACTAATACGTATAACCCATCCGTGGCACTTCCGAGAAGATGCCAACTCGGGGCACACAACCCCTAGGGAACACATCCCCGATATATGTCACAATTCATCTCTATACTAGTGTGCACACTACTCGGGGTCTCACTCCGAGTCTACCCCCAGGAATTTTCCATCTGGGAGGCTTTATCTCTAGATCTAGTCCGAGTTCTATCTCCGGATCTAGTCCGAACATATCTTCGGAATCTGGTCTGGGACCACATCATAACTTCCACTCCTGGAACGGGATCCCCATGGGGATACCCATTATGGTCTGTGGATCGTGACTCTCCAGGTCGACATCTGGAGGAGACCATATAAATCATATGGAGGGTATCATAGATTTTCAAATACTTTCTTTCTTTCTCAAAACATATTTCAACTGGGTCTCATACCCGATTCATCTCAACAGGATTCCTCGAATCTGATTCAAATCCACTTTCACAGGCCTCAACCTAAATCCACAGTTCAATAGGGTCTCATGCCCGAATTCTCATTTCATAAATCGAACTGGGACTCAAGCCCGATTTCATAATCAACTGGGCCCCTCGCCCGATATCACGAATAATTGGGCCCTAAGCCCGAAACCATAACTCAATAGGGCCTCAAGCCCGATTTCACAACCAATAGGGCCTCAAGCCCGATACTAAAGTCAACGGTGCTTCAAGCCTGATATTACAACCAAATGAGCCTCAAGCCCAGATTCGTAAACCAACGGGGCCCTCGGCCCGATCGTATACTCAAATGGACCCTCAGTCCGATTCCTCGTCAAATCAATTGGACTCTAAGTCCGAGAGTTTGTAAATCAAATGGGTCTCGTGCTCGATTTCATATTTCCAAATCCAAAATCCGTTTATTCAACCCTCATTGAAAACCTAGCACGTACAAGCATCGTATAAAACCGCAAATCTCGAAATACGTGCAAATACGTAAATCCTAGGCTACCACAAACAAATGCACTCATGGCATCTCAAAAAATATATTAAAACACTTATAAAATATTTATGCATGCATCAAGTTCGAAAGAAAGGTTCACTCACAGACCGTCCGAAGCCACGCCTCGGTACGCGCGCCAAAACGCCTTCCCGGGCCAATCGTCGCCTCCGGGGTTCCCGATCCTGTCCAAATTAATTTACAGGGTTACTAGCTACTTAAATAACCCCTCACTAAAGTCCCGTAATTTTTCAAAATTTTTAACTATTTTTAAAGTCGATCCTAAACCTTTGGACGTCCCGAACTATATCGAAACGATGTCCGATCAACTCGAAACCAGTCCCAAAATGTTCGTTACATCGAATAGATGATTTTGTGTGTTGAACACATCCCAAAAATGGGTCCCATGCGCTGCCACGTGCCGCCCAAAGGGCCCTACGCGTGGGCTCACGCTCCGCCCAAAGGGCCCTGCGCGTGGGCTCACGCGCCTACTGTGCAGTCACCAACAACCTTCGGCAGACAGGATCCGACCGGTCCGCGTGGTTTTCGGTCCGGTCCAGCCGGCAAGGCTTGTCCAGTCATTTTCCCCCCATTTTCAGCCCGATTCGAACCCTATTCAATCCTATTCCCTTCCACTTTTCAATTCCTATCAATTTATGGATTCAACATTGTAAAATCAATCCTAGAAGATTACCTTTTAATGGGTTTTCTTGGCTCTGTTTTCTCCCGTCTCTGTCTAGGCCGCATGACACGACCCATCCCAATCCCCCTGGGATTACCATGGAATGTGTCATGCTCCCGTCTGACAAGAGGTGTCAAACAAGGGATAACTTGTTGCCACTGCCCGAAAGGGCTTCCAGAGTACGCAAGGATCGATGGACGAGGTGTGCAATGTCTCAGTCTCTGCTGCAGTCGCTTCCGGAATCAACTTGAAGGGCATTAAAAACAAAAACTGTGAGTGGACGAAAATAAACAAGTATGTTTAAAACATTTATAAGACATTTATGCCCCTCAGTAAAAACATATGCATGCAGCAAAAACCAATAATCACATATTTACTTAGAAATAACCATTAGGGCCTTAGCCTGGAAACCAAGCATAGTTTCAAATCCCAAAAGTCAATCCAAGAGTTATTTCATAAATCCAGTAATATACATTTATTATTTTCCATCTCCGGCATACCAGATGCCTAGCGTCCCTGACGCTTGACGTCCCTGACGTCATATCTCACGGTATTAAGCAACGCGTGCTGCCCGGGGTCTCACCGGGTCCATATCTCTGACATCCCCGATGTCTGACGTTCTTGACGTCTAATGATAGCAATCCTGCTCCTGGATCACTATACGGTCCGGCTGCTCCGTCCAATGACCCCTCGCAGACAATGCACCATGACTTCTCCAGTGTCCCCGACACTTGGAGGAGACCAATATATATCCTCGTATCGAGATGGTTTTATGGAACACATTTTACTATTCATTTCCAAAATATCACGAGGGCCCTGCCCCGAATTTCCAAAAAACCGTCATAAGTCCAAATAGTTGATTATCAAATCCGAAATCATTTATTCAATTCCATTTTAGGGTCCCCGACCCGAAATCACATATATAAATAAACTAGGCCCCTGACCCGATTTCATAAGTCAACTGGGCCCCTGGCCCGATTTCTTAAATCAACTGGGCCCTTGGCCCGATTTCTTAAATCAATTGGGCCCCTGGCCCGAATTCACTTTATCAAATCCGTAACCGTTTCATGAAATCATATCCGAACCACAATTATGGAAATCAGTGCAAATCCAGAAATCCTCGATTTACGTGCAAACACGTAACTCGACTCGAAATGCGTGAAATCATATAAATTCACCGATATCCAAAATAAATCATAAAATCACAATTATAACAATCATGAAACAGTTATGCATGCATCGAATTTATAAAACCAATGTCCACTCACAGACCGTTTAACCGAGCGCCTCGATACGCGTGCCATAGGCCTTCCCGAGCCACACCACTATCACCGGGACTCCCAATCCTGTCCAAATCACATTAGAGGGTTACAAACATACCCAATAACATCCTATTCAAGTCCCGTAATTTTCCCGAATTTTTTACTATTTTCAAACTTGATTTAAAACCTTCGGACATCCCGAACAATATCGAAACGGGGTCCGATTGATACGAAACGAACGCTAAAATGTTCGTTACATTGTATAGGACAAAAGTCATGTTGACCTCACCTCGAGATTCGTGTCCACGCGCCGTCATGCGCCGCCGTGAGTGGCTGCGCATGAAAACCATGCGCTTGCTACAGTGACTGCTACAGTCACCGTCTTCACCTGTATGACTGGTAAACGGATCCATTTGACCCGCGAGATGACCCGACCAGAATCCGGTCAATTCCCATTTAATTTCATCAATTTAATCAACCAAAAGGATCGCTTTGTGTCCAATTAAGGTTCTGAGACCTCAAATACAAAAGAACTCACCTTAATCCAGCCAATTCGAAGTCGAACTTCGAAGAACAGACGAACGCTGTTCATTCACCACTCTCGAGCAATTTCGATAGTTCTCTTGAAATTGATCCACTCAGAGGCTTCATAGAGTTCGTATAAGCTTGCTTCTCATGTCAATTCCACCCTTAAACCCCTCCAAATGCACGACTCAAGCTCGATTTTTCCTTCCTGTCACCAATGTCCGTTCGAAGCTAAAACCGCATCAAATTACCTCCTTCTTGCACTGGATCGACTGGAAATGATCCCAGAGGACTAAATGAATCATCAATGTGCCCTGGGCTGGCCCAGAACCTCGAATTAGAAATTTGAATTTGTTGAACACAGTATCGGGTTTTCTGGGTAAACCTCCCCTCAGTCTCCCCATTTTCCTCCACTGGATCCTATCCAGTGGAGTCATGGACTGGATATTTCGTCCAAATGACCGTTAGGAAGGTCTCGAACTTTCGAACGTCAACATTTTCCATATTTCGTCCAAATTACAAAAGTGCCCCTGAACTTTCGAACGTCATAACTTTCACCACGAATGTCGAAAGTGAACGTGCCACCTGTCTATGAACTCGTGACGTCCTGAACTATGTCACGGTCATTGGTCAAAGTCCATTTGACCGTCCGAATTAAAAGTCAACGTTTTACCCACGCCCAGGGGCAAAACGGTCATTTTGCACAATTCGTCCGAAATCACTCAACTAATCCCAGATTAGTCAATCTAAATCATAATTAAATAATATTAAATCCCGATACTCGGGACGGGTCGTTACAACCTCCACTGGATCCTATCCAGTCCATGACTCAACCATCACTGAGTCGCAGATACCAATCATATGTCCCTCAGGACAGAGTCACATCCCAAGTCGTGGCTCACCGTCATCACAATCACTGACACCTGCACCAGCGCTAGTATCACCGACACTTTCCTCAAGACGCAGGTATCCATACATCCATACTGGCACACGAAGATCCACACTAGCACACGAACATCCACGCTAGCACACTCTGTGCAAGGTTGATACCCTGGATCTCCGTTCATACCCTGGTCCGATTGATACGAAACCAACGCTAAAATGTTCGTTACATTGTATAGGATAAAAGTCATGTTGACCTCACCTCGAGATTTGTGTCCACGCGCCGTCACGCGCCGCCGTGAGTGGCTGCGCGTGAAAGCCACGCGCCCGCAACAGTGACTGCTACAGTCACCGTCTTCACCCGTATGACTGGTAAACGGGTCCATTTGACCCGCGAGATGACCCTACCAGAATCCTGTCAATTCCCATTTAATTTCATCAATTTAATCAACCAAAAGGATCGCCTTGTGTCCAATTAAGGTTCTGAGACCTCAAATACAAAAGAACTCACCTTAATCCAGCCAATTCGAAGTCGAACTTCGAAGAACAAACGAACGCTGTTCATTCACCACTCTCGAGCAATTTCGATAGTTCTCTTGAAATTGATCCACTCAGAGGCTTCATAGAGTTCGTATAAGCTTGCTTCACACGTCAATTCCACCCCTAAACCCCTCCAAATGCACGACTTAAGCTCGATTTTTCCTTCCTGTCACCAATGTCTGTTCGAAGCCAAAACCGCATCAAATTACCTCCTTCTTGCACTGGATCGACTGGAAATGATCCCAGAGGACTAAATGAATCATCAATGTGCCCTGGGCTGGCCCAGAACCTCGAATTGGAAATTTGAATTTCTTGAACACAGTTTCGGGTTTTCTGGGTAAACCTCCCCTCAGTCTCCCCGTTTTCCTCTCCATTTGTTACGCTCAACATTCCACCTTTCCAGCAACGATTTCCACATTTAAGAACAATCATTCACCCGTTCTGATCAATATTCCCATTGGCAAAAACAATTCATCCATCCAGGCCCTCTGTTCCCCCCACATGGAACTCACAGCCGTGTCCAGGGTGTCCACTACCCCATAATCAATTAACAAAACCTTCCTCCATGATACTAACAACACTAAACAATACATGGACAGATCGCACCAGCCATCCACCTAGTTCAATCACGGCTCCAACCCACGGCTGTTCAAAATCAACAGCCCAAATTACCATTTTGCCCCTGCTTGGCAAATTACCGAAATGCCCTCCACGCATTCAGACTCGTAACTCGGTCATTCGGACTCCGATTGATGCATGCCGCCTGTCTACGGACTCAGGGCATCGAGACCTTCCTAACGATCCTTGGCCCATGACCATCGGACCTCCCGATCGAAAAGTCAACATTTTCCCCTATTTCGTCCAAATTACAAAAGTGCCCCTGAACTTCCGAACGTCATAATTTTCACCACGAATGTCGAAATCGAACGTGCCACCTGTCTATGAACTCGTGACGTCCCGAACTACGTCACGGTCATTGGTCAAAGTCCATTTGACCGTCCGAATTAAAAGACAACGTTTTGCCCATGCCTAGGGGCAAACGATCATTTTGCACAATTCGTCCGAAATCACTCAACTAATCCCAGATTAGTCATTCTAAATCATAATTAAATAATATTAAATCCCGATACTCGGGATGGGTCGTTACACCGCACCATTGTTTTCCTTCATTCAAAATCGGCCTTACAGTTTGTATGGACCTCCCAAACATCCCAACATCATCAAAATCCTCCCTAAACGTCGAAAATGAGGAAATCGAATTTTGAAAAACAACTGGATTCGGGTTTTTCTGTTCCTCCACCGTGGACGGCGGTCCTGCTACCCCTTGCCATCCTTTAGCTCTACAGCACCTCTTTGTCTCTCACTCAACCTCCAAAGGTCACTCAAACAGGGATTGAAAGGATTTTGGGGATGGTTTTTGGGTGAGATCGGGGAAAACATAAGAAAATGAGGAAATTTGGATATGCATGTACGTAATCATACTGGGCACTTGTCACTCATCCATTGGGCCATAAAAAAAATATTTGGGGCCCATTAATGACAATTGGCACTTGTCTCGTAATTCGTGCAATAGGTCCCTCGAACTTCCTTGAACCGTAACTTTTTCGTCGAACGACAAATTTTGACGTGCCGCTTGTCTACAGATTTGTATCGCCTCGATCTATGTAATAGTCCTCAGTCCTTGGCCATCGGACCTCCTGGGTCAAAAGTCAACTCTTTGCCCCTTTTAAACCAAATTACCAAAGTACCCCCGAACTTCTGAACATCATAACTTCTTCCTCGAACGTCGGAATCGGGCGTGCCACCTGTCTATGAACTCATAATGTCCAGAACTACGTCACAATCATCAGCCAAAGTCCATTTAACCACCTGAACAAAGAGTTAATGTTTCGCCCATTCTAGGGGCAAAATCGTCAATTCACCCCGAACGTCCGTTAATCCTCGTCTAATCCCCGATTAGCCTTGCTAATCCGTCATAAATTCTTAATTAATCCCGATAATTCGGGACGGGTCGTTACAATTTCTCTCAATTAAACTAACTTTGGTATCAGAGTGTTTTTGGTTGGACCACCCCCTCAAGCTTCAACCTTAACCCCTGTTTATTTCTTGTTATTGTATGTAGGGATCAAGAAGGAATTCTACAAGTCCGGACGATTTCTACATCAACAACTAGTGCTTTCAATGAGATCCGATTTGAGAAATACTCAAAGCATGCTCTCCAATTTTTCCTCGAAAAACTTCATTCCACTTCCAACACTCATCGTTCTTCCCAGGGTTAGAACATGCCAGTCAACAACCTCTGAGGCTACCACCCTTGTTGTTGCAGTTGTTGCTGAGAGCGAATCACTTCTTGAGATCTTGGAAGAGCCACTTTCTCATTCATCGAGTGGTTCACGCCATGCATCAATTCACTTACCATTCTGAATGCTAGAATGGATGCCTACCTTCCTCCTTGGAACCTTCCCCATACCGACTGCTAATGTAGATCCTCCACCTGCAACGGGAACAAGGATGACATTTTTTCAGCAAATAGATGGACTATTTGTGGGAAAAACGTCTCAAAGAGGTAAAAATCAACTTCCTATCGACATGGACCTAAGGAGACACCTGGACTCGACGCGTAACGCGTAGGACAATGCTTAGCCATATGGGAGACGAGGTTCATCGCATCAGCCTGGAGGCACGCAACATGCACCCCAAAATGCTATGCTCTATTAGCGGACATCTCAGGATTCACCTCCTTAAGTTGGATTGACGAAATAAGTTGAGTAGCTGAACAACCAAGTCTAAGCCCAATCGGAGCTCATACAATAGCGTTTGGGAAACCTCGAGGCAACCAGAGCTGCTAGAAGGAGCGACGTACCTCGAGAAGCACCTAGGAACATCCCAAGGGTGCCAAGTTGGAGCATGTTTGTTTCCAGACAATGTCTCGAGACACATAGCTGAGTGATTCTAGAGAAGTAAGCTGTTGTCCCAGAGCAGAAAGGTGAAATAACCCGAGACCTTCAGCCTATGAGCGACTTGAAGGACGTGTCGAAACATTTTCATGCATAGAGTACCTATGTGAGAGAAAACAACAACGTGCAATCTCCCAGATTGTACACCCCCGCTCGGATGGACAATTCTGCAGTTGCTATAGGAATTCAGACTACCACAGTGAGGAGGATGAGCCTTACTTACCGATGCGTTCATAAGCCTTAATATAGGAATTCTGCAGTTGACCAGACGTAGCCATCCTCATCGTCAAGGCCCAATGCATGCTAAAGACGTCAGGAAGATGCTAGATCGACGCCTCCAATGTAACGACCCGTCCCAAATTCCTAAATTAGATTAGTGACTAATCACGATTAGTGAGGTTAATCTGTGATTAGTTGGGCGAAATCGGAAGAACGATGGAAAAAGACCGTTTTGCCCCTAGGCGTGGGCAAAACGTAGACTTTTCATTCTGGCGGTCAAATGGACTTTGACCGATGACCGTGACGTATTTCGGGATGTCACGAGTTCATAGACAGGTGGCACGTTCAATTCCGACGTTCGAGGAGGAAGTTATAACGTTCGGAAGTTTAGGGGCATTTTGGTAATTCTGGTTAAAAGGGGTCAAATATTGACTTTTTGACCGAGAGGTCTGATGGCCGAGGGCCGAGGACCGTTATGTAGATCGGGACGATACGAATCCATAGACAGGCGGCACGCTGAAATCGAATTTCGAACGGGGAAGTTATAGGTCACGGAAGTTCGATTTCACCATGCACGTACTTCGAGACGATGGTGATTCGGCATAATCTGATTGGCCAAGATATTTTAAGTGGACCCATGGATGAGTGACAAGTGTCACTCATCCCATTGGCTACATCCCTAAAAAGTGGATCTATGTTAATTAAACAATATTATATTTATTATTTTATAATTAATCTAATTAACTCTTCTCTAATCCTAGCCATCCATTCCATCCCTCAATCAATCTACACGACTCATCTCATCTAAGCTATCTCTCTTCTCTCATCAGACAACATCTTCTTCATCATCTTCATCAAACTTCATTTCTCCATTTCTTCTACAACCCGAAACCCCCATAACCCCATTTTCTTCATTTTCTTCAAAGCACACGACACCACCATAAACCTCCATCTAGTGTGACCGTGAGGAGGTGGTGAGAGGCTGAGGATGGTAAGCCACGGCGGGGGACGGCGGTGGCGACAGCGGGAGAGACCGTGAGGTAAGGAAAATATTTGAAAATTCACATTTGAGTTTTAATGGTTTTTAATAGATTTTTTTAATTGGGTAAGGTTTTTGGGGACCCTAGGAGTAGAATATGATTGTTTTCGTGGTTTAGGATGGCCGGGAAAGGCCGTGGACGGCGGAGGAAATTCCGGCCACCATTGATGATCGGATGATGCACGGTTTTGGTGGGTTTTCCTTCGGTTTTTAATGTCTAAATGATAGGAAATAAGATTAGGATGATATTAGTATTAAAATGGGATGAAATTGACCTAAAATCAGTCCGAAAACCGGAGAACACTGAGGTTGAAGACGAATGAACAGTAACATGAACAGTGAGCTGGAGGTTAAAGACGATGAACAGTATTTTTGACCTTCTAGGGCTCGTTAGGACGCGTGGGCCATAATTTGGGAAAGTGTTCAACACAGAAAAACTTCTATTCGATGTAACGAAGATTTTGGGACTGGTCTTGTGTCAATCAGACATCGTTTCTATAGTTTTCAGGGTTTCGGAAAGTTTAGGGTCGGTTTAAAAATAGTTAAAAGTTCGGAAAAATTATGGGGCTTTGGTAGGAGGTTAATTAAGTAGTTAGTAACCTTCTATTAAAATTTGGACAGGTTTGGGAGTCCCGGTAATGGTGATCAGCTCGGGAGTGCCTATGGCACGCAAATCGAGGCGGCAACTCGGACGGTCTGTGAGTGGACCTTGTTTTCTAAATTGGTGCATGCATAAATGTTTATTATATGTTTTAAATACTTGTTTGTGATTCCATGAGTGCATTTGTATGTGGTTACGTATAAGCACCTATTTCGAGATTTCGGCCTTATACGGTGCTTATACGGGTCTGTATTTCTTTATTAATTTAAATGATTTGGTTTTGGATTTCTAAAAGAATAAACTCGAGTATAAGACCCATTTGGTTTGGTCTCGGGCATATGACGCTATTTACGACCTTCGGGTCTAAATCGTGGTCGCGACGGGTGCTATGTGCACGGCGATCGACGATATGACGCTCGCCTCCGGATTGGGATGTGTTCCTTCCGGAGAGGTCACGATGCACGATTCGTGGTCGGGCAGCCTGGGGAGGCTCGACTTCGGAGTGCTGACGGTTCAGGATATCGATCGGTGATGAGTGCACCATGATCTTGTGGTGGTCGCGTCGATTGATACGTTCACGACGACATACCAGGATTGAGGGCGGTCCTGGATGGATGGTTGCACGCATCACTATGATCAGAGTCGTGACTGACCCTTAGATATCGGGCACGGTGCCCAGTTGAGTCATATGTTCGGGCACGAGACCCAATTGTTTTACACTGGTGATTTCGGGTCAAGGACCCTAGATGGATTTCCAAGTTCATGGCGGTTTATGGGAATCGGCATGAACTCTAGAAAGGTCATTATGGTTCATGACGTTTTATGGGAACCAGCATGAACCTTTATCAGGTCATTTTGGTACATGACGGTTTGTGGGAACCGACCTGAACCTTTGTCAGGTCATTCTGGTTCATGACGGTTTATGGGAACTAGCATGAACCCTAGTTAAGGGATGTTATGGATCATGACGGTTCAGGGGAACCAGGCATGAGTGTTTATGTTATGTATATATATGTTCATATACCTTCCTTTACTTGTTCTATTATCTCCTCTAGGGAGGGTCGTTGGCCTGGGTGGACCCCGGAGTAGTCACGGAGCACCGACTGAGTAGAGTCACCCCCCAGTTGGGTTCCTTACTCTCAGGAAGGCTATGATTACTATTACCTCGGGTAGGGTCAATGGTCTGCGGACATTGATCTTGAATTTTAGAAGACTCGGATTGAGACCTGGGTAGCACACGCGTAGTTTTGGAAATCGTGACAGGATTGGTTGTGTGAATTATATGTATATATGATGTATGCTATATGATATGATATATGGTGTGTGTTTACATAGGTTTTGGGCAGTGGCCCTTATGGTTGGTTTCTTGTGATTTGGGCTGAGTCCCCTATGGATCTGGACAATGGCCCGTACGGTCATTTTCAATCTTGGTTTTGGGCTTAGTTCCCACATATGGTTTCTTTGGTTAAATGGTTTTCGAATGCATGCATGCTTTTTAGTGAAGGGTACAAATGTCTTCTTATGAAATGTTTTTATAAACTTTGGTTTTTTCCACTCACAGTTTTTAATGTTTTGACTGCCCTTCAGGTTGACATTGGATGTGGACTGTAGCAGGGACCGAGATATCACATACCTCCTCCGGATCCTGGCGTACTCTGATAGCCCGGGAGGGCAAAGGTCGGAAATATCCCTTGTCTGACACTCCGTGTCAGACGGGAGCAGGGTCATCCCACGTTAATCTCGGGGGGATTGGGATGGGTCCTGTCAGCGTGGTATCAGAGCGGGGTTGTCTCTATTCGAGCAACCGCGGAGCTCTTGGAATGTACGTAGGTCGAGGATGTGATATCTCAATGGGCTGCAGTTTGTGGTCAACCTGATTGTTGGGATGCCGATACAGTAATTAGTAGGATGGAATCGGGATATGTGTTGGTTCGGCGCTATATGCTGGGGTTGCCATATTTCTGTCGTGGTTGACAATGTGGGACCCTATGGAAGGATGAACATATTCGTACGTTAGTGTTTGGATCGTGAGACGGTTAGTTGGGGTCGTCTTTCACGATGTCGTAGGATCGGTTCCGACGACTGATTCGGTTTCGTGATCATCCGATGATCGGATATTGTTGAATTAGATGGATTTACTGCGGTTGGCAGTTAGCAGTCGGATTCGTGGAATCCTAGTGGATTTGACGATAGGATTGGATTGACGTCTTTACGATGTCAAGACCGCGGGGTCGGTCAGATTGTGGATTATACTGCAGTTGGTAACTTGCAGTTGGGTTTAGGGAGACCCTAGAGTGTGATCGTGGAACCCTACTTTAGGTGTATGGTTCAGAAATGTGAGTTGACGAGTGGTTTGACTTGGACGACTGTTCCGATTTGGGTTCGTTAGTCGGTCTAGTCATGTCAGCTTTTTTGTTTGGACTGTACTTCGCAGTCGAGGTTGTCGTTATCGGTTAAACTTAGTTGGTTGTCGTGATACTCAGTTATGGTTTGGTGCAACTAAGGTCGTGGATGACTTGGTAGACGACATTGGTTGAGTCGAGTTACGACAGGTTAGAGATTGTTGGACAAGTTACCAGGGTTGGTACTTGTCGATGGAATCCCAGAGCGGGGATACCAGTAGTTGGTACAGACGGTTGATTCTGTTGGATGCGGAGTATGGATATCGAGATGTCTGGTAGTTAGGTCTGCACGAGGTTGTGGCAGACGCTACTATCGATGGACGTAGTCAAGTCTTATCAGGTCGAGTAGACTCAGGTTGCTGTGATGATTGTGACTATGGGATTGTCAGTCGTGACGATGATACGAGGTGTGTGAGTAACGCATGCGTACGAGCAGTGATTCTGGATTCGACTCGGTTACGGCTGAGTGCAATCGCAGAATGAGACGGGGACGTTCAGGGCACATTTCTTGTTCTCGTATGAGATGTCAGGATGACTGTACCCAGAGTTGTTGGGTACGACGGAGGCAGAGTTTTTCCTATTCGAGCAGAGGTACGTGGTCGTCGCTCGGTATGAGCGGAGATCCAGGGTTGTTAGTTTTGCACACGGTGTGCTAGTGTTAGTGCTGATGCTAGTGTGGATGTTTGTGTGCTGATGCTGACAAGTGATGATACTAGTACAAGTGCTGGTGCTGGTGCCGGTGATTGTGATGACGTTGAGTCACATCCGTCGTGATGGGCATATGTTCGGTATCTGTGGTCCCAGAGTGGATCTCAGATAGAGTTAAATTGGTTAGGGGACACGTGGTTGATGTCCAGGTATGTTGTTTCCAATCTTGTTGGAACTTCGGAATCGCAAGAGGTTGCGATTGAGGTGACGAGTGGAATACGGGTTTTCCACATTGGTATGGGTATTTCGAAGTCATTTTGGGTGACTTCTCAGGTTCTGCCATGGCAGATGATGGTAGATGATGTTGATGACGTTAGATGATGGTTGTTGTCACTAGTACATCGGTTGTGTATTGGTTGGTGAACTCGGGATTTGACTTGGGTCATCAGGAGGAATTGAGTATATCAAAGTTAGGTGACTGAGATTTCTCATTTTCTACTTGGTGGTAGACGATATTGGTTTACATAGCGTGGTGAGTGCAGCGAGTTTGTTTGCATTCACGTAGGATGGACTTTAATGTCATCGGTTTTGGATCATCCTTGGTTTTTCCTCGGTGGAATGACAATGATTGATACGGGGTAATCAGTGAGAACCCACAGTCTCGACGCATCTCGTCATTGACTGATCTGCTTAGATGTGGGAAATGGTTGAGGACTTTGGGTATTTTGACGATTCTTGATCCTGACGTCTATGGTCGGTTGACGTAGTGATGGATCTGGATCGTGATCTTGATGATCCAGATATCTGGAGAGATTATCGCTCTTACTTGGATGTTTGAGTTGAACATAATGGGACTGAACTTCTTTTCGAGGTAAATCCCATATGGTATATTACTCAGGCGAGTAAGTGTCCGACGAGGTTGGATTTTTGTCAGCCTTAGATGTGTTGATATAGGGATTGGCTTCCATATGAAGTCAATCGATGGTAATGTGGTAATCGGTTGAGCAGGTAACCGATAGGTTTGGATATGGTGCGTATCGGTAGACGAGAACGAGATTTCGGGTTTTGGAATCGGATTTCTGGATGACGATTCAGGATTTGATTTTGGAACTTGAAAGAGGATTTCTGGATTTGGGTTTTGGAATCGGATTCTGGGTGACGATTCAGGATTTGATTCTAGAGCTTGACTGTCGATTTCCTTTTATGAAATTGGGTTCGGAATAGTCATTCCTGATACTAGTTTACGGAATGATGATTTCGGATTCGAATTTGAGCATGATTATGGATTTGATTTCTGGGTTTGAATTCGAGATTTCTTACGAAATTGCGGATTCGGATTCGGATTTAGAAATAGATGATGTGTTGGAGTCTTGATTTGTCTGGTACTGGATTGGACAGATGGACTCCATTATGGAAACATGATTGCCTACAACCCAGGTCGTCGTGTTGACGTTGTTGTTGTTGTGGTTGTAAGCTGATTGATGGGTAGATGTACGTACCTTGTACATTGTTCGAGGTACGATACTAGGCAGACTTGTCGTGCCTGGTGATAGTATATAGGTTATACCGTGGGTACGTTGGTGAGCGTGTTGGTAGTCGACTTAGTCCCGATACCATTGGATTAGTTGAGGTCGTGCACTAGACATTGGATACTGTACATTGGTCATGGTATTTCTGATGGGTCTAGTTACACACAGATTGAGTGAAATGCTTTATGGGTAAGTGTTTACTCATGGTTGAGTCATTTGGTGGTTAGTATAACCACAAGTGGGTATAGTGTTAGTTTTCGACTGACGACTGTCAAGTGGTGACGGTTTGTCGGAGGTGCCAACGAGGATCGTTGAGTGAGGTCTGATGACTCCCGGTGGGAGTAGACGTCAGGATAGTTAGTGGTTGAGCAAGGAACCGTCTAGTTGGTTGTGTCAACGAAATAGTCGAGTTGACAAGTGGTGTCAATTCGGAACGTATGACTACTGTCATTCGACATGGTCGAATGTAGTCGATACGACGTGAGTGTTAGTGGTACGTCTGGTTGCAGAAGATTATCGTTCTGGTTAGTGGGTGTACGAGTGTACACGAGTTTCGAGGTCGATTGTACTTTCCACGGGGTGGATGTGGAATTAGGATAGTTGGAGTTTCGAGAACGAAACAAAATTAAGGAGGGAAGAACGGTTGGATTTAGGTCGGTTGGAATTTCGAGGACGAAATTAATTAAGGAGGGAAGGTTGTAATGACCCGTCCCAAATTCCTAAATTAGATTAGTGACTAATCACGATTAGTGAGGTTAATCTGTGATTAGTTGGGCGAAATCGGACGAACGATACAAAATGAACGTTTTGCCCCTAGGCGTGGGCAAAACGTTGACTTTTCATTCTGGCGGTCAAATGGACTTTGACCGATGACCGTGACGTAGTTCGTGATGTCACGAGTTCATAGACAGGTGGCACGTTCAATTCCGACGTTCGAAGAGGAAGTTATAACGTTCGGAAGTTTAGGGGCATTTTGGTAATTTTGGTTAAAAGGGGTCAAATGTTGACTTTTTGACCGAGAGGTCTGATGGCCGAGGGCCGAGGACCGTTATGTAGATCGGGACGATACGAATCCATAGACAGGCGGCACGCTGAAATCGGATTTCGAACGGGGAAGTTATAGGTCACGGAAGTTCGATTTCACTATGCACGTACTTCGAGACGATGGTGATTTGGCATAATCTGATTGGCCAAGATATTTTAAGTGGACCCATGGATGAGTGACAAGTGTCACTCATCCCATTGGATACATCCCTAAAAAGTGGATCTATGTTAATTAAACAATATTATATTTATTATTTTATAATTAATCTAATTAACTCATCTCTAATCCTAGCCATCCATTCCATCCCTCAATCAATCTACACCACTCATCTCATCTAAGCTATCTCTTTTCTCTCATCAGACAACATCTTCTTCATCATCTTCATCAAACTTCATTTCTCCATTTCTTCTACAACCCGAAAACCCCATAACCCCATTTTCTTCATTTTCTTCAAAACACACGACACCACCACAAACCTCCATCTAGTGTGACAGTGAGGAGGTGGTGAGAGGCTGAGGATGGCAAGCCACGGCGGGGGACGGCGGTGGCGACGGCCGGAGAGACCGTGAGGTAAGGAAAATATTTGAAAAATCACATTTCAGTTTTAATGGGTTTTAATCGATTTATTTAATTGGGTAAGGTTTCTGGGGACCCTAGGAGTAGAATATGATTGTTTTCGTGGTTTAGGATGGCCGGGAAAGGCCGTGGACGGTGGAGGAAATTACGGCCACCATTGATGATCGAATGATGCACGATTTTGGTGGGTTTTCCTTCGGTTTTTAATGTCTAAATGATAGGAAATAGGATTAGGATGATATTAGGATTAAAATGGGAAGAAATGAACCTAAAATCGGTCCAAAAACTGGAGAAAACCGAGGTTGAAGACGAATGAACAGTAACATGAACAGTGAGCTGGAGGTTGAAGACGATGAACAGTATTTTCGACCTTCTAGGGGCTCGTGAGGACGGTTGGGCCATAATTTGGGAAAGTGTTCAACACGGAAAATCTTCTATTCGATGTAACGATGATTTTGAGACTAGTCTCGCATCAATCAGACATCGTTTCTATTGTTTTCGGGGTGTCGGAAGTTTTAGGGTCGGTTTAAAAATAGTTAAAAGTTCGGGAAAATTATGGGGCTTTGGTAGGAGGTTAATTAAGTAGTTAGTAACCTTCTATTAAAATTTGGACAGGTTTGGGAGTCCCGGAAATGGTGATCGGCTCGGGAGTGCCTATGGCACGCAAATCGAGGCGGCAGCTCGGACGGTCTGTGAGTGGACCTTGTTTTCTAAATTGGTGCATGCATAAATGTTTATTATATGTTTTAAATACTTGTTTGTGATGCCATGAGTGCATTTGTATGTGGTTACGTATAAGCACGTATTTCGAGGTTTTGGCCTTATACGGTGCTTATACGGGTCTGTATTTCTTTATTGATTTAAATGATTTGGTTTTGGATTTCAAAAAGATAAACTCGGGTATAAGACCCATTTGGTTTGGTCTCGGGCATATGACGCTATTTACGACCTTCGGGCCTAAATCTTGGTCGCGGCGGGTGCTATGTGCACAGCGATTGACGATACGACGCTTGCCTCTGGATTGGGATGTGTTCCTTCCGAAGAGGTCACGATGCACGATTCGTGGTCGAGCAGCCTAGGGAGGCTCGATTTCGGAGTGCTGACGGTTCAGGATATCGATCGGTGATGAGTGCACCATGATCTTGTGGTGGTCGCGTCGGTTGATACGTTCACGATGACATACCAGGATTGAGGGCGGTCCTGGATGGATGGTTGCACACATCACTATGATCGGAGTCGTGACTGGCCCTTAGATATCGGCCACGGTGCCCAGTTGAGTCATATGTTCGGGCACGAGACCCAGTTGTTTTACACTGATGATTTCGGGTCATGGACCCTAGATGGATTTCCAAGTTCATGGCGGTTTATGGGAACCGGCATGAACTCTGGAAAGGTCATTGTGGTTCATGACGGTTTATGGGAACCGGCATGAACCTTTGTCAGGTCATTATGGTACATGACAGTTTATGGGAACCGGCATGAACCTTTGTCAGGTCATTCTGGTTCATGACGGTTTATGGGAACCAGCATGAACCCTGGTTAATGGATGTTATGGATCATGACGGTTCAGGGGAACCGGGAATGAGTGTTTATGTTATGTATATATATGTTCATATACCTTCCTTTACTTGTTCTATTATCTCCTCTGGGGAGGGTCGTTGGCCTGGGTGGACCCCGGAGTAGTCACGGAGCACCGACTGAGTAGAGTCACCCCCCAGTTGGGTTCCTTACTCTCAGGAAGGCTATGATTACTATTACCTCGGGTAGGGTCAGTGGTCTGCGGACATTGATCTTGACTTTGAGCAAACTCGGGTTGAGACCTTGGTAGCACGCGCGTAGCTTTGGAAACCGTGACAGGATTGGTTGTGTGAATTATATGTATATATGATGTATGCTATATGATATGATATATGGTGTGTGTTTACACAGGTTTTGGGCAGTGGCCCTTATGGTTGGTTTCTTGTGATTTGGGCTGAGTCCCTTATGGATTTTGGTAGTGGCCCATACGGTCGTTTTCAATCTTGGTTTTGGGCTTAGTTCCCACATATGTTTTCTTTGGTTAAATGGTTTTCGAATGCATGCATGCTTTTTAGTGAAGGGTACAAATGTCTTCTTATGAAATGTTTTTATAAACTTTGGTTTTGTCCACTCACAGTTTTTAATGTTTTGACTGCCCTTCAAGTTGACATTGGATGTGGACTGTAGCAGAGACCGAGATATCACATACTTCCTCCGGATCCTGGCGTACTCTGATAGCCCGGGAGGGCAAAGGTCGGAAATATCCCTTGTCTGACACTCCGTGTCAGACGGGAGTAGGGTCATCCCACGTTAATCCCGGGGGGATTGGGATGGGTCCTGTCATCCAAAGAATCCACTGGGATGACGATTTAGAGGATGGCCTTCAGCGCCATATTTGAACGTGGTCGACATTGCCATTCAGAACAAGCCCCAAATTGGCTCCACGTCGACGTAAAACTTCAAAGGTTTCTGAATGACTATGACATGCATGAGGATGCACTTAAGCTAGTGAAGAACGAGGTGTGATACCTTGCCACCAAATCTCAAGACTTCCGAAACTTTGCATGACATGCAAGAGGATACGATCAAGCCCATATAGAACATGACATGACACATTGCCATTAGAGCATGAGCAAGTCGAACAGCTAAGGACCAAGGTCTCGGCCAATTGGAGCTTCTATGATGACTTTTGGGAGTCCTTGGAACAATCGGTGCTACTAGGAGGCGCAACACACCTCAGGAAGGACATGGGAATATCCCAAGGCGTACGATTAAGGAAAGGTTAGTTAAGGCCTTCGCCATATGTATTTCCCAAAGGGAAAGGGGAAGATCCTAATTCTACAGTCAATTACATGGCGAAGGTAGCTCTTTGCTTTATTTCAGTAACCTTGATTGAAGCTGTAGATTTAGGCCGAGCTATTTGAGTAGCAAGGGCTAGTATCATGTGGTAGGCTGTAAGCCAAATGCGAGAGCTATCCAGCTTTCAGGTAAAAAGAAGGGGAGTAACGTTTGTCACCAGACTATTTCTCGAGACACGTCACTAAGTAATTATGGAGAAAAAGCTGCAATAGCAGAATAAGAAGCCAACGTCACCCAAGGCGGTCAGTTCATGAATGTTTCAAGAGGCACGTCGGAGCACTATCACACGTTGAGAACCACGCAAGAGCCAGTGACATCAGGCAACCTCCCAGACTGCACACTCTTGCTCAAGTCTAATGGACAAGTTGACGAAGGCTCAAGGTGTTCTTGTTGTTGTAGCAAGGATGAGAGGACATACCCACCAACATACTCACACACTTCGAAAATGGTAACCCCAAGAAGTCGACACTACCTAGCTCGATGCTACTCTCCCCCTCGCCGAGGCATACTACATGTTAGAGACGTCAAAAAGATGCTGGATTGATGCCTCTAAGGAGTCCAATGCAATGGCAAACTAGAAAGTGACCTTCGACACCAATTTCAAGTAATAGGCTATGCCCCATTACACATCTCCAAGCAACTTCAACGAAGAAAACTACACCCTTGGAACAAGAGCGCACATTTGAAAACAATCTTCGGTGTATGACAAGTTGGAGGGCACATCAGAAATCCATCACATGTCATGTACATGCAAGGAAGTCGAATTGATCAAGAATTTTCTCAAAGCATATGCACTTACCTTAGAGGGTAAGTAGATGGGAGTTCAAGTTGGACCAACCACTACATTGAAGAAGGTGTGACATATTCACCATCAGACTCACATGCTTAGGAGACAAAGACACCAGGAAAATAGTCACATCAATTCCCTTCCTCCGCATGATGCATTATACACTAACTTGGAGGCCACATTAAGCGATTAAGACAAACGTAAAGCAACCCCAACTTTTGATGCCCTAACTTGAAGCACCCTAAGCCTTTTCCACGTGAAGCACTCTAAGCCTTCGTCATGCGAAGCACTCTATGCCTTTGCCACGCAAAGTAGTTAAAGCCTTCGCCACGCGAAGCACTCCAAGCCTTCGCCATGCTAAGCACTCCAGGCCTTCGCATTCCAAGCCTTCACCACATGAAGCACCCCAAGTTTTTGCCTTCGAAGCACACCAAGACTTCGCCCTACAAAACACACCAAGCCTTCGCCACGTGAAACACTCTGAGCCTTCGCCACTCGAAAGACTCTGAGCTTTCATCATGCAAAGCACCCCAAGATTTTGCCACACGAAGCACTCTAAGCCTTTGCCCTGCGAAGCACTCCAAGCCTTCACCACATGAAGCACCCCAAGTCTTTGCCTTGCAAAGTGTACCAAGCCCTCGCCATGTAGAACACTCTAAGCCTTCACCACGTGAGCACACCAAGACTTTGCCATATGAAACACTGTAAGCTTTTGCCATGTGAAACACCCCAAGCCTTTGCCCTACAAAGCACACAAAGACTTTGCCCCATGAAGCACTCCAAGCCTTTGCCCTACGGAGCACTCCAAGCCTTCGCCCTACGAAGCACTCCAAGCCTTCGCCCTACGAAGCACTCCAAGCCTTCGCCACATGAAACACCCCAAGCATTTTCCATGCGAAGTAATCCAACTCTTCGCCACGCAAAGCACTCTAAGCCTACTTATTAGAAGCATTAAATCTTTTGCCATATGAAGCACTCCAAACCTTTGCCATGTGAAGCATTCTAAGCCTTCGACATGCGAAGCACTCGAAGTCATCGCCCAACGAAGCAGCCAAGAATTCGTCCCACGAAGTGTCAACCCCTTCGACCCGTGAAGTGTCAACATCTTTGCTCGCAAAACATCAATGCATTTCACATACGAAGTAGCCAAGCCTTTGCCCGTGAAGCATCAACACCTTTTCCCCACAAAGCGTTAACGTCTTTACTCTGCAAAGCATTAAATCATTCATTAGTGGAACATCAACGCCTTCGTTCGAAGAAGCAATACTTTCCTCCAACGAAGTACCAATGCATTCACCCACAAAGCATCAATGTCTTTGCCCTATGAAGCATCAAAATCTTCACCTTGTGAAGTATCAAAGCCTTCATACATAAAGAAATGTGTTTGTTTGTGAAGTATCATGACCTTCACCCCATGAAGCATCAATATGAGTTTGCATGTGTTGCCACAAATGCCTTCAGATCGCAACCTACCAAAACTTGTGCCCCATGAAGCACCAATCCCACGATTGGTGAAACACTCAAAGACTTCACCAACAAAGGACTCGAAGCACCTCTCCAAAGGGTAAAGTACAACCTTCACCTTTAAGGGCTAAGTCTTCACCTCAAGAAATTTGACAGCTAAGTTCAATGTAGTTAACCAACAATTAGGTACATACTACTCAACAACATTCCCAAGGATCTATCACTCAAACCCAACAAACAAACTTGTTAGAATTGGAAAAGTTACTAAAGATCGCTTCTTAACCCCACCAAGGGGAGTAATAATCGGGTCATGTCATGACAAATCTTGGGCAAAAGTCATAGTGTGCGTGAATACAAGTTCCAGCAGACAACTTTAAGGTTTATTAGAATGTACCAACACTAAATTTTACTTCCTCGAAAGGATCTTGATGACACTAAAAAGGTACGGAACTCATCTTTCCAACGCCACCAACGACACTAAATTCGGATCCAAAACGAAGTCAAAAGACCAAAATTACTACACAAAGGTCAAATCTACTGAGAATCACAAAACACTCATAAAATGGAAGGCTTCTATTAATAAAAATTAAAGAAGTTAACAATTCACAAGTTGAATGACAGGACCCATCCCAATCCCCCTGGAATATCGTGGGATGTGCCTGCTCCTGTCTGACACTACGTGTTAGACCAGAGATAAACTCGTCACCCACTCGGGGTTAACTAGAGTATGCCAGGATCGGTGGTGGCATGTGATGTCTCGATCTCTGCTACAGCCTGCATCCGCTATCAACCTGAAGGGTATTAAAAACTATAAATGCTGTGAGTGGACGAAACAACAGTTTATAAAAATCATTTATTGAAATCGCATTTATACCCTTAACGTAAAAGCATGCATGCATCATAAACCAACATTTCAAATAATTTCTCGGATGCAAGACGTATTACTTCCCAAATCAATTCCAATGAAAAATACTTCTCAATTGAAGCCATTACCTCAATAGGGTCTCAGCCCAAAACCAAATCGTATAGGGTCGCAGCCCCAACTAGAAAACACGTACAGGGACTCAACCCAAATCATAGAAAACAAATACGGGGTCTCAGTCCAAATCATAGAACATTTGGGAACTCATCTAATCCTCATCTCAATGTCAACCACGATTCCAATCCTAGTACATGTGCAAATATAAGCTCAGGATCGCTCACAATCCTAGCATGTAGTCGTGAACACATCAACCTCTGCGACCATCTCTAGATCATAGTGAACACATCACTGATCGATCTCAGAGAATAACATCGACACTCCTAAGTCGAGCCTCCCTCGGCCATTGCCTTTAGCGGCTACTCGACAACAGGTAGTGCCTCGTGACCTCTCTAGAAGGAACACATCCGCAATCCGAAGGCGAGTGTTGTAACACCCGGGACTCGAATCCGAATGTCATCATTATCGACCGGGACTCTACCTCGATGGTCCAGGACTCTAACCCGAAATTTCATCAATAGGGCTTCAAGCTCGAAACATCACCAAATGGGCCATAACCCGAAATATTACCAATTGGGTCACAGCTTGAAAACCAATGTCCAACGACACTTCATATCCCAGGATTCCTCGAATCCTATCAAATCTACAACTGGGTCTCATGCCTGAAATATAATCTAGGATTCCTCGAATCTTGTCAAATTCACATCTGGGTCTCATGCTCGAAATATCTTTCATAAATCTCATAACTAGGTCGTAGCCCGACTTATCTCGCGTTTGACTATACTCTAAATCAAACCTCAAATCAACTGGGTCATATGCCCAAAGATATTTCCAAATCCGAAAACCATTTTCTCACTTTCTGACCACTTTCAAATCATCGATCAACTAGGACTCGTGCTCGAATCTCAATTTCCCGAATCTCCGTGAAATCCTCCAAAACCATAAATCAGTTCCTCGATTTCACGCTTGTCCATGAAGCCTTCGGAATCACATATAACTCATGCACGTAGTATACTCGGCCGAAGCCCAAACACCATATAAAATAGAAATCTCGAACTAAGTGCAATACGGCATTTTCTACGAAAAATGCCCAACAAATCATATTTAAAACAGATGCGCTCATGGTATCTCAAATCATGGCCCGTCTAAGCGGCGCCTCGAAACGAGTGCCATAATCCTCTCCGGTCTAATCCAACCTCTTCACGTCATCCGAACCTGTCCAAAACACGCTGAAAGGTTACTACCAACCTAGACAAGTCCTAATCAAGAACCCCCAACATTCTCGGAAAAGTCAACGTGTGGCGGACACGCTTCTCTAGGCTTTAAACCTCAATTTGACCAACCTAACGATCTCCGATCGACTCGAAACCAACACCATTGGATTCGTATCGTAGAAATCCTTAAAATGATCCTAGTTTCACCTCAAAATACATGCCCACGTGCCCCCACGCATGGGTCAAACGTGGCTGGTCAAAAGTAAACGCTGACGTCAGCAGTCAACAGTCAAAGTCAATGCTGACGTCACTGCTAACATCAACATGACATCATCTTTGACAGTCTGACATCTGACATGTGTCAGTTGACTGTGCCACATGCCAACAGCTCACGGGTGCACGTGTTTGACATGTCAGTGATACGTGGCACCATCTGATTGGTCCATGTCATTGAAATGTGAGGCTGACTGGGCACTGGAAACTGCCACGTGGTAGCCTCCCATTGGCCAAGTGGCGTGACATATGACAAATGATGATGTCACCCTACCACGTCATCATCGTGCTCATTGACCTGGGTCGACCTGGATGACTAAACTCGGTCGTGCAGACCCACAATCCTGACCCGGTTCTAATTCCCTTATTTCTGGTTCATTTTTGAAGCTGTTGCTTCCTACATGATCGTCCAACCCTCAAGAATTGATCTATTTTCTCAGAACACACAAAAACAGCCTGGGATTTACCTGTTCTATTTGTTCCTCACAGCCTAGTTTTCAAACTCCCTGCGCGAGCTGCTCCGTCATCCACTGCCTCTGATTCTAGTCCCAAATGACTCGTTCAACCACCAAAAATAGAACCTAATCAACACAAGCTACTACAAACGTCTAGAAACAAAAATCAATTTTTCAAAAACTTATGGGTTACGGTTTACCTGCCTTCTGGGCTCCTCCTCCATCCACGGTTGTCTTGCAGCCTCCCACGACGTCTCTCAGTCCCTCACTCGTCCTCAAACTAAAACAAATGGGGGAAGGGGATATTTTTTGGTTCTTTCGGGTTTGGTTGATCGAAAGAGAGATGATTGGGGGGGGGGGGGGTGTTATGCACGAATGATAAAGGAAGAGGCAATGGATAAGTGACACTTGTCACTTATCCATTGGGCCTGATCGAAATATTTATGGCCCACTAAAAGGCAAAAGTCAACTTTATCTCATAAAACGTACCACCGTAAATAGTTCCCAAAATCTTTTGTGATGCGTATCTTTCTCGTACGATGTTCGATTTTGATGTGACGCATGTCTACGGACTCGTATCAACTCGATCTACGTAACGGTCCTCAGTCCACGTGCATCAGACCTCCCGGGTTAAAAGTTAACTTTTTACTCTCGTTTAGGGGCGAAATCGTAATTTCACCTCGAACGTCTGATACTCCTCGACTACGTCCCGATTAGTCTCGCTAATCCTCAATTTAATCTTAAAATTAATCCCAGAAATTTGGGATGAGTCGTTACAATCTTCCCTCCTTCAAGAATTTCTTCCTCAAAAATCAAACTAACCCAAATTCCACAATCAAACGGTGGAAATCCAATCCTGTCTCCCACTCGGGTCACCCCCGTGTAATAGTACACGTGCGACACAAACCACAATACAAGTCGGTACCCACTGTCACTTGACATGAACCACAATCCAACGTCTGACTCAAACCAGCCTTGATTGTCATATTGGATACGATTATAGCTCACCAACTCGAGAATCCATACGTCGGTTCGCAAGTCTCTCTCAAGACACCGACACTCGTCAATCTCACCTGTCACTCACTCTGACAGGTCTACTATACTAAGCTGACAACATAGTCGGCTTTTCAACCTGATGGTTCTTCTCAGTTGACAATCTAAGCTGACATCGTAGTCAGCTTTTCAGCCTACCACTCTAACACTTTCCAACCTTTAGTCATCAGGCTGAAATACGCACTTCCACTGAGAGCTATCACATCCAAGCTGACATTCTGCTCAGCATCCAATTAGAAAATCATCCTCTAGATCCTGCTATCTCAAGCTGTCATCATTGGTCCCATTGAGCAATCTCTTATCCTCTGTCACTAAACGGTTTACAACTGTAATCCACTATCCATAGAGATACAACTTTTCTTTTAAACCCTCTAAGTCCACAACAATGATTGTGACTAGTTGGCAACTCCCGGCTCCACTGCGCTACTTTGATCTCGACTCGCTCTTGAGTCCCCATATCATATCTCGGCCACTTAGTGACCTACGCTGAATTCATGACTTTTCTCGAGTCCCAAACTGATACATTGCTCATTTTGTCAATACACCAATCGAAATCTCACTCGTCCTCCTGATACCGTCAAGACGTATCTGGGCCCTATCGAATACTTGCTAGCAGAGGTAATCACATATATAATCATTAGGTTTCCTCTGGCCCACATGACCCTGAGCTCTCGGCTCATACTATCCCTGAACCCTCTCAATCCACTCTACCCTAGCACACAGAATTCGACTTCTAGTCAACATATCATCATGTCAGACCATGTCCGATCATAGTCCCTGTGGAACTGTCACCATCGGATCCAATCCGATCACCATCTCATGTCCATCTAGGACTCTATCCGAGGATCCTACCTCATCGATCAGATTGCCCAATCCTTAACAAACGTGCACGACTCTTAGGTGCACCCATATTATACCATTCATCAAGGCACTACCGTCCACGTTCCAATCATCTATCCTGGCCAACCCTCACGATACTCAACATCCTCTTGGAATCATAGTGGTTACCTGACCAACTCCAGAGATAATCCCACCAGTTCACTAACCAATCTCATTCCTTGGTTCGTTCCAAAGGTCAACCAACTCACGTCACTAAGACGTACAAATCTCGAACATGTCGGTTACCTATCACCGTCTAACAACACTCCATACAATCGCACCATCTGGAGTGGTAACAAACCTGCCAACATCCAACTCGAGGCGTTGGCTATTCATCTCTTCCTGATCAATACACATGTATCGTCCTCGTCTCATACTTATTCACATATCCAGCCTCTGTCTTGTATTCTCATACCTCATCATTCTTGTGATTCGAACTCGCTTCGGTTTACTCGACCCATGGTCGCCACAATCATCTCAGTCAACTCGATCATCTCGGTCATTACAACACCACCTGATCCACCTAGGATCCATACTAGCTCTCATTCTCAACTAATGACCAGATTTCGGGTCATAGAGTCTTACACCCTATTTGAACCCTTTATCAGTCATATCACTCCTCGTCATCCCACATAGGGAAGAATCAAGGATGATCCAAGATGATGACATGAAAATTCATCCTACGTCATCCTGCAACACCAAGCATCACCGGCTAAAGAGCAGAAAGTGATAAGTCTCCCTCATCAACTTCGGAATCAAGAGAAGTTGCAACCATATTGGAAGCATCCGCAAACACTATAGGCAATCAGGTGTCAAGTCCACCTTGGACTCACCCTGGTGATCCTGTCTCAACAATCAGATTTCTTCTTAAACAAGCTTATATGAACTGAGGAGGTATGGTCACCCGCAGTCGACCAAACCAATCCCCAATGGTCTCTCAAGTCCTCAACTCATTCAGACATCCATCCACGTGTCCGTGAACCATCTAACCTTAGTATCTAACTCGCATGTCCAATTATACCGTTTATGCACATCTAAAAGGTAGCACATGACGACTACCTGATTCTCACATTTCAACCTTTATGGTTACAACCCTTGGGCATACCCTCGTGTCTTAAGTCTCGCATTTCTAGGGAAAAGGTCACCAAACCATGTATACCCCGTGTCTCGCACTGAGCCACTTGGGATCCTCTTTATCTCACTCAATGCCCACCAAAATCACATATTTGCTACTCTGGGGCACGTCTACCATCTCGGTCACAATCCAAGCCCTCATTGGTGTTACATCACTTAGACACACTCAGTGTCATCCAGAACCATCTTATCACTATTGGATTCTGTTCAACTCATCTCTAGCATCTCTCACTCATCTTAATCACCTCCACTGAGGTAGTGCGGCACACTAGATAACACCCAAAGCTCAACATCTCCTTCTGTGATCGAACTCAGTGCTGATCGAATCTAACTCAAGGCTCTGCTCGTACTGAACGACACTCAAAACACCTCTGTATCATCATCACGACCGACGAATCTCCATTGTCTTAGTCATCATGGTAACATGAGCCTATTGTAACGACCCGAACCGAGAATAATAATATTTTAATGTAAAAAGACTATTTTGCCCCTGAAGGGGGAAACTTTGACTTTTGACCTTGGAAACAATTTGGACTTTGACCCATGACTATGACGTAGGTCGGGACGTCACGAATCCGTAGACAGGCGGCACACCGAAATCGGAGTTCGTATGAAGAAGTTATGGTCAAGGAAGCGTTTTAGCGGAATTTACGAACGGAGAACAACGGAATAAAATATTAATTTATTATGGGAATCCGTACCAACTAATATTTAAATCAAACCAGTGGATTGGTGACAAGTGTCACCCATCCAAGCCCATACTATTCCAATAAAGCAACATTACACTATTTACCTATTTTTAAATCATTTAATTTTCCCTCCCAAATTCCCAGCCGTTGGATCCCTGCCTAAACTAATCCCAGCCCTCCATCTATTCTGATTTTTCTTCTTCATGCACGATCTCTCTGTCTGTTTCTCTCAAACACACAAACACATCCAGCCCCCCCTTCACCCGTGCATCTTCTTCCATTTTCTCTCAAACCAGGCGATCGAACCAGCACCCCTCATCGCACCAGCCAACCACCAACAGCACCACCATCATCTACTCATCATCACCGTGCATCACCGGCGACCACCAGCTCGTTTTCCCCGTCTGAAAACCCCGTGCAAACTCAGACCCGAAACACAGAGGAATCGGGTCCAAGAAGCAAACCACGACATCCACTGCACCTCGACGCAGGGGAAGCTCCAGTCTGCACCGTGAGGACCCCAGGAGCGTAACTGGACGACGGCGAAGCCTGCGGCGGCGACACGACGGCGGTAAGACCCAAAACCTAAAAGCCCCGTTTTGATTCCCTGTTTCGAACCAACGTGTTGTGATGCTTAGGAATCGATTAATTAGTTATAGACACGTCCTAGGGTTAGATACGAGTTGATTGGAACCAGTTTGGACGACGGAGACGGCGTGGATCGACGGAGACGACGATCGGACTTTGGCCGTGAGTTTCAGCGACGGACTGGTGAGTTTCTTCTTGTTTTCTTTCTATTTTGAGGTTGTAGAACCATAGAACAGACCTAGACGACCCTATAGGGATGAACCCCGTCGAAAATGGTGGCCGGAATCGTACGGTGGAATCGGGTCAAGCCGTGGGTTGACGGCGACCCGGTTCCAGTCAAACGGGTCTGACCCGGTACTGTAGCATGATGACGTCATCATGCTGACGTCACTCTTGACGTCATGATGACGTCATCCTGTCATATATTGTCAGACCAGGAACCAATCAGAACATGACACGTGTCACCTGACAAGTGTCAGTGATGACGTCATGCTGACGTCAGCAGTACTGTAGCAGCGTTGACCCACGCATTGACCAGGCGCGTGGGGGCGCGTGTGAACAGTGATTTTGGTGGGGCCAGTACCATTTTCAAGGTTTCGACGATGCGGATCCAATGGAGGTGGTTTCGTGTCGATCAGAGATCTTTAGATTAGTCAAAATGGGGTTTGAAGCACCGGGAGTAGCACTCGGGATGCGTTTTTGAGGCGGATCTGTTCTAGGGTCTTGGTATTGAGGTCATAGGGTCCTTAAGTAACTCTCAGGTATAATAATACAGGTTTTTAGAGATCGTTGAGCAGCAAGGACCGAGTGTGAGTGGGCTGTTTGATTTATAAAAGGCTTGCAAGCATAAACTGTTTTACTATTTCCACTTATGATTTCGATGAGTCTTATGAACTGTTTATATATGCTATTACAATTTTTTGGGCATGAGACCCGTCTGGATTATATGTGGATTTTGTTTGGGATGTCCGGGGGACATAGGGTAAACTATACTGTTATTGTACTGTACTTTCCTACCTGTGTATATTGTCTCCTCCAGGGAGGGTCGTTGGCCTGGGTGGACCCTGGAGTAGTCACGGGGCCCTGACTGAGTGGAGTTGACCCCGTTGGGCTGCTTACTCTCAGGAAGGCATGTTCGTATACCTCGGGCAGTGACCGGGATACCGGGAGCTGATGTACCTAGAGAGTCTCGGGTGTGAGACCCTGAGTGGCAACGCGTAGCCTTAGAACCGTGACATCATTTGGGTTGGGTTTTACAGTGCACTGATATGTTAGTTTCTCCTTTCGATTATTATTGTGGTTTTATGGTTATGATATTATGTTTTCACTGCATGCAAGATTTGAAAAACGGAGGGGTAAAACCTTATGATTATTTTATTATTAAATTGATTTCTAAACTGTTATTTTTGGCCCACTCACCCTTGTTTTACTGACCCCTCCAGACCCTGACACGGAAATAGAGGAGGAGGACCCGGAGGATGAGGCAGAGGTTTAGTTGCTTAGCTGTGCACCTGTACACCCACTTGTGGGTAGGTTGAGCACCGAATAAATGTACTATGACTATTGTGCTCACATGTTGTATTTTACTTTCCCTTGTCTGACAGTATCACTTTAAACACTGTGGTTGTACGTTATCTATCTATTTAAGTCTTCGGTTTTTATTTAAGGGTAATTTTGGTATGTTTAGAGTCATTGTCAGACGGGAGCGGGGCACGTCCCCGGGTGGTCCCAGTGGGATTGGGACGGGTCCTGTCACCTGTCTAGGTCGATAAGATTCATCCACGTCCATCAATAGCAACGTTTGTCAAAACCACATGCAGACCGATCCCAGAAACACTCCACTATCGAGACTCCGTACTCATGCGGTAAACTCACCGCGGGTATCAACCGATCAACACGTAATATTCCTGATTGGTCCACTAGTACCACTCTCCTGGTAACTTGTCCAATCAATCTCTAACTAGGGTTATCAAGAACCCAGCTTCTCACTACAGCAAGTCCATCCTGACTGATCCATTGCTCTCGACTCCGAAAAGTCGTCATATGGGGTTAACTGGTACTTAACCAACCAGTTACCACTATCCAAGGACCTCGTACACTCGTAACTCTACGGCCCCCAAACATTGGGCCCACAAGAACTTCGCCTTACTCGGTGTCTAGCACGGCACAACAACTATATGCCACAATCACGGCACACTATACTACACAACATCTATACCGTGGCATCCTCTACCAATCAAAATCCCTTTGGGATTCAATACACTTAAACATGACATCGTATGCCAAATAGGATCAAACGTTCCCATTGTAACGACCCATCCCGAATTCCGAGATTAGATTAGTGACTAATCTTGATTAGTGAGGTTGATCGGTGGTTAGTTGGGCGAAATCAAACAAAATGTACAAAATGACCATTTTGCCCTTGGTCCTGGGCAAAATATTGGCTTTTTGATCGGGCGGTCAAATGGACTTTGACCGATGACCGTGACGTAGCTCAGGACGTCACGAGTTTATTGACAGGTGGCACGTTCGATTCCGACATTCGAGAAAGAAGTTATGACGTTCAGAAGTCGAGGGGTATTTTGGTAATTTGGCGAAAAAGGGGCCAAATGTTGACTTTTGATCCGGGAGGTCCAATGGACGAGGGTCAATGACCGTTACGTAGAATGAGTCGATACGAATCCATAGACAGGCGGCACGCCGAAATCGGAGATTCGACGACGAAGTTGTGGTCACGGTAGCGAAATCGATTTACCGAACGAACCGAGATTTGAATTAAAATAATAATATAATATTGTGATCTGACCCAAAAGCTGAAATTAATCTGGACCTTTGGATGAGTGACAAGTGTCACTCATCCCATGTTTTGAGGCCCCTAAATTGTGGATCATGTTTCCCTCTAATTCATTTTTAATTATCCATCATCACCCTTAATCATCATTCATTCTTCATTATCCGTCAACTTCATCTTCTTCATTTATTTTCTTCAAAGCGTATACCTCAATCCTACACAAACACTTCTCAATCATCATCCATTGCTTATGACTCGTGAATGAAAGTTGGAGAGGATGTTGAGACGAACCCAATGGTAGCCACGGCAAGGACCGTCATGCACGGTGACCGGAATTTCGGAAGGTAAACCGTGAGATTCAAATTTTGGGTTTTTGATTTTGATGGTGTTGATCGATTCTAAGCTTAGGATGATGTTCTTTCAGTTCTCACGAGCTTGTAAGTGCATTTTGGGACGGATTTGGACGTTGGAGGTGGTCGGAATGATGATTGAAATTCTGGCAGAAACTTTGAATGGTCATAACTTAAAATCCAAGTACTTTCTGAAATTTTTGGGTTGATATTTGGAATCCTTGGCTCGAGTAGATGGATTTACATAGGTAGAACGTCCAATTTGGTTGAGAAACGAGTGAGATATCGAAGTTTGAAGTTTGGAGCATCAATGGAGTTTTCCGGCGAGAAATTCCGACGAGCTGACTCGGTCGCCGACGAGTTAACTCGTTGACTCTGACTCGTTGGCTTACTGTTCATGATGACGTCAGCGTTGACTTTTTTGTCAACGTTTGACTAGAACTTTGACCCGTGAGTGGGGGCGCGTGGGACCGTATTTTTAGGTGGGACAAGGACTATTTTAAAGGTTTCGACGATCCAAATCGAATGGATGTGGTTCGGGTCGATCGAAGATCGTTAAGTTGGTCAAATCGAGGTTTTTTTACCTCGGGACACGTTGAATTTTCCAAAAAAAGTTTAGGGTTCTTAATATGGACTTGCATAGGTTAGTAGTAACCTTTGGGTATGATTTGGACAGGTCAGGATGACCCGGAGAGGTCGGATTAGCCCGAGAAGACTTATGGCACGCTTATCGAGGCGGCATCGTTGGACGGTCTGTGAGTGGACTTTGGTTTTATAAATTCTATGCATGCTTAACTGTTCTATATGGATTATGATTGTGATTGTATGATGTTGATTTGGATATTGGTAAATTATACGGTTTCACGTATTTCGAGGCGATTTACATGCTTGCACGTAAATCAAGGTTTCCGGTTTTGCACGGATTTTCCATGTTTATGGTCTTGGATATGATTTAATGAAATGGTTTTAAAATGGGAAAGATGAACTCGGACGTGAGACCCACTTGTTTTGGGAACCTCGGACTTAGAGTCCATTTGAGTTATGTAATCGGGCCGAGGCCCAATTACTTTATGAAATCGGGCCAGGGGCCCAATTGTTATGAAATCGGGCTGAGACCTATTAGAGTGATATTATCGGGCCAGAGGCCCAGTTGATTTACGAATTAGGGTCGTGGGCACAGTGGTTTATAAAATCGGGCTCGTGGGCCCAGCGGTTTATAAAATCGGGCATGAGGCCTAGTTGGGTTATAAATGTGATTTCGGGTCTGGGACCCTATGTTTAATAAATGTGATTTCAGGTCAGGGACCCTAAATGGTATTGTGATGTTTTATGGAGATTTCGGGCAAGGGCCCATTGTAATGTTGTGAAATGATTTAATAAAACTATTTTCCATATACCATCTGGATACAAGGTTATATGATGGTGTCCTCCAGATGTCTGGGACACTGGGGAAGTCACGGTGCATTGCCTGCGAGGGGTCATCGTACGGAGTTACCAGACCGTATAATGACTCAGGAGCAGGATTGCTATAATTGACGTCTAGGACGTCAGACATCTGTGATGTCAAAGATATTGACCCGGAGAGACCCCGGACAGCACGCGTCGCTTATTATACCGTGAGATATGACATCTGGGACGTCAAGCGTCTGGGACGCTAAGCATCTGGGATGTTGGAGATGGTAATGTGGTAAATATGGAGTAATGAATCTATGAAATGGCTTTTCGATTGGATTTGTGTTTATGTGGTAAAAATGGATTATTGGTTGATGAAATGGTATTTCGGGTCGGGGACCCTAAATGGTTTTGGATTTACGGATTTACGTTTATGTATTTGGGCGGTGGCCCATATATTTTTGTATGTATGGATGTGGTATTCCACAGTTTTGGGCTGAGTTCCCACACCTGGTTTGAGTTAACGGTTTTTGGGCTAAGGCCCTAATGGCTTGGTTGAACAAACGTTTTGGTTACTGGTTTTCGTGGCATGCATACGTTTTTATTGGAGGGCATAAATGTCTTATAAATGTGTTTAATGAACTTAATGATTTTTGTCCACTCACAGCTTTTATTGGTTTTAATGCCCTTCAGGTTGATTACGGATGCGACTGCAGCAGAGACTGGGACATTGCACGCCTCCTCCATCGATCCTTGCGCACTCTGGAAGCCCCGTTTGGGCAGTGACTTTTGGTTATCCCTTGTTTGACACCCCTTTTTGGACGGGAGCAGGGCACATTCCACGGTAATCCAGGGGTGGATTGGGATGGGTCCTGTCACCCATTCCCAACAGTGTCAACTAGGGTCGTCCATGACCTCCACTGTACTCTGGGACACAATCCCCAATTTGACATGACCGTCCAATGGTCCCGACTTTCAAAGTCGTCATATTGAGACAACTGGTCGACTAGGTCCCAACTACCAGTAACACTACGACTCTAAGCCGTTAGATTCACATGCACATCGATCCTACTCGGGATCAAACCTCACTAAAACACGCCATCGTATGCCAATCGAACCCTTAACCATAGCGTCACGTGCCAAACGTAACCTAACCAGGGTTCGATTCCACTAAATCTTCACACTCTCACCCCAACTATCAGGTTGATGACAGGCGGTTACCACTGCAGAGACATCACATCCAGCACATGCGTGTCACTCTAAGAGCACTCTCACACTCTGATATCACTTTGGTATCAGAGTACCACATGTTATCCTGCTCTGATACCACTTTGACAGAACCCATCTCAATCCCCCAACATTATCGTGGGATGTGGATGCTCCTGTTTGACACCGTGTGTCAGACCAAGGATAAACTCGTCACCCGTTCGGGGTTAGCTAGAGTATGCCAAGATCGGTGGTGGTATGTGATGTCTCGGTCTCTGCTATAGCCCGCATCCGCTATCAACCTGAAGGGTATTTAAAACCATATAAGCTGTGAGTGGACAAAACAACAGTTTATAAAAATCATATATCAAAATCACATTTATACCCTTCACGTAAAAATATGCATGCATCAAAAAATAACATTTCAAATATTTACTCGGAAGTAAGGCGTATTACTTCCCAAATTAGTTATAGTGAAAAATGCTTCTCAATGGAAGCTATTACCTCAGTAGGGTCTCAGTCCAAAGCCAAATCATATAGGGTCTCAGCCCCAACTAGAACACACGTACAAGGTCTCAGCCCAAATCATAGAAAGCAAATACGGGGTCTCAGCCCAAATCATAGAACATGTGGGAACTCTTCCCATCCTCATCTCAGTGTTAGTCACGATTCCAATCCTAGCACATGTGTAAATGTCAGCTCAGGATTGCTCACTATTCTAGCATCTCACCGTGATCACATCACCCGCAGTGACCATCTCTAGATCATCGTAAACACATCACTGATCGATCTCAGAGAATAACATCGATACTTCTAAGTCTAGCCTTTCTCGGCCATTGCCTCCAATAGCTGCTCGACAACAGGCATTGCCTCGTGACCTCTCCGGAAGGAACACATCCGTAGTCCGAAGGCGAGCGTCGTAACACCCGGAACTCGAACCCGAATGTCATCATCATCGATCGGGACTCTAACTCGATCGTCCGGAACTCTAACCCCAAATTTCATCAATAGGGCTTCAAGTATGAAACATCACCAAATGGGTCCCAGCCCGGAAACTAGTGTCCAACAACATTTCATATCCCAGGATTCCTCGAATCTTATCAAATCCACAACTGGGTCTCATGCTCGAAATATAATCCAGGATTCCTCAAATCCTGTCAAATTCATAACTGGTTCATATGCCCGAAAGATATTTCCAAATCCAAAAACCATTTTCTCATTTTCAAACCACTTTCAAATCATCGTTCAACTGAGACTCGTGCCTGAATCTCGATTTCACGCATCTCCACGAAATCCTCCAAAATTGTAAATCAGTTCTTCAATTTCACGCCTCTTCGTGAAACCTTCGGAATCACATATAACTCATGCACATAGTATACCCGGCCAAAGCCCAAACCTCATATAAAATATAAATCTTGAACTACGTACAATACGACATTTTCTACGAAAATGCCCAACAAATCATATTTAAAACACATGCACGCATGGCATCTCAAATCATGTTCATAAACACATATAAAACATTTATGCATGCATCATATTCATAAAACAAAGTCCACTCACAGACCGTCCAAACTACACCTCGAAAAGCGTGTCATAAGTCTCTCCGGGCTAATACAACATCTCCAGGTCTTCCGGACCTGTCCAAAACACACTGAAAGGTTACTACCAACCTAGAAAAGTCCTAATCAAGAACCCCCAACATTCCCAAAAAGGTCAATTTATCCGGGACACGCTTCCCTACTCTTTAAACCACAATTTAACCAACTTAACCATCTATGATCGACTCGAAACCACCACCATTGGATTCGTATCATTGAAACCTTTAAAATGATTCTCGTCCCACCTAAACAATGTTCCCACGCACCCCCACGTGTGGGTCAAAGGTGGCTGGTCAAAAGTCAATACTAATGTAAGCAGTCAACGCTTATGTCACTGATGATTTCATCTCTAATAGTTTGACAACTGACACGTGTCAGATGATAGTGCCATGTGTTAGGAGCTCACAGGTGCACGTGTTTGACATGTGAGTGACACGTGGCACCATCTAATTGGTCCACGTCACTGACATGTTAGATTGACTGGGCACTGAAAACTACCACGTGGCAGCCTCTCATTGGCCACGTGGCCTAACATCTGACAGATGATGACGTCACCCTACCGCGTCACCATCCTCCTCGCTGAGCAGGGTCGACTCTGATGACTAAACCGGGTCATGCAGACCCGCGACCCTAACCCGGTTCTAATTCCCTTATTTATGATCCGTTTTCAAAGATGTTGCTTCCTACATGATTGTCCAACCCTCAGGAATTGATCTAACGACTCAAAACATACAAAAAGGGCCTAAGATTTACTTGTTGTATTTGATCCTCACGGCCCAGTTTTCCAGCTCCCTGCCCGAGCTGCTCTGTCATCCATCACCTCTTATTCCAGTCCCAAATGACTCGTATAACCACCAAAAATAGGACCTAGTCAACACAAGCTACACCAAACGTCTAGAAATAAAAATCAATTTTTCAAAAACTTACGGGTTACGATTTACTTGTGTTCTGGATTCCTCTGCCGTCCACGGCGGTCCTGCAGCCTCCCACGACATCTCTTAGTCCCTCATTTGCCCTCAGCCACTCTCTTGGCCTCAAACGGAAACAAATCGGGGAAGGGGGATGATTTTTTGGGGCTTTTGGGTTTGGTTGATCGAAAGAGAGAATATGGGGGGATATGCGTGAATGATAAAAGAAGGGGCAATGGATGAGTGACACTTGTCATTCATCCATTGGGCCTTACGAAAATATTTGGGGCCCACTAAAAGGCAAAAATCAACTTTGTTTCGTAAAAGGTGCCATTGTAAATAGTTCCTAAAATCTTCCGTGACCCGTATCTTTCCCGAACGATGTCTGATTTCGATGTGCCGCCTGTCTATAGACTCGTACCGACTCGATCTACATAACGGTCCTCGGTTCACGTGCATTGAACCTCACGGATTAAAAGTCAACTTTTTACTCTCATCTAGGGGAAAAATCGTAATTTCATCCTGAACATCTGATACTCCTCGACTACGTCCCGATTAGTCTCGTTAATCCTCAATTTAATCTTAATTAATCCTAAAAATTTGGGACGGGTCGTTACATTGAATGCTCAAGTAGTTATTCAACACTAAGTTCTAGCTACAAGCCAAGAAGAACCATAAAGCTTATTGTCATGACCGAGACGACCTCAGGGTCTCTCCATCAACCTGTGAGAAAATCTTAGAGGCCTTCAATCATTCCCTCGTGGACTTCTAGTGACACATCGCCAGTGACCTTCTTCAAGCAATGGGGGCAACCTCCTCAGCAACACTTAATTAGCACAGTTGGCTTCGCGAAAAAAAGACCAGTGCGTCTTGACTCCGCAACAGCAACATCACCATTGCTTGACTATGCAATGGCGTTAAAGCAACTACAAGAGATTTTAGTGGAACTTGAATCCTTGAAAGCAACTCAGCCACAGGTTGAGTTTCAACTTTGGGACAAAATGATGGCTTATTGCCCTGTATCTTCATGCCACTCGCCTCAAGATCAATGACGCTTTCACTGAACAAGGCTTCAAAAGGATGACTCCATCAACATTCAGAATGGCAATTACAGTTCAAACAACCCACTTCGGCATCGCTTGAGTTCATGGAAATGGCAGTGGAAGCATCATCCATGCCTTGACGACCTTTGCAGTATGTGTCTTCATGTCGTTTTCCTTTAACGGCGAGATGATGACACCTCAAAACTTCCTTCCTTCAATTACACAATGGCGTACAACATCTGGGACTTCCCATGTGGCATGATCAATCCTCCATCTTTATGCTCCACCTTGGATCCACCCCATTTTGAGCTCAACATGGCCTGGATTGTCAAGTCTCTAGAAGATCCTCCACCAGCCAACACAACTCATTAGAAAGCTTCAGTCACTTCATGGCATCAAATGCATTTCGCCTTATGTCATGAGACATCTCGCCCTGCAATATGGTATGCCTTGCCTCTTGTCATAGGGCCCATCACCTCTTGCTCCAACCTAGCCTTGCCTTGAGTTGTAGGATGCCAAGCCTTGGATGTAGAATACCTGACAAGACCCATCCCAATCCCCCCGGGATTAGTGCGGGATGACCCTGCTCCCGTCTGACACGAAGTGTCAGACAAGGGATATTTCTGACCTTTGCCCTCTCAGGCCATCAGAGTACGCCAGGATCCGGAGGAGGTATGTAATATCTCGGTCTCTGCTACAGTCCCTAAATTCCTATTTTCTCATTTCCTATCTAACCCAATTAAACAAAACCCTTAAAACCGCCTAGAACCCGTGAACCCAAAATGGACCTCACGGTTCAAAAATCCAAAACCTCACCCCAGGGTTCCTCAACATCCAAAACCTTTCAAAACCTCCTTATTGACCTCCTAACAACCTAATTACTTCAAAACCAACATCCAAATCGACCCATAACACGTAAAATGGAAATTGGATGGAAAAATGGTTAAACCGATACCTCGATCGGTTTTTCTCCCCCGTCGCGCACGGCGGTGCTGCCCGGGCCAGCCACCACGGCCAGCCGGTCCTCTTCATCTCTCTGTCCTTTCAGCTAAGCTCACAGGTCAAGGGTTTGGTATTTGGGTGAGAAATGGTGATCGGGTTGGTTTGGGAAAAATGGGAGAAATGGATGAACGGGGAAGGGTTTGATGCATGAATGAAATTGGTGTCCATTGGGTGGGTGACACTTTTCACTCATCCATTGGGCATCAGGACAAATATCTGGGCCCACTAGAGACAAAACTGCACTCTTCGCCTCGTAAAACGTGTCACCATAAATAGTAACCTGGAACTTCCGTGAACCGTAACTTCGCCGTCGAACGTCCGAATTCGACGTGCCGCCTGTCTATGGATTCGTATCGTCCTTATCTACGTAATAGTCCTCAACCCTTGGCCATCGGAAATCCCAGTTAAAAAGTCAACTATTTTGCCCTTTTAACCAAAATTACTAAAATGCCCCTAAACTTCCGAACGTCATAATTTCCTCCTCGAACGTCGAAATTGAACGTGCCACCTGTCTATGAACTCGTAACGTCACGAACTACGTCACGGTCATCGGTCAAAGTCCATTTGACCGCCCGATTGAAAAGTCAACGTTTTGCCCATGCATAGGGGCAAAACGGTCATTTTGCATCGTTCGTCCGATTTCGCTAAACTAATCACGGATTAGCCTCACTATCCGTGATTAGTCACTAATCTAATCTAGGAATTTGGGACGGGTCGTTACAACCTTCCCTCCTTAATTAATTTCGTCCTCGAAATTCCAACCGACCTAAGTCCAACCGTTCTTCCCTCCTTAATTTAGTTTCATTCTCGAAACTCTAACTATCTTGATTCCACATCCACCCCGTGGAAATAATTCGATCTCACGACACGTGTACACTTGTACACCCACTAACCAGAACGATACTCGTCTGCAACCAGACGTACCACTAACACTCACGTCATATCGACTACATTCGACCACGTCAAATGACAGAAGTCGTACGCTCCGAACTGACACCACTTGTCAGATCTACCGTTTCACTGGCACAACCAACTAGACGGTTCCCTTCTCAATCACTAATCTATTCTGACGTCCTCCCACTGGGAGTCATCAGACCTCACTAATCGATTCACGTTGACACTTCCGACAAACCGTCACCACTTGATAGTCGTCAGTCGAAAACTAACACTATACTCACTCGTGATTACAATAACCACCAACTCACTCAACCTAAGTATACGTATACCAAAAAAGTACTCAGCTTTTGTGTAACTTGACCCACCAGAAATACTATGACCCACTGCACAGTATCCAATGTCCAATCCACGTCCCCGACAAATCCAACGGTATCGGAATCAAGCCGACTACCAATATGCTCACTAACATACCCACGGTATAACCTACATACCGTCACCAGGCATCACTAGTCTGCCCGGTATCGTACCTCGAACAACGTACAAGGTACATACAACTACCCATCAATCAGCCTACAACCACCTAGGTTGTAGCCAATCATGTTTCTACTATGGAGTCCATTTGTCCAATCCCGGACTAGACAAATCGAAACTCCAACCCATCATCTATTTCCAAATCCGAATCTGAATCCGTAATTTCGTAAGAAATCCCGAATCCAAACCCAGAAATCATATCCATAGCCATGTTCAAATCCGAATCCGAAATCATTATTCCGTAAGCTAGCATTTGGAATAACCATTCCGAACCCAAATCCATTAAAAAAAACCACAGTCAAGCTCTAGAATCAAATCCTAAATCGTCACCCAGAATTCGATTCCAAAACCCAAATCCAGAAATCCTCTTTCAAGTTCCAAAATCAAATCCTGAATCGTCATCCAGAAATCTGATTCCAAAACTCGAAGTATCGTTCACGTCTACTGAGAAGTACCAAAACCAAACCTCTCGGTTACTTGCTCAACTGATTACCACATTACCATCGATTGACTTCATAGGGAAACCAATCCCAACATCAACACATCTAAGGCTGGCCAAATCTGACCTCGTCGGACATCTACTCAGGGGTAATATACCATATGGGTTTTACCTCGAAAAGAAGTTCAGTCCCATCATGCTCCACTCAAACTCTCCACCTATCTGGATCATCAAAATCACGATCCAGATCCATAATGATACCCAAAGTCCTAAACCAATTCCCACATCTAAACAGATCAGTCAACGACGAGACACGTCGAGACTGTGGGTTCTCACTGATTACCTCGTATCGATCTTTGTCATTCCACCTAGGAAAACCAAGAACGATCCAACACGATGACACCAAAATTCATCATATGTGAATGCAACCAAAACTCATTGCATTCACCACGTCACGTAACCAACATCATCTGTCACCAAGCAGAAAATGAGAAATCTCAGTCACCCCACTTCGATATGCTCAACTCCACCTGATGACCCAAGACAAATCCCGGGTCCACCAACCAATACACGATCAGCGTACTGGTGACGCAACCATCCTCTACCGTCATCTACCATCATCTACCACGGTAGAAACTGAGAAGTCACCCAAAATGACGTCGAAATACCCAATACCAATGCGAAAAACCCACATTCCTCTCGTCACCTCATTCGCAACCTCTCGTGATTCCGAAGTTCCAACAAGATTGGAAACAACATACCCAGACATCAACCACTTGTCCCCTAACCAGTTTAACTCTATCTGAGATCCACTCCTGAACCACAGATACCGAACATATGCCCATTACGACGGATGTGACTCGACGTCATCACAATCACCAGCACTAGCACAAGCACTAGTACCAATATCATCACCTGTCAGCATCAACACACAAGCATCCACACTAGCATCAGTACTAACACTAGCACACCGTGTGCAAACTGACAACTCTGGATCTCCGCTCACACCGAGCGACGACCCCGCACCTCTGCTCGAATAGGAGAAACTCTGCATCTTTCGTACCCAACAACTATGAGTACAGTCATCCTGACAACTCATACGAGAAAATGAAACGTCCCCTGAACGTCCTCGATTCCCAACAACCGTAACTACAACTACTCTCAGTAGTAGTGCCTGCCACAACTCGTGCAGACCTAACCACCAGATATAGCGATCTAGACTCCGCATCCAACGGAATCCATCGACCGTACCAACTACTCTGTATCCCCGCTCTGGGTTTCCATCGACAAGTACCAACCCTGATAACTTGTCCAACCAATCACTAACCAATCGTAACTCGACTCAACCAATGTCGTCTACCTGGTCGCCCAAGACCTTAGTTGTACCAAACCACAACCGTGTAGCACGACAACCAACTAAGTCTAACCGATAAGTACAACCCCGACTGCGAAGTGCAGTTCCAACACAAGCTGACATGACTAGACCGACTAACGAACCCAAATCTAAATAGTCGTCAAAGTCACACCACTCTCCGACTCACATTTCTGAACCAGACAACCTAATGTAGGGTTCCACAATCACATCTAGGGTCAATATGAACCCAACTACAAGCTACCAACTCCAGAAAGCATTAAAATAAACAACCTGACCGACTCCGCGGTCTTGACATCGTAAAGACGTCAATCCAACTAGGATTCCTCGAATCCGACTGCTAACTGCCGACTGTAGTAAATCCATCTAACTCAACCATATCCGAACATCGGATGGTCATAATTCCCAACCAGTCATCGGAACCGATCCTACGACATCGTGAAGACGATCCCAACTAACCATCTCACGATCAAAATCTATAAGAATACGTTTATCCCTTTGTAGGGTCCCACACTGTCATCCATGACAGAATTATGGCAACCCCGGCATCGAATGCCGAACCAAGACGTTCCACGATCCAATCCTAGTAACTATCGTATCGGCACCCCAACTATCAGGTTGATCACGAACTGTAGCCCATTGAGATATCACATCCTCGACCTGCGTAAGGAGTAGTACACAAAACACGCTCTGGAATTCAGAGTAACATGAGCAACCATGCTCTGATAAGCATCCTACGAGCAATACTATGCTCTGATACCACGTTGACAGGACCCATCCCAATCCCCCCGGGATTAATGCGGGATGACCCTGCTCCCGTCTGACACGAAGTGTCAGACAAGGGATATTTCTGACCTTTGCCCTCTCAGGCCATCAGAGTACGCCAGGATCCGGAGGAGGTATGTAATATCTCGGTCTCTGCTACAGTCCACATCCGATGTCAACCTGAAGGGCAGTCAAAACATTAAAAGCTGTGAGTGGACAAAACAAGAGTTTATAAAAACATTTAATAAGAAGACATTGGTACCCTTCACTAAAAAGCATGCATGCATTCGAAAACTATTTATCCAGAAAAACCATAATGAAATCAAGTACACGGGCCACTGCCCAAATCCATAAGGGACTCAGCCCAAATCATAAGAAACTAACCATACGGGCCACTGCCCAAAACCTGTGTAAACACACATCATATATCATATATAGCATACATCACATATACATATAATTCACACAACCAATCCTGTCACGGTTTCCAAAGCTACGCGCGTGCTACCCAGGTCTCAATCCGAGTCTTCTCAAAGTCAAGATCAATGTCCGTAGACAACTGACCCTACCCGAGGTAATAGTAATCATAGCCTTCCTGAGAGTAAGGAACCCAACTGGGGGTGACTCCACTCAGTCGGTGCTCCGTGACTACTCCGGGGTCCACCCAAGCCAACGACCCTCCCCGGAGGAGATAGAATAAGTAAAGGAAGTGATATGAGCATATATATACATAACATAAACATTCATGCCCGGTTCCCCTGAACCGTCATGATCCATAATAACATCACCAGGGTTCATGCCGGTTCCCATAAACCGTCATGTACCACGATGACCTAACAAAGGTTCATGCCGGTTCCCATAAACCGTCATGAACCACAATGACCTTTCCAGAGTTCATGCCGGTTCCCATAAACCGTCATGAACTTGGAAATCCATCTAGGGTCCTTGACCCGAAATCATCAGTGTAAAACAACTGGGTCTCGTGCCCGAACATATGACTCAACTGGGCATCCTGCCCGATATCTAAGGGTCAGTCACGACTCCGATCATAGTGATGCGTGCAACCATCCATCCAGGACCGCCCTCAATCCTGGTATGTCGCCGTGAACAAATCAACCGACGCGACCACCACAAGATCATGATGCACTCATCACCGATCGCTATCCTGAACCGTCAGCACTCCGAAGTCGAGCCTCCCCAGGCTGCCCGACCACGAATCGTGCATCGTGACCTCTCCGGAAGGAACACATCCCAATCCGGAGGCGAGCGTCGTATCGTCGATCGCCGTGCACATAGCACCCGTCGCGACCACGATTTAGACCCGAAGGTCGTAAATAGTGTCATATGCCCGAGACCAAACCAAAGGGGTCTTATACCCGAGTTTATTCTTTTAGAAATCCAAAACCTTTTCATTTAGACCAATAAAGAAATACAGACCGGTATAAGCACCGTATAAGGTCGAAACCTCGAAATACGTGCTTATACGTAACCACGTACAAATGCACCCATGGCATCATCAAACATGTAATAAAACATATAATAAACATTTATGAATGCACCAATTTAGAAAACAAGGTCCACTCACAGATCGTCCGAGCTGCCGCCTCGATTTGCGCGCCATAGGCTCTCCCGAGCCGATCACCATCACCGGGACTCCCAAACCTATCCAAATTGTAATAGAAGGTTACTAACTACTTTATTAACCTCTCACTAAAGCCCCATAATTTTCCCGTACTTTTAACTATTTTTAAAACTGAACCTAAACCTTCCGACACCCCGAAAACTATCGAAACGATGTCCGATTGACGCGAAACCAGTCCCAAAATGTTTGTTACATTGAATAGATGATTTGACATGTTGGAACCATCCCCAAAAACCCTAGCACGTAGCCGCACGTGCCGCCTGAAGTGGCTGCGCGTGGGCTTCACGCGCCTGCTACAGTACCCATCTTCAACCTCGCGCAGCCGGTCTGAACCGGCCGGTCCGGTCTTTTTCTGCAACTGGACCGGTGTGACCGGTCCAGGGTCCTACAATCCTCATTTCTCATCCGTTTTCTTCCATTTTAATCCCTAAATTCCTATTTTCTCATTTCCTATGTAACCCAATTAAACAAAACCCTTAAAACCGCCTAGAACCCGTGAACCCAAAATGGACCTCACGGTTCAACAATCCAAAACCTCACCCCAGGGTTCCTCAACATCCAAAACCTTTCAAAACCTCCCTATTGACCTCCTAACAACCTAATTACTTCAAAACCAACATCCAAATCGACCCATAACACGTAAAATGGAAATTGGATGGAAAAATGGTTAAACCGATACCTCGATCGGTTTTTCTCCCCCGTCGTGCACGGCGGTACTGCCTGGGCCAGCCACCACGTCCAGCCGGTCCTCTTCATCTCTCTGTCCTCTCAGCTAAGCTCACAGGTCAAGGGTTTGGTATTTGGGTGAGAAATGGTGATCGGGTTGGTTTGGGAAAAATGGGAGAAATGGATGAACGGGGAAGGGTTTGATGCATGAATGAAATTGGTGTCCATTGGATGGGTGACACTTTTCACTCATCCATTGGGCATCAGGACAAATATCTGGGCCCACTAGAGACAAAACTGCATTCTTCGCCTCGTAAAACGTGTCGCCATGAATAGTAACTTGGAACTTCCGTGAACCGTAACTTCGCCGTCGAATGTCCGAATTCGACGTGCCGCCTGTCTATGGATTCGTATCGTCCTTATCTACATAATAGTCCTCAGCCCTTGGCCATCGGACATCCCAGTTAAAAAGTCAACTATTTTGCCCTTTTAACCAAAATTACTAAAATGCCCCTAAACTTCCGAACGTCATAATTTCCTCCTCGAACGTCGGAATTGATCGTGCCACCTGTCTATGAACTCGTAACGTCACAAACTACGTCACGGTCATCAGTCAAAGTCCATTTGACCGCCCGATTGAAAAGTCAACGTTTTGCCCATGCATAGGGGCAAAACGGTCATTTTGCATCGTTCGTCCGATTTCGCTAAACTAATCACGGATTAGCCTCACTATCCGTGATTAGTCTCTAATCTAATCTAGGAATTTGGGACGGGTCGTTACAATACCTCGCCTCACACACAAGTGATGGGACTCCTCACCTCTTGCTGATGAAAGCCTAGATAGGTCATGGTGCATCTTGCTCCCCATGTGTCGAACTCTTCTATCCTCCAAGTGCCACTTGCATGATCATTAGAAAGAATGCCTTACAACATTTGATGCATCACTTCTCGCTCCAACCATGCATTGCCTTGCTACCTCGCCCTGCACTATATCATGACCCTCATTGCAGTGTAACACACCTTGCCTCAAAGCTGGAACACGCCTCACTTGAAGTCCTGGAACTTCGTGTCTCCCTCATTGAAGGCCTTGATGTTAGCTCCACCTACACTTGAAGCTAACAAGTACATCAATGAGCCGAGCTCTTCTATTCGCGAAGGACTACGAGCATGTCGTTTGAAAAAGCATCTTGATATCTACTCCACCATCTCTTGAAGTCTGAAGCTCCATCAAAATTCAGGACACGCTACTAGATGGTCTTACCACTTGAGCTGCCAAAGAATTGAGTCCTTCGAGTTTCCATCGAAATCATCCCTCCATTTATCTTGAAATGATTATCTCTGAGATTAGGGTGCACCACCGCTTGAGTCGTTGCAATCAGAGATCCACAGCTCTCAGAATCTGCAAAAGATCGAAGCTGAACAAAAGAAAAATAATATATATATGTTATTATACTAATAAAAAAAGTTCATTTGATACAAAAGTTGCGGCAAAAATTGATACAAAAATCAAAGAAGCATGAAAAAGTCAAGGCAGTATGAAAAAAATACAAAAGTTACCAATGACAACAAGAAAAAAAAAAAGCAAAGGGAAGTCGCTACAAGCCTTCTCCAACCGTGAGCGATACATCCTATGTGGGCTAGCTAGCACTCGCCCTCAGTTGAAGCGCCAATCCACACTAGGGACTGCCCTCCCAGCTAATAGTTGAGCAGAGCTAGGCTGGCAACTCACATCTTCAGCCATGCCACACTCAAGCCTCTCCTTGGCCTTGATGCTTCTAGTGTCAGGATCGGTCCCAAATCCCCCGGGATTAACGTGGGACCCGCCTGATCCCGTCTGACACAAAGTGTTAGACCAGGGAAATTTTCAACTCTAGCCCCCGCTGGGGCTATCAGAGTGTGTCAGGATCGTAGGAGGAGGGGAGTGATGTCTCGTCTCTACTACAGCCCGCATCCGCTATCAACATGAAGGGCATTAAAACACGAAAACTGTGAGTGGACAAAATAATATTTTATTAAAAAAAATTTCATACAAAGACATTTTATGCCCTTCATAAAAACATACGCATGCATTCCAAAAACCGTTTAGTAAAACCTTCATAAAATCATTCAATTTATCAAACATATTCTTGAAGTCGTTCAAGGGTTCCTGCCCGGTTCCCATAAACCGTCATGAAACATAAATCCATTTGGGTCTTTGACCCGAAATCACAATCTAAAACATGGAATACAAAAATAAAAACCATAGGGACTCAGCCCAATTCACATCACGTGGGTCTCAGCCCAAAACCTTTCTCAGTGAAATACTGTAACGACCCGTCTCGAATATCGGGATTTAATAATATTTAATTGTGATTTACTAATCTGGGATTAGTTGGGCGATTTCGGACGAATTGTGCAAAATGACCGTTTTGCCCCTGGTTGTGGGCAAAACGTTGACTTTTAATTCGGATGGTCAAATGGACTTTGACCGATGACCGTGACGTAGTTCGGGACGTCACGAGTTCATAGACAAGTGGCACGTTCGATTCCGACGTTCGTGGTGAAAGTTATGATGTACGGAAGTCCAGGGGCATTTTCGTAATTTGGACGATATATGGGCAAATGTTGACTTTTTGACCAGGATGTCCGATGGCCGAGGGCCAAGGACCGTTACGTAGGTTTCGTCGATGCGAATCCAACGACAGGCGGCACGCCGAAATCGGAGATTCGACGACGAAGTTATGGGTCACGGAAGTTTGGTTTCGTTATGCACGCATTACGAGGCGTGGACACGTGGCGTTCTCTGATTGGTCTGAATTTTCTGAGTGGGACACGTGGACCACTAACCTTTAATTATTGGGATCAGATCTGGATTGGTGGAATTGGATTAAAATATTTGGAATTAAATAACTAAAGAATTCTCACTTTGATCAACTTTTGATCTGGGCCTTTCATCTGGTCTGTGCCTTCAATCCAGGCCATCCATCTCCTCCCTCCCCATCTGGACAAATTATCTCCTCTGTTTTATAATTCAACCGATACCCCATTTGCTTCTTCCACATACAGCACACATATTCCTCATCTCATCATCTCTGCTGTGCGTGCACAACCTTGGGAGTGACTGAGGAAGTATGAGAGACGGTGGGAGGCGGCAGGACGACGGCGGGAGCCGGCGGAGATGACGGCGGAAGGAAGAACAGGGGAGGCCGAAAAACTCAAAATTGGGAATGTCGTTGTGGACTGTTTTTGATCGTGCTGATGGGTGGTGGAGGTTCCTGTGATCAGTCCAGGCATTTTGGGTGGCCACGGTGGTGACCACGACGGCGATATGGCCCTAAACCCGTGAGTTCGTCCTCGGGCCTAAAATGGCAGCTTGGGATTTTCGACGTTTTAGTCGATCTAGTAACCAGGAGGATGACTCAGAGGATGAGACGAGTCTATAGGGACCGTTTTCATCGAGAATGGTGGTCGGAGCTGAGAGCAGTCGACGGTGGTGGTTGGCCGTGAACTTCTCGATCGGGGAGGTGAGGATCTTGACGTTGTTCATTGTTTTTGTTTCCACAGAACTCCTAATTTAACCCAGACAATCTTGTAGGTGAAAACCCCGTCCAAAACGATCCTGTATCGACGGAGAACCAATCGGGTTGGCCCGTGGGTCACGGCGACCCGTTTACCAGTCGTTCGGGTTGAACGACGGTGAACAGTACCCAGCGCGTGGGTTTCACGCGCAGGGAGTTCAACCGGCGCGTGGGGGCGCGTGTGAGGTAATTTTGGGAAACTTACAACATGACTTTTGTCCTATACAATGTAACGAACATTTTAGCGTTGGTTTCGTGTCGATCGGATACCGTTTCGTTATTGTTCGGGATGTCCGAAGGTTTTAAATCCAGTTTAAAAATACTTAAAAATTCGGAAAAATTACGGGACTTGAATAGGATGTTAATGATGAGGTTAGTGATCCTCTAAATTGATTTGAACAGGATTGGGAGTCCCGGTGATAGTGATGTGGCCCGGGAAGGCCTATGGCACGCGTATCGAGGCGCTCGGTTAAACGGTCTGTGAGTGGACATTGGTTTTATAAATTCGATGCATGCATAACTGTTTCATGATTGTTATAAATTGTGATTAAATGAATTGTTTTGGATATCGGTGAATTTATATATTTTCACGCATTTCGAGGCGATTTACGTGTTTGCACGTAAATCGAGATTTTTCTGGATTTGCACGGATTTCCAAAATGTGGTTGGATATGATTTCATGAAACGGTTACAAATTTGATAAAGTGAAATCGGGTCAGGGGCCCAGTTGATTTATGAAATCGGGCCAGGGGACCAGTTAACTTGTGAATCGGACTAGGGGCCCAGTTAACTTGTGGAATCGGGCCAGGGGCCCAGTTGATTTCTACACGTGATTGCGGGTCGGGGACCCTAAAATGGAATTGAATAAATGTTTCCTGGTTTACATTTTATATATGTTCACATGCTGGAATCTATAAATGGTTTTGATGATATTTCGGTTATGGCACGTTTCACGGTATTTAGCATGAGACCCGTTTGATGAAACGTAACGATTGGTTCGGATTTTACCTATGTATACCTATATGTTTTGCATGTGGATATCGATAAAATGTATTTGGTACTGCACTGTATAGATCCTGCCATATTATATTGTCTCCTCCGGATGAGGTACCCCGGAGAGGTCACGGACGTCTAGTACGTCCAGCGTCTATGACGCTAAGCATCGGGGATGCTGTACCCGAACGGGGTTCGGGGATTGAACTCGGAACTTGAGACCCGAGTGGCACGCGTGGCCTTGTGATTGTGACCTTATTGACGTCAGGGACGTCAGACATCAGGGATGTCGGATTGGAGTGTATAGTGCAGTGGCTAAAATAATGGTTATGGTTTATATTATATGCCTTATGGTTCATATTACTGGATTTATGAAATAACTCTTGGATTTACTTTTGGAAATTGAAACTAGGCTTTGGTTTCCGGGCTAAGGCCCTAATGGTTATTTCTAAATAAATATGGGATTATTGGTTTTAGTGCATGCATATGATTTTACTGAGGGGCATAAATGTCTTATAAATGTTTTAAACAGACTTGTTTATTTTCGTCCACTCACAGCTTTTGTTTTCAATGCCCTTCAGGTTGATTCCGGATACGACTGCAGCAGAGACTTGAGCATCGCACACCTCCTCCATCGATCCTTACGCACTCTGGAAGCCCGTTTGGGCACTGGCAATCGGTTATCCCTTGTCTGGCGCCTCTTGTCAGACGGGAGCACGTCACATTCCATGGTAATCCCGGGGGGATTGGGATGGGTCATGTCAAGTGGTATCAGAGCAGGTTTTGCTCTTTTGTGCGCGAAGGACGAGGGTGTGATGTCTCTTTGGGCTGCAGTTCCGTTGTCAACCGGATAGATAGTTTTGGGTTTGTATGGTGAATTGGGTGTGTTTGGCCCGATATGCCGTGCATTGTTGCGATTCAACCCAGGTGGGGTTGTATACGATTAACTAGTAATGCGGGACCGTCGGTTCGGTCACGTGATGATGGATTGTTGTGCTACTGGGCACAACTGGGTTCAGGGAACCCCATTTGAATAATGTTATTGAAATGCGAAACTCAGTTGAGTATTGGTCTAAGTTTGGACCCTGGTAGCGTTGGCTAGTGTACGGGGTGTTGGTGCATCGGAGTTAGCCGATGACCTTCGTGGTGGAACCCACGTTGAGTTGACGATTGGATTGGATTGGATTGGACGTCTATACGATGTTAGGACCGCGGGGTCGGTCAGGTTGTGGATTTTACTGCAGAAGGCAGTTGGGTTCGGTGGAACCCTAGGGTGCGATTTTGGAACCCTAATTTATAATTGATGGGCAGGAAAAGTGAACTTTAATTAAGGATTTGTGCTGCGAAGCGCGGCTGGGGTCATGGATGACCATGTGGATGACTCTAGTGAGTCTAGTCTGGATTATGGGATTCGATCTACGGATGCGGTTATGAGATAAAATATGGAATCCCGTGTCGGATCGAATGTTAGTATGATGTGTGGATACGGATCTTGACAACGATGACTGTTGATCGACAGTTGTGTCGAGATAATTGGCTATCGAGGGTATTTAGTGTGGCTTTCACACTTGGGGATCAGGGGATGTTCAGGGAACGTCCATTATCCTGATGTGCCGATGGCGAAAATTGGTGGTACCCATAGTCCTGGGGTACGAGTGCTGTTACGGGATCGTCGTTCGTAATGAACGGAGATCCAGGGTGACAACTTTGCACACAGTGTGCTAGCACGGATGTTCGTGTGCTAGTGTGGATGTTAGGGTGCTATGTATGGATGTTGGTATGTTGGTGCCTTTATGCCAATACTAGTATGGATGCCTGTGTGCTGATACTAGTGTTGATGATGGTGCGCTGGTGCTAGTGACAGTAATTGTGATGACGATGAGCCACCAGTTGGGGTGTGACTCTGTCATGATGAACAGATGATTGATATCTGCGACTCAGTGGTGGTTGAGTCTTGGACTGGATGGGATCCAGTGGAGGTTGTGTCGTGTTGGGATGAGTTCCGACAGATATACGATGACTTGTGATGAACGGATAAAATGGTATGATTGAAACTTGGGGAATCTAGGGACGATGTTCCCTACGTCATGAGAATCAGTGGATTTGGGGAGTTGTTGTCAACTCCGAGATTGGTAAGTTTGTGTACTGCTTATATCCCCTGAGAGTACAAGGAAATTATTGAAATTGGAAAAGTCGGGGAAACCATTCGTGGTATTGATGCGGGATGTTGTGATTGTGAATCACTTGGAACCTGAGGATTGAACCTGTTTAGGTTGAGATGTGAGACGGAGGCAGTATGGTATGCACATTCAGGCAAAATTGTGGATATCCCGTTCGGAATCGGGGTGTGTGCATACATGATTATTGACGGACGTGAGGTCCGAGTAATGAATTGATTTTGGACACGTGGTGGTCCAAGTGAGGTATGGACGTGGGCAGTCCAGTGGTTGGACTTGACATCTCATTGGGAGCATGTCTGTTCCCAACCTGGTTGGAACTCCCGTGTCGGGGAGAGTGGTGATTGGGAGACGAGAGGAGTGCTCGTTTACGCATCGGTGATTGGTATTCCGAAGTCATTGGGGTTGACTTCATATTTTCCTGCCGTGGCAGATGATGATTGTTGCTACCTGTACGTTGAGCGTGCATTGGTGGGTGGACCCATGTTTGGCTTGGGTTCATTGGACACAAGAAGTTTTGTATGATTTTGGATTTGGCGGTGATATGCGTGGTCATCTTTCCACCAAGGGGAATTTGGCGAAGGATTCAATTGATGGTGTAAGACCCTACGATCAGCTTCCAGATGGATTGTTAGCTATGTGAGCATGTGTGGATCCTAGGTGGATCTGATTTTTGATGTTGTCGACTTTGGTCGATGTGACGATCTAGGACCGTGATGTTACTTGTCGGGTGACGTAGCGATGGATATGGATTGTGATCTTGATGATCCAGATGGGTGGAGAGTTTATCACTCTTACCTTGATATGTGAGTCGTAAATGACGGGACTGAACTTCTTTTCGGAGTGAGTCCATATGGTTTGTGACTTGGTTGAGTAGGTTTCCGATGTTGTCGGATTTTGTCAACCTTTGACGTGTGGATATTGGGATTGGCTTCCCTATGAAGTCAATCGAGTGCTTTGAGCAGGTAACCGATAGGATCGGTTATGTTACGTCTTGATGGACGTAAACGAGATTTTGGGTTTTGGAATCGAATTTCTGGGTGACGATTCAGGATTCAATTGCGAAGCTCGAAAGTGGTTTACTGGATTTGGGTGCGGAATGATTATTCCAATGCTAGCTTACGGAATAATGATTTCGGATTCAGATTTGGACATGGATTAAAAATGTGATGTTGGGATCGGATTCGGGATTTCTTACGAAATTGCGGATTCGAATTCGGATTTGGAACTAGATGATGGGTGGAGTTCGTTTGTCTCATGTTGGCTGGGCAAATGTACTCCGTTACTAGAACGTGTTTGGCTATGACCTGGGTGGCTATAGGCGGATTGATGGATTGATGTACGTACAGGGTACGTTGTACGAGGATTGATACTGGTTAGGCTGAGTGATGCCTAATGGCGGTACATGGGGTGTACCCGTGGTGTGTGATTAAACGTGTTGGTAATCGGCTTGGTTCCGATATCATTTGTTTGGTTGTGATTGTGGACTGGACATTGGATACTGTGCGCTGTGCAGAGTGATTTTGTCGGGTTCAGTGATTGTTTGAGCAGGTGCTCTTGGCCACGGTTGGCTAGTGGAACCCCGGTATTGATATGTGTGATCACTGCTGGGCTGGTATTCCATGTGTTCCAGTTACGCCACTTGATTGGGTTAATTGACGGTATACGTACACTCAGGATGAGTGAATTGGTGGTCTGAGTAACCTCGAGTAGCCTTGTGTGACTTGATCACACCGTGATTTCCCAGCGTTTTGTTTCCCTGAGGGAGTCGGCGATTATGGACATTGAGATTTATTTATGTCGCAGGAATGGGCTTGCCCTGCGAATTGAGATCATGTGGTTGATCTTACGCGACATCGAGAGTGATGTAGTACGTGGTGTTGTCACTGACTGGCTGATGGTTGGGGCTTTATCAGGGTGGTAAAGCTTAGTGGTAACAGCTTGACTGATGGTGTCAGCATGGACTGACAAATGAGATTTGGTGACTCCCAATGGGAGCAAATGTAAGGATATTTTGGCAATGGAAGGGAACTATCTAGCTGAAAGAGTCAGCTAAATGGTTAAGCGATTTTATCGCGGATCAGGTGATCAATTCCACTCGAGGTGGTCGAGTGTTGTTGTTATGACGTATGACTGTGATGGGATGTCTGGATACAAACGAGGCTGGTGTTGTCCCAGTATGTGGGTGTACAAGTGTACACAGATGTGTGGTCGAATTGTTTTCCACAAGGTGGTTGTGGAATAAGATTGTTGGTAATTTCGAGCACGAAATTCTTTAAGGAGGGAAGGTTGTAACGACCCGTCCCGAATATCGGGATTTAATAATATTTAATTGTGATTTACTAATCTGGGATTAGTTGGGCGATTTCGGACGAATTGTGCAAAATGACCGTTTTGCCCCTGGGTGTGGGCAAAACGTTGACTTTTAATTTGGATGGTCAAATGGACTTTGACCGATGACCGTGACGTAGTTCGGGACTTGAATAGGATGTTAATGATGAGGTTAGTGATCCTCTAAATTGATTTGAACAGGATTGAGAGTCCCGGTGATAGTGATGTGGCCCGGGAAGGCCTATGGCACGCGTATCGAGGCGCTCGGTTAAACGGTCTGTGAGTGGACATTGGTTTTATAAATTCGATGCATGCATAACTGTTTCATGATTGTTATAAATTGTGATTAAATGAATTGTTTTGGATATCGGTGAATTTATATATTTTCACGCATTTCGAGGCGATTTACGTGTTTGCACGTAAATCGAGATTTTTCTGGATTTGCACGGATTTCCAAAATGTGGTTGGATATGATTTCATGAAACGGTTACAAATTTGATAAAGTGAAATCAGGTCAGGGGCCCAGTTGATTTATGAAATCGGGCCAGGGTCCCAGTTAACTTGTGAATCGGGCCAGGGGCCCAGTTAACTTGTGGAATCGGGCCAGGGGCCCAGTTGATTTCTACACGTGATTGCGGGTCGGGGACCCTAAAATGGAATTGAATAAATGTTTCCTGGTTTACATTTTATATATGTTCACATGCTGGAATCTATAAATGGTTTTGATGATATTTCGGTTATGGCACGTTTCACGGTATTTGGGCATGAGACCCGTTTGATGAAACGTAACGATTGGTTCGGATTTTACCTATGTATACCTATATGTTTTGCATGTGGATATCGATAAAATGTATTTGGTACTGCACTGTATAGATCCTTCCATATTATATTGTCTCCTCCGGATGAGGTACCCCGGAGAGGTCACGGACGTCTAGTACGTCCAGCGTCTATGACGCTAAGCATCGGGGATGCTGTACCCGAACGGGGTTCGGGGATTGAACTCGGAACTTGAGACCCGAGTGGCACGCGTGGCCTTGTGATTGTGACCTTATTGACGTCAGGGACGTCAGACATCAGGGATGTCGGATTGGAGTGTATAGTGCAGTGGCTAAAATAATGGTTATGGTTTATATTATATGCCTTATGGTTCATATTACTGGATTTATGAAATAACTCTTGGATTTACTTTTGGAAATTGAAACTAGGCTTTGGTTTCCGGGCTAAGGCCCTAATGGTTATTTCTAAATAAATATGGGATTATTGGTTTTGGTGCATGTATATGATTTTACTGAGGGGCATAAATGTCTTATAAATGTTTTAAACAGACTTGTTTATTTTCGTCCACTCACAGCTTTTGTTTTCAATGCCCTTCAGGTTGATTCCGGATACGACTGCAGCAGAGACTTGAGCATCGCACACCTCCTCCATCGATCCTTACGCACTCTGGAAGCCCGTTTGGGCACTGGCAATCGGTTATCCCTTGTCTGGCGCCTCTTGTCAGACGGGAGCACGTCACATTCCATGGTAATCCCGGGGGGATTGGGATGGGTCGTGTCAAATACCAACACACAGAATACAGGGTCTCTGCCCCCAAATCATTTCTAAAACATCGAATACGGGGTCTCGCCCCAAAACACTTCATAAAATCTCATACGTACCGTCATACGTATAACCCATCCTAGGCACTTCCAGAGAAGATGCCAACTCGGGGCACACAACCCCTAGGGAACACATCCCCGACATAGTCACGATATCAACCATCTCTATCTAGTGTGCACACTACTCGGGGTCTCACTCCGAGTCTTCTCCCAGGAATCTCCATCTGGGAGGCTCAATCACTGGATCTAGTCCGACCTCTCTCTCTGGATCTAGTCCACACATCTCTACGGAATCTGTTCCGGGACCACAACATAAAAAGTAACCACCACTCCTGGAACGGTATCCCTATGGGGATACCCGCTCTGGTCTATGGATCGTGACTCTCCAGGTCGACGCTGGAGGAGACCATATAATCAATATGGAGGGTTTCATATACATTTTCAAATACTCTTTTCTTTCTTTCTCAATTCACTTTTCAATTGGGTCTCATACCTGAATCATCTCAATAGGATTCCGCGAATCCTATTCAAATCCATTTCACAGGCCTCGGCCTAAATCCTCAGTTCAACAGGGTCTCATGCCCGAATTCTCATTTCACAAATCGAACTGGGACTCAAGTCGGATGTTACAATCAACAGGGCATCATGCCCGATACCACGACTAACTGGGCCCTAAGCCCGAAGCTATAAACCAACGGAGACTCAAGCTCGATTTCACAACCAATAGGGCCTCAAGCTCGATACTATAGTCAACTGGGCCTCCAGCCCGATATTACGACCAAATGGGCCTCAAGCCCGAACTCGTAAACCAACGGGACCCTCGGTCCGATCGTATAATTCAAATGGACCCTTGGTCTGATTCCTCGTCAAATCAAATGGACTCCAAGTCCGAGAGTTTGTAAATCAATTAGGTCTCATGCCCGGGTTCACGTTTCTAAATCCGAAATCCATTTATTAAACCCTCGTTGAAAACCTAGAACGTATATGCATCGTATAAAACCGTAAATCTTGAAATACGCGCAAATACGTAAATCCTAGGCTACCACAAACAAATGCACTCATGGCATCACAAAACATATATTAAAACAATTATAAAACATTTATACATGCATCAATTTCGAGAGAAGGGTCCACTCACAAACCGTCTGAAGCCGTGCCTCGATACTAGCGCCATAACCGTCTCCCGAATCAAACATCACCTCCGGGATTCCCATATCTTTCCAAATTCATTTAGAGGATTATTAACTGCTTTAATAACCGCTCACTAAAGTCCCGTAATTTTCTCGAACTTTTAACTATTTTTAAACCGACCCTAAACATTCGGACAACCCGAAACCTATCGAAACGATGTCCGATTGACACGAGACCAGTCCCAAAATGTTCGTTACATCGTATAGAAGATTTCACGTGTTGAACACTTTCCCAAATTATAGCCCACGCGCCCTCACGCACTCCTAGAAGGCCCTAGGTACTATTCATCATCACCTACCCTCTGAAAACCGGGTTTTTTCCTTGTTTTGGACCGGTTACTGTGCTGAACCGACATGACCGGTTCAGCGTTACTACTCCCTCAAATCTCGTCCGTTTGCCTCCATTTCAATTCCTAAATTCCTATTTTCAAGTTTCCTATCTAACCCAATCATCAAAACAACTTAAAAACACCTATATTCCCTTGTTTAATTTTTGAACCAAACGGTTCAAGTTTCCCAAAACCTCCCATGGCTTCCAAAGCCGTCCAAACACCACACAAACCTTCTTAATACCTTCCTAACAACCTAAAAACCACTTCCTAATCACCCAAAACAGCCCATAATGCAAGAATCGAAAATATGGGAAAATGGGCCTAACCGTGAACCTCTCGGGTTTGCGGCCTCCGCCGTGCACGGCAGCGGTTCTTGGCCGGCCATCACGCTTCACAGGTCCTCCTCTCCCTCTCTGGCCTGTCACAGATGAGTTATAGGGTCAAGGGTTTGGATTGGACTGAAAAAGGGTGATCGGGTTTGGTGGGAGGAATGGAAAATGGTCGAGGAAAAATGGAGGGGGAGATGCATGAATGGTTGAGATTAGCTAGTGGATGGGTGACACTTGTCACTCATACATTTGTTCTTTGAAAATTAACTGGGCCCACAAAAGACAAAACTTCACTTTTTGTCTCGTAAAACTTGTCGCCATAAATAGTTCCCCGAAATTTCCGTGAATCGTAACTTCGCGGTCGAACGTCCGAATTCGACGTGCCGCCTGTCTACGGATTCGTATCGTCCTGATCTACGTACCAGTCCTCGGCCCTCGGCCATCGGACCTCTCGGGTCAAAAGTAAACTTTTCGCCCAAATTACCAAAATGCCCTGGGACTTCCGAACATCATAACTTCCTCCTCGAATGTCGGAATCGAGTGTGCCACCTGTCTATGAACTCGTGGCGTCACGAACTACGTCATAGTCATTGGCCAAAGTCCATTTGACCGTCCAAACGAAAAGTCAACGATTCACCGATTCCATGGGCAAAATCGTCATTTTGCCTGAACGTCCGCTAATCCTCGTCTAATCTCCGATTAGTCTATCTAATCAGTAATTAATCTTTAATTAATCTCATTAATTTGGGACGGGTTGTCACATCTAGGCTACTAGCCAAGTTGGATCCATGCGGCTTCAACGTACAAACAGCAGAAGAAAAATATTAAATTATCTTCCTCACCAACAACAATGAAGTAGAAGACAAAAACTACAACAACAAAAAAGACACAAATTTTTCTAGTATCCGCCAGCTTTTTCTCTCAACAAGGAAGAATCTTCCCTCTCAACAGCAGCAACCCAAATATTAATGTTTGTTTTTTGTTAATTGAAGAGGAAGGCATCAATGCGCTCACTTAAATAAAAGAAACGAGCAACAACCCCTAATAACATATTGGGCTTCATTGACCAACTTACGTCAAGAATTCAAACTTGGGCTTATAGTTTCAAGTTAGTGTGTTAACCAGCTTACAATGGAATTTCAACAAGTGCACATAAAAAATTGAAGACAAATCGGAGTCCTACTCCCATAAAATTAAGGGTTTATTGGGACCACAATAAAAATTACATCCCTTAGGATTCTTTAAATTCCTAAGCGATGTGGGGGCATTTTTGGAACCATAAATCACCGGACAATTATGCAGTTGCCACGTTGCTCATAACTCTCACAATGTCGATATTACCCCTGGTAAATACGATAGCGACATAACACAATTTTCGCATTAATTTAATATATTTATTAGTTAAATATATTAATTAAACAGATAAATACTAATAATGAATAATCTCTCATCGAGTTATTTATTATTATTTTTATAGTTAATGATAATGATTTTTCTCGGTAGAATCACCTATTAAACACTATATTTTTCAACTAATCAGACACTTCGATTACTCTCAAGACTTCATTATAAATACAGTGCTTCACTCACCTCTAAAGGTAATTCAAAAACTCATACTGAAACTCTGCCTGTTTATTTATTTCGATTAAACTGACTTTGGTATCAGAGGTTAAACCACCATCCGGGCTTCAACCTTAACCCCGTTTATTTCTTGTTATTGTGTGTCGAGATCAAAAAGGAATTCTACTAGTCCAGACGATTTCTACATCAACAGTGTTGACTATGTTTTTTTTTTTGGGGATTGTAAAGATTAGTTATTAGGATAGTATTGACCTTGATAATACTTAAAGGAATCTATGTATATTGTTTTGTGCAGTAATTCCTCGAGATCGTTTCGACAGATGTTAAGTCTAATTATCATAAGTATTTACTCATCTTTGCCATTGACTTATTGCATTTTAATTTATTTTTATTTTATAATTTTGCTCTATCTCTCAATCTACTTATTGCAGCACAAGAAAAAAATCAGTTCATATTTGATTATCCGAAACTCATGTAGAGACACCTACAACACGATCCGATAAACTTTTGTATCTTCTAAAAAAATACATAATTAATCCTAAAATATTTTGGATTTAATTAATTACACAATTTAAAATAGATACGATCCATTAAATTAGTCATATTGACCTGATCTTTAATTTAAAAAATAAAATGAAAAATAAATAAAGGGCCTTAGGAAGAATAAATAGAAAGCATTGAAGACTTGAAATAGGGACTCATGGGATGCGGCAAAACTGAAGTTCAAAGTTTGGAGAGGAAAGATTTGTTTGATGATTGGTGGAATTTTTTATTAATGAATTGTCTCTCATCCAGCAGCGCCATGACGTTCATTCTCGTACGTCATACGTGCGGTCCACGTAAACTCACTTCTGCTCCAGAGCCATACGGTATCATCGTAAAAGTGCTCGTCAGTTCCATCCACGTGGCCAGTATTAACTGGTCGGAGGCACCGAGACGAATTGTCTTGCGCAGCAGAGGATTAATAGCTGAGTAAGACCGACCGTCAACGATGCAGGAGATGCAGAGATTAAGGAGCGTCCAAAATAGGTGACGAAAGCAATGACGAAAGAATCAGCTGAAGGTGGAACAGTCACACGTGGCATTTCATTGTTAGACCGTCGACTGGTGTAATGTGACCCACACGAGCGGCATCCGGCTGCGCTCGTGTCTCGCTTTCTCTGTCCATTTTTCTCTCTCTCTCTAGTCTCAAGTCTCAAGTGGCACTCTCATACCCCACGTCTCTATATTTAAAATGAACACTGCGGTGTCGTTTTGTGATGGGTGTGTATATGTGTATATATACAAGCATATGCGGAGTTGTATGCCCATTCGTTCGGGATCGCAGAAGAAAGCAGCCAAAGCCAGAAGACGCCTAGAACAAAGGAAATCAAAGCTTACCGCAGTTTGTAACTGTAACTTGAATTGAAGAAAGTGAGCAGAGTAAAAAGAAAGAGAAGCAGATCGAAGGAAGCTGTAAAAGTAAAGAGTAACAAGTAATCATGAGCAGTGGTGGTGAGCTTGAGTTACCTCCTGGGTTCAGATTTCACCCTACAGATGAGGAGTTGGTGAATCATTATTTGTGCAGGAAATGTGCTTCGCAACCTCTTGCGGTTCCTATCATCAAAGAAATTGATCTTTACAAATTTGACCCATGGCAGTTACCTGGTACGTTTTCTTAATTTTGTAAAATCCTCAATTGGAATTCCAAATTATATTCCTAAGATTTTCATTAGATTGCTTCCGGTCCATTTTGGTTTAATTTTAATTTTGATTGTAATTTTGATTTTGATTTTGATTTTAATTTATCTGAAGAAATGGCTCTTTATGGAGAAAAAGAATGGTACTTCTTTTCCCCAAGGGATAGAAAATATCCAAACGGTTCGAGGCCGAATCGGGCCGCAGGAACCGGGTATTGGAAGGCGACCGGAGCCGACAAGCCTATTGGAAAACCGAAGATACTTGGGATTAAAAAGGCACTTGTGTTCTACGCCGGTAAAGCCCCCAAAGGACTCAAAACAAATTGGATCATGCACGAGTACCGCCTCGCAAACGTCGACAGATCCGCCGCCAAGAAAAACCACAACTTGAGGGTAAGCAAAGCAACTCTTGTGAATTTTTTAACCATTTTACTATTATGCCCTTCTTAGCCATTCGTTGGATGTTGACTTTTCAACCCAATTTTGACCATCTCATTGCATTCGCTTAATCTGTAAGATTGCGTTGAAAATTCGTCTGGTGATGTTTGGATTTTCAATGTGTTTCTAATTTTGGTTTTATATATTGCAGCTTGATGATTGGGTGCTATGTCGTATATACAACAAGAAAGGAAACATGGAGAAACATAATGTGGGCATGGAGAGGAACAAATTGACCAAATACCCCGAAACACTGGAGGATCAAAAATCGGTTATGACGATAATACCACCTCCGCCGCCGCAAGCATCCACGCATGATATGGAATTGTCAATGGAATCAGTACCCTGGTTTCCGCAGGCGACGGACTACTCGAGCTGCTCAGAGCACGTGCTGTCGCCGGAGATCACGTGGGAGAAGGAGGTGGAAAGTGAACCCAAATGGAGCAGTGATGAATTAGAAAACTCCTTTAATACCCTCGATCACCAGTTCATGAATTACATGGATGGCTTCTCAGATATTATTGATCCCTTTGGGTCGGACCAGGCGCACTATTACCAGATGGACCAGCAGCACCAGATCTCACCATTCCAGGACATGTTCACGTACGTCCAACCCCAATTTTAAGGATCGACAATGGAAAATTTTATTTATTTGTTTTTTATGGATCCATGTATTCAAAAGTGGGCGTTTGACTAGTGAGGAAGAAACACAGCATCAAACCTGGTACTGGTGTGCTCCGGTCGGATTCCGCATATGTTAATATGTAATGATTCTTGTAGAAGATTGTTATAGTTTTTCAGAATTATGAAGGAGATCATTTTTTAATATTTAAATTAGGCTTGTTCATTGCAACAAGGAGATGTTCTGCGAAGCCCAATAATAATAATAAAACAGGGAATAAAACTCTCCCAGAAGCTATAATACCAATTGTAAAAAGTTACACAAAGTACATAGGAATATACAGTAGAACAACTTCTTCTGTTGATGCTATCCATGACCAACTTGGCACCGCTTTCAATGGTAATGGATGCGCCGCAAAGCACCGAATTTAAGAAAACAAGCACAACAGACCTACAATATATTCATAGTTGGGGTAATTGGAGAACGCATCGCAGAGAGAACAAACAAATCCACTGACAACGAAAAATCGGATGCGTGCATAAATGTTTGAAAAACCTCTCTAGTTGGGCCCACATTGATTGTATTGGGACAAATAGTAAGGTAGTGACAGACAGCCCAAGGTGTAATGTTTGGGCTTGGGCCGGTGATCGAGGGTCATAAGATACAGAGGCCCATGGCTCAATAAGAGATCCTTACCCGAGAAGGATCTCAAAAGTCCTGATTCAGTGGAGATGATTTTTCCTTGCGGTGGGAGAAAAGGTAAGTTTTCTAGGGGTGGAAATTACTTAGCAATATATGGCTTGATTAAGACCACCGATAATATAAATAGAGGTTTCCAGCACTTGATTAAAACCCTAAACTCTCTCAAAACCCGTATTGTTTCATCTAATCCTAATGCAGCTATGGATTTAAACCCCTGTTTTCATTGAACGTATAGCCTTCTCTTTCCGGAGAGATCGGAGTGTACTCGAAAAGACAAATTCATTTGATTATTGGCTTGAAGGACGCTTGCAGTATAGAGGAGCAAGATGTGTACATATTCGTTCGAGGGATTATCGGCAAGTCCAACCATCTTGGTATTCAAAGATTGAAATATCGATATCAATGGATATATCGTTAGTCAAATTTACGGATATCTCGTCTCAAATATCGATATCGTTTACGATCAACAAAAATAATGGAAATTCAGTCTAAAAGTTGGAAATTTGGAATGAAATTTTAGGAAAAATTTAAGTACCCAATAATGGTTATATATAATAATATAAAATCTTAAATATAAATATAAATTGAAGTGAGTTACTATAATTGAATTTTAATATAATTAAAAATATAACAATAAACATACAAAAAATTCAATGTAAGAAAAATGGTAAAATATTTAAAATTGGAAAAAAAAATTAAAAAATATGACTAAACTATGTTAAAATATTGGAAGTAATGGATATATTTAAAATTGGACAAAAAATGGGAAAAAAAAGGCCACATTTTGTTGAAAAATTGGAAAAAAATGACTAAAAAAGGGAAGAAAAAAAACAGTAATTGAAGGTAGGGGGGTCAAACCCAAGACCCCCTAAATGGATATTAAAACACAAGCCAATTCTGCTAGACAGTGTATTTGTAACTTTAACCAACGTCAATTGTATAAGTATAACAACTAACAGTCATCTCCTATCTCCATCCAGGTCTGCAACTCGGGTTTTCTGATCCGACGGCACGACCCAACTAAATCTCATTCTTTTTAAGCCCGATTTTTATGAATTAATAGTGCATCTTCATCGTTTTTACACCCGGAAATGATCAGTGGGCTCAAAACAAAGAAAAATGTCAAAATTTTGATCAATATCTTTCCCCCCTTATTATGTGTTAACGACCAAAATTACAGAAATTTCGGCGAAATTTCATCCATGTCGGTATCTTGCTGTTATCTTGTTGGCTCGTGATTCGTTTGCCAAATACAACATAAAATCCTTACTCATAAGAAAGAAGGATCCAAGGCTGAGACATATTCCTTCTTCGGCCATAGTCTTTTGAATAAGAGCAATTAACTCATAATTCCTTAGGAACATATACCTTTATTTAAAAACTTGAAAATAGAGAAATTAAACTCATAGGTTCTTTAAATAGTCAAAGGACAATACAATTTAAAATAGACCAGAGTTTCTATATAAATTACAATTAATGTCATTTAATTGCAAATTATTCTAGCAACAATCTAATAAAAACTTACCAAAATCTATCATGATTTCAACAACTTTTTTTTTTATAAGATTATTTTGAAGAATATGAAAATATTACTTATTTATAATATTGTTTTTCACTTGTTCATTTTAGGAGTAATATGAGTATCTAATTCAACTTAAAGTAAGATAATTAAAACCAATAATTCTTCAAAAATACTTTTAAATTTTAAATTTAAAAAATTCTTTATCTTCCGATATTAAATAATTTGGTTAATTTTGACCCAAAATTCAAGAATTAAACCCTACGTCGTATAATTTTCCACCACCACCCTCCCAAAAACTTTCTATATCCTACCATTGAACCCTAAACAATACAAACTTCAATTTTTATTTTATATAAAAAAATCAATTGTAACTATATAATATATATATATATATATATATTATACATATATAATATTTATTATATTTATAATATAATAAAGGGCCCAAGAGGCCAAAGAGGCCAAATATTAAGGGGCACATGGGGTAAAGAGGGCCAAAGAAGACAATGTTGTTTTTAATTGTTGAAAAGATTTCTCAATAACTCGCTTATCATCTTTATTGAAATATGAAATGGCATATATGGAATTTGTTGCTTACAAATATTGTTGAAGGACTTTTGAATAAAAAAAGTTTGAGAGAATGTCTTATTTTGTTTAATATACAAGCATTGAAGGTTTTAAATAAAAGTAAAAGTTGTTAATGATATACCAATAATTTACTCTTTAAAGAATAAGTCAGGGCGCGTTAACTTGGACGTCATCAAATTCATATTTATGTTTGGCCAAATAACAGCAAGATACTGAATTAAGACCGAAATAAGCCATAGCACGACACTTTCTTGATAATAATTTGGCAAAAAATTATTGCAACATTTTTGGAACGCTAGGTGGGACTCTACAACTGACAGGACCCTGGAGAATTCCGTGATAAGCCATACACCGGTCTCACAACCCTAGAAAGTTTAGAACTTTCCAACACCTTTACACTAACAACCAAAAGTTTACACTTCTAATGAAAAAACCTCCTTTTTTTAAAAAAAAAAAAATCAACAAAGAAACCAATCTGTCACACAATTCAAATCCAAATAACTACAACAAAACCAAATCCAACTACCACAAAAATATCTCTAACACACAATCCCATAAAGCAACGGAGCCTGCGAAGTCTGCAAAGTAAGGGTGCGGAAGAGGGATGCCTCGACCTAGCCTCGTATCCTCATCACACAACATACAAAAGCGTGAGTAGACAAGAGAACAATGATTAAAAGCATATTTTCAAGAAAATTATACTAACCCCCCTTGATTTCAAATCCATGCATACATACTGAATATTTACCAAACCAAAAAATCTTTTATAAAATCGGTGACATCCATGCCACCTTTTAAATGAAATTAGCCCATGGTTCATGAATACCTCATATGCAACCATGCCACCTTTTAAATGAAATTAGCCCATCCATGTCCAAGAATACCTAAAGACATGCAGCTGAAATCCCAGCTCAAATGTTTAGTAATACCTTAAGAACATGTGGCTGAAATCTCAGACTCACATGTCCAAAAATACATCAAAGATATGTGTCTGAGACCCAATTGAAGCTAATATCATAAGCCATATCCCATTATCTAGGGTTGTCACTAAATACACTTGGGCATCTCTCAATATCCATGCCAAAGCCGATATCTTGGGCCATATCCTAATATCTAGGTCAGCACCAATAATCCTAACTAAAGTCGATACCTCGCCGAACATATGACATAATCCTCTACATCATGTGTCGAAAGTAATTCCACCCACTCACGTGGGTGAATCCATGACCCATGTTACCGGAAATAGTAACAGTAACTAGGGATAATACATATAAATAAAAGTAGTAACGTGAGCCCAACAATCCAATATTGAAATTCATAAGACCTCGCCTATGGAACCCAAAATCATATGAAAATGTGGAGTTTCTGTGTGACCTATAATTCTTATAATGTCCAAAATTACCTCTGGTAATATATTAATAGCTCACAGGCATTTATACATTAAATAATACATTTACTACCTAAATATAATATTTAATCGAGTTAAGACCTCAATAATGATAATTTTCTCCTTAAGAATGGATTATTATTGAAATTCAATTAATAAATAATATATTTTATTAAAAATAACTATTTATTAATTACAAAATCCATCTACCAGTGAGAACGCTTCATGACTCTCACGGCTTCCTTATAAATAGTAGAGCTCATTTCACTTTCAAGATAGCTCATTCATCGCTTCTAAAGCTTTTTTGATTTCTCTTTCAAGGATGTCTCGACCTAGCCTCGTATCCTCATCACTCAACACCTTGAAAGGGTGCAAAACATAAAAATGTGAGTGAACAAAAAAAAAATGATTAAAAGCACATTTTCAAGAAAATCATTCTAACCCCTCTTGATTTAAAACCCATGCATACACACAGTGGCATAGCCAAGATTCAAATCACGGGGGCATCTCACAAAATACATACGAGAAAAAAAATTAAAATTTAATGTAATTTAATTCATAATAGTATTCAAATAATTTGTTTTTAGTTAAAGTGATATTCAAATAATTTAAATTAATATATCAAAATAAAACTAAATAAATATATAAAAAATCATATCATATTTTTAATGCTTCATTATATAAAGATATATTGAGTAATAAAAACCCAAATAGGGAATATAATATGTCAGGACCCGTCCCAATCCCCCTGCAATTAACGCGGGACGCGCCTGATCCCGTCTGACACGGAGTGTCAGACAAGGGAAATTCCAACTTTAACCCGCTCGGGCTTCAGAGTACACCAGGATCCGGAGGAGGTATGTGATGTCTCGGTCTTTGCTACAGCCCGCATCCATCGTCAACCTGAAGGGCAGTCAAAACATTAAAAGCTGTAAGTGGACAAAACAAGAGTTATAAAAACATTTCATAAGAAAGACATTTGTACCCTTCACTAAAAAGTATGCATGCATTGAAAACCATTTACCAAATCATTAGGGCCTTAGCCTAAAATCATAAATGAAACCAGATACACGAGCCACTGCCCAAATCCATGTGGGACTCAGCCCAAAACCTGTACACATCACATATAATACAACATATACATATAAATCACATAACTAATCCTGTCACGGTTTCTAAAGCTACGCGAGTGCTACCCAGGGTCTCAAAGCCCAAGTCTCCCAGGGTCCACCCAAGTCAATGTTCGTAGATTAATGACTCTCCATGAGATTATAATCCAAGCCCTCCTGAGAGTAAGGTACCCAACGAGGGCGACTCCACTCAGTTAGTGCTCCGTGACTACTCTGGGGTCCACCTAGGCCAACGACCCTCCCCGGATGAGACATTCCAAATAAGGAAGGTATATGAATATATATATATATATATATTGAAAAAATTATTAAAGCCTTTCAAGGGATTCATGCCCGGTTCCCCCATAAACCGTCATGAACCCGGAAATCCATTTAGGGTCCTCGACCTGAAATCATAAACGTAAAGTAACTGGGTCTCGTGCCCGAACACATGACTCATCTGGGCATCGTGCCTGATATCTTAGGGTCAGTCACGACTCCGATCGTAGTGATGCGTGTAACCATCCGTCCAAGACCGCCCTCAATCCTGGTATGTCGCCGTGAACGTATCAACTGACGCGACCACTGCAAGATCATGGTGCACCCATCACCGATCGATATCCTGAAACGTCAGCACTCCGAAGTCGAGCCTCCAGTGGCTGCTTGACGACGGTACATGCATCGTGACCTCTCCGGAAGGAACGCATCCCAATCCGGAGGCGAGCATCGTATCGTCCGTCGCCATGCACAAAGCACCCGCCGCGACCACGACTCATACCTGTAGGTCATCAATAGGGCTACATGCCCGAGACAAAACCAAATGGGTCTCATGCCCGAGTTTATCCTTTTTAAAACCCAAAACCATTTCATTTAAACCAACGTAGAAATACAAACTCGTATAGGCACTATATAAGGCTGAAACCTCGAAAAACGTGCTAATACGTAACCACACACAAAAGCACTCAAGGCATCATAAAACAAGTATTAAAACACATGATAAACATTTATACATGCATCAATTTAGAAAAAAGGTCCACTCATAGGCTGTCTGAGCTGCCGCCTCGATACGCGTGCCATATGGCTCTCACGGGCCAATCGTCATCACCGGGACTTCCAAAACTGTATAAATTGTAATATAGGGTTACTAACTACCTGATTAACCTCTCACTAAAGCCCCGTAATTTTCCCGAATTCTTAACTATTTTTAAACTTGATTCTAAACCTTCCGACACCCTGAAACCTATCGAAACGTTGTCCGATCGACACGAAACTAGTCCCAAAATTTTTGTTACATCGAATAGATGATTTCTTGTGCTGGAATTATCCCAAAAAGGTGGCTCACGAGCCCCCACACGCGGCCTGAAGTCCTTGCGCGTGAAGCCCACGCGCGCGGGCACTATTCATCATCTTCAACCTTTAACCAGCCGGTTTAGACCGGTTCGAATCGGTTTGGTCCAACCAAACCGGCGGTCAAGGTTCAACCCTATAACTCACCCAATTTCACTCTTTTCCTTCCCATTTCGATTCCTATAAGTTTCTAATTTCAAACCTAATTAATCTAGACATTAAAAATCGAAGAAATGGGTCGAAATCTCACCTTGAAGGTTCATGGTTGAACCGACCACCTGCAAGCCTCCACCACCATGGTGTCAGGACCGGTCCCAAATCCCCTGGGATTAACGTGGGACGCGCCTGATCCCGTCTGACACGAAGTGTCAGACCAGGGAAAATTCCGTCTCTAGCCCTCAACGGCTTATCAGAGTACGCCAGGATCGTAGGAGGTGGAGTGTGATGTCTCGTCTCTACTACAGTCCGCATCCGCGATCAACCTGAAAGGCATTAAAACACGAAAACTGTGAGTGGACAAAATAAACATTTTCATGAAAAAAATTTCCGCATAAGAACATTTACGCCCTTCACTAAAAGCATATGCATGCATTCAAAAACCATTTATCAAACATTCATAAAACCATTTGAAAACGTATTCTCAAAACCTTTCGAGGGTTCATGCCCGGTCCCCATAAATCGTCATGACCCATAAATCCATTTGGGTCCCCGACCCGAAATCACCACCTTAAAACCATAAATCAATACAGGTGGGAACTCAGCCCAAATCAACACAAGTGGGTCTCAGCCCAAAACCATTCTCCGTGAAATACCAAAACATACAATACGAGGTCTCTGCCCCCCAAATCACTTTCTAAAACATAAAACATGGAATACGGGGCCTCCGCCCCCAAATCACTTTCATAGTACCACATACGTACGTATACATATAACTTATCCGCGACACTTCCGAGAAGATGCCAACTCGGGGCACACAGCCCCTAGGGAACACATCCCCGATAAATGTCACGATATCAATCTCTCTACTAGTGTGCACACCACCCGGGGTCTCACTCCGAGTCTTCTCCCAGGAATCTCCACCTGGGAGGCTCAATCTCTAGATTTAGTCCGAGCTCTCTCTCTGGATCTAGTCCGATCACATCATAAATCGAAACCCTACTCCTGGAACGGGATCCCTATGGGGATACCCATTCTGGTCTGTCGATCGTGATTCTCCAGTCGACGTCTGGAGGAGACCATATAAACATATGGAGGGTTCATAATCATTCTCAAAACTATTTCTTTCTTTCTTACAACATTTCTCAACTGGGTCTCATACCCGATTCATTTCAACAGGATTCCTCGAATCCGATTCAAATCCATTTCACAGGTCTAGGCCTAAATCCACAGTTCAACAGGGTCACATGTCCGAGTTCTCATTTCATAAATCGAACTGGGACTCAAGCCCGAGGTTACATTCAACTGGGCCTCAAGCCCGATACAATAGCTAACTGGGTCCTAGGCCCGAAACTAACGGAGCCTCAAGCTCGATTTCACAGCCAATAGGGCCTCAAGCTCGATACTACAGTCAAAGGGGCCTCCTGTCCGATATTACAACCAAATGGGCCTCAAACCCGGATTCATAAACCAACAGGACCCTCGGTCCGATTCTTCGTCAAATCAACTGGACTCCAAGTCCGAGAGTTCGTAAATCAAATGGGTCTCATCCCCAATTTCATATTTCCAAATCCAAAACTAAATCATTAAACCCTCATTGAAAACCTAGCACGTATAAGCATCGTATAAAACTGAAAATCTCGAAATACGTGCAAATACGTAAATCCTTGGCTACCACAAACAAATGCACTCATGGCATCACAAGATATATTCTAAAACAATTATAAAACATGTATGCATGCATCAAGTTTGAAAGAAAGGTCCACTCATAGACCGTTCGAAGCCGCGCCTCGATACGTGTATCATAAGCGTCTTCCCGGCCAATCGTCGCCTCCGGGATTCCCGAACCTGTCCAAATCGTAATAGAAGGTTACTAGTAGCCTCATTAACCTCTCATTGAAGTCCCATAATTTTTCTGATTTTTTAACTATTTTTAAACTCGAACCTAAACCTTCGGACGTCCCGAACTATATAGAAACGATGTCCGATTGACACGAAACCAGTCCCAAAATGTTCGTTACATTGAATAGATGATTTTACATGTTGGAAACTTCCCCAAATTCCTTGCCACTCGTCGTCACGTGCCGAAGAACTTCCCTACTCGTGGGCCTCACGCGCCGGGACACTATGGATCGTCTTCAACCTGTGGCCGGTTCAGACCGACCAGTTTGGTCCGTCCCCTGCAACTGGACCGGCGTGACCGGTCCAGCCACTTTTCTTCCCATTTTTCAGTCCGGTCCAACCCGTTTTGATTCCATTCTCTTTGCCTCATCCTCTTCTACCTTTTCCCATTCTAAAACCCTAAATAAAAGCCCTAAACCCGACTATGTAAATACAAGTTCACGGCTCAGTTTTTCCCGTAAATATCCAGGGCATCTCAACCGTGAAACCCCCTCCCAAAATCTCATAGGAACATCCTAGCAACCTAATAACCATTTCCTAATCACCCAAAATCGCCCATAATACATAAATCGAAAAATAAAGGAAATTAGGTATAACCGGGTACGTGCTCGGGTTTTTGCCTCCACCGTCCACGGTGGCGCCGTCCTGGCCGACCACCATCATCCTCTTGTCCTCTCTTCATTCTCTAGTCCTCACAGGCATGACCAAGTGGGGATGGGTTGGATTGGTTTGGGTTCAAATGGGTGAGATCGGGTTTGGTTTCGGAAGCAACAATGAAGATGATCGATGCATGTATTAATTTGGGTGGGCAATGGATGGATGACAAGTGTCATTCATCCATTGGGCTGCCCCAAAATGTTAGGACCCGTCCCAAATATCATCTCGATACCCGGGACGAACCCTGCTCCCGTCTGACAATCACACTTAAAGTACCACAAGAACCTCAAAATAACCATAAGCATAACTATCAGACAAGGGAGTAAATATAATACAACTGTAGTACAGAGCATAGCGTTATACAAAACAGGCACCAAAGTCCTACTAGGATAATCTTGCAATGGAAGAACGTCGTAAAGCTCTATGCCTCGGTCCCTGCCTCAACGTTCACCCCAGCGCTATCACCGCGACCTGGAAGGAAAGTTAAAAACCAGAAAGTGTGAGTGGACTAAAAGAAATAAGAGTTTCAAACACAATTTAGAAACAACAAGGATTAAGAAAAACAATAAGATTTTTCCCTCCATTTTAAAATAAAGTATGCATGCCTAACGAAGTATCAGAAAACCACAACATAAAACAGTATAATAAATATGCTAAGATCATATCATAAAAACCAATTCCACATATGTCAAGTCTGATCAAACCTGCTAGGTCTATCCGAGTCTTTAAACTCAAACCAGGCCTCAAATGTAATCCGAGTCTTTAAACTCAATAGGCCTACGGGGGTAATATCGTAAATATCCGAGTCTTTAAACTCAATCTGGGCCCGTCCCCCGTCAATCAGAATCCGGGTCTTTAAACCCAATATCCAGATCCAGCAAATCCAATCCAAAACCAATTCTAAATCCATCTCCAAACCCGAATCCGAAATCACTGATCTGATGCACTTCCGGCATCAAGAACCGTCATTCCGAACCCAAATCCGGAATTCCACTTTTCCGACTTTAAAACCAAATCTCATTGCTCGAAATCCGATTTTAAAACCAAAGCCTTGATTACCAAAATCATGTCTCATAATCCCTTTATAACCATCAGAAAACACTATAGATTGAAAACCCAAAAGCTTAGCATCAAAATCAGAAATCCAGTTTTTCTCGAAAAACGTGCAAAAACCCAGAAATGTCTCGAAAAACGTGCAAACATATCAACCACATATAATCACCATTAAAAATCATAAAAACATACTTAAAATCATAAAACATAAATAAAAGCAACTAGGCATGCTCGTAAGAAAAGAAAAAGTCCACTCACGAATCAAAAAGTGTCAATCGCGCTCCGTGCGCTCCTCGACCGTCTCAGGCGTCTCTCATCCTGTCAATAATCACCAAATAGGGTCATAAATACGTCAAATACGCTAACCCTAATTTCCCCAAATTTTCGGGAATTTAAACGTAATTTAAATTTAAACCCTAAACCTTCCGGATACTCGAACTATCCCGAAACAACGTCCAATTTTCCCGAAACTTTTCCCAATGGATTCCTCATAAAATTTAGACTAAAAACCATGTTGGAAGGTTGCTCAGAATCCTCCCCACGCGCCCTCACGTGCCGCCCAAAGTGGCTGCGCGTGGCCCTCACGCGCCGCTATAGTAGCATCGTCTACCTCGAGTCAACCGGTTCAACTGTACTGAACCGGCTTGACCGGTTCTCTGTAATTCCTCCACCATTTTCACTCAATCCAATCCTATTAGCTTTGTCCAGTTCCCAACAATCCTTTCCTGTCCTAAAATTTGGAAATCAAGGCCTGAAACCTGTCGTCTTCAACCTCGAAACAAACTGCCCGATAGCCCTGTTTTGGTCTCCAGCTACCCAGACCTTCCTCCGTCACGGCGACCATCCTAGGCGACTCCTAGGACCTCCCTGAACCTCACACCACTCACCAAAGTCCTCGACTCTAACCCAAAGTCCACGACTTTCGAAAACAATAAAATGGGAAAAATAGGGGATTCGAGTTATACCTTCGATTCGTCCTCCGCCGTCTGCACCGCCGTGTACCACGGTGTCCACTGAGTCCCCTGCAGTCGTCCTAACTCCTCCTCAGCTTGGATTAAGCCAACACACGGCACAACCACCACCTCTGTCCCACGGCCTCTCTGTTCTTCCCTGAAACTCAGACCTCACCACCAGCGTTTTTCGAGCACGATTTCACCCCCAATCCCGATCACCAGCTTCCCTTCTTCTCTCTGTCACTCTCACAACTCACCAAAACTCTCACCCACGCTCTGAATCGATCAAACACTCCACCGCCTCACTCTCTGTTTTCTGTTTCTCAAACCAATTTGCACGGTTTGAAATCGTGGAACGTGTGCCTGTGTACATTTTAGGAAATCCTGGAACCATCTAGGCACTTCCTAGTGTCCAATTCTCATAGACCAAAACCTAAATATCCAATCCCACTCAGCCATTTGGGTTTATCTGATTGACCTTAAAGGAAAAAGACCAAAATGCCCTTAAGTTTAGAAATTACCATTTTGCCCTTCAACTTTCCAGACCCATAACTATTTCGTCTGACGTCCGATGACAGCGTGTCGCCTGCCGTTGTACTCAGAACGTCGAGGCCTATCTAACGGTCCTCGGTCTACGTGAAAATCAAAAGTCCACTAAAAAGTCAACATTTTCCTCTATATTACGATAACGCCCTCAATCTTCCGAACGTCATAACTTTTCTTCCGATTGTCCAAATCGGACATGCCACCTATCTACGGACTCGTGACATCCTAAAATACGTCACGATCAATGGTCAACGCTCATTCAACCTGTAAATCAAAAAGTCAACTTTTGACACACGATTCATAAGGGCAAAATTGTCCTTTTTATACAAATCTTTTACAAAATTACATTTATACTCTTCCTGAAGGTACGGGTTGTTATAATCTACCCCCCTAAAAATAATTTCGTCCCCGAAATTCAGTGAAACAAGTAAGGGTACTGTTCGCGCATTAAGGCCTCGGGTTCCCAGGTAGCTTCTTCCACCTGATGATTCCTCCACAAAACTTTAACTAAGGGAATCGTCTTCTTCCGTAAAACTTTATCTTTCCGATCCAAAATCGCTACTGGCTGCTCTTCAAAGCTCAAATCTTCTCTAAGCTTAACAGGTTGTGCTTCCAGAACATGCGAATGATCCCGAATATACTTCCGAAGCATAGATACATGAAAGACATTATGTACCTTTTCCAAGTCCGCTGGTAAGGCCAATCGATAAGCAACAAGACCAATCCGCTCTAAGATCTCATAGGGTCCGATGTAACGAGGACTTAACTTCCCTCGCATGCCAAACCGTACGATCCCCTTCTAAGGAGATAACTTCAAGAAAACCCAGTCTCCTACTGCAAACTCCAAATCTCTGATCCTACGGTCGGCGTAACTCTTCTGTCGGTCCTGTGCTACCTTCAGTCGATCTCTGATCAGTGCCACTTTTTCCTGAGTAAGGTCTACCAGCTCGGAAGTAGTCAATCTCCTCTCACCAACCTCGGTCCAACACAACGGGGTCCGACACTGTCGCCCGTACAGAGCCTCGTAAGGAGCCATCACAATACTCTCCTGATAACTGTTATTGTAGGCAAACTCCATCAAAGGTAAATGTGACTCCCAAGTACCCTGAAACTGTAAAACACATGCTCTCATCATATCCTCTAGAATCTGGATGGTCCGCTCAGACTGTCCATCGATCTGAGGATGAAAGGCAGTACTGAAATGCAGCTTTGTCCCAAAAGCTTCCTGTAAGCTCTGCCAAAATCGGGAAGTAAACCTCGGATCTCTGTCAGAGACTATCGACTCTGGAGTACCATGTAGCCGAATAATCTCATCAATAAACAACTGTGCCATCCTGAAGTTCTCCCGTACTGGTAAGAAATGAGCAGACTTCGTAAGTCTATCCACAATCACCCACACACCATCATGTCCCTTCGGCGTCCTGGGCAGCTTGAATACGAAGTACATCGTCAAGTGATCCCATTTCCATTCGGGGATCGGCAAAGGTTGCATTGCTCCATAGGGTCTCTGCCGCTCGGCCTTCACCTGTTGACATATCAAGCATCTACTGACATACTCTGCAATCTCACGTTTCATACTTGACCACTAGTAATGCTCTCGAAGTGTACGATACATCTTGGTCCCTTCAGGATGCATCGCATAGGCTGAACAGTGAGCCTCATCCAGTATCAGCTTCTTCAGTAATACTTCCTCGGGTACACACAACCGTCCACCCTTAACCAAGGCTCCATCCTCGTGAATCTCAAAGTCCTGTCTCTCTCCAGCCTCGACCTCAATCCGCATGATGCCCAAAATGGGGTCCTCAAACTGAGCATCAATAACCTGATCAATCAAAACAGGTTGCACGTGGAAACTCGCTAGGAGTGCTCCCTGACCATCCACCGTCAACTCCACTCCAAGTCTGCGGAGCTCAACCAACAAAGGTAACCGGACTGTCCTCAAATGCGACAAAGAACTAGCTGACTTCCTGCTCAAACCATCGGCTACCACATTCACCTTTCCTGGGTGATACTCGATAGTACAGTCATAGTCCTTAATCAGCTCTAACCATCGACGCTGTCTCAGATTCAGCTCCTTCTGAGTAAACAGATACTTTAAGCTCTTATGGTCTGTGAAAATCCTGCACCTCTCACCGTACAAATAATGTCGCCAAATCTTCAGTGCATGAACTACTGCTGCAAGCTCCAAGTCATGTGTAGGGTAGTTCATCTCATGGGGTTTCAACTGCTGGGAAGCGTAAGCAATCACTTTCCTGTGCTGCATCAACACACAGCCTAAACCCTGTAAGGAAGCGTCACTATAAACCTCAAACTCCCCACTATCGTCTGGAAGGGCCAACACAGGAGCAGATGTCAACCGCCTCTTAAGCTCCTGGAAACTCTGCTCACAGTTCTCATCCAAGTCAAACCGAACTCCCTTATGAGTCAATCGTGTCAGTGGAGCAGCAAGGATCGAAAAACCCTCAATAAAGCGCCGGTAATACCCTGCTAATCCTAGAAAACTCCTGATCTCTATCACCGTCTTGGGCTGTTCCCAGTTCGCTACCGCCTCAACCTTCTGAGGATCCACTCTGATGCCCTCGGCTGAAATCACATGACCAAGAAAACCAACACTGGTCAACCAAAACTGGCACTTGCTCAACTTTGCATACAACTGGTGCTCTCTCAGGGTCTTAAGCACTACCCTCAGATGCTTCTCGTGCGCCCTCGCACTCTTCAAATACACCAAGATGTCATCAATGAAGACAATCACAAAACGATCCAAGTATGACCGGAACACTCAGTTCATAAGATCCATAAAAGCTGCTGGGGCATTAGTCAATCCAAAAGGCATCACAACAAACTCATAGTGACCGTACCTGGTCCGAAAGGCTCTTTTCGGTACATCCTCTTCCTTGACCCGTAACTGATGATAGCCTGAGTGAAGATCAATTTTCAAAAAGTACTGTGCTCCCTTCAGCTGGTCAAACAAGTCATCAATCCGGGGGTAGGGGATACTTGTTCCTAATGGTTACCTTATTCAGCTGTCTGTAGTCAACACACAATCTCAAACCTCCGTCCTTTTTCTTGACAAACAGTACAGGCGCTCCCCAAGGTGACATACTCGGTCGAATGAATCCCATATCGACCAACTCTTGTAACTGGGCCTTTAATTCCCTCAATTCTGCAGGTGCCATGCGGTAAGGAGTCTGTGAAATGGGCTGTGTACCTGGAAGAAGATCAATCGTGAACTCGATGTCTCGATGAGGTGGTAATCCTGGCAACTCCTCGAGAAAGACATCGGGAAACTCCCGCACCACTGGAATATCCTCCGCCCTCACTGGCGTAGCACGTGTATCCACCACGTGAGCTAAGTAACCCTGGCATCCTTTACGTAACAACTTGCTAGCCTCAAGTGCCGAAATAACTCCAGTATGGAGTGCACGCTGATCACCCTGAAATGTGGTCTCTGGTAATCTTGGACTCCGAAAGGTCACTCTCCTATCGAAACACTCGATAGAAGCATGATGTCTAGTTAACCAGTCCATACCCAAAATAACATCGAAGTCCTGTAGATCCAACAGTAACAAGTCTGCCAATAACTCAACCTCGCCTACCATCACCAGACACTCTCTCAAAACCTGAGTCACTACCAACACCTCTCCAGTAGGCGTACTCACCCCTAAAGCACAATCCAAGGCAGACACCTCTCTCTCCGTCACCAGACTACAACTCCGGGCTATAAACGAGTGAGTAGCCCCGGGATTTATCAAAGAAAAAACAGTGTGGCCAAGTATGGTGAGTGTACCTGTCACCACTCCAGGTGCTGATCTGGCCTCCTGCTGGGTCATAGCAAAAACTCACGCCTGAGGTCCTGATGACCGACCGCGCCTTCTAGAACTGCTCGTGGCACCACTGCCACCTCTAGGGCCTGCCGCCCCTGACACAGATGCAGTACTCCGCCCGGGTTCTGCTGCACCTCGACCTGCTCCACCCTCCTGGGACAATAACGGGCACTCTCTCTGAAAGTGGCCCCGCTCTCCACAATAATAGCAGACATCTCTACCGGGTCCACCGGCCTGTCTCCCAGTAGAAACAACAGAAGTCACACTCGCCTGAGGAGTCGACTGTGCTCTAGCTCCCTGAAAACTGCCTGGTCTGCCAAACCGGGCACCACCAGCCGATGAAGTACCACCATAGTTGCCCCGCTTTGGGGTCCTCTGACTCGACGCTCCAGGAAAAGAATGCTCGCGGCATCGCACACTGCCCGAGTACTGTGGCCGGGCAGGCAAACTGGCCTCCACTCTCACAGCAGCGTCTGACAACTCCCTGAAGGTAGCAAAGGAGCCAGCTGTCACAATGGCCCTAATCTCTCCTCGAAGACCCAACTCAAACCGACGACACTTCTCAACCTCGGTAGCCACAAATGCAGGAGCGAATCGAGGCAACATCTGGAACCTCTGCTCATACTCAGCTACTGTCATGTTCCCCTGTTTCAACTGAAGGAACTCGGCCTCTTTGGCATCCCGGAAAGAGCGAGGATAATACTGGTCCAAGAACCGCTCCCGGAAAGTCTCCCAAGTCACCGTATGAGCGTCCCAACCTGACAACTCCAGCGTATACCACCACTCATATGCTGCGCCGTCTAACAGAAAAGTAGCCAACAACACACGATCCCCTGAAGGCATCATATCACCCCAAAAATCCGCTCGAGTCGGGTGATCCACCTGTGGGCTTCCTCTGGGTCTGAACCACCACTGAACGTAGTAGCCCCGAGCCGCTGGGCTCGCACTATCGACACACTCTCTGCTTCTCTCGCCACGTCTTCAGGTCGTGGAGGGGGTTCACGTCTCGGAGTCATGGTCGAACGTACGCTGAAAGAGGCATAGAGTTAGTAAAACAACCTAAATACGACCTCGTACCGACACAAACCGACAAACCTATGCTCTGATACCAATTTTCAAGACCCGTCCCAAATATCATCTCGATACCCGGGATGAACCCTGCTCCCGTCTGACAATCACACTTAAAGTACCACAAGAACCTCAAAATAACCATAAGCATAACTATCAGACAAGGGAGTAAATATAATACAACTGTAGTACAGAGCATAGCGTTATACAAAACAGGCACCAAAGTCCTACTAGGCTAATCTTACAATGGAAGAACGTCGTAAAGCTCTATGCCTCGGTCCCTGCCTCAACGCTCACCCCAACGCTATCACCACGACCTGGAGTGAATGTTAAAAACCAGAAAGTGTGAGTGGACTAAAAGAAATAAGAGTTTCAAACAAAATTTAGAAACAACAAGGATTAAGAAAAACAATAAGATTTTTCCCTCCGTTTTAAAATAAAGTATGCATGCCTAACGAAGTATCAGAAAACCACAACATAAAACAGTATAATAAATATGCTAAGATCATATCATAAAAACCAATTCCACATATGTCAAGTCTGATCAAACCTGCTAGGTCTATCCGAGTCTTTAAACTCAAACCAGGCCTCAAATGTAATCCGAGTCTTTAAAATCCCGAGTCTTTAAACTCAATAGGCATACGGGGGTAATATCGTAAATATCCGAGTCTATAAACTCCTGAGTCTTTAAACTCAATCCGGGCCCGTCCCCCGTCAATCAGAATCCGGGTCATTAAACCCAATATTCAGATCCAGCAAATCCAATCCAAAACCAATTCTAAATCCATCTCCAAACCCGAATCCGAAATCACTGGTCTGATGCCCTTCCGGCATCCAGAACCGTCATTCCGAACCCAAATCCGGAATTCCACTTTTCCGACTTTAAAACCAAATCTCGTTGCTCGAAATCCGATTTTAAAACCAAAACCTTGATTACCAAAATCATGTCTCATAATCCATTTATAACCATCAGAAAACACTATAGATTGAAAACCTAAAAGCTTAGCATCAAAATCAGAAATCCAGTTTTTCTCGAAAAACGTGCAAAAACTCAGAAATGTCTCGAAAAACGTGCAAACATATCAACCACATATAATCACCATTAAAAAGCATAAAAACATACTTAAAATCATAAAACATAAATAAAAGAAGCTAGGCATGCTCGTACGAAAAGAAAGAGTCCACTCACGAATCAAAAAGTGTCAATCGCGCTCCGTGCGCTCCTCGACTGTCTCAAGCGTCTCTCGTCCTGTAAATAATCACTAAATAGGCTCATAAATACCTCAAATACGCTAAACCTAATTTCCCCAAATTTTCGGGAATTTAAACGTAATTTAAATTTAAACCCTAAACCGTCCGGATACTCGAACTATCCCGAAACAACGTCCGATTTTCCCGAAACTTGTCCCAATGGATTCCTCATAACATTTAGACTAAAAACCATGTTGGAAGGTTGCTCAGAATCCTCCCCACGCGCCCTCACGTGCCGCCCAAAGTGGTTGCGCGTGGCCCTCACGCGCTACTACAGTAGCATCGTCTACCTCGAGTCACCCGGTTCAACTGTACTGAACCGGCGTGACCGGTTCTCTGTAATTCCTCCACCATTTTCACTCAATCCAATCCTATTAGCTTCGTCCAGTTCCCAGCAATCCTTTCCTGTCCTAAAATTTGGAAATCAAGGCCTGAAACCCGTCGTCTTCAACCTCGAAACAAACTGCCCGATAGCCCTGTTTTGGTCTCCGGCCACCCAGACTTTCCCCCGTCACGGCGACCATCCTAGATGACTCCTAGGACCTCCCTGAACCTCACACCACTGACCAAAGTCCTCGACTCTAACCCAAAGTCCACGACTTTCGAAAATAATAAAATGGGAAAAATAGGGGATTCGAGTTATACCTTCGATTCGTCCTCCGCCATCTGCACCGCCGTGTACCACGGTGTCCACTGAGTCCCCTGCAGTCGTCCTAACTCCTCCTCAGCTTGGATTAAGCCAGCACAAGGCACAACAACCACCTTTGTCCCATGGCCTCTCTGTTCTTCCCTGAAACTCAGACCTCACCACTAGCGTTTTTCCAGCACGATTTCACCCCCAATCCCTATCACCAGCTTCCCTTCTTCTCTCTGTCACTCTCACAACTCACCAAAACTCTCACCCACACTCTGAATCGATCAAACACTCCACCGCCTCACTCTCTGTTTTCTGTTTCTCAATCCAATTTGCAAGGTTTGAAATCGTGCAACGTGTGCCCGTGTACATTTTAGGAAATCCTGGAACCATCTAGGCACTACCACGTGTCCAATTCTCATGGACCAAAACCTAAATATCCAATCCCACTCAGCCATTTGGGTTTATCTGATTGGCCTTAAAGGAAAAAGACCAAAATGCCCCTAAGTTTAGAAATTACCATTTTGCCCTTCAACTTTCCAGACCCATAATTATTCCGTCCGACGTCCGATGACAGCGTGTCGCTTGTCGTTGTACTCAAAACGTCGAGACCTATCTAACGGTCCTCGGTCTGCGTGAAAGTCAAAAGTCCACTAAAAAGTCAACATTTTCCTCTATATTACGATAACGCCCTCAATCTTCCGAACGTAATAACTTTTCCTCCGATTGTCCAAATCGGACATGCCACCTGTCTACGGACTCGTGACGTCCTAAACAACGTCTCGGTCAATGGTCAACGCTCATTGAACCTATAAATCAAAAAGTCAACTTTTGACACACGATTCACAAGGGCAAAATCGTCATTTTTATACAAATCTTTTACAAAATTACATTTGTACCCTTCCTAAAGGTACGGGTTGTTACACAAAATATATGGGGCCCACTAATTGCCAATTGATCATTGTCTCGTAAAACGTGCAATCATGCACTCGAACTTCCATGAACCGTATCTTTTTCGTCGAACGTCCGAATTCGACGTGCTGCCTGTCTACGGATTCGTATCGTCCCAATCTACGTAACGGTCCTTAGCCCTCGGCGATCGGACCTCCCAAGTCAAAAATTAACTATTTTCCCTTATTCAACCAAATTACCAAAATGCCCTTGGGCTTCCGATCTTCATAACTTTTTCCTCGAACGTCGGAATCGAGCGTGCCACCTATCTATGAACTTGTGGCGTCCTGAACTACGTCACAGTAACTGGCCAAAGTCTATTTGACCGTCTGAATGAACTAAGTCACAGTCACTGGTCAACGATTCGCCCATTCCAAGGGCAAAATCGTCATTTAGCCCGAAAGTCCGCTATTCCTCGTTTAATCTCCGATTAGCCTCGCTAATCCGTCATTAATCCTTAATTAATCCCATTAATTCAGGACGGGTCATCACACGTGGGCTCCAGCCGTCCTAGCCCTCAAAACTGGGCCAGAACTTCCCCCTAAGGTCCCCAGAAGCCAACCCAATCATTGATAACAACCTAAAACCCCACAAACTAAAACTCAGATTTTCAAACTTGCTTACCCGCCATTTCGGGTTTCCCTCCGCCGTGTCCACCCCCGTGGCTCGCCGTCCATCGTCGTGTCGTCCTAGCCTCTCACTCAGTCTCTCATTATCCTAGTCAATCTCATGGTTGCACACGTACAACAAAGATAAATATGGTGGTGGGGTGGTGGGTTTGTGCTAGGGTTTGTTTAGGGAGAAAGGAATGAGAGATTAAGTTAGATGATAATGATGATGATGATCAGAAAAGAGAGAGAGAGATGGACGGTGAGGATTGAGGGAAGGAATATAGATGAAGGGTGAATATTAAAAGAGGAGATGAGTGAGAAATTATAAAATTATAAAATATTATTATTTTAATGGTTTAGATCCACTTTTTAGGGGATTGGCTAATGGGATGAGTGACACTTGTCACTCATCCTTAGGTCCCACTAAAATATCTGCCCAATTAGATATCGCCACGTCATCCCCGTCTCGTAATACATACATAGTGAAATTGAACTTTCGTGACCCATAACTTTCCCGTTCGAAGTCCAATTTTGGCATACCGTCTGTCTATGGATTCGTATCGACTCGATCTACGTAACTGTCCTCAGCCCTCGGCCATCGGACCTCTCAGGTCAAAAGTCATCTATTTGCCCCTTTTAACCAAATTTCCAAAATACACTTGAACTTATGAACTTCATAACTTCTTCCTCGAATGTCGGAATCGAACGTGCCACCTGTCTATGGATTCGTATCGACCCGATCTACATCACAGTCATCGGCCAAAGTCCATTTCACCGCTTGAATGAAAAGTCAACATTTTACCCACGATCGAGGGCAAAACGGTCATTTTTCATCCTTCATCCGATTTTACTTGACTAATCACCGATTAACCTTACTAATCCTTGATTAGTCACTAATATAATCCCAGAATTCGGGACGGGTCGTTACAACCTTCCCTCCTTAATTAATTTCGTCCTCGAAATTCCAACCGATCTTCCTTCCTTAATTAATTTCGTCTCCGCGTTAATTAATTTCCTCTACTCCTTGCTTAGCATAATCAGCAAGGCAATTCACCCTTACTGATTACCAGACCTCGGTCACTCACCTTAGGAACCTACTTGTCACATCAAAATCACCTCAAAATAACTCGATCACCCTGATCGTTACCACACGACTCAATCTCACTCACCTTAAGCACTCACTTGTCATGTCACTGGATGTTTAGTCCAAAAATTACCTAAAGATTCAACCTTTAATCAAATTTATCACTCGAATTTGACCCACAACCTAGGTGTTCGGTTCTTACACCCTCTTTGAACACTTAGCTTTCACATCACTGCTCGTCATCCCACCTAGGGAAGAATCAAGGAGAATCCAAGATGATGACATCAAAGTTCATCCAATGTCATCCTACGACATCCAACACTATCTGCTAAAGAGAAGAAAACGAGAAGTTTCCTTCACTAGCTTCTAAGTCGAGAGCAGTTGCAACCATGTTGGAAATAGGCATGCTTCCAACTGGTTCTATTCCTGAGCAAGAAGTTCTCTTTCTCCAACCTTTTCGACCAACGACGACTGTCGCTAACTATTATAATGACCCATTCTATTTCTCACAATCAAATTTCTCCACAAAAAAGCCTACCCGAAACTTAGGAGGTATGGTCAACCGCAGTTAACCATAACCAATCTGAAATGGGCTCTCAAGTCCCCAGCTCATCCGGATACCATCCACGCCTCCGTGACCAGTCTAACTCACTACCAAGTTCGCCTATCGGTTTACACCGTTTATGCACATCCAAAAGGATGTCAATTCATCCTAACCTGATGTACCGCTCGACTGAAGAGCCACAACAGACTCCTGCTGTGATCTGCAGTCAAATCCCTGCATACCACCATATCTAACCAATTTTGACTAGTTGGTCGCTAAAACCCTATGACAGTACTCGATCCTCACGTCTCAATTATTGCTGGATCCAATCTAGCCCATCACTATCCGTGATCCACTCTCAGACCACAGATACCGAACATATTCCCATCTTGACGGAGTCACTTCCCGACTGGTGACTCATCGTCATCACACTCACCGGCACAAACACTAGCACCAGTACCAGTACACACTATGCGAATAAGGAAACCTTGGATCTCCGCTCATATCGAGCGACAACCCCGTACCTCTTCTCAAATTGGAGTAACTCTGCCTCCCTCGTACCCAACAACTTTGGGTACAGTCACCCTGACAACTCATACCAGAAAAAGAAACGTCCCCTGAACGTCCCCGATTCCCAACAACCGTAACTACAACCACTCTCGGTAGTAGTGCATGCCACAGACTCGTGCAGACCTAGCCACCAGACATTGCTATCGAGACTCCGCATCCAACGGAATCAATCGCCTGTACTAACTACTCCGTAGGGCCCCTCACTGCCAACCATGACAGAACTATGGCAATCCCGAAAACGAGTGCCGAACCAAAACGATCTACGATTTCATCCTACTAACTATCGTACCGACATCCTAACTATCAGGTTGATGACGAACTGTAGTTCATCGAGACATCACATCCTCGACCTGCGCGACACTCCAAGAGCAAACCTTGCTCTGATACCACCCGTCAGTATCAGAGCGTCCTGAGTATCCTATGAGCCAACCATGCTCTGATACCACCTGTCAAGACCTATCCCAATCCCCCAGGGATTAATGCGGGATACGCCTGATCCCATCTGACACGGAGTGTTAGACAAGGGAAATTTCAACTTTAGCCCGCTCGGGCTTCAGAGTACGCCAGGATCCGGATGAGGTATGTGATGTCTCGGTCTCTGCTACAGCCCACATCCTCCGTCAACCTGAAGGGTAGTCAAAACATTAAAAGCTGTGAGTGGACAAAACAAGAGTTATAAAAACATTTCATAAGAAAGACATTTGTACCCTTCACTAAAAATCATGCATGCATTCAAAAACCATTTACGAAATCATCAGGGCCTTAGCCTAAAATCGTAAATGAAACCAGATAAACGGACCACTGCCCAAATCGACTCATCCCAAAACCTGTACACATCACATATCATACAACATATACATATAAATCACATAACCAATCCTGTCGCGGTTTCTAAAGCTATGCGTAAGCTACCCGGGGTCTCAAAACCCAAGTCTCCCAGGGTCTACCCAGGCCAATGTCCGTAGATCAATGACCCTCCCTGAGGTTATAATCCAAGCTCTCCTGAGAGTAAGGTACCCAACGGGTGCGACTCCACTCATTTAGTACTCCGTGACTACTCTGGGGTCCACCTAGGCCAACGACCCTCCTTGGAGGAGACATTCCAAATAAGGAAGGTATATGAATATATATATATATATATATATATATCGAAAACATTCTTAAAACCTTTCAAGGGATTCATGCCCGGTTCCCATAAACCGTCATGAACCCGGAAATCCATTTAAGGTCCTCGACCCGAAATCATAAAGGTAAAGTAACTGGGTCTTGTGCCCAAACACATGACTCAACTGGGCATCGTGCCAGATATCTCAGGGTCAGTCACGACTCTGATTGTAGTGATGCGTGCAACCATCCGTCCAGAACCGACCTCAATCCTAGTATGTCGTCGTGAACGTATCAACCGACGCGACCACCGCAAGATCATGGTGTACCCATCGCCGATCGATATCCTGAACCGTCAACATTCCAAAGTCGAGCCTCCAGTGGCTGCTCGATGACGGTACGTACATCGTGACCTCTCCGGAAAGAACGCATCCCAATCCGGAGGCGACCGTCGTATCGTCCGTCGCCGTGCACAAAGTACCCGCCGCGATCACGACTCAGACTTGTAGGTCATCAATAGGGCAACATGCCTGAGAAAAAACCAAATGGGTCTCATGCCCAAGTTTATCATTTTTAAAACCCAAAACCATTTCATTTAAACTAACGCAGAAATACAAACCTGTATAGGCACCGTATAAGGCCGAAATCTCGAAATACGTGCCAATACGTAACCACACACAAATACACTCAAGGCATCATAAAACAAGTATTAAAACACATAATAAACATTTATGCATGCATCAATTTAGAAAACAAGGTCCACTCACAGAGTGTACGAGCTTCCGCCTCAATACGCGTGCTATACGGCTCTCCCAGGCCAATCGTCGTTACCGGGACTCCCAAACCTGTCCAAATTGTAATTGAGGGTTACTAAATACCTAATTAACCTCTCACTAAAGCCCCGTAATTTTCCCGAATTCTTAACTATTTTTAAACTCGATTCTAAACATTCGGACACCCCGAAACCTATCGAAACAATATTCGATCGACACGAAATTAGTCCTAAGATGTTCGTTACATCGAATAGATGATTTCGTGTGTTGGAAGTATCCCCAAAAGGTGGCCCACGAGCTGCCACACGCTGCCTGAAGTCCCTGCGCGCGAAGCCCACGCGCCGGGTACTATTCATCATCTTCAACCTTTAGCCAGCCGGTTCAGACCGATTCGAACCGGTTCGGTCCAACTGAACCGGCGATCACGGTTCAACCCTATAACTCACCCATTTTCACTCCTTTCCTTCCCATTTTGATTCCTATAAGTTTCTAACTTCAAACCTAATTAATCTAGCCATTAAAAACCAAAAAAATGAGTCGAAATCTCACCTTGAAGGTCCATGGTTGAGCTGGCCACCTGCAAGCCTCCACCGCTGTGGCCTCCGGCCGTCCTAGCCCTCAAAACCGGTCTAGAACTTCCTCCTAAGGTCCCCAGAAGCCACCCCAATCAATGAAAACAACCAAAAATCCCTCAAACTAAAACTCAGATTTTCAAACTTGCTTACCCGCCATTTCAGGTATCCCTCCGCCGTGTCCAACACTGTGGCTCACCATCCATCACCGTGCCGCCGTAGCCTCTCACTCAGTCTCTCATTATCCCAGTCACTCTCATGGTTGCACACGTACAACAAAGATTAATATGGGGGTGGGGTGGTGGGTTTGTGCTAGGGTTTGTTTAGGGAGAAAGGAATGAGAGATTAAGTTAAATGATGATGATGATGATGATCAGAAAAGAGAGAGAGAGATGGACGGTGAGGATTGAGGGAAGAAATATAGATGAAGGGTGGAGATTAAAAGAGGAGATGAGTGAGAAATTATAAAATTATAAAATATTATTATTTTAATGGTTTAGATTCACTTTTTAGGGGATTGAACAATGGGCTTGTCACTCATCCATGGGTCCCACTAAAATATCTGCCCAATCAGATATCGCCACGTCATCCCCGTCTCGTAATACGTTCATAGTGAAATTGAACTTCCGTGACCCATAACTTTCCGGTTGGAAGTCTGATTTCGGCGTGCCGCCTGTCTTTGGATTCGTATCGACTTGATCTACATAATGGTCCACGGCCCTCGGCCATCGGACCTCACAGGTCAAAAGTCAACTATTTACCCCTTTTAACCAAATTACCAAAATACCCTTGAACTTCTGAACGTTATAACTTCTTCCTCGGATGTCGGAATCGAACGTGCCACCTGTCTATGGATCCATATTGACCCGATCTACGTCACAGTCATCGGTCAAAGTCTATTTGACCGCCTGAACGAAAAGTCAACGTTTTGCCCACGACCAAGGGCAAAACAATCATTTTGCATCGTTCGTCCGATTTTGCTCGACTAATCATCGATTAATCTCACTAATCCTTGATTATTCACTAATCTAATCCCGGAATTCGGGACGGATCGTTACATAATATAAGTAAGAAATTATAAATAAAGAGTTCAAATGTGCCATAATTAATTTATTAATTTATCTAATAAAATTAAAATGATAAGAAAATTAGAAATACTTTCTTAACATAGTTAATTTAATATTTATCTAAATAAAATATTTTAATATTAATTTAACCAAAAAAATAAATATATGTGAGAGGGGCTCAAGACTCTGTGGACCCCCCTCCCTATGGACCCCATTTCCTACGCCCTTGGTGTTATACACTAAATATATTTAACAAACCCAAAAATATTTTATAAAATGGGTGATATCCATGACACTTTTTAAATGAAATAAGCCCATGGTCCATGAATACCTCAAAGGCATCCATGTCCAAGAATACCTCAAGACATGCAACTGGACTCTCCACACACATATCTTTGAAAATATCTAGAAGACATGCGGCTGAAATCACAGACTAACATGTTCAATAATAACTCAAGGGCATGCGACTGAAATATCAGACTCACATGTCCGAAAATACATCAAAGATATGCGTCTGAGACCCCAACCGAAGATAGTATCGTGGGCCGTAGCCCAATATCATGCACCACCACCCAATACCCTTGGTTGTCTTAATATACATGCCAAAGCCGATATTTTGGGTTGTATCATAATATCCAGATTGTCACTAATAATCCCAACTAAATTCGATACCTCGCCGAACACATGACATAAATTCTCTAATTCAAAACTCAAGGCTGGGTGTTTACTCAAGGTTATATAAACTTAGAATCACTTTATGAAATATGAGTACGTCAAATGATTGAGTGTCTATTTTGGGTATTTTGAAAAAAAATCTTGAACGGAAAGACAATACTTAATTTCAAATAAGGTAATCCTTACCTCAATTCAACCCACTATTCACAATAGGAGTTTGTACACCGTTCCGATTAAGGTCAGATTGGGATAGGTAATTGACTGATAATTAGGCGGCCCTAAGCGGACCTAGGTCCCTATTATAGCGCCTAGCGATATTTTACGCATTTTTAACCTATGACACATGTTGTATTGTAATAACTACAATAATTAGAGACATGCATAATTAATTTAATTTTAAAAAAATCATACATATAATTTATTTTTAGAGAAAATTACATTTTACTACCATGTGATTTACGTTTTATAACAAATTCATATTTGACCTTTCAAATGTTTCAATTACTCCCCTTTTGAACTCTTCAAAACGTAACATTATGGTCCGTCCATTTAAATTTTTCGTCTCAACTTCTGTTAGATGCTGATGTGACATCTGTGAGTCTCATTTTTCAACTATTATCACCTTAATTTATATATTTTTGGTTCAAAAACTAAGAGAATGGAAGTGAAATAGGGAAAAGAAAACCAAAATGGGCAAATTGACAAATATGACCTTTTAATGAGGTTGATAATAGATGGAGAATGGGACTTACAAATACCATGTTAGTGTCTAATGGAAGTTAGGACAAGAAAATTTAACAATCGGGCCAAAGTGTCACGTTTTGGAGAGTACAAGGAGAACATTTGCAATATTTGAAAAGTCGTGTATAAATATGTTATAATATGTAAATTTATGGTAATAAAGTATAATTTACTTTAATTTTATTGTACTAAATGGAAAATAAAACTGATATGGATTGTCCCCGCCGAAGGTTCGAAGAAATTACATTGTCGTCGTCGTGTTTCATGTTTATGATTACGATGTTTGTTCTTACTCGTCATTTCCTTAGAGCAAAGAAGCATTCATACCTTTGTCCAATAATTGGCAAAATGTATAAACAGATAAATATGGTTGCAAAATTGAGCGAAGCCAAATTCCGCAAAAACAATCCTCCTGCCATGCCATGTCAAAGGAAGAAACGAATAAAGAAGGTGAAATAGCATGGATTACAAGGATTATTGTAGAATAAATTGAACCGAAGAGAACAAGGAAGGTCATTAGCTGAAATCAAAGGAAGCAAGCAATGTCCATGAATCCCGCTGAGAAGTATCTCCAATGTCACGTAACGTGATTGCATACACCCAACTCTATCATTCGAATATATTCCATTCTTTCAATTATTTTATCGAGCACATTGTGTGCGACTTTTCATCGAATAAGACAAACCACCCCTTTTCATTTCACCGTAATTTGGGTACTGAGAAAGCGGGTTGAAAGATGGAGGGGAAGTGTGGGATGAGAAAGCTTTTGTTAATGTTGGTCGTGTTGACGATGGGCTGGTCTGCAACTAAGTCATCGGCTTTTTATGGGGATGAGTACTACCGTGGCACAAGGAAAACCATGCGACCGTGGGAAGCGACGTCGTCCATGGGGCTCAACCGCGCATCCGTTGTGTTACCGGTTCATGGAAACGTGTATCCTACTGGGTAAGTGAGGCAGGCAATCACTATGTTTTGGGTTTTTTTTTTTCTCCTTTGTTTTCATTCAATCTTGAAGCTCAATCAATGTGATTGAGTGGAGTCAATTTGTTTTGCACTTGCAGGTCCTATAATGTGACTCTAAACATTGGTCAGCCTCCAAAGCCCTACTTTGTGGATCCAGACACTGGTAGTGATCTCACGTGGCTCCAATGTGATGCTCCTTGCGTTAGATGCACAGAGGTAATTCCTTACGTCCATACATAGTGAACCACCAAAAATACCTGTTGAAATTGAAATGCTAGTTAGAAAGATGTTACTTCTATATTATTTTGGGGTCTTATCTTATATGCCGAATGCTAGTTGGTTTTGTTGATGCAAGCAGATGGGTTAATATTCATCATTTTTATTTGCAGGCTCCTCATCCATATTATCGTCCCAGCAATGATCTGGTGCCCTACAAGGACCCTCTTTGTGCATCCCTACGCCCACCTGGAACTCACAAATGTGAAAACCCAGAGCAATGTGACTATGAGGTTGAGTATGCAGATGGTGGTTCTTCCCTTGGGGTACTTTTGAGGGATACCTTTCACCTCAACTTTACAAATGGAAACCAGCTACGACCTAACCTGGCCCTTGGGTTGGTAACTTTTCCTGCTTCAATTCTTCCTCAATATTATTGTTTAACCATGCTTAGTATTCCATTCTTTTGATTCATTTTTACTAGTTATTGCTGTAAGCAATCAATGCATCATATCTTGCCAATGAAAAGAATTGCCACAGCGTGCTTTAACTTTGAATCTTAACAGAACTAGTTATCTGATTTGGTCTAAATGCACTAAGAGTTCTTCTGTTTCTTGAAATGGATCAAGGTCAAAACATATGTTATCTTTTCCTTTTTTGGGGTTTTTTTATTTGTTACTTTTACTTTTATTTATTTATTTTGATATTATAATAACAGTCCTGTATAGATAGCTGCATATAACGACTATTGTTACGTGAATGATAGTTCCTCACTAGAATGGTATTAAATTAGGCATGCACAAATAGTGACTTGTTTTTTTTCTTAAAACAAGGTAGTTTTCTGAGATGAATTCAAACCAAGAAGTTTACATAGTTATTTGAGAAGAGTCAATATGATGATTATGGTTATGATGATTTGAGAACAAAGATGATATAAACTTGACAGCCATCATTGGATTTACATTGAGCCGTGGAAAACCACTGTTTCCTAAACTTTCTTTACATACTCAATCTTGATCATTCAGTTCGTTAGTATCTCTTCTCTACAGGTGTGGATACGACCAACTTCCTGGATCATCGTATCATCCAATAGATGGAGTGCTTGGCCTTGGCAGGGGAAAGTCTAGCATCGTATCACAGCTTAGTAGTCAGGGTCTGGTGCGAAACGTCATCGGTCATTGTTTAAGTGGCCGAGGCGGAGGGTTTTTCATCATAGGGGATGATCTTTATGATCCATCAAGCATAGCCTGGACACCAATGTTACTTGATTACTCGTAATGAACCCTTCTTAAACCCTGTTTTCCATCTTGAATGTCTACTTTTTATAAGACAAACTTATGAATATAGACTTCATAATCTCCTATGTCAGCAAACATTACTCGCCTGGACGTGCGGAACTTATATTAGGTGGGAAACCTACAGGATTAAAAAACCTACTGATGGTTTTTGACAGTGGAAGTTCTTACACTTATCTCAATTCTCAGGCTTACCAACTTTTGACTTCATGGGTGAGTTAGAAGCTTTATCGAAGAATAGCCTGCATCTGTTTTACTTTGATATGCTTGTCCATTTCCCCTTCAATTACTGAATTCATTCAAATATCATGGTTTCATCCCTTTTCCAGTGAAATGTGTTCAGAATGTTGGTTCATTTTAGAACGGTTGTTGAATAGTTTTACTCTTGTCATATTGTAGTTGAAAAGAGAAGTAACGGGGAAGCCTTTGAAAGAAGCTCCGGATGATGGGACTCTCCCACTGTGTTGGAAAGGTCGAAAGCCATTTAAAAACATCCGAGATGTAAGGAATTACTTCAAGCCGTGCGCACTAAAGTTTGGCGTTGGTAGAAAAGATTCAAGCCAGTTTGAGTTGCCCCCGGAAGCGTATTTAATAATCTCGGTAAATTCAGGCTTGCTATTTTTGTTTCTGTTGCAAGTAGAAGCAAGCAGTTTTGTTTTCTGTGAGAAACATAATTTAGTAATGATACATGTGGTTGCAGTCCAAGGGAAATGTTTGCTTGGGAATTCTAAACGGTTCTGAAGTTGGGCTGCAGAATTCAAACATCATCGGAGGTAAGAGATATGAACCTTCCAAAGTTGCATGTATGTATGTATGTATGTATGTCGTGTAGCCTTATTATGAAATAACATATGATAAGTTTTGATCTGCCCTTTTACAGACATTTCGATGCAAGATAAGATGGTGATTTATGACAATGAGAAGCAGCTGATTGGATGGTATCCTGGAAATTGTGATCAATTTCAACTACCAAAGTCGAAAAGGTTCAACTTTTGGTGATGAATGGGGAAGCTTCCTGCATGCTGCATGAGATTCACAGAGCATGTCTGCAATCTCTACGATCAGGTGCTCCCTCCCAGAAGACGTAGTATACAGTATAGTAGATTTGTAGTTTAAAGAAAATAAATAAATAATGTGAAGTGAACCAGAACAAGAAAAACAATAACAGTTTGTGGAAATTGACGTCATCTATTGATTATTTAGAGGATTGGGAGGATGTTCCAGCTGAAAACCCAAGCAAAGCCATGATTATGGTAATTATGTTACCAGAGATGATGGCCTTGAGTAATTTTTGCTTTTGAGGTGTGTATGGCGGATACCTCAACGATGAATCTCCGGTAAAACTTCTAAAAAGAACAGCCTTTTTGTGGCTAAAACCATCAAAGGAGAATTTACCATGGTAAGAACCCATTCCACTCTCCCCAACTCCTCCGAAAGGTAAGCCGGGGATGCTAACATGTAGGACGGTGTCATTGATGAGCATTCCTCCAGATGATACATTTTCCACAAAACTCTTCTTCAGCTGCTCATTGTTTGTAAACACATACACAGCAAGAGGCTTTGGCTTTGAATTTATCACATCAAAGCTCTCTTCGATCTTGTCAACAGTGACAATAGGCATCAATGGTCCAAATATCTCCTCTTGCATAATCTGACACTCTTCTGGGACATCCAGCAAGATTGTTGGAGCTATTTTTCTGCATTCGTTCAATCGTTCACCCATCATCATGTCATTAATTAAGAAATAATAACTAAGAAATTAGGAAAGAGATGAGCGTGTGCATACAACTGGTTCTCATCCATTTGGCCTCCGAGCACAATCTTATCAGAGACCTTATCTTCACTCAACAGCTTTTCCAAACGTTTAAACTGGGTTGAGCTCACTATCCGCGATATATCCTTGGACTTCATTTGATCCTTCCCGAAGAATTCCTCCAGTTCAGTTTTCAGACATTCTATCTGTTCATGATAAAGTCGGATGAATGAATCATCAACGCTAGCTTTCAGAAACCACATCAGTCATAGTAGGAATGGATCATACCAAGTTTGGAGCAAATTGTTTTGTGGTGATAATGTAGTCCACGCCAATGCAAGCTTGTCCATTGTTCAATGCCCATTTCCCCGCTATTATTCTTCTAACAGCAACCTTCAAATTGAAACCTTACTCAAAATTGAATTCATGGGTCATGTGGCTAGGTTGTGATTGACTGAATGCTTTTACAAACATATATTACTTGTAAGTTGACATCTGAATCGACAACGGCAGGGGACTTTCCTCCGAGCTCTAGAATCACAGGCGTGAGGTGTTTTGCAGCAGCCGCCATCACAATGCGCCCTACTCTTGCACTACCTGCCATTGCCATACCATTATTCAATATCATATAGAAACAGAGGGACGGTGCATTGAAGGATGCAAATTAAAAAAGGAAGCAGTAGTGACGGGCCTGTGTAGAGTATCTTATCCCATTTGTGGTTTAACAATGCAGTTGTTTCTGGAACTGCTCCCTCAACAACTTGAACAGCCGAATTATCTAAATACTCCTCTACTAATCGTGCAAGAAGACTCGATGTAGCTGGAGATATTTCTGAAGGCTTCAGCACAACCGCATTCCCAGCTGAAATCGCTCCAATCACCGGATCCATCGACAACACTGGGAAGACATCATCAAGTTAACTAACTAAATAACTAGCTAACTTAATTATCTAGTTAATTAGTATATACATACAGAATGGGAAGTTCCATGTTGAGATGACCAACACAATTCCTAGAGGTTCTGACACTATTTCTGCTGATGATGGATATGTTGTAATTGAAGTCCTCACCTGAAACAAACAGAGCAAGTAACCAACTAGCCAACTCTTCTAATGAATGAACTCATCTAATGAATTACCTTTTGTGGAATCATCCATTGTTTCAATTCTTTGAGTGCCTCGTTACAGGAGGATTTTGCAGTGACAATCTCCGATATGTAGGCTTCTAATGGAGGCTTTGAGAGGTCTTTATAAAGAGCTTCAGCAATCTCATCCTCTTTTTGTTCAAGCATCTTTGCAATACTCTCCAACTGTGACATTCTCCACTCATAGCTTTTCGTTTTCCCCGAATTGAAACTCTCTCGCACCTCCTTCACCACCAGCCCAGCTCTCTCATCCGGATCACTCCTACTCTTTTCTTCCACCGCCTTCCACTCCGTCGACCTCAAACCCGATGAGGCACTTGCAAAACAGCTTAATTTACTGCTAAAGAAACACAATAGAATTGAGTGAATGCATAACGGAGAATGTTAATTAGTTACGACTAAGGGAGATACTGTGTCGGATGTTCATACTTATTGCTTCTCTGGAGCCGGTAACTGAAGCCGGTGGTGCTCCACGTACCCGCCAGACTGCAATTCTTGAAAAGATCAATGCAAAGACCTTTCATGGTTGGGATTTGAAACTGAACAAGCTATGTGTGCGGTAATTAGTAACTAGTACTAGTTATTTGCAGACACAGCAAGCAAACACTTACCCCTTGCAGGCACAGCCACAGAAGTAGAGTAGAGTTGCGGAGGGACCATCTAATCAGAATCAGAATCAGAATTAGAATTCGAAAGAGCCAATGCCAATCTTTTGACGACCTTCAATCAACACGTGATGCTTTCTGTGCCGATGAATCATAATTGAGCAGATAATGTTGAAGAAAAGCAACACTTGCATGTGCTTTGGTGGGTCTCTCTGGACTCTATCTAGCTTAGTACCTAGTACGAACCCTGCCTGCCTCCACCACAACTTCCATAGGAGGGCCGGTCCCACTTTAATGTCCATTGCAATGAAGGGTCATATCGTTTGTGGAGTATTGTGGCGTGCACTTGAATGTTCTTTATTTTTTTTTATACCAGCCCTATTTGAGACCACTCCAATATAATTTCAAAATAGAAACATGGTGAACTCTCGCAATATATGAGACAGGGATTTTGAACATGTTTTTTCCCCTTCAAAATTTCGAGTTTGAGAGTTTGAATTTTAGAATTATAAGGTTAGTATGAACTCAAGCGTTTGATATTATGCGTTAACAGAAATAATTTTAAATTTTTGTTATTTTGAGTTTAGTTTTTCTAAAGTAAGGTTGATGCGAAATCTCACAACATGATATTGGGGTTTCAAAGTTTAATTATTTTTCTTAAAACTTTCGAGGTTGAATTTTAGAGTTATAAGATTCAAATGAATTTAGCGCTTGATATTACGAATTGGAGAAAGAATTATGAATTTTGTTCTTTTTTGAGTTTGGGTTTTTCTATGCTAAAGTTAATGTGAACTATCACCATAGAAAAATCAAAAGTTAAACTCAAAAAAGAAAATATTCAAAATTATTCTCCTAACCTGTAATTTCGAACTCTAGTGTTTATATGGACATTCTAATTCCAAAATCCAAACTCAATATTTTGAAAACAAATTGAACTCAAAACCCCAATTTCATTTTGTGAGAGTTCTCATAAAACTTATTATAAAAAAAAACACTCAAAAAGGAGAAAATTCATAATTCTTTCTCTACTCCACCATATAATATCAAATGCTAAAGTTCATATATATATATATATATATATATTATAATCTCAAAATCCAAACCACAAAAACTTATTAAAAAAAAAAAAGAAATTCAAAACCCCAATCTCATATTGTGGGAATTCACATTAACCTTACAATAGAAAAATCAAACTCAATAGAGATGACACACCCCGACCCAGAAACTCCACTTATAGCACGAAGGTCGAGGCGTGCTAGTCGACATCTAGATGATGACGTCCAGATGACGACATTTAAGTTAAAACTACACGTTTTTTGGGAGGAGGTTGAGTGAAACCTAACCGTTGAATACTGATCACCTTTCACCTAACAGCGGAAACTTAGAGTATGGACAAAAATTTGATGATCATACATTACACAATACCTGTCATTACCTGATTATCCCGTCAACTACTTCACTCCAATGTCAGGAGTGAGTGTCAGAGCAGCTCATGTGCCTCCTCGATGTATGTGCGTGCCAACAAAATCTGAGGGGTTTAAAACACAAGGGTGAGTGAACCCACATGCTTATTTCAGTGTCAAACCACAGTTTAATAAAAACATACTTTAACCCCTGGTTTTTTTTATTAAAATACCAAAATAGTCCTAACATACTTGCACACAATACGAGAAAATAATAATAATAATAATAATCGTTTAAATAATAAGACCAGATGAGCCATGCAGGAACCATAAATACGTCACAATGTCAACCTACATAAAAATTTCTCTTGAGTCGCTCGAGTCTCATACTCCTAACATATACTAGGTATACTGCACGTGTACCACGACCATGTGAAGGGCTGGGTGCAATGCACCATCACCATGAGTCCCCTAGAGCGCAGGGATAGGAATGTTGCTTTTCAACTTGTATAGAGAGCATTGCCTATGGTGCAATGCACCATCACCACGAGTTCCCAAAAGTCCCTAAACATTCAATCACAAGGTTCAAAGTCAACTTAGCATCCTCTAAATCATCAAATCCAATTAGGGTAGCCAAAAACGGGGCTTAGAAATGCTTAGTAAAGACCTAAATACGATTAAGATTATCCAAAATCCAATACAACAGCGCCTATGTGCTGTCGGGAGCCGAAAAACAACTCCATACACCAATTAGGGGCTGGAAAACCGTTCAAAACTGTTCACAACGTTATGAAATTGAGCTCATGCGTTGCCATGGGCTGGAAAAGGGCTCCACGCGCTACCACATGCCTGTGAAGGGTCGGAAAACCAACATATGCATCTCCATGTGCAGGAACGGGGTCTCATGCGCTGGCCATGCGCTCCAACGCGCACGTCAACCTCTCTACGTGTGGCTGCACAATGCCACACATGTCGCGCGTGTTGCACGCGCAACACAGTGCAAATGTGTGGAATATCCTAGGGAATATTCCCTTCTAACCCCAATCATAACTCCATCAATTTCTAACGGAATATGCTAACGTCATTAGCATATTCTGCCAAAAGTTGACAGTGACCGTCAAGCTTAACTGCTGGTCCAGTCGCTGGAGTCTCACTGGAGACGAAGACAGACCGCTGTCGCCGCCGCCATTCACGACGGTTGGGAACTGTAAAAAATTCCATTTTCAACCAGAATTTCACCCAAATATTTGTTATCTAGATTAGAGTTCGATTTTCTACCTACTGAAGCTCGTATCAAGCTCAAAATCCTCGAGAAACCCAGAAAACCGTGAAGAATACCCCTAACTCTGATCAAGGTCCAAACCCTAAAAAATGACATGCAATCAATCCAGATTATTGCTCAATTTCTTAAAAGTCGATTGGGAGTTACAAGAATCAAGATTACCTTCCTCTGAGCCTAAGATTCTTGGGTCGAGTCTTGCGGGTCTGAAACGGGCCTTTTTTGACGACGTCGATTCACGCCTCAAAATCAACATGTACGTGGTCTCAAGACTCATCATGTAGTATAAATATGTGGGTGGTCTCAAGACTCATCCTGAGGTATAAGTATACAACGTATAACCCACTAATTGTGCTTTTGAGTTGCTCGAGTCATGTACACATGACAGGCTGTATATCTTTAATTCTCTTGTGTACCTCGACCAAGTCCCCTAGAGCTCAAGGACAAGCTGACACCACTTAACTAGTATTTTGAGTAAGCATGGGTGATCAATCATGTGGAAACTAGTCTGTGGCGAACAGATAGGTACCTAAGATTTAACGACCTGTCCCGAATATCAGGATTAAATATTAATTAATTATGGATTTAGTATGACTAATCGGGAATTAGTTGAGAGGGTACGGACGGACGATGTAAAACGATCGTTTTGCCCCTGGAATTGGGCAAAATGTTGACTTTTAACCCGGGGAGTCAAACGTACAAGGAACCTGTGACGTAGATCGGGACGTCACGAGTCCGTAGACATGTGGCACGTCGAATGGGAAAGTTATGGTCACGGGATTGAAACCTATTTAATTAGTGCCTTAGGATTCTAATTAAATAATAATTAAATGTGACTAGTTAATTAATTAATGTGGGGCCCTTGGATGAGTGACAAGTGTCACTCATCCCATTGGTCACTTTCCCTAAAAGGTGGATCTATGTTTTAATTGGGTAATTTATTATTAAAATATATTTTATTATTTCCCTCACATCTCTTTTCCCTTCCCCGTGTGTCATCTTCATCTTCTCCGTAACTCAAGGATACAAACACACAAACCCATATCACCTCACGCTTCTATTCCTCCATTATCTTCATCTTCATCAACTGGACGTGTGGGTGAGTGTGTGAGAGTAAACCAGGGCATTTGGGAGGGGCTGAGCACCCACGGTCACAGCGGATGTGAGTGAGAAACCGAAAACCGTGAACCCATCCTATACAACACCTTCAGTCTTTCATCAAATGATGATGGCTCGTGAATGAAAAACAGAGAGGACATCGAGACGATGAGGATGGTGGCCACGACAGAGCAACGACGACGGAGATAGGCTGGAAAACTCGAAAACCCGATACCACCCATTTTCCCTTTTTTCGAAACTCCTAATCGTGACGTGTATGGATCGATTTAATGTTTTAGGGATCATTCTAGGGTCAAGGATGAGTTGTTTGGTGCTGGTTTCGTGGATCCAGGTGGCCGAAAAATTGAAGAACACAAAGGAGGAAACTGGGCTACGAGTTTGACATTGAAGGTATAAATCTAGACTTGTTTCGTGTTTTTAAATCCATAGAACTTCTAGTAAGGTCCAGATGAACCTTTAGGAAGAAAAAAAAGAAAGGAACGGTGGTCGGATTGTAACGACCCGTTCCTGATTTTACAGATTAATTAAGACTAATTACAGATTAGTGAGGCTAATCAGGGATTAGTCAAGGATTAACGGACGTTCAGGGCGAAATTATGATTTTGCCCCTAAACGAGGGCAAAAAGTTGACTTTTGACCCGGGAGATCCGATGCCTGAGGGCCAAGGACTGTTACGTAGATCGGGTCGATACGAGTCCATAGACAGGCGACACGTTGAAATCGGACGTTCGAGAGGAAAGTTACGGTTCACGAAAGTTCCTTGGAACTATTGAACATTTTACGAGACAGGAGACATTTGGCATTAAGTGGGCCCTGGTAATTAGGGGCAGGCCCAATGGATGAATGACACTTGTCATTCATCCATTGCTCACCCAAAACACATACATGCATATTACCCCATTTCATTCCCTTCGACCTTTCACCCTATCTCACCCAATTCCCATTGAACACAAACCCAATCCCTTCCCCCACCTAGTTTCAATCTAAGAGAGAGAGAGAGAGAGAGAGAGAGAGAGAGAGAGAGAGAGAGAGAGAAAGAGAAACAGGGAGTGGCTGATGAGTTGAGGACGGCGAGGAGGTGACAGGACCGCCGTGGACGGCGGCGATGGCCCAGGAAACAGGTAAAAACCCGTGACCCCTTTTATATTTTAAATTTGGATTTTTGGTTGGGACGTTTAGGATGTTAACTGATGATTAGGAGATGTTTAGGGGGTTGGTAGGATGATTAAGAAATAGTTTTGAGGGGCGGAGGATGGCCGAGAGGAAATTCAATGGCTAGCCCCCGAATTTGATTTCCAGCCAAGTTAACCCAAATCGAACCTCCCACCATGTTTTTAAGGTTCTTAGGAGCTAAATGGGACCCTTCGGATTGATTTTGGGCCCTTGGTTATGCCCTAAACATAGAATGGAAGTTTTGGGTTAAAATGGATTTTTGAACCATTAGGTTTTAGGATTATTTCCATTGATTTTATTGCATAGAACAAAACCCTAGGATGACTTAGAGTAGATTGGTGGAAAAAAGGAAGAAAAAGGACGAAAAAAATGAGAAGTTAGGAGCTTGAACCGGTCACGCCAGTCCAGTTGGACGAGTCGAACCGCAGAACCAACCAGATGGGCCGTCTCAGGGAAGAAGACGACACTGTGCTGGGTGCATGGCTCCCACGCGCAGGGGCCTTGGGTGGCGCCTGGGGGTGCGTGGTCTATATTTTGGGGATGTGTTCAACATATGAAATCATCATTTCGATGTAACGAACATTTTGGGACAAGTTTTGAGTTAATCGGACATCGTTTCGATAAAGTTCGGGATGTCTAATGGTTTAGGATCGAGTTTAAAAATAGTTAAAAATTCGAGAAAATTACGGGACTTCAATGAGAGGTTAATGAGGTAGTTAGTAACCATATATTATGATTTGGACAGGTTTGGGAGTCCCGGTGATGGTGATTGGCCCAGGAAGAGTGTATGACACACGTATTGAGGCGTAGCAAGGACGGTCTGTGAGTGGACCTTGTTTTATAAATTGATGCATGCATAAGTGTTTATACATGTTTTGGAATGCATTGAGTGGATATGTTTGTGGTAAATAGTGTTTACGTATTTGCACGTATTTCGAGATTTACAGTTTTATGTCGTGCCTATACGTGCTGTGTTTTATGTGGTGATTTAATGGAAAGGTTTTGGATTTGAAAATATGAAATCAGGTATAAGACCCATTTGGTTGGAAACCATCGGACATGGAGTCCATTTGATTTAATGAGAAATCGGGCTGGAGGCCCATTTGAGTTATACAATCGGGTCGGGGGCTCCGTTGGTTTGCGAATCCGGGCTTGAGGTCCAATTGGTTATGGTATCGGGCATGAGGCCCAGTTATGGTTCATAAGCATGATTTCGGGTCAAGGACCCATATTTGGATTTTTCATGGTTTTATGGAAAACCCAGGCGTCGCCCTTTGAATGATTTGAAACGGTTTTTCGTATACCATCCTCTTGAACGTATGCCCTCCAGACGTCCCGTAGTATCCTAGAGTGGCGGGTTGTCTCCTCGAAACGCCTCGTAGTATCCTGAAGTAGTCACGGGGAATTGCCTGCGAAAGGTCATTGCACGGAGCGACTGGTCAGTATAGTGACTCAAGAGAAGGGATTGCCAGAGGTTAAAACCTCTCCCTAGGGAGGGTCATTGATCTGCGGGTCATTGACCTGGGTGGACCCTAGGGAAACTTGGGATTTGAGACCCCGAATAGCACGCGTAGCTTGGAACCGTGACATGGGTGTGGATTGTGACATCTCGGATGTCAATCATTAGGGATGCCGATGATTGGTTTTGGGCTGAGACCCACATGACTTTTTTTGGCCTGCGACCCACGTGTATTTGGGCTGAGACCCACTGGTATCGGTTTTGGGCTGAGTTCCCATATGGTTTGATTTACGATTTTGGGCTGAGTCCCACATGTATTGGATTTGGGCTAAGACCCACGTGTATTGGTTTTCGATAACTAGTTTTCGAATGCATACATACTTTTTAGTGAAGGACATAAATATCTTTTCGTGAAAAGTTTTATAAATTATTTGTTTTGTCCACTCACAGCTTTCCGTGGTTTTAATGCCCTTTAGGTTGATCGCGGATGCAGGCTATAGCGGAGACCGAGACATCACACTCCTTCTCCGGATCCTGGCGCACTTTGGAAGCCCAGTGGGGCTAATTTTGGAATTATCCCTTATTTGACACTTCGTGTCAGATAGGAGCAGGCGTGTCTCGCGTTAATCCTGGGGGGATTTGGGACGGGTCCTGACATAGATGGAGGAGAACCAACTAGGTCAGGCCGTGGGTCCTGTTCGACCAGGTTGCAAGGTCCGTCGAAGGTTAGGGATGACATGATGACGTTAGTGACTACGTAATCCTGGTGACGTCATCATGTCAGATATGACAATGTTAGACATGGACCAATATGGACTTGACATGTGGCACTGTTAGGGTTGTCAATGCTGATGTTAGCAAGACGTCAATGTGACTTTTGGGGTTGGCTTTTTAGCATTGACTTTTGGTTTGACCAGGTGCGTGGGGGCGCGTGGGCTCAAATTTCAAGGTGGGCTCATTGTCATTTTAAAGATTTCGACGATTCGAATCCAATAGTGGTGGTTTCGAGTCGATCGGAGATCATTAAGTTGGTCAAATCGAGGTTTTTCACCTCGGGAAGCGTGTCTGGGACATGTTGACTTTTCCCAAAGTTTTGGGGGTTTATCCTATATACTTGTATAGTTGATTAGTGACCTTAGGGTGTGATTTGGACAGATTCGGATGTTCCGGTCTGTGAGTGGACCTTTGTTTTATAAAGATGATGCATGCATAATTGTTTTACATGTTTTTTTATATATGATTTCTATGAATATGATTGTGGTATTTATGGTTGACGTATTGGTACGTATTGCGAGACTTATGGTTTTATACTGTGTTTATACGTGCTGGTAATTCTATGATGGGTTGATGGAATGGTTTTAGATATGGAAATATTGAAATCGGGCATGAGCCCCAGTTATGGTTTAGAAATGTGATATCGGGATGGCGGCCCTAAATGAATTTGGATTTATGGATTTACGATAATTTCATGGAAAGTCCGGGCGTGACCCTTTTTAGATGTTTTGAGATGATTTTATAAAATGTTTTCCATGTACTATCCTTATATGAGATATGTGGATAGTCTCACTTTGGTTTCTGGGACACTGTGGTAGACACGGTACAATGCCTGCGAGGGGCCATTGTACGGAGCGACCGGACCGTATAGTGTCTCAGGAGCAGGATTGCTAGACGTTATGGACGTCAGACATCTGGGATGTCATATTGACCCGGAGAGACCCCGATTAGCACTCGTAGTTTGGCCGTGAAATGACAAGCATCTGGGACGCTAGGCATCTGGGTTGCCAATGATGGGTATTTGGATTTTAAATTTATTGGATTTATGAAATGGTATTTCAGTGTGGGCGGTTTTGGGCAGTGGCCCACATGATTGGATTTACGATTTTGGGCTAAGTTCCCACATACTTGGATTTATGGTTTGGGCTAAGGCCCTAATGATTTAATTAAAGTAAATGGTTTGATTATTGGTTTTCGAATGCATGCATTCTTTTAGTGAAAGGCATAAATGTCTTCTTTGTGAAATGTGTTTTTATTAAACTATTGATTTTTCGTCCACTCACGGCTTTTAATGTTTTTAATGTCCTTCAGGTTGATCGCGGATGCAGGCTGTAACGCCCCAGAAATTCGGAAAATGTAATATTGTAAAATATGGAATAAAATGACGTTTTTGCCCCTGTGATTCTTTTGGTCAATTTGTTGACTTTGTGGAGGGTCGAACGGACGTTGAACGATGACCGTGACGTAGCTCGGGACGTCATGAGTTCATAGACAGGTGGCACGTCCGATTCGGACGAACAGGGTGGAACTTATGACGTTTGGAAGTCCAGGGGCATTATCGTAATTTGGACGTTATAGGGGAAAAAGTTGACTTTTTGGAATACGATTGATATACGCATGACTCGAAGACCATTAGGTTCGTCTCGAAGCCCCGAGTACAACGACGGGCGACACGCGTGAAACGGACACCGGATGACCAAGTTACGGGTCACGGAAGTTGGAGGGCATTTTGGTAATTATTGCCCTGAGGGCATTTTGGTCATTTTCACGGCGGTTACTGTGGCACCACCATGAAAAGCAGAGTGCACGGCCATGCCGTGGTGTTTTGGTGCGTGCAATTTGTTTAATCGTGTAGTGGATGAATTGTTTAAGCCATTTGAGGCAGTGGGAAACAAAGCTGGTGGACTGAAACCACACAGTGCACGGGCTGGGATTAAAAATTGGCCATGGTTTCTATGTTTGCGGGAAACCATTTTCAGAGACCTCAGTTGGTCTCCCACGAGTTGCTGGCAGCTTGAATCGATTATCTGAATGCAATTGGGTTGAGAAGACTCATTTGGATCATTCTGAGGTTGAGGGATTAAGAGAGACGGAGAGGAAAACCGTGAAGAACCATTTTCGGGTTTTTGGGGGGAAAAATTCAGAGTTCAATTTCTATGGGTTTTGGGACCAATCTAAACACTGAGGAAGCTTTCTGGGAGTGCCAGGAACACGACCGTGCAAGAATTGAAGGGGAATGACCTTTGTTTTCCCAGGAACCTGAGTTCCAGTTCAGGGAAAAACCAGTTGGAGGGAAAATCGAAGATCAAATTGTGAGGCCATTTGAGTGAAACCAAGGGCCGTATTAGTCTTCTGGGAGCAAAAGAAAACCGACCACATCGATTTCGAAGGACATCACTCACAAACTGGCCAAGAACTGAGGCCCCTGGTTCTGAGAATTTTCGAGCTTGAGGACGACGACTTCCAAGTTAGTTTGGGGTCAATTGGGAGCCGAATGGGTTTCAATCCTATCATCTTCTCTAAGCTACTGGTGAGGTTAATTGATTAATGGAACTGTTTTGGGTGAGTTCTAGATGAAGACCCATTCGGCTGTTCGAGCTTGGGTTGGTTGATTTAGGGACAGTCGAGGTTAATCGATCATACAGAACTAAAATTAATGGATTAGAGAAGATGATAGGATTGAAAACGAGAGGAATTGATTGAGAATTGACGGTTAACTGGTCGGGTTGAGTCGCGGGTAACAGACCCGTTTAACAGGCTATTCGGGTGAGGGAGAAGACACTATAGCAGGCGCGTGGCCTTCACGCGCAGCCACTTTGGGCGGCGCGTGACGGCGCGTGTGAGGTCCTTTCCGATCACGGTCAACTGAGGTTTTCTTCCTTTTAATGTTTTTAACATTTTATCTTTAGGGTTCGAGTTGATCAGGAGTTGTTCGGGATAATTTCGAGGGTTCGGAAGTTTAGGTCCTTAAGTTTAATTACGCGGGAAAATCCGAAAAAATTAGAGAAAATCATACGAGTTATTTGGGGATGATTGTAACCCTCCTTGTACGTTTTTACAGGCCCGAACATTTCCGAAGCTACTGAGGAGCGCACGGGGCGCGATTGACGCGTCCTAAAACCGTGAGTGGACTTTTGATTTCCAAATTGTGCATGCATGGCTATTTTACTCATCTATCTTGTGTTTCCACTTATGATCTTATGTTGATAAATATGCTATTTCGGTTTTACGTGATTTCACGCTTTTCGAGATAAATATCGTATTTCACGCATTTCAAGGTTACGATTTTTGCCTATGCATGAATGATGTTTTGATGAAGTATTTGGATATGATTATGCATGTTACGTATTTATGATGTTTTGATTATATTTGTGAAGTGACTTTCGGGAATTGCATGTTTTGGAATTTGCATGTGAATTCGGACATAAGTCCTATTATGAGAAGATATGATTTCGAAATTATTTTTGGAAAACGGATCGTGTGGAATCCTGGCTTATGGTGTTTATAAATGGTTTTGGGTTTAAAGACCCGGTTGATTGTTGGATCTGATTTTGGGTTTAAAGACCCGGTTGATTGATGACGGGGGCGGGCCCGGTAAATTGAGTTTAAAGACTCGTGAGTTTAAAGACTCGGTTATTGTGATACCCCCGAGGCCTATTGATTATGTTTTGAGTTTAAAGACTCGTTGATATCCAGGGAAGGCCTGATATTGAGTTTAAAGACTCGGATGGATCCAACGGTTTGATTGTGATTATTGATTCACTTTTTACTTGATTTGCGTAATTGATGTTTCTAAATGACAGATTCTGGATTTTGGTAATATTATATTATTTTACACGAGTTGTGATGGTTTTCTGTAACGTTTTACATGTGTTTCGAGAAAAGAGATTTCGAACGTTTAATACGCGGTTTTCGAATATCTGGTTATGCATGCGTGTTATAAAACTGGAGGGCGAACCCCGATTTCATTAAACTGTTTACTGCAAACTTTTGTTTCGGTCCACTCACACTTTGTTGTTTTAACTACCTTCCAGGTCGTGGTACAAGTTCGGGGGCTAGCGCCGAGGCAGAGGCAGATGCATAAAGCTTTCCGTTGCGGAGTAGTTAGTTCACAGAGTAGGATTTGTTCTTTAACTTGTTTTGTAATATTATGCTCTGTGAAACTAAGGACTTGAGGTCCAGTCGGTTGTATTTGTTTAATCTCCCTGGTCTGACAATGGGTGTGATGTAATATTATTTGGTTTTCCGGTCTTTTGGATTCGATTGTCACACGGGAGAAAGATGCTTCCCGATTATCGAGGCGATAATCGGGGTGGGTCCTGTCACAGGCTGTAGCGGAGACCAAGATATCACACTCCTCGATTGATCCTGGCGAGCTCTGGAAGCCCCGAACAAGCTGAGGTTTGAGTCATCCCTTGTCTAACACTTCGTGTCAGATGGGAGCATGGCACATCCCGCGTTAATCCTGGTGGGATTGGGATGGGTCGTGTCAGCTTGGTATCAGAATATGGTTTGCTCATGGAGTGTCGCGCATGTACAGGATGTGATGTCTCTACGAGTTCGACAACACGTTATCAACCTGATAGTTAGGATACCGGTATGATAGTTAGTGGGAATAAGTCGTGGATAGTTTTGGTTTGGCATTTGGTGCTTGAGTATGCCATAGTGAGGTCGTGGTTTGGCAGTATGGGACCCTACCGAGGGATGAATGTAATAGTACTTTAGAGTCTTGATCGTGGGACGGTTATGTCAGGATTGTCTAACATTGCAGGATTGTATGTGACGATAGTGTGGAATTGTGACCATTAGATGGTCAGATCATGTTGAGTTGGGAATTATGTTGTTGAGGGCAGTCGGGTTTAGGGAACCCTAGTGTATAATGTATGGTTCGGAAATGTGAGTCGGCGAGTGGTTTGACTTTGGCGACTTTTCAAAGTTGAGACCGTTGGTCGGTCATGTCATGTTAGCTTTGGTGATTGTGCGGCAGGGTACAGCTGAGGTCATGGATAACCTAGTGGACGACTTTGGTTGAGTCTAGTTGAGTCTAGTTGAGACTACAGAGGTTGATTGGTCTGGCATTAAGAAAATTGATGGAATCCGATTCATGATTACCATTATGAGATGATATTTAGGGTCTCGGGGTAGACTGATTAGTAGTGTTGACGCTTGGATGCGGAATCTCAATAGCGATGCCTAGTGGATGGGTCTGCACAAGATTATGGCAAGCACTACCATCGAGGGTGGATGTAGTTGTGGTTGTTGAAAATCAGGGGACGTTCATGGAACGTTCATTTTCTTGTATGAATTGTCAGGGTGATTGTACCTAGAGTTGGTGAGTTGGGGGAGGAAGAGTTCCTCCAACCTGAGTAGAGATTATGGATTCTAGCTCGGTATGAGCTGAGATTTAGTTTGGGTCTGATTCGTACGCATTTTTCCAGTGATTAAGGTGACGATAGGAGACCATGAGCCACGAACTGAAGATGTGACTCAATTGTGATGTGCTTGTGCTCGGTGTGGGTTTGACGATGGTGATTCGTCAGCTAGTGTTGATTCTTGGGAATTGTGTCGAGATGACAGATATGATAGAGATGGACTAGATGGGATCCAGCTGTGGATGAGATGTGTTGGGACTCTAACCCAACCGTGATTGAGATAACTGATGTGATTGAGATGACTAAGTGGCGACTGGATGAAACAGTATAAATGGATAGGCGAGTTAGGGTACTAAGTTAGCTTGGTACGACCACGTGGATGATGTTCGAGTGAGTTGGGGACTTGGAAGCATACCCGAGTTGGTCCCAACATGGTTGGAACCTAGGAATCAAGAGAAGTTTTGATTGAGATGATGAGAAGAGTGTTTGATTCCGCATTGATGATGGATATTCTGAAGTCACTGAGGGTGACTTCCCATTTCATGCTCTTTAGCAAAGGGTGCTTGGTGGCACCAGATGGGGTGACTATAGTGGATTTGTGGTTGCATTCACGTAGGATGAATTTTAATGTCATTGTCTTGGATCATCCTTGATTTTCCCTAGGTGGGATGACGAGGATCGATATGAGGTAATTGAAGAGGACCCATAGTCTAGATGTGTTCTGTCTTCGACTGAGTGATTAGATGTGGAGATTTGACGAGAGCGGTGTGATAGTATGAGGATTCAAGAGGGTGTAAGACCCTATGACCTGAAATCTAGTAGTTAGCTGAGAGTGAGCATGTGTGGATCCAAGGTGGATCTGAATCGTGATATTGGTGATCAGGTGTTGTTGTGGATCAGGATGGCGTGGATTGTGATGTCGTGCCTGTCCTGGCAGACTTCGCCTTGCTGATTATGCTCGGGCTCGTGTTGGCAGACTTCTCCTTGCTGATTATGCTAAGCTTGGAGTAGAGGATAATCGTATTGTGTGACAGTCGAAAAATCTTTGGAATAGTTGGTGAGATGACAAGACAGAGGTTGGATATTTGAAGAGTGTATACGATCTGTCTTGGATATGTGGATGAGTATGGATCTTGGATCTACTCATTCAGACTGGAAGTGTCAGTAACTATTGGGCGGAGGCTACCGCCGTAACTGAGGTCTATTATGGGGATTGACTTCCTTTCGAAGTCGATCTAGTATGATATGGTAATCGAATAACTGGGTATCCAGTAGGATCAGAGTAGTATGTCTTGGTAGACGTGGGTGAAATTAGTTACTCATTGGGCATGAATGGGTACGCCTTGGTGGGCGTGATTCAAATTGGTATGTCTTGGATGACAAAATTGGGAGTAGACGTATAGATGCTGGTCGGGTGACCAGGAGACTCGGAATGGACACGGAATTGGAGTGTATGGTCTGTCTCATACGGGATTGGACAGATAGACTCCAGAATTGAAGCGTGATTAGCTACGAGCTATGTAGTGGACTGGTTGGTGGATGGATGTATGTACTAGGTATGTTGTGCGAGGACCAATACTGGATAGGCCTGAGTAATGCCTGGTGACGGTATATAGGATATACCAGTGGTATGTTGATGAACGTGTTGACAATCGACCTAGTTCAGATATCATTGGATTGGTTGAGAGCATGGATTGGACATTGGATATTGTGCGCTGAACCAGAGTGATTTTGATGGTTTCAGTGATTGTATGAGCAGGTGCTCAGAGCCATGGATGGCTAGTGGAACCCTAGAATGGAGATATGTATCACTTTTAGGCACGTATTTGATGGGGTCCAGTTACACATTAGTCGAGTGAGATGCATTTCATTGTTAGACGATCCTATTGTGCTGATTTTAATGTCTATTGAAATTTAAGGTAAGGAATCTTTACTGCAAGTTCCCAGGCGAGTGAGACATGGATTGTGTATCCATAGGTGCAATGAGTTGGTGGTTAGTGTAACCACAGGTTGTTTTGCGTGAAGCGACTGCTCTGTGACTCTCACTAGCGTCAGCATGGATTGATGTGGCAGATTTGGTACGAGGTACCTTAGTACGACTATAGAGTGATTTAGGGTTGTGTTGGTGACTCGAATTGTGACCATGGAACCATGAGTGCTGGTTCAGAGCGACGTTATGGGATTAATTTAAATTTTGAGGACGAAATTTGTTAAGGGGGGAAGGTTGTAACGACCCGTCCCGAATAACGGGATTAAATATTAATTAATTATGGATTTAGTATGACTAATCGGGGATTAGTTGAGAGGGTACAGACGGAAGGTGTAAACTGACCGTTTTGCCTATGGAATTGGGCAAAATGATGACTTTTGACCAGGGGAGTCAAACGTATGAGGACCGATGACCGTGACGTAGATCGGGACGTCATGAGTTCGTAGATAGGCCGCACGTCGAAATTGGACGTCGAACGGAAAAGTTATGGTCAAGTGATCAAAATCGATTTAGTTAGTGCCTCGGGATTTGAATTAAATAATAATTAAATGTGATTGGTTAATTAATTAATTTGGGGCCCTTGAATGAGTGACAAGTGTCACTCATCCTATTGATCACTTTCCCTAAAAAGTGGATCTATGTTTTAATTGGGTAATTTATTATTAAAATATATTTTATTATTTCCCTCACATCTCTCTTCCCTTCCCGTGTGTCATCTTCATCTTCTTCATAACTCAAGCATACAAACACACAAACCCATATCACCTCACCCTTCTATTCCTCCATTATCTTCATCTTCTTCAACTGGACGTGTGGGTGAGTGTGTGAGAGTGAACCAGGGAGTTTGGGAGGGGCTAAGCAGCCACCGTCATGGCAGAGGTGAGTGACAAACCGAAAACCGTGAACCCATCCTATACAACACCTTCAATCCATCATCAAATGATGATGGCTCGTTAATGAAAAAGAGAAAGGACATCGAGATGTTGAGGATGGTGGCCACGGGGGAGCAACGACGGAGGAGGTAGGCCGGAAAACCCGAAAATCCGATACCACCCATTTTTCCCATTTTTCGAAACTCCTAATCGTGACATGTATGGATCAATTTAATGTTTTAGGGATCATTCTAGGGTCAAGGATGAGTTGTTTGGTGCTAGTTTTTTGGATCTAGGTGGCCGAAAATTAAAGAACACAAAGGAGGAAACTGGGCTACGGGTGTGACATTGAAAGTATAAATCTAGACATTGTTTCGTGTTTTTAAATCCATAGAACTTCTAGTTAGGTCTACTAGAAGCTTTTGAAAGAAAAATGGAAAGGAACAGTGGTCGGATGGAGGAAAACCAACCGGGTCAGGCCACGGGTCTTGCGCGACCCAATTGCAGGGTCCTTTGAAGGTTAGGGATAACATGATGACGTTAGCGATGACATCATCCTGCTGACATCATCATTTCAGATCTGACAATGTCAGACTGACATGTCAGATCTGACAATGTCAGACTGACATGTCAGACATGGACCAACAGGGACTTGACACGTGGCACTGTCAGGGTTGTTAGTGCTGACGTCACCATGACGTCAGCATTGACTTTTAGGGTTGACTCTTCAGCATTGACTTTTGGTTTGACCAGGTACATGGAGATGTGTGGGCTCGAATTTCAAGGTGGGCCTATTGTCATTTTAAAGATTTCGACGATCTGGATCCAATAGTGGTGGTTTCGAGTCGATCAAAGATCATTAAGTTGGTGAAATCGAGGGTTTTCACCTCGGGAAGCGTGTTTGGGACATGTTGACTTTTTCCGGAGTTTTGGGGGTTTATCCTATAGACGTGTATAGTTTATTAGTGACCTTCGGGTGTGATTTAGATAGGTCCGGATGGTGCGTTGATGGTGATTTAGCCCAGGAAGGCTTATGACACGCGTATCGAGATGGCAACTAGGACGGTCTGTGAGTGGACCTTTGTTTTATAAAAATTATGCATGCATAACTGTTTCACATATTTTATATATGTAATTTCTATGAATATGATTGTGGTATTTATGGTTGTCGTATTAGCACGTATTTCGAGATTTATGGCTTTATACTGTGTTTATACGTGCTAGTATTTCTATGATGGGTTGATGGAATGGTTTGGATTTGGAAATATCGAAATCGAGCATGAGGCCCAGTTATGGTTTAGAAATGTGATTTCGAGTAGGGGCCCTAAATGGATTTGGATTTATAGATTTACGATGATTCATGGAAAGTCCGGGCGTGGCCCTTTTGAGATGTTTTATGACAGGACCCATCTCGATTATTCCTCGATAATCGTGAATGATCCTGCTCCCGTCTGACTATGATTTTAAAATACCAAAAGTAGTCCAAATATATATAAGTACATAATATAACATAACCAACAACCCACATAGTCAGACCAGGGATAGGTATATCTTTAGGACCGTTGACTATCTCAGTCGTCAACCGGTTTACAGAGCATAAGAAATATGTACAAACAAGGATTAAAGTCCTACGCGGTCAGAACTCGAGTATGCAGCGGTTTGCTTATTCTTCTGCCTCAATACAAGCCTCGGTACCTGTGCACGGGCCTGGAGGGTACAAAAACAGTAAATGTGTGAGTGGACAAAAAATAAAGGTTTAGAAATACATTTATTAAAATCGTCTTACCCTCCAGTTTTCACAACATGCATGCATATCACATATAAAACCGGAGTTATATATAAATCAAAGGGAAAAGAAAACAGTTAATTTAATTCAATATCAATCATGATACCACCATCCTCAACTTCCAGTCTTAATATTCAATAACCCGTCACGATATCAATGCAACGCGTGCAACTTGGGTGTCTCACGTCCGAGTACCTCCCCAGGATCAACGACGTCTGGGGTGATATCATCTCCAGGATCAACGACGTCTGGAGGATATCATCATAAACTCACACTCCTGAGACTGAGCATCCCCTCGGAGCTACTCATCTCCAGGTTGTGGATCGTGACTACTCCAGGATCTACGACGTCTGGAGGAGACCATCAAATCACCGAGGATGATACCACTAATCAAGAATCTCATTTCAAAACTATTTAAATCTCAAAATCAAATTAATAGTTCAACAGGGTCTCTGCCCGAAATATAGCATTTCCACAGCACAAGTAAATTCCATAATTTCATGTCTAACAGATCATTTATAATTCAATTTCTTCAATTAAATCATGTAATTTAATTTCAAAGTTAAAAACCATTTCAAATCTCAAGTCATCGCCCAAAATCACACTTTTATGATTTTCTCGAAATTCGAGCTCAAAACAATATAATAATAATATAATATTCCCAAAATCCGGAAATTATCATATCACATCATTAATCATGGCAAATCAACTTAAATCATATTATAAGCATTTAAAAGCAGTTAAAACATATATGCATGCATTTAGGGTAGAAAACAAAAGCCCACTCACACACCGTCCAGATTGCTCGGATTCGAGCTGTTCGTTCTCGTCCGCTGTCCCGAGAATATTTTGGCATGTCAAACCTGTAATATAGGGTTACTAGAGTATCATATAATCTTAGGTACGAATTTCCGAATCGTCGGAATAAAATAATATTATTTAAACGTAACCTATACGCTTTGGATACGTAAAACTAGCCTTAATTTATATCCGATTGACCCGAAACTAACGCCAATAGGTTCGTATCATCGAGAACATTAAAAAGTATGTTGGACCCTCCATCAGATTCCCGGTCACGCGCCCTCACGCGCCGCCTCAAGCGGCTGCGCGTGACAGCCACGCGCCGTGAACAGTGGCTGCTACAGTATCTCTCTCTCGCCCGTTTCTCTGGTATTCGGGTTGTAGACCCGCGATCAGACCCGACTCGTTTTCTATCGATTTACACTCAATTCATTTCGTTCTTTCACTCATTAACATCTATCCAATCTAACTGATAGTTCTGTGCCTTCAATTGAATCCATTAAACCCTAAAACACTTTGACTCACGAAGAACACTCATCGGATCCTTATTCAGGTTTGATCTCAAATCAACCTGTTTTCTTCAATTATTCACACCAGAAGCATCATAGGACTATAAGGAACACGAAATCAACATCAATTTTATGAAATTTTACCTCTAAGTAACTCGACTCAAGCTCGATTTCTCCAAACAGTTGCAGCGTCTGATCGTCACGATTTCACCTCCAATTCTTGTTCCAATTAATTGGGTTCGAGTCGTTTAGCTCCCAGGAAGCTGAATTTCACCTTAATTTCACACCAAACTGTCTCTAAAATTAAAATCGAAATCAAGGTTTTTGGATGATTTTCGGGTATGTGCAGCACGGGTTGCCTCTGGGTTTTGTTCGGTTTCTTCTCAATTTTTCTCTCCAAATTGTCTCTAATTCCTTACTCAATTACACTTAACTCTACTGCAATCGATCATGGTGAAGATGATCTCTGTTTTGGTGTTTGAAGGTTTTGGTCGTGTACGGTTACTGTTCCTCAATTAATCCATCTTCAATTCATCAATCACTAATTAAATTAACTAATGCCACTAATCAGCCCTAAGTAGTGACATTTGTCACTTGATGCATTACCTGAGTCATTTAATTGGCATGAATCAGCAATCAAGTGGAGTTGTAATGATCCTTCCACCGTCCAAGTGTAATCCATCTAAATTTACCATTTTACCCTTCTTAAGCACAATTACCATTTTACCCCTACACTTCACAACCCCGTAACTTCTTCATCCGAACTCCGTTTTCGACGTGCCACCTGTCTACGGATTCAGCGTTCCGAGACCTACACAATGGCACAAGCAAAATATACAAACAGTATACCAAACAAAAAGTCAACTTTTAGCCATATCCTTCTAGGGGTAAAAACGTCATTTTCACATTATTTTAATATTTTACAATTTTTGGATTTTTTCGGGGCGTTACATTTTGAGATGATTTTATAAAATGTTTTCCATGTACCATCCTTATATGAGATATGTTGATAGTCTCACTTTGGTGTCTGGGACACTGGGGTAGACACGGCGCAATGCCTGCGAGGGGCCATTGTACGAAGTGACCGGACCGTATAGTGACAGGACCCATCCCGATCCTCCTAGGAGAACGCGAGGATGTGCCTGCTCCTGTCTGACACAAACCTAGAAAATGACCAAAATACCCATAACAGGCTAAATAACGTACAATAAAATGTTTTAAACATCAAATACATCCTAGAATGGGTCCAACAGTGCCAGACAAGGGATAGAGAACACTACAAGATTACGAGCACGAATAACAGTTTTACAAAACGGTGCTCGACCTACCCAAGTAGGATATCAGGTACGCAATAGTAAACGACTATGTCTCTGCCTCAGGACCTGCCTCTACCTCTAGATCACGTCCTGGAGGGGTCAAGAAAACAATGAAAGTGTGAGTGGGTCGAAAATAAAGGATATTTCAAAATCGTTCATAATACATAGTAAAAATACCGTTTTCCCCTCTGTTTTCAAATCATGCATGCATTTGAGTCAAAGCATATATATATATATGTAGTAAAATTGAAACATATTACACATCACCAATCGGGTATCATATCATCACATACACACAGTAGTATAATAATAATGCATCTACTATAATCATATTGCACCGTATATCCCAACCCTGACATCCCAGATGTCGAACGTCCTAGACGTCTAATAAGGTCACAGTTCTAAGGCTACGCATGCCGCCCGGGGTCTCAATCTTGAGTCTTATCTCCAAACCCAGTCCGGGTATGGCATCCCAATTGCTTGACGTCCCTGACGTCTCATACTAGCAATCCTGCTCTTGAGCCATCCTACGGTCTGGTCGCTCTGTAGCATGACTTTTTGTAGGCAATGCGCCGTGACCGCTCCAAGGTACCAATACTGAAGGAGACAGTAATCTATATGGTCAATCTATCTGGTGCAATAGCATGAGCATGTGACATCCTGATATGATTCCACAGCTCACATAATCACCGGGCGATCACATGCCGCATAATATAACATAGATAGGTACATAGTCCATAAATAAGATTTAATACACTCATACACGTAGTCATATACTAGTATAATGAAAAGAGTTATGCATGCATTCCGTTAGAAATCAAAAGACCTACTCACAGTACTGTCCCGCTGCTTAAACAACGTCTAAAACCTGTCCTGTAGCTATATCTTAGTTTTTGACATGTCCAAACACATTCAAAGGTCACTAGGGATCTCTACAAACCCATATCTAAAACCAAGGAACATATTTAGCCTGGAAACGTGTCCCGAACACGCTTCTTGAGGCTATAAACTCCATTTTGACCCACCAAATGATCTCCAATCGACCCGAAACTACCACCATTGGATCCGGATCTTCGAAACCATTAAAATGGCGCTGGTCTCACCTCAAAAAATATGCCTACACGCCTCCACGCGTGGGTCAAATTCATAGTCAACATGACTAAAAAGTCAACGCTAACGTAAGTAAAAGTCAACGCTGACGTCAGGTCAACGGACAAAGTCAACGCTGACGTCATCTGACAGTGTCAGACCTGATACGTGTTAAAGTAACAGGTGCCATGTGTCAGCTGCGGGTTGGTCCACATCATGGACATGTCAGTGACATGTGGTAGCCACTGATTGGGCACGTTACGGACATGTCAGTGCTGACTGTTCACTGACATGTGACACGTGTCCTGTCCTTAGTAGCCTCTTCCTGATAGTTGTCAGATGATGACGTCATCATCATCATCAACCTCTCGATCAGGTCTGCAAACCGGGTGGCACAGACCCACGACCCGACTCGGTTCCAAAATCCAAATTACTCATCCATTTTCAGTCAGGCTTCTTCCTATGCACTCGTCTCGACCTAACTAAAAGATCTGTGTGATTGAAACTAGGAAAAACAAGTTAAAACATACCTGCAGGTAGATGAACAGTGAGTCGTGAACTTTGAACTAGTTTTCCGGCCAACTCCGGCCACCGTAGATCCTCAAGTTAAGCCCAGAGTGATTGTCTAGAACCCTAGAACAAGTTAGGGGTCATTGGATCGATCGACACACGTCCTAAAACCATCTTCCATTTTTAAACCAAAATGAACATTTTAGGTTTTTTACCTTGCCGCCGTGATCTGTCGTGCACCACCGCCGTCCCTCCACGTCTCTCTAGTCTCAATCACTCTCCCCATCTTAGGATGAGCAAAACAGATGATATGGTGTTTGTAGAGTGGAGTTTGTGTGTTCACCGTTTAGAGAGTGTGAAGAGTAATGAGAGATGATAGAAAATAGGAAGAATGAAGAAAATGTTAGTTTTAGGAACCCTGCTCAGATCCAAATGCATGGGTAAATCCACTAATGGGATAAGTGACACTTGTCACTCATCCAAGGGCCCTACTAAGTTATCCTTATCCAATTAGGATCATCCAAATGTAACGCTCTCGGGATTTTGTGAATAGTGCCATTTCGCGTTCCTGATCATACCTCCCCCGTCTGGACTCGGTTTCGAGTATGCCACCTGTCTACGGACTCATGACGTCCCGATCTACGTCATAGTCATGGGTCAAAGCTCGAAATACAGTATGAGTCAAAAGTCAACAAATCCTCCCAACTAGAGGAAAAATGGTCATTTTACATTAAAATTTCAACTTTACCAAATCCTAAAAGTCTGGGCTGTTACAATATAGTGTCTCAGGAGCAGGATTGCTAGACGTCAGGGACGTCAGATATCTAGGATGTCATATTGACCAGGAGAGACCCCGGATAGCACGTGTAGCTTGGCCGTGAAATGACAAGCGTCTGGGACGCTAGGCATCTGGAATGCCAAGGATGGATATTTGGATTTCAGATTTATTGGATTTATGAAATGTATTTCAGTGTGGGTGGTTTTGGGCAATGGCCCACATGATTGGATTTATGATTTTGGGCTAAGTTCCCATATACTTGGATTTATGGTTTTGGGCTAAGGCTCTAATGATTTAATTAAAGTAAATGGTTTGATTATTGGTTTTCACATCCATGCATGATTTTAGTGAAGGGCATAAATGTCTTCTTTGTGAAATGTGTTTTATTAAACTATTGATTTTTCGTCCACTCACAGCTTTTAATGTTTTTAATGCCTTTCAGGTTGATCACGAATGCGGGCTGTAATGGAGATCGAGAAATCACACTCCTCCACTGATCCTGGAGCGCTCTGGAAGCCCCGAACAAGCTGAGGTTTAAGTCATCCCTTGTCTGATACTTCGTGTCAGACGGGAGCATGACACATGCTGGGTTAATCCTGGGGGGATTGGGATGGGTCGTGTCATAAGATACTGGCGACTCCTAAGTGGATATACAACTACCATCTCGACTCAAAAGTCGTAACTTAAACTAACCATTTCGGAAATTCATTGGAGTTATCATGAACTTCGATTTTGACCATAATCACACCATTTGATTCGAAAGTATCTCCGAGTTTCAAAAATCTACCTCTCAAATCTTAATTCCACAACCTAATTCTCGAATCGTCTGAGATTCCATTATGAATGCCCAAAGTCCAATCTTGATCAAACCTTGGTAAAAATCAACATGCAATTAGTCTAACGTGAAGCTCTCATCAATGTGATTCTAATGGTTTTGAAAACAGGTATAATGATTCCCTAAGATGGCTAGAACTACGTAGGAAAGTCGCAGCTCTACTAAGCTTATTCTCCCTAATGCACTCGCCATAGTGGTCAACGACAATTGTACTTTACACTATCTTCATTGTCTCGTTGAAAGGGAATGTTTAGTCGAGGTCTGAGTGACTAGGTTGGTCGGAGTGGATGTTATAGGTGGTGGCCGGTTGGCTCTATTTTTGCGTATTTCTAGGATGGTTTGACGAGAGAGATAGTGAGGAAAAATTAATGAGAAGAAAACTAAGAAAGGAGAGTGACTTAGGCTTGGTAAATTGGGCCAAGTACATGGGAATTTTGGGATAGGCTAAAAAGTTCCTTTTTGGTTTTAAGGTTTATTCTTTTTGGGCCCAAGTCCCTCACTTGCCATAACAACTTCAAACTCAAAGCCCAAAATAATGCTCGTTGGGCATTTTAGTAAATTGAAATTTTTTATGTTCGGGTTTACGGAACGGGTTGTAGCACGAACTCTAATTTTTTATATTATGAGTTGTTGAAGAAAGAATTATGAATTTTCTCCCTTTTGAGTTGGAATTTTCAATGATAATGTTCATGTGAGCTTTTACAACACAAGATTAGTATTTCGAAGTTCAACTTGTTTCCTTGAAAATGTTAAGTTTGGGTTTTGAAATTATAAGGCTCATTTGAACTCTAGCATAGGGTATACAGAATGAAAATAATTTTGAAACTTTTCTATTTTTAAGATCCTTTTTCTAGCTATGATAAAGTTGATGTGAACTCTATCAATATGATATTGGGGTTTCGAAGTTAAATTTTATTTTTTCAAAATTCCTAGGTTTGAGTTTTGAATTTTAAAATTCATATGAACTCTAACGTATGATATTACGAGTAGGAGAAAAGATTATGAATTTTATCTCTTGATACATCCCAAATAAAAAATTAGGATTAAAAATGTGAAATTACTATTTTACCCTCACGGGTGCCATTGTACCTTGATTACCTTGCTTTCATGTCATGTGTTAGGTGTGGTGTTTTTGTGTGTGTGTTTTGGAAGCCCGAAACACTTAGTAATCCCATGCCATTTTTGGACCTATATGACGCCTAAGCCCAAAAGCTTGATGTGCAATAAGACCCTTGTTGTATCAGTTGCACTAGCCCAATAAATTAAGCCCATTTGGGAGCCCAAGTGCACCAAAAACTATCCATGGTCGCATAGGAATTCAGTCCTTGGCTTTGGCCCAGTGAGGAGTCCCAATCTCTCTACTGATGCCACTCACACATCAACAACCCTTGAACCTTCTCGATGATGCTCGCACACGCGTTCGTGCATAATCCATTCACGTCCGTACCCAGAGAACCCTGAACTAGTGAACTCGTCAACGGAGATATGAGGTTTTTCTTCTTACCTCCCCTGGTTCAATGTGATTCGAGAGGCCCTTGTCGGGTATGTGTCCTCGACTGAGCCACGACGATCATCACGGCTTGCCGTTAGTGCCACCAGCCTTGCGACGACACACATGATTTTCTTGAGCATGCATCCATTTAGCTGTAAAATGACAGCATGCTTTCCCAAAGTGGCTTGCAGTAAATCTTCTTTACTAACCATGGTTTCCTTCACAACTTTGTCGCTAAATTCCTCCATATTGCCTACGGAATACAATCTCCAATATTGACTCTTAGAGAGAGTTCTTTAATAATCTCTCTTTTGAATTTCTTCTCCTTTTCGCGTATATAAATTTTGATATGCACTAAAAGGAATCCCACTGAGCGTGCTAAGTATGTTGGTCCTATAAAGTTGCTAGGGTTAACTTGGTAATTTCTTCTTGATCGTGTAGATGTTGTGTCAGGACCCGTCCCAAATCCCCCCGGGATTAAAGCGGGACGACCCTGATCCCATCTGACACGGAGTTTCAGACAAGGGAAAATTAAAACCTTTAGCCTTCCGGCTTCCAGAGTACGCCAGGATCCGGGGGAGGTATGTGATATCTCGGTCTCTGCTACAGTCCGCACCGTATCCACCTGAAGGGTATTGAAAACAGAAAGACTGTGAGTGGACAAAAAGTAATAAGTTTCGTAAACACATTTTATAAAGACCTTTATACCCTTCACTAAAATGCATGCATGCATAGTAAAACCATTTATCCAATCACATATGTTTAAACAACCATATCCATACGAGCTCCTGCCCAAAACCATTTATAGAAAACCATAACATAGTAAACATATGTGGGATCTCAGCCCAAATCCATTTATAGAAATCTAGAACATAATAACCATATGTGGGATCTCAGCCCAAATCCATTTATCATCATAAAACACAATTTCCCAAACCATTTGAAATCATGTTCATCCATATATTTCATATCACCAATCTTGTCACGGTAATCTAGAGCTACGCGCGTGCTACCCGGGATCTCAAACCCAAGTCTCTCCAGGGTCCACCCAAGTCAACGTCTGTAGATCAATGACCCTCCCTGGAGGTTACGAACCATGGCCTTTCTGAGAGTAAGGAACCCAACTAGGGGACGACTCCACTCAGTCAGTGCTCCGTGACTACTCTGTGGTCCACCCAAGCCAACGACCCTCCCTGGAGGAGACAATCATATATAAAGGATGGCATACGAAAAACCTTTTGAAATAATTCTTTAAACCTCTCAAGGATTCATGCCCGGCCCCCATAAGCCGTCATGAACCATAAAATCCTTTCAAGGGTTCATGCCGGTTCCCATAAACCGTCATGAACCGTAAATCCTTTCAAGGGTTCATGCTTGTCCCCATAAACCGTCATGAACCATAAAACCTTTCAAGGGTTCATGCCGGTCCCCATAAACCGTCATGAACCATAAAAACCATTTATGGGTCCCTGACCCGAAATCACAATCTTAAAACGTAACTGGGCATTAAGCTTGAATCCACATATAAACTAGGCCTCAGACCCGAATAGTAAACTAACTGGGCCTCGTGCCCGATTTCGTAAACTAAATGAGCCTCGTGCCCGATATCGTAACTAAATGGGCCTCGTGCCCGATATCGTAAACCAAATGGGCCTCGTGTCCGATACATAAGTCAACTAGGCTCCGAGCCCGATTCGTAAACCAACTGGGCCTCCGGCCCGATGCCTCGCTAAATCAAATGGACCTCAAGTCCGAGAGTTCGTAATAAAAATGGGTATCGTGCCAGATTCCATAATTGCAAATCCGAAATCGATTTAAGAATCAATTGGGCCTCTGGCCCGAGAACGTCACTAAAAGGACTTCGAGTCTAAGGGTTTCCGAAACAAATGGGTCTCGAACCCGAGTTTACCTTTTCAAATCTAAAACCATTTCATTAAACTATTTCCAAAACCATAAGTACGGAAAATTAGAATAGAATCGAAAACCTCGATTTACGTGCAAGCATGTAAATCGCCTCGAAATACGTGAAACCATATAATTCACCAATATCCAAATCAACATCATAGAATCACATTCATAATACATATAAAACATTTATGCACGCATCACAGTTTAGAAATAAAGGTCCACTCACAGACCGTCCTAAGTCGCCGCATCGATTTGCTTGTCGTAAGCCTCACCAGGCAAATCGTCGTCACTGGGACTCCCAAACTTGTCCAAATCAATCTAGAGGGTTACTAACTACCATATTAACCCCACAAGTAGAAAGTTTCCCCATTGGACCCACCACACGCCCCCACGCGCAGCCGCAAGTGGTTTCGCGTGAAGCCCATACACAGTGCTACAATGTCATCGTCAAGCTTAGGTGAACCGGTTCAGCCGAATCGCTGGACGACCCAACCGGTTCTCAGTCGAACTGCTGGACCGACCCGGCCGGTTCTTAGTCATTCCTCAACCATTTTCAGTGCTTTCAAGTCCCACATGTTCGTCTAATTGCCTAGGTTCGACTTCTAAATTCAAAATCAAGAAATTAGATCGAAATCTCACCTGCTCATGGAGGTAACACGGTCGGCCACCTACAACTGCTCCTCCCCCTCATCTCCGGCCACCATGGCTCCTGAAACCAGTCCCACTCGACTCATATGAGTCATAGGATCACAACTATATCAACCAAATCGATCGCCATACCCTAAAAACCAACCTTCGAATTTGAAAATGGAAGAAGGCTCTCGGGTTGCTCATCTCCGCCGTCCACCACCGTGACTCGCTGTCATCCTCAGTCCCTCAGGTCATCTCTCACGGTCACACACGAGCACTCATAATGATTACGATGGTGAGGAAGTCGGGTGATGGTATGTGTGTTTGTTTTGGAAGCAAAGAAGAAGAAAATGGAGATGGTGTCGTGGAAGAGAAGAGAGATGTGATTAAATGATGATGAAGATCAGAAAAGAGTGAGATGAGATGGACGGTGATGATTGAGGGTTTAGATCAGATGAAGGGCCAGGATTAAAAGTGGGTAGGGATTAAAATATAAAGTTATTAAATTAATATTATTTATTTTGTTAGATCCACAATTTAGGGGTTTGGGCCAATGGGATGAGTGACACTTGTCACTCATCCGTGGGTCCCACTTAAAATATCTGACCAATCAGATATTGCCATGTCATCATTGCCTCGATATACGTGCATAATGAAATCAAACTTCCATGAACCATAACTTTCTCGTTCGAAGTCCGATTTCGACGTTCCACATGTCTATGGATTCGTATCGTCCTAATCTACGTAATGGTTCTCGGTCCTCGGCCATCAGACCTCCCGATCCAAAAGTCAACTATTTACCCCTTTTAACCAAATTACCAAAGTACCCTTGAACTTCTGAACGTCACAACTTCTTCCTCGAATGTCGGAATCAAATATGCCACCTGTCTATGAACTCGTGACGTCCTGAACTACATCACAGTCATCGGTCAAAGTCCATTTGACCGCCTGAACGAAAAGTCAACATTTTTCCCATTTCAGGGGAAAAACGATCATTTTGCATCGTTCGTCCGATTTCGCTCAACTAATCGCTGATTAACCTCACTAATTATGATTAGTCACTAATCTAATCCCGGAATTTGGGACGGGTCGTTACATGTTGAAGCTTGAATTTTGAAAGCTTGGGCATGATGGTTCTTGAACATACAAAACTTTATTTGTTGAGGGGCTGGGCTGGCTTTGCATATTTTTCGAGGGCTGGATGCCTTAAGAAGAGGTGTGCTAATATTAGAGGCTAATAATAGATAGGAAACCAAATTTCTTGAGAGTTCTTGCCTCCCAAGAAATTGACCTTAATCAAGCAATTGTGCCATAAGTGGGATACTAGCTTATTGTTGGATCTTTTCTATACCTTTTTTTGTAATATATCAAAGGATTTGAAAATATTTTCCTTTTAGTTATCGAATTGATTTATACCTTTAAATAATACTAATTCAATGTGCAATCTAAAATGTGCTATAAAGACATTTATTGTCAGGATAACTATAGATGGACCAAAAATACATATTGTTCTATGATAAACTATCATACAATATATATGGATGGATCTCCCTAGATATTTATCAAAGTAAGAAATATGTAATTGAAGATGGGTGAAGTATGAAAATTGTATAAAATATCACAAACAATACAATCGGTAATATCTCTTCAAGGCCAAGAAAATTTGAAAATGACTTTTCAGAAATCTTCAATTAGGATGGTCGTATTCCCAAAACGTTCTCTCATTGTAAGCCTGAGTATATAAACGGCACAAATATTTTGTTAGAAAGTTTGATTCAAACAACTGTTGTATTTAGAAAAAGGTTTTTCATGTAATGGTTGATTTGTGTCCTCTAAAAAAGCTTCGCTACTCTTTTATGGTTTTTTAGATGAGTGCAGCTTCGCAAGTGGTTCCCCATATTCCGATGACTTATTCGTCGGACATATTATAAATTTCTCCTTTGCCAAGCCACTTCTTTCCTTTCTTACTTTTCTTGCTATCGTGTTTTTTGTTTTTTTACTTTTTTTGTACTCACCTTCCTTGGGCTTTAATAACGAAAGTTTCTTCGAAGCCCAATTTTAAATGTTCTTCAGGTATTAACATTATATGCATGGTTTTCCTGATGGTATGAAACCATTGCCAATTTTCCATTTGTTGTCATCAAAAGTGTCAGTTATATTAAGAGCTTGAGTTCATATATATCAAGATTCAAAGGCTCCTCGGTTTGATTCTCTTATTCATAATACTAATTAAGGAAACAAAGAACATCAGTATCTCCTAATTTTACCTAATTTGATCGACCTGACTAAAAGCCTAGCAGTCCCGCCTTGGAAACCTCCCAAGCCCTCTAATTGACAAATCGTACAAAGCATGCCTTCAACCAACCAAGGCTGGCCAAACACACCTGATCGCCCAGGTCCTCTATACAACTGTATTGATCACTGGTAATAAAGCCAGAACAGCACATACCCTTCATAATTGATCTGCCTTCCCCACTGATTGGCTATGCATCACATTCGGCCACCACGATCGCTCAACAAGAGGCCACCCACATCACAGGCTGACCACATCGGGTCGGCCATGTCAACTAATATGTCAGATATATTGCTCATGAACACACGAGGGTACGTGTCATGACAGGACCCGTCCCGATTCCCTAGGAATCATAGGGGAACGTGCCCTGCTCCCATTTGATAATCATACTCAAAATACCAAAAATACCCTTTATGGTTTCAAGTATAAACATACAGAGTACACTCCTATATTGTCAAACAAGGGATAAGTATCTATTATACATGATTGAACATATATATATATATATGTTAGTACGAAACAAGTACTAAAACCTACTCCGTAAGGTGTCAGGTACGCAACAGTACTGTCTATGTCTCAGCCTCGGTATCTGCCCATGTCTTTGTATCACAGCCTAGAAGGTCAATAAAATAGTAAAAATGTGAGTGGACCAAAAATAAATAAGTTATAAACTCATTTTGAAAACATATACAGTTTAACCCTCCATTTTATAAACATGCATGCATTTAAGATAGGTCGTATGAAAATAGGTCAAATCATACACATACATATATACATACACATCTGGACACACACATCAGTAAAACACACACAATATAACCAATCCTCAGGCATCTGGGATGCCTCGACATCCTCAATGTCTATATCAAAACTAGTAACGATTTCTAATGCTACACATGCAATACAGGGTTTCATTTCCGAGTACTTCCCCAGGACTCAACTCAACGTCGTCTTGGGTGATATCAACATAGGGTGCCTACCCCGGATCTACCGCGTCCGGGATGATATCATAATCTTGCACTCCTGATCCCGAGCCTCTCCTCTCATTCCAGGTAGTGCACCGTGACTACTCCAAGATACTCGACGTCTGGAGAAGACTAACCAACTTACCCATGATGGTATATGTGGAACCGTAACCAAATCTGGTGAAACATAATACTAAAATCATTTATGTCTCAATTCGGGTTAAATACTATTCAATGGGGCCTATACCCGAGACATAATTCTCACAAATCCGTTCCACAAAATCCACCAGAAAATTGTGTCCAAAACTTGTTTATAAATCCCCATTTATTGTTATTTAAATCCAGTTGAAATGTATTATTTCCTTTCAATTTCCCGTTGATTCTAAATCTAAGTCAAAGCATCATTTCACCAGGTTTCAAACCAAAAACCTTGTTTTCACGAAAATCCGTAAAATATTTCATAAACCGATGATCACAATCCACATCATCATGAAATAATAATATCAAAACATTTCAACTTAAATCATGTAATAAAGCATTCAAAATGGTTATGCATGCATTTCAGTTCTAAAACAAACAGTTCACTCACACTCGGTCCACGCTGCGTGTTAAACCTCAGCGTTATATCTATCATTGAGCTAGTCCAAAATCTCCGGGCCTATCCAAATCATGTCTAAGGGTCACTAATATGCTATACAAGTTCATACACTAAACCCTCACAAAGCCCGATACCGGAAACGCATCCTCGTTACGCTTCTCGAGACTAAAAACCTTTAAATGACCAACCAAACGGTCTCTGATAGACCTGAAACCACCACCATTGGATTCAGAATGTTGAAATCTCTCGAACAAGATCGGTTTGACCTTGAAATTCATACCCATGTGCATCTACGCGCCGGTCAAACTTCTAGTCAACGTTGACGACAGCAAAGTCAACACTGACGTCATCAGTCAACGGTCAACGGCTAATGTCAACTTGACATGTCTAACACTTGTCAGGTCTGAGACCTGCCACATGTCACTCTCTGATTGGTCCCTATGTCCCCTGACCACTCTAACACACTGCCACGTGGCACCACCTGATTGGTCTACGTTGCCAGGACCTGATTCTAGCACGATATTATCCGTTTTGGGCCCCCTCACCCTCACAGTTTTGTTTTCGGGAGCTCACGGTGGAACTTTCCATGGGGTCACCCATCATGAAATTGCACTAGTCTCAACTCGCTTAACTTTAGAGTTCCAACCGAACCCAAAGCCACTGAGCTCCCAAAAGGCCTCGTTTGGATCAGAGTTGCGTAGCGGCCCACTCTACCTAACATGATATTGTCCCTTCTGGCCCGCAGGACACACCAGCTCAGCCCTACAGGTTTTTGTTCCCTGGAGCTCACGGTATAACTTTCCAATGGGTCACCGATCATGGGATTGCATCAGCCTCCACTCTCTTAACTTTGGAGTTCCCAAAGAATCCAAAGTATTGAACTCCCAAGGAATCCAAAGCTAGTGAGCTCCCAAGAGGCCTTGTATTAGATAGGTGTGTGCCTACACCTTTAAGGAACACCACCATTCCTTTCTCAGACCATTCCCCCATCGCAGGAATATGGAATCATTCACCGTTCCCTCTAGGAAACGGGTCTTACAATCCACCCCTCTTATGGCCCAGCGTCCTAGCTGGCACACTTCCCGGTCGGGGTTTGGCTCTGATACCATTCTGTTAGGACCCAATCCTCCTCGGTCAGGACCCGACTCGAGCATGATATTGTCCGCTTTGGGCCTCCTCGCCCTCACAATTTTGTTTTTGGGAGCTCACGGTGCAACTTCCTAGAGGGTCACCCATCATGTAATTGCACAAGCCTCAACTCGCTTAACTTTGGAGTTCCAACCAAACCCAAAACCACTAAGCTCCCAAAAGGCCTCGTTTAGATCAGAGTTGCGCAGCGGCCCACTCTACCTAACACGATATTTTCCCTTTTGGGCCACAGGACACAACAGCTCAGCCTTACAGGGTTTGTTCCCAAGAGCTCACGGTGCAATTTCCTAGTGGGTCACCTATCACGGGATTGCACTAGCTATTGTAAGACCCGTGTCCTAGAGGGAACGGTGAAGGATCCCATATTCCTGCGAGGGGAATGGTGTGGGAAGGGAATGATGGTGTGTCTTAAAGGTGTAGGCACACACCAATCAAGCACAAGGCTTTTTGAGAGCTCTGTGGCTTTGGGTTCGATTAGAACTCCAAAGTTAAGAGAGTTGAGGTTGGTGCAATTTCATGATGGGTGACCCCTTGGGAAGTTGCACCGTGAGCTCCCGAAAATAAAACCGTAAGGGCGAAGAGGCCCAAAGTGGACAATATCGTGCTAGAGTCGGGTCCTGAATGAGGAGGGTCTGATCCTAATAGAATGGTATCAGAGCCAGACCCCGACCAAGAAGTGTGTTAGCGAGGACGCTGGGCCCTAAGGGGGTGGATTGTAAGACCGGTGTCCTGGAGGGAACGGTGAATGATCCCACATTCCTACGAGGGGAATGGTCTGGGAGGGGAATGGTGGTGTGCTTTAAAGGTGTAGGCACACACCTATCTTAACAAGACCCGTCCCAAATCCCCTGGATTATCGTGGGACGTGCCTGCCCCCGTCTCACATGAAGTGTCAAATAAAGGATAATTCCAACCCTAGCCCGTTCGGGGCTTCCAGAGTGCGCCAGGATCGGACGAGGAGTGTGATGTCTCGGTTTCCGCTACAACCTGCATCCGTAGTCAACCTGAAGGGCATTAAAATCATTAAAAGTTGTGAGTGGACGAAACAAATAATTTATAAAATTCATTTCATGAAAAATAAATTTTTGCCCTTCACTAAAAAGCGTGCATGCATTTGAAAACTAGTTATCAAACCATTTATCAATAATTACACTATTAGGGCATTAGCCCAAAACCGTAAACCAAAGTATATGGGAACTCAGCCCAATACAAAATCCGTAGGGACTCTGCCCAAATAAAATCATGTGGGTCTCATCCCAAATCGAATACATGTGGGTCTCAACCCAAAACCAATATAAGTGGGTCTCAGCCCAAAACCAATACAAGTGGGTCTTTGCCCAAAACCAATCCTCAGCATCCTTGATGCCTGACATCCCAGGTGTCATAATCAACACTGTCACGGTTCCAAGCTACGCGTGCTACCCGGGGTCTCAAATCCCAAGTCTCCCTAGGGTCTACCCAGGTCAATGACCCGTAGATCAATGACCCTCCCAGGGGGAGGTTTTAACCTCTGGCAATCCTGCTCCTGAGTCACTATACGAACCGGTTGCTGCGTGCAATGATCCCTCGCAGGTAATGCCCCGTGACTACTCCAGGATACTACAAGACATCTAGAAGAGATAGCCCCCCACTCTAGGATACTACGGGACGTCTGGAGGAGACAACCTGTCACTCCAGGATACTACGGGACGTCTGGAGGGTAACCGTTCGTGAGGATGAGATACGGAAAATCGTTTTACAAATCATCTCAAATCGTTCAAAGGGCTACACCTGGGTTTTCCATAAAACCATCATAAATTCAAATTAAGTCTCCAAACTTACAGGTTTCAGCCTAGAATTCCATTTCATAAACCAACTGTGCCTCAAGCCCGAATTCGTAAACCAACGGGGCCCTCAACCCTATCATAGAACTCAAATAAGCCTCCAGCCGATTTCTCATTAAATCAAATGGACTCAAGTCCGATGGTTTCCAATTCAAATGGGTCAGATGCCCAAAAGATATTTCCAAAACCCCTTTCAAATCGTCTTTCAATTGGGACTCATGCCCGAATCTCGATTTCACGCGCTCCCGTGAAATCTTCCAAAATCGTAAATCAGTTCCTCAGTTTCACGCCTTTTCGTGAAACCTTCGGAACCACATAAAAACCGTGTAAAACATGTGCACGTAGTACACTTGACTGAATTCCAAACATCATATAAAATATAAACCTCGAATTACGTGCAATGATGCATTTTCCTCCGAAAATGCAAAATAATTATAATTAAATCATATGCACTCATGGCATCACAAAACATATATTTAAACTCATATAAAATATTTATGCATGTATCAGTTTAGAAAATAAGGTCCACTCACAGACCATCTATGATGCGCCTCGATACGCGCGCCAAAAGCCTCTCTCCGCTAATCATCGTCACCCGGGACTCCTAAACCTATCCAAATCATACTAGAGGGTTACTAACTACCTTAATAGCCTCTCATAAAAGCCTTTTAATTTTCTGGGATTTTTAACATATTTTAAACTCGATCCTAAATCTTCGGACATCCCGAACTATATCGAAACGATATCAGATTGACTCGAAACTTGTCCCAAAATGTTCATTACATCGAAAGGAAGATTTCGTATGTTGAACACTTCCCTAAAAACACCCTCACACGCCTCCACGTGCCACCTAAAGGCGCTGCGCGTGGGCTTCACGCGTCTAGGGACTGTTCTTCTTCAACCTTCAGTAGATCGGTTTGAACCGGTTCATTAGTCAGCCGGTCCAACCTAACCGGCGTGACCGGTTGATCCCCATATCTTCCTATTTTTCAACCCGTTTTCACCCCTTTCAATTCCTATAGCTTTCTCTCATCATTCCCTATTGATCTATAATTTCAAAACCATAAAAACAGGCTTAGAAATCACCAGTTCGAATCGATGGATGAGTGACATGTAATGTAATGAGCATGTATGTAAGGGAATGAGCAATGGATGAGTGACATGTAATGACCTGTCCCAAATATCAGGATTAAATATTAATTAATTATGGTTTAGAATGACTAATCTGCGATTAGTTGATTGAAATCAGACGAAATGTGCAAAATGACCATTTTGCCCTTGGGCATGGGCAAAATATTGACTTTTAGTTCGGGCTGTCAAATGGACTTTGACCGATGACTGTGACGTTGTTCGGGACGTCACAAGTTCATAGACAGGCGGCACGTCCAATTCCGACATTCGAGGAAGAAGTTATGACGTTTGGAAGTCGAGGGGTATTTTTGTAATTTGGTTGAAAAGGGGCAGAATGTTGACTTTTGACTCAGGAGGTCCAATGGCAAAAAGGCCAAGGACCGTTACGAAGATCGAGTCGATACTAATCCATAGACAGGCGGCACGCCGAAATCGGAGGTTCGACGACTAAGTTGTGGTCACGGGAGCGAAATCGATTAACTGAACGAACTGAGGTTTCGTTTAAAATAATATTAAAATAGCGAACAGTGACCGATGATTGTGGACAATTGGATGAGTGACAAGTGTCACTCATCCCTTGATTTAAGGACCCTAAATTAGGGACCATGTTTCCCGTTAAACATCATCATCATCCTTAATCATCATTGTCTTCCTTCATTATCATTCATCTTCTGTGTTCTCCCTTTACCCGTGAAAAAACCATTTCCACAAACACACCACTCCATCACCATACCTTCTATGTGCTTGTGTGTGAGAAACTGAGATAATGAGGGAATGACCAGGGTGGCTGAGACGTGACGGTGATGAGCTGGGCACGACGGGGACGACAGCGGAGGTGGCTGGGAACCAAAAACCCGTGAGGTATGGTTTTAGTTCAAAAATGGTGGACTTGGTTTTAATGATTCTTGATAGATTCTAAGCCTAGGTTTATGTTCCTTGAGCTCCTTTGACCTTGTAGGTTCAATTTGGGACGGATTTGGACGTCGGAGGTGGCCGGAATGATGATCGGAATTCTGGCTGAAAATTTGAACGGCCATAACTTTCAGACCAGGTACTTTTTGAAATTTCAGGGTTGATTTTTGGAATACTTGGCTCGAGTAGATGGATTTACATAGGTAGAACGTCGAATTTGGTTGAGAAACGAGTGAGATATCAAAATTTGAAGTTTGGGGCATCAATGGAGTTTTTCGGCGAGTCGCCGCCGAGTTGACTCGGTCGCCGGCGAGTTGACTCATTGACTTTGATCCGTTGACTTTTTGACCGTTGACTTATTGTTCATGATGACGTCAGCATTAACTTATTGGTCAACGTTTGACTAGAACTTTGACCCCCGCGTGGGGGCGCGTGGGAGCGTATTTTTAAGTGGGACCAGAACTATTTTAAAGGTTTCGACGATCCAGATCCAATCACGATGGTTTCGGGTCGATCGGAGATCGTTAAGTTGGTCAAATTAAGGGTTTTCACCTCGGGAAATGTGAACGAGACACGTTGACTTTTTCCAAAAAAGTTTAGGGTTCTTAATATGGACTTGTATAGGTTAGTAGTAACCTTTGGTTATGATTTGGACAGGTCAGGATGACCCGGAGAGGTTAAATTAGCCGGCAAGGCTTATGGCACGCGTATCGAGGTGGCAACGTTGGACAGTCTGTGAGTGGACTTTGGTTTTATAAATACTTTGCATGCATAACTGTTTTATATACGTGATTTCTATGATGATGATTGTGACTATTGATTTTACGTATGTTACACTTATTTCGAGATGTTTTCCGTATTGCACATATATCGAGGCTGACAGTTTTATTGTGGTTTTACGTGCTTGTGGTTTCATGAATGATGTGATGAAATGGTTTTGAAATGAGAAAGATGAACTCGGGCCTGAGGTCCAATTGTTTTGAAACCTCGGACTTGGAGTCCATTTGAGTTACATAATCGGGTCGGGGGCCCAGTTGCTTTATGAAATCGGGCCAGGGGCCTAGTTATTTACGAAATCAGGTCGTGGGCCAAGTGGTTTACAGAATCGGGCATAAGGTACATTTGTGTTATAAATGTGATTTCGGGTCTGAGACCCTATGTTTCATGAATGTGATTTCGGGTCGGGGACCCTAAATGGAATTGTGAAGTTTTATGGAGATTTCGGGCAGGGCCCATTGAGATATTTTGAAATGGCTTTGTAAAACTGTTTTCCATATACCATCTTGATACGAGGATATGTGATGGTCTCCTCCAAGTGTCTGGGACACTGGGGAAGTCACTGTGCATTGCCTGGGAGGGGTCATTATACGGAGCTACCGGACCGTATAGTGACACAGGAGCAGGATTGCTGTGATTAGACGTCTGGGACGTCAGACATCTGGGATGTCAGAGATATGGAGCCGAAGAGACCCCAGGCAGCACGCGTTGCTTATTACCATGAGATATGACGTCTGGGACGCTAGGCATCTGGGATGTTGAAGATGGTAATGTGGTAAATATGAACTAATGGATCTATAAAATGGTTTTTCGGTTGAATTTGTGTTTATGGATTTGGGCAGTGGCCCACATGGTTTTGTATTTACGGTTTTTGGGCTAAGGCCCTAATGGCTTGTTTGAGTAAATGTTTGATTACTGGCTTTTGATGCATGCATACGTTTTAATGAAGGGTATAAATGTCTTGTGAAATATGTTTTATGAACTTAATGATTTTCGTCCACTCACAGCCTTCGTTGTTTTAATGCCCTTCAGGTTGATCACGGATGTGACTACAGCAGAGACTAGGACATCGCATACCTCCTACATCGATCCTTGCGCACTCTAGAAGCCTCGTTTGGGCAGTGGCATCAGGTTATCCCTTGTTTGACAATTCATGTCAGACGGGAGCATGGCACATTCCACGGTAATCCCGGGGGGATTGGGATGGGTCATGTTATTTGGTATCAGAGACAGGTTTGCTCTTTTTGTGTGCGCATATCGTGGGTGTGATGTCTCTTTGGACTGCAGTTCGTTATCAATTTGATAGATAGTTTTTGGGTTTGCATAGTGGATAGAGTGTGAATGGCCCGATACGCCATGCGTTAATGTGATTCGACCCAAGTGGGGTTGTGTGTGATGAACTGGTATTATGGGACCGTCAGTTCAGTCATGTGATATTAGATTGTTGTACTGCTGGGCGCAGCTGGGTTCGAGGAACCCCATTTGAGTAATGGTCTAAAAATGTGAACCCTGGTGGTGATTGCTAGTGTGAGGGATGTTGGTACATCGGAGTTAGCCGATGACCTTAGTGGTGGAACCCACGTTGAGTTGGTGGGATTTGGCATGAATGGATACGCCTTGGTGGGCGTGCTTGGATTGGTACATTTTAGATGTACGTACTTTGTACGTTGTATAAGGATCGATACTGGATAGACTGAGTGGTGCCTAGTGATGGTACGTCGGATGTACTGAGTGGTGCCCAGTGGTGTGTGGTTGAACGTGTTGCTAATCGGCTTAGTTCCGATATCATTGGATTGGTTGTGATCGTGGACTAGACATTGGATACCAACATCTCGCATTAGGCCAGAGTGATCTTGTTGGGTTCAATGATTGTGTGAGTATGTGCTCTTTGCCATGGATGGCTAGTGAAACCCTAGTGTTGAGATGTGTGATCACTGCTGGGCTGGCGATCAATGTGTTTCAGTTACACCACCTGATTGAGTGGGATGTTGGTATACGTATACTCAGGATAAGGGAGTTGGTGGTTAGTGTAACCACAAGTTGCTTTGCGTGATGTTATCACGCCGTGACTTTACCAGTGTTTTGGATCGCTGAGGGAGTTGACAGTTGTGGACACTGAGATCGATATATATCGCAGGATTGAACTTGCCCTGCGAGGTGAGGTCCTGTTGTTGATCTTACGCTACATTGAGGGAGTTTTAGTACGAGGTGATGTCACTGATTGGTTGATGATTGGAGCTTTGTTAGGGTGGTAGAACTTAGTGGTGACAGTTTCACTGGTAGTGTCAGGACCCACCCCGGTTTCACCCCGAAACTCGAGGTAAATCCCGCTCCCGTCTGACTCCCCGACGCAAAACTCAAGTAAAACTCACTCACATTCTAACCAGTCAAACGCAGGAGTAATTAGACACAATGTCCCGAAAGTAGCATTTACATAACATAGTACGAACATACAAAGAAAATAAAACCGATAACTACACGCACACGGAAGCCTTTACTCTGTTCTGGGAATCCTCACGTCACTTCTATGCCTCGGACACTGCCTCGACGTCAAGACCCCGCGCTCGCTCCACAACCTGGGGGGCAATTAAAACAGAAAATGTGAGTGGACCAGAAGGTACAAAAGTTCAAAACCCATTTTATAAGAAAACCGAGTTAAACCCTCCGTTTTGAAACCACATGCATAACCAACAGTTATAAATACATTTATAAAATAATCATTATAAACATCATAAGAAACAGAAACACTATAAAAGATCATAAGAAACCATAATATGAGTATCAGAAACCGTATCAAAACCATAACCACCAAATCATCATTTTCTCGATCAAACCTGCTGGATCTATCCGAGTCTTTAAACTCCCGAGTCTTTAAACTCAATCCAGGCCTTAATCATATCCGAGTCTTTAAACTCCCGAGTCTTTAAACTCAAGGCCTACGGGGGAAATCAATATATATCCGAGTCTTTAAACTCGCGAGTCTTTAAACTCAATCCGGGTCTTTAAACCCAATCCGGCCGGTCCCCCGTCACATATATCCGGGTCTTTAAACCCAATATCCAGATCCAGCAAATCCAATCCCAAAACCATTTAAAAACCATTTACCAATCCACATCCAAACCCGAATCCGAAATCACTGGTCCGAAGCCCTTCCGGCGTTCAGAACCGTCATTCCGAACCCAAATCCGGAAAAATATCCATTTTCATACCAAGACCAAATGTAATCACAAATCATATGTCATAACCCATTTATCATTATCAGAAAACCTTTATAGGTGGAAATCCCCAAATGTGGCATCAAAATCCGAAAACCAACATTTTCTCGAAAAACGTGCCAAAATCGTCTTTTCCTCGAAAAACGTGCAAACACATAGAATCATCATTTCATATTCAATAAACATAGATTCATAAGTAAAACCATAAAATACGTATATAAAAACAGTTATGCATGCTCGAGTTTAAGAAAAGGGTCCACTCACAGTACTGAGCCCTACTCGCGTCCCGAACGTCCAGCCCGTTCCTCGGCTTCCTCGGGAAATCCCGATCCTGTCAAACACCGCCAAACTACGTCACTAACACGTCTACGATGGTTCACCTAAATTCCTTCAAAATTCCCCGAATCCTAAACATAAGAACCCGGGACCCTAAACTTTCCCCCTCGCGGAACTCAACTCAAACGACTTCCGATTGACCCGAAACCAACTCCATTGAACTCACAACAACTCCTAGACCAAGAACTATGTTGACCGTTTCTCCCAGAACCACCGCACGCGCCTCCACGCGCCGCCCAAAGTGGCTGCGCGTGGCCCTCACGCGCCTGCTACAGTGTCACCGTCTACCTCGCGTAGACCGGGCTCGATACAGTGCCTGCTGTTTGAACCGGCGAGAGCGGTTCATCGCCGTGCCTGCACCATTTTCCTCCCTCTCTTCACCATCCTCTTCGTCCAATCCTAAGCAATCCAGTTCCCTCACTCAAACACCTCGACACTGTCCCTAACCCGTCGACTCGAGCTCAAAATCAAAACCCAAACTATCCCCTGTTTCCTATTCCGGCCACCCAGGTCTTCTCCCGTCACAATAACCACCCTAGACGACGCCTAGGACCTCCCTGAGCCTCGTACCACTCACCATACCCGTCGACTCAACCCCACACGTCACGACTTCCCGTTTGAACATCACGGCAAAACAGAGCACACAGATACTCTCTTTCGTATAGCCTCCACCGTGTACTCCTCCGTCACGGCAACCCACTCAGTCGACTCTTGGGACCTCCAGAAGTCTCACTCTAACCTCCAAATCCCTCGACTCTCTCCCTAGGTCCACGACTTTTGAAAACAAGAAAACGAGAAAAACAGGGGAATCAGGGTATACCTTCGATACTCGCTCCGCCGTCTGCACCGCCGTGTGCCACGGTGATCGTTGAGTCCCCTGCAGTCGTCTGCGCTTGCTATTGGCTTGGATTGAGCCACCACACGGCACAACCTCCGCCGTGTCTCCGTGCACGAACTCAGTCCCAAACTCGATCACCAACCTCCTCTCTTCTTCCTTTCACTCTCACAACTCACCAGAGTCTCACCCGCACACAAAATTGATCACTCACTCTCAATTCTTCACTCTCTATTTCCAGTTCTTCGAACACACACACAACACACATACACGGGTGCACCCCAAATAATTGGACCGTGCACTCCCTAGAACCAACCAGACCTCCTCCACGTGTCACCAATCCTACCCTTCATCTCACATGTGGCTCAATCTCCACCCTTCATCTGTCCTTATCTGTTGCACACATCCCAGAGCACAAAAGACCAAAATGCCCTTCTGTTTTACCCAAAATTACAACTTTGCCACTACCTTTCTAGACCTGTAACTCCCACATCGTACGTCCGATGAATACGTGCCGCCTGTCATCGAACTCGGGACGACGAGATCTATCTAACGGTCTTAGGTCAACTTACCAAAACCCGTTCGTATAAAAAGTCAACGTTTCCCCCCTAATTTCGCCAAATTACGGTTATGCCCTCAATCTTCCGAACATCACAACTTCCTCCTCGGATGTCGGAATCGGGCGTGCCACCTGCCTAAGGATTCGTAACGTCCTCAACTACGTCCTGGTCACTGGTCAACTCCCATTTGACCACCCGAAATAAAATTCAACATTTCTGCCCGACCTAGGGGCAAAATCGTCATTCTAAGTTCCCGGACCCCTCGGGACCACCTAACCCTTGATTAACCTTACTAATCACACCTTAATCAATCTAGTAATCCCAATTCTCGGGACGGATTGTTACAGGTAGTGTCAGCGTGGACTGACAAGTGAGATTTGGTGACTCCCAATGGGAGCGGAGGTCAGGGTATATTAGTGATTGAAAGGAACCGTCAAGCTGAAGGAGTCAGCTTAATGGTGAAATTGTCAAGCGGTTTTAACGCGGATCAGGTGATCAATTTCACTCAAGGTGGTCGAGTGTAGTCGGTACGATGTGAGATTGTGATGGGACGTCTGAGTGCAGACTAATGTTGTTCCAGTTAGTGGGTGTGCAAGTGTACATATGGTATGAGATCGAATTGTTTTCCACGAGGTAGATGTGGAATCGGTATAGTTGGAATTTCGAGGATGAAATTATTTAAGGGGGGAAGATTGTAATGACCCGCCTCGAAAATCCGGATTAAATATTAATTAATTATGGTTTAGAATAACTAATCTGGGATTAGTTGAGTGAAATCGGACGAAATGTGCAAAATGACCGTTTTGCCCTTAGGCGTGGGCAAAATATTAACTTTTAGTTCAGGACGTCACGAGTTTATAGACAGGTGGCACGTCCGATTCCGACATTCGAGGAAGAAGTTATGATGTTCGGAAGTCGAGGGGCATTTTGGTAATTTAGTTGAAAAATAGCCAAATGTTGATTTTTGACCCGAGAGGTCCAATGGCCGAGGTGACAGGACCCGCCCCGATCCCACGGGGACCACAAGGGGACGTGCCCTGCTCCCGTCTGACACCCAAAATAACATACCAATTTTAACCTCAAACGTTCAAATCAATAAATAACCAAAATAAAGTTATACATCAAATCCGAATTTAACAGATGTCAGACAAGGGATGAAAACCAAATTACAAATTGTGAGCACGACTCTAAAATAATCCTGCGGGTCAAACCACCCGACATGGGTCCAGATACGCAGAAGTAGATCTATGCCTCCGCCTCAGGATCCTCATCTACCTCAGTAGCACAGCCTGGAGGGGTTACCAAAACATTAAGGGTGAGTGGGCCGAAACTCAAGTTTATAAAACCGTTTAATAAGTAAAACATATAATTTACCCCTCCGATTTCCAAACATGCATGCATCAGAATTTAAAACTATCAATCATATAATATGAATCATAAGGCATGTAATAAAACCATAAACATAAATTTAACCACTGCACTATACACTCCAATTCCTGACATCCCCGATGTCTGACGTCCCTGACGTCCAATAAGGTCCAAGTCTCAAGGCTACGCGTGCCACTCGGGGTCTCAATCCCGAATCCAATCCTCGAACCCTGTCCGGGTACGGCATCTAAAATGCCTAGCGTCCTAGACGCTCGACGTCCCTAACGTCAAATAAGCAATCCTGCTCCTGAGTCATTTTACGGTCCTATTCCTCCGTAGAATGACCCCTGGCAGGCAATACGCGGTGACCACTCCGGGGTACCACATCCGGAGGAGACAGTATCACAAGAATGGATCTATACAGTGCAGTACCAAATACATTTTATTGATATCCACATGCAAAACATATATACATAGATAAAATCCAAACCAATCTTTAAGTTTCACCAAAACGGGTCTCAAACCCAAATACCGTGAAACGTGCCATAATCATAATTTCAATATCATGAAAACCGTTTCTTGATTCCAGCATGTGAATATATAAGTAAATCAGAAAACATTTAAGCATGCAAGGGTTTAATGAAATCGGGCCCACTCACAGTACGACCCCGCGGTGAATCTGCGCGTACGGACCTGTACCGGGATTATCGTACAATTCCTGTCAGTCCAAATCACACGTAAGGGTCACTAGAAGTCTTAAACATTTATCCAAAAAGTCCGAAACAGAAACCAGCTCGGGGAAACCGTCCAACACGTTTCCCGAGACAACAGGCACTAAACGGACCCATCAAAACTATCTCAGATCAACATGGTTAATTCACCAAAAATGTTCAGAATGATGAGAGGAATAAAAGTCATGTTGATCGTGATCAGAGATGAGGCTCAACGCGCCGTCATGCGCCGCCCAAAGTGGTTGCGCGTGAAAGTCACGCGCCTGACACTGTAGCTACAGTGTCACCACCTTCACCCGTTTGTCTGTACTACGGGCCTGCCACCCGCGACTTGACCCGGTTAATTGACCCTCAATTTCCACTCGATTTCACTTGTATTTGATCCTAACATGTTCATTAACTATCCAATTTAGGTTCTGAGTAAAAAAATCAACCTCAATGGTCCTTTAAATGGACCCTCGACTCGTGATCACCCAAACGGGTTGATCACCACAACTCATTGATTCCAACACCAATATCAAATTAACTTCACAGTAAGCATCCTAGGGTTGAAACAAACTGAAAAACACAATCAATTGAACCAACACTCACCCGGAAGTAGTCGTCCAATCCTCTGAAATTCCTATGAACACTGCAGTCACCGTCTCAGCTCACCCGTGGCTGATTGCCTTCGATTTCGATATGCTTGTGTTCTAAACACTCCCAGAAAGCTCACTCAGTGATTAGATTGGTTCAACGGACCGTAAAATTTGAAATCCGAAATTCCCTCCAATTTTCCCGAAACTCAATCTCTGGTTTTTCTCTCCAATTTTCAGCTCCTTCAACAGCAGAGTGAAGCTCACTCAAATTCTATTCTGTTTAAACCAACTAAGCCATCTCAGAATCTCGTGGAAGTCCAATCTGTCCACTGAGATTTGTCCCCCGAAAGCTTCGAATCTTCAATTATCAATGTGGCTGTGCTGGGTGGATGAATCAGACCACGTTTGTTGCTTCCAAAAGCTTTAAACAATCCATACTTTCCAGAACACACTTGAATAATCAATTGGGCACTCAGAACCACCGCACATGGTGGTGCCGCCCATGTTCCCTAGCGGTTGCTACAGTAACCAGGGGTAAAATGACCAAAATGCCCCTAGTTCAGAAATTACCAAAATGCCCTTCACTTTCCAGACCCGTAACTCCGCCATCCGACGTCCGATTTTAGCGTACCGCCTGTCAACGGACTCAGCGCGTCGAGACCTACCTAACGGTCCTTGAGTCGTGTGAAAACTAGTTTCCAAACGAAAAGTCAACATTTTCGCCCCCATCGTCCAAATTACGGTAATGCCCCTGAACTTCCGATAGTCATAACTTTTTCCATGATCGTCCGAATTGGACGTGCCACCTGTCTATGAACTCGTGACGTCCCGAACTACGTCTCGGTCATTGGTCAAATTCCGTTTGACCCACCAATCAAAAAGTCAACAAATTGGGCAATACAATTCACAGGGGTAAAAACGTCAATTCATACATTAATTTACAATATTAAAATACTTGAATTTCCGGGGCATTACAATCTTCCCCCCTTAAGAAATTTCACCCCAAAATTTCAAAGAAATAAGTAAGGAAATTGTTCTCGCATTAATGCCTCGGGCTCCCATGTGGCTTCTTCCACACTCTGGTTTCTCTAGAGAATCTTCACGAGAGGGATAGTCTTCCGACGTAGTACCTTGTCCTTCCGATCCAAAATCTGTACTGGTTGTTCCTCAAAGCTCAAATCCTCTCGGAGTTCGATAGGTTGTTCCTCCAGTACATGAGAAGCATCATGTACGTACTTCCGTAGCATCAATATGTGGAAAACATCGTGAACTCTAGATAGTTCTAGAGGTAGTGCTAATCTGTAAGCAACCCTGCCAATCCTTTCCACAATCTCATATGGTCCGATAAAATGCGGACTCAGTTTCCCCCGTCGACCAAAACGGATAATCCCTTTCCACGGAGATAACTTCAGGAAGACAAAATCTCCCACTTCAAATTCCAAGTCTCGAATCCGTCGATCGGCATAACTCTTTTAGCGATCCTGTGCTGCCTTCAATCTTTCCTTGATAACACGAATAGTTTCCAGGGTTAAGTCCATCAATTCTGGCCCTACAGCCTCTCGCTCCCCTATCTCCATCCAGCATATAGGTGTCCTGCACTGTCGGCTATATAGTGCCTCATAGGGTGTCATCCCGATACTTGCCTGATAGCTGTTGTTGTACGCGAATTCCATCAATGGCAAATGAGTATCCCATGAATCCTGAAATTGTAGCGCACAAGACCTCATCATGTCCTCCAGGGTCTGAATGGTCCTTTCAGACTGCCCATCGGTCTGTGGATGGAAAGCAGTACTGAAACGTAGGGTTGTTCCCAAAGTAGTCTGCAAACTCCGCCAGAACCTGGAAGTGAAACGCGGATCACGATCGGACACGATCGACTCCAGCGTACCATGCAATCGTATGATTTCCTTTACGAACAATTGGTCCAGTCGGTTAGGTTTATAAGTCTCTTGAACCGGCAGAAAATGGGCTGACTTGGTTAACCGGTCCACAATCACCCATACTTCGTCAACTCCACTCTGAGTCCTTGGTAACTTAAAGACGAAGTCCATGGTGATGTGATCCCACTTCCACTCGGGAATCGGAAGTGGCTGCATAGCCCCATAAGGTCTCTGCCGCTCCGCCTTAACCTGCTGACAGGTTAAGCATCTGCTCACGAACTCTGCAATATCCTTCTTCATTCCTGGCCACCAATAATGGCTCCGGAGAGTACGATACATCTTTGTACATCCCAGATGCATAGCATAAGCCGAACTATGGGCCTCCTCCAGAATCTCGGCTTGTAACTTTGCCACTGCAGGTACACACAAACGGCCCAACTTCACAAGTGCTCCATCATCTCAGATGGTAAAATCCTATCTCCCATCCGCATCGACCTCAATCCTGTAAATACAGAGTATCGGATCCTGAAGTTGTGCTTCGATGATCCGATCAATCAGGACTGGTCGTACATGAAAGCTGGCCAACAAAGCTCCATGCTCATCCGTATCCAAAATAACTCCCGCCTTCCGGAGTTCCACCAGCAAAGGAAGATACACCATTCCCAAGTGTGCAACTGATCCTGCTGACTTCCTGTTGAGTGCATCTGCCACCACATTGGCCTTACCCGGATGGTACTCAATTGTACAGTCATAATCCTTCAGCAGCTCTAACCATCTCCGTTGTCTCATGTTAAGCTCCTTCTGAGTGAATAGGTACTTTAGGCTCTGGTGGTTGGTGTATATCCGGCACGTTGCGCCGAATAGGTAATGTCTCCAGATTTTTAGGGCATGAACCACCGCTGCCAACTCCAAATCATGGGTAGGGTAGTTCAACTCATGAGTCTTTAGCTGCCGGGATGCGTAGGCGATAACTTTACCAGTCTGCATCAACACGCAGCCCAAACCTTGTAGCGATGCGTCACTAAAGACCACGGATTCTCAACTGTCATCCGGCAATGCGAGGACAGGTGCAGTGGTCAATCGATCCTTCAACTCTTGAAAACTTCGATCACACTGCTCGTCCTAAATAAACTTTACTCCCTTCCGAGTCAATCGAGTCAACGGTGCAATAATTTTGGAGAAACCCTCCACGAATCTTCGGTAGTAACCTGCTAACCCGACAAAACTCCGCACCTCCGTTACCGTTGTCGGTCTAGCCCAGTTAGTCACTGCCTCTGTTTTCTGGGGATCCACGCTAATCTCATCTGTTGATATCACATGTCCCAGAAAACCAATAATGTTTAGCCAAAACTGGCACTTGCTCAGCTTGGCGTACAACTGTTCTTGTCTCAGCTTCTCCAACACCAACCGTAGATGTTCCTCATGTGCTCGGGCACTCCTTGAGTACAACAAGATATCATCGATGAACACAATCACGAACTTATCCAAGTAGGGTCGGAAGACCCGGTTCATCAGATCCATGAATGCTGCCGGAGCATTCGTCAAACTGAAAGGCATCACTAGGAACTCGTAGTGTCCGTAACGGGTTCGAAAAGCAGTTTCCAGAATATCCTCCTCCGAAATCCTCAGTTGGTGATACCCAGACCGCAAATCAATCTTTGAGAAGCACTGTGCTCCCAGCAACTGGTCAAAAAGGTCATCGATCCTGGGTAGAGGATACTGGTTCCTCAGTGTCACCTTATTGAGTTGTCGATAATCAATACACAAACGGAGACTCCCCTCCTTCTTCGTCACGAACAACACCGGTGCTCCCCACGGTGAAGTACTCGGTCGGACATATCCCAAATCCACCAACTCCTGCAACTGAGTTTTGAGTTCTCGTAACTCGGCCGGCGCCATCCGGTATGGTGCCTGGGACATAGGTCGGGTGCCAGGGAGTAGTTCAATTGTAAACTCGATCTCCCGCGGTGGTGGTAGTCTAGGTAAGTCTTCCGAGAACACATCCGGAAACTCACGTACCACCGGTATCTCGTCGATACCCGGAGTATCAACCTGCTCCGACACGACATGCGCCAGATAACCCTAGCATCCCTTCCGTAGAAGTTTGGTAGAAGTAAGTGAAGAAATCACTTCAGGAGGCAAACCATCACGCTCCCCTTGAAAGATAACCTCCAGCAAGCCCGAACTTCGCAGAATCACTTGCCTGCTACAGCAATCGATGAACGACCCATGCTCCGATAGCCAATCCATTCCCAAGATTACATCGAAGTCGTGGATATCCAGGATAATTAAGTCCGCTGGCAAATCCACATCCTCAATTCTCACCGGGCACCTCCGAATCACCTGATTCACAAGGTACACGATGCCCATCGGGGTGCCAACACCCATCTCGCAATCTAAGGCTGATACCACACAATCAAGCATACCAGCACAACTCCTTGAAATAAAAGAATGTGTAGTCCCTGCATCCATCAATACACGTACAAGAAAGTTTGAGATATGTAGTGTACCTGTAACCACGCCTGGGGCGGTCCTCGCCTGCTACTGGGTCATTGCAAACACCTGGGCCCTAAGCCCTCTATTCGTTTGCGCCCGCGAGCTCCACCCCCAGTACCACGGTCACCTCCGTAACCTCGACCTCCGTTAGTGTGGGAAGCTGTGCTCAGCACCACACTAGAGCCCCCAGCGTCGTTGTTCTTGGACAACATCGGGCAATCACAAGCATAGTAGCCCTCTTCTCCGCAAGCAAAACAGTTTACTGGCCTCGGCCTGTGCGAATGCCCACCAGAAGCACCGCTCCAAGATCAACGCTGCCCAGAGTTGAATCCTGATCCTCTGCCCTGAGAGCCCCCACGTCGACCTGACCAGCCACGACCTTTAAAGGATGAGGGTGCTCCCCTGTAGCCTCCTCCCTTAGTGTTCTTCTGGCCCGTCGGTCCAAGATGTGGACGACCCCGACAATGCCCCTCGCCCGAAGGCTGTTGTGTCTGGTGTGCCGCCAGACTGGCCTCGACACGCACCACAGCGTCGACCATATCTCTTAGAGAAGCATGAGTGGCAGCAGTCACACTTGCTCGAATCTCCCCTCAGAGTCCAAGCTCAAACCTCTGGCATTTGTCTTCCTCCGTGCTTACGAAAGATGCAGCGAACTGGTAAAGTTTCCCAAAAGTATGCTCAAAGCCCTCAACGAACATATCCCCCTGCTCCAGCCGCAGGAACTCCGCCTCCCGTGCCCCACGAAACGATCGCGGGTAATACTGGTCCAGAAATCGGGAACGGAAGACCACCCAGGTAGTGGTGTGGACAGACCATCCAGACATTTCAAGGCCATGCCACCACTGATAGGCTCCTCCTTCCAGTAAGAAGGCCGCCAAGGTCACCCGCTCGCTTGGAGGGCAGTGCATTACCGTGAAGATCCTTTCCCACTTGGTAATCCATTCCTGAGCATCAACGGGGTTTGATCCCCCATTGAAAGGAGTGGCTCCCAGACGTTGAGCCCGTTCAATGCTTGCGCATTCCATTTCCCTCTCTAGATCCTCGTCAGTTCGTCTATGAGGAATCCTCCTTGGAGGCATAACCAACTATCAAGAGGCATAGATTAGATAACATTATCCTTAAACTCGAAAAGTAACTAGTACTAATCGCTAGTCTAGCATGTTGACCACAACCTAGTGCTCTGATACCAAGCTGACAGGACCCGCCCCGATCCCACGGGGACCACAAGGGGACGTGCCCTGCTCCCGTCTGACACCCAAAATAACATACCAATTTTAACCTCAAACGTTCAAATCAATAAACAACCAAAATAAAGTTATACATCAAATCCGAATTTAACAGATGTCAGACAAGGGATGAAAACCAAATTACAAATTGCGAGCACGACTCTAAAATAATCCTGCGGGTCAAACCACCCGACAGGGGTTCAGATACGCAGAAGTAGATCTATGCCTCCGCCTCAGGATCCTCATCTACCTCAGTAGCACAGCCTGGAGGGGTTACCAAAACATTAAGGGTGAGTGGGCCGAAACTCAAGTTTATAAAACCGTTTAATAAGTAAAACATATAATTTACCCCTCCGTTTTCCAAACATGCATGCATCATAATTTAAAACTATAAATCATATAATATGAATCATGAGGCATGTAATAAAACCATAAACATAATTTTAAGCACTGCACTATACACTCCAATTCCTGACATCCACGATGTCTGACGTCCCTGACGTCCAATAGGGTCACAGTCTCAAGGCTACGCGTGCCACTCGGGGTCTCAATCCCGAATCCAATCCCCGAACCCTGTCCGGGTACGGCATCTCAAATGCCTAGCGTCCTAGATGCTCGACGTCCCTGACGTCAAATAAGCAATCCTGCTCCTGAGTCATTTTACGGTCCTGTTCCTCCGTAGAATGACCCCTCGCAGGCAATACGCGGTGACCACTCCGGGGTACCACACCTGGAGGAGACAGTATCACAAGAATGGATCTATACAGTGCAGTACCAAATACATTTTATTGATATCCACATGCAAAACATATATACATAGATAAAATCCAAACCAATCTTTAAGTTTCACCAAAACGGGTCTCAAACCCAAATACCGTGAAACGTGCCATAATCATAATTTCAATATCATCAAAACCGTTTCTTGATTCCAGCATGTGAGTATATAAGTAAATCAGAAAACATTTAAGCATGTAAGGGTTTAATGAAATCGGGCCCACTCACAGTACGACCCCGCGGTGAATCTGCGCGTACGGACCTATAGCGGGATTATCATACAATTCCTGTCAGTCTAAATCACACGTAAGGGTCACTACAAGTCTTAAACATTTATCCAAAAAGTCCGAAACAGAAATCGGCTCGGGGAAACCGTCCAACACGTTTCCCGAGACAACTAGCCCTAAACTGAACCATCAAAACTATCTCAGATCAACATGGTTAATTCACCAAAAATGTTCAGAATGATGAGAGGAATAAAAGTCATGTTAATGATGAGAGGATTATCATACAATTCCTGTCAGTCTAAATCACGCGCCTGACACTGTAGCTACAGTGTCACCACCTTCACCCGTTTGTCTGTAATACGGGCCTGCCACCCGCGGCTTGACCCGGTTAATTGACCCTCAATTTCCACTCGATTTCACTCGTATTTGGTCCTAACATGTTCATTAACTATCCAATTTAGGTTCTGAGTAAAAAAATCAACCTCAATGGTCCTTTAAATGGACACTCGACTCGTGATCACCCAAACAGGTTGATCACCACAACTCATTGATTCCAACACCAATATCAAATTAACTTTACAGTAAGCATCCTAGGGTTGAAACGAACTGAAAAACACAATCAATTGAACCAACACTCACCTGGAAGTAGTCGTCCAATCCTCTGAAATTCCTCTGAACACTGCAGTCACCGTCTCAGCTCACTCGTGGCTGATTGCCTTCGATTTCGATATGGTTGTGTTCTAAACACTCCCAGAAAGCTCACTCAGTCATTAGATTGGTTCAACAGACCGTAAAAATTGAAATCTGAAATTCCCTCCAATTTTCCCGAAACTCAATCTCTGGTTTTTCTCTCCAATTTTCTGCTCCTTCAACAGCAGAGTGAAGCTCACTCAAATTCTATTCTGTTTAAACCAACTAAGCCGTCTCAGAAGCTCGTGGAAGTCCAATCTGTCCAGTGAGATTTGTCCCCCGGAAGCTTCGAATCTTCAATTATCAATGTGGCCGTGCTGGGTGGATGAATCATACCACGTTTGATGCTTCCAAAAGCTTTAAACAATCTATACTTTCCAGCACACACTTGAATATTCAATTTGGCACTCAGAACCACCGCACATGGTGGTGCCGCCCATGTGCCCCTAGTTCAGAAATGACCAAAATGCCCTTCACTTTCCAGACCCGTAACTCCGCCATCCGACGTCCGATTTCAGCGTACCGCCTGTCAACGGACTCAGGGCGTCGAGACCTACCTAACGGTCCTTGAGTCGTGTGAAAATTCGTTGCCAAACGAAAAGTCAACATTTTCGCCCCCCATCGTCCAAATTACAGTAATGCCCCTGAACTTCCGATAGTCATAACTTTTTCCCTGATCATCCGAATTGGACGTGCCACCTTTCTATGAACTCGTGACGTCCCGAACTACGTCACGGTCATTGGTCAAAGTCCGTTTGACCCACCAATCAAAAAGTCAACAAATTGGGCAATACAATTCACAAGGGTAAAAATGTCAATTCATACATTAATTTACAATAATAAAATACTTGAATTTCTGGGGCGTTACACGAGGGCCAAGGACCGTTAAGTAGATTGAGTCGATACGAATTCGTAGACAGGCGGCACGCCAAAATCGGAGGTTCGACGACGAAGTTGTGGTCACAGGAGCGAAATCGATTAACCGAACGAACCGATATTTGATTAAAATAATATTAAAATAGTGAACAGTGACCGATGATTGTGGACAATTGGATGAGTGACAAGTGTCACTCATCCCTTGATTTAAAGACCCTAAATTAGGGACCATGTTTCCTGTTAAACATCATCATCATCCTTAATCATCATTATCTCCCTTCATTATCATTCATCTTCTGTGTTTTCCCTTTGAATCGTGAACAAAGAAAACAGAGCATGAGAGAAGTGAGCTGTGATAAACAATCTCTACAAACCCCCTTGATCTTCATCCTTTGCTTATGAACTGTGAATGAAAGTTAGCGAGGATGTTGAGACGAACCCAATGGTGGCCACTGCAAGAACCGTTGTGCACGGTGGCCAGAATTTTGGAAGGTAAACCGTGGGATTCAAATTTGGGGTTTTTGATTTTGATGGTGTTGATCGATTCTAAGCTTAGGATGGTGTTCTTTGAGTTCTCACGAGCTTGTAGGTGCAATTTGGGACGGATTTGGACGTTAGAGGTGGCCGGAATGATGATTGGAATTCTGGCCAAAACGTTGAATGGCCATAACTTAAAACCCAGCTACTTTCTGAATTTTCTGGGTTGATTTCTAGAAACCTTGGCTCGAGGAGATGGATATACATAGGCAGAACGTCGAATTTGGTTGAGAAACGAGTGAGATATCGAAGTTTGAAATTTGGGGCATCAATGGAGTTTTCTGGTGAGAAATTCCCGCGAGTTGACTCGTTGATTGGTTGACTTTGACCCGTTGACTTACTGTTCATGATGACGTAAGCGTTGACTTTGCTGACGTCAGCGTTGACTTTTTGGTCAATGTTTGACTAGACCTTTGACCCGCACATGGGGGCGCGTGTGAGCATATTTTTAGGTGGGACCAAGACCATTCTAAAGGTTTCGGCAATCCGGATCCAATGGAGCTGGTTTCGGGTCGATCGAAGATCGTTAAGTTGGTCAAATCGAGGTTTTTCACCTCGGGAAATGTGTTCGGGACACGTTGACTTTTCCGGGAAAATTTAGGGTTGTTAATATGGACTTGTATAGGTTAGTAGTAATCTTTTGGTATGATTTGGAGAGGTTTGTAAGTCCTGGTGATAGTGGTAAGGCCCGGGAAGGTATATGGCACCCGTATCGAGGCAGCAGCGTTGGACGGTCTGTGAGTGGACTTTAGTTTTATAAACACTATGCATGCCTAACTGTGTTATATGTTTTATATACGTGATTTCTATGATGATGATTGTGAATATTGATTTTACGTATGTTACACGTATTTCGAGATGTTTTCCATATTGCACGTATATCGAGGCTAACGGTTTTATTGTGGTTTTACGTGCTTGTGGTTTCATGAATGATGTAATGAAATGGTTTTGAAATTTGAAAGATGAATTCGGGCATGAGACCCAATTGTTTTGGAAACCTCGGACTTGGGAGTCCATTTGAGTTACGTAATCGGGCCGGGGGCCCAGTTGCTTTATGAAATCGGGTCAGGGGCCTAGTTGTTTACGGAATCGGGCTGAAACCCATTTGAGTTATATTATCGGGCCAGGGCCCAGTTGATTTACAAATTGGGTTTGTGGGCCAAGTGGTTTACAGAATCAGGCATGAGGCCCAGTTGGGTTATAAATGTGATTTCGGGTCCGTGAAATGACTTTGTAAAAACTATTTTTCATATACCATCTTGATACGAGGGTATATGATAGTCTCATCCAGGTGTCTGGGACACTGGGGAAGTCACAGTGCATTGCCTGCGAGGGGTCATTGTACGGAGCTACTGGACCGTATAGTGACTCAGGAGCAGGGTTGCTATGATTAGACGTCTGGGACGTCAAACATCTTGGATGTCAGAGATATTGACCCGTAGAGACCCCGGCCAGCACGCGTTTCTTATTATCGTGAGATATGACGTATGGGACGTCAAGCGTCTGGGACGCTAGGCATCTGGGATGCCGGAGATGATTATGTGATAGGGTCTGGGACGCTAGGCATCTGGGATGCCGAAGATGGTTATGTGGTAAACATGGACTATTGGATCTATGAAATGGTTTTTCAGTTGTATTTTGGATTTGGGCAGTGGCCCACTTGGTTTTGTACTTACGGATTTGGTATTCTACAGTTTTGGGCTGAGTTCCCACACTTGGTTTTGAGTCACAGTTTTGGGCTAAGGCCCCAATAGCTTGTTTGAGTAAATGTTTTGATTACTGGTTTTTGAGGCATGCATACGTTTTAGTGAAGGGCATAAATGTCTTGTGAAATGTGTTTATGAACTTATTTATTTTTGTACACTCGCTGTTTTTGGTTGTTTTTAATGCCCTCCAGGTTGATCACGGATGTGACTACAGCAGAGACTGGGACATCGCATGCCTCCTCTATCGATCCTTGCGCTGGAAGTCCCGAGTGGGCAGTGGCATTAGGTTATCCCTTGTCTGACACTTTGTGTCAGACGGGAGCATGACACATTCCACGGTAATCCCGGGGGAATTGGGATGGATCGTGTCAACCACGTACCGTCACTAGGCACCACTCAGTGACACGACCCATCCCAATCCCCCCGGGATTACCATGGAATGTGACGTGCTCCCGTCTGACAAGAGGCGCCAGACAAGGGATAATCGATTGCCATTGCCCAAACGGGCTTCCAGAGTGCGTAAGGATCGATGGAAGAGGTGTGCGATGCTCAAGTCTCTGCTGCAGTCGTATCCGGAATCAACCTGAAGGGCATTGAAAACAAAAGCTGTGAGTGGACGAAAATAAACAAGTCTGTTTAAAACATTTATAAGACATTTATGCCCCTCAGTAAAATCATATGCATGCACCAAAACCAATAATTCCATAATTATTTAGAAATAACCATTAGGGCCTTAGCCCGGAAACCAAAGCATAGTTTCAATTTCCAAAAGTAAATCCAAGAGTTATTTCATAAATCCAGTAATATGAACCATAAGGCATATAAACCATAACCATTATTTTAGCCACTGCACTATACACTCCAATCCGACATCCCTGATGTCTGACGTCCCTGACGTCAATAAGGTCACAATCACAAGGCTACGCGTGCCACTCGGGTCTCAATTTTCCGAGTTAAATCCCCGAACCCCGTTCGGGTATAGCATCACCTGATGCAGCATCACCTGATGCTTAGCGTCATAGACGCTGGACGTACTAGACGCCCGTGACCTCTCCGGGGTACCTCGCCGGAGGAGACAATATAATATGGAAGGATCTATACAGTGCAGTAACAAATACATTTTTATAGATATCCACATGCAAAACATATAGGTATACATAGGTAAAATCCGAACCATTCGTTACGTTTCATCAAACGGGTCTCATGCCCAAATACCGTGAAACGTGCCATAACCGAAATATCATCAAAACCATTTATTGATTCCAGCATGTGAACATATATAAAATGTAAACTAGAAAACATTTATTCAATTCCAATTTAGGGTCCCCGACCCGCAATCACATGTAGAAATCAACTGGGCCCCTGGCCCGATTCCACAAGTTAACTGGGCCCCTGGCCCGATTCCACAAGTTAACTGGGCCCCTGGCCCGATTTTACATTATTCAAGTTCGTAACCGTTTCATGAAATCATATCCATCCATATTTATGGAAATCGATGAAAATCCAGAAAATCTCGGTTTACGTGAAAATACGTAAATCGCCTCGAAATGCGTGAAATCATTTAAATTCACCGATATCCAAAGTAAATCATTTAATCATAACTATAACAATCATAAAACAGTTATGCATGCATCGAATTTATGAAACCAATGTCCACTCACAGACCGTTTAACCGAGCGCCTCGATACGCGTGCCATAGGCCTTCCCGGGCCACACCACTATCACCGGGACTCCCAATCCTGTTCAAATCAATTTAGAGGATCACTAACCTCATCAATAACATCCTATTCAAGTCCCGTAATTTTCCCGAATTTTTAAGTATTTTTAAACTGGATTTAAAACCTTCGGACATCCCGAACAATAACGAAACGGAATCCGATCGACACGAAACCAACGCTAAAATGTTCGTTACATTGTATAGGACAAAAGTCATGTTGGAAGTTTCCCAAAATTACCTCACACGCGCCCCCACGCGCCGGTTGAACTCCCTGCGCGTGAAACCCACGCGCCGGGTACTGTTCACCGTCGTTCAACCCGAACGACTGGTAAACGGGTCGCCGTGACCCGCGGGCCAACCCGACTGGTTCTCCATCGATACTGGATCATTTTGGACGGGGTTTTCACCTACATGATCGTCTGGGTTAAATTAGGAGTTCTGTGGAAACAAAAACAATGAACAACGTCAAGATCCTTACCTCTCCGATCGAGAAGCTCACGGCCAACCCACCGTCGACTGCTCTCAGCTCCGACCACCATTCTCGATGAAAACGATCCCAAAAGACTCGTCTCATCCCCTGAGTCATCCTCCTGGTTACTAGATCGACTAAAACGTCAAAAATCCCAAGCTGCCATTTTAGGCCCGAGGACGAACTCACGGGTTTAGGGCCATAACACCGTCGTGGTCACCACCGTGGCCACCCAAAACGCCCAGTTTGATCCCAGAACTCCGTCCACCCCTCCAGCACGGTTAAAACACCGGTCTCCATCGACATCCAAATCCCTGAGTTTCGGATCCCTCTGTTTTTCCTTCCGCCGTCATCTCCGCCGTCTCCCTCCGTCACCCAGCTCACCACCGTCGTCCTTCCGCCCATACCAGCAGCTGGTCTCACTCCCACGCACAAAGGAGATGGGCTGGTGTGAGTGTGTGTTCGATTCTTCACGGGCAGAGGAAGAATGAAAAATGAGGAAGGGAGGTATCAGATGAATAAGGAAATGGACGGTGGGGATGTGCATCAGCAAAAAAGATGAAGGGCCCAGATCAAAAGGTGAAAATAAGTGGGAAATTCTTTATATTATTTAAATCCTATAATTTAAACAATCTCACCAATCCAGATCTGATCCCAATATTTAAGTTTAGTGGTCCACGTGTCCCACTCAGAATCCCAGGCCAATCAGAAAACGCCACGTGTCCACGCCTCGTAATGCGTGCATAACGAAACCAAACTTCCGTGACCCATAACTTCGTCGTCGAATCTCCGATTTCGGCGTGCCGCCTGTCGTTGGATTCGCATCGACGAAACCTACGTAACGGTCCTTGGCCCCCGGCCATCGGACATCCCTGTCAAAAAGTCAACATTTGCCCCTATTTCGTCCAAATTACGAAAATGCCCCTGGACTTCCGTACATCATAACTTTCACCACGAACGTCGGAATCGAACGTGCCACCTGTCTATGAACTCGTGACGTCCCGAACTACGTCACGGTCATTGGTAAAAGTCCATTTGACCATCCGAATTAAAAGTCAACGTTTTGCCCACGCCCAGGGGCAAAACGGTCATTTTGCACAATTCGTTCGAAATCACCCAACTAATCCCAGATTAGTAAATCACAATTAAATATTATTAAATCCCGATATTCGGGACGGGTCGTTACAACCTTCCCTCCTTAAAGAATTTCGTCCTCGAAATTACCAACAATCTTATTCCACAACCACCTTGTGGAAAACAATTCGACCACACGTCTGTGTACACTTGTACACCCACATACTGGGACAACACCAGCCTCGTTTGTACCCAGACATACCATCTCAGTCATACGTCATAATAGCAACAACACTCGACCACCTCGAGTGAAAATGATCACCTGATCCGCGATAAAATCGCCTAACCATTTAGCTGACTCCTTCAGCTAGATGGTTCCCTTTCCATTATCAATAAATCCTTACATTTGCTCCCGTTGGGAGTCACCAAATCTCATTTGTCAGTCCATGCTGACACCATCAGTCAAACTGTCACCTCTAAGCTTCACCACCCTGTAAAGCCCAAACCATCAGCCAGTCAGTGGCAACACCACGTACTACATCGCTCTCGATGTAGCGCAAGATCAACCACATGATCTCAATTCGCAGGGCAGCCCAATCCTGCGACATAAATAAATCTCAATGTCCATAATCACCGACTCCCTCAGCGAACCAAGACGCTGGAAAAAAAAAATATCACGGCGTAGTAGCATCACGCAAGGCTATTCGTGGTTACTCTGACCACCAACTCACTCATCCTGAGTGTACGCATACCGTCAACTTACCCAATCGAGTGGTGTAACTGGAACACATTGAATACCAGCCCAGCAGTGAACACACATCACAAAACTAGGGTTCAACTAGCCAACCATGGCTAAGAGCACCTGCTCATACAATCACTGAACCCAGACAAAATCACTCTGCCCGGCGTACAGTATCCAATGTCCAGTCCACAATACAGCCAAACAAATGATATCAGAACCAAGTCGATTACCAACACATTAGTTACACACCACTGGTACATCCCACGTACCGCCATTAGGCACCACTCAGCCTATCAATCCTCGTACAACGTACCCTGTACGTACCTCAATCCATCAATCTGACTATAACCACCCAGGTCATAGCCAAACACGTTCTAGTAATGGAGTACATTTGCTCAAACCAACATGAGACAAAACGAACTCCACCCGTCATCTAGTTCCAATTCCGAATCCGAATCCGCAATTTCGTAAGAAATTCCGAATCCAAACCCAACATCATTTTTAACCCATTTCCAAATCCGAATCCGAAATCATTATTCCGTAAGCTAGCATTGGAATAACCATTCCGCACCCAAATCCAGTAATCCACTTTCGAGCTTCGCAATCGAATCCTGAATCGTCACCCAGAAATTCGATTCCAAAACCCAAAATCTCGCTTACGTCCACCAAGACGTAACAAAACTGAACCTATTGGTTTCCTGTCCGAAACACTCGATTGACTTCATAGGGAAGCCAATCCCAATATTCACACGTCAAAGGTTGACAAAATCCGACCACATCGGAAACCTACTCAACCAAGTCACAAACCATATGGACTTCACTCCGAAAAGAAGTTCAGTCCCGTCATTTACGACTCACATACCAAGGTAAGAGTGATAACTCTCATCCAATCTGGATCATCACGATCACAACCCAGATCCATCGCTACGTCACCCGACAAGCAACATCACGATCCTAGATCGTCACATCGTCCAAAGTCGACAACATCACAAATCAGATCCGCCTGGGATCCACACATGCTCACATAGCTAACAATCCATCTGGAAGCTGATCGTAGGGTCTTACACCCTCAATTGAATCCTTCGCCAAATTTCCCTTGGTGGAAAGATGACCACGCATATCACCACCTAATCCAAAATCATACAAAACTGCTTGTGTCCGATGACCCCAAACCAAACATGGGTCCACCAACCAATACACACTCAACGTACTGGTAGCAACAATCATCATCTGCCACGGCAGGAAATATGAAGTCAACCCTAATGACTTCGGAATACCAATCACCGATGCGGAAACGAGCACTCCTCTCGTCTCCCAATCACAACTCTCCCCGAAACGGGAGTTCCAACCATGTTGGGAACAGACATGCTCCCAATGAGATGTCAAGTCCAACCACTGGACTGCCCACGTCCATACCTCACTTGGACCACCACGTGTCCAAAATCAATTCATTACTCGAACCTCACGTCCGCCAATACTCACGTACGCACACACCCCGATTCCGAACGGAAATGTCCACAATTTTTCCTGAATGTGCATACCATACTGCTTTCGTCTCACATCTCAACCCTAACAGGTTCAATCCTCAGGTTCCAAGTGATTCACAATCACAAAATACCACGAATGGTTTTCCCGACTTTCCCAATTTCAATAATTTCCTTGTATTTTCTGGGGATATAAGAAATAAACAATCTTACCAATCTCGGAGTTGACCACAACTCCCCAAATCCATCAATTCTCATGACATAGGGAACATCGTCCCTAGATTCCTCAAGTCTCAAACATACCTTTTTATCCATTCATCATTTTTCATCGTATATCTGTTAGGACTTATCCCAACACGACACAACCTCCACTAGATCCCATCCAGTCCAAGACTCAACCACCACTGAGTCGCAGATACCAATCATCTGTTCATCATGACAGAGTCACACCCCAACTGGTGGCTCATCGTCATCACAATTACTGTCACCAGCACCAACGCACCATCATCAATACCAGTATCAGCACACAGGCATCCATACTAGTATTGGCATATAGGTATCACCATACCAATATCCATACATAGCACACGAACATCCATGCTAGCACACAGTGTGCAAAGTTGTTACCCTGGATCTCCGTTCATTACGAACGACGATCCCGTAACAGCACTCATACCCCACGACTATGGGTACCTCCAATTTGACCACTGGCACATCAGGATAATGGTCGTTCCCTGAACATCCCCTGATCCTCAAGTGTGAAAGCCACACAAAATACCCTCGATAGCCAGTCATCTCGACACAACTGTCGACCAACAGTCATCGTTGTCAAGATCCATACCCACACATCACACTAATATTCGATCCAACACGGGATTCCATATTTTCTCATAACCACATCCGTGGATCGAATCCCATAAGACTCACTAGAGTCATCCACATGGTCATCCATGACCTCAGCCGCTCGTCGCAGCACAAGTTCTCACTTAAGGTTCACCTTTCGGTCCATCAATTATAAATTAGGGTTCCAAAATCACACCCTAGGGTTCCACCGAACCCGACTGCCTTCTGCAGTAGAATCCACAACCTGACCGACTCCGCGGTCCTGACATCATATAGACGTCCAATCCAATTGTCAACTCAACGTGGGTTCCATCGTGGGTTCCACGACGAAGGTCATCGGCTAACTCCGATGCACCAACACCCCGAACATTAGCCAACACTACTAGGGTCCAAAACTTAGACCAATACTCAACTGAGTTTCGCATTTCCAATCAAATGGGGTTCCCTGAACCTAGCTGTGCCCAGTAGCACAACAATCCATCATCACGTGACCGAACCGACGGTCCCGCATTACCAGTTAATCGTATTCAACCCCACTTGGGTTGAATCGCATCTAGGCACGGCGTATCGGGCCAAATACACCCAATCCACCATACAAACCCAAAACTATCTATCAGGTTGACAACGGAACAGCAGCCCAAAGAGACATCACACCCTCGTCCTTCGCGCACAAAAGAGCAAAACCTGCTCTGATACCACTTGACACGACCCATCCCAATCCCTCCGGGATTACCAAGGAATGTGACGTGCTCCCGTCTGACAAGAGGCGCCAGACAAGGGATAATCGATTGCCATTGCCCAAACGGGCTTCCAGAGTGCGTAAGGATCGATTGAGGAGGTGTGCGATGCTCAAGTCTCTGCTGCAGTCGTATCCGGAATCAACCTGAAGGGCATTGAAAACAAAAGCTGTGAGTGGACGAAAATAAACAAGTCTGTTTAAAACATTTATAAGACATTTATGCCCCCTCAGTAAAATCATATGCATGCACCAAAACCAATAATTCCATAATTATTTAGAAATAACCATTAGGGCCTTAGCCCGGAAACCAAAGCATAGTTTCAATTTCCAAAAGTAAATCCAAGAGTTATTTCATAAATCCAGTAATATGAACCATAAGGCATATAAACCATAACCATTATTTTAGCCACTGCACTATACACTCCAATCCGACATCCCTGATGTCTGACGTCCCTGACGTCAATAAGGTCACAATCACAAGGCTACGCGTGCCGCTCGGGTCTCAATTTTCCGAGTTAAATCCCCGAACCCCGTTCGGGTACAGCATCACCTGATGCAGCATCACCTGATGCTTAGCGTCATAGACGCTGGACGTACTAGACGCCCGTGACCTCTCCGGGGTACCTCGCCGGAGGAGACAATATAATATGGAAGGATCTATACAGTGCAGTAACAAATACATTTTTATAGATATCCACATGCAAAACATATAGGTATACATAGGTAAAATCCGAACCATTCGTTACGTTTCATCAAACGGGTCTCATGCCCAAATACCGTGAAACGTGCCATAACCGAAATATCATCAAAACCATTTATTGATTCCAGCATGTGAACATATATAAAATGTAAACTAGAAAACATTTATTCAATTCCAATTTAGGGTCCCCGACCCGCAATCACATGTAGAAATCAACTGGGCCCCTGGCCCGATTCCACAAGTTAACTGGGCCCCTGGCCCGATTCCACAAGTTAACTGGGCCCCTGGCCCGATTTTACATTATTCAAGTTCGTAACCGTTTCATGAAATCATATCCATCCACATTTATGGAAATCGGTGAAAATCCAGAAAATCTCGGTTTACGTGAAAATACGTAAATCGCCTCGAAATGCGTGAAATCATTTAAATTCACCGATATCCAAAGTAAATCATTTAATCATAACTATAACAATCATAAAACAGTTATGCATGCATCGAATTTATGAAACCAATGTCCACTCACAGACCGTTTAACCGAGCGCCTCGATACGCGTGCCATAGGCCTTCCCGGGCCACACCACTATCACCGGGACTCCCAATCCTGTTCAAATCAATTTAGAGGATCACTAACCTTATCAATAACATCCTATTCAAGTCCCGTAATTTTCCCGAATTTTTAAGTATTTTTAAACTGGATTTAAAACCTTCGGACATCCCGAACAATAACGAAACGGAATCCGGTCGACACGAAACCAACGCTAAAATGTTCGTTACATTGTATAGGACAAAAGTCATGTTGGAAGTTTCCCAAAATTACCTCACACGCGCCCCCACGCGCCGGTTGAACTCCCTGCGCGTGAAACCCACGCGCCGGGTACTGTTCACCGTCGTTCAACCCGAACGACTGGTAAACGGGTCGCCGTGACCCGCGGGCCAACCCGACTGGTTCTCCATCGATACTGGATCATTTTGGACGGGGGTTTTCACCTACATGATCGTCTGGGTTAAATTAGGAGTTCTGTGGAAACAAAAACAATGAACAACGTCAAGATCCTTACCTCTCCGATCGAGAAGCTCACGGCCAACCCACCGTCGACTGCTCTCAGCTCCGACCACCATTCTCGATGAAAACGATCCCAAAAGACTCGTCTCATCCCCTGAGTCATCCTCCTGGTTACTAGATCGACTAAAACGTCGAAAATCCCAAGCTACCATTTTAGGCTCGAGGACGAACTCACGGGTTTAGGGCCATAACACCGTCGTGGTCACCACCGTGGCCACCCAAAACGCCCAGTTTGATCCCAGAACTCCGTCCACCCCTCCAGCACGGTCAAAACACCGGTCTCCATCGACATCCAAATCCCTGAGTTTCGGATCCCTCTTTTTTTCCTTCCGCCGTCATCTCCGCCGTCTCCCTCCGTCACCCAGCTCACCACCGTCGTCCTTCCGCCCATACCAGCAGCTGGTCTCACTCCCACGCACAAAGGAGATGGGCTGGTGTGAGTGTGTGTTCGATTCTTCACGGGCAGAGGAAGAATGAAAATTGAGGAAGGGAGGTATCAGATGAATAAGGAAATGGACGGTGGGGATGTGCATCAGCAAAAAAGATGAAGGGCCCAGATCAAAAGGTGAAAATAAGTGGGAAATTCTTTATATTATTTAAATCCTATAATTTAAACAATCTCACCAATCCAGATCTGATCCCAATATTTAAGTTTAGTGGTCCACGTGTCCCACTCAGAATCCCAGGCCAATCAGAAAACGCCACGTGTCCACGCCTCGTAATGCGTGCATAACGAAACCAAACTTCCGTGACCCATAACTTCGTCGTCGAATCTCCGATTTCGGCGTGCCGCCTGTCGTTGGATTCGCATCGACGAAACCTACGTAACGGTCCTTGGCCCTCGGCCATCGGACATCCCGGTCAAAAAGTCAACATTTGCCCCTATTTCGTCCAAATTACGAAAATGCCCCTGGACTTCCGTACATCATAACTTTCACCACGAACGTTGGAATCGAACGTGCCACCTGTCTATGAACTTGTGACGTCCCGAACTACGTCACGGTCATTGGTCAAAGTCCATTTGACCATCCGAATTAAAAGTCAACGTTTTGCCCACGCCTAGGGGCAAAACGGTCATTTTGCACAATTCGTTCGAAATCACCCAACTAATCCCAGATTAGTAAATCACAATTAAATATTATTAAATCTCGATATTCGGGACGGGTCGTTACACTCAGTCTATCCAGTATCGATCCTCGTACAACGTACAAAGTACGTACATCCAAAATGTAACAATCCAAGCACGCCCACCAAGGCGTATCCATTCATTCCAAATGAGCATCCAATCTCACCCACGTCTACTGGGACGTACTAACTCCGAATCTATCGGATACTCGCACAAACGATTTCCGTACCACATTCGATTGACTTTGAAAAGAAGCCAATCCCATCATTCACATATCCAAATATTTAAGACAGGGAAATAAGCTTTTCACTTAACTTGATCAACAAGATCACAATTCAAAACCATCACCACGTCACCCGACTGGTAACATCATGATCCTAGATCGTTACACTGCCCATTGTCCACAACATCAAAATCCAGATCCACCTAGGATCCACATATGCTCACGTAGCTAGCAATCCCCCTGGAATTTGATCGTAGGGTCTTACACCCTCTCTGAATCCTTCGTCAAATTTCCCTAGGTGGAATGATGACCTTGATTTTCACCACCCAAATCCAGAATTAAACACAACTTTTTATGTCCAATGACCTAAAGCCAATCATGGGTCCACCAACCAATACACACTCAACGTACTGGTAACAATAATCATCATCTACCAGGGGCAGAAAATAAGAAGTCACCCCCAATGACTTCAGGATACCTATCACCAATGCGGAAACGAGCTCTCCTCTCGTCTCCTTAGTCACAACTCTCCTCGAATCTGAAGTTCCAACCATGTTGGAAACAGACATGCTCCCAACGAGATGTCAAGTCCAACCACTGGACTTCCCACATCCTCAACTCACCTGGACAACCACGTGTCTGTAATCAATCCATTACTCAGACCTCATGTCCGTTAATAACCGTTTATGCACATACACCTATTCCGATTGGGAATCACTCAACTCCTTTTGGATGTGCATACATTACTACTTTCGTCTCACATCCCGACCTTTACAGGTTCAACACTCGGTTTTCCAAGTTATTCACAATCACAACATCCCACATCTATACCACCAATGATTTTCCTCGTCTTATCCAATTACAGTAATTTCCTTGTACTTTATGGGGATATTAGAAACAAACAATCACACAACTCTCGGAGTTGACAACAACTCCCCAAATCCACTAATTCTCATGATGTCCCCTACGTCATCCCAAGACTCCTCAAGTCTCAACGTACCTTTTATCCATTCATCAATTGTCATCTCATAACTGTTGGGACTTATCCCAACAAATCACAATCTCCACTGGATCCCATCCAGTCCATCACTCAACCACTACCGAATCTCAAATACCGAACATATATCAATCATGACGGAGTCACATCCCAACTCGTGGCTCATCTTCATCACAATCACCGACACTAGGACACTATGTGCAAAACAGACAACCCTGAGTCATTACTCATACCGAGCAACAACCCCGCATCTTCGCTCAGGTGAAAGGAACTCTGCCTCTCTCATACCCCACAACTATAGGTACCACCATTCTGACAATCCACATCAGGATAATGAACATTCCCTGAACATCCCCTGATTCTCAACTACTACAACCACACCAAATACCCTCGATAGCCAGTCATCTCCACACGACTATCGACCAACAGTCATTGCTATCGAGATCTGTATCCACACATCACACTATTATTCCGTCCAACTTGGGATTCCATACCTTATCCCATAACCGTACCCGTGGATCGAATCCCATAGTTCTGACTAGACTCACTAGAGTCATTCACATGGTCATCCACGACCTCGGCCGCTCTTCGCAGCATAAGTTCTCATCCACTAGTCACAACTAAGGTTCACCTTTTCAATCCATCATATACTAGGGTTCCACAATCACACCCTATGGTTCCTCTGAACCCCAATGTCCTCTGTAGTGTAATCCACAACCTGACCGACCCCGCGATCCTGACATCGTATAGACGTCAAATCCAATCCTACCATAAACTCAACGTGGGTTCCACCACTAAGGTCATCAGCTAACTCTGATGTACCAACATCCCTCACACTAGCAATCACCACTAGGGTTCTTATTTTAGACCATTACTCAACTGAGGTTCACATTTCCAAATCACTACTCAAAAGGGGCTCCTCGAACCTAGCTGCGCCCAGCAGCACAACAATCTAGTATCACATGACCGAACCGACGGTCCCACATTACCAGTTCATCACATACAGCCCCACTTGGGTCGAATCATGTGAACGCACGGCGTATCGGGCCAATCATATTCTATCCACAATTCAAACCCAAAAACTATCTATCAGGTTGATAACGAACTGCAGTCCAAAGAGACATCACACCCTCGACCTATGCGCACAAAAGAGAAAACCTGCTCTGATACCAATTGACACGACCCATCCTAATCCCCCCGGGATTACCGTGGAATGTGTCATGCTCCCGTCTGACATGAAGTTTCAGACAAGGGATAACCTAATGCCACTACCCACTCGGGGCTTCCAGAGTGCGCAAGGATCGATGGAGGAGGCATGCGATGTCCCAGTCTCTACTGCAGTCACATCCGTGATCAACCTGAAGCGCATTAAAAACAACCAAAAGCTGTGAGTGGACCAAAATAAATAAGTTCATAAACACATTTCACAAGACATTTATGCCCTTCACTAAAACATATGCATGTCTCAAAAACCAGTAATCAAAACATTTACTCAAACAAGCCATTGGGGCCTAAGCCCAAAACTGTGACTCAAAACCAAGTGAGGGAACTCAGCCCAAAACTGTAGAATACCAAATCTGTAAGTACAAAACCAAGTGGGTCACTGCCCAAATCCATAAGCACAAATCCAACCAAAAAACCATTCCGTAGATCCAATAGTCCATGTTTACCACATAACCATCTTCGACATCCCAGATGCCTAGCGTCTCATACGCTATCACATAATCATATCCGGCATCCCAGATGCCTAGTGTCCCAGACGCTTGACGTCCCATACGTCATATCTCACGGTAATAAGCAACGCGTGCTACCCGGGGTCTCTCCAGGTCAATATCTCTGACATCCCAGATGTCTGACGTCCCAGACGTCTAATCATAGCAATCCTACTCCTGAGTCACTATACGGTCTGGTAGCTCCGTACAATGACCCCTCGCAGGCAATGCACCGTGACTTCCCCAGTGTCCCAGACACTTGGAGGAGACCATCATATATCCTCGTATTAAGATGGTATATGGAAAATAGTTTTTACAAAGTCATTTCACAACATCTCAATGGCCCCTGCCCGAAATCTCCATAAAACATCACAATTCCATTTAGGGTCCCCGGTTCGAAATCACATTTATGAAACATAGGGTCCTAGACCCGAAATCACATTTATAACCCAACTCGGCCTCATGCCCGATTCTATAAACAAATGGGCCCACGGCCCCAATTTGTAAATCAACTGGGCCCCTGGCCCGATAATATAACTCAAATGGGTCTCAGCCTGATTTCGTAAACAAATGGGCCCTTGGCCCGATTTCATAAAGAAACTGGGCCCCCAGCCCGATTACGTAACTCAAATGGACTCCCAAGTCTGAGGTTTCCAAAACAATTAGGTCTCATGCCCGAGTTCATCTTTCCAATTTCAAAACCATTTGATCACATCATTCATGAAACCACAAGCACGTAAAACCACAATAAAACTGTTAGCCTCGATATACGTGCAATACATAAAATATCTCGAAATACATGTAACATACGTAAAATCAATAGTCACAATCATCATCATAGAAATCATGGATATAAAACATATAACACAGTTAGGCATGCATAGTGTTTATAAAACCAAAGTCCACTCACAGACCGTCCAACGCTGTCGCCTCGATACGCATGCCATAGGTCTTCCTAGGCCATACTACTATCACCGGGACTTACAAACCTGTCCAAATCATTCCAAAGGTTACTACTAACCTATACAAGTCCATATTAACGACCCTAAACTTTCCCGAAAAAGTCAACGTGTCCCGAACACGTTTCCCGAGGTGAAACCCCTCGATTTGACCAATTTATTAATCTCTGATTGACTCGAAACCACCGCCATTGGATCCGGATCGTCGAAACCTTTAAAATGGTCCTGGTCCCACCTAAAAATATGCTCACAAGCGCCTCCACGTGCGGGTCAAAGGTCTAGTCAAACGTTGACCAAAAAGTCAACGCTGACGTCATCATGAACAATAAGTCAACGGGTCAAAGTCAACGAGTCAACTCACCGGCGACCGAGTCAAATAGCCAGAATTTCTCGCCGGAAATCTCCATTGATGCCCCAAACTTCAAACTTCGATATCTCACTCGTTTCTCAACTAAATTCGACGTTCTACCTACGTAAATCCATTTACTCGAGCCAAGGATTCTAAAAATCAACCAAGAAATTCAGATAGTACCTGGATTTTAAGTTATGGTCATTGGTAACGCCCAAACTACGCATTAAATTAAACATGTAATTCAGGTGTTATGCAATTTAAACCCTTTTTATGTAATTGTAGCATTGGTAAATAGGGATCGTTCTTAACCGGGGAAATTAGGGAACATTAATAATATGTTAGTGAGAAAGAATAATGAATAATCAAAGAATAATGAATTAAAGAATTAAATAATTAAATAATTAAATAATTAAATAATTAAATAATAAAGAATTTAAGAATAAATTAATAAAAGAATAAAAGAATTAATGAATTAATGAAATAAAGGAATTAAAGAATAAAGAATTAATTGGGGGGTTTGAAAGATTGTAATCATATAATAAAGAAAACAAGTAAAAATAATTAAGAACTTAATTCTACTTCTACTTTAACTTTTATGCAAGTGAACTTTCTTCAAACACATATTTTTACCAACACTCTAACATCATGCTCATAGTCAACCAATCACGAAATTCTACCTTAATCATCTCAAATACATGCATACATTTTTCAATATTATAAATGCACCGAACATCAGTCATAAACACTTATAATACGATTCACCTTAAGTTTGTGATTTCAATGTGTGTCAAACATCTAAATCTCTTCAATCCTATTCTAAGTGCACCGAACAGCGGTCATAAACACTTAGTGTTAAATTGAAGGTTAAGCACTAAAACATATGAAGTAGATGAAATTCAAAAAGTAAAACACATGGAGATTGTATTCACATTTACAAATGTTAGAAAGAAAATACCAACACATATATTGAATTATAAGTAAAACCAAAACAATAACAAGAATTTAAGTAAATGGAGAAAAGTTACACTTTCGAAACCCAAGAACAGCTTGTGATTTCGAGAGTGGATGGAAACAATGGAATGTTATTCATAAGGAACACCGAACAGCGACGAGAACCATATGAAGATGGAGGATAAAACATAAGAATTCGGACTTAAATTTTAGAATTATTTTGGAAATACTTGGCCTAGGTATTTCTTAAGGAAAGCATAAAAATGTACTTAAGAGATCTCAAAAAAAAAATCACAAGAACAAAGTAAAGAAGAAATGAAATTAAGAATTTCTATAAATTAAGAACAATAATTAAAAGAAAGCTAATTAAATAAATAATCTAAAAGAAGTTAAAATGGTCCCAAAATAAATCTGAAAATAGAAAAAGAAGAAATGAGAGAAGAGAGAAACATGAACTAAACTAAGACTAAAACTACTCAAAATGGGGACTCTTTACAAGTGAATTTTGCCTCCCTATTTATAGAGGGAGGCCTAAAATATTCAAAATAAAAATACAAAATAAAATAAAATAAGTGAAATGATGAATAATGATGAATTATGATGATTTTAGGCATGGGTTAGGGTTGAAAAAACAGAAAAACTGCACAAAGTGGGAGCAGTTTTCGCAAGTGGGATGTACGGGCTGCTGGGTAGGTGGGCTGGTTGCTGAAAAATCAGAGCAGCAGAAGGGAAATGGGCTGATGGAGCAGGTGGGCTGCGCAGTGGTTGGATTGGACTGTGCGAGTTGGTTGGCACAGTGGGCAGTAGGTGCAGTGGGCTGCGCCGTTGGTTGCTGGGCGAGCAGCTGTAAGGGCCGAACAGGTGGGGCTGCAGCAGCTGGGCTGGTGGAGGGTGCTGGCGCAGGCGTACGGGCTGGAGCAGCAGGTGGGCTGCGCGTCGCGCGGGCCTGGCGTGATGGAGCGGGCCGAGCTGCAATTGGCGTCTGGGCTTGCTACAAGAGAGGGCTGGGCGAGCTGCTGGGTGAATCAGGCGCTTGTACGGGCTGGGCCGAATGTTGGAGCTGGGTTTCGCGGGTCGAACAGTGCAACTGGACTGCACCATGGGCCGGACGTCTCGCGATTTGGGCTGGTTCTAAGTCAATCTTGGGCTTCAAACAAGTGACATGGGCTGCTGCAAAAATGAATTTTGGGCTGGAAAAATCAATATTAATTAATTTATGTAATTCAATTGAATTTCGTCCATAATTTATTTGTTATAATTTCGATCGGGACGATTCTTTCGCCGAAACGCTGCAAATTACAAGTTTTATTTATTTAAACAGAAAAATCACAAAATAAATTATTTTCTCTAATTATTTATTATTTTAATATTAAAAGTCAAGTATAAGGGTATAAAATAATATAAAATAATGCTTATTTGATGACCTATCAGTCATTCAAAATTTCGGCCAGAATTCCAATCATCATTCCGGCCACCTCCAACGTCCAAATCCGTCCCAAATTGCACTTACAAGCTCGTGAGAACTCAAAGAACATCATCCTAAGCTTAGAATCGATCAACACCATCAAAATCGAAAACCCAAAATTTGAATCCCACGGTTTACCTTCCAAAATTCCAGCCACCGTGCACAACGGTTCTTGCCGTTGGCACCATTGGTTTCGTTTCAACATCCTCTAAAACTTTCATTCATGGTTCATAAGCAAAGGATGAAGATCAAGGGGGTTTGTAGAGATTGTTTCTCACAGCTCACTTCTCTCATGCTCTGTTTTCTTTGTTCACAGTTTAAAGGGAAAACACAGAAGATGAATGATAATGAAGGGAGACAATGATGATTAAGGATGATGATGATGTTTAACGGGAAACATGGTCCCTAATTTAGGGTCCTTAAATCAAGGGATGAGTGACACTTGTCACTAAATTAGGGACCATATTTCTCGTTAAACATCATCATCATCCTTAATCATCATTGTCTCCCTTCATTATCATTCATCTTTTGTGTTTTCCCTTTGAACCGTGAACAAAGAAAACAGAGTATGAGAGAAGTGAGCTGTGAGAAACAATCTCTACAAACCCCCTTAATCTTCATCCTTTGCTTATGACCCGTGAATGAAAGTTGGAGAGAATGTTGAGACGAACCCAATGGTGGCCACGGCAAGGACCGTCATGCACGGTGGACGGAATGATGATCGGAATTCTGGCTGAAATTTTGAACGGCCATAACTTTAAGACCAGGTACTTTCTGAAATTTTTGGGTTGATTTTTGGAATCCTTGGCTCGAGTAGATGGAGTTACATAGGTAGAACGTCAAATTTGGTTGAGAAACGAGTGAGATATCGAAGTTTGAAGTTTGGGGCATCAATGGAGATTTCCGTTGAGAAATTCCGGCGAATAGCCGCCGAGTTGACTCGGTCGCCGGTGAGTTAACTCGGTCGCCGGTGAGTTGACTCGTTGACTTTGTCTCGAACTTTGACCCGTGCATGGGGGCGCGTGGGAGCATATTTTTAGGTGGGACCAGGACTAGATTAAAGGTTTCGACGATCCGGATCCAATGGCGGTGGTTTCAGGTCGATCAGAGATCGTTAAGTTGGTCAAATTGAGGTTTTTCACCTCGAAAATTGTGTACGGGACACGTTGACTTTTTCGAAAAAGTTTAGGGTTCTTAATATGGACTTTTATAGGTTAGTAGTAACCTTTGGGTATGATTTGGACATGTGAAGATGACCTGGAGAGGTCGGATTAGCCGGGAAGGCTTATGGCACGCGTATCGAGGCGGCAACGTTGGACGGTCTGTGAGTGGACTTTGGTTTTATAAATACTATGCATGCATAACTGTTTTATATACGTGATTTCTATGATGATGATTGTGACTATTGATTTTACGTATGTTACACGTATTTCGAGATATTTTTCGTACTGCTCGTATATCGAGGCTGATGGTTTTATTGTGGTTTTACGTGCTTGTGGTTTCATGAATGATGTGATGAAATGGTTTTGAAATGAGAAAGATGAACTCGGGCATGAGGCCCAATTGTTTTGGAAACCTCGGACTTGGAGTCCATTTGAGTTACGTAATCGAGCCGGGGGCCTAGTTGCTTTATGAAATCGGGCCAGGGGCCCAGTTATTTAAAAAATCGAGCCGTGGGCCCAGTGGTTTACAGAATCGGGCATGAGGCCCATTTGTGTTATAAATGTGATTTCGGGTCTGGGACCCTATGTTTCATAAATGTGATTTCGAGTCGGGGACCCTAAATGGAATTGTGATGTTTTATGGAGATTTAGGGCAGGGCCTATTGAGTGTTTTGAAATGGCTTTGTAAAACTGTTTTACATATACCATCTTGATACGAGGATATGTGATGGTCTCCTCCAAGTGTCCGGGACACTGGGGAAGTCACGGTGCATTGCTTGCGAGTGGTCATTGTACGGAGCTACCGAACCGTATAATGACTCAGGAGCAGGATTGCTATGATTAGACGTCTGGGACGTCAGACATCTGGGATGTTTGATCTATGGACCCGAAGAGACCCCGAGCAGCACGCGTTTCTTATTACTGTGAGATATGACGTCTGAGACGTCAAGCGTCTGGGACGCTAGGCATTTGGGATGCCGGAGATGGTAATGTGGTAAATATGAACTAATGGATCTATAAAATGGTTTTTCGGTTGAATTTGTGTTTATGGATTTGGGAAGTGGCCCACATGGTTTTGTATTTACGGATGTGGTATTCTACAGTTTTGGGCTGAGTTCCCACACTTGGTTTTGAGTTACGGTTTTTGGGCTAAGGCCCTAATGGCTTGTTTGAGTAAAAGTTTTATTACTGGCTTTCGATGCATGCATACGTTTTAATGAAGGGCATAAATGTCTTGTAAAATATCTTTTATGTACTTAATGATTTTCGTCCTCTCACAGCCTTCGTTGTTTTAATGCCTTTCAGGTTGATCACGGATACGACTTCAGCAGAGACTGGGGCATTGCATACCTTCTTCATCGATCCTTGCGCACTCTGGAAGCCACGTTTGGGCAGTGGCATTAGGTTATCCCTTGTTTGACACTTCATGTCTGATGGGAACATGGCATATTCCACGGTAATCCCGAGGGGATTGGGATGGGTCGTGTCATGACAAGTGTCACTAATCCATTGGGCCTGTTCAAAATATCTGGGCCCACATCAGACAAAACAAAGTCAATTGCCTCGGAAAATGTGCCACTGTAAATAGTTCCTTGGAACTTCCATGAACCGTAACTTCCCCGTCGAACGTCAAATTTTGACGTGCCGCCTGTCTACGGACTCGTATCGACACGATCTACATAATGGTCCTCGGCCTTCGGGCATTAGACCTCTCAGATCAAAAGTTAATTTTTTGCCCTCGTTTAGGGGCAAAATTGTAATTTAGCCCTGAACGTCCGATAATCCTCGACTAATCCCCGATTGGCCCTACTAATCCATAATTAATCCTTAATTAATCCCAAAACTTTGGAACGGGTCGTTACAAACTTCCCTCCTTAAAGAATTTCGTCCTCGAAATTACAACTGACCCAATTCCACAACTAAACTGTGGAAATCCAATAATGTCCCCCTACTCGGGCTCGTGTATTCATACACGTTCACCTTAACCACCATACTTGTCGGTATGCATTGTCACCGGAGCTTCCAAAGATCCAATTCAACTCTCAAGAAATCACTTGTCGGCTTAAGTCTCACTCGAGACGCCGATACTAGTCGATCTCACCTGTTACTCACTTCGACAGGTCAATTATACTAAGTTATCATCCAAACGGCTTTTCAGTCTACCACTCTAACACGTTCCAACCTACAAAAATCAGGCTGAAATACGTACTCCTACTAAGGGCTATCATATCCGAGTTGACATACTACTCAGCGTTCGATTAGGCAGTATCCTCTAGATCCTGCCATCACAATGGCAAGAATCACACCTCGCAGACCATACTCGAACCGATGTCGTAGGTTTAATCTTTCGATTAGTCAGCTCGCTCGTTTTCTCATATTCATACTGACTCTCCTTAAAGTCCCATCAATCCATAGCAATCTGAATCTGTCGGATACCAATTCATCCTATTACCACAATTTTCCAGATTGACTTCGTATGGAAGCTAATCCCATCAACAAACTTCATGACCGAATGGTAACTCCTGACTCCAATGTGCTTTCGCTGCGCCACTCTGATCTCGACTCGCTTTGAGCCCTCATATTGTACTCATGTCGCTCAGTGACCTACGCTAAAATCTTGACTCATCACGAGTCCCAAACTGTCACCTCACATATCCTGTCGAAACACATTCGACATCTCACCCATCTTGGGTGTGTCTGGACCTCATCAAATACTTGCCTCAGTAGGAATAGTCACAACAATCTCACTAGGTTTCCTCTAGCCAACATGGCCCTTGAGCTCTCGGCTCACATGATCTCTGAACCCTCCCAATCCACTCTGCTCGAGCACACAGTAGTCGACGTCCAGTCATCATATCATGTCGGAACACGTCCGATCATAATCCTCATAGAAGTGTCACTATCAGATCCAATATTATCCATGTACACACTGTACAATCAACATCGGACCTCGTCCGATCATCGTCTCGTATTTATTCACATATCCAACTCCAAGATAGAGCAATACTCCTGTACATATCCAACTTCTGTCCTGTCATCTCCTGAGAAGTCTCCTTCATCGACTTTGGAATCACGAGAAGTTGCAACCATGTTGGAACCAACTCGGATATACTTCCAAGTCCTCACCTCACTCGAACATCATCCACGTGTCTTTAAACAATCCAACTCGTCTGTCCATTTACGACCGTTTATGCATATCCAAAATGATGTCAATTCATCCTAACTTGATGTACCGCTCGACCTAAAGGTTATAACAGTGTAACGACCCGTCCCGAATATCGGGATGTAATAATATTTAATTGTGATTCACTAATCTGGGATTAGTTGGGCGATTTCGGACGAATTGTACAAAATGACCGTTTTGCCCCTAGGCGTGGGCAAAACGTTGACTTTTATTTCGGATGGTCAAATGGACTTTGACCGATGACCGTGACGTAGTTCGGGACGTCACGAGTTCATAGACAGGTGGCACGTTCGATTCCGACGTTCGTGGTGAAAGTTATGATGTACGGAAGTCCAGGGGCATTTTCGTAATTTGGACGATGTATGGGGAAATGTTGACTTTTTGACCGGGATGTCCGATGGCCGAGGGCCAAGGACCGTTACGTAGGTTTCGTCAATGCGAATCCAACGACAGGCGGCACGCCGAAATCGGAGATTCGACGACGAAGTTATGGGTCACGGAAGTTTGGTTTCGTTATGCACGCATTACGAGGCGTGGACACGTGGCGTTCTCTGATTGGTCTGAATTTCTGAGTGGGACACGTGGACCACTAATCTTTAATTATTGGGATCAGATCTGGATTGGTCAGATTGATTAAATTATTGGATTTAAATAATATAAAGAATTTCCCACTTATTTTCATCTTTTGATCTGGACCCTTAATCTCATTGGTGAGATTCAATCTGGGCCGTTCATTCTTTTTCCCTCTCTCTTTAATTGGATCAGCCTGCATCCTCCCACTCCCATTTCTCTCAAACCCGTGAGCAATGTACACGGCTCACACTGCACACCACCACCATATCTATAACCTTGGGTCGTGCAGGGGACTGTGTGAGGCCTGTTGGGAGCTGGGCACGGTGGGAGACGGCGGGAGACGGCTGGGCGGCGACGGAGGGGAAAAACAAGGGAGGCCGAAAAACTCAAAATTGGAAGTCGATGAAGACCGGTGTTTTGACCGTGCTTGAGGGGTGGACGGAGTTCTGGGATCAAACTGGGCGTTTCGGTGGCCACAGTGGTGACCACGGCGACGAAGGGAGCCTAAACCCGTGAGTCCGATTCTCGGGCCTAAAATGGCAGCTTGGGATTTTCGACGTTTTAGTCGATCTAGTAACCGTGAGGATGACTCAGAGGATGAGACGAGTCTATTGGGACCGTTTTCATCGAGAATGGTGGTCGGAGCTGAGAGCAGTCGACGGTGGAGTTGGCCGTGAGCTTCTCGATCGGAGAGGTAAGGATCTTGACGTTGTTCCTTGTTTTTGTTTCTACAGAACTCCTAGTTTAACTCAGACGATCTTGTAGGAGGAAACCCTGTCGAAAAATATCAAGGAACGGCGGAGAACCGATCGGGTTGGCCCGCGGGTCACGGCGACCCGTTTACCAGTCGTTCGGGTTGAACGACGGTGAACAGTACCCGGCGCGTGGGTTTCACGCGCAGGGAGTTCAACCGGTGCGTGGGGGCGCGTGTGAGGTAATTTTGGGAAACTTCCAACATGACTTTTGTCCTATACGATGTAACGAACATTTTAGCGTTGGTTTCGTGTCGATCGGATTCCGTTTCGTTATTGTTCGGGATGTCCGAAGGTTTTAAATCCAGTTTAAAAATACTTAAAAATTCGGGAAAATTACAGGACTTGAATAGGATGTTAATGATGAGGTTAGTGATCCTCTAAATTGATTTGAACAGGATTGGGAGTCCCGGTGATAGTGATGTGGCCCAGGAAGGCCTATGGCACGCGTATCGAGGCGCTCAGTTAAACGGTCTGTGAGTGGACATTGGTTTTATAAATTCGATGCATGCATAACTGTTTCATGATTGTTATAAATTGTGATTAAATGATTTGTTTTGGATATCGGTGAATTTATATATTTTCACGCATTTCGAGGCGATTTACGTGTTTGCACGTAAATCGAGATTTTTCTGGATTTGCACGGATTTCCAAAATGTGGTTGGATATGATTTCATGAAACGGTTACAAATTTGATAAAGTGAAATCGGGCCAGGGGCCCAGTTGATTTATGAAATCGGGCCAGGGGCCCAGTTAACTTGTGAATCGGGCCAGGGGCCCAGTTAACTTACGAAATCGGGCCAGGGGCCCAGTTGACTTCTACATGTGTTTGCGGGTCGGGGACCCTAAAACGGAATTGAATAAATGTTTTCTGGTTTACATTTTATATATATTCACATGCTAAAAACAATAGTGGTTTTGATGATATGGAAAATCTGGTTATGGCACGTTTCACGGTATTTGGGCTTGAGACCCGTCTGATGAAACTTAATGATTGGTTTGGATTTTTATCCATGTATATATATATGCCTTGCATGTGGATATCGATAAAATGTATTTAGTACTGCACTGTATAGATCCTTCCATATTATATTGTCTCCTCCGGCGAGGTACCCCGGAGAGGTCACGGGCGTCTAGTACGTCCAGCGTCTATGACGCTAAGCATCAGGTGATGCTGCATCAGGTGATGCTGTACCCGAACGGGGTTCGGGGATTTAACTCGGAAAATTGAGACCCGAGTGGCACGCGTAGCCTTGTGATTGTGACCTTATTGACGTCAGGGACGTCAGACATCAGGGATGTCGGATTGGAGTGTATAGTGCAGTGGCTAAAATAATGGTTATGGTTTATATGCCTTATGGTTCATATTACTGGATTTATGAAATAACTCTTGGTTTTACTTTTGGAAATTGAAACTATGCTTTGGTTTCCGGGCTAAGGCCCTAATGGTTATTTCTAAATAAATATGGGATTATTGGTTTTGGTGCATGCATATGATTTTACTGAGGGGCATAAATGTCTTATAAATGTTTTAAACAGACTTGTTTATTTTCGTCCACTCACAGCTTTTGTTTTCATGCCCTTCAGGTTGATTCCGGATACGACTGCAGCAGAGATTTGAGCATCGCACACTTCCTCCATCGATCCTTACGCACTCTGGAAGCCCGTTTGGGCAATGGCATTCGGTTATCCCTTGTCTGGCGCCTCTTGTCAGACGGGAGCACGTCACATTCCATGGTAATCCCGGGGGGAATGGGATGGGTCGTGTCAAGTGGTATCAGAGCAGGTTTTGCTCTTTTGTGCGCGAAGGACGAGGGTGTGATGTCTCTTTAGGCTGCAGTTCCGTTGTCAACCTGATAGATAGTTTTGGGTTTGTATGGTGGATTGGGTGTGTTTGGCCCGATACGCCGTGCATTGATGCGATTCAACCCAAGTGGGGTTGAATACAATTAACTGGTAAGGTGGGACCATCGGTTCGGTCATGTGATGATGGATTGTTGTGCCACTCGGTACAGCTGGGTTCAGGGAACCCCATTTGAATAATGTGATGGAAAAACGAAACTCAGTTGAGTATTGGTCTATGTTTTGGACCCTGGTAGTGTTGGCTAATGTTCGGGGTGTTGGTGCATCGGAGTTAGCCGATGACCTTCGTGGTGGGACCCACGATGGAACCCACGTTGAATTGACGATTGGATTGGATTGGACGTCTATGCGATGTCAGGACCGCGGGGTCGGTCAGGTTGTGAATTTTACTGCAGAAGGCAGTTGGGTTCGGTGGAACCCTAGGGTGTGATTTTGGAACCCTAACTTGTAATTGATGGGCTGGAAAAGTGAACTTTGAATGAGAACTTGTGCTGCGACGTGCGGCTGAGGTCGTGGATGACCATGTGGATGACTCTAGTGAGTCTTATGGGTACGATCTACGGATGCGGTTATGAGATAAAATATGGAATCCCGTGTCGGATCGAATATTAGTGTGATGCGTGGATACGGATCTTGACAACGATGACTGTTGGTCGACAGTTGTGTCGAGATGACTGGCTATCGAGGGTATTTAGTGTGGCTTTCACACTTGGGGATCGGGGGATGTTCAGGGAACGTCCATTATCCTGATGTGCCAGTGGTCAAATTGGGGGTACCCATAGTCGTGGGGGTACGAGTGGCGTTACGGGATCGTCGTTCGGAATGAACGGAGATCCAGGGTAACAACTTTGCACACTGTGTGCTAGCATGGATGTTCGTGTGCTAGCATGGGTGTTCGTGTGCTATGTATGGATGTTGGTATGGTGATACCTATATGCCAATACTAGTATGGATGCCTGTGTGCTGATACTGGTATTGATGATGGTGCGTTAGTGCTGGTACTAGCGCTGGTGTAGGTGACAGTAATGGTGATGACGATGAGCCACCAGTTGGGGTGTGACTCTGTCATGATGAACAGATGATTGGTATCTGCGACTCAGTGGTGGTTGAGTCTGGGACTGGATGGATCCAGTAGAGGTTGTGTCGTGTTGGGATGAGTTCCGACAGATATACGATGACTTGTGATGAATGGATAAAAAGGTATGATTGAAACTTGAGGAATCTAAGGACGATGTTCCCTATGTCATAAGGAATCAGTGGATTTGGGGAGTTGTTGTCAACTCCGATTGGTAAGATTGTTTATTTCTTATATCCCCAGAGAATACAAGGAAATTATTGAAATCGGAAAAAAGTCGGGGAAAACCATTCGTGGTATTGATGTGGGATTTTGTGATTGTGAATCACTTGGAACCTGAGGATTGAACCTGTTAAGGTTGAGATGTGAGACATGGCAGTATGGTATGCACATTCAGGAAAAAATTGTGGATATCCCGTTCGGAATCGGGGTGTGTGCATACATGATTATTGACGGACGTGAGGTCCGAGTAATGAATTGATTTTGGACACGTGGTGGTCCAAGTGAGGTATGGACGTGGGCAGTCCAGTGGTTGGACTTGACATCTCATTGGGAGCATGTCTGTTTCCAACATGGTTGGAACTTCCGTTTCGGGGAGAGTTGTGATTGGGAGACGAGAGGAGTGCTCGTTTCCGCATCGGTGATTGGTATTCCGAAGTCATTGGGGTTGACTTCATATTTTCCTGCCGTGGCAGATGACGATTGTTGCTACCAGTACGTTGAGTGTGTATTGGTTGGTGGACCCATGTTTGGCTTGGGGTCATTGGACACAAGCAGTTGTGTATGATCTTGGATTTGGTGGTGAAATGCGAGGTCATCTTTCCACCGAGGGAAATTTGACGAATGATTTAATTGAGGGTGTAAGACCCTACGATCAGCTTTCAGATGGATTGTTAGCTATGTGAGCATATGTGGATCCTAGGCGGATCTGATTTGGATGTTGTCGACTTTGGACGATGTGACGATCTAGGATCGTGATGTTGCTTGTCGGGTGACGTAGCGATGGATCTGGGTTGTGCTCGTGATGATCCAGATTGGAGGAGAGTTATCACTCTTACCTTGGTATGTGAGTCGTAAATGATGGGACTGAACTTCTTTTCGGAGTGAAGTCCATATGGTTGTTACTCGGGTGAGTAGGTTTCCGATGTGGTCAGATTTTGTCAACCTTTGACGTGTGAATATTGGGATTGGCTTCCCTATGAAGTCAATCGAGTGTTTTTGACAGGCAACCGATAGTTTCGGTTATGTTACGTCTTGATGGACGTAAACGAGATTTTGGGTTTTGGAATCGAATTTCTGGGTGACGATTCAGGATTCGATTGCAAAGCTCGAAAATGGATTACTAGATTTGGGTGCGGAATGATTATTCCAATGCTAACTTACGGAATAATGATTTCGGACTCGGATTTGGAAATGGGTTAAAAATATGATGTTGGGTTCGGGTTCGGGATTTCTTACGAAATTGCGAATTCGGATTCGGAATTGGAACTAGATGACGGGTGGAGTTCGTTTTGTCTCATGTTGGTTTGGGCAAATGTACTCCATTACCAGAACGTGTTGGGCTATGACCTGGGTGGCTATAGTCAGATTGATGGATTGAGGTACGTACAGGGTACGTTGTACGATGATTGATACTAGTTAGGCTGAGTGGTGCCTAATGGCGGTACATGGGATGTACCAGTGGTGTGTAACTAATGTGTTGGTAATCGGATTGGTTCTGATATCATTTGGTTGGCTGTATTGTGGACTGGACATTGGATACTGTACGCTGGGCAGATTGATCTTGTCGGGTTCAATGATTGTATGAGCAGGTGCTCTTGGCCACGGTTGGCTAGTGGAACCCGGTATTGATATGTGTGTTCACTGCTGGGCTGGTATTCAATGTGTTCCAGTTACACCACTTGATGGAGTAAGTTGACGGTATACGTACACTCAGGATGAGTGAATTGGTGGTTTGAGTAACCACGAGTAGCCTTGTGTGATTTTATCACACCGTGATTTCCCAGCGTTTTGGTTCGCTGAGGGAGTCGGCGATTATGGACATTGAGATTATTTTGTGTCGCAGGATTGGGCTTGCCCTGCGAATTGAGATCATGTGGTTGATCTTGCGCTACATCGAGAGTGATGTAGTACGTGGTGTTGTCACGGATAGACAGATGGTTGGGGCTTTACTAGGGTGGTAAAGTTTTGTGATGACAGTTTGACTGGTGGTGTCAGCGTGGACTGACAAATGAGATTTGGTGACTCCCAACGGGAGCAAATGTAAGGATTTATTGGCAATGGAAAGGAACCATCTAGCTGAAGGAGTCAGCTAAATGGTTAGGCGATTTTATCGCGAATCAGGTGATTATGTCCACTCGAGGTGGTCGAGTGTTGTTGATTGTGACGTTTAACTGTGATGGGATGTCTGGGTACAGACGAGACTGGTGTTGTCCCAGTAAGTGGGTGTACAGGTGTACACATGATATGAGGTCGAAATGTTTTCCACGAGGTGGTTGTGGAATAAGGTTATTGGTAATTTCGAGGACGAAATTCTTTAAGGAGGGAAGGTTGTAACGACCCGTCCCGAATATCGGGATGTAATAATATTTAATTGTGATTCACTAATCTGGGATTAGTTGGGCGATTTCGGGCGAATTGTGCAAAATGACCGCTTTGCCCCTAGGCGTGGGCAAAACGTTGACTTTTATTTCGGATGGTCAAATGGACTTTGACCGATGACCGTGACGTAGTTCGGGACGTCACGAGTTCATAGACAGGTGGCACGTTCGATTCCGACGTTCGTGGTGAAAGTTATGATGTACGGAAGTCCAGGGGCATTTTCGTAATTTGGACGATGTATGGGGAAATGTTGACTTTTTGACCGGGATGTCCGATGGCCGAGGGCCAAGGACCGTTACGTAGGTTTCGTCAATGCGAATCCAACGACAGGCGGCACGCCGAAATCGGAGATTCGACGACGAAGTTATGGGTCACGGAAGTTTGGTTTCGTTATGCACGCATTACGAGGCGTGGACACGTGGCGTTCTCTGATTGGTCTGAATTTCTGAGTGGGACACGTGGACCACTAATCTTTAATTATTGGGATCAGATCTGGATTGGTCAGATTGATTAAATTATTGGATTTAAATAATATAAAGAATTTCCCACTTATTTTCATCTTTTGATCTGGACCCTTAATCTCATTGGTGAGATTCAATCTGGGCCGTTCATTCTTTTTCCCTCTCTCTTTAATTGGATCAGCCTGCATCCTCCCACTCCCATTTCTCTCAAACCCGTGAGCAATGTACACGGCTCACACTGCACACCACCACCATATCTATAACCTTGGGTCGTGCAGGGGACTGTGTGAGGCCTGTTGGGAGCTGGGCACGGTGGGAGACGGCGGGAGACGGCTGGGCGGCGACGGAGGGGAAAAACAGGGGAGGCCGAAAAACTCAAAATTGGAAGTCGATGGAGACCGGTGTTTTGACCGTGCTTGAGGGGTGGACGGAGTTATGGGATCAAACTGGGCGTTTCGGTGGCCACGGTGGTGACCACGGCGGCGAAGGGAGCCTAAACCCGTGAGTCCGATTCTCGGGCCTAAAATGGCAGCTTGGGATTTTCGACGTTTTAGTCGATCTAGTAACCGTGAGGATGACTCAGAGGATGAGACGAGTCTATTGGGACCGTTTTCATCGAGAATGGTGGTCGGAGCTGAGAGCAGTCGACGGTGGAGTTGGCCGTGAGCTTCTCGATCGGAGAGGTAAGGATCTTGACGTTGTTCCTTGTTTTTGTTTCTACAGAACTCCTAGTTTAACTCAGACGATCTTGTAGGAGGAAACCCTGTCGAAAAATATCAAGGAACGGCGGAGAACCGATCGGGTTGGCCCGCGGGTCACGGCGACCCGTTTACCAGTCGTTCGGGTTGAACGACGGTGAACAGTACCCGGCGCGTGGGTTTCACGCGCAGGGAGTTCAACCGGTGCGTGGGGGCGCGTGTGAGGTAATTTTGGGAAACTTCCAACATGACTTTTGTCCTATACGATGTAACGAACATTTTAGCGTTGGTTTCGTGTCGATCGGATTCCGTTTCGTTATTGTTCGGGATGTCCGAAGGTTTTAAATCCAGTTTAAAAATACTTAAAAATTCGGGAAAATTACGGGACTTGAATAGGATGTTAATGATGAGGTTAGTGATCCTCTAAATTGATTTGAACAGGATTGGGAGTCCCGGTGATAGTGATGTGGCCCAGGAAGGCCTATGGCACACGTATCGAGGCACTCGGTTAAACGGTCTGTGAGTGGACATTGGTTTTATAAATTCGATGCATGCATAACTGTTTCATGATTGTTATAAATTGTGATTAAATGATTTGTTTTGGATATCGGTGAATTTATATATTTTCACGCATTTCGAGGCGATTTACGTGTTTGCACGTAAATCGAAATTTTTCTGGATTTGCACGGATTTCCAAAATGTGGTTGGATATGATTTCATGAAACGGTTACAAATTTGATAAAGTGAAATCGGGCCAGGGGCCCAGTTGATTTATGAAATCGGGCCAGGGGCCCAGTTAACTTGTGAATCGGGCCAGAGGCCCAGTTAACTTACGAAATCGGGCCAGGGGCCCAGTTGACTTCTACATGTGTTTGCGGGTCGGGGACCTTAAAACGGAATTGAATAAATGTTTTCTGGTTTACATTTTATATATATTCACATGCTAAAAACAATAGTGGTTTTGATGATATGGAAAATCTGGTTATGGCACGTTTCACTGTATTTGGGCTTGAGACCCGTCTGATGAAACTTAATGATTGGTTTGGATTTTTATCCATGTATATATATATATGCCTTGCATGTGGATATCGATAAAATGTATTTAGTACTGCACTGTATAGATCCTTCCATATTATATTGTCTCCTCCGGCGAGGTACCCCGGAGAGGTCACGGGCGTCTAGTACGTCCAGCGTCTATGACGCTAAGCATCAGGTGATGCTGCATCAGGTTATGCTGTACCCGAACGGGGTTCGGGGATTTAACTCGGAAAATTGAGACCCGAGTGGCACGCGTAGCCTTGTGATTGTGACCTTATTGACGTCAGGGACGTCAGACATCAGGGATGTCGGATTGGAGTGTATAGTGCAGTGGCTAAAATAATGGTTATGGTTTATATGCCTTATGGTTCATATTACTGGATTTATGAAATAACTCTTGGATTTACTTTTGGAAATTGAAACTATGCTTTGGTTTCCGGGCTAAGGCCCTAATGGTTATTTCTAAATAAATATGGGATTATTGGTTTTGGTGCATGCATATGATTTTACTGAGGGGCATAAATGTCTTATAAATGTTTTAAACAGACTTGTTTATTTTCGTCCACTCACAGCTTTTGTTTTCATGCCCTTCAGGTTGATTCCGGATACGACTGCAGCAGAGATTTGAGCATCGCACACTTCCTCCATCGATCCTTACGCACTCTGGAAGCCCGTTTGGGCAATGGCATTCGGTTATCCCTTGTCTGGCGCCTCTTGTCAGACGGGAGCACGTCACATTCCATGGTAATCCCGGGGGGATTGGGATGGGTCGTGTCAAACAGACTCCTGTTGTGATCTGTAGCCAAATCTCTGCATATCACTATATCTGACCAATCGGCCACTAATCCCAATGACAGTACTCACGTCGTCCATTTATCATTATTGCATCACCGCCATTCGGGGTGTGAATCAAACCAATCCTGAATCTCTGCTCATACTGAGCAATCACCACGTATCTCTACTCGGGTTGGAGGAATCCTGCCTCCCTCGTACCCCACAACTCTGGGTACGACCATTCCGAAAATCCATACCAGGGTAGAACGTTCCCCGAATATCATCCACTTCTCAACCACCACGACTACATCCAATCTCGATAATAGTGTCTGCCAAAATCTCTTGCAGACACAACCAACATACATCGCTATCGAGACTCCATATCTATGCGGTCAACTCACCGCCGGCACCAACCGCTCAACACGTAGTATCCACCGATCGGTCTACCTCAGGAGCCAGTCCACAAGTACCACTCTCCTGGTAACTTGTCCGATCAATCACTAACTAGGGTTATCGCGAACCCGGCTGCTCATTGCAGCACGTCCATCCTGACCAGTCCATTGCTCTCGACTCCAAAAATTCGTCACACTGTGTCTACTAGTCCACCAGATCCTATCCACCAGTAACACTACGGCTCCAAGCCGTTAGATTCCCATGCACATCGATCCAACTCGGGATCAAATCTCACTACCACGTGGCATCCCATGCCAATCGAACCCTAAACCATTGCACCTCGTGCCAAACATAATCTAATTAGGGTTCGATTCCACTGAATCCTCATACTCATACATTAACTATCAGGTTGATGACAGGCTGTTACCACTGCAGAGACATCACTTCCTCGACCTACGCGTACCACAAGAGCTAACTATGCTCATATACCACTTTGGTATCAGAGTACCATATGAGCCAACCCACTCTGATACCACCTTGATTGGACCCGTCCCAAATCCCCTGGATTATCGTGGGACGTGCTTACTCCCGTCTGATACAAAGTGTCAGACAAGGGATAATTCCAACCTTAACATGTTCAAGGCTTCTGGAGTGCGCCAGGATCGGAGGAGGAGGGTGATGTCTCGGTCTCTGCTACAGCCCACATCCGATGTCAACATGAAGAGCATTGAAATCATTAAAAGCTGTGAGTGGATGAAATAAATAATTTATAAAATTCATTTCACGAAAAAGACATTTTTGCCCTTGACTAAAAAGCATGCATGCATTCGAAAACCAATTATCAATAATTAAACTAATAGGGCCTTAGCCTAAAACCGTTAACCAAAGTATATGGGAACTCAACCCAATACCAAATCCGTAGGGACTTTGCCCAAATCAAACCACGTGGGTCTCAGTCCAAATCCAATACATATGGGTCTCAACCCAAAACCAATAAAAATGGGTCTCAGTCCAAAACCAATACAAGTGGGTCTCAGCCCAAAACCAATCCTCGACATCCCTGATGCCTGACATCCCAGATGTCACAATCAACACTGTCACGGTTCCAAGCTACGCGCACAACCCGGGGTCTCAAATCCCAAGTCCCCCTAGGGGCCACCTAGGTTAATGACCCGCAGATCAATGACCCTCCCTGGGGGGATGTGACGACCCGTCCTGAATAAACGGGATTAATTAAGACTTAATGACGGATTAGCAAGGCTAATCGGGGATTAGACGAGGATTAACGGACGTTCAGGGCGAAATGACGATTTTGCCCTTAGAATGAGCGAATCGTTGACTTTTCGTTCAGGCGGTCAAATGGACTCTGGCCGATGACTGTGACGTAGCTCGGGACGTCATGAGTTCATAGATAGGTGGCACGCGCAATTCCGGCGTTCGAGGAAGAAGTTATGATTTTCGGAAGTTCGGGGGCATTTTGGTAATTTGGTTGAATAAGGGGAAAATAGTTGACTTTTGACCCGGGAGGTCCGATGGCCGAGGGCCAAGGACCGTTATGTAGATCGAGGCGATATGAATCCGTAGACAGGCGGCACGTCGAATTTAGACGTTAGAAGGAAAAGTTACGGTTCACAAAAGTTTGAGGGAACTATTGCGCGTTTTACGAGACGGCTTAAGTTTTGTCTTTAATGTGGGGTCCAGATATTTTGGCAGGCCCAATGGATGAGTGACAAGTGTCACCCATCCATTGTCCACCTTCCCCCATACATGCATCGATCATTCCCTTGTTTCATTCATCCAAATGAACCCGATCTCACAACCCACCCATTTTACCTTGTTGATCGACTATGAGCCTAGAGGGCCTGAGATGGAGACCATGAGGGATGAAGATGGTGACTGGGGGCCTGTCTGGATAGCCGTGCACAGCGGCGAGGGCCCTGGAAACCAGGTAAACCCGATTGCTCGGTTAGACTCAATTTCCCTTTTATTTCGATTTTGACGTTATGGATAGCTTAGGATGATTGCAAGATGATTATTGGGTTGTTAGGAAGATAATGGGATGGTTTTGACGGTGGTTTACGGCTAAGGAAGCCCAGGGGGTGATCGGGAAAATGGGTCGTGAAGGAGAGTTTGTATGGAATGGGTTTTAGGGCGTTTTTGTTAGTTCTTTTTATAGGAATAGATAGGAATTGATGAACTAGGAAGAATAGAATTAAAATGGAAGAAAACGGACCAGATTTGAGAGAGTTAGAGGGTCGAATCAGCCACGCCGGTTTGGCTGGACCGGCTGCACAGGACTGGCCGGTTCGGACCGGGCGAGAGGTTGAATACGATCCACAGTGCTCTGGGCGTAGCTCCCACGCGCAGCCCCTTTAGACGGTGCTTGAGGGTGCATGAATAGTCCGATGGGGAAAGTTCCAACATGTAATTTTATCTATTCGATGTAACTAACATTTTGGGACTGGTTTCGAGTCGATCGGACATCGTTTCGATATAGTCGGGCTGTCCGACGGTTTAGGTTCGCGTTAAAAATAGTTAAAAATTCCAAAAAATTACAGGGCTTTAGTGAGGGGTTATTTAAGTAGTTAGTAACCCTCTAAATTAATTTGGACAAGTTCGGGAATCCCGGAGGCTACGATTGGCCCGAGAGAGGCTTATGGCACGCGTATCGAGGCGCGGCTTCCGACGGTCTGTGAGTGGACCTTTCTTTCAAAATCTATGCATGTATAAATGTTTATAAATGTTTTAAATACATGTTTTGTGATGCCATGAGTGCATTTGATTTTGGTAGCTTAGTATCGACATATTCGCATGTTTTTCGAGGTTTTTCGGCTTTATGTCGTACCTTTGCGTACTGCGTTTTCAATGATGATTTAATAAATGGATTTTGGATTTAGAAATATGAACTTGGGCATGAGACCCATTTTATTTACGAACTCTCGGACTTGGAGTCCATTTGATTTGACGAGGAATCGGACCGAGGGTTCATTTGAGTTATACGATCGGGTCGAGAACCCCCTTGGTTTACGAATTCGGGCTTGATGCCCAGTTGGTTGTAATCTCGGGCTGGAGGCCCCTTTAACTGTGGTATCGGGCTTGAGGCCCTGTTGGTAATGAAATCGGGCTTGAGGCCCCGTTGAGTTATGGTTTCGGGCTTAGGGCCCAGTTAGTCGTGATATCGGGCTTGAGTTGTCCCGTAAATCGAGATTAGATTTGGGGTGGGTCCTGTCATGAGTGCCAGTTCGATTTATGAAATGAGAATTCGGGCATGAGACCCTATTGAACTGTGGATTTAGGCCGTGGCCTGTGAAAGTGGATTTGAATCGGATTCGAGGAATCCTATTGAGATGAATCGGGTATGAGACCCAGTTGAAATGTGTTTTGAGAAAGAAAGTATTTGAAATATATGAACCCTCCATATGATTTATATGGTCTCCTCCAGACGTCGACCTGGAGAGTCACGATCCGCAGACCAGAATTGGTTTCCCCATAGGGATCCCGTTCTAGGAGTGGAAGTTATGATGTGGTCTCACACCAGATTCCGGAGAGACGTTCGAACTAGATCTGGAGATAGAGCTCGGACTAGATCCAGAGATAGAGCCTTCCAGATGGAGAATTCCTAGGGGAAGACTCGGAGTGAGACCCCGAGTAGTGTGCACACTAGTATAGATATGATGAATCGTGACATATATCGGGGATGTGTTCCCTAGGGGTTGTGTGCCCCGAGTTGGCATCTTCTTGGAAGTGTCGTGGATGGGTTATACGTATGTCGATACGTATGAGATTTACGGAAAGTGATTTTGGGGCGGAGACCCCGTGTTCCATGTTTTAGAAAGTGATTTGGGGCAGAGACCCCGTATTCTATGTTTTGGTATTTCACTGAGAATGGTTTTGGGCTGAGACCCACGTGTGTTTGATTTGGGCTGAGTTCCCATGTATTGAATTACGGTTCTTTTGTGATTTCGAGTCGAGGACCCATAAATGGATTTATGGTTCATGACGGTTTATGGGGACCGGGCATGAACCCTTGAAAAGTTTGAGAATGTTTTCAAATGGTTTTATGAACGTTTTGATAAATGGTTTTTCAAATGCATGCATGTGCTTTTAGTGAAGGGCATAAATATCTTTCGATGAAATGTTTTTAATGAAATGCTTATTTTGTCCACTCACAGTTTTCGTGGTTTTAATGCCCTTCAGGTTAATCGCGGATGCGGGCTGTAGTAGAGATCTAGACATCACACTCTTCCTCCTACGATCCTGGCGTACTCTAGAAGCCCCGGTGAGCGCTAGAGACTGAATTTTCCTTGGTCTGACACTTCGTGTCAGACATGATCAGGCGCGTCCCACGTTAATCCAGGGGGATTTGGGACGGGTCCTGAAAGGGGAGGTTTTAACCTCTGGCAATCTTACTGCTGAGTCACTATACGAACCAGTCACTCCGTGTAATGACCCCTCGCAAGCAATGCCTCGTGACTATTCCAGGATACTATGAGACGTCTGGATGAGACAACCTGCCACTCCAGAATACTACGAGACGTCTAGAGGAGACAACCCGCCACTCTAGGATACTACGGGACGTCTGGAGGGCAACTGTTCGTAAGGATGGTATACGGAAAACCGTTTTACAAATCATCTCAAATCGTTCAAAGGGCTACTCCCAAGTTTTCCATAAAACCATCACAAATCCAAATCCAGTTTCCAAACTTACAGGTCTCAACTCGAAATTCCATTTTCATAAACCAACTGGGCCTCAAGCCCGAATTCGTAAACCAATAGGGCCCCCGGCCCGATCATAGAACTATATCGGAACAATATCCGATTGACACGAAACTTGTCCCAAAATGTTCGTTACATTGAAAGGATGATTTCATATGTTGAACACTTCCCCCAAAAACATCCCCACCCGCCCCCATGCGCCCAGGGACTGTTCATTTTCAACCTTCAGTAGACCGGTTTGAACCGGTTCACTGGTCAGCCGGTCCAACCGAACTGGTGTGACTGGTTCATCCCCATGTATTCCTGTTTTCAACCCGTTTTCACCCCTTTCAATTCCTATAGCTTCCTCTTATCATTCCATATCGATCTACAATTTCAAAACCATAAAAATAGGCCTAGAAATCACCTGCTCGAATCGATGAACAGTGGCCCTATTTTCCTCCGTCCATATATTTCGATTCTGGCCACCCTCAACCTTGCAAACCGGTCCAGTGAGGTCGTCTCAATCCCTAGAATCTGGTAGGTTCATCCAAATCGATCAACACACACCCAAATCCAATTTTCCAATTTCAAACCACAACTAGGTTTTCGGGTTCTTACCTCTGCCGTGGCTCCGCCTTTCTCAGCCGCTCAACCACCCTACCGATCTTAGTCCTTCCCTCTCAATCTTTCCATGATCAAAGAACAGGTGAGTATGGTGGTGTGAGTTGCACGGTTTTTTTTTTTTGAGGGGGGGGTGTGGTTTCTGGTTTAGTTGGATGAACAAAGAAGATGAAGATGGACGATGCATGTATGTAAGAGAATGGGCAACGAAAGAGTGACACTTGTCACTCATCCATTGAGCCTGTTCAAAATATTTGGGCCTACATCAAACAAAACAAAGTCAACTACCTCGTAAAACGTGCTACCATAAATAGTTCCTCGGAACTTCCGTGAACCGTAACTTCCCTGTCGAACGTTCAATTTCAATGTGCCGCCTGTCTATGGATTCGTATCAACACGATCTACATAACGATCCTCGGTCCTCGAGCATCGAACCTCCCAGATCAAAAGTCAACTTGTTGCCCTCTTTTAGGGGAAAAATCGTAATTTCACCCTAAAAGTCTGATAATCCTCGACTAATCCTCGATTAGCCATGCTAATGCATAATTAATCCTTAATTAATCCCAAAACTTTGGGACGGGTGGTTACATATCTAGCACAAGGCCTTTTGGGAACTCAGTGGCTTTGAGTTCGATTGGAACTCTAAAGTTAAGCAAGTTGAGGTTTGTGCAATTTCATGATGGGTAACCCCCTAGGAAGTTTCACCATGAGCTCTCGAAAATAAAACCATAAGGGCGAGAAAGCCCAAAGCGGACAATATCGTGTTAGAGTCGGGTCCTGACCGAGAAGGGTCAGGTACTAACACACGTGGTCTAACAATCTGACACATCAGCTGCTGACTGTGTCTGATAGCTTACCACGTGGACTGACAACCTCTGACAGATGATGACGTGGACTGCCACGTCATCATCCTCAACCTCTAATCGGGTTAATCCGGTCCTTTATAATGGTCAATTCGACCCGAGACCCGACCTGTTCCTATCTCCTTCAATACTCAACCATTTTTCACCATTTTTGTTCCTACATGATCTTAATGATCCTAGGAACAGATCTATGGACTTAAAATCAGCTAAAACAGTCTAGAAATTACCTTCCAAGCTTAATGATTTTCGATTGATTTTCTAGTTCGATTTCCAGGTAGTTTCAGCAGCCTCTGTCCACGAAAATGGTCCCTATGAGTTCGTATAATCCCTGGGAAAAATCTTTGGTCATCAAAACAGCCCAACAACCCCTAGAAACGGAATTCAAATTTTGGGCAAAAATTGGGTTTCGAGTTTTTACCTGGTTCGTGGTTCCTCCACCTCTCCGCCGTGCTCAGCCTCTGTTCCGTCATCTCTCAGCCTCTCTTTCACTCTCACTTTCTCAAGCAAACATAGAGAATGAAGTATGGATGGGGTTTGGGTTGTTTGTGGGTTTCAGGTATAATGAAACAAAGAGGGAGATGATGATACATGAACCCAATATTTTGGGGGGTTGGGCCAATTAGATGAGTGACACTTGTCACTCATCAATTGGTCCAACTGAGATATTTTGACCAATTAAATCCTGCCAATTGTACACGTCCTCGAAATGCATGAATAGTGCCAATTTTCTTTTGTGATCCATAACTTTCCCTTTGAACGTCCGATTTCGACGTTCAGCCTGTCTATGAACTCGTGACGTCTCGATCTTCGTAATGGGCTATGGTCAAAGTCTAAATAGTATCCCCGGTCAAAAGTCAACATTTTTCCCTAACCATAATTTTACATTTAATTTCTGAATTTACAATTTATTAAAAGTTCAGGGCGTTACATGTCAGCTCCTAAAGGAAACAATATTTATCCCACATTGATAAACACCAACAACAACATTCAATGGTACTATAAATACAAGGATACCTCCCTTTAAAAGATGATGACAATCTCGCCCTTACGTTGCCTAAATTACTATAGTACGGTAGTACCCTCTGTACTTAATCTTACTTAAGTATCGGAGACTGTTAGGCCGACACCACAATGGTGCCATTTTGCCCTTACTCCTTTCTACGCAGATCTTCCTACTCATGAGAGGAGCATCCAAATGTGTTCAATGAGATGAAACTAAGTTGATTTATTTCTTACATCATCAACATCTCCTTTTTTTTTTATTGTTTAACAGGTCATTATTAACCCAAAAAACCAAGAAGTCGTTTTTACAGGTTTTGGACTCAGCAATTGTGGCCACAAAATGGACATTATTTATATCGATATCCACACACAACTACACAAGTGTAGGCTTCACCATTTGGCCCAAAAGCCCATGGGCTTATGGGGGCCCGATAAGCCCGATGGACAAAAGCCCGGCCCGACCCGCTATGGGCCGTGGGCCAGCCCGGCCCGAGAGTTAGCGGGCTGGGCTTGGGCTTATGGTGTTCAAACCCGATAGGCCCGAGCCCGATAAAGCCCGATAAGCCCAGCCCGACCCGCCCGTAATAAACCCTGCCCATAAGCCCGAAAATATAAAATATTTATTATTTAAAAATTAATACTCAACTCATTCTTAATACTAATATTTCAACCCAAACCCAAATCTCAGCCCCAAGTCCACCTAATTTATTTTAAAAAACCCAATACTCAATAATCAATACCCAATACCCAATACAAACCCTAACCACTCATCCACCTACTTAATAAGCCCAACGTTTTTGGACCCTTGAGTATTTTATTTTAACGAGACCACCTTTTTGCACCCTTGTGTATTTTTTTCATTATTAATATTTTTTTGTAATTTTAAAATTTGAGACATAATTTGTTGCAAAAGCCCACGTAAGCCCGATCCAAGTGGGCTTAATAGACCCGACCCGAAAAGCCCGATATAAACCCGGCCCGATAAAAGCCCGTGGGCTCTTTTTTATGTCATTAAGCCCGCCCGGCCCGACCCGCAAATTTAAAAATTATTTAATAAGCCCGGCCCGGCCCGACCCAAGCCCAAAAAATTTGGGCCGGACTTGCCCGGCCCGGCCCAATGCCGAACCCTACACAAGTGGTACAGGTCGGAAGTAAAACAAAACAATAACAACAAAAAAGCGAAAAGATTATCTAAAAACATTAAACGCATATAATATTATATATATAATTTCCATTCATCCATGCACAAGTAAAAAACATTGATCTATCCTGACCAGTAAAATTCAAGTAATAATTCCACAAAAATCAGAATCTGTCAATAAATTTGAGAAATTATTTTTTTATTTAAACAATATTTCTCTGCTCAACCTTAAATCTCAAAGGAAATTACAAGTTTGCAATTGATCTTATATAGTAAATTTTCTAGGTTAAGATAGCATAATGACACACGTAATATTTAAAAAACATGTTTGAGATTTTTCTCGATAAGAGACTATAGTTTATAGTAGATTTTTGTTCATATCTTATTGAATAAGCAAGGAGCATGAAACAAAAATTTAAGAAGGAGGCACTAGGTTGAAAGTTCTGAAAAAGTTTTAATGATGTCACATTAAATATCTTCTTGTACGATTTACATCATAAATGAATTTCGATATTTTCTTAAATAAAAAATGACACCCGTGATATTTCGTAATATCAAATTCAAATTATAAGACTGATAATTATAATTTTTTTTTTGATAATTAAGAATTTGATACCAAGAGAAGAACCTGAGAAGCCAGAAAAAAAGAGGCCTCACAACCCTAAAAGGGGAAAATGACATAATATGAATGTTCCAAAACGAAACCAACATAGCATTCGAATTAGAGCCCTTAAAAGACGTCATACCCAACTGGTTTCTAATCCAATTTACCATGTTATTGAAAATAACCAAATAAGTATTTCTGGAGGAATCAAATTTACGGGTGTTCTATTCCAATAAAATACTGTAAATAGTGGGCGTTAAAGTCAGCTTGATAGAAACGTGAATTATAATCTTATTTAACTTTTAATAGAGCTCAATAAGGACAAACTAAAAAGGGTAACCAAAAGGTCAAAAAAAAAAGGAAGTAAACAGGGGATGAAGATGCCAAAAAGCCAAAAAAATAGAAAGCAATCATTATCTTCCTCTTTTCGATATTTTTATTATAAACTATTATTGTAAATTTTCTTTTCGTTTTTCTATTTTATTTTATTTTATTAAAAATTAGGAAAGAGTAAATAAAATTTCATAAATTATAGGAATAATTTAAAATTCGTATTCAAACTATTTTTAATTGCATACGTAAACGATCAAAATGCATCATTTAGATACGTCTGATAGTAAACCTATTAGTAACTCAATTAAATGCTTATTTGGTAAATGTAGGTCCTACTTTTATTCTGACAAAGATTCCACCTAGATAAAAAGAAATTAAAACTATTTAAAACAAACAGTACCAAAAAATAAGATAAAATCTCTTCTTTCCCGATTACCCTTTGGCAACCCCAACATTTTTCCAAGTAATTCACCTATCACCTCTGTCGATTTCCACATGGACGGTTCTTAATCCAGTCAGCTAATTTGCATATTAGATGTAGAAAAAATTTAACGGTAAAAATAAATTTTATTAATAAATATAAAAAGACACATCTAATAAGCAATGAATCGTACCCCTCAAATACATCTATATACATAAATAAAAATTTGATTACAATATATATATATAACAAAAAATCATAATTAAACTTGTAAATATAAATTATCACTTTTCAATTTTGAGTTGTACCCTTAGAAATTTAAGAGTGTCAAAATCTTCTATTATCTTTTTTGTTACTATTAGTATAAGTCAAATCTCTTCTAATGTAGAATAAAGAGATCTATCACTATTTTATTTTGAAATCCATTCTTTATAATTCACATAGATAAAAAATTTCATTCCTATTGAAACAGAAAAAGTCAATACATGTCGAATGAGCATATAAATTAAACAACACGTATCTATTAAAATTATTTTCATCAATATTTGACATAACTCAAGAAGAGAGGATTTTTATCCAGTTAAATCAAACATTCAATATCAACAATTAGCAAAGCATTTACTAACCTTACTTCCCACAATAGCAACTAGCAAGCAAATGCAACTCTCATAGTCATAGCCTTATGTCTCAATTACTCATACAAAAATCTCAAGTTCAATTTCAAAATTTCAAATTATCATAACTCAAAAAAAAAAAAAATTAAGGAAAAAAAACCTCCAATACTTAAGTTTCCAAAGTCAAAACTCTTCATTCAATTTCTATTTAAAATTAATATTAGAAAATAATACTTTATGTTTTGAAGATTTGATAGTAGATAAACATGATAAAATTTGGAAGAAAATAAAGGAGAAAAAATTGTGAGATGAATTTGAAAAAGAAAAAATTGCTAAAATGATGTGTATGGTTTGCCGATGCCTATTTTTCACTTTGGTTTTAAGTCTTTGAGGTTGATATGATATTATTTAATTGTGTGTTATTAGTTTTTTTTTCTAAAGCCTAAGTTAATTTGATTAAATATTTATTATTAGATAGACTAACCCAATACATGCGAAGGGAAGCACCTTGCCAAAGCAGCCCCCGTCTCTCAATTTCCACCATCATCATCGTACATATTGCATGAGGTTGATATGATATTATTTAATTGTGTGTTGTTATTTTTTTTTTTAGTTTTTTTTCTTTCTAAAGTCTAAGTTAATTAGATTAAATATTTATTATTAGATGTACCAATCCAATACATACAAAGGAGGCACCTTGCCAAAGCAGCCCCCCGTCTCCGGATTTCCACCATCATCATCATACATATTGCAATGTCTCTTCCAGTCATCATTTTAAAATAAACAAATTTCAATTGATTGCGCTATTCAAGATATTTTAATTTTTTCCTTAATTTTTTTGGTCTGAACTTGCTTTGTTGTTTAACACCGTGGCAGAGAATGTCAATGCGTATACTCGCGTTTTGTTTTTAATATATTGCAAAAAAAAAAAAAGTTTAATATTAATGTTTTTACAATTTTAGCCTCATATATAATTTTCCAAAAAATTTCCCCAAAATCCCGTAAGAGCGATCCAAAAGCCACCACTTAGACGTAACCGACACTTGTGAAAATGTAAGTGGTGGTGGTTGAGTATAAACATTTTCTCGCCAACAAGAAGTCCCCTCCTTTAATGCTTTCTTCACATAGCAATTGTCGTCTTCCTTCTCTAACCGGCTACCTATCTTCTTACCTTTGTCTCCTTCTTACTTGATCAGTTATCTGATCAGTTTCTTCGATTTTTACACATTTTTTGCTTAGAAACTTTGACCACTCCTGAGCCCTGCTCGTAGTCCAATCTGAAGAGGTGTTTTTACTCGCACTCCATTTTTACGTTTATTTTCTGGCTTCCTTTTTGGAGATTCCGTCTGGTCTGAGATTCTGAGGCCGGCAGAGTAAAGCAAATGGGGATTCTGGGTTCAGTTTTGGGGTTTTGTGGTTTTGGAGTGGGAACTTCAGTTGGGCTTGTCATCGGCTATTACTTGTTCATTTACTTCCAGCCAACAGACGTCAAGGTCTGGTTTCTGAATCTTCATTCCTAGTTTGCGTTGACTTAATTGAATTTGGATTTTGATTATCATTTTTTATTTCTGTTTTATATCTAAATTTGAGCTTTTTAAATTGCATTTCTAAGAATATATCCAATTGCTAATGAATCCAGGATCCTGTTGTTCGTCCTTTGGTTGAGCAAGATTCAAAATCTTTGCAGCGTCTGCTTCCGGAGATACCCATGTGGGTTAAAAATCCAGACTATGATCGTGTATGTTTATCTTCAAAATTTTAAATTTCCCTGCAGATATATTGTTTTCAAATTGTCGAGAGTAAGCTTGTCTAATTTTGTTGATGTGAAGGTTGACTGGCTTAATAAGTTTGTTGAGCTGATGTGGCCTTACCTGGACAAGGTATGCATACCTAACTTTAAACCTTCAAGGGTGTTTCCTTGCTTCACTCCCCTTTTACTCATTTCGAGATTATCAGCGTTGAGTATTGTGGTGGACATTTTTGTAGGCAATTTGCAAAACTGCAAGGACCATAGCAAAGCCCATAATTGCTGAGCAAATTCCAAAATACAAAATTGATTCTGTTGAGTTTGAAGCACTTTCCTTGGGCACCCTACCACCAACTTTCCAAGGTTGAGTTGATCCTCGCACTATAATCCATTTTCATGTTATCACCTTTTTGTTGTTTATATTGATAGAGCGGACTGCAAATTACATGATATACAAGATTGAAGTCAACTTCTATTTTCCCTGCTCTGCATTCCCAATGCGGTGTACTCATTCTTGGTTTCATTGTATGCAGGTATGAAAGTGTATGTCACCGGTGAAAAGGAATTGATAATGGAACTTTCAATGAAGTGGGCAGGAAATCCTAACATTCTTGTTGCAGCTAAGGCATTTGGGTTGAAAGCCACAGTTCAGGTGTGTACAGTAAAGGAACTAGGATTTTTTTCTTGTAAGTTGGGTACATTGCATTCTCTCTCACGCACAGTCACACGCTTATGTCAATGTAAACATGATGACTAGAAATTGATGGCCTGATTCAAAGTTTGAATGGAGTGTTGATTTTTTGATTGTTGCAGGTGGTTGATTTGCAAGTGTTTGCTTCTCCGCGTATCACCCTGAAGCCTCTGGTTTCAGCCTTTCCTTGTTTTTCCAAAATTTTCGTGTCTCTTATGGAGAAGGTATGGTACTAATTACATTTTCGTAATGCTAACATGTTGGTGGTTCTTTTATAGCAGAAATAAGTTGGTAGTAAGGGATGTGATATGTTTATTAGTTTATATAACTGCATATGCAGAATTCTGGGGTTTGTTATTCAGGAACGGAGGAACCTACCATCTGGTGTCAAAAATGTTTAGTATATGAAACGGCATTATTTTCCAAATTTTGATTCCATATCACCTTAATTTAATTAAAAAGTGCTCCACTTAAAAAAAATCTGAATTTAGAGACTTGTACTGGGATTGGATGTCCGAGGGCATCCCCTAGAGGTAACCTCCAGATTTATAATTCTGTTGTGGTGTCTATAATGTGGCATGTCTTCCCTGTTTCCTTTTCTTCCTTTCCTCAGCTTTCTCATTATGACTTTGCAGCCACATGTTGACTTCGGATTGAAACTGCTTGGAGCAGATGCTATGGCTATTCCTGGCCTATATAGGTTTGTCCAGGTAGCATCTCTAACTCTTTTAAAGGTTAACCTTTGATTTGATTGGTGTGTTCATTGTATTTATACTATATAAAGTTATGACTTCTTGCAACAGAAAACAAGATACATTGATTACTTTTTCATGGAATATCTTACTTCAGAGTTGATTTTTTTTTTCTTTTTTAAAATGCATCTTGCTTACATGTGTTAATTCTGTTTGATTTTTCAGGAGCTTATTAAAGATCAAGTGGCAAACATGTACCTATGGCCAAAAGCTCTTGAAGTACAAATCATGGATCCTAAAATGTGAGTGATGGTGTTTCATAACAAGTAGTTTTGTATTTCCGTTGTTGTAACTTATTCAATTTATTTAATTCTGTCAGGGCCATGAAGAAACCCGTTGGGATTCTCCATGTAAAAGTTCTGAAGGCGGTGAAGCTTAAAAAGAAAGATTTACTAGGAGGTGCAGATCCGTACGTGAAACTCAAGCTCACCGAGGATAAGCTTCCTTCAAAGAAAACAGCTGTGAAACATGGCACATTAAACCCTGAATGGAATCAAGAATTCAATTTCGTTGTCAGAGACCCAGAGACTCAAGCATTAGATATTTTGGTTTATGATTGGGAAAAGGTATGTTTCTTTGTTTGGAATTCTGAAAGAGAGAGATCTTTCCATAGCCCTTTTTTTTTCCTTATAAATGTGCATAAGCTAGTTGTATACGCACCCTTTGCAATATTTTCTACATCTCTCCTTATTTTATCATAATGTGGGTTTAATTTTCCTTAGATTGGTAAACATGACAAAATGGGTATGAATGTCATTCCATTGAAAGAACTTACACCCGAGGAGCCTAAAGTTATGGCCGTTGACATTTTAAAAAACATGGACCCAAATGACGCTCAAAATGAGAAGTCTCGCGGACAGCTTTTTTTGGAAGTGACCTATAAACCTTTTACGGAGGATGAAATGCCTAAAGATGATGAAGACCCATATGCCATACAAAAGGCTCCTGAAGGAACACCTGCAAGTGGCGGTGTGCTTGTTATTCATGTCCATGAAGCTGAAGATGTGGAAGGGAAGCACCACACTAACCCACAAGTACGAATACTTTTCAGAGGAGAAGAGAAAAGAACCAAGGTATAAGTCTTTTCTTGTTGTCCTTGTCTTTTTGTTGCCACTTTTTGTTTATAAATGGGTATAAGCCACTGCATAACGAGGAAGCATCGAAAGGAAATGAGGCATGTTGCCACATCACTCTGTGAAAACTTAATATTTAATGTGGTAGGTTCATTATAGCATTTCAAGCTAGTTGAAATATGGCTGATGTAGCACAGAACCGGGTAAATAGAAAACGGTAACTTAGCCAAGCAAAATATAGAAAATACAAGAAGAAAACTAAAAGTTAGGATCTGGATTCACTCCAGAGGGGCTTCACACCCAAAATTGGCTAGGTTTTATTGATACCATACCAGTAAATTTCTAGAATCACTCTTCATTCTAAGCATGGCACCTAGGGTTAGGTTGCATCACACACACCTGAAGAAAAGCAAAGCTCTACAATTTTTATTCATTGTTAAACCCTCTTTTAGGGTTTACAATGATAGTCTATACAAAGACCTAAACCTAATAAAATAGGAAAGAATCTTGCTAGAGATAAGACAGGATAATAAATCTAATACGTAAGAAACAGGAAAACTAATCCTAGTCTCTTTCAAATTAAGCTAACTATGCTTTAGGCCTCTGCCTCTAGAATAAAACGCCCTTGACGATTCTGTGTTAATGGCAAGAAGTGGTAAATCCTGCCTTTTGTTGATGCCTATGCATGTGTATTAGATCAAACAAACTTATAATGATAGACGAAGTTGCTCCCAAACTTTAATTCCATTTATTTGGTTTGATTTCCCATTTTCAAAGTTTAACTTGGCTACTGTGATTTTTTTTGTCCACTGATACAGGTTGTCAAGAAAAACCGGGATCCGAGATTTGATGAGGAGTTTCAGTTTATGTTAGATGAACCACCTAAGAATGATAGGCTTCATGCTGAAGTGATTAGCGTTTCGTCGAGGATGGGCCTGTTGCATCCCAAGGTACACATTCCTTAAAGACTGCAATACATTCACTTCATGTAGATATGTGTTTTTAAATGCCCTCTGCCTCTGGTGTTTTTTCTTCCAATCAGGAAACTCTTGGATATGTGGATATAAACTTGGCGGATGTCATTAGCAATAGAAGAATAAATGAAAAATACCATCTGATTGACTCAAAGAACGGACGGCTTCAACTCGAGCTGCAATGGAGGACATCTGCTTGAGCCTTGAGGTTGGTGCAGTAGAGATGGGTTAGAAATGGGAAATACTGTCCAACAGGTTTCTAGGTTGGTTTGCTTTGCTTTGCTTTTAAGTTCTTTGTACAATGGATATATGTTTGCCATAGTTATACACTCAACAGTTTGTGTTTAGTTGGAAGAAGGAAGTATATGTACATTTCGCTTCGGTCAGATTATATGGTCGGTCACGTGCCTTTTTCATAAATCTATCCGATGCTTCATAATGATTTGAATTTCTTCTCACCCTATTTGTGCTCTGGCTGGAGGAAATTATAAAGGAAAATGCTAGGTAGACTACATATATTATAAATCACCTCCTAAATCCTAATAGGAGGAGCCCTAATCGTGTTTGTGGGTCTTGCCTATACAAGTGTGTTTAGTTTGTGAACTATATGGTTTTTTCTATCATTATGATTGTCTATATGGTAGCTTATATTGGCGCTAAGAAGCAGAACCCTAGTTTCCGAAGTACACTAACATTGAAAATATAAAAAGGGTTCTCATGACTGAATTTTCTAGCTACGTTATTGGACCCACCACCTGACCTGATACATACAGTATATCATGCCGGACTCTCTCGTTCTCCTGATTTCACCCTACCGGACATTCTTCTTCAAATAGTTCAGTGTTGAATTGTTCTGGACCATGGCCCCCATAATCTGACATAAAATTCAATCACACATTCAATGACAAATTTCACATTTTCATCAGCTATCAGTTATCACCCTTTAGATATTTCATTAACATTTCCTTCATATGTTTTCCTAATCACCCTTCAGATGCTTTGTTGACATTCCTTGCATTTTCCTAAAAACCCCTACTATTTCCTAATATGCACATTTACTTTACTAAAATCACAATAAAGCAACTATCTTATCTTTCTTTACTTTTTAGTGCACATTTACTCACAAGTAATGAGATAAATAAATAATCAGAGAAATGAATAATCATTTTCATTAAGTTGTTTATTTACCATATATAATTTAGATATTAACACAATTGATTTTTATTGTTATTGTTTAGCTACTATAAATCCGAATAAAATCTTACTATAAATCCGAATAAAATCTTACTATAAATCCGAATAAAATCTAACTTGAAAATGTCCTTACACAATAAGCATCAAATGCACTACAAATGCACTGAAACAAATATGAAATTCCGAGCTATTTGTAAAATTCCAAAAAATCAAACCTTGTTAGTCTAAAGTAGTCAAGATGTACCGGAATGGTGATCGGATTGGTTTGGATTGAAATGGTGATCGGAATACAGAGAACCGTTCACGCCGGTTCAACTGTGTTGAACCGGGTGACTCGAGGAAGGAGATGCTACTGTAGCTGGCGCGTGAGGCCCACGCGCAGCCACTTTGGGCGGCGCGTGGAGGCGCGTGGGGAAGAATCCGGCTAAGTTTCCAACATGAGTTTAGTCCTAAATGTTCTAAGGAATCCAATGGTATAGTTTTCGGGTTAATCGGACGGTGTTACGGGATGGTTCGGGAATCCGTACGGTTTAGGGTTTAGGATTAAAATAGTATTAAATTCCCGAAAAATTGGGGAAATTAGGAAAGGTATCCTTGATATAATTGTGACCCTATTTGGTATCTATTGACAGGACGGGAGACACCAGAGACAGTCGAGGAGCGCACGGGGCGCGAGTGACTTGTTCTGATCTGTGAGTGGGCTCTTTCCTATTCCCGAGCATGTCTAACTGTTTTTATCAATGTTTTATGATTTTATGTGTGTGTTTTTATGTTTTAATGATGATTATACGTGCTTGAGATGTTTGCACGTTTTTCGAGACATTTCTGGGATTTTACACGCTTTTCGAGGAAAATCTGGTTTTCGTATTTTGATACCAGATTTGAGGATTTTAACCTATAACTGTTTTCTGACGACGATAAATGAATTATGAAATATGTTTTGTGATTACATGTGGTTTTTGGTATAATACTGGATTTCCGGATTCGAGTTCGGAATGTCGGTTCTGAACGCTGGAAGGGCTTCAAACCGGGGATTTCGAATTCGAGTTTGGTGATAGATTTCGGAATGGTTTTACACTGATATGGATTGGATTTGCTGGATCTGGATATTGGGTTTAAAGACCCGGATTGATATTGATGGGGGACGGGCCCAGATTGAGTTTAAAGACTCGGGAGTTTAAAGACTCGGATATTACGATATTACCCCCATAGGCCTATTGAGTTTAAAGACTCGGAGTTATATTTGAGGCCTGGTTGAGTTTAAAGACTCGGATAGGTCCAGTAGGTTTGATCAGAATTGGTGGTTTGATGTTCATGCTCTGGTTTTGATATCCATTTTATAGTGTATCTGTTTCTTATGATGTTTGATAGTGTTTCTGTTTCTTATGATGTTCCATATTATGGATTTTCTATTATTTCGTCGGACATGCCTGTTTCCACAACGGAGGGAACAACTTATTATTTTTCCTTAACTCTGATTTGACGAGAAGCTGTTTTGAAACTACCATTTTTCCCGGTCCACTCACACTTTCTGTTTTTTTTTTTAATTTCCCTCCAGGTCGTGGTGATAGCGCTGGGGTGAACGTTGAGGCAGATATCGAGGCATAGAGCTTCCGACGTTCTTCCGTTGCAGACTTGGACTTGTAGGACTTTTGGTGCCCATTTTGTAGAACTATGCTCTGCTTACTGTTGTATATATTTACTCCTTCGTCTGATAGTTATGCTTATAGTTGTATTAAGGTTATTTTTGGTACTGTAAGTGTGATTGTCAGACGGGAGCAGGGTTCATCCTGGGTATCGAGGTGATATTCGGGACGGGTCCTGACAATTGGTATCAGAGCATAGGTTTGTCGGTTTGTGTTGGGTCTAGGTTGTTTGACTAACTCTATGCCTCTTTCAGCGTACGAGCGATCATGCCTCCGAGACGTGAACCCCCTCCACGACCTGAAGATGAAGCGGCGAGAGGGACTGAGAGCGCTTCGATCGAGAGAGCCCAGAGGCTTGGGGCTACTACGTTCAGCGGTGGGGCCGATCCCGAGGAAGCTCACCGATGGATCACCCGACTCGAGCGTATTTTTGGGGTGATGCACTGTCCTCCCGAGGATCGGGTTTTGTTAGCTACTTTTCTGTTGGATGGAGCTGCCTACGAGTGGTGGTATACGCTGGAGTTGTCCGGCTGGGATGCACATACCGTGACTTGGGAGACTTTCCGGGAGCGGTTTTTAGATCAGTACTATCCCCGTTCTTTTAGGGATGCGAAGGAAGCGGAATTTCTTCACTTGAAGCAAGGGAACTTGACAGTTGCTGAGTATGAGCAGAGGTTCCAGATGTTATCTCGTTTCGCTCCTGCATTTGTAGCGACTGAGGCGGAGAAGTGCCGCCGGTTTGAGTTGGGCCTCCGGGGAGAGATCAGGGCCATAGTGACAGCCGACTCTTTTACTACATTCCGAGAGTTGTCTGATGCTGCTGTCAGGGTGGAGGCCAGTTTACCTGCTAGACCACCGTACTCGGGCAGTGTTCGACGCCGAGAGCATTCATTTCCAGGAGCATCGAGTCAGAGGCCCCCGAAACGGGGTAATTTTGGTGGATCATCATCAGCCGGTGGAGCCCGGTTTGGCAGACCAGGCAGTTTTCAGGGCTCGGGATTTCGAGGAGCTAGGTCACAGCCGACTCCTCAGGCGAGTGCGACTTCAGTGGCTTCTACAGGGAGGCATACCGGTGGACCCGGTAGGGATACTAGCTTCTATTGTGGAGAGCGAGGACACTTCCGTCGGGAGTGCCCATTGTTAGCCCCGGAAGGTGGAGCAGGAAGAGGTGCAGCAGAACCCGGGCGGAGTACTGCTTCAGTATCGGGGGCGGCAGGCCCTAGGGGTGGCGGTGGTGCCACGAGCAGTTCCAGAGGGCGCGGTAGGTCATCGGGACCTCAGGCGCGAGTTTTTACTTTGACTCAGCAGGAGGCTAGGTCAGCACCGGGAGTGGTGACAGGTACACTCACCATACTTGGTCACACTGTTTTTGCTTTGATAGATCCCGGGGCTACTCATTCATTTATAGCTCGGAGTTGTAGTTTGGTTAATGAGAGGGAGGTGTCTACTTTGGATTGTGCGTTAGGAGTGAGTACACCTACTGGGGAGGTGTTGGTAGTGACTCAGGTATTGCGAGAGTGTCCGGTGATGGTAGGTGAGGTGGAGTTACTGGTAGATTTGTTACTCTTGGATTTACGGGACTTTGATGTGATATTGGGTATGGACTGGTTGACGAGACATCATGCTTCTATCGAATGTTTCGATAGGAGAGTGACTTTTCGGAGTCCCGGATTATCAGAGACTACGTTTCAGGGGGATCAGCGTGCACTTCCTACTGGAGTTATTTCGGCACTTGAGGCTAGCAAGTTGTTACGTAAGGGGTGCCAGGGTTACATAGCTCATGTGGTGGATACACGTACTACGCCAGTGAGGGCGGAGGACATACCAGTGGTACGGGAGTTTCCCGATGTTTTTCCCGAGGAGTTGCCAGGACTACCCCCACACCGAGATCTTGAGTTTACGATTGATCTTCTACCAGGTACACAGCCTATTTCCCAGACTCCTTATCGTATGGCACCTGCAGAATTGAGGGAACTTAAGGCCCAGTTGCAAGAGTTGGTCGATATAGGATTCATTCGACCGAGTAAGTCACCTTGGGGAGCAACTGTTTTGTTTGTCAAGAAAAAGGACGGAGGATTGAGATTGTGTGTGGATTACAGGCAATTGAATAAGGTAACTATTCGGAATAAGTACCCCCTACCCCGGATTGATGATTTGTTCGACCAATTGAAGGGAGCTCAGCATTTTTCGAAGATTGACCTTCGCTCCGGTTATCACCAGTTAAGGGTTAAAGAGGAGGATATACCGAAGACAGCTTTCCAGACCAGGTACGGTCATTATGAGTTTGTCGTGATGCCTTTTGGTTTGACTAATGCCCCAGCAGCTTTTATGGACCTTATGAACCGAGTGTTCCGGTCCTACTTGGATCGTTTTGTGATCGTCTTCATTGATGATATTTTGGTGTATTCGAAGAGTGCGAAGGCGCATGAGAAACATCTGAGGATCGTGCTGAAAACTTTGAGGGAGCATCAGTTGTATGCGAAGCTCAGTAAGTGTCAGTTCTGGTTGACCAGTGTTGGGTTTCTTGGCCATGTGATTTCGGCCGAGGGCATCCGTGTGGATCCTCAGAAAGTTGAAGCGGTAGCCAATTGGGAATAGCCTAAGACGGTGACGGAAATTCGGAGTTTTCTGGGTTTGGCAGGGTATTACCGGCGTTTTATTGAAGGCTTTTCTATTCTTGCAGCACCGTTGACGAAGTTGACACGGAAGGGAGTTCGATTCGAGTGGGATGAGAACTGTGAACAGAGTTTCCAGGAGCTTAAAGACTGCAATACATTCACTTCATGTAGATATGTGTTTTTAAATGCCCTCTGCCTCTGGTGTTTTTTCTTCCAATCAGGAAACTCTTGGATATGTGGATATAAACTTGGCGGATGTCATTAGCAATAGAAGAATCAATGAAAAATACCATCTGATTGACTCAAAGAACGGACGGCTTCAACTCAAGCTGCAATGGAGGACATCTGCTTGAGCCTTGAGGTTGGTGCAGTAGAGATGGGTTAGAAATGGGAAATACTGTCCAACAGGTTTCTAGGTTGGTTTGCTTTGCTTTGCTTTTAAGTTCTTTGTACAATGGATATATGTTTGCCATAGTTATACACTCAACAGTTTGTGTTTAGTTGGAAGAAGGAAGTATATGTACATTTCGCTTCGGTCAGATTATATGGTCGGTCACGTGCCTTTTTCATAAATCTATCCGATGCTTCATAATGATTTGAATTTCTTCTCACCCTATTTGTGCTCTGGCTGGAGGAAATTATAAAGGAAAATGCTAGGTAGACTACATATATTATAAATCACCTCCTAAATCCTAATAGGAGGAGCCCTAATCGTGTTTGTGGGTCTTGCCTATACAAGTGTGTTTAGTTTGTGAACTATATGGTTTTTTCTATCATTATGATTGTCTATATGGTAGCTTATATTGGCGCTAAGAAGCAGAACCCTAGTTTCCGAAGTACACTAACATTGAAAATATAAAAAGGGTTCTCATGACTGAATTTTCTAGCTACGTTATTGGACCCACCACCTGACCTGATACATACAGTATATCATGCCGGACTCTCTCGTTCTCCTGATTTCACCCTACCAGACATTCTTCTTCAAATAGTTCAGTGTTGAATTGTTCTGGACCATGGCCCCCATAATCTGACATAAAATTCAATCACACATTCAATGACAAATTTCACATTTTCATCAGCTATCAGTTATCACCCTTTAGATATTTCATTAACATTTCCTTCATATGTTTTCCTAATCACCCTTCAGATGCTTTGTTGACATTCCTTGCATTTTCCTAAAAACCCCTACTATTTCCTAATATGCACATTTACTTTACTAAAATCACAATAAAGCAACTATCTTATCTTTCTTTACTTTTTAGTGCACATTTACTCACAAGTAATGAGATAAATAAATAATCAGAGAAATGAATAATCATTTTCATTAAGTTGTTTATTTACCATATATAATTTAGATATTAACACAATTGATTTTTATTGTTATTGTTTAGCTACTATAAATCCGAATAAAATCTTACTATAAATCCGAATAAAATCTAACTTGAAAATGTCCTTACACAATAAGCATCAAATGCACTACAAATGCACTGAAACAAATATGAAATTCCGAGCTATTTGTAAAATTCCAAAAAATCAAACCTTGTTAGTCTAAAGTAGTCAAGATGTAAATATCAAAGTCCCACACACCATCAAATGGTCAGACGTTAATTTACCTTCCGATTGGTTATTGACAAATGAAAATCGACCAACACAAATTATAAACAATTCAAGCAACTTCAATTACATCTAATAATATCTAGATGGTACAATCAAATTAGCTTTGGTGGCCGTCCTAGACTACCTCCCATCCAGGTTATAGAAAACATTGACCAGTCCTCTAAACAACAACTTCGACATTGTTTCACCAAATCAACCTCCACTGAAAGAACTATTCAGAGACTCCGACTTAGAAAATGAATTATTAAGATTAAAATTAAAAGGGGTCAAAACAACCTCATAAATAAGTCATCCTTATTATGCCCAAACAAGCAACTCTAATATAGCAACAGGTTTAGAAGAAAAACAACCTTCTCCAATTGCTACTGATTTTGAAGTAAACCCACTTTGATTCACAATTATTACCAATCACTCATCCTTTTAAAATTAAATGGGAACACCTAACTCAAGACATTAATTGTAACACCCCAGACCTTCAAGAAAAAGAAAAATGACCATTTTTTCCCTTGAGAAGTTAAACAGTTGACTTCTTGTTCTAAAGATCTTTTGAACATTTCGAGAAGACCACTAAGTAGGTCTCAATATTCTGAATTCATAAACAGGCAGTATGCCAAAATCAGAGTTCATACGAGAAAGTTATGGGTCTAGGAGGTTCGGGGGCGTTATGGTAATTTGGGACAAAAGGCAATTTGGTAATTTTGTAAAATCACATATGAAACACATGAAAAAATCTAGAAAATTCTGGTTTATTCTCCCAATTCATTCCACCGACCTACTTACTATATATATATAGGTGTGATGCATCAAATAAGGGGAGATAGGAGGATTAGTGGGTGGTGGCCGAAGGGAAGGAAAACCAAAAACCAGCCACCACCATGTGTGAGGCCAAGAAGAAGGAAATAAAGGGAGAAACGTGAAGCCAAGGGAAAGAGGAAGAAGATGGTGGAGTATGGGAAGAAGAGGAGGTGACACCATGAAAGGTTCAAAGGAACCCGTGAGGTTTGTACATCGAGTCTAAGGGTCTCGTCAATGGTCAGAGACCCTTAGACCCCTGTGTAACAACCCGTACCTTCGGGAAGGGTAAAAATGTAATTTTGTGAAGTTTTGTAAAAAGGACGATTTTGCCCTTGTGAATAGTAGGCTAAAAGTTGACTTTTTGTATTATCGATTAGATGAGTGTTGGGCCTTGACCGTGACGTAGTTTAGGACGTCACGAGTCCGTAGACAGGTGGCAGGTTCGATTTGGACAACCGGAGGAAAAGTTATGATGTACGGAAGGTTGAGGGTGTTACCGTAATTTTGATAAAATGAGGAAAATGTTGACTTTTTGGAGGACTTGTGATTTTCACGTAGACCGAGGACCGTTGGATAGGTCTCGACGTCCTGAGTTCAACGACAGGCGGCACGCTGTCATCGGACGTCGAACGGAAAAGATACGGGTCTGGAAAGTCTGAGGGTAAAATGGTAATTTGTGCAGGAGGGGTATTTTGGTCATTTTCCCTCAGCCCAATCAGATAAGGGCAAGTGGCAGTGATTTTTTGGGCTGGCCTATGGATTGTGGACACGTGCAGGGGCTGGATTGTTCCCTAAGGTTCTAAAGTGTGCACGGCCACACTTGGTTCAGTTTTGAACCGTGCATCCTTTGAACAGACAGAAACAGAGAGAAGAAAGTTGAAGAAGATTGATCGATCTGGGTGCAAGAGAGAGTGAAGAGTCAGTTGAGAGAGGGACGGTGAAGCAAGACGGAGCTGGTGATCACGGTTTGGGACTGAAACCGTACACGGGGGCGACGCGGTGGACGGTTGGAGTTTTGGAGGAAACAGAGACGGCGGTGGATTGAGGTGGCTGCTGTGCCGTGTGGTGGATCGATTCAAGCCACTAGGAGACTCAGGAGGCTACGGGGAGTCCTACGAGCACCGTGGTAGGTGACGGTTCTCACGGCGGCGCCGGAATCGAAGGGTAACTTCTTTTGCTCTGTTTTCCCGTAGATTTTAATTTCAAAAGTCGTGAAGGTAGGGTGAGAATCAAGGGGATTGGTGAGTGCAGTAGTGTTAAGGGAGGTTCTAGGAACGGTATGGAACGGTCGCCGTGACGGAGGCGTACACGGCGGAGCCCAGTCGACGGAGAGTACTCTGTACTCTGTTTAGCCGTGAATTTCAAATGCAAAGTCGTGGACTTGGGCGTAGAGTCGAGGGATAAGGAGGTTAGGGTGAAGTTCAAGAGGGTCTTAGGCGTCGTTTAAGATGAACGCCGTGACCGGGGAGGACCTGGGCGGCCGGCGGTCAAAACAGGGGCTATAGGCCGTCTGTTTCGAGGCCGTGAACGGCGGGTTTCCGGCCGTGATTCTTCGAGGTTAGGACTTGGACAGGTTGCTTAGGACGGGACGAAGAGGATAGGATTGGTTTGGATTGAAATGGTGATCGGAATACAGAGAACCGTTCACGCCGGTTCAACTGTGTTGAACCGGGTGACTCGAGGAAGGAGATGCTACTGTAGCTGGCGCGTGAGGCCCACGCGCAGCCACTTTGGGCGGCGCGTGGAGGCGCGTGGGGAAGAATCCGGCTAAGTTTCCAACATGAGTTTAGTCCTAAATGTTCTAAGGAATCCAATGGTATAGTTTTCGGGTTAATCGGACGGTGTTACGGGATGGTTCGGGAATCCGTACGGTTTAGGGTTTAGGATTAAAATAGTATTAAATTCCCGAAAAATTGGGGAAATTAGGAAAGGTATCCTTGATATAATTGTGACCCTATTTGGTATCTATTGACAGGACGGGAGACACCAGAGACAGTCGAGGAGCGCACGGGGCGCGAGTGACTTGTTCTGATCTGTGAGTGGGCTCTTTCCTATTCCCGAGCATGTCTAACTGTTTTTATCAATGTTTTATGATTTTATGTGTGTGTTTTTATGTTTTAATGATGATTATACGTGCTTGAGATGTTTGCACGTTTTTCGAGACATTTCTGGGATTTTACACGCTTTTCGAGGAAAATCTGGTTTTCGTATTTTGATACCAGATTTGAGGATTTTAACCTATAACTGTTTTCTGACGACGATAAATGAATTATGAAATATGTTTTTTGATTACATGTGGTTTTTGGTATAATACTGGATTTCCGGATTCGAGTTCGGAATGTCGGTTCTGAACGCTGGAAGGGCTTCAAACCGGGGATTTCGAATTCGAGTTTGGTGATAGATTTCGGAATGGTTTTACACTGATATGGATTGGATTTGCTGGATCTGGATATTGGGTTTAAAGACCCGGATTGATATTGATGGGGGACGGGCCCAGATTGAGTTTAAAGACTCGGGAGTTTAAAGACTCGGATATTACGATATTACCCCCATAGGCCTATTGAGTTTAAAGACTCGGAGTTATATTTGAGGCCTGGTTGAGTTTAAAGACTCGGATAGGTCCAGTAGGTTTGATCAGAATTGGTGGTTTGATGTTCATGCTCTGGTTTTGATATCCATTTTATAGTGTATCTGTTTCTTATGATGTTTGATAGTGTTTCTGTTTCTTATGATGTTCCATATTATGGATTTTCTATTATTTCGTCGGACATGCCTGTTTCCACAACGGAGGGAACAACTTATTATTTTTCCTTAACTCTGATTTGACGAGAAGCTGTTTTGAAACTACCATTTTTCCCGGTCCACTCACACTTTCTGTTTTTTTTTTAATTTCCCTCCAGGTCGTGGTGATAGCGCTGGGGTGAACGTTGAGGCAGATATCGAGGCATAGAGCTTCCGACGTTCTTCCGTTGCAGACTTGGACTTGTAGGACTTTTGGTGCCCATTTTGTAGAACTATGCTCTGCTTACTGTTGTATATATTTACTCCTTCGTCTGATAGTTATGCTTATAGTTGTATTAAGGTTATTTTTGGTACTGTAAGTGTGATTGTCAGACGGGAGCAGGGTTCATCCTGGGTATCGAGGTGATATTCGGGACGGGTCCTGACAATTGGTATCAGAGCATAGGTTTGTCGGTTTGTGTTGGGTCTAGGTTGTTTGACTAACTCTATGCCTCTTTCAGCGTACGAGCGATCATGCCTCCGAGACGTGAACCCCCTCCACGACCTGAAGATGAAGCGGCGAGAGGGACTGAGAGCGCTTCGATCGAGAGAGCCCAGAGGCTTGGGGCTACTACGTTCAGCGGTGGGGCCGATCCCGAGGAAGCTCACCGATGGATCACCCGACTCGAGCGTATTTTTGGGGTGATGCACTGTCCTCCCGAGGATCGGGTTTTGTTAGCTACTTTTCTGTTGGATGGAGCTGCCTACGAGTGGTGGTATACGCTGGAGTTGTCCGGCTGGGATGCACATACCGTGACTTGGGAGACTTTCCGGGAGCGGTTTTTAGATCAGTACTATCCCCGTTCTTTTAGGGATGCGAAGGAAGCGGAATTTCTTCACTTGAAGCAAGGGAACTTGACAGTTGCTGAGTATGAGCAGAGGTTCCAGATGTTATCTCGTTTCGCTCCTGCATTTGTAGCGACTGAGGCGGAGAAGTGCCGCCGGTTTGAGTTGGGCCTCCGGGGAGAGATCAGGGCCATAGTGACAGCCGACTCTTTTACTACATTCCGAGAGTTGTCTGATGCTGCTGTCAGGGTGGAGGCCAGTTTACCTGCTAGACCACCGTACTCGGGCAGTGTTCGACGCCGAGAGCATTCATTTCCAGGAGCATCGAGTCAGAGGCCCCCGAAACGGGGTAATTTTGGTGGATCATCATCAGCCGGTGGAGCCCGGTTTGGCAGACCAGGCAGTTTTCAGGGCTCGGGATTTCGAGGAGCTAGGTCACAGCCGACTCCTCGGGCGAGTGCGACTTCAGTGGCTTCTACAGGGAGGCATACCGGTGGACCCGGTAGGGATACTAGCTTCTATTGTGGAGAGCGAGGACACTTCCGTCGGGAGTGCCCATTGTTAGCCCCGGAAGGTGGAGCAGGAAGAGGTGCAGCAGAACCCGGGCGGAGTACTGCTTCAGTATCGGGGGCGGCAGGCCCTAGGGGTGGCGGTGGTGCCACGAGCAGTTCCAGAGGGCGCGGTAGGTCATCGGGACCTCAGGCGCGAGTTTTTACTTTGACTCAGCAGGAGGCTAGGTCAGCACCGGGAGTGGTGACAGGTACACTCACCATACTTGGTCACACTGTTTTTGCTTTGATAGATCCCGGGGCTACTCATTCATTTATAGCTCGGAGTTGTAGTTTGGTTAATGAGAGGGAGGTGTCTACTTTGGATTGTGCGTTAGGAGTGAGTACACCTACTGGGGAGGTGTTGGTAGTGACTCAGGTATTGCGAGAGTGTCCGGTGATGGTAGGTGAGGTGGAGTTACTGGTAGATTTGTTACTCTTGGATTTACGGGACTTTGATGTGATATTGGGTATGGACTGGTTGACGAGACATCATGCTTCTATCGAATGTTTCGATAGGAGAGTGACTTTTCGGAGTCCCGGATTATCAGAGACTACGTTTCAGGGGGATCAGCGTGCACTTCCTACTGGAGTTATTTCGGCACTTGAGGCTAGCAAGTTGTTACGTAAGGGGTGCCAGGGTTACATAGCTCATGTGGTGGATACACGTACTACGCCAGTGAGGGCGGAGGACATACCAGTGGTACGGGAGTTTCCCGATGTTTTTCCCGAGGAGTTGCCAGGACTACCCCCACACCGAGATCTTGAGTTTACGATTGATCTTCTACCAGGTACACAGCCTATTTCCCAGACTCCTTATCGTATGGCACCTGCAGAATTGAGGGAACTTAAGGCCCAGTTGCAAGAGTTGGTCGATATAGGATTCATTCGACCGAGTAAGTCACCTTGGGGAGCAACTGTTTTGTTTGTCAAGAAAAAGGACGGAGGATTGAGATTGTGTGTGGATTACAGGCAATTGAATAAGGTAACTATTCGGAATAAGTACCCCCTACCCCGGATTGATGATTTGTTCGACCAATTGAAGGGAGCTCAGCATTTTTCGAAGATTGATCTTCGCTCCAGTTATCACCAGTTAAGGGTTAAAGAGGAGGATATACCGAAGACAGCTTTCCGGACCAGGTACGGTCATTATGAGTTTGTCGTGATGCCTTTTGGTTTGACTAATGCCCCAGCAGCTTTTATGGACCTTATGAACCGAGTGTTCCGGCCCTACTTGGATCGTTTTGTGATCGTCTTCATTGATGATATTTTGGTGTATTCGAAGAGTGCGAAGGCGCATGAGAAACATCTGAGGATCGTGCTGAAAACTTTGAGGGAGCATCGGTTGTATGCGAAGCTCAGTAAGTGTCAGTTCTGGTTGACCAGTGTTGGGTTTCTTGGCCATGTGATTTCGGCCGAGGGCATCCGTGTGGATCCTCAGAAAGTTGAAGCGGTAGCCAATTGGGAATAGCCTAAGACGGTGACGGAAATTCGGAGTTTTCTGGGTTTGGCAGGGTATTACCGGCGTTTTATTGAAGGCTTTTCTATTCTTGCAGCACCGTTGACGAAGTTGACACGGAAGGGAGTTCGATTCGAGTGGGATGAGAACTGTGAACAGAGTTTCCAGGAGCTTAAAGACTGCAATACATTCACTTCATGTAGATATGTGTTTTTAAATGCCCTCTGCCTCTGGTGTTTTTTCTTCCAATCAGGAAACTCTTGGATATGTGGATATAAACTTGGCGGATGTCATTAGCAATAGAAGAATCAATGAAAAATACCATCTGATTGACTCAAAGAACGGACGGCTTCAACTCAAGCTGCAATGGAGGACATCTGCTTGAGCCTTGAGGTTGGTGCAGTAGAGATGGGTTAGAAATGGGAAATACTGTCCAACAGGTTTCTAGGTTGGTTTGCTTTGCTTTGCTTTTAAGTTCTTTGTACAATGGATATATGTTTGCCATAGTTATACACTCAACAGTTTGTGTTTAGTTGGAAGAAGGAAGTATATGTACATTTCGCTTCGGTCAGATTATATGGTCGGTCACGTGCCTTTTTCATAAATCTATCCGATGCTTCATAATGATTTGAATTTCTTCTCACCCTATTTGTGCTCTGGCTGGAGGAAATTATAAAGGAAAATGCTAGGTAGACTACATATATTATAAATCACCTCCTAAATCCTAATAGGAGGAGCCCTAATCGTGTTTGTGGGTCTTGCCTATACAAGTGTGTTTAGTTTGTGAACTATATGGTTTTTTCTATCATTATGATTGTCTATATGGTAGCTTATATTGGCGCTAAGAAGCAGAACCCTAGTTTCCGAAGTACACTAACATTGAAAATATAAAAAGGGTTCTCATGACTGAATTTTCTAGCTACGTTATTGGACCCACCACCTGACCTGATACATACAGTATATCATGCCGGACTCTCTCGTTCTCCTGATTTCACCCTACCGGACATTCTTCTTCAAATAGTTCAGTGTTGAATTGTTCTGGACCATGGCCCCCATAATCTGACATAAAATTCAATCACACATTCAATGACAAATTTCACATTTTCATCAGCTATCAGTTATCACCCTTTAGATATTTCATTAACATTTCCTTCATATGTTTTCCTAATCACCCTTCAGATGCTTTGTTGACATTCCTTGCATTTTCCTAAAAACCCCTACTATTTCCTAATATGCACATTTACTTTACTAAAATCACAATAAAGCAACTATCTTATCTTTCTTTACTTTTTAGTGCACATTTACTCACAAGTAATGAGATAAATAAATAATCAGAGAAATGAATAATCATTTTCATTAAGTTGTTTATTTACCATATATAATTTAGATATTAACACAATTGATTTTTATTGTTATTGTTTAGCTACAATAAATCCGAATAAAATCTTACTATAAATCCGAATAAAATCTTACTATAAATCCGAATAAAATCTAACTTGAAAATGTCCTTACACAATAAGCATCAAATGCACTACAAATGCACTGAAACAAATATGAAATTCCGAGCTATTTGTAAAATTCCAAAAAATCAAACCTTGTTAGTCTAAAGTAGTCAAGATGTAAATATCAAAGTCCCACACACCATCAAATGGTCAGTCGTTAATTTACCTTCCGATTGGTTATTGACAAATGAAAATCGACCAACACAAATTATAAACAATTCAAGCAACTTCAATTACATCTAATAATATCTAGATGGTACAATCAAATTAGCTTTGGTGGCCGTCCTAGACTACCTCCCATCCAGGTTATAGAAAACATTGACCAGTCCTCTAAACAACAACTTCGACATTGTTTCACCAAATCAACCTCCACTGAAAGAACTATTCAGAGACTCCGACTTAGAAAATGAATTATTAAGATTAAAATTAAAAGGGGTCAAAACAACCTCATAAATAAGTCATCCTTATTATGCCCAAACAAGCAACTCTAATATAGCAACAGGTTTAGAAGAAAAACAACCTTCTCCAATTGCTACTGATTTTGAAGTAAACCCACTTTGATTCACAATTATTACCAATCACTCATCCTTTTAAAATTAAATGGGAACACCTAACTCAAGACATTAATTGTAACACCCCAGACCTTCAAGAAAAAGAAAAATGACCATTTTTCCCTTGAGAAGTTAAACAGTTGACTTCTTGTTCTAAAGATCTTTTGAACATTTCGAGAAGACCACTAAGTAGGTCTCAATATTCTGAATTCATAAACAGGCAGTATGCCAAAATCAGAGCTCGTACGAGAAATTTATGGGTCTAGGAGGTTCGGGGGCGTTATGGTAATTTGGGACAAAAGGCAATTTGGTAATTTTGTAAAATCACATATGAAACACATGAAAAAATCTAGAAAATTCTGGTTTATTCTCCCAATTCATTCCACCGACCTACTTACTATATATATATAGGTGTGATGCATCAAATAAGGGGAGATAGGAGGATTAGTGGGTGGTGGCCGAAGGGAAGGAAAACCAAAAACCAGCCACCACCATGTGTGAGGCCAAGAAGAAGGAAATAAAGGGAGAAACGTGAAGCCAAGGGAAAGAGGAAGAAGATGGTGGAGTATGGGAAGAAGTGGAGGTGACACCATGAAAGGTTCAAAGGAACCCGTGAGGTTTGTACATCGAGTCTAAGGGTCTCGTCAATGGTCAGAGACCCTTAGACCCCTGGGTTAACGAGGAAGGATTTGGAGTAGAGAAACGGCAAAGATGACCCCTGGAAGCCATAGCCGACACCTAGGGAAGGCGAAACCTTATAAAAGTGTAAGTATTTCTCATATCTCAGTTTACAGATCGATTCCTTAGCTTCTTGGGATGAATTTTGATGTTTGGATCGATTAAAATGGTCGTATATCGGCCGAGATATGGCCGGGTTGGTGACGTGGTTCGGGCCGCCCGAGACCAGAGAATCAGGTCGACCTGACTGAGGTTGACGATGATTGTGCAAGCGCGTGACCTTACACGTAGAGACCCCACAGAGGCGCGTGCGGCCTTTTTGGGAGGTCCAATCAACACGACATTTAATTCTTACATTTTTCTGAATTTAATTGTAACGACCCGTCCCGAATTCCAGGATTAGATTAGTGACTAATCACGATTAGTGAGGTTAATCAGTGGTTAGTTGGGCGAAATCGGACGAACGATGCAAAATGACCGTTTTACCCCTAGAATGGGTAAAACGTTGACTTTTCATTATGGCGGTCAAATGGACTTTGACCGATGATCGTGACGTAGTTCGTGACGTCACGAGTTCATAGACAGGTGGCACGTTCAATTCCGACATTCGAGGAAGAAGTTATGACGTTCGGAAGTTTAGGGGCATTTTGGTAATTTTGGTTAAAAGGGGCAAATGGTTGACTTTTGGACCGGGAGGTTCGATGACCGAGGGCCGATGACCGTTACGTAGATCGGGACGATACGAATCCGTAGACAGGCGGCGCGTCGAATTCGGACGTTCGACGACGAAGTTACGGTTCAAGGAAGTTTCGGGGTACTATTGCACGAATTACGAAACGAGTTAACTTTTGGAGTCTAGTGGGCCCCAGATATTTTATGGAGGCCCAATGGATGAGTGACACTTGTCACCCATCCACAGGCCACCTTCCTACATACATGCATCGACCATTTCATTTCTCCATTTCAAACCAAACCCGATCTCACCATTTTTCTCTCATCTGTGCAACCCGAACCATTCCCCTTCCATTTGATCCAAAATGAGGCTGAGACAAAGGATGAATGAGGACTGAGGGGAGGTTGCAGGATGGCCAGAACTGCCATCCACGGCGGCGTGCAGGAGGTAAACCCGAGAGGTACTCGGTTTGCTCATTTTCTTTTAAATTTTGATTTGGGACATTATGGGCGGGTTTAGATGATTGGGTAAGGTTATTTAGGTTGCTAGGGATGTGATATAACGGTTTTTGATGGGGTTTGATGGATGTGAAGCCTGGGAACGAAAATGAAATTTTGGACCGAAAAGAGGATAATCGGTTCAATGGTTTTATAGGGTTTTGGATGTTCTAATTTATATATTTAGATTCATATGGATGTTAGGAAAATTATAGGATGAATTAGGGGTTGAATCGGACCAAAACAGAGGGGGATGAACAGTTCACGCCGGTTCAGATCGGTCCAAGAACTAGAAACCGGTTAAGCTGATGTAGGTGACGATGAACACTGCACATGGCCTTCTTGGGGGACGTGAGGGCGCGTGGCCCATAATTTGGCAAATTGTTCAACATGTGAAACACTCTATTCGATGTAGCGAACATTTTGGGACTGCTTTCATGTCGATCGGACACAGTCTCGACAATGTTCGGGGCATCTGAAGGTTTATGTTCGGGATTAAAAATAGTTAAAAATATCGAAAAATTACGAGACTTTAGTGGGAGTTTAATAAGGTAATTATTAACCTTCTATTATGATTTGGATAGGTTTGGGAGTCCCAGTGACTGTGATTGGCTGGGGAGAGCCATTTGGCACGCATATCGAGGCGGCAGCTCGGACGGTCTGTGAGTGGACCTTGTTTTCTAAATTGGTGCATGCATAAATTTTTCTTATATGTTTTAATATATGTTTGGTAATGTCATGGGTGCATTTGGTTGTGGTTACGTATAAGCATGTATTTCGAGGTTTCGGCCTTATACGGTGCTTATACGGGTCGGTATTTCTTTATTGGTTTAAATGAAATGGTTTTGGTTTTCCAAAAGGATAAACTCGGGTATGAGACCCATTTGGTTTGGTCTCGGGGCATATGACCCTATTGATGACCTACGGGTCCGAGTCATGGTTGCGGCAGGTGCTTGGTGCACGGCAACGGACGACGTGACGCTCACCTCCGGACTGGGATATGTTCCTTCCGGAGAGGTCACGACGTATGATTCGTTGTCGGGTAGCCTGGGGAGGCTCGACTTCGGAGTGCTGAATGGATTCGTTCACGGCGACATACTAGGATTGAGGGTGGTCCTGGATGGATGGTTGCACGCATCACTACGATTGGAGTCGTGACTGACCTTGAGATATCGGGCAGGATGCCTAGCTGATGTTATATGTTCGGGCACGAGACCCAGTTACTTTATGGTTATGATTTCGGGTCAGGGACCCTAGATGGATTTCCAAGTTCATGTCGGTTTATGGGAACCGGGCATGGAGGATGTTTTCTATATATATATATATATGAATGACATGGATGCTATAGATCATGACGGTTCCGGGGAACCGAGCATGAATATTTATGTTATGTATATATATGTTCATATACCTTCCTTTACTTCTATTATCTCCTCCGGAGAGGGTCGTTGGCCTGGGTGGACCTTAGAGTAGTCACGGAGCACCGACTGAATGGAGTCACCCCCCCAGTTGGGTTCCTTACTCTTAGGAAGGCTATGGTTACTATAACCTTGGGTAGGATCAGTGGTCTGCGGACATTGACCTTGACTTTGAGAAGACTCGGATTGAGACCCGGGTAGCACGCGCGTAGCTTTGGAAACCGTGACAAGATTGGTTGTGTGAATTATATGTATATATGATATATATGTTATGTGATATGTGATGTGCATAGGATTTGGGCAGTGGCCTGTGTACTTGGTTTCAGTATGGATGATGGTTTTGGGCTGTCCCTTATGGATTTGGGCAGTGGCCCGTATACTTGATTTGATTATGGTTTCTTTCGGATAAATGGTTTTCGAATGCATGCATACTTTTTAGTGAAGGGTACAAATGTCTTCGATTAAACTGTTTTTTTAAACTCTTGTTTTGTCCACTCACAACTTTTAATGTTTTGACTGCCCTTCAGGTTGACAGCGCATGTGGACTGTAGCAGAGAACGAGATATCACATACCTCCTCCGGATCCTAGCGTACTCTAATAGCCCGAGAGGAGGGGGGGGGGGGAGGTCGGAAATATCTAGGGTTATCCCGCGTTAATCCCGGGGGGATTGGGATGGGTCATGTCGTTAATGGTATAATTTGTAGGATTATTGGACGTTGTTTGGGTACAAATCCGAATATCATATGGTTTAAGTGTATATTTGGAATTTCTATAATTAATTCTTCATGATCCTTTAATTATGGCACCTAATGACTCATTATGTTGTTTACTCAATAATTAAGGTAAATATAGAATTGGCCCACAAGAGTGTTGGAACATTACTATGTCCATTGCCTAGCAAGTCTAATTAAATATAAAGCATTAGGAAGGACCATCAAGGGGTTGTGTATAATTTACTATTCTAAGAGGGATTATTAGAATTATTATGTTATTTGATGTATATTGTTATGTTATCCAGTTCCTTAAGTTGTAACTAAGTATATGTGGATCCATATAGGTCACCAAGGGCTTGTGTGTATTGGAAGTAATAAAAGAGGGCTTTGTAAAATGGCTACAAGTGTAACTAAAATAAGTGTAACCACCGACCGGGAAATGGGTAGGATATGGGTGGTATTCACGTGAGGTGGATTTATTTTGTTTAACTAATAGACTAATTTAATTAAAGGTAAGACTATTTGTAAGACCCGTGTCCTATAGGGAACGGTGAACAATCCCACATTCCTGCGAGGGGAATGATCTAGGAGGGGAATGGTGGTGTGCCTTAAAGGTGTAGGCACACACCTATCTAGCACGAGACCTTTTGGGAGCTCAGTGGCTTTGGGTTTTGTCGGAACTCTAAAGTTAAGCGAGTTGAGACTGATGTAATTCCATGATAGGTGACCCTTGGGAAGTTGTACCGCGAGCTCCCGAAAACAAAACCGTGAGGCCGAGGAGGCCTAAAGCAATATTATGCTAGAGGTGGGTCTTGACCGAGGAGGGTTGGGTCCTGACAGAATGGTATTAGAGCCAGACCCCAACTGGGAAGTGTGCTAGCGAGGACGTTGGGCCCTAGGGGTGGTGGATTGTAAGGCCTGTGTCCTATAGGGAACAGTGAACGATCCCACATTCCTACGAGGGGAATGGTGGTATGCCTTAAAGGTGTAGGCACAGACCTATCTAGTACAAGGCCTTTTGGGAGTTCAGTGGCTTTGGGTTTGGTTGAAACTCCAAAGTTAAACGAATTGAGGCTGGTGGAATTCCATGATGGGTGACCCCCCTGGGAAGTTGCACCGTGAGCTCCCGAAAATAAAATTGTGAGGGCGAGGAGGCCTAAAGCGGACAATACCGTGCTAGAGTCGGATTCTGACCGAGGAGGGTCGGGTCCTAACACTATCCCTTGTCTGACAAAGGGTTGTCGGACAGGAGCAAGATCAGTCCAATTCTTTGGAACAGGTCCTGTCAACTTGGTATCAGAGCCTACGTTTCAAGGTAAGTAAATGAATTATGTGACAATGATTTAGATTAAGGTTCGATTGTGACTCTAAATGATATTACAGAAAGTACTTGATAAACATGTTTTTTTTTTTTCGAAACCTTGAGTAAAAGTCAATTTGAAACTTGGTTTGGCTTGAGGTGAGGAAAAAGATTGTGGTATAATATAAGTAATGGTGAATGGATTTGTTTCCAATAATTATTGATGATTTTGGTGTATTTTCTTCGAATCCATGTTTTACGAAATCTTATGAACAATATGATGGGTTAGGATAATTATTATGACATGGGTGGTTTCCTATGATATTCATTGGTTCAGACATGTGGTTTTAAGTAAAGGAGTTTTCTGGTGATTACCATGATGACTACTATGATTATTTGGTATTAATTGATTGTGATGATTGTTATACTGATTTATATGCCTTTGAAATTGTGTTTAAGTTGTGTTTGGGGTTTAGGCCCGAGATTCTGACTTAAATGTGCATTGTGAAATATGATACAATATGTGGTGATGTATGTAGACTTTTGGTATTGATGTGGGGATTGGTATTAATATACGTAATGTGTAATGATATGATGATGTGTGCTTGAATTTAAGCACAAAGTTGAAATATGGTTGCAGTGGAAGTGATTAGCTAAGTAAATGTATGTTGTAAACACATGTTCTTTGGTATTATGAATAATTATGTACAAGAAATTGGAAGGCATTGATACTCGAATGAAGTACTCCGAGTAGCTATGTGAGATGGTGGATGGTCTCGGACGTCGAGATAATGCTCTGTAATTCCCGAGACTGATGAGTAGTCTTGGACATCGAGCTAGGAGCTCCGCCATTCCCGAAACTTGTCTCAGACATCGAGCCAGGAGCTTCGTAATTCCTCATACTAGGACCGTGACTCAGACGTCGATTCTGGAGCTCCGTAATTCCTGAGCAGGTCCACACTCGGACGTCGAGTTAGGCTCTGTAATTCTGGAGTGAGTACTCTACTGGTAGAATAAATGTGACCCTGGGGAATATTTTGATGAGACTGTGTTTGAAAAGTATAAGGATTCAGACGACGAGCTTGGGACTCCGGATCCCGAGAAAGTATGTGGTATACTGGTCGGTCGTGTACTTGTGCTATGATAATTGGTGTGATATTTATATATCTATGATGAATTGGCCATATGTGCATTTCTTGTATGCCTGACTATGGGGCAGTGACTTGTTGTTTGACTTTGTATGTCAATAGAACGTATGTGGATTGGTCTTGATGAATGATGATTGAAATTATGTGGTGATGTTGAACGACTTTTGTGCGAACTCTGTGGTCACATTGCGATGAGTCCATATTGATTCTCTTGGTAATTGTTGTGCAGATTTTGTCTTAGTTGTTGTGTCTATTTATACCCTTCACTAAAACGTATTCATGTATCAGAAAACCAATTATAGCAAACGCTTTCGTTAGATCAAATCATATGGCTTTTCAATTTAAAACTCAGTGAAAGTATTTATCAATCAAGCCATTTCTTCATTAGGGTCTCAGCCCAAAACCAAAACACGTGGGTGCACTACCTAAATCAGTCAAAAACAGTATACCAAATCCTTGACATCCCTAATGTCTAATCAATAATGTCACGGTTTCTGAGGTCACGCGTTCCACTCGGGGTCTCAAGCCCGAGTCCTTCCCTGAACCCCGTCTAGGTGATATCAATCTCTAGCAATCTTGATCATGAGCCTCTCTTCGAAGTGGCCTCTATCAGGCAATGCTCGCACTCCTGATCCTGAACCTCTCCTAGGAGCGGTCCTTTTTAGGCAGTGCACCGTAACTACTTCAACATACTACGAGACGTCTGGAGGAGACAATCCACACATAAGGATGGTATATGAAAACAGTAATCAATCCAGTGGAAAATCACTATAAAACCATTTATACCTCAAATGAAGTTTAAAACATTTCAACAGGGTCTCAACCCAAGGTATAGCTTTCACAAACCGTTTCCACACAGTTAAGGTTCCCCGAATCCGATCTAAGCCAAAACTCATAAGGACACCGTCCAAAATCATCTCAATAGGGTCTCAAACCAAAAATCTCATTTCATAAAGCATAACTGGGACTTAAGCCCGATATCTCAAACCAACTAGGCCTTAAGCCCGATATCTCAAACCAACTGGGCCTCAAACCCGATATCACAAACTAATTGGGCCTTAAGCCCGATATCTCATAAATCAACTGGGCCTCAAGCCCGAGATAATATTTCCAAATCCGAAATCATTTCATTGTTCAAATTATTTGAAAACCCAAGCACGTATATACCCAGTATAAGCCCAAAATATCACATAAAATATAAATCTCAAAACATGTGCAAGAACACATTTCCACGAAAGTGCTAAAATATCAAAATCTTATATATAAACCACATGAACTTAAGGAATCTTAAATCATGTTCATAAAACATATAAACAGTTATGCATGCATCATATTTCATAAAATAAAGTCCACTCACAGACTGTCCATGTTGTGCGCCTGCAAGGTGAGTCGTAAGCCACTTTGGACTAATTCAAACTCTTCGGGTCATCCAGACCTTTTCTGTAAGACCCGTGTCTCGGAAGGAACGGTGAACGATCCCATATTCCTGCGAGGGGAATGGTCTGGGGGAAGGATCTGGGAAGGGAATGGTGGTGTGCCTTAAAGGTGTAGGCACACATCTATCTAGCACGAGGCTTTTTGAGAGCTAAGTGGCTTTGGATTCGGTTGGAACTCCAAAGTTAAGCTAGTTGAGGCTGGTGCAATTCCATGATGGGTGACCCACTGGGAAGTTGCACCGTGAGCTCCCGAAAACAAAACCGTGAGGGCGAGGAGGCCCAAAACGAATAATATTGTTCTAGAGTTGGGTCCTGGCGGAGGAGGGTCGAGTCTTGACATGTTCAAAACACACTTAAAGGTCACTACCAACCTAGATAAGTCCTAATCAAAATCCTCAAAACTCCCGAAAAATTCAACGGGTCCCGAACACGCTTCCTAGGCTAAAAACCTCAATTTGACATATCAAACGATCTCCAATCGACTTGAAACCAGCACCATTGGATTCAGAATGTTGGATCCTTTCGAACAAAACCAATTTCACCTCAAAAAACGTGCCCATAGGCCCATGCACGCCGATCAAACTTCCCGGTCAGCTCTGGTAAAAAGTCAACGCTGACGTCATAGTCAACGATCAAAGTCAACGTCAGCCTGACAAGTCTAACACTTGTCAGGTTTGACACGTGTCAGCCCTTGATTGGTCCACGTGTCTGACATGTTAGTATTGACTGTGCCTAACAGCATGCCACGTGTCACTTCCCTATTGGCCACATGGCCTGACACCTCTGATAGATGATGATGTTACTCGATGATGTCATCATCGTCTACCTCCAACCGGGTCTACTCGGTCCCCTGTAATGGGTCAACTAGACCTGCGACCTGACCTGACTTGTTTTCACTCATTCCTGAACCATTTTCAATCTCGTTTGTTCCTATTTGATCGTCATGATCCCTAGAAGAGATCTATTAACCCATAATTAGCTAAAAGGGTCGACATTTTACGGTCCAAACGTTGAACAGTGACAGCCACCTGTAACCTTGCTTTCCCGTCAATCCCAGCCTCTTTAGTCCTTGTTTTTGGTCCCCAGACACTCGCACAGACACCAGGAAGACAACCCAAACGTTATAAACCTTCCCAAACGTCCAGAAATCGAAAACCAATTTCAAAGTCCAAAATGGGTTTCAGGTTACCTTTTTTCGCATGTTCATCCGCCGTTCACGGTGGTCCAGAGGATGAAGGTTTGATGGTGGGGTTGGGTTTGTGTGGATTTTGGGTGTAAGGGAACAAAGAGGATGAAGATGAACAAATATTGGATCCCAAAATCATGGGTATATGAGCCAATTAGATGAGTGACATTGATGAGTGACACTTGTCACTCATCAATTGGTCCACCCAAATTTTAACCCAATCCAAACAAGCCAATTGTACAATTTCCTCGTAAAATGTGAATAGTCCCATTTTCTTTCCGTGACCTGTAACTTTCTCGTTTAACGTCCAAATTCGACATGCCTCCTGTTTGCAGACTCGTATCGTCTCGAGCTACGTAATGATCCTCAGTCCTTATGCATTTAACCTCCTGTGTCAAAATTCAATATTTTGCCCATTCCAAGGGTAAAATCGTCATTTTAAGCCGACCGTCCGAAAAATCCTCAACTAATTCCTGATTAGTCTTGATAATCCTAAATTAGTCCTTAATTAATTCGTAAACTCGGGATGAGTTGTTACACCTCCATCTCTTTGTTTCTCAGTATCTCCTCCCTGGTCTGATTAATTGCATCATTTCTTTGTTTTTGTTTCTAAGTACAAATACACATACACAATTGATTCATCACCAGCAAACCGCACACACACACCACGTGGTGCCAGCAACCCTATTATTACAATGACACATGTCACAATCCTACCAACATAGTGCCTTAGCAAAGGATTCAACCAAAATTACCTCTTTGCCCTTTCCTTGCATAATTACCAAAATACCCCTAGCCTTCTCAGATCCGTAACTAGTCATTCTGAACTCTGATTTCGACGTGCCACTTGTCTACAGACTTAGCGTCTTGAGACCTACACAAAATTCCTCGAAAAATAGACAAAAAGTATTCGAAACGAAAAGTCAACTTTTGACCACTTAAACCAAGGGTAAAATCGTCATTTCTGTTTCAAATTCTTGAAATTTCCTTTTTCGAATTTCCGGGGCGTTACATAACCCTTCATATGTATCAATTATATGAATGATTCACTATACAAGAAATATAAGCTTAGTATATACACCAATAATTATATGTGTCTTTTAACTCTATGGACACAATTATTGGATATGCAACTTTAGCCAAGCTTGACCCTCAATATGGCCTTTGTAAGTCATATATATATATATATATATATATATATGTGCGTGATATGTGTATATATATGGGTAAACTAGCTAGCTTATAATTAATTTGATATTTATGTGTATATATATATAATATAATGTATATGGTGGTGTTTTTACTTAAAAATATGTTAAATAATGATGAAGTAGATACAAGTGTTGTGCCACCTGTTATTTATGCTGTAATGGGGACATCAAGAGAGAAAGCAATTGGGCCTGTAGCTGTGGTGTCTCTACTTCTGCCCTCAATGATTCAGAAGCTACAAGACCCTGCGTCGGATCCGATTGCTTACACCAAGCTCGTCCTCACTGCAACCTTTCGCCGGTGTCTTTCAAGCTGCCTTTGGAGTCTTCAGATTGGGGTTTCTCATCGATTTTCTTTCTCATGCTGCACTCGTCGGCTTTGTCGCCGGCGCAGCCATCATTATCGGTCTTCAACAGCTCAAAGGACTACTGGGAGTCTCTGACTTTCCGACCGATACTGATGTTGTCTCTGTCATGGAAGCTGTTTTGAAATCGGTCCATGCTCCTGTATGTACATATATATAGTTTGTCTCTTCTCTTTTCCTCAATTAATTATTAGAATATATATATATATATATATATCATTCATTTGCTTGTACGTACGTACCTATTTGTTTAATTACAGTGGAGTCCGTACAACTTCATCCTTGGCTGCTCTTTCCTGTGTTTCATCTTATTGTGAAGGTATCTGGTGAGTAATTTAATTATTTGTGAGTTTAAATATTACATTTTACTTGTAGACCGTATTAATTTGTAACCATGCACACGAACCCAGAGTGGCAATTAGAGATCGATGGGGGCGATAACTAAAAGCTAGTACGTTATGTTTATAGGATTTATGATAATTCTCATATTTATTTATTTCATCCTCATCAACAGCCATAAGAGTTAATAAATTTATATAATATGCATATATGTTGTGCTCAAAAACTAATTTGAACCAACAAAAAGAGAACAAAATAATCTGAAATATGAAAGGAAAAAACAAAAACAAAAATGCTACAATTAATGTAAAAGTAATTAAGTAGGCTGTATGATCTAATTAATGAAGAATAATCTAATTAAGCATGGGATTAAGATTGTGAAACATATCAGACGTGGGTTGAACCCAAGCTCACGTAACATGTTACAGCTCAACAGCCCCTTTCCTTGGGATGTGGCCAAAGTTAGACTTATCGTCGCTCTTGTGGCATTCACGGTAATTTGTTTCTTATATATTTTAGCTTATTACTTAAAATGCACTCAGAATAAGTCAGTGATTCTTAATATGTATCAGAAACCGAATTTTGCCTTAGTGTGCACCAGGAATAGGTACACCGTAAAAAACGTTGCACCATTTAAAGGATATTTTAGTTAACGTCGTCTAGGATAATTATATAGAAGGGTATTTTAGTCATAATTGCATCTTCCTCCCTGATCTTCTTGCTGCATCTTCTTCCTTAAAAAAAAACCCAGCAAGTAAGCAACCCACCTATCTTCCCTTAAAAAACAGATGGGGAAAGATCAGTGTTTCGGGGCAGATCAAAGAGTATTAGAACTCCATTGCGTCTTTCTCTCCCTCTCCCTCTCTGCTAACTTATGGCAGATCAAAGGGTCAAACTTTTTTAGGGTTTTCTAATTTTGCTCTCGATCTTAGTAAAATCTCAGCTTGATGAAGAGCTCCACTTCAATGGGTTCAATGGCGTTCGGACCAACATGACCTTAAATGGGGTCACAGAGATTGAACCCAATGGCATGCTCAATCCACGATGGAGTACGCTGACAAGCCTTACAAATCCACAGCGGAGTACAAAGACACCAGGGTTTTGATGACGCCAGAGAATCTCATCTTCTTGCTGGATCTTCTTGGTGATGGCATTTGAAATAGCCATAGCTGTGCAAACCCCTATACCAGACCCTGGCATGTCTTCTCCGTCCAATTTTCATGTTCAGCTAGTTTTGGACCTCGTGTGACAAAGTCATGTATATTGTTCAATTTAGAAAATATCTCATCACCGAATCTTTCTTGGGGTCGAGCCTGTAACTCTGATTTCCCATCAAATGAGTCTGACTACGTACGTCATCGGTGATCCCAAGGAAAATACCTTTTTGAGCCTAAGTAGGATACCTTCAATGCATGCCAAAATGACATTGTGTCTAGACCACATGTAGGACACACAAGATAACCCTTGGTACTCCACCTTACCAACATGCCATAAGCCAGCAAGTCATTAATTGTTCGCATTACTACTGCTCGTAGAGTAAACATTTGCCCACTAAACTTATCGTACGTTCGTACACCATTTTCCCACAAATCTACGAGCTCATCAATTAATGGCTGCAAATAAATATCGATGGAATTACTTGGGGATTTAGGGCTCGGTATCAAAGTACTGAGGATTGTGAACTCTTTCTTTATGCATCTCCAAGGAGGTATGTTATATGGAACAAAAACCACTTTCCATGTACTATACATCCTTTCAAAACTCTTGAATGGATTAAAACCATCAATAGCAAGCCCTAATTTGACATTTTTTGGCTTCGCATCGAAATCAGGATACATCTTATTGAATTCTTTCCAAGCCTCTCTATCAATTAGATGCCTCAATGTATCATCATCAATACACTCATCTTTGTGCCACCTCATATCCCGCTTTGTGTGAGACGACATGTATAATCATTGTAGCCTTAGTTTCAGTGGAAAATAACGCAGCACCTTATACAAAATCTTTTTTTGGTTTAAACCTTGGCTCATTACACACGAGATATTTATCAAGCTGCTCGAATTCATCATAAAATAATGCACAAGTGTTCTTGCATGCATGAATTTTGATATACCCTAAACCGAGACCTTCGAACAACTTCTTCGAGTTATAATGATCTTTAGGGGGACGATTTTTTTTTTCGGGAGCATTCGAATGATAATATCCATCATGTGATCAAAACTGTTTCTTTGTTTGATTATACTCAATTTTCATGTGCATAAACTCCATAATTGCCCATAGAACCAAAAAGGTTTTACAACCCGAGTACAATTCACGATGAACTTCTTCCAACAATCTCTCGTAATGGAGTTCAGAATCTTCAAGTTGAAACATGGGTGCTTAACCATCCATATCATCGGATGCGGGAGGAAAACATCCGTTAATATCTCAAGGACTTGATCATTATTACATCGCTCATCGAAAGTACTTTCTTCCTGATGGGGCCTATGAACTGAAGATTTCGATTCAGTAAATATTTATTTTTCGTGATATATCTAATTAGTACAGTTATGTACGATCCCATTTTGATCCAAGTGATACCGGACTTCATTCAACAACGTCTTACTACAGTTATTACATTTACGACATGGATAAACTATACATCTCTCATGAATGCAATGATTACGTGCAAATTCAATGAAGTTGTCAATTCCATCAATATACTGATCCACAGATCTATCAAACAATTGCATCTAGCTTCTGCCCATTATTCATGCTTTAACAAAATATAGTTAATGTAAGTAATTGAGCTAACATTGTCGCCTAATGGCCCGACAAGTGAATATCAAAAGTCACTCGCCTCCATATTACTCTGGTTTTGTGGCCCTATCTCATTCGAGAGTGTACATTTTGTGCTTTTTGGTTTGTAATCTACGAGCCAAAGTTTCAATCAGTAGAAAATTCGACAGCATCTCCTTACAGTTCTCCAAATACCCGACGTAGATATTATAAAGAACTATCAAGTATGCATTCAAAGAACATTGTAGGATACAAATAGGCTGAATTTTTCACAATTGAAACCTGACCTCATAAACTACGAACTATACAGCACACAGTTGCACACCCCCAAACTGTCCGAATAAATGCACAGTTCAAGAGTCAGTCAATCAATTCGATTCAATGACTCTAAAACGGGTTTAAGATTGTTCCTTAAATTTAATTATACGAAGTTAATGAACCCGGTTAACTTCCCATAAACAGTTATGAAATATAATCACATTTCACACCATCAAAATATATGAAGAAAAAAAAGTTTATCAACAATTTTTTATTTTCCTAATTTTCTAATTTCCTAATTTCGTAGCATATTTTCTATTTTCTTAATTTCCTAACATATTTTTTATTTTCCTAATTTCCTAATTTTCTAATTTCGTAACATATTTTCTAATTTCTTAATTTCCTAACATATTTTCTATTTCCCTAATTTTCTAATTTCCTAATATATTTTCTAATTTCTTAAGTTTCTAAAATATTTTCTAATTTCCTAATTTCCTAACATATTTTCTAATTTTCTAATTTCCTATCACAATTTATATTTCCTAATTCATAACATATTTTCCTAATAAATCTTCTAATTTCCTACACTATTTCTACACAAATAACCAACAATTTCAACATATTTTTTCACAATAAGAAACAATTTCAAAATCTCCAAAACTAAATACCAAATTTAAATACATACATTTTGTATTGATGAGAGATGGAGTGATGAAGAGATGAATTAATGTTGTTGTATTCGAGAGGATTTGTGGGAGAGAGAGAGATAGAGATAGAGAGAGAGAGGGAGAGAGAGAGAGAGAGAGAGAGAGAGAGAGTAGTAAATTGGAAAAAAAAAAAGCAGGTGGGAAGGAAGAAGAGTGGATCAGCTGTGTTAAATGTTAGTAAACTTTTGCCCGATGAAGTGATTCGTTCCGCAAAATTTAATAATTTGGAAAAAAAAAACAGGTGGGAAGGAAGAAGAGTGGATTAGCTGTGTTAAATGCTAGTAAACTTTTGCCCGATGAAGTGATTCGTTCCGCAAAATTTAATGATTCGTCAGGTAAGGAAAACATCTTGGCGCCACAACAAGTTTCTTCCCGCCAAATACCATACCCGACGAATACTTCCGTCGGGTAACCTTGATCAACGTTTTACATTACCCAACGAAGAAAACTTATAATATGCGTCGGGTTTTGTTTTGTTACCCGACGAGCATGATTTTTTCGTTGGGCAACATGGGAACTTTTAGCACGCGAAGTTTTTTTCTTCGCGCCATTAAGTTACCCGATCGTGGTATTATATTTGTCGGGCAGCAGTCATTTTAAGGACGAAATTGGCTTCGTCGGGCAAAAGTCTATCAGACCCCGGAAATGTGTTTGTAGTGTGTATATATTATTTAATAAATAAAAAGGATAATACGATAGCGTACGTGCCTTGCGGTGAAATAGATGTATTATCCTATTTAATTAACTTGCTTAACTTTGATAACTAACAGCTAGTGACATATTATATGTATGCATGTTGTGAAACTTGATTAGGAAGCGGAAGAAGTTTTTCAAGCATGAAAGGGTACCACATAGCTGGGAACAAAGAAATGATGGGCATGGGTTTGATGAACATTGTTGGATCCTTTACTTCTTGCTATGTTGCAACCTGGTTCATTCTCTCAAACCGCTGTGAACTTCAGCGCCGGTTGTGAAAGTCCGGTGTCGAATATGGTGATGGCAATTATGGTGATGATGTACCTGCAATTTTTGACAAGGCTCTTGTACTTCACTCCAACGTCAATCCTTGCTTCAATAATTCTGTCTGCTCTGCCGGGACTTGTTAACCTGAGTGAAGTCTACAAAATTTGGAAGGTTGACATGTTGCACTTCCTCGCTTGCATTGGAGCCTTCTTTGGTGTCCTAATTGCATCCGTCGAGATTGGCCTTCTACTCGCGGTAACATCCTTACCTTCAATAATTCAGTACCTCATTTTAATTGTAATATTTTTAATTCAAATTTAGCTTGGAAATATAAAAAAGCGTGCGTAATTAGAAATTAATACTCTCACTAGCTCGAACATACATTCAAATATCTTTTGGACTTGATTCACATTAATATACTAAAGAAAATGTTAATTAAGGAGTTTACATTTGTCAACCACATTACACATGAATTCTAATTAGCTACTTGTCTTAATGGATCATACATGTACACGTGTAGTCTATAAATATAGTCGTATAAGTGTACAGTCTATAAATATAGTCTCCATAACATTATCCTTGAAATAATAGGTACGCCAAAGAAAAAAAAATACACTAATTTGTAAGGCATCCTTCTGATGATCCATGTTCATATATATATATATATATATATATATATATATATATATATATATTGTACTGTTGAGATAAATGAAGGTCCATTTAATTTGTAGATTCAATGTATTGTTAGGAAATTAATGACAAAATTCCTAATAATGTGAATGGAAATTAAAAGGAAATAATTGTTGGACTAAGATACCTTTAAAATTAGAGTTTGACCCTAATAATTAATTCATAATTTTCTGGATGAATATTAATTTGTATACCATTAATATTTAGATTAGAAAATTGAATAATATATATTTATATATATTATTTGAATTAAATTGCCATATGTGGTTTGGTAACCATTGGTAGAAGGGGTATATGCAATTTCATGAAGATGTACATATTAAAAGTCCAATGACTACATACAATGTCTCTTATGAAAAGGATGTGTCTTTTATTAAAAGATGTGTCTTTTATTAAAAGATGTGTCTCTTATTAAGATATGTGTTCTTTATTAAAAGATGTATACTTTATTTAATAGATGTATTTTTTATTAAGAGATGTGTCTCTTATGATGAGATGTTAACACATTTATAAATAGAGTTACCCACAATTCATTTCATTCATTCAAAAACAAATATTCAATCATTCAATACATTTATGAAGATTGAATATTAGGTCCAGATAGCATACAACTTTAGAATATTTTAAGAGAGAGTTTTAAACACAGTTTGTGTTCGCTATTCTAGTGGATTGAAGTGCTACTTCTGCCAGAAGCCGATCGTTGTATTCTGGGAGACGTTTTCCTAGTAAAATCCATGAGCAACGGTGAGGAGACAATTTCGTCTTAAGGAAATAGAATCAAGTTCTAGACTCGATCATACTTGTAAAGTGTCTCTTACTTATTTCCTTTGTAATTCATTTATTCGATTATAAAGATTGTTTTAATTTCATATATTAGTGAATATAGTAATTATCAATATTTTTACCAACAATCTAAAGACGAAATTGTGTTTTTATTTGATAATTGCTATACTTGATTTTGAGAATATTTAAATTCTTTTGGTCCTTAGTTTTATTTTATTTATATTGAATTGCGTGTTTTTCCACTTTACTAAAGGAAAAATGATGGCTAGTAATATTAGGGATGATGTTACTAGTACTGATGGTACTAGTAATGATAAGGGAAATCGTGTGGCTCATGCCCAACCTGTAGTGATCCCTACTACCTCTTCTTACGGAGAGAAACCAGAAAAGTTTAATGGAACAAAATTTAAGAGATGGCAACAAAAGATATTTTTCTATTTGACCACTCTTAATTTGGCCAAGTTCTTGAAGGAAGATACTCTTGCAACTGGTTCTACTACAGAAGCAATGGTTGCTGCAGATGCATGGCATCATTCCGATTTTCTATGCAAGAACTATATCCTCAATGGATTGGACAATTCTCTATACAATGTATATGGTCATCAAAACTGACAAGGCCCTATGGGAGTCGCTTGACAAGAAATACAAGATTGAAGATGCTGGCATGAAGAAATTTATGGTCGGTCGATTTCTTGACTACAAGATGGTAGACTCCAAGACGGTTATCAACCAAATTCAAGAACTCCAACTTATTCTCCATGAGATTGAGGCGGAGAACATGGTTCTAAGTGAGACTTTCCAAGTGGCTGCTGTAATTGGAAAATTGCCACTTTCTTGGAAAGACTTCAAGAATTATCTCAAGTATAAGTGCAAAGAGGTGGGACTTGAGGATTTGATCGTGAGGCTGAGAATTGAGGAAGGCAATCGTGTTTCTGAAAAGAAAACCATTGCAAATTCCATGGTGGCTAAGGCACACGTTGTGGAAGATAGGCCAAAGAACAAGAAAAAGAGGAAGCACAAAGAAAGCTCTACTCAATGGAACTCAAAGAAAATTGAAGAGTTCAAAGGCAAGTGCTTTAAGTGTAATAAGCCTGGCCATGTGGCAGCAAACTGTCGATCTAAAAAAATTAAGGGTAATACCATAAAAGTTCACATAACGGAGGAAGATAAGATCTCAAAGGATCTATTTGAGTTCAATCTCTCAGCTGTGATCTCTGAAGTGAACTTGGTAAGCAATACCAAGGAATGGTGGATAGGCACTGGAGCTACATGCCACATCTTCTCAGATAGGAAGATGTTCACAACCTATCATGAAGTTACCCAATGGGAGAAACTATTTATGGGAAATTCATCCGCTTCCATGGTTGAAGGTTAAGGAAAGGTGATCCTCAAGATGACTTCTGGGAAGGAGCTAACTTTTAATGAAGTGCTACATGTGCCTGACATCCGGAAGAACCTGGTTTCTGGATCTCTGTTAAGCAAGAATAGATTCAGATTGGTCTTTGAGGCTGATAAATTTGTTCTTACTAAGAATGGGATGTATGTGTGGAAAGGGTACTTAAATAATGGTCTTTTTAAGACGAATGTAATAACTCTTGTACCTTCTATTATTAATAATAACATAGTTTGTTCTGCTTATATTATCAAGTCCCCAAATGTTTGGCATGATAGATTAGGACATGTAAATTATGATACTATGCATCGATTAGTTAACATGGATTTACTACCTAAGTTTAATATTGATGCAAATCACAAGTGTGAAACTTCTGTTGAAGCCAAACAAACCAGAACATCTTTTCATTCTATAGAAAGTAGTACAGAACCTCTAGAATTAATTCACAGTGATATATGTGATTTAAAGTATGTGTAAACTAGAGGTGGTAAAAAGTATTTCATTACTTTTATCGATGACTGCACAAGATATTACTATGTTTATTTGCTTATAAGTAAAGATGAAGCCTTAGTAATGTTTCAACATTATAAAAATGAAGTTGAGAATCAACTTAGCAGAAAGATTAAGGTTTTAAGAAGCGATAGGGAGGTGAATATGTTACACCCTTTGCAGAGTTTTGTGCTCAACATGGGATTATTCACCAAACCACTACTACTTATTCACCTCAACAAAATGGTATTGTAGAAAGCAAAAACCGAACATTGAAAAAAATGATGAATGCTATGTTGATAAGTTCTGGAGCTACCCAGAATTTGTTGGAAGAAGTCTTGCTTTCTGGAAATTATATTGTCAATAAATTACTTCATAATAAGTTAGAAAAGACGCCTTATGAGTTATGGAAAAGTCGAAGGCCTTCTTACAAATATCTCAAAGTTTGGGGGTGTGCTGCTAAGGTAGCAGTGTCAGATAATAAAAGGGTTAAAATAGGACCGAAAACCATTGATTGTGTATTCATTGGTTATGCTTCTAATAGTAGTGCATATAGATTCCTTGTATATAAGTCAGATAATAATGATGTACATGTGAATACAATTATTGAATCAAGGAATGCAACATTTTTTGAGAATGTGTTTCCTTGGAAAGATGCACATGAACAAAGTTCTTATAAATGGGCAAAAACGGGCAAAAACGTCCAAGTAAATGGACAATCATCAAGATCAATCAGGCCAAGATCAATCAGACCAAGATCAATCAGACCAAAAACGTCCAAGTAAATGGACAATCATCAAGATCAATCAGACCAAGAAACTGAAGGACTTGAAAATAAGGCTGAACCTAGACGAAGTAAATGGGCAAAAGCGTCTAAGTCGTTTGGTCTCGATTTTCTAACATATTTGTTGGAAAATGAACCTCAAACCTACAAAGAAGCGATGTCATCCCCTGAAGCTCTTTTTTAGAAAGAAACTATTAATGTTGAAGTGGATTCCATTCTACTAAACCATACATGGGAATTAGTGGATCTTCCTCCTAGGAATAAACCTTTGGGTTATAAATGGATTTTTAAAAGGAGGATGAAAGCCGATGGATACATAGATAAGTACAAGGCGAGACTTGTTATCAAAAGGAAGGCTTAGACTATTTTGATACATACTCACCAGTTACGAGAATAACATCTATTAGAATGTTAATTGCAATAGCTGCTTTGCATAATCTTAAAATACATCAAATGGATGTTAAAACGGCATTTCTAAATGGTGATTTAGAAGAGGAGATTTACATGGAACAGCCAGAAGGATTCATTGTTCCTGGAAAAGAGAAGAAAGTATGTAGGCTTGTTAAGTCTCTGTACGACTTAAACCAAGCACCAAAGCAATGACATATAAAATTTGACAATGCAATGATGTCAAATGGATTCAAAATTAATGAGTGTGATAAATGTGTCTACACAAAAGTCACACCAAATGGTTATGTCATTGTGTGTCTTTATGTAGACGACATGCTCATTATTGGTAGTAATAATGATATGATTAAATCTACCAAGAGAATGTTGACCAGTAGGTTTGATATGAAAGATATGGGACTTGCATATGTGATTTTAGGAATTAAGATCTCTAGAACTCCTGATGCATTAATATTGTCTCAAGGTCATTACATTGAAAAAATACTTTCCAAGTTTAGAATGTATGATAGTAATCCAGTAAAAACTCCATATGAAAATAACATTTATTTAACTAAAAATACTGGTAAAGAAATATCACAAGTTGAATATGCATGTACAATTGGCAGTTTGATGTATGTCACGAACTGCACACGCCCTGACTTAGCTTACTCAGTTAATAAGTTTTATAGATTTACAAGTAATCCTAGAAGAGATCATTGGAAAGTTATAGTCAGAGTTCTTGGGTATTTAAACTATATCAAGAATTATGGACTGCACTACACAAGATATCCATCTGTTTTAGAAGGATATACATATGCGAACTGGATATCAAATGGGAAAGACTCAAACTCTACAAGTGGATATGTTTTTACCTTAGGTGGTGCAGCTGTCTCTTGAAAATCGATTAAACAAACATGCATAGCCAGATCCACTATGAAATATGAATTTGTCGCTTTAGATAAAGCTGCAGAAAAAGGCGAATGGCTTCGTAATTTCTTAGAAGATATTCCAAATTGGTTGAAGCTTGTGTTTGCTTTTTGTGTACATTGTGATAGTCAATCGGCTATTGGAAGGGCACAGAATATTATGTATAATGGTAAGTCTCGACACATACGTTGAAAACATAATACCATTAGGAAACTGCTCTCAAGTGGTATTATTACCATTGACTATATATAAAGTCAAAAGAAAATTTAGCGGATCGACAAGAGAGCAAGTTTATAAATCATCGAGGGGAATGAGGTTAAAGCCTATTTCTTAATAGTTTGCATGATGGACACCCAATCTAGTTGACTGGAGGTCCCAAGATCTAGGTTCAAAATGGACAAATAAATTATGTATAACTGAAACACGAGCATTGTGGGGATATTCTCTTTACCTATTCCTATGATGAGATAATGTTACCTGCATCGTGTGAGGGTAAGCCCAGCTTTTAATGATTCATATGACTTAGAAATCTAAGTAGGTTATAACAAGATACTCTTAATAGGAATACACCTATATCAGTGCGAAATGAGGTCGTTTCTATGAGAATTTTAAGGCTGAATTATCTAAAGTATTGACAAATACCCGTAGTGTCCATGGCCGGAAGGACACAACATAGAACCAAACGTGTTAGAAAGGGTATTATGTGAGTAAGATTGTCTTGATTTACATAAACGGCTGGGCAGTTCAAGACATCACGTTCATTTGTTTCCTAGTAAATCCGATCTTATTTCACTACGGAAGGTTCAAGACCAAAAGCTACCTATCCTGATGTGGTATCATTTCGATTAAACTCTCTCAAGTGTCTGCATTGTTGTACATTTACATTTTCAGGCTAATTTCCATTAATGTAGGGAATTGTTAGGAAATTAAAGAGTTAATTCCTAATAATGTGAATTGAAATTAAAAGGACATGATTGTTGGACCATTATACCTTTAAAATTACGGTATGACCCTAATAATTAATTCATAATTTTCTGAATGAATGTTAATTTGTATAAAATTAATATTTAGATTAGAAAATTGAATAATATATATTTATATATATTATTTGAATTAAAATGCCATATGGTTTGGTAACCTTTGGTAGAAGGGGCATATGGAATTTGATGAAGAGGTACATATTAAAAATCCAATGACTACAGACAATGTCTCTTATGAAAAGGATGTGTCTTTTATTAAAATATGTGTCATTTATTAAAACATGTGTCTTTTATTAAGAGATGTGTCTTTTAATAAAAGATGTATACTTTATTTAATAGATGTATCTCTTATTAAGAGATGTGTATCTTATGATGAGATGTTAACACATCTATAAATAGAGTTATCCACAATTCATTTCATTCATTCAAAACCAAATATTCAATCATTCAATACATTTGTAGAGATTGAATATTCGGTCTAGAAAGTATACAGCTTTAGAATATTTCAAGAGAGAGTTTTAAACACAGTTTTTGTTCGCTATTCTTGTGGATTGAAGTGTGTTTGATCCTGAAATGACCAACTCGATGAGACCCGCTGGGGGTTCTAGGACCAGCCGTGTGGTGTCTCGGGCCCGCCGGGGGCGTTGTGGTTCGGCAGGGATCCTGCAAAACTAGACACCGGTGTGGTGTTAGCCAAAGGGGCTCCGATGCCAAAGTTAGTATCTGAATGCCGAGGGGCAAGTAAACACAGTGCTCTGGGTCGGTTCTGAGTGTCTTACCTTTGTGAAGGGTTTCGGGGTATTTATAGTAGCCATGACTGTGGTAGGTGGGCTACTGTTACGGGAGCAGGTGGTGCTTTGTGGCTGGGAGCCGTCTGACAAGCCCTGGACATCCGGAGGAGGCACCAGCTGGAGTCCCAACCTGCCTCCGTCAGGGAGTTGGTGTGGCAGAGTTGGTTAGGTGACTGTCGCAGCCAGCTGTTGTCTGTTCACTGTCAGGTGCCGAATGGCGGGTCTGCAGTATGGTGCCGATCGGCGGGCCGTGGGCCGTGAGGGTGCCAATCAGGCGATCGGTCGGCGGCCTTTCTGTCCTGGTGGGACTTGTGCTAGGGTGGTCGGTCGATATGGTATCAACATAAGTCCCCTAAGTCTTTGACTGAGGTGGGGTTCCTCGGTCGAGGACTTGATATGACGGCCGGTACCTGTCGACCGACCAGGGCGGTGCGCCCTGTATCCCTAGTAGCCCCCCAAGTCATGGACCGAGGAAGTGCACCGTATGTGCGATTTGAAAAGAGGCCCCGTTGCCGAGTTCCGGAAGCTACCCACCGTAAAGACCGAAAGATCGTGGAGAGGCGGCCGTAGGAAATGGCGGGGAGACGTCGGTAGCAGTGTGCTTGCCGACGAAGAGAGGAAGCGTGCCGTCGGGAAAGATGCCGAGAGGCTCCGGTCGGCAGGCGGTATGGATGCATACCGGTTAGCGATGTACGTATGTACGTATGTAGTTGAGAATGTACAATACCGATGGGTATACAGTACAAGGTATTCGTAGCCAAAAGGTGGCCGTATCGGCCTGGCGACCGTCAGATCAGAAGCGCGCATCTCAAGGCAGGCCAGGGGCCTATAAAAGGGGCGAAAGCTTTTTGACTTTTTCACTTTTTACTCAGAGCATCTATGGAATAATTGCAAGTGCCAACTGAATTGGAGACTGCCGATCAAGAAGAAGCACGTGGAACCAATTCGACCGAGCAAGACTTTGAAAGGTATAATCTCTGCCGTTCGGCATCTCTGCTCAGCATGTGTTCCGTAGCGTAGGTGCTTAGTTGTAGCTTCTTTTCTTTTGGTAATTTGTAGATGTCAGAGTCAGAGTCAAACAGTGGATCTGGGGTTAGGTCCCCTCAAGCTTTTGGCGGGGAAACACCGTCCAGTTCGGCCGACGACGTGCCGAGCGGGCGCAGTGGGTCAACGTCTACTAGTGGGTCCACTAGCAGCACCTCGTCGTCCAGCAGTGGTGACAGCCTGGATGAGGCTCTCAGGTTGCCGCGGAAGGAGGTGAGGTAGCAGGGTGGGTGCAGCACATCGGGTGCCGATCGGCCAAGTGAGAGGAGGACGTCTCCCCGTACTCCCCCCGTCGCCACCGTCGATTCCGAGGCTGAGGGTAGCGGGACGGAGACGAGCTCGCCGATGGAACTAGATGCCGACGGCGTGGTGAAGGTGGAGTATGCCGTGGACTACGAGATGAACACCATTCGGCAGTCCGACCTGGACCGGTTCCGGGAGCTGTACAACGTGTCGGCGGAGATTAAGATGACGGTACCCCCGCACAGCAAGAAGCCGAGCAATCCTCCGGAAGGGTCGACATTATTTTACGTCGATTGCTTTGAACATGGAGTGAGGCTGCCTCTGCACCCGTGGCTCCAGGATATGATGGCGAGGGCGAACCTGGCCCTGGGGCAGCTGAACGCCAACGGCTGGATCATCCTGATCAGCCTGTATACGGCATTCCGACTGGCGGGACTGCTGGAGCCGACTTGGGGGCAATTGTGCGCCCTGTACTGCTTCAAGAGGCAGACCTACGGGTCGGGGTGGTACCAGATGGAGTGCCTGCACAAGAGTGCGCGGGGTGCGTTCATCACGGATGTGCCGACGTTGCAGAAGAGCTGGAGGCATCGGTTCTGCTGGGTATCGGGGCCATGGGAGGGGGACGTTAGTGGGGTCCGCTCGAGGATTCCCAGCTACTTCCAGTCTGGAGGTTGTTGGTCTACCGTTCGGCTAGTAGTCATAAGGCGTCAATTGTGGGTACCGCGGCGGAGACTGATGGTGTTTGTTGTGTGTGCAGGTCCGTCCAAGGCAACGGTAACAGCAGAGGATTGGGAGGCGTGCAACCTGGTGCGGGAGAAGGTGTCCGACCTGGAACGCAGCCGGTGCGTCCTGAAGTTGCCGTCAAACCTGCTTGCCGTGGGACTCATCTCGCCACCTGGTAAGCAAGTAGTGTTGAAGTTATAGTATGTAGGCATGCCGGGGCACTAACGGTTTGTTTGGCAGTGCACCCCCAAGTTGAACAAGCCGCTCAGAAGAAGATGAGTGAGGCGGTGGCGAAGCACGGCTCGGCTGCCGAGGGAAAGGGCAAGGAGCCGGAGGTAACCCCCCAACAGCCGCGGAGGCAAAAGACCGTGGCCGTGAAGCCCAGGGGTGCCGGCCGATAGGAGCCCCCGTCGGGGTCCAGTTTGGGCGTCCAGCCAAATGGGCCGCCAAAGCCGACGAGGCCTGATCCGCGGCAGGGTGCCGAGCAGGCGAAGAGTCCCGTCCGGGGACTGAAGCGGCCCCTCATCGGCGGGCTGGACCAAGCCTGGGAGCGCCAGAGGAAGCTGAAGGTGGCTCGGGTTAGGCAGTCTCCTCCGGCGGCAGGGGTGTCGGAGGGAGAGGGCTCCGACCGCCGACGCAAGAGGGAGGCGGCCCTCAAGGCTCCCGAGGCGCCGATGGAAAAGGCCAAGGAGGCCAGGGTGGAGATGCCGCCGCCGGCCAAGGAAAGGGTGCCGAACAGCGTACCCGGTATTGCTGCCGTCTTCATGGATCCCGTGGAGACGGGGGAGGTTGTTCGGTCGGCAAGGCCAGGGGAGACGTGGGTGCCGGTCACACAGCAGGTGCACAGGTCATTGGCGCCGGTTGTCAATGCCTTTGTGCTCGGCTCCCAGGTGACGCCAGCAGAGATTGAGCAGATCGGCACCGGCTCCCACCCGGGTCGGTTCGCGGCCCTGCTCACCGAGCAAGCCCATGTGAGTATTTGTGTGAGTTGGCTTTTTGTTTTTGTTTGTGTATTTAGTGGATATATGTTTGCTGACAAGTGTGCATGGTTCGGCAGTGCTTCGGGCAGACCTACGTGGCCCTGCAGAAAGCCTCTCGGCGCATGCAGAGGCTGGAGTTCGGCCATGGTGAGGTACCGGACAATGGCGTCCATCCAAGAGGCTTCCTGTGTTGCGATCAGGACTGGTTGCTCGCTTGTGCTCGGGGATGCCAAAAATTCGAGGGGGACACGGCGGCCTATCTTGTCGTCGATGGAGGAGGCCAGGCGCGCCAGGGCATCGGCGTGGCTGTTTTCCGACCGTGGTATTTGAATGACCTCGTAGCCGCGGATGTGGCGGAGTAGGGACCGCACTTTTGCCAAGTATCGGGTCATGGAGGCGTCTTTGGCATCATAGAGGCTGTTGATTTGTCGGACGACGAGCTGGGAGTCGCTGTAAACCTGCAGCTGTTGTGCTTGGAGGTCGGTGTCCAACCGGAGGCCAGCAAGAAGGGCTTCGTACTCGGCTTCGTTGTTGGAAGCCTGGAACCCAAAACGCAACGCGTACTCCAGCCGTTCCTGAGTAGGTGTGCTGAGTACGAGGCCGACGCCAGAGCCAGTATGGCAGGAGGATCCGTCCACGTAGAGAGTCCAAATTGGTCGGGCGGGGTCCAAGGTGGACGGGGTTGGTGACGCGCAGATAGGAGCGGCGGGTGCCGCAATATTGGGATCCGGAGTGTCGGGCATGTGCTGCGTTGTGCTGTATGTGAATTCGGAAAGGAAGTCAGCGATGACCTGTCCTTTAACAGCTGGTCTTGGGGCGAATGTGATATCGAACTCACTAAGCTCCACTGCCCATTTGACGAGCCACCCCGAAGCGTCTGGCTTTTGGAGCACCTGGCTAAAGGGTTTGTTAGTAAGGACTAACATGGGATGTGCCTGAAAGTATGGGCGGAGGCACCGGGCCGTTACAATGAGGGCAAAGGCCAACTTCTCCAGGTCATTGTACCGGGTCTCGTCGTCCTGGAACGCCTTGCTGACATAGTATACTGGGAACTCCGCGCCGTCCCGACTGGTGACGAGGACGGAGCTGACAGCAGATGTGGAGACAGAAAGATAGACGGTGAGCCGTTCCCCAGTGGTAGGTCGGGTAAGTAGGGGCGCGGTGCTCATGTAGGTTTTGAGAGCTTCAAAGGCAGCGTCACACGTTGCGTCCCAGTTGATGTACCGGCCCTGGGTCTTCATGACCTTGAAGAATGGTAAACACTTGTCCGTCGCCCGGGAGATGAACCGGGTGAGGGCGGCGATCCGGCCAGTAAGGGTTTGGACTTCCTTGAGCGTGCGCGGGGGCTTCATGTCCAGGATGGCCTTGATTTTTTCGGGATTAGCCTCGATTCCTCGTTGGCTGATCATGTAACCGAGGAATTTCCCAGAACGGACACCGAAGACGCATTTGGCAGGGTTGAGCCGCATCTTGTATTGCTTGAGGACCTGGAACATCCTGTGGAGGTTAGGCACGTGCTGGTCGGCCGTCCGGCTCTTAACGAGCATATCATCTATGTACACCTCCATAGTCTTGCCAATCTGATCCGCGAACATGAAGTTGACAAGCCGTTGGTAGGTGGCACCGGCGTTCTTGAGCCCGAAGGGCATAACATTGTAGCAGTAGACTCACAGATTAGTGCGGAAACTGGTGTGGATCTGGTCGTCGGGGGGCATCCGGATTTGGTTGTAGCCAGAGTACGCATCCATGAAGCTGAGGAGTTCGTGGCCAGCTGTGGCGTCGACCAAAAGATCGATCTTAGGAAGCGGGAAGCTATCCTTCTGGCAGGCTTTGTTAAGATCCGTGAAGTCGATGCACATCCACCAGGATCCGGAGGGTTTCTTGACGAGTACGACGTTTGCGACCCACGTGGCGTAAACGGCCTTGCGCATGAAGTGAATGGTGCTGAGCCGAACGATCTCTTCTTGCATGGCTAGCTGTCGTTCTGCGTCATAAGTCCGCTGCTTCTGGGTGACCGGTTTGAAGGAGGGGCTGATGTTAAGCCTGTGGCAGATGACATCCGTGGAGATGCCAGTCATGTCGGCGTAGGACCAAGCAAAGACTTCGCTGTTGTCCCCGAGGAATTGAATGAGTTGTGTCCTGATTTCGGGAGCGAGGGTGCTTCCAATTTTCACTTGCCGCTCGGGGTTATGCGGGCAAAGGGTGATCAGCTCTGTATCCTCCACGGGTTGCGGCTGCGAAACGGCAGAGAGGTCACGCTGGTCCTCGGGGGGACCCGCCCGTATTTGTTCAAGGAGCTCGGAGTCGACAGGGTCGGCCTCGTAAGCAGCCTCGGCGATGGCCATGGTCTCTCGCTTGTCGCATGGGTTGAGCTTTGTCAGGGCGGTCTGATAGCAGGAGCGGGCGGACTGTTGATTACCGCGGACTTGGCCAGTGCCCATGACGGTCGGAAACTTCATGAGAAGGGCCCGAGTGGAGATGACGGCGCTGAGCTGGTTGAGGAGTCCCCTCCCCAAAATGACGTTATAAGTAGTGGGGCAATCGACTACCAGGAAGGTGGTGATGGCTGTTGCGATCTTGGGCGCGCTCCCCAGGGAGATAGGCAGGGAGATGGTGCCAAGGGGCATGACAGAATCGCCGGAGAAGCTGAGTAGCGGGGAACCAACATGGGTGAGGCTTGTAGAGTTGATGCCCAACTGGTTGAAAGTGTCCATGAAGAGGAAGTTCACAGAGCTACCAGTGTCCACCAGGATCCGCCCAACATCGAAATTGGCGATCTGAGCGCGGATGATCAACGGGTCATCGTGGGGAAAGATAACTCCCCGCTCTTCTTCCTCGGAGAAAGTGATGGGCGTCCATCCTGCCCGGGCGACCTTGGCCGCGCGTCCATCCGTGATGTTGAATATTTGGTGGTTGGATGTCGTGGCGCGCAAGAAGTTCTTCTTGGCCCGATTGGAGATGCAGGAGGAAGAGATGGTGGGGCCCCCGCTGATCGTGTTGATCTGTGGCAGTCCCGGTCCGGGGCGTGCGTGTTGGAGGAACTGGTTGATCTTCCCCTCCCTTGCGAGTGCTTCCACAATGTCGCGGAAGGCCACACACTCGTCGATGGTATGGCCATTGAACTTGTGGTACTGGCAGTACAAGTTGGATTGGATACCCGGGCGGGGGCCGGGCGGTCGTGCCCGTGGCTTGGGGATTGTGTCCTCGATGGTCATCAAGACGTTCTCGAGGGAGGTGTTCAGGATTGAATAGGTTTCGTACTTTGAGGTGGGCCCCGTATGGGGTTTGCCTGCTTGGTGGTGGCCTGATCCCTGCCCCTTGTTGTGGTATTTGTCCCTCCCACGATGGTCATTGTTATACATCCCCTTCCGCTTACCGGAGTGTGAGTCAGATTGGTGATCCGTATGCGCGTTATTGGTCGGCGGAGGTGACCGTGCCTGCCGGTTGCTGGGAGGCGGAGGGCGCGCGCTATTCACGTCAGGTCGGGATGCGACCTGGGGAGAGTTGAAGTGCTCTGCCTTGGCGTGTATTGCCGCTTGCCGCATGAGCTCATTGTAATCGTCCCAACCCTGGGTGAAGGCATGGTACTTGAAGGTGGACTCCCGCAGCCCGTTGCGGAAAGCGCGATAGGCGGCCTTGTCGTCCGTCTCGTGGCACTTGGAGTATTCCAGGCTGAAACGAGCGGCGTACTGGCGTAGGGGCTCGCTATCTCCCTGTCGGAGGGTTCCCAGGTCCTCGGTTGTGAGCAGTCGATCCGTCTGGATCATGAACTGGTTCAAGAAGACCGTGTGTAGGCGGTCGAATGAGTCGATAGACTGTGGTTCCAGGCGATAGAACCAATTGAGCGCGGCCCCGGTGAGGGTGGAGCTGAAAATTAGGCACTGCGCCTCGTCGGAGATATTTCTGAAGGCGAGCGCCGAGTTGTAGTTATTGATATGGGTGTCTGGATCGCCTTGTCCGCCATACAAGGCAATCTTCAAGGGTTTGACCTCCGTTTCATGGCGGTACCGCATGATGCGGTCCGTGAAGGGACCAATGTTGGCCCGGGGTCGGGGTAGTGTCCCATCTTTGGGTCTGGCGGCCTCCAGTTCCCGCACGCGCTGGAGGAGTTCCTGAACCACCTCGTTTGATTGGTCGGGTCGATCTGCCCCACCCGGGCGGTCGTCGATAGGATGGTTTGCGCTGCCGCCTTTGGGCTTCGTGGGTTGCACCGGTCGCCGCCCGGACGAGGCCGTGGTTGAGCTGGCATTATCTTCCGGCTGGTGCCTGCCGATCAGCGCGGAAGGACTGCCTGGGGGCTGGAATGAAAGCCGCGGAGGCTGTGTGGGTCGGCGTGCCGACCCGGACCTTGATCGGGCGCCCTGGGATAGGACGGGTAGAGGTGGTTGTGCCTGGATGCGGGGGTCGTGGGTAGGGTAAGTCAGACGGTTGGCCGGGGCATGCGTCTGCCTCCTGTCGAGCAGCTCGCGGGCGTCACGGTAGATCTTTGTTCCCGAGGGGCCAGGTATGTCGGTCTGGTGGAAGAGTAGGCGACTAGACGCCTCCGGTCGGCAGGTGTCACCGATCTCGAGCCGGCTGGCATCGAACTCCGGCCGACGAGACGCAGCGGCTAAGGCCCGTTTGGTTGCCTCCCGCTGCTCCTCCAGTTCCTCGCGTGTAGACTGCAAGATAGCCAGGGTGCTTCCATGCTGTTCCCCCCACACGTGGTTCCTGCTCTCGATGGCAGCGTTGCTCTTCCTGAGTTCGGCAACCTCCAACCGGAGGGTCCTCAGCATCTCGAGCATGTCATCGGAAGGTAGGCTGGCTCGGGTTCAGCCGCGATCTCCCTGGGGGGTGTTGTTGAGCTCACCGTCATCCCGTTCGGCAGACATTGTTCGTCAGCGGAGGGTCGAGCAGGGGTATGTGAGTTAGTGGGTGTTTACTTCTTTCCCACAGACGGCGCCAATTGTTTGATCCTGAAATGACCAACTCGATGAGACCCGCTGGGGGTTCTAGGACCAGCCGTGTGGTGTCTCGGGCCCGCCGGGGGCGTTGTGGTTCGGCAGGGATCCTGCAAAACTAGACACCGGTGTGGTGTCGGCCAAAGGGGCTCCGATGCCAAAGTTAGTATCTGAATGCCGAGGGGCAAGTAAACACAGTCCTCTGGGTCGGTTCTGAGTGTCTTACCTTTGTGAAGGGTTTCGGGGTATTTATAGTAGCCATAACTGTGGTAGGTGGGCTACTGTTACGGGAGCAGGTGGTGCTTTGTGGCTGGGAGCCGTCTGACAAGCCCTGGACATCCGGAGGAGGCGCCAGCTGGAGTCCCAACCTGCCTCCGTCAGGGAGTTGGTGTGGCAGAGTTGGTTAAGTGACTGTCGCAGCCAGCTGTTGTCTGTTCACTGTCAGGTGCCGAATGGCGGATCTGCAGTATGGTGCCGATCGGCGGGCCGTGGGCTGTGAGGGTGCCGATCAGGCGATCGGTTGGCGGCCTTCCTGTCCTGGTGGGACCTGTGCTAGGGTGGTCGGTCGATATGGTATCAACAAAGTGTTACTTCCGCAAGAAGCCGATCGTTGCATCCTGGGAGATGTTTGTCAAGTAAAATCCTTAAGCACGAGTGAAGAGGCAATTTCTTCTTAAGGAAAATAGAATCAAGTTCTAGACTCGATCATACCTGTAAAGTGTCTCTTACTCGTTTCCTTTGTAATTCATTTATTCGATTATAAATGTTGTTTTATTTTCATATTTATGTGAATATAGCAATTATTAATATTTTTACCAACAATCTTAAGACTAAATTGTGCTTTTATTTGGTAATTGCTATATTTGATTTTGAGAATATTTAAATTCTTTTAGTCCTTAATTTTATTTTAGTTATATTGAATTGTGTGTTTTTCCACTTTACCGAATGAAAAATGATGGCTAGTAATACTAGTGATGATGTTACTAGTAATGATGGTACTAGTAATGATAAGGGAAATCATGTTGCTCATGCTCAACTTGTGGTGATCCCTACTTGCTCCTCTTACAGAGAGAAACCTGAAAAGTTCAATGGAACGCAATTTAAGAGATGGCAACAAAATATGTTGTTCTATTTGACCACTTTTAATTTGGCCAAGTTCTTGAAGGAATATGCTCCTGCAACTGGTTCTATTACAGAACCAGTGGCTGCTGCAGATGCGTGGCATCATTCAGATTTCCTATCCAAGAACTATATCCTCAATTGATTGGACAATTCTCTATACAATGTATATAGTCCAATCAAAACTGCCAAGTCCCTATGGGAGTTGCTTGATAAGAAATACAAGACTGAAGATGTTGGCATGAAGAAATTTGTGGCCGGTCGTTTTCTTGACTACAAGATGGTAGACTCCAAGACGGTTATCAATCAAGTCCAAGAACTCCAACTTATTCTCCTTGAGATTGAGGCGGAGAACATAATTCTAAGTGAGACTTTCCAAGTGGCTACTGTAATTGAATAAATTTCACCTTCTTGGAAAGACTTCAAGAATTATCCCAAGTATAAACGGAAAGAGATGGGACTTGAGGATTTGATCATGAGGCTGAGAGTTGAGGAAGGCAATCGTCTTTCTGAAAAGAAAACCACTGAAAATTCCATGGTGGCTAAGGCACAAGTTGTAGAAGATATGCCAAAGAACAAGAAAAAGAGGAAGCACGGTGAAAGCTCTACTCAATGGAACCCAAAGAAAATTGGAGAGTTCAAAGGAAAGTGCTTTAAGTGTAATATACCTGGCCATAGGGTAGCAAACTGTCGATCTAAAAAGATTAAAAGTAATATCACAGAAGTTCACATAACTGAGGAGGATAAGATCTCAAAGGATCTATCTAAGTTCAATCCCTCGGTTATGATCTCTAAAGTGAACTTGGTAAGCAATACCAAGGAATGGTGGATAAACACTAGAGCTACAAGCCACATCTACTCAGATAGGAAGATATTCACAACCTATCACGAAGTTACCCAAGGGAAGCAACTATTTATGGGAAATTCGTCCGCTTGCAAGGTTGAAAGTCAAGGAAAGATGATCCTTATGATGACTTCTGGGAAGGAGCTAGCTTTGAATGAAGTGCTACATGTGCCTGACGTCCAGAAGAACCTGGTTTCTGGATCTCTGTTAAGCAAGAATAGATTCAGATTGGTCTTTGTGGCTGATAAATTTGTAGAAAGGTCATATGGAATTTCAAGAAGATGTACATATTAAAAGTCCAATGACTACATACAATGTCTCTTATGAAAATGATGTGTCTTTTATTAAGAGATATGTCTCTTATTAAGAGATGTGTTCTGTTGATGCAGAAATCTTCCGGACTTGTAGAATTCCTTCTTGATCCCTGCACATAATAAAAAGAGATAAACGGGGTTAAGGCTGAAGCCTAGGGGGGTGGTTCAACCAAGAACACTCTGATGCCAAAGTGAGTTTAATCGAGAGAATAAACCGGTATAGTTTCAGTATGAGTTTTTGAATTACCCTTAGAAGTGAGATGAGGCCTTCTATTTATAGTGAAGCCTTGATAGTCACCAGAGCATCTGATTGGTTGAAGGAGAAAGTGTTAAATAAATGATTCTACCGAGTGTAATCACTAATGTATAAATAAATAATTCTTTGGGAAGTTATTTATTATCTGTATTGATCTGATCATTTAATATATTTAGCTGGTAAATATATCAAAGTAATGTGGAGATCGTAACATGTCGATGTCGATTTCAGCAAGGATAATATCATCATTATGGGAATTATTGGCCACGTGGCAGCTCCAAAATATTTCGATAATGTATGGTTCCACAAATACCCCCACATCTCTTAGGAATTCAGGGAATCCGAAGTGATGTAATTTATATTGTGGTCCCGATAAACCTTGTTTTTTTTATAGGAGTAAGACTCCATTTTGCTTCGAACAGATGATGCAGACTTGACCTTAAACGTAGCTATGATTTTCCAATATGTGGTTTTGGGCTTGAGGCCTTGCTTTGAATTTATCAGCCCATATATCAATTAGGGTTTGTCTATTTTTTTCCTTATTTAAATGAAGGTATGTGACCTTTATTTTCAAAAGAGAAAATTAAACCCTAATTGTAATTTTGCTGATGGAAGTTAGCTGCCATCATCGAGTTGTTGTTGGGAATGAGAAACGAGCCTGTACGTTGTGAAGTGTCAGCGTGAAACCTCCTTGTTAGTTGTCCATAGGGGGCTGTCTTCCATGTGCCCTTTTGAAGAGAATTGAGCAGTTGGAGTTTTGCTGCAGGGATAGGCAAGCTGGCCCCAAGCGGAAGAAACTGCAGCTTGGAGATGTCGGCGGGCAACAGGGACCGCTGGTAGATTGCTGGACTTCGGCCTCTGTTTTTTCGAAGATATGTCCCTTTTTTTATTGCTACTGCTTGGCAGCACCTGCAACACTTTTATTTTTCTTTTCTTTTCGCTTACAGCAAATGAGGCTTACACTTTTTTTTTCCTTTTTTGCTTTCCGCCGAACCCCTGTACGTAGCCATCATAAAAAAAAAAAACTGCTTTTGTATGTATAATATATATATATATATATTATTTTAATATATATTTTATATTTTTTTTTTTGTTCAGCTTCAATTTTTTGCAGATTCTGAGAGCTGTGAATGTCTGATTTCAATGATTCAAGCGGCAGTACGCTTTACTCTTCGAGACGATCATTTCAAGTTGTATGAAGGCATACTTCTGGTGTAGTTTTGAATACCTCACTTTTTGGAGTACCATCTAGTGGCGCATCCCAGACTTATTAGAGCTTCCGACTTCGAGGGATGATAGACTTGACACCAAGACGCTCCTCTAGTTGACATGCTTGTGGTACTTTTTGGATAGGAGAGCTTGCTGCATTGACATACTTGTCATCTTCAAGTGCAGGTGGAGCCAGCATCAAGTCCTTCAACGGAGGAGGCGCGAAGTTCCATGACTTGAAGTGAGGTGTGTCACTACTCAAGGCAAGGCATGTTCCAACTGTGAGGCAAGATGTGTTACAGCAGCAAGGCAAGACATGCTACAACTGCAATGAGGGATATACTACAATGCAAGGCAGGGTGCAGCATAGTGCAAGGCGAGGTGCAGCAGAGTGCAAGGAGAGGTGAAACAGAGTGTAAGGCGAGGTGCAGCAGAGTGCAAGGCGAGGAGCAGTAGAGTGAAAGGCGAGGTGCAGTAGAGTGCAAGACGAGGTGCAGTAAAGTGCAAGGCGAGGTGGAGCAGAGTACGAGGCGAGGTGTAACAGAGTGTCAGGTGATGTGCGGCAGAGTGCAAGGTGAGGCATGGTGCAACTATAAGGCAGCGCATGCTGCAAGTTCGAGGCGATAAGTCCCATCACTTGGAGTGCAATGTGTCACAACCCAGCATGTGGCTTATTCCAGCTGCAAGGTAATGTGTGTTGCAGCTACAAGGCGAGATGTGCTTCATCTTCAAAGCAAGGCTTCCCATGACGCGAGGAAAAGTGCATGTGGTGTCATGAAGTAACTGAATCTTTCCAAGCAGTTGCTTTGGATGACGGATAACCTTCCAGAGACTTGATCTTCAAGGCCTTGTTGAGCTCAAAATGGGGTGTAGCAAGGCGGAACATAGAATGGAGAATTGATCATGCCCCCTACAAAGCTCGAGATGTCGTACATCATCACCTAATTAAAGGAAGAAAGCTTTGAGATGTCATCATCTAGACGCTGAAGTCAAGTGGCGTGAAGACACATGGCACCAAACCATTGTTTCGTCTTGGAGTTGAAAGTCAAGCTGCTTTGTAGCCGTCACAGAGTCAAGAAATGGTGAACTTGCTTTTGTGAAGTCAACTATGTCAAGTAAGCGATGCTGAGGAGGTTACCCTCATTTCTTGAAGAAGATCATGGACGATGTGTCACTGGAAGTCCACGATGGGATTATCGAAGGCCTCCAACGCTTGCTCATAGGTTGACGGAGAGACTCTGAGGTCGTGCCGGTCCTGATGATGAGCTTCATGATTCTTCTTGGCTCGTAGCTTGGTCTTCACATTGAATACATGTTTGAGCATTCAACTTGTGAATTTTCAACTTGTTTAATTTTCATTAATAGAAGCCTTCCATTCTTTTTTGAGTGTTTTGTGATTTTCGGCAGATTTGACCTTTGTGTAGTAAATTTGGTCTTTTGACTTCGTTTTAGCTCCGAATTGAGTTCCGTTGGTGGCGTTGGAAAGATGACTTCCATACCTTTTTGGTACCATCAAGCTCTCTTCAAGGAAGTAAAATTTGAGCTTGATAAATTCAAATCAATCTCGAAGTTGTGTGCTGGAACTTGTAGTCACACGCACTAAGACATTTGCCCAAGATTTGTCATGACATGACCCAGCTGTTGCTCCCCTTGGTGGGTTTGGGAAGCGATATTTAGTAGCTTTTCCAATTACAGCAAGTCCATTTGTTGGGTATGAGTGACAGGTCCATGGGAATGTGATTGAGTAGTATGTACCTCATTGTTGGTCAATCACATTGAACTTAGTCGTCAAGTTGCTTGAGGTGGTGAATTAACTCTTTTAAGGTGAAGGATGTACTTTACCCTTTGGAGAGGAGCTTTGAGTCCTTCAGAGGTGAAGTCATTTAGTGTTCCACCAGTGGACGCCTTTGGTGCTTCATAAGGCGCAAGTGCTGATAGGTTGCGAGTTGAACACATTATGGCTTTGACGAACAAGGATGTTAATGCGTCACATAGCGATTGCCTTGATGCGTTGCGGGGAGACTGCCTTGATGCATTATGGGGCGATTGACTTGATGCTTCACGAGCGATGGTTTTCTTCGTGTGTCTCGCTTGGAGTTCTTCGAGGGGAGAAGGCTTAGATTGCTTCGAGGGGCGAGGGCTTGGAGTGCTTCATGGGGTGAAGGCTTGCATTGCTTCGCGTGGCGAAGGCTTGGAATATTTCATAAGGCAAAGGCTTAGAGTGCTTCATGGGGTGAAGGCTTTGAGTTCTTCGTGTGGCGAAGACTTAGAATGCTTTGTGTGGCGAAGGTTTCGTGTGCTTCGTGTGGCGAAGGCTTAGAGTGCTTCGCATGGGGAAGGTTTCGTGTGCTTTGTGTGACTAAGGCTTAAAGTGCTTCGCTTGGTGAAGGCTTGGAGTGCTTCGCATGGCGAAGGTTTGGAGTGCTACGCATGGCGAAGGCTTTGCGTGCTTTATGGGGCAAAGGCTTGGAGTGCATCGCGTGCGTGGAGAAGGCTTAGAGTGCTTCGCGTGGCGAAGACTTCGAGTGGCGAAGACTTCGAGTGCTTCACGTGGCTAAGGCTTTAAGTGCTTCGCTTGGCGAAGGCTTCAAGCGCTTTGCGTGGGAAAGGCTTCGAGTGCTTTCACGAGACATCGTCCAACAGTTGAAATTGATGATGCATGGTTGAATCTGGTGCTGAAGATTTCCGTCGTCGCATTGGATTCCTTGGAGGCATTGATCTAACATCTTTTAAACTCATTTTGTATGGAGTATTCCTTGATGAGGGGGAGAGTAGCGTCGAGTCTAGTGGTGTCGACTTCCTGGGGTCACCATTGTCGAAGTGTGAGCATGTTGGTGAGTATGTCCCGTTATCCTCACTACAGCAGCAAAGATATCTTGAGCCTTCGTGGACTTGTCCACCTGATTTGAGCATGCGTGTGCAATCTAGGGGGTTGCATGATGTTGTTAGCTCTTATGTGGTACTCAACGTGTGACAGTGGTATGAAGTGCCTCCCAAGTCATTCATGAGCTAATGGCCTTGGGTGGTGCTGGCTTCTTATTCTGCGAGTGCAATGTTTTCTTCAGAATTGCTCAGTGGCGTTTCTCAAGAAATAGTCTGGTGATGAACATGCTCTTTGCTGGTGCTCCTTAGGATGTTCCCCTATCCTTCGTGAGGTGTGTTGCATCTCCTAGTAGCACCGGAGGTTCCGAGGTCTCCCAGACGGCATCATAGGAGCTCCAATTAGCTTTAGTTCTGGTCCTTCGCTGTTCGACTTGCTCGTACTCCGTTAGCAAGGTGTCGCATCACGTTCTTCACGAGCTTAAGTGTGTCCTCTTACGTGTCGAGTGAAGTATTTGGACTTTTCCATGAGCTCTAGTGGCACGGTCTTACATCACGTTCTTCATGGCCTGAGCGCATCCTCGGGGATTTCATGCGGAGCGTAGGTGGTTATGCCTCGAGCTCTAGCTAACACGACCTATCCCAATCCCCCCAAGATTAACGTGGGATGTGTCATGCTCCCGTCTGACACGAAGTGTCTAAGAAGGGATAATACGTATCTCAGCCCATACGAGGCTCCCAGAGTGCGCTAGGATCGATGGAGGAGTGCGATGTCTCGGTCTCTACTACAGTCCGCATCCATGATCAACTTGAAGGGCATTAAAACTATTCAGAACTGTGAGTGGACGAAAATCAATACATTCATAAAAACCCATTTCATAAAGATAAATTATGCCCTTCACTAAAAAGTACGCATGCATCGTAAAATCAGTAATCAAAATATTTACTCAATAACCCATTAGGGCCTTAGTCCAAAAACCGTAACTCAAAACCAAGTGTGGGAACTCAACCCAAAACTGTAGAATATCAAAATCCGTAAATCCAAAACCAAATGGGCCACTACCCAAATCCATAACCACAAATCCACAAAGACCGAAATAACATTTCATGATTCTAATAATCCATATTTACCATAGGTTAACCTCCAGCATCCCAGATGCCTAGCGTCCCAGACGCTCGACATCCCAAACGTCATATCTCACGGTGATAAGCAACGCGTTCTACCCGGGGTCTTTCCGGGCCAATATCTCTGACGTCCCAGATGTCTGACGTCCCAAACGTCTAATCGTAGCATCCCTGCCCCTGAGTCACTACACGGTCCGGTAGCTCCGTATAATGACCCCTAGCAGGCAATGCACCGTGACTTCCCCAGTGTCCCAGACACCTGAAGGAGACCATCACATATCCTCATATAAAGATGGTTTATGGAAAACAGTTTTTACAAAGTCATTTCACAACATCTCAATGGGCCCTACCCGAAATCTCCATAAAATATTATAAAACTATTTAGGGTCCCCGACCCCGAAATCACGTTTATGAAACATAGGGTCCCAGACTCGAAAAACTGGGCCTCATGCCCGATTTCGTAAACCACTAGGCGCCCGGCCAGATCACATAACTCAAAAGGGTCTCAGCCCAATTTCCTAAACCAACTGGGCCCCTAACTCGATTACATAATTCAAATGGGTCTCATTCTCGAATTCATCTTTCCAAAACCAAAACCATGCCATAGAACCATAATTAAACTCACGATCACATAGCCATAGCATGAACTCGTAAACCTCGAAAAGCGTGTAAATACGGGATTATCTCGAAATACGTGTCATCATGTAAACCACCAGTGCCACAATCATCAGCATAGAAAACACGTATGTAAAACAAATAAAATAGTTATGCAGGCATCACAGTTTAGAAAACGAAGTTCACTCACAGACACGCTGCCGCCTAGATACGCTTGCCATAAGCCCTCTCGGGCCCCATCACTATAACCGGGACTTCCAAACCTGTCGAAACCACACTAGAGGGTTACTAACCTCTTCATTAACCTCCTATTAAAGCCCCGTAATTTTCCAGAATTTTTAACTATTTTTAAATAATAACTTAAATCTTTGAACATCCCGAAACATATCGAGACGATGTTCAATCGACACGAAACCAGTCCCAAAATGTTCATTACATCGAATAGATTATTTCACATGTTGAAAGTTTCCCCAAAAAGCCCCTCACATGCCCCAACGCGCTGCTTGAACTCCCTGCGCGTGAAACCCACGCGCCAGGCACTATTCGTCGTCTTCCTCAAGCAGACCCGGTTCAGACCAGTTCGGTCCAACTGAACCGGCGCTCCTGGTTTTCTTACATATTCAGTCCATTTTTAGTCCTTTTACGTCCTATAGATTCGTCTTACTAATCCTAATCGATTTACATAAGAAAAACACGAAAATTAGATCAGTAATCTACCTCCGAAACGGATGATCAAAGTCTAAGTTTCCCATTGTCCATTCCCTATGATTTTGGCCACCTCCAGCCGTGATTCCAAGCCCTACCATTTACTTTCAACCTCAAAAACATTACCCAATCGTTAAAATCGATTAACACACACCAAAAACCAACTTACCATTTTTGAAATTCAAGCTTACCGCGTTGAGTATGCCGGCCACCATCCACGGCGAGTCACCGTCCTAAGCTAGGACAACTCCTAGCAACTCCTGAACATCATATGATCAACCAAATCGATCGACCAACTCCCTAAACCAAACTCACATTTTTTTGATCCGAAACAGGGCTCACGGTTTTCTGGTTCCAGCCACCACCGCCGTCCACGACGGTCATCCCTGTTGACACCATTATCATCACCAGTCCTCACCCTCCAACTTTCATTTACACTTTATTGGCATTAGATGAGGATTAGAGGGTTTATGGGAGATGGGTTCACGGTCTTAGAGAGGAATGTATAGAGAAGGGATGTTTGGACGATTATGATGAAGATGATGATCAGATGAGAAGATCCAACGATGAAGATGAGGTGATAGTAGAGATGGAAGGCTAAGATTAAAAGAGGAATAATAATATTTTAATTGACCAATGAGACAAGATCCCCTATTTAAGGAAGGTGGCCAATGGGATGAGTGACACTTGTCACTCAATCAAGGGTCCCACCAAAATATCTGCCAAATGAATTAAAATAATATTTAATACGAATTCCGAGACGTAAATCCCCGATTTCGCTTCCATGACCATAACTTTTCCGTTTGACATTCGATTTCGGCGTGCCGCCTGTCTATGGATTCGTATCAACCCGATCTACGTAACGATCCTTGGCCCTCGGCCATCGGACCTCCCGGGTTAAAAGTCGACATTTTACCCACGCCTAGGGGCAAAACGGTCATTTTACATCGTCCGGTCGATTTCACTCAAAGAATCACCGTTTAACCTCACTAATCTTTGATTAGTCACTAATCTTTGATTAGTCACTAATTTAATTTCGGAATTCGGGACGGGTCGTTACAACCTTCCCCCCTAAATAATTTCGTCCTCGAAATTCCAAGTATTTTGATTCCACATCCACCTCGTGGAAAACAATTCGATCTCACATCATGTGTACACATGTACACCTACTAACCAGCACACAACTTGTCTGCACTCAGACGTTCCATCATGAACTCACCTTCTATCGACTACACTCGACCACCTCGAGTGAAATCGATCAAACAATTCGAGCACTTGACAATTCTACCCTTGCTCGGACACATTCAGCTTAATGGTTTCTCTCAATCACTACTACACTCTAACTCCTCCTCCTACTGGGAATCACAAAATCTTACTCATCAATCCACGTTGACATATTCAGCCCAAACCGTCACCAATTGGCCAGTCGTAAATCAATCTGACATCTCTCCCACATCGTGAGTTACCAAATCTCACAATTTCTCCGCATTTCCTGAATTTCTCACAATCTCTCTGCCACACTAACTCACTCTAGAGTTGCACCAAGGTACCTCGTACCAAAATTTCCTCATAATCCATGCTGCCATTAGTGAGAGTCACATAGCAGCCGATCCACGCAAAACAACCTGTGGTTACACCAAGCACCAACTCACTCAACCTGAGTATACGTATACCACATCTCACTCGTCCTAAATGTAACTGGACCTCATTGAATATCTGCCCAGCAGCAATACGTATCACAACTCTAGGGTTCCATTAGCCATCCACGGCTCTGAGTACTTGCTCATACAATCACTGAATCCCTCAAAATCACTCTGCTCAGCGCATAGTATTCGATGTCCAGTTCACGTCCTCAACCAATCCAATGACATCAGAACTTAGCCGACTACCAACGCACTCAAACACACACCACTGGTACATCCTCTATACCGTCACTAGGCACCACTCGGCCTATCCAGTATCGATCCTCGTATAACGTACAAGGTACGTACATCCATCATTCTGAGTCCCATGGTCACCCGACCAGCATGACAACGTCTACTCCCAAACATGTAATCCAACACGTACCAATCTGACTCACACCTACCAAGGCACATCCATTTATGCCAATTGAGCATCCAAACTCACCCACGTCTACCGAGACGTACCAACTCTGAACCTATCAGTTACCTGCTCATTCGATTAACACCATATATTCGATGTACATCATAGGGAAGTCAATCCCACTATCCACACATCTAAGGATGACTAAATCCGACCCCTTCAGATACCCACTTGTTCACAAAGTCAAATACTCAAGCCAAATCGTAAACATCTCAACTCACTCAAGTAACGTCTCATGCTAGATCAACTTCGAAAAGGAGTTCAGTCCAACATTCCTATATCCAAATATTCACGACAGGGCAATGACACTCCACCTAACCTGATCAACAAGATCACAATCCAAATCCAGCACCACGTCACCTGACTAGTAACATCACGATCCTAGATCGTCACAACACCCTATATCCCCAACATCACATCCTGATCCACCTAGGATCCACACATGCTCACTTAGTTAACAACCCATCTGAGATCTTATCGTAGGTTCTTACACCCTCATTGAATCCTTCGCCAGTCACATTACTCCTCAGTTATTTCCCATATCTAAACAGATCAGTCAACGACGAGACACGTCAAGACTGTGGGTTCTCTCCAATTACCTTGTATCGATCCTTGTCATTCCACCTAGTAAAATAAAAAATTATCCAAGACGATGACATCCAAATTCATCCTATGTAAGTGCAAACACAACTTACTGCCCTTGCCACAACAAGTAACCCAACATCATCTGCCACCAAGCAGAAAATGAGAAATCTCAGCCACCTAGCCTCGAAATACTCAACTCCTCATGATGACCCCAAAACACAACACGGGTCCATCAACCAATACACGCTCAACGTAATGGGAATAAAAATCATCATCTGCCGTGGGTAGAAAATAAGAAGTCACCCTAATGACTTCAGAATACCCATCACCAATGTTGAAACAAACACTTCTATCGCCTTCTCAATCACACCTCTCCTCGAATATGAAGTTCCAACCATGTTGGAAAATTGATATGCTTCCAACTAAGTGTCAAGTCCAACCACTGGACTTCCCAAATCTTCAACTCACTGGGACAACCACGTGTCCATAACCAATTGATTACCCAGACCTCTTGTCTGTTTATCACCGTTTATGCACATCCAAAAGAATGTAATTCGTTACGATCTCGTTCTCATATCACAACCTCTACAGGCTCAACTCTCGAGTCTCCATGTTATTCACAATCTCACAATCTCACATCAACACTACCGATGATTCTCTTCGGCTTCTTTCAATTTCAAAATTTTCTTTGTACTTCCTAGGGATACTAGAAACGTACAACCACACAAGTTTCGGAGTTAACGACAACTCCCCGAATCCACTAGATTCCATGACATCCTCTGCGTCATCCAAAACTCCTCATGTCTCAGTCTTACTACTTCATCCATTCATCACTTGTCATCTCATAACTGTTGGGGCTTATCCTAACACATCACAATCCTTGCTGGATCCCATCCAGTCCATCACTCAACCATTACCGAATCTCAAATACCGAACATATGCCCATCACGACGGAGTTACATCCCAACTCGTGGCTCATCGTCATCACAACCACTGGCACACAGTGTACGAATCAGACAACCCTGGGTAATTACTCATACCGAGCAAAAACCCACACCTCTGCTCAAGTTAGAGGAACTCTGCCTCTCTCGTACCCCACAACTATGGGTACCACCATTCTGACAATCCACAACAAGATAATAAACGTTCCCTGAACATCCCCTGATTCTCAACTACCACAACTACACCAATTACCCTCGATAGCCAGCCATCTCCACACGACTGCCGACCAACAGTCATCGCTATCGAGATCTGTACCCACGCATCACACTATTATCTGGTTCAACTCAGGATTCCATATTTTATCTCATGACCGTACCCGTGGATCGAATCCCATCATTTCATTTCGTGTCGGGCCAACCAACCTCCATAGTTCCGACTAGACTCACCAAAGTCATCCACATGGTCATCCACGACCTCAGCCGCTCTTTGCAGCACAAGTTCTAATCCACTAGTCACAATCTGGGGTTCGACTTAACGGACCACCTTGACTTCGGAGAGTCGTCCAATCCACTACAACTACGGACTCATGATTCCAATTCATCAATCACCACTAAGGTTCACCTTTCCAGTCCATCCATCATATATTAGGGCTCCACAATTACAACCTAGGGTTCCTCTGAACCCAACTGCTCTCTACAATAAAATCCACAATCTGACCGACCCCGCGGTCCTGACATCGTATAGACGTCACCTACCATCAACTCAATTGGGGTTCCACCACTAAGGTCATCATTTAACTTATGTACTAGCATTTCCTACACCAGCAATGCTACCTGGGGTCATCATTTAACTTATGTACTAGCATTTCCCTCGCAGGCAATGCACCGTGACTTCCCCAGTGTCCCAGACACTTAGAGGAGACCATCACATATCCTCGTATCAAGATGGTATATGGAAAACAGTTTTTACAAAGTCATTTCACAACATCTCAATAGGCCTTGCCCGAAATCTCCATAAAATATTATAAAAATATTTAGGGTCCCCAACCTGAAATCACGTTTATGAAACATAAGGTCCCAGACTCAAAATCACATTTATAAAACTCAACTGGGCCTCATGCTCGATTTAGTAAACCACTGGGGCCCCAGCCCATTCAAATAACTCAAAAGGGTCTCATCCCGATTTTGTAAACCAATTGCGCCTTGGCCCGATTACATAATTCAAATGGGTCTCATGCCCGAATGCATCTTTCCAAAACCAAAACCATGCCATAGAACTATAATTAAACTCACGATCATATAGCCATAGCATGAACTCGTAAACCTCGAAAGCGTGTAAATACCAGATTACCTCGAAATACGTGCCATCATGTAAACCACCAGTACCACAATCATCATCATAGAATACACGTATGTAAAACATATAAAATATTTATGCATGCATCACAGTTCAGAAAACGAAGTCCACTCACAGACCGTCCTACGCTGCCGCCTCGATACGCATGCCATAAGCCCTCCCGGGCCCCATCACTATCACCGGGACTTCCAAACCTATCCAAACCACACTAGAGGATTACTAACCTCTTCATTAACCTCTTCTCAAAGCCCCGTAATTTTCTCAAAGCCCCATCACTTGGAGAGGAATGTACAGATAAGGGATGTTTGCACAATTAAGATGATGATGATGATCAGATGAGATGATCCAACGGTGAGGATGAGGTGACAGTAGAGATGGAAGGCTGAGATTAAAAGAGGAATAATAATATTTTAATTGACCAATGGGACAAGATCCCCTATTTAAGGAATGTGGCAAATGGGATGAGTGACACTTATCACTCATCCAAGGGTCCCACCAAAATATCTGCCAAATTAATTAAAATAATATTTAATACGAATTCCGAGACGTAAATCCCCAATTTCGATCCCGTGACCATAACTTTTTTGTTCGACGTCCGATTTCGGCGTGCCACCTATTTATGGATTCGTATCGACCCGATCTACGTAACGGTCCTTGGCCCTAAGCAATCGGACCTCCCAAGTCAAAAGTCAACATTTTGCCCATGCCCAAGGGAAAAACGGTCATTTTACACCGTCTGGTCGATTTCGCTCAACTAATCACCGTTTAACCTCACTAATCCTTGATTAGTCATTAATATAATCCCGGAATTCGGGACGAGTCATTACACTAGCGGTCTTCTATTACGTCGCGGTCTAAGTGGGCTCGTGTGCATCCTCGTGCATGGTTTGCAGAGCGTTAGGAGTTATGCCTCAAGCTTGAGCAGCACGGTGTCACGTCACGTTCTTCATGGGTTCAAGTGCGTCCTTGTGTAGTGCATGTCATGCGAAGCATTGGGATTTAAGTTTTGAACTTTAGTAGTAAGGTGTCACACCGTGTCCTTCATGGGCTTGTGTGCGTCTTCATGCATGATATGGGTTGTTCATAAGCCTCCGAAGTTTCGCGTCAATATGGAGCCAATTTGGGGCTTGTTGTGAAGCTTTTCTAGCTAGTCGCTCATCCGCAAGTGGGAAGGTTGTCTTCACGCAGAATGCGAGATATGGATTGATGTTAGGGAATACGCTGGTACCGAGTGGCTTTGACATGGCATGAACGTCGTATCCACGGGCTAGCACCCTTTCTTGCATCATGGAAAATTCTGATTGCATAACAGGTCGTAGTTCCCATTAGGGGTGATTCAGTTGAACCTCTAGGATTTCGTTGAGTAGGTTGCTCTTATCATATGTCGTTGTAAAGAAGGCAGTAGGCCTGTCATATCATTTCATTCTTCAAGTTCTTATCATAAACGAAGAACGATGAATGATGAACGATGAACAATGAATGATGAAAAATAATGAAGTTTTTCTTGAAAAAGGTTAAGAGCATGCATTAAGTATTTCTCAATTCGGCTCTCAATGAAAACATCATTTGTTGATGCAAAAATCTTCCAGAATTGTAGAATTCCTTTTTGATCCCTACACACAATAACAAGAGACAAACGGGGTTAAGGTTGAAGCCCCTGGGGGGTGGTTCAACCAAGAACGCTCTGATGGCAAAGTCAGTTTAATCGAGAGAATAAACCGGTAGAGTTTCAGTATGAGTTTTTGAATTACCCTTAGAAGTGAGATGAGACATTCTATTTATAGTGAAGCCTTAAGAGTCACCGGAGCGTCTGATTAGTTGAAGGAAACAGTATTAAATAAGTGATTGTACCGAGTGCAATCACTTATTTATAAATAAATAAATAATTCGCTGAAAAATTATTTATTATCTGTATTGATCTGATCATTTAATATATTTAGCTGATAAATATATCAAATTAATGCGGAGATCGTAACATGTCAATGTCGATTTCACCAAGGGTAATATCGTCATTATGGGAATTATTGGTCACGTGGCAGCTCCAAAATATTCCGATAATTTATGGTTCCACATGTTCCTTATTAAAAGATGTATACTTTATTTAATAGATGTATCTCTTATTAAGATATGTGTCTCTTATGAAGAGATGTTAATACATCTATAAATAGAGTTGCCCACAATTCATTTCATTTATTCAAAAACAAATATTCAATCATTGGAGATTAAATATTAGGTCTAGAAAACATGCAACTTTAGAATATTTCAAGAAAGAGTTTTAAATACAGTTTGTGTTCGCTATTCTTGTGGATTGAAGTGCTACTTCCGCAAGAAGCCGATCGGTGTATCCTGGGAGACGTTTGCCAAGTAAAATCTTTGAGCACCGATGAGGAGGCAATTTCGTCTTAAAAAAATAGAACCAAGTTCTAAACTCGATCATACTTTTAAAGTGTCTCTTACTCATTTCTTTTGCAATTCATTTATTCAATTATAAAGGTTGTTGTATTTTCATATTTATGTGAATATAGCAATTATCAATAATTTTACCAACATGTATAATTTATGTGAATATAGCACTCGGGCAGCTAGGCGGAACTTAGGCAGGAGCTGGCTAGACGTTTTTTTTTAAGGACAAAATCAATAAAATATGTACTATATAATTCACTTCAAAACTCGACAAGAGATTAAATAAAAAGTAAAGACTAAAGAAGTGTTTCCTATTATTTTGATATTTGGTCCACAATAACTCAATAAGAGATGAAAGTATTGAACAATGAGAGATAGAGTAGTCCACCACCAATTTTATTTTGATATTTTCCACCCTCCACTATCATTTTTGGTCCACAATGAGAGATAGAGTGGTCCACTATCAGTTTTATTTTGATATTTCCTATTAATTCACAACTTCCACTCCACAATTCCACACACACAGCCACTACAAAGGCACAAACCAGAGCATCGTCGATTTCCATTTTTTCATAGTTTCAGTTTTCATATTAATCGCATTTTTTCAAAGTTCAAACCAGCATTCCTAATTTCATTTCATCCCCCATTCTCATGTCTTCGACTCTTCATGAGAGAATGAGAGATAAAGAACAAAGAGGCAGAGTCTCAGAGACAAACATGCATCCACACCCATTGTTCCTTATCGACTGAAGACGAAGATCGTAGAGAGTGAGAGACAAAATCCTCACTCATCGCCAATTCGTCATCGACTCCACGACTCCATCTCCGGTCGAGGGATTCCAAAATCCAGAATTCTAGCGAGACAGTAAGGGACTCAAAACCAAAAACTTGAGAGCTGAGAATCTAATTAGTTCAATGGTGCTTACACAGAGGCAATGGAGGCGTCAAGTAAGTCGTAAGTGGGATCTATTCAAACCCAAGCGATGAAGGCGAAGTCGCGAAGGTGAGTTGATTCGCATCTGGAGGCGATCGATTCAAACCAAGCGATGAAGGGATCGAAGCCGTGAAGGGTGAGTCGTGTTCTCCAGTTCTCAATCCAAATCGCGAAGGGTGAAAATAGGGTGAAATTTGGGTTCTACAAATTGGAAGTGTTCAATTGGAAACTTGGATTAAAATAAGGTTAATTTCGGGTGAAATTTGGGTGTAGTTAATTGTATATGGATTTAAATTTTTTTAAACTTAATGTTGAATAAAAAGTTTGGACAGATTCAACCCGCCTAGCCCAAGATCACCCAGGACCGCTCAGTTGCAGTCAAGGATGAAAATATCGATATCAACGGATATATCGTTAGTCAAATTTACGGATATCTCGTCCTAAATATCGATATCGTTTACGGTCAATAAAAATGACGGAAATTCGATCCAAAAATTGGAAATTTGGAATGAAATTTTGGAAAAAACTTAAATAACTAATGATGGTTATATAGGACTAATAAAAACTATAAAATGACTTTGTTATAATAAATATATGATGAATAATATGATACAATAGTGTTCTGTCGATAACTAATAAAAATTTCAATGGAAGAACAATTATAAAATGTGTAAATATATTAAAAATTGGAAAAAAAAGGATGAAAAAATAGAGTCAATCTTTGTTCAAAAATTGGAAAGAATTGATATATATTTAAAATTGGAAAAAAAAAAGGACAAACAAAGTCGAAAATTTGGAAAAAAACAAAAAAATAAAATAAACTCAACAAATGTGCATGGCTGGTCTTGAACCCAGGAGCTCAGATTTTTTAGTCAAAACCTGAACCAACTCGACTAAACCCAAAACCGATATATTGGCGATATTTCTGATATTTTCATCACTGGATATGAGAGATTGAAAGGGTTGAAAAAGGTGTCATTACTTATGACTTTTAATCCAGAGAAAAACCCATCTAGAGAATGTTCGGGATTTTTTGGTCAGTACCTTTTCAAGTAAAACTAATTTGGTGAGTTTATGATGAGTAATTTTCACATTCAATTAAAATTAAAAAAAAACATAAATAAGTAGGCTGTAAAAGAAATTTGTGTAATTTATTCAAGTAGATCCAAGTTAAAGAAAGAAGGTAAATAATTGATGGTAAAACAATGCAATTATAAGTTAAAACACTCCACTTTTAGCGGTCAATGGCCTCAGTTGACACGACCCATCCCAAATCCCTCCGGGATTAACGCGGGATATGACATGCTCCCGTCTGACACGAAGTATCAGACAAGGGATAGCTCGAAATCGCAGCCTATTCGGGGCTTCCAGAGCGCACCAGGATCAGTGAAGGAGTGTGATGTCTCGGTCTCTACTACAGCCTGCATCCGTGATCAACCTGAAGGGCATTAGAACCATCAAAAGCTATGAGTGGACGAAAATCAAATGTTTAATAAAAAAAACATTTCATGAGAAGACATCCATTAACACTGAAAACCAAATCATAAATCCATTAAATCCATAAATCACAATTTCATCAAATACCGTTATGTACCAATACTCGGCATCCCAGACGCCTGGCGTCCCAGATGTCATGTAACAGTCCAAGCTACGCGTGCTACTCGGGGTTTCAACTCGAGTCAATCTCTAACATCCCAGATATCTGACGTCCCAGACGTCTAGCAATCCTACTCCTGAGTCACTATACGGTCCGGTCGCTTCGTGCAGTGACCCCTCGCAGGCAATGCGCCATGACTACTCCAGCGTCCCAGATGACTGGAGGAGACAATTCATAGATATACGGATGGTATATGGAAAACCATTTCATAAATCATCTCAAACCGTTCAAATGGGCGTATGCCCGAGATTTCCATAAAACCATCATAATCCACAAATCCGGTTTCTCAAATCCAAAATCATTTATCCAAATCTATTTATGGGTCCCCGACCCGAAATCACATTCATAAAACACAACCGGGCCTCATGCTCGATTTTGTAAACCAACTGGGCCCCTGGCCCGATGCCTCATTCAATCAAATGAACTCCAAGTCCGATAGTTCGTAAACCAAATGTGTATCAAGCTCAATTCCATATTTCCAAATCCAAATCATACCATTAAACCATCATGAAAACCATAAACCTCGATATACGTACAAATATGGAAAACATCTCGAAATACGTGCAAATATAAATCACCAATACCACAATCATCATTATAGAAATCACATATGAAAAACATATAAAACAGTTATGCATGCATCACAATTTAGAAAATAATGTCCATTCACAGAGCGTCCTACGCTGTTACCTCGATATGTGTATCATAAGCCTTCCCGAGCTAAATCACCGTCTTCAGAGTATCCGAACCTGTCCAAATCATACTAGAAGGTTACTAACTACTTCAATAACCTCTCATTAAAGCCCCTTAAAGCCCCTTAATTTTCCTAGATTTTAAACGTATTTTACATAGGCTTTAAACCTTCGGACACCCAAAACTACCTCGTAATGGTGCCCAATCGACACGAAACCAGTCTCAAAATGTTCATTACATCGAAAGGATGATTTCATATGTGGAACATTTCACCCAAAAATATCCCACGGGCCGCCCAAAGGTGTTGTGCGTGGGCTTCACGCGCAGGGGGTACTGTTCATCTTCAACCTCAGGTGAACCGGTCGGATCCGGTCCAACTGTACAGCCGGTTCAGGCCCATATCTCCCATGTTTTCGGTCCGTTTTCATCCATTTTCAATTCTATAGCTTTGTCTAGTCCTATTCTATCAACCTATGATTTCAAAAACATGAAAACTAGCCAAGATCATACCTTCCCATTCGATGTTTGAACCGGCCAACTTTCCCCCCGTCGGGTTTCCATGATTCCGGCCACCACCGTCCTTCTTTTTCGTCCTAAAACGTTTGTACAACCTCCACAATTAATTTTCCATTAACAAAACCATTCAATCAACTCTAAAACCTAAATTCCAAATTTGAAAAACCAAACTCACTATTCATGGCTTTCGCCGACCACCGTCCACGAAGGCTCGATTCGTGGCTACTATCTTCATCGTCTCACCTCACTCTCTCTTTTTCATTCACACACCAAGCACAGATAATGAGGATTGAAGGGCTATAGGGAATGGGTTCACAGTTTAGAACCTTCACGGGTTTTAGGAGAAAAAATGAAGAAATGATTGATGATGGTGAGGGAAAAATATCCCACCGTGTGGGGGAATGGGCCAACCAAATGGGTGACACTTGTCACTCATCTGGTGGGTCCTTCCAGAAATTTCCACCAACCAAAACCTGCCACTTGTCAATTTCTCGATTTTTGTGAATAATATCGTAAAACGTTCTAGACCCGTAACTTCTCCGTCGAACCTCCGATTTCGACGTGCCTCCTGTCTATGGACTAGTAACGTCATGATCTACGTAACGGTCCTCGATCCTCGTTTTTTTGACTTCCCATGTCAAAAGTCAACATTTTGCCCAATTCTAGGGGTAAAACGATCATTTTACACCGTCCGTCTGAATTCACTCAACTAATCCCCGATTAGTCATTCTAAATCCATAATTAAATAATATTTAATCCCGATATTTGGGATGGGTCGTTACATCAGTCCTTTTCCACTCTCTCTTATCCCTCACTCCCTTCCTTTCTCTCTCCTCCGCCGCCAACCACAAAAACCCCTGCAGCCCCACAATCGCCAACCCCTCCGCTCAGATCCAACAAGCCTGCAAGGCCACGCGTTTTCCCGACACGTGTCTGGCTTCCCTCTCCCAACTCATCACTGAGCCCAATCCAACCCCGTAAAAAACCATCGATTATGCGATCCAAGCCTCCAACAACAGCCTCAAAACGGCTCAGAAAAAGGTGAAGGATATCCTGGACTCGTCTGTGGGGAATCAAAACCGCACAACCGCAGCTCAAAATTTCCTTGGGGTCCTCGCGAATTCCCAGTTTGAAGCTTAATATCAGTGGGTATCGACAAATTTTGGTAACTTTCGTCGATATTCATCGATTTTGGACGATAACATGGATATTGGGGGCAGAAATTCCTTCCTCCCTCCTTAGGTGTCAGTGGTCAGTTTTTCCTCGGTGATACCGTCAAAATTTTCATCAATGGTTGCAGTCCGTCTAGGCACCGCCTAATCCCCCTGTCGTATTTTGCTATTGCAGAGCCATTATTCGCATCGGCTCTTCTCCACCTGCCGCCTAGGTGCCGCTTAGACCGCTACTTAGAACATTGCTTGTAGGAATATAAAATTGTAAATCTATCAGATGAAAGGTTCCAAGAAGCTTAAACTAGTAAAATGACTCGTAAAATAAATTTTGTGGAGATTTATATAGTAAAATTATTTTATCAAAATAAATATTTGAAAAAGGAAATAAATATATATATATATATATACTTAAAATATTAAATAATCCTTATCGATTCACATTTGATAACCAAATTCCAAAAAATATGTGTACGTATATGGAAAAGAATCAATCAAAAGAATAAAAGGGATATAAAATGTATTTGGAAATTTAAAAAAAAAACAATTAAAAAACAGCTAAATAAAAAAAATTAATTTTTTAAACTGGAATATGAGTCATTAAACTAACTAATATCTTAACTATCAAGCAAGGATAAAAATGATTATATATACATATATTTACATCTATCATATATGTGGAACTCAAAATCACCAGCAAATGATTGAGCTGACACGCAGTATATAATTCATATAATGTTCAAATTGCCCCTAATAATAATGTTAATAGTCAAATTGTCTCTGGTAATGATATTAATGGCTGACAGACACTCACATATTAAATAATATATTTATCATTTAAAGTTATTATTTAATGGGATTAAGGCCTTAATAATAATAATGTTCTTCATGAGAATTAATTACTATAATTCATTTAATAATAAATATTTATTATTAATATTAAATTAATAAATAATAACATTTATTATTAGGATATTATCTATCAATTATAAATTTTATCGACCAATTAGAATGCTTCAAGACCTATGAGTCTTCCTTATAAATAACAGAGTTCATTACACTTTCAAGGTAATTTGATTTATTACTTCTAAATTTCTTTATAATTTCTCTCTTAAAGTTAACTGAAGCATCATATTGTTAATGGTTGAACAACCCCCGGGGATTCGACCTTAACAAACAATACTTTTTTATTTTCTATTTGTAGGGAAAAAAAAGACTTTTACGACGATTTCTGTTTCAACAATTGATACTTTCATTAAGAACCAAATTGAGAATAATCACGGAGTGCTCTCTATTTTATTTGCCTTTCATCAACTTTGTTCGTCGTTCATCGACTTTGTTCGCTGTCCTTGAACTTCGTCATTCGTTAACTTTGATCATCAATCATCATCATCATTCTTCATGGTATGAACACGAAAAATCCTTTAGTTCATCTAAAGCTGCTACTTTCGCCTCCACATCTCAGACTAAGAGAGGAGCACATATGAGTAATCTGGATGATCACCAAGGCCATTCTCCTGTGTGACAATAATGGCACCCATCGGCACACAAGGGATGATTCCCACTATTGGTTTTAGAACCCTTTGTTGGTCCATCAACTCATGAACCTCTACGACTTATATCGGGTGTGATGATAGCTTGCTTCCAACAAACAGACAGATGATTTGTGGGAGAAGAACCTAGGCAGACTCTAAATAGAACCAACACCGATGAAGATCTCTGAAGATTCTTGGATGGCCTTCATGGAACACTAGGACAAAATCAAGCACATGAAAAGTATGACACGAATCAGTGACATCGATGCACGAGGCTTGAGACTTGACATGTTACACATCATATGCGAAAAGCTTGGTGCCTATCTCCTTAAGAAAATGTGTCGCAACAAGTTGAAAGGCTAAGCAACAAAGCACAAGTGCAGGTACAACTTCTTCAGCAAATTCTAACAAAGATTCAACAATGTCTAAGGTTGTCAGCATATGAGCGACTTGAATAGCTTGTTGGGGCATCGTCAAGAATTTAATATTCGCATGGAAATCGAAGGTGACATGCAGCCTCCCAATTCATTCACATCCGCTTACGGCATGCTGGATACCGCAATGAAGAAGATGAGACATACTTATTGAATGTTCCAGGAGCACGAAATCTGAGATTCGAGGAGGTCGATAACGCTTAGGTCGTAACAACTACTCACCTCACCAAGGCATACAACATACTAAAGATGTCCAGAGAATGTTGGATCCCCGCATCCGAGGCATCCAACATGATGGAAACTTGGAAGATGATATACGTTGTCACATCTGTCATCCTCAACTTCACTTTTAGTGAGGGACATCAAGGAAAAACCATTCCCTGAACGGTTTGTATCTCTAAGCTTCAACTGATTCAAGGGAACCTCTGACCCAGTAAAGTATGTAGACTATTATCGTTGAGTCATGGTACCTCATAAAGCAATGATGCACTCATATGCAAGTTATTTCAGGCATCTTTACAAGGCCAAACGATGACCTGGTTCAACCATCTCCCTCGAAGATCCATTGCCTCTTTGGAAAAGCTGGCTTTCACTTTTGTGAAGGAGTACTCCTAGCTTCGCACTACTGAAGTAAAGAATAATCATCTCTTTACTGTCGGAAAGAGACAAAAGGAAAAAAATCTGATAGTACATTCAAAGATAATGTGAGGAAAATCCCACATTATTAGTTGTAGTGACCTCGTTGCATCGATGGAATTTAAACAAGGGCTTCTCCAGGTCAGCCAGTTTTATGGTGACATTGTCATGAACAATACTCGTAGTCTCACCAAGATTCCTTATCTAGCAGAGCAACATGTATGTTGGGAGTATGTGAAAAATTCTATACAAAGAAATGCGCGCACATGACAAAGCGAGAAAACGTCTAAGATGTCGGCGTCATCCACCAATTCCAAAACTACGCCAAGCAAGTCCAGAAAATGCAAAGCAGTCTCATCTACCGACGTGGCGTTCTCAATGCCCGTCCATCGAATTTACAAATAAATTATTGGACGAGCCTTAGTTTAAGTAGCCAACATTTGTCAAAAGTGATCAAGAATAGGTCGACAAGACAAGGTGGTGTCGCTATCACAATTTCTATGTTCACACCATTACCACGTATAACGCCTTCGTTAAGTATCTACAGAAACTATTTAAGGAAGAGCATTGTACCAAATACATCATTAGAAAGGCTATAAAGCATATCAGTGGTGAAGACCTTAGGGAGCCTAATTTGAAGCTAATCGACATCAATTCCATAATAAATGAATATGGTGCACCAATTTATGTATCCATTGTATTATTTCCTTCAATAAAATTATCAAGAAACTTAAAATTTTATTTTGATAATTTTGCATAGCAATGGAAACCCCAAAGTCTTCCTCCGGGAAGCAACCAATCCTTCTTCTTGGAAGTAACTTAGCCTTCATATGGGAAGCACTCCAAAACTTTCTCTTGAAAGTAATTCAATTTTTCCTCTAAGAAGTATCCAAATCTATCTCCAAGAAGCAACTAAGCATTCATTTGCTAAACATCTAAACCTTCGCCCTGTGAAGCATCGAAGCTTTTGCCTTACAAAGCATCCACGCTTTCGCCCTACAAAGCGTCTAAGCCTTTACCTTGCGAAGTGTCTAAGCCTTTACCTTGTAACCTTGTAAAGCACTGAAGCCTTCACCTTGTGATGTAACGACCCGTCCCAAAATTTTGGGATTAATTATGATTAAATTGAGGATTAGAGAGGCCTTTTGGGAGCTCAGTGGCTTTGGGTTAGGTTGGAACTCCAAAGTTAAGTAAGTTGAGGTTGGTGCAATTTCATGATGGGTGACCCCCTGGGAAGTTGCACCGTGAACCCCCGAAAACAATACCGTGAGGGCGAGGAGGCCCAAAGCGGACAATACCATACTCGAGTCGGGTCTTGACCGACGAGGGTCGGGTCTTGACAGAATGGTGTCATAGACAGATCCTGACTAGGAAGTGTGCCAGTAAGGACACTGGGCCCTAAGGGGGATGAATTGTAAGACCCATGTTCTGGAGTGGACGGTGAACGATCCCACATTCCTGCCAGAGGGAATGGTCTGGGAGGGGAATGGTGGTGTGCCTTAAAGGTGTAGGCACACACCTATCTAGCATGAGGCCTCCCCTCGCCGCGTTGGTTGGATATGTGTTCTCCTAGCGTGAGGTCTTGGGATAAAAACCTTGTGGGCGGGCTGGAGATGTGTTCTCGTGGCCCAGAGGGGACAATATCATGTTAGATAGAGTAAGTCGTTGCGTAACTCTAATCTAAACGAGGACTTTTGGGAGCTCAGTGGCTTTGGGTTCGGTTAGAACTCCAAAGTTAAGAGAGTTGAGATTGGTGCAATTCCATGATGGGTGACGCACTGGGAAGTTGCAGCGTCAGCTTCCGAAAACAAAATCGTGAGGACGATGAGGCTCAAAGCAGACAATATCGTGCTAGAGTCCGGTCCTGACTGTGAAGGTTCGGGTTGACAGAATGGTATCAGAGTAGGATAACAAACTCTCTTAACTTTGGAGTTCCAACCGAACCCAAAGCCACTGAACTCCCAAAAGGCCTCGCTAATCCTCAATTCAATCTTAATTAATCCCAAAATTTTGGGACGGGTCGTTACAATCTTCCTTCCTTAAAGAATTTCGTTCTCGAAATTCAAAATGACCCAAATTCCACAACCAAACGGTGGAAATCCAATCTTGTCTCCCACTTGGGCACTCTCATGTAAACTTACACGTCCGACACAAACCACAGTTCCATTCGGTACAATCCAACATCTGACTCAAACCAGCATTAACGGTTGGATTGGATGTGATCACAACTCACCAATCTCGAGAATCCACCTGTCGGTTCGTAAGTCTCACTCAAGACACCGACACTCATCGATCTCACATGTCACTCACTCCGACAGGTCTACTAAGTTGACATCATAGTCGGCTTTTCTGCCTGATGGTTCTTCTCAGTTAACAATCGAAGCTGACATCCTACTCAGAGTCCGATCAGATAATCATCCTCTAGCTCCTGCTATCTCAAGCCGTCATCATTGCTCCTACTGAGCGATCTCTTATCCTCTATCACTAAACGGTCTGCAACGGTAACCCACTGTCCATAGATATACAACTTTTCTCTAAAACCCTTTAAGTCCACGACGACGATCGTGTCTAGCTGGCTACTCCTAGCCCCACTGCGCTTTCGGTGCCACTCTGATCTCGACTCGCCCTTGAGTCCCCACATCATATCTAATGTCACTCAGTGACCTATGCTGAAATCTCGACTAGTCTCGAGTCTCGAACTGTCACATCTTTCATCCTGTCGATACACCAATCGACGTCTCACCCATCTTGCGTGTATCTGGACCCCATCGAATACTTGCCCTAGCGAGGATAATCACATATATAATCACTAGGGTTCCTCTGGTCCACATGGCCCTGAGCTCCATGCTCTACTCATCACTGACCCTTTAACACCCCTCTACGATAGGCACAATATTCAAAGTCTGGTCCGTACTCAATGTACAGTCAATATTGGACCCCGTTAGATTACCATCTCATGTCCATCTAGGACTCCATCTCAGGATCCTACCATATCAGTCAGATTGGTGACCCTATCATCCAACGTGCACTGCTCACAGGTGCGACCATATCATGCCAATCATCAAGGCGCTACCCAGGCATGTTCAAGGACTGCACTCTGGCAACGTCTAACCACATATTACTGTCACCGTTCCAATCATCTATCTTGACCAAACCTCACTATACTCAACGTCCTCTTGGAGTCATCATGGTCACTGGACCAACTCCAGAGATAATCCAGCTAGTTCACTAACCAATCTCATTCCTTGGTTCGTTCCGAAGGTCAACCGACTCACGTCACTAAGACGTACCAGACTTGAACCTGTCAATTACCTGTCACTGTCCAACAACACTCCATACAATCGCTCCATCCAGAGTGGTAAAGAACCTACCAACATCCTACTCGAGGTATCGGCTATTCATCTTTTTCTGAATGATATTCAATGTATCACCATAATCTCTTTCGATCCAAACTCACCTCAATCCACGGTGGGTCCACATTAGCCCTCTCTCAGCTAATGATCCGAAATATAAGAATATGGTCTTACACCCTCCTTGAACCCTTTTTATTGTCATATCATTCCTCATTAACCCACATACGGAAAGTCAAATATGATGACATCAAAGTTCATCTATGTGAACATAAACACAAATCCCACTACACTCTCCACATCCTGCGACACCAAGCAACATCTGCCAAAGAGCAGAAAATGAGAAATCTCCCACAACGACTTTGGAATAAAGAGAAGTTGCAACTATGTTGGAAGCATAATCACTTTGATGATCCTGTCTCATCAATCAGATTTCTCCTCAAACAAGCTTATATGAAACTCAAGAGGTATAGTCACCCACAATCGACCAAAATCGATCCCCACTGGACTCTCACGTTCTCAACTCACTCGGACATCCATCCGCGTGTCCGTAAACCATCTAACCTTAGTATCCAACTCGTCTGTCCAATTATAACATTTATGCACATCCAAAAGGTAGCACAAAACGACTACCTGATTCTCACATTTCAACCTTAATAGGTTCACTTCCTGAGCACACACCCGTGCCTCAAATCTCGCATCACTAGGGAACTGGTCACCAAACCAGGTATACCCCATGCCTCATACTGAGCCATTCGGGATCCTCTCTGTCCCGTCCAGTGTCCACCGAACTCGCATGTTTGCCACTCTAGGGCACATCTACCATCTCGGTCACAACCCAAGCCCTCAATGGCATTACATCACTTTGGCACATATGGTGCCATTCCGAATCATCTGATCACTGTTTGATTCCATCCAACATGTCTCTAGCATCTCCCACTCATCTCAATCACCTCCACTGAGGAAGTACGACACACTCGCCAACACCCGAAACACAACAGCTCCTTCTGTGATCGCACTCGGGTGTAACCAAGTCGAGTCCAGAAGTCTCTTCTCGCACTGAGCGACACTCACACACCTCTGTAACATTGTCACGACTGGCGAATCCCCATCGTCTCAGTCGTCACTGTAACACGAGCCTATCCATATCGATAGCACTCATCCACGTCTGTTGATAGCAGCGTCTGCCACAACCGCGTGTAGACGAATCCCAGAAACGCTCCGCTATCGAGACTCCATACCCATGCGGTCAACTCCCCGTAGGTACCAGCCGCTCAAAGCGTAATATCCACAATAGGTCCACAAGTACCACTCTCTTGGTAACTTATCCAATCAATCGCAAACTCGAGTTATCACAAACTCGGCTGCTCACTGCAGCACGCCCATCCTGACTGATCCATCGCTCTCGACTCTGAAAAGTCGTCATACGGGGTTAACTGGTACTCAACCAATTAGTAACCACTATCCAAGGATCTCATCCATTCATATGCGACAAGAACTTGGCCCTACTTAGTGTCTAACACTGCTCAACCATAGCATGTCACAATCACGACATGCCATACCAAGCCACACAACATCTATAACGTGGCATCCCCTACCGATCGACATCCCTCTGGGACTCGACATACTGAAACATGGCATCTCATGCCAAATAGGATCAAACGTTCGTATTCTCAACAGTCTCAACTAGGGTCGTCCACGACCTCCACTAATACCACTTTGACACAATCCCCTATTTAACATGACCGCTCAACCGTCCCGACTCTCAAAATCGTCATACTGGGACAACTGGTCGACTATGTCCCATCCACGAGTAACACTACGGCTCTAAGCCGTTGGATTCACACGAACATCGATCCTACTCGAGATCAAGCCTTACCAAAACACTGCATCTTATGCCAATCGAACCCTAAACCATCACATCACGTGCCAAATGTAACCTAACCAGGGTTCAATTCCACTGAATCCTTATACTTTCACCCCAATTATCAGGTTAATGACGGGCTGTTACCACTGCAGAGACATCACATCCAGCACCTGCACGTCACTCTAAGAGCAATCCCCCTGGATTATCGTGGGATGTGCCTACTCCCGTCTGACACCGCGTGTCAGACCAGGGTTAAACTCGTCACCCGCTCGGGGTTAGCCAGAGTACGCCAGGATCGGTGGTGGCATGTGATGTCTCGATCTCTTCTACAATCCGTATCCGCGATCAACCTGAAGGGTATTAAAAACCATAAAAGCTGTGAGTGGACAAAACAACAGTTTATAAAAATCATTTAATGAAATCACATTTATACCCTTCACGTAAAAGCATGCATGCATCATAAAACAACATTTCAAATACTTTCTCGGAAGCAAGACGTTTTCTTCCCATGTCAAATCCAATGAAAAATGCTTCTCAATCGAAGCTAGTATCTCCGTAGGGTCTCAGCCCAAAATTCAAATCAAACAGGGTCTCAGCCCAAACCAGAAAACACATACAGGATCTCAGCCCAAATCATAGAAAACAAATACAGGGTCTTAGCCCAAGTCAAAAACCATGTGGGATCTCCACCCATTATCATCATCCTTAGTGTCAGTCACGATTCCAATCCTAGCACATGTGCAAATAGCTCAGGACCGCTCACAATCCCAGCATGTCGCCGTGAAAAAATCACCCGCCACGACCATCTCTAGATCATCGTGAACATATCACCGATTGATCTTAGAGAATAACATCGACACTCCTAAGTTGAGCCTGAGCTCCTCCTCGGAGTCACCCATCCTAGGCAATGAATCGTGACAACTCCAAGATCCTCGACGTTTGAATGAGACTAAACCGCACATACAGAAGGGTATATATAAGTGTGAAAACATGGAATTCAATAATATCATATTTGAAATCCGTCTTTTCTGAGATAAAAAAATCACTGTTTAAATTGGGACTAGGCCCGAAATCTTCCAAAATCGCGTCCAGAAATCCATTTTTAAAACTCACTTCTCGAAAACTACTCATACCAGATCACCGGTCAAATCATTTGGTAACCGTGCGACTCAGGAAGATGTGTTCTCACGGCCCAGAGGGGACAATATTGTGTTAGATGGAGTGAGCTGATGTGCAACTCTGATCTAAATGAGACCTTTTGGGAGCTCAGTGGCTTTGGATTCGATTGGAACTCCAAAGTTAAGCGAGTTGAGGCCGGTGCAATTCCATGATAAGTGACCCATTAGGAAGTTACACCGTCAGCTCCCAAAAAAAAAACCGTGAGGGCGAGGAGGCCCAAAGAGGATAATATCGTGCTAGAGTCGGCTCCTGACCGAGAAGGGTCGGGTCTTGACAGAATGGTATCAGAGTACCACATGTTATCCTACTCTGATACCATCCTGCCAAGACCCGACCCTCCTCAGTCAGGATCTGACTCTAGCACGATATTGTCCGTTTTAGCCCTCCTCGCCCTCATGGTTTTGTTTTCGGGAGCTGACGGTGCAACTTCCCAGTGGGTCACTCATCATAGAATTGCACCAGCCTCAACTCGCTTAACTTTGAAGTTTCAACCGAACCCAAAGCCACTGAGCTCCCAAAAGGCCTTGTTTAGATCAAAGTTGTACAGTGGCTCACTCTATCTAACATGATATTGTCTCATCTAGGCCGCGAGAACACATCTCCAGCGCCCCCGCAGGGTTTTGATCCCAAGACCTCAAGCTGGGAGAACACATCTCCAACCAACGCGGCCAAGGGAGGCTTCGTGCTAGATAGGTGTGTGCCTACACCTTTAAGGCACACCACCATTCCCCTCCCAGACCATTCCCCCCTCGCAGGAATGTGGGATCATTCATCGTTCCCTCCAGGACACGGGTCTTACATGTGAAGTATCCAAACTTTCGACATGCGAAGCACCAAAGTCTTTGCCTTACGAAGTACTGAAGTCTTTGCCCTGCTAAGCATCTGTGCTTTCACCATTCGAATCGTCTAAAACTTCACCCTACAAAACATCAAAACCTTCGTCTTAAGAAGTGTCTAAGCCTGAGATGCATCCAAAAAATTTCCCCTAGAAGTATCCAAGCTTTTCCCTTGGGAAGGGCTCCAACTCTTCTTCCAAGAAGCAAAATGCATTCGTTGAAGGAAAAAGTTAATCCCTCCTTAGAGTGGAGACATTACTTCTGAAGCTCACCATGGATTCATTACTAATGCATTCCTAATTCATTGCAATTTTCCACAAGAAACTTTTGCCTCAAATCTCTCACGAAGTCTTCAAGTTTCGATACTTGTTGAAGGAGTCTAATCTTCAATTTGATGTACACAATGACAAATATGACTCGAATTTCAATTTTTCTTGTTCAACATTGACACAAAATTTTTCAAGCTCCATGAACTTGATCCTCCTCCTTGGAACAATGGGGGCAACGAGTTTAGCTTTACTCGCTTTGGCATAGCTGGGCTTCACAAAAATAACTTCGACATCATCCTGAATGGTGACTGCAGCTTTGGTAATCTGTGTCATCACTCCATGAGCTTTGAGATCAAGAACCACTTCCTTGTTTCTCGCAATGGAGATGTTGTCGACATTTTCACTAGGATGTCTCAGCTTCGCCTTCACATAATGGAACTTCCAAATTCTCTTCCTTCAACTGGCCAGCCACTCTTTAGACACCAACCAACAACACCTATGCCGTATAGGACCCGCCACAACAGCCTCTTGCATGGATAAACATGTGCAATGCACATGTTATATCCCAGCCAACCACCTTTGCAAACATGTGCAATCGCAAAATGTTCTCCCCCACCCCTACCCCCTACCAAGTTGACCATCGCGCCTAACGAGGAAATGTGATAATGACAGCCTGGCGTCAGTTTCTTCATCTACCAAACAACAACTCACACAAAGTCAGTTCAACACTTCATCAAAAGTATGCCGTCATGCATCTTGAAATGGTCGTCTCTAAAAATAAAGTGAAGTGCCCCCTAAATCAACGAGATTAGACTCCTACAGCTCCCGTCAAAATATAGAAATGTATGTATATTGTACATTAATTGTACAATCCAATATGCAAAGAAAACATAAGGGTGGTGCGCAAGCACCAATTGCTAAGAAGGTCATACTTCCGCAGCTAGCAGACGTCATCCCAATCTCTTGCCCAGCCATGACCTGCCTTTTGCTCGCAACCGAGCCCAGCAGGTCACAAGTCGCAGCCTTCATCTGCAACTGCAACTCAAAGGCAAAACAAAAACAGTAAGAAGAATCAGATGTACAAAAAAATTGTGTATTTAGTTGTACATTACAAGGCAAGTATAGAAGGAGAAAAAGGATAAGTCTCTACGCGCTATTGATCCTTACCATTTTGTCTTTTCCACGGCTACAACTCAGGGCTCACCTGCATTTCCTCTGCAGCACCCAACTATTCGTCTTGGCCACATGTCGACTCCTTCATCGGCACCGCTACATCAGCTCTCCTTCATGAGCTATATATATTGTTTTAATCTCATTAATAGGTGCGCACCCAATTTACGTTTATGGCTTAACCCTGAAAGTATGTGGAGTATAAAGGGTTAAGAATTCTTTATATATGGTTTAATTGTTAGGGCGAATTTGTATGCTTTGTAGATGCGTCTTGTTATATATGATTTGTTCACGACTTGACCTCCACTTAATTGGATGGGGAATTTGGGAACTGGGGATGCATGCATGCAGGTAACTATATCATTCACAAAGATGATTGTGATCTCAATCCCACCAGGCACCGAAACTCGGGGAAAACTTCCCGGAACTGAAATGTTTTGCGACACTGCGCACTATCCCATGGCTCTTAATGTTCCCGGACTCGAATGACTCAACATCATTCGAGTCAAGTCAGCCTTGTGTTTTGCAAATGCCAATTTCGTTAGAGAAAGGTATATACTATACAAATCAACATAATTAACATAATTAGTACGTAATTACTTTAACAGTAATGAATTGTTGTTTAATTGTAAATTAATGCAAGGATTTTGAGGTGGATGACTTCAAAGAAAGAGGAACAAGAGACCAAAGGACCAACCAAAGAGGCAATTCAATCCTAGTTTATAATAATGTCTTGCTTCTCATTATATATACTAAAGCGTGTTGTTCGAATCTCTATCTAATTATACATATTCCATCCTAGTTTATGTAAAAATGTAAATAAAAATGTTTGGCGTTCATCATGTAAAATCTCTCTATTTACCATATGAAATTGAACTCCACCCATACAATACACATGTAGCACGTAGCATCATTAGCACATCATAGCCAAAATAAGATACTTAATTGGTAACAATACAATTGTCATAAAAAAATGAAGTGCGGGGAAAAACCCGCCTTCAACAAATGTGTATAATGAAATATCCGCCCAGAAAGAAAAGCAAGTACAGCTACAGGTACACTACAGGTAGAGACACAGAATTGTGTACGACACTTTTGGAAAACTTTAAATATGAATCATATAAAGGAACATCTATGAAAAGAAGAGAAGGGGAAGCAATAATCATTGTCCCTTTAAAGAGAAGACAAATTAAAAAAGATGCAACCTCAAAGGCGGGGCTTGCTTACCAAGGACTCAACCTTTTCTACGTAAAACCTTCTGCACCAGCTTCCTTCCATTGGCATTCCTGATGCATTGCCTACCACCAATCGTAATTTCTTCTAGGTCCGTCACCATTCAAGTTGCTAAATCTCGACGCAGAATATCTGTGCTGAAAAGACTTAGATGACCCATATGGGCTTGGACTTCCGGAAGCATGCCACATTTTTTGAGAGGATCTAGACCTTGAAGCATGACCACCTGCGTTCCAACTAGAATTTGTATGCCCCCTACTAGACGGTGTTGAAGGAGACTCCCAACCATTCTTTTTGCCTCTTCTAGGGGAGAAATCCCCTGGATCATCCATTACCCAGCCACCTCTATGTTTTGATTTTGGTGGCGTTGTAGGACCTCTTTCTACATGTAGGATCTGTTTCCTTTTTCGACCTTTATTTAGATCATGAGGAGCAGACTTGATTCCCATGTAGTCTCTGTTTTCCTTGTGAGATTTCACACTGGGAGGAGTAGAAAATTTAGACAATTCCCCAAATCTTTTGTGTACCTGCAAATTTCATAAAGCACTCCAATTAGCTTTTTCAAGAGCAACACTAGTACAACCGGTGCAACTGCAGTCACCACAGAAGAAGATTGCACACATAAAACAATTCTGGGAGGTGTACATTGAGAGTTACGTTAGCAGAAATTGTGCATTCACGAGCAATATGACCACCTTCACCACACTTGTAGCATAAACGAGCTGATCCAAAATCAGCAGTTTCCCCACCTTGAAACCTTCCGCAAGCCTGCACGTTCAAAATGCCCTTCTTAAAAAGACAAAAAAAAAAAAGGATAGACTATTTTCACAATATGGAAGCAAAATAATAGAATGTCAATACTTTTTTTGGACACACAACATACAATTTGGACACACAACATACAATTTTTAAAAATTGCATGTAAGACAATTGAAAAATTACTCATCAGTCAAATACTAATTCATGCCAGTATATAATAGGAGAATATAATTTTTAAAAGAAAGTAGCATTGGAAAACATTAAACATGAGAAGTAATTGATTCTAATTCATACATATTATAAATAAAATTCATATCCATAAATGAAATTAGATTCCCTAATATTTCAAGAATTGATAAAAGAACTAATCAAATTCAAACACCGGTATGAATCTAAAGAAACCCAGTTGAAGATCATCTTTGATATATAGGCCTTACATATACAATTTTAAAAAGGGAAACTAATTTAAACAAATACAATGAACAGAAAAAGAAAGGAAACATGTTTCAAAGAATTAGTTTCCGCTAAAATTCACTGACAAACTAAAGTCACTTAAAACAAAAGGCATCGTTTATAAGACCATATTATTCAATTCACTTGCAGCCTATATAATTAAAAACTGGGAAAATTGCATTTTACTACCATGTGGTTTACTCGAAATCAGAGCTACACATAGACTTCCAGGTTTTTCAATTTACCCCCTTGAACTTTCTATTTTCATTCAATCATTGCCCTCCGTTACATTTTCTGTTGAGTTTGTCTGTCAAGTGCTGATGTGTCAGAAGACCACTTTTTAGCTTATTTGTACAACCAATAAGCAGTAAATAGACCGAGAAAAATTTGTAATTGAAATTCAATTTGAAGTTTAAAAAAAAAAAGGCAAATTATTGAAAAACAGGGGCCTTTTTTCACGACTAGGGTGGAGATACCATGCCCGTCCCATCTTGCTTGGATTCATCAAGAAGTAAAAACCACAGGGGCTAGGTATGGAACCAGTAAATCAGCACAAATGGAAATTGATTTGCATACTGGGATTGGCTATGCTAATTCAAGTCCTAGCAATCGTACAAGGCTTGATGCTGCTGGGCTCTATGAAGCCATTAAACCATTAAAAATAATAATAATTCAAAGGAAAAAATATGCAGCTAAAGACCACCAAAATCAACTCCAATAGCACAAAATTCTCTGAGACAGTTCATCTTATACAATTCATGAAAATGTCCAGAAACCAACTCATAAAATTTTTCCACACCTGCCATTTTCCAATCACAGCACTCCAGATCTCATTTGGCTGCGCTGATGATTCAGTTAGACTCGGAATGGTCAAATCTGTCAAACCCAATTTATCCTGTAACCTTCGGACACCGGCAAGGTGCTGAACTCACCAAGCCGTTTCCCCAAAAGCACCTGTTCATCAGGAATCCTCTCCCATCTAGGCACTCTCTCCTCGGGGAGAGATAGGCAAGACAGGAGGGATGTGCTAGTTGGGTGATGTCTGTTTAGGTGGCTCGGGATATTGGGGTAGGTGTGATGGCTGGGATGGAGGTGATAGGCAGCCATGCCATGTCACGACGGCAAAGGTAATTTTTTTTTTTTTTCAACTTTGAAGCTAAATTTAATTTTTAGTATTTTAAGGAATTTAACATGTGGCTCATATGGGTTCTCCACATAAGTTAAAAGTGGCCGCACTTCAAACACACCAGCAATTGGACAACATAATAAAAAATGCAACAGAGAGCAAAGATTGAAAGAAAATAGAAAGTCCAAGGGAGTAAATTCCAAGATTTGAAAGCGCATGTGTAACTCTGATAGGGTAGTAAACTGTAATTTTCCCTTAAAAAATATGGCATAAATATTATCATATGTATGCCATACGCTGAACCACTTCATGGCTCAAAGAAACTATGTATCTGAAATTTTCTCTAAGAAGACCATTAAATGAAGAGTATTTCCCAATCCTTAGATGTGGATGACTAATGCATCTTACTTGTCCACACAAATAACCAAATTCCCTAGAAGTGGTCCTTATCTAAAACCATCTTCATAAATCTCTCTATGCATACAGACATGCGCCCACAAATGCGAATACACACAGATATGACATGAAAATTGTACTTAAATATCAACAAAAAATACAATCAGCATATCAAAGTAAATTCCAATAATTTAAATGATCATCTCAGTGCTGCGTATTAATCGCTGCAATATCCCCAGCCCCATTTCAACCTAACATGCCTTCTTCCCAAGAAAATTCGCGCCATTCTTCTAAAGTCACAGGCGGGCATATCCACTCTATAATGCACCTCCCCCACCCCTAATAAAAAAAAAAACTAAAACATAAACATTGGAAACATGCAAGAAGACTTACCATACCAGTATGCCCCGATAGACCACATCTGTAACAAGATACTTCCCTTGAACTAGCATCCACATTCTTGACACAACATAAATGCCCAAATATCTTGCAGACATAGCATTGCACTTCCTGATTCAGGAAGAGAAATTAAGAAATAGTTCTTGAACATCAACCATAACTATTCAATCATGAATCCAATTTAAAAAATCCTACAAAAATTAGACTTAAAAATCACAGTACTACCTTAAGATCGTCAGTTGAATAATCATTCCTGCATGAGAACATATCATGCCCAGAATCTCCACATTTTAGACATATTTGGGATTTCAATGAGCCCCCCTTATGCTTTTCTGGACAGTCTTTAGCATGATGTCCACCTTTTTTGCAGATAAAACAATCTTGTCCCTGAAATTAAAGGAATAATGAACTGAAGGGATACATTAAAATCATCTTGTAGAGGATTCGGTAGGAAAAAATTCACAAAAGCATTGCACTGTGTAGGAGCTGGTGAACAATTATCAGATGTGGAAATTTAACATTATATATCAATAAGAAAAAAGTAAAAGGAGACCTCTAGTTTTCTTTACAGATCTTTCTTATCAAACAGAATCTAGGAAAGAAAAATCAACAGCCTGCTACAATAGCAACAAATATATAGTCAATCCTTCCCAAAAATTAAGAGAGGGCGAACAATTGAGTATAAAATTGCACTGTTAAAAGTAAGTTTTCAACATCTGTCTGAATCATAACTCTAAAAGGAAAAGAGAAAAGAGAAAATAATACAATTTAACTCATCCATGTCGACATAAAAAAAATGGCTTAAAACCCCACAAACCTTTGACTCTAATAAATGTATTGTAACTAAGACCCAGAGAATAGGATTCCATGCAACACATTACTCTCAATTATTATGATAATTTTGTTCACGAAGAAAAACAAGTCAACTTAGCATCTTATTCTCTTCCAACTAACCTTTCTGCATTGCTTGGCATTGTGTTCTAAACTTCCACAAACAAAGCACGGCTTCTTCCGCTTAGCCATGGTACAATTCACTGCTGCATGACCTTCTTCACCACAATTAAAGCATGTTCCCCAGCTACTATTTGGAGGATCAAAATACCTTGGTCCCCGCTGATAGAAGATAGGTACCACACTAAGGTCTTCATAAGAATTTCAATTCAATAGGACATTTCAAAGCAAATATTTGAACTCACAAGAAGTTTCCGCAGCACAACATTGTCGGTCATCTCAACACTGTTCAGTGGCTTTGCCTCAGCCAAACCAACAGAATTAGTTTCCTCTACCTTCTCTTCTTCCTTGGAAACAACCTGAACCAATAACGGGATAGAAAATAGTCATACATACGAAACTGGATTAATCGCTCTTTTATCTTTCTAAAACAAAGAAAAGTTATCACTTCAAGCGATAAAATCCAACTGACATCTGTTCCTACAAGCAATTACATAAGAAACCAAACCATGCGATACAAATTATTACTTGATATCATATGCTCCAGTTTAAAATCAAATTCTCTAATTCAATCCCATAATAGGGGACTTTACAAAAAAAAAAAAAAAAAGAGAGAGAGAGAGAGAGACCTGATATAACATTTTTTAAGGGGAAAAAAGGGCTTACTGGCCACTTACATTCTATAACCATAATTAATAAAATTTATGGTACAACCTAACAAATTTCACAGCAAGTCAGAAACTTTCATAAGTTTCCTTCAATCAATTTTCTTTAGAAACAGAGTGTAAGTGGAAAACTACTCACAGCTTGATCTTCCATCTTCATCTTCTTAATCTTCTTCTTCCTCTTCGTCCTACTCACTTTGTCAGTATCCAAATCTGCAGCTGAAACTTCAGCCTCCTGCGATTTAGATGAAGAAGGGAGTTCAACCAAACCAATTGGCTCCCCCGAAAAGACCTCACTGTCTCCAGCCAACTTGGCCGCACGGATTAACAAAGATTTCTCAACTATCTTGAGGCTGAGATCTTGATTGGCCTCATCATCACCATCGCTGCTACTCAGTTCGACATTAGATTCCAAAGGCTTTTTATCAGTTAAATCTCGTTCTTCTTCGGTTACTTCATCCCAATCAAACCGGGTATTTCTCCTCTCTCTTTTCCCCATGTTCTTCTTTCAGATCTTAATTCCTAACCCCAATTTTGTGACGACTTGCGAGTTACTGCTATCAAAGAAATATACATCAATGAAAAATTATCCAAAAATTGAAATTCTTCACTGCACACAATTAAATTAAATAAAATAAACAAATTTATAAACGTAAATTGAAATTCAGACTGGTAAACAGAGTGCAGCGAGAACCAATGATTTAGGGGAGGTAGAGAGGACGAGACATGTACCTGGTGGTGAGCGACTGAATATGTGAGAGGAGATGAGAAAAATCTCAGTTCGTAAAACAAGTGCTAAGAACCGTCGTTACCCCCTGTTGGTTCTGCCTCCGCAGGCCGCCGCCTCAGCACCGTGTCGAATAGAAACTTTGGGTAATATAGCTTCCGAACCCTTCCAGGTCGAATTTGGACAGGGCTTGGCGCTACAATACTAAACAAGTAAACGAAACCAAACCCGTAACAAGAATATATATATATATATATATATATATATATATACTTTTAATTTTGAACACCTTTTTTTTATATAAGTAAGAATTTTGAAATTTTTATATATCAATTCCATTTTAAAAATTGGAACCTAATATTCCAAAATAAAAGTGAAGGAAGGAATTTTGATGCCTCCTATCTTTGAATTTCATATGAGGGTCAATTGGCAAATTTCATTTTTCTAACTATACTTTATGTGTTTAACATTACATTTTATATATTTTATTTTTATAGAAAAAAAAATTAATTTCTATAAATTTAAATTCAATCATTTTATAAATTTGTGGTATTTATAAACGTCTTTATCTAATTTTACTATGTCTCCGAATGAAATTGGAAAATAATTCCATTTTTTTTTTTTTTTGCTATTTGTGACATCGTATTTTTTAACATGGGTTAGATATATTTTTAGTCATGTTTTTAGCGTTTTACCGTATTAAATCAGCAGATAAAAAAAGTTTTAAAAAATGGGTGTTTTTTCTATTTGTGAGATAAATATTTTTTTACATATGTTGGATATATTTTTTATCAGGAAGCATATTCATTAATAAGAACATAGAACATAAAAATACAAAATATTGAAAATCCAAAGGTTAGAATAGACAAAGAAAAATGATAAAATCAACGCCCATAAGTTTAACATCTTAAAAAATAGAAAACATAATTGAAACCCCATATTTGAAAATTCGACGAGCTCTAACACTTTAGCAGCCGCAAAGTCACCACATTACTGCAAACTCATCGCCACCAAAGAGGAGAAATCCAAGGGTAAAATCAAACAACCATCCAGAAAATGGAGGTGAGCAAGCAACATGTACACAAAACGTTTCCATAATCCATTTAACAAGTGCATCTAGCAATTTAAAAATAACCTAGAACCACCATGAGTCCAAAGTAGGTCATAACAAAGAGCATTCGGTGAGGGGGTGAGAAGAGGATAAGACATGGGGGTGAAGTTTGAGATGAATGTGAGAGAACAGATACATAGATGCATCAAGGGTCACCAAGGGAGTGAAGCAAAAGCCTCCACAAGGAGATGAGTTGAGAGACCACCACAGAGGGCAGAGCAACATACAGAGGGCATGGCGGAGATGGAAAAAGGGGGGAAATGAGAAAACTGAGAAAAAAAGACAAGGGGAAGAGAAAAAAAGATGGGGAAAAAAAGAGAAAAAATGAGGAAGAGGAGATTAAAGGAAGGGGAAGAAAAAGGAGGGGTTGCTACCAACCTAGCCAAAGCCAAGACCAGTAGTGGCTAGGGTTAGGGGTTTTTTTTTGTGCAAGAGAGAGAAGAAAGCTCAAAAACACGAGAGAGAGGGAGAGAGAGAGAGAGAGAGAGAGAGAGAGAGAGAGGAGCACTTTGTTATGCCTTGTTACTCAAAATGCTCCCGGAACTAGACATTGTGAAACGGCCCACCCCCAATCCTCCGGGATTAAGGGCTAAGTGACAGGACCCGTCCCAATCCCCCCGGGATTAACGTGGGACGACCCTACTCTCGTCTGACACGAAGTGTCAGACAAGGGAAATTTCCAATCCTTGCCCTCTCGGGCTATCAGAGTACGCCAGAATCTGGAGGAGGTATGTGATATCTCGGTCTCTACTACAGTCCACATCCGCTGTCAACTTGAAGGGCAATCAAAACATTAAAAGCTGTGAGTGGACAAAACAAAGAGTTTATAAAAACATTTCATAAGAACATTTGTACCCTTCACTAAAAAACATGCATGCATTCGAAAAGCATTTATCAAACCGTTCATTAGGGCCATAGCCCAAAATCTTAAATGAAACCGAATACACGGGCCACTGCCCAAATCCATAACCGAAAGAACCATAAAGAACCAACCATACGGGCCACTGCCCAAATCCATAAAGGTAACAACCATACGGGCCACTGCCCAAATCTATACGGGACTCAGCCCAAAACCTGTACACATCACATATCATATATCATATATCATATATCATATATCACATATATACATATAATCACACAACCAATCCTGTTACGGTTTCCAAAGCTACGCGCGTGATACCCAGGGTGTCAGGGCCCACCCCTAATCCCCCGGGATTAAGGGCTAAACCCCGCTCCCGTCTAACGTACGCATGACACGAGGGCTAAACAACCGCCTAACCTCCGTGTGACACGTAAGTCGGACAAGGGAGTTCCAGACCAACCACCTCAACAACCTCAAACTTCCCAGAGTGCGCAGAGCCTACTGTGGATTGGGCATGTGATGTCTCCATCTCTCTCAACCGACAGCCCGCACTGCAGCAACCTGGAGGGTATCGAAAACACGAAAAGACTGTGAGTGGACAAAAATAAAAGTCAAGTTCAAAACAGTTATCAGAAAACACATACATTTATACCCTCCGTTTTGAAAAACCAATGCATGCATATCAATTTCATATCATAAAACCATGTACGAAAACCAAAGCACATTTTACTTTTTTCCAAAACCCGGGCCTCAGCCCCAATATTACCGGAAGCCATTATAACCAATAAAAACCATTTCATCCGGGCTACTGCCCAAAACATCATCATCAAGTCTCAGTGAAAACCCAAAACACATTTAAAACCACATTCTTATTCATCGAACCTGCTGGATCTATCCGAGTCTTTAAACTCCCGAGTCTTTAAACTCAATCCATGCCTTAATCATATCCGAGTCTTTAAACTCCCGAGTCTTTAAACTCAAGGCCTACGGGGGAAAATCAATATATCCGAGTCTTTAAACTCCCGAGTCTTTAAACTCAATCCGGGCCTTTAAACCCAATCCGGCCGGTCCCCCGTCACATATATCCGGGTCTTTAAACCCAATATCCAGATCCAGCAAATCCAATCCAAAACCATTTAAAATCATTTTCCACTTCCATATCCAAACCCGAATCCGAAACCACTGGTCTGATGCCCTTCCGGCATCCATAACCGTCATTCCGAATCCAGACCCAGAACTCATTTCCTTCTCATTTTCCGGTCCGAGTCCGCAACCATCATTCCGTAAGCTAGCATCCGGAATAACCATTCCGAACCCAAACCCGAAATCCGCTTCAAGTCCCGAATCGAATCCCGAATCGAATCCCGATCGTCACCCGGAATTCCGATTCCGAAACCCGAAATCTCATTTCCGAAAACACCTTTGAATTGGGCCTCAAGCCCGAAAATACTTTTCAAATCCTTTACTTTCCTTAAAATCCAACCATTAAAACCAGGTTCAAATCACGATAGTTATCAAAACCTCGTAAAACGTGTAAACTGTCATTTTCCTCAAAAAACGTACAAAACCATAAACCAGTACAAACATAACTCACATCATAGAAGCGAGTATAGAAATCATATAAAAACATATATGCATGCATCAAGAGTTAAAAAAACAAAGTCCACTCACAGACCATTTCAGCGTCGCCTCGATACGCGCGTATTTACGCCGTCCCCGGCCATTCGCTATCCTCGGCTTTCCCGAACCTGTCCAAATTCCATAACGGAGTTACTAACTACTTCACTCTACTCATACTAAAGCCCCATAATTGTCCCGAACTTCTAAGTGTACCTTACCCGGGACCCCAGACCTTCGACCTCGCGGAACTAACCTCAAACGACGTCCGATTAACCCGAAACTAATTCCAATAGACTCATCACAACACCTAGACCAAAAACCATGTTGACCATTTTTCCCAGAACTGGCGCACGCGCCTCCACGCGCCGCCCAAAGTGGCTGCGCGTGGGCCTTACGCGCCAGCTACAGTGTCACCCGCAACCTCGAGTGCACTGTGTTGAACCGGCCGCTGCAACTGGACCGGCGAGACCTGTTCTCCACCGTCCGGCCACCATTCTCCTCCCTTTCTGCACCATCCTCTTCGTCCAATCCTCCACAATCTATTCCCCTTACTCAGACGCCTCAACACAACCCCTATATCATCGTCCCTAACTCGAAGGAAGACCCGATCAATCCCCTGTTCTTCATCCCGGCCAACCAGCTGTTCCCCCGTCACGGCAACCACCGTAGACGGCTCCTAGGACATCACTGAGTCTCACCCAACTCCCCAAAACTCTCGACTCGTCCTCTAAACTCACGACTCACGGTTTGAACTTAACGGAAAAACAGAGTAACTGAACGGGGGTGAGGGATTACCTGCTGTCGATCGCCGCCGTGCACACCGTCGCACTCCCTGGAGTCCACAGAGCCATTCTAGTCTTCTCTCAGCCTGAATTAAGCCAACACACGGCACAGCCACCACCTCTCTCCCACAACTCTCTCTGTTTTCTCTGAAATTCAGACCTCACCACCAGCACTTATCCCCCACGATTTCACTCCCAAAACCCAATTACCAGCTATTCTTCTTCTCTCTGTCACTCTCACCATTCACCAAAACCTCACACCCTCACTGAATCGACCAAGAACCTCACCGCCGCACCTCTCTGTTTCTGTTCTTCCCAAAACCAAATGCACGGTTTAAATCCACCCAAAATGTGCCCGTGTCTATTTTAGACAATCCTAGAACCCTCTGGTGGCCATCCACGTGTCACCATCCACTGCAGTCTCTCACCAAATGGCTCCATCCCAGCCGTCCACCTGCCCTTCTCTCTGCACAATTCCCCAGGTGTAAAAGACCAAAATACCCTTCGGTGTAACTCAAAATTACGGTTTTGCCACTACCTTTCTAGACCCGTATCTCACACCTCGTAAGCCCGATGAATACGTGCCGCCTGTCATCGAACTCAGGACGACGAGATCTATCTAACCATCCTAGGTCAACATCTCAAAACCCGATTATACAAAAAGTCAACTATTCCCTCTATTTTACCCAAATTACGGTTATGCCCCCAACCTTCCGAACATCACAACTTCCTCCTCGGATGTCGGAATCAAGCATGCCACCGGCCTATGGGTTCGTGACGTCCTAAACTATGTCCTGGTCACCGGTCAAAGTCCACTTGACCACCCGAACTAAAAATCAACTTTTTGCCCGAACTAGGGGCAAAATCGTCATTCTAAGCCAATGACCTTATCGGGACCAACTAATCACCGATTAGCCCTGCTAATCCCACCTTAATCACTCCACTAATCCCGGCTCTCGGGACTGGTTGTTACACAGGGTCTCAAACCCAAGTCTTTCAGGGTCCAAGGTCAATGTCCGTAGACCAATGACCCTTCCTGAGGTTATAATACCAGCCTTGCTGAGAGTAAGGAACCCAACGGGGGGGACTCCACTCAGTCAGTGCTCCGTGACTACTCCGAGGTCCACCCAGGCCAACGACCCTCTACGGAGGAGATAATCCAAGTAAAGGAAGGTATATGAATATATATACATATAACGAAATCATCCTTAAAACCTTTCAAGGGTTCATGCCGGTTCCCATAAACCATCATGAACCTGGAAATCCATTTAGGGTCCCCGACCCGAAATCATGAACATAAAGTAACTGGGTCTCGTGCTCGAGTTTATCCTTTTGAAATCCAAAACCATTTCATAGAACCCAACAAAGAAAGTACAAACTCGTATCGGAACCGTATAGGGGCGAAATCTCGAAATACGTGTAAATACGTAACCACACACAAATGCACTCATGGCATCACCAAACAAGTATTAAAACATATAATAAACATTTTTGCATGCACCAATTTAGAAAATAAGGTCCACTCACAGATCGTCCGAGCTGTCGCCTTGATTTGTGTGCCATACGGCTCTCCCGAGCCAATCGTCGTCACCGGGACTCCCAAACCTGTCCAAATCACTTTAGAGGGTTACTAACTACTTTATTAACCTCTCACCAAAACCCCGTAAATTTTTGGAATTTTTAACAATTTTTAAATCTCGAACCTAAACCTTCCGTTGCCCCGAACATTATCGAGACAGTGTCCGATCGACACGAAACTAGTCCCAGGACCAGCGTGACCGGTCCAGGCTCCTACACGGTCCAGTTTTTGTCGTTTTCCTCCCTAATCAATCTCATTCTTCCTAATTCGATCCTAGGAACCTAACCCAATGAACCAAATCCTCTAAAACCCACAAAATCCACCCGGTCCAACTTTCCTCCACGGTTCAATTTTTCTAAAACTTTCCCAGGGGTTCCTCAACCTCAAAACTTCCTCAAAATCATTCAATTACAGTCCTAATAACCCAATAAACTCATTCAAATCATTAAAAACGGTCCATAACGTTCAAAATGAAAAAAAAAATCGGGCAAACCGATTACCTTGGTCGGGTTCCTCCTCCGCCGTCCAAGGCGGCGCTGCTTCTGGCCGGCCACCACCTTCCTCAGTCCTCCTCTCACTCTCTTGGGTCTCACAAATGGTCATAGGGTTGAAGGGTTTGGATTTGGGGTGGAAAGGTGATCAGGTTTGAGTTTGGTGGATGGAAAAATGATCGATGAAGGAAAAGGGATGGATATGCATGAAGGAAAATGATGGGGAATGGATGAATGACACTTGTCATTCATCCATTGGGCCTGAGAAAGATCTGGGGCCAACTAAATGCCAAAAAGGCTTCCGTCTCAAAAAATGTGCAATAGTACGTTCGAACTTCCGTGAACCGTAACTTCTCCGTCGAACGTCCGAATTGAACGTGCCGCCTATCTACAGATTCGTATCGTCCTGATCTACGTAACGGTCCTCAGCCCTCGGCCATCTGACCTCCCGGGTCAAAAGTCAAACGTGTCAACTGTCTATGAACTCGTGACGTCCCGAACTACGTCACAGTCATCTGCCAAAGTCCATTTGATCGTCTGAAAAAAAAGTCAACCTTTCGCCCATTTCAAGGGAAAAATCGTCATTTCGTCCTGAACGTCCGCTAATCCTCGATTAATCTTCAATTAGTCTCGCTAATCCGTCATTAATCCTTAATTAATCCCGCTAATTTGGGACCGGTCGTTACACCAAAATCTTCCTAACGATATTTCCGAAATTGCCAAAATCGGTCTCGATCAAAAAGTCAACGTTTTGACTTTGACCAAAAAAGTCAACCATTTGACCAGGGGTAAAATGGTCAATTCCCAACCCTTGGAAGTTCGGGCCGTTACACCGACTCCTTGGAATTCTTCTCGAGCTTCATTCTGATCGACAAGCAGTCTTTATAGATCCTACTTCTGAAATGATATGGAACTGCACCACCGAGAAATAGGTTAGTACAAAAAACAACCAACACAAAAATAACAGTATCAACTCGGTCGAGGTGACTTATGCTCGTCATTGTCAATTAAACCAGCTGAGTGCTGAAACCCTGGAAACCGAAGGATTCGTTGGTTCCGTTCCAGGTCGTCCAAACGTGATCTCACTATCTGGACGATCTCTTTCTCCTCCGTAGTAATCTCCTCAGAGAAACAAACCTGTAGACCGTGACAATAGTCAACATACATACGGACACTTGGACAAAAATATGAAAACATACAAACATGATTATTCTATTCTACAATGCCGAGACAACTAAACACCTTTGGTCTGAAACTTGCTCGGCATTGGACCCCCTCAGTGTCCCCCTCCTAGTCCCCACCGACCAGGCAGAACTTTGTCTTGTACGACTTCTGCGAGGTCCGTATATCGATTATGAACTCGTCCCTTTTGCTCTTCTTGTGGTGCCAAATGAAGATCCACCCGGTGCTCTGCTATTGAAATTCGAACTCATACAAATACATGAGTTGGGCATGGGTTGGCTCCAGTTGCTCGGCCCAGTGGAAGGCCGTGTAGAGGGAACAAAGCACAATCCCCACATTAGGATTAAACTGACCGAGTGCTACCCCCATCTTCTTCACCATCCTCCGCAACCAAGGGTGCAACAACAACCTCACCCGTGGTGCATCAACTCGGTATAGAATAACGTCATACCGACCGGAGGGTTACTCGGCAACTCGGCCTTCTTCGGTAACCATGTGATCACCAACTCTAGCACCCCAAACTCTATGTGCATCCTCATCAGACCCTTCTCGGTCTCCTTATTCACCATCTTGTCCACAGTGAAGACGGCTTGTTCTATTGGCACCGCCTCCAAAACCGACCTATCGCTAGTCGACTTATCCTTGGTCATCCGCACTGACCCCTTTTTTTGGCCATGAGTCAACTTCACCGTCTTGTGCACACCCTTCCTAACTATGGTCTCGGCATCCACCATGACACTACCACAGCCCGTGCGGTCGGCAACCTCCACCCATTGGCCGAGTCGTTCTGTTGACCAGAAGTCTCGACCACCACGTGCTCTGGCCGAGACCTATCCCCTACATCGGCCGAGCTGGCCTCCTCCACTCTCGGATAACAGAATCAAGATCTTTACACTACTATCTGAAGACCCACCGACCTCTGAGTCGTAGCACCTCCATTCCGTCACCGAGTTACTATCCTCGGACATCTAAAAAAAATCAAAAGCCCAAAACTTAAGAGAAAAAAGACAAAGATAAGATTTTTCATCTTAAAAAGACATTAATATAAGATTTTTCATCTTAAAAAGACAAATATAGAAACTCCTCCGACTCTTGGGACTAAAACGAAAACTTTGAACTTGGCCCTTGGACTTGTGTTTTGAGATAGAATTTGCACAATTTTCCTACAGCCGAGTCGAAAAGTCGTGAGCCACGACCAATGATCCATGAGATGTTGGGAGAAGGAGGATATAGTTATCAATTTTTCTTACTAGCTACGAATACACCATTATACACTAGATAGAAATACTCTTTTTTTTTTCCCGCATCTTGTATTCATCAGATTGAAGAATACAAGTACGGATATACATCGTGCATGGAAATACCTCTAAACCAATCATCAGATTGAAGAATACAAGTACGTACATACATCGTGGATAGAAATACCTCTAAACCAACTATAATGGTGGGAAAAAATACAGATAATTAAATAACAAATGGCTTTCAAGTACAAAAGTAAATTAATAGACAATTATGGTTGAATCAATTAAAAAGAGAACAGCTCAAACTGTTGCTATACAATTACACATAGCTTGGCTTGTCTCCCTAATATCTATGAAACTAATTTCCAGTGCAATAAAATTAAATGTATGTTGGTGGGTTTGTCAATTGTCATCGCAGTAGGGAGTGAGAATGCTTGAGGATTGCATTCAGAGGCTGAGTTCCTTGCGCTCTACCCAACAGCTTCTTTACCTTCTCTGTCATCTGCCCATTCGAAAATGAACGTACGTAATCAATCACTTCATTAATATGCTTAATTAATTTCATTACGTGTTTACTAATCATAAGTTAAAATTAAATTAATTAATGATTTTAATGAACTGCTAAATTAACCTTTTCCAAACTCCCCCTTGACGTTGACGCATATGGAACTGCTCTCTGATAACCGATAGAGGAGGCTGAGGCAGTTGGCGGTGACTTCCGGCCGCTAGTTTCTTCCCTGCATGCCAATTTCCCATTGCTTTTACTTCGCGTCGTAATCGTTGAAGACGTGCCATGCCAGTTGCCGTTTACCAAGCTAGGGAGGCTTGCTTCCTACAATACACATCATTCAGCACAAGGCCGGTATTAATTTCAAATTAATTTATTAAATGTAGAAAACGAATATGAAAGATTCATGTTTTGGGAAGTATATATAGGTACCAAAAACAGCACGGTTGCGCAGTTCTTGAGCACCTCCAAATTCATCCGAACGTCTTCAAGGCTCCTGTATATATTTGTCTCAAAGATTATTTAACATTAATGTAACATGAATTTCTTTAACATTATTTAACATTAACTGTTTCTAGAGTCGTTCAATTTTACACTAATTTTAGTTATCGTTTATAAGCTTTATTATTAGTAGCAAACGTCCGTGAACTATGTCTACACGTATAAGGACAGACATTCCGTGAAATTTCTCGATAATTTCTATTAAGAATCACGTAGAGTTATATAATCAAGTATGATTTTTAATAGAAATCGTTGAGAAATTTAACTAAAAAAAAAACTATCCTGGATTGAATATCAAAATTAAGGGAAAGGCTTCCGAGCGGGTGTTAATCCAGCATTTTCTTGAAACCGACACTGATAGCGGTCCCGAGGGAGCTTGCTTACTTTTTCAAGCCCCCAAAAAAAAATTACAAACGGTAATTAAAATTAATGTAAAATTAGGGGTAATGACGACCATTTTCTCTATCAAAATAATACAAGTAGAAAGTTGACAGATTTCCTACCTGTGTTTCTGTTGCCCAATCTTGAAGTAGGATGCCAATGTTGCCATCTAAACACATAAAAATCAAAATTCATTGGGAATTATAGACTTTATTTGTTCTAATTAATTGGGAAATAATCAGTGTCTTGGTATTAAATAATATGTGTATATATATATACCTTCATATTACCAGCTCTTCTGCCAAATTTATGAGTTAAGACCCCCAAAGAATCAATAATCCCAAGGGGAGTAGGAACAGGCCTACTGATGTCAGCAAAGGCCTCCTTAATCCGAGCACAGTCGAATCGTCGGATGTTGTGTCCTGCCCACACCCTGCCATCCAAAATGCTAAATATTTTGTCGGCAACATCCTCAAACAATGGTGCATTTGCAACGGTGTCCCTGGTGATCCCATGAGTGCGGCCAGATTTCAATGCCACGGCAGACAAGTCCCCTGGTCTAATCAGGGTGCTGTAGCTTTCCAGCTCGACAAGCTTGTGAGGGCAAACAACAATTGCACCAAATTCCAACACCCAGAACCTTTGCCCACTTGTGTTGGGTACATTTGTTTCTATGTCAAAGAAAACCATCTCTGTTGTGCCATCTTGCATGGATGATGATGAAGTAGAAGAAATACCCATTTCAGATTATTTTTTCGGGTTCCGATCGGGTTCATCGTGGTTGTGTACAGTCCTCAGGGTTATATATAACCAGAGGGCGGTTGACGATAAATGAAAGGAACAGAGAAAGGGCAGAGTGGAAGAAAGGGAGTTCCATTTCCTGGCGTATGAGATTATTGGTTTACTTGTAGTTCAAGTCATGTGTTTAGGCCTTAGGCTTAGGCTTAGGCTTAGGCTTAGCTTCCTGAAGATGTCATATACAAAAGCAGTTACAGTTGGACAAGAATTGCTTTTGAAATGGTAACCTTTTGAAGGAGCCTTCCTTCCTAGCTATCTTTTGGACAAGTTATTGCTATGTTGGAACATTTGAAGCAACGTCTCCTAGCCAACGATAGTATTTCCCTTTCCCTTTCCTTTTACCTTTCCCAGTTTCCTCTTTTTGCTTCTCTCCTTTCTCAACATACTTGAACATTTTTTCTTCTACTGTATGCCATTAGCGGCCAAGTTGGTCACGCCTCAGACCATATTGAAACCATATTGACAAATTACATACATGGAATAAGAAAGTCACGTGTCATCTGCATTAGGGGTATATAAGTATATGCCTCATCTACAATCTCCTTACATTAAAACACATGGAATAAGAAAGTTACGTGTCTTCTGCATTAGGGACATATAAGTATGCCTCATCTATGATCTCCTCATATTAAAACACATGGAGTAAGGAACTCACATGTCATCTACATTAGGGCCGTATAAGTATGCCTCATCTACGATCTCCTAATTTCCAAAATTTCGGAAATTTTTACAAATACGTATTAATTCCAAGAGAACAACCCCAAATTCAACCCAATTCCCAAAATTTAGGAATTTCCCTAGAAGGCTTGCCACATGTGGGCAAATAGCAAGGCCTTGGCTAATAGACAGAGTGGCCTCTCTAGTGCTGCATCGGGACTTTTAACAAAGTTTTTCACAGAATTAACGACTGGGGACGAGCAGAAGCGAGCTTATCATTTCACGAATATTGTCTAATCTACTATACGATCCACGTAGACCACAAAAAATAGATATATGAATTGAAACATTTTTAATGATCAGATTAGCTTTCATACTAATTCATCAGAATTTAATAAACAATTGCAATGAAAATCAATCCCAAAACACTATAATGAGTAAATAATTTAATACTTAATGCTAATGATTATTTACTTCCTCAATTACTTGCTTCCCCGATTATTAGTCGCAATTACACATACGCTCAATTTCATTCCCATACTCATAAAGCATGCCCTTATCATCAGAGATGGTAAAATAAAACACCAAAATTAGTTAAAAAACTTAATTCTTGGAAGCTAAGCTCTAGCATGGCAAGCCCTTTACCCCTCTGGATTGGAAGTTTGGGATTCAGTTAGTTTCTACGAGAGAGCATTCCAGAAGAAGGGTTTCAAAATTCTAAAATTCCAAATGAACAAAATAGCACAGCTTTGATTACAAGAGTAACTGGTATACTACAGGTCGCAAAATTATTTTAGACGTCTCGTACACGACCAAGTAAAACATTTGCATGTTGCTACAACATTAACCCATTTTGTTGTTTAGTTAAGCACGAACTGCAGGCTTTTTTAGTGCAATGAGTGCTTTCTTAATCCTCTCCACGGCTGCCTGTAGGGTTGGGAGGGATGCTGCATACGAGATTCGTATACAAGTGTCATCTCCAAAGGCATCCCCAGGTACTACGGCGACCTGTAATCAACGACAACCAAAGTGTGAAGAACAATGAAGAACTGAAGAAAACGTTATAGAGTGAGTCGCTCCACTCCTATTTTCCTAAATCAGCATTTTATGGAGCCATTTAGTAATGCATACCTGACCCTTGTCAAGTATGTAACGGCATAGGGACTCCGAATTCTCAACTTTACCAAATCCTTCAGCCACCGTGCCATAGTAAGAGCTGATATCAATGAAGAGATAAAACGCTCCCTGAAAGTAAGATATCCAAGAAATTAGGATACAAATAAAAAAGCAAAGAGAAGCACATATTGTACTGCAGACAGGAGGTAGGATGGGGAAGAAACTGAGAAAAATATATAGGAGAGAATGTATTGTTAAAGGGTACCTTGGGTTCTGAAAGCTTAACACCTTCAAGTTCGCCAAAGCTGTTGACCAAGAAATCTCGTCGCTCCCTGAATGCTTTGACCATGATAGAAACTGCCTCTCCACCAGCATAGCCAAGACCTAAGGCAGCAACTCCTGCTTTCTGTGATATACTACTGGCCCCTGAGGTAAACTATGGCATATAACATTGGGATTAGCTGTGTGTAACAAACTGCAAAAACACATACATGCTATATATAGATGTTGATCATCCCCAAACTTTTATCCAATATAGGACATGTCCATGTATTGACCTCTAATGTAGGCCAATTTTTTAAACAACCATTTCTTTTGATGGCTCCTCTGTCTTACAAGAACGATACCCATCAACTATTCATCATCTTAACTTAGATTGGAAACAAGAAACATGCATTCAGGGTGGGGGGTAGGTAGAAAGAGAACCTTTATTTGTCATCTTCAGCCTTTTGGCACCTAGCTTATTGGGGGGAAAGAGTGAAATTAACAGAAGTTGGCGATTTCTAAAGGGACAAGTAGTTTGAAGTATTTCTGGATTGGCTACTCGGTTTGAATCTAGTTGTTAGGTGTCATCACGTGGGAAACTCTTTCGGGCGGAGGCTAAGTTAAATAGGAGAACTAGAAACAAGTGGAAAAATAAAACCCAACAAATTTATAATGCAGTTGATAAATTAAGAAGACATAACCTAGTAAAAGGAGTACAAAAAGGAGAGTTCCACTATAATACAAAAATCCATCGCAACTGAAAGCAAAGGAAAGTGAGAAAAGGTCTACAGTGGCTCTCCTTCTGCCAACCATTTGGGGAGTCCCGTGTCCAATATCAGAATTCCACAGAAGATTAAAACTTCCCCCAATGATGACATGTGTATAATTTCAATCTAGGAATGAACATTAAGTTACAATGTCAAGCAAAACGAAACATGAATCCATTCAGAAACTTACCCACACTCAAAACTAAAATGAAATCACATAGATTTGCTGAATGTTTAGCTCAGAAACATTTTTCCTATGCGTGGAAGGGCCTAAAGTTTTTGTTTTTGTGTGTGCGCGCAAATATTCAAAGTGCTATCCCAGCCCACTCGAAGACTAATAATGATGCCATGAGCTAAGAAAGGAAGTTCGTTTATCCCATCATCACATGTTAAATGATGGGAAAAATATATTCGGAAGATGCTTATGGAATTCTAGAGTACAATATACCTGACTCTGGAGCTTTTCACATGCCACAACGAAGTGTTTAGGCCCAGCAATATATCCAAGTCGCCAACCAGTCATTGCAAAAGCCTACAAAAGCACCACCTTCTGAATGTCAACCTTACAAGTTTTCTTTTTTTGCTCCCACAACCTTTAAAGTCAAACCAGCCACTTCCGAGGTTTTTTTTTCTTTCTTTTTTTAAAGTTAACATGGAAGGGCCAACTCTTGAGAAGAGTAGGAAATCAAAATAGTGTTAGCATATAATTACCTTAGAAAACCCATTGACTGTCAAAGTCCTCTCCCACATGCCTGGCAAGGATGCAAAGCTTTTGTGAGTTGCTGGTGAATAAATTATGTGTTCATATATTTCATCAGAAATCACCTGAATGAAACAGTAGCAAAAATCAGGATTCAAATGTTAAGGCTGAGGTAACAAAGCACAGCTCTTTCAGTTCATGTCGAGTGAGTGCACCAGAAGCCTAGGATGCCTTGCTACAATTTGAGCAATTTCTTGAAGCAATTTCTTGGGGTATACAGATCCTGTTGGGTTGGATGGAGAACAAAGAATCAGCAATCTTGACTTTTCAGTGAGTTTGGATTCGAGAAGTTTTGGATCCAAGAGAAAGTCATCCGAAATGCTAGTTGGAAGAATCACAGGAGTTGCATCGGCCATCCTTGCCATTTCCGGGTAACTCACCCAAAATGGAGCTGGAACTATAACCTGTGAGATGCATAGTTTTTGGTTAATGTGTGTCACCTTCAGAAGTAATGACTAGAACAATTATAACCACTAACATATAAGCCAAAAAGAACATTTCTTAATCATTAAAACAACACTAGTTCATTTCCACCCGAAATAAAAACAGCTCTAACCATTGTTAAGTTAAACCTCTTTTTTCGACCAAAGAGGGGAATCCTGACTATGTCCCTTTTAACACCGAATAACTTAAATGAGAATTAAGGGTAACATAGTAAAGTAAGTTTTTTCTTCTTTACAAAATAACATAAATTAACTCTAGTTTCAACTCCTCAGTTTCTATCTCACATTTCTACCTACAATAACTCCAAAAAACAAAAACATTTGCTTCAATATATGCATAGCACGTGTCTCCTTTCTAGTCTAAATAAAGTTAAATGAGTGTCATATGATATAAGGGAATCATATAGAGAAAGCCTAAAGATTGTTGTATGAGTGATGGGTGTAGAGAAAGCGACCTCATCTCCCGGGGAACAAACTGCAAGCACCGCTTGAACAATACTCTGCTTGGCTCCATTGCTAACTACAATCTGATCAGGTGTGTAAGAGAGCCCATTCTCCGCTGCAAAAATCTAATCGTTACTTACAAATCTAAATCTCAATCATATATCATAGATGAAGAAATTAAATCTCTACAATCACAAAGCCAGGTAGGCCTCTCCCTTGGGGACACAGGCTTCACCCAAAAGTTCTGGACAAAATCAACTTTCAAACAAAAATAAAATAAACAAGGCACGGAAGTTATCAGACTAGTAGACAAAAGCTAATATATGATAAAATAATAAAAAATAAAACATAAAGAAAAAGAGAAGTAGAAAAACTGTATAGATAACCTCATGTTCTGCAGAATTCAGTGGATGTTTAGTTACAGCCACCCACAAAAGAAAAAATTGAATTATCATTATCAGGTAATAGCTGTTGTCCCTTTGTATCTTCAGTGGAAAACAAGGCACCCACCTTATTGCTTTTCATTGAGTTTTCTTTTTCTTTGCAGGTTCATTTTGCTTATTGTTCATTTTGTCTTTGTTTCTAGCGTTTTGGTTTCTCTCTCTTCTTTGCGGAAAATCATAGAATAAAGGTACCACACTGTTTTCTCAGTATCTTTCTGTTCCTATTTGTTGCACGTGATTATTTTGAGTATCTTTCTTTGATTGCATAATTACATGATAGTTGGTAGTCTAGGAATTCCGACACTTCAAAACTAGAAAAACTAGGAAGTCTATGACGTTGCCTGTTTGTGTGTTGATTTAATAAGTATAAGCATGTGGTTTATTGCTCTGATGCTTGTTTTTTTGGTGTGTCTTCTCTGCCCTCATATATAGAATAATTACTAGGCTTAAACTCGTAAATTTTTTATGCTCTTAAATCATCAAATGAGGATATGGGTCTCATATCCACACTTATTTAGTTGAAATTTGAAGCGTTGTACTGGAGTCAAATTTGATCAAATGAGGATATGGGTCTCATATCCACACTTATTTAGTTGAAATTTGAAGCGCTGTACTGGAGTCAAATTTGAGCTCATTTCTTTGCTTGATTCAGTTGATTCTGCAATCAATACATTTTCACACGACATTACAGATACATAATCAATATCTGACAGACCAAATTGTTGCATCCTTGTCCATTAAATACACAAACAAGGTCGTTATTCTCCTTCACTCCATTTCAATACCATAACAGAAACCAATATGAATGTCAACATTCCAAGATTTCAATAGATTGTTTCTTTTTCCTTGGTGAGCCTTTGAAGGGGGTCATTGCCAGTTAAAGTTTCAGAAAAATCTTTTCAATTAATTAGTTTTTGTGTTTTCATTGTGACAAACAACTGAACAATCGACTTAAGCCCCTATCAATGTTGAACTATTCTTAGTTAGGCCTCTCTGTCATTAATCATTTGACAATTTTTGTTCCAATTTATGGTGAATAAGTAAAGCTCTCTAACTAGTGGGTTTCTTTTGCTGCTTTATTACAGAGTTTTCTACCCTACATAATACGATTTATGATGTCATTTGCAGGTGGGATCTTAACACACAGGCTAAATGTCAAAGCAATGTGGGAGGAGGTCACCAATTATGACAAACATTCTAAAAAAGCTCCAACAGTTTGCCTAACTATATTCTGTAGAGTAAAAGGGAAAAGTCATTTTGTGTGCAATAGAAAAAACATCTTAAAGAAAAGGTCTTAACTTTTGAGCTTATGGCAAATTGCTTGACGGAGTTCCAAAGTCCCTGCATTCGGTGTGTACCTAGTGTAGCCTTCACGAATTGCATTGATCCCAGCCTTTGAAAATGCAAGATTTAAAAGCAACCCATTATTGGCAATTGGCAATCCAACAAAACTGAGAAATGAAAATGTCAATTAAAACAAATAGCTACCTCGGCTATGACGGAAGGTGTATCAAAATCGGGTTCACCAGCAGCTAATCGGATGACGGGCACTCCAGCTTGCACAAGAGCCGTGGCTTGGTCAGTAATGGCGACGGTCTTCGAAGGTTTGACTGAGTTGACTCTTGGACTTAGAGAGATATCGAGTTCTATTTGGGTTTGCTCACTGCCATTCACTGCCACTGCCATAATCGCTCCTGTTGATCTACTCTTACTGCTACTCTGCTTGAGAGGGAACACAAAACCAGCGCGAGTTTTAAAAGAGAAAGATAGGGATTTCTGGTCTAGACAACAACCCAAATGGGCTCCGGAGAATCCGGTATGGAAACCAAGACGAGCAATGCCAGAGGAGGAGGAGCAAGTCAGGAGGGAAAAGGCGGCCATAGTGTTTTGGACAGAGGTGTTTGTTTGGAGAAGGATGGTTCCTTTCGGGTTTGGGTTTGGTGAAATAGAAATCTTCAATATTTAAATCATGGACTTCAAAAACCAGAGGAAATTAGAAAGTGGGATCCACCTTAGGGGTTGGTGGGAAGAAAGATGGAATTGAAATTTGAGGTTAGGTTCAGGTTGTGGTTTCTTGTCTCGATCCCTCTAGTCTCCCCTACCTAACTTTTCGACAGCTGTGTCTATCTCCTTCACTCCCACCTAACCTGTCAAGCACGACGGCGCACCCCATATCTCATAAGCCGCCCATTGGCCGCCGGCACTCAATGAGACCGAGAGAATGTGGCGTATGCCGTCGGACTGGGCGGAACTGGGGAGGTGTTGGGGGTGTTAGGGTGTCTGGGTTAAGAGTGCTGAACGGGAGTTTAGCGATTGGACAGGTGCCACAAATTGAAGTGAGAGACAGAGGGTTACAGGGGAAAATGGGATTAGAAGATTGAAAACCGATTGATCGTACCAAAATGCACGTGTGAACTAGCAAGTCACAAATGAGGGATTGGTCAAGGACTTGGTGCCGCCGCAAGGTAGGTGTTAATTGGTTCTAAAAATTGAAAAATCGCACCGAGTTAAAATTGGATTGGAAAATACAGAATTGAAGAAAAACCATAACTGAATAGTGAGAACCAAACTGAACCAAGTTAGAACCGGTTGGATTTTGATTTTTGGTTTTAATAAAATTGTACTGAACCGAAGAACCGAAAAAAATGGGTTTCAGTTTTTTGTTTTAATAGTTTGGCCTATCTGGCCCAATTAGAAGTGAAAGCGTTGGAATGTGAAAGGTGGAAGCCCACATGCTGAAACAACATCGCTTTGTGCCTCTATCCTAATTCCTATCTCCTTCATCAAATTCGATTTTTCATTCGATCCCTAATCCCTAATTCTCTGTCTTTCTCATCTTTCTCATCTCTCTTAATCTCTCGACCTCACACGACACACACCATACTAGCCATCTCTCTCTCACGGGTGTCTCACCTCACGACGTACCAGCCATTTCTCTCGAATCTCATCTCCCTCAATCTTTCATCTTATTCCTCACAAAATTATCATTTCACCTCACGACATACCAGCCTCACGACCTCATAGCCTTACGACCTAGCCTTGCCACAGACTCCTACCTCTAATGGTGGATATCACCTCCCTCAATCTTTTATCATATCCCTCACAAAGATGTCGTCTCACCTCACGGCATATCAGCCTCACAACCTGACGGCATCACAGCCTCACAGCCTCGTAGCCTTATGACCTTGCCTCGCCTCAAACTCCCACTTCCGATGGTGGATAGAGGTTCTCGAGGAGGATGGTCGATCGAGATAAGTCAGAGTTCCGATTTCATCTCATTCATCTCTTTCATCTCGCTCACAGTCTCTCATTCATCTCTCTCACTATGTAATCCATTGTTGTTTCCTGTTTAGATCTAGATAATTTATGTAAATTTCTTAATTGTTGCTTGTTGTTTGGATAGATTGAACATTTTTTTTCGAGTTTGTACATAAATGCATTCAATTGTTCTAACTTCCAACCCTCGATCGCTCTCTCCCTCGATTTGGTCACAAAGTTGGTTAAACCAGTTCAAAATCGAAACGAACTGATTCGATCGATTTTCGGTTCAAAATGGGTTTGCGGTTGAGAATCAGACCGAGCCAAAACCGGTTCCTCAACCAATTATGTGACGACCCGGAAATTCGAAAAAGGAAAATTTGGAAAAATTGGAAGGAAATAATGATTTTGCCCCTGGTTATAAGGGCCGAAAGTTGACTTTTTGTTCGGGACCTTATTTGAACTTTTCGTAAGTACCGTTGGATAGGTCTCGGGACGCTGAATCCGTAGACAGGCGGCATGCGTCAATCGGAGTCCGAATGGAAAAGTTATGGGTCTAGAATTTTGAGGGGCATTTTGGTAATTATGCAAGGAAGGGCAAAATGGTAAATTAGGCTGAAATTGGCTGATTCAGCCGTGATTGGTGACTCATTAGGCTCAGTAAGGGACATCTGTCACTGGGAACATTGAATTAGTGGCAAGTGATTGTGTGAGCGGTGGGTGAATTGGTTAAGTACAAATTAAAGGGAATTAGACCCGTGTGTATCTTGGGGGAGAACAACCAAAAATAGAGTATGAGCAAAACCATAATTGATCTCAGGACAATTGAACCTGAATCTGAGAACCTGAGCTTGTTTGAGAGGGTGAATTCGTGAGAGGAAAGAAAGGAGAGGGAAGAGAAGAGAATTGGAAAATACCCCAAGAACCCGAGAAGGTGTTTTTGAAATTAAGAATCGAAATTTGAGTTTGAGACGTTAATTGGACAAACTCAGCTTGAATTAAGCTTCTGGAGGAAGGAGCGAGTTGAACTACCATTGAATTCGAAGGAAATTGATGAACAAACACTAAGAACACACCTTGCAACATCTTCGAATTGTGGAGGTTGAGTTCAAGTAATCGGAGGTATGAAATCTTGAAATTGGTTTTGAATTCATGGTTATAATGAAGATATGATACTTCCTAGTTGATTAATTTAAGGAAATGGCTTGAAATTGGGTGGAAACCGATTAAGAACCCATCGGGTATTCACTTCGAGTCGAGTGATTTGAGGACCAATTTCATGAAATCAACGATATAGATCCAGAATTAAGCTTACTTCGATGCATATTAACGTTTGAATTGTCGAAAATGAAGTCGAATTGACTAAGAACTAACTGGGTTGAATCGCGGGTTACCGGACCCATTTGCAGGCTAGTCGGGTGAGGAAGACGACTGTGCAGGGTACTGTAGCACGCAAGTGGGCTTCACGCGCAGCCACTCACGGCAGAGCGTGAGGGCGCGTGGGCTCGATTCCCGAGGTAAATTCAACATGACTTTTGTTCTATGCAATGTAACGAACATTTTGGCGTTGGTTTCGAGTTAATCAGACACCGTTCTGATATTATTTCGAGGGTCCGAAGGTTTATGTTACGTTTTTAATTAATATTTAATTCCCGAAAAATTGTGTGAAATTAATATGATGTTAATTAAGTCACTAGTGACCCTTAATGATGAATTTGGGCAGGACTTGGAATTCCTGGAAGGCACCGAAAATTACGGAAACGCGTGCAGCTCGGAAAGTGAGCTGTTTGGACGGTGTGTGAGTGGACGTTTGTTTTATAAATTGATATGCATGCATAGTTAAATATTTTACATGATTGATTGCATGATTTGAGTTGCAATGATGTCATGATGAATTTGCATGATTATTTGTGATTTAATAATTATTTTAATCGGTCTTTCGGACATGTTTTATGAGGAATGTGCAAATGACATTTTGGGTTAGGCCCGAAGTCAAAATGGTTTCAAAAAGGATATTTTGACTTAATTGATGAGTCAAGGATGATTTCTGGATTATTTTAATGTTTCAAATGAGATTTTACGGATTTACGTGTAAATGGTATTTGGGCTTGAGATCCGATCGGGAATTATTTTGACTTGGTTTGAAGTCAAGGATTTGATTGACATGTTTTGGGATGTAATCCCGGGATGGTTTTCATTGTGATTGTGAGTACCCAGACGGTCGGAGTTAGGGGATCACCTAGACGACTGGAGCTTGGGGGATATGATTGTGTGTTGTTTTTACGGTAAGCTAGCTTCTCGGATGCGACCGAGCCTGGATGTACCACTCGGATGTGTCTGAGCCTGGGGATGTGTTCTCCCAGATGTGACTGAACCCGAGGGTTGAGCCCAGATGTGTCTGATCCCGAGAATGTGGCTGGATATTGGCCTACGCGTAGTGCGGATGTGACTGTGTGATTATTTGTGCACTTGTGAATAGTGCGGATTGATTGATTGATTGATTGATTGATTGATTGGTCGATTGTGCACTTGTGAGTAGTGCTGTTTGATGTTGATTGTGATTGCGTACTGGTATTGAGTACAAGTTTTTGGTCTTTGTGGCCAAGTGATTATGTTTTTATATATTTGGCTTGAGAGCCGGGATTTGATACTTGTTATGTGATTTGGCTGGAAAGTCGGTGATTGTTATCCACATGTTTTTCTCTATGCATGCATGATTTGATAAACTGGAGGGTAAATAAGGTATTTTGAAATGCGTTTTAAATGACTTTATTTTTGTCCACTCACACCTTTGTTTTTTATGACCCTCCAGGCCGTGACACGACGTTTGGGGCTGATCGAGAGGCGGAGGCATGAGCGGAAATCAGTGCAGTTATCCCTTGTCTAACAAGTGTTGAAGGGTAGTTTCGGGACTTCAGTTGACTTGTCAGACGAGAGCATGACCGGGCACAGTTATCAAAGTCCAGTTGGGACAGGTCCTGTCAAATTAGGTTTCGATTTCAGTAAAAAAATTAAACTGAAAACCGATGAACAACTCTAGGTGGCAATTGTGTGTTAGTGGAGTGTGTTTTTGTTTTCTCCAAGGAAGTGGAGTGACGTCTTGACATAAAAAATCTATTCAGTGGGGGTATTAAACTTTATCGACAGTAGTTACTGGTTAGCATGGACAAATATATTCTTAATTTCTTATCAAATTTGTTTGCGGGTTTTTGTAATATAGACCAACTCTTAAAATTTGTCTCAAATCGTGTTTTTAGTCTTCAAAATTTAGTTTTCTAACTCTAAATATAATTAGTGGTGTTAATGCATGTGAGTAGGTTATTTCATTAATAGAATGACTTCTTTTCTCTGTCAAAATCTCTCAATATTCTTTAATACATAATAACATTCACACGTGTTATTAGCACTAATAGCTCAAAATTGGAGATTATTCAAGAGAATAATTACTGCTCTTCAAACCAAATAAAAACAGAATTATTGCTCTTCAAACCAAATAGGTTTTTAGAATCTAATTTCAATTTCATATTCACAACACACTTTATCCTCATTAAATTGCCTTAACATCTTTTGAATATAATATAATTGATGGACTAGGGCTCCATCTATGTTGTGTTCGAGCTCCATGTCGAGACAGAAGTTTATTCTACTGAGATCATTCGTAGTTTAGACCCTAGAAAGATCCGTTTCGTCTCATAGACGATAACGAAGAGATATTAGCACCAAAAGTTCCATATCTACGCGTAATATGCACATTATTGTATTTGGATTAATGCACTGGATTTCATTCGTTGTAACCTATCCAACTAGATTTTTAGCTCTGCATCAACACGCCGCCACTTGAATAACATAAAAGACAGTTTTTGCTACTTTAGAGATATGATAAATATGGGTTTAGTCTATCCCTATGAATTAAGAAATGGATCAAATCCACATGACCCACAAAATGATGCACACCTTCTTGGCTATACTGATGTGAATTACCTATCAAACCTACATAAGGTGCATTCTCAAATTGGTTATGTTTTTACTATTGGGAACACAACAATATCTTAGAGTTCTATGAAACATACCCTTGTTGTAACCCTTTCAAATCATGCAGATATTCTAGCTCTTCATGAAACAATTCGTGAATATACATAACTAAGAGTCGTTACAGAGCATATCCAAGGTATTGGCTAACACAGACTAGCCAATCTACCTAGTATGTAGTTTTCAGGGGGAGTCGATATCAATGGGAGTATCGTGAAGCATACTAGACCATTGTGCGCTTTATTGTCCCACAACCAAGGTTCTTTTGTCCCGATTGGGTTTTGCTACCTTGCTAGATTTTAAGGAGGCACACTTTTGGCATTGTTGATACCATATTGGACCAGACTCATTGAGCCGTATGCCTAAACCCCAAACAGAAAAGAAGGGCCTAAGGCCCAAAGCAACCAAACAACAAGGATGACAACATGGGCCAAGCTCACACAACCTAACACAACCCTAGCAATGGGTCAAACATGGGATGACACGTGGACACTGTAACGACCCGTCCCGAGAGCCGAGATTAGCAAAGTGATTAGTAACAGATTAGTGAGCCTAATTGGTGTTTAGTTGGTTACTTTTGGCCTTTGGACGTAGAAGGACGATTTTGCCCCTAGTTTGGGTAAAAAGTTGACTATTAGTTCGGGCGATCAATTGGGTATTAACCGATGACCGTGACGTAGTTCGGGACGTCACGAGTACGTAGACAGGTGGCACACCCGATTCCGACATCCGAGGAGGAAGTTATGATGTTCGGAAGGTCGAGGGCATTACCGTAATTTGGGAAAACGAAGGGGAAAAGTTGACTTTTTGCTAGACTTCTCATTTTCACGTAGACCGAGGACCGTTAGGTAGGTCTCGTCGTCTTGAGTTCAACGACAGGCGGCATGCCTTCATCGGGCATTGGACGGGCGAGATACGGGTCTAGAACGGTAAGGGCAAAACGGTAATTTTGACTCACAAGTAGGGGCATTTTAGTCTTTTTGGTGCATTAGGAATTGGGCCAATCTGATAAGGCCAAGTGTACAGCAGTTGTGGGATATTTTGAGATGGGCCATGGGATGTTGACACGTGCCCTTTGTCTAGTGGGTTCTAGGCTTGTGCACCGTGTGAGATTTAAACGGGCTGTGTGTGTGGCCGTGTTCGAGAGGAAACAGAGAGAGAGTTGAGAGGAAAATCGATCAGGTGAAGGGAGTGTGTGAGTGCTGGTGAGTGAAGAAGTGAGAGCAGAGAGAGTGTAAGACTGGATGAGTGAGTTGAGGGAGAGATTCGTGAGGAAAACTTGAGAGTTTGTGTGTGAATTCACAGGGAAAACAAAGAAGGATCGAGGTGGTGGTGTTGGTGTGTTGTGATCAAACCCGTGGATTGAAGCTGTGGTGGTGTTGAGAGGCTTGAGGGGAGTCGCGTAGGCATGGCGGAGCTCGCGGTGGTGGCCTGAGCACAGGTAACTCCTTCAACCAGTTTATATGCTCTGTTTTTTTGTAAATTTCAAACTGAAAGTCGTGAAGGTGGGAGCTGAGTCGAGGTGTTGGGTGAGTTCTAGTGGACACAGAAGGGTCCTAGGAAGCTCTAGGGTTCGAAGCCGTGACGGGGGAGTAGACGGTTGGCCGGGAGCTTGAACATGGGATTTGAATGGTTTCTGTTTCGAGTTGGGGACGACGGGTTAGAGGCCGTGTTGTCGTGTTTGGTTGAGAGGAATGGATTCCTAGGATCAGGACGAAGAGAATGGTGGAAAGAGGAAGGGAATTGGTGGACGGATGATAGAGAACCGGTCACGCCGGTTTGGTTTGGCTGAACCGGTCTGGACCGCTTGGACGAAGGTTGAAGACCATGAACAGTGCAGGCGCATGAGGCCCACGCGCAGCCACTTTGGGCAGCGCGTGGGGGCGCGTGGGGAATTTTCTGGGGGAACGCTCAACTAGGTTTTTGGTCTAGAAGTTGTAACGAATCTTTTCGGATAGGTTTCGGGTTAATCGGACGTCGATTCAAGTTAGTTCCGCGGAATTGAAGTTCTAGGGTTTCTTTTTACCCACGTTTGAAGTTCGGGAAAATTGGGGAATTAGGAGGACCTTCGTTAACGTGTTAGTGACGTGTTTTTGTGACTGTGACAGGATCGGGAATCCCCGAGGCGGACGAGGAACGTGTAGGACGTACAGGACGCGAGTGACGTACCCGGTAACTGTGAGTGGACCCTTTCTCTATAATTGAGCATGCATAACTGGTTTTCTATGATTGTTTTATGGTTTTACATGTGATTTCATGATTATTGAATATGTTATAACTGTTTTATATAATTGCACGTTTTACGAGAAAGTTACGGTTTTCAGTATATTTTACGAGGAAGCTTTGATTTCTGATTTCGATGCCATGATTTTGGGAAATTCAAACGATAAGTGCTTTCCAATGATTATAAGTGGATTTTGATACATGATTTGATGATCAAGTTTTTCAGTTTTAGAATCGGATTTCGGAAAGTGGAATTTGGTTTTAAAGTTGAAAAGTGGAATTCCGGATTTGGGTTCGGAATGACGGTTCTGGATACCGGAAGGGCATCAGACCAGTGATTTCGGATTCGGGTTTGGATATGGATTTAAAACTGTTTTTCAAACGGTTTTGGATTGGATTTGCTGGATATGATTATTGGGTTTAAAGACCCGAATATTGTGATTGACGGGGGACGGGCCCAGATTGGGTTTAAAGACCCGGATTGAATTTAAAGACTCGGAGTTTAAAGACTCGGATATATTGATATTCCCCCCGTAGGCCTGTTGATTTTAAAGACTCAGAGTTTAAAGACTCGGATTATTGAGGCCTGGATTGAGTTTAAAGACTCGGGAGTTTAAAGACTGGGATAGGTCCAGCAGGTTTGATCAGATAGTGATGACTTGGATTTATGTTTTATCGTACTGTTTTCATGATGCTTATTTTGTGAATTATAAATGTTTTTATGATGATTACCATGTGGTTTATGGCTGTGTTTAATAAATGGGTTGTGCATGCATGTTTTCAAAACGGAGGGCCAAACCCTGGTTTGTTTAAGAAATGGTTTTTGAAACTTTTATATTTTATAGTCCACTCACACTTTTCTGGTTTTAACTGCCCTCCAAGTCGTGAAGCTAGCGCGAGGGTTGACGTTGAGGTAGCGTCGGAGGCATAGAGTACTCGAGAGTTTTTCCGGAGTGTTTCCGACTTTCCGTTGTGCGTGTTTCGGTGTATCGGTTTTTGTTCTATATAACTACTGACTCTGGGGTGTTTTAATTTCTCCTGCATCTGGCAATGTAATTTGTGGTTTTCGAGAGCTTTTTTCGGTCTTTTGTTTTTGGGTTGTCGGACGGGAGCAGGGTTTAGTCCCTAATCCTGGGGGATTAGGGGTGGGCCCTAACAATTGGTATTAGAGCATAGGTTTGTGGTTTGTGTTTGTTGCGAGGTTTTGTTTAGGTTGTTTGACTGCTTCTATGCCTCTTTCAGCGTTCGATTGATTATGCCTCCGAGACGTGAACCCCATCCACGACCTGAAGACGAAGTGGCGAGAGGGACAGAGAGTGCTGCAATTGAGCGAGCCCAGCGACTTGGGGCTACGACTTTTAGTTGTGGGGCAGATCCTGAGGAAGCCCAGAGGTGGATCACGAGACTTGAGCGGATTTTCGCAGTGATGCATTGCCCACCGGAGGATCGAGTGTTACTGGCTACCTTCTTACTAGATGGTGCGGCGTACGAGTGGTGGTTTACCATCGAGTTGTCTGGCTAAGACGCCCATACTGTGACCTGGGAGACGTTTAGGGAGCGGTTTTTGTATTAGTATTACCCTTGTTCTTTCTGTGATGCCAAGGAGGCAGAATTTCTGCAACTCCAACAGGGGAGTATGAGTGTGGCTGAGTACGAGCAGAAATTTCAGATGTTGTCTCGTTTTGCTCCTGCGTTTGTGGCCACTGAAGCCGAGAAGTGCTGTAGGTTTGAGTTGGGCCTGCGAGGTGAGATACGAGCCATAGTGACGGCTGGATCGTTTGCTACCCTCCGAGAGTTGTCAGACGTTGCGGTGAGGGTTGAGGCTAGCTTGCCGGTACGACGCCGAGAGTCACCTTTTTCTGGAGCTTCGAGTCAGAGGACACCGAAGAGGGGCAACTTCAGTGGAGCATCGTCAGAGGGCGATGATCGTTTTGGCAGACCTGGTAGTTTCTAGAGTTCAGGGTTCCGTGGTTACCGAGCACATCCGACTCCACAAACTAGTGCGACGTCTATTGCGCCCACCGGGAGACCGAGTGGTCGACCAGGTCGGGATGTGTGTTATTACTGTGGGGAGCGAGGTCATTTCCGACGTGACTGTCCGTTGTTACCACAGGAGAGTGGTGTAGGCCGAGGAGTGGCGGAGCCCGGATGGAGCACGGCGTCAGCGTCAGGGATTGCGGGCGCCAAAGGAGGTGGTGGTGCCACTAGTAGTTCGAGGGGACGTGGTAGATCTTCAGGACCCTAGGCCCGAGTGTTTGCGATGACTCAGCAGGAGGCTCAGTCAGCACCCGGTGCCGTGACAGGTACTTTTACTTTCCTTGGTTGGTTGTGTTGTACCTATTTTGTTGGATCCCGGGGTAGTGTTTAAGACTTTTCCTAGGTGACTTGGAGTGACGAGGTTCAGGATTACGGTGAGTTCTGTTGAAGGATGATGGAAGGAACGGTTGAAAGGAGTGAAGATAACTGATCGATATGAGGTGATTGAAGAGAACCCACAATCTAGGATTTGCCTTTAGGACTTTGTTGGTTTATTCCGACAAAGTGATCGAAGTCGTTGGGTAGTGACCCGGTAGGTAGGATTCCTTTTTGGACTAGATTGTTTCTGGGTTAGGATTTAAGTTGGGTTTCCAGAAGGTGTAGGTGGTAGTACGTGAGGATGTACTCTATGACTTCTATTGGGTACGCTACATGAGGTATTCTAAAATACCTTTGTTTTCTGTTCATAGAGTTTCCCTTGCGTACACCATGAAGTTCTAGTTGTACTGAGAGCGGGTTAGAAGTGTTGAACTGGTAGTAGGGGTAGTAGGGGTGTTGTAATATACCCAAGGTGGAGATGAGAGGTTGGCAACTGTTCAGAGTAGTTGTTTTGGCGAGAGCTGCTTACCGAGTAGGAGACCCCAGGTGTCGGGAACGAGCTGTGGAATTTCGGGACGAAATTCTTTTAAGGAGGGTAGGTTGTAACGACCCGTCCCGAGAGCCGGGATTAGAAAAGTGATTAGTAACGGATTAGTGAGTCTAATTGGTGTTTAGTTGGTTACTTTTGGCCTTTAGGCGTAGAAGGACGATTTTGCCCCTAGTTTGGGTAAAAAGTTGACTTTTAGTTCGGGCGGACAATTGGGTATTGACAGATGACCGTGATGTAGTTCGGGACGTCACGAGTACGTAGACAGGTGGCACGCCCGATTCCGACATCCGAGTAGGAAGTTATGAGGTTCGGAAGGTCGAGGGCATTACCGTAATTTGGGTAAACGAAGGGGAAAGTTAACTTTTTGCTAGACTTGTCATTTTCACGTAGACCGAGGACCGTTAGGTAGGTCTCGTCGTCCTGAGCTCAATGACAGGCGGCATGCCTTCATCGGACATTGGACGGGCGAGATACGGGGTCTAGAACGGTAAGCGCAAAAAGGTAATTTTGACTCACAAGTAGGGGCATTTTAGTCTTTTTGGTGCATTGGGAATTGGGCCAATCTGATAAGGCCAAATGTACAGCAGTTGTGGGATATTTTGAGATGGGCCATGGGATGTTGACAGGTGCCCTTTGTCTAGTGGGTTCTAGGCTTGTGCTTGGTGTGAGATTTAAACGAGCTGTGTGTGTGGCCGTGTTCGAGAGGAAACAGAGACAGAGTTGAGAGGAAAATAAATCAGGTGAAGGGAGTGTGTGAGTGCTGGTGAGTGAAGAAGTGAGAACAGAGAGAGTGTAAGACTGGATGAGTGAGTTGAGGGAGAGATTCATGAGGTGAGATTTTGAGTGTGAATTCATAGGAAAAACAGAGAAGGATCGAGGTGGTGGTGTTGCTGTGTTGTGATCAAACCCGTGGATTGAAGCTATGGTGGTGTTGAGAGGCTTGAGGGGAGTCGCGTAGGCACGGCGGAGCTCGCGGTGGTGGCCTGAGCACAGGTAATTCCTTCAACCCGTTTATATGCTCTATTTTTTCGTAAATTTCAAACTGAAAGTCGTGAAGGTGGGAGCTGAGTCGAGGTGTTGGGTGAGTTCTAGTGGACACAGGAGGGTCCTAGGAAGCTCTAGGGTTCGAAACCGTGACGGGGGAGTAGACAGTTGGCCAGGAGCTTGAACAAGGGATTTGAATGGTTTCTATTTCGAGTTGGGGACGACGGGTTAGAGGCCATGTTGTCTTGTTTGGTTGAGAGGAATGGATTCCTAGGATCAGGACGAAGAGAATGGTGGAAATAGGACGGGAATTGGTGGACGGATGATAGAGAACCGGTCACGCCGATTCGGTTTAGCTGAACCGGTCTGGACCGCTTGGACGAAGGTTGAAAACGATGAACAGTGCAGGCACGTAAGGCCCACGCGCAGCCACTTTGGACGGCGCGTGGGGAATTTTCTGGGGGAACGTTCAACTAGGTTTTTGGTCTAGAAGTTGTAACGAATCTTTTGGGATAGGTTTCGGGTTAATCGGACGTCGATTCAAGTTAGTTCCGCGGGATTGAAGCTCTAGGGTTTCATTTTACGCACGTTTGAAGTTCGGGAAAATTGGGGAATTAGGAGGACCTTCGTTAACTTGTTAGTGACGTGTTTTGGTGACTGTGACAGGATTGGGAATCCCCGAGGCGGACAAGGAACGTGTAGGACGTACGGGACGCGAGTGACGTACCCGGTAACTGTGAGTGGACCCTTTCTCTATAATTGAGCATGCATAACTGTTTTTCTATGATTGTTTTATGGTTGACATGTGATTTCATGATTATTGAATATGTTATAACTGTTTTATATAATTGCACGTTTTACGAGAAAGCTACGGTTTTCAGTATGTTTTACGAGGAAGCTTTGATTTCTGATTTCGATGCCATGATTTTGGGAAATTCAAACGATAAGTGCTTTTCAATGATTATAAGTGGATTTTGATACATGATTTGATGATCAAGGTTTTCGGTTTTAGAATCGGATTTCGGAAAGCGGAATTTGGTTTTAAAGTTGAAAAGTGGAATTCCGGATTTGGTTTCGGAATGACGGTTCTGGATGCCGGAAGGGCATCAGACCAGTTATTTCGGATTCGGGTTTGGATATGGATTTAAAACTGGTTTTCAAACGGTTTTGGATTGGATTTGCTGGATATGATTATTGGGTTTAAAGACCCGGATATTGTGATTGACGGGGGACGGGCCCGGATTGGGTTTAAAGACCCGGATTGAGTTTAAAGACTCGGAGTTTAAAGACTCGGATATATTGATATTTCCCCCCGTAGGCCTGTTGAGTTTAAAGACTCGGAGTTTAAAGACTCGGATTATTGAGGCCTGGATTGAGTTTAAAGACTCGGGAGTTTAAAAACTCGGATAGGTCCAGCAGGTTTGATCGGATAGTGATGACTTGGATTTATGTTTTATCGTACTGTTTTCATGATGCTTATTTTGTGAATTATAAATGTTTTTATGATGATTACCATGTGGTTTATGGCTGTGTTTAATAAATGGGTTGTGCATGCATGTTTTCAAAACGGAGGGCCAAACCCTAGTTTGTTTAAGAAATGGTTTTTGAAACTTTTATACTTTATGGTCCACTCACAATTTTTTGGTTTTAACTGCCCTCCAGGTCGTGGAGCTAGTGCGGAGGTTGACGTTGAGGCCGCGTCGGAGGCATAGAGTACTCGAGAGTTTTTCCGGAGTGTTTCCGACTTTCCGTTGTGCGTGTACTCGGTGTATTTTTTTTTGTTCTGTATAACTATTGACTCTGGGGTGTTTTAATTTCTCCTGCGTCTGGCAGTGTAATTTGTGGTTTTCGAGAGGTTGTTTCGGTCTTTCGTTTTTGGGCTGTCAGACAGGAGCAGGGTTTAGTCCCTAATCCTGAGGGATTGAGGGTGGGCCCTGACAGACACATCTTGAACATTGATCTACATGCCATGTGTCACCACTATAACAGAGGAGCTTTTATGCCACATCAAAATTGATAGGACCGGTCCCTAATTTTCGTGAAAAAAAAATGGTATGGTCTTGCTCCCATCTAACAACTCTTGTCAGATAAGGGATAGTTCCAATTTTATTCATGTCCATATTTTATTAATTTAACCGAACTGAAATCCATCATTACGAGGTTATCGCCCACGTCCAACCCACTAACCCCCGTTAAGGAGGGAAATCCGTTATTTAAATTTTTCTCACATGTTTTCCATCAATACTATCATAACATAACATCATCATTATGTCATAGAATCATCATCACAACCATCATCTATATATATATATATATATAACATTGTGTCATCATGTCATCATCATATCATCACCAACAAATCATCATCATCTCATATGAACATCATGTATTCATCATCATACACGATTCTATCATTCTTATCAACAAAATCATCATTATACATTATCTTATCATTCTTATCAAGATAATCATCATCATATATAATATTTCATTATATCATTGTACCATTATCATGTGAACGAAAATATTATCCATGAAGATTTTCCATTCATAATTACCATTATAATTTATTAGTGTCCAAAGTAATATGGTAATCAATTTTATAATAATTCATCTTTATTTAATCTTACTCAAATTGTATGTCAACTAGCTAGAAGCATATGTATGTATATATATTTAGAAAACCATTTACATAACATCCAAGACATAATTCCTTGTGAACTACCAATTACAAAACAATCAAATCATAATTCTTTGTAAACCCCTGTCATAAAAATAATTTACTTTTATGGGCTTTTTGAATGATCAAATTACCCTTAATTTATACTTGATATTATTATATTAACTGTTGACTTAAATATAAATCTATTATGTTGGAAATTTGGAAATAAACCCAAACGTTGTCCAATTAACTCAAACTTTGTACCATTGAACTCATAATTTAGAGACGAACATCTTTCATGTTGGACAAAACTTGAGAAAAGGCTGCATGTATGCTCACACGCCACCTAAGGGTACCTGCAAGTGGGCCTAACGCACCAGCGCAAGGTCACCCCTAACTTCTCGCCGAGACGACCCGCAAGACTGTGCGCAGGTTTCGACCCGGGTGGCCACGACTCGACTCGAAAGCTGCCATTTCTATTCCCTTTTCATTGTTTCAACTACCAAATATCTTCTAATCAGTCCTAGTAACAATTCTATGTCATCAAAACTAAGAAAAACGTACCTGGGATGCAACCAAAATCCAAGCTTTCAGTCCAAACTTCCTTCTCGGTTTCTAGGTTTTCCTAACGTCCAAGCTTGAGTATTCTGACCCAAAATACTCCTAAAACTCCAACTAGGACCTCAGTGGCTATAGCTGCAAGCTTAACAGCATTCACACACGTCCATATAACCAAATTACGGTTTTTCTAATAAACCAAACTTCGGTTCACAGAGGGTACCTCTCTTTCCCAAACTCTTTTCCTTCCCTCACTCCTTATTTCTCTCCGGTTCTCCCCGTTTCTTATCTATTTTCTTTCCTGACTCATTCGACCCTCACGGGTTGGTGTTTTGTTGATTTTTCACCATTCGGCCGTCACCACCTGAACTACTTTGCATACACCCACAACATATATATATATATAGACAATTTGGTCGGTGGAAAATTTGGAAGGAGATTGCTAGACCCCTTTAGACACATGTCAACATCACACATGATTGACATGTGAAATAGTAAAATTACCAAAATACCCTTCATTACATAATTACCAAAATGCCCCTAAACAATTTTGCCTTATAACGAAACTATTCAATCTCCGATTACATCATATCACATGTAACGATTCGTCCCAGGAGTCGGGATTAGTCAAGTGATTAGTGACGGCTTAGCTGAGTTGATCGGTGGTTAGTTGGTAACTATTGGACGTTCGGCGTAGAATGGCAATTTTGCCCCTAGTTTGGGCAAATTGTTGACTTTTAGTTCGGGCGGTCAATTGGGTATTGACTGATGACTGTGACGTAGTTTGGGACGTCACGAGTCCATAGACAGGTGGCACGCCTGATTCCAACATCCGAGGAGGAAGTTATGATGTTCGGAAGGTTGAGGGCATTTTCGTAATTTGGTTAAACGAAGGGGGAAAAGTTGAATTTTTGCACGACAAGGTTATTACATGTAGACTGAGGACCGTTAGGTAGATCTCGTCGTCCTGAGTTCAACGACAGACGGCATGCTTTCATCGGACATAGGACGAGTGAGTTACGGGTCTAAACGGCGAAGGGCAAAATGGTAATTTGGACTCACAAGGGGCATTTTGGTCTATTGGTGCCTTGGGATTTGTGCAAAGGAGATGAGGACAAGTGTGCAGTGTGTGATTGGATATTTTGAGATGGGACCATGGGATTGTGGACACGTGGGGTGTGTGTAGTGGGTTCTAGGTTGCACGGGCAAAAACTTAAATGTGCTGTGTGTGAGTCGTGCATTCGAAAAAGGGAGAAACAGAGACTGGGCAGAGGGTGAGAATCGATCAAGTACAGGGAGGTGTGATCCTTGTGAGTGTGTGAGTGTGATCAGAGGAAGGTTGAGACTGCAGGGTTGTGTTGAGAAGACTGAGAGGTGAGTGTTTGTGGGTGAGGAGTGTGCGAGTGTCTCAGGTAAAATAAGAGGTGTTGAGGGTGTGGTGCAACCATCAGTGATCAAGTTGATCCAATTGGGTTCGAGGGGAGGCTAGGACGGCTCTGTGAACTCCAGGGAACGCGGCGGTGAGCACAGCGGCGGTCGACAAGTAGGTAATCTCTTGAATTTCCCTGGTTGCTCTGTTTTCCAGTTTAGGTTCAAACGTTAAGTCGTGGTGTTTGGGGTTGAGTCGAGGTGTTTGGTGAGTTCTAGTCGACTCAGTAAGTTCCTAGGAAGCTTCTGGTTGTGAAGCCTTGACGGGGGAATGCATGGTTGGTCGGGAATCGAAACAGGGGATTTGGACGGGTTTCTGTTTCGAGTTGGGAAGATGAGATTTAGGCGTGATTTTGTGTTTGGAGTAGGGAAATGGATTTCTTAGGGTAGGACGAAGCTAGGGGAGTTGAAAGGAACAGAATTGGATGGAGAATTACGGAGAACCGGTCAGCCAGTTCAGATTGGTCTGACCATCGAAGAAGACGATGAACAGTGCTCTGTGTGCAGGCGCTTGAAGCCCACGTGCAGCCACTTTGGGCGGCACGTGAGGGTGCGTGGTGGTTGTTCTAGGGAACCTTCCAACATAGTTTTTGGTCTAATTGTTGTAACGAATCTGTTGGGACAAGTTTCGGGACGAGCAGACGTTGTTTCGGGTTAGTTCTACGGGATCGAAGGTTTAGGGTTCCGTTTCATTACGTTTAGGATTCGGGAAAATTGGGGAAAATTAGGAGAATCTTCTTTGACGTGTTAGTGACGAGTTTTGGTGACTTGTGACAGGATCGGGAATCCCCGAGGAGGTCGAGGAACGTACGGGACGCGAGTGACGTGCCCAGTAACTGTGAGTGGACTCCTTCCTTATAACTGAGCATGCATAACTGCTTTTAATTACTTATTTTATGGTTTTACATGTGATTTCATGATTAATGAATATGCTATAACTGTATTTCACGTTTTTCGAGAAATAACATATTTGGCTCATTTTACGAGAAAGACTTTGATTGCTGATTATGATACCATGATTTTGGGATTTCAATCTATACTTGGTTTTCTTGAGACATGATTTGATAATCAAGGGGTTTTTGATTTTAGAATCGGATTTCAGAAAGCGAGATTTGGTTTTAAGGTTGAAAAGTGGATTTCCTGATTTGGGTTCGGAATGACGGTTCTGGATGCCGGAAGGGCTTCGGACCAGTGGTTTCGGATTCGGGTTTGGATATTGATTTAGAAATGGTTTTCAAATAGTTTTGGATTGGATTTGCTGGATCTGATTATTGGGTTTAAAGACCCGGATTATGTTTGACGGGGGACGGGCCCGGATTGAGTTTAAAGACTCGGGAGTTTAAAGACTCGGATATATTGATATTTCCCCCGTAGACCTGTTGAGTTTAAAGATTCGGGAGTTTAAAGACTCAGATTATAGATTTCTATGATGAAAATGATATGATTTATAAATGTTTTTCAGACACTGAGTTATGCATGCATGTTTTCAAAACGGAGGGCCAAACCCTGGTTGGTTATGAAACTGTTTTTGAAACTTTTATTATTTTTGGTCTACTCACACCTTCTAGTTTTTAATTTCCCTCCAGGTCGTGGAGCTTGAGCGGGGGTTGACGTTGAGGCAGTGTCGGAGGCATAGAGCACTATAGTGCGTTATCCCGAAGTGTTTTGCAGCTTTCCGTTGTGCGTGTAGATACTTGGCGTGTAGTTTCTGTCTTTTTGCTTGTACTATGCTCTGTATAACGGTTGACTCGTTGGATGTTTTAAATTCTTCCTTGTCTGAAAATGTAAATTGTGGGTTTTAGTGAGGTTGTTTCAGTCTTTCGTGTTGGGTTGTCAGACGGGAGCAGGGCTTACCTTGGTTATCGGGGTGATAATCGGGGTGGGTCCTGTCAATTGGTATCAGAGCATAGGTTTGTCGGTTTGTGTCTGCTGCGAGGTTGTGTTTAGGTTGTTTTACTGACGCTATGCCTCTTTCAGCGTGCGATTGACTATGCCTCCGAGACGTGAGCCCCCTCCACGACCTGAAGACGAAGCGGCGAGAGGGACAGAGAGTGCTACGATCGAGCGAGCCCAGCGGCTCGGGGCTACGACGTTTAGTGGTGGGGAAGACCCTGAGGAAGCCCACAGGTGGATCACGAGACTTGAGCGGATTTTCGCAGTGATGCGATGCCCACCGGAGGATCGTGTGTTACTGGCTACCTTTTTACTGGACGGTGCGACGTACGAGTGGTGGTATACCCTCGAGTTGTCAGGTTGGGATGCCCACACAGTGACCTGGGAGACGTTTATGGAGCGGTTCTTAGATCAGTATTACCCTCGTTCTTTCCGCGATGCCAAAGAGGCTGATTTCCTGCAGCTCCAACAGGGGAGTATAAGTGTGGCTGAGTACGAACAAAAGTTTCAGATGTTGTCCCGATTTGATTCTGCGTTTGTGGCTACGGAAGCCGAGAAGTGTCGTAGGTTTGAGTTGGGCCTGCGAGGCGAGATTCGAGCCATAGTGACGGCTGGATCGTTTGCGACCCTCCGAGAGTTGTCGGATGCTGCGGTGAGGGTAGAGGCTAGTTTTCCGGTACGATGCCGAGAGCCATCTTTTTCTGGAGCTTCGAGCTAGAGGATACCAAAGAGGGGTAACGACAGTGGAGCATCGTCGGCGGGCGATGATCGTTTTGGTAGACCTGGTAGTTTTCAGAGTTCAGAGTTCCGTGGACATCGAGCACAGCCGACTCCGCAAACCAGTGCGACGTCTGTTGCGTCTATAGGGAGACCGGGTCTTTCCAATCGGGATGTTTGTTTCTACTGTGGAGAGCGAGGTCACTTCCGACGTGACTATCCGTTATTACCCCAGGAGGATGGTGTAGGCCGAGGAGCGGCGGAGCCAGGATGGAGCACGGGGTCAGCGTCAGGGACAGCAAGCACCAGAGGAGGTGGTGGTGCCCCTAGTAGTTCTAGGGGACGTGGTAGATCTTCAGGATCCCAGGAGGCTCAGTTAGCACCCGGTGCCGTGACAGGTACTTTTACTATCTTTGGTCGTGTTGTACACCTTTTTGTTGGTTCTTCTGGAGTTGAGTAGTTGTTGTTGAACCTCGAGGTATAGTTTAGGATTTTCCCCTTGGTGACTTGGAGTAACAAGGTTGAGGACTACGATGAGTTCCGTTAAAGGATGACGGAAGGATTTGGAAATGAGTAACCCACAATCTAGGAAGTGCCTTTAGGACTTTGTTGTTTATTTCCGGCAGGGTGGTCAGAGTAGTTGTGGGACGTGAAGGTGAAGTATCCCTTTTGGGTGAGTTAAGCAGGACTGAATCGCTTCTGGTTAGCTTTCGAGTTGGGTATTAGTTGTTGGACCTAGAACTGGTTTGGGAGGTTTAATTTGGTTTCATAGTTAAGTTACCTTAGGTTTTCCTACCGACCAAAAGACCGGGAGTCTGGGGAGAGTTTGAGTTGGTTTCCAGAAGGTGTAGGCGGTTGTACGTGAGGATGTAGTCTATGAACTCTACAGGGTACTCTAAATGAGGTATTCTAAAATACCTTTGTTTCTTTACGTTCGTAGAGTTTCCCTTGCGTACACCATGAGGTTTTAGTTGAAAGTACGGGGCGAAGGTACGTTCGACTTGAGAGAGTGTCAGAAGTGTCAAAATAGTAACAGGAGCATTGTGGTGTACTTAGAACAGTTGTTGTTGGGTAAGAATTGACCACCGGGTAGGAGACCCAGGTGTAGGGTACCAGCTGTGGAATTTCGGGGATGAAATTCTTTTAAGGAGGGTAGAATGTAACGACCCGTCCTGGGAGTCGGGATTAGTGAAGTGATTAATGACGGCTTAGCTGAGTTAATCGGTGGTTAGTTGGTTACTGTTGGATGTTCGGCGTAGAATAACGATTTTGCCCCTAGTTTGGGTAAATTGTTGACTTTTAGTTCGGGCGGTCAATTGGGTATTGATCGATGACTGTGACATAGTTTGGGACGTCACGAGTACGTAGACAGGTGGCACGCCCGATTCCGACATCCGAGGAGGAAGTTATGATGTTCGGGAGGTTGAGGTCATTTTCGTAATTTGGTTAAACGAAGGGGGAAAAGTTGACTTTTTGCACGACAAGGTTTTTACACGTTGACCGAGGACCGTTAGGTAGATCTCGTCGTCCTGAGTTCAACGACAGGCGACATGCTTTCATCAAACGTAGAACGAGTGAGTTACGGGTCTAGAACGACGAAGGGCAAAGTGGTAATTTGGACTCACAAGGGGCATTTTGGTCTTTTGGTTCCTTGGGATTTGTGCAAAGGAGATGAGGACAAGTGTACAGTGTGTGATTGGATATTTTGAGATGGGACCATGGGATTGTGGACACGTGGGGTGTGTGTAATGGGTTCTAGGTTGCACGGGCAAAAACTTAAACGTGCTGTGTGTGAGTCGTGCATTCGAAAGAGGGAGAAACAGAGACTAGGCAGAGGGTGAGAATCGATCAATTACAGGGAGGTGTGATCCTTGTGAGTGTGTGAGTGTGATCAGAGGGAGGTTGAGAGTGCAGGGTTGTGTTGAGAAGACTGAGAGGTGAGTGTTTGTGTGTGAGGAGTGTGCAAGTGTCTCAGGGAAACAGAGAGGTGTCGAGGGTGTGGTGCAACCATCAGTGATCAAGTTGATCCAATTGGGTTCGAGGGGACGCTAGGACGGCTATGTGAACTCCAGGGAACGCGGCGGCAAGTACGGCGGCGGTCAACAAGCAGGTAATCTCTTGAATTTCCCTGGTTGCTCTGTTTTCCAGTTTAGTTTCAAACGTTCAGTCGTGGCGTTTGGGGTCGATTTGAGGTGTTTGGTGAGTTCTAGTCGACTCAGTAAGTTCCTAGGAAGCTTCTGGTTGTGAAGCCATGATGGGGGAATGCATGGTTGGCCGGGAATCGAAACAGGGGATTTGGACGGGTTTCTTTTTTGAGTTGGGAAGATGAAATTTAGGCGTGATGTTGTGTTTGGAGTAGGGAAATGGATTGCTTAGGGTAGGACGAAGCTAGGGGAGTTGAAAGGAACAAATTGGATGAAGAATGACGGAGAACCGGTCACGCCGGTTCAGATCGGTCTGACCATCGAAGAAGACGATGAACAGTGCTCTGTGTGCAGGCGCGTGAAGCCCACGCGCAGCCACTTTGGGCGGCGCGTGAAGCTCAAGCGCAGCCACTTTGGGTGGCGCGTGAGGGCATGTGGTGGCTGTTTTGGGGAACCTTCCAACATAGTTTTTGGTCTAATCGTTGTAACGAATCTGTTGGGACAAGTTTCGGGACGAGCGGACGTTGTTTCGGGTTAGTTCTACGGGATCGAAGGTTTGGGGTTCCGTTTCGTTACGTTTAGGATTCGGGAAAATTGGGGAAAATTAGGAGAATCTTTGTTGACGTGTTAGTGATGAGTTTTGGTGACTTGTGACAGGATCGGGAATCCCCGAGGAGGTCGAGGAACGTACTGGACGTACTGGACGCGAGTGACGTGCTCGGTAACTGTGAGTGGACTCCTTCCTTATAACTGAGCATGCATAACTGCTTTTAATTACCTATTTTATGGTTTTATATGTGATTTCATGATTATTGAATATGCTATAACTGTATTGCACGTTCTTCGAGAAATAACGTATTTGGCTCATTTTACGAGAAAGACTTTGATTGCTGATTATGATACCATGATTTTGGGATTTCAATCTATACTTGGTTTTCTTGATACATGATTTGATAATCAAGGGGTTTTCGATTTTAGAATCGGATTTTGGAAAGCTAGATTTGGTTTTAAGGTTGAAAAGTGGATTTCCGGATTTGGGTTCGAATGACGGTTCTGGATGCTAGAACGGCTTCAGACCAGTGGTTTCGGATTCGGGTTTGGATATTGATTTAGAAATAGTTTTCAAATGGTTTTGGATTGGATTTGCTGGATCTGATTATTGGGTTTAAAGACCCGGATTATGTTTGAAGGGGATGGGCCCGGATTGAGTTTAAAGACTCGGGAGTTTAAAGACTCAGATATATTGATATTTCCCCTGTAAACCTGTTGAGTTTAAAGACTCGGATTATATTGAGGCCTGGATTGAGTTTAAAGACTCGGGAGTTTAAAGACTCGGATAGATCCAGCAGGTTTGATCAGATAATGATATTGGTATCGTATGCTTTACTGCTAATGTTTTATAATGTTTTCATACTGTGTTTATGTTGCTGCGATTTCTATGATGAAAATGATATGATTTATAAATGTTTTTCAGACACTGAGTTATGCATGCATGTTTTCAAAACGGAGGGCTAAACCCTGGTTTGTTATGAAACTGTTTTTGAAACTTTTATTCTTTTTGGTCCACTTACACCTTCTGGTTTTTAATTGCCCTCCAGATCGTGGAGCTAGCGCGGGGGTTGACGTTGAGGCAGTGTCGGAGGCATAGAGCACTATAGTGCATTATCCCGGAGTGTTTTGCAGCTTTCCGTTGTGCGTGTAGATACTTGTAGTGTAGTTTCTGTCTTTTTGTTTGTACTATGCTCTGTATAACGGTTGACTCGTTGGATGTTTTAAATTCTCCCTTGTCTGACAATGTAAATTGTGGGTTTTAGTGAGGTTGTTTCGGACTTTCGTGTTGGGGTGTTAGACGGGAGCAGGGTTCACCTCGGTTATCGGGGTGATAATCGGGGTGGGTCCTGTCATCACATGTCTACAGATTTAGAATTCCGAGGCCCATCTAAAGTCCTCGAAAAATGTCCATAAAGTGTCTCGATCAAAAAGTAAATTGTTTGACTTTATAGGGGCAAAATCGTCATTTTTCTTATGAATTTTTCAAATTCGTTTTTTCTTGAATTTTCGAGTCATTACAAGTTACCCTCCTTAAAAAATTTCGTCTCCGAAATTTTAGAACTAAACCAGGTTCATTTCCATACTCGCATGGGACAACTGAGTTTTCTCACAGATTAATCAACTTACCGATTTCTTCTTTTTACTATATCGTAACTTCATTTAACAATTCCAGGATCCTATATTGTCTTAACTAAAACAACCTTATTTTAAGCATCCTTCGAATCATATTAAAAAACACAACAATATCAAACATAACTTATATATCAGCAGTCCATAATCAGGCTCAACCAATCACATCACATTACGACACTATGCGTAGGCCAATACCCCAACACTTTCTGAATCAAATCCAACATCAACCAGAATCCAATCATTAACCAATCACTTTCAACATCGCCGAGGCTATATCTGCACTACTGGTAGGCAAATCGCTCACGATACAGAGCCTAACTCGACGTCCGAGTAGGAACAGACTTAGGATATAGACCCAACTCAACGTCTGAGTCGTCACCACAACACTAGTCTCAAGATACAGAGTCCATCTCAATGGCTAAGACTAACCAATATCCACATATAAATCACTCGGGATACAGAGTCCAGCTCAACGTCTACGTGATCACTAACTCTGGATACAGAGTCCAGCTCAACGTCTGCGTGATCACTAACTCTGGATACAGAGTCCTACTAGACGTGCGAGTCAACACCAGTCTGAGGATACAGAGCGTTACTCGATGTCTGAGACTAACTAACCACCACATCATATATTCACTCGGAATACATCATCCGAGTACAGACTGATAAGTCGTTAATTAAGCATTATTTTATACCCTTTATACTTGACTTTTAATATTAAAATAATAAACAATTGAAGAAAATAATATATTTTGTGATATTTTTTAGAAATAAATAAAACTTGGAATTTGGAGCGTTTTGGCGAAAGAATCGTCCCGATCGGAATTCGAACGAAAAAATTATGGAAGAACTTCAGTGGAATTATATCAATTAATTTTTAATTTGAAAACTCATTTAAAAACCCAAAGAAACCAGCCCAAAGCTCAAGCCCATCCTTTTTTTTCTGATGGCAGCCCAATACCCAAATTAGCTCAAGGCCACGACGCGCATGCGCCTCAGCTGCAACTCACCCGAGCCCATCCCACCAAAAGCCCAGATCTCATCAAAGTCCAGCCCACAAGCCCATCCTTCGCTCTAGCTGCAACACGCGAATCGCCCACCTGCTTAGCCCATGCCAGTCCAGTGCCTGATTCACTGTGCAAGGTCTAGTCCAATCAAGCTGCAACCCACGTGCCTCTCCTGCCCAAGCCCGTACACCTATTCTGCCAAACCCTACCGAACATGCTGCTCCAGCGCCTGTCACGCTGATTCAACTCTTGCATTCAGCAGCCTTCCACCGAAAAAAAAAAATCAGTTTTTCATCATTTCTTTCTTGTAATATTTTACTATTATTTTTATACTTTATTTTTTATTTTTATTTGAATATTTTTGGCACTCCCTCTATAAATAGGGATGCCATTTCATGTAACATTGGTCCCCTTTTGTGTAATTTTTCTCTCTAGTTTCTTCCTTAGTTTTTCTTCTTTCTATTTGGTTCTTTATTTTTGGGACCATTTATAACTTCTTGTAGATTTTCTTATTAATTAACTCTCTTTTAATTCTTGTTTCTAGATTTTTTTTTATAATTTTTTTTTATATTTATTTTTTAAGTTTCATTTTCTTCTAATTTTAGTTCTTGGATTTTCTTTGTAAACTTTTCTTTTTAACTTCTTTGACTTCTCTTTTAAATATGAATTTGTGTTTTCCTTAAGAAAATCCTAGGCTGAGTATTTCCGAAGTAATTCTATAATTTAAGTCCGAATTCTTATGTTTTATCCTCCATCTTCATAAGGTTCCTTCTGCTGTTCAGAGAATTTTATGAATAACATTCCATTGCTTTCATCCACTTTCGGAATCACAAGCTGTTCTTGGGTTCCGAAAGTGTAACTTTATTCCCTTTACTTAAATTCTTGTTATTGTTTCGGTTTACTTATAATTCAATACATGTGATGGCATTTTCTTTCTAACTTTTGTAAGTATGAATGCGATCTCCATGTGTTTTACTTTCTGAATTTTTTTTACTTCATATATCTTAGTGCTTAAACTTCAATTTGATGCTATATATTTTATCTGATGTTCGGTGCATTTAGACTACAATTGAAGAGATTAAATATTGATTGCTATCGGCGCATTTAATTATAAACTTAAGATGAATCATATTGTAAATGTTTGAAGCATATTGAAGTTTTACGCACATTAATGGTTGATGCATTTATAATATTGAAAGATATATGCAAGTATTTGAGATGATAAATGTAAGATTTCTTGATTGATTTGTTATAAGCAAAATGTTAGAGTGTTGGTAAAATTTGTATTTGAATGAAGTTTATTTTTAGGAGTAGTTTAAATAATGTGATTGTTAATTTGAAATTACTTGCGTAAAAGTGTCGGTTTTGTCTATAAAACTACTCTATCGTTTATAAGTTCTAATTAGCATGAGTATTTGCATTTTAATTCTTAGTTTGGTTAAAAATATAGTTTAGATTACAATATTCCTAAAACCCCCCATTTAATTCTTTTATCCTTTAATTTTTTTAATTCTTTATTCTTTAATTCATTAATTCATTAATTATTTAATTATTTATTCATTATTCTTTTATTAATTATTCTTTCTCACTAACAAATTATTAATGTTCCCTAATTTCCACAGTTAAGAACAAACTCTATTTACCAATACTATAACTACACAAAAAGGGTTTAAATTGCATAATACTCGAATTACGTGTTTAATTTAATCTGTAATTTGGGCGTAATCAATTTTTGGCGCCGTTGCCAGGGAAATTGAAAATCATTTTTAATTTGTTAGTGTATGTATATAAATTGTGCATATTATACTTGTTTATAATTTTTATTTTTGTTCTTAATTTTCTTAATATACTTATTTATATTTTTTATACTTGTTTATTTTATATTTGTTTATTTTTATTTTTATACATGTACATATTATACTTGTTCATAATGTTTATCTTTATACATGTTCATATTATACTTGTATATTATTTTTATTTATTTTTATACTTGTTCATTTATTTTTATGCTTGTTCATAATTTTGATTCTTATAATTGTACTTACTATATTTGTTTATAATGTTCATACTTTACTTGTTCATAATTTCTAATTTATACTTGCTCATAAATGTTCATAATTTTTTTTTATATACTTGTTCATATTATAATTGTTTATGTAAATTTATATTTTTATTTTACTTGTTTATTTTATACTTATACATACTTGTTCATAATTGACTTTCATTTATGCTTGTTTATAATTTTTATACTTGTCATATTAGTCTTGTTCATACTTGTACATAATGTTCATTCTTTTTACTTGTTCATAAATGTATATTGTACATGTTCACTTTTTCTTATTTTTACTTTTATTTATTTTGATTTGTTTTTGTAATTTAAAAAAAAATCGTAAAATAATAATAATAATAATAATAATTTGTTTCAAATAAAGAAAACGTTTCATTATCTCAAAAAAAAAAGATTAAAAATTAATTTCTAAGTTTCTTTAGTCTTAGCTTCATGTTAGTGTTAATTCATACCAGTGAATAAATTTTGTACATATGTTACTTGTTATTCTTCTTACTTGTTCATAATTTTCATTTGTATGTTTATTCATAATTGTTATGTTTATACTTGTTTTTCATTTATTATACTTGTTCATACTTTATTTATAATTGTAGATACATGTTCATACTTGTTTATAATTGTTCTTACATATTCATACTTGTTCATAATTTTTATTTTTATACTTGTTCATATTTGTACATATTTGTTCATACTTATTTGTTTGTTCTTACATATTCATACTTGTTCATAATTTTTATTTTTATACTTGTTCATATTTGTACATATTTGTTCATACTTATTTGTTTATACTTCTTCATAATCTGTATATTACTTGTTTACATTGATTTTATTTATGTGTTCATGTATTTATTTAAGTTTGTCTTTTTCTTCATTTAAAAAAAATCGAAAAAAAAATTCTTATCTTAGCTTGGTGTTAGTGTAAATATATATTTGTAAATAAATCTTGTACATATATTAGTTTGTTAATGTGAAATTGTTTTGTAAATATCATTACTTGTGCATAAAACCATACTTGTGAATAAATCGTTCATACTTGTATAAATTGTTCATATGTAAATTGTCATTTATACTTGTAAATTGTTCATAAAAAACATACTTGTAAATAATTTTTGCATTCATGCATTAGTCTCGGTTATATGTTGATCACTTGTGCTTTGAAGTTTAGATTTTGATCTTTAATGCAATATGTGATGTCTCTTTTGTTAACTCTTACTTACGGTGATTGTTAACACTTGAGTTATCTTAGTTCCTCTTAAGTAAGAAATTTTGAGGGTGATGTTTAGGACAAGAGACGATACTCATAACGGGTTTTGGGTCGAAGAAAGGAATATCAATGGAGTTTAAGCCTCGAGATGTCTTGAAATTAGTCATGCCTCTTATGTTTATTTTTTCTAACTTGGTCACCTTTGAACTTGCTCAAACAATTGAATTAATCTAAGATAAACTTTGAAGCTATGTGAACCATATATATCTTTGACTTCCTCCGGCATGTAAATATTGTTTATATCTTTTTACATTTGTTTATATCTTAACTTACATTACTTGTCATGACAACCTTAACTTGAATTTTTAATTTAACTTGCATATTTAGCTTAACTTGCATTGCATATTTAATCTAACTTGCATCTCTAGCTCAAATTACATCCCTAACTTAAATTTGCATATCTAACTTGCATTCTTGAAAATGTGCATCTCTGACTAACTAACTTGCATCTTTGTCTAGGCTAGCTGGACGTTAAACTTCAAGCGCTTGTTGGGAGGTAACCCAATGTGCTCATGGGATGTGAAGGAGTCATCAACGCAGATTTGCTATCTTTCTACCCTTCACTCTCTTTTATTTTGTTATTTAATGTTTTCTTGCTTTATTTTCGTAATTCTTCTTCCTTACTTTGATTCTATGTTTATTTACTTCCTATTTGCCAACATTGAGGACAATATAGAATTTAAGTGTGGGGAATGGTTTACAATTTTAATTTTCCAATAAAATTTCAAAAACAAAATTCAAATAAAAAAATTAATTTTTTTATTGCTTTCTTGAGTCTTTTTGTTTTAATTTAGTGTTTTTACGAGTTTTAAGTTTCCCTTTAACTTGTCAATGATATAAATGGACGGAAATGAATATGTTATGGCTATAAAGATGATCACTACATCTTGAATTTATTTGTTAATATTTTGTGATTAAGTGTTATAACTTGTAGATAATTCATGTAAATTGGTATATAAATGAGCATGATAAGATAAGTATGAATCATTTGAACCTTATGTGAGCTTTAGAACTTTATATACATCTTTGATGAGTGATTTATAAGTTCTTTTTTTAAATTGATATACATATGCCTCATAACTACTTGTCATAGCTTTTAATGAACTCTAGAGTACTAGAATTTATTCGATGTGATTTTCAAAGTTTTTTAAGTCAATAAACTCTTTGATTTTGGATATGATTAAGGCATCAGGGTTAACACCATAAATTCAAACATTCATGCGACCCCCTTAGTTTTAACCATTTTGAGCCTACATTAAGCCTTTCTTTCATCACCATGATTATCTAAACATTTGAGCTTAGTATAAACATCTTTTACCCTTATTCTAAGGACTCGGTTGAAGACATGAAAATAGTGCAAAAGAAATTGATGATGATGTGAAGAGTTTTATGTGTACTATTTGGATTTACATACTCAAACTTTGTTGTATTATTAACACATGTTATTACCTTAATATTTGAAAGAAAAAAACAAAACAAAAACAAAGAAAAAAATATAATAAAAAAAACACAATGTTTGAGTCTCTATCAAGGTAATAAGATTTGATTATGTAATGTTTGAATTAAGTCCCTTACATTTGTAAATCGGACACAAAGAATGATTACGAGGCCCAATATGATGAAATTAGGCCTATGCTCGAAGGGATGGATTACTGACATCATTGCACTATGATTGAGAAGTTATAATACGTTTTGGGAGGCTATTGAGTCTTGGAACGAATTTGAGCACCATTTATCCTATATATTCCTTGCCTTTAAATTTAACCCCATTACAACCTTCGTAAAGACCTTATGATCCTTAATATGGTAAATTTTGATTAGTTGAGTCAATCACTTGAGTAAGCTTCTGGGTTTGGTTCATTTGTGCAAATTTGTTTTATTTTTATCTCGAGGTGTTTATTTGAAATTTTTCAAAAGTACTTTATTTCTATTATGTGAGCATTTTTCTCACATACTTCGAGTGCAAACACAAACTCTAATAAAATTGAGTGAATTTATGAGTGCATATCCTTGTGAGTTGATTCATACTCGTTTTTTTTTCATGTTGAGATTCATTTCACCATATTTACTCATTATCTTACTTGTTGAAACATTTTGTTACCATGTATTAACTCTTGAATTTCATATGCTTAAATACTTTAAGTGAAAATCTTTGATGTCATGATTATAATAATGAAATATTGAGACTAAAGGTTAAAGGTTTACTTGTTTTGACATCGTTGTTTAATTTTAGTATTTGCTAGGGACTAGCAAAGTTTAAGTATTGGGGTATTTGATAAGTCATTAATTAAATATTATTTTATATTCTTTTATACCTGTTATACTTGACTTTTAATATTAAAAAAATAAAAAATTGGAGAAAATAATATATTTTGTGATATTTTTGTAGAAATAAATAAAGCTTCGAATTTAGAGCATTTTGGCGAAAAAAATTGTCCCGATCGGAATTCAAACAAAGAAATTATGGACGAAATTCGGTGAAATTATATCAATTAATTTTTAATTTGAAAAATCATTTAAAAACCCAAAGAAACCAGCCCAAAGCTCAAGCCCAGCCCTTTTTTCTGATGGCAGCCCAAGATCCAAATTAACTCCAGGCCACGACCCGCATGCGCCTCAGCTACAACTCGCACGAGCCCAGCCCGCCAAAAGCCCAGATCCCATCAAAGTCCAGCTCCCGAGCCCATCCTTCGCTTTAGCTGCAACACGCGACTCACCAACCTGCTTGGCCCACGCCACCCCAGTGCCTGATCCGCTGTGCAAGGTCTAGTCTAATCAAGCTGTAACCCATGTGCCTCTCCAGCCCAAGCCCGTACACCTAATTTGCCAAACCCTACCGAACATGCTGCTCCAGCGCCTGTCACGCTGATTCAACTCCTCCATTCAACAGCCTTCCATAAAAAATAATCCAGTTGCTCCACCTGCCCCTTTCAGCCACATTTTTCAACAGAAATCAAACTTTAAAAAAAAAAAAAAATTCAGTTTTTCATCATTTCTTTCTTGTAATATTTTACTATTATTTTTATACTTTATTTTGTATTTTTACTTGAATAATTTTGGCACTCCCTCTATAAATAGGGAGGCCATTTCATGTAACATTGGTCCTCTTTTGTGTAATTTTTCTCTCTAGTTTCTTCCTTAGTTTTTCTTCTTTCTATTTTATTCTTTATTTTTGGATTTTCTTATTAATTAACTCTCTTTTAATTCTTGTTTCTAGATTTGTTTTTATAATTTATTTTTAGATTCATTCCTTAAGTTTCATTTTCTTCTAATTCTAGTTCGTAGATTTTCTTTGTAAACTTTTCTTTTTAACTTCTTTGATTTCTCTTTAAATATGAATTTGTGTTTTCCTTAAAAAAATCCTAGGCCGAGTATTTCCGAAATAATTTTAGAATTTAAGTCCAAATTCTTATGTTTTATCTTCCATCTTCATAAGGTTCCTTCTGGTGTTCAGAGAATTTTATAAATAACATTTTATTGTTTCCATCCACTTTCAAAATCACAAGTTGTTCTTGGGTTCCAAAAGTGTAACTTTATTCCCTGTACTTAAATTCTTGTTATTGTTTATGTTTACTTATAATTCAATACATGTGATAGCATTTTCTTTCTAAACTTTTGTAAGTATGAATGCAATCTCCGTGTGTTTTATTTTTTGAATTTCTTTTACTTCATATATCTTAGTGCTTAAACTTCAATTTGATGCTATATGTTTTATCCGCTGTTTGGTGCATTTAGACTATAATTGAAGAGATTAAATGTTGATCGCTGTCGTCGCATTTAATTATAAACTTAAGGTGAATCATATTGTAAATGTTTGAAGCATATTGGAGTTTTACGCACATTAATGGTTGATGCATTTATAATATTGAAAGATATATGCAAGTATTTGGGATGATGAAGGTAGGATTTCGTGATTGGTTTGTTATGTGCAAAATGTTAGAGTGTTGGTAAAATTTGTATTTGAAGTAAGTCTATTTTTAGGAGTAGTTTAAATAATGTGATTGTTAATTTGAAATTACTTACGTAAAAGTGTCGGTTATGTCTATGAAACTACTCTATGGTTTGTAAGTTCTAATTAGCATGTGCATTTGCATTTTAATTCTTAGTTTGGTTAAAACATTACAATATTCCTAAAACCTCCCATTTCATTTTTTCATTTTTTTATTCTTTAATTCTTTAATTTATCAATTCATTAATTATTTTATTAATTATTCTTTCTTACTACAAATTATTAATGTTCCATAATTTCTCCGGTTAAGAACGATCCTTATTTACCAACAGTACTATAACTACACAAAAAGGGTTTAAATTGCATAATACTCGAATTACTTGTTTAATTTAATGCGTAGTTTGAGCGTTACCACCAATTAGCAATTCAAAATCCTTGTTCACAATAATGCACACACACACGCACACGCACACATATATATATATATATATATATATATATATAAATATACATTTATAATATACATCTATTCATTAACCATAGCCATCTTTTCCGCACTTCAAACACTAGGCTTAACCCTTAGACAAAATTTTCTTTGAATCACGTAAAACGTATATCCAAAAAAAATCAATAATCTCTCAACAATCATCAAATACTTATTAAAAATTCATATTTAATTCATTTCAACAGATATTCATCCCTTAAAATCAAATCATCACGTTGAACTTCGAATGCATCATTCCATAAAACCTTGTAAAATATGCTTTGAGATTAATTTTAAAAGTTCAAAAAACAATTAATAATTGATTTCAAATCGTTATCACAAAAAGCATACAATAACCTTTACTCATATTCAAGTCAACCTCAATTTCATACCATACTTTAGTCTATACATCATTTCAGATAATTCTCGTATAACAAGTTTTTCAAATAATTTCATAAAATCACCAAATAAATTACATTTTTAAAACATGTTATACACGAGACTCGTATCTTAGAGACACGATATTTCACACCCATGCTCTGATATCAAGTTGATAGGACCCATTCCAAATTTTCTTGGAAAAAAAGGGTGTGGTCCTGCTTCTGTTTAACAACTCTTGTTAGACAAGGGATAGTTTCAATTTTTTATCAATGTCCATATTTTATTAAATTAACCAAATTGAAATCCATCCTTACGAGGTTATCGTCCACGTCCAACCCACTAACCCCCGTCAAGGAGGGAAATCCATTATTCAAAATTTCCTTACATGTTTTCCATCAATAGTGTCATAACATCACATCATCATCATGTCATAGCATCATCTCATCATGTCATAGCATCATCATCACATATACCAATATATATATAAATATATAACATCATGACATCATGTCAACATCATATCATCACCAACATAATCATCATCATCATCATCTCATATGAACATCATGTATTCATCATCATACACCATCCTATCATTCTTATCAACATAATCATCATCTTACATCATCCTATCATTCTTGTCAACATAATCATCATCATATACCACCCTATCATTCTTATTAACTTAATCATCATCATATATCATATTTTATTATATCATTGTACCATTATCATGTGGCCCAAAGTAATATGGTAATCAAATTTATAATAATTCATCGTTATTTAACCTTACTCAAATTGTATGTCAAATAGCTAGAAGCATATGTATGTATATATATTTAGAAAACATTTACATAACATCCAAGACATAATTGCCTATAAAATACCAATTACATAACAATCAATGCATAATTCTTTGTAAACCCCTGTCGTAAAAGTAATTTACTTTTAAGGGTTTTTTGAATGATCAAATTACCCTTAATTTATACTTAATATTATTATATTAATTGTTAACTTAAATATAAACCTATTATGTTGGAAATTCGAAAATAAACCCAAACATTGTCCAATTAACTCAAACATTGTACGACTGAATTCAAAATTTAGAGACGAACATCTTTCTTGTTGGACGAAACCTGAGAGAAGGAAGCACTTGCGCTTACACGTGTAACGCCCCGGAAATTTAGAAAATGTAATTTTGTAACATAATGAATAAATGACGTTTTTACCCTTGTGAATAGTATGGTCAAATTATTGACTTTTTGATTGGTGAATCAAACGGATGTTGACCGATGACCGTGACGTAGTTCGGGACGTCACGAGTCCATAGACAGGTGGCACGCCCAATTCCGACAATCTGGAAAAAAGTTATGACGTTCGGAATCCCAAGGGCATTTTCGTAATTTGGGGGAAAAGGGGGAAAATGTTGACTTTTTGTTTGCCAACTAATTTTCACACGATTCGAAGACCGTTAGGTAGGTCTCGATGCCCGGAGTACAACGACAGGCGGCACATCGAAAACGGGGTTCGGATACGAACGTTACGGGTCACGGAAGGCTAGGGGCAAAATGGTAATTTGTCCAACCAAGGGCAAAATGGTCTTTTGGCCTTGATCAGATTTGTCTTTTGTCTGATTCTCACCTCAGAAAACATAGAATCGGGTCTTAAGGGAAACACAATGATATCCCCTTTTGACATCTTTTCCCCAAATTAAGGCTTGAATCATGATTATGTTCAATTGGCCCGTGATAAACCCCAAACTCGTCGTCATTATGCAATTGAACGTCTAAGTAGGAGAACTGAGAGAGAGGGACTCGAGAGGTTCAGAGAACTGAGAGAATTTTGCTTCGAAAATTCAGAAAAATTGGGGGAAAATCGAATTCGGATTTGGGAGCCAGGAGAAGAGCAATTGAGGATTTCATTAAGTTTCTAGGATCAAAACGAACAGTTTTGCAACAAAAACGAGAAGAAATCGTGTCGAATTGAGGACGAACAGATGCTGCCATGGCTGCCAAAAATCGACCTTGAGTTCAGTCAGTTAGAGGTAAGGTTTTACGAAATTGATCTTGTAGAAATGTTACTTATACTCTCACGATGCTAACCATATGAATTAATTGGAAAATCAGGCATGGAATCGTGATACCCGATTAAGAGACCCGTCGAAATTCGATCGTGAGTCGTGAAGATTTGGACCTTAATTGAGGTAATTGAATTCACAGAACTGAAATGAAAATGGATTAGATGAGATCAGTTGAAAGAACGAATCGAGATAAGGTCGAATTGACTGAGATTGCATCGGATCCTATCGCGGGTATTTCAACCCGTTTATCAGTTAAACGGGCGAGAACGACGCACTGTAGCAGTACTGTGCTAGGCGCGTGGCTTTCACGCGCAGCCGCTTGCGGCGGCGCGTGACGGCGCGTGGGGAGGTTTCCGGCAAAGTGTTCAACATGAAACTTGATGTTCTCGATGATACGAACCTTTCCGCGTTGGTTTCGGGTCAATCGGATATGGTTTCAGTGTAGTTCCGAGTACCCGACACGTTTAAATTATATTAAAATAATATTATAAAATTCCGACAATTAGGGGATTCCTGTTTAAGGATTATATGATAGTCTAGTAACCTTAAATCACTTTGTTTGACAGGCTGGAATATTCCCGGGACTTCAGAGGAAAACGAACAGCTCGAGGCTGAACAATCGGGACGGTGTGTGTGAGTGGACTTTTGGTTTTCTAACTGTGATGCATGCATATATGGTTTAAAATGCTTATTTATATAATTTTCTATGCTTTGACATGATTGATGCTTTGATTTCGGTGATTTCTCGATTTTCTCGGTTTTATGATTATTATATTATTATATTTTGGCACGATTTTCGAGAAATCATGAAATTGGTTAAAAATGATATTTTGGGCATGAGAACCCAAGTGAATAGTGATTTTGACTCGGATTTGGAGTCACTTGTGAAATTGTGAAATTAATGATTTATTGTGATTTTATGATTATTTTAATCAGTCTTTCAGGCACGTTTTACGAGGAACGTGCAAATGATTTTTTGGGCTAGGCCCGAATTGAAAATGATATTTGGACTCGGATTATGAGTCAGTGATTGATTTTATGGATTTACGTGATCGTGGCAACTCGGGTTTACGGTTGCACGGATTTACGTGAAATTGATATTTTGGGGTTGGGACCCAATGGAATTGTGTTTCTGATTGGATTTGTATTTCCATGTGATTATATGATGATATTAATGATTTCGAATTTATAACGTAAATCGGGACTTTGGTTAATTTGGGGCTGAGACCCTGTGTCAATATGTGATTTGATTTTCTATGCAACTGTTTTTCACTGGTTTTTGTGATGATAATATGTTGCGGATATTTAGGGCTTTCGGGAGAAAATATGTTTTTCCCCGGAGTGCACCCTGGAGATAACGCTCGCCTTCGGGATGGAAGTGTTTACCCCGAAGAGGTCATGTAGCACGGTCTTTGTCGAGCAGCCTAGGGAGGCTTGACTCAGATCAGATGTGCTGGATATACATAGATCGGTAAGTGATGTGTTCACTAGATCTGGATTGCCGGCTGGTAATGTGTTCACAGCGGCGGATGCTCGGATTTTGAGCGGTCCTTGAGCCTATTGATTTGCACGCGTTGCAGGAATAAACGTGACTCTAAGCAACAAGATATGGAAATAAGTCCCGTGGTTTTGTGGAAATTGTTTTGATTGATCCATTGAACATATTTAATTGATTTCCTATTATTACTCGTGTTTTATGATATGCATGCATGTTTGTGAAAACTGGAGGGTAAGAAAGGTGTTTTGGTAAATGTATTTATCAAACTTTATTTGTCCACTCACACCTTTATTGTTTTATGCACCCTCCAGGCCAGTGCACAGGTACGAGGGCTAGAAATGAGGCAAGCGAGGTAAAAGAATAAATAGACCGTTGTGCACTCAGACACTCTACAGAGTAGGAATTTGACCCCTATCTGTAATAGTACCTATGCTCTGTATTTGACTAGTCAAACTTGTGACGTCATTGGTCTGTAAAACTTAACTATCCCTTGTCTGACAATGTTTTCGGGTTTTGTTGTGTGTTTTATGTATATAAGTTTGGTTACTTTCAGAAATTTTTAGTTATTGTCAGACGGGAGCAGGATTCATCACGAATATCGAGGGATAATCGGGATGGGTCTTGTCAACACGCCACCTAAGGTTCCATATATGTTGGCCTCAAGTGCCTGCACAGGGTCACCCCTAACCTCTAGTTGGGTCGACCCGTAGGTCTGCGCATAGGACTCGACCCGATCGGCCATGACCTGATTCAGAAGCTGACATTGCTCGTCCTGTTTCATCGTTTCAACTACCAAATATCTTCTAATCAGTCCTAGAAATAATTCTATGTCATCAAACCAAAGAAAAACGTACTTGGGATGCAACCCGAAATCCAAGCTTTCGATCCAAACTTCCTTCTCGATTTCTAGGTTTTCCTAACGTCCAAACTTGATTATTCTGATCCAGAATACTCATAAAACACCAGTTGGTACCTCTTTTTTCCAAACTCTTTTCCTTTCCTCACTCTTTCTTTTTCTCTGGTTCCTCCCCATTTCTTCTCTATTTTCTTTCTTGACTAATTCGACCCTCACGAATTTGTGTTTTGATGGGTTTTCACCATTGGGCCACCATCATTCGAGCTACTTTGCACACACCCACAACACACACACACATACATATATATATATATATATATATATATACAACTAGGTCGGTGGACATTTTGGGACAGAGATTATTGGACCCCTCTAGACATATGTCAACATCACACATGATTCACATGTGAAATTGTAAAATTACCAAAATACCCTTCATTACATAATTACCAAAATGCCCCTACACAATTTTACCTCATAATGAAACTATTCAATCTCCGATTATGTCATACCACCTGTCTACAGATTCAAAATTCTGAGACCCACCTAACGGTCCTCGTAGAACATCCATAAAGTGTCCCGATTAAAAAGTTAACTTTTTTGACTTTATAGGGGCAAAATCATCATTTTTTTTATGAATTTTCGAAATTCATTTTTTTACTCGAATTTCCAGGTCCTTACAAAACTATCAATAAAGATTACCTCAATCACTCATACAAAAATGGTGTACATTTCCTAATAAGGTAACTAATATTCACTATTACTGTGTAAAAATTACCACTTACTATATCCTTTTTCAAACAAATTTATTGATTTGACCGTCGAAGAGGTTTAGGCCAACACCACACCGGTGCTTATCCCTAACGGAAGACCCACTTCTCTTCTTAGTCTGCAGATTATTAGGAGGAACACGTGCCGAACGATAATTGAATAATGAGTAATCTTAAGTTGGAACATTTAGTGATTCAACAGTTTAGCACTATATGTGGGAAACGAACTAAGTCTGCCCACTTCTCTATCGAGTTGAGCACACCCTCGTCCAATACAGTAAACATGCTAAGCCACCAGGATCTCGGCGAAATAACGCCTTGGAAAGGACCCAAGTCACCAAGAGACAACTCTCCCAATATCTTACAAGTAATTGAAAAACTGTAAAGTGACATGGTTGAGGGGAAGTCTAAGGGTACATAGGCCGAGTCTAGATGTCAGGCACTTGACGAGCGGCATACTAAGGTAGAGGGCTGCACAAGCCGAGCTCACGACCTACCGAGTTAGGGCCACGATTGAGGAGGCCAATAGGGTGGTAGTGGAGTGCGCCGAGCGGATCCGTTGAGCCGCTGGAAAGGAAAAACTCAAAGCTCCCGCCAAGCCAACCGACAAAATCTCCCAGCTGCTCATCATCCCTAGCAAGGGGCAGTTCAAGACCAGGATCTATCCAGATGCCCGCGAGGCCTTGAGCCAAGAATCTTGGAGGAACCAGTCACTGCTTGAACAAACACAACTAATCTGTCCCTAGGACAAGAGCCATACCTCTCGACCAATTGAAAAAATGGCTGAGCGGCCACGAGAAACATGAACTGCTCAGTGGAATCTCAATGATGCCAACCAGGTAAGGCACCCTTTTCCTACTTACGCTCTGATTCCCATCATAGAGTCCAGCAAATTTGAAACTTTATAAGAGGCCCAGTGACAGGACCCCGTCCCAACTGGACGTCAAAAACCGTGCCCGGTCCTGCTCCCGTCTGACAGGACCCCGTCGGAGGAGCACGAACAGCTTAAAACTGAACAATCTGGACGGTGTGTGAGTGGGCTTTTGTTTTCTACCCTAAATGCATGCATATATGTTTTAAATGCCTTATAATATGATTTGAAATGATTTGGTATGATTGATACTTCGATATGATGATTTTCGGATTTTTGGGAATATTATATTATTTTATATGCTTTGAAGCACGATTTTCGAGAAAACTATAAAACTGATGTTTCGAGCTAAGGCTCGGGGTTTGAGCTTGATTTTGACTCGGATTCTGAGTCTGGTATTATATTTGATGAAGGAATGAGATTGTGATTGCGCAGATTTGCGTGAATTGGTTTATGGATTTGAGAAAAGTGTTTTCGGGCTTGAAGCCCAGTTCAAAAATGGTTTTGATATTAAATGCAACTATTTTCACTAGTTTTCATGATGATGATATGTGAGGGCTTTCGGTGTGGAATATGTTTCCCCCGAAAGGGACTTTGGAGATAACGCTTGCCTCCGAGATGGAAGTGTTTACCCCGGAGAGGTCACGTAGCACGGTATGTTGTCGTGCAGCCAAATGGAGGCTCAACTCAGACCAGATGTGCTGGATTATATGGAGGTCAGCCAGTGATATGTTCATGACGACCTGGATTGCCGGCTAGTGATGTGTTCACAGCGGCGGATGCTCGGGATTTGAGCGGTCCTTGAGCCTATTGATTTGCACGCGTTGCAGGGATAACGTGACTATATATTGGACCTGGATCATGTGTTTTTATTGATGTTTGAGATTTATATTCATATCTTGATTATTTGAGTTATAAGTTATGATATGCATGCATGTTTACAAAACTGGAGGGTAAGACTATATTTTGATAAATGTATTTCTAAACGTTATTTTTGTCCACTCACACCTTTGATGTTTTATTTGCCCTCCAGGCCAGTGCACAGGTACTGAGGCTAACATCGAGGCAGAGGAATAAACAGACCGTTGCGTACTCAGACAACTTGCAGCGTAGGATTTTGATCCCTACTTGTAAATATTTCCTATGCTCTGTAAACCATGTTGACTAGGTCAATGGTCTCGGAATACTGAACTATCCCTTGTCTGACAATGTTTGTCGTTTGTATGTTCTATATGTATATATGTAAAACTAATTTTTGTACTTTTGAGTGATTGTCAGACGGGAGCAGGATCTTTCACGGTTATCGAGGGATAATCGGGATGGGTCTTGTCAAATTGGTATCAGAGCACTAGGTTGCGGTCTGAGTTTTGCACTTTGTGTGCATGTCTGGTTAATTGATCTGTTTTACATACAGATACCTCTATATGCCTCCGCGACGCGAGCCTCGTGCACAGCCTGGCGAAGAGATGGAGAGTCCAGACGTAGAGAGAGCTCAACGGTTGGGGGCCACGAGTTTTACTGCTCAGACTAACCCATATGAGGCTTATGATTGGGTTACACAGTTGGAAAGGATTTTCGAGATCATGCGATGTCCACTGGGAGACATGGTTCCTTTAGCTACGTTTATGTTGAGTAGTCAGGCGTATCGATGGTGGCGTGGATTGCAGTTGACGGGATTGGATGCCAACACCCTGAGTTGGGAGGACTTCAGGCACCGTTTCCTAGATCAATTTTATCCTCGTTCTTTCCGTAATGCCAAGGAGGTGGATTTTCTTCAAATGAAACAAGGAGATCTATCTGTGGCTGATTATGAGCAAAAGTTCTTGAACTTATCAAATTTTGCCCCTTTGTATGTGTCTACCGAGGAGGACAAGTGCAGGAGGTTTGAGCAGGGGTTAAGAAATGAGATTCGTGGTGCCGTGACAGTAGGATCGTATGCTTTTTTGAGGGAGTTGTCCGATGCAGCCGCCAGAGTTGAGGTGACTTTGCCGGTACAACATCAGTTTTCAGGTTTCGGTCGGCGCCGAGAGCGACAGTATCAGGGAGCGCCGAGTCAGAGATGGCCGAAAAGGGGTGGTTCTAGTTCTGGATTGTCTGGAGGCACTCGTTCCAGTTATGGTCGTGGGAATACACCGAGATTTGGGTCTCAATCTTCGGCAACCGTGCAGTCTAGCGAAGCATCAGTGGGATCAGCCAACCGACAGAACAGCAGGCCCAATCGGGGTAATGTGCTTGTTTGCTTTTACTGTCGGGAGCCGGGTCATTTCAAGAAGGATTGCCCTCGTTTGGTTCGTCGTGGTACCGGTTGGGGCACTGCCGAACAGAGTCGGAGTACGGCATCGACTTCTGATATGACGGGGGGGGAGAGGAGCTGGCCGAGGACGTGGTAACTCACGAGGACGTGGTCAGACTTCGGGACCACATGCTCGAGTATTTGCTGTTACTCAACAGGAGGCTCGATCTACCCCAGGAGTGGTGACAGGTATGCTTCCTATTTTTGGTCATCATGCACGTACCTTAATAGACCCGGGAGCTACTCATTCATTTGTTTCTCGCACTTATGCAATCTTTGCTGACAGAGAAATTTCTGCACTTGGTTGTGATATAGGAGTCGGTACGCCGACTGGTGATTTATATGTGGTTAACCAGGTGATACGAGATTATCCTGTGTTGATAGGGGGTGTGATTCTAGTGTCTGACCTCATATTATTAGATTTATATGACTTTTATGTTATCCTTGGGATGGATTGGTTAACAACCCATCATGCCTCTATCGAATGTTTTAATAAGAGGGTGATACTCCGGATTCCAGGATTACCGGAAGTCATATTCCAGGGAGATCGGCGAATGTTACCCGCCAAAGTCATATCAGCTCTTACATCAGAAAGATTGTTGCGGAGAGGTTGCCAAGGTTATCTAGCACATGTGATTGATGTACGGGATACCCCAGTTAGGGTCGAGGACATCCTTATCGTATGTGAGTTCCCAGATGTGTTTCCTGAGGATTTACCAGGGTTACCACCGCATAGGGAGATGGAGTTCACCATTGATTTGATTCCTGGCACACGACCTATTTCTTTGCCTCCTTATCGTATAGCACCAGCTGAGTTAAGGGAATTAAATGTGCAATTACAAGATTTAGTCGATATGGGATTCATTCGACCGAGTGTGTCACCGTGGGGAGCCCCCGTACTGTTTGTGAAAAAGAAAGAAGGCAGCTTGCGATTGTGTATGGACTACAGGCAACTAAACAAGATGACGATCAAGAATAAATATCCTTTGCCTCGAATTGATGATTTATTTGATCAGTTAAGGGGAGCTACATATTTTTCGAAGATTGATCTTCGTTCTGGTTACCATCAGCTGCGGATTCGAGAAGAGGACATTCCGAAAACAGCCTTCCGGACTCGGTATGGTCATTATGAGTTCCTTGTAATGCCCTTTGGGTTAACCAATGCTCCGGCAGCCTTTATGGGCTTGATGAACCGAGTATTCCGAAAATATCTTGATCAATTTTTTCATTGTGTTTATTGATGATATTTTAGTATATTCAAAGACTGAGAAGGCGCACAAGAAACACCTGAGGCTTGTACTTGGAACTCTGAGGGAGAATCAACTTTTTGCTAACCTGAGTAAATGCCAATTTTGGCTGACGAGCGTGGAATTTCTGGGGCATGTGATTTCTGCGGAAGGAATTTGTGTTGACCCCCAGAAAATTGAAGCAGTGGCAAATTGGGAACAACCTACAAGAGTAACCGAAGTGAGAAGCTTTTTGGGTTTGGCCGGTTATTACAGACGTTTTGTGGAAGGATTTTCTACGATTGCTGCTCCTTTAACTCGCCTGACCAGAAAGGGAGTTAAGTTCATTTGGGATGAGACTTGTGAGCAGAGTTTTTAGGAATTAAAGAAACGTTTGACATCCGCTCCAGTATTGGTTCTTCCAGATGATGGTGGAGAATTTGAAGTCTATACTGATGAATCCTTACACGGTTTAGGGTGTATGCTAATGCAGCATGGGAAAGTGATTACTTATGCTTCTCGCCAGTTAAAACCGCATGAGCACAACTATCCTACCCATGATTTGGAACTGGCTGCAGTAGTGCATGCGCTGAAGATCTGGAAGCATTATTTATACGGTGAGACCTGCCGATTGTTTACGGACCATAAAAGTTTGAAATACTTTTTCACCCAGAAGGAGTTAAATGTGAGGCAGAGAAGATGGTTGGAATTGCTTAAGGATTATGATTGCACGATCGAATACCATCCTGGAAAAGCAAATGTAGTGGCTGATGCATTGAGTCGGAAATCAGCATATTCAGCAGCCCATTTGCGGACGATACACTTGCCTCTATTAGTTGAACTTCGTAAAACTGGTGTTGTGTTGGGACTTGATAGTCAAGATGGGTTGGTAGCGAGTTTCCAGGTGCGACCAATCCTGATTGATCAGATCATTGATGCTCAATTTCAAGACGCGACTTTATGTATCCTTCGAATTGAAGTAGAAGCAGGAGAACGACAGGATTATGCAGTGAATGAGGACGGAGCCTTAACCACAGAAGGGAGATTATGTGTACCTGCAGATGAAGCATTGAAAAAGGAGATTCTGGCTGAAGCTCATAGTTCTGCATACGCTATGCATCCAGGAGGAACAAAAATGTACCGTACACTCCGAGAACATTATTGGTGGCCTGGAATGAAACGAGAAATTGCTGAGTATGTGAGTAAATATTTGATATGTCAGTAGGTAAAGGCGGAGAGACAGAGACCTTACGGAGCACTGCAACCACTTCCTATCCCAGAGTGGAAATGGGATCATATAACCATGGATTTTGTGTTTAAACTTCTGAGGATGCCCAGAGGCCACGATGGAGTTTGGGTGATTGTAGACAGACTTACCAAGTCAGCACATTTCTTACCTGTGAAGGAAGACTTTCAGATGACCCAGTATGCTAACTTGTTCATTAATGAGATCATCCGGTTACATGGCACACCTGTCTCCATTGTTTCAGATCCAGATCCGCGATTTACATCTAGATTCTGGCAAAGTCTACAGGAAGCTTTTGGAACTAGATTGCATTTTAGTACGGCGTTCCACCCTCAGACAGACGGACAGTCGGAACGGACCATCCAGATCTTGGAAGATATGATGAGAGCCTGTGTTCTGCAATTCCAGGGTACTTGGGAGTCACACTTGCCATTGATGGAATTCGCCTATAATAACAGTTACCAAGCAAGTATTGGAATGGCACCTTACGAGGCCTTATATGGACGCCAGTGCAGAACCCCTTTGTGTTGGACAGAAGTGGGCGAAAGAAAATTGTCTAAGTCTGAATTGATTGATCTGACGATGGAGAAAGTTAAGCTCATCCGGGATAGACTCAAGGCAGCCCAAGACAGACAGAAGAGCTACGTAGATCGGCGAATCAGAGATCTTGAATTTGCAGTGGGAGATTGGGTTTTCCTGAAGTTAACCCCTTGGAAAGGCATAGTACGATTTGGCAGACGCGGGAAATTAAGCCCCCGTTTCCAGAGTTCACAATGTCTTCCATGTGTCAATGCTGCGGAAATATGTGTATGATGAGTCCCACGTATTAGAAGAGCAACCTATTGAGCTCAGGGAAGACCTAAGCTTTGAGGAACAACCGGTGCAGATCTTGGATCAAAAGGATAAGGTGCTCCGCCGAAAGACAATTCCCCTAGTGAAAGTGCTTTGGAGAAATCAGAATGTAGAAGAGGCTACTTGGGAGCCCGAAGCTCAGATGCGAGAACAATATCCGTACTTGTTTCCGTAAAATTTCGGGGACGAAATTTCCTAAGGGGGAAGGTTGTAACGCCCCGAAAAATCCACAAAATGTAAAATATTAAAATAATGTGAAAATGACGTTTTTACCCTTGGAGGAATATGGCTAAAAGTTGACTTTTTGTTTGGAATAATTTTTGTACATTTTTCGAGGACCGTTGTGTAGGTCCCGAGACGCTGAATCCGTAGACAAGTGGCACGTCGAAAACGAAGCTCGTATGAAAAAGTTATGGGTTTGGGAAGTTCAGGGGCAAAATGGTCATTTGTGACCTCAAGGGTAAAATGGTAATTTTATGTGGATTTTGATTAGACGGTGAAGAAGATGATTATCATATGATTTCAATGTTGATTCACTCCATCTAATGAGTCATATGATTCATCAAGTGACAAGTGTCACTTGTTAATGAGGATTAGTGGCACTTGGGTTATGTGTTACAATTAATTAATTGTAGTTAGTAGATAAGAATTGAAATGGGAAGCAGTGCAGTCGACTAAGAACAAATGCAAAACAGAGGACACATATACCTCTCCTTCATCTTGATCGAATTTCAGTAGGAACAAGGGCAATTGTGAGTGATCAATTAGAGTTAATTAGTTAATTTGAAGAGAAAAACCGAAAGGAAATAGAATAAACACCAATGAACACCATACTGAGCAAACTCGAAAAATCACCCAACACCTTGATTTTGATTTTGATTTTTAAGACGATTTCGATCGCAATTGAGGTGATATTAAGCTTTCTGGGAACTAGACGACTCGAACCCAATCAACTGGTACGACAATTGGAGGTGAATTGGTGACGAACAAGCCCTGCAACTGTTTGGGAAATTCGAGCTTGAGTTCGATTACTTAGAGGTAATAATTCATGAAATTGATTTCGATTTCGTGTTTAGAATGAAGGTTAGATGCTTCTGGTATGATCAATTGAAGGAAACAAGTTGGTTTTGGGTAGAACCTGAATTCGAACCCGTCGGGTGTTCATCTTGAGTCGATGCGTTTTAGGGTTTAATTGATTAAATTGAAGTTACTGAACTATAAGTTAGATTGAACTGATATTAATGAGTGAAAGAACGGATATAATTGAAGGAGCTTGCACCGGGTCTGATCGCGGGTTTCAGACCCGTTTATCAGAGAAACGGGCGAGGAAGAAGCACTGTAGCAGTGCACTGTTCACGGCGCGTGGCTTTCACGCGCAGCCGCTTGCGGCGGCGCGTGAGGGCGCGTGACCAGGAATCTGAAGGAGGGTTCAACACACTTTTTGATGCTCTCGATGATACGGACCTATTAGCATTGGTTTCGGGTCAATCGGATATGAATTTAGAGTAGTTTTGCATACCCGAAGCGTATAGGTTACGTTTAAAATAATAGTATTTTATTCCGACGATTAGGAAATTCATACAGGAGATTATGTAACGAGTTAGTAATTTGATATTACTTGTTTGACAGGCCCGAATACTTCCAGGACGTCGGAGGAGCACGAACAGCTTGAAACTGAACAATCTGGACGGTGTGTGAGTGGGCTTTTGTTTTCTACCCTAAATGCATGCATATATGTTTTAAATGCCTTATAATATGATTTGAAATGATTTGGTATGATTGATACTTCAATATGATGATTTCCGGATTTTTGGGAATATTATATTATTTTATATGCTTTGAAGCACGATTTTCGAGAAAACTATAAAACTGATGTTTCGAGCTAAGGCTCGGGGTTTGAGCATGATTTTGACTCGGATTCTGAGTCTGGTATTATATTTGATGAAGGAATGAGATTGTGATTGCGCAGATTTGTGTGAATTGGTTTATGGATTTGAGAAAAGTGTTTTCGGGCTTGAAGCCCAGTTCAAAAATGGTTTTGATATTAAATGCAACTATTTTCACTAGTTTTCATGATGATGATATGTGAGGGCTTTCGGTGTGGAATATGTTTCCCCCGAAAGGGACTTTGGAGATAACGCTCGCCTCCGGGATGGAAGTGTTTACTCCGAAGAGGTCACGTAGCACGGTATGTTGTCGTGCAGCCAAATGGAGGCTCGACTCAGACCAGATGTGCTGGATTATATGGAGGTCAGTGAGTGATATGTTCATGACGACCTGGATTGCCGGATAGTGATGTGTTCACAACGGCGGATGCTCGGGATTTGAGCGGTCCTTGAGCCTATTGATTTGCACGCGTTGCAGAGATAACGTGACAATATATTGGACCTGGATCATGTGTTTTTATTGATGTTTGAGATTTATATTCATATCTTGATTATTTGAGTTATAAGTTATGATATGCATGCATGTTTACAAAACTGGAGGGTAAGACTATATTTTGATAAATGTATTTCTAAACGTTATTTTTGTCCACTCACACCTTTGATGTTTTATTTGCCCTCCAGGCCAGTGCACATGTACTGAGGCTAACATCGAGGCAGAGGAATAAACAAACCGTTGCGTACTCAGACACCTTGCAGCGTAGGATTTTGATCCCTACTTGTAAATATTTCCTATGCTCTGTAAACCATGTTGACTAGGTCGACGGTCTTGAAATACTGAACTATCCCTTGTCTGACAATGTTTTTTCGTTTGTATGTTCTATATGTATATATGTGAAACTACTTTTTGTACTCTCGAGTGATTGTCAGACGGGAGCAGGATCTTTCACGGTTATCAAGGGATAATCGGGATGGGTCTTGTCAAAAGTTGACTATCATAGGATCAATTCCCGATCCTACAATCACATCCCCCAAGCTCCGGTCGTCTGGGTAATCCCCCCAAGCTCCGACCGTCTGGGCATTTTACAATCACAATGGAAACCATCTCGGGAATTACATCCCAAAACATTTCAATCAAATCTTGACTTCATACAAAGTCAAGATCATTCTAGACCGGGTCTCAAGCCCAAATTACCATTTACACGTAAATCTTTAAAATCACATTTTAAACTAATAAAATAATCCAGAAATCATCATTGACTCAGCAATTAATTCAAAATATCATTTTAGAAATCTTTTTAACTCCGGGCCTAACCCAAAACATCATTTGCACGTTCCTCGTAAAACGTGCCCGAAAGACTGATTAAAATAATCATAAAATCATAATAAATCATACAAAATCATCAAATTCACAAGTGACTCCAATCCAAGTCAAAATCATTATCCAGTTGGGTCTCACGCCCAAAATATCGTTTTCACGCAAAATTCATGCATTCGCAACCTCAGTTGCCATTTTTACGTAAATCCATGAAAACCGATCCTTGACTCATACCCGAGTCAATACATCATTCTCAATCCATGACTCATAACTCGAGTCCAAACATTATTTTCAATCAATTTCAATCCCGAACTCATAACCCGAGTCCAAACATCACTTTTAACCAATTTCATAATTTCTCAAAAATCGTGCCAAAAATAATATAATAATCCATAAAATCGAGAAATCACCGGATTGAAACATCAATCATGCCAAAGCATATAAAATCATATAATAAAGCATTTAAATCATATATGCATGCATCACAGTTAGAAAACAAAGTCCACTCACACACACCGTCCAAAACGGTTCGTTTCCGAGCTGTACGTTTTTCCGTAAATTATGGAAATCACAACTCCTGGTCCAAAAACATTATAGAGGGTTACTAACATCTCAAAATACTTCATATAATTTTCCCCAATTTTTTCGGAATTTAAATCAGTATTTTAAACGTAAAACAAAACTTCGGATACGCGGAACATTAACGGAACGATATCCGATTTCCTCGAAAACCAGCGTCAAAATGTTCTTTACAATGAGAGGATTCAAAGTCATGTTGACCTCACCTTGAAACTAGGTTGTACGCGCCCTCACGCTCCGCCGTGAGTGGCTGCGCGTGAAACCCACTGCGCCAACTACAGTACTGTCTTCCTCACACCGTTTGTCTGTAAAACGGGGTGCTTTAACCCGCGAACAGACCCGGTTTGTTTTCTTAAACCTCAAGATCAAAGATGAAATACATTCGAAGAACACCCCGAACACTGTTCATCTTCGAAAGTCGTCAATGTCAAACGATTTCCTTCAATTGATGCAACCAGAAGCTTCAATGGACTCCGTTAAACTCTTTCCCTAACTCAATTGCATCAATCCAAGCCTCAAGCTCCACGACTCAAGCTCGAACTTGCACACTGTTACCAGACCCAGTTCAGAGCCAATTGGGGCCTCAATTCTCTTCGTTTTTGATCTGGATCAACTCGTCACAACCTCAGGAAGCTAAATGAAGCTTCAATTTCAATCCTCACGGCTCAAATCTCATTATTCGAATTCCCCCCCCCCCCCCCCCCCCCATTTTCTGAAATTCGAATTCCAGTTCCTCAGCTCTCAATCAATCCCTTGTGTTTTCCCAGTTCAATCAGTCCCACAAATCTCACAATTCTCACTCAAAACCGGCTATGGAAGAGAGCCCAATTCTCTCAATTCTGTTTCCCCCAAATTGTGCATGGTTTGAAGAACAGAGAGGATTAATGGAGGAATTAAGAATAATTTAGTTTAATTAATTAATAAAACATAATAATTATGTTTCCCCAAAACATGGATCTGTGTTTAGGACTGAATTTAAGGGATGAGTGAAACTTGTCACTCATCCAAGTGTGTTCAGTCACCGGGTACTATTCATAATAAAATAATATTTTAATCCCGGTTCGTTCGATTAATCGAGTCTGTTCCCATGACCATAACTTCGTCGTCGAATCTCCGATTTCGGCATACCGCCCGTCGTTGGATTCGTATCGACGAGACCTACGTAACGGTCCTTGGCCCTCGTCCATTGGACTTCCCGGGTCAAAAGTCAACATTTGGCCCCCTTTTTGCCAAATTACCAAAATACCCCTCAACTTCCGAATGCCATAACTTTCACCTCGAATGTCGGAATCGAATGTGCCACCTGTCTATGAACTCGTGACGTCCCGAACTATGTCACATTCATTGGTCAAAGTCCGTTTGACCGCCCAAACTAAAAGTCAACATTTTGCCCACGCTAGGGGCAAAACGGTCATTTTGCACAATTCGTCCGAATTCACTCAATTAATCCCCGATTAGTCATTCTAAACCATAATTAATTAATATTCAATCCCGATACTCGGGACGGGTCATTACACCCAGAGCACTACGCAGACCGCTCGACGTCAGGGAAAAGAGGCTGACTAAGAGCATGCAATGTAGAACAAGAACTAGGAAACATCACTGCAATCATCCTCTCAGAGATACTCCAAGTGGTCAGAACCTGAGGACCAAGGCCTCGCACTCGACAATAATCGGGAAATGCCCTATGAGTCGTCCCTCAAAAGGGACATTAAACAGCCGAAGCGTATTGGCCGAGAAAAGCCAAGTTCACTCGCTCACACGGTAACCATCGGGAGGTTCCTCTTGATGAGTCATCTCCCAAAAAGGACTTCGAGCGACCTAGCCTTATCAGCAACCATTGGAAGGTACCCCATCACTCGTCCCTCAAAAAGGGCACCGAGTGGCCTAGACGCAGTGACTAAGGAGCCCAACTAGCATCTCGAGTTAATTCACTTCGTCTAACACTTACTAGAATGAGTAAGGACCCTAGAGGTTGAGAAAAGCACTCAACTACACCTGCCTGGGGAAAAAATAAGCTACGAACACTTCATGAGAGGAACAACCAGTACATAGTTGACCATGAGATCGAGCTTTTGAAAATCCTGCTCTACCCTAGGAAGGGAGACCTAATCACTTATTAGAATAGCTACCAATCGACTGTAGCTTTCAAAAACCTTTCAAACGAGGCATAATGTTTAAATTTCAGCTCTACACTGACCGAGGCTACCAACAATTGGTTCTATAGACTCGAGGCTGAGACCATAGACTCTTTTGAGAAATTCTAGACAACTGACTGAGGCATCCGTCAATTGGTTCTACGGACTCAAGTTTGGGTCCATAGACTCTTTTGAGAAGGTCCAAAAAACTTTCATGAACCAATTCATGATCCAAACCGATCATTTTTTCCGAGCGGAAGACATTTTCTAACTAAAACAAGGAGCAAATGAACCACTGTAGATGTACTGGCACGACCCATCCCAATCCCCCCAGGATTAACGCGGGATGTGCCATGCTCCAGTCTAACCCACATGTGACATGAATGGCCAAACAAGGGATAACCCAAACCCTAGCCCACTCGGGGCTTCCAGAGTGCTCCAGGATCAGTGGAGGACTGTGATGTCTCGGCCTCTGCTACAGCCCGCATCCGCGATCAACCTGAAGGGCATTAAAAACCATAAAAGCTGCGAGTAGACGATAATAAATAATTTAATAAAAACTCATTTAATAAAGAAGACATTTATGCCCTTCACTTAAAACCATGCATGCATACAAAAACTTGTTAATTCAAATATAATCAAATCGTTTATAAAACCAAAGCCATTTCCTTCCTCAAATCGTTAGGATTTAGCCCAAAACCATAAAACCAATAGCGTGGGAACTCAACCCAAAATCGTAAATCCAAATCCTCAAATCCAGTAAATTCGTAAATACGTAAATCCAATAAAACATGTTCATAACAATCCTTGGCATCCCAGATGCCTGGCGTCCCAAACGCCTGACGTCTCAGACGTCATGTCACAGTCTTGGCTACGCGTGCCGCTCGGTGTCTCTCCAAGCCTATCTATGACATCCCAGATGCCTGACGCCCCAGACGTCAAACAATAGAAATCCTGCTCCTGAGCCACTATACGATCCGGCCGCTCCATGCAATGACCCCTCGCAGACAATGTCCTAGATAGTTGGAGGAGACCATTCTTATATCCACATATGAGGATGGTATATAGAAATTTTTTTATAAAATCATTTCAAAACCGTTAGAAATAGGCCCTTTCCCTAAATACCGTCAAATCTATTTCCTTTTTATAAATCATAAATGGGATTCATGCCCGATATCATAATCAACTAGGCCTCTAGCCCGAGAGTTCATACTAAATGGGTCTTAGCCCGATACTTCATTAAATCAAATGGACTCCAAGTCCGATAGTCTCATACCCAATTCCATATTTCCAAATCCAAAATCATACCATCAAACCACAATTAGAAACACAAGCACGTCTAAACACCGTATAAAATAATAAACCTTGAAATACGTGCATATACGAGAATACTAAATACCACAATCATATTCATCATAAATGACATATTTAAAACATATAAAACAGTTATGCATGCATCATACTCAAAGATCGTCCTAGCTGCGCCTCGATACGTGTGCATAAACCTCACCGGGGCTAATGTACCATCTTCGGAACTTCCAGATCTATCCAAATCATACCAACGGTCACTAACAGACTCTACAAGGTCATACTTAAGACCTATGAACAGTACCAGCTAAGGGACGCATCCCGAACACGCTTCTCGAGGATAAAACCCTCGATTTGACCAATCTAATGATCTCTGATCGACCCGAAACCACCACCGTTGGATCCAGATTGTCAAAACCTTAAAAATAATACTCGTCCCACCTCGAGATTCGTGCCCATGTGTCCCCATAGGTTGGTCAACGTAAAAGTCAATGCTAGTTAAAGTCAACTGCTAACGTCAGCAAGGTCAATGCTAACGTTAACGGTTGACGTCATCTCTGAAAAGTCTGATAGTACCACGTGTCAGCTGCTCACTAGCCCACGTCACTGACATGTCAGTGACACGTGGCATCACTGACATGTCAGTGACACGTGGTAGCACCTAATTGGGCCACATTACTAACATGTCAGTGTTAACTTGGCACTGACATGTGACACGTGTCACTTTGCTACTGGCCCCCCTCTGACATGTCATTCTGACATGGTGCTGATGTCATCGTCCCTAACCTCGCGACGGGTTGACCGTTTCCACTATACTGGGTCGCGCAGACCCACGACCAGACCCAGCTGGAAACACTACTCCGATCACCATTTTCCTTCCTATTTCTTCCTAAACGATCGTCTAATCCTCAGAAATAGTTCTACCTAATCAAAACCACAAAAAACTCATTAAAACCTTATATTCCAATGATGAATAGTGATTGATGATTTCCAGCGCTTCCTTGAGCCTGTTCAACCATCCTCCGCCTTCGATTTTGATCCCAATCGAGTTGTACAGACCCCTAGATAATCATCCAACCCATCAAAACTGTCAACAAACGTCCTAACTAAGAACCCATTTCAAACCCAAAAAGTCTTACCTTCGAAACTCCGGCCATCGTGCACGACGGTCCACGCTGTTGCCACCATTGTGCTCACCTCAACCTTCTCTCTTACTTTTATTCACAACCCAATAGCAATAGATGATGATTGAAGGGTGTTTGTGTGGGATTGGGTTGTATGGTGTATGGGTGTTCCACGAGTTAAGGGAGAATGAAAGAAATGAGGATGAAGATGAAGATAAGCCGAATTAATTAGGATTTGGGCTAATCAGATAAGTGACACTTGTCACTCATCTGGTGGTCCCCACCAAATATTTTTACAATCTAAACAAGCCACGTGTCAACATTTCTTGGTTTGCATAAATAGTACTGATTTCCGTTTTAGACCTGTAAATTTCCCATCGAACGTTCAATTTTGACATGCCGCCTATCTACGGGCTTGTAACATCCGGATCTACGTAACCATCCTTCATCCTCGTGCATTAGACCTCCCGGGTCAAAAGTCATCTTTTTACCCAATCCTAGGGGCAAAATCGTCATTTTACACCGTCCATTCCGAATTCCCCTGACTAATCCCCGATTAGTCGCGATAATCCTTAGTTACTCCTTAATTAATCCCAAAATTCCGGACGGGTTGTTACATGTACGCAATTCGGTCCAGCCACGAGTACTCTCGATGCGTCAAGATAGATGACAAAGCAGCCTTTATAGCCTTCAAGGGCAGCCTCAGGGAATTTCCTTTTAGGCACACAACTCATACTCAATGTTGGTCTACCTATAATGAGATAATGAAACAGCCAGTAATACATGCCAATGATGAGATGTTGAACCACAAGGCAGACATGCGTCAAGCTAACACATACCAACCATCCCTACCTGACTCGGTTAAGACTTACCAACAGAGCAGTTAGGGCCAACAACAGACTTCAGATCAGCATCCGAGCAATCATGGATAACAGAGCTATAGGCGAAGAAGAAGGGCTATTCCATGTACATCCCAGGGAAAGAGGCAAGAACCCGCACCATCAAAACACACATCAGGGGAAAAATCACCAGGATGACCCACCAAACAATGGGTGAATACGTGTTCCTCGGCCAAAGTATGAAACTTACACCATACTCAACACTTCATACGTGAATCTGCTGATGAATTTTTAACATATGATCCCAAAGATCACTTGGCCACCAGCCACCGGCAAGCTCGGCAAGAACACATGGACGTACTGCCAATACCACAAATACAATGGTTATAGTATCGACCAATGCATGGCATTCATGGACTTGGTCGAGGCTTTGGTTTGAGATGGGAAGATCATTCAGTTCCTCCAACACGCACCACCCCCGCCCCGAAATCCATATATCAACACTATCACTAGGTGACCCTCTATCTTGTCCCCTTTGACCCCAAACCTAGCAAAGAAGAACTTCTTTCGTGCTTCCCAGTAGAACTAACAGGTCTTCAGCACTGAATATAGGCGAGTCAAAAAGGGAAGTAAGGCTAGTTGGGAACCCATCACATTCTCCAAGGAAAAAGAGAGTACTCGTCTGTCCAAACGATGACCCGATCGTCATCTGAGTTGAAATATCAAATTTCAACATTGGAAGAGTCATTGTTGATACTGGTTGCTCCATTAATGTCATTTTCATGGAAATATACAAGCCGCTAACAAGTCTTCAACACTGAATATAGATGAGTCAGGTAGGGAAGCAAGGCTTGTTGGGAACCCATCACATTCTCCAAGGAGGAAGATAGTACTTGTTTGCCCACATGACGACCCAATCGTAATTCGAGCTTAAATATAAAATTTCAACGTTGGAAAAGTCATGGCTAATACTAGTAGCTCCGTTAACGTCATTTTCATTGCAGCATACAAGCAGCTGGGCATATCGGAGTCTACCCTTGATCGATCTCCCCACGCCACTCTTCGGCTTCACTAAAGACTTGATCGTGCTACTTGATATCACTCTTCTGTTCTATGTGGGGTCAATCTCGAAACTAGCAACAATACTCGTACCTTTCCTAGTGGTGGACATCCTAACTATCTACAACTTCATTCTAGGAAGAGGAATGATCAACTAGCCCAAGGTAGTGGTTGATAAGTCACGAATTGAGCATTGTTTCAATGTTGTTCATTATCTCCTTACTTATCTTTTGATTATAATTGTACAAACAATAGTAGAAAAAGATTCATTTTGTGACACATGTATAGATTATGAAACTTAAGTCAATTCTGAAGAGAATGCAAAATGAATGGAGGAAATCCGAGCCAAAATTAAGGAATAACACTAAAATGAAGTTAAGGTCCCTAGCTAAAATCCCAATTGAGGCCCTCTCCCGTTCTAGCTTTGAATTGGCATTTTCCAATGTCTTGGATGTGATCAGTCTACCCAGATAATCTCCAGGGGTCCTAGTTAGGTAATAACACGTGTCAAAACAATCTAGATTGACCAAGAAAAAGGTTCTTCCTTTTCTTGGCCGAGAGGCACTCTCAATCCTACAAGGAGTGTGTGTGTGACTTTGTGGACCAGCCCTTCTAGCCTTGCACACCTAGATTAATTGGGATATTTCAAACAATTCAGCCCTAGAATCCAGCTAGGAAAGTCGGCCAAAAGATCCATTAAAATAAGGGTTCCTATTCGTTCCTTGCAACCCAAGAAACTAGGTTTTCTTGCCTTATCAAGTTCCTACTTTTTAGGGATTTGGGGCTGTTGTTCTATTCTGAATTCTACAAGGATTCTTAGGCTATTTGGTGACATGAAAAGGGGTCTAATATCCTTTTTACACTCATGAAAACCCCACGGCAACGTTTTTTAGGGTTTTGAACAAGCGAATACATTGTTTTTGCGATTAAGGAGTTCTTGATTAATTTCCAGCATTCTTTCATTGTCTTTTGCACGCCTACACTAAAGGAGTTTCTTCTTCCCTTTTTATTGTTTTCTACTTTAAACTTATTTATCTTATGAATTCAAGGCAATTTCAGATTATTCTTTTGTTTAATCATCTAAGTATGTGTGAGAAGTTTCCTTTAGGATTGGGGCTGTTTGAAGCCCTACTTAGATTTCTAGCCCTTGATTTTGATTGTTATGCATAACTGAATTTGTTGGATTACTGCCCGCGCTTTATAAACTCAATTTACGCTTAAGATCTTAGCTACCTTGTTTGTGTATATTTTTCGATGTAATTTCTTGACGAACCACTATATCATCTTGCAATTTGTAGCATCAGGTTTAAGAGGTGAACTTTTATTCGTAATATAAACTCGTGGATTACTAGAATTGCCATCACTTTTCTGGGGATAGTGTAGTGTCAGTAAATCTTCTTTGTATTTTATGTATTATCATGCACCATCGATAATAGACATTTTACAGTGGACATCATGCTTAAACATGCAAACTAAGAGAAGATAATAGGTGTGGGGTGAGCCTTAGCCAGACCCCTGCACATGCACTTAAGTCAGAAACATGCATAGTAATTAGATCAAGGAAATCTAAGGAGAACTATAATTGGTAAAGGTGAATAATAGGCCCTAATTCATCCTAATTAATCAATCTAGTTTCTAATCAAGTTTTCATCATTTTTCACTTTTTTTTACCATTGAATTTCTTGCATCATCACTCCAAACAACACCCCCCCCCCCCCCCCCCCCCCCCCCAATTGCACTTTACTTTCACATCTAAGTTAATTGGACTAAAACTTAATTGGACGCCTTGAGCAAGTCCCTGAGGAATTCGACCTTTATTGTGCCACTATACTATCTACACGTCTTGTGCAGTTGCAATGTTAATACACTTAGAGGTTTTTCCTAACACATATATTATGCTTGGTAAAATCTCTATCAAGTTTTTGACGCCGTTGCCGAGGAATTATCCCTCAATGGTGTCCATTTTGTTTAATCCATTAACTCTGTGTGTTTTTTTTCTTGTTGTACATAGTTTAATTTTTCTGTTTTATTTTTGTTAAGCATATGTGCTTCTAGGTGACCATGAAACTATGGAATAGTCAATATTATCCTCGTGGTTGGGCCTATGAGCCTCATCATCATGTTCCTTTGGCCCCATGCAACCACTGAGGTTGGGCATATCCCTAATGCGGGACCTACCACAAGGACCCCTATCATCAGCCCTACTCAACCCCATGTCACCAAGAATAGGGAAGCCCACAACCTTACACTTGGATCCCTCCTCCTCCAGCTCATAGCTATGTTCCATCTCCAAGAATACTTCAGCAAGTAATGGACGAGGATGATGAAATGTATGACCTTCGAGTGCGACTTCTCTGGGCACCCAAGTGGGGGAATGACGAAGTGGACTATGAAGGCATGGATGTTCAGCCACCAAGTGAAAACATGGTGCGCAGGAAACAGTTTCAGCCCCAAGAACACTTCGACAAGTTTTGGACCATGTTGTGGAGATGTATACCCTTCGGGTGCAACTTGCTTTGGCACCTCATTGGGAGGACTCTGATGAGGAAACCTATGGAGGAATGGATGTCCAAGTTATCCTATTCTTGTACCAAAAGTGCTGGACAACAACCCTGAGTTGGCCCTTAGTCTTCCTTGCATTGTGCCTACGGCCCAACCCCATCACGAGTCTCAATTTGCCCTTGAGCTGCTGCCCATGGCCGTGCCTACCGTGCTATATGAGCACCCAACTCAACCCTTGGATGAGGAAAATGACAAGAACAAGGACAAACCCATGGCCCCCCTCCTTGATGCAACCATAGTTCCACCCATGCACTTTATCTTTCATTTATTACACCATTCAAGTTTAATATCCCTATTGTGTGTTTTGGTGTGAGTTCTAATCAAGTGCCTAGTATTTTGTGCAGGTTTTACAATCCTTGCTTAAGGAAGAACATGGGAGCCGTCAAAGTGGTCATATTCAAGTTCAAAAGACCATGTTACAGAAATGGCCCAAGGCCACAACCTAGAGAGTACAAGACACATCCATCACCTTTCCACCATAAAATTTGTCATCATGGAACATTTGGGAATAGAAACTTCTTGCTCAGTTTTAAATCTCTTCTCTGTCTTTTCCTTTAAAAATTAAGAACTTGAAAGTGGATTCCTTCATATGTGTCTGATTGTTTGTTTTTTCAATGCAGCAAGGACTTCACAAGGTGGTTCATCATGGGAGTTTTCAAGTGATTCCTTGGACATCAAGTAATCCTAGACACCAAAACCTGGCTTGCATCTCTAACCTCGTGTATTTTCATATTATTGACATCCTTAAAACCTTCATGTGCTTGTTGTACTTTTTGTTCACACATTGAGGACAATGTCTCATTTAGGTTTGGGGGTTTCTTGGGGTACACAAACCAATTTTCTTTTATGATTAGCTTGCTGTTTTTTGTTTTTTGTTTTGAGTTGTTTGCTGTTTTTTGGTGTGTTATGCTAGTTTTTATGCTTAAACAAGTTAATATGAATGGATAGAATCTGAGAATCGCTTGTACTGACTAAGAATCATTGCCATTACCTTTGAACTCACACTTTCACTTCACGATACCATAATCAAGTGATTAAGAAATCAAAACAATTGAATTTTCGCATACTTAGAAAATTAGTGGAGACTACCATTGTGAGATCTTTGAGCTTGATTGTTTTTCTTTCTAAGTGATCTACTTGTTTCTACTCTTAAACACTCATCGTTTTGTTCATAATTGCATGATCACGTTCTGATTGCATTGATGTTTAAAGAACCATATATGTTGGGTGCTCTTGATTTAATGTGTAATTGTTTATGAGATGTGATATAGGCTATGTGTTTTTAGCTCCTAAAAGCCTTTCTTTTCCCCGTCCTAATTGCATACTCCTTAAGCCCCAATGAAGCTAAACACTTAGCCATTTTGTTCGTCATCTACATTATTACCTAACCAAGTTTTGAGTCTCTCAATATGGTCATACCCTATGATATAAGCTTGTGTTAAGGTTGCATAGAATGAGATTCATGGTCAGGAGGAAATGTGTTGATGTTTTGTACTATTTGTGCTCATGTGATTGACTTTATGCTTGAATTGAAATATTATTCGGTTGTGTTAAAAGGTGAGGAAGTTGTTGCATGATCTTGGCTCAACTCATATAAACAAAATAAAAAGTGTATCAAGTTCATTAGTGAATTCAAAAGAAAAGAAAAGAGAGCAAAAGAAGAAGAAAACTTGCGTTTAGAAAAAGAAAACAAAATATATGAAAGCAATGAACTTAGAGTTGAGCCAAGTGAGCCAAGTGAGCCAAGTACCTCAAGTAAAGGCAATTTAGTGAGTTCAAGCACCGTTTCATCATCTATTAGTCAAGGTCCGAGTCATGACTTCTCATGCCTTGATGCGGCTTAGGTTCTTTGAATTCCAGCCTTCCTTTCTAAACCCAAGAACCTAGCCCCAAGGGATGCGGCTTAGGTTCTTTGAATTCCAGCCTTCCTTTCTAAACCCAAGAACCTAGCCCCGTTACAACCTTTGAATGAATACCTTTTGATCTTGTGAATGGTTTTGCAAAGAATCTAGGTACGTATCTTTATTCTTTAACTTCAATTCCTTCTTGAGATCATATTTCCATACAAAGTGCTATTATTCATTGAAACTCATATGTGATTAAATTGATTTCCTTTACATAAACTCATCACATATTCTTGTTGAATGAAAGCCTGGGATTCATGTGAGCATTGAGTGATGCCTAGTAAGGATTAGAGTCAAGGCGAAATCTTTCTAGGGTATCTAGATGACGTTGTTTTCTAGTTTGATCATTTGAGATGTTTTTTTAAACACTTGACACATTGAGTTCACGGTTATGGCATGTTCCTTACTTTTTGTGAGTTTTTTTTTCTTCTGTTCTTGGTTTTTATTAACTTGTTGATGCATGATTTCTAGCATCCTTTGTGTTAAGTAAAACGTTTGTGGGTATCGTGCTGTTATAACCCTCAGGAGACAAAACTCCTCCTACTAGGTGAACCTAGGGGTTTAAATACTTATCTTAATTAGATCGAGTTTTTTTTTTGTTTTGCTAAGAGACTAGCAAAAGATAGGTTTGGAGGTATTTGATAAGTCATGAATTAAGCATTGTTTCAATGTTGTTCATTATCTCCTTTACTCACCTTTTGATTATAATTGTACAAAAAATAGGAGAAAATGATCCATTTTGTGAGACTTGTATAGATTATGAAAGTTAAGTCCATTCTGAAGAGAATGCGAAAAGAATGGAGGAAATCCGAGCCAAAATTAAGGAATAACACTAAAATCAAGTTAAGGTCCTTAGCTGAAATCCCAGTTGAGGCCCTCTCGGGTTCTAGCTTCGAATTGGCATTTTCCAATGTCTTGGATGTGATCAGGCTGCCCAAATAATCTCCAGGGGTCCTAGTTAGGTAATAACACTTGTCAAGACAATCCAGATTAACCAAGAAAGGGGTTCTTGCCTTTCTTGGCCAAGACGCACTTCTAATCCTACAAGGAGTGTGTGCGTGACTTTGTGGACCAGCCTTTCTAGCCTTAAGTGGGCTATTTCAGAAAATTCAGCCCTGGAATCCATCTTGGAAAGTCGGTCAAAAGATCCATTAAAATAAGGGTTCCTATTCGTTCCTTGCAACCCAAAAAACTAGGATTTCTTGCCTTATCAAGCTTTTTCTTTTTAGGGATTTGGGGCTGCTTTCCTATTCCGAATTCCACAAGTATTCTTAGGTTGTTTGGTGACATGAAAAGGGGTCTAATATCATATTTAAACTCATGAAAACCCCACGGAAAAGGGTTCTGCCCTCTTAGATGTTTTTGAGGGTTTTGAACTAGAGAATACATTATTTTTGCGATTAAGGAGTTCTTGATTAATTTCTAGCAGCCTTTCATTGTCTTTTGCACGCCTACACTAAGGCATTTCCTTATTCCCTCTTTATTGTTTTTTACTTTAAACTTATTTATCTTATTGATTCAATGCAATTTCAGATTATGCTTTTGTTTAATCATCTAAGTACGCGTGAGTAGTTTCCTTTAGGAGTGGGGCTGTTTGAAGCCCTAGCCATGTTAGTTTGTACTTAGATTTATGGTTCTTGATTGTGATTGTTATGCATGATTGAATTTTTTGGATTACTGCGCTTCATGAACTCAATTTACGCTTATAAGCATAGCAACCTTGTTTGTGTATAATTGTCGATGTAATTGTTTAACGGACCACTATATCATCTTGAAATTTGTAGCATCAAGTTTAAGGGGTGGACTCTTATTTGTAATATAAACTAATGACCTACTAGAATTGCACATCACTTTTCTAGGGATAGTGTAGTTTCATTAAATCTTCTTTGTGTTTTATGCATTATCACGCACCATCGATTTACAGTAAACATCATGCTTAAAACATGCAAACTAAGAGAAGATAATAGGTGTGGGGTGAGCCTTAACGGGACCCCTGCACTTGCACTTAATTCAGAAACATGCATAGTAATTAGATCAAGGAAATCTAAGGAGAACTATAATTGGTAAAGGTGGATAATAGGCCCTAATTCTTCCTAATCAATCAATCTAGTTTCTAATCAAGTTTTCATCATTTTTCACTTTGTGTTTTATCATTGAATTTCGTGCATCATCACTCCAACAACCCTCCTATTGCACTTTACTTTCACATCTAAGTTAATTGGACTAAAACTTAATTGGACACCTTGAATAAGTCCTGAGGAATTCGAACTTTGATGTGCCAATATACTATATACACGTCTTGTGCACTTGCAAAGTTATTACACTTGGAGGTTTTACCAAACACATCTATTGTGCTTGGTAAAATCTCTACAGTGGTATCCACTCATGTCACGCCTCACCTCTTCCAATAGGAAATTTTCCCCTTTGGGTTCAGCTCACACAGGTCTCCGCCCTCACGGTTTTCCTCCTAGGTGTCCCACCCCTAAACGGCCTATTCTAGTATCAGAGTTGCTCTACAACAGACTCCCCCTAGCAGGATATTACCTGTTTTGGGTTCCAGAGTACAACTCCCCCGCCCACACGGTTTTTTTCCCAGGATCCAATCCCAGAAGGCCTCTTGATGAATAGAGACGTGGCCACACATGTAAAGCATATCCCCAATTTCCCCCCGATGCAATCCGGGATTGCTCACCCTGTAACTACCAGTCCAAAAATTTATGGGATTGATTAAGAATTAATTAGGAATGAGTGAGACTAATTGGGAATTAGTCAAGGATTTTCGGACATTCATGGTGAAATTACGATTTTGCCCCTAGATAAGGGTAAAAAATTAACTTTTGAATAGGGAGGTCCAATGCATGTGGATCGAGAACTGTTACGTAGATCGAATCTATACGAGTCCATAGACAGGCGTACGGGAAAGATACGGGTCACGAAAGATTTTGGGAACTATTTATGGTGGCATGTGTAATGACCCGTCCCGAGTGTCGGGATTAAATATTAATTAATTATGGTTTAGAATGACTAATCTAGGATTAGTTGAGAGAAATCGAACGAATTGTGCAAAATGACCGTTTTACCCCTAGTGTGGGAAAAATGTTAACTTTTAGTTCGGGCGGTCAAACGAACTTTAACCGATGACTGTGACGTAGTTCGGGACGTCACGAGTTCATAGACAGGTGGGACGTTCGATTTCGACATTTGAGGAAAAAGTTATGACGTTCGGAAGTTGAGGGGTATTTTGGTCATTTGGCTAAGAAGGGGCCAAATGTTGACTTTTGACCCGGGAAGTCCAATGGAAGAGGGCCAAGGACCGTTACGTAGGTCTCGTCGATACGAATCCAACGACAAGCAGCATGCCGAAATCGGAGATTCGACGACGAAGTTATGGTCACGGGAACAGACTCGATTAACCGAACGAACCGGGATTAAAATATTATTTTATTATGAATAGTGTTCGGTGACTGAACACACCTGGATGAGTGACAAGCAATTAAGGCTTAAACACAGATCCTTATTTTGGGGAAGACACAATTATGATGTTTTATTAATTAATTAAACTTAATTATATTTAATTCCTCCATTAATCTCTTCTGTTTTCTTAACCGTGTACAATCAACAATCCAATTTTCTTCCAACCTTAATCCCTCTTCCATTTCTGAACCTGAGAGTGAGAAACTGAGTGTTTGTTGAAATTGAATTGATTTGGGAAAACACGAGGGATTGATTGAGAGCTGAGGAACTGGATTTCGGATTTTAGAAAGTTTGGAGGGAAATTCGAATAATGAGATTTGAGCCGTGAGCATTGAAATTGAAGCTTCATTTAGCTTCCTGAGGTTGTGACGAGTTGATCCAGATAAAAAACGAAGAGAATTGAGGCCCAATTGGCTCTGAACTGGGACTGGTAACAGTGTGCAAGTTCGAGCTTGAGTCATGGAGTTTGAGCCTTGGATTGATGCAATTGACGTGGGGAAAGAGTTTACCTGAGTCCATTGAAGCTTCTGGATGCATCAATTGAAGGAAATCGTTTGACATTGACGACTTTCGAAGATGAACAGTGTTCGAGAGTTCTTCGATGTTCATCTTCGAGTCGTGTGATTTGAGGTAAGAATCAGAGGAATTAACGTTACAGAACTTTAATTGGACTTAAATAGAAACGAACTGAATGCTCAATTGTTGAAATTGGTGTCGAATTGATAGGATTTGAACCGGGTCGTCTCGCGGGTTACAGGACCCGTTTATCAGACAAACGGGTGAGGACGACGGTTAATGTAGCAGGCGCGTGGGTTTCACGCGCAGCCACTCACGGCGGCGCGTGAGCGCGCGTACGGCCTAGTTTCAAGGTGAGGTCAACATGACTTTGAATCCTCTCATTATACCGAACATTTTGACGCTGGTTTCGAGGAAATCGGATATCGTTTCGTTAATGTTCCGCGTATCCGAAGTTTTGTTTTGCGTTAAAAATACGTATTTAAATTCTGGAAAAATTGGGGAAAATTATATGAAGTATTCTGAGATGTTAGTAACCCTCTATAATGATTTTGGACAGGAGTTGTAGTTTCCAGAATTTACGGAAAACCGTTTTGGACGGTGTGTGTGAGTGGACTTTGTTTTCTAACCGTGATGCATGCATATATGATTTAAATGCCTTATTATATGATTTTATATGCTTTGGCATGATTGACGTTTCAATCCGGTGATTTCTCGATTTTATGGATTATTATATTATTATATTTGGCACGATTTTCGAGAAATTATGAATTTGGTTAAAAATGATGTTTGGACTCGTGTTATGAGTCCGGTATTGAATTTGATTGAAAATAATGTTTGGACTCGGATTATGAGTCATGGATTGAAAAATGATGTTGTGACTCGGGAATGAGTCAAGGGTCAATTTCGTGGATTTACGTGAAAATGGCAACTGAGGTTGCGAACGCATGGATTTGTGTGATAATGTTATTTTGGGCGTGAGACCCAAGTGAATAGTGATTTTTGACTCGGATTTGGAGTCACTTGTGAATTTGATGAAATTAATGATTTCTTGTGATTTTATGATTTTTTTAATCAGTCTTTCGGGCATGTTTTACAAGGAACGTGCAGTTTAAATGATTTCTAAAATGATATTTTGACTTTGTTGGTGAGTCAACGATGATTTCTGGATTATTTTATTGTTTTAAAAGGTGATTTTAAAGAATTATGTGTAAATGGTATTTTGGGGCTTGAGACCCAGTCGAGAATGATCTTGACTTTGTATGAAGATAAGATTTGATTGAAATATTTTGGGATGTAATTCCCGAGATGGTTTTCATTGTGATTGTGAAATTCCCAGACGGTCGGAGCTTGGGGGGGATTACCCAGACGACCGGAGCTTAGGGGATGTGATTGTAGGATCGGGAGTTGATCCTATGGTAGTCAGCTTCTCGGATGTGACTGAGCCTGGATGTACCACTCGGATGGGTCTGAGCCTGGGGATGTGTTCACCCAGATGTGACTGAGCCCGAGGGTTGAGCCCAGAGGTGTCTGTTCCCGAGAGAGTGACTGGATATTGGCCTACGCGTAGTGCAGCACTTGAGTAGTGCAGTTGATGGTTTGATTGTGCACTTATGAGTAGTGCAGATGTGATTGTGATAGTTTGTGCACTTGTGAGTTGTGCGGATTGATTGGATTGATATATTTATTGTGCACTTGTGATTAGTGATGATTGCTGTTGTTTGATGACGTACTGGTATTGAGTACGGGTTTTTGGTCCTTGTGGCTAGGTGATGATTTTTTCACATGTTTTGGCCTGAGGGTTGGGATTTGATGTTTTATAACATGAACTGATTTGGTGAACATGAGTTTTATGGACCATGGGAAAATATTTTTTGATTTTATCGGTCCACGGTTCATACTTGAATGATTTCATACTATTACTCATGTTTTGTGATATCAAGTTTGTGAAAATTGGAGGGTAAGAATGTATTTTGGCAAACGTTTTTATAAGAGGTCATTTTTGTCCACTCACACCTTTTCTGTTTTGTGACCCTCCAGGCCGTGGTACGACGTTCGGGACTGATCGTGAGGCAGTGGCAGCAGCAGAAATCAGCGCAAACATCCCTTGTCTGGCAAGCACTGAAGGGTAGTTTCGAACCTTTGGTTGACTTTTCAGACGGGAGCAGGACCGGGCACGGTTTTTGACATCCAGTTGGGACGGGGTCCTGTCAAAGTGGTATCAGAGCATTTGGTTTTTGATTTCTGTTGTTACGTCATGCCTCCGAGTCGTGCGTCCCGTACAAGGTCTGAAGATGGGAGGGACGAGAATAGTGTTAGCAAAGGTCCAGATATTGAGAGAGCTCGACGGTTAGGAGCCACTGTGTTTCGTGGTGATTCGGGCCAGGATGGTGCCGAAGATTGGATTACTCGATTGGAAAGGATTTTTGAGGTCATGATATGTCCCCCGGAGGACATGGTGCCCTTAGCCACTTTTCTTCTGGATTTCTATGCATACATGTGGTGGCATAGTTTACAGTCGACTGGTTGGGATGCCCGTACCTTGGCATGGGATGCATTCCGAGAGCGATTTCTGGATCAGTTTTATCCTCGCTCATTTCGGAACGCCAAAGAGGTTGAGTTTCTCCAATTGCAGCAAGGGAATCTGTCAGTGGTCGATTATGAACAGTAATTTTTGCACTTATCTAGTTTCGCTCCTCTGTATGTGGCTACTGAGGAGGATAACTGTCGACGGTTTGAGCAGGGGTTGAGGAATGCGATACGAGATGCTGTAACTGTGGGCTCGTATTCTACCCTGAGGGAATTATCGGATGCTGCTATCCGAGTGGAGGCTACGATTTTACCTGTGCCAGAACAATCTTTGAGCTCTGGACGACGCCGAGAGCGTCAGGATACTGAACAGATAAGTCAGGAAACAGCAAAGCGAGTTAGCCTTCATTCTCTTGTGTAGCGACCCTCGGTGGGTGTTCATTCGAGTGGAACTTCAACTCAGTCGACAGGTAAGCGGCGTGGTGGGACAAGTCGCCTCAGCACTGCCACTTGTCACTTTTGTAGGAAACTTGGACATTTGCGAAGGAACTGCCCCGATCGACTTGGCAGTAGCTCAAAGTAATTGCATTGATACTTGTTTCGCGATACTTTGTAAATAGTTTGTATTGTACACTTGTGTTGTAATATTGTATCTTGTGTTTTGATTGTGTCGGACTAGTGTTGGTCCGGATGGTTGTTTTTGATAACGGTGTGGTTTGTAGATGGGCATGTTGGGCCCAGAATAAACTTGACCCGAGGTTGGGTTTGGGTATTGGATTGGACTCAGAGGGAGTCCAGAAATGGTTTTGTGTTTTGGAAAGGATGTGGTTTACCTAGGGGTATTTGCTAGGTGACCGGATATGCCAGTGGTGGCATTGACGTCAGTCGAGTTTGGACTTGGACTTATTAGGAGTCAGGAGTTGATTTAGGATTCGGGATGAGTCCTGATGTGATTTGAGGGCTCCGGATGAGCCGGTTTTGACTGCGAGTTGTCGAGGTAGGTTTTCTGACCACAGTTGGGTTGGTCATGATAATGTGTTAGTGTGCCTTCATCTACGGATGGGCATGTGATGTGCTCGACGGATGTGTTGACTATCCTAAGAGAAAATTTGTGGTGTTAGGTTTAGTCGACCAGAGTAGACTTGTGACATAAGTGTTAGTAGTGGCCGGGGTTGGTGTGAATCCCGGGAGAACTAGACGTTCTTTCCTGTGGACACGTTGATGTGTCATTTTGAGCGTTGTGATTTGGCGAGGTGTTTTTGGGTAGCATAGGACAAGGATCGTTGATGCTAGCTAAACCCTAAGGAGTTTTACTTTTCCCTACCTGGTTTGGGATCGACCATATTGATCTATGGGACGAGTATGCTGAGGTAATACTTCTGGAAATGGTGACTAACAGGAATGGCAAAAGATGATAAACAGAAAGGCTTATTGTGTGTGACGGTGATAGTCAGGAGACTTTGAGATTTCGACCTTATAGTCGGGTCGGGTGTACGGCTAGTGAGGTAGCCGATATACTAAGCTGAGAAAGTTAAAATTTTTGATAACGTGAGGATCAGTGGAATCCTGTTATTAATGGAACTCCATGGGGTTGGAGTAATACTTGGCATTTGATCCTTTGGACTACTAGGGTCCAGCTGTAGGATCATGCTTGGTGTACGATTTGTTGTATCGTATGGATGATGGTACTTGATACTTAGTGACGGTACATGGGTATTACCAGTGATGTGTCGATGAACGTGTTGGTATTTGGCTTAGTTCTGATACCATTGGTTTTTGGTTGTGAACGTGAACTGGACATTGAACACGATGCACTGGGCAAGGTGATTCTGATGATTTCAGTGATTGTTTGAGCAGGTGCTCTTAGCCATGGTTGGCTAGTGTAACTCTAGTGATGAGTTGTGTGATCATTGCTAGGCTGGTGTTCAATGTGTTCCAGTTACACCATCTGATTGAGTGAGTTGGTGGTTAGTGTGACCACGATTTGCTTTGCGAGATGTTATCTTGTCGTGACCTTACCAGCATCTGGGATCGCTGAGGGGGTGACAGTTGTGGTTACTGCGGTTGGTATTTGTCGCAGGATTGAGTTTGCCCTGCGATGTGAGATCATGTTGTTGATTTTATGCTATATTGACAGACGTTGTAGTACGATGTGTTGTCACTGATTTGTTACTGATTGGCGCTTTACAAGGGTGGTAAAGCTTAATGGTGACGGATTGGCTAGTAGTGTCGGCATAGACTGACAAGTGAGATTTGGTGACTCTCGATGAAAGCGAAGGTCAGGACACATTAGTGATTACGAGGAATCGTCAAGCTAAAGGAGACAGCTTAATGGCGACATTGCCAATTTCAGGTGACCAATTTCACTCGAGGTGGTCGAGTGTAGTTAGCACGACGTGCATCTGTGATGTGACGTCTGACTGCAGACGAATTCTGCGTTGGTTTGTGGGTGTACAGGTGTACATATGTTGTGAGGCCCATTTGTTTTCCACGAGGTAGTTGTGGAATACGGATAGTTGGGATTTCGGGGACAAAATTCTTTAAGGGGGGAAGGTTGTAATGACCCGTCCCGAGTGTCGGGATTAAATATTAATTAATTATGGTTTAGAATGGCTAATCTGGGATTAGTTGAGCGAAATCGGACGAATTGTGCAAAATGACCGTTTTGCCCCTTGCGTGGGCAAAATGTTAACTTTTAGTTCGGGCGGTCAAATGGACTTTAACCGATGACTGTGACGTAGTTCGGGACGTCACGAGTTCATAGACAGGTGGGACATTCAATTTCAACATTTGAGGAAAAAGTTATGACGTTCGGAAGTTGAGGGGTATTTTGGTCATTTGGCTAAGAAGGGGCCAAATGTTGACTTTTGACCCGGGAAGTCCAATGGACGAAGGCCAAGGACCGTTACGTAGGTCTCGTCGATACGAATCCAACGACAAGTGGCATGCCGAAATCGGAGATTCGACGACGAAGTTATGGTCACGGGAACACACTCAATTAACCGAACGAATCGAGATTAAAATATTATTTTATTGTGAATAGTGTTCAGTGACTGAACACACCTGGATGAGTGACAAGCGTCACTCATCCCTAAAATTAAGGCTTAACCACAGATCCTTGTTTTGGGGAAGACACAATTATGATGTTTTATTAATTAATTAAACTTAATTATATTTAATTCCTCCATTAATCTCTTCTGTTTTCTTAACCGGGTACAATCAACAATCCAATTTTCTTCCAACCTTAATTCCTCTTCCATTTCTGAACCTGAGAGTGAGAAACTGAGTGTTTGTTGAAATTGAATTGATTTGGGAAAACACGAGGGATTGATTGAGAGCTGAGGAACTGGATTTCGGATTTTAGAAAGTTTGGAGGGAAATTCGAATAATGAGATTTGAGCCGTGAGCATTGAAATTGAAGCTTCATTTAGCTTCCTGAGGTTGTGACGAGTTGATCCAGATAAAAAACGAAGAAAATTGAGGCCCAATTGGCTCTGAACTGGCTCTGGTAACAGTGTGCAAGTTTGAGCTTGAGTCGTGGAGTTTGAGCCTCGGATTGATGCAATTGAGGTAGGGAAAGAGTTTACCTGAGTCCATTGAAGCTTCTGGATGCATCAATTGAAGGAAATCGTTTGACATTGACGACTTTCGAAGATGAACAGTGTTCGAGAGTTCTTCGATGTTCATCTTCGAGTCGTGTGATTTGAGGTAAGAATCAGAGGAATTAACGTTACAGAACTTTAATTGGACTTAAATAGAAACGAACTGAATGCTCAATTGTTTAAATTGGTGTCGAATTGATAAGATTTGAACCGGGTCGTCTCGCGGGTTACAGGACCCGTTTATCAGACAAACGGGTGAGGACGACGGTTACTGTAGCAGGCGCGTGGGTTTCACGCGCAGCCACTCACGGCGGCGCGTGAGCGCGCGTACGGCCTAGTTTGAAGGTGAGGTCAACATGACTTTGAATCCTCTCATTGTAACGAACATTTTGACGCTGGTTTCGAGGAAATCGGATATCGTTTCGTTATTGTTTCGCGTATCCGAAGTTTTGTTTTACGTTAAAAATACGTATTTAAATTCCGGAAAAATTGGGGAAAATTATATGAAGTATTCTGAGATGTTAGTAACCCTCTATAATGATTTTGGACAGGAGTTGTGATTTCCAGAATTTACGGAAAACCGTTTTGGACGGTGTGTGTGAGTGGACTTTATTTTCTAACCGTGATGCATGCATATATGATTTAAATGCCTTATTATATGATTTTATATGCTTTGGCATGATTGACGTTTCAATCCGGTGATTTCTCGATTTTATGGATTATTATATTATTATATTTGGCACAATTTTCGAGAAATTATGAATTTGGTTAAAAATGATGTTTGGACTCGGGTTATGAGTCCGGTATTGAATTTGATTGAAAATAATGTTTGGACTCGGATTATGAGTCATGGATTGAAAAATGATGTTGTGACTCGGGAATGAGTCAAGGGTGAATTTCGTGGATTTACGTGAAAATGGCAACTGAGGTTGCGAACGCATGGATTTGAGTGATAATGTTATTTTGGGTGTGAGACCCAAGTGAATAGTGATTTTGACTCGGATTTGGAGTCACTTGTGAATTTGATGAAATTAATGATTTCTTGTAATTTTATGATTATTTTAATCAGTCTTTCGGGCACGTTTTACGAGGAACGTGCAGTTTAAATTATTTCTAAAATGATATTTTGACTTTGTTGGTGAGTCAACGATGATTTCTGGATTATTTTATTGTTTTAAAAGGTGATTTTAAAGAATTATGTGTAAATGGTATTTTGGGGCTTGAGACCCAGTCGGGAATGATCTTGACTTTGTATGAAGAAAAGATTTGATTGAAATATTTTGGGATGTAATTCCTGAGATGGTTTTCATTGTGATTGTGAAATTCCCAGACGGTCGGAGCTTGGGGGGGATTACCCAGACGACCGGAGCTTGGGGGATGTGATTGTAGGATCGGGAGTTGATCCTATGGTAGTCAGCTTCTCGGATGTGACTGAGCCTGGATGTACCACTCGGATGGGTTTGAGCCTGGGGATGTGTTCGCCCAGATGTGACTGAGCCCGAGGGTTGAGCCCAGAGGTGTCTGTTCCCGAGAGAGTTACTGGATATTGGCCTACGCGTAGTGCAGCACTTGTGAGTAGTGCAGTTGATGGTTTGATTGTGCACTTGTGAGTCGTGCAGATGTGATTGTGATAGTTTGTGCACTTGTGAGTAGTGCGGATTGATTGGATTGATATATTTATTGTACACTTGTGATTAGTGCTGATTGCTGTTGTTTGATGACGTACTGGTATTGAGTACAGGTTTTTGGTCCTTGTGGCTAGGTGATTTTGTTTTCACATGTTTTGGCCTGAGAGTGGGGATTTGATGTTTTATAACATGAACTGATTTGGTGAACATGAGTTTTATGGACCATGGGAAAATATGTTTTGATTTTATCGGTCCACGGTTCATACTTGAATGATTTCATACTATTACTCATGTTTTGTGATATCAAGTTTGTGAAAATTGGAGGGTAAGAATGTATTTTGGCAAACGTTTTTATAAGAGGTCATTTTTGTCCACTCACACCTTTTCTGTTTTGTGACCCTCCAGGCCGTGGTACGACGTTCGGGACTGATCGTGAGGCAGTGGCAGCAGCAGAAATCAGCGCAAACATCCCTTGTCTGGCAAGCACTGAAGGGTAGTTTCGAACCTTTGGTTGACTTTTCAGACGGGAGCAGGACCGGGCACGGTGTTTGACGTCCAGTTGGGACGGGGTCCTGTGAGCATGTGTTACGAGGAAAAGTTTACTTTTGCCTTTTAGTGGGCCCCAGATATTTTGGCCAGCCCCAATGGATGAGTGACAAGTGTCACTTATCCATTGCCCCTTCCTTTATCATTCAAGCATATCCCCCCATCTTCTCTATTTCGATCAACCAAACCCAAAAGCCCCAAAAATCATTCCCCTTCCCCCATTTGATTCAGTTTGAGGCCAAGAGAGTGGTTGCAGGTGAGTGAGAGACTGAGAGACGTCGTGGGAGGTCGCAGGACCGCCTTGGCCGTGGAGGAGCCCAGAAAACCCAGATAAACATGAAAACCCATTTTGGTTCAAAATTGGATTTTTGAGTTCTGTACGTTTTGGGTGGTTTCTAACGATTTGAGGGTGTTCTTGGGGTCTGTGCGAGTCTAAGGGGATCGAAAATAAGGGATGAGGATGGCTGGGCAGCTCAGGTAGATAGATGGAAGCTTAGCCGTGATTGTTCAATCGTGACAGGTAATCTCTAGCCAGTTTTTTGTGTTTTTAAGTTGATAGATCGATCAGGGATGATTGGACGATTGTGTAAGAAGCAATGGCTTTGAAAATGGACCAGAAACTAGAGAGAAAAAGCCAGGTTGGGTCGCGGGTCTGCGCTACCTGGTACAGTGAATTGGACTAACCCGGACTGAGGACAGGGATGAGGTGACATCATCAATGTTGTCATCATGTCAGACCTGACAAGTTAGACTGACACGTGTCAGATGCAAGGGATGACATCATTGCTGACGTCAGCAGTTGACTTTGACCATTGACCGACACGTACAGGCACGTGGGCATGTATTTCGAGGTAGGACCAAGACCATTTTAAAGATTTTGACGATACGAATCCAATGGTGGTGGTTTCTAGTCGATCAGATATCGTTAGGTTGGTCAAATTGAGGTTGAAAGCCTAGGGAAGCGTGTCTGGGACACGTTGAATTTTCTAGAAATGTTGGGGGTTCATGATTAGGACTTGTCTAGGTTGGTAGTAACCTTTGAGTGTGTTTTGGATAGGTCCGGATGACCCGGAGAGGTTGGATTAGCTCGGAGAGGTTTATGACATACGTTTCGAGGCGCAGCTTGGATGGTCTGTGAGTGGACTTTTTTTTATGAATAAGAAGCATGCATGAATTTTTTGGAAATGAGAAATGGTTTTCAGATTTGGAAATATCTTTCGGGCATATGACCCAGTTGATATGAGGTTTGACTTAAAGTATAGTCAAACGTAAGATAAGTCGGGCTACGACCCAATTACGAGATTTGGAAAAATATTTTGGTCGTGAGATCCGGTTGTAAATTTGATAGGATTCAAGGAATCCTATGTGTGATGCAACAGGTTAGTGTAAGACTCGTGTCCTGGAGGCAACGGTGAACAATCCCACATTCCTGCGAGGGGGAATGGTCAGGGAGAGGATGGTGGTGTGCTTTAAAGGTGTAGGCACACACCTACCTAGCACTAGGCCTTTTGGGAGCTCAAGTGGCTTTGGGGGGGATTGGAACCCCAAAGTTAAGCGAGTTGAGGTTGGTGCAATTCCATGATGGGTGACCCCCTGGGAAGTTGCACCATGAGCTTCCGAAAACAAAACCGTGAGAGCTGCCCCAAAGCGAACAATATTGTGTTAGATAGGCCGAGTCGTGACATTAGAGTCCCGGACGATCGGGCTAGAGTCCCGATCGATGTTGACATTCGTTTTCGAGTCCTAGGTGATATGCCTCTCACCTCCGGACTGCGGACGTGTTCCTTCCGTAGAGGTCACGATGTACTACCTGTTCTCGAGCAGCTGCTGGGGGCTATAGTCGAGGGAGGGTTGACTTAGGAGTGCCGATGTTATTCTATGAGATCGAATAGCGATGTGTTCACGATGATCTAGAGATAGTCGCGGCGGGTGATGTGTTCATGGCGACATGCTAGGATTGTGAGCCGTCCTGAGCTTATTTTTGCACATGTGCTAGGATTGGAATCGTGACTGACACTGAGATGAGGATGGGATGAGTTCCCACATGTTCTATGACTTGAGTTGAGACCCCGTACTTGGTTTCTATGATTTGGTTTTTGGGCTGAGGCTTTGTACGTATTTTTCGGTTTTGGGGCTGAGACCCTACTGAGGCACTGGCTTCGATTGAGAAGCACTTTTCACTGAGATTTTGATTTGGGAAGCAATACTTCTTACTTTTGAGAAAATATTTGAAAGGCTATTTTTTGATGCATGCATGCTTTTACGTGAAGGGTAGAAACGTATTTTTGATAAACGATTTTTATAAACTGTTGATTTTTGTCCATTCACAGCTTTTATGGTTTTTAATACCCTTTAGGTTGATCACGAATATGGGTTGTAGAAAAGATCGAGACATCACATGCCACCACTGATCCTGGCGTACTCTGGCTAACCCTAAGCGGGTGACGAGTTTATCACTGGTTTGACACTCGGTGTTAGAATGGAGCAGGAACATCCCACAATAATTCAGGGGGATTGGGATGGGTCCTATCAAAGTGGTATCAGAGCGTGAGTTTGCTCTTAGAGTGACGGGCAAGTGCTGGATATGATGTCTCTGCAGTGGTAATAGCCTATCATCAACCTGATAGTTAGGGTGAGAGTACGAGGATTCAGTGGAATCGAACCCTTGCTAGGTTACGTTTGGCACGTGATGCTATGGTTTAGGGTTCGATTGGCATAGGATGTCATATTTTGGTGAGGTTTGATCTTGAGTAGGATTGGTGTTCATATGAATCCAACAACTTAGAGCCGTAGTGTTACTGGTGGACTAGGTCCCAGTATGACGACTTTGATAGTCGGGACAGTTGGGCGGTCATGTTAGATAAGGTATTGTGTCACAGAGTACGGTGGAGGTCGTGGATGACCCTAGTTGAGACTGTTGAGAATTAGATGGGAACGTTACAGGGGAATGAAAACCGAATAGATCCTATTTGGCATGAGGTGCCATGGGCAATATGTTGAATCCCAGAGTGATTTTGATTGGCAGGGGATGCCACGGTACAAATGTTGTTTGGTATGGTATGTCGTGATTGTGGCATGTCGTGGTTGAGCAGTGCTTAGCACTGCGTAGGGCCAAGTTTCTTGTGGGCCCAGCGGCTGGAAGTCGTAGAGTTACTAGTGGATAGGATCCTCAGATGGTAGTTACTGTTGGTTAGGTACCAGTTACCCTCATATGACGACTTTTCGAAGTCGAGAGCGATGGATCGGTCTGGATGGACGTGTTGCAGTAAGCAGTCGGGTTCGGGATAACCCTAGTTTGAGATTGATTGGACAAGTTACCAGGAGTGTGGTACATGTCGACCGGATCCTGAGGTGGACCGATCGGTGGATATTACGCGTTGAGTGATTGGTATCTGCGGGGAGTTGACCGCATAGGTATGGAGCCTCGATAGCGTAGTGTTTCTAGGATTGGTTTGCACGCGATTGTGGCAGATGCTGCTATCGTTAGACGTGGACGAGTCTTATCGAGTTGGATAGGCTCATGTTACGGTGAAGATTCGCCAGTCGTGACGATGATCTGGAGGTGTGTGAGTGACGAACAGTACGAGCAGTTATTTTTGGATTCGACTCGGTTACCACTGAGTACGATCACAGAAGAAGATGTTAAGCTTTGGGTGTCGGCGAGTGTGTCATACTATCTTAGTGGAGGTGACAGAGATGAGTGGGAGACGCTAGAGATGAGTTGAAATGAATCCAATAGTTATCGGATGGTTCTGAATGACAGTAAGTGTGTCTAAGTGATGTAATGCCAAGGAGGGCTTGGATTGTGATCGGGATGGTAGACATGCCCCAGAGTGGAAAATGTGTGAGTTCAGTGGGCACTGAGCGGGACATAGAGGATCCCGAGTGGCTCAGTGCGAGGCATGGGGTATACTTGGATTAGTGACAGGTACCCTAGCTCGTTTTGGACGGATGGCACGAGTGTTGGGTATTGGAATTGGTCCCATAAGGGTTGGGATGTGCGAACTAGTGTGCTGATGGGGATGGTGATGGAAGAAGCCGAAGAGAATCAATGGAATTGTTAGTCTTGAGAAAAGGATTAAGCATTACGGCAACTATCAGAGAATACTCTTAGTTAGAGGATGTGACTTCGTTTTTTCCTTTTTCTTGGCCAAAGCTTCTGGCTTGGCCGTCAACATGAGGTGAGACTTGAGACACGAGGGTGTGCTCAGGGGTTGTAACTATAAAGGTGGAAATGTGAGAATCAGGTAGTGATGGATGACATCTTTTTGGATGTGCAAAAATGGTATAAAATGTACAGGTGAGTTGGGTGCTATGGCTAGATTCTTTTCGGACACTTTGATGGATGTCCAAATGAGTTGATGACTTGAGAGTCCAGTGGGAATTAGTTTTGGTCGACTGCGGGTGACCATACCACTTGAGTTTCATATAAGCTTGTTTGAGGAGAAATCTGATTGATGAGACAAGATCATCAAGGAAGGTGGACTTGGCACCCGATTTCCTATAGTAATTGAGGATGCTTCCAACATGGTTCTAACTTCTCTTGATTTCGAAGTTGATGAGGGAAAATTCTCATTTTCTGATCTTTAGCAAGTGGTGCTTAGTGCCACGGGATGACGTAGGATGAATTTTGATGTCATCATCTTGGATCATCCTTGATTCTTCCCTAGGTGGGATAACAAGGAATGATATGACAGTTAAAAGGTTTCAAAGAGGGTGTAAGACCCTATTCTCATATTTTGCATCATTAGCTGAGAGAGGGCTAACATGGACCCACCGTGGATCACGATGAGTTTGCATCGAAAGAGATTATGGTGATATGTTGAATATCATTGAGGAAAAGATGAATAGCTGATGCCTCAAGTAGGATGTTGGCAGGTTCGTTACCACTCCGGATGGAGCGATTGTATGCAGTGTTGTTGGACGGTGACAGGTAACCGACAAGTTTGAGTTTGGTACGTCTTAGTGATGTGAGTCGGTTGACCTTTGGAACTAACCAAGGAATGAGATTGGTTAGTGAACTGGCTGGATTATCTCTGGAGTTGGTCAAGTGACCACGATGACTTCGAGAGGACGTTGAGTATAATGATGTTTAGCCAGGATAGATGATTATAACGTGGATGGTAATATGTGGTTGGACGTTGCTAGAGTGCAGTCCTTGAACAGGCTTGGGTAGTGCCTTGATGATTGTTATGATATGATAATCGAACGGGGTCCGATGTTGATTGTACATTGAGTATATAAGGATCGGAATTGAATGATATGCCCTATAGTAGAGTGGATTGAGAGGGTTTAGTGATTATGCGAGAACGGAGCTCAAGGCCATGTGGGCCCGATGAACCCTAATGATTATTTATGTGACTATCCCTGCTAAGGCAAGTATTTAATGGGGTCCAGATACACCCAGGATGGGTAAGATGTAAACATGTGTTTCGACAAGATATGTGAGACGACAGTTTGTGATTCGAGATGAGTCAAGACTTCAGCGTAGGTCACTGAGTGACATGAGATACGATGTGGGGCCTCGAGAGCGAGTCGAGACCAGAGTGGCACAGCGAAAGCGCAGTGGAGCTGGGAGTTGTCGGCTAGTCACGATTTCTCTCGTGGACTTAGAAGTTTTTAGAAGAGAGTTGTATCTCTATGGAAGGTGAGAGTCGGCAAGAGTATGGGAAAATGCGGGAGTTGACTGATATGAGTACCGAGGTCGTTAATTACCGCAGATTTGAGTATGGTCCGCGAGGTGAAATTCGTGCCATTGTGACGGCGGGATCTAGAGGATGTTTTTCAGATCAGATGATGAGCAGGATATCAGCTTTGATTGTTAGATAAAAAGAGTCGTCAGGCTGAAAAGCTGACTACGATGTCAGCTTCGTATAGTAAACCTGTCGGAATGAGTGACAGGTGAGATCGACGAGTGTCGGTGCCTCGAGTGAGGCTTACGAACTGACGTGTGGATTTTCGAGAATTGTGAGTTGTGATCGTATCCAATCCAACTGTCAATGCTGGTTTAAGCCGGATGTGGATTGGGGTACACGACGAGTGACGTTGAGTACCGTTGTGTACGGTGGGTTGTGTCGGACGTGTACGATTACACAAAAGTGCCGCGAGTGGGAGATATGATTGCATTTAAACCGTTTAGTGGTGGACTTGGGTTAGTTTGAATTTCGCAAACGAAATTCTTTAAAGAGGGAAAATTGTAACGACCCATCCTAAAACTTACGGGTTGGATTAAGAATTAATTAAGGATGAGTAAGACTAATCGGGAATTAGTCATTGGCTTATCGGACATTCGGGGTGAAATTACGATTTTTCCCCTAGACGAGGGTAAAAAGGTGACTTTTGACCTAGGAGGTCCAATGCACATGGACCGAAGACCATTACGTAGATCGAGTCGAAACAAGTACGTAGATAGACAGCACATTGAAATCGGACATCGTACGAAAAATATTCGGGTCACGGAAGATTTCAGGAACTATTTACAGTGGCACGTGTTATGAGGGAAAGTTTACTTTTGCCTTTTAGTGGGCCCCATATATTTTGGCCAAGCCCAATGGATGGGTGACAAGTGTCGCTCATCCATTTCCCATTCCTTTATAATTCATGCATATCCCCCCATCTTCTTTCTTTCGATCAACCAAACCCGAAAGCCCCAAAACTCATTCCCCTTCCCCTATTTGATTCAGTTTGAGGCTAAGAGAGTGGCTAAGGGTGAGTAAGAGACTGAGAGACGTCGTGGGAGGCCGCAGGACCGCCGTGGACGGCGGAGGAGCCCAGAAAACCAAAGTAAACCCGAAAACATGTTTTGGTACAAAATTGGATTTTTATGTTTTTTACGTTTTGGGTGGTTTCTAACGATTGGAGGGTGTTCTTGGGGTCTGTGCAAGTCTAAGGGGATCGAAAACAAGGGCTGAGGACGGCTGGACAGCTCAGGCAGGGAGAGGGAAGCTTGGTCGTGACTGTTTGATCGTGGCAGGTAATCTCTAGCCTTTTTTTGTATTTTTAAGTTGATAGATCGATTAGGGGTGATTGGACGATCGTGTAGGAAGCAATGGCTTCGAAAACGAACCAAAAATCGGAGAGAAAAAATCAGGTCGGGTCGCGGGTCTGCGCGACCTGGTACTGTGAACCAAGCTGACTAAGACAAAGGATAGGGATGAAGTGATGTCATCATCTCAAACCTGACATGTCAGATTGACACGTGTCAGATGTCAGGGATGACATCATTGCTAACGTCAGCCGTTGACTTTGACTGTTGATTACTGACGCCAGCGTTGACTTTTTGGTCAACGTTGATCGTAACTTTGACTCCCGTATCTAGGCGCATGGGCACATATTTCGAGGTAGGACCAAGACCATTTTGAAGGTTTCGACGATACGAATCAAATGGTGGTAGTTTCGAGTTGATCGGAGATAGTTAGGTTGGTCAAATTGAAGTTTAATGCCTAGGGAAGCTTGTCTGGGACACGTTGACTTTTCTAGAAATGTTGGGGGTTCTTGATTAGGACTTGTCTAGGTTGGTAGTAACCTTTGAGTGTGCTTTGGACAGGTTCAGATAACCCCGGAGAGGTTGGATTAGCCCGAAGAGGTTTATAGCACGCGTTTGAGGCGAAACTTGGATGGTCTATGAGTGGACTTTGTTTTATGAATAAGATGCATGCATGAATGTTTTATATGTGTTTATGAGCGTGATTTTAGATACAGTGAGTGCATGTGATTTAAATATGTGTTGTTTGGTATTTTCGGAGGAAAATGCGTTATTGCACGTAGTTCAATATTTCTATTTTATGTGATATTTGGGCTTCGGCCAAGTATTCTATGTGCATATGTTTTACATGATTTTATGCGATTTTTAAAAGATTTTATAGAGATGCGTGAAATCGAGATTCGGGCACGAGACCCAATTGAAAGACCTTGACTTAGCGTGAAGTCAGGGATGACTTGAAAGCATTTTGGAAATGAGAAATGGTTTTTGGATTTGGAAATATCTTTCAGGCATATGACCGAGTTGATTTGAGATTTGACTTAGAGTATAGTCAAACGTGAGATAAATCAGGCTACGACCGAGTTACGAGATTTTGAAAGACATTCGGGCATGAGACCCGGTTGTGAATTTGACAGGATTCGAGGAATCCTATGTGTGATACTACAGGTTAGAGTCCCGGATGATCAGGTTAGAGTCCTGGTCAATGATGACATTCGAGTTTGAGTCCCGGGTGATATGACGCTCGCTTCCGTACTGCGGATGTGTTCCTTCCGGAGAGGTCACGATGCACTGCCTGTTTCGAGCAACCGCTAGGGGCTATAGCCGAGAGAGGCTCGACTTAGGAGTGTCAATGTTATTCTCTGAGATTGATCGGTGATGTGTTCACGATGATCTAGAGATAGTCATGGTGGGTGGTGTGTTCACGGCCACATGCTAGGATTGTGAGCGATCCTGAGCTTATTTTTGCACATGTGCTAGGATTGGAATCGTGACTGACAATGAGATGAGCATGGGATGGGTTCCCACGTGTTCTATGACGGGTTGAGACCCCGTACTTGGTTTGTATGATTTGGGTTTTGGGCTGTCTCTGTATGTGTTTCGATTTTGGTCCTGAGACCCTACTGAGGCACTGGCTTCGATTGAGAAGAATTTTTTACTGAGATTTTGATTTGGAAAGCAATACGTCTTGCTTCCGAGAAAGTATTTGAAAGGCAGTTTTGTGATGCACGCATGCTTTTACGTGAAGGGTATAAACATATTTTTGATAAACTGTTTATATAAACTGCTGATTTTTGTCCACTCACAGCTTTTATGGTTTTTAATACCCTTCAAGTTGATCGCAAATGCGGGCTGTAGAAGAGATAGAGACATCACATGCTACTACAGATCTTGGCGTACTCTGGCTAACCTTGATCGGGTGACGAGTTTATCCTTGATTTGACCGGGAGTAGGCACATCCCACGATAATCCAGGGGGATTAGGATGGGTCCTGTCGCACCCTGCTTCCAAAGCACGGGTCCTCATAATCCATCCCCCTTGAGGCCCATCGTCCTCGTTGGCATAATCAATTTTGGCAGGGGTGGGGCCAAAAGCGAACAAATTCCCCCCTCATGGGTATCGGCCAAGTCGGTGGTGACCAACTAGTAGCAAGAACATGCAACACGGCGATGCCTATCACCTCACCAAAGGAAAAGTTGACCGTCACCGAGTGCCGACCTTATCAACCCTCAAGTTTCTAAACACATATAAGATGGACTGATTGACAACCCTTGGGACCACTCGGCCACAACACATCGAAAACATATTGAGGAGGTCAAAGAGGTTATGCTCTCCCACAACCTCACTGATAGAAAGGTAAAAATCGAAACCACCATTTCACCTACCAACAGGTCCAAACTAATAAATTTTTTTGCAAGAAAACTTTGAGGTCTTCACCTAGTCAAATGTTGACATGCCTGGCTTGTCCATCGATGTCATTTGCAACTGTCTCAGAGTCAACCCTTCCTACAAAACAATCGAGCATAAACAATGCATTTACGATGTATAGAGGACATAAGTAATGTAGACGAAGATCGTTAAGCTCGGCACCTCACACTTCGTTCAAAAGGCCGTCTACGTCATTTGGGTGGCCAATATTTTTTTGGTCAAGAAGCCCTCAAGAGCTTGGCTGATGTGCATCGACTTCATAAACCTAAACAAGGCATGGCCTAAGGACAGCTTCCTTCTACCAAAAATAGACCAACTGGTCGACACTACTGCAAGGCACGAGCTCTTAAGTTTCATGGATGCCTACTCTGGATACAACCAAATCTTCATGCATCTAACTGACTAGATCAACATAACCTTCAGGACCGACTAGGGGCTCTATAGTTACAACGTGATGCCATTCAGGCTGAAAAATGTAGGAGATACCTATCAAAATCTTGTGAACTTCATGTTCGCAGGCCAGATAGGCAAAACAATGGAGGTCTATGTCAATGACATGCTCGTTGAAGAGAAAAACGGCCGACATGCACATCTCCAACCTCTTGCAAATGTTCAAAGGTCTTCAAAATACAGGATAAGGCTGAACCCTGCCAAATGTGTTTTTACAGTAGGCACAGGAAAGTTCCTAGGCTTCATGATAATTCAGTGAGGAATCGAGGCCAACCTAGAAAAGATCAAGGCACTCATTGACATGGAGCTCACATGTACCTAGAAAGAAATACAAATCCTCACTAGCCGAGTCGCAGCTCTCATTTGCCTCATATCCAAAGCCACCGACAAATGCGTGTCATCCATCAAAACACTCAAGGAAAATCCAAACACATTACCTTGAACGATGCACCAAGGCTTTCATTGATTTGAAAGGATATATAAGCAGAGCACCACTACTCACAAGACCAAAGACAAAAAAGACCTTATTTATTTACCGATCTATCTCCTCATCTGCGACCAGCTCAGTGCTTATGAAGAGTGATAGACTATGTATATCTAACCCTAGAACACATTGTACATCAGTATCTAGGATACAAATGTGTACATATGTTCCTAGTGTAGGTTAATCACTAGTTAGTTAATAGGTAGACAGCTACCAACAGTTAGATATTTAGGACACAAGTCTTATTATAGTTAGAAGCAGTTTAAGGAGATAAGAACTGTTCTGTCTTATCTCTTAAACAAACTTGTATAAATATGCCACATTAGCTGTAATTCAATAACACACGGTTCATCAAATTCTTCACGGTATTAGAGCACTAAGTCTGATAACCGCATCCGATCCCCTTCCTGTTCTTCCCAATCATGGACATCGATTCCTGCTCCTATCCTTCAATCTCCCCTAAACATGTCTTCACTCTAGTCTCTGCCAAACTCAATGAGTCCAATTAACTTCCCTGGGAAAGCCAAATCAAACCTTTCCTCATTGGCCACAACTATTAGCGTTTCATAGATGGAACACATCATGCTCCTCCCTCCACTTTCCCACCCTCTCTTGTAACCTCATCTCCTACATCTGAAACCTCTGTTTTGCCCTTAAATTCCCCTTCTGTCTCTCCCCCTAACCCTGCCTTCCACCAATGGTTCAAAATTGATTAAACCCTAATCATCATGTTAAGGGCCACCCTAATTGAGCGCATACTGTCCCAGGTCGTTGGCCTTAACACATCCTGCGAAATCTGGGAGTGTCTTCGCTAAACTTTTTCCCAGCAGTCCCTTGGTAATGCCACCAATTTGCATTTCCAATTAATGTCTCTCACCAAAAGCCCTAAGACCATATCTGAATACCTTTATCATGCCAAAACTCTAGCCGACTCTCTTGTAGCCATTAATGAACCCTTTTCCCTTAATGACCTTGTCACCACAGTTCTCCATGGTCTAGGAATAGAATACACGATGCTCGTGACAGACATGCTCAATTTCCCTCCTCTACCACCCTTCTCTGACTTGCAGGGTCGCCTCCTTTCATTTGAAGCCCAACATGCCTCTAACCCGTCCTATGTCCCTGCCCTAATCCCACTACCTTCTATGTCAACTTCCCCAATCCTGCACCTCCCTCTACCCCTCAGACTTTCTATGTCACCAGAGGCCTGTCAGGACCCGTCCCAAATCCCCCGGGATTAACACGGGACCCGACTGATCCTGTTTGACACAAAGTGTCAGACAAGGGGAAATCCAACTTTAGCCCCACCAGGCTTCCAGAGTGTGCCACGATCTGGAGGAGGAGTGTGATGTCTCGATCTCCGCTACAGCCCGCATCCACGATCAACCTAAAGGGCATTAAAAACATCAAAGCTGTGAATGGACAAAACAAAAGATTTATAAAAACATTTCACGAAAAGAAGTTATTTATGCCCTTCACTAAAAAGCATGCATACATTCAAAAACCAGTTATCAAAACATGTGGGACTCAGCCCAAATCGCATCACGTGGGTCTCAGCCCAAAACCATAACCAAAGGGTCTCAGCCCCAAAAACCAATCCTTGGCATCCCTGATGCCTGACATCTGAGATGTCACAATCACACCTGTCACGATTCCAAGAAACGCTTACTACCCGGGGTCTTAAATCCCAAGTCTCCCCAGGGTCAACCCAGGTCAATGACTCGCAGGTCAATGACCCTCCCTGGAGGGAGGTTTTTAACCTCTGGCAATCCCTGCTCCTGAGTCACTATACGGACCTGTCGCTCCGTGCAATGACCCCTCGTAGGCAATTTCTCCGTGACTCCTCCAGGATACTACGAGACGTCTGGAGGAGACACCCGCCACTCCAGGATACTAGAAGATGTCTGGAGGGCATCCGTTCATGAGGATGGAATATGAAAAACCATTTTCATAATTCATTTCCAAAACCATTCAAAGGGCCACGCCTGGGTTTTCCATAAACCATCGTAAATCCAAATCCATTTGGGTCCCTGAACCGAAATCATGTTTATAAACCTTAATTAGGCCTCATGCCCGATTTCATAACCAACTGGGCCTCAAGCCCAAATTCGTAAACTAACGGGGCCCCGGCCCGATCGTATAACTCAAATGGGCCTCCAACCCGATTTCACATTAAATCAAATGGAACTCCGATGGTTTCCAACCAAATGGGTCTCATGCCCAATTCCATGTTTTGAAATCCAAAACCTGTTTGTCAAACCATCATTGAAAACACAGCATGTATAAGCATCGTATAAAACCGAAAACCTCGAAATACGTGCAAAAGTGTAAATACTAAGCTTCCACAAAAAATGCATTCAAGGTATTCCAAAACATGTATTAAAACATGTATAAAACAATTATGCATGCATGAATTTAGAAATTAAGGTCCACTCACAGACCGTCCAAAGTCGCGCCTCGATACCCGCGCCATAAGCCTCTCCCGGGCCAATCACCGTCACCGGGGTTCCCAAACCTGTTCAAATCGAAATAGAGGGTTACTAACTACCTAAATAACCCATCATTAAAGCCCCCTATTTATTCGGGATTTTAACTATTTTTAAAGTCGATCTTAAACCTCGGACATCCCGAACTATATCGAAACGATGTCTGATTGACTCGAAACCAATCCCAAAACGTTCGTTACATCCAAAGGATGATTTCTTATGTTTAACACTTCCCCAGACTGTTCCCCATGCACCCTCATGGGCCGCCCAAAGGGTCTGCGCGTGGGAGCCACGCACCCAGCACCATTCATCCCTGTCCTTCGGCAGACTGGGTCCGAATCGGTCCGCCTGCAATCCAGTCTTGTCTGACCGGTGTGACCAGTCCAGCCTGTTTTCTCTCCCATTTTTCATCTGATACCTTCCCTTTCAATCCTAATCTTCTTGTCTTAATCCTAGGAACCTAACCATATATTAGAACGAAGGAAAACCCCCTAAAACCCCGTGGTTCGATTTGCCCATTCATTGCCTAGATTTCCCATTTATCCCCTGGGTCGTTCGGCCATCTTCCACCCTCCTAAACTACTCCCTAATGATCATACTAATCCTATAATCACTTTACAATCCACAGAAAGCAACCACATCTTCTACATCCAAAAAAAACGAAGAATTGAATCAAAAATGGGTTATCGGGTTACCTTCCTCCGCCATCCACGACGGCTCAGCCGATCCTGCTACCATCTCCATCATCTCATTCCATTCTTTCTCTTTCATTCATGTTCTAAACATAGAGGGTGAGCTTTTGGGGGAAGGTGGTACGCGTGGGTTTGTACAAAATAGGAATGGGTTTCTAGTTCAATGAAATAGACGAGAGGATGGGGAGGATGCATGTATGTGTGATGCTAGGCAAGGGCTGAGTGACAAGTAATTGGGCCAATTCAAAATATCTGGGGCCCACTCAGGACAAAAGCCCCATTTTCCTCGTTAAACGTGCCGTCATAAATAGTTCCTCAGAACTTTCGTGATACGTAACTTCCCCGTTGAACGTCCAATTTTGACGTGCCGCCTGTCTACGGGCTCGTATGGACCCGATCATATGCCCTCGACTCTCGGACCTCCCGGGTCAAAGGTTAACTTTTTGCCCTCGTTCAGGGGCAAAATCGTAATATCACCCTGAATGTCCGTTAATCCTCGATTAACCCTCGATTAGCATTGCTAATCCGTAATTAACCTTAATTAATCCCTAAAATTAGGGACGAGTCGTTACAGGCCGCTCCAACTACCTTTGTGGCTCACTCTCTACCTGTGGCTCACGAACCTTCTCCCGCTGTGCTTCTAGCTAATTTCCAGCATACAACAACTCACCTAGAGTCCTTGGTCCCTTTCCCACATATCCACCTAGACCCCAAGGTCCTCAGTGTTGGTCTTGCAAATGGTTTAGTCATGTTACAGCCGCCTGCTCACAGCTTCAACATCCATCATATCATGATCTGTCTCAGGCCTTCGCAGGCCTTCACTTGACAGCCGTCTCTGACCCTAACTGGTACCCGGTAGTGGTGCCACCCACCATGTCACCATGTCCCCTACTGCCCCTCGCCCAAATTCTCCCCCTCAAGACCAAGTTATGGTGGGCAACGACACTACACTTCCTATAACACACACGATTAATGTCAAATTCTCTTTTGGTTCCTTTGTTTTTCATCTCTCTCATGTCCTCCATGTACTTACCATCCACAAGAATCTACTATCTGTTGAACAGTACACAAAAGATCAGTAGCAAGTTAGTATTACTTTCTTTCTCACACATTTTGTCATTCGAGACCTACTTACCAACACCCTTCTATTTCAGGGCCCCTGTAGTGATGGCTTGTATCCCATCAAGCCTAATCCTCCCCCACAAGTACTCCTCACCACCACCACTCCATATTTGGCACAGGTGGCTGGGACATCCTTCTTCCCATCTCTTACACAAATTAGCGACTCAGCATCATATCACTCATCTGCATGTTTTTAATTATATTCCTTTATGTAATCAATGTGCTTTAAGTAAATGTACTCGTCAATCTTTCAATTCTGTAATACATACTTCATTGCAACCGTTTGACTTAATTCATTTATATGTTTGGATGTCACATGTGCCTTCTATCTATGGTTTTCGTTATTATATACTTTTCACTGATGACTACACATGATACACATGGGTATTCCCAATGAGACTACAATTTGAAGTCTTTGACCATTTTTCTAAATTCTACAAATATATCGGCACTCAATTCTCTGCCACCATCAAACAATTTCACAGTGACAGTGGAAAGGAATTTGCCAACAAATCTTTCACAAACTTCAACTCCATCCATGGTATCCACCAAAGGTTTTCCTTCCCTCATATCCCACAACAAAATGGGTTGAAAGAATGGGAACATCGTCATATATATGAAGTTGGTCGTACCCTTCTAAACACAACTGGTCTCCTCTTTTGTTATTGGGCTGATTCCATTACAACAGCAGTCTTCCTCATCAATTTTCTTCCCACCTATGTTCTCCAATGGTTCTCTCCTTACTTCCTTCTACATCACAAATCCCCACCCCATTCCTTTATCCTCACCTTCGGTTGTTCATGTTTTCCCTACCTTGGCAATTACGCCAAACACAAATTAGAGTCCAGATCTCTTCACTATCTCTTTTTTCGGCTACAATGCTCAACACTCAAGCTATTGTTGCCTGCACATCCCCACTGGGCGTGTTTTTATCAGCCGCCACGTCCTCTTTAATGAAGACCAGTTTCCCTTTCCCTCCAACCCTAAGCCTACCGAAGACTTCACTTTTGTTCCACTCACTTACTCACCTCAACAACATCCAAACAGTGAGCCCCACTCTCCATCCACTGCACCACCACCTCACAGCCTTTCTCCCCCTCCACAGTCTGCCCTTCCACTGTCTCCTTCATCCCAGCATCTTGAATCAATTCATCCCCAAGACAGTCCTCCTTCGTCCCTGTGTTCTTCCAGTCCCTCTGATCCACCTCTACCCCCTCCCATTCGTAACATCCATCTTATGACCACTAAAAGAAAATCAGGTCATTCCACATCCCTTAATATTCTCTTTGTTTTCAAGTACCACCTTCCTCAAGTATATGCCACCTTAGTCGCCCATTCTCCTGACCCATCCACTTACAAACAAGCTTTCAAATTTCCACATTGGATCCAAGCAATGAAAATTGAGTACTCCGCCCTCCATAACCAAAACACATGGTCCCGAGTTTCCCTTCCTCCTCATGCCAACGCTGTTGGCTGCAAATGGGTCTTTAAAATGAAACACCATGCAGATGGCACCATAGAAAGGCATAAAGCCCGTCTAGTCACCAAAGGCTTTCACCAAACTAAAGGTCTCGATTATCAAGAGACCTTTAGTCTAGTTTTCAAACCTGTTACCATTAGAGTGGTTCTTACCATCGTTGTTTTCTCTTGGTTGATCCATTGGTCAAATGGACGTCACAAACGCCTTCTTTCATGGTACTCTCACAGAGGAAGTGTATATGCAACAACCCTCTCGTTTTACTAATCCTCAACACCCCAATCATATGTGTCGACTTCATAAAGCTCTGTACGGCCTCAAACAAGCGCCTAGAGCCTGGTTTGATTGCTTCAACACATTTTTGTTCCGAAATGGTTTTACTCAAAGCAGGGCAGATCCTTCCCTGTTTATCTTCAAGACCAAAGACACTTTCATGTTCCTTCTTCTATATGTTGATGATATCATACTAACCGATAGCTCTACATCTGCCCTGCACACTTTGCAGACCACCATGGCCCGTGAGTTTGCCATCAAAGATTTGGGACAACTGCACTACTTCCTAGGTGTTGACGTCATCCACACTACCAATGGCCTTCATCTAACCCAAAACAAATACACCACAGACATCCTTACCCGTAGTGGCCTATTTGACTACAAACCTACTCCCACACCCGTGCCCTCCAAATAGCTAATCACAACCCACATAGGAACTCCCCTATCTGATGCTTCTCTCTACCGCCAACTAGTAGGTGCCTTGCTATACTTAACCTTAAACCGCCCAGATATTTCTTTTACAGTCCAGCATACTGCTCAATTCATGAGTCAGCCTACAGACCTCCATCTTACTGCAGTCAAACAGATCATCCGTTATCTCAAAGGCACCGTTGGCCACGACATTACCATTCACAGGTCTCCCTTCTCCCTAAGACTGCAAGATTACTTAGATGCAGATTGGGCAGGCTGTCCTAACACCAGACGTTCCGTAACAGGGTTCTGCATCTTCCTAGGTCCTACCCTTATCTCCTGGTTCTTAAAGAAATAGAAGACAGTCTCAAGATCCAATACTGAAGCCGAGTACATAGCGTTGGCTTACACCTGTGCAGACAACATCTTGCTTCTTAATCTACTGCGTGAACTTACATTTTCCCCTCCCCTTCCCATCAAGCTACATTGCGATAACCTAAGCACCTGTTACTTGTCTACAAACCCAGATCTCCATGCTCGGACAGAGCATATAACACTGGATTATCATTTCCTGCAAGAAATAGTGATTTATGGCACTCATCATGTCCAATTTGTCCCCTCCCTACAACAACTTGTTGATCTGTTCACAAAGGGATTTTTCACTGCCCACCATAACAACCTTACCAACAAACTGGTCACCCATTGTGACAAGACCCGTCCCAAATCCTCCGGGATTAACATGGGACGTGCATGCTCCCATCTAACACGAAGTGTCAGACCAGGGATAATTCCATCCTTAGCCCAACTGGGACTACCAGAGAGCGCCAGGATCTGGAGGAGGAGTGTGATGTCTTGGTCTCTATTACAGCCCGCATCCGCGATCAACCTGAAAGGCATTAAAAAACATCAAAAGTCATGAGTGGACAAAATAATTATTTTTAATTAAAACATTTTCACAAGAAGACATTTATACCCTTCACTAAAAACATGAATGCATTCGAAAACCGTTAATCAAAACATTTACAAAACCACTTGGGCCTTGGCTCGAAAGAGTAAACCAATACATGGGGACTCAGCCCCAAAACCATTCATGTGGGACTCTGCCTAAATCACGTCATGTGGGCCTCAGCCCAAAACTGTTCTCAATGAAAACCAACCATAGAACACGGGTCTCAGCCCCAAACCTTTTTTCCAAAACATAGAACACAGGGTCTCCGCCCCAAACCACTTTCCGTAAGAAAACCTCATACGTATAGACATATGTATAACCCATCCTAGGCACTTCTGAGAAGATGCCAACTCAGGGCACACAGCCCCTAGGGAACACATCCCTGATATATGTCACAATTCATCTATATATAAGTGTGCACACTACTAGGGATCTCACTCCGAGTCTACCCCCAAGAATTCTCCATCTGGGAGGCTCTGTCTTCGGATCTAGTCCGAGCATCTCTACAATGTCTGGGCCAGGACCACATCATAACTCCCACTCCTGGAATGGGCTCCCTATGGGGATACTCATTCCGTGTAGTGGATCGCGACTCTCCAGGTCGACGACTGGAAGAGACCAATCAAATCACATAAGAGGGTATATACATTTTCAAAATAATTTCTTTCTCAAAACATATTTCAACTGGATCTCATACCCGATTCATCTCAACAAGATTCCATGAATCCGATTCAAATCCATTTTTCACAGGCCTCGGCCTAAATCCACAGTTTAATAGGGTCTCATACCCGAATTTTCATTTCATAAACCAAACTGGGACTCAAGCCCGATTTCACAATCCAACGAGGCCTCAAGCCTGATTTCACAATCAATAGGGCCTCAAGCTCGATACCACAATAACGAGGCCCCGAGCCCGATTCCACAACTAACGGGGCCTCAAGCCCGATACCATAAATCAACGGGGCTTCAAGCTCGATTTCACAATAAACGGGGCCTTAAGCCCGATACCATAGTCAAAGGGGCCTCAACCCCAATATTTCAACCAACTAGGCCTCGAGCCCGAATTTGTAAACCAACGGGGCCCTCGGTCTGATCGTATAACTCAAATGGGCATCCAGCCCGATTTCTCATCAAATCAAATGGACTCCAAGTCTGAGAGTTCGTAAATCAAATGGGTATCATGCCCGATTTCATATTTCCAAATCCAAAATCCATTCATTAACCCTCATTGAAAACACCATACGTATAGGAATGACATAAAGCTGAAAACCTCGAAAAGCGTGCATATACGTAAATCCTAAGCTACCACAAACAAATGCACTCATGGCATCATAAAAGATGTATTTAAAACATTTATAAACATTTATGCATGCATCAATTTCGAAATAAAGGTCCACTAACAGACCGTCCGAAGCTGCACCTCGATACGCGCGCCATACGCCCTTCCCGGGCTAATCGTTTTTCTCTGGGGTTCCCGAACCTGTCCAAATTAATTTAGAGGATTACTAACTAATTAAATAACTCCTCACTAAAGCCCCGTAATTTTCCGGAATTTTTAACTATTTTTAAAGTAGATCCTAAACCTTCGGACGTCTCGAACTATATTGAAACGGTGTCCGATCGACTCGAAACTAGTCCTAAATTGTTTGTTACATCGAATAGATGATTTCACATGTTGGAAACACCCCCAAAAGATAGCCCACATGCCTACACGTGCCGTCTGAAGTGGCTGCGCATGGGAGCCATGCGCCATGAACAGTGTCATCTTCAACTTCCCTTAAACCCGGTGCGGCTGGTTTGGCAGTTCGACCGGTCAAGTTGGACCGGCGTGACCGGTATGGCCTCCTGAACCGTCCATTTTTCATCCTTTTTCCTCCTAATCGATTCCATCCTTCCTATTTCGACCCTAGGAATATTTCTATGAAATCAAAATCACCTAAAACCTACTAAAACCCAACGGTTCGAAAGCTCCCCTCACGGCCCAATTTTCCATTTTCTCCCTAGGGCCTCTTAGCCGCCAACCAACCTCCAAAACTATCTTAGAACCTCCCTAGCAACCTAACTTACTCATTCTAATAAACTAAAACCATCTACAACATGCAGAATCGAAAATAATGGAAAATGGGCTAAATTCGGTTCGGGTTTACCTCTGCACCTCCGCCGTCCACGACGGTGCCGTCTTGGCCTGCCATCATCTTCATCTAGCCCCCATCTCACTCTCTTAGTCTCAAGCATGATCAGAGGGGGAATGGTTTGGATTGGATAGGATGGTTTGATCAGGTTTGGTGGAAATGGTTAAACAAAGAAAAATGGGAAGGAGATGCATGAATATGTTTGAGTGTACAATGGGTGAATGACACTTGTCACTCATCCATTGGGCCAAGGACAAATATATGGGGCCCACTTTCTGCCAAAAGTCTCATGTCTCGTAAAACATGCAATAGCACGTTATTGCACGTTTGAACATCCGTGAACCGTAACGTTTTCGTCGAATGTCCGAATTCGACATGCCGCCTATCTACGAATTCGTATCGACGTGATCTACGTAATGGTCCTAAGCCCTCGGCCATCGGACCTCCGGAGTCAAAATTCAAATTTTCACCCTCGTTCAGGGGCAAAATCGTAATTTCGCCCCGAACGTCTGATAATCCTCTTTTAATCCCCAATTAGCTACGCTAATCCATCATAAAGTCTTAATTGTTCTCGATAATTCGGGACGGGTCGTTACACATTGGGTGCCTAGTTTTCGGGGGGATGTTAGACTGTGTATATCTAACCCTAGAACACATTGTACATCAGTACCTAGGATACAAACGTGTACCTATGTTCCTAGTGTAGGTTATCATTAGTTAGTTAACATGTAGAAAGTTACCAGCAGTAAGATATTTAGGATATCTGTCCTATTATAGTTAGAAGCAGTTTAAGGAGATAAGAACTGCTCTGTCTTATCTCATAAACAAAATTGTATAAATATGCCACATTGGCTGTAATTCAATAACACACGGTTCATCAAATTCTTCAAAAAGGAAGGATGGAGACAAACACCTAGTGTACTATATAAGCAAGGGACTCCAAGACATCAAGACAAGGTACACAGACCTTGAAAAACTTACATTTGCCTTAATAATGTCATCCAGGAAGCTTAGACCCTACTTCCAGGCTCATGCAATCACTGTGGTTACGGACAAACCATTGCGACAAGTACTCAAGAAGCCTGAGATGTCTGAAAGACTACTCAAATGTGCGATCAAACTTTGTGAGTTTGATATCACGTCCCACCCCCTCCACAAATGGATGAGAAGGGCCAAGCCATTGCAAACTTCATCTCAGAATTCTCATACGTTCTAGTAGAGTCTGTAGAAGCGACCACCATTTAGACTCTTCTATCATCCATAACATAGGCCTTGGATGATGGAAGACCACATCTAGACACCAACAAAACAACTTGGCTCCTTTATGTTGACGAGTGAGCCTGCTAGAGTGGTTCTGGTGTAGGACTCGTCCTCACCACTCTAGACAAGGTAAAGAGGAAATTTTTTTTTCGCTTCATATTTAAAGCTTCCAACAACTAAGCTGAGCACAAGGCTCTTCTTACTGGCCTCCATGTGGCCAAGACCATGGAAGCCAGGAAAATCCAGATCTATAGTAACTCACAACTCATCGTCAACTAAATCAACGACGACTTTGGGGAAAATGACTCTTCTGTGGTGCGATACAAGACACTACCCAAGTCACTCTTGGAGGATTTTGAAGACCTTACAATCACAAGAATTTCAAGGTCGTAGAATAGCCACGCCGATGCTCTTGCTCGGCTAGCATCCTCCCATAAGAAAAAAAAAGATAGAACATCCTAATAGAAGTCCTTGATCAGCCAAGCACTCAACACCCTTCTATCCATTTTATCAACACCAGCTCAAAGCTTGGCCTATACTCAAAGCTTGGCCTCGACTCAAACATATCAAGTCAGAGTATAGGCACACTCGGCGTACTCTCAAATTTTAGGCCTACAACTCAAACAATCGAGTTGGAGTACATGCATACTCGGCCTAAACTCAACACTTGGGCCTCGACTCAAGCATATCGAGTCAGAGTACAGGCATACTCAACCTACATTCAAACCTTGGTCTCGACTCAAACTTATCGAGTTGGATTACAGGTACACTCGACCCAAACTCGTCACTTGGCCTAAAACCTACAAAGCATTCAACTACTCTCAGCCTACACACTCTACTTGACCTATCAATACGAGTCGACTAAAAACCTCACAAGAAAAAAAATAGGAAAACAAATCATACATAACAAAAGCACTTTCATTCATCCAGACTATTAACTCGGCCAAAAAAAATTATAAAAAAGGTATTCGCCTGATAGCATAAACTGAAAACAAAATGAATTACAAGGCACTTGGCCGACCAATACTCTACTCTTGCTCTGGATTATACTCTGCCTAGTTTTGCTCTGGCTGCTACTACTCTAGCTGCTCTTTCTCGGTCGGCTAAGGATCCTCCTAATCGACTTGCTCCAGCTCGATCTCATCTTCATCACCACATTTGCCTTCCTCCTCGGAGTTAGATTCAAAGTCCTCAGTCTTAAGATCCCAACCGAGCCAAGGATTATTAATCAGTAACTTGGGGTTATGAAAGAAGAAGTTCTTATAAAACTGCCTCTCACATTCGGTGGCATAGTCCAGCTTGACCCACTTCTGCTCGGCCGATAGTTTGAACTCGGTCACCACCTCCTCTCAAACCTAGGTAAGGTCCGTCTCCCGAGTTTCCTTCACCCAATTGAGCTCATTCCAATGTCGATAGACATCCTTCCCGACTAATACCAACTTGGCCTTGTAACGACCCGGGCGTTTAATAAGGATAAAATCAGAAAAGTCATAAGAAATTGACCATTTTGCCCTGGAAGTCAAAGTGTTGACTCATTGACCGGGACCTCATTTAAGTAATTTAAGAAGACCGTTTTGAAGATCTCGACCTCTTGAGTACATCAGCAGAAGGCATGCCAAAAATAGAATTCGGTTGGTTTCATTCTTGGTCTAAGATACATAGGGGCGTTTTAGTAACTTGGTAAGGAGGAGCATTTGGTAATTTTTTGTTGTGAGATCTTTTCCCTTGTGGCTAAATTGGATTGGAACAAGTGTCCTTTATCCCAAATGACATTGTGCATCGACTTGTGTATGTGTGCGTGATTGTTTTATGTGTGGTGGGTGTGTGTGTGTGTGGGTGTGGGTGTGTGTGTGTGTGTGTGTGTGTGTGTGTGTGTGTGTGTGTGTGTGTGTGTGTGTGTGTGTGTGTGTGTGTGTGTGTGTGTGTGTGTATGTTATGTTTTCAACCAAAAAGAGAGAAAGAAAGAAAATGGAGGAAAAAAGAAGTAGGGGAGAAGAAGATAGAAGAGATGAGTGGAAATGGGAGTGGGAGGAAGAGACTAGAGAGAGAAGAAGAGCAGTTCGAGGCTTATGAACAGAGAACCCTTAGTGACTCGAGAAGGATTTTTCAGGTTTGGGATCCCTCAAACCAGTTTTCATCAAGGAACTTGAGAAAAGAATCTACTACCTTCCTCTCTAGGTTCCTACAACTTGAATAAGTTGCTAACTTGTCGTTTTGACGCTAGGATCACCAAGATAGCGTGGGTGACATACAACCGGAAATGGAAGCTTGCACAGGGTTTGTGAGGTAACGTTTTTGTGGTATTGAACATGTAGATCCATTGTTAACTTATTTTAGAGTATATTGAACAAAAATGAGTGAACAATGAGTGAAAAAGGTTGATAATTTAGGAAGATGTGGTCGAGTTGGGTCGCCGAGTTGGATGACCTGAAACCCAGCAAAATAGGTCGAATTGAGGTTAAGGACGATGAACAATGCTCCTGACGCGTGGGCTACATGTGTAGCGACTTCAGGCGACGCGTGAGGGCGCTTGTCAAAAATCTGGGAATGCTTCGAACATGTCTTTTCATGTTTTCGATGTTATGAACATTTTAGCACAGGCTTTGAATCGATCGGACACCATTTCAGGGTAGTTTGGTTATCCAAAGGTTTAGTGTTTGTTTTAAATTCGTTAAAAACCTTGAAACATTATGGGATTAAAATAAAAGATATATGGGATGCTTAATGACCTTTGGATGTGAATTGTGACGGGTTTTGAGATTCCCGAAAATTTTGGAAAACATGCAAAGCGGGATTCGATTATATGGACGGTGTGTGAATGGACTTTCTTTTCCCTAAACTTTTATGAATGCATACGTACATGATTTAAATGTGTTTCTATGTGTTTTGATGATGTTTGGGCGAATGGATTTTGAATATGAATTTAAGTGATTTTATGAATATTTAATTAATATTTTATCATGCTTTTTTAAAGGTTTTCCTTAAACTATGTTCCGGATTTTGTTTCGATGGTGATTTTAGATTGAATGTGGTTTATGATATGAAATAATATGCTTTTGGTGTATATATGATTTCCATATGATTTCTTGATAGTTTTTACATAAATTATGCGAAACGCACGTTTTAGGAGAACATGGGTTGAGTTGTGTTTTGGGTTTAGGTTTGAGGTTCTGGTCGTGGATTTGACTTGTGATATTGAGATGTGAAATGTGTATGTGTTTCTCGATACTCGTGATGTGTGAAATATGGTGATGATTGTATTGATTGGATGGTAAGTCTCATATGTCGAGCTAGGGGCTCCGAATCCTGAGACTGGTATTGCGTTTACAACTCAGACGTCCAGCAGGGGGCTCTGAATTCTAAGTCGAGTTTCACTCGGATGTCCATTCGAGCTCCGAATCCCAAGTGATTTTGTGATGGCCTACCGGTAGTGCCCTTATGATGTGATGATTGATGTTGTGCTTGTGTAATGATGTTGAGATGATTTTACGTGAATTCTGTGGTAATATTGTATGTGGATTGATTGTGTATTACTTGTCAAGACCGGTCCCAAATCCCTCGGGATTAACGTGGGACCCGCCTGATCCCGTCTGACACCGAGTGTCAGACCAGGGAAAATTCCGACTTTTGCCCTCGCCGGGGCTATCAGAGTGCATCAGGATCGTAGGAGGAGGGGAGTGATGTCTCGTCTCTGCTACAGCCCGCATCTGCGATCAACCTAAAAGGCATTAAAATATTAAAAGTCGTGAGTGGACAAAATAAACAGTTTATTAAAAACATTTTAGTACAAAGGCTTTTATACCCTTCATAAAAGCATATGCATGCATTCAAAACCATTTATCAAATATTCATAAAATCCTTTCTAAAACTTGTACAAAACCTTTCAAGGGTTCATGCCCGGCCCCATAAACCGTCATGACCCATAAATCCAATTGGGTCCTCGACCCGAATCACAATTCAAAAACCATCAACCATAACATGTGGGAACTCAGTCCAAATCACGTCACGTGGGTCTCAGCCCAAATCAACGTACGTGGGTCTCAGCCCAAAACCGTTCTCAGTGAAATACAAAGCATAGAATATGGGGTCTCCGCCCCGACAATTTTTAAAACATCATATACGGGGTCTCCGCCCCAAATCACTTTCTAAAACATAAAACACGAGGTCTCCGCCCCCAAATCACTTTCTGTAAAACCTCATACGTATCAACATACGTATAAACCATCCGCGGCACTTCCGAGAAGATGCCAACTCGGGGCACACAGCCCCTAGGGAACACATCCCCGATATATGTCACGATTAATCATATCTATACTAGTGTGCACACTACTTGGGGTCTCACTACGAGTCTTCTCCTAGGAATCTCCATCTGGAAGGCTCAATCACTGGATCTAGTCCGAGCTCTCTTTCTGGATCTAGTCCACACATCTCTCCGGAATCTGGTCCGGGACCACATTATATCTAGTAACCACCACTCATGGAACGGGATCCCTATGGGGATACCCACTCTGGTATGTGGATCGTGACTCTCCAGGTCGACGCTGGAGGAGACCATATTAACATATGGAGGGTTCATTCATTTCAAGTACTTTCTTTCTTTTCTTAAAATCATATTTCAACTGGGTCTCATACCCGATTCATCTCAACGGGATTCCTCGAATCCGATTCAAATCCATTTCACACGCCTCGGCCTAAATCCTCAGTTCAACTGGGTCTCGTGCCCGAATTCTCATTTCACAAACTAAACTGGACTCAAGCCCGATAACACGAATAACTGGGCCCTAAGCCCGAACCACAACTCAACAGGACCTCAAGTCCGATTTTACAACCAATAGGGCCCTAAGCCCGATATCTCAACTAAATGGGTCTCAGGCCCGATATCATAAATCAACGGGGCATCAAGCCCGATAGTACTACTAAATGGGCCTCAAACCCGAATTGTAAACCAAATGGACCTTCGGTCCGATCGTATGGCTCAAATGGACCCTAGGTCCGATTCCTTATCGAATCAAATGGACACCAAGTCCGAGAGTTGTAATTAAAATGGGTCTCGTGCCTGATTTCATGTTTCTAAATCCAAAATCCATTTATTAAATCCTCTTTGAAAACCTAGAACGTATATGCATCGTATAAAACCGAAAATCTCGAAATACGTGCAAATACGTAAATCCTAGGCTACCACAAACAAATGCACTCATGGAATCACAAAACATACATTAAAACAATTATAAAACATTTATGCATGCATCAATTTCAAGAGAAGGGTCCACTCACAAACCGTCCGAAGCCGCGCTTAGATACGCGTGCCATAATCGTCTCTCGGGTCAAACCTCACCTCCGGGATTCCCGAACCTGTCCAAATTCATTTAGAGGGTTATTAACTACTTCAATAACCCCTCACTAAAGTCCCGTAATTTTCCCGATTTTCTAACTATTTTTAAAACCGAACTTAAACCTTCGGACAACCCGAACGATATCGAAACGATGTCCGATCGACTCGAAACCAGTCCCAAAATGTTCGTTACATCGAATAGATGATTTGACATGTTGGAACCTTCCTCAGATTTCCCCTACGCCCCCGCACGCGCGGCCTAAAGTGGCTGCGCGTGGGCCTCACGCGCCCAGCTACAGTGTCACCCCTAACCTCAGTCAGACCGGTCCGACCGGTCCGGTTCGGTTTTTCTTGCAACTTGGACCGACGTGACCGGTTCAAGCCCATAACCGGTCCAATATTCACCATTTTCAAGCCAATTTGATCATATTCTTCCTATAATCGTCCTAGGAACCTAAACTAATCAATTAGAACTCCTAAAACGTCCTAAATCCGACCAGTCCAATTTGGTCCTCACGGTTCAAAAATCCAAAACCTCACCCCAGGGTTCCTCAACGTCCAAAACCTTTCAAAACCTCCCTATTGACCTCCTAACAACCTAATTAATTCAAAACAAATATCCAAATCGACCCATAACACACAAAATGGAAATTGGATCGAAAAATGGTTAAACCGATACCTCGATCGGTTTTTCTCCCCCGCCATGCACGGCGGTGCTGCCTGGGCCAGCCACCACGTCCAGCCGGTCCTCTTCATCTCTCTGTCCTCTCAGTTAAGCTCACAGGTCCAGGGTTTGGGTTTTGGGTGAGAAATGGGATCGGGTTGGTTTGGGAAAAATGGGAGAAAATAGATGAACGGGGAATGGTTTGGTGCATGAATGAAAATGATGGGGAATGGATGAATGACATCTTTCATTCATCCATTGGGTCTGAGAAAAAGGCTGGGGCCCACTAAAGTCCAAATAAGCGTCTGTCTCGAAAAACGTGCAATAGTGCACTCGAACTTCCGTGAACCGTAACTTTGTCGTCGAATTCGGTCGAACGTCCGAATTCGACATGCCGCCTGTCTCCAGATTCGTATCGTCGTGATCTATGTCACGGTCCTCGGCCCTCGGCCATCAGACATTCTGGGTCAAAAGTCAACTTTTGGCCCAAATTACTAAAATGCCCTTGGACTTCCGAACGTCATAACTTCCTCCTCGAACGTCGGAATCGAGCGTACCGCCTGTCTATGAACTCATGACGTCACGAACTATGTAACGGTCATCGGCCAAAGTCTATTTGACCGCCTGAAGGAAAATTCAACGATTCGACCATTCTAGGGGCAAAATTGTCATTTCGCCCGAACGTCCGCTAATTCTCTTCTAATCTCCGATTAGTCTCGCTAATCCGTAATTTATCCTTAATTAATCCTGTTAACTCCGGACGGTTCTTCACATTACTGATGTGATTTGTGATGAATAACCTTCCTCGAGATGTGTGTTGACGAACATGGTAGTCTCAGACGTCGAGTAGGGTTACGGTTCCTGAGACTGTGTTGTGATAACTCGGACGTTGAGCTGGGCCCGGTTACCGAGTGACTTTGTGGTGTGCCTGCTTGTGGGGCAGTGGTTTGATATTTGGCATTGTGCATCAAGGATGAGTTTGATGTGAAATGTATGGATTGATGTGACAGTGGCTATGGTTCAGTTATTTGTCATTGATGTGAATGACTATTATGTCAGTGGCGTGTTAGTATGTCATGTTGAGTTGGTTTGTTGGTTAACGGTTGATTTATGGTTAAGTGCTTTATAGATGTTTTCACATATTTCGAGAATATAAAATTGTTTTTAATCGAAGTGAAATGGGTTTTGTATGGATGCATGGTTTTGGAAAACAGAGGGTAAATTCCAGTTGTTTTCAAATATTTTTTAAACTATTTCTTTTTATCAACTCACATATTTTCTTGGTTTTGTGACCCTCTAGAGGCATTGCACGGGAATTGAGACTTGAGAGGAGAAGGCATGAACTAGCGAGACTTACATGTATCCCTTATCTGACAAGTTCAAGGTAATGTTGGCACTATGAGTTTCTTGTTAGATGGGAGAAGGGCTCCGGTACACCTTACAGGGTGTTATCGGGGTTGGGTCCTGTCAACTTGGTATCAAAGCTAAGGTTCTGAGTTGTGTTGTTGATTTCATGCCTACGAGATGCGAGCCTCATGCACGCCTTGGTGTAGAAATGAGTAGATTAACCTAGGATAGTTGTAGGGTTGTTAGTGGTTTTGGATTGTTAGGTCGAATTGTGAATGTTATACTCTTTTACAAGGGAAATGTGTTACATAATGTATAAGCTTCATAGTGATTGTTGATTTTTTGTTTTAAGTGAGGTAGGCTTGTGTGATGTGAATGTGGAATTCTTCGATATTGGTGTGTGGTGATGTGAACAATATGTGAACTATGTGCCTATGTGATTAATTTGGATGTTTGATTAGAACCAGAATATTGATTTGACTTAATTTTAAATTTCTTGGACGAAAATTTTTTAGGAGGGTATGTTTTAACAACCCGGATGTTCAACGAGGGTAAAATCGAAAAAGTCGGATGAAATTGATCATTTTGCCTCGGAAGTCAAAATGTTGACTTTTTTACCGAGACCTCGTTTAATTAATTCAAGAAGACCATTTTGAAGGTCTTGGCCTCCCGAGTACGTCAGCAGGAGGCATGCCAAAAATGGAATTCAGTTGGTTTCATTCTCGGTCTAATATGCGTAGGGGCGTTTTAGTAATTTGGTAAGGAGGGGCATTTTGGTAATTTGGTAAGGAGGGGCATTTTGGTAAATTTTCCTTGTGAGATCTTTTTCCTTGTGGCTAAATTGGATTAGGACAAGTGTCCCTTATCCCATATGACATTGTGCACCGACTTGTGCATGTGTGTGTGTGATTGTATTAACTGTTGTGTGTGTGTGTGTGTGTGTGTGTGTGTGTGTGTGTGTGTGTGTGTGTGTGTGTGTGTGTGTGTGTGTGTGTGTGTGTGTGTGTGTGTGTGTGTGTGTGTGTGTGTGTGTGTGTGTGTGTGTGTGTGTGTGTGTGTGTGTGTGTGTGTGTGTGTGTGTGTGTGTGTGTGTGTGTGTGTGTGTGTGTGTGTGTGTGTGTGTGTGTGTGTGTGTGTGTGTGTGTGTGTGTGTGTGTGTGTGTGTGTTTGTATGTTATGTTTTCGGCCAAAATGAGAGAAAGAAAGAAAATGCAAGGAAGAAGAAGCAGGGGAGAAGAAGAGAGAAGAAAGAGAGGAAAGGAGAGTGGGAGGAAGAGCTCATGGAGAGAAAAAGAGCAGTTGGAGGCTTCTGAATCGAGAACCCAAGGTGACCCAAGTATTTTCAGGTTTAGGATCCCTCAAACCAGTTTTCATCGAGGAACTGAGAAACAAGTATATTACCTTCCTCTCTGGGTTCCTACAACTTGAATAGGTTGCTAACATGTCTATTGTTTGGGTTACCCTAAACAAAATGGGTCGAATTGAGGTTAGGGATGATGAATAGTTCTCCTTGCGTGTGGCCTTCACGCGCAGCCGCTTCAGGCGACGCTTGGTTGGGGGCACGTACTAGGGAATCTAGGGATGCGTCCAACATGTCTATTGACTTTTTTCAATGTTATAAATATTTTAGCGCAGGTTTCAAGTCGATCAGACAAAATTTCGGGATAGTTTTTGTTGTCCGAAGATTTAGTATTCGTTTTAAATTTGTTTAAAAATCACATAAAATTATGGGATTAAAATAGAAGATATATGGGATGGTTAATGACCTTTCGAGGGGAATTATGACAGGTTTTGAGATTTCTGGAAATTTTGGAAAAACGTGCAAAGCCGGATTCATTTACATGGACGGTGTGTGATTGGACTTTCTTTTCCCTAAAATTTTATGCATGCATACGTACATGATTTAAATTTTTTTCTATGTGTTTTAATGATGTTTGGGTGAATGGATTTTGAATATGAATTTCAATGATTTTATGAATGTTTAATTAATATATTATTATGCATTTTTCGAGGTTTTTCTGTAAACTATGTTTCAGATTTCGTTTCGATGGTGATTTTGGATTGAATGTGGTTTATGATATTAAATAATTTGATTTTGGAGTATATATGATTTCTATATGATTTCTGGATAATTTTTACAGAAATTACATTAAATGCACGTTTTACAAGAACTGAGCTTGAGTTGTGTTTTGAGTTTAGGGCCGAGGTTCTAGTCGTGGATTTGACTTATGATATTGGGATGTGACATGTGTATGTGTTGCTTGGTACTCGTGATGTGTAAAATATGGTGATAATTGTCACGACCCGACCCATCTAACACAATATTGTCCGCTTTGGGTCCAGCCCTCACGGTTTTGTTTTCGGGAGCTCACGTGCAACTTCCCTTCTTGCTTCTCAAGCTCACGGGTCTTGCTCACCGTTCTTGCTTTCAAGACTGGGTCTTACAATAATTGTATTGATTGGATGGTTAGTCTCAAACATCGAGCTGGGGGCAACACTTGAGACTGGTATTGTGCTGGTGATTTAGACGTCGGGTCGGGGCTCCAAATCTTGAGTTGGATTTCACTCGGATGTCAAGCCGGACTCCGAATCCCGAGTAAGTGTGTGATGGCTTACCAATAGTGCCCTTGTGATGTGATGATTGATGTTGTGCTTGTGTTATGATGTTGAGATGATTTTACATGAATTTTGTGGTAATGTTGTATGTGGATTGATTGTGTATTACTGATGTGGTTTGTGATGAATAACCTTCCTCGAGATGTGTGTTAACGGACTTCGTAGTCTCAAATATCAAGCAGGGCTCTAGTTCTTGAAACTGTGCTATGATAACTCAGACGTCGAGCTGGGCTCTAGTTCCCGAGTGTGTTTATGGTGTGCCTGCTTATGGGGTAGTGGTTTGATGTTTGGCATTGTGCATCAAGGATAATTTGACTATGAAATGTATGGATTGATGTGACATTAGATATGGTTGGGTTATGTGGCATTGATGTGAATGACTATTATGTTAGTGACGTGTTAGTATGTCATCGTTGAGTTGGTTTGTTGGTTAATGGTTGATTTACAGTTCAATGCTTTATGGATATTTTGATGTATTTCGAGAATATAAATTTATTTTGTTTAATCAATGTGAAATGGGTTTTGTATGCATGCATTATTTTGGAAAACGGAGGGTAAATGCTAGTTGTTTTCAAGATATGTTTTAAAATATTTATTTTTATCCACTCACACATTTTCATGGTTTTGTGACCCTCTAGGGGCGTTGACAGGGCCCATCCCAAATCCCTCCGGGATTGACACGGTACGTGTCTGCTCCCGTCTGATACGAAGTGTTAGACAAGGGATAATTTCAGCCTTAGACACAACGGCGCTTCCAGAGTGCGTCAAGATCGAAGGAGGAGTGTGATGTCTCGGTCTCCGCTACAGCCCGCATCCGCGATCAACCTGAAGGGAATTAAAAACCACGAAAAACTGTGTGTGGACGAAATAAATAATTTATAAAAATAGTTTCACAAAAGACATTTATGCCCTTCACTAAAAAGCATGCATGCATTTGAAAACCATTTAATCAAACCATTAGGGCCTTGGCCCAAAACAGTAAGTCAAACCATATGGGAACTCAGCCCAAAATCAATACACGTGGGAACTCAGCCCAAAACCATTCATATGGGTCTCAGCCCAAAATTACATTTCAAGTGGAACTCAGCTCAAAACCAATCCTCGGCATCCCTGATGCCTGACATCCTAGATGTCATAATCACACCACAGTCACGTATCCAAGCTACGCGTGCTACCCGGGGTCTCAAATCCCAAGTCTCCCTAGGGTCCACCTAGGTCAATTACCTGCAGATCAATGTCCCTCCCTGAGGGGAGATTTTAACCTCTGCCAATCTTGCTCCTGAGTCATTATAAGGACCGGTCGCTCTGTGCAATGACCTCTCGCAAGCAATGCCCCGTGACTACTCCAGGATACTATGGGACATCTGGAGGAGACAACTCGCCACTCTAGGATACTACGGGACGTTTGGAGGGCATCCTTTCGTGAGGATGGTATACGGAAAACCGTTTCAAATCATTCAAAGGGCTATGCCCTGGTTTTCCATAAAACCATCGTAAATCCACAATTGGGTCCCCAATTGGAAATCACCTTTATAAGTCATAATTGGGCCTCATGCCCGAATTCCCAAACCAACGGGGCCCCCGGCTCGATATCATAACCAACTGGGCCTCAAGCCCGATCATGTAAACCAATTGGGCCCCCAGCCCGATCATATAACTCAAATGGACCTCCAGTCCGATTTCTCATTAAATCAAATGGACTCCAAGTCTGATGGTTTCCAGCCAAATGGGTCTCCGGGGTCAAAAGTCAACTTTTTACCCTCGTTTAGGGACAAAATTGTAATTTCACCATGAACATCCGTTAATCCTCAGTTAATCCCCGATTAGCTCTGCTAATCCATACTTAGTCTTAATTAATCCTTAAAATCAGGGACGGGTCGTTACAAACTTCCCTCCTTAAAGAATTTTGTCCTCGAAATTCCAACCGACTCAATTCCACAACAAAACTGTGGAATCCAATCATGTCCCAAGTAGGGGGTACTCTCGTGTAATCATACACGTCCGCTATAACCGTTATACTCATCGATACGCACCGTCACCGAAGCTTCCAAAGCTCCAACTCAACTCTCACCAACCGAGTTCCGATCGTTGACTCTCAAGAGTCTCCACGTCGGCTCATAAGTCTCATTCGAGACGTCGACACTCGTCGATCTCTCCTATCACTCACTCCGACAGGTCAATCCTACTAATTTGTCGTCAAATTGGCTTTTCAACCTGACGATCCTTCTTATCCAACAATCGAGCTGACATCCTGTTCAGCATCCGATCAGTCAACATCTGCTAGACTCTTCCATCATAATGACACGAATCACATCTCACAGGCCATACTCATACTGACTCTCACTAGAGTCCTATCACTACATCCCAATCCGAACTCGTCGGATACCGACTAAATCCATAACCACCATAGGTCATAACCATAGTGACCAACCGGCAGTTCCCAGCTCCACTACGCTTTCCATGCGCTACTCTGATCTCGACTCGCTCTCTAGTCCTCACATCGTACTCAGGTCACTTAGTGACCTACACTGAGATCTCGACTCATCTTGAGTCCAAACTGTCGTATTACGTACTCCGTCAAAACACGTTCGATATTGCACCCATCTTGGGTGTATCTGGACCTCATCGAATACTTGTCTCAGCAGGAATAATCTCATACATAATCACTAGGGTTCCTCTGGCCCACAAGGCACTGAACTCTCAGCTCACATAAACACTGAACCCTCTCAATCCACACTGCTCCAGGCACAGTACCTAATGTTCAGACACCATATCATCATGTCGAAACACATCCGATCATAATCCCCGTCTAACGTGCACCACTCAAGGTGCATCCACATCCCAATCATCAAGTCACTACTCGACTTGCTCAAGGACTACACTCAAGCAACGTCCAATCGCGTACCAATTCTCACTATCCTCAACATCTTCTCGGAGTCATCGTGGTCACTTGACTAACTCCAAAGATAGATCAACCAACATCCAACTCGAGGCATCGGCTATTCATCTCTTCCTGATCGATATCTACGTATCGTCCTCGTCTCATATTTATCTACATATCTAACCTCCATCATCTCGATCATCGTGATCGTCATCACACTACTCAATCTAACTCACCTCGATCCACCGTGGGCCCACTACCTCGGATACTCACTCGTCACATCCGGTGACGCTAAGCACCATCGGCTCTTCAAGTTAATCAAATTTGACTCACATCCTAGGTGTTCAGTTATTACACCCACTTTAAACCCTTTAATTGTCATATCACTCCACGTCATCCTATCTAGGGCTCCCCGTGCCTCGCACTAAGCCACTCGGGATCCTCTCTGTCCCGCTCAATGCCCACCGAACTCACATACTCGCCACTCTGGGCACATCTACTATCTTGTCGGTATACTGGTTCGCACGTCATAACTCTATGGGATCAACTCCAGCACTCACACTCATGTGATCCGTCCAAGGGTATCTAGGGCACCTGTCACTCATCCAGATATATGCCAGGGTCATCCATGACCTCCACTGATATCACCTTGCCCTAATCCATATCCGGCATGGCCTTACCGATGAACAGTCATAATTTCGTAATATCATCATACTAGGGCATCCACCTCAACTAGGTAGATGGAACCTACCCGTAATACTACGGCTCTAAGCGGTTGGATTCCCATGCACATCGATCCTACTCGGGATCAAACCTTACTAGAACACGGCATCCTATGCCAATCGAACCCTAAATCATCGCACCACGTGCCAACGTAACCTACCCAAGGTTCGATTCCACTGAATCCTCAGACTCGTACCCTAACTATCAGGTTGATGACAGACTGTTATCACTGTAGAGACATCACATCTTCGACATGCGGCTCACACAGAGAGCAAAACATGCTCTGATACCACTTTGGTATCAGAGTACCATAAGTTCCATATGAGCCAACCTGCTTTGATACCACTTTGTTATCAGAGTACCACGTGCAAACCTTGCTCAGGGCGCACGAACCTCGCTCTGATACCACTTTGACAGGACCCGTCCCAAATCCCCTCAGGATTAACGTGGGATATGCCTGCTCCCGTCTGAGGAGGAGTGTGATGTCTCGATCTCCGCTACAGCCCGCATCAGCGATCAACCTGAAGGGCATTAAAAACCACAAAAAGCTGTGAGTAGACGAAATAAATAAATTTAAAAAATATTTTCACGAAAAGACATTTATGCCCTTCAATAAAAAGAATGCATGCATTCGAAAACCATTTAATCAAACCATTATGGCCTTGGCCCAAAACAGTAAGTCAAACCATATGGAAACTCAGCCCAAAATCAATACACGTGGGAACTCAGCCCAAAACCATTCATATGGGTCTCAGCCCAAAATTCAGTTTCAAGTAGGACTTAGCCCAAAACCAAGCCTCTGCATCCTTGATGCCTGAGATGTCATAATCAAAACACTGTCACAGTTCCAAGCTACGCGTGCTACCCGGGGTCTCAAATACCAAGTCTCCCCAGGGTCCACCTAGGTCAATGACCCGCAGATCAATGACCCTCCCTGGGAGGAGGTTTTAACCTCTGCCAATCCTACTCCTGAGTCACTATACATACCGGTCGCTCCGTGCAATGACCCCTAGCAGGCAATGCCCCGTGACTACTCTAGGATACTACGAGACGTCTAGAGGAGACAACCCGCCACTCCAGGATACTACGGGACGTCTGGAGGGCATCTGTTCATGAGGATGGTATACGAAAAAACCGTTTCATCTCATTCAAAAGGCTATGCCCGGGTTTTCCATAAAACCATCGTAAATCCACAATTGGGTCCCCGACTGGAAATCACCTTTATAAGTCATAATTGGACCTCATGCCCGAGTTCGCAAACCAACGGGGCCTCCGGCCCGATATCATAACCAACTGAGCCTCAAGCCCGATCATGTAAACCAACTGGGCCCCCGACCCGATCATATAACTCAAATGAGCCTCCAGCCCGATTTCTCATTAAATCAAATGGACTCCAAGTCCGATGGTTTCCAACCAAATGGGTCTCATGCCCAATTCCAAGTTTCCAAAATCCAAAAACCTTTCCATAAAACCATCATAGAAATGCTAGCACATATAAGCACCGTATAAAACTAAAAACCTCGAAATACGTGCAAATACGTAAATACTAATACACCACAAAAAAATGCACTCATGGCATCACAAAACATGTTTATAAACTCATATAAAACATTTATGCATGCATCAATTCAGAAAACAAGGTCCACTCACAGACCGTCCAAGCTGCCGCCTCGATATGCGCGCCATAAGCCTCTCCGAGCTAATCACCATCTTCGCGACTCCCGGGCCTGTCCAAATCTTGCTAGAGGGTTACTAAATACCTTAATAACCTCTCATTAAAGGCCCCTAAATTTTTGGGATTTTTAACTATTTTTAAACTCGATCCTAAACTTTCGGACACCCCGAACTATATCGAAACGATGTATGATCAACTCGAAACTAGTCCCAAAATGTTTGTTACATCGAATAGATGAAAACACATGTTGGGAACTTCCCCAAATTCTCCCTCCACGCGTCGTCCAAAGGCGCTGCGCCTGTGGCTCACGCGCCCTGCACAGTGTCACCATCAAGCTTCAGCAAACCCGGTCCAAATCGGGTTTCTGGTTTTCAGTCTGGTCCGACTGGTGAGACCGGTCCAGCCCATATCTCACCCATTTTTTACCCGATTTCGATCCTTCCAATTACAATCTCTTCCTATTTTCATTTCCTATCATCCTACAAGATCAAAACCATGAAAATGAGCCTGTAAATTACCTGGTTGGATCGAAGAACATGCCCTGTTTTTCCTCTTCTATTTTCTGCCATCTCCGACCACCCCAGCCACCGTTTTTTATCCTCCTAGACTCGTAAGGATCCCATGAACATCATCTACCCATTAGAAACCTTCCAAAACGTGCCGAACTAAAACTCAAATTTTGAATTAAATGTTTCTCAATTTACCTTCCTCCCGTGATTCCACCACCGTCCATGACGGCTCAGGAAGCACCCAGCCACCATCCTCATCACTCACAGCCTCAGTCTCAATCTCTCAAGGTCCTCAGTCAATAAACAAGGGAAGGGGGGTGGGTTGTGGTAGGTGGTTCAAATGAGATCGGGCGAACCGTGGAAAATGAGAAAATGGGGATATGCATGTATAAATCATGGTGAGCAATGGATGAATGACACTTGTCATTGATCCATTAGGTCTGTCCTTAAATATCCGAGTCCACTTAATGACAAATGTCTTCCGTCTCGAAATTCGTGTAATAGTTCACTGGACCTTCCGTGACCCGTATCTTTCCCGTCGAACGTCCGATTTCGACGTGTCGCCTGTCTACGGACTCACATTGATCCCATCTAAGTAATATTCCTTGGCCCTCGGGCATCGGACATCGTGGGTTGAAAGTCAACCTTTTTTCTCGTTTTGGGGCAAAATCGTAATTTTGCCCTGAACGTCCTTTAATCCTCAGTTAATCCCTGATTAGCCCTGCTAATCCATAATTAGTCTTAATTAATTCTTAAAATCAGGGACGAGTCGTTACAGGCGTTGTACAGGAATCGAGACTTAAGAGGCGAATACATGAACTAGTGAGACTTACATGTATCCCTTGTCTGGCAAATTCAAGGTAATGTTGGCACTTTGGGTTTCTTGTCAAACGGAAGCAGGGTCCAGGTACGCCTTATGGGGTGTTATCGGGGTTGGGTCCTCTCAACCATTAGTTCATCTTAACTAGCGAGCATCTCAACCTTCAGCTCCTCCTTGCTTGCCACAAGCTCGACCACTTTCCTCTTCTCGGCCTCCAATTGCCAGCTAGGTGACCGTTGGCCTTGAGGGCCACCCTAGCCTCCCTAAGCTTAGGCACCAACTTATCCTACTATTTCTTCAGTATTTCTCTCTCCCTGACAGCCGAGGTGACTCGCCTCTGAGCATTGGCAGATTGCAAGTACACCTTGTTGGGTGCCTGCACACAAACCGATCAACTGACTCATGACCAAGTGAAAAAAATTAAACAAAAACAACATGGGAACTTACATTTGAGAGCAACAAGAGAGCCTTCTCCATCTTCTTCTCAGGCTTCGCGGCACGGACTTGGGTCAGCTCGTCGAGCCCCATTGATGTCCCTCGGAAAACACCGTTCACAAGGGGCACAATCTCTTGGGCACATCAGATGGTAGTCGAAGACTTGGTCATGGCAAGCTCGGTGTCTATACCCCATTGATACTTCATCTTGAAGATGCAATGATTTGAATTATATGCATTTGCTTTCTTTTCCTTTCGATCATGGTCTTTTTCCATTAGATTCACCGAGCCAGATTTTGATATAGCAACTCCAATGCATCCTATTTCCATAGACGTACTATCTGCTCATGATCTAGAAAAGACGACTTCATCTACCACCGGAGCTCCTGATACAATTACTCTGTATCCACCCGCATTGCACTCTTTTTCCTTCGATTAAGGTTGCTTTCACATGGTTTTTATTATCTGATAAGATTTTAACAAGATAACACATAAGTGTGCAATCAAGCAACATTATTATATGGAATATCCAAAGAGAAGTGTTGTAAGTAGTTTAATTATTGTGGCTATTCATATAAGTGGGCTATCTTATTAATATATTGACTTCGCTCTTGCGGTCTCTCTATTTTTTTATTTGTAATAATATTCACAATAGAATCTAATATTTTCAATATTTATTGTTTGGTACAAAAATATTGGAAAGAAAATTATATATATTGGGAATCGACCTCATGAGTCCAACTTGAAATTCCTCACAGCGTATTGGAGCTTGTAAGAATACCACTAAAATAATAGGATTTTTTTACTGTAGATGCACTAGGAGCGCATCAGCGTGTCTCAAATTACACTAGGAACAGAAATCCATTCAATTTTACACCATCAATGAGTGCAACAGTAAGACTGTTGTTCCATTTAACTGATGTCATATTTGACTCCGTTAAAAACACTGCCTCTTCCCTTAAAATGTAACGACCCAGACTTACGGAAAAAGGAAAATTGGGAAAATTTGAAGTAAATGGCGATTTTGCCCCTAGATAAGGGGCGAACGGTTGACTTTTTGCTCGAGCTGTCAAACGGACTTTGACCAATGACTGTGACGTAGTTCGGGACGTCACGAGTCCATAGATAGGTGTCACGTCCGATTCCGAAGATCAGGGAAGAAGTTATGGCGTTCGGAAGTTCAAGGGCATTTTCGTAATTAGGTCAAGAAGGGGGAATTTGTTGACTTTTTGATCGACCACGATTTTCCACGCAATTTGAGGACCGTTGGGTAGGTCTCGATGCCCTGAGTTCGTAGACAGGCGGCACGCTGAAAACGGACATCGGACGGGTGAGTTACGGTTCTAGAAGATGAGGGGTTAAGTCTTATGAAGCTTCTGCACCAATTAATTTGAAAACTAAGCTAATTTGAGTGAGTTTCGAAAGTTAAGACCGCGTGTTTGATCTTGAGAGGAATGTTGGATTAAAGGCTTGATATGTGTAATTTAGTTTACAGATCCCCAATTAAACTTATTTCGATACAACTGGACGTTTGAACTGTCGGAAACAATGTCTAATTGAAAGAAAATTTAACGGGTCATGTCGCGGGTCTAATAACCCGTTTGCAGGCTAGTCGGGTGAGGAAGACGACTGTGCAGGGGTACTGTAGCGCGGCGCGTGAGTTTCACGCGCAGCTACTCAAGGCGGCGCATGAGGGCGCTTGGGCCCGATTCTCGAGGTGAGTTCAACACGACTTTTGTCCTATTCAATGTAACAAACATTTTAGCGTTGGTTTCGAGTTAATCGGACACCGTTTCGATATTATTTCGAGGGTCCGAAGGTTTATATTACGTTTTTAATTAATATTCAATTCCCGAAAAATTATGAGAAATTAGTATGATGTTATTTGAGTCCTTAGTGACCCTGGAGAATGATTTCGAACATGATTCAAGATTTCTGGAAAACGTCAGAAATTACGGAAACGCGTGCAGCGCGAAAACGAGCGATATGGACGGTGTGTGAGTGGACTTTGGACCGGGTTGTGTCGTAGGTTTGGGACCAGTTTCGCAGGGAGTCGGGTGAGGAAGATGACATTGTAGCATCACTGTAGCAGGCGCGTGGCTTTCACGCGCAGCCACTCATGACGGCGCGTGAGGGCGCGTGGGCCCGATTCTCGAGGTGAGTTCAACACGAATTTTGTCCTATGCAATGTAAAGAACATTTTGGCATTGATTTCGAGTTAATCGGACACCGTTTCGACATTGTTTCGAGAGTCCGAAGGTTTATATTTTGTTTTTAATGAATATTTAATTTCCGAAAAATTATGGGAAATTAGTATGATGTTATTTGAGACCTTAGTGACCCTGGAGAATGCTTTCGGACAGGATTCGAGATTCCTGGAAAATTTCAAAAATTACGGAAACGCGTGCAGCGCGAAAACGAGCAATATGGACGGTGTGTGAGTGGACTTTGCTTTCTAAAGTTTAATGCATGCATAAATGTTTCTATGATTTCTATGATTATGATTATGACTTATGGTGATTTCGATTTTCGTATTTATACGTATTTTGATATGCAATACGTGATCCCTCCAGGTCGTGACGCGTTGATCGAGGCTGATCGAGAGGCGGAGGCATGAGTGAGTACGTGTGTGGCTATTCCTGATTTAGCAAGTGCTAAGGGTAATTTGGGAACTTCAGTCGACTTGCCGGGAGCAGGACCGGACACGGTTATCAATGTCCCTTCGAGGGCGATCCTGTCATAAAATGTTCTTCATCTTCTTCCCTCTTTCTCACACACAGACACATCTTCATTCACCATTTTTGTTACTTAATTACTCTCTTTTTTCTCTCAAATAGAATTTAAGTAAAAATCAGTATCATAATTCACTCAACTGAAATCAATCAAAAAACCCAGAAATCTTCATCTGCTTACTTGCGCATCGAATTTCATCACAGAGGAAGCCCAAAATCACAGCAAAAAAAAAAAAAAAGCAAAAATTGATTTGATGGGGATAAAAGGCAGAGCCGGAGTGAATCACCTGGTCTGTAGGCTCCGATCCGCCGAGAAGCCCAGCACCGAGGAACATAATTCACTTTCCTACTGCAGAAATTTCATACAAACTTTTTGCAACTCATTCAATTTCTGAAACCAAAAAACAGGCGCAAGTCTGTATCAAAATGGCGCAAGGAAACTTTGGGGGCTGCCATTAATGGTTGAAAAAGTGCATTTGCATGGAAAGTTTGTCAATATCGATCAGACAAAGCATGGAACATTTCGTGAAGGCCAAAATGCAATTGGAAAAATGCACAGTTGATATCAGTCGTGCATTTCGAAAGTCTTCGGACACATTTTTATTCCTTTCTCTCTGATACTTGCAGTTGCAGTTGCAGCCTTGCAGGTGGTGTGAGAAACAAAATAAAGTTTCCTTCGTTGCTCTTTCTCTGCAGACAGGAAGGGGAGGTGGTTTTGTGGCCATGGGGACACGCGGAGAAAAATCAAGGCAACCAAACAGGGAGTGGGAGTGGGGAAGGGACTAGGGCTGGGAATTTCAGAGCTTTCTTTGCGGCTTCATTGATCTGTACCTAGTTGAATTTAGTAGTCAATAAAATTGTCCAATGAGCTAGTAGCGCTACGCTAAAAAAACAGTTCATAGGTGTTCATGACAGTGAAACTTCACAGGTGTTTCTTCCATGCTAGCTATATATATAAGACCACTTCAAATTCCTCATCTACTAACGGGAAACGTGCTTGCTTCATAAAACATTGAAGAAATGTCGGACACCGGCTTGATACAGGCTTGTGGATGGGCTTGCTCGCAAACTCCTCGGTGTTGGGCTTCTCGGCAGATCGGAGCCTACGGACCAGGTGATTCACTCCAGCTCTACCCTTCATCTCCATCGAATCAATTTTTGCTCTTTTTTTTGGCTGCGATTTTGAGCTTCCTCTGTGATAAAATTTGATGAGCAATCAAATAGATGAAGATTTGGGTTTTTTGATAGATATCAGTTGAGGCAATTATGATGTTGATTTTTACTTTCTTGCTCATTATTGTTAAATTGTATTTGAGAGAAAAAAAAGAGTAATTGAGTAACAAAAATGGTGGATGAAGATGTGCCCGTGCGTGAAAAAGGAGGGAGGAAGATGGTGAACAATATTTAAGGGGCATTTAAGGAAAGAAATAGTATTTTTACGGTGTCAAAGATGACATCAATTAAATGGTACAATGAACTTATTTCAATTGTAAAGAATTTACGAACTTATTTCAATTGTAAAGAATTTTCATTTCTAGTGCAATTAAAAATATACGGGAGCATTCTTGGTGCATCTACAGTAAAAAGTCAAATAATAATAATGGTGACTTCTGTCCCTTATTTAAAAGATTCCAAGTTTGAATGTTTTTCCCCATTAATCAAGACCCCCAAAACAAAAGTACCAAGTACTAGACTTAAGAGGTGTTCAATTACTTCAAATAGAGGAAAGTGAGGACCGAGGGGTTCAAATGTGTCACCACCTACGAAGCTGGCTGGTTGCCTAGCTCTACCATAACTATATGCTTTCATAGACAGTTAGCAACTCTAAAATTTTGAATTTCTTTCAAGTTCTGTGTCGAAGTATATTGTGTATTGCATTCGACGATCCCTCTATTTGTCATTGGAATTTCATTGATCAATAGGTAGGTATCAAATCATTATATATATGTATACATAACAGCACCTAGAAACTCAAACAATCAAAGGTGTGCAGAAGTTTTAGATTGGGATGCAAAGAAGCATTCATTAATAGTTGCTACAAACAGAGACTGAAGCTTTAGATCTCAAAACTTCAATAAGTACATTCCAAGGTTACTACAACCTATGAGCAACTAGACCTCTCTGAGTATAAATAAGAGCACCAAAAGTAACAAAGAGAAGAACCCGGATGACACCTTGTCTACAACGCCAAAACTCAGTCCACGTCAAGGGCTTTGTGACCTCAACTAAGACACTGCGAAACTGTTCTTGTAAATCCTTTAGTGAACCGGTATTATCAATCACTAAGTCTGCCTTACTCCTCTTTAAATCGAGCGACATCTGAGCATTTATCCTGTTTTGAGCATCATGCTCACTTGTTCCGTCCCTCAACATGAGTCTCTGGAGTTGCGTTTCAGGATCAACCCATACAACAACAATGGGTTTTGTCCATTTGTCTATCTTGGCCTCGAACAATAAAGGGACATCAAGAACAATAATCTTGTACCCCTCAAACCATAACTTCAAAATTTCCCAAAAGATTCCAAATGATATGTGAGGAGCCAGCAGTCTACAAAAAGATACAAACTAGACTGATATGACATGTAACTTCTATTATATAAGTAATCCAACACAAAATTCTTGAAAAAGCAGTCCAATCAGGGAAATTCCAAGGCAATTTAGTCGAAGGGCATGCTTGGATGAGGAACTTCAAAGGCCAAAATATATGCTATATTACTAAGAAATGCATTCCATACAATACTACCACATTACAAAACCTCCCAAAAAAAAAAGGATTTCCTAGCAACACTTATCAATTAGTTACTTACTAATTCTCCTTTTAAGTGTTTCACATCTAGTCATTTGCAATCCCTCCATCTACAATCTTGCAGTACTTTGAACTAATTTAGCCCATCTAGTCATTTGCAATCCCTCCATCTACAATCTTGCAGTACTTTGAACTAATTTAGCCTGAATGACTTGGTACTTTGCAGTTGCTCATCCAGACGTAGCCTAAAGGAATTGGCATAACTCCCCTGACTATTAAGAAACAAGTTAAAAGGTGGGTGAGGTTTACAGAGCATTAACTGAGTAAATTTAGACCATAATGGCAGGGAACCCATAGCCTCTTTAGGATATCATTGGATGAGGAACTTTAAAGTTTCAAGGAATTTATACTATATTACCAAGAAATGCACTATCAAAAATTGATGTTTGCTTCTAACTAGTGGAATAACTAACAGTGGAGCACATGCACCACATTAGCATAGCAAAAACACTAAACAAGGGATTTTGAAGGTAGAACCCACCAAAGTGTAACTTACAAGTCCCATCTAAACAAGGGATTTGAAATCCCCTGGTACTTTGAAGCTCTTCATTTTTAACTCATTTAACCTAAATCCCTGTTACTTTGAAGTTCCTCACCCAAAAGGTTTTTACACTGAGTAAATCTCTTTGTATCCAATGGTGACTAGATTTTTTAAAGAGTATTATTTACTCAACTGCACTAGGCATAATGTTGAAGTAGGAACTAAAAATCATACAACTCTAAGAGTGACTAAGCAGTGGACTTCTATAATAGCAAATAGTATTACCAAAAAAGAAAGCACAGATCTTTTGCAAAGGGTAAGTACCGGTTGAGAAGTTGACGCTTTTCGGGATTAGAGAACACAATTTGTCCTAATTTGCCCCTATCAACTTCTCCACCAGGTTGTAAAATGTCCTCTCCAAATGCCGAAACAACCTTTTTCCAGCCACCAGTGCCCTTCTTTAATACATCCTGAAACAAAAGATCCTCAGTCCAATGAAACAGCTGAAAGTTCATTGCAAGCCATTCTTTATGATTGAAATGTAAGCCTAATGTTTTGATCATTACTTACACGAGCAACAAGATCAGCATCAACAACGGGAAAGTCATGGGCCTTGAAGAGATTTGAGACAGTGCTCTTTCCCGTCGCAATTCCACCTGTCAGTCCTACTATCCTCATTCTTCATTGAAAATTATTTTTCAGAATAGAATAAGTTAAAAGAGTTAAAAGTAAGATTGCACTGAAACAGATACAGATACAAGGATACGATACGACACGATACGATGATATGCCAAATCAAAAAATCAAAAGATACGATACGAGATGGATACGGGAAAAAATAATACATTAAAATTCAAAAATAGTTCAAAAAAAATATAAGCATGCAATTTCAGTTTATCCTAAAACAACTTCATATAAAGATCTTTAGGCATCTTCCACGTCAAACTCTTCATTGTGTATAGCACTAGCACTAGAACTAACTGGAGGAGCATCTGTTCTCTCAGCCATCTTCCTGAAAATAAATTAAAAACAATAACCCAATATTCTCACAAATAGTCAATCTAAGTCTCTGATCATGTTCAACTCACAAATAGTCAAACTCACAATTGCGAAGGACCAATATTCTTCACAACCAACTCATCAAGCCTCAATATTTACAGCACTAGTCTCAAATAGAAAAAAGATAGACAAAATTTCCAGGTTACATAACACACAAAAACGCAATCATAAAGCACAACAACAGTGGAATTGTGGAAACATAGCCCAACTCATCAACATTGAAACATATAATAATATTCTCAATCTACATGATAAAAAAGCATGTACTCTGTACTATTCAAATCCGAAAGCAATTGCATAGCATCATTCAATAACAGATCAGAATCTCAGATCAACCCAAACATCGACATGAACGAGGAGGGCATGACCACATCTATTATTGGTACTGAATATATATAACAGTTTGCAATAACAAGAAAAATAGAAAATGAAGCCATTCTTAACAAAACTGTCAGTCTCCCACAAATCCAGAAACGTACATATCCAATTCAGCTTTTCTAAACATCAGTCAGAGTTTAGGTTACACAACATACCTATTGGAGGCTGGAGCGAACTCCCGATGGATTGTGGGCTGGCCTGTGCTGATGCGAGCAACGGGGCCGAAGAAGATGATGAAGAGTTGAAGACCAGGACTCCGCTGCGAAGATGATGAAGAAGACCTAGTCTCATTTTTCCATTTTTATTGATTTTGATCTAAAATGGCATTTATGCCCTCACGTATTTGTTAAATTTACGAAATGGCATATCCAAATCTGGAACGTGCCTATCCAAGCTGTATCCAAAATCCGATACCGTATCGCTGGCGGATCGGACCGGTATCGGTATCCGAAACGCGATACCAGTCCTTTGGGCGTATCGGTGCTTCTCAATTTATTGATCCTCTTGGATGAGACCATATGCAGAGCGGGGAGGAATCCATGTGTTATCTGAAGTTCTTCTCCGGTATGCTTCATCTTTTTTTCTGGGAAGTAGAAAGAGCAGTTGTAATTCCTGGAGATCTATTGCGCCTTTTCTTACTTTCCAACAAGTGGCCATCCACATTATCTTCTCCTTTGGAGTCTTTTTGAAAGTAGGGAGAGACCTTGACGGACTTGCAACAGGTTTTTGAACATCGTTTAGGTGGCTTAGCTTTTGTATCATTGCCTTGATTTACCACCACTTCTTGCACTCCTGATGCTTCGAAGTAAGGGGAAACCTTTCGAACTTTAATGCGTGCAATGCTTTGGAGATTTTCATTGTTCCTTCTCTTCTTGGATGAAACCTTTCCAATTTCAACAGTCTTCGGACTTAATTTCTCTTGTTTAAAGGTTCTGCAAGTGCTTGGCATAGGGGCATGTTCCTTAGTTGTGTTCCTTCCAATCTCGCTAACTAGAACAGAAGAATTGATAGTGTTCTCCAATGGAAAAACAGTTGGCGTTTCACTTTCATGTTGATAAGTAATTAATCTCTGACTTCTGTTCCAGATCCCTTTCTTTCTCCCTCACTACCATCATAGTAGTGTTCTTTTCAAGGTTTCCTTTGTTGTACTTCTTCTTCTTGGGAATGCCATTAGGACTGAATACCTCCACTGTAGTCACACCCCCATTGGCTGCACCTACAAATGCTGCACTTTCATCTTTGTAAATGGCTTCTGGAGCGGTTGGCTCAAAGTGTGTAATCTCCTGAGGTTCAGGCTTGGGTCCGGGAGCATCGCTGCCCCGTGTTACCCTTCTCTTCTTCTTCTTCTTCTTCTCGACATTAATAATGCCTGAATTGTTGGCAGAGGGTGCGAACAACCTACGCTTTCTTTTTCTTTCCGCCCCTTGATTCTGAAAATACTAATAAGCACTAATTTTAGGTTTAGAATAGCCCAAGCTCAACTTGAATGAAAGTTGAGAGGACAAATACGGCCTTCTCTTGTCTCTAATTCAGCATAAATTAATTCATCCAAAAGAATTTCAGGAAAAAAGAACCAACTAAATAAGGGCATCGGCAGAAATAATTATTTTTTGTTTTGTAATGTTGAATTGATATCAAACGAACTGCATTAGAAAGGAGGAGAAATTTGTTACCTGTGTGGCTCTGGCGATTGGCGAAGTTATTGATTGGTCCTCCGTTGGAATGGAAAATGGTAGAGTACGATTTTGCTTTTGCTCATAATGGACGTTTTCAATTCAGCGCTCAGTGTGGTGGAAGGTGCGATTGTGCGACGGGAGATGCCGGAGGTTCGACGGGCGTTGCCGGAGGTTCTGTAAGCCCCTTCCGGTCTTCTCCGACCTGGCCTGCCTCCCTGCTCTCTTTTGTGTCGTCTTCTCCTCCTCCCTTCCCCACCCTCTTCCTCTGGTTCAGGTTTGATTTCTAGGGATCTCATCCTCTTCCTGGTTTCTGGTCTCTTTCGGCGTTGTGGGGGGTTCAGTTAACCCCTTTTGGGTTCTTCTGTTTGGGTTAGTCTCCCGCCCCATCCCTTTTTACTCTTCATCTTCTTCTGGTTCCTTCGTTATTCCTCAGTACGTCCTTCCTTCGACGATGTTGGGGGATCTGTGAATCCTTCGGATTTTGCTCGTCAGTTCTATTACTTCCTTGCCCTTTGTTATTTCCATGTCATCTCCTCCCCTTTCCATCCCCATCCCTCCCTCCTCTGATTTTCATCGTTCCCGTCCTAGCTCTCCCAATCATTCCATTGTTGTGGACGATGACAAACCCAACTGGACGTCAAAAACCGTGTCCGGTCCTGCTCCCGTCTGACAAGTCAACTAAAGGTCCGAAACTACCCTTCAGTGCTTGCCAGACAAGGGATGTTTGCGCGGATTTCTGCTGCTGCCATTGCCTCACGATCAGTCCCGAACGTCGTACCACGGCCTGGAGGGTCACAAAACAGAAAAGGTGTGAGTGGACAAAAATGACTTTTTATAAAAACATTTATCAAAATATATTCTTACCCTCCAGTTTTCACAAACTTGCATGCATATCGTAAAACATGAGTAATAGTATGAAATCATTCAAGTATGAACAGTGGACCGATAAAATCAAAACATATTTTCCCATGGTCCATAAAACTCATGTTCACCAAATCAGTTCATGTTATAAAACATCAAATCCCGGCTCTTAGGCCACAACATGTGAAAACATAATCACCTGGCCACAAAGACCAAAAACCCGTACTCAATACCAGTACGTCATCACAAATAACATCAATCAGCACTAATCACAAGTGCACAATAAATATATCAATCCAATCAATCCGCACGGATCACAAGTGCGTAAACTATCACAATCACATCTGCACTACTCACAAGTGCACAATCAAACCATCAACTGCACTACTCACAAGTGTTGCACTACACGTAGGCCAATATCCAGTCACACTCTCGGGAACAGACACCTCTGCGCTCAACCCCCTCGGGCTCAGTCACCTCTGGGCGAACACATCCCCAGGCTCAGACCCATCCGAGTGGTACATACAGGCTCAGTCTCATCCGAGAAGCTGACTACCATAGGATCAACTCATGATCCTACAATCACATCCCCCAAGCTCCGGTCGTCTGGGTAATCCCCCCAAGCTCCGACCGTCTGGGAATATCACAATCACAATGAAAACCATCTCGGGAATTACATCCCAAAACATTTCAATCAAATCTTGTCTTCTTACCAAGTCAAGATCATTCCCGACTGGGTCCCAAAGTCCAAAATGCCTTTTACACATAAACCGTTAAAATCACCGTTTAAATCAATAAAATAATCTGGAAATCCTCATTGACTCACCAACAAAGTCAAAATATCATATTAGAAATCATTTAGACTCCGGGCCTAGCCCAAAACATCATTTGCACGTTCCTCGTAAAACGTGCCCGAAAGACTGATTAAAATAATCATAAAATCCCAATAAATCATTAATTTCACAATTTCACAAGTGACTCCAAATCCGAGTCAAAATAACTATTCACTTGGGTTCTCACGTCCAACATATCATTTTCACGCAAATCCATGTGTTGCAACCTCTGTGCCAGCTACAGTGCTACTTCACCCGTTTATCTGGTAAACGGGTTGAAAAACCAGCGATAGAACCCGGTTGAATCTCACCCAATTCGACCTCAAATCGATCCGTTCTTTCAACTGATCCCTTCAAATCCACCTCCATTTAGGTTCTGTAATTTCAATTACTCGAATCATGGTCAGAATCCTCACGACTCACGATCGATCCTTGACGGGTTTTCAATTCGGGTTTGTCGATTTCGCCCCTAATTTTCAAATTAATTCATCCAGTTAGCATCGTGAGAGTGTAAGGGATGTTTCTACAAAATCAATTTGAGAATTACTTACCTCTAACCCATTGAACCCAAGCTCGATTTTAAGCTGTCATGGAAGCTCGGTTCTTCCTCAATTCGACACGGCTTCTCTCCGGTTTTGTTGCAGGAAGGTTCGTTTTGATCTCAGGAGTCGAATTGAATCCTCAATTTCGATCCTCACAGCTCACAATCTCGAATTCGAAAGTCCCCCAAATTTTCTGAATTTTCGAAGCAAAATTCTCCCAGTTCTCTCAACCCCTCCCCCCCAGTCCCTCTCTCTCAGTTCACTTCCTCAAACTCCTAATTGTACAATGACGAGAAACAGGTGAGCTAGCACGGTTTAATTGGACAATTGGACAAAATCATGAGTTAAGCCATGATTTAGGGAGAAATGTCAAAAGTATATATCATTGTGTTTTCCATGAAATCCGGTTTCCGTGTTGTCTGGGGCAAGAATAAGACAAAGGACAGGTGTCATTGTCTGATCAAGGTTAAAAGACCATTTTGCCCCTCGTTCGACAATTTACCATTTTGCCCCTAGACATCCGTGACCCGTAACTTGGTCACCCGAACTCCGTTTTCGACGTGCCGCCTATCGATGGATTCACATCGACGAGACCTACGTAACGGTCCTTGGCCCTCGTCCATTGGACTTCCCGGCCAAAAAGTCAACATTTGGCCCCTAATATGACCAAATTACCAAAATACCCCTCAACTTCCGAACGCCATAACTTTCACCTCGAATGTCGGAATCGAACGTGCCACCTGTCTATGAACTCGTGACGTCCCGAACTACGTCACAGTCATCAGTCAAAGTCCATTTGACCGTCCGAACTAAAAGTCAACATTTTGCCCACGTTAGGGGCAAAACGGTCATTTTGCACGTTTCGTCCGATTTCACTCGACTAATCCCCGATTAGTCATTCTAAATCATAATTAATTAATATTCAATCCCGATATTTGGGACGGGTCATTACAACCTTCCCCCCTTAAAGAATTTCGTCCCCGAAATTCCAACTATCCGTATTCCACAACTACCTCGTGGAAAACAAATGGGCCTCACAACATGTGTACACCTGTACACCCACTAGCCAACGCAGAACTCGTCTGTACTCAGACGTCACATCACAGATGCTCGTCGTACTGACTACACTCGACCACCTCGAGGGATCACCAGAAATTGGCAATGTCGCCATTAAGCTGACTCTTTTAGCTTTACGGCCCCACGTACTCACTAATGTGCCTTGACCTTCGCTCTCATCGAGAGTCACCAAAACTCACTTGTCAGTCCATGCTGACACTACTAGCCAAACTGTCGCCACCAAGCTTTACCACCCTAGTAAAGCGCCAATCAGTAACAAAACAGTGACAACACATCATACTACAACGTCCGTCAATGTAGCACAAGATCAACAACATGATCTCACCCCGCAGGGCAAACTCAACCCTGCGACAAATACCAACAGTAGTAACCACAACTGTCACCTCCTCAGCGATCCTAGATGCTGGTAAGGTCACGGCATGATAACATCTCGCCGCAAAGCAACTTGCGGTCACACTAACCACCAACCCACTCAATCAGATGGTGTAACTGGAACACATTGAACACCAGCCTAGCAGTAATCACACAACTCAACACTAGATTTACACTAGCCAACCATGGCTAAGAGCACCTGCTCAAACAATCACTGAAATCATCAGAATCACCCTGCCCAGTGCATCGTGTTCAATGTCCAGTTCACGTTCACAACCAAAAACCAATGGTATCGGAACTAAGCCAATCACCAACACGTTTATCGACACAACATTGGTACAACCCATGTACCGTCACTAAGTATCAAGTACCATCATTCATTACCATTCGTGATAGTCGCCCTTTCCAGAAGTATGACCTCAGCATACTCGACCCATAGATCAATATGGTCGATCCCAAACCAGGTAGGGAAAAGTAAAAATCCTGAGGGTTTAGCCAGCATCGACAATCCTTGTCTTATGCTACCTAAAAACACCTCGCCAAATCACAACTCTCTCAAAATGACACATCAACGTGTCCACAGGAAAGATCGTCTAGTTCTCCTGGGATTCACACTAACCCCGGCCACTACTAACACTACGAATTTTCTCCTAGGGCAGTCATCACATCCATCGAGCACATCACATGCCCATCCGTAGATGAAGGCACACCAACACATTATCATGACCAACCCAACTGTGGTCAGAAAACCTACCTCAACAACTTACAGTCAAAACCAGCTCACCCGGAGCCCTCAAATCACATCAAGACCCATCCCGAATCCTAAACCAACTTCTGACTCCTACTGAGTCCAAGTCCAACCTCGACTGACGTCAATGCCACCACTGGCATATCCGGTCACATAGCAAATACCCCTAGGTAAACCACATCCTTTCCAAAACACAAAACCATTTCCGGACTTCCTCTGAGTCCAATTCAATATCCAAACCCATCCTTGGGTCAAGTTTATTCTGGGCCCAACATGCCCATCCACAAACCAAACTGTTAACAAAAACAACCATCCGGACCCACACTAGTCTGACACAATCAAAACACAAGATACAATATTACAACACAAGTGTACAACACAAACGATTTACAAAGTCGCATGAAACCAAGTATCAATACGTTTATTTCGAACTACGGTCAAGTCGATCGGGGCAGTTCCTTCGCAAATGTCTACGTTTCCTACAAAAGTGACAAGTGGCAGTGCTGAGGCGACCTGCCCCACCACGCCACTTACCTGTCGATTGGGTTGAAGTTCCACCCGAATGAACACCCACCGAGGGTTGCGACACAAGAGAATGAAGGCTAACACGCTTCGATGTTTCCTGACTTATCTGTTCAGTATCCTGACGCTCTCGGCGTCGTCCAGAGCCCAAAGATTGTTTTAGCACAGGTACAATAGTAGCCTCCACTCGGATAGCAGCATCCGATAATTCCCTCAGGGTAGAATACAAGCCCACAGTCACAGCACCTCGTATCTCATTCCCCAAGCCTTGCTCAAACCTTCGACACTTATCCTCCTCAGTAGCCACATACAGAGGAGCGAAACTAGATAAGTGCAAAAATTGTTGTTCATAATCGACCACTGACAGATTCTCTTGCTGTAATTGGAGAAACTCAACCTCCTTAGCGTTCCGAAATGAGCGAGGATAAAACTGATCTAGAAATCGCTCTCGGAATGCATCCCATGCCAACGTACGGGCATTCCAACCAGTCAACTGTAAACTATGCCGCCACCTGTAGGCATAGCCATCCAGAAGAAAAGTGGCTAAGGGCACCATGTCCTCCAGGGGACATACCATGACCTCAAAAATCCTTTCCAAGCGAGTAACCCAATCTTCGGCACCATCTGGTCCCGAATCACCACGAAACACAGTGGCTCCTAACCGTCGAGCTCACTCAATATCTGGGCCTTTACTAACACCACTCTTGTCCCTCCCATCTTCAGACCGTGTACGGGACGCACGACTCGGAGGCATGACGTAACAACAGAAATCAAGAACCAAATGCTCTGATACCACTTTGACAGGACCCGTCCCAACTGGACGTCAAAAACCGTGCCCGGTCCTGCTCCCGTCTGACAAGTCAACTGAAGGTCCGAAACTACCCTTCAGTGCTTGCCAGACAAGGGATGTTTGCGCGGATTTCTGCTGCTGCCACTGCCTCACGATCAGTCCCGAACGTCGTACCACGGCCTGGAGGGTCACAAAACAGAAAAGGTGTGAGTGGAAAAAAATGACTTCTTATAAAAACATTTATCAAAACACATTCTTACCCTCCAGTTTTCACAAACTTGCATGCATATCGTAAAACATGAGTAATAGTGGACTGATAAAATCAAAACATATTTTCCCATGGTCCATAAAACTCATGTTCACCAAATCAGTTCATGTTATAAAACATCAAATCCCGGCTCTTAGGCCACAACATGTGAAAACATAATCACCTGGCCATAAAGACCAAAAACCCGTACTCAATACCAGTACGTCATCACAAATAACATCAATCAGCACTAATCACAAGTGCACAATAAATATATCAATCCAATCAATCCGCACTACTCAAAAGTGCGTAAACTATCACAATCACATCTGCACTACTCACAAGTGCACAATCAAACCATCAACTGCATTACTCACAAGTGCTGCACTACGCTAGGCCAATATCCAGTCACACTCTCGGGAACAGACACCTCTAGGCTCAACCCCCTCAGGCTCAGTCACCTCTGGGCAAACACATCCCCAGGCTCAGACCCATCCGAGTGGTACATCCAGACTCAGTCTCATCCGAGAAGCTGACTACCATAGGATCAACTCATGATCCTACAATCACATCCCCCAAGCTCTGGTCGTCTGGGTAATCCCCCCAAGCTCCGACCGTCTGGGAATATCACAATCACAATGAAAACCATCTCGGGAATTACATCCCAAAACATTTCAATCAAATCTTGTCTTCTTTCCAAGTCAAGATCATTCCCGACTGGGTCTCAAAGTCCAAAATGCCTTTTACACATAAACCGTTAAAATCACCGTTTAAATCAATAAAATAATCCGGAAATCCTCATTGACTCACCAACAAAGTCAAAATATCATTTTAGAAATCATTTAGACTCCGGGCCTAGCCCAAAACATCATTTGCACGTTCCTCGTAAAACGTGCCCAAAAGACTGATTAAAATAATCATAAAATCCCAATAAATCATTAATTTCACAATTTCATAAGTGACTCCAAATCCGAGTCAAAATAACTATTCACTTGGGTTCTCACGCCCAACATATCATTTTCACGCAAATCCATGCGTTACAACCTCCGTTGCCATTTTCACGTAAATCCACGAAATCGACCCTTGACTCATTCCCGAGTCACCACATCATTTTTCAATCCATGACTCAATAATCCGAGTCCAAACATTATTTTCAATCAATTTCAATCCCGGACTCATAAACCAAGTCCAAACATCATTTTTACCAAATTTCGTAATTTCTCGAAAATCGCCCAAAAATATTAATATAATAATCATAAAACCGAGAAATTACCGGATTGAAACATAAATCATGCCCAAGCATATAAAATCATATAATAAGGCATTTAAATCATATATGCATGCATCACGGTTAGAAAACAAAGTCCACTCACACACACCATCCAAAACGGTCCGTTTCCGAGCTGCACGTTTTTCCGTAAAATCTGGAAATCCCAACTCCTGTCCAAAATCATTATAGAGGGTTACTTACATCTTAAAATACTTCATATAATTTTCCCCAATTTTTCCGGAATTTAAATACGTATTTTTAACGTAAAACAAATCTTCGGATACGCGAAACATTATCGAAACAATATCTGATTTCCTCGAAACCAACGTCAAAATGTTCGTTACAATGAGAGGATCAAAAGTCATGTTGACCTCACCTTGAGACTAGGCCGGACGCGCCCTCACGCGACGCCGTGAGTGGCTGCGCGTGAAACCCACGGGCCAGCTACAGTGCTGCTACAGTGCTCATTCTTCACCCGTTTGTCTGGTAAACGGGTTGAAAAACCCGCGATAGAACCCGGTTGAATCTCACCAAATTCGACCGCAAATCGATCCGTTCTTTCAACTGATCCCTTCAAATCCACCTCCATTTAGGTTCTGTAATTTCAATTACTCGAATCATGGTCAGAATCCTCACGACTCACGATCCATCCTTGACGGGTTTTCAATTCGGGTTTGTCGATTTCGCCCCTAATTTTCAAATTAATTCATCCAGTTAGCATCGTGAGAGTGTAAGGGGTGTTTCTACAAAATCAATTTGAGAATTACTTACCTCTAACCCATTGAACCCAAGCTCGATTTTAAGCTGCCATGGAAGCTCAGTTCTTCCTCAATTCGACACGGTTTCTCTCTAGTTTTGTTGCAGGAAGGTTCGTTTTGATCTCAGGAGTCGAATTGAATCCTTAATTTCGATCCTCACAGCTCATAATCTCGAATTCGAAAGTCCCCCAAATTTTCTGAATTTCCGAAGCAAAATTCTCCCAGTTCTCTCAACCCCCCCCCCCCCCAGTTCCTCTCTCTCAGTTCACTTCCTCAAACTCCTAATTGTACAATGACGAGAAACAGGTGAGCTAGTACGGTTTAATTGGACAATTGGACAAAATCATGAGTTAAGCCATGATTTAGGGAGAAATGTCAAAAGTGTATATCATTGTGTTTTCCATGAAATCCGGTTTCCGTGTTGTCTGGGGCAAGAATAAGACAAAGGACAGGTGTCATTGTCTGATCAAGGTTAAAAGACCATTTTGCCCCTCGTTCGACAATTTACCATTTTGCCCCTAGACATCCGTGACCCGTAACTTGGTCACCCGAACTCCGTTTTCGACGTGCCGCATGTCGATGGATTCGCATCGACGAGACCTACGTAACGGTCCTTGGCTCTCGTCCATTGGACTTCCCGGCCAAAAAGTCAACATTTGGCCCCTAATATGACCAAATTACCAAAATACCCTTCAACTTCCGAACGCCATAACTTTCACCTCGAATGTCGGAATCGAACGTGCCACCTGTCTATGAACTCGTGACGTCCCGAACTACGTCACAGTCATAGGTCAAAGTCCATTTGACCGCCCGAACTAAAAGTCAACATTTTGCCCACATTAGGGGCAAAACGGTCATTTTGCACGTTTCATCCGATTTCACTCGACTAATCCCCGATTAGTCATTCTAAATCATAATTAATTAATATTCAATCCCGATATTTGGGACGGGTCATTACAGACGGGATGTCCGAGCCCTTACCTCCTCCCCTAGTTTCTTCCTCTTCTCTGCTCTCATCCCCTGCCTTGTGTGGTGTGAGGTATGGGTCTCGCCTTGTCGATGGCAAGGTTCTGAGTGCTATTTTCCTCAACTCTGTGGAGGGAACGTCGGGCTGTCCTTCCGTTCCTTCTGTGGATGATTTGTCTTCCGCACAGGAGACGCCAGCGATGGTGTCGGACCTGGTTCCGGTCTCTGTTTCCCTTGCAGGGAATTCTTCTGGTTGCTCTGTTGATACTGCCTATGTGATTTCTCGGTCTGTGGAGATGTTGTCGATCGCGTAGGTGGCGCCATCGGTGTTGTCGGACCGTGTAACTGCTCTTTTTGCCCCTGCAGGTGTGGTGCCGGTTGTGCCACCTCCTCTGGTTTGTCTTGGGGCCTCTATGCAGAGTTGTGATGCTCAGGATACGGTGGCTTTGAATGATGTTGTTGCCTCTTTTTCTAGCTGGTGTTGCTGGCTCTGTCCCTCTATCCAAAGGCTCTTTTAGCAAAGTGGTTAGTTCAGGTGGTCCCCTGAGTGGTACTAGGGCTAGTCTTGCTTATCGGAAACCTCATTTTGTTGGTGGGCGGTTGACTGTTTCTCCTCCTTTGGATGCCACTATCGTGGCGGCTAAGGAATGGGAGTGTTGTCTTGTTGGGTACTTTGTGGATAAGAAAAGCTTACCTTTCTCTGCTGTGAATATTTTGGCGAAGAAAATCTGGGGTATCAGAGGTCTCGAGGAGGTTCTGTCCAATGATCGTGGTTTCTTTTTCTTCAGATTTCGTGATTGTGACTCTTGCATTAGGGTCCTTGAGGGTGGCCCGTGGCACTTATCAGGGCGCATGATCTTTCTTTCCAGGTGGAAGCCGGGTATGGTTCTTTATAAGGAAGTGTATACGAAGGTTCCAATATGGGTGAAGTTTTTTAATGTTCCTTTGGAACATTGGAACTATGATGGATTTTGTCATGTTGCTAGCGCAGTGGGTAAGCCATTACATGTGGATGCTTTGACTTTGCAGAAGAAACGCCTTTCGTTCATGCGAATTTATGTGGAGGTGGACGTCAATCTCCCTCTTATTGATTCTTTTGATTTAGCTCTTCACTCTAGGATGGAGAGGAGTTTGGCCATTCTATGGAAATTCTTGTTGAGTATCAAGGGAAACCTTTGTTGTGCTCTTGTTGCAAAACCTTCGGGCATCTTGAGCCGGCTTGCCCTTCGCGTCCTTCGGCTCCTACTGCTCCTATTATTTCGAGCACTCCTCCTACTCTGCCTATTAATGGTGAGTTGCATTGTGGTGCGCTGTCTAATATTGGTATTGGTAACCAGGGCCCTTTTGAGTTGTTAATTTCGGCTGCTATTGGTCTCAATGAAGCTCACTTACCCCTTGCTGGCTCGGTTGGGCGTTCTTGCACTCATCCCTCACCCTCTCCTGCTCGAGTGGTGCCTGCTACTAGTAGTCCCATGGTGCTCCAATCCACTGTTCCGGTCCCTATCTCTAACTCTTTCCTTTCCTTGGGAAATTCGGTTTCCGAGTCCGACGGGGAATTGGTGGCAATGGGCTCTTCCCTCCTTGATCTTCGGGATCAGGTGTTGCCTGATGGTAGCATAGTTGTTACTGGATCTCAGTCTGGTCTTGTGGAGAAGAAAAAAAAAAGAACAAGGCAAAGAGAAAATCTAAAGCTTCTCGTGGTGGGATTTTATCCAGGGTACGTATTTCTAAATCTACTAATGATTAATTTTGCAGTTTGGAATGTTAGGGGTCTCAACGATAAGTCCAAGCATCTTGAGGTCAAGAGTTTTGTTGCGAGATGTAATTTAAATTTCTTGGGGATTATTGAGACTAGAATTAAGGGCAAAAGTCTTGCTCGCATTTCTGCTAGTGTTTTCCCTGGGTGGGATGACATTGATAATTGTGGTTGTCATTCTAATTGTCGTATTCTTGTGGGTTGGAATCCGGCTTGTATGGATGTTTGTGTTGTGAGGAAGTCAGCCCAAGCTATCCACTGTCGTGTTCAGTTGCTTAATTTGGGTCTGGTTTTTTTTTTGTCTCTACTGTTTATGGTCATAATGATGTTTGTGATCGTCGTGCCCTTTGGGCTGATTTGGGTGACTTTTCTCTTATTGTTGGTGATCTTCCGTGGACTGTTATGGGGGATTTTAACTCTGTCAGGTTTGCTAATGAGTCGTTGGGCTCTCCTCCTCGTCACTTGGCTATGGCGGACATGAGTGATTGTTGTAGGGATTGTGGGTTGGATGATGTTAGATTCTCTGCTCTGCCTCTTTCCTTCCTCCTGGTTCTTCTGATCATTGCCCTGGAATTTTGGATATGGGTCTTCAATCCCCTCGGCGGCGGACACCTTTCAAAATTTTCAATTTCTTGGCTGATCACGAGCATTTCAGGTCCATTGTGGCGCGTGCTTTCAATACTTTTATCAGGGGTAGCCATCAATTTCGTTTGGTACGCAGGTTGAAGATTGTTAAAATGGAGCTCAAGTGTCTGAATGCTCGGCCTCTAGCGAATGTTTCCCATGTTGTGGAGGTTGCTAAAGCTGATCTTGATGACTGCCAAGTATGTCTGGATGCGGCTCCTTCTGATCCTTCCCTTGTTGTTCTGGAGGGAAGATTGAGGAAGATTTTTGTGGAGTGTCTGGACCGTGAGGAGTGCTTGGCTAGGCAAAAGTCTAGAATTAATTGGTACTTGCAGGGTGACCGTAATTCGGCTTATTTCCACAAAGTTATTAAAAAGCGGGCCAATCGAAACAACATTTCCTCCATCTGTCGGGCGGATGGGGTTGTGACTTATGATCCTGCTGAGATTAAGTTGGAAGCTGTTTCTTATTTCCAAGGTTTGTTTGGTACTTCTCGGATCGACAGTGGTCATGGGTCTGGCTTTGGTCTTGTTAATCGGGTTCCTGAGGCTATGTCTCGTGGCTTAGGTCTTGACTTTTGTGGTGATGATATTCGGGATGTGTGTTTTATGTTGAAGCCCAACAAGGCGCATGGGCCTGATGGTTTCAATGCCTTCTTCTTCCAACGATGCTAGGACATTGTGGGTAAGTATGTTATCCTTGCTGTTCGTGAATTTTTTTCTTCTTGCTCCCTCTTGGGGGAGATGAATGATACTATTTTAACTTTGATTCCCAAAGTTCCTAATCCGTCTTCTATGGGAGATTTCAGACCTATATCTTGCTGTAATAATGTTTACAAGATTATCTCTAAACTGTTAGCTAACCGGTTGAAAAGTGTGCTTCCTGCTGTTATTAGCTGCTCCCAATCTGCTTTCATTGGTGGTCGTCGTATTGGGGACAACATTTTACTTGTGCAGGAGCTTTTTAAGGGTTACCATCTAAATTCGGGTCCTCCTCGATGTGCCATTAAAGTTGACATTAAAAAGGCCTATGATTCCTTGGAGTGGGATTTCTTATTCAGGGCTTTGGTTGCCTTTAATATTCACCCTCGGATGATTGCTTGGATTAGAGGTTGTATTTCATCCACTTGGTTCTCTGTCGCGGTTAATGGTGAACTTGAAGGGTACTTTCCTGGTAAATGGGGGCTCAGACAAGGGGATCCTCTTTCCCCCTATCTTTTTGTTATGGCCATGGAGATCCTTTCATCTTCCTGCATCAGCGCCATTTTTGCTGCTCCTAGGTTTAGATACCATTGGAGATGCGCTAAAACTTGGTTATCCCATCTTGCCTTTGCTGATGATCTCATTGTCTTCTCTCATGGTGATAGATACTCCCTTTCGATTCTTATGCATGTGCTTGATTGGTTTGCTTCTCAGTCCGGATTGTGTATCAATTTGGAGAAGAGCAATTTGTTTATGGCCGGTGTTGATTTTGATACTTCGACTCTCTTGTGGGAGCTTACTGGGCTTAATATTGGTTCCTTTCCCATGAGATATCTGGGCATTCCTCTTATTACTTCCAAACTCTCCGTTTTGGATTGTGCTCCTTTGGTGGAGAAAGTTGTGAGGAGAATTGGCTCTTGGGAACGTCGTCATCTTTCCTTTGCTGGCCGCCTGGTGATTATCAAAGCTGTGTTGTGCTCCTTGCAGGTTTATTGGGCGTCTCATCTGTTTCTTCCTAAGTGTGTCCTGCGTAGCATTGAGCTATTATTGAGGCGGTTCCTTTGGTCTGGGAAGGTTGCTGGCTCCTATTGTGCTAAGGTTTCGTGGGATGATGTTTGTAAGCCTTTTAGGGAGGGTGAGCTCGGTATTAAATCTTTGTGTACCTGGAATTGAGTGCTAATGGCTCGGTATATTTGGTTCCTTTTCTCTGATGCTGAGGGCAACCTGTGGTCTAATTGGATTAAAGCTTATTTTCTTAAGGATAGGAGCTTCTAGGCTATCACCCCGTCTTCGAGCTGTTCTTGGAACTGGAGAAGACTTCTCAAAATCCGGAATGTGGTTAAACCATTTATCTTTTCTGTTGTGGGTAATGGGAAATCTATTTTTACTTGGTGGGATAATTGGTGCTCCCTAGGTCCGCTGCTTGATCGTTGGGGGGATTCTTTGCCTTCCATTTCGAGCCTTGGACTTAACTCTCGGCTCTGCGAGGTGCTGAATAATTATGGGGGCTGGAGATGGCCTTTCGCTCTCAATGTTAATCTTATCACTATTCAAGCGGCTTCTCTCTGTCTCTCCCCTTGTCCTTCGAGAGATGATTCTGTTATTTGGACGCCTTCTACTCTTGGAGTCTACTCGGCCTCTTCTCTTTGGGATGTTTGTAGGGATGTTAATCCTGTGGTCGGTTGGGCTAATCTGGTCTGGTTTTCTTATTCTATTCCTAGAGCTAGTTTTGTTCTATGGCTTGCTATCCGTCATCGCCTCATGACCTTTGACCGGATTGGGAGATTTGCTAACCGTCAACGTCTTCTCTATGTTCTCTGTAATGCTGTGGTGGAGTCTCATAATCATCTCTTTTTTGAGTGTCCGTATAGTGAGGGTATTTGGTCGGCGATTTTGACGAAATGTGGCTACCCGTGGTTAAGGATTCCCTGGCCTTCTTTCATCGAGGTTATTTCGGTCCAGTGGAGGGGGAAATCCCTTGGTGTGGCGGTCAATAAGGTGGCACTTAGTGCCACGGTGTATTGCCTTTGAAGAGAGCGGAATGCCCGTGTGTTTGGAGCCGAAGGGAATCCCCCCTTCGTTATCCGGAAGCAAATCATCGATATGGTTAGGACCAAGTTGTGTTCTACTAAATTTTCTCGTTCTGTTGCTAATAGTAGGATTGCTTTAGCTTGGGCTATTCATGTTTAGTCTCCTGGCCTGTGGTCGTGTTTGACTTTTGTCTGTGGTGCCTTTGGTTGGCTTTGGTTGTTGGCTTCCGGGCCTTTTCCGGTTCTGTTTAATTGAATTTATTTATTTATCAAAAAAAAAAAGAAAATGGTAGAGTACGGAGGGAAACGAGAGAAAATGTGGAAGGAGAGAAACAATGCAAGGATGAAAAATATTGATATCGACGCATATATCGCTACTCAACTTTACAGATATCTCACTCCAAATAACGGTATTGATATCAATATGGTTTACAATCAATAAAAATAACGGAATTTCGATCTAAAAGTTGGAAATTTGTAATGAAATTTTGGGAAAAAACTTAAGTACTCAATGATGGTTATATAGGACTAATAAAAATTATAAAAATGACTTTGATATAATAAATATATGATGAATAATATGATAAAATATAGGTCTGACGATAATTAACAGTATAAAATCTTAGAGATAAACTTAAATTAAAACATAATTTTATTGATAATGTTGCACTGATAATACTTTACACATTGAACTTCATTAAAAACAATTACCCGATTGAAAATTGGATTGGTCTCCATCTACCAAGACACAAAAGTTTTGTCAAGTGATGCTACTTGACCAAGCGGAAATGTATTGTTGGACATAGTATTCGTATATCTCTTTTGAATGGCCTACTCTTTCTCCATAGATGGGGTAGTTAGGATTTACCCAACTAACTTCTCCATAATCTTCATTGAGATGAGGATCTTCACAGCCTCCATAACTATGTGGCATTTGAGGGAAATGGTTGTCTAACTGGTGGTAACCATATTAACCATAAACATATGGATCATTTGAGTTGTTACTAGGATCGGTGCCTAAACTCATTGACTCAAAATTAATTTCCATGGAATCCTCAGAAGATGGGTTTCCATAACCTTCATATATGTTGCGTGTTTGAGTGTAATCTTTCCCAACACCATCGATGTCTACTCCACGTTTTCTACATCCATGATCATAATCTTGGGTAGCATGAGTGAAATCCGCATCTCCAGTAAATGGGCTCAAGGGTGCATATGTTTCAGATATATGTTCATTTCCCCCGTCATCATCCCCTCCGTCATCCTTGTCTTCATCGTTTGTCTCAACATCATCTCCTTCATCATCATCATCATCATCATCATCATCATCATCATCATCATCATCATCATCATCATCATCATCATCATCTGTAGATTTATTTTGATATAGTTCCTTACTAGTAGCATCAACTCTCAAGTCACGTCCAGCGATAGAACCAAGTATTGATCTCTCTCATGAAGATATCTCCCGCTCACTTCCTACTTCCTCACTCCCCACTTCTTCAGATAGAACTCTATCGACATTAACACCTTGTTCACTAGTAAGATGGGCTACTTGAGGGTCAGGCCTTCCTCTATCATCATCCAAGTGAGCTGGCATAATCCATGCTTGAAGTGGATCAACCTCGTTACCTTCCACGTGTTGACCATCAATTTCCAAAAGGTCAACATAGTCTTCTTCCACAACTTTACTAGATTCAGTTTCGTCATCTCTTAACTTGAGCTTCATGTTGTAATAGCCACTGATGAAAATATCGCCGGAATCGGCGATATATCGCTAATTCCGGCTACCGGCACATACAGGGGGGGTGAACATTTTTCTTCCACCTAAATCGTCGATATTGACCAATATCGGCGAATATCGGCGATATTCGCCGATATTGTTCAATATCGACGATTTAGGACTGAACAGAGAATCAAATGAAGGGCACGGGTTGAACAGAGAAGCAACTTTCCAATCGTCCAATCATTCAAACATTCACGGACTCATCCAATAATTCAAACAATTTTCACATTCACGGACGAACAATTGGGAAGAAAACAAAAAAAAAGGAATTCACGGACTCAATTTGGGGCAGAGCATAAAAGGAATTCATGGACTCACCTCAGGAAACCACTTCTGCTCGAACTCGAAGTCTCGAACGGCCGAACTCGAACCACCTCTCGTCAGTCGTCACCACCGTCGCCAGAGATCTCGAACGGTCGAACATCCCTCGAAGGCTCGAACCACGTCTGGCCTCGTCTCTTTTCGTCCAGTCCTCCGTCGCTCGAACCTCCATCGCAGTCGTCCCTCACGCCGCCCTGACCAGCACCCTCACGCCGCCCCTGAATCTCACTCACGGCCCTGACCCTCACGGCCTCACCGCCTCACGATCGATCGATTTCCCCAAAGCCCGTGACCTCGACTCTTCGAGACAAACTGAGAGGCTGAGAGCCCTTCGTTGGGTAAATAAGAAATGGAACGAAACGATGCGTTTCGTTTCATTTCATTTTTTTTTAATTACATATATTATTTAATTATTTGTCAAATATGTATTTAAATAATTATTTGGGTATAAATATTTGTCAAATAAATAATTATTTGGTATAAATATCATTTTTAATTACATATATCATTTATTATTTGGTATAAATATTTATCAAATAAATAATTATTTAAATTTTATCTTAAATATTGTCAAATTCATATATTCATATATTTGGTATTAGGTAAACAATATGCCATAAACGTTTTTTTTAACAAAATTCAAAATTTATTATTAGGAAAATGATATGGTTTAATTCATATATTTAGTAATATTTGGTAATATACTTGGTAATCATTTATTAAAAATAAATTTATCATTTATTAGTAAAATATGTTTTAGTAATGTATGTGCTAATATAAAATATTGTTTAATTCATATATTTGGTAATATATTTGGTAATCATTTATTAATAATAAATTGATCATTTATTACTAAAAATATGTTTTAGTAATGTATATGTTAATATAAAATATGTGGTAATTCATATATTTGGTAATATTTGTTTTAATTTTTAATATATGTTTTATTTTAATTCATATATATTAAAATTATGAATATATATGTTTTTGCTTCTTAATTTTTTATCATCAAAGTCTAACTTAGAATATATGTTCTAATTTATCAAATTTTATTATTATTTGTATATAATATGGCTTAATTCATATATTTGGTAATATTTGGTAATATATTTGGTAATCATTTATTAATAATAAATTGATCATTTATTACTAAAAATATGTTTTAGTAATGTATATTTTAATATAAAATATGAGGTAATTCATATATTTGGTAATATTTGTTTTAATTTATAATATATGTTTTATTTTAGAATATATATTAAAATTATGAATATATGTTTTTGCTCCTTAATTTTTAACTTAGAATATATGTTCTAATTGAAATAATTTTATTATTATTTGTATTTTTATTATTATTAATTGTCATTATCAAATTCTAAGTATTTTTCATGCAAATAATATGGCTTAATTCATATATTTGGTAATATATTTGGTAATCATTTATTATTAATAAATTTATCATTTATTACTAAATTATATTTTAGTAATGTATGTTTTAATATGAAATATGGGATAATTCATATATTTGGTAATATTTGTTTTAATTTATAATATATGTTTTATTTTAGAATATATATTAAAATTATGAATATATGTGTGTTTGTTCCTTAATTTTTTATCATCATCAAAGTCTAACTTAGAATATATGTTCTAATTGAAATAATTTTATTATTATTTGTATTTTCATTATTATTATTATTTGTCATTATCAAATTCTCATTATTTTTCATGTATCTTAGATTTCATAAAATGGCTAGTGGAAGTCCAAGTGATAGCCGCCCAAGACCTGGACGAGTTGATCCAGCATGGAAATATGCCATTGCAATTCCTGGAAATAAAAACGGTGCCATATGTTCGTTTTGTCAACATCAGTTTCAGAGTGGAGGCATAACGCGATTAAAGTTTCATTTAGCAGGTTTTGATCCGAAAAAAAATGTTCAAAAATGCAAAGACGTACCTAAAGCTATTAGGGATGAGGTCAGAGCATGGATCAAAAGTAAAGATACTGCTAAACAGACTAAGAATATGATTGGGGAGAATATACGAGCTGGCTTGAGAGGAGATCCACTCGACACTCAACAGAGCATTCAGATTAACGATAGCGATGATGAAGAGGATGATGACGGATTCGCTTATCCACCAGATGTGCATAGATCTGAGAGAGCAGCATATCTCTTTGCTGTAAATGCATCGAGAGATGAGGCACGACGAAGTGTCGACAATTATGGAGTTGGGTCCATGCGTGGTGCTCAAGGAGGCAGTAGCAGTCGTCAACCACCGCAACAGATGCGTCGATCACAAAGTTTGCGTGATCCATTTTCAATTCCTCCCGAACCAAAACTCTACAAAACCGCACGAAGTCAACAGAAGACTGTAAAATCGATGTGGAAAGGGACGAAAGAAAAGTTGGGTCGATACATAAGCAAATTTTTTATATATGAATGCGTGGCTCCAAATAAAGCCAACTCTCATCATTTTAAGAATATGATCATTGAAGCCCAACGAGCAGGTATTTAATAAATTTATTTATTTATGATACATGTTTATTTAGCTTATGAAATAGCATTAAATGCTAACTTATGTTTTGATTTGCAGGTGAAGGCGTGTCCACTCCTTCTCCATATGAAGTGAAAAATAAATATCTTCCTATGGAGTATGAAGAAATGACGGCGTATGTGGAGCAACAAAAGCGACACTGGGAAACTTATGGATGTACCATAATGTGCGATGGTTGGACCGGTCCAACAAAGTTATCCATAATTAACTTCATGGTATATAGTAAGGGTTCAACTGTATTTCTCAGGTCAGTTGATTCTTCCAAATTTCATAAAGACTATGTGTACATAGGAAATTTGTTGAAGGAAGTTGTTCAGGAGGTTGGAGTACAAAATGTTGTACAGATCGTTACTGATAATGGGTCGAACTTCAAAAAGGCTGGAAAAGAACTGATGAAGACTTATCCGCTCTATTGGACTCCTTGTGCAGCCCATTGTATCGACCTAATATTTGAAGATATTGGGAAGAATGAGACAATGACGCTCATCATAAAAAATGCTAGGCAGGTAACTAACTACATCTATAATCATCTATGGTTACTTGCTCAGATGCATGAATTTTGACAAGGAGACTTGGTTCGGCCTGGTGCAACTCGGTTCGCAACCAACTATATTTGTATAAACAGTATAGTTAAACATAAATTTGGCCTTAGAAGGTTGTTTACCAGTGATCAATGGCATGGTAGCCCATTGAGTAGGAAAGTGGAAGGCAAGAGGGTTGAGGCTCATATCCTCGACCAAAGATTCTGGGAGTCCTTGGAGATGATGCAATCAATATATGAACCATTATATTGCATCCTCCGAATTGTTGATACAGAGGTAGTCCCAACCATGCCAATCCTGTATGATATGTTCAATCGAATGAAAGAAAAGATAACCCGTCTTAAAGGGAAGAAGTGGGTCCTTAAAATCATACAGGAGCGATGGGAAAAAACATTAGTACATCCTTTACATGCTGCTGGTATATTTCTATCTTATTGAACTTGTTAGTATTTTATTTTATTGTTGTTTACTAAGCAAAGTTCATTCATGATTTGCAGCTTATTACTTGAATCCCCGATATCAATATCAAGCAGGTATTGGGCATGACTCCTTCCTTGTCCAATCAGTTCAACAAGTATTCCTCAAACTGAATCCAAATGGACAAGTGGGTTTACAAAATTTTGGAGTAGACGTAAGTTCACTACCATATATGAATCTTGATGAGTTATTTTGAATCTTGATGAGTTATTTCGAATCTGTACATCTATGGCATTATATTAACATCAGCCTTAATGTAGTTGATCAACTTTAGAGATGGTCGGAAAACATTTCGTTCACCTATGGCTGTACAATCACGAACGAAAATGCCCCCAGGTATATTACTTGTATTTAACTTGATATTCTATGACTTAGCACTTTATAATGCCTCTTACATTAAACTTGATATTGACAGCTGAGTGGTGGGAACTATATGGCCAAGCTTCTCCCAGCTTGCAACAAATTGATGTTCGTATATTATCACAAACGGCATCATCTTCGGCATGTGAGAGAAATTGGAGTACATTTGCTTTAATTCATACAAAGCAACGAAATCGTCTCGCATATTCTAAGTTAGAACAACTAGTTTTCTGTTATTACAACATGAAACTCAAGTTAAGAGATGAAGAAGCCGAAGCCGGTAAAGTTGTGGAAGAAGACTACGTTGACCTGTTGGAAATTGCAGGTCAACATGTGGAAGGTAATGAGGCTGATCCACTTCAAGCATGGATTATGCCAGCTCACTTGGATGATGATAGTGGAAGGCCTGACCCTCGAGTAGCACATCTTGCTAGTGAACACGGTGTTAATGTCGATAGAGTGTTATCTGAAGAAGTGGGGAGTGAGGACGTAGGAAGTGAGCGGACAATGTCTTCATGGGAAAGATCAACGCTTGGTTCTACCGGTAGACGTGACTTACGAGCTGATGCTACTAGTAAGGGACTTCATCAAAATAAATCTCCAGATGATGATGATGATGATGATGATGATGATGATGGAGGAGATGATGTTGAGACAAACGATGAAGACAAGGATGACGGAGGGGATGATGACGGGGGAAATGAACATGTAACCGATACATATGCACCCTTGAGCCCATTTACTGAAGAGGCGGATTTCACTCATGCCACACAAGATTATGATCATGGGTGTAAAGAAGGAGGAGTAGGAATCGGTGGTGTCGGAAAAGATTACACTCGGACACAAAACATATATGAAGGTTATGGAAACCCATCTTCTGAGGATTCCATGGCAATTAGTTTTGAGTCAATGAGTTTAGGCACCGATCCTAGTAACAACTCAAATGATCCATATGCTTATGGTCCATATCGTCACCCCCTGTTAGACAACCATCTCCCTCAAATGTCACATGAAGATTATGGAGAAGTTAGTTGGGTAAATCCGAACTACCCTATCTATGGAGGAAAAGTAGGTCATTCAAAGGAGATATACGAATACTATGTCCAACAATACATTTCCTTTTGGTCAAATAGCATCAGTTGGCAAAACTTTTGTGTCTTGGTAGATCAAGAGATTCAAGACCAATCTAATTTTCAAGCTGGTCGACACTCTACTTGTTTTTTATCAAGTTCAATGTGTACAATATTGTTAATGCAATATTATCAATGAAATTATGTTTTAATTTAAGTTTATCTTTAAGATTTTATACTTTAGTGGTCGGCAGATCTATATTCCATCATATGATTCATCATATATTTATCATATCAAAGTCATTTTATAATTTTTATTAGTCCTATATAACCATTATTGGGTACTTAAGTGTTTGCCAAAGTTTCATTCCAAATTTCCGTCATTTGGACCCAATTTCTGTCATTTTTGTTGACCGTAAACGATATCGATATCGATATCGATATTTGGGGCGAGATATCCGTAAATTCGGCTAGCGATATATCCGTCGATATCGATATTTTCATCCTTGGTAATAGCAGAAAAAAAATTGTTCTAACTTTGAATACTCAAGGCGATTTCTTTGCTTTGTATGAATTAAAACAAAAGTATTCCAATTTATCTCACATGTCGAAGATGATTTTGTTTGTAATAATATACGAATTGCAATTTTTTGCAAGACAAGAGAAGTTTGGTCATTTAGTTCGCACCACTTCGCTGTCAATATCAAGTTTAATATAAGAGGCATTATAAAGTGCTAATTCATACAATATCAAGTTAAATGCAATAATATACATGGGGGAATTATCGTTTGTGATTGTACAACCATAGGTGAACGAAATTTTTTCCGACCATCTCTAAAGTTGATCAACTACATTAAGAATGGTGTTAATATCATGTAATAGATGTACAGTTTCAAAAATATCAAGGTTCATATTTGGTAGTGAACTTACGTCATTTCCAAAATTTTGTAAACCCAATTGCCCATTTGGATTCAGTTTGAGGAATACTTGTTGAACTGATTGCACGAGATATCAGTCATGCCCAACACCTGCTTGATATTGATATCGTGGATTCAAGTAATCAACTGTAAATCATGAATGAAATTTTCTTATTAAACAACAATAGAATAAAATATTAACTAGTTCAATAAGATTGAAATATACCAGCATCATGTAATGGATACACTAATATTTTTTCCCATCGCTCTTGTATGATTTTGAGGACCCATTTCATTCCTTTAAGAGAGGTTATCTTTTCTTTCATTCGATTGAACATATCATATAAGATTGGCAAGGTTGGCACTACCTCTGTAACAACAATTCGAAAGATGTTGTATACAGGTTCATATATAGACTGCATCATTTCCAAGAACTCCTAGAATCTTTGGTCGAGGATATGAGCCTCAAACCTCTTACCTTCCACTTTCCTACTCAGTGGGCTACCATGCCATTGATCACTTGTAAACAATCTTCTAAGGCCAACTTTATGATTTACTATACTATTAATGCAAATATAGTTGGTTGCAAACCTTGTTGCACCAGGAGGAACAAAGTCTCCTTGACAAAAATCATGCATCTGAGCTAGTAACCATAAATAATTATAGATGTAGTTAATTACCTACTTAGCATTTTTTTATGATGACGACATTGTTTCATTCTTCCCAATATCTTCAAATATTAGGTCTATACAATGGGTTGCACAAGGAGTCCAATAGATAGGATATATCTTCATCATCTCTTTTCCAACCTTCTTAAAGTTTGAACCATAATCAATAACGATTTGTGTAAGGACCCGTCCCAATCCCCCTGGGGATTAACGAGGGATGTTCCTGATCCCGTCTGACACGGAGTATCAGACCAGAAAAAATTTGAACCTTTAGCCCGCAGGCTTCCAGAGTATGCCAGGATCCGGAGGAGGTATGTGATGTCCAGGTCTCTGCTACAGTCGCACCGTATTCAACCTGAAGGGCATTAAAAACAGAAAGACTGTGAGTGGACAAAAAGTAATAGTTTGATAAAACATATTTCATAAAAGACCTTTATACCCTTCACTAAAAAGCATGCATGCAGAGTAAAACTAGTTATCAAACCACATATGTTTAAACAACCAAATCCATACGGGCCCCGCCCAAATCCATTTACAGAAAACTAGAACATAATAAACATATGTGAGATCTCAGCCCAAATCCATTTATCAATCATAAAACACAATTTCGCAAACCAATTGAAATCATGTTCATCCAATTTCATATAACCAATCCTGTCACGGTATGTAAGACCCGTGTCCTGGAGGGAACGGTGAACGATCCCACATTCCTGCGAGGAGGGAATGGTCTGGGAGAGGTTGGTGGTGTGCCTTAAAGGTGTAGGCACACACCTATCTAGCACTAGGCCTTTTAGGAGCTCAAGTGGCTTTGGGGGGGATTGGAACCCCAAAGTTAAGCGAGTTGTGGGTGGTGCAATTCCATGATGGGTGACCCCCTGGGAAGTTGCACCATGAGCTCCCGAAAACAAAACCGTGAAGGCAAGGCCCAAAGCGGACAATATGGTGTTAGATGAGTTGGGTACTGACCGAGGAGGGTCGGGTCCTGACAATTTGGTATTAGAGCCAAACCCCGACCGGGAAGTGTGCCAGCGAGGACGCTGGGCCCTAAGGGGGTGGATTGTAAGACCCGTGTCCTGGAGGGAACGGTGAACAATCTCACATTCCTGCAAGGGGGAATGGTCTGGGAGAGGATGGTGGTGTGCCTTAAAGGTGTAGGCACACACCTATCTAGCACTAGGCCTTTTGGGAGCTCAAGTGGCTTTGGGGGGATTGGAACCCCAAAGTTAAGCTAGTTGAGGCTGGTGCAATTCCATGATGGGTGACCCCCTGGGAAGTTGCAACATGAGCTCCCGAAAACAAAACCGTGAGGGCAAGGCCCAAAACGGACAATATGGTGCAAGATGAGCCGGGTCCTGATTGAGGAAGGTCGGGTCCTGACACGGTATCTAAAGCTACGCGCGTGCTACCCGGGTTCTCAAAGCCTAAGTCTCCTAGGGTCCACCCAGGTCAATATCCGTAGATAAATGACCCTCCCTGGGGGTTATAATCCATAGCCTTTCTGAGAGTAAGGAACCCAACGGGGGCGACTCCACCCAGTCAGTGCTCCGTGACTACTCCGGGGTCCACCCAGGCTAACGACCCTCCCCGGAGGAGACAATTCATATATAAAGGATGGTATACGAAAAACCTTTTGAAAACATTCTCAAAACCTTTCAAGGGTTCATGCCTGGTCCCCATAAACCATCATGAGCCATAAAAACCTTTCAAGGGTTCATGCCGGTCCCCATAAACCGTCATAAACCATAAATCCATTTATGGGTCCCCGACCCGAAATCGCAATCTTAAAATATAACTGGACCCCAAGCCCGAATCCACATACAAACTGGGCCTCCAGCCCGAATCGTAAACCAACTGGGCCTTGTGCCCGATTTCGTAAACCAAATGGGTCTCGTGCTCGATACGTAAGTCAGCTGGGCTCCAAGCCCGATTCGTAAAGCAATTGGGCCTCCAGCCCGATGCCTTATTAAATCAAATGGACTTCAAGTCCAAAAGTTCGTTAATCAAATGGGTATTGTGCCCGATTCCATATTTCCAAGTCCGAAATCGATTTAAGAACCAATTGGGGCTTTGGCCCGAGAACGTAACTAAATGGACTTCGAGTCCGAGGGTTTCCAAAACAAATGGGCCTCGAACCTGAGTTTACCTTTTCAAATCCAAAACCATTTCATGAAATCATTTCCAAAATTATAAGTACGGAAAATCAGTGTAAAACTGAAAACCTCGATTTACGTGCAAGCACATAAATCGCCTCGAAATTCGTGAAACCATATAAACCACAATCATCCAAATCATCATCATAGAATCATAATCATAAACCATATAAAACATTTATGCATACATCACAGTTTAGAAATCAAGGTCCACTCACAGACCGTCCTAAGTTGTCACCTTGATTTGCGGGTTGTAAGCCTCACCGGACTAATCGTCGTCATCGGGACTCCTAAACCTGTCCAAATCAATCTAGAGGGTTACTAACTACCTTATTAACCTCTCATTGAAGCCGCGTAATTTTCTCAAATTTTTAAATATTTTTAAACTCGATCCTAAACCTTCGAATGTCCCGAACATTATCGAGACGGTGTCCGATCGACAAGAAACCAGTCCCAAAATGTTCGTTTGATCGAATAGATTAATTCACATGTTGAACACTTCCCTAAAAGGCCCACCATGCACCCTCATACCGTGCCCAAAGGGGCTACGCGTGAGGCCCATGTGCCGCACTATTCATCATCCCTTACCTCGGTTAAACCAGGTTCACTGGTTCGAACCGGACCGAACCGATCTGGACCAGTCCAGCATCCAATCTCCCTCATTTTCAATCCTTTTCCTTTCCTTTCAATTCCTATCTTTAAGTCTAGTCCTTAGCAACTCATTTTAATGAATAAAACTGAGGGAAATCGCCAAGTCCGTACCTTCCATGATCGAAAATGGCGACGGTCCCTGCAACCTCAGTCCACCGTCGCTTCCGGCCACTTCCAACCTTGGTTTTGGTTCCATTTGACTCGTCTAGGTCCCTAGGTCATAGCCCAGTCCATAAAAAGGGTCAAAGCAAGCTAAAATTGAACCTTGGATTTTTGAAATATAACTTACCTCACGGTTTGACTTCGAGTCCTCGCCACCGTCCACGAAGGTCCTCCCCGACGGCCTCATCATCATCGCCTCTTTTTACTCTCACACTCTCATTCACAACCCAAGTTCTAATAATGATGTTTAGAGGGGTTATAGGGGGAAATGGTTGCTCGGGTTTGTGAAGGAAAACAAAGAAGATGGTGAAGTCGATGGTGAGAGTCAGATGATGAAGAAGATAATTGAATGAAAGGTGGAGATGAGAGGAAAAGATAAGGGTGGATGGCTGGAATTAAAAGATAAGATGGGTGGGAAATATAAAATAATATAATTAATATTATTTTAATCCAAATCTCACCAATCAATGTGAGATCCACAATTTGGGGTTAATGACCAATGGGATGAGTGACACTTGTCACTCATCCATGGGTCCCACTTAAAAAGTCAACCAAATCAGATAATGCCAAGTGTCTTCGCCTCGTAATGCGTGCATAGTGCAATCGAACTTCTGTGACCCATAACTTTCCCATTCGACGTTCGATTTCGGCGTGCCGCCTGTCTACGGATTCGTATCGACTCGATCTACGTAACAGTCCTCGACCCTTGGCCATCAAACCTCCCAGGTCAAAAGTTAACTATTTACCCCTTTAAAACCAAATTACCAAAATGAACTTTCGAACGTCATAACTTCTTCCTCGAATGTCGGAATCGGACGAGCCACTTGTCTATGAACTCGTGACATGCCGAACTAGTTCACAGTCATCAGCCAAAGTCCATTTCACCGGCTGAACGAGAAGTCAACGTTTTGTCCATTCGAGGGGCAAAATCGTCATTTTGCACCATCCGTCCGAAAGTACCCCACTAATTACCGATTAATCTCACTAATCCTTGATTAGTCATTAATCTAATCCTGAAATTCGGGACGGGTCGTTACAACCTTCCCTCCTTAATTAATTTCGTCCTCGAAATTCCAACTATACCGATTCCATATCCACCCCGTGGAAAGCACAACCGACCTCACATCAAATGTACACTCGTACTCCCACTAGACAACACAAAACTTTTCTACACCCAGACGTACCACTAATACTCAGGTCGCATTGACTACGTTCGACCATGTCGAATGACAGTAGTCATGCATTCTGAGTCGATACCACTTGTCAAATCTACTATTTCGCTGACACAAACAACTTGACGGTTCCTTTCTCAATCACCAAACTATCCTGCTATCTACTCCCACTGGGAGTCACTAGACCTCACACAACGATCCATGCTGACACATCAGACAAACTATCACCACTTGACAGTCGCCAGTCGAAAATTGACACTATACTCACTTGTGGTTACACTAACCTCCAACTCACTCAACCTGTGTGTAACTGGACCCATCAAAATCACTATGACCCAATGCATAGTATTTGATGTCCAGTTCACGTCCTCGATTAATCCAATGGTATCGAAACTAAGCCGACTACCAGCACGTTCACCAACATACTACTGGTATATCCTATATACCGTCACCAGGCACCACAAGTCTGCCTGGATTATACCTCGAACAACGTATAGGATACGTACAACCATTCATCAACCAGTCTACAACAACCTAGGTCGTAGCCAATCACGTTTCAATTCTGGAGTCCATCTGTCCAATCCAGTATTAGGCAGATCAAAACTCCAACCCATCATCCATTTCGAGTCCCACAGTCAACCGACCAGTAACAAAAAGTCTACTTCTAGTCACATAATCCAATACGTACCAATTCGACTCACGCCCATCAAGGCGTACCCACTCATTCCAACTGGCATCCAATCTCACCCACGTCTACCGAGACACACCAATTCTGAACCTATCGGTTACCTGCTCAATCGATTAACATATTACATTCGATTGACTTCATAGTGAAACCAATCCCATCATCCACACATCTAAGGCTGACCAAATCTGACCCCGTCTGAAACCTACTCGTCTGAGTAATATACCATACGGGATTAACCTCGAAAGGAAGTTCAGTCCCATTATCATCAAATCAATTATCCAAGTAAGAGCGAAAACTCTCCACCTATCTGGACCATCAAGATCACGGTCCAGATCCATCACTACGTCACCCGAACATAAACGACATGATCATCGATCGTCACAATGCCCAAAGTCCTCAACATCATACTCCAGATCCACCTAGGATCCACACATGCTCACCTTGCTAACCATCTACCTGAAATCTAATCATAGGGTCTTACACCCTCTTGAATCCTTCATTAGTCACATCACTCCTCCACTATTTCTCATATCTAAACCGATCAGTCAACGACAAGACACGTCGGGACTATGGGTTCTCTCCAATTACCTCGTATCGATCCTTGTCATTCCACCTAGGAAAATCAAGGATAATCCAACACGATGACATCAAAATCATCCTACGTGAATGCAAACAAAACTCGCTGCACTCACCACACCATGTAACCCAGCATCGTCTGCCACCAAGCAGAAAATGAGAAATCTCAACCACCTAACTTCAAAATATTCAACTCCTCCTGATGACCCAAAATAAATCTCGGGTCCACCAACCAATACACGACCAATGTACTGGTGACAAAAATTATCATCTACCATGGCAGAACTTGAGAAGTCACCCTAATGACTTCAAAATACCCATTACCCATGCGAAAAACCCGCACTCCTCTCATCACCTCACTCACAACCTCTCTCGATTATGAAGTTCCAACCAGATTGGAACCAACTCACTCGAACATCAACCACGTGCCCGTAACCAGTCTAACTCTATCCGTGATCCACTGCCGGACCACAGATACCGAACACATTCTCATCTCGACGGAGTCACATCTCGACTCGTGACTCATCGTCGTCACGATCATTGGCACCAGTACCAGGACACTAGCATCAACATCAGTACACACAGTGTACGAATCAGAAAACCCTGGATCTCCGCTCATACCGAGCAACGACCACGTACCTCTACTCGTATTGGAGAAACTCTGTCTCCGTCATACCCAACAAATCTGGGTACAGTCACCCTGACATCTCAACTAAGAAAAGGAAACGTTCCCTGAACGTCCCCGATTCTCAACAACCACAACTACAAACACTCTCAGTAGTAATGCCTGCCACAGACTCGTGCAGACCTAACCACCAGACACTGCTATTTAGACTCTGCATCCAACGGAATCAATCGTCCACACTAACTACTCTGTATCCCCACTCGGGGATTCCATCGACATGTACCAACCATGGTAACCTGTCCAGTCAATCTCTAACCAATCGTAACTCGACTCAACCAATGTCATCTACTAGGTCACCCATGACCGTAGCTGCACCATAATCCATCACAACTAAAGTAGCACGACAACCAACTAGGTCTAACCGTTCAACACAACCTCGATTGCAGAGTGCAGTCCCATCACTAATGGTGACATGACTAGACTGACCGACGGTCTCGACTTCGAAAAGTCGTCAAAGTCAAACCACTCGCCAACTCACCTTTCCGAACCGTACATCCTACCTTAGGGTTCCACGATCACACCCTAGGGTCCCTCTGAACCTAACTGCAGAAGGAAATATAATCCACAATCTGACCGACCCCGTAGTCCCGACCTAGTAAAGACGTCAATCCAATCCTACCATCAGTTCAACTAGGGTTCCTCGAACCCGGCTGCTCCCAGCAGCATAGCCACCTAACTCAACAAGATCTGACCATCTAATTGCCACAACTCCTAATCAGTCGTCAAAACCGATCGTACAACATCGTGAAAGACGATCCCAACTAACCGCCCCACGATCAAAACTCTAAAGTACCGTTACGTTCTTCCCTTCGTAGGGTCCCACACTGCCATCCACGACAGAACTATGGCAACCTCGGCATTAAATGCCAAACCAAGACGTTCCACAATTTAATCCTACTAACTATCGTATCGGCATCCTAATAATCAGGTTGATAAAGAACTGCAGTTCACTGAGACATCACATCCTCGACCTGTGCGATACTCTAAGAGCAAACCTCTCTGATCCCACTTGTCAGGACCCGTTCCAATCCCCCCCGGGATTAACGAGGGACGCTCCTGATCCCGTCTGACACGGAGTATCAGACCAAGGAAAATTTGAACCTTTAGCCCGCAGGCTTCCAGAGTACGCCACGATCCGGAGAAGGTATGTGATGTCCCGGTCTCTACTACAATCTGCACCGTATTCAACCTGAAGAACATTAAAAACAGAAAGACTGTGACAGGACAAAAAGTAATAATTTGATAAAACACATTTTATAAAAGACCTTTATGCCCTTCACTAAAAAGCATGCATGCATAGTAAAATCAGTTATCAAACCACATATGTTTAAAAACCAAACCATACGGGCACCTGCCCAAATCCATTTACAGAAAACTAGAACATAATAAACATATGTGGGATCTCAGCCCAAATCCATTTATCAATCATAAAACACAATTTCGCAAACCAATTGAAATCATGTTCATCCAATTTCATATAACCAATCCTGTCACGGTATCTAGAGCAACGCGCGTGCTACCCGAGGTCTCAAAACCCAAGTCTCCCAAGGTCCACCCAGGTCAATGTCTGTAGATCAATGTCCCTCCCTGGGGGTTATAATCCATAGCCTTTCTGAGAGTAAGGAACCCAACGGGGGCGACTCCACTCAGTCAGTGCTCCGTGACTACTCCGGGATCCACCCAGACCAACGACCCTCCCCGGAGGAGACAATTCATATATAAAGGATGGTATACGAAAAACCTTTTGAAAACATTCTCAAAACCTTTCAAGGGTTCATGCCCGGTCCCCATAAACCGTCATGAGCCATAAAAACCTTTTAAGGGTTCATGCCAGTCCCCATAAACCGTCATGAACCATAAATCCATTTATGGGTCCCCGACCCGAAATCACAATCTTAAAACATAACTGGGCCCTAAGCCCGAATCCACATACAAACTGGGCCTCCAGCCCGAATCGTAAACCAATTGGACCTCGTGCCCGATTTCGTAAACCAAATGGGTCTCGTGCCCGATTTCATAAACCAAATGGGTCTCGTGCCCGATTTCACATCTCATTCACAACCCAAGTTCTAATAATGATGTTTAGAGGGGTTATAGGGGGAAATGGTTGTTCGGGTTTGTGAAGGAAAACAAAGAAGATGGTGAAGTCGATGGTGAGAGTCAGATGATGAAGAAGATGATTGAATGAAGGGTGGAGATGAGAGGAAAATATAAGGGTGGATGGCTGGGATTAAAAGATAAGATGGGTGGGAAATATAAAATAATATAATTAATATTATTTTGATCCAAATCTCACCGATCAATGTGAGATCCACAATTTGGGGTTAATGACCAATGGGATGAGTGACACTTGTCACTCATCCATGGGTCCCACTTAAAAAGTCAACCAAATCAGATAATGTCAAGTGTCTTCGCCTCGTAATGCGTGCATAGTGCAATCGAACTTCTGTGACCTATAACTTTCCCATTCGACCTCCGATTTCGGCGTGCCGCCTGTCTACCGATTCGTTTCGACCCGATCTACGTAACGGTCCTCGACCCTCGGCCATCGGACCTCCCGGGTCAAAATTTAACTATTTGTCCCTTTTTAACCAAATTACCAAAATACCCATGAACTTTCGAACATCATAACTTCTTACTCGAATGTCGGAATCGGACGTGTCACCTGTCTATGAACTCGTGACGTCCCGAACTACGTCACAGTCATCAGCCATAGTCCATTTCACCGCTTGAACAAAAATTCAACGTTTTTCCCATTCGAGGGGCAAAATCGTCATTTTGCATCGTCGGTCCAAAAGTACCCCACTAATCACCGATTAATCTCACTAATCCTTGATTAGTCACTAATCTAATCCATAAATTCGGGACGGGTCGTTACAATTTGTACGATATTTTGTACTCTAACCTCCTGAACAATTCCTTTCAACAAATTTTGTATGTACAAATAGTCTTTATGGCTTTTGGAAGAATCAACTAACCTGAGAAATACAGTTGAACCCTTACTATATACAATGAAATTGATTATGGATAAATTCGTTGGACCGACCCAACCATCACACATTATGGTACATCCATAAGTTTCTCATTGTCTTTTTTGTTGCTCCACATACGCCGTCACATCTTCATACTCCATAAGAAGATATTTATTTTTCACTTCATATAGAGAAGGAGTGGCCAAGCCTTCACCTGCAAACCATAACATAAGTTAGCATTTAATGATATTTCATAATTTAAATAAAATATATCATAAATAAATTTATTATAATACCTGATCGTTGGGCTTCAATAATCATATTCTTAAAATGATGAGATTTGGCTTTATTTGGAGCCACGCCTTCATATATAAAAAACTTGCTTATGTATCGACCCAACTTCTCTTTCGTCCATTTCCATATAGATTTTACAATCTTCTGTTGATTTCGTGCAGTTTTGCAGAGCTTTGGTTCTAGAGGAATTGGAAATGGATCACACAAACTTTGTGATCGACGGATCTGTTGAGGTTGTTAACAACTGCTACTTGCTCCTTGAGCACCACACATGGTACCAACTCTATAAGTGTCGACACTTCACCGTGCCTCATCCCTCGATGCATTTACATCAGAGCGATATGCTGCTCTCTCAGATCTATGCAAATCTATAGGATAAGAGAAGCCATCGTCATCCTCTTCATCATCGTTATCATTAATCTGAATGCTCGTTTGAGTGACCAATGGATCTCCTCTCAAGATAGCTCGTATGTTCTCACCCATCATATTCTTATTCTATTTAGCAGCATCTTTACTTTTGATCCATGCTCTGACCTCTTCCCTAATAGCTTTAGGTACATCTTTGCATTTTTGAACATTTTTTTTTCGAATCAACACCTGCTAGATGAAACTTTAATTGAATTATGCCTCCATTCTGGAACTGAAGTTGACAAAAAGAACATATGATACCGTTTTTATTTCAAGGAATTGCAATGGCATATTTCCATACTGGGTCAATTCGCCTAGGTCTTGGGCGGTTTTCACTTGCACTTCCACTAGTTATATTACGAAGTCTAATTTACATGAAAAATAATTAAACTTTGATAATGACAAATAATAATAATAATAATAATTCTAAATTATAATCATGCTATTTGAATTATTTCAATTAAAACATATATTCCTAAATTAAAACATATATTACCAAATATGTGAGTTAAGCCATTTTTTACATTAAACATGTATTCGAAATTAAAATACATGTTCTAAATTAAAACATATATTCTAAATTAAAACATATATTATAAATTAAAACATATATTACCAAATATGTGAGTTAAGCCATTTTTTTACATTAAACATGTATTCTAAATTAAAATATATGTTCCAAATTAAAACATATATTCTAAATTAAAACATATATTCTAAATTAAAACATATATTACCAAATATGTGAGTTAAGCCATTTTTTTACATTAAACATGTATTCTAAATTAAAATATATGTTCTAAATTAAAATATATATTCTAAAATAAAACATATATTGTCAGGACCCGACCCTCCTCGGTCAGGACCCGACTCTAGCACGATATTGTCTGCTTTGGGCTTCCTCGCCCTCACGGTTTTGTTTTCGGGAGCTCACGGTGCAACTTTCCAGGGGGTTCACCCATCATGGAATTGCACCAATCTCAACTCGCTTAACTTTGAAGTTCCAATCGAACCCAAAACCACTGAGCTCCCAAAAGGTCTCGTGCTAGATAGGTTTATGTCTGCACCTTTAAGGCACACCACCATTCTCCTCCCAGACCATTCCTCCCTCGCAAGATTATGGAATCGTTCACCGTTCTCTACAGAACAAGGTTCTTACAATCCACTCCCCTTAGGGCCCAGCGTCCTCGCTGACACACTTTCCGGTCGGGGTCTGGCTTTGATACCATTCTGTTAGGACCCAACATTCCTCCGTCAAAACCCGACTCTAGTATGATATTATCCACTTTGGGCCTCCTCGCCCTCACGGTTTTGTTTTCGGGAACTCACAGTGCAACTTTCAAGGGGGTCACCCATCATGGAATTGCACCAACCTCAACTCGCTTAACTTTGGAGTTCCAATCGAACCCAAAGTCACTGAGCACCCAAAAAGCCTCGTGCTAGATAAGTGTGTGCCTACACCTTTAAGGCACACCACCATTCCCCTCCCAGACCATTCCTCCTTCGCAAAAATGTTGGATCGTTCACCGTTCTCTGCAGGACACGGGTTTAACATATATTTTTAAACTAAAACATATATTACCAAATATGTGAGGTAATCCATATTTTATATTAAAACATATATTACTAAAATATATTTTACCAAATAATCAATTTAGAATTTTGAAAAAAAAAAGTTAAATAGGAAAAAAAGGTTAAGGAAAAAAAAAACATTATTTGACAAAAAAAAACGTTAAAGAACAAATTTAAAACGTAGTGTTTCACTACTTCACTTGCATCGTTAACTTAAAAAAAAAAGGGTTTGTTTGAGAGAGATTGACACGACCCACCTCCAATCCCCCGGGATTAAGGGTAAGTTATGCTCTCGTCTAACCCACGTGCGACACGAAGGCTAAGCACCCGTTCAACCCCCGTGGAACACGCAAGTCGGACAAGGGATACCCAGGTCAACATCGTCCGAAAATCAACTTGAGTTAACCAGAGTTCGCAGCATCGCTATGGATCGCGTGTGTGATGTCTCTGTCTCACTAACAACAGCCCGCACCGCATCAACTTGGAGGGTATCAAAAAACATAAAAAGACTGTGAGTGGACAAAAATAAATAATAAGTTCATAAAACATTTCATAAGAAAAGACATTTATACCCTCCACGTAAAACTAATGCATGCATTCGAAAACCATTTCTTAACACCATTTCATTTTCAATCACTAATCCAATCCTGAACTCCGGGACGGGTCATTATAGAGATCAATAGATCGATCTTGGTGAAAGACTGGAGAGTCGTCTGGAAAATTCTCCCTAGTCTGTCGTCTGGTGAGACCGTGAGAAGAGGCGACTGTTAGGGGGCGGCGAGATTGGGAGAGCAGAGACGACGAGAGGGGTGGAGACGTCGTCGTCGAGGGTCGAGGAGGAGCTGTCTTCGTCGAGGGTTGAGGAGTGTTGTGCTTCGAGGTTCTCTAGCGGGGAGGTTCGACCGTCGACGACATATTCAAGAATGAGGAGTGCTTGTGCTTCGAGCTCGAGGTTTGCCCCCAATTTCTTCTCTCTTGAATTCGACTATCTTCTTACTTGAATTTCGAATTTGTTGCTGCAATTTGTAGACCTCGGTGAGTGAGTGTTTGAATGTTTTTTGATTTTTTCCAAAATTGTAGCCTAATACTCCAAATTGGATTGATTGAGTGATTGATGTCCAAATTTTTTTTCTTTTCCAATTGCTATTCATCTGTGAATCCTCAAATAATTGTATGTTCGAATAATTGCAGGATTGAATAATTGAGTCTTTTTTGTTCATCCACGGAGCTCAATTTGTGACGTTTGGTTTTGAGTTTTGATTTTGGGCTTCGACCACTATCGATCGAATCCCAGAAAATCGATGATATCGGCCAAAATCGGAGATATTCTCCGATTTCTACCGATATCATCAATTTTCCGGGAAAGTTTTCCTTACCCCCCCCCCCCCCCCCCCCCCCCCCCCCCCCCTCTCCTTATATGTCGCTACCCTAAAAAAAGATATCTCGCTAATATATTGGTTGTATCGTCAGATATTTTCATTATTGAGTGCAACATTTTTTAGGCTTTTAAAATTTGATACCGTTCCTTTGGGGAATATGGAGAGATGAATAACCTTTAAAGTAGACCGGTTTGAAAGATAAATTTTGCAAAAAAGAGAGAAGAGAAGAAAACATATTAAAACCCAAAAAGGAAAGGCATATAAAGACAGCATTCGTGTAGCGACACAAGTGAAAAAAATATAGCATTCTAGTTTATGAAATACAAAAAGTCTAATGGAGTAGAACCACAATATATATTAGTAGGTATACTGTAAGTAGCCCTGGGCCTTCCTTGCAGAGTTTTAAGCAAGCCATCACAGTAAGGCCTGAGTTTCAATACTCGTAGAAGAAAAACATACAGAATTAAAACAAAGCTGGGAATTGGTTGTACCAGGGACAGGGAGATGATTAACTTCGTCTAGTTGGTTGTACTAATTTCTTCCGCTTGACACTGCAGATGGAGAAGATTATCAAGTGAAAGAGGGAGGAGCCGCGGCGCAAGATTGGGTCTTATGCTTGAGAGCGGAACTACTCCTTGCTCGCATACAGAAAGGCTTTGCGCGCCAAACCATTTGTTTCCTCACTATTATTAATATGAAGTAAAAAAAAATTGATATCCAGATATACCCGTGTATTCAGATAAAAGTATAATAGAAGATTATTAAGTGTTAATAATATTTGTTTGATAATTGTAATATAGTGATAATATTTACAATCTAATGTTCTTGAGTATTAATTATTCAGCTGTTTGTATCCTTATTTTCTTTTATATCCGTATTTTTTTTATACCTAAACGGTTTCAAACCGTTTCGATCCAAATCGAACCATTCGTAACGGTTTGGATTGAAACAGTTTCATTTCTAATTTTAGAAAATTCAAATCGTTTCGAACTATTAAGATTTTAACAGTTTAGATTTTGATATTGCAAATATTCATTTCGAACCGTATCGTGCTCACCCCTAATTATACCAATATTGGATAGCTAACTACAAATATGTTGGAGATAAAAAAAATAGCAATAAGGATAGTTTTTCCTACAAAAAAAAAACAGCAACGTTTTTCATTAACTAAACTACCTTTTATGATCTAACTAATAAAAGTGACAGGACCTGCTCTACAAACATTTTGATAATCGTACCTGGTCCTGCTCCCGTCTGACAAACAATCCAAAGTACTAAAATTGCTCTCAATACTTGGATAAGGGCTACGCATACTGATTTACCGCTCATGCCACTACCTCTCGATCAACCCTGATTTTCGTGCAACAGCCTAGGGTATAAAAACAATTAAAAGTGTGAGTGAAAAAAATAACCATTTAAAAACATGTTTTTCAAGATAAATGAACATTTACGCTTCAGTTTCTAAAACATGCATGCTTAGAATAAAACGTAAATAATTAGATTTCAAATCAATCAAATTACATCAATCGTGGGACCCACAAATCATAAAATGCATAAAAAATCTATGGCCCATATTTCGCAAAATCCATGTTCATCAAATCATATAAAATCATCTGGACAGAAACATCATAACCAGATACAGTCAATCATTAACTCCCCCAAGCATTAGTCATTTGGGAAATACCCCAAATTTTGGCTACATGGGAACGATCACAATAACAACAACAGTAATCTCGAGCATCAGTCGACTGGGAACACCCTAAGTTTCGGCTGCCTGGAAAACAAACACCCCGAGTTTCAGTCGTCTGGGAAAACACACCTAGCTTCGACTGGCTGGGAAACTCATCACAACAACAATGAACATAATCCATGGATAAAATCCCAAATTTTACTTTCAACACAAACCCTTGACTCACATGCCAAGCAAAAACACTTACAAAATTGGCCCTGAGCCCCAAACACTATTTCCACAAAACAACCGTAAAACTGTGTCCAAAAACCAAAAAAAAAAATCATCATATAATCACTTAGAAATCATATTCAAGCCATTGCAACATAAATCATGCAATAAAAAATTAAATTATTTAAATATGCATGCCTCATAATTTATTTTAAAAAATCCACTCACACACCGTTCTCGCAGTTCAATTCCAACATGTATGCTCCTTTATTGTTCCGGGAGCTGTGTTGCCTATTAAAAATCACTGTCCAACTCTCCAAGTTTTCCTCCAAAACCAAGCTTTGTGTTCTTGTGTTTCCCACGTCCAAACCTTCAATATTTTCATCTCAAACCAATCTCAAGAACTCAACCAAGGTGTTAGTGAGCTTGGTTGCAAACTTGAAAGCTACAAACGGTTCAAACGGCCGATTTTCGGTTTTTCGGTATATCAAGCTTTCGGGTTTTGGGTTGTTTGAGGTTCTCCTTCCTTTCTTTTCTGGTTTTCTTCATTCTCTTCTCTCTTCTATTCTATCTTTCTCCCCCTCTCTGGTTTCCTCTTCTTCCTCCCCTCAAGGTTGAGTTTTTTTTTTTGTGGTTTTTCTGGGTTACAAAACACAAAACTACATAAATATACACACATAAGTTGGTGCACAAAAAGATAAGAGGCGAAAATGATAAGGATACTTGTCACTATCTTATAATATCAGTAAAATATCTTCATTTGTGAAATTACCAAAATGCCCAGTAATGTCAAAATTACCAAATACCCCTAGTAATTTCAGATTCGTATCAAACTTATCTGATCTCTTATTTCAACATGCCACTTGTCTATGGACTCAAGGTTCCGAAGCTTGCATAATGGTCCTCACGAAAAGTCCAAAAAATATTATGAGAAAAAGTCAACTTTGAGCCTACAAGGGTAGAGTAGTCAATTTGCAAGCAAACTTTCCAAAATTAATTTTCTCGAATTTTTGGGTCGTTGCAAAATGAGCAAAACTATAATTCTACTATTCATAAAAAAGGAAGAAGCCAAAACAATCAAATTGTTATTGGTAAATAGTAAATTTTTGAACTTGACGATATATATAAATATATGATATAGGGAAACTTTTACTATCTGATTGATACCTTATGACAGATTTATACATAAATTTTCAAATGTTATAATTACTCACCTAAATGAAACTTTGGCCCGTCAATTTAAATTTTTCATTCTAACTTCCGTTAGATGCTGACGTGACGTCTGAGAGTCCCATTTTTCAATTGCTATCAACCTCAACTTACCCATTTTGCTCCCAGAATTAAGAGAATGGAAGCGAAATCGGGAAAAGAAAATCCAAATTAGGCGTCAAATTGGCAAATTGATAGATATGACCTTTTATAATGTTGATAGTAGTTGGAAAATATGATCCATAAGCACCACATCAGCATCTCATGAATTTAGTACATAAAATTTAACAGACGAGTCAAAGTGTCACGTATTAAAAATTCCAAGAAATAAATGTAATATTTAAAATATTAAGTATGAATGTACTAAAGTGAATAAAACACAAAATAATAATGGGTAATTTATCATATAATATAATATGACATATACATGCTACAGCCATAATAGTTTCTTTCCTAGGAAAAGTCCGAAACAACGCGTTTCCAATCCATGCCATGGAAATTGACATTGTCACTTGTTTTTCTCTGTTGTCTTTTTCTCTCTTTCAATATATTTTGTTTTCTTCTTTTGGTCATACTTTCAATATATTTTGTTATCATCTGTTTTGGTAATTACCCAAATAGAAATTGTCACCATTTTCTTTTGTCTTAGACATTCTATATATTAGGTCAGCACTACATTTCGGCGGGACAAGCAAAAAAGGAAACCAAATTAAATCCCATTGGAATATAACCAAGGAGAACTGCCGATAATGAACTGAAGAAAAGGAATATTGAAACAACCGGGTTGAATCATTCAGTTACATTCTCGTTACAGATGTTAAGTGATCATGAAAAATAAGGGTAAAATTTGAATTTTTGACAAACTGGCACACTAAGCCATGTAAGAGTCTATGTGAGCAATTGAAGATTGGTGCATTCCCAATTCCCTCAAAACCTCGATATTAAGTATTAACCTCTTAGCTGAATTTCGCCAGAAAATCCATCTCATGCTTCAAAATATGGATAAACTTTTTATCGGAGAGGACGCGGCTCTTGAGGAAATTATAAGATGGGATTGTCTGGTTTTTTAAGCTTATCTTCAAAAGGTCGGATCGTGGCTCAAAAATCTTGCGAGATCCTTCCTTGAAATCCCAGTCGAACAGAAGAATTCAAGCTAAGATGAAGAGAAAGGCTGTAGGCTTGTGAAATGGTGTGAAGGCAGCACATTGTTTGTTTCAAGTGGGAGCGATGGGGAAAAATAAATAAAATAAAAAATCAAATTATGATGAGCATATAATAAAGATGGAGAGATGGGGAAAAATAAATCTAAAATTCGAAATTTGAAATTTGAATTTGAAATTAGGGAAAAATTTTAGGGTTTTCAATTGTGAATGAGATGTGATGGGTTGGAGGAAAAAGAAGAAAACGGTAGAAGTTCCACAATTGCCCTTTATTAAATAATTATATTTTAATCCACGTAAGTACCACATAGATACTTTCACGTTAAATGAAACAGTTGTAACGGAAATAGAGTTGAGTGATTTAATTTGACTATTTCATGATGTTAAGTGAATCAATAGTCAGTTCTGAGTGTAAAGTATGACTAAAGTACGAGTCCAAGGTACATTTAAACTAATAAACCAAATAAGAAATATAGAGTATAGTTTGGAGATTTACAGGCTGTTCACAATTTAATGTGACAATGAGCTCCTCAACTTGTTATGAAATAATAGACTCATGAGAGTAACATGCACAGTTGTTTCTGTGTAATTCAGGGACTTTGATTTGGTCTTAATTTACCTTTAGCCACCAACTTTGACCAAGAACTCACACACGTACATGAGTAGATCTTTATATTTGTATATATAGCGCCAGTTTGAGCAATATATTGCATCATCAACTAATAAGTTCATCGTATAATAAACATGGATGAGGTTGTAGAGAAAAAAGGGTGCACATTTAAATTGGTGGCTTTGTTTTTGTTCTTGGTTTTGGTGATTGAGGTTCCAGAAGTGGAGGCCAGAGTTAGGCATTACAAATGGGAAGTGAAGTATGAGTACAAGTCACCTGACTGCTTCAAGAAACTGGTTATCACCATCAATGGCAGAAGTCCTGGACCAACTATACTTGCTCACCGGGGTGACACCATCGTTGTTGAGCTTACAAACTCTTTGTTCACAGAAAATACAGCCATTCATTGGCATGGAATTCGACAGGTAATTAATAAACATATATAGTTTAAATTTAGAGTACGTACATACGTCTTAGACGTCTTAGAGTTGCAGTCAAGTTAAATACTTTACAATCCACATCGTTAAACATGGCGCGGGGTAATTTGTTGCAGATTGGAACACCATGGAGTGATGGAACTGAAGGGGTGACTCAATGTCCAATATTGCCTGGAGACACCTTCAAATATGAGTTTGTGGTTGATAGGGTAAGATTGTTGTTATTCATCATATGTGATGTTAATATCTCGGACTTCGATAGTTATTTTAATTTAATATTATTCCCACTTCATTTGAAATATTTGCTTTAATTTTAATTTGATGATTGATTTGAATTTGCAGCCTGGGACATACCTGTACCATGCTCATTATGGAATGCAAAGAGAAGCTGGGCTTTATGGTTCCATTCGTGTAGCAGTTCCAGAAGGAGAATTAGAGCCTTTCGCTTACGATTACGATCGAAGCATCATACTCAATGACTGGTACCACAAAACAACTTACGAACATGCAGTCGGGCTGTCTTCTCGTAATTTTACCTGGGTCGGGGAACCTCAGGTACGTAAAACTCACTTTTGTTAACAAATTAATTGAATTTATAAAGCAGCTATTATTAAATTGACCAGCTTATTTTTGTGTGAAATTACAGTCACTTCTTATACATGGAAAAGGAAGGTTCAACTGCTCTGCTCTCACCACTCCAAGCCTAGAGCCCGGTGTTTGTAACACAACCAACCCAGAATGCTCTCCTTATGCAATGACCATAGTCCCCGGAAAAACGTACCGACTAAGGCTTGCTAGCCTCACTTCTTTATCCGCCCTCAGTTTTCAAATAGAGGTACATAATAATATCTAATGAATTGATAATGATGTATACGTTAATTATGTGGAGTGACAACGTATAATAAACTTGGATCAATTTCTGCAATGCAGGGTCATAACATGACAGTTGTGGAGGCAGACGGGCATTATGTAGAGCCATTTGTTGTGAAGAACCTGTTCTTATATTCCGGTGAGACATATTCTGTGCTAGTAAAAGCAGACCAAGACCCTTCAAGAAACTATTGGATGACAACAAATATTGTTAGCAGAGATGCCGCCACCCCACCTGGTTTAGGCATTTTCAATTACTACCCAAACCATCCGCGGCGGTCTCCTCCATCAACGCCACCAGCAGGCCCTGCTTGGGACAACGGAGGTGTCCGATTGAACCAAAGTCTTGCCATTAAGTCGCACAAAGACTTCATCCACACCCCTCCGAAAACATCAGACAGAGTCATTGTGTTTCTCAACACACAAAACACAGTCAATGGCCTTGTCCGGTGGTCAGTCAACAATGTCTCCTTCACTCATCCACACACGCCTTATCTCATCGCCCTCAAGAAAAATTTTACTGACGCATTTGATCAAACACCTCCGCCCGAAGGCTATGACTTTGCCAATTATGACATCTACGCCAAACAAAACAACACAAGTGCTATAATAAGCAGTGGGATCTACAGGCTCAAGTTCAACACAACTGTGGATATAATCCTGCAAAATGCAAACACCAGGAACGCGAATAACAGCGAGACGCACCCGTGGCATCTCCATGGGCATGATTTTTGGGTCCTTGGATATGGGGAAGGAAAATTTAACATTTCCACAGATCCACAAAAGTACAATTTGGTGGATCCCATCATGAAGAACACAGTGCCGGTCCATCGTTACGGGTGGACAGCATTGAGATTCAGGGCAGATAATCCGGGAGCTTGGGCCTTCCATTGCCATATCGAGTCTCATTTCTATATGGGAATGGGGGTGGTGTTTGAATCAGGGATTGAAAAGGTGGGAAAGTTGCCCCCCTCTATAATGGGATGTGGTCAAACTAGAGCCTAGAGGTGTCGCCTTGATTATTGCTACAATTTTGGGGTGCTGCTTGTGCTTTACTAAATGTATTCATTCATTCTTTGCTGTAAAAATCTGGCATAGATGTAAACCCCGGAATTGTTCTTCTCGCTTCAAAGGTCATGCGAGTTAATTTTTCGGGTCCAAAATTTCTTCCCATTTCGTTTGAATCGTTCAAAAATATCTACAACAGATCATGTACTTTTACTTGAGGGCAAATTACTATTCACAATCACAACCCTGTAATTTACCTTAAAGTTATATTTACTCTTAAACAATTTAATTCACTTTCAACTTTTTATTGTCTTTCAATTTGAATCCTCCTTTAGTTATTCTTAGATATTTGCACACCGATTTGAGTTACAAAGGACGTAACGTTTGCCATTTCACAACTCCAATATGAATTTATAAATTAATTTTTTAAAAAAAATACCTTAATTTGGGAGTTTGTTTTTATATAACAATTATTTGCCTTTTAAAAAGTTGATATAACTTTTTTACGAAAATTAAATTCGATAATATTAAGTCCAGTTTTCTTATCCGGGAGAAAAATCATGAAATTATGCAATTTGTTTTGGTTACCACAATCGTATAATGGATTTGAATATTGGGCTTGCTATCCAAACTAATGGCCGAGATCTTCTGTGATGGGCCCCATCGTATCCACTCTTCTTTCCCAGTGTAAGCAGTCGGTAGGAGCTTGGGCATGGTGGCAAAGCCATAAATAACTCTTAGGCTCAAGCTCAAGCTCAAGCTCAAGCTCCACAATTTGGCAAAATGACGGTCTCTGCTCTAACCGTTCCGACCCCAAAGCCCCTCGCCCATATTGAAAACCTCAATCGTTCGACCTCATTCTCCTCCAAACTCACGTGTTCTTGTTCATGTTCTTCGTTGTTAACATCTGAAAACAACGCAAAGGTTTCTTGGGCTTCGAATGTTTTGATTAAGAAGGGCGTATTGGATGTGAGTATGGGGCTTTTAGCAGCTTCAATTGTGGCATTGTCTCCTTTGGAAGCTGATGCCACGAGAATTGAGTACTACGCCACAGTGGGTGAGCCTCTCTGTGAATTGAACTTTGTTCGTTCTGGGCTTGGGTTCTGCGATGTTTCAGTTGGGTCTGGTGTAGGGGCTCCTCGTGGCGAGCTCATCAATGTGAGTTTCTAATTTCTGGTTTTTCCAGAAATTGTTATGATTATAATTTTCAAAAAAATAAAACATGTTTCCAACTTTATTGTTGGGTTTTGCTCTAATCCGTTTGTTTGCTCTAATGCGTTTGTTTGCTTCAATTTTACTTGACATAGATTGTGTATATCTCAAAACCCCTAACAGTTCTATCTTTATTACATACCTTAATATCTTACTATATCAAATGCCTAGAAACCACTAGGCCTTGCCTTCTCTGCAACCAGATTGTGAAAACCGGTTGCTTCATAGGGACTAGGGAGTAATGCTTTCCGCATATCTAACCAAGCTTAGTTGGCAGACATTGAAGTCCCAACTCACTTGTACCAAATGTGCAAGCAGCATCGATTTTGATAATTTCAGATCACTTTTATTATTTCATTTCTTGGTCTGCTTTTAACAGTTTGATCCTAAAACTTAAAGAAACTTGAAAAATGGAAGGCTCAACTACATACTCTCCAACATTCTTCCTTATGTCTAGATCTGCACAAACTAAACAAAATTTGGAATTACACGCGCTTTGAAACAAATGACCAACAACGGGGCATCAATGAATTGAAAAACAACTTTATTTTCGTACCATGATACTCCTCTTTCTCATAATGTGAAGTTTTATGGCAATGTTTACTTCAAACCCAACATATTGATATAAATAGTTGATTCAACAAACACAGATTCACTATACCGCAAGATTCGCTGATGGGACAGTCTTTGACAGCAGCTACAAACGTGGCAGACCTCTGACTATGCGTATTGGAGTTGGGAAAGTATGAAAATTCTAACCTTACTCTCAATTCCATTAAAATAGTATATCTTCATTTAATTATGCTTGAAGTTTTTTATCTAGGTTCACACTGCTAAGTAAGCATAAACACCACAACACAATCATTAATAAAAATCTGTACTTAGAGACCTTACAGTTCTCTACATGTTCTTCATAGTACCTCTTAACTACATAAACCATCTCCACTTGCTTTCGGTAAACTTCAATTAATATTCCAGAAGTTTCCAAAAGCCCATTAAAATAAGGCGTAGGCCCCCTTCTGGTAACCATTATGTTTTAGTTTTCATTTCTTAGTTAAGGATAGAAGGAAAATATAAGGGACAAAGACTGAGAGGGAGTAGAAAGAGGAGAGAGGGATGAATGAGGAAAAAAATGTTATATGATGCTACAGAAAGTGAAAATAAAAATTGATAGTTCATACCTATTTGAAATGGTTTCCTTTTCTAGTTTCTGTTGCAAGGATTCTCCTTCATTCTCTATCCTGCCTCCCCTCTCTTATTTCTTCCTCATTTCTCCCCGTAAGTGTTTTTCTATCTTAAGTTTTTAATAAAAAGAAAAACCAAATGGTTATCAAATGAGAACTTATATGTTGACAATCCAATAATTTACAAATAGGCTGGACATTGGGAGGATAATTGTGGCCTAGACTTGAAACATATACATTTTTTCTTGCTTCTTTTATCAGTTTCCCATTGTTGGAATAAGCTCAATCTTGAGTCAAGTTATAAGTTAGCATTAGTCATTTAGGGGCCGTTTGATAATCATTATTCTATTTTTAGTTACCAATTTTCACTTTTTGGGCATGAATCATGTAAGTAGTATAGGATAGGTAGAAGGGATGAAGAAGAGTGGTGGTATGGAGAGGAAGAAATAAGGAAGGAAGAATGAAAAAAAAAAAAAACAATGTTGTGAAGAATTTAGAATGGAGTGAATTAGAGAAGGAGATAGAGAAAGAAATGTTCTTCTTGAATAATGAGAGAGTATCATACAAGACTAATTAACGCAGTTATATATGGTTAGGGTTAATATAAGTACAATTACCTATCTACCCCTTGTACCCATTTACATAAATAGACATATCACTTAATACAATTTACAGCACTCCTCCTTGGATATTTCATGTAAGGGTGTCGCTGGACTACGCACCTATGTGTTACCTCGTTAAAACCTTGCTAGGTGACAAAAACCCTATGGGACAAAAATAACCCTGGTCGAAGAAAAAAGTGCAATGCACGTGTAAACGATCACATCGGAATCTTCTGAGGTAGCTGATGTCGTCTCTTCTGGAATACAGGTAGATAGTCCGCCTTTGAGATAAAATGCATTAGTGTTGCTCCACCAAAAACCTTGCTCGGTAAACCCAGTGGGAAAAACCCGTGGTCGAAGGGAAAAAATGTGCAAATGCATATGAGCCAAATCATGGCATCTTCAGGATGCATTGTTAGCGGGGTGATCATACCAAAATGTGTCTCATTAAAACCTAGCTAGGTAACAAAACCCAATAGGACAAAATAACCCTAGTCGTAGGACAAAAGAGTACACGATGATCATGTGAGTATACTTTTGGATACTTGGTATACTTCAGGATACTCTACCTAATCTTGACTCCCCCTGAAAACTACAGATTAGGTAGATCAACTAGTCTACGTAAACCAATACCTCGCACATGCTGCTGGAATGTGGCCTTTGGTAATGACTTGGTGAACAAGTCTGTATGATTATCTTGAGATCGTATTGGGTTGATCTCAATCTTCCGATGTTCTTGCTGTTATTGGTTAAAGAAAAACTTCGGTGCAATATGCTTGGTGTTGTCTCCCTTAATGAAACCGGTTTTCATCTGCTCTATGCAGGCAGCATTATCTTCGTAGATAACTGTCGGTTCATTATGGGTGGAATTCAGTTCACAGGTACTTAGAATATGCCCAGTAATGGCTCTCAACCATATGCATTCACGAACTGCTTCGTGTAGGGCTAAAATCTCTGCATGATTCGATGACGTAGCAACAAGGGTCTGTTTCGTAGACCTCCAAGATATTGCTGTGTTCCCAATGGTAAAGACATAACCGGATTGGGAACGTGTCTTGTGTGGGTCTGATAAGTAGCCTGCATCAGCATACCCAACAAGGCCTGCATCATTCCGAGGACCAAGGGGGTTTGATTCATTCCTTGATGCATAGGGATAGAATAATCCCATATTCATTGTACCTCTAAGGTATCGGAAGATGTCTTTTATTCCATTCCAGTGGCCTTAAAACATATCTCTATTTAGATCCCCTATAGAGATAAACATTAACCACGTTTATAAGCTGCATATTCAGTTTTTTCTGGAAACTACCAAACTGATAAGGTATAATAACGTTATGACGTTCATCACGGAAGAATACGTCTCCTCGTAATCAATCTCAGGGCGTTGAAAAAACTGTGCGCCATTTAATATGGAGAGGTGTGAGAACTACAGGTCCAAACACCTTCCTTTTTGTCAAGGAATCTGATTCGACCTGGATTGTTTTTCCATTTTGGCCAGTCTTCTCTACGTTGGCATTCATTCATCAACAGAGTAAGGTTCGATTTCATTTCTAGTTATTATTTCGGTAGCTACCACGAATACATTTAAATCATCGATGATAATATCATTCTGATTGCCTATCTTACATAAGCGTACATGATTTACCGAGATCTCTTTATTCTCGGGAGTGGGTTCAGACGTTGGAGCGTCCCCCAACGCCGTCACAGACCCATTATCCGGAATTATCTCATGAGATGGATCAGTTGATATTTAGAAGGGATTCGATTGTGCCAAATATCCTTTTCCAGGGATAAGAATCTTTCGAACCTATTAGTCTACATCGCTTCTAGGTAGGGACATATGACTGGTTAGTCGCCATGGCCGTACCTCGTCCGTCTGGGACGACACGTCCTACTGGAACGTCTATCCTTGCAGGCAAGTTTGCAGCATGTATATGTGATCTCGTCACTTTAGCTAGATTAGAGAAAGCGTCTGCCATATTATTAGCTACACTCTGTAAATCTAGAATTTTCCGTACTATGTTCTTATTTTGTGCGTTCGGGGATGAAGATGAGACATAGTGAGGACATTCCACGTTAATTCACGTCGTTCTTCAGGAATGTTTTACGTTCTTATCTCCCCTTAACGACGGGAAGATTGTCTCATCAAAATGACTATCCGCAATATTGTGGGAATTAGATCGCCTCTCAACTGACATGTATGCCCCTCCTTTGTTGAGGTCCCATATGTGTACGTTCTGGCGGCACAATTGGCACGTAACTGCACACCCAGAAATGCGTAAGTACGAAACATCTGGTTCGTACCCAGTCACCAGCTGTAACGCAGAACATCGTTGGGTGACATTGACCTCAACCGGACCAATATTACTGCGTGCAAAATTGCATTGCCCCGCTAGAAACTAGAAGCTTGGTGCGCATTACCAAGGTGAATTAGTTTTTCTGCGAGACCATTATAGGTGTGAACATGAGGAACCAAATGTTCATCAGCAATCCCAAGGGGCATGCAATAGTCATCGAAGTATGTCGATGTAAACTCTCCAGTATTATTGAGTCTTATAGACTATATAAGAGAATCCGGGTGGTGTGGATCTCAATGTAATGATTTGGGCTAAAAGTTTAGCAAACGCAGTATACGTGTGGACAAAAGTGTAGCATGTGACCACTTTGTCGGTATCTCAACCTGAACCATGAAAGTTTTCAGAATGGTCCGCATGGTGGTTGAAAAGTCCACAAAATTTCCATTGTATTATGTACAAGAAAATAGTGGAGTCTTAACTCATCTTTGCATATAATTGTCTAACATTCGGTTTCTGCTAACAAGCAAACTTGGCATAATGTCTCATTTAACACAAAGGTGTTTATGAGTAAGAGGATGCTCGTGCAATATATTGAGGATACGGCGCATCATTACTCTGACCTGGGTGTCCCAACCGGTCATGTCATAATGAGCAATTGCTCATACTAGTTAGTTTCTGGCTAACTTTTGGCTAGCTTCAGGCTAGTTTCTCCAGTGTATGCTTCTGGTCATACTGATTGGAGGTTATGCAAAGATATGCCACTTGCTTGTCATTAGTGGTTTCAATGTGATAACCGTTGGTTCGAATATCTATAAATCTCGAAAAAATTCTTCTGGAACTTGGAGAATAACAAAAGAAAAAAAATCGTATTGATGGTAATTCAGTATCATTCTACAACGTTCTTTTATCATATCTCTTGGAGTATAACATTGTCAGCCAGACAATAAACGTCCCCACAAAACATACATATTTATGGATTTAATTCAATGGATCACATGCATGAGAATAAGTGCTTGTATTGAATTAAATCATATTCGAGCGAAAAACCACACATTCGAATCCCAAAAACATAAATCACTGATTTAATCCATATATGCGAATTTATTATGGCCTCTTGAGTTTCGCAACTGTCGTTATACTTGTTTGCAAAATTTTGCAAGATGGATGTGTTCAACATTATTTTTGAATATATACATACGTGAATTTAATATCATGTAAAGAATGAGTGATATGTCATTTATTTCTTGCTTCATGCAAGAAGTTGTCCCCATGACAATTAAATCACTCTTCTGGAGTCTATATAAAGAACAAATCATTGCATTTAATGCTTTGAGAAAACTCATCCATAGGCAATAATTAAGAACTTCAGGTTCTAACAAATTGTATGATAAATCGAATTTAAAATGTAAAATCTACTTGTTCATTTTCATAGCATTGCCGAAACTACGGGTTCGGTGATTAGTATGAACTATTAGCTCATTTATAATGTTTAATTCGTTTATAAACGTCTGGTTTATTTAAACGCATACATTTACTAAATAAACAAACATTAAATAGTATGTGAGAATAATTTAAATTAATGCTTTTGGCATCATATGGTTATCAAATCTCAATCATACATTTATCATTTAGATATGAGCAACTTTCGATGCAAAACATGACTTTAGGTGTAAACCTTCAAAGTCCACCAGCTTGTTGGGCCTTCTGGGCTCCTCATCTACTTTATAAACCTTCGGGGCCTGAGTTGACTTAGTAGCCTGCTGGGCTTCTACCCTTCTAGGCTAATTTGAAATGGGCTTGACCTGGTGGCCTACTGGGCCAGTCAATGATGGGTTTTTCCAACTGATGTCCCTCTCTGTTTGGCTGTGTGAGGCAACTGTGTGAATATTGCCACTAATTATGGCACAAAATGAGGAATGATGGACCCTCAAGACTTCTTTTCTATTTTCCACTAATTGTGGCACAAAGTGAGGAATGATGGACCCTCAAAATTTCTTTTCTATTTTCTACTAATTGTGGCACAAAGTGAGGAAGGATGAACCCTCAAGACTTCTTTTCTATTTTCCACTAATTGTGGCACAAAGTGAGGAAGGATGGACCATCAAGGCTTCTTTTTTATTTTCCACTAATTGTGGCACAAAGTGAGGAATGATGGACCCTCAAGGCTTCTTTTCTATTTTCCACTAATTGTGACACAAAATGAAGAAGGATAGACCCTCAAGGCTTCTTTTCTATTTTATAATAATTGTGGCACAAAGTGAGGAATGATGGACCCTCAAGACTTCTTTTCTATTTTCCACTAATTGTGGCACAAAGTGAGGAAGGATTGACCTTCAAGGCTTCTTTTATATTTTTCACTAATTGTGGCACAAAATGAGGAAGGATGGACCTTCAAGGTTTCTTAGGATGGACCTTCAAGGTTTCTTTTATATTTTCCACTAATTGTGGCACAAAATGAGGAAGGATGGACCTTCAAGGCTTCTTTTATATTTTCTACTAATTATGGCACAAAATGAGGAATGATGGACCCTCAAGACTTCTTTTCTATTTTCCACTAATTGTGGCACAAAATGAGGAAGGATGGACCCTCAAGACTTCTTTTCTATTTTCCACTAATTGTGGCACAAGACTTCTTTTCTATTTTCCACTAATTGTGGCACAAAATGAGGAAGGATGGACCCTCAAGACTTCTTTTCTGTTTTCCACTAATTGTGGCACAAAGTGAGAAATGATGGACCCTCAAGACTTCATGGACCCTCAAGACTTCTTTTCTGTTTTCCACTAATTGTGGCACAAAGTGAGAAATGATGGACCCTCAAGATTTCTTTTCTATTTTCCACTAATTGTGGCACAAAGTGAGGAATGATGGACCCTCAAGACTTCTTTTCTATTTTCCACTAATTGTGGCACAAAGTGAAGAAAGATGGACCTTCAAGGCTTCTTTTATATTTTCCATTAATTGTGGCACAAAATGAGGAAGGATGAACCTTCAAGGTTTCTTTTATATTTTCCACTAATTGTGGCATAAAATGAGGAATGATGGACCTTCAAGGCTTCTTTTATATTTTCCACTAATTGTGGTGTTTGCAACCTCATGATGAACCATCAATTCAACAAATAATCATGGTCTTTGCAACCTCATGATGAACCATCAATTCAACAAATAATCATGGTATTTGCAATCTCATGATGAACCATCAATGACTTCTTTTATATTTTCCACTAATTGTGGTGTTTGCAACCTCATGATGAACCATCAATTCAACAAATAATCATGGTCTTTGCAACCTCATGATGAACCATCAATGACTTCTTTTATATTTTCCACTAATTGTGGTGTTTGCAACCTCATGATGAACCATCATGATGAACCATCAATTCAACAAATAATCATGGTCTTTGCAACCTCATGATGAACCATCAATGGCTTCTTTTATATTTTCCACTAATTGTGGTGTTTGCAACCTCATGATGAACCATCAATTCAACAAATATGGAACGGAAAAATCATGAAGATTATGTCAAATAATTTAATTGAATATATCAATGATCATTAATTCATGTAATTACAAACATGGAACGAAAAATCATGAAGATTATGTCAAATAATTCAATTGAACATATCAATGATCATTAATTCATGTGATTACAAACATGGAACAAAAAATCATGAAGATTATTTCAAATAATTCAATTGAACATATCAATGATCATTAATTCATGTGATTACAAACATCATAATTATTGATTCCAAACAATTCTTATGAACATGAATTCTTGGGTTTGAATTTAATAAAACAAAATCAAATAATCCTAAAAATTACATGCTTCTAGGGATTGGATTTTAATAATAAAAATTTGGATTTAGAAAACCTACTTGATTGGATTTATCCTTCTCTTAAGCAATCACCGATTTGGAGACGATCGTGCTAATAACGTGTTGTGAAGAATTTAGGCAGGAGTGAATTAGAGAAAGAGATAGAGAAAGAAATGTTCTTCTTGAATAATGAGAGAGTATCATATAAGACTAATTAACCCATTTATATATGGTTAGGGTTAATATAAGTACAATTACCTATCTACCCCTTGTACCCATTTACATAAATAGATATATCACTTAATACAATTTACAACAAACAAAACAAAAAACTAAAAGTGAAACCCAAAAAATATTTTTTGGTTTTTACTTTTCATTTTTTCTACAATTTTTCTATATTTTTTCTCCATCCCTTCCACTATCTTTCCTCCATCCCTTCCACTATCTTTCCTCCATCCTTCTTTGTCCTTCATTTCCTCATATCTCAAGCATAAAAATTTGTTCATACTATTCCGACCAACCACCGCGAGCGACCAACAGCCACAAATACTGACCTATGCCTACCTACCGAATAGGTCAACTCCGGTCGGCCCACGCGGAGCAGCCGGCTCCATGCTATATCTGCCGCCAAGGCACTCTGCGGTCGACACCTTGTGGTCGACCCATTCCGGTCGGTACCCTTGCTCGGGCAAGAACAGAATCGCCTCATCGCCTAAGCAAATCACCACCATTCATCTAGCATCCTAGATTCTCAGGACACGTGTTGCAATCTTGTGAGATACTTTGATGCCCCCATATACAACCACTATAAATATAGGACACGCCCCAAGAAACAGTAACTATTCATTACAGACACATTGCCTAGTCCTTGTGTGACCTCTTACTTACTAATTTAGGTATCAGAATCCACTAGGCCGGAACCTCACTGGTGTCAAAGTATTTTTCCTACTGTATCGTGGATCTCCTAGCAGATGAGAAGAAGCCATTCCAGCGTCAAACAAGACGACATCCCATTAGGTCCATTTCTGGATTAAACAATAGTGGAAACTGAAAACTAAAAACACAATGGTTATCAATGGCCACGTAGAGTTTCATTTAGATTCTCCCCTTACTTTAAAGCATCAATATGAGCGATAAAGAATCTTTTCCGACACAATTAAGCTGATCGTGAATCAATAGCTGATAAAGCTTTCATGATGCAACCTTCATCATTCTAGCCTAGTTGAAGAAAACTCGAACTCATTTTCTGTACTTTCAAAGTAAATCAATTTCTCCTCTGACTTGGAAAGCATCATTAGAAACGTAGGAAAGTTTTCTTTTTAACTCAATTGGATTGATAAAATCATACAGTTGAGGAAGTTTCCATATTAAGCTCATTAAAGGCATTGATTGCTTAGATGGTGTTTTCCTCTTTCAAAATAGATTCATCATCATAAGATTTTTGATATTTTAGACTTTTTTCTGCCTTGCTGATGTCTAAATCACATTCTTCACTGTTTTCATTCAATCGAACATTATTCTCCACACTTGCAATATCCATATGTAGTATTTATTTGTTCAGACCTTTTTCAAGTTCTTTCATGGTGGTTGATTATATAGGAGAGCTAGAGTCTTGCTTAGCTTATTGTTTGAGCTTTTCATCCTTGGACATGAAGGAGAATACCGTTAGGACATCCATGGGTTTGTTGATTCTAAGGAATCTTCCCCTTCTATCACAATAAGGCCTCTATAATTAGTGATAAAACTAAATAGGGAAATTAACTCTACCTCTAATACTAAGTCTAGAAAATAAGATGAATGTAATGACCATAAGTTTAAGCTTGTACCCTTTAGAAAAATACATTTTGTCATGTTGTACTCATCGTCACCTAAGCGGAAAAAGGCTCTAGGAAACCAAAAGTAAAATGAAAACTACAACAAGTACATCAAATTATGGAGCTCAGTTTTTTGGAGCTCAGTTTTTATTTTCCTTTTTCTATTGGAGTTGTTTCCTATTCTGTACCCATGATATTTAAACAATAGACATATTTCCTATCAAAATTGTAGAAATTCCCTCTCTCTAACCTCATTTATGTATATCATTTACCTTTATCTTATATTTTTGTCCAGGTCATTAGGGGATTAGATCAAGGAATTTTCGGTGGTGATGGTGTGCCTCCAATGCAAATAGGTATTAATTAATAGATGGTTATTGTTTTTTATGTTTCTTATCATTGGTAAGAAGAAGAAGAAGAAACCTAATCGTCACCCAAAAAATATCACACAGGGGGAAAACGTAAGCTTCATATTCCTTCACATTTAGCATATGGGCCAGAACCAGCTGGATGCTTCTCAGGTGAGGTTCTTTTATTTTTTAAACTTCATATTTTGAGTATTTAGCTTTACTCAGCCAAATTTACAACTTGACACTTTCTATAATCTTAAAATGCCTATATCCTATAAGAATCGATAAACATTAAAGTAGTTATTTGATCACTATCATTCGCATTATGTGTTTGACTAGAAGTACTGTCTAGCTTAAGTGCATTTAATTAACACTGCTCTTTGCTACCATAACCTCATATGATATATATTCTAATTTATTCCAAGAGTATACAGGTAAACATAAACATAAAGTCATTTTGAGTCTTGTCTTTTGGAAACTATTCTGAAACTGATTTATGTAGATATATATTTTTTTTATAGGAGACTGCAATATACCTGGAAATGCTACTCTTCTCTATGATATTAATTTTGTTGGTATCTACTCGGGAAATAGACCCTTACCAGAAAATAGATAGGAAACCCATTAGATCAAGCGCATCTCGACTTTCCTGAAATTAAAGCTTCCACTGTTACATACAAGTTGAGAGACGGCCTCAATCGTGCATATATGAGATCACCTTATTTTTGTACCTTTGGCTTGCAAACCGAAGATCCATTGCAAACTGAAGATCTATCTCTGACTACGGTTGATACATCTCTTCCCTATTTCATGTTACATTATAGCCTACTTATATGTATATAGCATTACCTCTGCGGGACACATGAAGACTATTATTGATGAACATACTTATCTTCTGTTATTTCAAATGATTCGCTTGTTCCTGATTTGAGTACTATACGTATAAAGTAGTCTCAGTTGGGTGTTGGCTGCTTCATGTTGGGTAGTTTTTTTTTTTTTTTTTTTTGCTACAACTTTACTGAAGGGACTGGGATTATGGCTAAATATTTTTGACATACTATTCCAGTTTCATTTGACCGTTATCCAGAAAAAGGTGCCTTTATAAAAGATCCTTCACCTAACCTTTCAGATTACCTGATTTTAGATTAAGTTGCTTCTGAGACCATGGTTTTTCTCTCCATTATCTACATTTGCTATAAATTGGCTCAGCTCTAAAATTTGGAAGACCACAGTGCTTAGCTTTTCTCTCATTGCTTACCTTTTTCAGAAGGGTAAAACTGTAAAAGTACCTGTAGGTTACTCTGTTGTCCTGTCTTGGACAATCTCCAATTCCACATCAATGCCACAACTGGAGGATATCTTACGGAGTTATAGATAGAACATTAGAACTGACCTCCTTCATTATTACCTTTTGGGATATGTATAATGTATATGCGGTCCAGTAATTTTCATATTTTTCCAACTTTTGGCTTTTCATGCTTTAACCTTTGGGTGCTTTGTGCCTTTATTATCCTACGCAATTTGTTACCACCTTCAAGCATGGTGTATCACTAGCGCCTCATCATGACCATGTCTCTAATGTTACATGCATTAACTATAATGCAATTCCATATGTGAATTATGCTTCTTCATATTGTACTGTGGCATATCACATGATAAATGATTGGTGAAATTGTGTGCACCCTAGTTAAAATTACGTACAGAATTCAGGTCATTTTCTGCCAAGTAACATCATGCTCAGGAAGAGAAGAGAGTTATACGATTAGACCTCAGTTGCTTATGAATTCCAATTTTTTTTTTGGGTTAAATGTCATGAATTCCATTTTCAGGAACGGAGGCCTGAGTATTGTAACTTTAATTTTAGATGAAATTCTGAAGTGGGTTTGAGGACTGAGATTGCTTTTGTGAAAGCTTGTTTATTGCTTTATCAACTTTAGTAGTACTGCACTAGTAGGTATGCTTCCAAAACGTCTTTACGCTTCCGCTGGGATCAGAGAAAGGAGGCTGAAACGAAAGTGAAAAAAGTTAGAAAGATAGAAAGAAACGTGATTCCCTAGTGTCGTTCGTTCGTTCGTTCATGTATTGGTTGAATAACCAAAAAGGAGGAAGGATCTGCTTTTCTTTGGCAATTTCCATTACCATACGTCTTTTTAGTTATTACGCACATCGGCCAGGTTTTAGCGGGTGAGAAATTAGAATTGATTGGATTGAATAACTCATTTGTTTAAAGAGATATTAGACGGCTTTTTTTTTTTGGTAATGGATCCGAACTTCAATTCCCATTCCCCGCCAATATGTTCGTCTCTTTCCTCCTCTATGTCCTTCTCTTCACCGATAAATGATGATCTTTTAATATATTTTATTTCATCATTTTCTTGAGAAATTTTTAGTGACCATCTAATATATATAAGCTTCATCAAAATTATTGACTTATTCCGTGATAGTAAGTTTTTTTTGGAACAATTCAAACTGCAAGGCCTTTAAAATAGAATGATTTCATTTGCAGTTTGCACCAAATCAGACCAAATCTTCTATGTGACACACTGAAGATGTAACCTTTTTTTTTTAAAAAAAAAAATAGCATAATTCTTCGAGAATCATGAAAGCCTTGCTTGAGGACAGATGGTAAAAAGGCTGGGTAGTTGAATGTCCACGTTTACCACCCAATCTATGGTAAAGTTAATCCTTCACATGATCACCCCCACATTCACTGCCAGCTTGAAGTAACTGCTTTGGGGTAAAAATACAGCTGTCAAGCCACCAGGCACCACTAAAAAGTAAAAACAGTAACAAGAAGTTGGAAATTTACTCAAAATTCGTATACCTTTCAAATTCAATTTTCGTAAATAACGAGTTTGATATTTAATATTTATATTTTAATTTTTCATCTCGATATCTTTGTATAAAAAAATTATTTTATTAATGAATACTAATTATATTCTAGTCTAATTTTAATTTGAAAAATTTGAGTTAAGCTAACACACTGATTATTAATAACTAGCTATCAAACTATACAAATCATGTAGATATTCTCGTGAGAGTTGAATTTAAAACATCTCAATTAAATATAAAGAGCCATGAATATTATTAGATCATAATACTATTTAATATTGATATATGTGAAAAAAAAATATAATTGATCACAAACATTTTAATAGTTATGAAATGGTTGATCAGAAACAGAAAGCTAGGGTAGTACACCCAAGGGAGAAGGGATAGTGTCCTTTACTACTCAATTTGGCATTTCTATGTGTAAGAAACCATTCTTCAAGCCCCCTCAATTATTAGAACTTCTTAATTTATTGTAGTTGGCCTTGGATTTGTGTGTTCTGACTTTAACTTCAAGCCCACCAACTCATTTTGAAAACCACATTCCAGTGATATAGTAGACCCTCCAATTGGACAAGAGTTCAATAAGAAAAAAGAAGCAGCATATGATCCATTTGAAATCCCTAGTTCCTCATATTCTACTCATTAAAAGGAAAACCCAAAGGGAAAATACAGAGAAAATTAGAAAGAAAAGACAGAGATAAAAAAAAAAAAAAAAAAAAAAGGGTTGAAGCTAGGAGACTAATGAAATGAGAAGATGCATGTGAATCAAGCAAGGTGTTACATAATGGAACATGCATTTGGGTTGTCATCGCTGAACATGGTGGTGTATGGGTCTTCATATCTTGCCACAGTCCCAGTTGTGGGATTGTTCTCCACATTTCTGACATAGCCAGGAGGTGCCCTCTTGTCATAAGCCTGAGAAATGTAGGGCTGAGCCACTGTGTTGTAGGGCACATAAGGCCATATCTCTGCCCTTTTCCCTGTTGCCTTTGCCTTCTTCAGCACCTTGTTTGGCTCAACAAACCCTGTCACACTCACCTTCTGCTGCTTCCTGTTGATCTCCACAGATTTAACCCCTGCGATAGTAAAACATCATCCATTTCAATTTCATCCTTCAATTCAATGGCATTTTTATTTTATTTATCTTATTTTTCAAATTTCAACAAAGAAAATACCCTAACATTTCACTTACCACTTAAATGAGAGAGGGCATTCTTGACCTTAAGCTCACAACCATCACAATCCATCCTGACTTTGAGCTCCACAGTTTGGAATTGCTTCTTCTTTTTGTGTTTACCATGCCCACTGTTCACAAGATCAGACAAATACTCCAAGGTGCCTCCAACTCCCATTTTCAGCTTACTTTGAAGCTCAACTAGCTAGGTCAAAATTTGTGAAGGAGCTCAGAAAGTTGATGAGTTGAGAAGAAAGAGAGATTTAGCTATGGATGCCTTTTAACTCACAATTTGGTGGGCAATGCAATTTATATAGAGAAGAAGCTACAAAGAGGTAGTAGCATTTGAGAAGAAAGAGAGATTTAGCTATGGATGCCTTTTAACACACAATTTGGTGGGCAATGCAATTTATATAGAGAGGAAGCTACAAAGAGGTAGTAGCATTACAGGTTTAGGTGTCCCTTAAGAAACTGCAAGGAACTTCAGTTGCTGTTAAAAAATCTGAATGGATTCTTTCCTTGCCTTATAACACAGAGATAAAGGCTTCTTCATTCAAGGCTGCTCTGTCTTTTACACAGGCCTACTTCTTATATAGACTTTTTTTCTTTTTCTAATTTTTTTTTTTTTTAAAATCAGATTCAAACAGAGAAAGAAAGGTAGTGGCCCCCCGAAACAGCAGGAATTGAAGTAATTTTAAAATATAATATGTATGGAAAATGGGTTTCCTCACCTTCGCATTTCCTAATGGACAAACCATTAACCTTGATGTGGAAGAAACCCTCCCAGATCACTACTATAATATTGCAAAGGTGTCCCTATATTCTCGGGTATATGCAATAAAGCAACGCACAAATACACAAAATATTGCCTTTCATTTATAATGCACCTACCTAATTACACACCAAGTGCTACCAAGACAACAAATGAAGCTGCAATTTCACTATTTTTCTCGGCAAAGCACTCGTAAAGACAAGTCGATACTTTATGTCTATAATCATATTTAACTGGATTAGTTAGTTTAACAACTTGAAAGCGTTACAATAGAAACCACCTCGTTTTGATTCCCAACAATTGCAAAAAGGCAAACTTTATGTGTGATAGTGGACTTTGGTGGCTAAGGAAGTGGTGGGATGAGTTGTAAGCCCGAATGTAATCGATGAATTCTCTAATGACTCTTCAAGTTTTAATTTACTTATTTCAAGAATTGTAAGCTCATTTCGTGCAATGAGATTTTTTTTTTATTTGAAAAACTAACGACTTTCGAAATTATTCAAAAGTGTGGATATACAAAAGAAAATAAATGGCGTTCTAGGATTTGTACCAAAAATTTTACAGGGACTAGAATGCAAAAGAAATCTGAAATAAAAGTCTATACTAAGTAAACGTTTGAAAGAAATATTTGACACGAAAAAGAGACTTGGTGAAAGCAAAAAGATTTCTATTCGTATGTTAGTTGATGTTTCTATACTAAGTAAATTCACATATATATATAATATTTGTTTAAATGATGTCACTATACTTCAAAAGTAAATCTAATTTGTCTCTAATCACAAAATATATTTAATAAATTTTGAACTCTTACCAATTATATAACGAAAAATGTGTACTATGAAAGTATTGTTATTAGAATCAAACATGTCGTAGTTAAAAGCATATTTAATAGAATATTAGAAATGTTAATAACAATTTAATGATTCCTTTGAAAGTGAAAGCGGTTTCGACTTTCCAAGTGCTCACAAGTCACAACACCAAACGCGAATTAAAGAAAAATCAAGGGCCTATGTGGGGACACGTGGCAAGAATCAAACGGTGGAGATGGTGTGTGTAGGCCAGTAGGAGCTGGCTGCCTCTAAATGTGGGGTGATTTATTCGCTTACAGGTTTTTTAGCGTAAGATTCGTTTACTCGTTGGGTTGGATTTTGGTTGTGTTAGATGATGTTTGGCGTTTAATTGGTCAAAGGAGGAGCATACAAACGCATAATATTCATTTTATAATGTACTTAAAAACTGAGGAGTGTTGTTGATAGAATCGACTGGCGGTAATCGGACGGCAGAATGGAGGCTACAACTTAGTGGCTTAACCCAAGTACCCAACTCAACTTCTTCATCACCACTATCAACAAACAAAGGAGAGGAAGGGTCCACTGAGTTTGAAGTAGTGGGAATTTTGATTTTATGAGACCTGTTCTCTTAATTACGAGTGTTTTCACTGTAACCCTAAACATAGATATATGTTATATGAATACAATGAGTTTTGAATAGGGGAAAAGAAAAAAAAAATTGTTAGCCTTTAGAGCAAGGCAAATTGACCCGAAAATTGAATCGACTCATAAATCGAACTAAATTCAACCGAATACAATTATAAAACTGACAATTAACTGAGTTAACAACTCCCACAATGTCTCGGGCTTCAAGTTCTATTTCCTTCCCCCTCTGAAGTCGGGAGACAAATTTGGAAAACCAAGACTACATCCAAGAGTGAAAAGTTTTCTACGAAAAATTTCCGTCAAGAGCCAGATCGGTTCTGCTCCCGTTCGACAACGCTTGTCGGACAAGGGACGTTACTGATTTAAACTAAGTCCATATCTTATTCAATTGACCAAATCTAGTCCATCCTTGCGAGGTTTCCGCTCAGATCCAATCCACTCCCCGACAAAGTGAAAAATGTACTAACTAGACTTATTCTTTTCTCTCTCACTACGAGTGTTCGTATTAAGATGTTACTAATATTCGATTGTGATCATACACGATTTTCTAACTTCCACAAGCCTCATTAATTATAAAAAATTAACAATTGGTTGATTCAATGGCTACCCCCAAAGAAGACACTATAATTAACTGATATATATTGCTTTACTTAAGCATAAGAAACTACCAAAGCATATCACCAATTACTTGATCAAATACACAACTAGTATTTCCAATCCTTAGCCATAAACAAGATTAAAAAAATATACAAGGCTACATCTATCACCACCCAACATACCACTACCACATGTTTAACAACAATTTTATTTAGCTCAATAAATATCCAATTTACCATAATTTAGGAACGATTTAAGAATAATGAAATTATACACAAAATGTGTTGGATATTTGGAAATATACTTAAACAAACTCCAATTATTCCAGAAATTATATTAATAAATTCTTAAAAATAAAAGAAGGATTTTTCATGTTGAACGGATGGCTGGTAGACGTCGCATGGGTCGCGACGCGCCGTCGCAAGGCCTCTCCGTGTGGTGGTCACACGCCTACACATTCGTCCTCTTCCTCAGTCCCAAACCCGAATGCCTGATATTCAGGTCGTTTGATCTGCGATCAAACTTGGCCATCTCTCAGCCGTTCCACGACCAATTTTGACGTAGAAAACATCAAAGTTTACCTAATTAAACTAAGAAATCGATCTGTGAAGTCAGAAGGAAGTGAAACTCACGATAGCTTATCGTTCGATCGCACCACCACTGCGGCCATGGCTTCCAAGGGTTGTCTAGCAGCTCCTCTACGTCTAGAACCACTCCTCTCTGCCCCAGAAGGATCATATGACTTCCTGGAACATTGAGGGACGTCTTGTTTTACAATTTCCTGCTTCAGAACCAAAACCCGTCATTGGAACCTTATGGGTTCATCCACTAACCTCCCCGTTTTCTCCTCCTTTCAGACCCTAAACTTCACAAGTCTCTCCCTTTCTTTCTTTCATTTTTCCTCTTCATCTTTGTGTTTCCCTGTCAGGACTCGTCCCAATCTCCCCGGGATTAACGAGCGACGCACCTATTCTCGTCTGACATGGAGTGTCAGACAAGGGAAAATTCCGATTTTAGCCCACTCGGGGCTTCAGAGTACGCCAGGATCCGGAGGAGGAGTGTGATGTTTCGGTCTCTGCTACAGCCCGCATTCACGATCAACCTGAAGGACATTCAAAACAGTAAAAGTTGTGAGTGGACAAAATAAAGAATTTATAAAAACATTTTCAAAAAAGATATTTATACCCTTCACTAAAAAGCATGCATGCATTCAAAAACCATTTATCCAAATAACCATTATTAGGGTCTCAGCTCCAAATTCTGTAAATCCAAAACATACGGACCACTGCCCAAATCCATGTGGGATTCAGCCCGAAACCAGTAATCCGATTATATAACATATAACCAAACCTGTCATGGTTTCTAAAGCTACGAGCGTGCTACCCGGGGTCTCAAATCCCAAGTCTCCCCAAGGTCCACTCAGGTCAATGTCCGTAGATCAATGATGACACGACCCACCCTCAATCCCCCGGGATTAAGAGATAAGCCATGCTCCCGTCCAACTTACATGCGACATAAAGGCTAAACCGTCGTCCAACCTCCATGTAACACGCAAGCCGGACAAGAGATACTAGGCCAAAGCACCAAAACCACCTTCCGATGTCCCAAAGTGTGCATAACTTACTGTGGATTGCGCGTGTGATGTCTCCGTCTCTCTAACAGCAGCCCGCACCGCATCAAACCTGGAGGGTATCGAAAACATAAAAAGACTGTGAGTGGACAAAAATAAATAGTATATTCTGAAAACAGTTTATAAGAAAATACATTTATACCCTCCACGAAAAACCAATGTATGCACATGAAAACCTTTTCATAAAATCATTTCATATCCCAAAGAAGAAAACCATCAATGAAAACCGGAATCATTTATTTTTTTCAAATCCGTAACTCAAATCCAGGGCCTCAGTCCAAAATCATAAATCCTCATCAAAGTACGGGAACTCAGCCCAAAAATCATTAAATCCAAATCATCTGGGCTACAACCCAAAACATTTGAAAACCAGTGAAAAACCAATCAAAAATCATAATCAAACAATTTGCTGGATCTCAAGCGCGCCGAGTCTTTAAACTCAAAACACATACGCATAATTAGGCCTTCCCGGGATATCAACGAGTCTTTAAACTCAAAACACAATCAACAGGCCTCGGGGGATATCACAATAATCGAGTCTTTAAACTCAAAACATATACCGAGTCTTTAAACTCAAAACATATCAATCCAGGGTCCTCCCCCGTCATCAATCAACCGAGTCTTTAAACTCAAAACCAGATCCAGCCATATCCGGAATCATCATTTCGAATCCAAATCCAAAAATCCACTTTTATGAACAGGGCTTCAAGCCCAAAATCACTTTTCCAAAATCCATTATAAATTATTAAAATCAATTCATATTTCAAATCCCAAAATCATAGCATCAAAACCATGGTCAAATCACAACATAAATCATAAGCTCGTAAAACGTGCAAATACGTAATTATCTCGAAATACGTGTAAAACTGTAAATCATCAAGATCATAATCATAAACATAGAAAGCATGTATAGAAAACATATAAAAACATTTATGCATGCATCATAAGTTAGAAAGCAAAGTCCACTCATATACCATTCCCGCCGCTACCTCGATATGCGCGCAATTACGCTTTCCCCGCTAATCCACTATCACCGGACTTCTCGAACCTGTCCAAATCCCATAATAAGGTCACTAACTACTTCAAAATGTTTATACTAAAGTCCCGTAATTTTTTCAAATTTTTAACTATTTTTAAACGAGCCCTAAAACCTTCAGACATCCTGAAACATATCGAGACGATGTTCGATCGACTCGAAACCAATCCCAAAATTTTCTTTACATCGAATACTTTAAAAGTCGTGTTGGAACTTTCCTCAAAAGACGTGCCACGTGCCCTCACGTGCTTCCAAAAGGGACTGCGCGTGGGAACCACGTATTAGTACTATTCATCTCGTCTACCTCGATCAGGCCCGGTTAATACCAGTTCAGACCAACCTCTGCAACTCAAACCGGCGCGACCAGTTTTCACTCATTTTTCCATCTTTTTCAATGTTATTTGTCCCAATCGCTTCGTGTGCTTTGCAACCATGTCACTTCACGAATCTGGCCTCCTCCAACTTTAACTTTAATCCCAGTCGACTTGTTTCCCCTCCATAATCGTGTTCCAATCATTAGCATTCATCGACAAGGCCTAAAAACCCGTATTCAAAATTTAAACCAAAACTTACCGCGTCGGGTTCGCCGGCCACCAGTCCACAGTAGACCTCCGTCCAAAGCTCAAACACCTCCCAACAGACTCTTGGACCTCATCCTAGCCACCAAATTCGCTCATCAAGCCTCACAATACCGATTTCCATTTGAATGAACAACAAGGCACTTCACGGGGTTTGTCACCTAACGCCGCCGTCGTGACTCGCCGTGGCCACCAGTAGTCTCAGGTCAGCCTCCCTTCCATCTTTCATTCACACCCCACCAACAATTGATCAGGTTGAGAGGGTTGGGTTCTCACGATCACCCACAGTCTTTGTTCCTCCCAAAATCCATGGCCACCGTCCACGACGGTGGCACCACCACTCGTGTCTCATCTCAACAATCCATTTTCCTTCATGAAACACTCACAGCTAATAAAAATCACAGGGTTCATCTGGATTGTTTTTCACGGTTCAATCTCTCCTCTGTTTCCCTCTGTTTTAAACCACACACACCGTGCACAAATTTAAAACCATTTTGAGGCTTGTACAACCATCCAGGACAAGCCAGGTGTCCAAAATCTTGTGGGCACAATTCCCAAGTCAACCATATGTCCATTTCTAACTGGGCACAGATCTCAATACAGTACAATGACCACATTCCCCTTGCCTTCACAAATTACCTTTTTGCCCTTAACACTTTTAGATCAAAACTCGAATCAACGACGTCCAATGATAGTGTGCCGCATGTCGTTGTACTCAAGGAATCGAGACCTACCTAATGATCCTCGAATCACGTGAAAAATCCATGTCGTATAAAAAGTCAACCATTTGCCCCGTTTTAACTCAATTATCAAATATCCCCGATCTTCCGAACGTCATAACTTCGTCCTCAAAGGTCGGAATCGGACGTGCCACCTGTCTACAGACTCGTGACGTCCCGAACTACGTCATAATCATCGGTCAAATTCCAATTGACCGCCCGAACTACAAGTTAACCTTTTTGTCCATTCCAAGGGCAAAACCGTCATTTCACACAGTCTGTCCGAAAGTACCCAACTAATCACCGATTAATCACATTAATCCGTCATTAACCACTAATCTAATCCCAGTTTTCAGGACGGGTAGTTACAATTGACCCTTCCTGGGGTTATAATCCATAAGCCTTCCTGAGAGTAAGGTGCCCAACGGGGGCGACTTGTAAGGACCCGTCCCGAAAATTAGGGTTAAGACAGTGATTAAGATGGGATTAGTGAGCTTAATTGGTGTTTAGTTGGGTACTTTTGGACTTTGGCATAGAAGGACGATTTTGCCCATAGTTTGGGCAAAAAGATGACTTTTAGTTCGGGCGGTCAATTGGGTATTGACCGATGACCGTGACATAGTTCGGGACGTCACGAGACCGTAGACAGGTGGCACGCCCGATTCCGACATCCGAGGAGGAAGTTATGATGTTCGGAAGGTTGAGGGCATTACCGTAATTTAGTTAAAATAGGGGGAAAATTTGACTTTTCGTACGATCGGGTTTTGACACGTAGACCGAGGACCGTTAGGTAGATCTCGTCATCCTGAGTTCAATGACAGTCGGCACGTGTTCATCAGAGATAGGACGGGCAAGATACGGGTCTAGAATGGTAGTGGCATAATTGTATTTTTTGACTCAAAAGAGGGGTATTTTGGTCTTTTGCACATTGGGAATTGTGCAACCGGATTGGGACAAGTGTACAGGTTTAAATGGGATATTTTTGGAAAGGGGTCATTGGATGGTGGACACGTGCAAAGTGTCTAGTGGGTTCTAGGCCGTGCACGGTGTGTGTGTTCAAATTGTGCAGGTGTGTGCAACCGTGTTCGAAGAAGAGAGAAACAGAGGGTGAGATTGAGAGTTGGTCGTGTGTGTGTGTGTCCTGGTGACTGAGGGAGTGTTTAGAGGTCGAGAGAGAAAGATCGTGAGTGAGTTTGGAGAATAAGACTGGTGAGAGGTGGAAGTGAGGCCACGGGAAAAACCAAAAAAATAGAGAGGGATTTTGGCGGTGGTGTTGAGGCGTAATCGATCCATTGAAGCTGTAGATGGTGCTCAGTGGACGGAGGAGGACCTGAGGAGTTGTGTGGACACCTAGGGACACGGCGGAGCCCACGGCGGTGAGCGGCAGGAGAGGTAATTTCGATTTCCTCTGTTTTTCCGTTTTGTTTCAAGTTGAAAGTCGTGAAGTCTGGGGTTGAGTCGAAGGGTTTGGTGGGTCCTAGTCGACTCAGTGAGGTCCTAGGAAGCTGCTGGTTGTGCAGCCGTGATGTGGGGTGACCTGGGTGGCCGGATTGAAAAACAGGGGCTCGGGTGGTTTTTAATTCGAGCTTGAGACGATGATTTAGGGGTTGTGATGGAGTGTTTGGTTGAGGGGAATAGATTGCTTAGGACTGGGTGAAGAGATTGGTGAAGAGAGGGAGGAGAACGGTGGAGGAATGGTGGAGAACCGCTCTCGTCGGTTCAGACCGGTCGAGTAGCTGAGGAAGAAGATGAACAGTAGTCTGGGTGCAGGCGCGTGAGGCCCACGCGCAGCCACTTTGGGCGGCGCGTGGAGGCGCGTGCGGCGGTGTCTGGGAAAAAGGTCAACTAGGTTTTTGGTCTAGAGGTTGTAATGAGTCTAGTGGAATAGGTTTCGGGTTAATCGGACGTCGATTCAAGTTAGTTCTGCGGGATCGAAGGTTTAGGGTCTCGGTTCGTTATGCTCAAGACCCGGGGATTTTTGGGGAAAATTAGGAGGATCTTGGTAGACGTGTTAGTGACGTTCTTTGGTGACTGTTGAAAGGATCGGGAGTCCCCGAGGTGGACGAGGAACGTACGGGACGTACGAGACGCGAGTGACGTGCCCTGTATCTGTGAGTGGACCCCTTCTCTAAACTCGAGCATGCATAACTGTTTTTCTATAATTGTTTTATGGTTTTACATGTGATTTCATGATTGTTTGATTATGTTATAACTTTTTTACTTAATTTCACGTTTTTCGAGAAAGTATGGTTTTCAGCACGTTTTACGAGAAAAGTTTGATTTCTGATTATGATGCTATGGTTTTGGGATTTCAAAAGATAAGTGATTTTCAATGATTATAAGTGGATTTTGATACATGATTTGATGATCAAGGTTTTCGGTTTTAGAATCGGATTTCGAGAATCGAGATTTGGTTTTAAGGTTGAAAAGTGGAATTCCGGATTTGGGTTCGGAATGACAGTTCTGGATGCCGGAAGGGCATCAGACCAGTGATTTCGGATTCGGGTTTGGATGTGGATTTCAAATGGTTTTCAAATGGTTTTGGATTAGATTTGCTGGATCTGGTTTTTGGGTTTAAAGACCCGGATATTGTGATTGACGGGGGACGGGCCCGGATTGGGTTTAAAGACTCGGATATATTGATATTTCCCCCGTAGGCCTGTTGAGTTTAAAGACTCGGATTATTGAGGCCTGGATTGAGTTTAAAGACTCGGGAGTTTAAAGACTCGGATAGGTCCAGCAGGTTTGATCGGATAATGATGACTTGGATTTATGTTTTATCGTACTGTTTTCATGATGCCTATGTTGTGAAGTATAAATGTTTTATGATGATTACCATGTGGTTTATAGTTGTGTTTAACTAAATGGGTTGTGTATGCATGTTTTTAAAACGGAGGGCCAAACCCGGTTTTGTTATAAAATGGTTTTCGAAACTGTTATTCTTTATGGTCCACTCACACTTTCTGGTTTTAATTGCCCTCCAGGTCATGGAGATAGCCCGGGGGTTGACGTTGAGGTAGCGTCGGAGGCATAGAGTACTCGAGAATTTTTCCCGGAGTATTTTCGATTTTCCGTTGTGCGTGTACTCTGTGTATCAGCTTGTTTTTCCTTTGTTTAGTACTATGCTCTGTATAGTTTCGACTCTGGGTTTTATAAAATTTCTCCTGCGTCTGACAGTGTATTTGTGGTTTTCGTAAGGGTGTTTTCGGTTTTTCTTTCTGGGTTGTCAGACGGGAGCAGGATTACCTCGGTTTTCGGGGTGAAACCGGGGTGGGTCCTAACACGACTCCACTCAGTTAGTGTTCCGTGACTACTCCGGGGTCTACCTAGGCCAATGACCCTCCCCAGAGGAGACAATCCAAATAAAGGAAGGTATATGAATATATATATATATATATATATATCGAAAACATTCTTAAAACTTTTCAAGGGATTCATGCCCGGTCCCCATAAACCGTCATGAAACCAGAAAATCCATTTAGGGTCCCCGACCCGAAATCATAATCATAAACCAACTGGGCCTCAAGCCCGAACACATGACTCAACTGGGCATTGAGCCCGATATCTCAGGGTCAGTCACGATTCCAATCGTAGTGATGCGTGCAACCATCCGTCCATGACCGCTCTCAATCCTGCTATGTTGTCGTGAACGCATCAACCGACGCGACCACCTCTAGATCATGGTGCACCCATCATAAATCGATATCCTGTACCATCAGTACCCCAAAGTCGAGCCTCCAGTGGCTGCTCGACAGCGCAACGTGTAACGACCCGTCTCGAATTTCGGGATTTGATTAGTGACTAATCATGATTAGTGGGACTGATTGGTGATTAGTTGGTCGAAATCGGACAAAATTTGCAAAATGACCGTTTTGCCCCTGGTTCGTGGGCAAAACGTTGACTTTTTGATCGGGCGGTCAAACGGACTTTGACCGATGACCGTGACGTAGTTCGGGACGTCACGAGTTCATAGGCAGGCGGCACGTTCGATTCCGACATTCGAGGAGAAAGTTATGACTATCGGAGGTTCAGGGGTATTACCGTAAATTGGACTTTCGGGGGGAAAATGTTGACTTTTCTTTTGGCAACTGATTTTCAGTTGACTCAAGGACCGTCAGGTAGGCCTCGACGTCCTGAGTCCGTAGGCAGGCGGCACGCCGAAATTGGACCTCGTACGAGGAAGTTATGGTCAGAAACGTGGAAACGGGTGGTTCGTGTCTCGGTTTTCGTGTCGAATATTTTATTCTGGAAATTCTGATTGGGGGACACCTGGTGAGTGACAAGTGTCACTCACCCATTGGCTAGATTGGATCAGATCCACTATGGGATTAAATAGTATTAAAATCCACTTTTAATTTCAGCCCTTAGATCTGAAAACCCCTGATCTGATCTCAGCCCTTGATCTCATTCTGAGATTCAATCCTGGCCCTTGATTCATGTTCCTGTTCTGTATTAAACTTCATGAAAACATACACCCATGTGTTCATTCTCTCAAACCCTTTTGTGCGATTTCCCCTTGGAACCAGCTCACCAGCCCTCATCGCTCAACCCCACACCTCAGGCAACCAGCAACCACCTTCCTGACACCGGCCACCGCTCCACGGCCACCCTGCACGACCGGCATTCCCTCATACCCGAGAAGGAAACCCAAGCAGCCCAAGTCACCAAACCATCCAAACCTTCAATCTGGGACTTGAACCAACGTACGGTTGGGATCACCGTGACGACAGGACGGCGAGGAACTGACCTTGACGAGGTACGGCGGCGATAGGACGATAAACCCGTGAGTTGCCGTTTTTCTTCCCTGCTTCGAACCGTCTGTCTTTGACGTTAACTTTGTTGGATGATTGTTAGGACACATCTAGGAGACCTTGACGACCAATTTGGACCCAGGACCGGGACTGGAAAACCGTCGACTTGCCGGAGAGGATAACCAGAACCGGCAACCAAACTTCCCGTCGATTTTCAGGTAATCTCTTAGACCTAAAACCTAATTCTAATTACACAGAACCGTTGTAGGGATTAAGACGTGTAGTTAGGAATCAAACGGAACAAAAATGATCGAGAAATGATGAAATGGTAACCGGGTCATGATCGCGGGTCTGATCGACCCGAGTTACAGGAATACGGGTCAACCCGTCTGAGGACGGAGGTGCTGACGTGGCACCCTGTCAGGCTGTCAGGTGACGTGGACCAACCGTGAGCCGACATGTGTCACATGTCAGTGCACAGTCAGCACTGACATGTCAGTGACGTGGACCAGTCAGGGACTGCCACGTGTCACTGACATGTCAGTGACGTGGACCAGTGCCGTGCTGACACGTGGCACATGTCAAATCTGACACGTGGCCTGACAGATCAGTGAGGTGGACCAATCGGATGTTGACATGTGGCACCTGTCAGAGTCTGACACGTCAGACCTGACAGCTGTCAGATGACGTCAGCATGACGTCATGCTGATGTCAGCAGTGACATCAGCGATGACGTCAGCAGGAACTGTTCCTGCGTTGACCGACAAGTTGACCGGCGCGTCGGGGCGCGTGTGAATAGTAATTTTGGTGGGACCACCACTATTCTTTAGGTTTCGACGATCCGGATCCAATGGCGGTGGTTTCGGGTCGATCGGAGATCATTAAGTTGGTCAAAATGAGGTTTATTTCCTTGGGAAGCGCGTTCGGGCGACTTTTCCAGACCAGTTTCGGTCTAGGGTTTCATGGTTAAATGTTAGGGGTTTGTATTGACCTTTACGTATACTTTGGATATGACAGGGATTGTATAAGCGTACCATAACGAGGGTATACGTTCGGTTTTCAGCAGGATTGTATTGTGAGTGGGCCATTTTCTTAAACCCTTGCGTGCATAAATGTTTTCTGGTTTATTGTACTTATTCACATGCTAAAACAATAATGGTTTTGATGATATGGAAAATATGGTTATGGCACGTTTCACGGTATTTGGGCTTGAGACCCGTCTGATGAAAACTTAATGATTGGTTCGGATTTTATCTATGTATATATATGCTTCGCATGTGGATATCAATAAAATGTATTTGGTACTGCACTGTATAGATCCTTCCATATTATATTGTCTCCTCCGGCGAGGTACCCCGGAGAGGTCACGGACGTCTAGTACGTCCAGCGTCTATGACGCTAAGCATCAGGTGATGCTGCATCAGGTGATGCTGTACCCGAACAGGATTCGGGGATTTAGCTCGGAAATTGAGACCCGAGTGGCACGCGTAGCCTTATTATTATTGTGACCTTATTAGGCGTCAAGAACGTCAAACATCATGTGATGTCAGGATTGGAGTGTATAGTGCAGCAACTAAAATTATACTTATGGTTTTATTACATGCCTTATGGTTCATATTATATGACTTATGATTTTAAATACGGCTGCATGCATGTTTGGAAAACGGAGGGGTAAATTATATATTTTACTTATCAAATGATTTTATAAACTTGAGTTTCGGTCCACTCACCCTTAATGTTTTTGGTAACCCCTCCAGGTCGTGATACTGAGGTAGAGGAGGAAACTGAGGCTGAGGCATAGATCTACTTCTGCGTACTTGAATCCCTGTTGGGTGGTTTGCCCGCAGGTTTTATTTTAGAGTCGTGCTCGCAACTTGTAATTTTGGATTTCATCCCTTGTCTGACATTCGTTTAATTCGGATTTGATGTATGACTTTAATTTGGTTATTTATGCATTTGATGTTTTGAGGTCAAAATTGGTATGAATTATTGGGTGTCAGACGGGAGCAGGGCACGTCCCCTTGTGGTCCCTGTGGGATCGGGGCGGGTCCTGTCACAACGTGCATCGTGACCTCTCTAGAAGGAACACATTCTAATCCGGAGGCGAACGTCGTATCGTCCGTCGCCGTGCACATAGCACTCGCCGCGACCACGACTCAGACACGTAGGTCATAAATAGGGCCATATACCCAAGACAAAGCCAAATGGGTCTCATACCCGAGTTTACCTTTTCAAATCCAAAACCATTTCATTTAAACCAAAACCATAAACACGTATAAGGTCGAAACATCGAAATACGTGCAAATATGTAAACACACACAAATGCACTCATGGCATCACAAAACAAGTATTAAAACACATAATAAACATTTATGCATGCATCAATTTAGAAAATAAGATCCACTCACAGACCGTCCGAGCTGCCGCCTCGATACATGTGCCATACGCCCTTCCCAATCACCGTCACCGAGACCTCCAAACCTATCCAAATCGTAATAGAGGGTTACTAACTACTTAAATAATCCCTCACTAAAGCCTTGTAATTTTTCAGAATTTTTACTATTTTCAAAGTCGATCCTAAATCTTCGGACAGCTCGAACCATATCGAAATGATGTCCGATCGACACGAGACCAATCCCAAAATGTTCGTTACATCGAATAGATGATTTCACATGTTGGAATCTTCCCCAAAAGAGGCCTCATGCACCCCCACGCACAACATGAAGTCCCTGCACGTGAAGCCCACATGCCAGAATAGTGTCGTCTTCTTCCTTCAGCCAGGCTGGTCCAAACCGGCTGGTCCGATTCGTTTCTGCACCATGTCCAGTTGAATCGGCGGAACCGGTTCGGTTCCATATCTTCGCTATTTTTCGTCCTTTTTCAACCATTCCAACTCCTATGGTTTTCTTTCTTCATTTCCAACCTAACCATGTCCTAAAAACTAAGAAACCAAGCCTAAAACCCATTGGTTTTAAAACGATTTTGAACCCAAACTTTCAACCTTGGTTCAGGGCACTTCTAAGGATCCAAACTTCAACCTAAGGGTCCCAATAGGTTCCTAGGATCACTAGAAAGAGGTTTGGGGGTTCGATTTGGGTTAACTTGGCTGGAATTGGAATTCATTGGGTAGCCACTGAAAACTCTCTGGCCGATGTTCTGGGCTTTCTCAGCCGTCCTCAGCCTCCAAAACCTTCTCCTAAACTTCCTACCAACCTCCTAAACATATCCTAATCAACATATAACCTCCCTAACGTCCAAAATCCGAAATTGAAATTTCAAAATATAAAAGGTCACGATTTTTACCTTTTCCCTGGGCCAACGCCGCCGTCCACGGTGGTCCTATCTTCACCCAGCCACCATCACGTCCTCACGACCCTCAGTCACTTTCTGTTTCACTCTTAGATCGAACCAGGTAGGGGAAAGGATTTGGGGCCGTGTTCGATGGGCTTTCGGGTTTGGTGGGAAAATGGAACAAGGAAGGAGGAAACAGATGCATGAAGGAAGGGAAGGGGCAATGGATTGGTGACACTTGTCACTCATCCATTGGGAAATGTCAAAAGATCTAGGCCCCACTTAGGACAAAAGGCCACTTTTGTCTCGTAAAACGTACCACTGTGAATAGTACTTCAAAGCGTCTGTGAACGGTAACTTTTTCGTCGAACGTCCGAATACTACGTGATACCTGTCTACGGACTCGTATCAACCCGATCTACGTAATGGTCCTCGGCCAACGGACCTCCCGAGTCAAAAGTCAACTTTTCGTCCTCTTTCGGGGGCAAAATTGTAATTCCGTACTGAACGTTCGTTAATTCTCCGCTAATTCCCGATTAGCTTCGCTAATCCGTAACTAGTATTAATTAATCTCGATAATTCAGGACGGGTCGTTACATTCCCTCTGCTCAGACCACTCCTCCCATTGTTCTTTTTCATTTTTCTTTTCTTTCATCATTTTTGGCACTTTATCACCTAATGCCCTTAACCTAATCAAGCTCTCATATTTATACATGAAGGGGAAAGTCGGTGGATGGCTAAAAACAAAGGGAAGGGAAGATTCTATATAACCCTAAAATCTCTAGTGAAATTACCATTTTTCCCTTTCAAGCAAAATTACCAAAATGCCCCTTATACATTCCTGACCCATAACGAATCTATTCGACCTCTAATTTCGACATGACGCATGTCAATGCACTAAAGAGGTCGAGGCCTTTGTAACAGTCTTTTCAAAACTTCCAAAGGAAGTCCCTGTCCAAAAGTCAACATTTGACTTTTTGGTTAAGAGTCATCTCTTTGACTCTCAGGGGCAAAATCAGACTTTTAATTTTTCTCAAATTTCTGGGGCGTTACAATCTCCCCTCCTTAAAAAATTTCTTCCTCATAATTTAGAACTAATCCAAGCTTAATTCTATATGCAAATTGGACAATTGAGTTACTTAAAATTGGTTAATCTTTCTAAACATATTCAAGAACGCAATATCACCAGACACCACTTACACCCTACTAATTAATACCCTAGCTCAATGAACTTATTACAATCAAAGCACACACACACACACACACACAAACAAACAAACAAACACGCACACACACACACACACACACACACACACACACACACACACACACACACACACACACACACACACACACACACACACACACACACACACACACACACACACACACACACACACACACACACACACACACACACACACACATACACACACACACACACACACACATGATCACTATTGTACTAATCAAATTAGAGGACATCATGAATTCCGGAGTATATCAAAGAATTCAAACGGTATACTTAATCAAATTAACATAATGGATCGTCACATTATGACCAGATTACCCTTATGCAACCGTTGACCGCATCTAAGTCATCATAACCAAATAGTATCCACAAATTATACTGTACAAAAAAACTACCCTTGGGAATTGCATGGGAACCATCCAAACATGTCACAATGATATCCACAATCAAAATCATTTTCAAAGACCGAGCCTAAGGCCCAAACATCCTTTATTCTAAAACCTCTATTTAGATAGTACCGAAATCTCGTATGGTCCTAGCTTCATCAATCCATAATCAAACTTAACCAATTACCATCTCAAGTATCAATCACTTCTCATAGCAGCAGTATGCATAATTCATTACCATAACCACGTTTGATCTAGATTCAAAACACATATCATCTAAACAGTTATCATAACTTTTCACATACTGAGAATTCGTATCCATATCCCATATCAACATCACAAACCCAAAACCACGATTAGAACCTCGGCCTAAGCCCAAGCCATAACTTAAACACCAGTCTTGTAAAACGTACCATTAATATAATTTCTGGAAAACATATAAGAAATTGTATGAATCTCATAAATATTCCAAAATTACATTATTTCATTATACAAACCTTGTTCAGTCCAAATCTATAATCAAAACGGAAATCCTGAAAAAGATAACCTTAATAAACGCAAAATAACAAAATTCTGTGGATATCGTAAAAAAATCATAAAATTTCCAATCATTCAAACCCACACAATCATATAGAACTATTTAAAATGCATCCAATTCTTATCCAACCCATCCTTAATTGCACAGTAACAATCACTATATCCATTATACCACTGATAGGCACATAACTCAGATTCTGGTGCGTCTGGCTCAATATCTAAGAGTACTAATCTGTAAACCCCTCGAGGAGGGTTATCCATAATCATCACAATCACCACAACAATTTACATCACAAATTTCGAGAAATTGCATCCATATCACAACTTAAAATCATAATAATCACAGTGGGAACGATTTGATAAAATACTAAAACACGAAGATAATATGTAAACCTAAAAATCTAATTTCAAAGTACACATATCTCAAGTATAACAAGTAAATTTCACACAAGTTCCCTCGCCATGGTATCTCAACAAAGTTTTCATGAGGAAAGGAACTTCTAATATGTTGAGAATTAATCTCAATAAATTACAAAAATACTCCTAAGGGTTCTTAGCCCAAATTGACCTCACACAGTCTCCGATTTCGGCGTGCCGCCTGTCTACAAACTCAGGATTCCAAGATCGTCTCAGAATTCCCAATAGACGTCCCTATCAAAAAGTCAACATTTTGACTTTTCCAACGACAAAATCGTCTTTTTACCTTCTTTTTCCCCAACTTTGCTTCCCTCAAAGGTCTGAGTTGTTACAGCAGTTACGGTGGATGATATGATTGGCACTGCTGTTTCATGTGATAGGAGATGTAAAAGGAAAAGTTGCATTTCTAATATCTACCTTTGTTATTATATATCTTATGTGGGCTTTTGCAATTCTTTGTTGGAGACATTGGGCACTTTGAAATAAGTATACCACTAATCGGTTCCATAAAACTTACATTTGTACTCATTTGATATCTATTTGCAGCTGGTTCATATTGGGGACGTAATGTACTTGAGGAAAATAAAAAGTTACTTTGATGGTGATGCTTTAGGAGTCAAGCTGCTTGCCTCTAAGGTTACTTAAAGCTAGCTCTATCTTGTGTTGCATTTGGTGAATTTGAAGCACAAATATGTATATATATATATATGTAGCACATTATATATTGTATTAGTTACAATTGCATTCATATACTTTCATATGTATATATTTTTGGTTGTCTTTTGGCTTGTAGATGATTTCTTTATAAAAATAATGTTGGATGATTTTGCTTCATAGATTTATATATATGACTTTTTCTTATTTCGAAAGAATTTATGTGACTCAAAATTAATTTATTATACATATCAAATCATGAAATATGATAAAAGGCTCAAAATTAGCCTCATCACAAACATGGATTGAAAAATCGCCACTATCGCCAATATATCGGTTTTTTCGGCTGGTGGCATATACGAAGGGGAGGGGGGGTGGAAGGAAGAAATTGGCCAAAATTTCGACATGATTTCTTGTTTTGAGCCCATAGATCCTTTCCTGGGATCAAAACGATGAAGATGCACTATTAAATCGTGAAAATCGAACGTAAAACGAAGAAGATTGAGCCGGGTCTTGGCATTGGGTAGGAAAACCCGGGTTGCAGATTCGGCTGGAGGTAGGGGATAACTGCCATTGTTTATATTTATATAATTGACATTGGTTAGTTTACAAACTTGCTGGCTAGCAGCGTTGGTTGGGTTTTTGTTCCTCAGTTGGGGGGTCTTGGGTTCTGTTTGATCCGGAAATGACCAACTCGATGAGACCCGCTGGGGGTTCTAGGACCAGCCGTGTGGTGTTTCGGGCCCGCTGGGGGCGTTGCGATTCGGCAGGGGTCCTGCAAAACTAGACACCGGTGTGGTGTCGGCCAAAGGGGCTCCGATGCCAAAGTTAGTATCTGAATGCCGAGAGGCAAGTAAACACAGTGCTCTGGGTCGGTTCTGAGTGTCTTACCTTTGTGAAGGGTTTCGGGGTATTTATAGTAGCCATAACTGTGGTAGGTGGGCTACTGTTACGGGAGCAGGTGGTGCTTGGTGGCTGGGAGCCGTCTGACAAGCCCTGGATATCCGGAGGAGGCGCCAGCTGGAGTCCCAACCTGCCTCCGTCAGGGAGTTGGTGTGGCAGAGTTGGTTAGGTGACTGTCGCAGCTAGCTGTCGTCTGTTTACTGTCAGGTGCCGAATGGCGGGTCTGCAGTATGGTGCCGATCGGCGGGCCGTAGGCCGTGAGGGTGCTTATCCGGCGATCGGTCGGCGGCCTTCCTGTCCTGGTGGGACCTGTGCAAGGGTGGTCGGTCGATATGGTATCAACATAAGTCCCATAAGTCTTTGACTGAGGTGGGGTTCCTCGGTCGAGGACTTGATATGACGGTCAGTACCTGTCGACCGACCAGGGCGGTGCGCCCTGTATCCCTAGTAGCCCCCCAAGTCATGGAGCGAGGAAGCGCACCGTATGTCCGATTTGCAAAGAGGCCCCGTTGCCGAGTTCCGGAAGCGGCCCACCGTAAAGACCGAAAGATCGTGGAGAGGCGGCCGTGGGGAATGGCGGGGAGACGTGGGTAGTAGTGTGCTTGCCGACAAAGAGAGGAAGCGTGCCGTCGGGAAAGATGCCGAGAGGCTCCGGTCGGCAGGCGGTATGGATGCATACCGGTTAGCGATGTACGTATGTACGTAGGTAGTTGAGAATGTACGATACTGATGGGTATACAGTACAAGGTATTCGTAGCCGAAAGGTGGTCGTATCGGCCTGGCGACTGTCAGATCGGAAGCGCGCATCTCGAGGCTGGCCAGGGGCCTATAAAAGGGGTGAAAGCTTTCTGACTTTTTCACTTTTTACTCAGAGCATCTTGTGGAGTAATTGCAAGTGCCGACTGAATTGGAGACTGCCGAGCAAGAAGAAGACGCACGTGGAACCAATTCGACCGAGCAAAACTTTGAAAGGTATAATTCCTGCCGTTCGGCATCCCTGCTCAGCATGTGTTCCGTAGCGTAGGTGCTTAGTTGTAGCTTCTTTTCTTTTGGTAATTTGTAGATGTCAGAGTTAGAGTCAAACAGTGGATCTGGGGTTAGGTCCCCTCAAGCTTTTAGCGGGGAAACACCGTCCGGTTCGGCAGACGATGTGCCGAGCGGGCGCAGTGGGTCAACGTCTACTAGTGGGTCCACTAGCAGCACCTCGTCGTCCAGCAGTGGTGACAGCCTGGATGAGGCTCTCAGGTTGCCGCGGAAGGAGGTAAGGCAGCAGGGCGGGTGCAGCACCTCGGGTGCCGATCGGCCAAGTGAGAGGAGGACGTCTCCCCGTACTCCCCCCGTCGCCACCATCGATTCCGAGGCTGAAGGTAGAGGTACGGAGACGAGCTCGCCGATGGAACTAGATGCCGACGGCGTGGTGAAGGTGGAGTATGCCGTGGACTACGAGATGAACACCATTCGGCAGTCTGACTTGGACCGGTTCCGGGAGCTGTACAACGTGCCGGCGGAGATTAAGATGACGGTACCCCCGCACAGCAAGAAGCCGAGCAGTCCTCCGGAAGGGTAGACACTATTTTACGTCGATTGCTTTGAACACGGAGTGAGGCTGCCTCTGCACCCGTGGCTCCAGAAGATGATGGCGAGGGCAAACCTGGCCCTGGGGCAGCTGAACGCCAATGGCTGGATCATCCTGATCAGCCTGTACACGGCGTTCCGACTAGCGGGACTGCCGGAGCCGACCTGGGGGCAATTGTGCGCCCTGTACCGCTTCAAGAGGCAGACCTACGGGTCGGGGTGGTACCAGATGGAATGCCTGCAGAAGACGACCCGGGGTGCCTTCATCACTGATGTGCCGACGTCGCAGAAGAGCTGAAGGCATCGGTTCTGCTGGGTATCGGGGCCGTGGGAGGGGGACGTCAGCGGGGTCCGCTCGAGGATTCCCAGCTACTTCCAGTCTGGAGGTTGTTGGTCTACCGTTCGGCTAGTGGTCATAAGGCGGCAATTGTGTCTACCGAGGCGGGGACTGATGGTGTTTGTTGTGTTTGCAGGTCCGTCCAAGGCAACAGTGACAGCAGAGGATTGGGAGGCGTGCAACCTGGTGCGGGAGAAGCTGTCCGACCTGGAACGCAGCCGGTGCGTCCTGAAGTTGCCGTCGAACCTGCTTGCCGTAGGTCTCATCTTGCCACCTGGTAAGCAGTAGTGTTGAAGTGATAGTGTGTAGGCATGCCGGGGCACTAACAGTTTATTTTGCAGTGCACCCCCAAGTGGAACAAGCCGCTCAAAAGAAGATGAGTGAGGCGGTGGCGAAGCACGGCGTGGCTACCGAGGGCAAGGGCAAGGAGCCGGAGGTGCCCCCTCCCCCCCCCCCCAGCCGCGGAGGCAGAAAACCGTGGCGGTGAAGCCCAAGGGGACTGGCCGGGAGGAGCCCCAGCAAGGGTCGAGCTCTGGCTGTCGACCAGATGGGCTGCCGAAGCCGAGCCGGCCGGAAGCTAGGCAGGGTACGGAGACGAGTCCGGTGCTTGGTCTGAAAAGACCCCTGATCGGCGGGCTGGACCAGGCCCGGGTGCGCCGGAGGAAGCTAATGGAGGCTCGGCAGAGGCAGTCTCCCCCGGCAGCTGGGGTGTCGGAGAGTGAGAGCGCCGACTGGCGTCGGAGGAGGGAGGCGGTGCTGAGGGCTCCGGAGGTGCCGAAGGGGCAGGAGAAGGAGAAGGAGAAGGAGAAGGGGGCCCGGAGGGAAATGCCGCCTCCGGCGAGGGAGAGGGCGGTTGTCAGCACTCCTGGCGTGGCGTCCTTGTTTGCCGAACCCCTGGAGACGGGCGAGGTGGTGCGGTCTGCCAAGGCCGGCGATGGCTGGGTGCCGGTGACACACCACGTGCACAAGACGTTGGCGCCAGTTGCCAATGCCTTCGTGCTGGGGTCGCAGGTAACTCCTGCGGAGATAGAGGAGATCGGCACCGGTTCGCATCCCGGTCGGTTCGCTGCCGTGCTGGCCGAGCAAGCCCACGTAAGATCGATCGCCCCCTTATTGTTTGCGTTGGTTTGTTTATATTTTTGTTGTTGTTGTTGTTGTTGTTTTTTTTTTGCTAAGTGGCATTGTCTCGGCAGTGCTTCGGGCAGACATATGTGGCCCTGCAGAAGGCTGCGCGGCATATGCAGAGGCTAGAGGCCGAGCAGGGCGCCGCACGGCATAGGGAGGAAAAACTGCGTGCCCGGGAGAGGGAGGGCCATGCCGCGCGGAAGCGAGTTGTGGAGTTGGAGGGGGAGCGCAAACGGGAGAAGGCCCGTGCGGAGGCGGCAGAGAAAGGGATAGAGGACCGTGAAGAGACGGTGCACGCTTTCTCCCAGCAGCTGAACGAGCAGGAGAGAGCCATGGGTGAGCTGCAGGGGGAGGTGGACCGGCTTCGCGTCCTGCTATCGGCCGATCGGCAGAAGACCCTGGAGGACTTCATGGCAGACCCGGTGTATGCGAATCATCTCGACCTGGTGCTTGCCGAAGTGGAAGATGATTGTATACAACGGGTGTTGTACTTCAATCCAGGGGTCCCCCTCAACTTCCCGTGGCTGGATGAGCCCCCCGTGCTGAGCAAGACTTTCTCCCTGGATGGTCAGCCGTCGAATGCCGAGGGGAAGCGGCCGGCTGGTGCGGAGAAGGCTGCAGAGGCGTCCACTGCCGACCAGGCCGAGGAGGCAGACGAGGAGGTGGTGGTAGTTTGAGGCCGAGGGCCGTGTAGCTTGCTGTTTGTTTCCTTTATTTTTATAGTCCGGGGAATGCCCCGTGTAGCGTGTAGCTCTGTAGTTATATCAATGAAAGTTGGACTTTATCTATCACTTTGCATCGTGCGATGGCACTTCCTTTTTTTTGTTTTTTTTTTTTGAATGAGAACTGCCGATAGGCGAGTACTTGGCGCATATGTGTATGCATGCCGATCCACGGAGAGCCGCGGAGGCTGTGCGGGTCGGCGTGCCGACCCGGACCTTGACCGGGCGCCCTGGGATAGGACGGGCAGAGGTGGTTGTGCCTGGATGCGGGGGTCGTGGGTAGGGTAAGTCAGACGGTTGGCTGGGGTCTGCGTCTGTCTCCTGTCGAGCAGCTCGCGGGCGTCGCGGTAGATCTGTGTTCCCGATGGGCCAGGCATGTCGGTCTGGTGGAAGAGTAGGCGACCGGACGCCTCCGGTCGGCAGGCGTCACCGATCTCGGCCCTGCCGGCATCACACTCCGGCCGACGAGACGCAGCGGCCAAGGCCCGTTTGGTTGCCTCCCGCCGCTCCTCCAGTTCCTCGCGCGTAGACTGCAAGATGGCCAGGGTGCTTCCATGCTGTTCCCCCCACACGTGATTCCTGCTCTCGATGGCAGCGTTGCTCTTCCTGAGTTCGGCAACCTCCGACCTGAGGGTCCTCAGCATCTCGAGCATGTCATCGGAAGGTAGGCTGGCTCGGGTTCGGCCGCGATCTCCCTGAGGGGTGTTGTTGAGCTCACCGTCGTCCCGTTCGGCAAACATTGTTCGTCAGCGGAGGGTCGAGCAGGGGTATGTGAGTTGGTGGGTGTTGGTATTGTTCTTATTCCCACAGACGGCGCCAATTGTTTGATCCTGAAATGACCAACTCGATGAGACCCGCTGGGGGTTCTAGGACCAGCCGTGTGGTGTTTCGGGCCCGCCGGGGGCGTTGCGATTCGGCAGGGGTCCTGCAAAACTAGACACCGGTGTGGTGTCGGCCAAAGGGGCTCCGATGCCAAAGTTAGTATCTGAATGCCGAGAGGCAAGTAAACACAGTGCTCTGGGTCGGTTCTGAGTGTCTTACCTTTGTGAAGGGTTTCGGGGTATTTATAGTAGCCATAACTGTGGTAGGTGGGCTACTGTTACGGGAGCAGGTGGTGCTTGGTGGCTGGGAGCCGTCTAACAAGCCCTGGATATCCGGAGGAGGCGCCAGCTGGAGTCCCAACCTGCCTCCGTCAGGGAGTTGGTGTGGCAGAGTTGGTTAGGCGACTGTCGCAGCCAGCTGTCGTCTGTTTACTATCAGGTGCCGAATGGCGGGTCTGCAGTATGGTGCCGATCGGCGGGCCGTAGGCCGTGAGGGTGCAAATCCGGCGATCGGTCGGCGGCCTTCCTGTCCTGGTGGGACCTGTGCAAGGGTGGTCGGTCGATATGGTATCAACAGGTTCGACCCCCCACAAGCCTACAACTACTCTCTTTTTTTTTTTTTTCATTTTTTATCCATTTGAATTCATTTTTTCCACTTTTCAATGAAGTTTGGGTTTTTTTTTTTCATTTTTTATCCAATTTTAAATATATCAATTACTTCTAATTTTTAAACAAAGTTTGATCCTATTTTTTCATCTTTTTTTTTTCCAATTTTAAATATATTTAAACTTATTTTATCATTTTTCTTATATTGAATTTTTGTATGTTTATTGTTATGTTTTTAATATATTAACATTCAATTATAGTAACTCACTTCAATTTATGTTTATATTAAAGATTTTATATTATTAGTCATCGTCAGAATCATATTATTCATAATATATTTATTATATCAAAGTCATTTTATAGTTTTTATTAGTCATATATAACCATTATTGAGTATTTAAGTTTTTCCCAAAATTTCATTCTAAATTTCCAACTTTTAGATCGAATTTCTGTCATTTTTGTTAACCGTAAACGATATCAATATCAATACCGATATTTAGTGCGAGATATCTTTAAATTTGACGAACGATATATCCGTCGATATCGATATTTTAGTCCTTGATCACAACTAACATAGACTTATAGACAACATTTTTTTCATTCTAGGGGACAGTTAAAAACTGTCATATATAATGTAATTAGACAACAGTTTTTAATATAAACTAGCGTTTGATTCGTGCAGTGCTTTCAGTTCCAAGATGAATTTGAAGCGGAGGAGGCTGATCGAAGTCGTCAGAATAATAAAAACTGTCATATATTTTTCAATTAGTATATTATTTTTATTCATTTAGATTGCGTTGACGTACTTGCCAATATATTATTGGACGAGACACGTCGACATGATCATCTAATAAAAACACAACTCATTTAACAAAATAATACATCAATTTAATGATATTTGGATGAAATACATAAAACTTAGTAACCGTGAGGATTTTTTTTATTACTGTCTTTTGGGAAAATAAGAATAATCACAACTTCAGAGGTTAAATGAGATTTTTGAACCAGTTTATATTCATTTAAAGTGAAAATTAATTGCATATATGCATGTTCAAATTAAGTAAGCCTTGTTTGAATATCGTATTTCGCCAATTATTTTAGTCCAATAGATTAATATGTCAATTTAATTGTTACTAAATTAAAAATTGATTATTTGTATGATATTTTTGGTAAAATAAAATAACTAGTGGGTTTTTTTTCCTAAAAGGTTTATATATATATATTTTTCAATTAAATTTTCAAAACATATATATATATATACCTCATAATGAAAATTTGCAAATCTTTGATATTCCTTAATTCTATTTTGTACGATCATGTATTATAATAAACAGTTGAATTGTGAAATTCCAATTTTTAATGAGACTTTTATGTATTTTTCTAGAACTTGTAGTTAAACTCGTTAATTCTTTATTAAGGGTATACATTTTAATTTAAAGGTGTCCATAAGTACTTGTATGATCTCCACTCCCTAACATCCTATCAAATTAAGAAGAAGAAGAAAAAAGATAGATGCATTAGCATAGTTAAGATTTTATTTGTGTAGGGGACTTTCACAAAATATTTAAAAAGTTGAATTTTAAATATAATTCAGTTTATCATAATAAATATCAAATTTATTAAAATATAAAAAATATCATATCATACTACTAATTCATTACAATCAAAATTGTCATCGACAGATTTTCATTTTTTAAAATCGATGCATAATGACTTTGGTTTTGATACCTACATCATATCGTGCAAAATCTATGGGCTTCGCACCGGAATGGTGACAGCTGGGCGTGCACATACAAAATGGGCTGAATTGGGTGGAATTAAGGGCTTCTGACTTTATGGGCCACATGCAGCTAGGGTTCGGTGGGCTTTTACGATTTGAATTGGTGCTGGAATGAGCTGGAGTTTGATAAATTGATCCATTACAATTAACAAAAAATGATTAGTTATTAATTTAATTATTAATTCTGTAATTAGGTATTAAATAATAAATTCTAGTAATTAATATATGAAAACAACAAAATGAAATATAATGAATATAATTAAGTTTCTAACAAACTAAAGCATAAAGAAAATTGATATAAAAATATGATCAATTAGGTGCTTATCACGAACTAAAAACTGAAGCCCCTCTCCTTAGCCCAAAAACAGAAAAATCCCTCAATCTCTCTCCCCTATCTCTCTCATATCTCTCCTCCCTTTCAATCTGAACGACATCTCACACCGTGTCTCTCTTATCACATCACGACCACGACGCACCGACCTTGCTGATAGGACCCATCCCAATCCTCCCCCTTAAATTATTGTGGGATGTGCTCTGCTCTTGTCTGATACCACGTGCCAGACTAGAGATAAAACTGTAACTCGCTCGGGGTTACCCGAGTGTGCAGTGACTTGTGGAGTTCGCAGCGGCATGTGGTGTCTCGGTCTCTACTACAGCCCGCATCCGCGATCAATCTAAAAAGTATCAAAAATATAAAATCTATGAGTGGACAAAAATAAACAGTTCGAAAAAAATTTCCAAAAATGACATGTATACCCTTCGTTTTATAAAACATGCATGCATATCAATTAAAAACCATTTCTTTTTCACTAAAACAATATTTGATAAAAACCGATGCAATCATCGTAAAACCATCACATGTTTAAAAACATATGGACACAAATCAGTAAGTCAAAAGCCTCGAGACCCATTCTCATATCCAATATCCGTCTATCCATATATTTCTGTCAAATCATTAATTGTCACGATATCAGCGTTACGCGTGCTACTCGGGGATTACACATCCGAATATACACCAGGCTCAGAGCTCGTGACTCGACGTCTAGGTGCTCTAACTCAGGATCACACATCCCACAAGATGGTCGACGTCTGAGCGATGACATATACAGGCTCGGAACCCCAAGCTCAACGGCTGCAAAATGTCCATCTCTAACACTCTTGCAAGCAGTGTCCTCGTGACCTTTCCAAGATCACACAAAACACAGGATGGTCGAAGTTTGGAGGCTACTATCACATCATAGGGTCCTCTACGGGGAAACACATTCAACCCGAAGGTCTTCTCTGGGAAAACACATTCCTACTAGAGTCATATCCATCACCTCGGAGAATGGTCATAATAAAAAAAGTGGAAATACATTTTCAAACTGTCGTTTCTCAAATCAAAATAGTTAGTTCACATAGGGTCTCAGCCCAAAATCAGTTTCCACAAATCTCAGAAAAACGGTGTCCAATTCCCACTTCACAATCTCAAATCATTTGCAATCGGGTCACAAGCCCAAAATCATTAGCGAACTGGGTCACATGTTCAAAACTATTTATCCAATTGGGTCACAAACCCAAAATTTCATTTTCACGTAAATCCGTAAAAACATTCGAAAACTGCATTCAAGTTCACAAGGCATTTCGTTTTCAAATCATGATCAAATCCACATAATATGCACACCAGGGTCTTAAGCCCGAAATACTGGTTTCATGCATCTCCGTAAAATCATTCACGCCGATAATTAAAATATCATTCAAATCATATGGAACATAGATATGCATAAATCATTAAAACATAGATATGCATGCATCATTTATAAATCAAAGTCCACTCACAGACGGTCCACACTGCGCGTGCCAAAACCCGCGCTGTAAGCTAGTCCGAAGCCTATCCACAGTCTCCGAGACGTCTGAGCCTGTCCAAACCATACCCAAAGGTTACTATCAACCTATACAAGTCCATATAAAAAACCCCTAACTATCCTGGAATAGAGAACGCATCCCGAACACTCTTCCCGAGACTAAAAACCTCCAAAACATTAACTAGACGATCTCTGATCGACTTGAAACCACTACTATTGTGTAACGACCCGTCCCGGAAATTAGGGTTAAGACGGTGATTAGTGAAGGATTAGTGAGCTTAATCGGTGGTTAGTTGGTTACGATAGGTCCATTAGCGTAGAATGACGATTTTGCCCCTAGTTTGGGCAAAAAGTTGACTTTTAGTTTGGGTAGTCAATTGGACATTGACCGATGACCGTGACGTAGTTTGGGACGTCACGAGTTCGTAGACAGGTGGCATGACCGATTTGGACAATCGGAGAAAAATTTATGACGTTCGGAAGATTGAGGGCGTTATCGTAATTTTGACTAAATAGAGAAAAATGTTGACTTTTTAGTGGACTTTTGATTTTCACGTAGACCGAGGACCATTAAATAGCTCTCGACATCTTGAGTACAACGACAGGCGGTACGCTATCATTGGACGTCGGACGGGATAGTTATGGGTCTGGAAAGTTGAAGGGCAAAATGGTAATTTTAATTCTAGGGAATTTTCGTTTTTTTCTCTTAGAACCAATCAGATAAGGGCAAGTGGCATTAGTGGGCTTGGATATGACAGGACCGCCCCCGAGAGGGGCATCGATAACCGTGCCCGGTCCTGCTCCCGTCTGGCAAGGTGACTGAAACCCCAAGTTACCCTCAGTTCTTGCCAAACCAGGGATAGCCACACGTACTTACTCATGCCTCCGCCCCCCGTACAGCCTCGAACAACGCGCCACGACCTGGAGGGTCAATAAAAACCAAAAGGTGTGAGTGGACAAAAAGAATTTCAGTTTGCAAAACAGTTACGGAAAGACGTTTTTACCCTCCAAGTAAAAACCAATGCATGCATACAAAAATCATTTCGCAATCCGTTACATTTTCAACATAAGAAATCCATGTATGAAAGATCAGAAACATTTTCCTTTTCTTAACCTTCGGGTCATAGCCCGCAATCATGAACACAGGGCCACAGTCCCAAAACCATAAAATCCAAATCCAAGTATACGACATCAACCAAATCCATCAACCATACAAACCGGGCCACTGCCCAACACATCCAATCATCAGCGAACCTCAATGAATCACAATCAATCAGTTTGCTGGATATCAAGTGTGCCCGAGTCTTTAAACTCAAAACCATGCGCATAATCAGGCCTTCCCGGGATTTCAACGAGTCTTTAAACTCAAAACATAATCAATAGGCCTCGGGGGTATCACAGTAACCGAGTCTTTAAACTCACGAGTCTTTAAACTCATTAAGGGCCCTCCCCCGTCATCAATTAACCGAGTCTTTAAACTCAAAATGTGCTCCAGCAATAGCACCGGGTCTTTAAACCCAAAACAGTTTTCAACGGGTCTTTAAACCCCAAAAAATTTAACAATCACGTCAACGCGGGATCCATCCCGAAATCACATTTTTCACAACAGGACTTATGGTCCGAATTTCCACATTCAAATCCCCAAATCTTACTTCACAAATCATATTCAAATCATCATTACACACGGGGCATGTACAATCATACCAAATCACTTTATTAAATCCTTTTTCATTCCCGAATTCGAATTCGCAATAATGATTCTGTAAGCTGGCATCCGGAAGTATCATCCCGAACCCAAACCAAGAATCCACTTTAAATTTCCGAAAACTGAAAACTCGTTAATCCAAGTTACTTTTCTGCCCCAAGCACCAAACCAGAAATCATCTTTTTCAAAAGCCATTTTAGTTCCTTGAAATCACTTCATTCCTCAAATCACATTATCCAGCATCAAAACCACGACCATAATTACTAGAATTCCGGTCCAGTCAAGCATACTCAAAATTCAATTTAAAGTCCTCGAAATCGCAAACCTCAATTCACATTCCAAATTCAAACATCAAACAGTGATCAAATCACAATAAACTCAAATCTCGTAAAACGTGCAAAACCGCAAAAACCTCGAAAACCGTGTCCACACCGTAAATCGCACTCACAATCATAAACAACTTTCTTAAATCATCTTACACCCATTTCATATAAACTCTTTCATTAAACCATTATTAAGCACAAAAGTAACCATAGTCTCGAAATACGAGTAATTTCACATATATAGTAAAAATACGTATAACTACGGAAGTCGAATACGTATAAGTACGGGAATCGAAATCAATCACAACTTATAATCATAATCATAAAATCATAGAAATAATTTATGCATGCATTAAATTTTGAAAGAAACGTCCACTCACACACTGTCTATTAGGGCTCGGTTTCGCGCCGCACGCGGTTCCGTAATTTCCGATAATTTCCAGAAATTCCAAATCCTGTCCGAGAACATTCTTTAGTGTCACTAAGGGCTTACATAACAGCATACTAATTTCCCATAATTTTTCGGGAATTAATCATTAATTACAAACGTAATTGAAATCTTCGGACCCTCGGAACCACATCGAAACGGTGTCCGATAAGTTCGAAACCAACGTTAAAATATTCGTTACATTGTATAGGATAAAATTCGTGTTGAACTCACCTTGAAAATCGGTCCCACGCGCCGTCACGCGTCGCCGTGAGTGGCTGCGCGTGAGTCCACGCGCCTGCTACAGTAGTAGCTACAGTCGTCGTCCCAACCCGACTAGCCTCCAACCGGGTTGTTCGACCCGCGATAAGACCCGTTAAATCTCCTTCCATTCCAGCTTGATTTCTGTAATTCAACCATCTATTAGTCTCGCTATGGGTCTAATTAAGGTTCTGTGAAATCGATTACTTCCAAACTTACCTCAAACCGGTCGACTCAATTCGATAATTCGAAGAACACCGACTAATGATCAACACTTGATTTTATCGATTCCCCTCGTTTCCTTTAAATTGGCTCACTCAGAAGTTTTACAGGATCACCAGAAACCATTCTTCGACCTCAATTGCAAGCTCTAATCCCTCAACCCCCACTGACTCAACTGGGATTTTCAGCACAGAACCTCGAAGTCGCCTGGGCTCCTCACTGCACCATTCTCATCACTTCCAATCCCGTTCGACTCGTCAGAATGTCTGGAAGCTCAACCTCACCCCTAATTCCATCAATTGGCCGCCCCATTTCAAAGTTTGATTTCAAGTTGAAAAATCAAGTTTTCGGGCGGGTTCAGTGTTCCTGGGTTTCCCTTCCCCGATTCTTCTTTCTCTCTCACTCCAATTCCTCCCTAACATCCTTTTCCGTTCGCACTGTCTCCCAATTTTGTATGGGGAAGATCGATCACGCCCACTGTGTGCTGGTCTCTGTTTTCCTTTTTCAAAACACCCATTAGTATTCAATTCCAACTCTCCGTCCGTGCACCAGTTCCAAGCACGCTGCCTCACACCGTGCACTACCACTTCCCACTCTGTTCTCTCACTCAACTAAAAAATTCGATTCAAGCCACACGGTGCTCTGTCCTCCAGACAACACCCACGCTGTCTCTCCCACCAGCACAGTAATGTGCGCCTGTGTCCTGCCCAAAACCCCCAATTTGCATAAACAACTCTTAACACTTAGCCCAAGTGTGCGATTCCTAAACACCCGTGCTCCATTCCTTGCAACAACCCATGCCACCGTGCTCCCCACACCACAAAATCCATAAAAAAATTCCCTTACTCTGCTCAAAGACCATCCATTCACGGCTCAAACAGGTCCCGAAACAACAATTACCATTTTGCCCTTTCTTGGCAAATTACCAAAATGACCCTCACCATCCGTGACCCGTAACTTGGTCATTCGATGTCCGTTTGACGCGTGCCGCCTGTCGTTGTACTCAGGGTATCGAGATCTACCTAACGGTCCTTGGCTCTCGGCCATCGGACCCCCTGATCAAAAAGTCAACATTTTCCCTCATTTCGTCCAAATTACGATAATGCCCTTGGGCTTCCGAACGTCATAACTTTCACCTCGAACGTCGGAATCGAACGTGCCACCTGTCTATGAACTCGTGACGTCCCAAAATACGTCACGGTCATTGGTCGAAGTCCATTTGACCGCCCGAATAAAAAGTCAACATTTTACCCACGACTGGGGCAAAACGGTCATTTTGCCACGTTCGCCCGATTCCGCCCAACTAATCACCGATTAACCCCCATCAATCATGGTTCTGGTCCATGAGAAATTGGACACGTGGAAGTGACCATATGGTTCTAGGATTGTTTACAATATACACGGCCACATTTTGATCGATTTCAACCGTGCATTTTGGCTATGAAGAACAGAAAACAGAGAGGAGGAAAGTGAGAGACTTTGATCGATTCTGTGAGCGTGAGAGAGTTGCGGCGCGGGCTGTTGGTCGAGAGAGCCGGAGACATCACACGTACGATCCACAGTAGATGTTGCGCACTCTGGGAAATTGTTCGAAGTTGTTGAGAGGGTCGGACTGGAACTCCCTTGTCCGACTTACGTGTCACACGGAGGTTAGACGTCTGTTTGGCCCTTGTGTCATACGTAAGTTAGATGGGAGCGGGGTTTAGCCCTTAATCCCGGAGGATTAGGGGTGGGCCCTGACATATTGAATTCAGATCATCGAAACCTTTCAAACAAGATCAATTTGACCTTGAAATTCGTGCGCACGCGCCCACACTCACTAGTCAAAGTTCGGTCAACGACGGTCAACCCTGACATCATCTGCTGATGTCAGCCCTAGCTGACGTCACTGCTGACATCAGCCTAACAGGCCTGACACCTGTCAGGTCTGAAAACCTACTATGTGGCATACCCTGATTGGTTCCACGTGTCACCTTCTGACACTGCCACGTCAAGTGAAGACGTCACCTACTAACGTCATCACTGCCACATGTCACTGACACGTCAATTCTGACAACTTGACACACTACCACGTGGCAGCATCACATTGGTCCATGTGGTCTGACGTGGATTGCCACATCATCTTACATGCTCTGACACCTTGTCACGTGGCATCCTCTCACTAGTCCACATGGACGGTCAAAGCTAACGTGGACTGCTACGTCGACGTTGACTGGACCTAACACCTGTGCCACATGTCATTCTTTGATTGTCCACGTGGCCTTAAAGGTGCTGATGTAACGACCCGTCCCAAATTCCATGATTAGATTAGTGACTAATCACGATTAGTGAGGCTAATCCGTGATTAGTAGAGCGAAATTGGACGAACGATGCGAAATGACCGTTTTGCCCCTGGTGGTGGCAAAATGTTGACTTTTCATTCGGGCGGTCAAATGGACTTTGACCGATGACTGTGACGTAGTTCGTGACGTCACGAGTTCATAGACAGGTGGCACGTTCAATTCCGACGTCCGAGGAGGAAGTTATGATTTTCGGAAGTTTAGGGGCATTTTGGTAATTTTGGATAAAAGGGGTCAAATGTTGACTTTTTGATCGGGAGGTCCAATGGCCGAGGGCCTAAGACCGTTACGTAGATAAGGACGATACGAATTCAGGCGGCACGTCGAATTCGGACGTTCGACGGCGAAGTTACGGTTCACGAAAGTCGAAAGTACTATTGCACGTTTTTCGAGACGGACGCTTAATTTGACTTTAGTGGACCCCAGCTTTTTCTCAGACCCAATGGATGAATGACAGATGTCATTCATCCATTCCCTATCATTTTCATTCATGCATCAAACTTCCCCGTGCATTTTCATTTTTCATCCACACACAAACCAAACCCGATCTCAGGGGACCCCAAACCCAATCCAAACCTTCACCCATGGACATCTGAGAAACCAGGAGAGTGAGGGGAGGATGTTGGATGTTGGTGGCCGGCCTGGACGGCCAGAACCGCCGTGTACGGCGACTTGGAGGAGACAAACTCGAGAGGGTGCTCGGTAAGGCCCAATTCCCATTTTAAATTTGATTTTGATATCATGGTGGCTTTTGGACGATTAGGATGAGTTTATTAGGTTGCTAGGATAGTTTTAAGATGTTTTGGAGGCTGGTTCACGGCGTAGGAGGCTGTGAGGGTGGCCGTGAAAACAGAGGCCGTGAGCCTCTTTGTTATTGGATAGGATTTAAGGTGTTTTAGTTAGTTTTATTAATTGGAATGGATAGGAAATGAAGAAATAGGATTTTTAGGATTGAAATGGGACCAAACGGACGAGAAATGAAGATGGGAGAGCCTTGGACCGGTCACGCCGGTCCAAGCGGACCGGATTTGCAGGAAAAACTGGACCGGCTGGTTCGCGGCATGTTGAAGAAGGCACTGTGCGGTGGCGCGTGAGGCCCACACGCAGTGCATTCCATCGGCGCGTGACGGCACGTGACGGGGTATCTGGGGATGGTTCCAACATACGAAATCATCTATTCGATGTAACGAACATTTTGGGACTGGTTTCGAGTCGATCGGACACCGTCTCGATATGTTTCGGGACATCAGAAGGTTTAGGTTCGGTTTTAAAAATAGTTAGAAATTCCGGAAAATTACGGGGCTTTGGTAGGAGGTTAATTAAGTAGTTAGTAACCTTCTATTACGATTTGGACAGGTTTGGGAGTCCCGGTGACGGTGATCGGCTCGGGGAGCCGTATAGCACGCAAATCGAGGCGCGGCTTCGGACGGTCTGTGAGTGGACTTTGTTTTCTAAATTGGTGCATGCATAAATGTTTATTATATGTATTATTACTTGTTTGATGATGCCATGAGTGCATTTTTATGTGGTTACGTATAAGCACGTATTTCGAGGTTTCAGCCTTATACGGTGCTTATACGGGTCTGTATTTCTTTATTGGTTTTAATGATATGGTTTTGGATTTCTAAAAGGATAAACTCAGGTATGAGACTCATTTAGTTTTGTCTCGGGCATATGACGCTATTTATGACCTTCGGGTCTAAATCGTGGTCGCGACGGGTGCTATGTGCACGGCGAACGACGATACGACGCTCGCCTCCGGATTGGGATGTGTTCCTTCCGGAGAGGTCACGATGCACGATTCGTGGTCGGGCAGCCTGGGGAGGCTCGACTTCGGAGTGCTGACGGTTCAGGATATCGATCGGGGATGAGTGCACCATGATCTTGTGATGGTCGCGTCGGTTGATACGTTCACGGTGACATACCAAGATTGAGGGCGGTCCTGGATGGATGGTTGCACGCATCACTATGATCGGAGTCGTGACTGACCCTTAGATATCGGGCACGGTGCCCAGTTGAGTCATATGTTCGGGCACGAGACCCAGATGTTTTACACTGATGATTTCGGGTCAGTGACCCTAGATGGATTTCCAAGTTCATGACGGTTTATGGGAACCGGCATGAACCTTTGTCAGGTCATTATGGTACATGACGGTTTATGGGAACCGGCATGAACCATGGTTAATGGATGTTATGGATCATGACGGTTCAAGGGAACCGGGCATGAACGTTTATGTTATGTATATATATGTATTCATATACCTTCCTTTACTTCTATTATCTCCTCCGGGGAGGGTCGTTGGCCTGGGTGGACCCCGGAGTAGTCACGGAGCACCGACTGAGTGGAGTCACCCCCCAGTTGGGTTCCTTACTCTCAGGAAGGCTATGATTACTATATTACCTCGGGTAGGGTCAGTGGTCTACGGACATTGATCTTGACTTTGAGAAGACTCGGATTGAGACCTGGGTAGCACGCTCGTAGCTTTGGAAACCGTGACAGGATTGGTTGTGTGAATTATATGTGTATTTGATATAGATATGATATATGGATTGTGATATGTGGTATGCACAGGTGTGCACAGGATTTGGGCAGTGGCCCATATGGTCGTTTTCATTATGGTTCTTTCAATATTAGTTTTGGACTTAGTTCCCACCGATGGTTTTTCTGGATAACTAGTTTTCGAATGCATGCATGATTTTTAGTGAAGGGTACAAATGTCTTCTCGTTAAAATGTTTTTATAAATTCTTGTTTTGTCCACTCACAGTTTTTAATGTTTTGACTGCCCTTCAGGTTGACATCGGATGTGGACTGTAGCAGAGACCGAGATATCACATGCCTCCTCCGGATCCTGGCGTACTCTGATAGCCCGGGAGGGCAAAGGTCGGAAATATCCCTTGTCTGACACTTCGTGTCAGACGGGAGCAGGATCATTCCGCACTAATCCCGGGGGGATTGGGATGGGTCCTGTCAGCTGACGTGGACTGCCATGTCATCATCTCCTACCTCTGGTTAGGTCAACCCGATTCACTGTAACAGGTCGTTCTCACCTACGACTCGACCCGACTTGTTCTCAGTCATTTCTCATCCAAAATCCATCATTCTTTCAGCATTTTGTTCTAAATCCACCAAGAAACTAGAAAGTGAAGCTAAAACCGTAAAAAGTCACCTTGATACCCCTTGCCAAGCTCGAACTCCTTCGAGCAACCTTCGAACCTCTCCTAGAGTCAGTCTAGCCGTCCATTCCTCCTGCTTTTTGGCCCTACGCAGTCGTACAATCTCAAGGAACAAAACCCTGGCCTCAGAACGTGGTTTCACCGCCCCAAAAACCAAACCCGAAAGTAACTCACACACGGTTTATCTTTTCTAGGTTTCTCGGCAAGCCACTGTGGCTTCGCCGTGTCTGCCATCCCACTCAGTCTCTCAGCCTCTTCCTTACTCTCAGTCTCTCTCAAACATGCAACAAGCAAGGTGTGGATAATGATAATGGTTGGGGTGGGGTTTTCAGGTAGGTTGAAACAAAGAAAGGGGGATGCATGTAGGTGGGGTGATGGGCCAATGGGATGAGTGACACTTGTCACTCATCCATTGGTCCAGCTAGATATTTTGGGCCCACTAGTAAACAAAGTGAAAGTCAACTGTTTTCGAACCGAAAATCTGATCGAACCTTTCGTGACTTGTAACTTTTCCATACGATGTCCGATTTTGACGTGCCGCTTGTCTACGGACTCAGATTATCTCGATCTACGTAATAGATCTTGATCCACGTGCATTTGACTTCTTGGATCAAAAGTCAACTTTTACCATTCTAAGGATAAAATCATCATTTTATCCCGACTAATCCCGATTAGTCTCGATAATTCCCAATTAACTCTCGATAATCCCGTAAATTCGAGACGAGTCATTACACTTGCAGCCTCAAGGCCCCACGGTCTCGTAGCCTCACGACCTCACCTAGTCACCTCGCTTCGCCTGACCTGATGCCTCTCCTCAAACTCGTGCCTTCGAACAAGGTCGGATCTAATTTCAAGGACGCCTCCATCTTCTTGTTTATATGATGGGTATTTGATTTTTTTTATTTCTACTAGATATTTGATTAATTAGTTTAAATTGTATACATACTAAAATATGAGATTGAGATTTTTGTATGTTTATTAGGTATTCGATCTTTTTGTGCTTTTGATCTTCCTATTATTCGTATTGTTCGCGTACTAATGTTTTGGAACAGGAACAAACCGGTACAAAACCGAATCGAATCGATTCAACCGGTTTCGATTCAATCGGAAATGGAGTAAAAAAATTCAATCTATACTTGCCCACATGATATATATATATATATATATATATGGTGATGGTCTGATGGACATCGAACATTAAATTGGACCTAGGAAATGATGGCCCACATCTCCAAAAACATAAAATGGGAGAAAAATTTGACAAATAAAAAATAATAAGTCTAAAAAAAAAGGGATAAGAAATTGAAAAGTGCCACTATCACGGCCTATCAAAAGAACGTAAAAAGATTAGAGCAGAAAGAGATGTTTACTCAATCTAGAAACTAGGGGTGGGCACGGTTCGGTATGGTACAAAATTGATCGATACCAGAACCATACCATTTAATTTTAATCGGTACGGTGCAGTTCGGTATTCAATATTTTGAAAGTGAAACCAGTTTGTACCGTACTAATTAAGTTCGGTACGGTTTCGGTATGGTTTCGGTTTTGAGCCAAAATTTTGTTTGTGATTATAAAGCAAGAGTTAGGTTTAGGCATGGGTAAGTGTGAGTTTAGATTCTCAATAAATTTGTTTTTGGTTCCCTAATCAAAAATCAAAATCAAAAGAAAACCATATATAAATAAATATTACAGACTTCATGTCCAATCCAAAAGATCAATTGGCTAGCTTTGTTAATTAAAAACTTTCAATAGCTTAGACTAGACATTCAAGTAGAAGTTTTTGAGTCCTTCATGTAATTTTGTTTTTAATTAGCAAAGACAGCCAGAAGATCAATGACAAACCGTGTCTAATAATACAATGGGCGCAAGACAACATTGCATAGAGAAAAGAAAACAATAAATTAACAATTTTAACACTAATTTAGCACAAAACAGACTCCAGAAGCTTATATTCATTGGTGAATTCTAGTCCTTTAGCATAGTAAAAGACTAAAGAAAAAAGAAAACTACATTTATGAAGGACTTAAGTTTTCAAATATGTATTGAAGAAATTGTACTAAGTTGAAGATATCAACTCTTAGAAGCTAAATTAAGACATATATGGTCATATGAACTCTTGAAGAAGACCTAATCAACCAATAAGAAATAAATTTAATTATTAAAAAAAAAATTCTAATTCGGAACGGTATCGGTACGGGACGGTTTTTCAAAATATCGATACCGAAACCGTACCGAATTATATCAGTACGGTTTCGGTACCGTACCAATCACACAACGGTTTTACTACTCGGTTTTTTTTTTCGGTATGGTTTGATCTGTAACGGTACGGTCTCGGTATTTTGATTCCATGTGCCCAGCCCTACTAGAAACTATGATTATGGAGGAATAAATTGTTATTTTATCCAACCTGCTTTCTTATTAACTGGAAGCACTCTTCATTACACATTTCATTCAAATTTCTAATAACATTATATAATTATGCGTAATACATACATAATTATAAGTTTTGAGTAGCATCTATCGTATTTGTAACATCGTATGGATCCCAGTGTTAATTACCTTTCAAATCATTGTCAAACATAATAAAAGAATAATAATAAAGTCAACAAGATTAACAGATTTCATACAAAGTTAAACAAGATTGATTAACCAACTCAACCGAATATTCAGCAAAAATAATGTTGATCTGATCAAAGTTTTCATTTCTCTTTTTCTTTCCCACTCCAAACCGAAATCTCCTGCCATTATTAAATTATCAATTTCAAATTTCACAAGCAAATCAAATTAATTAAGCCACAGCCCTTAAAATATGGAACATGGGAAATAGCTTGAATAAAAAGTTTAATCAAGTGCAAAGAATTTATCTCCACTGACAGCAAGCAGTACATGCCATCTAGGATCTAGGACTAGGCCTCAAAAGACAGTCAACTTTAAGGTCCATGGCTCAAACTTCGAGGCAAATTCTCCACATTTTACAATCTCAATACCAAATCATAAGAACAATCCCAAACTAGACTATTTCTTGATCTCCAAATTCATCTCCTGAAGGTTCAGCAACAGATCATCTGAGTTCAAGAACACTTTGTTTGATGAATTCGAGATTGTATGTGCAATCTCTCTTGCAGCTTCAATCTTCCTCAGTGTGATAAATGCAGGATTGTTTGCAATAGCTTGACCAATCAGCTTCGCACTCGTAGCCTCACCCTGATCACCACGGATAAACGATATAAGTGAAACATAAGTTTAACTGTGATGCTACTATTCATACAACAATAAAACCATTCTACTTCCAACATTGCTATTTTATGACTATCTTTCATTCAGCATACAGATTACTGGGATATATTTCTCCCGCATAAATTTGTTCTCGGATAGCGAAGCTTTATATTTCTAAAGAACATAACCAGTGGACCAGGCAATAAAAATTGCTGGTAGTGATTCAAGGGCAACCATGATCTGACCAATTGGAGCATATACATAAAATCCAATGGAATTGTCAATAGAGAAACAATTCGAATTTGGAGCTTCGAGGCAGATGGTTTCAGCCACATGGCTTCCCCCAACTTTCCACTGGCAACCATCACTTTTGTTTAAATGGCTGGTAAACTCGCAATAATATTCAAGATCACTAGAAATTATATATACTGAGGCTGTTATAACTGACCTCTGCTCTGATGATAGCACTCCTCTTGTCCTGTTCAGCCTTCTCCACAACAAATTTTGCTCTCTCAGCTTCTTGAGCAGCCACTTGCTTGGCCTCAATTGCAGCTGTGAACTCCTTCCCAAAAGTGAGGGTGGTAATCGACACATCATCCAGAGCAATGTTGAAATTGGCAGCCCTTTCAGTCAAAATCTTCCGTATCTCTCGACTAACAGCCTACGAGTAAAAGAGGAAACTCAATACAATAACAGAACACTTGAACTTTGCCTTTTATCTAGAGAATCATACGAGTAAATGTTCTAAGCAAAAGAAAAAAAAAGGTACAAAACTTCCAGGTGACTAGAAAGAAAAATGAAGAACATATGTATAACCGGAAAGCATGGGCCAAGGAAAATAATAGTTTGCATCTTAACCTACAAAATTAGTAATTTTCGTTGTGTTTAACTAATCTAAAATTCCACACTAAAATAAACACACTGAATTTAAACTATCAAAACAAGAGCCTTGTTCCCTACCTCTCTCTGAGTAATGAGTTGGCTGGCATTATACTGTGCAACAACAGCTTTCAAAGTTTCATGAACGATAGAAGGAAGGACTCTTTCATTATAATTCTCACCAAGAGTTCGATATACTGTAGGCAGCTGGTCTGGTACAGGACGAGTAAGAACCCGGAGTCCAATTTTCACCTGAACAGAACAGTAAATATATAAAACGAACAATGAGAACAAGGATTACAACAACTATTAACTGAAACCACCAACTTAATTCTTTAACTAAAATTTGTTGGCAACTACCTTTTTGTGAAAGGACAAACAGAGATGTACACAACTTCAAATTGAGTTCCCACAAAAAAAAAGGATGCATGCACCATATTTCTTTTGAAACAAGGAATGCAGGTTTAAATTTTTAGGCATTAAAATTTAAAATTGTGTTCTCCGAAAGAAAGAGAACAAAACACACTAGAGTATTTCCTTCGAAACAAGAAAAAGCGTTTTACAGTATATGACGGAACAGAACAGTATAAATATCTTTATGCACCTAGGATATCCATGTGCTCCTTTTAAAACTTACGTGTTTAAGAAAAAATTATCTGCAACATAATTTATGGCTTCAATTTAAAAAATCATCGGAACCATCAATGAAATGTAAGAATCAAGGGGAATACAAAAATAAACTTGCATTGGGTCTTCAGAATTCTAAATTCTCGTGCTACAATTATAACTTCAAATGAATTCCAAGTATCCCTAAGACAGGAGAAACAATAGCACCATGATGAGTACGAAACAAAGTATAGGATTCTTTAATATGATAAATAATTCATAGTAGCTGTTTCCGGGGTTCCTGTCACTGACACTGACATGTGTGGAGTAATGAGAATTTCTGTTCCAATATTCCATCACGTTGAGACCAACAACAGCATCAAACAAATTAGTTGAGCAAATAATAGAAACAAGAATTTGAGAAAATTCTGTTCAACAATAAGAAGAAAAAGAACCAACCATTTGGAGATCACGGCTCCCAGAGGTACTCTCCACCAGATGGGGTCGCGCACGGACATCGTAAATGATTGGCCTCTCAAACCATGGAATCATAAGGTGAGTCCCCTCCGGATAGACCTGCACATGCAACATTAGTATACAAGGCCAATAAACTACAGAGAATAAAAAATTAAGCAAAAGTATGAATGGTTTACAGACATTGATAAAGTAGTACAGGTTTATCAACAGAAAATGAACATATTTTTGGATCTAAAATATGTTTGCCAAGCACACTGCAGCCTACAAGTATGTTAGATTCATCCTTTCCTTGAAACAATTTAGTACATGACTTGGAAAACACTTAATTTTATAATTGAGGGGAAATCCATTTAGGCAACTTAATAAAGGACACCAACTAGAAATTTCTCTTATCTGTTACGCGATGCTTACACAAGATATCTTAAATATTTGTCACTATTATTATTACAGGACCTCTGGTGCTACTAGGTGATAGGATTGCCACTTTATGTTAGAGCCATCTCAACAAACACCATATAACAGAATATAGGTAGAGTTATCGCAGGCCAAAAGTTTTCTCAAAGGCCCTTTTAAATAAAAAAAAAAACAGAATAAAAAATGTATTTGCATATGCAACTTTGGAACCAACAAAAGTATAAACCATTATGCAAATAGGGAAATTTGAGAGTAAATGTAGGAAGAGTAAATGTAGGAATTCTGAAAGTAATTGTAAGCTACAATTCTACAATTTGAATGCATATTTAACATTTTTATTTCTACAATGAAAATTGTTACAAAAAAAAAAAAAAAGGAATCACCATCAGCAAAAGGTGCATATGATTACTTAACGATCACTTAATCACTGCAAATACTAGCTTATCTCATATGATCAATTAAAAAAAAATGGAGGGAATAACCCTAATGAATAAATATATAATATACTTTGTGATCTTGAAACATGAGATTAGATAAGTTGATAGAAATGAGAGGAATAATTGAAAATATGCTTATAAGTGGTGTCTAAGTTATGCATACAGATAGATAAATTACATTAATGCACAAAAATCATGAGCATTTAACTAATAGAGATTGGCATAATGATTTAAAGTTATAACCTTCTCTTTGACACCCGAAATACGGTTGAAAACGATGGCTCGATGCCCTCCCTCGACATTGTACAGACTGTTGGCAACTCCATACAAGCCAAGTCCACCAAATATTCCCGCCTTCAGCAAAGCAGAAGTTGCACCACCGCCTGGAACTTTCGGAACCTTGACGTTTTTGAAATTCATACTTGCCCTTGCTGGGAAGGCATAAAGCAGAATCCACAAGGTAAGTGAAAATGTAGCACCAAAAATCAAGCAACTTGAACAAAATACTCATTCATTCACGAAATCCAGATGGTCAATTTCCAGAAGTTAACGCAAAAAGAAGAAAGAAGAGAATATGAATTCGCTGAAAATAATTGAAAAGTATTTCATTTTCTAACATATAAATAGTATGCGGCCATATACATAAACCCTACCCTTCGTAAAGGCTAGTCTTGGGTTGCCTATGACGATGCCCTACCGACATTTCGGCGGAAAACAAAAAAGCCTACACCTGGGTACACTCTAGCCTATCTAATCCAAATAAGAGGAATGATTGATAAAATAATGGATGATATTGCCAATTTGGGGGAAATCAGAGTGAAAAGAAGCGTAATTATGGATCGAGATTTACCTGTATTTCAGTAGAACGGCGCCAATGGGTTTTAGCACGAGGAAGAAGACGGTGCCACTTTCAACCCTATTTTGCTTGATTCGATAAATTGCCCCTACGCTTTGTTTGAGAGCGTGTGGGTTAAGCAAGGTTTAGGGTTTTAACTGTACGGCGGGTCTGGTATTTTTCGTGCGGTTGTTACTTTTCACCCACGCGTGGGCCCAAATAGAATACAGTCCGAATAAACAATTTTGTGATTCGGTCCAAGGGCCTGTTCGATTATTTGGGCCAACCATTACTCTTTTTTTCTTTCAAAATTTCGGCTTAGGCCGAGTTTGTGTGATGAACTCACGAGTTTACTGAAAAATATTTAGGAAGATCACATAATAAGCACTATTCAAAATGGCAGCTGCTTAGTCCGCTAGGCACTAGGCCCCTATCGACCGGCTTAGGAATACCTAGTGTCGTTTTGAACCTTAATAAAAAGTCACATATTTAATATATGTAGATTAACTTGTGACTACATTGTAAATTATAGTGTGATTTACAAGTGCAGTGTCCCTCACATTTCCCTTATAAAGATTCTTTTATTTTTATATTTTCAACTTGTAAGTAGTTAAGGTTCCATTTGGTATCGTTTTGCAAAACAATTTTTGTAATATTTTTTTGTAAAACAAAAACAATAAATTGGATTTTGCATTATAATATTTGTGAATGTGTTTGGTAGTTTACCCCGAACATGTTTTTTGTAAGAATGAAAAATGAAAAACTTGTTTGGTACCAATTTATAAGATTTTAAAAACTGTGAATACGCATTAGGCAATGATTTCCAAACATAAATTTTGAGATGATGATAGTAGGAACAGTAATAGTAGACAAAATAATGGTGTGATAGGTGGAGGCAGAGGACGTAGTGGTGGTGGGGGCGACAGTGACAATGGTCATTGTGGGATAGTGGCCTTGATGAGGTAATGTTGGAGGCGCCAACAACAGTAGTCGTGGTGGTTGCGGTCGCATCAATGTTGAGAATAATGTGGCGGTGGTGGTAGTAAGGTAGTTGCGGTGGTGTTGGTGGGTGATTGTGGCGGCAACAATAGTGGTGGCTACTATGGTGGAGTTGGTAGTGATGGCGACAATGGCGATTGTTGTGCAGTGGTGGTGGTGACAATATTAGTAGTAGTGGAGGTGGTGGTTGGGTTGTTGTAGCGATAGCAGTGGTTGTGATGACAGTTGTGGAGGTTGGTGGAGATAGTGTTGATGATTGGGTGATGGTGGTGGCTGGAGGGGTGGTGGTGGTTGTAGGATTGGTGGTAGTACTTGGAGATGTGGTGGTTGGAAATTTTAAGTTTGAACACTTTCTCTTCACCACCAATTGGTTGTAACCCAGACTATTTCCTCCATTCAACTTTCTCTCTTCCTCCACGACCACCGTGACTCAACATTACCACACACTATAATTTCAGCCAAACTAATCGACACCATGACATGCAATCTCTTCCTTTTGACCCCATGAACCAACAATACCATTCACATACCTTAATAACCATCGTAGGTGGTGGATCGATCCCAAAATTTTTATACCATTTTCAAACAACCAAGGTAATATTTTGAACTTTTAACCTCATTTTTGGGTTCTTCGACTCGACCAGTTGAGTTTATGCTAATAGATTGTGAAAAATTGCTGAGAAACGAAGAAAACACAAAAAACTAAGAAATATGGTATAAGCACTAGCCACTAGCTGATGATGACATGGCAGACATGTGGCAACCCAAGGACTAACATGTCAACGCATTAAGATTGCAAGTGAAGCAGCTTTTTGGCCACTGGTTAGGCTGTGGGGCAGTTTTTGAGGCGTTCATATTTATTTTACATGTTTTAGGCCTATTTGAAATCATTTTAGGGTTGATTTAAGCATTCTAATTTAGTTTGGGACCGTTTGAGGACATTTGTGTCTGGAGATTTTAGCCTCATGTCTTTGAGGTATTTTCGAATATATATGTATGGGATTTCAGCCGCATGTCTTTGAGAGATGTATGTTTGGGGATTTTAGCCGTAAGTCTTTGAGGTATTTTCGGACATACGTATCTAGAGATTTTGGCCATATATACTTGAGGTACTTTCAAACATATATATCTAGGAGTTTTACCGAGTTTAAAAACAAAAGAAATTTATTTTTTTGATAAGTTACATATTATATATATACATATTAGTATGATGCATGATTTTTAAATCATGAAGGATTAATATGATTTTCTTGAAAGTATGTTTTTAAATATTGTTCTTTTTGTCCATTCAAGCTTTTGTGTTTTTCGCCCCTTTAGGTTGTAAGGGAGACGAGGATACGAGGCTAGGCAGAGGTATCTTTCTTCTATTGCACTTTTATTCAGTAGGATGTCATAAGATTTTTGGATTTTGGATTTCTGAATTTCATTACAACCTAGTAAGCATAGAATACCTGTACAAGATTCTGTGTGGAGTTATTTTGTAGTTTGGTTGGGTTTGGAATTTTCGAGGTTTCTTCGTATTTGGATTTTTGTCTGACAAGTTAATTTTTTGGTTTGATCCTTATTCCGGGGAGATTCTAACAAATTTTCGATAGTAGTTTTAAAACTTTACAACCTAGTATATGGGTATTTGATCCTAAAATGGACCTGGCGGGTCATTGAAGACGGCACACACAAAAGAAACACGAGATGTACATGGTTCACCAAAATTTTGCTTTATCCATAGTGGTAACCGAAATTTTGCTTTATCCATAGTGGTATACTCTTCTCATTAATAATAGTAGTGTTTGTACACATTACATTAGGCCTGAGCCTTAGAGGAAGACTAGTTGGTAGCCTTATGGGAAGACTAGAATGCAAAGAAAGATGAGAGCTCCAGTCTAGAGAGATAGTGGAACTTGTGTTATAAAGGGATGAAGACTCCCTATTTATAGTAAATCACCTAGGTTTAGGTCATATGCCACAATGGTGAGCTTTGTACATGGGTTTTGATGAGAATTCTTCATGGGCCTAAATAGGTTTAGTCTTGGTCCAAATGATCTTCCAGGCTTTCGTTAAATTCATTGCTTCGCCATAAATGGTATAAACAATGGGTATTAGTCAAGAGTTTGTATCGTTGAGTTAGTTAGAGGGGAAAAAGACTAATCACATATTTTAAAGGGATGGAGTCTTGTCATTGTATCCTAAAATTTTAGAAAACATTTATTTGATATTTTTAGCAAATATCAAATTATTTTGTCTTGTATTTTTTTGTTCTAAATTCATTCTTAAAAAATGAGTACGAAACAATTGTTTTTATATATGAAAAAAGAAATATGTGTTGTAAAACAATACTGAATGGACCATAAGATTCATAAGTAGTTAGGCTACATTTGTTTATATGTAGATTTTCATTTAGATAATTAATAATAAAAAAAACATGATGAAAACTCACTCATTTTCCTCTTTATAGTTTTGCAAGATTTGTTTATTTTCTAAAAAGATTGGATTTGTTAACAACAAGTGCCACAATCTAAGGGTCTATTTGGATGAGTTTAGATCCAAATGAAAATTTGGTTTCTTGGATAAATTTTTTTTATGAAAGATTTGGATTTGGAATTGGACCAACTCTATAGGGGCTTTTTAAAATATGTGGATTTCAATTCGTTTTTTGAAGTATTCATTTGATAAATCCCTTGTTCTCTTTTCCGTGTTTTGTCTTTCAAAACACGCCTCTATGGTTCGCCTTTACCATTCTATGTACCTTGGTAAGTTACACAACAGTACAAAAATGTATATAGAATTGGACCTCTCCTCAATTGCCAATTGATAGTGTAATCCCAAATTTTTTCACCTTCAACTTCATTTATTCTTCAAATAAGGACAGTATAAAAAGCTCAATTAAATTGAGATTTTGGGTGTTTTGGAACTTCTTGGTTGTGGTCAATTTGAAATTTTGGGTATTCTTTGAAATAACTTATGTAACGCCCCGGAACATCGAGTGTTGTACTTAAATAATATTTTTTTAGGAATAAGAGATTTTGGAAGAAGCCCATAGTTCAGCTTATGCAATGCATCTTGGTGGGACAAAAATGTACTATACTCTCAAGGAATACTGCTGGTGGGCCGGAATGAAGCGAGAAATAGCAAAGTATGTGAGTAAATGTTTAATTTGTCATCAAGTGAAGGCCGAGCGGGAGAAACCAGGTGGATCTTCCCAGCCACTGCCAATCCGGGAATGGAAATGGGTTCATTTAATGATGGATTTTGTATTTAAACTTCCGAGGACGCATCAAAGATATGATGGAGTCTGGGTAATCGTGGATAGATTAACCAAGTCGGCTCATTTCTTATCGGTTCTGGAGAACTATCAGATGGATCAATATGCTAGATTATTTGTGGATGAGATTGTCCAGCTGCGTGGGACCCATGAATCAATTTTGTTTGATCGAGATCCTAAGTTTACATCCCGATTTTGGAAAATCTTACATGAAGCATTTGGGAGGAAACTACACTTTAGCATTGTTTTTCATCCTCAAACTGATGGTTAGTCGGAGCAGACTACTCAGATTTTATAGGACATGATGAGAGCTTGTGTTCTCCACTTTCAAGGAAGTTGGGATACATACATTCCACTGAGGGAATTTGCATATAATAACAACTACCATTCAAGTATTGGAATGGCTCCCTATGAGGCACTTTATGGCTGGCAATGCAGAACGCCTCTTTGTTGGACATAAGTAGGGGAAAGGAAGTTATTAACATCAAAGTGGTAGATGATTTGGAAGAAAAGGTTAAGGTGATCTGACAACGATTGAAAGTAGCCCAAGACCGTTAGAAGTGTTATGTCGATCGTCGAACCCGAGCCTTGGAATTTATGGTTGGTGATCGAGTGTTTTTGAAGCTGTCTCTCTAGAAGGGAATTGTACTTTTTGGCAAACGGGGAAAATTGAGTCCTCGATATATTGGTCCTTATGAGATTACAAAAAATATTAGACCAGTTGCTTACCGACTAGCATTAGCCCTGGAGCTTTCTCTAGTCCATGGCATGTTTTATGTTTCCATGCTCAGGAAGTACATGCCGGATGCTTCACATGTTCTTAAACAATAGACCATTGAGCTAATAGAAGATTTGAGTTTTGATGAGCAGCTGATACAAGGATTAGATCGAAAAGATAAGGTCATTTGCTGGTAAACTATCCCTTTTAGTTCAAGTGTTGTGGAGGAATCAGAATATTGAAGAAGTTACATGGGAACCTGAGGCCCAGATGCATGTACAATATCCTCACTTGTTTGAACAAATTTTAGGGACAAAATTTCTTTAAGGGCGGTAGACTGTAATGCCCCAGAACATCGAGTGGTATTTTGGTGAGCGTATTTTGGTCATTTGCCACCCCAAGGAAAATTAGTCTTTTTACCCTATGGAATGTTCTTGGATAGCAATTGGAGGCTGCCATGTGTCCCTAATCCCTTTAGGGGAAGTGTCACCGCCTTACCCGTGAATATTTGTGTGTGTGTTTAGTTGGTGATAGGTTGAGTGAAAATAAGGAATAAAAATAGTGAAAAGTAAGTGAAGAGAAGAAAGAAGAAAGAAGAGAAGGAGAAGAAAAGAAAAGAGAGCAAACATAGAGAGCTGTAATCCTAGAAAGAGAGAGAGTGAGAGTGAGTGAGCATGATGAGAGGAGAAAACGAGAGAGGAAATGCGTGAATTTGGAAGAGTTGTTGCACCAGGGTTTGTTGTGAGAGAAACTCAACATTGAGGTGCCAGGGACGCTCAGTGAGTTCGTACAAATCTCTCTTGTGACTGGAAAGAAGAGTTGGACGTGAAACCTGCCTAGAAACAAGAGAAGAATTTTTGGGAAAACTTTCGAAGGCTAGGTACGATTTTGTAGTTACTTTCCATTGTTTTTAGATTAGTAGAACTAATTTAGGGATGTGAATGAAGGACTTGGTCGAAAAATGGATGGAAAAGAGTGAGAAACAAGAGTTTTAGAACCGGCTCGACCCGCTAGGCTGTAAACCCCAAACTAGAGAAACGGGTCGACCCGTCGAGAGGTTGATGGTGATGACCTAGCCTGCCACGTCATCTTGTCAGGCCACGTGGGCGTGGCTGAGTAGTGCCATGTGCCGAGCAGTTAGAGAAGTGTCAGTGGTGATGTGGTAGGATGACGTCATAATGACGTTAGCAGGTGACACATGGAGGTAGCTGAGTGGTGCCATGTGGAATCTATTAGAGGTTCCATGTGGCATTCTGTCAAATGTTGTTACATGTCAAGTGACATCGATAGGTACTATAGCCTGCGTGTGCGCATGTAGGGTCGCACATGGAACGTGTGGCCGCTCGTGGACTGACCGCCAGCCTTCTGTCGGTGCGTGGTTGAGGATTTCCAGACACTGCAATGCGTATCTGATAGTTTTCAACCTTTTGAATCCAATGGTGGTGGTTTCGAGGCGATCAAACACCGTCTCGAGGGGTTTTTATGGGTTTTTTTGCTATGTCTCGTATTTTAAAATTCTTAAAAATTAGCAATTGAACCTCGTGACTTAGGGTTCCATCAAGAACTTATCTAGGACTTTTATGACCTAAGAATGGTATGTTTTGACACGTGATATGGCTTCAGGAGATGGGGATGAACAACGAAATCGCAGTTGAGCACTGATATCACACTTGTGAGTGAAATTTTCTTCATTTACATTTTGTGCATGCATGCCTAATCAGTTTAAGTGGTTTTCTTACGTGTTTGCTTGATGTTTGATTGAGTGAGTTCTCACGTAAACTTGATGATTTTATGAATATATAAGTACTATCTTAATTGCATGTTTTACGTGATTTTATGATTTGGCTTAGGTACAAGTTTTGAAATATGAAATGCTTATTATATGATTATGGATATATTTACTATACTTTGATGTGGTTGTGGATTTGGGTGTGTTGTGGAAACCCTCATCGGAATATCGATTGGTTGGACAGTCTCGGACGTTGAGATAATACTTTGTAATTCCCGAGACTAGCAAGTAGTCTTAGACGTCGAGGTAATACTCTGTAATTTCTGAGACTAGGACCGTGAATCAGACGTCGAGCTGGGCTCCGTAATTTCATGAGCTGGTCCACACTCAAACGTCAAGCTTGGCTCCGTAATTCCCTAGTAATTTATCCTACCGGTAGTGCATATTGACATGATGATTCAACTTGCATAAGTGTACATAACTTGAGTTTTCTTAGTTGATTTCTTGTTTTACTAAAAGCTCTTAGTTTCCGGCATGCATGCCTTGTTTTATAAAACAGAGGGTGACTCGAATGTTTTAAACAGAATTTTGGAATTATTTTATTATATACTTATTTCCTTTTTCGGCCACTCACAATTTTGTGTTTTAATATTGCCCTCCAAGCAGTGACTAGGAATCAGGGATCAGTTTTGTTGCTGGAGGCAGATAAATAAGTTGGACTCTGCACGAGGTGAAATGTGAATTGCCTTATATGTGTGACCACGTATCTTACTAGCACGGGGTCTTTTGGGAGCTCACTAACTTTGGGTTTGATTGGAACTCTAAACTTAAGCGAGGTTGGGCAAGAGCAATCCCATGATGGGTGACCCACTAGGAATTTGTGTGTGAGTTCCTATAAACAAAGAAGATTGGCCCAAAACAGATAGTATCGTGTTAGGGGAGTCGAGTGGTGACATCTTTGTATAAGTTTCTAGACATGGCATACATTGTAAGTAAGCTTGGATATTCTTTGAATTTTATTCTCATGTTGATTTTGAAAAAAAAAAATTAAGTTATACTTGACAGGACCCATCCCAATCCCCTTGGATTTTTGTGGAATGTGCGTGCTCCCATCTGGCACCACGTGCTAGATAAGGGATAAAACCATAACCCGCTCGGGGTAATCCAGAGTACGCAGGGATCCGTGGGGTTACGTAGTGACATGTGATGTCTTGGTATCCGCTACAGCCCGCATCCATGATCAACCTGAAGGGTATCAAAAACCATAAAAATTGTGAGTGGACAAAAACAATTAGTTATAAAACAATTTAGTTATAAAAAAAATTAATCCAAAAGACTTTTATACCCTTCACTTAAAAACATGCATGCATCAGAAAACAAGTTATAACAAACACTTTCTTTCACTCCAATCATATGGCCTTTCAAATCCATAATCAGTGAAAAATGCTTCTCAAATCAACCAGTGAAAAACATCTGTCACATCTCATATCACATCAGTGCAAACCTCTGTGCACACATTACCCATCGAAACAAACATAACCAATCATTGTATCCAACATCAGTCACGATATCCCAGCAACGGGTGCCCAATAGCTCTAGGACTGCTCCAGTCCGAGCAAGTCGCCATGAACACATCACTAGTCGACGTTCCAGATCATCGTGAACACATCACCAATCGATCATCATATAATACTAGCACTCCTAAGTCGAGCCTTCCTCGGCTACACGACACCAGGAAGTACTTCGTGACCTCTCCGGGCGAACATATCCCATCCTGGAGGCGAGCATTATCACCAGGACTTCTCCGGGGAAACACATTCCTATCGGAGGCCCTCAACCATATCAATCTCAAGAGGATGGTCTCAGTGAAAACAGTAATCAAATCATGTAGGGACTCAGCCCAAATCCAAATCTCGTAGGGACTCAGCCCAAAATCATTTCAATAGGGTCGGTAGCTCGAAACATAACTTTCAAACCACATGGACTCACTCTTAGAGTCCAAAATCTTTCCAAAAGCGTCTCAAGCCAAATTCCCATTTCATAAATCCATAATAGGGTCACAAGCCCAAAATCTCATTTCCAAAACAAAACATCTTTCAGTTTCCCGTTTGACTATACTCTAAGTTAAACCATAAATCAACTAGGACACAAGCTCAAATATTCTTTTTCCAAATCTGAAAACCATTTCATTGTTCAAAATTACCTTTGACTATCATCCGTGTGAGACTCAACATCAACTGGGTCTCATGCCCAAAATACTGATTTCACGCATCTCCATGAAATCATTCAAAATCGTTATTCAAATCCTCGATTTCACGCCTCTTCGTGAAACCATCAAAATCACATAAACACATACACATAGAATACTCGGCCTAAGCCCAAATATCATATAAAACATAAATCTCGAACTACGTGCAATAAAACATTTTGTACGAAAATGCCAAATCAAAAATGTAAACCATGTGTAAATCATTTGCATTCAAGGTATCTCAAATCATGTTCATAAAACATATAAAACAGTTATGCATGCGTCATAGTTATAAATCAAATTTCCCCTCACAGACTGTCCGAGCTGCGTACTCAAATCCTGCGCCGTAAACCACTCCGAGGCTAATCCATAATCTCTGGGATGTCCGAACCTATCGAAATCATATCCAAAGGTCACTATCAACCTATACAAGTCCTAATCATAAACCCTCAAGACTCTTGGAACAGTAAACGTGTCCCGAACACGCTTCTTGAGGCTAAAAAGCTCTAAATGACCTATAAAACGATCTTTGATCGACCTGAAACTGCCACCATTGGATTCAGATCGTCAAAAAAGTTTGAACAATATCAGTTTGACCTCGAAGTTCATGCCCACGTGGGTTCACACGCTGGTCCACTTGGTCTGACATGTCATATGATAACCTCTGATATGTTGGCACGTGGCACTAACCCACTGGTCCACTTGGTTTGACTTGTCTGACGTGGCACTGCCACGTCATTGCTAACTGGGCCTGACACCTGGCCACTTGTCACCCTCTAGTTGGCCACGTGACCTGAGAGGTCTGACAAATGATAATGTGGACTTCCACGTCATCATTGTCAACCTCTGGCTGGGTCAACCCGTTTGACTATAACCGGTTGTTTGACGCACGACCTTGACCCGGTCCTATCTTCTTTATTTCTCAACCATTTTCCACCATTTATCCACACATGTGATCGTCTTTTTCCCAAGAAGAGATCCATTGATAGGACCCACCCCGATCATCACCCCGATAACCGAGGTGAACCTTGCTCCCGTCTGACAACCCGACACGAAGGACCAAAACAACCTTACGAAAACCCACAATTTACATTGCCAGACAAGGGAGAATTCAAAGTTCAACGAGTCAAAAGTTATACAGAGCATAGTACAAACAAGATAAAGTAAAAACTACACTAAAAGTGTACAACACGCAGAACGGAAAGCTAAAAACACTCCGGAATAACTCTAGAGTACGCTATGCCTCCGACACTGCCTCAACGTCAACCCCCGCGCTAGCTCCACGACCTGGAGGGCAATTAAAAACCAGAAGGTGTGAGTGGACTAGAAATCAAAAGAGTTTCAAAAACAGTTCAATAAACAAACCAGGGTTTTGGCCCTCCGTTTTGAAAACATGCATGCATAACCCAATGTCTGAAAAACATTTATAAATCATATCATTTTCATCATAGAAACTGCAGCAACATAAACACAGTATGATAAACGTTATAAAACATTAGCAGTAAAGCATAAGATACCAATATAATCGTCCGATCAAACCTGCTGGATCTATCCGAGTCTTTAAACTCCCGAGTCTTTAAACTCAATTCAGGCCTCAATATAATCCGAGTCTTTAAACTCCCGAGTCTTTAAACTCAACAGGCCTACGGGGGAAAATGTAATATCCGAGTCTTTAAACTCCCGAGTCTTTAAACTCAATCCAGGTCTTTAAACCCAATCCGGGCCCGTCCCCCGTCAATCATAATCCGGGTCTTTAAACCCAATAATCAGATCCAGCAAATCCAATCCAAAACCATTTGAAAACCATTTCGAAATCCATATCCAAACCCAAATCCGAAACCACTGGCCCGAAGCCATTTCGGCATCCAGAACCGTCATTCCGAACCCAAATCCGAAAATCCACTTTTTCAACTTTAAAACCAAATCTCGTTTTCCGAAATCCGATTCTAAAACTGAAAACCCTTAATCATCAAATCATGTCTCAAAATCTAGTTATACACATTGAAAACCCTTTATCAATTGAAATCCCAAAATCATAGCATCAAAATCATACTCACAGCATTTCTCGAAAAATGTGCTAAAATACGTAATTTCTCAAATAACGTGAAATTATGTAAAACAGTTATAGCATATTCAATAATCATGAAATCATAATGAAAACCATAAAACAAGTAATTAAAAGCAGTTTTTCATGCTTAGTTATAAGGAAGGAGTCCACTCACTGTTCCCGGGCACGTCACTCGCGTCCCGTACGTTCCTCGTCCGCCTCAGGGATTCCTGATCTTGTCACAAGTCACCAAAACTAGTCACTAACATGTCAACTAAGTTCCTCCTAATTTTCCCCAACTTTCCCCGGATTTAAAACGTAACTAAACGGAACCCTAAACCTTCGATCCCGTAGAACTGACCTGAGACGTTGTCCGATTATCCCGAAACTTGTCCCAACAGATTCGTTACACCGATTAGACCAAAAACCAAGTTGGACACTTCCCCGGAAACCTCCCTACGCGCCCTCACGTGCCGCCCAAAGGGGCTATGCGTGGGCCTCACGCGCCTGCAACAGGGCACTGTTCATCGTCTGCTTCGATCCCTAGACCAGTCTGAACCGGCGTGACCGGTTCTCCGCTGTCCTGCAACCGTTTTTGTTCCTTTCAACTCCCCTAGCTTCGTCCTACTCTAAGAAACCTAATTCCCTAATCAAAACACGACATCACGGCCTCTAACCCGTCTCCCTTAAGCTCGAACAAAACCACCCGAAAACTCCTGTTTCAGTTCCTGGCCAACCGTGCATCCCCCTGTCACGGCTTCACAACTAGAAGGTTCCTAGGGACCTACTAAGTCGATTAGAACTCACAAGACACTTCCACTCAGCCCTAAACCTCACGACTTTACGTTTGAACCAATACGGAAAAACAGGGGAAACAGAGAAAGTTTACCTGTTCAGTGCACTGCCGTGAACTCCGCCGTAGCTCAGCCCGTCTAGCAACTCTCCTCCGTCCTCTGATCACACCCACAACCCCAAACTCGACCGGTGTAAGGAAAACACGGCATCACCACTACCAACCACCCTCTCTGTTTTCCTGGAAACTCACTCTCCTCTTAGCCTTTCCCTACACAACCCTCTACCAAAAACTCACCAGCTTCACAAATCCTATCTACTCTCGCTCACTAGGTCACCAACACTCACACCCTCGCCCAGAAACCGATTGATTTCTCCTCCCCGGGCACCGTCTCTGTTTTTCTCTCTTCGCACAAACACGACTCACACACACAGCCCAAATTTTAAATGTGCCCGTGTAAGTGGCTAGAAGCCACCAAAAAACAGCCACATGTCACAATCTTGTGGTCCAAACCCAAAAATATCCAATTTTCACTGCACACTTGTCCCAATCCGAATTGTACAATTCCCAAGGCACCAAAAAGAACAAAATGCCCCTGTGAGTCCAAATTACAGTTATGCCCTTCGCCGTTCTGGACCCGTATCTCGTTCGTCCTACGTCCGATACGGGTCTAGAACAACGGAGGGCATACAAAAAGTCAGGACGACGAGATCTACCTAACGGTCCTCAGTCTACGTGTAAAAATCTTGTCATACAAAAAGTCAACCTTTCCCCTTCTTTTAACCTAATTACAAAAATGCCCTCAACCTTCCAAACATCATAACTTCCTCCTCGGATGACGAAATCGGGCGTACCACCTGTCTATGGACTCGTGACGTCCCGAACTACGTCACAGTCATCAGTTAATATCCAATTGACCGCCCGAACTAAAAGTCAACAATTTGCCCAAATTAGGGGCAAAATCATCATTCTATGCCGAACGTCCAAAGTAACCAACTAAACACCGATTAACGTAGCTAATCCGTCACTAATCACTTCACTAATCCCGACTCCCGGGACGGGTCGTTACATCCATGACCTCAAAAGAGGAAGAAAAGGCTTAGAATTTACCTAGTCAATCTCGAAATCTCACTACCAACTTTTAGCCTCCTCCTAAAGCGGTTCTACCATCCATTTTCCTCGATTCTTGAGCCCACAAACTCGTCCAACCTCAGAATACACAACCCAATCATCAGAATGCACCCTAAAAGTCCAAAACCCAATTTTGAAAATTCACACATAAATGGGTTTCAGGTTTTACCTGGGTTCTGGGTTTCCAGTCACCGTCGTGCCTCCGCCTCGTCCTTCGTCGTCTCTTAGCCTCTCAGTCACACTTGGAATCTCTCTCAGGCAGCCCAGCTGCTGGTTCAAATGGAAGGAAATAGGGAGGGAGTTTTTGGGTAGGTTTGAAAAAAATAAAGGGAAAATAGGATGATGTATGTATGTGTGGGTTTGGGTCAAAGGATGAGTGACACGACCCATTCCAATCCCCTCGGGATTACCATGGAATGTGTCATGCTCCCGTCTGACAAAAGGTGTCGGACAAGGGATAACCTGTTGCCACTGCCCAAACGGGCTTCCAGAGTGCGCAAGGATCGATGGAGGAGGTGTGCGATGTCCCAGTCTCTGCTGCAGTTGCTTCCGGAATCAACCTGAAGGGCATTAAAAACAAAAACTGTGAGTGGACGAAAATAAACAAGTCTGTTTAAAACATTTATAAAGACATTTATGCCCCTCAATAAAAACATATGCATGCATCAAAAACCAATAATCACATATTTATTTAGAAATAACCATTAGGGCATTAGCCCAGAAACCATAAGCATAGTTTCAAATCCCAAAGTCAATCCAAAAGTTATTTCATAAATCCAGTAATATACATTTATTATTTTTCCATCTCTGGCATCCCTGATTCCTAGCGTCCCCGACGCTTGACGTCCCTGACGTCATATCAAACGGTATTAAGCAACGCGTGCTGCCCGGGGTCTCACCGGGTCCATATCTCTGACATCCCCAATGTCTGACGTCCTTGACGTCTAATCATAGCAATCCTGCTCTTGGATCACTATACGGTCCGGTAGCTCCGTACAATGACCCCACGCAGGCAATGCACCGTGACTTCTCCAGTGTCCCCGACACTTGGAGGAGACCAATATATATATATATATATATATATCCTCATATCGAGATGGTTTTATGGAACACATTTTATTATTCATTTCCAAAATATCACAAGGGCCCTGCCCCGAATTTCCATAAAACCTTCATAAGTCCAAATAGTTGATTATCAAATCCGAAATCATTTATTCAATTCCATTTTAGGGTCCCCGACCCGAAATCACATATATAAATCAACTGGGCCCCTGGCCCGATTTCATAAGTCAACTGGGCCCCTGGCCCGAATTCATAAGTCAACTGGGCCCCTGGCCCGAATTTACTTAATCAAATCCGTAACCGTTTAATGAAATCATATCCAACCACAATTATGGAAATCAGTGCAAATCCAGAAAACTTCGATTTACGTGCAAACACGTAAATCTCATCGTAATGCGTGAAATCGTATAAATTCACCGATATCCAAAATAAATCATTTAATCACATTTATAACAATCATGAAACAGTTATGCATGCATCGAATTTATAAAACCAATGTCCACTCACAGACCGTTTAACCGAGCGCCTCGATACGCGTGCCATAGGCCTTCCCGGGCCACACCACTATCACCGGGACTCCCAATCCTGTCCAAATCACATTAGAGGGTCACTAACCTCTTCATTAACATCCTATTAAAGTCCCGTAATTTTTCTGAATTTTTAACTGTTTTAAAACTGGATTTAAAACCTTCGGACATCCCAAACAATATCGAAACGGGGTCCGATTGGCACGGAACCAACGCTAAAATGTTCGTTACATTGTATAGGATAAAAGTCATGTTGACCTTACCTCGAGATTCGTGCCCATGCGCCGTCACGTGCCGCCGTGAGTGGCTGCGCGTGAAAGCCACGCGCCTGCTACAGTGACTGCTACAGTCATCGTGCTCGCCCGTTTCTCTGCAATACGGGTCTGAAACCCGCAATTTCAACCCGAACAATTACCCTTCAATTCAAGCTCGAATCCTTCCGTTTTTTATCCTAAAACATTCATTAACCAAATAATTTCAGTTCTGTGTCATTGATCAACCTCGACATGGATTAAATCGACCAATCCAAGTTCGAACAGCCGAACGGGTCGACGTTAGCAACTCACCCAACTCAAGCCCATTTTCGAATTAACTTCACAGGAAGTGTACTAGGCCCCAAACGAACCCAAAAGCACAACCAATTGAACAAGGGCTCACCTGGAAGTCGTCGTCCTCAACACTGTGTTTTCCCTGAAAATAGTGGCCACAGTCCCAGCTCAGCCGTGGCTAGTTCCCCTCGAAAATGATATGGTTGAGTTCCAGACACTCCCAGAAAGCAAAATCCGTCATTGGTTTGGTCCAACAATGCTCAGAAATCAAACTCTGAATTTTCCCTCCAAGAAACCGAAATGGTTTCTCACGGTTTTTTCTCGAGTTCGACAGCCACAAATTCTCAGAATGATCCTCACAACTCACTCACATTTCCTTTAATCCAATTCAGTCATTAAAGCACCCCCCAAAGAAATCCTCAATCCTCTGTGTAAAGTTCCCTGCACTGACCCGAAAACAATAGAAAAATAGTGCCCATGTGTGTGCAATCAGTTGCCAGCTCAACACATGTGCAACCACACCTCAAGGCTGCCCCAAATTCAGTCCATCAATGATAAACAATCCATGGAACAGATCGCACAAAACATCCCATTTCACGGCTGTTTGATCAAACAGTGCCCTTGTGAAATTACTATTCTGCCCCTGTGCAGAAAATTACTAAAATGCCCCTCATGCATCCAGACCCGTAACTCGGTCATACGGACTCCGATTGATGTGTGCCGCCTGTCTACGGACTCAGGGCATCGAGACCTTCCTAACGGTCCTTGGCCCTCGGCCATCGGACCTCCCGATCAAAAAGTCAACATTTTCCCTTATTTCGTCAAATTACGAAAATGCCCTTGGGCTTCCGAACGTCATAACTTTCACCACGAATGTCAGAATCGAACGTACCACCTGTCTATGAACTCGTGACGTCCCAAACTACGTCACGGTCATTGGTCAAAGTCCATTTGACAGTCCGAATTAAAGGTTAGCATTTTGCCCAAGCCTAGGGGCAAAACGGCCATTTTGTACAATTCGTCCGAAATTACCCAACTAATCCCAGATTAGTAAATCATAATTAAATATTATTAAATCCCGATACTCGGGATGGGTCATTACAATGAGTGACACTTGTCACTCATCTTTTGGTCCAAGCTAGATCTTTTGGACCCACTAAAGACAAACCCAAAAGTTAACTCCTCGTAAAACATGCAACTATAAATAGTTCCTAAAACCTTCCTTGAGCTGTAACTTTCCGGTAAGATGTTTGATTTCGACGTGCCGCTTGTCTACGTACTCGTTTCTTCTCGATCTACGTAATGGTCGTCGTGCATTGGACTTCCCGAGTCAAAAGTTAACTTCTTCACCCTTTCTACGTAATTGTTCGATAATCATAAAGTATTCAATTAGTCCTTAATTAGTTATCAATACCATCATTAAATTTAATTAATCCCGTAGATTCGGGATGGGTCCTTACAATCTTCCCTCGTTAAAGAATTTCGTCCTTGAAATTCACACTGACCCAATCCAATGTGGAAATCCAATCCTTCTTCCAACCTGAAGCACAAATGAGAACCTCTATCCACAGTTTGTACAACCAGCAATGTCACTCGACATTACGACAATCCAACGGTCAATGCGGAAACTCAGCTCAATCCTCCATGACCGTGTCCACTAGTGACCAACTGCCACTGGAAACCTCCAATTCTCAATCTGTAACGACCCGTCCCAAATCATCGGGATTAATTAGGAATTAATGACGGATTAGCGAGGCTTATCGAGGATTAGCCGAGGATTATCGGGCGTTCAGGGTGAAATTACGATTTTACCCTTGAACGAGGGTGAAAAGTTAACTTTTGACCGAGGAGGTCCGACACACGAGGACCGAGGACCATTACATAGATCGAGTCGATACGAATCCGTAAACAGGTGGCACGTAAAAATCCGACATTCGATGGAGAAGTTATGGTTCATAGAAGTTTCGAGGTACTATTTACAACAGCACATTTTACGAGGTAAAAGTGGACTTTTATCTTATGTGGGCCCAGATATTTCCCAGGCCCAATGGATGAGTGACAAGTGTCACTCATTCATTGCTTATCACCCCATATTCATGCATATCATCTTCACCTTCTTTGTTCATTCAACCAAACCCGACAACCCGATCGAGTTCAAATTTTGGGTGTTCGATTTGGTGCATTTTGGGCGAGTGCTGACGATTGGATGATGTTCCTGGTGATCATAGAAGTCGAGGGGAATGATCCTGGATGGAAGATGACGGTGGAGAAGCCTTGAGGAACGGCCGAAAAACAGAGCAGTGTTTTCCTCGATCGAGCAAGTAATTTTTGGATTGTTTTGTGTGTTTTGAGGCCGTAGAAAGATAGGAAATGTTGAAACAAAGAGATAGGAATTGAAAGGGCAGGAAACAGACCGAAAATGAGGGATAAATGGGTTTGGACCGGTCACACCGGTCCAACCGAACTGGAATTACAGAGTGGACCGAACCGGCCAGTCTGCGCGAGCTTGGCAGTGACTGTAGATAGTACATGAACCCCACGTGTAGGGCCCTTTGGACGGCACGTGGGGATGATTTTGGGGATGGTTTCAACATAGGAAATCATCCTTTCGATGTAATGAACATTTTGGGACTAGTTTTGAGTCAATCGGACATCGTTTCGATATAGTTTGGGATGTCTGAAGGTTTAGGATCGGGTTTAAAAATAGTTAAAAATTCCGGAAGATTACGGGGCTTTTATGAGGGGCTAATTAAGTAGTTAGTAACCCTCTAAACTAATTTGGACAGATTTGGGAACCCCAGGGACGGTGATTAGCCCGGGAAGGTGTATGGCGCACATATCGAGGCGGCAGCTCGGACGGTTTGTGAGTGGACCTTGTTTTCTAAATTGATGCATGCATAAATGTTTTATATGAGTTTAAATACATGTTTTGTGATGCTTTGGGTGCATTAGTTTGTGCTAATTAGTATTTACATATTTGTACGTATTTCGAGGTTTCAGGCTTTATGTCGTGCCTATACGTGCTGTGTTTTCCCTGATGGTTTGATGAAATGATTTCAGATTTAGAAATATGGAATTCGGCATGAGACTCATTTGATTTACGAACTCTCGGACTTGAAGTCCATTTGATTTGATTAGAAATTGGGCTTGAGGCCCATTTGAGTTATACGATAGGGCCGAGGGCCCCGTTGGTTTACGAATTCGGGCTTGAGGCCCAATTGATTCTAGTATCGGGCTTGAGGCCCAGTTGAGTGTGAAATAGGGCTTGAGGCCCCGTTGATTTATGGTATCTGGCTTGAAGCCCAGTTGAGTGTGAAATCGAGCTTGAGGTCTCGTTGATTTATGGTATCGGGCTTGAAGCCCGGTTGGTTGTGAAATCGGGCTTGAGGCCCCGTTGAATCGTGAAATCGGGCATAAGTTCCAGTTATGGTTTATCAAATGAGAAGTCGGGTTTGAGACCCTATTGCCGAATCGGATTTGAGGAATCTTGTTGAGATGCTCGGGTATGAGACCCAGTTGAATGTTTTCACTGAAATGTATATACCCTCTCGTATGATTGGTCTCCTCCAGACTGCGTAGATCCTGGAGTGTCACGATCCACTGCGTAGGATGAGTGACTCCAAGAGGGAGCACATGCCCAGGAGTGTGAGATATGTTATAGTCACGGACTGGGTCCGGGGACAGTCCTCCAGACGTCGTAGCTCCTGGATTTTGGACATATTCTCCCAAACGTCGTAGATCCTAGGGGTAGACTCGGAGTGAGACCCCGAGTAGTATGCATACTTAGGTATATCATGATGAGTTATTGTTTGGGCATATGAGATGCTGAGGATGGGTTATATATATGTATATGTATGAGGTTTTATTTAAAACAATTTTGGGCTGAGACCCATAGGATGTGATTTGGGCTGAGTCCCCACATGTATTTGATTACTGTTTTGGGCTGAGTTCCCATATACTTTGGTTTACGGAGAACGGTTTTGGGCTAAGGCCCTAATGGTTTCATTTTAATAAATGGTTTTCGAATGCATGCATGCTTTTTAGTGAAGGGCACAAAGGTCTTTTTGTGAAATGTGTATTATAAATCAAATTATTAGTTTTGTCCACTCACAGTCTTTTCTGGATTTTAATGCTCTTTAGGTTGATCACGGATGAGGGCTGTAATAGAGACCGAGACATCACATTCCTCCTCCGAATCCTGGTGCACTCTAGAAGCCCCGAGTGGACTGAAGCGGGAATTTTCCCTGGTCTGACACTTCGTGTCAGACGAGATTAGGCACGTCCCACGTTAATCCCGGGGGATTTCGGGGGGGGGGGGGGGGGGGGGGGGTGTCCTAACACAATCTCAAGCCTCAACGAGACATTGACACTCATCGATCCCACATATCACCTACGTAGGTGTGCTCAGAATCCAAACTGACAAGTCAATCTTACCGTCATGCTCGGCTGACAATCCAGGCCGACAATCTTGCTATACTAAGCTGACATCATGTTCAGCATTCATCCTGACGATCCTTCTTAGCTGGCAATATAGGCTGACATTCTTCTTAGTCCGGTTCAGTCCTACTCATCATCCTACTCAGGAGGAGCATCTTGAGTCTCTGTCTCACTAGTCAGTTTCCCAATGTCCAACATACTCACGCAACACATTCACGACGGTGCGTCGTGTCAAGCTGGTAACTCATCGGTTCCACTATGCTTTCGTTGCACAACTCTAATCTTGACTCGCTCTAGAGTCCTATTAGGATACTTCCTCCTATTCAACGACCAACGCTGTGATCTTGACTCCTCACGAGTTTCAACTATTTTCTCACTCACCCTGAATATCTCTGGACCCCATCGAATACTTGCTCTAGCAGAGATAATCAAAATCAGAAGACCAGGATTCCTCGGGACCATCATGGCCCTAAGCTCCACGCTCGCACAATCACAGAACCCTCTAAAGACACTCTGCACTAGCGCACCATATTCGATGTCCAGTCCTCGTACTCAACGTACAATCAACATTGGACCTCGTTCGATTACTATATCATGTCCATATCGGACTCAATCTGATGATTATACCATATCAATCAAATGATCAATACTCAGCAATCTCGCTGTCAACTATGCACTACTCACAAGTGCACCCAAATCACACCTAAAAAGACACTACTCATAGGCATGCTCAATGAGTGCACTCACGCAACATTCGACCATATACCCATATCCACACATCCCATCTATATCTATCATATGGCTAACATGCTAATCAGGCTTCAACATTGGAACTTGTTTATCCGGTCCCTACTCCGGATAGACCACATACCAACACACAAGGTCGTCTCTAAGTTCTCGGGGTCACCCGACCAACTCCAGCCTATGTGTCTCATTGGAACACAGTCCAGCAACCCTCCATGGTCATCTACCACCAGCAGAATCTCTCCATTTGGAGCCATAACGAGCGTGCGAGCATTCTACTTGAGGCATTAGCTATTCATCTTTTCTTGAATGATGTTTAACGTATCGTCATCCTGTACATCTCTCACGGAGATCGTAAATCCAACTTTCCTACCCACACGCTACCACGGTAAAACTCCCACTAACATCCAAAATAGCCAACCTAGAGCAATGGTCACAATTCTGCTCACTCAATCATCATCTCCTGCCAGATTGACTCCCTTCCGAGTCAATTCCGTCAACAGGCTGCGATCAGGGGAATAACCTCCACCTGACAATCAATAACACTCATCCAATCTCAATGAATCCTATCTCAGTCATCATCATTGGCTGACACCAATCCAACACAATCGCTATCCTCAACCAACTCATTCCATAGCCCAAGGCGGTCCAAAACGTCTTGATGTATAAGCATCTCGATTGTCTCAATCATCTCGATCCTCCTGATCCACACTAGCGCTCTCGACCAGCAACCATCATAACGTGATCCATATCACCAACATAAGTCCATCCAAATCTGGTGCTCACATATCACATTTGCTGACACCAAGCACCTTCCGCTCCTCAAGGCAGCTCAACTTTTACAAACTTATACATCTGTGAGTGATGAGAAGTTCACTAGGAACTTCTAGGATAAGGATTCCTAGTTCTACTTAATTTCCTCATTCAGCTATCTCATCACAACCAGCTCTCGAAGTTCCATCGAACTTCGGCGAGGAACATTGGGGTTCTCATCCGTGACATTCCAAATCAACTTAACCCCAATTCCACTTAGTCCTACAATTGAGTACTCCAGCTCAGGGACATTGCAACAAGTGTCCCATCTCCCGAACAGTTATTCTATAATAACCTCCTGGCTTCCAAGCCGTCACTCACTCAGAACATCAATCATGTGCACTAGGAACCAATTTGTCTTTCATCCCACAATTATGTGGCTCCACCACCGTACCAATCAGATTACTATCTCGCACGTCCCAACTCTATGGGATCAACTCTTGTTGCACACCGCACTCGTGCAATCCGACCATAACTAGCCAGGGTAACATGTACCACTCCAGGAAAACCCCGTGCCTTTAGTAATCCAAGCATACCCCATCTCACCTAGCCACTTGGGATCCTCTCGATCTCTTACGGCTACTCGTACAAAGTCAGAGCTAGAGACAACCCTCTTCTAAGATCCTTGGTAATCACATCCTCTCGAAGCAGTCGGCGTCCCCCGGATCACTACTGAGATTCCTTCAACTCATTTTAGTCATTGCTGGATTCCATCTAGCTCATCTTAGTCACAGCTAGATTCCATTGAGATAGTGTGACACTTCGACACAATCACCGCTGGCCAAAGCTCATCGTTTCCTATTGTTGTGTCCATCATCGTCTTCTGTGTGTGACGACGATCTCACATACCTCTGCATCAACTACAGGAGCGTCACCTTTCGGTGATCCGACACGACTGATGAATTTCTAGAAATGGCATACATTGTAAGTAAGCTTGGATATTCTTTGAATTTTGTTCTCATGTTGATTTTCAAAAAAAATAATTAGGTTATAGCTGATAGGACCCATCCCAATCCCCCTGCATTATCGTGGGATGTGCGTGCTCCCGTTTGGTACCACGTGCCAGACAAGGGATAAAACTGTAATCCTCTCGGGGTTATCTATAGTATGTAGGGATCAATGAGGTTACGCAGTGGCATGTGATGTCTCAGTCTCTGCTACAGCCTACATTCGTGATCAACCTAAAGGGTATCAAAAACCATAAAAGCTGTGAGTGGACAAAAATAATCAGTTATAAAACGATTTAATCGAAAAAACTACAGACATGCATGCATCAGAAAACAAGTTATAACAAACACTTTATTTAACTCTAATCATATGGCTTTTCAAATCCATAATCAGTGAAAAATGCTTCTCAAATCAACCAGTGAAAAACATCCATCAAATCTCATATCGCATCAGTGAAAAAATTTGTGCACACAGTACCCATCAAAACAAACACAACCAATCCTCATATCAAACTTCAGTCACGATATCCCAGCAATGCGTGCCCAACAGCTATAGGGCTGCTCCAATCCGAGCAAGTCGCCGGGAACACATCACCAGTCGACGTTCCAGATCGTCATGAACACATCACCGATCGATCATCATTTAATACCAATACTCCTAAGCCAAGCCTCCCTCGGTTGCACGACACCAGGCAGTGCTTTGTGACCTCTCCAGGAACACATCCCATCCAGAAGCGAGAATTATCACCATGACTTCTCCGGCGAAACACATTCCTACCGGAGTCCCTCAACCATATCAATCTCAAGAGTATGGTCTCAGTGAAAATAGTAATCAAATCACGTAGGGACTCAACCCAAATCCAAATCTCGTAGGGACTCAGCCCAAAATCATCTTAATAGGGCTGATAGCCCAAAACATAACTTTCAAACCACATGGACTCACTCTTGGAGTCCAAAATCTTTTCAAAAGGGTCTCAAGCCAGATTCCCATTTCATAAATCCATAATAGGGTCACAAGCCCGAAATCTCATTTCCAAAACAAAACATCTTTCAGTTTCCCAATTGACTATACTCTAAGTCTAACCATAAATCAACTGGGACACAAGCCCGAATATTCTTTCCAAATCTGAAAACCATTTCATTGTTCAAAATTACCTTTGACTATCATCTGTGTTAGAGTCTACATCAACTGGGGTTCATGCTCGAAATACTGGTTTCATGCATCTCCGTGAAATCATTCAAAATCGTTATTCAAATCCTTGATTTCACGTATCTCCGTGAAACCATCAAAATCACATAAACACATACACATAGAATGACAGGACCCACCCCGATTATCGCCTCGATAATCGGGAAGCATCCTGCTCCCGTCTGACAATCGAATCCAAAAGACCGGAAAACTAAATAATATTACAACACACCCATTTTCAGACCAGGGAGATTAAACAAATACATCCGACTGGACGTCAAGTCCACAGTTTCACAGAGAAATATTACAAATTAAAGAACAAATCCTACTCTGTGAACTAACTACTCCGCAACGGAAAACTTTATGCCTCCGCCCCTGCCTCGGCGCTTGCCCCACCACTTGTACCAAGACCTGGAGGGAATTTAAAACAACAAAGTGTGAGTGGACCGAAACATAAGTTTTACAGGAAAACAGTTTTCCGAAATCGGGTTCGCCCTCCAGTTTTGTAACACGCATGCATAACCAAATATTCAAAAATCGCGTATTAAACCTTTGAAAACTCTATTTCCGACACATGAAAAACGTTACAGAGAATCGTCATAACTCAAGTAAAACAATTTAATATTACCAGAATCCAGAAACCGTCATTTTGAAACATCAATTGCACAAATCAAGTAAAAAGTGAATCAATAATCACAATTATGCCGTTGGATCCATCCGAGTCTTTAAACTCAATATCAGGCCTTCCCGGGATATCAACGAGTCGTTAAACTCAAAACATGATCAATAGGCCTCGGGGGTATCACAATAATCGAGTCTTTAAACTCACGAGTCTTTAAACCCAATTTTCGGGCCCGCCCCCGTCATCAATATACCGGGTCTTTAAACCCAAAACCAGATCCAACAATCAACCGGGTCTTTAAACCCAAAACCGTTTTTAAACACAATAAACCAAGATTCAACATAAACCGTTTTCCAACATCATTCCGAAATCATATCACGTCATAATAGGACTTACGTCCGAATTCAAATGCAATTTCCAAAACATGCAATTTCCGAAATCACTTCACAATTATAATCAAAACATCATAAATCCGTAACATGCATAATCATATCCAGATACTTCATCAAAACGTCATTCATGCATAAGAAAAAACCGTAACCTCGAAATGCGTGAAATACGATGAATATCTCGAAAAGCGTGAAAATACGTAAAATCGAAATATCATATCACCATCATAAAATCATATGTAAAACCATAAGATAAATAAGTAAAATAGTCATGCATGCCCAGTTTAGAAATCAAAAAGTCCACTCACGGTTTTAGGACGCGTTAATCGCGCCCCGTGCGCTCCTCAGTAGCTTCGGAAGTGTCCGGGCCTGTAAAAACGTACAAGAAGGGTTACAAGCATCCTCAAATAGCTCGTATGATTTTTCCTAATTTTCCCGAATTTTTCGGCGAAATTAAACTTAGAGACTTAACCTTCCGGACTCCCGAAATTATCCCCAATGACTCCCGATCCACTCGAACTCTAAAGATAAAATGTTAATTAAAATGAAAGGATTAAATCTCATGTTGACCGTGATCGGAGTTAACATCGTACGCACCGTCACGCGCCGCCCAATGTGGCTGCGCGTGAAGGCCACGCGCCAAGCTACAGCACCTTCGTCCTTACCCGAATAGACTGATAAACGGGTTTGATACCCGCGGCTCAACCCGATTAGTTCACCCTCAATTCTCAATCGATTCTTCCCGTTTTCAATCCTATTATCTTCTCTAATCGATGAATTTTAGGTCTGCATTAACGGTTAACCTCGACCAACACTAAATCGACCCAACTCAAGCTCGAACAGTCGATCAAGTCGACGTCTGGAACTCACCCTACGCGGTTCCATTTCCAAATTAACTTCACCAGTAGCTTAAGGGACTTAGACGAACTCAATGGCACAAACAATTTAACTCGCCGTTACCTGGAAGTCGTCGTCCTCAACACTGGTTTTCCTCTGAAACTGAGACTCAGGTTCCCGGCCAACCAGTCCTCATCCTCCTTCGATTTTTGCACGGTTGTGCTCGTAGTGACCCCAGAAGTCTAACACGGCCCTTGGCTTCGTTCAACACGCCTCAAGAATTGAATTCGATTTTTCCCTCTAACTGGTTCATCTCTGAACTGGTACCTGAGCTCCTGACCAATCCTTGCTCAATTTACTTGATCTCGTGCACGGTTATGTTTCTGCTGCTCCCAGAAAGCTCTGTGTGTGTCTGAAATGGTCCCAAAACCCGTAGGGAATGAACTCTGAGATTTCCCCCCAAAAACCCGAAAATGGTTCTTAACTGTTTCTCTCAATCTCAGCCTTCACACTGATGCACAAACGACCCCAAATGAATCCTCACTTCATTCCCATACACGGTTAATCGATAGAATGGCAAACATCCCGTGGGAGACCCAACTGAGGTCTCTGAAAATGTCTCCCAAGCACATAGAAGCCATGGCCATTTCTTTAACCCAGCCTGTGCTCTGTGTGGCCTCAGTCCGTTCACCAATGTCCCCCACTACCTCAATCAACTTAAACAATGCATCTGATCATTCCACTAGGCCATAAACAATTGAACGCACAAGACACCACGGTCGTGCACTCTGTTTTCCACAGTGGCGAACAGTACCCCGTGTAAAAAGACCAAAATGCCCTCAGGGCAAAAATTACCAAGATGCCCTCCAACTTCTGTGACCCGTAACTTGGTCATCCGACGTCCGTTTCACGCGTGCCTCCTGTCGTTGTACTCGGGACCTCGAGACGAACCTAACGGTCTTCGAATCATGTGAAAACCAATTGTCAAGAAAAAAGTCAACTTTTTCCCATATAACGTCCAAATTACGATAATGCCCCCGAACTTCCGAACATCATAACTTTCGCCTCGAGCGTCCGAATCAGACGTGCCACCTGTCTATGAACTCGTGACGTCCCAAACTACGTCACGGTCATCGTTCAACGTCCGTTCGACCTCCCAATCAAAAATTCAACAATTTGACCATACGAATCACAAGGGTAAAAACGTCATTTTATTCAATATTTTACAATATTACATTTTCAGAATGTCCGGGGCGTTACATAGAATACGCAGCCTAAGCCCAAGTATCATATAAAACAAAAAACTCGAACTACCTGCAATAAAGCATTTTCTACGAAAATGCCAAATCAACAATATAAACCATGTGTAAATCATATGCACTCAAAGCATCTCAAATCAAGTTCCTAAAACATATAAAACAGTTATGCATGCATCATTTTTATAAATCAAACGTCCCCTCACAGCCCGTCCGAGCTGCGCGCTCAAATCCCGCTCTGTAAGCCATTCTGAGGCCAATCCACAATCTTTAAGACGTCTGGTCCTGTTCAATTCATATCCAAAGGTCACTATCAGCCTATACAAGTCCTAATCATAAACCCTCAAAACTCCCGGAACAATAAACGCTTCCCGAGGATAAAAACCTTAAAATGACCTATCGAATGATCTTCGATCGACGTGAAACCACCACCATTGGATTTAGATCGTCGAAACCTTTCGAACAAGATCGGTTTGATCTCGAAATTATTGGCCACACGCCCTCACGTGCCGATTAAAGTTCACATGTGCTGGTCAACGGTAGTCAAGGCCAGTCAACAACAGTCAACGCTGATGTCACGCTAGTCATTGCTAACGTCGGCCTAACATCTCTAACACCTACCCAGTGGCACTCCCTGATTGGTGCCACGTGTCCTGCCACTTGTCTCTAACTCCTCTGACACACTGCCACGTGGCACCACCCCATTGGTCTACGTGGTCGAACAATGCTGACGTGGACCTATCACGTCAGCTGCAACGTCATCTGACACCCTCTGACATATTGCATGTGGCACCACCCCACTGGTCCACGTGGTCTGACATGTCTGATGTGGCATTACCACTTCACTACTAACTAGACCTAACACCTGGCCACATGTCACCCTCTGGTTGCCACGTGACCTGACAGGTCTGACAGGTGATGATGTTGACTACCACTTTATCATCGTCAACCTCTAGCGGGTCGACCTGTATGATTGTAATGGGTCGTTTGACCTGCGACCCTGACCTAGTCCTATCTTCTTAATTTCTCAACCATTTTCCACCATTTTTCCACCTAGGTGATCGTCTTCCTCCTAAGAAGAGATCCATGATCTCAAAGCAGGAAGAAAAGGCTTAGAATTTACCTGGTTAATCTTGAAATCCCATGACCAACATCCAGCCAACTCATAGGGTAGTTCTACCATCCATTCTCCTCGATTCTTGAGCCCACAAACTCTTCAAACCTCATAATACACTGCCCAATCATCAGAATGCACCTTAAACGTCCAAAACCCAATTTCGAAAATTCAAACATAAATGGGTTTCAGGTTTTACCTGGGTTCTGGGTTTCCAACCACCGACGTGGCTCCGCCTCGTCCCTCGTCGTCTCTTACCCTCTCAGTCACATTCTCAATCTCTCTTAAGCAGCCTAGCTGCTGGTTCAAATGGAAGGACATAGGGAGGGGGTTTTCGACTAGGTTTGAAACAAAGAAAAGGAAAATGGGATGATGCATGTATGTGTGGGTTTGGGCCAAAGGATGAGTGACACTTGTCACTCATCTATTGGTCCAAGCCAGATCTTTTGGGCCCACTAAAGACAAACACAAAAGTTAGCTCCTTGTAAAATGTGCAACTGTGAATAGTTCCTAAAATTGTCCTTGACCCGTAACTTTCTCGTACGATGTCCGATTTTGACGTACTCTCTGTCTACGGACTTGTATCGTCTCGATCTACATAATAATCCTTATGCATTGGATCTCCCAAGTTAAAAGTTAACTTTTTCACCCTTTCCAGTGGAAAAATTATCATTTTACCCCGATCGTCCGATAATCTTCGACTAATCTCGATTAGTCCTTAATTAGTTCTCAATAATCGGTCATTAACCTTAATTAATCCTCTAGATTCGAGACGGGTCCTTACAATAGCTCTCTATAAGCTCTTATTATTTGTAGACTAGGCCCAAAGTGGATAATATCGTGTTAGGGGAGTCGGGTTGTGACAACTTTGTATAAGTTTCTAGACATGGCATACATTGTAAGTAAGCTTGGATATTCTTTGAATTTTATTCTCATGTTGATTTTGAAAAAAATTAGGTTATAGCTCTCCATAAGCTCTTATTATTCGTGAATGAGATTTCTTTCAAATATGAATTCCCCCTTTTCATTACAAAACTCTTCCTTTCCTAGGACCAAGGCTACAAGGCTTGTCATTCTCGATCATATGAAGAGGTATACTTGATGTTCGGAAAATCCTTGAACTTCAAAGTTTATCTGACTTATGATTCTGTTTACACCTGAAAAAAAAAACCCCTTTAGGCTGAAGCCAATGGTTCGAAGGGAATGAAAGGCCCAAAGTAGAAGATAAGACCATCCCAAACGACTTTAAGCATGAGGAAGAAGAAAAGAATGGGCGGTGCTAACAATACGAAGAAAATAGAGGAAAAAGGGAGATTTCCAATGGAAAAAATGGCAGCATGTGACCCAACTTGACAAGTTGATAGCTTCCTCACCGCCAGTAACAGAAGAAGAACCCAACTTCTCGAAGGACCAAGAGTCAACCAATCAAACTTAGCGAATTGATCTCCATTAATTTCTAAACCTATGAATACCATTAACCAAGGTTTCATGGTTTAACAAAGTCTAGCCCTTGAGGCAAAATATACTTATTTCGACCTAGGAAATCACAATGCAGTTTCTCTTCTCACCCTTTTGAGATATTTATGCAACTGCCTAACCATCATTCTGATCGCTAAAACAGTATTTTTATAATGGTTGGTTCATTTTCCTACACTAACCTTCTTTTTAACTGCTCACTATCATAAGGGTTAACCTTTTTTCGACCACCAATTCTTGGATTGTCAATTGAGGCTCGCAGAAGATTAACATTCTTTCGGACAACTCAGTATTATAAAGGTTGATTATACCAACTACCAGTTCACGGAAAGTCATCTCGACTACCCATTCACGAAAATTCATCCTAACTATTGATTCACCGAAAGTCTTTCCAACTACCGATTAACGAAAAGTCATTTCGATTGCAGTTTATGGCTGGTCACTGACGTACCCAAACATCTTTTTTTATGTCCAACCTTCGCTTTTGAGTGCTCTGCTATCTCATGGCATGATTTCTAACTAATATTCATTCAGTTGGTGATTTATGGAATTTCTTTCTTGATACGGGCTTGAATGAGAACGAAATAATGTAACAAACCGAATCACGAGGAAAGTGAAATTAGGCAAAAAGATGATTTTTCCCTTGGATAAGTCAAAATGTTGGATTTTTGCTACGAAACTCTTTTGAGAATTTCAAGAAGACTGTTACGAAGGTCTCGGGGTCCTGAGTTCATAGAAAGGTGGCACACCAAAATTGGGGATCGTATGAGGTTATTTCGGGTTAAAAAAATCATTAAGGGTATTTTGGTAATTTTGCCACCAAGGGTATTTTGGTCATTTTGAAACTATGACCTATTAAGGGCAGCCATGTGTCAAGATCTGGAGAAGTCTGGAAATCTCTCTACCGACCTTCCCCTTCATGTATAAATACAAGGGTTTGGCTGGGTTACAGGTATTTAGGGAGAAAAGACCGAAAATGAAGAAAAAAAAAGAACGTGAAGGTGGTAGATGAACCCGTGAGTTCCAATGTCGGGTTTGGGTTTGAAGCAGGGAGATTGTTAAATAGAACATTCCCCAACATTCTTGGAGGTCGTGTAACCCTTCTGAGGCTAGAAAGAGAGAGCCAGAATGTGGGGAAGCAGTCGGGTTGTTCCTGGAAGCCATGGTCGAAGGGTAATAGGTTCGAATCATGTGTATAAGTAAGTTTTTCTTCCTACTGATAGTATAGACCCTCTCCTTAGCTGGTTTATATGAAGTTGGGTGTTTGAAACGATAAAAACAGACAAGAAATATCTGAGAAAAAGTCGGGTCACGGTCATGAGTTGAGCTGACCCAAAATCAAAAAATAGGCTCGACCCGTTGGAGGTAGGGGATATAACCCTGCAGGCAATGGTATTTTGGCAATTTTTCCACCAAGGGCATTTTTGTCATTTTGAACTATAACTTATTGAGGGCAGCCATGTGTCAGGTTTAGAGAAGTCTAGAAATATCTCCACCGACCTTCCCTTTTGTGTATAAATACAAAGGTTAGGCTAGGTTATAGGTATTCAGGGAGAAAGAGCCGAAAATGAAGAAAAAAGAAGAAGAGGAAAGAAAATGAAGAGAGGAGTGGTTTGAGCAGAGATAACATAGAGAGAAAGAGGGAGAACGATAGAAAGAGGGAAAGGCAGAGCCTGGTGAAGATTAGGGCCTAAACAGAGAAGAAAACAACGAATGTGGTAGATGAACCCATAAGTTCCAATGTCGGGTTTGGGTTTGAAGCAGGGAGATTATGAAACAGAATGTTCGTTAGTTTTCCTAGAGGTCGTGTGACCTTTTTGAGGTCAGAAGGAGTGAGCCTAGACGTGGGGAAGCAGTGGGGTTGTTCCTAGAAGCCATGGGCGAAGGGTAATAGGTTCGAACCATGAGTATAAGTAATTTTTTCTTCATGCTGATAGTATAGACCCTCTCCTTAGCTGATTTATATGAAGTTGGGTGTTTGAAACGATAAAAATGGATGAGAAATGGCTGAAAAAAAAAAGCTGGGTCACATTTGCAGGTTGGGTGGACCAAAAACCAGAAAATGGGCTCGACCCGTTGGAGGTAGGGGATATAAACCTGCAAGCGCGTGGCCACCATGCACAGAGACCTTCCCCCGGAACGTGTGGCGGAGTTAGGCTGTCCGGTCAACACGAAAAAGTTTTGTTTCTGAATTATAAATTTTTTGGTGAAATTTCTAAATCAGTTGGACATCGTATGAATAAGTTGTCAAATTTTATGGTAATTACTATATTTACTAAATTATATATATAATATGGTTACAATCGATTTAACAATTGTTTATAAGGAATTTTAGTATAATAATTTGGGATAATCTAATTACTAAAGCCCTAAAAATGAAGATTATACATGAAGGAAATTTACAAGGGTTTGATGCACATTCCTTATGAAATCCCATTATTATTATTATTATTATTAGGCATATGGTTATTTGGAAATTAGAGAAGTATTAATTGTGAAAAAAGGTTTATAGATTCCTCGACAATTGATAATGTTGAAGACGATTATGTTACTTGTATACTTTATGGTTGGTTTATATAATTATCTATGATTAAGTGAATTTTTTTTGGATATGGTTTTGGACATATAAAAAGGTTTATGTTTGTACTTGGTTAAAAATATGATTAGGGACAATTGAAAGAAATTAAAGTGGTAATTGGTTAATCTAACCATAATTATTTTAGTGGTTTAAAGCTAGAAAATAAGGTTCTTAGCTTTGAGTTATTATGTGAATTAATTAAAAAGAGTGTATAATAGTAAATGTTGACAATGATTAAGTTATGGAACTTGACCACCATGTGATTCATATGAATGTTATTGAACCTTAATAGTAAAATACACTGATTCAAAAGGATTTACGGAAAACATGAAGGGGGTACCTTGCTATAGGCGTGACTATATGGTAATTGGTATGGAAATATGATGGTATGATTTTGCATTAAGAATTAATAAGGAAAAAGTAAATGATGACACTTGAATCTAATATACAACAAACCATGTAACTGTGGTAAATGCAATAGTGAAATCAAGCTTGGATATGGTTCGATTATTAATTTCCACTACTTGTCGGGGAAATGGGTTGGATGTGAGCAATACCTCGCAAGAGGTGGAATTTTTTCCCAATATCAAAACAAATAAGTACGATAAAAATCCCTAGTCTAACATGAATTGTCGGACAGGAGCAAAATCAGTTCAGTTTTCACAAATCTAGGGATGGATCCTGTCAACGTGGTATCAGAGCTAGGTTACCAAATTGCTATGTGAAATTTCTATAACTGGTATTTGGAATACAAATTGGTTTAAAATATGATTTAACTAGAAAGCTAAATGAATCTCGAGAATAGTGACTACGAGGTTTTATGGAAATTATGTTAAGTTAAAATTCAACTTTTGAATAATATTTTGCTTTTAAAGGAATAAATATGTGTAAATTTTGAATAAGTAATTGATAATTTTTGAGAAATTATTAATTACTTGAAATTACGAAAGGAGTTTAAGTGCATTTTAAGTATTCATTAATTACAAAAATTTGTTGATTATTAAACTCCATGTTCGGATTGAAAATTTGATGTTTCAAGGGACGAGTAAATGGGGAAATGACTTAAAAATACAGAACATATGATTATATGGGAATTGTAAGACCCGTGTCCCGGAGGGAACAGTGAATGATCTCACATTCCTGTTAGGGGAATGGTGATGTGCCTTATATGTCTAGGCACACACCTATCTAGCACTAAAACTTTTGGGAGCCCACTGGCTTTGGATTCCTTAGGAACTCCAAAGTTAAGTGAGTTGAGGCTGGTGCAATCCCATGATGGGTGACCTACTGGGAAGTTGCACGTGAGCTCTCGAGAACAAACCCGTGAGGGCTGGGCTCAAAGCGGACAATATTGTGCTAGATGGGTCGGGTCTTGACATGAATTGTTTTCATGCACAATTCACAAAATTGTATGTTGATTTTATGAAACAGACATATGTTGAATTATTTCGAGTATGATAGTCAAAATATCACTACATGCTAAAGGTACGATGTATGATCATCATGTAATCATGACAATTCGATTATGCTAAATGATGTTATGAAGATGCCTTAAAAGATGCTATGTAATGAGATAAGAATGATGGTAATATGATATGTTCGATGATGTCATGATGATTATGATGATTTATGTTTGATGGTGATTTTATATGATGAAATGATACATGGTATATATGTGATGTGATGACATGATATATGATTGATGACGTTGTGTATACAATGATAATAACTGTATAATGAATGTATATGATGATGGGGCCAACTTGAATATCATTGCAAAATAACTTCTGAATTTGGACTATGCTGGAAAAGAAAATATTTTAAAAGTCCTTGAAAAAGGCATAGAAAAGAACAGCGCAGGCTAATTCGTATCCGCCTGCCTCACAATCGCTTAGATAAGAAGAAAGGTTCTTAGGGCAAAAATTGAACCCATTTATATTGTCTAGTAGTAGCCTCTACTAGTGGCATACCTGCATTTGAGTTAAAACACCTCCTTGCCCCCTGATCTGCCCATTCATAGATCGACCATGGCTAAAGGCCCATCACACTCAGCCCATTCAACATCATTCTCTACACTTCACCAACAGAAAGAGACCGTATGAGTAGTCCACCTCCCTCGTTCCTTAGACCAGGTTCTGTACGGAGGAGCAGTAAGGGTTGCCTCGGGACATTCACGTCCTAGAATGAGAAAAATATTTTTGGCAGGAATATAATCTGGCGCGTCCAGTGGGACTCTTTCTAGTGCATGTCCAAGTTCTAATATACTCAGCAATGACGAGACGCTAAAGGAAGATTTTTGAAGATCTTTCTTGAGCAATGGTTCCTAAGTTACCAACCACATAAGCTGATATGGAGCCACCACGTGATGGAACATTTAAGGATATTACTAGCCAAGTTATGGCTAGGGAAAATCTCACAGAGTTCTTCAGCGTATCCTAGACCCCATCAGTTTTTAGATTGACACTTTGAATTGCCAAGTCCAAGAGCTTTCTAACCACGATACGACTTCAAGCAAGAACACTAATGTTCCACCATTGGAGATCCAGAAACCTAACAAAGGTAAGAATCATATGGAGTCAAGAACTTCAACTCCGGAGCCCCTATTTCTCACGCCATGTTTTGATATTCCCAAAACAAGTAGAGTTCACCAGGAGTTCACTATATTTGATTCCGGGATGCTTTCTTGGACCATCCACCTAATGGTCGGGGAGAAATCAAACATAGGACATATTTCATTGGTACCAATACCCAAGGCCTTGATAGGGGTGGATATGAATCCATTCCCGGCACTATCAGTCAACATGGTTAATCTCCAATGGTCTCCGAAAAGGCCCAAATCAGTAAAAGGAGAACAATCACATAACGACCAAACCAGAACAGTGTTTGCCACAATCGAAGGTAGGAGAGTATTATATAGCAAGTGTAAGACAAAGTTTTTTCCTACAACCTCGACTCCAAGCGTTAAAGCAAATTCTAGATGCATGGAGCGAGGTCAGGATGATGATCCTTCAGACATATATAAGAAAAAACAAGGTCTGCGTGTCCCCATAACAAAGGCTCCACAAGGCTGAGCGTCTCAAAAATAGGGAGACAATAGAGGGAAGCAAGAATTGACAGCTAGTTAGCGGACTAGGAGGCAAATTGACCAGCAAAAACTACAGAACAAAACGACAGTTCCTCTTAATAAGGCCACTAAGAAGGCCAAACCTTTTAAAGCCACTATCCAGGAAGGAAAATGATACATGGAAAACAAAGATGGAAAGCCAACTAAAGAGTTAGGAAGAACTACAAAGAGGAGGATTCATAAATAGTACGAAGCATACCTTTGTACTAAGAAGGGCTTATCAGCAAGGCCTCCCAAAGAACCAATGACACCTTCAACAACCAAGAGGGAGCCAGCTAGTTCGACCGAGATAAACAAGGAGGAGGAAAAGGATCGTGAAGGTTATACTCACCCTGGAAATACCTCAGAAACTTCTTCTATAATAAGGAAAAAGCTCGTATTCGGAAACTTTTCTCAAGGAGACTTGGAAAGCAAGCAAACTAAGAATCTGAATGATTTGATTGAGGAATCACTGAAAAATGATGGCCTACAAAACTATGGTCGAGGCATGACCAAAAAGGAAGTAAAATAATTTTAAAAAACTTGTTGTAAGTCATTGAATTGGGTACCTTGTTCGACAAGAAACATGAACCTAGAGTTGAGGTTAATGTAGTAGTAGTCTTACCAGAATACCTATCAGTAGTATATCACCAAGTCAGCCAGATAACTAGTGATGTTTCCATTTATGAACCTTCTCGAGCAACTATCAAGATCTACATAGATGAATGTCATGATGTCATCCCAAAAGCGATTCTCTGTCAAGAGAAGTCATTGTTTGCTATCCTGACTAAGGGAATGACGGACCATCAACGATATATTTTCATACGGCTCATCTGAAAGGTATCCCGATCGAATATACGATGATATGGAGGGGCTGCCATTAACGACATACTTATTAAAATGTTAAAGAGATTAAATAAGGCATTACGAGACTACTTGCTGACTACGGCTATGATGTGTAATTTCAGTGGAACCGTTACTAAGACTCATAGGGTTCTACCCTTAGAGATCACAGTGGATCCAAGAAGTTGATGTTAGCATTCTATATGGTGGACAACACTACAGTCTACAACTTTTTACTTGGAAGGGATTTGATCCACAATAATAGGTGTGTCCCATTCACTTTACAAAAACAAATTGCCATGTGGACTCTTGTGATACCACCCGCGAGGGAGGGTCTTGGAAAATCATTTAGGAAAATTTAAGGCCATTCATGGCCAACCCTACGATGGCTGAAGCTAGCTTCTACAACCCAAATATAGGTGGCATTAAATTAATCAAAAAAGATAAGAACGACCGACCTAACAAAGTAAAGGCCCACAAATGGCCTGACCAAGGGTTCCTAGCCCAAGAAGAGTGGGATATGCCTTCCCCAAAATTGGGAAATTGGAATGGATAGCGAACCTAGCAGGAAAGTAGACCGAGAAGAAGAAATCTGGTCTATAAAGGAAAGATTGCTAGCGTACTGGGGTGAGCAAAGGAATGTTTATGCCACATCCCATGATACGTCTTTTAGTAAAGGTCAGCTCGAGTCTACCAAAGAGCAGGAGGCAGAAAGTTCAACCATCCATATGGCATAATTTATTCGTGACACTGGGAAAGAAGATGCAAAGGGTGATATTCTTCCATAGGTTGTTTTGGTCTTCGGAAGTAGATAAACCCCCCACCTGAAACCCATGATACTTTGGAGAAGATCAATTTGGGAACCGAGGAACACCCTCGATCAATTTACATCAGTGAAATACTGAAAAAAGGACGAAAAAAATTCTCAAGGAACTTCGAGATTTCTTTTCATGGCACTATATTGCATGTGGACTCTTGTGATACCACCCGCGAGGGAAGGTCTTGGAAAATCATTTAGGAAAATTTAAGGCCATTTGTGGCCAACCCTATGGTGGCTGAAGCTAGCTTCTACAACCCAAAGATGGGTGGCACTAAATTAATCAAAAAAGATAAGAACGGCCGACCTAACAAAGTAAATGCCCACAAATGGCCTGACCAAGGTTTCCTAGCCTAAGAAGAGTGGGATATGCCTTCCCCAGAATTGGGAAATTGGAATGGATAATAAACCTAGCAGGAAAACATACCGAGAAGAAGCAATCTAATCTATAAAGGAAAGATTGCTAGTGTACTGGGGTGAGCAAAGGAATGTTTATGCCGCATCCCATGATACATCTTTTAGTTAGGAAAGGTCAGCTCGAGTCTAACAAGAAGCAGGAGGCAGAAAGTTCAACTATCCACATGGTAGAATTTATTCGTGACACTGGGAAAGAAGATGAAAAGGGTGATATTCTGCCATAGGTTTTTTTGGTCTTTGGAAGTAGATAAACCCCCCGCCTGAAACCCATGATCCTTTGGAGAAGAACAATTTGGGAACTGAGGAACACCCTCGATCAATTTACATCAGTGAAATACTGGAAAAAAGATGAAAGAACTTTTTAAGGAATTTCGAGATTGATTTTCATGGGACTATATTGAGATGCCATGACTCAACAAAAAGCTCGTTGAAGACCAGCTACCTATTGGGGAAGGATATAAACCAATATTCTAATCAATGAGAAGGATGTCAGTAGAAACTGAGGTCAAAGTCAAAGAAAAGATTGGCAAACTCCTCAAAGTAGGATTCATACGAACGACCGAATATTCATAATGGGTATCCAACATAATCCCGATAATCAAAGTAAAGAGCATGTAGGTTAGAATATGTGTCGATTACCGTAACTTAAATGAAGCAACTCCAAAGGATGAATACTCAATGCCAATGGAAGACATGTTGATTTATGGCGCGTCACAAAACCAATTCTTTTCCTTCATGGATGGTAATGCAGGATATAATCTGATCCTCCTTGCAGAGAATTACATTCACAAAACCTCATTCAGATGCCCTGGACATTTGGGGGCATTTGAATACGTTTTTATGCCCTTTGGATTGAAGAATGCATGGGCTACGTATCAACATGCAATGAATGCTAGTTTTCACAAATGATCGGGAAGAATTTGGAAGTCTACATTAATAATGTCGTGGTAAAATCTCAAGGCAAGGAAAACCATATTGAAGATCTCAAGCAAGCTTTCATAAAGATGAGACAACATAGGCTAAAGATGAACCCAAAAAAATGTGTGTTCGGAGTCCAAGCAAGGAACTTCTTGGGATTTTTAGTTCAACAAAGAGTAATAAAGAAGATAATAACAATGACAAAGAAATCATGGATTCACCTCCACCCAAAAATAAAAAGCAACTGTAGAGCTTGCTTGAAAGGTTAGCTTCAGATAATCCTTGAATTAAGCATCATTTTATACCATTTTATGCTTATCTTTTAATGTTTAAATACCAAAAAATTGTAGAAAATAATATATTTTGTGAGAATTATGCAGAATTGGATAGAGTGCGAAATTACGAGAATTTAGGTCAAAGAATCACCTAAATCGGATTTATATTGAAGAAGTTATGATTGAATGAAGGGAAGCCACCGAAAGGAGTAAGGAAATTCGGTAGCAACCTACCGATTCCACAAAGACACCCCAATACTAGGTTCGACGTGCGCCTCTTGAACTGAAGCAGATTGTTTCAGTGCGCGTGTACCGCAGTCAATTTACGCTATTCGGCACGCATGTCCCAAACTTCTTCTCTCAGATTCGGCTAGCATCTACCGAACGTACCTCCTGCAGCCCAGCGCCTAGGGCCCGAGTTGGCTGCGCGTTGACCTGCTTCTTCCCACCAACTTTGACCACCGATTTCGGTGGCTAACCACCGAATCTGATCCTGAGGCTTTAATTCCGAGTTTTAGGCATATTTTAGGATAAATTTAAGTTATTTTCACACCTATTTTCCATTTTGTATTAGGATTTCAATCCTATTTCCTTTCCTTTTATTATTTTCACTCCTTTTACTTGTAGAAAAGGTTTTTAATTAGATTTCCTTTATATTTATGAAACCTTTTCCTTTTAGAATTAAATTGTAAACTCCTATTTATTTGGGGATTAATTTTCTCCTATAAATAAAGAGGTTTAGGTTATTTGTAAGGTGGTCGCCCATTTTTGTACTAAAGCTCTACTTAACCAAAATTTTCTTTTCAATAATTCGAGATTTCCTTAGCAAAATCCAATTACACCATATTCCATCATATACACCTTCATCCGCGACATATAGGGCAGTTCCCGAGTGTCTCACCAAGGAGTGTCGAGCCACTTAGCATCCTTAGGGCAATTTCCAAGGAGAAAAAGTGTAACACGACCTCTTTACCCTGTGATTGTCTTTTTTTATTGAATGATCATTTTTGTTGGATTGATCTTTAATATAATTATGGTTTAATATCTTGTATGAGTTTCAATAATCTTCCATGTGTTCCAATATCTTAGTTTTTGTTATACGTGTATGTTGTGCTTAATGCTTGATTAGATGTAGGGCAATTTCCAAGTCTAGATAATTGAAAGTGTGTAGGGAAATTTCCAAGCGCGTACTTGAGATAATATACATGTATTCTGTAGAACTAAGATGAGGGAATTTCGTAGATTTTGGAATTGGAATAATTTATAAATGAGCTAGGTTAAAGATGAGTTGACCATATAAATAATAGATTAGGTTAGTTTAGATTAGTTTAATTACTTTGGAATTTTAAAATCAATCTTTACCCCCAATTAACCAATCAAACGACAATCATGCTTAGGTACCCTCAATCCCCGGTCCAGAACGATCCCTACTTATCAATGCTACAATCTACAAAAAAAGGGTTTTTTAATTTCATGTGTTTTCAATAAGTGTTAATTTAATACTTAGTTTTTGCGTATCAACTTCCTTACGAGATTTATAGCTAACATGTCAGGAAAAATCCAAGCCTTTTCTTCTTTGGAAAAAATGAAGGATACATAAGAATTCAAGTAGGAGGAAAAACATCAAGTTGCCTTCGAGAAAATCAAATAATATTTATTTAACCCTCCAGTTCTAATGCCATCCAAGGTGGGGAAACCTCTGAAGTTGTACATATCTGCGTCACAGAACACCATCGAGAGCCTGCTGGATCAAGATAATAAAGAAGAGAATGAGTAGGCGATCTACTACTTAAGTAGGACCTTGACAGAGGCCGAGGAAAGTATACAGCAGTGAAAAAACTATGCCTAGTGTTGTACTTCACAGCCATCAAGTTAAGGCATTATATGTTACTTTTCACCATCTGGATCATCACCCAGACAGAGTTGCTAAAGTACATGTTATCACAGCCTATCTTAAGAAGCACCATAGGCAAATAGACCTTGGCTTTATTCGAATTTAGCTTCTAGTCTGGAAATAATTATTGAAATGGAAGTGTGACAAGTTGAAATCTATGGAGACACAGAGTTAGTAGTCAATTAATTAACAAGGGCCTGCATGTGCCGAAATCTCTGCCTAGCTAACTACTACAATGGCGTGACATCATTAGCCTCTAAGTTCATCGATCCAACCATCAAACACATACCCTGAGAAGAGAACTTAGCGACCAATGAAATGGCCTAAGTCGGATCCAGAATTTTGGTCCAAGAAGGAAAATTCGAGAAAAAAATCAAGGTAGGAAAGAAATCATTACCTACCATACTAGAAAGAGATGCTAAGATGGAGGTTATGGACATTGAAGTTGAACCTGATGATTGGAGAACTCTGTTTATCAAGTATCTGACATACCCATCAAATGAAGAAATGAGCTTTAGGAACATGGCATGTCATTACACCATGTGGGGATCTGTCCTCTTAAGGAAGAACTATGACAACATGCAATCGCGGTGTATTAGACCTAAAGAAGCCATGGTAGTAATGAGAGAGGTACACGAAGGATTATGCAGGGCATATCAGGCGGGGCCATATATGAAATGGCTCATGCGCCGAAATGGCTATTTTAGGCTAAACATCAAATCTGATTGTTACGCATATCCTAGAGGATGTGATGTATGTCAGAGACACATTCCATTCCAACACGCATCTGCAGTACTCCTCAACCCAGTAGTCAAACCATGGATATTCTGAGGATGGGAAATCAACTTCATTGGATATATATATATATATATATATATTTATATATACTTATGAAAGCTAATTTAAAAGATCACTTTCAAATTTAGTAACGGCGTGAAATATGGACAAAAGTTCTTTTTTGGCCATGGAATAGTTTTTTTGGGTCGGCTTCCAAACTTGAAAGGCGAAGTGTACAAGAGGTTCACTACCATCACTATTCTTTTGCTTGAGGATCCCACCATATCCTACTTTCAAAGCATCAGTTTCTATAATTTTGAAAGCTTCGAGATTTTCTAAGGTCAAACATGGGAGTTCCTTGACTGTTCTTTTCAAAAGTTGAACTGCCTAGGTTTGCTCCTCAGTCCATGGGACGGGATTCTTCTTCAACCTATTATAAATTGGCTTGTTATCCTTAGCCAGATCTTTATAGAAATCGCAAACATAATTCAAGCTTCCTAAAAATCTTTGCAGTTGCTTCTTATCCAAAATTTTATCAGGAAATTTTTCTGTAAAAGCATTGTCACAATCAATTGGAAAGATGGTTCCTTTGTGGATGTTATGTTTGAGAAATTGTACCTTAGTCTGGAAGAGTTTCATCTTCCGAGCTGAAACAACTAATCCTGCACTTTTTACCACTTTCACGAAAATATTTAGATTTTTAAAATGATGTTCTAAAAAATTAGAATATACCAAAACATCATCAATATAAACAATAGTTAAAGTGGAGTAAAGATTAAAGATTTCATTCATTATATTTTGAAATTCAGAAGGAGCATTCTTGAGGCCAAACGACATAACATTACATCTGTATTGTCTGAATGGTATATTAAACGCACTTTTATACATGTCTTTCTCAGTTATTAGGATATGTCAATATCCGGACTTGATATCGAACTTTGAAAAGATTATTTCTTTATTTACTTTTTCCAGCAAATTTTTTTATTGGGAATCAGATATCGGATCCATCCGAGGGCTTTATTTTGCAGTTTGTAATTAATTACTAACATGGGTGTAACGACCCGTCCTGAATATCGGGATTTAATAATATTTAATTGTGATTTACTAATCTGGGATTAGTTGGGTGATTTCGGACGAATTGTGCAAAATGACCATTTTGCCCCTAGGAGTGGGCAAAATGTTGACTTTTTATTTGGACGGTCGAATGGACTTTGACCAATGACCGTGACATAGTTTGGGACGTCACGAGTTCATAGCCAGGTGTCAGGTTCGATTCCGACATTCGTGGTGAAAGTTATGACGTACGGAAGTTCAAGGGCATTTTCGTAATTTGGACGAAATAGGGGAAAATGTTGACTTTTCGATCGGGAGGTCCGATGGTCAGGGGCCAAGGACCGTTAGGAAGGTCTCGATGCACTGAGTCCGTAGACAGACGGCACGCATCAATCGGAGTCAGTATGACCGAGTTACGGGTCAGGATGCGTGAGGGGCATTTTGGTAATTTTCTGCACAGGGGCAGAATGGTAATTTGACTGAGTGTTTGAACGGTTACTGTAGCACCTTGGAGGGGAACATGGCCAGCACACGGGTGGTGTGTTTATGGAGCAAATTGATGGCCTAAAACTATTGTTTATGGGTTGTATGGATTGTTTAATTGCACTGTGTGATGCCAGGCTGTGTGGGACGGTGGATTTGGCCATTAACTATGGCTGGTGCACGAAGAAAAACAGAGTGCTTCCCACATGTGTTCAGCCTTTCTAGGGCCCAATTGAGCGGATTTGTGATGGGCAATGTGTTTAAGGGACTGAGTGAAGTGTTCTGGGATTGGGAAGGGAAGGAAAGGAGCAAAATTGGTGTGGAATTGTTCAAAAACCCGAAACTGGTTTTTGAAAAGTTCAAAATCGAATTTCGGTTTTCAGGCCAGCCCAGGGAAAATTGATGATTCATTTAGTTCTCTGGGATCATTTCCAGTCGAACCAGATCAAATGGGGCAAGTTTGGAAGCTCCTAGAGCCGTGGACGGACGAGGTGGACGGCCGGAAAATCCAAGCTTGAGTCGTGGTGATTGAGGTAACTTCGTGTTAAATTAATCATTCGGATTGGTTCGTATTAATCCTAATAAGCTTACTGGAATGTTAATTTGACAATGGACTTGAGTTGGGTGAGTTGTTATCATCGACCCGTTTGGCTGTTCGGACTTGCATTGGTCGATTTACTCCATGTCGAGATTAATCATTGACACAAAACTGGAATTAATTGGTTAATGTTTGTTTTAGGATAAAAAACGGATGGAATCAAGGTCGAATTGAGGGTTATCTGGCCGGGTCAGATCGCGGGTAATCAGACCTGTTTACCAGTCATACGGGTGAAGATGGTGACTGTAGCAGTCACTGTAGCAGGAGCGTGGCTTTCACGCGTAGCCACTCACGGCGGCGCGTGACGGCGCGTGGGCACGAATCTCGAGGTACGATCAACATGACATTTGTCCTATACAATGTAACGAACATTCTGGGATTGGTTTCGTGTCGATCGGACACCGTCTCGATATTGTTCGGGATGTCCGAAGGTTTTAAATCCAGTTTAAAAATACTTAAAAATTCGGGAAAATTACGGGACTTGAATAGGATGTTAATGATGAGGTTAGTAATCCTCTAATGTGATTTGAACAGGATTGGGAGTCCCGGTGATAGTTGTGTGTCCCGGGAAGGCCTATGGCACGCGTATCGAGGCGCTCCATTAAACGGTATGTGAGTGGACATTGGTTTTATACATTCGATGCATGCATAACTGTTTCATGATTTTTATAATTGTGAATAAATGATTTACTTTGGATATCGGTGAATTTAAATAATTTCACGCATTTCGAGGTGATTTACGTATTTGCACGTAAACCGAGGTTTTCTGGATTTGCACCGATTTCCATAAATGTAGTTGGATATGATTTCATGAAACGGTTACGGACTTGATAAAGTAAAATCGGGCCAGGGGCCCAGTTAACTTGTGAATTCGGGCCGGGGGCCCAGTGGACTTATGAATTCGGGTCGGGCGCCATTTAACTTATGAAATCGGGCCAGGGGCCCAGTTGATTTATACATGTGATTCGGGTCGAGGACCCTAAAATGGAATCGAATAAATGATTTTGGATTTAAATCAACTATTTGGACTTATAATGGTTTTGATGATATTGAAATTATGGTTATGGCACGTTTCACGGTATTTGGGCTTGAGACCCGTCTGATGAAACTTAAAGATTGGTTTGGATTTTATCTATGTATATATATATATGCTTTGCATTTGGATATCAATAAAATGTATTTGGTACTGCACTGTATAGATCCTTCCATATTATATTGTCTCCTCCGGATGAGGTACCCCGGAGAGGTCACGGACGTCTAGAACGTCCAGCGTCTATGACGCTAAGCATCGGGGATGCTGTACCCGAATGGGGTTCGGGGATTGAACTCGGAAATTGAGACCCGAGCGGCACGCGTAGCCTTGTGATTGTGACCTTATTGACGTCAGGGACGTCAGACATCATGGATGTCGGATTGGAGTGTATGGTGCAGTGGCTAAAATTATGTTCATGGTTCATAGTATATGATATATGATTTTAAATGATGATGCATGCATATACTTTTACTGGGGGGCATAAATGTCTTATAAATGTTTTAAACAGACTCGTTTATTTTCGTCCACTCACAGTTTTTGTTTTTAATGCCCTTCAGGTTGATTCCGGATGCGACTGCAGCAGAGACTGGGACATCATACACCTCCTCCATCGATCCTTACGCACTCTGGAAGCTCGGTTGGGCAGTGGCAACAGGTTATCCCTTGTCTGACACGTCTTGTCAGATGGGAGCATGGCACATTCCGTGGTAATCCTGGGGGGATTGGGATGGGTCGTGTCAAGTGGTATCAGAGCAGGTTTTGCTCTTTTGTGCGCGAAGGTCGAGGGTGTGATGTCTCTTTGGGCTGTTGTTCCGTTGTCAACCTGATAGATAGTTTTGGATTTGAATAGTGGATAGGGTGTGTTTGGCCCGATACGCCGTGCATTGATGCGATTCAACCCAAGTGGGGTTGTATACGATTAACTGGTAATGTGGGACCGTCGGTTCGGTCATGTGATGATGGATCGTTGTGCTGCTGGGCACAACCGGGTTCAGGGAACTCCATTGGAATAGTGATATGGAAATACGAAACTCAGTTGAGTAATGGTCTAAATTATGGACCCTGGTAGTGTTGGCTAGTGTGCGGGGTGTTGGTGCATCGGAGTTAGCCGATGACCTTCGTGGTGGAACCCACGATGGAACCCACGTTGAATTGACGATTGGATTGGATTTGACGTCTATGCGATGTCAGGACCGCGGAGTCGGTCAGGTGGTGGATTTTAGTGCAGAAGGCAGTTGGGTTCGGTGGACCCCTAGGGTGTGATTTTGGAACCCTAATTTATAATCGATGGACCGGAAAAGTGAACTTTAAATGAAAACTTGTGCTGCGACGTGCGACTAAGGTCATGGATGACCATGTGGATGACTCTAATGAGTCTAGTCAGGATTATGGGTTTCGATCCACGGATGCGGTTACGAGATATGATGTGGATTTCCGTGTGGGATCAAATGGTAGTGTGATGTGTGGACACGGATCTTGACAACCGATGACTGTTGGTCGACAGTTGTGTCGAGATGACTGGCTATCGAGGGTATTTAGTGTGGCTTTCACACTTGCGGATCAGGGGATGTTCAGGGAACGTTCATTATCCTGATGTGCCGATGGCAAAAATTGGAGGTACCCATAGTTGTGGGGTACGAGTGCTGTTACGGGATCGTCGTTCGTAATGAACGGAGATCCAGGGTAACAACTTTGCACACAGTGTGCTAGCATGGATGTTCGTGTGCTATGTTGGTATGTTGGTACTTTTATGCCAATACTAGTATGGATGCCTGTGTGCTGATACTAGTATTGATGATAATGCGCGGTGCTGGTACTAGCACTGGTGCTAGTACCGGTGTCGGTGATTGTGATGACGATGAGCCACCAGTTGGGGTGTCACTCTGTCCTGATGGACATATGATTGGTATCTGCGACTCAGTGGTGGTTGAGTCATGGACTGGATGGGATCCAGTGGAGGTTGTGACGTGTTGGGATAAGTCCCAACAGATATATGATGACATGTGAGGAATGGATCAGAAGGTATGATTGGAATTTGGGGAATCTAGGGATGATGTTCCCTATGTCATGTGTATTGGTGGATTTGGGGAGTTGTTGTCAACTCCGAGATTGGTAAGATTGTGTACTGCTTATATCCCCTGAGAGTACAAGGAAATTATTGAAATTGGAAAAGTCGACGAAAACCATTCGTGGTATTGATGTGAGATTTTGTGATTGTGAATCACTTGGAACCTGAGGATTGAACCTGTAAAGGTTGAGATGTGGGACGGAGGCAGTTGGGTATGCACATCCAGGCAGAGTTGTGGATATTCCGTTCGGAATCAGGGTATGTGCATAAATGATTATTGGCGGACGTGAGGTCCGAGGAATGAATTGATTTTGGACACGTGGTGGTCCAAGTGAGGTAAGGACGTGGGCAGTCCAGTGGTTGGACTTGACATCTCATTTGGGAGCATATCTGTTTCCAACATGGTTGGAACTCCCGATTCGGGGAGAGTTGTGATTGGGAGACGAGAGGAGTGCTCGTTTCCGCATCGGTGATTGGTATTCTGAAGTCATTGGGGCTGACTTCTTATTTCCTGCCGTGGCAGATGATGATTGTTGCTACCAGTACGTTGAGCGTGTATTGGTGGGTGGACCTATGTTTGGCTTGGGGTCATTGGACACAAGAAGTTGTGTACGATTTTGGATTTGGTGGTGAAATGCGAGGTCATCTTTCCACCAAGGGAAATTTGGCGAATAATTCAATGAGGGGGTAAGACCTTACGATCAGCTTTCAGATGGATTGTTAGCTATGTGGGCATATGTGGATCCTAGGCGGATCTGATTGGTGATGTTGTCGACTTTGGGCATGGTGACGATCTAGGGTGGTGATGTTACTTGTCGGATGAAGTAGTGATGGATCTGGATCGTGATCTTGATGATCCAGATGGGTGGAGAGTTTATCACTCTTACCTTGGTATATGAGTCGTAAATGACGGGACTGAATTTCTTTTCGGAGTGGAGTCCATATGGTTTTTACTCGGTTGAGTAGGTTTCCGAAGTGTTCAGATTTTGTCAACCTTTGACGTGTGAATATTGGGATTGGCTTCCCTATGAAGTCAATCGAGTGTTTTGGACAGGCAACCGATAGGTTCGGTTTTGTTACGTCTTGGTGGACGTAAACGAGATTTTGGGTTTTGGAATCGAATTTCTGGGTGACGATTCAGGATTCGATTGCGAAGCTCGAAAATGGATTACTGGATTTGGGTGCGGAATGATTATTCCAATGCTAGCTTATGGAATAATGATTTCGGATTCGGATTTGGACATAGATTGAAAATATGATGTTTGGGTTCGGATTCGGGATTTCTTACGAAATTGCGGATTCGGATTCGGAATTGGAACTAGATGATGGGTGGAGTTCGTTTTGTCTCATGTTGGTTTGGGCAAAGGTACTTCATTATTGGAACGTGTTTGGCTATGACCTGGGTGGTTATAGGCAGATTGATGGATTGAGGTGCGTACAGGGTACGTTGTACGAGGATTGATACTGGTTAGGCTGAGTGGTGCCTAATGGCGGTACATGGGATGTACCCATGGTGTGTGTTTAAACGTGTTGTTAATCGGCTTGGTTCCGATATCATTTGGTTGGTTGTGATTGTGGACTGGACATTAGATACTGTGCGCCAAGCAGAGTGATTTTGTCGGGTTCAGTGATTGTATGAGCAGGTGCTCTTAGCCATGGTTGGCTAGTGGAACCCTAGTATTGAGAAGTGTGATCACTGCTAGGCTGGTATTCAATGTGTTCCAGTTACACCACTTGATTGTGTAAGTTGACAGTATACGTACACTCAGGATGAGTGAGTTGGTGGTCTGTGAAACCACGAGTAGCCTTGTGTGACTTGATCACACCGTGATTTCCCTGCGTCATGGTTCGCTGACGGAGTCGGCGGTTATGGATATTGAGATTGATATGTGTCGCAGGATTGGGCTTGCCCTGCGAATTGAGATCATGTGGTTGATCTTACACTACATCGAGAGTGATGTAGTACGTGGTGTTGTCACTAACTGGCAGATGGTTGGGGCTTTACTAGGGTGGTAAAGCTTAGCGGTGACAGTTTGACTGGTGGTGTCAGCGTGGACTGACAAATGAGATTTGGTGACTCCCAATGGGAGAAAATGTAAGGATATTTTGGCAATGGAAGGGAACCATCTAGCTGAAGGAGTCAGCTTAATGGTTAAGCGATTTTATCGCGGATCAGGTGATTATGTCCACTCGAGGTGGTCGAGTGTTGTTGTTGTCACGTATGACTGTGATGGGATGTCTGGGTACAGACGAGACTGGTGTTGTTCCAGTAAGTGGGTGTACAGGTGTACACAGATGTGGGGTCGAAATGTTTTCCACAAGGTGGTTGTGGAATAAGGTTGTTGGTAATTCGAGGACGAAATTCTTTAAGGAGGGAAGGTTGTAACGACCCGTCCCGAATATCGGGATTTAATATTATTTAATTGTGATTTACTAATCTGGGATTAGTTGGGTGATTTCGGAGGAATTGTGCAAAATGACCGTTTTGCCCCTAGGAGTGGGCAAAATGTTGACTTTTTATTTGGACGGTCGAATGGACTTTGACCAATGACCGTGACGTAGTTTGGGACGTCACGAGTTCATAGCCAGGTGGCACGTTCGATTCCGACATTCGTGGTGAAAGTTATGACGAACGGAAGTTCAAGGGCATTTTCGTAATTTGGACGAAATAGGGGAAAATGTTGACTTTTCGATCGGGAGGTCCGATGGTCAGGGGCCAAGGACCGTTAGGAAGGTCTCGATGCCCTGAGTCCGTAGACAGGCGGCACACATCAATCGGAGTCCGTATGACCGAGTTACGGGTCAGGATGCGTGAGGGGCATTTTGGTATTTTTCTGCACAAGGGCATAATGGTAATTTGACTGAGTGTTTGAACGGTTACTGTAGCACCTTGGAGGGGAACATGGCCAGCACACGGGTGGTGTGTTTATGGAGCAAATTGATGGCCTAAAACTATTGTTTATGGGTTGTATGGATTGTTTAATTGCATTGTGCGATGCCAGGCTGTGTGGGACGGTGGATTTGGCCATTAACTATGGCTGGTGCATGAAGAAAAACAGAGTGCTTCCCACATGTGTTCAGCCTTTCTAGGGCCCAATTGAGCGGATTTGTGATGGGCAATGTGTTTAAGGGACTGAGTGAAGTGTTCTGGGATTGAGAAGGGAAGGAAAGGAGCAAAATTGGTGTGGAATTGTTCAAAAACCCGAAACTGGTTTTTGAAGAGTTCAAAATCGAATTTCGGTTTTCAGGCCAGCCCAGGGAAAATTGATGATTCATTTAGTTCTCTGGGATCATTTCCAGTCGAACCAGATCAAATGGGGCAAGTTTGGAAGCTCCTAGAGCCGTGGACGGACGAGGTGGACGGCCGGAAAATCCAAGCTTGAGTCGTGGTGATTGAGGTAACTTCGTGTTAAATTAATCATTCGGATTGGTTCGTATTAATCCTAATAAGCTTACTGGAATGTTAATTTGACAATGGACTTGAGTTGGGTGAGTTGTTATCATCGACCCGTTTGGCTGTTCGGACTTGCATTGGTCGATTTACTCCATGTCGAGATTAATCATTGACACAAAACTGGAATTAATTGGTTAATGTTTGTTTTAGGATAAAAAACGGATGGAATCAAGGTCGAATTGAGGGTTATCTGGCCGGGTCAGATCGCGGGTAATCAGACCCGTTTACCAGTCATACGGGTGAAGATGGTGACTGTAGCAGTCACTGTAGCAGGAGCGTGGCTTTCACGCGCAGCCACTCACGGCGGCGCGTGACGGCGCGTGGGCACGAATCTCGAGGTACGATCAACATGACATTTGTCCTATACAATGTAACGAACATTCTGGGATTGGTTTCGTGTCGATCGGACACCGTCTCGATATTGTTCGGGATGTCCGAAGGTTTTAAATCCAGTTTAAAAATACTTAAAAATTTGGGAAAATTACGGGACTTGAATAGGATGTTAATGATGAGGTTAGTAATCCTCTAATGTGATTTGAACAGGATTGGGAGTCCCGGTGATAGTTGTGTGGCCCGGGAAGGCCTATGGCACGCGTATCGAGGCGCTCCATTAAACGGTATATGAGTGGACATTGGTTTTATACATTCGATGCATGCATAACTGTTTCATGATTTTTATAATTGTGAATAAATGATTTACTTTGGATATCGGTGAATTTAAATGATTTCACGCATTTCGAGGTGATTTACGTATTTGCACGTAAACCGAGGTTTTCTGGATTTGCACCGATTTCCATAAATGTAGTTGGATATGATTTCATGAAACGGTTACGGACTTGATAAAGTAAAATCGGGCCAGGGGCCCAGTTAACTTGTGAATTCGGGCCGGGGGCCCAGTGGACTTATGAATTCGGGTCGGGCGCCATTTAACTTATGAAATCGGGCCAGGGGCCCAGTTGATTTATACATGTGATTCGGGTCGAGGACCCTAAAATGGAATCGAATAAATGATTTTGGATTTAAATCAACTATTTGGACTTATAATGGTTTTGATGATATTGAAATTATGGTTATGGCACGTTTCACGGTATTTGGGCTTGAGACCCGTCTGATGAAACTTAAAGATTGGTTTGGATTTTATCTATGTATATATATATGCTTTGCATTTGGATATCAATAAAATGTATTTGGTACTGCACTGTATAGATCCTTCCATATTATATTGTCTCCTCCGGATGAGGTACCCGGGAGAGGTCACGGACGTCTAGAAAGTCCAGCGTCTATGACGCTAAGCATCGGGGATGCTGTACCCGAACGGGGTTCGGGGATTGAACTCGGAAATTGAGACCCGAGTGGCACGCATAGCCTTGTGATTGTGACCTTATTGACGTCAGGGACGTCAGACATCATGGATGTCGGATTGGAGTGTATGGTGCAGTGGCTAAAATTATGTTCATGGTTCATAGTATTTGATATATGATTTTAAATGATGATGCATGCATATACTTTTACTGGGGGGCATAAATGTCTTATAAATGTTTTAAACAGACTCGTTTATTTTCGTCCACTCACAGCTTTTGTTTTTAATGCCCTTCAAGTTGATTCCGGATGCGACTGCAGCAGAGACTGGGACATCATACACCTCCTCCATCGATCCTGACGCACTCTGGAAGCTCGGTTGGGCAGTGGCAACAGGTTATCCCTTGTCTGACACCTCTTGTCAGATGGGAGCATGACACATTCCGTGGTAATCCCGGGGGGATTGGGATGGGTCGTGTCAATGGGTGCTCCTCTTTCAAGTTTAGGTGCATTTTCACCATAGAAGGCTGAATAGCTCCATGGAGAGTAACTTTTGAAAACTAACGTCTTTTCAAGAAGTTCGTTGATTTCCTTTTTGTAGATCTCCATCAATCTATCATTCATTTGGATAGGTCGAGCCTTGGTTGGAATTTTCATTTCATCAAAATCGGGCTCGTTAGGAAGTTCAACGATATGCCTTTTTCTATTCTAAAAGGTGCTTGGCACTTCGGCACACTGCATTTCAAATTCCTTTGAAATGTATTGTTTAATCATCTGTGTGGTTAACTGTTCTATAGTTCTTTTGAAATGTACTTCCTATTTTAAAGAGCAAAGAAATTTTTCTTTATTTAGAATTTTCTTTTGTATGGCATGAACGTACTGCATCTAGGGTTCTCGGGAAAAAAGTAAACATTACCTTAATTTCTCCGACCTCAGTTTCTATACCTTTGTCTGATACTTTCAATGGGTATAGTATGCTAAGGAAAGGAGTCCCCAAAATCATAGCATGGCTCATGCTTTTGACCATAACAAAAGAAATTTGGAAACAAACCTTATTTTGCACCATTGCGGCATCTGACACCTTATATTGAATTTTCATCTACTGGTCAATCGCGCTTCGCAATCCCTGAGGGGTTTTGGAGAAATACTTTATAGGTAACAATCGCGCTTCGTAATGACCCGTCCCAAATATCGGGATCGAATATTAATTAATTATGGTTTAGAATGACTAATCGGGGATTAGTTGAGTGAAATCAGACGAATTGTGCAAAATGACCGTTTTGTCCCTAGCGTGGGCAAAATGTTGACTTTTAGTTCGGGCGGTCAAACGCACTTTGACCGATGACCGTGACGTAGTTCGGGACGTCATGAGTTCATAGACAGGTGGCACGTTCGATTCCGACATTCGAGGAAAAAGTTATGACGTTCGGAAATTCGAGGGCATTTTCGTAATTTGGCATATTAGGGGCCAAATGTTGACTTTTTGACCGGGAGGTCCGATGGACGAGGGCCAAAGACCGTTACGTAGGTCTTGTCGATACGAATCCAACGACAGGCGGCACGCGTCAAACGGAGTTTGGGTGACCAAGTTACGGGTCACGGATGCCTAGGGGCAAAATGGTACTTTGTCGGGCGAAGGGCGAAATGCTCTTTTAACATTGATTCTTGCTGCCAGACAGTGACATCTGTCACTTTGTCATCTTCCTTGCCCCATAGAACATGGAATCGGGTCTTAAGGGAAAACATAATCATTTGGACATTAACCCCTAAATTATGGTTTGTCTTAATCATTATCAAATTAGCAAATTAACAACTGATAACTCCAATTATCTCAGCCTCATTGTGTATTTGTGTAATTGAGAAACCGAATTGAGAGAAAAGGGACTCGAGAGACTGAGAGGTGACGGGAGTACACAGTTCGAAAATCAGAAAAATCAAGGGAAATTCGAATTCGAATTTGTGAGCTAGGAGAAGGGAAATTGAGGATTAAATTCGACTTCTGGGATCAAAACGAACATCTCTGCAACGAAAACGAAGAGAAATGGTGTCGAATTGAGGAAGAACAGAAGCTTCCATGGCAGCTTAAAATCGAGCTTGAGTTCAGCAGGTTAGAGGTAAGATTGTATGAAATTGATCTTGTAGAAATGTTCCTTACACTCTCACGATACTCACTGTGTGAATTAATTTGAAAATTAGGGTCGAAATCAGTGAACCCGAATTGAAAACCCGTCGAGGATCGATCGTGAGTCGTGAGGATTTAGACCCTAATTTGAGTAATTCAATTTACAGAACTTAAATGGAGATGGATTACAAGGGATCAGTTGAAAGATTGGATTGAATTGATGTCGAATTGAGTGAGATTGAGTCGGGTTCTATCGCGGGTTTTCCAACCCGTTTACCAGACAAACGGGCGAAGAAGACAACTGTGCTGGTTACTGTAGCAGGCGCGTGGTGGCCACGCGCAGCCACTCACGGCGGCGCGTGAGGGCGTGTACGGCCTATTTTCAAGGTGAAGTCAACATGACTTTGAATCCACTCAGTGTAACGAACATTTTGACGCTAGTTTCGAGGAAATCGGATATCGTTTCGTTAATGTTCCGCGTATCCGAAGTTTTGTTTTACGTTTAAAATACGTATTTAAATTCCAGAAAAATTGGGGAAAATTATATGAAGTATTTTGAGATGTTAGTAACCCTCTATAATGATTTTGGACAGGAGTTGTGATTTTCAGAATTTACGGAAAAACGTGCAGCTCGGAAACGGACCGTTTTGGACGGTGTGTGTAAGTGGACTTTGTTTTCTAACCATGATGCATGCATATATGATTTAAATGCTTTATTATATGATTTGATATGCTTTGGCATGATTGATGTTTCAATCCGGTGATTTCTTGATTTTATGGATTATTATATTATTATATTTGGCACGATTTTCGAGAATGAGTCAAGGGTCAATTTCGTGGATTTACGTGAAAATGGCAACGGAGGTTGCAACGCATGGATTTGCGTGAAAATGATATTTTGGGCGTGAGACCCAAGTGAATAGTGATTTTGACTCGGATTGGAGTCACTTGTGAATTTGATGATTTTTTATGATTTATTGTGATTTTATGATTATTGTAATCAACCTTTCGGGCATGTTTTACGAGGAACATGAAAATGATGTTTTGGGCTAGGCCCGGAGTCTAAATGATTTCTAAAATGATATTTTGACTTAGTTGGTGAGTCAACGATGATTTCTGGATTATTTATTGGTTTAAATGTGATTTTAAAGATTTACGTATAAATGTTATTTTGGGGCTTGAGACCCAGTCGGGAATGATCTTGACTTTGTATGAAGACAAGATTTGATTGAAATATTTTGGGATGTAATTCTCGAGATGGTTTTCATTGTGATTGTGAAATGCCCAGACGGTCGGAGCTTGGGGGATTACCCAGACGACCGGAGCTTGGGGGATGTGATTGTAGGATCGGGAGTTGATCCTATGGTAGTCAGCTTCTCGGATGTGACTGAGCCTGGATGTCCCACTCGGATGAGTCTGAGCCTGGGGATGTGTTCTCCCAGATGTGACTGAGCCCGAGGGTTGAGCCCAGAGGTGTCTGTTCCCGAGAGAGTGACTGGATATTGGCCTACGCGTAGTGCAGCACTTGTGAGTAGTGTAGTTTGATTGATTGTGCACTTGTGAGTAGTGCAGATGTGATTGTGATGGTTTATACACTTTTGAGTAATGCAGTTTGATTGATTGTGCACTTGTGAGTAGTGCAGATGTGATTGTGATGGTTTGTGCACTTGTAAGTAGTGCGGATTGATGTTGTTTGTGATGACATACTGGTATTGAGTACAGGTTTTTGGTCCTTGTGGCCAGGTGATTATGTTTTCACATGTTTTGGCCTGAGAGCCCGGATTTGATGTTTTATAACATGAACTGATTTGGTGAACATGAGTTTTACGGACCATGGGGAAATATGTTTTGATTTTATCGGTCCACTGTTCATACTTGAATGATTTCATACTATTACTCATGTTTTATGATATGCATGCAAGTTTGTGAAAACTGGAGGGTAAGAATGTAATTTTGGTAAATGTTTTTATCAGAGGTCATTTTTTTCCACTCACACTTTTTCTGTTTTGTGACCCTCCAGGCCGTGGTACGATATTTGGGACTGATCGTGAGGCAGTGGAAGCAGCAGAAATCAGTGCAAACATCCCTTGTCTAGCAAGCACTGAAGGGTAGTTTCGGACCTTTGGTTGACTTGTCAGACGGGAGCAGGACCAGGCACGGTTTTTGACGTCCAGTTGGGACGGGGTCCTGTCAGTTCAAACCTTCCCTTGTGTCGACTAGTGTCTCGACGGAAAACCTAAAATTTTTGTTAATGAAAAAGGTAATGGAATCACCTATGGATTTATGTAGAAGGTGTGACAAAGGATGGATTGGATCTCCCTAGAGATTTATGATTTGTATGTGATCTTAAGGATGGATTGGTGGATTACCCATTACACCTTTGCTGAGTGTTTGAGGAACCACTGTCTTTGGTAGTCTTGCTAGCTATGGTTGATTTTTCTTTTGGTGGGACTAGAGGATACTTCCTGTGATATATCCTACATTGGAAATGTGGTAGATGTTTTGAGTGAGTTACGGCTTGCAGGCCGGGAAGATATTACAAAATGGTTGTTAGGGCTATTGGACATGTGTGGTGAGGTCCCCGTTATCTCAGTAAGCTTAGAGAGATATTAGTTGTGTAGGAGTTTTTGGATGCGTTGTCGGGAGTGCCGCCTGAGTACTCAAAGTATTTCGCAGCACATGTGTCGGAAGGTACCAACAGAGTTGAGAGTATTGAGAGTCCAGTTACAGGATTTAGTGGATTTGGGGTTCATTTGACTTGGAATGTCACTTTGGGGAGCCCCAGTGTTCTTTGTTTATAGTTGGATGGAACTTTGAGAGTTAGATTTGACAAGGCAGTTGGACAGGAAGCTGGTGTGGAATGAGTATGCTTTACCACAAAGTGCCTAGTGAACTTGTTCATTTGATTCGTCACTTCTGGGTTTCATGGACGTGTCACCCTGGTAGAAGTTGAACTGTTTGTGGGCCAAAATTTGAATGAGTTGAGGAGCGGAAGGTTCTTGGTGTCACCTAGCGTTGATGAGTGTAACTTAGATTTGGTGGACCTGTGTTGGTATTGCGGGTTATTTTATGTCTGCTGAAAGGGCTAGTGTGGATCCTCGGAGGATCAAGATGGCTTCGGATTACTGTCAACTAACTACGACAATTGAGATTCGAGTCTCTCGGATTGGTTGAGTAGTATGAGCCTTTAGTAGCTGAATTCCCTATGATTGCAGCCCATTGACGCGATTGACTCGAGAGGGAGTCAAATTGATTTGGTTTGAGAGGATTGTTGGAGGTAGATGACTGTGGAGCGTTATTGGGCAGTATTCCTATGAGACCCATATTGTTGGATTAGAAGTTTACAGCACAGCTTCAGGATCTGACCCTTCGTATCATCAGGATGAGGGTTGAGGTTTGGATTGGTACGTCTTGGTAGGTGTAAGTCAGTTGGTCTTAGAGTTCTCGATGAGTATGTGTTGGACACATCTCGAGTGTTGGTTGGGTGACCGGAAGAACTCGGAGAGGACGTTGAGTTATAGTGTACGATTTTTCCAGAGCAAAGATCAGACAGACAGGTTCCAATGTTGGATCATGCTTGGCATGGTAGCCATATGATAAAAGAATTAGATCCGAGATTGATATGGTGTGTGGGTACTGGTACGTGTCCAGATGATGTGTGTTTAGTCCCCGAATGTAGCTCGGATGTTACGTGAGTGCAGTCCTTGAGCAGGCCTATGAGTTGTGCCTATGTGATTGTGTGATGTGTGTGCACCTGTGAGTAGTGCTTGTTGATGGTGTAATTGTTGAGTGTTGATCATTCTGATGATGTGTTACGATCATCAGATTGAATCCAGGATGGACACGGTATGGTAATCGAATTGGATCCGATGTTGACTATTCATTAAGAACTAGAGCTCGGCATCGAATACTATACGCTAGCGCAAAGTGGCTTTAAAGGGTTCAGTTATTGTGCGAGCTTGGAACTCAGGGCCCTGGTTGCCTAGAGGAACCCTAGAACACCGTATTTGTGATTATCGTTATAGCAAGTATTTGATGGGGTCCAGATACACTCAGGACGAGTGAAATGCCCGTTTGAGACTCAAGAGGAGTCAGGATCAAAGCGTTGGTCGATGGGTGAGATTACGTACTATAAGAGGACTCTAGTGCGAATCAGATGTGGATAAGGAACTTGAATGGAAAAACTGGAGCCGTAGGTTATCAACTTGACACGACGGTGCGTCGTGGATGTGATTAACGGTTGGAGACCGTCTAGTGAGGTGGAGAACTTGACATTGCTCAACAGGAGCAGAATTGTTAGATTGCGTTCTGAGTACACCTGCATGGGTGACAGGTGAGATCGACGAGCGATGTCTCGAGAGAGACTTGACATTTGAGCTTTGGAGGTTTCCAGTGACAGTTGGATCACTCACTTGTCAAATGTGGTCACTGAGGATGAGCAGAGATTTAGCATTGACCGTTGGATAGTAGTTGACGTAGAGTGATGTTTGGTTCTTATGCGTACTGTGGATGGACTTTGGACGTGGACGTGACCACATTAGACTCTTAGTTCGGAGATAGGATTGGATTTCCACAGTTTTGGTCAGAGGTCGGTGTGAACTTCGACGACAAAATTGCTATAGTGAATTTCAAGGATGAAATTCCTTAAGGAGGGTAGATTGTAACGACCCGTCCCGAAATATCATGATTATCGAGGTTAATCAAGGATTAATTGAGATTAATTGAACGATTGAGATAAAATGACGATTTTACCCTTGGAAGGAAAGCATGTTGACTTTTGACCTCGGAGTTCAAATGCATGTGGACCAAGGTCCATTACGTAGATCGAGAGATTGGGATTACGTAGATAGACGACACGTTGAATTTGGACGTTGGCTGGTTATGTTACGGGTCAAGAAAGGTTTAGTCGGATTTTTACGATGCACATTTTACTATAAAGTTTACTTTTAGTTGTTAATTAAAGGGGCCCAAAATATCTCGTTATGGACCAAAGGATGAGTGACAAGTGTCACTCATCCCATTGGCCCATTTTCCTCACTTCATGCATTCATATCCCCTTCTCCCATTTTCAAATAGTCACCCGAAACCCAACCCTCACCATTTCTTCATGGACCTCAGCACCTGGTGATGGTTGAGAGAAAGACTGAAAGTGAGGAAAAGGCTGATAGAGATTGTCACGACCCATCCTAATCGCCCCGGGATTAACACGGGATGTGTCATGATCCTGTCTAACGCGAAGTGTCAGACCATGGAAAATTTAAACCTTTATCCCGACCGGCTTCCAGAGCGCGCCAGGATCCGGTGGAGGAGTGTGATGTCTTGGTCTCTGCTACAGTCTGTGTCCGTAATCAACCTGAAAGGCATTCAAAACCAGAAAAGGCTATGAGTGGACGAAAATAAGTAATTCATAAAAACACATTTCATAAAAGCTCTTTATGCCCTCCACCAAAAAGCATGCATGCATAGGAAAACCATTTTTCAAACTACATATGTTTAAACAACCATATTTAGGGTCTCAGCCCCAAGTTCCGTAAATTCAAGTCACGCGGGCCCTGCCCAAAACCATTTACACAAATCCATAACATAGTAAACATATGTGGGATCTCAGCCCAAATCCATTTATCATTCATAAAACACAATTTCACAAATCCAAGAAATCATGTTTATCAATATCATATAACCAATCCTGTCACGGTATCTAAAGCTACGCGCGTGCTACCCGGGGTCTTAAATCCCAAGTCTCCTTAGGGTCCATCTAGGTCAATGTCCGCAGATCAATGACCCTCCCTGGGGTTTATAATCCATAATAGCCTTCCTGAGAGTAAGGTACCCAACGAGGGCAACTCCACTTAGTTAGTGCTCTGTGACTACTCCAAGGTCCACCCAGGCCAACGACCCTCCCTGAAGGAGACAATCCATAATATAAAGGATGGTATATGTAAAACCATTTTGAAATCATTCTCAAACCTTTCAAGGGTTCATGCCCGGTCCCCATAAACCGTCATGAACTAGAAATCCATTTATGGGTCCCCGACCTGAAATCACAGTCGTAAACTATAACTGGGCCTCACGCTCGATTTTGTAAACCAAATGGGTCTCGTGGCCAAATTGTAAACCAAAGGAGGCTCGTGCCCGATATCGTAACCCAAATGGGCCTCGTGCTTGATACGTAAGTCAATGGGGCCTCGAGCCTGATTTGTAAGTCAACTAGGCCTCGAGCCCGATTCTCAATCCAACTGGGCCTCGTGCCCGATGCCTTGTTAAATCAAATGGACATCAAATTTGAGAGTTCGTAAATCAAATGGGTCACGTGCCCGATTCCATATTTTCAAACCCGAAATCAATTCACGAACCAATTGGGCCACTGGCCCGATAACGTGACTGAAATGGACTTCGAATCCAAGGGTTTCCAAAACAAATGGGGCTCATGCCCGAGTTAGCCTTTTCAAATCCAAAACCATTTCTAAAACCATAAGCTCGTATATTCAGTGCAAAACTGTAAACCTCGATTTAAGTGCAAACACGTAAATCGCCTCGAAATGTGTGAAATCATGTAAATCACTAACATCCATATCATCATCATAGAATCACATCTATAAACCATATAAAACATTTATGCATGCATCACAGTTTAGAAATCAAGGTCCACTCACAGACCGTCCTAAGATGCCACCTCGATTTGCGTGTCGTAGGCCTCCCCGAGATAATCACCGTCATCGGGACTCCCAAACCTGTCCAAATAACTTTAGAGGGTTACTAACTACCTCATTAACCTCTCTTTGAAGTCCTGTAATTTTTCCAAATTTTTAACTATTTTTAAACTCTATCTTAAACTTTCGGAAGTCCCAAAAAATATCAAGACGGTGTCTGATCGACACGAAACTAATCCCAAAATGTTCATTACATCGACTAGATTAAAATTCATGTTGAAGTCATCCCCAAACTACCCTCCACGCACCCCCACGCGCCTCAACAGTGTCATTGACAGGACCCATCCCAATCCCCCCGGGATTAGTGCAGGATGGCCCTGCTCCCATCTGACACGAAGTGTCAGACAAGGGATATTTCCGACCTTTGCCCTCCTGGGCTATCAGAGTACGCCAGGATCCGGAGGAGGTATGTGATATCTCGATCTCTGCTACAGTCCACACCGTATCCAACCTGAAGGGTATTAAAAACAGAAAGACTGTGAGTGGACAAATATAAAGATTTTATAAAAACATATTTCATAAAGAAGACCTTTATACCCTCCACTAAAAAGCATGCATGCATTCGAAAACCATTTATCCAGAAAACCATAATGAAACCAAGTACACGGGCCACTGCCCAAATCTATAAGGGACTCAGCCCAAATCATAAGAAACTAACCATACGGGCCACTGCCCAAAACCTGTGTAAACACACATCATATATCATATATAGCATACATCACATATACATATAATTCACACAACCAATCCTATCACGGTTTCCAAAGCTACGCGCGTGCTACCCAGGTCTCAATCCGAGTCTTCTCAAAGTCAAGATCAATGTCCGTAGACCACTGACCCTACCCGAGGTAATAGTAATCATAGCCTTCCTGAGAGTAAGGAACCCAACTGGGGGGTGACTCCACTCAGTCGGTGCTCCGTGACTACTCCGGGGTCCACCCAGGCCAACGACCCTCCCCGGAGGAGATAATAGAAGTAAAGGAAGGTATATGAATACATATATATACATAACATAAACGTTCATGCCCGGTTCCCTTGAACTGTCATGATCCACAACATCCATTAACTAGAGTTCATGCCGGTTCCCATAAACCGTCATGAACCAGAATGACCTGACAAAGGTTCATGTCGGTTCCCATAAACCGTCATGAACCACAATGACCTTTCCAGAGTTCATGCCGGTTCCCATAAACCGTCATGAACTTGGAAATCTACGTAGGGTCCCTGACCCGAAATCATAAACCATAAAGTAACTGGGTCTCGTGCCCGAACATATGACTCAACTGGGCATCCTGCCCGATATCTAAGGGTCAGTCATGACTCTGATCATAGTGATGCGTGCAACCATCCATCCAGGACCGCTCTCAATCCTGGTATGTCGCCGTGAACGAATCAACCGACGCGACCACCACAAGATCATGGTGCACTCATCACCGATCGCTATCCTGAACCGTCAGCACTCCGAAGTCGAGCCTCCCCAGGCTACCCGACCACTAATCGTGCATCGTGACCTCTCCGGAAGGAACACATCCCAATCCGGAGGCGAGCGTCCTATCGTCGATCGCCGTGCACATAGCACCCGCCGCGACCCCGATTTAGACCCGAAGGTCGTAAATAGCGTCATATGCCCGAGACAAACCAAATGGGTCTCATACCCGAGTTTATCCATTTAGAAATCCAAAACCAAATCATTTAAATCAATAAAGAAATACATACCCGTATAAGCACCGTATAAGGCTGAAACCTCGAAATACGTGCTTATACGTAACCACATGCAAATGCACCCATGGCATCATCAAACATGTAATAAAACATATAATAAACATTTATGCATGCACCAATTTAGAAAACAAAGTCCACTCACAGACCGTCCGAAGCCGCGCCTCGATACGCGTGCCATACGGCTCCCCGAGTCAATCATCATCACCGGGACTCCCAAACCTGTCCAAATTTTAATAGAATGTTACTAACTACTTAATTAACCTCCTACCAAAGCCCCGTAATTTTCTCGATTTTCTAACTATTTTTAAAACCGAAGCTAAACGTTCGGACAGCCCGAAACCTATCGAAACGATGTCCGATTGACACGAAACCAGTCCCAAAATGTTCGTTACATCGAATAGATGATTTCACATGTTGGAACCTTCCCCAAAATATCCCCCACGCGCCCGCACGCGCCGCCTGAAGTGGCTGCGCGTGGGCCTCACGCGCCGCTACAGTACCCGTCTTCAACCTCCGCGACTGGTGCGAACCGGTCCGGTTACTGTGCTGAACCACGTAACCGGTTCAGCGTCCCTACCCCCTCATTTTTGGTCCGATTGCTTCCATTCCAATTTCTAAATTCCTATTTTCAAGTTTCCAATCTAACCCAATCAATTAAACAACCTAAAACCACCTAGAACCCGTGAACCCATTTTGAACCATACGGTTCAAACATCCCCGATCAACCTCCACGGCGTCCCAGCCGTCAACCACCACCAAAACCCTCTTAAAACCTTCCTAGCATCCTAATAATCATTCCCTAATCATTCAAAACCAACCATAATGCTCAAATCGAGAAATAAGGAAAAATGGGCCTAACCGTGCACTTCGCGGGTTCAAGGCCGCCGTCCACGGCGGCGTGGCTTCCAGCTGGCCACCACACTTCACAGGTCCTCCTCTCCCTCTCTGGTCTCTCACGGATGGGTTATAGGGTTAAGGGTTTAGATTGGACTCAGAAATGGTGATCGGGTTTGGTGGGAGGGATGGAAGAAAATGATCGATGTGGATGAACGGAAGATGCATGAATGGGAAAATGTTAGCCAGTGGATGGGTGACAAGTGTCACTCATCCATTGGGCCTCCATTAAATATCTGGACCCACTAGAGATAAACTGCAATTTTTGTCTCGTAAAACGTGTTACCGTGAATAGTATTCTAGAACTTCCGTTAACCGTAACTTCGTCGTCGAACGTCTGAATTCGACGTGCCGCCTGTCTACGGATTCGTATCGTCCCCATCTACGTAACGGTCTTCGGCCCTCGGCCATCGGACCTCCTGGTCAAAAATTCAACATTTTGACCCTTTTAACCAAAATGCCCCTAAACTTTCGAACGTCATAATTTCCTCCTCGAATGTCGGAATTGAACGTGCCACCTGTCTATGAACTCGTGACGTCGCGAAATACGTCATGGTCATCGGTCAAAGTCCATTTGACCATCCGATTGAAAAGTCAACATTTTGCCACCACTAGGGGCAAAACGGTCATTTCGCATCGTTCGTCCGATTTCGCCCAACTAATCACGGATTAGCCTCACTAATCGTGATTCATCACTAATCTAATCCTGGAATTCGGGACGGGTCGTTACAGTCATCGTCTTCATCGCGCTGGACCCGGTGAACCGACCCAGCCAGTTCTCACTGTTTTCTCAACCGTTTTCCTCCCTGTTTCTTCATATGTTAATCTCTAATCACCATCAACTCTTTTATGATTTTAAAACCTAGAAAATTGAACCATAAACTCACCAGAAACTGATGAACAGTGATCGCGGCCTGCTCCTCCCTTCAGCCAACGTTCCCGACCACCCTTTTCCTTGGTTTCAATCCCAAAGAACTCGTATGACCCCTAGCAATCATTTCCAATCGTTAAAACTGAGTGATAACCGTTAAAATTCGAGTTCCAACTTTGACTCAAACTGACCGTCTCAGTCTTTTCGGCCACTGTCCACGATGGTCGACGCCACCAACACTGTCCACATCGCCTCTCATCACTCTTTCACTTTCATTCTTAGTCCATAGGCTTTTGGAGAGGTTTGGAGGAGTTGTAGGGAAATTGGGTGTTTGGGCTTTTGAAGAAAATGAAGGAAGATGGAAAAGGTTTGCATGGCGATGGAGGAGGGAAATATGTTTGACGAAGATGGTAGCTGGTGATGATAGTGAACGGTGAGGATGAGAGGAAAATTTGATAGGGTGAAGATGAAGGGTGGAGATGAGAGATGGGTAAAATTATAAAATAATAAAATAATAATATTGTAATGGTTTAGATCCACTTTTTAGGGAAGTCACCAATGGGATGAGTGACACTTGTCACTCATCCATGGGTCTCATATAAATATCTGCACAATCAAATATTAAATAATATTTTAATCGAATCTCGAGCCGTAAATACCCAATTTCTCTCTCGTGACCATAACTTCTCTGTTCGACGTCTGATTTTGATGTGCTGCTTGTCTACGGACTCGTGACGTCCCGAACTACGTCATGGTCATCGACCCTCGTACGTTTGACTCCCCGAGTCAAAAGTTAACATTTTGCCCACGACTAGGGGCAAAACGGTGATTTTGCACCGTCCGTCCAATTTCGCTCGAAAAATCACCGATTAACCTCACTAATCCATCATTAGTCACTAATCTAATCTCGAAATTCGAGATGGGTCGTTACAAAGATAGCTGAGAGGCGAAAAGCCACGGTGGCTAGCCAAAAAATGGGAAAACAGGTAACCTTGTGTGTGGATTTTTGGGTTTGGATTTTGGGGCTCTAAAATTGTGTTTTAAGGCTAGGGTTATGTTCATCGAGCTCATACGAGCCAACAGGGACGAAAAGGAGAGGAAAAAGGCGACTAGACTGTCCCTACTGCTGGTTCAAAGTTTGGTCGAGGGAGTTCGAGCTTGGCTCACGAAATTCAGGTTCTTTTTCTCAGTTCTAGGGACAGATCCCTTTTTGGGTGGATTACAAGTAGAATGGTGGAAAATGGTGGAAAATGGTCAAAAAACAAAGAAGATACAACTGGGTCGCTATTTAGGCTAAACGTCCCATTATAGGCTCGCAGGTCAACCTGGCTGGAGGAAAGAGACAATGACGTGGCAGTCCACGTCATCATGTCAGGCCACATGACCAACCAAGTGGTGACACGTGGCGAGGTGTCAGGTTGAGTCAGCATCGACGTGGCAAGTCCACATCAACGCTGATAGACCACGTGGACCATTTATGTAGCAACCCGTCCCAAATTACGGGATTAATTATGATTAATTAATGACTAATTAAGGATTATCGTGACTAATCAGGGATTAGTAGAGTAATTACAGACAACCGGCATGAAATGATTATTTTACCCTTGGAATTGGACAAAATATTGACATTTGACCCGGAGAGTCAAACATACGAGGACTGATGACCGTTACGTAGATCGGGACGCCACGAGTCCGTAGACAGGCGACACGTCAAACGGGGAAGTTATGGTCACAGGATCGAAATCGGTATAATTAATGTCTCAAAATTTGAATTAATTAAATATTAAGTTAATTGGGTGATTAATTAGTGTGGGCCCTTGGATGAGTGACAAGTGTCACTCATCCCATTGGTGGGTGTCCCTAAATTATGGATCTATGCCCATTGGTCCATTTAATTAATTAATTAACTCATACACCTCATTTTCTCTCTCTTCCCTTCCCGTGCACTCATCTTCATCATTTTTCTCCATCACACTCGTGTACCCCAATCCTACACGAATCCCTCTCAATCATCATCCTTTGCTTGTGACCCATGAATGACAGTTGGAGAGGAAATTGAGATGAACAGAATGATGGCCAGAACGAGGATCCTCGGGTACGGTGGCCAGAGTTTCGAAAAGTAAACCGTGGTATTCAAATTTTGGGTTTTTGATTTTGATGGTGTTGATCGATTCTAAGATTTGGATGATGTTCCTTAAGCTCCCACGAGCTTGTACGTGCTATTTCAGATGGATTTGGACGTCAGAGGTGGTCGGAATGATGATCGGAATTCTGGCTGAAACTTTGAAAGGCCATAACTTTCAAACCAAGTACTTTCTACAATTTCTGGGTTTGTATTTGGAATCCTTGGCTCGAGTAGATGAATTTACATAGGTAGACCGTCAAATTTGGTTGAGAAACGAGTGAGATATCTAAGTTTGAAGTTTGAGGCATCAATGGAGTTTTCCGGCGAGAAATTCCGGTGATTCGTCTGCGAGTTGACCCATTGACTAGCGAGTTGACTCATTGACTTTGACTCGTTGACTTTAACTCGTTAACTTTTTAACCAAAGTTGACTTTTACTTTGACGAGCGCGTGGACTTGAATTTCAAGGCGGGCCTAGTGTCATTTCAAAGGTTTCGAGGATCCGAATCCAATTGTGGTGGTTTTGGGTCGATCAAGGATCGTTAAGTTGGTCAAATCAAGATTTTTCACCTTGGTAAACTTGTTTGGGACACGTTAACTTTTCCGGGAGTTTTGGGGTTTTATCCTATGGACTTATATAGATGGTTAGTGACTTTCGGGTGTGATTTGGACAGGTCCGGAAATTTCGGAGTTGGTGATTTAGCCTCTGAAAGGCTTATGGGATGCATCTCGAGGCGGCAACTAGGATGGTCTGTGAGTGGACATTAGTTTCTAATATGAAGCATGCATAACTGTTTTATATATTTTAAATATGCGATTTATGATGAACATGATTGTGATATTTAATATTCACGTATTTGCACGTATTTCGAGGTTTATCATTTGATACAACGTTGAACTTGTTTGTGTTTCTAATTATGGTCCAATGGTATGATTTTGGATTTGGAATTATGGAACCGGGCATAAGACTCGATTTGTAAACTATCGGACTTGATGTCCACTTGATTTAATAAGCCATAGGGCTGGAGACCCCTTTGATTTATACTATCGGGCTTGAAGCCCAGTTGGTTTATGAAATGGAATTTCGGGCAGTTCCCTTGAATTTGGAAATTGGATTTGTGGAAATGGTTTATGAAAGTGATACTTCAGGTATGAGACCCATTTGTGGATTTACGATGGTTTTATGGAAATCCCGGGCATAGCCTTTTGAACGGTTTGAGATGATTTATGAAATGTTTTCCATATACCATCCTTATGTATGGATTGTCTCCTCCAGACGTCTCGTAGTATCCCAGATTAGTCACGGTGCAGTACCTGAAAGGGGCTGCCTCGAGGCGCAGCTCATGATCAGGAGTGCAATTATGGATGATAACCTCTAGGAAGGGTCATTGACCAAAGTAGATCTTGGGGAGACTCGAGATTGAGACCCCGAGTAGCACGCGTAGCTTGGAAACCGTGACAATAGTATTGATTAGGCATTAGAGATGCCAAGGATTGGTTAAATTGTATTTTGATAAACTGGTTATTTGATAATGATTGGTTTTAGGCTGAGTTCCCACATTGGTTGGATTTACGATGTTGGGCTAAGACCCTAATGATCTAATTAAGTAAATGGTTTGATTATTGGTTTTCGAATGCATGCATGCTTTTAAGTGAAAGACATAAACGTCTTTTTGCGAAATGTGTTTTATTAAATTATTGATTTTTCTTCCACTCACAACTTTAATGGCTTTTAATGCCCTTCAGGTTGATCGCAGATGCGGGCTGTAGTAGAGACCGAGACACACTCTGGCTTTTATTAAATTTTTGATTTTTCTTCCACTCCACCACTGATCCTGGCACACTCTGGAAGCCCCTTTTGGGCTAAGGTTTGAGTTATCCCTTGTCTGACACTTTGTGTTAGATGGGAGTATGGCACATCCCTCGTTAATCTGGGGGGATTGGGATGGGTCGTGTCAATTGAGATGGTGCCACGTGGCAACGTACCAAAGTTTTCAGAGTGACGTGGTAGGTGACGTAGTAGTACACGTGGCAAGATGACGTCAGCAGGTGACATCATCACGTGACATGTGGCATGTGTCAGAAGGTGACACATGGCACCAGTCAGAGAGTGCCACGTGGTAGTTGTCTGGTTGTCAAATGTCTAGTTATTAGATGTCAGTTGTTAAGTAGGACTGATGTCAGCATTGATGTCAGCAGATGACGTCAATAGTGACGTCAGTATTGACCGACGTTGACTAGCGTTGACTAAACTTTGACCAGCACATGTGGGCGCATGGGCATGAAGTTTGAGGTCAAACTGGTCTTGTTCAAAAGGTTTTGACATTCTAAATCCAATGGTGGTGGTTTCAGGTCGATCGAAGATCGTTTGGTTAATGTTTTGGAGGGTTTTCTCCTCTAAAAGCGTGTTCGAGTTACGTTTACTATTCCAGACAATCCACATCAGTATTTAACATTTTAAAAAATATACTATAGTAAAATGAAACATTTTAAAGTAGAAGTATAGTTCTATTATCTGGTGTAAATCACAGGGTAATAAAATGTACCTCAACTATTGCTGCTATTATTAGAGGTTTTTCGATTCTTCAAGCTCAAATTCCGTTCTGGTTTTACAGTGGCACTAGATGACGGTGTCCAAATTATTCCACGAATTTGCAAACCCTAAGGAAAACTCAAGATTATTCGCGAGTTTTTTTTGTTCAAGTGGAAGATTTTTGGAATATTTTCTATTCAATCCACCATTGAAGTTTCTGGATTTTTTAATTGATTTATGGAAGATTTTAATTTGAGGCAATTATGATGTGGGTTTTTATTCGCTTGCTCATTATCGTTAAATTTCAATATCCATTTGAGAGAAAAAGATAGTGATTGAGTAACAAAAATGGTGGGTGAAGATGTGTCTGTGTGTGAGAAAGCAAGGACGAAGAAGACGAAGCTTAATTTAAGAACATTTAAGGAAAGAAACAGTGTTTTTAACAGTGTCAAATAAGACATCAGTTAAATGATGCAACAGACGAAACGTTGCATCCATTCCTGCTGCAAAGTGAAACTATTCCTGCTGCAAAGTGAAACTAATTTTTGTCTGTAGTGCAATTTGAAACACGATGGCCTGTTCCAAGTGCATCTACTATAAAAATCCTAAGTACAATCCTATTAACGGTGTAAACCATAGGGTAATAAAATATAATTGCCCGTAGAGTAATGCTTCTGGGATTATATGGTCTAATATGTTAATTAAATTCTATAGTCATTGAAGATTTAAATGTATGGTGGGGTGCTCTATGCATTGAGGTCCATGTTTCAAGACTAAAGGTATAAAAGGAATGCAAATTTTTTTTAAAAAAAAAAATTGAGCTGAGCCGATAAGTTAAACCACGAAGCCGAGTCGACGAGCTGAGATGTAATGACTAGACTTTTTATTTACGATTTTATAGGTTTTTTGGAGCTTTATATTACTAGTTGGACCTTTTGCCCCTTAGAGATTTTGAGGAGTTACTTAATTAGAAAGGGGTATTTTTGGAAGATGGAAAAGTGTGATATTTTGGGGAAGGGTTTGTAATTGTTGGCTAGGAGCCACTGACACATTACCACCTTATCCTCATTTTCTCTCTTTTTCATTCATTCTCTCTCTCTCTCTCTCTCTCTCTCTCTCTCTCTCTCTCTCTCTCTCTCTCTCTCTCTCTCTCTCTCTCTCTCTCTCTCTCTCTCTCTCTCTCCCCCCCGTGCAACCAAGAAATTTAGGACCATTTTAACTCAAAAAAGTAGTGGATCGTGTTCCTTGGACCCTTACAATCAAGAATAACCTAAGTTTTAAGGTGGAACCACGTGGAATCGGCCTGTGCTCATGGAAGAACAAAACCTGCAACTTCCAAGCCTTGTATCATAAAATTCAGAATTTTTTTTTCTCCATTTTGGGCTTGGATTTCAATTACTAGGATCGAGTAGATAGATTTTGATATAAATTTGGTCCGATTTGGTTGAGAAATAAGGGAGTTATAGAGGTTTGAAGCTTAGGACTAAAATGGCAATTTCTGGCCATGGCGGCGCAACCGGCTTCTTTGGCGAGGGGTGACTTCAGCATGCCATGTCGTAGGGACCACATCAGCGTACCATGTGGCATGGTACCATGTCAGTATGCCATATTGCAAGGTGCCACATCAACATGCCACGTGGCAGGGTGCCACATCAGCATGCCACGTGGTAGGATGCCACATTAGCATGCCTCGTGTCTAGGCCACATCAACAGGTTACCACATTAGCAAGGTGCCATGTCAGCAGGGGCTAACATCAACTCGTGATGTCATCACGCTTGGGCGCGAATCTAGAAGCACAATAGTGCTTTTTCGAAAATTTGCGATGAGCTAAATCCAATTATGGTGGTTTTAGGTCGATAAGAGTTCGTTAAGGTTAATTTTGCATATTCAAAGTGTAACGGACCAGATCAAATTTATAGAATTATCGATAATTAATAAAGGATTATCAAAACTAATCGGGAATTAGTTGAGAATTATCGAACGATCGGGGTAAAATAACGATTTTGCTCCTTAACAGGTGAAAAAGTTAACTTTTGACTCAAGAGGTCATTGTCACGTGGATCAAGGTCCATTACGTAGATAGAGAAAATACGAGTCTGTAGACAGGCGACACATCGAAATCAAAAATCGTACAAAAAAGTTACGGGTCTATAACGAATCGTGGTACGATTTCACGATTTACGAGGCAGGTTGACATTTATTTTATAGTGGGCCCAAAACATCCTAGTCTGGACCAATGGATGAGTGACAAGTTTCACTCATCCCATTGGCCCAAACTCACACATATATGCATCTGCACCCATTCCCTTCAATTTTGATCAAAAAACCCAAACCCCTTCCCCCTTGCTTTATCATCATCCGCATCGATTTTTTGCTACGTGAGAGGGACTAAGAGGGTGGTTGAGAGACTGAGAGACGGTGGAGGACAGTGGTATGAGGCTGAGCCGCCGTGGATGGCTGAGAAACTTAGAAAAAGGTAACCCGTGAACTTGGTGGATTGAATTTCAATTTTTGGACGTTTGGGGCTCATTGTGAAGCCAGGGTAGTACGTATTTCACTTATACGAGCCTGCAGGAACAAGAATGAGAGGATGAGGACCCCTGGACAGGCCTGGAAGCATGGTTACAGGTGAGCCGTGGAAGATCGATCTTGAGCACGTGATTTCAGTTTGAGTTTCTTTTTTTTTTTGAGGTCGCAGAACTATTTCTGGGGCCAAGACGAGTAGATTAGGAGAAAACGAAGGAAAAAGGTGGTCGGACGGTGGAGAACCGACCGGGTCAAGGTCGCGGGTCGAGTGGCCCAGTTACAGGTTCGCAGGTCGACCCATCTGAGGTTGAAGATGATGACGTGGCAAGCCTTGTCATCCCTGTCAAGCCACATGGCCAACTAGAGCGTGACATGTGGCCAGGTGTCAGTCTAGTCAACAGTTGACGTGGTAGTGCCACTTCAGACTTGTCAGACCACATGGACTAGTGGGGTGGTGCCACGTGGAAGTGTGTTAGGACCTGTCAGAGATGACGTGTCAATCCACATTAGCATTGTCAGACCACGTGGACCAATAGGGTGGTGTCACATGGCAAGTTGTCAGACATGTGTCAAGTTGTCAAAGCTGATGTATCAGTGACACATGGCAGTGATGACGGCAGCATGTGACATCATCATATGACGTGATAGTGTCAGAAAGTGCCATGTGGCACCAATCAGGTAGTGTCGCGTGGCAGGTTGTCAGACTTGTCAGGCTGACGTCATCTGACGTCAGTAGCTGTCGTCAGATGATGTTAGTAGCTGTCGTTAGCATGGGTATGAATTTAGATGTCAAATTGGTCTTGTTTGAAAGGTTTCGTCGATCTAAATCCAATGGTGGTAGTTTTAGGTTGATCGGAGGTCGTTTAGTTAGTGTTTTGGAAAGTTTTAGCCCCGAGAAGCGTGTTCGGGACACATTAACGGTACCGGGCTTTGTGAGGGTTTATTGTATGGTCTTATATAGGTTGTTAGTAACCTTTGGGCATGATTTTGGATAGGCCCGGACATCCCAGAGAGTGTAGATATGCTTTAGACTAGCTTATGAAGCAGGATTGGAACGCGCGGCGTGGACTGTCTGTGAGTGGACATTTTCTTTATAAAATGATGCTTGCATAAATGCTTTATATGTTTTATGAACATGGTTTTAGATGTTTTGATTGCATATGATTTGTGTTGATCACTTGGGATTTTTGTGGAAAGTGTTATATTGCACGTATTTTGAGCTTTATGTTTTGTATGATAATTTGGGCTTAGGCCAAGTGATTATCGGTTTGAATGATTTCACGGAGATGCGTGCAATCGAGGATTTGATTAGTAGTTTTGAGATGATTTCATGGAGATGCGTGAAATCAGTATTTTGGGTTTGAGACCCAGTTGATTTAAGGTTTGACTTAGACTATAGCCAAACGGGAAATTGAACAACGATTTGATAGTGAAATGTTTTTCGGATTTGGAATAATGATATCCGGGCTTGTGACCCTATTTTGGAATTGTGATGTGAGATTTCGGGCTTGAGGCCCTATTCTGATTTGAGATATGAGATTTAGGGCTTGTGACCCTGTTGGATTTGATACCGGATACTGATTTTATGAGATTTGTGGAAACTGATTTTGGGCTGAGACCCTATGCGAACTAATTGTTTTGATTTGAGAAACGACAGTTTTGAAAATGTGTTTCCACTGTTTTTATTATGACTATTCTTTTAGATTATGGATATGACTCCGGTAGGAATGTGTTTCTCCAGAGAGGGACTCCGATAGGAATGTGTTTCCCTGGAGAGGACCTCCGGCATGAATGTGTTTCCCCCGAAAGGACCCTATGAGGTGATTGTCTCCTCCAGATGTCGTAAATCATGTAGTCGTCACGAACCATTGCCTGGAGGTGAGAAGCTCCGAGGGGAGGCTCAAGCTCAAGAGTGGTAGATATTGATACCACTCAGACGTCGAGCCAAGGGCTCCGATCTTGCGTTGGATATCACCTCAGACGTTGTAGATCCTGGGGTTGTACTCGGAGATGAGACCCCGAGTTGCATGTGTAGAATTGAAATCGTGACAATTGATGATTTGACGATATTAAAGGGATGTTGGATATGAGAATGGGTCCTGAGGTTTTTGACTTTCTGATTTGTTTCCAGATGTTTCTTTTTAAACCTATGATGGTTTTACGATGATTGCATCAGTTTTCTTATATACGATTTTGTTGGAAAGAAATGGTTTTAAATTGTTATGCATGCATGCTTTTAATTAAAGGGTATAAATGTTTCTTTTGGAAATGTGTTTTACAACTATTTATTTTTGTCCACTCACAGCTTTTATGGTTTTTGATACCCTTCAGGTTGATCGCGGATGCATGCTGTAGAAGAGACCAAGACATCACTTGCCTCTACGTATTCTAAAAGCTGCTGCATACTTTGGAAACCTCGAGTGGGTTACAGTTTTATGCCTGGTCTGACACGTGGTGTCAGACGGGAGCATGACACATCCCACGATAATCCAGGAGGATTGGGATGGGTCCTGTCATAAAGTCTTGGGTTACATGTTCGGGATGCTTATACTATCCCGGGATTTAGGGGGGTTTATGTACAAGTTTATATGTATTGTTAGTGACCCTGATTATTACTTTGAAAGGTGAGGACGTTCTAGGGACTTCTAAGGAGCACACGGCTCAAGAGAGCTACCGATTTGACTGTGTGTGGACAATTTTTTTAATAAATGTGATGCATGCATATTTATATATTTATATGATTTTATTGTACGGTTTGGTTTCAATGGATTGAATATATGATTCTAAATATTTTCTGGATAAATGCCTGGTTTTAGAATATATATTAGGGATGTGGTTTTCTAGACACAGGTTATGGTGGATTTTGGGAAAAACTGGATTTTGGGCTCATGCCCGGGTTGTAAATGTTATGGGCTTTTATGGGTATTTCAAAAGCAGATTAAATTGTAATTTTACAAATTGTTTTTTCCAATGTAGTCATCCTCGTGTGATTGGATCGCTATTCCGAATTTGGACTCTGAGGGTTCCCGGATACAGACTTGGACATAGTTGGAGTTAGACTTCGTAGGTACTGACGAGGTTGGACTTCATAGATTTCACCATGTCTACATATAGTACACAAATTATCTTGTTGGACCAGCAGGGCGAGGTTTGACTATTATTGTTTGTTGTGTCCAAAGGTTTTCGAAATACTTATAAATAGGGATTGTAGGAAATTTAGGGCTATGGGAAATTATATGATTTTCCATATTTAAATTGGCCTCACGTGTTTATATATGTTATGGTTTTATTTGAAATCAACTGTTTACTTACTTATGCATGCATGTTTTTATAAAATGGAGGGAAAAATGATTATTTTCGAAAAATAGTTTTATAAGGCTTTATTTTCTCCACTCATAGTTTCTATGGTATTCTTACCCTTCAGATTGTTTTTATGATGAGGGCTAATTTGAGGCTGAGGCATTTTCCCTTGGAACTGCGCACTCTCATTTACTAGAGTAGGATTCTGGTTGTTATTATTTCTATTATCTAGTGTTTTGTATAACCTTTATTATCAAACTCTGTTTAACGGTTAATAGGTGGTTGATATCCCTTGTCTGATATTAATTGCATATTTATTTTGGACCAAGGTTTCATTTTAATTTTAAGCATTTTTGTAAGATGCGAGTAGGGCCTTTCACAATTATCGATGGTGATTTCAGGGGGGGTCTTGTCAATTTGGTATCAAAGCACTAAGTTGTTTCTTGTGGTCAGCACACTTGTTGTGCATGATAGTTTTGTTACTAACATATGCCATTTTCCAGACATTATGCCTCAATGACGACAACTCCGTCACTAGCCTGGTAATGATCATGAGGATAAAGAGGCTAGGTGGGATCACATCTTGGATCGTTTTGGGTAGGCATTGGATGCCGTGTTTTAGGGGAGGGGCTGGATAATAAGAGGGGCCAATAGCTTAGAGCCATTGAGTTTACCGGTGCATTGGATCCCGGATGACCGATGAGTAGATTGCATATTTTGAGAAGATTTTACGGGTGATGAACTACCCTCCTGACTTTATGGTGCGGACAACAAGCTTTTTCTTAGGTCGTTGTGAACAGAGATGGTTGCAGACCTTGCTATCGGCGGGCTTGGACGAGGCTATTGTGACTTGGACGACGTTTAGGGAACAGTTCATCGAACAGTTTTATCCCCAATCCTACCGCAATGCATCAAAAGTGACTAGGGGCATTTTGGTAATTTTGGACGTAAGGGTATTTTGGTAATTTTTCTAAAAGAGCCTAGGGTATTCTAAAATTTTCTAGTATTTTCCCTCCCGTTCTCTTCCACCAACCGTAATGTGTATATATATGTGTGTGTGTGTGTGTGTGTGTGTGTGTGTGTGTGTGTGTGTGTGTGTGTGTGTGTGTGTGTGTGTGTGTGTGTGTGTGTGTGTGTATGGTAATTCGGGGGGTGGTGCCCAAAAAAGAAGAAAAAGAAATAAAAATGAGAAACGAGAGAGAGAACCAGCCGAGGGAAGGAAAGAAGAAGAAAATAAGAAAGAGAGGAAGAATGGAAGAGGAATTGAAGAAAACCAATGAAGGAAATGAGGTAGACAATGGGGACAAACCATGGAACCCGTGAGTTCCTAATTCGGTTTTCTAGTTCTGGGTTAGGAAACTTGAAAAAACGCTTTACTATGCCCTTCTAGAGCACCTAGGGTCATACTAAGCTAGAACGAGTGAAGGTTGGACGTGGGAAAGCCCTAAAAATGGACCTTGAATAATAGCTAAAACTTTGATAGATTGTACCATGAATTCAAGTTCATTTTTCTTCATTTGGGTATCACAGGACTCTTCTTCAGGTTTAGTTTATATAAATCAAACTATTAGAAATTGAGTTTTGGACGTGAAATGCAAGAAATATGGTCGGGTCAACCCGCTGGGCCGGAAAACCCGAAAACCAATTCAACGAGTAACTCGCTGAAGTTGGAAGACAGTGAATTGTGTAGGCACGCGACCACCATGCCCAAAGAACCTCAGTGGTGTGTGGAGGCGCGTACTGTAGCCCTTCATCGTCTGGCCAACATGAAAGTTTCGTGTTTTCAATTTCTAAGTTAATTGGATACCTTTTGAATATATTTCTGGATATCCGATTTAACGTGTTTATATTTGAATTAGAATTTAATTTTAGGAATATAAACCTAAGGTTAATTTGGATATTAATAACTTTTAAAGGAAAATTATGATGACAAGAAAATTTTATGGAAGTGCTAAGGATTTGATTACTTGTATGGTGTATATATATAGATATATAAGCAAACTTTTCTTAAATTATTATGAATACTTATTTGTTTGATTTGTTATATGAGTTCATATAAGTTTTTAATAATTATAATAATAGGAACAAGGATAGGACGAGGTTTGACTGGTAGGTTCCACCACTTGTCAAGGCTAGTAGGTTAGAGTGGGTGATTTCTCCGCAACAGATGGACCCTATTTGATTATTGTATCAAAAAGTGAACATGGATACAATTAGGAAATTTCTTGTCTGACAAGAATTAAGGGTGTTGACACCATATCTGACCAGACCCACTGGGCCGTATACTTAAAGCCCTGACAACGCTCAAGGCCCAAGAACACCATACTTGCGACAGCCCTAACACCGGGCCCAACGCGGGATGCCACGTGGAAGCATATCCACTCTCGATTTACGTAACACGTGTCCGCACGTAAATCGAGAAGCATTTGTCCCACATCGGAACTTTGGGAATTGAACATCCCACCTACCTATACATAAAGGGTACACATTTCCCAATAAAGGTAACTAAGTTTTACTATTACAATTACTCTACCGAACTTACCATTTACTGTTTCCTCTTACGAACAAAGTAACTGACTTGATCGTCGGAGAGCCTTGGGCCGGCACCACACCGGTGCCCGTACTAACGGAAACCCGCGATCCACTTAAGTTGACAGGTCACAAGAGGGACACGCGTCATTTGGTGATTGGGCAACGAGTACTCGACAGTTGGAACAATTATCGCTTCAACAGTTTGGCGCCGTCTGTGGGAATTCTGACTAAGGTTGCCCACGCTCAACCAGACCGAGTTACGACTCATCCACCAGTTACACTGAGAAACAGCTCGTCGTCACAGAACATGCAGGGCGAACACGACCTCGGTGAAATCACACCCGGGCAAGGCCCCATAACGAGGGGAGAACCCTCTCCCAACTTCTTGCAGATAATCGAGAAACTCCAGAGCGACATGGCCGAGGTAAAAGCTAAGGGAACCCAGGCCGAGTCGAGGTGTTAGGTGCTTGACGATCGATACACTGAGGTGGCCGGACAGCTGCGGGTCGCACAGGCAGAACTCGCTGCCCACCGAGCACACGTCGGTGGAGTTGAGGCCGACAAGGTAGTGGCCGAATGCGCGGAGCGTGCCGAGAAGAATCGCCGACTGGCGGAAAAAGGAAAGGAACATGCGGTCGCCGAGCCGCGTAAGGGAAGGCATGGGGACACCGAGCCGAGCAAGAAACCGGCTCGGATGTTGATCATCCCCGGCAGTCAACCCGGTGACACCAGGATCTACCGGAAAGCCCGAGACGCCCTCAGCGAGGGAGGGTGGAACCGGTCGGTCAACGAACAACCATCACGCCGACATGACCCTCGGTCGGAGGTGGGAAGGGGTGACAACCACCGAGGAAACATAACCGCTCGGTGGTCCCGCCCAAATGTCAGCCACGGGACCTTCTCGACGGGGGACCTTGTCCCCGTCACCGACTCGTCCATGGAAACCGAGAGCACGGCCAAGTCCGCTCGGCATCTTGGCACCAGGACCAACCGCTCGGACAGGGGGAGGCAAACATCGAGGTCCCCTCGCAGCGACACCGAGCGGTCAACCCACCTCGGCCTCCCGCCCCCTCCTCGCCCTGAACCAACCCGCCGAAGGAGCACCGAGCGGTCAGGGCAGGCTGGGCGGCAGAATGACAAGCCTCAGGAACGATCCCGCCTATGGGACACCGAGTGGTCTAGGTCGGTCGGTCAAAATGCAAGTATATGCCGAAACATACCCAAACAGGGGTACACCGAGCGGTCACGGCAGGTCGGTCACAAAAGGAGTGAGTCACAGAGCCCGCCAAGCGGAGGTGGCACCGACCTGCCTTATAGGGTCGACCGCGACCAAGCATCCAGGGATAAACACCAATCCAAGACCGACTCGCTCGTCCAGCACCTCATGGACCGAGTCCGGACACTTGAGGCCGGGACGGCCCGGGAAGCAAGGCCAGCCTCGTCGAAAACCAGCCCGGGCCCCTTCACAGAAAGAATCAACCAGTTCAGGATCAACCACGAGATTAAACCCCTGAAAATTCCCCTTTACAACGGAAAAGACGACCCGTGGAATCATCTGAACAACTTCTACTCGGCCATCGCCCTCAAGAACCTCGCCGATGAGGAACAGTGTCTCATCTTCAGTTCCACACTGACCGAGGCAGCGATCAATTGGTTCTACAAGTTGGAATCTAGGTCCATCGACTCTTTCGAGCAGCTCACCTCCACCTTCATGAACCAGTTCATGATACAAACCGACCGCCTGTCCTCGGCTGAGGACCTCTTTAAGCTCAAACAGGGAGAACACGAGTCGCTACAGCGATATGCAGCAAGATTCAGTCATGAATACTCTCGGTGCGCGGAAACGGACAATCGAGCAGCTTTCACGGCCTTCAAGGGCGGCCTCCGAGACTCCCCATTCAGGTACGCAGCTCACACCCAAAGTTGGACAACTTATAACGAAATAATGAAACAGGCGGCGATCCACGCCAAAGCTGAGGCACTAACCCAAAAGTCCAACGCTGCCAATGCCTACCAACCCCCACGGGCCGACTCGGTAAAAACATACCCACCGAACGTCCCGGAACAGCAGGGCTCGGCACAGCGTCCACATGAGCAGGGGCAACAGAGCTATGGGGGAAAACGGAAAGACTACCCCCACAGCAACAATCTGTACAGCCCTGGGAAGAAGGGTAAGAACCCGAATCACCAGGAAAGACAACAGGGGGAGCGGTCAAACACCGGGGAAAAACGGGTTCCTCGTTCCAAGTACGAGACATACACCATCCTCAACACCCCCTACGAAAATGTCCTCCTCAATATGGAACACATGATCCCAATGTCTACTTGGGCACCAGCGAAGGGCAAGCTTGGCAAAGACACGGTAATTTATTGCCAATACCACAAATACAATGGCCATAGCATTGACCAATGCGTTGCATTCCGGGATCTGGTGGAGGCTCTGGCCCGGGATGGGAAGATCAACCAGTTTCTTCAACACGCTCCGCCTCTACCTCGCAACCCGCAGATCAACACGATCTCCGGAGGACCGTCAATTTCTTGCCCGCTCACTTCCAACCGGGCAAAGAAGAACTTTCTACGGGCCACCAAGCAGAATCAGCAGCTCTTCAGTATCGAGGAGGGAAGAGCCAAGAAGACAAGTCGACTCGGCTGGGAACCGATCACGTTTTCCGAGGAGGAGGAGCGCGGGATTATCTACCCTCACGACGACCCCATTGTCGTTATGGCGGAGATATCTAACTTCGACGTACAACGGGTTTCATGATTAGCTAGAGGGGCATCGAGGCCAACCCCGAAAAAATCAAGGCCCTGGTCGATATGGAGCCCCCACGAACCCAGAAAGAAGTGCAAAGCTTAACGGGCCGAGTCGCAGCCCTTACATGCTTCATCTCCAAGGTCACGGACAGGTGTGTGCCTTTCTTCAAGGCCCTAAAGGGAAGGTCCAAACACATCACCTGGACCGAGCAATGCACCAAAGCCTTCACTGAACTCAAGGAATACATGGGAAAAGCGCCGCTGCTAGCAAGACCAGACACCGGGGAAACCCTTTACATGTATCTATCTGTCTCCGCTTCTGCCACAAGTTCAGTTTTGGTCAAGCGCAGGGACGGCGCCGAACATCCGGTGTACTACGTCAGCAAGGCTTTGCAGGACGCCGAGACAAGATACTCTAACCTAGAGAAGCTCGCTTTCGCCCTCATCATGTCCGCCCGGAAGCTCAGGCCATACTTCCAGGCTCATTCTATCATCGTCTTAACCGACAGACCACTCCGGCAAGTACTTCAGAAGCCCGAAACTTCGGGCCGCTTACTGAAATGGGCAATAGAACTCAGCGAATTCGACATCACTTTCATTCCCCGCACTGCCGAGAAAGGACAGGCCATGGCGGACTTTATCTCAGAGTTCTCCTACGTCCCCGCAACGACCACAGTTGAGGTCCCACCATCTTCCCCTCTGTCCATAACACATACTTTGGATGAAGAAAACCCCCAACTCGACCCCACTCGGCCAACCTGGCTCCTTCATGTCGACAGGTCGGCTTGCCACAACGGGTCCTGAGCCGGTCTTGTCCTTACCACACCGGACAAGGTCCGGATGGAGTATGCCCTTCGTTTCCAATTCAAGGCCTCCAACAATGCCGCCGAGTATGAGGCCCTCCTTGCAGGGCTCTGCCTCGCTAAAACCATGGAGGCAGAACAGGTCAAGATCTTCAGCGATTCACAACTCATCGTCAACCAGATCAACAACGCCTATGAGGCGAAAGACTCTTCCATGGCAGCATACAGAGCACTGGCAAAGACCTTTATATGTAGTTTCCGCAGCTACGCTATCACTCGGATTCCACGCTCTGAAAACAGCCATGCCGACGCTCTGGCCCGGCTCGCATCCTCCCTCGATGAGAAGCAGAGTCGAAGTGTACTGATCGAAATTCTGGATCAACCCAGTACACAATGCTCGGCGGTCTACGCCATCAACACTAATGGCACGTGGATGGCCCCACTGATTAGATTCCTCGCAGATGGAACTCTTCCTTCTGACAAAATCGAGGCCAAAAAGGTCTGGAGACGGGCAGCCCTCTATACACTCATCATTGACCAACTCTACAAGCGGGGCTTCACTTTGCCCCTCCTGAAGTGTCTCGTCCCGGAGGCAGGCAGAGCCATTCTCGAGGAAATCCACGCCGGTATTTGCGGAAATCATTCTGGACGACGGTCATTGGCCCACAAGGCTTTCCGGCAAGGTTTCTATTGGCCAACCATGCACGGAGACGCGGCCGAGCTGACCAAGCGGTGCGATAAGTGTCAACGGTTCGCCCCTCTCTTCCACTACCTCCAGAAAACCTCACACCAATGGTCAGCCCCTAGCCCTTCTCGCAGTAGGGACTTGATTTGATTGGGAAAATGCCGGCAGGAAAGGGCAGGACAGAGTATGCGGTGGTAGCGGTGGATTACTTCACAAAGTGGGTTGAGGCGAAAGCTTTGGCTTCTATCACCATGGCCCAAATCGAAACGTTCGTCTTCCAGAACATTATCTGCCGTTTCAGTCTCCCCCACACAATCGTCACGGACAATGGGAAGCAATTCGACAACGCACGTTTCCGTGCCTTTTGCGACAGACACAACATCCGCCTTTGCTTCGCCTCACCAGCTCACCCTCAGTCCAACGGCCAAGTTGAGGCCATAAACAAAATCATCAAACATACGCTGAAAACGCAGCTCGACGAGGCCAAAGGCAAGTGGTCTGACATTCTCCCCAACGCACTCTGGTCATATCGGACATCCTACCGTACATCTACAAATGAAACCCCCTTCTCGCTAACTTTCAGAACGGAAGCAGTCGTCCCCGCTGAACTAAGCGAAACTTCTTACCGAGTGTCGTCTTATGAGCCTGAACAAAACAACCGTCAGATCGTACTCAGTCTAGACCTCATCGAGGAGCACAGGGAGCAGGCCAACCTCAGAAACATCGCCTGCAAGCAGCGGCTTTGCAACTACCACAATGCCAGAGTCAAACATCGGGGTTTTCAGGAAGGCGACTGGGTCCTCCGAAAAGTCAGCCTTGCCACCAAGGATAGCTCAGCCGGGACTCTCGGTCCCAATTGGGAGGGTCCATATCGGGTTACAAGAATCTGCCAGCCTGGAACTTATGAACTGGAAGACCCAGATGGGCGAAGGCTGGGCCACCCATGGAATGCAGACCATTTGAAGAAATACTACATTTAAAACTGTATTTTTTCCTCCTTATGACTTGATGTACTTGCACCAGTTATTTATAAACTCTTCCATTTATCTAGCCTTTGTACCATAAGATTTCGACTCAAACATACGAGTCGGGGTTCGGTCTTACTCGGCCTACACCCCAACACTTGCTATTTTGACTCGAACATTAGAGTCGGTGTACAGCCCTACTCGGCTTGCACCGCCACTACGACTCAAACATACGAGTCGGGGTTCGGTCTTACTCGGCCTACACCCCAACACTTGCTATTTTGACTCGAACATTAGAGTCGGTGTACAGCCCTACTCGGCTTGCACCGCTACTACGACTCAAACATACGAGTCGGGGTTCGGTCTTACTCGGCCTACACCCCAACACTTGCTATTTTGACTCGAACATTAGAGTCGGTGTACAGCCCTACTCGGCTTGCACCGCCACTACGACTCAAACATACGAGTCGGGGTTTGGTCTTACTCGGCCTACACCCCAACACTTGCCATTTTGACTCGAACATTAGAGTCGGTGTACAGCCCTACTCGGCTTGCACTACCACTACGACTCAAACATACGAGTCGGGGTTCGGTCTTACTCGGCCTACACCCCAACACTTGCTATTTTGACTCGAACATTAGAGTCGGTGTACAGCCCTACTCGGCTTGCACTACCACTACGACTCAAACATACGAGTCGGGGTTCGGTCTTACTCAGCCTACACCCCAACACTTGCTATTTTGACTCGAACATTAGAGTCGGTGTACAGCCCTACTCGGCTTGCACTGCCACTACGATGCAACCATACGAGTCGGGGTTCGGTCTTACTCGGCCTACACCCCAACAATTGCTACTTTGACTCAAACATACGAGTCGGTCTACAACCCTACAACCCTACTCGGCTTGCACCTACACTTTAACAAACAGACAAATCGAAAGGATAACTCGGTATACAATTTATGCTCGAAGAAAGTTCTATTTCATTTCAAAATATGCAGGCCTATTTTGCTCGGCCTGCAGGAGCTTTACAAAATTTGACCTCTCGGCCGCCCCAACTATTTCTAAATAAAGGAAGATTTACAAGTGTCCTACACTAACTCCTCCATCGGCTGCTCGGCTTGCACTATCCCCTCCACTTCTGGCTCCGGCTCCTTCTGAGGCTCTGCCTGGTCGGCTTTCGGCTGGGAACTCGGCAAGATGGTTTCTTCTTCCTCCTCCCCCGACTCGTCTTCAAACATCTCGGCGGTTATGTCCTGGCCGAGCCAGGGGGTCTTCACGGCCAAGCCAGGGTTGTGCAGGAAGAGGTTGCGGAAGAACTCCTGCTCGCACTCGGCAGCATACTCGTTCTTGAGTTTATCGAGCTCCTCCGACGCCTTGAACTCGGCCACCGCTTCATCCTTCGCCTTTTGCAAGTCGGCCTCCCTCGCAGACTTCACCCGACACAGCTCTTTCCAGTGTTTCAGGCGGTCTTTCTCCTTTGCCTCCAGGTCGGCCTTCACCTGGTCCCTGGAAGCAAGAGCCTCCTGAGTCTTCCACCTCTCAGCTTCCAACTTTCGAGTGAGGTCGGCTGCCTCTTTCATTGCCCTCTCGGCCTCCTGAAGCTTGGGGGTGAGCTCTTCCTGTTTCTGTTTTAGCCGCTCCTTCTCCCGCCGAGCAGACGCCACCCTCCTGTGGCTGTTCCCAAACTGGAGGTACACCTCACCGAGAGCCTGCACATGACAACCGTTAGCAACTCACTCGACCTCACATACCACACTTGCAACATATGAAAAACTTACATTGCTCAATAGCAGCAGGGCCTTCTCCATCCTCTGATCAGACGACCGGCATTGCACCTTGGCCAGCTCTTCCAAGGGCGTCGAAGCCCCCTGACAGACCCCATTCAGCAACGGCACCATTTGCCTCGGGCAGCAGAGAGTTGTCTCGGCACTTGATCCCTCGCCGATCGCCTCCCCGTCGGTGAACACACCGAGATTCACATCTCCTCTCCTCTGGAGCATCTCTGGGATCCTCGCATCCAACCGAGGGGGGGACGGTGGAGGATTGAACTCGGGTACCGGCATCGTCCTCTTGCCGCCAATTGCTTCCTGTGCCAACAGGATCGTCTCGGCCTCTTTTCTCACCTTCGTCCGCCTTGGGTCGGGGAGAGCACTCGGTCTCCTTCGACTGTGCTCTGCTTCCGCTTGGACGACCTGGGTGGAGGGCTGGGGGGTCTCGGTTTTGAGGATTGGCTTTGCTGTGCTCGGCTGGAATTCCCAGGCTGCTTCTTCTCGGCTCGCTCCTTTTTCTTCTTGAGCAGCAGCTCCAAGCGCTCGGCCGCCTTGGATAGGGACGCGGATTCTCCAGAGCCTTCGTCTGCCTTCATTCTCAGTTGCTCACAATCCTTGTAAATTCGGCTGCCGAGGTGATAGGGGACTGCAACACCGAGAAACAGGTCAGATATAAGAAAACAAATAGCAAATCAACAACAAAAACAGACTTACCCTCGTCGGTGTCGATGAGGCCAGCCTTGTACTGAAACCCAGGTAGCCGAAGTATCCGTCGGTTTCGATTAAGCTCGTCCAAGATCTCCCTTACTCGGTGGACGACTACCTTCTCCTCCGGGGAGATTTCTTCGTCTGGGAACAAACCTGCACATCGAGAACTGGTCAGCCACAATACTCACACTTGGCATACAAACATGTCAGCTTTTACATGAACGGTCGGCCTATGCTACAACTATCCACCTTGGGTCTGGAATTTGGATGGTATTGGGGGTCCCTCGGTGTTCCCCTCCCAGTCCCCACCGACCAGGTAGAACTTCATCTTGTACGATTTTTGGGAGGTCGGTATGTCCAGAATGAACTCCCCTCGTTTGCTCTTCTTACGGTGACGGACGAAGACCCACCCGGTACTCTGCTGCTGGAACCCGAACTCGTACAGGTACATCAGTTGGGCATAGGTCGGCTCCGGCTGCTCGGCCCATCTGAAGGCCGTGTATAGTGAGCATAGCACAATCCACACGTTTGGATTGAGCTGACCGAGTGCCACCCCCATCTTCTTCACCATCCTCCGCAGCCAGGGGTGAAGGGGCAGCCTTACCCAGTGGTGCATCAGCTCGGTATAGAACAATGCCATACCGGCTGGGGGGTTGCTCGGTCTTTCCTCTCTAGTCGGTAACCTTGTCGTCACCGAGTCGGGAATGCCAAACTCAATCCTCATTTTCATCAGGCCCTTATCGGTCTCCTTGTTCACCATTTCATCCACGGTGAAGGCCGCCCGCTCAATCGGAACGGCTTCCGGGACCGACTCGTCCCCGGCCGTTTTCACTTTGTTCAGCCGAACCGTGCCCTTATCACGGCCGTACGTCAGCTTCAACGCTCGGTGCACCCCCACCTTTACTATCGTCTCGGAGTCGACCAGCAGGTTGCCACTACCCGACCTACCCGTCGGCCCAGCCCCCGCACCAATGTCCGTGGTCCTACCGGACGACTCGGCCGTGCTGTGCACCTACTCTATCCTTTTTTGTGCCTCGGCCGAGTGGGCCTCGTCCTCACTCCCAGAGATGGGAGTGAGCACCTGCACACTACTATCTGACGACTCACCACCCTGTGAGTCGTAGCATTTACCCTCAGCTACCGAGTCACTCTCGACCGACATCTACAAAAGAAAAAACAGAAAAAAAGAACTCAGCCGACCGACTCGTTCCTATGAAGATCTGACCACAACCTTCACCACGTTCATGGCCAGTTCTTCACACCCTCCCACTTTAAATCGAAAAACTGAACTTGGACAAGTGCTTACCTTGTTTTTCACGGAGGACCGTAGGTCGGAAATCGCAAACATCGTACGCACCGCAGTCAAAAGCTAGTCGGAAATCGCCTCTTTGGTTGGACAGAATTTCCCCAATTCTCTCAAAAAACACAAGTGAGGAAATCAGTGAAGAGCTCCCCATATTTATAGCAATTGATGCACAGACTACGAGGCATCACTCCCCTCAGTGACAGACACGTGTTGCAACCAAACATTCTGACCGGACACGTGTCAACCATCTGTCTGCGGAAGCCCAACCGTCTTCCTACAGGTCGACACCGACTTCCGTACACCGCTCGGTGTCCGGGACTGCTTAACAGACGTTGGTCCTCCCACCGACCCATGTACACCGCTCGGTGCTCTCATCCGTGGGCAGGTGTTGGCTCTATTCACCGACTCGTATACACCGCTCGGTTTTCTCACCCCCCGTACGGACGCTGGTCCTCCCCCACCGACCCATGTACACCGCTCGGTCTCCTGAGCTCCCACCCTATTTTTGGCTCCTATCACCGATCGACTGCGCACAACCGCAACCGACTGAGCCACTTTTCTGCCGAGTGCTCTTTACCACCGGCCGCCTACTAGCTACTTCCTCTCCATGACCGAGACTGTCTCGGCGGACTATCCCACCAGGGGACTTGGGGGACTACGGGTATACTTCCCACCAGGGTCTGGGACAATGAAACAAGTCCCCGACCGAGAAATTCCACCTCAGTCAACGACTTGGGGGACTTCTGTTGACACCATATCTGACCAGACCCACTGGGCCGTATACTTAAAGCCCTGACAACGCTCAAGGCCCAAGAACACCATACTTGCGACAGCCCTAACACCGGGCCCAATGCGGGATGCCACGTGGAAGCATATCCACTTTCGATTTACGTAACACGTGTCCGCACGTAAATCGAGAAGCATTTGTCCCACATCGGAACTTTGGGAATTGAACATCCCACCTACCTATACATAAAGGGTACACATTTCCCAATAAAGGTAACTAAGTTTTACTATTACAATTACTCTACCGAACTTACCATTTACTGTTTCCTCTTACGAACAAAATAACTGACTTGATCGTCGGAGATCCTTGGGCCGGCACCACACCGGTGCCCGTACTAACGGAAACCCGCGATCCACTTAAGTTGACAAGTCACAAGAGGGACACGCGTCATTTGGTGATTGGGCAACGAGTACTCGACAGTTGGAACAATTATCGCTTCAACAAAGGGTAAAACTTGGTAAATTCAAGATGGTTGTCAAATGGGAGTAAGGACTCGCACGATTATCTAAATGATTTAAGAATAGGTCCTATCAAGTGGGGCTTCTGAGGGACAGAGTGGACGAGCTACTCAGAGCAATGGAGAGGGATGCTTTTTCTATGGTGAGCTTGGAAAATTCAAGCGGGAGTGCCCTTATCTTCCAAAAGGTGGCGCTACTGGTGAAGACACCACATAGCAAAGTCAGCAGACAACGACGCCATTACTGACTGTAGCACCTAGGGGTCAGCGACTATTCGTGGGGCCGGTAGGGCACGTGGAGGCTAGAGGGGATGCAGCTGACCCGCGAGAGGACGAGCTCGTGTATTCGCTATTACATGGCATGAGGCTCGTGCAACACTTATAGTGGTGAGATGTACTCTATCTTTGGTCATGATACATGAGTGTTAATGGATCCTGATGCCACACACTCATTTATTTCTAGAGGGTTTACACTTCTTGCAGACCAAGAGTTGACCCCACTTGGTTGGGACATGGGTATTAGTACCATGACCGGTGCTATGCTAATAGCAAGTTCAGTGATTCAAGACTGTTCGGTTAGGTGGAAGGTTTTGACCTAAAAGCAGACTTAACTCCTTTGGACATCTATGACTTTGATGTGATCCTATGGATGTATTGGTTAACTACTCATCATGCCTCTGATGAGTGTTTTGAGAAGACAATTATCTTCCGTGGTCCCAATTTACCGCTGTTTGTTTTTTGTGGGGACCATCGAGTAATTCCTTCAAGGGGTTATTTCAGCCTTGGAGGCTGCGAAGTTGTTAAGGAGTGGTTGTCAAGGGTATTTGGAACATATGGTAGATTCCTAAGATGTCTCGATGAGTATTTATGACATACCGGCAGTGAGGAACTTTTCCAATGTGTTTTTAGAGGACTTACCAGGACTACCGCCTCAATGGGAGATTGGTTTTACTATTGAACTTATTTCGGGCACCCAACCTATTTCACAGGAACCGTATCGTATGTCACCGATAAATTTGAGGGAACTGAAGGTTTAGTTTTTTGACTTGGTGGATATGGGGTTTATTGGAGAGCCCTGATGCTATTTGTGACGAAGAAGGATGGCAGTCTGAGGCTATGTAATGATTACTAAGAGCTGAACAAGGAGAAAGTGCGGAACAAGTATCCTTTGCCACTTATCAACGATTTGTTTGAGTAGTTGAGGGGCGCGAGGTATTTTTCCAAGATTGACCTTCGATTCGGATCTTGAGGATTAAATAATTGAATATTCCTAAGATCGCATTTCAGACTCATTATGGTCATTATGAGTTTCTGTTCATGTCTTTAGGGTTAACTAACACACTAGCGGCATTTATGGATTTGATGAACCGCGTATTCCGAAATTACTTGGATTTATTTTTTATCAAGTTCGTTAATGATATCTTGGCGTATTCGAGGAGTACGAGAGCACACCGAAATTATTTGTAACTAGTTTTGAATACACTCATGAGGAAAAAATTGTATGCTAAGCTTAGCGAGTGTCAATTTTTGTAGACTAGCGTCGAATTTCTGGGTCATGATATTTTTGCTGAAGGGATTAGTATGGACCCTCAGAAGATAGACACGGTATCGAACTGGTGTCAACCAACATCTGTAACTGAGATTAGGATTTGTCTCGGATTGGCTGGGTACTACAAACGTTTCGTAGAGGGTTTTTCTAAGATAACGGCTCCTTTGCCTTGTTTTAATAGGAAAGGAGTAAAGTTTTTCTGGGATGACCTGTGTGAGTGGAGTTTCTAGGGATTGAAGCGACGATTGACTACTGGTCCGATTTTGGCCCTTCTGGTTGGTAGTGGGGAGTTTGAGGTCTACAATGATGTATCCATGCAGGGTTTCGAATGTGTACTCATGCAGCATGGGAGGGTTATTGCTTATGAATCTCAACAGTGAAATCCCCACGAGATGAATTACCCTACCTATGACTTGGAGCTTGCTGTAGTCATGAACGCATTGAAAATTTTGGAGGCACTATCTCTACAGAGAGACGTGCAAGATTTTCACGGACCACCAAAGTTAGAAGTACTTGTTTACTCATAGGGATTTGAACTCGAGGCAGAAGAGGTGGTTGGAGTTGATTAAGGACTATGACTGCACTACTGAGTATCATCCTAGGAACGCTAACGTGGTGGAAGATTCCTTGAGCAGGAAGTCTGCAGGTTGGTTGTCATACATCTACACTGTTCACTTACCTTTATTGTTGGAACTCCGGAAAGAGAGGGTTGTGCTAGAGGTAGATGACCATAAAGCTTTACTAGCTAATTTCAACGTGAGACCTATTTTATTTGACTAGGTTATTGCAGCTCAACTTCAGGATTTGAATTTGTGTGTTATCAGGATGGCGGTTAAGGTGGGAACCAACAAGACTTTTCACTCAGGGATGATGGAGCTTTGCTCAAGGAAGGCTGTTTGTGTGTGCCCGAGGACTTAAGAGTTTAAAAGAGAGATTCTTAAGGAGGCTCATAGCTACGCTTATGTGATGCACCTGGGTGGAACTAAGATGTATTGTACCTTGATAGAGTATTATTAGTGGTTGGGTATCGAATAAGAGATAGCAGAGTTTGTGAGTAGGTGTCTGGTTCGTCAGCAGGTCAAGGGGGAAAGGTAGAAGCCTTATGGAACATTACATTCGCTTCATATTCCAAAGTGGAAGTGGGATCACATTACCATGGACTTTTTTGCTTAAGCTTCTGAGTGTACCTGAAGGGGTCATAATGCAATTTGGGCGATTATGAACAAACTTACGAAGTCGGTACATTTCTTGCCAATACGAGAGGATTACATGATGAATCATTTTTCCAAGTTGTGTATTGTTCAGATCATTCATCTACATGAAATTCCTAAATCAGTTGTTTCGGATCGTGATCCGAGGTTTACCTCAAGGTAATGTCAGAGTTTCACTCAGTCTCTTATGACTAGGACACGCTTCAGCACAGTTTTTATCCTCGGATTGACGGGAAATTTGAGAAGACTATTCAGACTTTATAGGACATCATGAGGGCTTGTGTATTGCAGTTCAGTGGGAGCTAAGATTCATACTTACCCTTGATGGAATTCGCCTACAACAACATTTTTCAAGCCAGTGTTGGGATGTCTCCTTTTGAGGCACTGTATGGCCAATAGTGCAGGAAACCACTTTGTTGGACTAACGTGGGTGAGAGAAGGTTATAGATGCCCAAGCTTTCAAATTTAATAGTGGAAAAGGTCAAGATTATAAGGAAGAAATTAAAGACAGCTCAGGACGGCCAAAAATGTTACGCTGATCATCACACCAGAGACCTTGAGTTTGAGGTTCGGGATTGGATCTTTTTGAAATTATCTCCTTGGAAGGGTGTTGTATGGTATGGCCAACATGGAAAATTGAGTCCTCGGTATATTGGACCCTATGAAATCATGGAGAGGATAGGCCTAGTGGCTTATTATCTTGCCTTGCCCTTGGAACATTCTCGAATTCACAATGTTTTCCACGTGTCTATGCTCCGAAAGTATCTATTTGATGAATCAAATGCGCTGAGGGAGCAACCTATCAGACTCATGGTGGATCTGAGTTATGAGGAGCAACCAGTTATGATCCCGGACTGGAAGGACATGGTGTTGCGTGGGAAACTATTCCACTGGTTAAGATTCTGTGGAGGAATTTTAAGGTGGAAGATGCCACGTGGGAGCCCGAGGTTTTGATGCGGGATCAGTATCCACAATTTTTCCAGTGACAGGTACGAATTTCAAGGATGAAATTTCTTTAAGGAGGGTAGATTGTAACTACCTGACTTTTCATTTAGGATTTTACGAGATTTTTTCGAGCTTTATATTACTACCTGGACCTTTTTTCCTTAAAGATTTTATAGGGAGTTACTTAATTAAGAAGGGAATTTTTGGAAGATGGGAAAGTGTGATATTTTGGTGAAGGGTTAGTAATTGGTGACTAGGAGCCACTCAATACTACCACTTTATCCTCATTTTATCTCCCTTTCACTCTCTCTCTCTCTCTCTCTCTCTCTCTCTCTCTCTCTCTCTCTCTCTCTCTCTCTCTCTCTCTCTCTCTCTCTCTCTCTCTCTCTCTCTCTCTCTCTCTCTCTCTCTCCCGTGCAACCAAGAACCCACACACCCTTCAATATTCAACCTCCAATTTTAGGACCATTTTAACTAAAAAAAAGTAGTGGATCATGTTCCTTGGACCCTCATGATAAAAAAAGAACAGAATTTTGAAGGTGGAACCACGTGAAACCGACCCATACTCGAGGAGGAACGAAACCCTTAACTTCCAAGCCTTCTATCATAAAATTTAGATATTATCTCTCATATTTGGGCTTGGATTTGGATTAATTAGATCAATTAGATAGATTTTGATTTGATAAACTAATTTGGTTGAGAAATCACAGAGTTATGGAGGTTTGAAGTTTAGGGAGAAATCACAGAGTTATGGAGGTTTGAAGTTTAGGACTAAAATGGTGGTTTCCTACTAGCAAGCGGAGTTGGCCACGACGGTGCAACTGCCTTCTCTGGAGAGGCGTGGAGTTAGCATGACACTTGGAAATGTGTCACGTCAATATGCCACGTGGCAGGGAACCACATCCGCATGCCACATGTTCAGGCCACGTAAGCAGGGGGCCACCTACGTTAGACGTCAACGCGCATAGGCGGGGCGTGGGAGGCCACCAACCTTCCACAAGTGCCTAGCGACGTATGGGCGCAAATCTCAACGCACGACATTACTTTTACGAAAGATTTTGACGAGCTGAATTCAATGATGGTGCTTTCGGGTTGATCGAAGTTCGTTTAGAGGTAGTTTTGGGTGTTTAAAGTGTCGGGTTAAGTGTTTGGGAACCGTATACTATCTCGAGATTCGTGGGGGGTTTATGTATGAGGTTGTATGTATTGTTAGTGACCCCTAATTATTTATTTGATAGACAAGGACGTTTCAGGGACTTCTGAAGAATGCACGGCTCAAGATTCAACTACCGATTTGATTGTGAGTGGACAGTTTTTTTTAATAAATGTGATGCATGGATATTTATATATTTATATCGTTTTATTTCATGATTTTGTTTGCAATGAATTGAATATATGATTCTAAATGTTTTTTAGATAAATTTATGGATTTATAATATATATTTGGAATGTGATTTTCTGGACACAGCTTATGGTGGATTTTGGGCTCATGCTTGGGTTACAAATGTTTTGGGCTTTTGTAGGTATTTCAAAAGCAAGTTAAACTATATTTTTGCTAACAGTTTTTTTTCTAGTATAGTCATCCTTATCCGATTGGATAACTATTCTGGAGTTGGACTCCGAGGGTTCCCAAATACGAACTCAAACGTAGTCGGAGTTGGACTTAATACTTGTAACGAGGTTGGACTCCATACGTGTCGACGGGATTAGACTCTCAAGTTCCGTCATATGTATGCGTATTTTAGGGGATTAGCTGGTTAGACTAGCAAGATAAGATTTGACTATATTACTGGATCGAGTAGATAGATTTTAATATAAATTTTGTCCGATTTGGTTGAGAAATGAGGGAGTTATGGAAGTTTAGGACTAAAATGTCAGTTTTCAGCTGGCGGATAGCGACGGCCACGACGGTGCAGCTGCCTTCTCTGGCGAAGGGTGACATTAGCATGCCACGTGGCAATGTGTCACATCACCATGCCGCATGGCAGGGTGCCATATCAACAAGCAACATGTTCGGGCAACCTCAACTAGGTGCCACATACGTCAGACGTTAGCGTGGGTGGGTGGCACGTAGGAAGGCTACCAGCCTTCCACCAATGCCTAGCAATGCGTGAGAGCGAATCTCGACACAGGCATTAATTTTTTGAAAAATTTTGACGAGCAGAATTCAATGATGGTGGTTTCAGGTCGATCGAAGTTTGTTTAGGGGTAGTTTTGGGTGTTTAGTCTCGAGTTATGTGTTCGGGAGGCGTATACTATCCCGTAATTCATTGGGGAGGGGAGGGTTTATGTATGAGGTTATATATATTGTTAGTGACCCCCGGTTATTTCTTTAATAGGAGAGGATGCTCCGGAACTTCTAAGGAGTGCACGGCTCAAGATTGAGCTACCGATTTAAGTATGAGTGGATAGTTTGTTTAATAAATGTGATGCATGCATATTTATAAAGTTTTATTGCATGGTTTGGTTTGCAATGGATTGAATATATAATTCTAAACATTTTCTGGATAAATACCTAGTTTTATAATATATATTTGGGATGTGATTTTCTGGACACAAGTTATGGTAGATTTTGTGCGCATGCTTGGGTTGCAAATGTTTTGGGCTTTTGTAGGTATTTCAAAAGCAGGTTAGACTATATTTTTGTAAATGTTTTTTCCCAATATAGTCATCCTCCTGTGATTGGATCGCTATTCCATAATTGGACTCCAAGGGTTCTTAGATACAGACTCAGACGTAGTCAGAGTTGGACTCCATACGTGTCTATGAGATTGGACTCCGCAAGTTCCATCATGTCTATGTGTAGTACAAAGCATTAGCTGGTTGGACTAGCGGGGCAAGGTTTGACTATTATTGGTAGTTATGTCTAAAGGTTTTTGAAATACTTATAAACAGCGATTTCTGGGAAATGTGGACCAAGGGCTATTATGTAACGACCTGTCCCTGATTTTAGGAATAATTAAGACTAATTACAGATTAGTGGGGCTAATCGGGGATTAGCCGAGGATTAACGAACGTTCAAGGCGAAATTACAATTTTTCCCCTTAACGAGGGTGAAAAGTGGACTTTTGACTAGGGAGGTCCGATGGCCTAGGACCGAGGACCGTTACGTAGATCGGATGATACGAATCCGTAGACAAGCGGCACATCAAAATCGGACGTTCAACAAAAAAGTTACGGTTTAAAGAAGCTCCGAGGTACTATTTATAGTAGTACGTTTTCGAGGTAAAAGTGGACTTTTGTTCTGAGTGGGCCCAGATCTTTTGAAGTGGCCCAATGGATGAGTGACAAGTGTCACCCATCCATTGCCCCCTTCCTTCTTTCATGCATCTGTATCCCCTTTCCTGTTCCATTTCCCACCAAACATGAACCCATCGAACACGACCCAAAATCCCTTCCCCCATCTGGTTTCAACCTGAGATAGGAATATAGCGTGACTGAGGGCCGTGAGGACGTGATGGTGGCTGGGTGAAGACAGGACCGCCGTGGACGGCGGCGTTGGCCTAAGGAAAAGGTAAAAACCCGAACCCTTTGTATTTTTAGAATTTCAATTTCGGATTTTGGACATTAGGGGAGTTAGATGTTTATTAGGATGTGTTTGGGGGGTTGGTAGGATGTTTATGGGAAGGTTTTGGGGGCTGAGGACGGTTGAGCAAGCCCGGAACGGCGACCGAGGAATTTTCGGTGGCTGCCCACCAAAATTGAATTCCGGCCAAGTTAACCCAAATCGAAACCCCTAGTGTGTTTTTAGGGATCCTAGGAACCTATTGGAACCCTTACGATGAAGGCTGGACCTCGAGAAGTGCCCAGACCGTGGATAGGAATTTTGGGTTCAAAATGGGTTTCTGAACCAACGGGTTTTTGAGTGCTTTGAGGACATGGTTGGGTAGGAAATGCAGAGAGGAAACCAAAGGAATTGAAAGGGGAGAAAACGAACCAAAAATGAAGGAGGAAACGGGCTGGACCAGTTCTGCCGATCCGGTCGGACCAGAAAACCAGAGGCCGGTTCGAACCGGCCTGACCGAAGGACAGGGACGACATTGTTCCCAGCGCGTGAAGCCCGTGCAGAGGGACTTCAGGCGGCGCGTGGTGTCGTGTGGGATAGATTCTGGGGAAGTGTTCAGCATACGAAATCATCTAATCAATGTAACGAACATTTTGGGACTGGTTTCGAGTCAATCGGACATAATTTCGATATAGTTCGGGACGTCCGAAGGTTTAGGATCGGGTTTAAAAATAGTTAAAAATTCTGGAAAATTACAGGGCTTTAATGAGGGGTTATTTAAGTAGTTATTAACCGTCTATTATGATTTGGAAAGGTTCAGGAACCCCGGTGATGGCGATTGGGCCCGAAGAGGCGTATGGCACACGTATCGAGGCGGCAACTCAGACGGTCTGTGAGTGGACCTTGTTTTCTAAATTGATGCATGCATAAATGTTTTATATGTGTTTTTGAACACGTTTTGTGATGCCATTAGTGCATTTGTGTGTGTTTACGTATTTGCACGTATTTCAAGATTTTCTATTTTATACAATGCTTATACGTGTTTGTGGTTTCAGTTTAAATGAAATGGTTTTGGTTTTGTCTCAGGTATTTGGCCCTGTTGATGACCTACAGGTCTGAGTCGTGGTCGCGGCGAGTGTTATGTGCACGGTGGCGGATGATACGACGCTCGCCTCTGGACTGAGGATGTGTTCCTTTCGAAGAGGTCACGACGCAAGTCCCGTTGTCGAGCAGCCACTAAAGCCTCGACTTCGGAGTGCTGAGGGTTTAGCAGTTTGATCGGTGATGTGTGCACCATGATCTAGAGGTGGTCGCTTTGGTTGATATGTTCACGGTGACATACCAGGATTGAGAGCGGTCCTAGACGGATGGTTGCACGCATCACTACGATTGGAATCGTGATTGACCCTGAGATATCGAGTTTGATGCCCAGTTGAGTCATGAGTTCAGACTGGAGGCCCAGTTAGTTTACGTTGCGATTCGGGTCGAGGACCCTAAATGGATTTCTAGGTTCATGACGATTTATGGGGACCGGGCTTGAATCCTTTGAAAGATTTTAAGAATGTTTTAGATATAGATTTTCCTATACCATCCTTTATTTATGATTTTCTCCTCCGGGGAGGGTCGTTGGCCTGGGTGGATCCCGGAGTAGTCACGGAGCACTAACTGAGTGGAGTCGCCCCTGTTGGGTACCTTACTCTCAGGAAGGCTTATGGATTATAACCCTCAGGGAGGGTCATTGATCTGCGGACATTGACCTGAGTAGACCCTGGGGAGACTTGGGATTTGAGACCCCAGGTCGCACGTTCATAGCTTTGGAAACCTTGACAGGATTGGTTATATGTTATATGATATATACTGGTTTTGGGCTGAGTCCCACATGGATTTGTGCAGTAGCCCTTATGATTGGTTTCATTTTCGATTTTGGGCCAAAGCCCTAATGGTTTGGTAAATGGTTTTTGGATGCATGCATGCTTTTTAGTGAAGGGCATAAATATGGTCTTTTTGTGAAAATATTTTTATAAAATTCTTTGTTTTGTCCACTCGCAGCTATTAATGTTTTGAATGCCCTTCAGGTTGATTGCGGATGCGGGCTGTAGCAGAGACCGAGACATCACACTGCTCCTTTGGATCCTGGCGCTCTCTGAAGCCCCGAGTGGGCTACAGTAAGAATTTTCCCTTGTGTGACACTCGGTGTCAGACTAGATCAAGCGCGTCCAGCGTTAATCCCGGGGAGATTGGGACAGGTCCTAACAAGTGGTATCAGAGCAGGGTTTTACTCTCAGTGAGACGCACAGGTCGAGGATGTGATGTCTCTACAGTGGTAACAACCCATCATCAACCTGATAGTTAGGGTAAGAGTAGGAGGATTCAGTGGAATCGAATCCTAGTTAGATTACGTTCGGCGCGAGGTGCAATGGAGTAAGGGTTCGATTAACATAGGATGCTGCGTTTTTCCGAGAGGTTGGATCTCTAGTAGGATCGATTTTCGTACGAATCCAACGGCTTAGAGCTGCATAGTTATTAGACATAGGATCCAGTGAACTAATGGACTCAGTATGGTGCCTTGGAGTAGTGGTTGTGTGGCATGGTAGGATGCGATTGCGACTTGTAGAGCTTGTACAGTGTTAGACATGGAGTACGGTCAAGTCCTTGTGGAGGCCAGCGGCTAGGAGCCATAGAATTACGAGGGGAAGAGATCCTCAGATTGTGGTTACTTGGTTGCTTGGACACCAATATCGGAGTATGATGAATTTTTGAAGTCAAGCGCGATGGATCACTCAAGATGGACATGTTACAGGGAGCAGTCGGGTTCGCAATAAGTGATTAGACGAGTGACCAGGAGAGTGGTACTTGTCGATCGGATTCCAAGGTGGACCGATCGGTGGATATTACGTGTTGAGCGGATGTGCTGACGGTGAGTTGACCGCTTAGGTTCAAAGTCTCGATGGTGTTGTACGTGGGTTGTGTCTGTACGAGCTTATGGTAGGTACCACCATCGAGGTGGCTTTATAGATGGTTGTTGAGAATCGGGGGACGTTCAGGGAACGTTCATCTTCTAGCATGAATTGTCGGAATGGTCATAGCCAGAGTCATGGGGATTGGTAACCGGTTGGTCAGGTATGGTATTAGGCAGAGATTTGACTGCAAATCTCAGCAGGAGCCTGTTGTGACTCTTCAGTCGAGCAGCACATCAAATTAGGATGAATTGACATCTTTTTGGATGTACATAGACAGTCGTAAACGGTTAGGAAATTTGGATTGTTTACGGGCACGTGGATGATGTTCTAGTGAGTTGAGGTCTTGGATTGCGACCAAGTTCGTAGACGTGCCCTAGAGTAGTAAACCTGTGAGTTCGATAGGCACTGAGCAGGATAGAGAGGATCCCAAGTGGCTCAGTGCGAGGTATACCCTATACCTGGATTGGTGCTAGGTACCCTAGGTCATTGTGGGAAACGACATGAGTGTTCGGTGTTGGAATTTGATCCCATATGGATTTGGACGTGTGGACCAGTATGAAGACGTGAATAGTCATGGAAGAAGCCAATGAGAATCAATGGAAGTGCTTAGTTCGAAAGGAAAGGAATAAGCATTACATTAAGTATTAGAGAATACTCTTAGTTGAAGGAGGACTTTGCTTTTTCCACTAGCTCAGTAATTGGAAAAGTTAGGTATGCTTCCAACATGGTTGCAACTACTTTCGATTCCTAAGTCGGTGAAGGAGACTTCTCATTTTCTGCTCTTTAGCAGATATTGCTGGGTGCCGGAGGATGACATAGGATGAACTTTGATGTCATCATTTTGGATTCTCCTTGATTCTTCCCTAGGTGGGATGACGAGGAGTGATAGGACAGCTATAGGGTTCAAAGAGGGTGTAAGAACCTAACACCTAGGTTGTGGGTCAAATTTGTTTGACTTGGTGCATATGGTATTTGGAGTCACTGGATGTGGCGAGTGAGTGCCCAAGGTGAGTCAAGTTGAGTAGTGTGAGGACGATCGGGATGACTAAGGTGATTGTGGCGACCGTGAGGCGAGTAGACCGAGGTCTGGTCGTCATTGGAGTGAATTGCCTTACTGATTATACTAAGCTAGGAGAAAAGGAGAATCGTATTGTGGGACGAAATGATTATCCAACCTCTGTCTTGAATATGTGAAGAGTGGGTACGATCTGTCTTGGTCATGAAGACAGAGTGGATTGGTAGGGTTCAGTGATTATTGTGAGCGAGAGCTCAAGTAGCAGATGACTAAGGGAACCCTTCAGTGCAGAGTGTTTTCTTTGTTGAGACAAGTAGTCGATTTAGGATCCAGATACACCCCGGATGGGTGAGACGTTGATTGTGTGTCGACAGGATGAGTAGTATGACAATTGAGACTCGAAATGAGTCCAGATATCAACGGGGATCTCTAAGTGATGCGAGATATGATAAAAGTACTCGAGAGCGAATCAAGATCAGAGTAGGGCAACGAAAGCGCAGTGGAGTCGAGCGTTATCAGCTAGTCACGATCGTGTGCGTGGTAGAGGACTTAGAGGATGTTAGAGGGGAAATAGTACTCCGTCAAACGACGGATTATGGTTGTGAACTGTTTAAGTGACATGAGATGAGATATCGCTCAGTGGGAGCAATGAGGATAATTTTCGGATCAGTCGCTGAATAGGATATCAGCTCCGGTTGTCGGATGAGAAGAACCATCAGACTGAAAAGTTGACCTTGGTTATAGGATGGAACGTCTCAGAGAGGTAGGCTAAGAAGTCGTTTGGATGACAACCTAGTATGTGTGACTGTCAGAGTGCATAACAGGCGAGACGTCGACATTCTTCTCGAGTGAGACTTATGAGCCGAAGTGTGGTTGTGTCGGATGTGTACTTTTACACGAGAGTGTCCGTGTACAGGGACATGTTTAGATTCCACAGTTTGGTTGTGGAATTAAGTCGGTTTGAATTTCGAGGACGAAATTATTTAAGGAGAGGAGGTTGTAACGACCCGTCCCTGATTTTAGGATTAATTAAGACTAATTACGGATTAGTGGGGCTAATCAGGGATTAGCCGAGGATTAATGAACGTTCAGGGCGAAATTACGATTTTGCCTCTAAACGAGGGCAAAAAGTTAACTTTTGACCTGGGAGGTCCAATGGCCGAGGACTGAGAACCATTACGTAGATCGGGACGATACGAATCCGTAGACAGGAGGCACGTCGAAATCAAACGTTCGACGGAAAAGTTACGGTTCAAGGAAGTTTCATGGTACTATTCACAGTAGTACGTTTTACGAGGCAAAAGTGGACTTTTGCCTCGAGTGGGCCCAGATCTTTTGAAGTGGCCCAATGGATGAGTGACAAGTGTCACCCATCCATTACCCCCTTCCCTTCTTTCATGCATCTGTATCCCCTTTCCTGTTCCATTTCCTACCAAACTCGAACCTATCGAACACGACCCCAAATCCCTTCCCCCACCTGGTTTCAACCTAAGATAGGAACAAAGAGTGGCTGAGGGCCGTGAGGAAGTGATGGTAGCTGGGTGGAGACAGGACCGCCATGGACTGCGGCGTTGGCCCAGGGAAAAGATAAAAACCCGAACCCCCTATATTTTTCGAATTTCAATTTCGGGTTTTGGACGTTAAGGGAGTTAGATGTTTATTAGGATATGTTTGGGGGGTTGGTAGGATGTTTATGGGAAGGTTTTGGGGGCTGAGCAAGCCTGAAACGGCGGCCTGGAAATTTCTAATGGCTGCCCACCGAAATTGAATTTCAGCCAAGTTAACCCAAATCGAAACCCCTAGTGCGTTTTTAGGGATCCAAGGAACCTATTGGAACCCTTAGGATGAAGGTTGGACCCATAGAAGTGCCCAGAATAGGAAGTTTGGGTTCAAAATGGGTTTCTGAACCAACGGGTTTTAGGACCTTTTTGGGTGTTTTGAGGACATGGTTGGGTAGGAAATGAAGAGAGGAAACCATAGGAATTGAAAGGGGAGGAAACGGACCGAAAACGAAGGAGGAAACGGGCTGGACCAGAAAACCAGATGTCGGTTCGGACCTGCCTAGTCGAACGGCAAGGACGACACTGTTCCTAGCTCGTGAAGCCCACGCACAGGGACTTCAGACGACGTGTGGCGGCGCGTGGGGGAGATTCCGTGGAAGTGTTCAACATATGAAATCTTCTATTTGATATAACGAATATTTTGGGGCTGATTTCGAGTCAATCGGACATCGTTTCGATATAGTTCGGGACGTCCGAAGGTTTAGGATCGTGTTTAAAAATACTTAAAATTTTCAAAAAATTACGGGGCTTTAATGAGGGGTTATTTAAGTAGTTAGTAACCCTCTATTACGTTTTGGGCAGGTTCGGGAACCCCGGTGACAGCGATTGGCCCGAAAGAGGCGTATGGCACGCTTATCGAGGTGACACTCGGACGGTCTGTGAGTGGACCTTGTTTTCTAAATTGATGCATGTATAAATATTTTATGTGTTTGTGAACATGTTTTGTGATGCCATGAGTGCATTTGTGTGTGTTTACGTATTTGCACGTATTTCGAGGTTTTCTGTTTTATACGGTGCTTATACGTGTTTGTGGTTTTGGTTTAAATGAAATGGTTTTGGATTTAAAAAGGTAAACTCGGGCATGAGACCCATTTGGTTTTGTTTTGGGAATTTGACCCTATTGATGACCTACGGGTCTGAGTCGTGATCGCGACGAATGCTGTGTGCATGGTGACAGACGATACAACGCTCGTCTCTAGACTAGGGATATGTTCCTTTCGAAGAGGTCACGATGCACGTCCCATTGTCGACCAACCACTGGAGGCTCGACTTGGGAGTGCTGACGGTTTAGGAGTTCGATCGGTGATGTGTGCATCATGATCTAAAGGTGGTCGCGTCGGTTGATATGTTCACGGCGACATACTAGGATTGGGAGCGGTCCTGGACGGATGGTTGCACGCATCACTACAATTGGAATTGTGACTGACCCTGAGATATCGGGCTCGATGCCTAGTTGATTCATGAGTTCGGGCTGGAGGCCCAGTTAGTTTACGTTGTGATTCGGGTCGGGGACCCTAAATGGATTTCTGGGTTCATGCCGGTTTATAGGGACCGAGCATGAATCCTTTGAAAGGTTTTCAGAATATTTTCGATATAGATTTTCATATACCATCCTTTATTTATGATTGTCTCCTTCGGGGAGGGTCGTTAGCCTAGGTGGACCTCGGAGTAGTCACGGAGCACTAACTGAGTGGAGTCGCCCCCGTTGGGTTCCTTTCTCTTAGGAAGGCTTATGGATTATAACCCCCAGGGAGGGTCATTGATCTGTGGACATTGACTTGGGTGGACCCTTGGGAGACTTGGGATTTGAGACCTCGGGTAGCACGCACGTAGCTTTGGAAACCTGGACAGGATTGGTTATATGTTATATGATATATACTGGTTTTGGGCTGAGTCCCACATGGATTTGGGCAGTAGCCCGTATAATTGGTTTCATTTTCGATTTTGGGCCAAGGCCCTAATGGTTTGGTAAATGGTTTTCAGATGCATGCATGCTTTTTAGTAAAGGGCATAAATATGGTCTTTTTTGTGAAAAAATTTTTATAAAATTTTTTTTTTGTCCACTCACAGCTTTTATGTTTTGAATGTCCTTTAGGTTGATCGCGGATACGGGCTGTAACAGAGACCGAGACATCACACTCCTCCTCTGAATCCTGGCGCTCTCTGAAGCCCCGGGTGGGCTAAAGTCGGAATTTTTCCTTGTCTAACACTCCGTGTCAAACGGGATCAGGCGCGTCCCGCGTTAATCCCGGGGGGATTGGGGGAGGGGTCCTGACATATTATATTATTTTCATGATTTATATTAGTCCCACAGCTTTATATACGTTATGGTTTTACTTGAAATCTGATGTTTACTCACTTATGCATGCATGTTTTTATAAAGCGGAGGGAAACATGATTATTTTTTAAAAATAGTTTTCCAAGGCTGTATTTTGTCCATCTTAGGTTAAGTTTTCAGCATCTTTTTGACATGATCATCCATCCCTTTACTGCCCTTTTGCTATGACTAACTTAATAACATAGGAGAAAAAGACTTCTTTGTGAGAATTGTGCAAAGTGTTGGTCTAGGGCCAAGTCTTAAGGAAAAGGGAAGAAAGGTCCCAAATCGTGCCAAAAGTGGACAAGGACCCCAACCAAGGTCTTGTGCCAACATCATGTAACCTCCGTGCCACTAGACCTATACCATGCCACTAGGACCCTACCGATGTCACTGGTGTGTCATTGGACCTAAATCGAGGTTCGGTGCCCGTCCTTGCTTGTGTTCCAGATTTAGGTCGTGTTCCAGGTCTGTGTTCCAAGTTCCAATACCTTATGCCAGCACATGTGCCAGGGACATGTCACTGGTGATATGTCCCCCAAAAGACCTACTTTTGTTCCAAGCAGCTACCCATTTCAGGACCAGGCCCTACACCAACCAACGTCCCAGGTATGTCCCTACTGTTCTAATTTGAGGTTTTGTTACAGCTTGTTTCATCGAAGACTTCAAATGTTCTACATCTCCATGATAGGCCCCAGTCGAGGACTAGGACCAGGTCCTTGTGCCAGTACCGTGTTCCAGTGACATGTCACCAAAACTTGGCCCAAGCCCATGCGATGTCCTAAACCTAGTCATCAGTAGAAGTTTTTAAGGTTTCCTGCTAGGACAAGGACTCAATGTCACAAATCAAGGATTTGTGCGATGAAATAGAAGTCCAAGTGAATTCAGTGTGCCTCAAGGAATTGTACCCTAAGTTTTAGCGATAGACTTAGGGCCCGATTTCAGTCCCTTCGCGATGAGGAGTTGCTAGGGTTTGGTCTTCTATTTGAACCATGTTCTCAGTCGGTCTAAAGGGTCATCTTTTACCTTTGGTCCCAAAGTTATGTCAAACCACGTACTTACTTTTTACTTAGTTATTTTACGATTAGAGCTGGGAAGGTGACTTGATCGTGTGAAGCTCACCATTCCATTTCTTTTGTAACTCAGTATCACACTTTAATCTTTCATTTATTTCATGTTTCATTCAATTATGTCTTTGTTTACTTTAAGCATGCATGAGTAGTCCTTTAAGGATTGGGGTTACTTGAAGCCTTAACCATGAGTTGTTGTACTTAGCTTCTTGTTTGATTATCTTCATCGTGTGAATGGAATTGAATTGACCTACTTTTCTTAATGAACTCAATTTGATGTGTGTAAGAGTAGCTAACTTATATGCATTGAAATTTTTGATGACATGTGCTAGGTTAGACCGTCATATCTACTTAGTAAATGTATGCATCACAGACAGGGGATGTACTCCTAGTTGTAGGTTGAATCTATGAAGCTTAGGGTTATATTTATACCCTTAGGTTAGTATGGTGTCATTAAATCTTTTTTTCATGAAAAACATCACCAAAACATTGTGATAAACACTTGAGAGCATATGTCCTGCCTTGAGTATACTAAGTAAAAGGATGAATGTGTCTATTGAGCATATGCCCTGTCTTAGGCACGAGCACCTAATTCAAGTCACTAATGAAGATGTTATATGGAATCTAACAAAGATAACAAGTGGTAGAGTTGATAGTTAACCCTAATTCTATCTTAAAAGAAATCTAGCAATTTAATTGTTTCTTTACTTGCAATCCAAGAAATCCAAGAATAAATCCTCCATTGTCTTACTTTTCACTCTAAGTCTTCTTATTTGAACTCATTGGACACCTTGAACAAGTCCCTGTGGGATCGACCTTTGATGTGCCGCTATACTCTCTACACGTCTTATGCACTTGCAAAGTATTACTCATAGAGAATTAGTCTTACATAATCATTGTTGGACTTGTCTTCTATCAGTCCACTTATAGTTTCTATGGTTTTCTTACCCTCCAGGCTGTTCTTGTGGGGAGGGCTAATTTGAGACTGAGGCATTTCCCCTTGGAACTACACTCTCTTTTACTAGAGTAGGATTCTAGTTGTCATTATTTCTGTTATCTAGTGTTTTGTATAACCTTTATTATCGAACTCCGTTTAACGGTTGACACGTGAATAATATCCCTTGTCTAATATTAATTGTGTATTTATTTTGGACTGAGGGTATTTTTGGAATTTTAAGTGTTTGTGTTAGACGGAAGCAGACCCTTTCACGAGTATCGAGGGTGATTTCAGAAATGGTGCAATCATGAGATGCCTGAGTCAACCTGCCTGATCTGAGCTGTATCAGTCCAAGTCAGGCCATTCCGAGGTAAGCCAAGCCAAGCTCTACGCCATGCCTAGGTAAGCCGAGCCAAGCTCTAGGCCAAGCTACTTTTGAATGGTTGCTTGGCATGTTTAGCCATTGGGCCTCTTGGGCTGATATAGTTGGATTTAAACCTTCAAGGTCTACTGGACCAAGCCAATCCTAGTGGGCTTGGTAATGGACTACTGGGCCTTTTAGGCTATGCTGATATGCTGCCACGGTTAGGCCTTAGGTGGCCTTCCACCCTCGTTTCTATTCTTCTAGTCTTCTAGGTTTTACTTAGAGTCTTAGGGAGGTAAAAAAAAGTATCTTCTTAATCCGCCCTTTGCGAAAGGAGCCACAGATGTTGAGAAATGATCAAGGTATCCATAACACGCCCATCTAGGCAGATGATCACCGTCAACATATGATGATCAATCATCATCGACACACACATATTATCATATTTCATGAAAGACCTCAATCCAATTTTCATATTTCAACAATTCAATTTCAAATATGCTCATATAATTGTCCGTCTATGAACACATTTTTTTTTCACGAATAATTTAGAAAAATATATTTTAATCAATTAATCTAAGATTCGTGTATCTAAGGCTTGAACCAATCAATCAAAATAAATAATTCATAATTTAGGGTTTACATGTTTTTAGAATTTGAATCAATAATAAAAATAATTTCAATATCATAGAACTAATAATGAACAACGTATTGAAATTCGGATTTCGAAAATTATACTTGTTGAATTAATCATTTTCTTAAACAATTCCTAATTCCGAAAGTACTCATAATGATAACGTGTTGTAAAATAAAAATGCATAAGGGAAGAGAATGTTTGTTTTCTCTGAAGGCGGTTTAGAAGGATAGAATTATATATTATTTCCAAATACATATAAATACGGTAGGACAACTGAGACAATTACAATAAGAGTCACCAAAGAAGAGACAATTACAATTTGTTTGTTTATTGGTGTTAACTGTATCAGCACTAAACTGAAAGCACAGGCGGCGCGTGTAATGACATCTGGCAAATCCGGTGCTCGGCTCCAGTCTCCAGCTACCGTATTGTAGACCAAAACAAAACCGATTCTCCCACTGCAAGTAGTCCGCAGCTGCAGCAACACCACATTGTTTCCCACCCCAACACAACTATACCTCACCCTCACCCTGCTCTCCACTCTAAAATGCGCCGCCACTGGTGAGCTTCTTATCCTGCACCACTCCCCATATCCATCACCACCACCACCACTTAATTCACCTTTCCTGCCTCCACCACGCTTCACCAGCTTGAATCTCCAAAAAGATAGCTCCACTGCGTGGCTTGCTAGCACATACACCTCACCCTCCGACCCCGCCGCGCACGCCGCCACTATACAACCTCCCCCTGGCACCAACCAGCGACGCCCCTCCACCTCGTACAAGTCCATCGACCCTAAGTATACGTGCGCCGCCTCAACTCCGGATGCGCCTATTTTCAGGCCCCCGGTCACGCACAGTATTTCCCCCATGGAGGAGGCTCCGATGCATCCTTACCGCCTTCTCGGCACGTGTGATACGACGCTCCAGTTGTCGGATTCCGGACCGTATTCCTCCACCTCTGTGGGTCTAGGTCCTCCGCCGGCGACGTAGATCTTTCCGGAGACCACGGCCGCCGCAAACTTCTTTCTGGGGGAGATCATCGGGGACCTGTCTGCGACGGCGCCGGTCCATGTCTCGTAGCGTATGGTTGCGGTGCGGCCAATGATGTAGATTGTGGGTCCGATGGCGCAAAGGCGGGCGTGGGAGAGTAAATTGTGGAAGGCGGTGGTCGGCAGGGCGGCGTCATTTGAGTGGAAGGCGGAGACCTTCCAGAGAGTGAGGGCGGAGTGGAAGCGGAGAGCGGCGAAGAGGGTTGAATGTGAGGAAACGGAGAGGGCGCAGAGGGCGTGATGGAGAAGGCCGTGGAGGCTGCGGAGGTGGGAGAATGCAGGGGAGTCAAGGAGGCTGGGACTTGGGAGAGAATGGGAATGGTGAAGGCTGGGACTCGGGAGAGGCATTCCAAGACGATGTCGTCTGGGAGAGAAGAGAAAGAGATGAGTTGATCTGGATCTGACAGTGAGGATTTGTTGTTGGCATTCACAGTGATTATTGGAGTGGTGATACGTGAATGTGAAAGTGGGTTGGGGAAGCAGGATTTCATGAGCCATGAGAATTGACGGGAGTTGCAGGTCTCTCTCTCTCTCTCTCTCTCTCTCCCCCCCCCCCCCCCCCCCCCCCCCCCCCCCCCCCCCCCCCCCCCAATTGAAGACAGCAGAGTCTGGGGAATGGGCGTTTTGGTTTAAAGTTATAATGCAAGGAAGGAGACGACTTAGACTGCCGTCAACTGTGGGGAGGAAGATATAAACAGAGGGACGATTGGTTCCATTGCTGATCAGAAAGACATCAAAATATCTGTCTGAAAAATACTTTGGGAGGATGAAATTCAGTGGCGACCTCTCTTATTGCTACTTGTGTAAGGCTTCGCTGCTCTGTGTTTTCAATGGTCTGCCACATGCCAACATGCGAGGGTAACATTTTATAATTGGAGGTCAAATTTCGGCTAAGTTTGGATAATATTCTCCTTCAAAGTCCAAAGTTCAAACCCTAAAAATGTGAGAATACATCAAGATACGAGGCGACCCAAAACCCAAAAACAACCTCATTATTTCCTCTGAACATCGACAAAGCACACAAGAAAGTTACATCTTTCCCCCAAGTTATAAAAGAATAAATTCACAAATCACTACTTACTGGAGGACTGTTGACAAAAATCAAAATCTTTGGGACATTATGTACACTGATCATAAATAAACCATGGTAAAGAAAAAATAGGAATTAAAAAATAAAAAATCCCTCTTTCAACAAGTTTTGTTTTCCCCTAATCATTCATCTGCAGAAGAGTAACAAAAGCTCAATATGGGTTGTTATTTGTTAGACCACTGGAACTCTATTTCTAAATTCCGTGAGGGCCCACTTTTGCTTTCTGGCAACAAAGTGTACTCCCCGGCGACTGCTCCCAGCATAACCACCCGATCAATCTGGATGGTTACTTTTCCAAATGAACTCTGTCAATATACGAAAACAGAATTGGTAAAATTGAATACTAGGTAAAGTGAAGTGTTTCTGTGTTGGCAATTCCTTTGTTCACTTACCTTTCCCATTTTGCTTTTGTTCTTGCAAGATATATGTAGCTTCTGGCCTTTCGGGGGACTCTCAAAGGACCATGAAAAGCTTTCATCCCATTCTGGATTAGGGCCAGTTGAAACTACCTGAAAATTACATAAGTCATGGTGAGAAGTCAAAATGGCACCAATATCAGGCCAAATATCACTGGCGACAGAAAAATCATGATGTGCAAAACTATATCCCTGAAAACACAATTGATATGTTTCCAATAAATTTGAAATTATCTATCCAGTTTCAATAATCCATTTGTTGTTCCGATAACTATGGACATACGTTTCATATATCTACAGTAACTGGCCTACAATTTAAGACAGATCATAATCATCAACCAACCAGGAAGATGTCCCAAATTAACCAACTAGGACATCGACGATTATATTCTCAAACAAGTGGCAGCACAAGCCAAATGCATGTCAATTACTTCCTCAATGTTTGTTTAGGTAATGCATCCGCAATAATACTTTAGAAATAAATTACGTTTTGAATTGCAGTAACTCTTTTTAGCAGAGCATAATTATACTACTAGACATACCAGTGTAAAGTAATGCTGAATGGAGTATAAATATTGAAGCGAAAATAATAGAGAAGAAAGACGCAGACAGAGAATAACAATATAAGTTAGTGGATAGCAGCACAATTTCAGGCATTTTACCTTAGTTTGCCTAGGTGGAGTATTCCCGAGTGTAATCTTGCAATAAACACTAGGGTTTCCCACTGACTGCTTCATATTGTTTCCACGCTTGATTATGACCACCAATGTCCCTGGCAAACATTGTAACAAAAACTCTGTCTTCTCCTGAAAGCGAGGCGGGCCAGACTGAATTAAGTATTGCAGCAAGGGTATTGCATCAGCAGCTGCAATTGACTGAGCCCTAGAAACTTCAGCTGGGCATGCTGACCAAGCTTGCCTAAGAAGAAACAGTGCATCCAAGGCAGCTTCTTGAGTTGCCTCTGATCCTGTCTTGAGGGATGTAACAAGGTGAGGAATGCTTAGTGTTGCAGGTTCCGTGGCTCTAAGACGTGGGAAATTGCTAAAAAGAGAATTCAGAGCTTTCAGATACTCCTCATTCACAGTTCCAGTTGCCCATAAATCCTTTTCAATAGCAGCTATGAGACCACAAAAATCGTTATTAGAATAACTGTAAAATGAACTATATACTAACCCAAAAAGATTAATATAACACTTCAACATAAGAAAAACACTATCTGAATTGTTGGAATACTTATTCATTGATGTTAACCTAGGAGTTCTACTATGTCGAACATTGTATATCATCATTTGCACGTTTTAACAAAAAATTAAACTAAAAGAACTATACCATTAGGTAGCTCAAAAAAGATGTTGCATAAGCCAAAAATAACTTACCAGTAATGGCCCTTACTGTCTCACTAGAAGCATACTCTTGAATAGTATGGTTTGAAAATAGAAGTTTAACAAACATTGCAGCTTGAACGGATGTATCTGGATCACTTGAACCAATCAGATCCAACACAACCTGAACACCACCAGCCTCAGCAACTGCTCTTTTATTCGATCGACTGTACATCACAAGGTTTTGCAAAGCACATATTGCTACAACCTTCATTTCTTCCGTAGGTTGTTCTTCAAGCACATTTACTAGTGCGCGACACGCTGAAACAGCATCAGTACTTCGAGCAAGGCCTTCATTCTGGAACAGATCACCAAGAGCTAGAGTTGCTAGTAACCTCGCTTGCTGAGCTTGGGTTTGTGGATCCAAGAGGTACTGGGACAATGGTAATATGGCAGACTTGGTAGCCTTAGTTTCTCTGATCTTCACATTGTTCAACAATACTTCCAACAGCCTTGCAGCTGTTTCTTCACACTGATGAGATCTAAGAAGATCCAAGAGAGCCTCTAAGGCACCACTTTCAGCCATTGCTTCTGCGCTGGTTGCATCATCACTTTCCAGTACTAGAAGAGCATTCAATGCGCCGACTACTGTGCCTTCTGAGCCAGAACGAAGAAGCCTTACCAACACAGCAACGGGCACTTCCAAATAAAACTCAGAGCTAAACTGCAGAATGCTTGATAAAACAGAAGCAGCTGATTCCCACAAGGCATGAGGAAGAGATGGATCTGCCTGTAATATCACCTTGGACAGTTCACTGACACCACCCTCTTTTGCAATTTCATTCGGCCATATTAGCGCAATACTAACAAGGGCCTTTACAGCTCTCTGCTGTAGTATGTGTATGCCAGAGCCAAGAACCCGTATGAGAGGACCGATCACTTGCTGAGTCACAGAATCCTTTTGAAGTTGTTCTTCAAACAGTAGATGTGATAGAAGCTCAGCAGCCAACTGTTGAACTGCTGGAGCAGGAGAATCAAGTAGGGGGATAAGTGGCTCAACAGCTTGGTGAGATGTCAGCCTATAGTCAGAACGGCACTGTGGATGCTCAAGAATGTTGACAAGAACCTGTAGTGCACTATGTTGCCCATCAGGCCCAAACTCTGGTCTTGTTAGCAGCATAAAAAGGGGCTCAACCACTTTTGAAGCAGGAGGTCCCTTAGCGATGCTTGCATTGTTAGTCAATATTCGGAGCAGTTCTGCAAAGGCAGCACAGAGAAAATCGGGTGCTTCGTGGAAGATGTCGAGTATGCTTTCAATTACTCCAGCTTTCACCATTTCCAACTTACAAGCAGGCCTGTCTTTCCCTAATTTCACTAGGGCCCTGGAAATAGCTTCATGGAGCAAGTAATTCTTACCATAGAGAAGCCCAACAAGAGGAATAACTGCACCGTGAGCAGCAACAAGTTCTGCCAGTTGCTCATCATCAACAAGTTTATCCAAAGCACGGACAACTGAATGCTGTGCAGGACTAAACTCCGTAACAAGAAGAGACACCAGAGGCTCCACACATCGAGCTGCAGCCATTGTTGACCTGATTCTTGTATTCCCAAAGAGAACACAGCACAACTCAGCAGCATCCCCTTTCAGCTCCGTTGTGCAATTAGAAGAAAGGATCTTGCAAAGAACATCTACTGCATTCATTTCAACATCTGCAACTGCTAAGGCTCTTGATGGATTTTCACTCAGCAACCTAACTAACGCAGCAATCGCAGCATGCTGCTCTCTCTCAGCACCAGTATTAAGAATCTCCACCAAGGGTTGTACTGCTTGTCGAGCACTTTCTGCATTCCTTATATGGTCGGCAGAAAATAAGCTTTCCAATGCTTTAGCAGCACTATACCTTGAAGCTCTTCCACCTAACCGTAAAACCGCCACAAGTTGGCTGACAGCACCAAATGAAGAGTCATGTCTCCTTATTTCAGCACTGCCAAATAGTATACCCAAAAGATCCGTAGCAGCTTCTTCAGTTGCATCTTGAGGGCCAAGAGATAGATACTTAGTCAGTGCTTCTAAAGCACCTGACTCTACCATTACAATCTTATTTGATGGACAGTCTTTAGAAAGTTGAGTCAGAAGACCAAGCGCTAAAAATGGTGCTCCAGGACGATCTGGAATTGGTTTGAGAAGATCAACAAGTGCAGGTATTGCTTTCCTTGAAGTAGCACCAACTCTTATATCTTCAACTCTGAACAGCCTCTCTAGAGCAACTTGCTCAGGATAACGCACTAAACCAAACTCTTCTGACAACTGCAAAAGATCACTTATATCAACATCAGCACAGCCAAGTAAGGAAATGAGCCCGCCTGCCGCACCAGAATTTGCAACAGATAGAAGAGTCCCCCTGCTACCATTACAGACTAGGCTGGCCATAGCCTGTGCAGCAAAGTATCTGGTTGTCAATTCCTCCGACCTCAACCAGTTTGCAAGTACTGGAATAGATTTCATGGTTGCATGTGCTCTTATGATATCTCTGTTTTGAAACAAGATTGCCAGCAGCAAGGTATAAATCCATATGCTACTATCTTCTTTAAACTCAACCTGCGTAAATTATCCAAAGGACCAAACCTAATTAAATGAGATTAGTAGTATAAATTCTAAAGGATAAGTAAGCAGATGGATAGAGAGAAATGCTTTTCCATAATAGATCTGTGATTACAAAAATTCAGAAATGAGCAAACATGTATTCATCTTTCTTAATGAATGAAAACATAAAGTGGCAGAGATAATTACCTGAGAATAGTGTGAAAAGCAATTTGAGATCCTCTCTGTGAGGACTTCCACTGCCCCAGCCTCCATAATCACAACTCTGCACTTTTCATCATGACAGGCGAGAACAGAGAGTAGCCATATAGCTAAATTGTCACCATTAATGACTCCTGTGCTTGAATAAGATTCATCATTCGTTGCTTCATCTTTATTTTTCCTATAAATGCTAATTGAGTCATTCTCTTCATCTCCTCCTAGGTTTCCTGAAGAATTAAGCATGGAAACGAGAGAATGAACAAGATGGGTGCATAGGTTTGACTCACTAAGATCTTCCGCAACTCTCTGATGACTAACTTTTGAAGCACAAATAAGGAGTGCAGCTCCTCCAATCTTAACCTTTGATTTCATTGAACTGATTACCCTTTTAGCAATTGATACTATACATCCAGAGGCAGTAGCAACTGCGTCCCCCAGTACATCAGGTTGATCTCTGCAAAGTCGTGATAATATTTCAATAGCTTTATCCTGCAACAAGGGTGTTGAATCAGGAATGGATAGAACTATTGGGGCTATGCTTTTCGGGTATTCAGCTAAAACTGCCCATGCAGGTTTTGTTTCTCCAGTTGCTCCTTCTGACCTGGACAGAATTGCAAGTGCCTCCAGTGCCTCTGATGTGGAAACAGACCCATGATTAACAGACTCTAGAAAAGAAACTAATGCAAGAACGGTTCCAGCACGATTCACACAATCAGTTAGGGCATAATCAATTTGACGAGAATGGAGCAGGCGAGCAATTGCGGCTGCTGCATGGGTCTTTCCAGAAAGTGTCCCTTCACGCAAAACTCTAGTAGCTGGGAAAATAATCTCTTCAGGAACAGCTTTCTCTGAAACTTCACTATCCAAAATAAGATTAGCCAAAGCACATGTTGCTAGCTCTGCGACATCCAGTACTGTAGAGTTAGCAAGCACAATTAATGGAGATAATACACCTCGAGCAACAGCTGCCACTTCCCGATTCTCTTTAATTGAAAGAAATATTGCTGCAAGGCAACGTGAGGCCTCTGCAAGGATATTTACAGATTCAACATTAATCAACTTAATGGCTGACCAAAGAGTTTTAACAGCAATGCTACTTTCACGCAAGTCCTTTCTAGATTCAAATATTCCAGCTAAAGCTGATGCAGACTTTGCTTGAGTCTCTTCTTTAGTTGAGCTCAATATTTTTATCATTGTCTCAATTGCATCATTAGCAGCACTACCTTCACGTGATATATCATTGAGGGGGACCACAGACAGCATACTTTTTAAAGCATCCAAAACATACACTTTAGATTCAGGCAGATCACTGGTCAATAAGGCAGTAAGTTGGCTGATGGTTGCTGTATCAGATTTATGGATTAAATGATTTAAAGTCTTTGCTGCAATTTCTTTTCCATTTGGGCTTCCATTCTTCAGAAGCCACAGTAGTGCAGGAACAGCATCCGCACTTTCAACACATGCTCGTATATCTTCACTGTGATTGCATAGGTTCCGAAGGATTGATGCTGAATCTTCCTTGGCTTTTGCAGATCCTGTCTCCAGAATTTGAACAAGTGGAGGTATGCCACCAGCAGCAGTAATAGCCCATTTACTTTCGTCATTCTCGTTTGAGAGAAGGCAAAGGAGTGCAACTGCACATTCTTGCTGCTGTTCTGATGAAAGCCCAAGAAGTGAAATTAACAGCTGAACCCCTTCACGACCTTGGAGTGCACGCCATAGACTATCTTCACTATTGCAAAGTGTAAGAAGAGCTCTCATAAGCTCATCCTGAACTTCATTTGTTGCCATAGTGATCAAACCAACAAGCAAACGCTTTGCTTCTGAATTAGCGAGTTTAATTGAGAGTACAACATTCCCATACAAACTTGCAAGGGCCTCGATCGTGCGTTCCTGAACAAGAAATGGTAAGCCATGTTTAAACTGTGAAACCAAAGTCTGCTCAATAACAGCAGGATCTGATGCTCTATTGGACTCTGCCATACTATCGTATATCATAAGAGCTGAGGCTAAAGCCCCTAAAGTATCAGCAATTTGGGCAGGCGAAGTGCAAGACTCAAGGCTTTGACCAAGGCTTGAGATCACATATGACAAACCACCAGAAATATTAGCTAAAGCACACATCGCATTCTCCTGCAAAGCTTGGGCATACTCGCCCTGCATGAATTCTTTTGAAGGGGCTATTGTAGCATTTATTAACACAGGAATACCATTAAAATTCGCTATCTCCCGCCTTGCTTCTTTGCTCTGAGAAGAAAGAGATTTAAGAGCACCTGCAGCTTCTGCTCTAACAGAAGCTTCATTACCAGATCCCAAAAGCTTGAGAAGTTGCTTTGTAGCCTCTGCAGCCAGCACCTTAGAACAAACAGATGCATCTTCCATCATCACACATGCAAGAAGAAAGCAGACGTTAGCTTGGGTGCTTGGCTGTCCCGTTGTCAACAACTTCACAAGTATATCCACTCCTCCAGCTAGCAAGGTTGCAGTCCAGAATCCCTCAGTGCTGCTGGATAGGTTCTTCAATGCTCCAGTCAACAGGCTATCAACCAAACTACCAGTCTTGATCCCTTTTTGTAACTGCGCCCAAAGTACTGGCACAACGCCTTCAGTTGAAAAGATTTTTGATCCAACATGATCCCTAGCACCACCTTGAGAAACAGCATAAATAGTCTTTGCAGATGCAATTTGCCCTTCTGCTGAGCTGGACCTGAGTAAACCAAGCAAAGGTGGGATGCAACCTCCAAGCAAGACTTTCACTCTTAGTTCGTTCTCCTTGCAAAGAGAGCCTAAAACAGTAGCAGCGTGTATCTTAACTCCAACCGAACCTGATCGGAGAAGAGAAACAAGTACTGGAACTGCTTGAGAGTGAGATCCAACAGCACTGAAAGCATTTTCACGAGTATCAATAAGCTCAAGCAACTGCTTTAACGAATACTCCTTCTCATGTGCCGATGAGGAACTTTGACGTAGCTGCTCAATGCATTGAGCAACACTTGCCAATGTCCCATCTGCATCCTCCATGGTACTACGCTCTCTGTCGGAAATTTGAGAAGATAATTAAGAAAAAAATTATCACATTTTTTTTCCCTCTTAAAAGAAACACAGCTTTTATTACTATAAGAAAAATACAACACAGGGTACAAGGTGTTCCCTAAAACAAGAAAAAAAAGAACTGAAAGTAAAACAACTAAACAGAATTACAAGACAACAGCATTCTGATATGAATATAAAAGCATGAAAGGACAAATACTGAATCTCAGAGAAAATAATTGTTACTGACACTATTTCAAACTGACAATCTTCACTCCAACTTGATTTTGATGAAACATAGAACATTGAGAATGAATACCTTATGATATTAACATCGAATAAAAATATAGTTCCCACAGAAAAATTAGACTGATGAATTGAAGATGTTTCGGACTACATCCAAAAGTTCGATGGGTCTCATTCATTTACAGCATGCAGAACACATAAACCACTAGCTTGAGTCCATCAAACAACTGCAGCCCATAAAAATCAACACATCCAGCCATAGGAAACCAAAATGCATCACACTGCTTTAGAGTAATAAGTATTGACTAATCAAGATGACGCTGTCATCTTCCTGCCAATTGACCCCAATATTTTAGATGTACTTTCTCCTATGAATGAACTATGAAATTCAAAACATGATTAATAGACGGAAAAGATGGTCTTTAGAATAGTGTTTATTCCATCAAAAATCTGAGACAGAAGATATGGTTCTTAATTAATTTACAACAACACAAATGCAGTTTACTAGAGTAGAGAGAATGTGTACAAGCTGCGTCAACATACAAGCAACCAAATCTCCAGCTTCTTTATGTGAATTATTTTGATACTATATGATCTCCAATCTTAGGATTTGACATAGAAATAGACTATCATTGATGGCAATGCCATCTCAAAAGGGTGACCCGTACAACATGACTAGGATTTCTCCATCCTGCCAAAAGCAGACACTTGCTCACAGTAAGCAAAATGCACACTGGCATAAACTACAAGAACCTTAATGATTACCTAGTGGAAAACATGTTCCAAGATGCAGACAAAGGTAGTTCTACCAACTAATTTGAAGAAACAAAATTGAACTGACCTTGAACCCATTTTTATAAGAGAATGTGGTGTTGGAGGCTCTGAATCTTGAACTTTTACATCACCATTTCTTTCCTGCAAGCACAAGGATGAAAGCAATTAGCAAATATACGATACATATTATGCATGCTTGCATATAGAAAACTTATCCCCCTCGCCTCCTTTTTGTCAGAAAAATTATTCTTTTTGCATAAATTAGATCCTTGTGAGTTGCATACAATTTTTCAGAATCTGTTACCAAACATTTAAATTTTCCCAAACTCCCAGAAATGCATTCTCAAAAGACCTTACTTTGATGTAGATTTTCGGTTCACACTAGTAATAAAAACACCAAAAACTTCACAGAATGAGGCATGTAAATTGGAAATGGAAAAAAGAACAAGATAAAACGGATCCAGTGCATCCCACGCAGTATTCATAGGTAAATAAACTTTCAAAATCTTCATTTTCTCTTTCAGCTTGATTTATAATCTATAATCTCAATTGTACAAATGAAAACACACAAGGGAAGAAAAAAAGAGCAAGGAAACAAACCCATATAAGAAATGAAACAAAAATGACAAGGAAGGTACCAGATCATTAGTAGCAAGGGTGCTGCCACTGCCATTGCCATTGCTGGAAGCAACCCTCCAACCTGCTGTGGTTGCCATACTCTTCAAGATTCAAATAAAATCAATGGAGAGACCTTGCCCTTCTCCAGATCTATCTCACAGCCTTCTGCCAAACACAATAACAGATCAGATTACACCAACCAATCTAAAACCCATTAATCGTTGAATTCAAGCATTGACTTAAGTGCGATAACAGTGAAGTTCAATTGAATTCAGATAACACTAGTTCCTCACTTGCATTTCTACAAAGATATCTGATTGGGCACAGAACAAAAGAACAGATCAAAGAGAAATTCACAGGACTTTGACAAGGATCGAATCAAGTCCGGAGCTTCCAGTGGGTAGTCAAAATGTAAAACTTAAAAATGCACCCCAATGTATGTTTTTGTATGTGTGCGAGTAATTGCAGTGCAGATTTTGAAGAAGATAGCGGAACTGTTGACCTCAGATTTGGAAGAATTTACAATGAATCAATTGGGTCGGAAGAAGAAGCAAGGCAATAGCCGAACCCAATAGAGGGAGAGAGATGGGTGAGCTGACCTTGAGAGAGTGAGAGATGTGGGAGCTGTTTGGTGCATCAATTCAATTCCAATCCCAATTGGGTTTCGTAAAAGACAAGGGAAGGGAACATCAATGGCTGCAAACAACACCACAACTACAACAACAACCAACAGCTACCAGAAGCAAAAAAGAAGCTAAAATGAAATGAGAAAGCACTCACACTCAATCAGAAGACACACAGATTGATATATTTTTTCTCTTTATTCCCTTTTTTAAAATTTTAAATTTTTCGTTTCTTTTTTGTTTGTTGGACGAGTTTTACGCTTCCATAGATACCCTCTCCAGTCTCAAACTAGAGTAGAGAGAGAAGGGACTGGGTGACAGCTGCACCGTCACAGCCTAATAAGACGCACCGACAACATCAAGCGTGAGCAGTCTTTCATGGCTCGGCTTCGGCTTCAGGTCTCTTACTGGTTTTAAATAAATTAATCATTGTTTTAAGAAGCTTCTAATTATACTAAATTTTAGCTAGTATGTGCATACTTTAAGAAAAGTTTAAAATTAGGTATAAATAGAAGCTCCCTTGTTTTATCATTTTTTACTTATATGGTAAATTTGCGGAGACACCGTGATTAAATTGGCTAAATTTGCAACATGGTGACCAAATTGTATTTTGAGTATACACACCAATAATCATAAAGGTGTTTAATGTTTCTTTTTATTTTTCAATAAAGTTCTTTTTTGGCAATAAATTTAGTTATAGTGAATTATTGTATGTTGCAAGGATATGTATGCCAATACGGTAATACGATATGATAAAATTTAATAATATTATACGAAAAAATACGAGATGATAAAATTTAATAATAATACGACAAAACATAAAAATCTAGGATAAATTAAAAATAATATTTTGATTGCAAGCACAAAAACCTAAGTTCGTGCCTTAAGTTAAAACAAATTAAATAAGTTTTCTCATGAAATAAATCTACTTATAAGAGTTTACATTCTTACTCAAATATTTTTTAAATTAAAAAATATTCATTTTTTATTGATCTATTTTTGTATTTTAATTGTATCGGAATTGTATCCAATTTGTATTGTTAACGTATGATAACCGTACAGTAAACATCAACAAAACTATAAAGTTATCAATACACCATATAGGGGGTGGGCACGGTGCGATTCGATAAGGCTATTGGCAATATCTAAATCTAAATTGTTAAAATCTCAACACTTTGATACGATTTGGATTTAAAAAAAATTAGAAATAAAATTATTTCAATCCAAATCATTACTAGTAGTTCGGTTTAAATCGAAATGGTTTGAAACTTTTTAGGCATAAAAAAAATATATAAGCATATAAAAAAAATAAGGATACAAAAAATAACAGAATAATCAATACTCAAAATTTTGTATATTAAGTTTGCGAAGAATTGCATTGCAAATATTATCACTATATTAAGATTTATCAAACAAGCATTATTACTTAATAATATTTTTATATATTTTTATCTGGATATACATGTATTTATCTAGGTATCCTTTTATTTTTATTATTTTCACTTTGTATTAATAATATATTTTAAAATTAATATATTCATTAACGGTCCAGTTTAAATTTAACGAATTTTCAAAATTAAAATCAAAATCAAAATCAAAATAACTCCGTTAGTAACGATTTCCATTCTCAAATCATTTGAGTTTTATTCCGTTAAACTTAAAACATTAAATAAATACGAGTTTAAAGTGAATCAATTAACTATTTTAACGAATTTGAACTTACCTCTAACAGCATGGCATATCGCATACATATCAAACCCTATGAAACTCGGATTTTAACGAAAATATGAGATACTTACCCAATTTCAAATTTAAAATAAAAGGTTACTTTATTATTTGGACAGTTACTTTATTATTATTATTCTTTCTCACGCAGAGGAAATAAAAGGTTAGCGGGTCGGCTCAAAATCTCAAGCTTGAAGCTGAGTCAAAAGAAATGGAATAACCGAATAAGAGGAGATGGAATCCCATTGCTCCCCCTCTTGCTCTTGGTCATACCCTCTCTCTTTCTTAGTTGGCTGAAAATAATGTATGGCAACTTATTTTTATATCAATAAAAAAGCAATTAGTGGGTTTTTTTGTTTTTGATCGAATGCAATTAGTGGCTTAAACAAGTAAGATACACCTAATAAGGATACAACTATTGCTAATTAATATTAATCAACTACCTCTATGTTTTTTCTTTAGCTAACTCAAAACCTTATGACCACTAAAATAAAAATATAAAATATTAAAAATAAAAATAAATAATAAAAAAAAAACCTTACGGCCACATGGCTTATAATTGTCCTGTCTTTCTCATTAAAATAATTTAAAATAATTTACTATTATGTTCTACACGAAGCTAATTTTGTAATGAATTCTCTGACAAAACTTAGATATAATTGTAACATAGATAAAAAAAATATGGACTAGATTTCTTTCTTAGGAGGCCTCCGGAATGTGGAAGTTTGATTTTTTTAGATTGGTTGTAATATAGGTTCTATTTTGTTTTAATGGCTTTATTTTGTATTAGAAAAATATGGGAACTTTCTAGATACCCATTTACATTTTTTTTTTTTTTACAGTTGGATTCATTTTCCGATTCCAGAAGTCAAATTGTGGTGAGTGAGGAGGATTAAAACCCGGTCACATTGATTGTTTTTTTTTTTTTTGACCAAAATGGTTATATTGATTGGAGTAAACAAAGTTTGAGCGTGTGAGGAGTAATGATGTAATTAAGTAGACAGAAGCGGTTTGTGTAAATCCAACGACAGAAAATTGAAATTAATTATATTATTTTAGTTTTCATTATCAAATAATGCATCCTCTTTGTGTTTTGTCTGTTATCATTTGGTGTAGGACATGCGAAAAGAATTGAGACACAATGGCAGCTGCGAAATTTTGTGAGAAATGTTGATAGTTATAATATGCTAAGCCGAATTTGGCCGATAGATTCCCTTAAGATCCTCAATAACTGAATCTTAGGGGCCCATCACGTGAATCCACGGTCAGCCCAAGCTCACGAGACTTGCTCTAGGCTCAGGCGCAGGTAGCAAGGCAGCATTTGGCTATCCAAGTACCACTCAACCGCCTATCCCAGTACCACTCAATTGCCTACCAAGTAGCACCCGATCGGGTATCCGAACGGCACCCAACCAACATGGATTGCGCCTCCATAAATCGTGCCTCACACCTCCCCATACATAGTTGCAAATGAGGCATACTTTTCTCTCATCCTTTGGTGCACAAACTTTCACCTAGGGAGCTCTCCTCATATTTTCTCATGTGGCCTTGGGCAGAGGTATTTAGAGTTCTAAGGCACTAGGAGTTAGCCTAGAGCTCCAAGTGTCGCCCCTTGTGGCTCCCCACATAAGACAAAATGGCACAACACCCATAGCAGGCGGGTACTTGGTCCTTACAGTAGTACTCAACTTGGCTGAACCGAACAGCCTATAAGAAGCCTTCACATGGACTCAACTCAAGAAGACAATGCTTGGATAGGAGACCACGTCACCCTCCATTTTGGACCACATATTGGACACTTCCACATGAACTCTCATAGTTTATATATAATAGCTCTTGGGCATTTAGCAGGAGGATAGAGGTTGGTTCTTAGCTCTCACTCTCTTACTCTCTATATAACATCTCTTGTAAACAGTTATGTATTCTCATATAAATATATAATACAAATACTACAATGGATGTAGCCCCTTTTTAGAGTCACCCTATATAGCCCTTGGTGTTCGATATTTGATTTAGATATGACGTTCTTACCTCGTACCTCGATCTATTTCACGTCGGCAACAAGAAACATGAAAACTCACCGTCGTGCAAATATGTTAAACACGCAACCACCACTTGTGTTACAATCATGCCATGTATCATATAAAAGTAATTTTTTTTGGGCCAAGTATAAAAAGTAAAGTGAATTAGTAGTTCTTTATAAAAAGTAAAGTGAATTTGTAATTACCCATACCGTATTTTAAAAAATTATTTGAGGTAAATTGATGATTTTTCCTTTGTATGAAGACTAGCATACGAATGTTAACTTTTAACTCGGGGAATTTTTGACAAGTCTACCTATAACCATTACGTATATCTCGGAATTCTAGTTACGTGGACATGCGGCACGTTGAATTTGGAGTTCGTATAGCGGACTTATAGGTCAAGAACGATTTACGAGGATAGTTCGTTTTTACAAAAGTTTTTGTACGGGTCGTTTTACGGGGCTATTTTGTTGGTTAGTGTGCACAAAAATCTTCCCCAAGATAGTGGGATGCGTGATAAGTGTTACTCATCTCTTGCTCCTTATCTTCATTTCCTTTCTCCATCTCCTTGTGGCCACACACACACACACCTGAAACCCACCCAACACCATTCCCATCTCCTTCCTTTCTCCAATCTGCATTAGAGGAAACCAAAAGCATGAGAGTGAGAGAATGAAGTGGAAGTTGGACTAGGAGTGGAGCCTAAGAGAAGAACATGCCAAAAGTTGGAGGATTTGGATGCGAAAATGAAACCAGGATTGAGTTCGAACGTTGGCCGACGCGTATCACGCTTGGACTGGAAAAACGAGGAAATACGGCTCGAGGGACCTTGGGGATCATACAGCCCGGGATGGAGCTCGCTTAGACAATCTGTTTATTTTTATTAATTGAGATGCATGCATATTTAATATCTGTTTTACATATTTTATGATATTATTTGGATTAAAATGGTTTGAATAATTATTCTAAATATTGTGGCATATTTTATGCGGTTTTATGGTTTTTAGAATAATTATTCAGTCAGTTATTCTGGACACATGCTTTATGAATTTTTTGGAAACGGTGTTTTGGGCCCAGACCCGATTAAATTATTTTGACTTAGATTTGAAGTCAAGGGTTTCTTTTAAAGCAAAGTTTTGGCTTTCCTATTCAAACTATTTTCCATTATTGACTATCCTCGAGCATATAGTTATTACCTTTTCCCAGACTGGTGTTTCGAGTGTGTCTCCGTCAGCTCCGGGGGGCTGCCTACGCTTAATACGGATTTCCCCAACCAGGCAGTTCGCGACTACGGCTCGGGGGATTATTCCCAGTTGACCATCACAGTTTACGTGCAGCAATTAAGGGAAGTTGAGGATGGATCAGTTTACGTGCAACATCCCAGTGCTCATATACCAAATTGACAGAACCCTCCCCGTAATCTCCCATGATTAGCGTAGGAGGACTTGCTCCCGTCTGACACGACCTTGTAAAATGAACATATTAACCTCGGGATTAAGTAAACATCCTAACTCTGTGTCAGACCAGGGATACTACTGATCAGAGTATGCATTCACCGAGATGCCTTAGCCTTCACACAACCCACGAGGGTGCCAAAATCAATAAAAAAGTGTGAGTGGACAAAAAATCAAGGTTTATAAAACCATAGTTTGAAATACCTTGTTTACCCTCCGTTTTATAAAGCTATGCATGCATTGAATTTACAAATAAAACATCAATTTCAAAATACGTGTAGTAAGGTGAAAAGTCTGTAACCTCAAAACCATACCCATGCTAATCATGGGAAATTACGAGGAGGGTTCTGTCATCAGTCGCCTTCAACCTCCAGCTCGTCACCGTTTGGTCGAAAAATGCCATTGTTGGTAAATTTTCAAAGCTTAGTAGCTCATTCAATTCTCAACCAAATCTTATGACTGGACTCTTCCTGAAAACACTTTGATAATCGTGAAAGGTTCTACTCCTGTCTGACCGTCATCACTAAAAGCGGAAACTAACCTTAAAGGTATAACATGAAATCAATAAAAATAAACCAAATATCAGACAAGGGATACATGACAAAACCTTTTGAGTTACCATGTAACGACCCATCCCGAATTCCGGGATTAGATTAGTGATTAATCTCGATTAGTAAGGTTGATCGGTGGTTAGTAGGGCGGAATCGGACAAAATGTGCAAAATGACCGTTTTGCCCGTAGTCGTGGGCAAAATGTTGACTTTTTGATCGGGCGGTCAAACGGACTTTGGCCGATGACCGTGACGTAGTTCGGGACGTCACGAGTTCATAGACAGGTGGCACGTTCAAATCCGACATTCGTAGAGAAAGTTATGATGTTCGGAAGTTGAGGGGCATTTTGGTAATTTTGGTCAATTGGGTCAAATGTTGACTTTTTGACCGGGAGGTCCGATGGATGAGGGCCAAGGACCGTTACGTAGGTATCGTCGATACGAATCCAACGACAGGTGGCATGCCGAAATCGGAGATTCGACGACGAAGTTGTGGTCACGGGAACGAATTCGAATAACCGAACGAACCGAGAGTTTGATTAAAATAATATTAAAATAGGTGAACAGTAATTGAAGAATCTGGACCCTTGGATGTAGGCCACATGTCACTCATCCCCACCTTCCCTAAAATCTAGATCCTTGCTGGCCATTAGATTATTTAATCCATTTTCTCCCCTTAAATCCTCACCATCCATTCAAACCTCAGATCAAATCTGGACCCTTGATCTCATCTCTTTCTTTCCTTCATCTACTGATCACACTCATCTCTCTCACTCTGTTCTTTCTCCCACTCGAAACACATACGCACACAACCCACATGAACCACCACACCAATCTCTTCCGTGTTGATGTGTGTGAATGACCAACTGCTCGGTGAGGGCTGAGGAACGACGGGAGACGACAGGAGACGGCAGCGGACACGGCGGAAAGGAAAAACAGAGAGGTCCGAAAACTCAAAAATTGGAAAATCAATGTGGACTGGTTTTGAACGTGTTTGAGGGTTGAAAGGAGTTCCTGCGATCAGTCTGGGCGTTGTGGTGGCCACGGTGGTGACCACGGCGGCGAGGTAAGCCCCAAACCTGTGAGCTTGTTTTCGGGTACAAACATGGTAGGATGGGTTTTAACGTATTACAATCGATTTAGTGACTAGGATAATGATCTAGGGGTTGAGACGAGTCTATAGGGATCGTTTTTGAAAGGAATGGTGGCCGGGATCGTGCAGACACGACGGTTGCAGGTGGCCAGTCTGCACACCTCTACGAACAGGTAGTGAAACGTGTTGGTTTCTCAGTTTTTAAATCACGGATCAACTGGAATTGATGAGACGATCTTGTAGGAACAAACAGAACTGAAAATGATTGAGGAATAACTGAGAACCAGTCGGGTTGGGCTGCGGGTCACGGTGACCCGTTTATCAGACAACCGGGTCAGAACGATACACTGTTCACGACGCGTGGGTTTCACGCGCATCCACTCACGGCGGCGCGTGACGGCGCGTGGGCACGAATCTCGAGGTGAGGTCAACATGACTTCTGTCCTATTTAATGTAACGAACATTTTGGGATTGGTTTCGTGTCGATCGGACACCGTCTCGATATTGTTCGGGATGTCAGAAGATTTTAAATTAAGTTTAAAAATAGTTAAAAATTCGGAAAAATTACGGGACTTTGATAGGATGTTAATGATGAGGTTAATGACCCTCTAATGTGATTTGGACAGGATTGGGAGTCCCGGTGATAGTGGTGAGGCCCGGGAGGGCCGATGGCACGCGTATCAAGGCATACCGTTAAAACGGTCTGTGAGTGGACTTTGGTTTTATAAATTCTATGCATGCCTAACTGTTTTATATGGATTGTGATTGTGATTGTATGATGTTGATTTGGTTGTTGGTAAATTGTACGGTTTCACGTATTTTGAGGCGATTTACGTGCTTGCACGTAAATCGAGGTTTTCCGATTTTACATGGATTTTTCATATTTATAACTTGGATATAATGTGATGAAATGGTTTTGAAATTGGAAATATGAACTCGGGCTTGAGGCCCAATTATGTTGGAAATTTCGGACTTGGAGTCCATTTGAGAATCAGGCCGGGGGCCCAGTTGGTTAATGAAATCGGGCCAGGGGCCCGGTTGATATGAAATCGGGCTGAGACCCATTTGAGTTATGTTATCGGGCCAGGGTCCCAGTTGATTTACGAATTCGGGCCGTGGGCCCAGTGGGTTTATAAGTCGGGTTGCGCGCCCAGTTGGTTTACAAATCGGGTCGTGGGCCCAGTGGTTCAAAAAATTGGGCATGAGGCCCAGTTGGATTATAAATGTGATTTCGGGTCAGGGACCCTATGTTTAATAATTGTGATTTTGGGTCAGGGACCCTAAATGGAATTATGTTGTTTTATGGAAATTTCGGGCAGGGCCCAATTGTAATAATGTGATAAAAGGAATAAATAAAACTGTTTTCCATATACCATCTGGATACAAGGATATATGATGGTCTCCTCCAGATGTCTGGGACATTGGGGAAGTCACGGTGCATTGCCTGCGAGGGGTCATTGTACGGAGCAGCCGGACCGTATGATGACTCAGGAGCAGGATTGCTATGATTGACGTCAGGGACGTCAGACATCAAGAATGTCAGATATATGGACCCGGAGAGACCCCGGGCAGCACGCGTAGCTTATTAAACCATGAGATATGACGTCAGGGACTCCAAGCGTCTGGGAAGCTAAGCATCAGGGATGCTGGCGATGGTAATGGTAAATATGGATTAATGAATCTATGAAATGGCTTTTCGGTTGGATATGTGTTATGTGGTAAAAATGGATTATTGGTTATGAAATGGTATGTCGGGTCGGGGACCCTAAATGGTTTTGGATTTATGGATTTATATTTATGGCTTTGGGCTGTGGCCCACATGGTTTTAATATGTCTGGTGGTGGTATTCCACAGTTTTGGGCTGAGTTCCCACACTTGGTTTTTGGTTAACGGTTTTTGGGCTAAGGCCCTAATGGCTCGGTTGAGCAAACGTTTTGGTTACTGGTTTTCGTGGCATGCATACGTTTTTATTGGAGGGCATAAATGTCTTATAAATGTGTTTAATAAACTTATTGGTTTTTGTCCACTCATAGCTTTTGGTTTTAATGCCCTTCAGGTTGATTACAGATGCGATTGCAGCAGAGACTGGGACATTGCACACATCCTTCATCGATCCTTGCGCACTCTGGATGCCCCGTTTGGGCAGTGGCTCTTAGTTATCCCTTGTCTGACACCCCTTGTTGGACGGGAGCAGGGCACATTCCACGGTAATCCCGGGGGGATTGGGATGGGTCCTGTCAACTTGGTATCAGAGCAGGGTTACTCTTTTGTGCGTGCAGGTCGAGGGTGTGATGTCTCTTTGGGCTGCAGTTTCGTTATCAACCTGATAGATAGTTTTTGGGTTTGGATAGTGGATAGAGTGTGATTGGCCCGATGCGCCGTGCATTAATGTGATTCGACCCAAGTGGGGTTGATTGTGATGAACTGGTATTGTGGGACCGACGGTTCGGTCATGTAATATTAAATTGTTGTGCTGCTAGGTGCAGCCAGGTTCGGGGAACCTCATGTGAGTAATGGTTTAAAATGTGAACCCTTGTGGTGGTTTCTAGTGTGAGGGATGTTGGTTCATCGGAGTTAGCCGATGACCTAGTGGTGGAACCCACGTTGATGGGATGGTAGGATTGAATTTGACGTCTATACGATGTCTAGACCGCGGGGTCGGTCAGGTTGTGGATTTTATATTACGGAGAGCTGTTTGGTTCGGTTGAACCATATGGTGTGATTGTGGAATCCTAGTGTATGATGGATTAAAAAGGTAAACCTTAATAATGATTAGTGGATAAGAACTTGTGCTGCGACGAGCGGCTGAGGTCATGGATGATCATGTGGATGGCTCAGGTGAGTCTAGTCAGAACTATGGGATCCGATCTACGGATACGGTTCTGAGATAAATTATGGAATCCCCGGTTGGACCGGGTATTGGTGTGATGTGTGGATGCGGATCTCGATAGCAATGACAGTTAGTCGATAGTCATATGGAGATGACTGGCTATCGAGGGTAATTAGTGTGGTTATAATACTTGGGGATCAGGGGACGTTCAGGGAACGTTCATTATCCTGATGTGGATTGTCAGAGTGGTGGTACCCATGGTTGTGAGGTACGGGATCGTCGTTCGGTATGAACGGAGATCCAGGGTTGTCGTATTTGCACATAGTGTGCAAGTATGGATGTTTGTATGTTGGTACTTTTGTGCCGATATTAGTATGGATGCATGGGTGCTGATACTAGTATTGTTGATAGTGTGTTGGTGCTGGTACTAGCGCTGGTGCTAGTTTCGGTGATGGTGTTGACGATGAGCCACAAGTTGAGGTGTGACTCCGTCATGATGAACATATGTTTGGTCGTTGAGATTCGGTAGTGGTTGAGTGATGGACTGGATGGGATCCATTTGAGATTGTGATGTGTTGGGATTAGTCCCGACAGAGGTAAAATGACAAGTGATGAGTGGATTAAATGGTATAAATGAGACTTGAGTAACTTTGGGATGACATCCCCTACGTCATGAGAATTAGTAGATTTGGGGAGTTGTTGGCAACTCCAAAAATTGGTGTGACTTTATGTTTTTATTATAGATGTGGAATTTTATAATTGAGAACTTGGAAAATCGAGTGTTGAACCTGTAAAGGTTGGGATGTGCGAACGGAACAATAATAGATTGATTGTGGACACGTGGTTGTCCAAGTGAGTTGGGGATGTCGGGAGTCCAGTGGTTGGACTTGACATCTCGTTGCGGGTAGGTCTGCTTCCAACATGGTTGGAACCTTAGTTTTGAGGAAAGTTGTGATTGGGGAACGAGAGTGGTGCTCGTTTTGGTGATTGGTATTCCTAAGTCATTGGGGTTGACTTCTTATTTTCTACCTGGCAGACATTGACTGTAGTTACCAGCACGTTGAGCGTGTATTGGTTGGTGTGCCATGTGTGTTGTGGGGTCATCTGAAGGAGTTGCGTCCTTCGAAGCTAGGAAAACGAGATTTTTCATTTTCTGCTTGGTGGCAGACGATGTTGGGATACATGGCGTGGTGAGTGCAGTGAGTTTTGTTGCATCCACGTAGGATGAGTATTGATGTCATCATTTTTAGATCATCCTTGGTTTTCCTAGGTGGAATGACAAGGATCGATACGAACTTGGGTATGTGAGGCGTAAACGGCGGGGTTGAACTTCTTTTCGAAGTGGAGCCCGTATGGTATCTTACTCGAGTGAGTAGGTTTCCGACAGGTCGGACTTTGTCAACCTTAGACGTGTGGAGGTTGGATTGGCTTCCCTATGAAGTCAATTGGAGGTATCGAACGGGTAACCGATAGGTTCGGTTTAGGTGTGTCTTGGTAAATGTGAACGAGATTTCGGGATTTGGAATCGAATTTCTGGGTGACGATTCAGGATTCGATTTTGGAACTTGAAAGTATATTTCCGGATTTGGGTACGGAATGATTATTCCAAATGCTAGCTTACAGAATAATGATTTCGGATTCGGATTCGGATTTGGAAATGAATTAAAAATTTGATGTCTGGGTTTGGATTCGGGATTTCTTACGAAATTGCGGATTCGGATTTGGAATTGGAACTAAATGATGGGTGGAGTTTCGTTTTGTCTCATGCTGGATTGGGCAAATGTACTCCATTATTGGAACGTGTTTGGCTACGACCTAGGTGGTTGTAGTCTAGTCGATGGGTTATACCCGAGGTGTGTCAGTGAGCGTGTTGGTAGTCGGATTGGTTCCGATACCACTGGATTAGTCGTGGGCCGGACATTACTATGCAATGGGTCATGGTATTTCCGATGTGTTTAATTACACACGAGTTGGGTGAAAATGTCGGTAAGGGTATATTTAAGTCAAGTAAGTTGGTGGCTTGTGTAGCCACGAGTGAGTCTAGTGTCAGTTTTCGACTGACAACAACTGTGTGGTGACAGATTGTCAGGATGTGTCAACATAGATTGTTGAGTGGGGTTAGTTGACTCCTAGTGGGAGTAAATACAAGGATAGATTGGTGAGTGGGAAAGGAACCGTAGAGTTGTTGCGTCAACGAAAGGGTAGATTGAACAAGTGGTGTCAATTCGAAACGAGTAGTTTCAGTCATTCGACGGGGTCGAATGTAGTCGTTGCGTTATGAGTACTAGTGGTACGTTTGGGTGCAGACAAGTTTTGTCTGATTAGTTGGTGTACGGGTGTACACGTGTTACAAGGTCGATTCCACTTCCCACGGGGTGTATGTGGAATAAGGGTAGTCGAGTTTCGAGAATGAAATTTATTATGGAGGGAAGAACGTTTGAGTTTAGAGCGGTTGGAATTTCGAGGACGAAATTTAATAAGGAGGGAAGATTTTAACGACCCGTCCCGAATTTCGGGATTAGATTAGTGATTAATCTCGATTACTGAGGTTGATCGGTGGTTAGTAGGGCGGAATCGGACAAAATGTGCAAAATGACCGTTTTGCCCCTGGTCGTGGGCAAAATGTTGACTTTTTGATCGGAAGGTCAAACGGACTTTGACCGATGACCGTGACGTAGTTCGGGTCGTCACGAGTTCATAGACAGGTGGCGCGTTCGATTCCGACATTCGTAGAGAAAGTTATGATGTTTGGAAGTTGAGGGGCATTTTGGTAATTTTGGTCAATTGGGGTCAAATGTTGACTTTTTGACTGGGAGGTCCGATGGATGAGGGCCAAGGACCGTTACATAGGTATCTTCTATACGAATCCAACGACAGGCGGCATGCCGAAATCGGAGATTCGACGACGAAGTTGTGGTCACGGGAACGAATTCGAATAACCGAACGAACCGAGAGTTTGATTAAAATAATATTAAAATAGGTGAACAGTAATTGACGAATCTGGACCCTTGGATGTAGGCCACGTGTCACTCATCCCCACCTTCCCTAAAATCTGGATCCTTGTTGGCCATTGGATTATTTAATCCATTTTCTCCCCTTAAATCCCCACCATCCATTCAAACCTCAGATCAAATCTGGGCCGTTGATCTCATCTCTTTCTTTCCTTCATCTACTGATCACACTCATCTCTCTCACTCTGTTCTTTCTCCCACCCGAAACACATACGCACACAACCCACATGAACCACCTCACCAATCTCTTCTGTGTTGATGTGTGTGAGTGACCAACTGCTCGGTGAGGGCTGAGGAACGACGGTAGACGACGGGAGACGGCAGCGGACACGGTGGAAAGGAAAAACAAAGAGGTCCGAAAACTCAAAAATTGGAAAATCAATGTGGACTAGTTTTGATCGTGTTTGAGGGGTGAAAGGAGTTCCTGCGATCAGTCTGGGCGTTGTGGTGGCCACGGTGGTGACCAAGGCGGCGAGGTTAGCCCCAAACCCGTGAGCTTGTTTTCGGGTACAAACATGGTAGGATGGGTTTTAACGTATTACAATCGATTTAGTGACCAGGATGATGATCTAGGGGTTGAGACGAGTCTATAGGGATCGTTTTCGAAAGGAATGGTGGCCGGGATCGTGCAGACACGACGGTTGCAGGTGGCCGGTCTGCACACCTCTACGAACAGGTAGTGAAACGTGTTGGTTTCTCAGTTTTTAAATCACGGATCAACTGGAATTGATGATATGATCTTGTAGGAACAAACAGAACTGAAAATGATTGAGGAATAACTGAGAACCAGTCGGGTTGGGCAGCGGGTCACGGTGACCCGTTTATCAGACAACCGGGTCAGAACGATACAATGTTCACGGCGCGTGGGTTTCACGCGCAGCCACTCACGGCAGCACGTGACGGCGCGTGGGCACGAATCTCGAGGTGATGTCAACATGACTTCTGTCCTATTTAATGTAACGAACATTTTGGGATTGGTTTCGTGTCGATCGGACACCGTCTCGATATTGTTCGGGATGTCCGAAGGTTTTAAATTAAGTTTAAAAATAGTTAAAAATTCAGAAAAATTACGGGACTTTGATAGGATGTTAATGATGAGGTTAGTGACCCTCTAATGTGATTTGGACAGGATTGGGAGTCCCGGTGATAGTGGTGAGACCCGGGAGGGCCAGTGGCACGCGTATCGAGGCATACCGTTAAAACGGTCTGTGAGTGGACTTTGGTTTTATAAATTCTATGCATGCCTAACTGTTTTATATGGATTGTGATTGTGATTGTATGATGTTGATTTGGTTGTTGGTAAATTGTACGGTTTCACGTATTTCGAGGCGATTTACGTGCTTGCACGTAAATCGAGATTTTTCGGTTTTACATGGATTTTTCATATTTATAACTTGGATATAATGTGATGAAATGGTTTTGAAATTGGAAATATGAACTCGAGCTTGAGGCCCAATTATGTTGGAAATTTCGGACTTGGAGTCCATTTGAGAATCGGGCCGGGGGCCCAGTTGGTTAATGAAATCGGGCCAGGGGCCCAGTTGATATGAAATCGGGCTAAGACCCATTTCAGTTATGTTATAGGGCCAGGGGCCCAGTTGATTTACGAATTCGGGCCGTGGGCCCAGTGGGTTTATAAGTCGGGATGCGGGCCCAGTTGATTTACAAATCGGGTCGTGGGCCCAGTGGTTCATAAAATCGGGCATGAGGCCCAGTTGGATTATAAATGTGATTTCGGGTCAGGGACCCTAAGTTTAATAATTGTGATTTTGGATCAGGGGCCCTAAATGGAATTATGTTGTTTTATGGGAATTTCGGGCAGGGCCCAATTGTAATGATGTGATAAAAGGAATAAATAAAACTGTTTTCCATATACCATCTGGATACAAGGATATATGATGGTCTCCTCCAGATGTCTGGGACACTGGGGAAGTCACGGTGCATTGCCTGCGAGGGGTCATTGTACGGAGCAGCCGGACCGTATGCTGACTCAGGAGTAGGATTGCTATGATTGACGTCAGAGACGTCAGACATCAGGAATGTCGGATATATGGACCCGGAGAGACCCCGGGCAGCACGCGTAGCTTATTAAACCGTGAGATATGACGTCAGGGACGTCAAGCGTCTGGGACGCTAAGCAACAGGTGGTAAATATGGATTAATGAATCTATGAAATGGCTTTTCGGTTGGATATGTGTTATGTGGTAAAAATGGATTATTGGTTATGAAATGGTTTGTCGGGTCGGGGACCCTAAATGGTTTTGGATTTATGGATTTATATTTATGGCTTTGGGCGGTGGCCCACATGGTTTTAATATGTCTGGTGGTGGTATTCCACAGTTTTGGGCTGGTTTCCCACACTTGGTTTTTGGTTAACGGTTTTTGGGCTAAGGCCCTAATGGCTCGGTTGAGCAAACGTTTTGGTTACTGGTTTTCGTGGCATGCATACGTTTTTATTGGAGGGCATAAATGCCTTATAAATGTGTTTAATAAACTTATTGGTTTTTGTTCACTCCCAGCTTTTGGTTTTAATGCCCTTCAGGTTGATTACGGATGCGATTGCAGCAGAGACTGGGACATTGCACACCTCCTCCATCGATCCTTGCGCACTCTGGATGCCCCGTTTGAGCAGTGGCTCTTGGTTATCCCTTGTCTGACACCCCTTGTTGGACGGGAGTAGGGCACATTCCACGGTAATCTTGGGGGGATTGGGATGGGTCCTGTCATACCACGACCAATTAATCGATGGCATGTGGAGCATAAGTATTGTACAACTCAAAATATTAGAGTTAACACGTGCATAGTCAAGAGTTTATGCCTCTGATTCCTAGATAGTCCTTGTCTCTGTATCACGACCTGGAGAGTAAATAAAACCAATAAAAGTGTGAGTGGACAAAATAAGCATTTTGAAAATACATTTCAAGAAACATAAAACTTTTACCCCCTTCTTTCTAAAACCATGCATGCATTTAGTAAAACAAAACAATCGAATCTCACCTAGGAACAAATCATAAACCGTGGGACTGCAAAATCAAAAAATACAAGTAAACAGCCCATAGCCCACATTTCCCTGAAATCTCAATCATAAAATTATATAGACACAAACACCCGTAAATAGAACCAAGACCAATCCAATAACCTTGATAGAACCCAATCCAGCAAACACCATATATAACATACATGGGTCTTGCTTCCGTCTGACAGGTAACCTAAAGTACCAAATGTACCCTGGAAACTCCGTCAGACCAGGGATGCTCATATACTAGTGAGCTTATGCCACCGCTCCGTAAGCAGTCTTGATTCTTGTGCAGTGGCCCTAGAAGGTTTCAAAACCAATCAAAACATGTGAATGGACGAAAAAATAAAGGTTTTAAAAATATATTATTTGAAACATATCATTTACCCTCAGTTTTGGAAAACTATGCATGCATAAAGAGAAATTCTAAATTTCAAATAACAAACGATAAAACACAAAAACCTTGAAGTACGTGCAATCGTAAGAAATCCAGTAATAATATAAACCAAGGAAACTATACAAACCAGATCTAATATTAATACAAACACAATCATATCAAAGCCTAACCATAACGATCACACTGCACCTACCAACACAACAAATTAGCCAACCATATCAACTGACCCAACCTTAGTGCCTGCAAGCTGAATCATCATATCCATGTGCACTAACGGTAGGTTAATATCACTCAGGAACAAACAGAGTCCTAAACTTGACGTCCGAGTATGGACCAACGCAAGAACTAACGGAACCCCAGACTCAACGTCTGAGTCACGGTCCTAGTCTCAAGAACTAACAGAGTATTACCTCGACGTCGGAGACCATCCAACCAATCGGCATCTCGAGGAACTTTTCCACATCACATCATATCACAGTCACATCAAACATAGTAACAAATCCAGAATCAACACCCAGTCACACATACTCAATAATCACCAATTTATATCATACATCAAATTCATATTCAAAATCCACTTCAGAGACATCAACCAAATCTGAAATTCGGGCATAAGCCAAAATCACACAGCATGGCAAACCTCGTAAAATGAACCATTAAAATTATTCCATAAAATCACGTAAAATCCCACTTCCAAAACACCATTAAAAATTATATAAACATGATATATTGAGTACAATTTTTTTTTCCCAAAACTCAGTAATAATTCAAAACACAGTTTACCAAATTTCCTCACAAAACATGCAAGGTTATAATTACTGTAAAATCACCCCAAAATCCGTAAAGAATCATATATAAATAACCGTCTAGCAACTCACATAATAAATCACATAAAACCATATAAAAATGCATGCATAGGGTTTAGGGAAAATAAAGTCCACTCACACGTACCTTTTACGTGATCAAACCGAACTACATGCTTTTCCTTAAAATTCAAGGATGTCAATTCCTGCCACAAATCACCTAGAAGGGTCACTAAACACCCTAATTAAGAAATAAGAGAATCCCATAAAATTTTCGGGATTTTTAAACGAATTAAAACGAACACTAAAAATTTGGATAGTCAAAACTATCCCGAGACGATATCTGATCGGCTCAAAAATTGTACCGTTGGATTCTTAACACTGAGAGGATGCACTTTCATGTTGGTAGAATTTCCAAACCCTAAGATACGCACCCTCACGCGCAGGGCATTGTTCGTCGTTAACCTACATTCTAGACCCGTTTTACAGTGATCCGGGTCGCCCAACCCAACGACCCTAACTAGGTTCAAAATACAGTTTTTCCTCGTTGTTTCAAAAGTTCTAAACTTCGAAATTCATCCCAGACTTCCTGGAAATGATCTATAAATTAAAACTTAAGAAAACCTTACCTCCAAGCCTGGTTCGAAGGTTTACACCTCGGTCATGGCGGATAGCTCCCCCTAACACGCATCCCAAACTTTCGTATTTGGACCTTAACACCTCATCAGGGACTCTAACAACTCATAGAATTACTCACCTGTGAAGTTCCAGTCCTAAAACTCCAAACCCAATTCCATCCTCACGAGCTCGTGGGTTTTCATTTTCTTTTCTCTCCCTTCCTCACCGTTATCGTGCCATTTCTCCCTCTAAAATCCTTTCCTACTCTTTCCTTCTCCCCTTCCCTCATATCAGGGTCGTTCCCCCTCCCCAGTTTCTCGGTTTTCACTCTCAGTTGCAAGGGAGGTGTGTTTCAGTCCTTCCCAACCGAACAGAACCAATACAACCATTCACACACATAAATAAATAAATAAAGGAAATCGGTGGAGGGGAGAAGATACCAGAACAATCCAGAGCTGGACACATATCCGAATCCAATTGGCCAATGAGCAACATGACCAAAATGCCCTTGGTGGCAAAATTATCAAAATACCCTAAAAGGTTCTTGACCCGAAACGACCTCAAACAATCTCCAATTTTGACTTGTAGCCTGTTTACGAACTCAGGATTTTGAGACCTACGCAATGGTCTTCCCGAAATTCCCAAAAGAGGTCCATAGCTAAAAGTCACCATTTTGATTTTTCTGAAGGGTAAAATTATCATTTTACACAATTTTTCAATTTTTCTTTAGCACGATATTGTCCGCTCTGGGCCCAGCCCTCACGGTTTTGTTTTTGGAAACTCACGTGCAACTTCCTAGTATGTCACTCATCTTGAGATTGCACCAGCCTCAGCTCGCTTAACTTTGGAGTTCCAACCAAACTCAATGCCTCCCAAAAAGCCTCGCACTAGATACATACGTTCCCACACATATAAGGCACTTCACCTTTTCCTCCTCGAGCGATGTGGGATTGTTCACCGTTCTTCCTAAGACACGGGTCTTATAATCCACCCCCCTTGGGGCCCAGTGTCCTCGCTGGCATACTTTCGATTAGGGTCCAGCTCTGATACCATTATGTCATGACCCGACCCATCTAGCACGATATTGTCCGCTTTGGGCCCAGCCCTCACGATTTTGTTTCTGGGAACTCACGTGCAACTTCCTAGTAGGTCACCCATCTTGGGATTACACTAGCCTCAACTCACTTAACTTTGGAGTTCCAACCAAACTCAAAGCTAGTGAGCTCCCAAAAGGCCTTGCACTAGATACATACGTGCCCACCATTCTTCCCAAGACATGGGTCTTACAATCGTTGTGAGGATCCGTGCCTTGGGGGCATGGTTAGCAATCCCACATACCCTCGGATTTGGGGGATGTGCCATATATGTGTGGGCGCGCATCCATCCAACATGAGGTCTTTTGGGAGCTCACTAGCTTTGGATTCCTATGGTACACCAAAGTTAAGCGAGTAGGGGTTGGTGTAATCCCAAGATGGGTGACCTACTGGGAAGTTGCACGTGAGCTCCCGAGAACAAAACTGTAAGGGTTGGGCCCAAAACGGACAATATCCTATTATAGTAGGTCGGGTCATGACAATTTGGTATTAGAGCCCAACCTCGGCCGGAATTAAGTGTGTCAGCAAGGACACTAAGCCCCAATGGGGGTGGATTGTGAGGACCCGTGTCTTGGGGGCATGGTTAGTAATCCCACATTGTCTGGGGGATCTGGGGGATGCGCCTTAGGGGATGCGCCTTATATTTGGGAGATCACTGGCTTTGGATTCCTAGGGAACTCCAAAGTTAAGCGAGTATGGGTTGGTGCTATCCTAGGATGAGTGACCCACTGGGAAGTTGCACGTGATCTCCCGAGAAAAAAACTGTGAGGGCTGGGCCCAAAGCGGACAATATCCTATTGGAGAAGGTTGGGTTGTGACAAGACTGGCGCTTTTTAACTAGTATAGCGAGCAGCGCTAATGAACGATCACGTGGAGGACTGGTCTTTGGCCTACATACAGGTACTAGATATTGGCGACTCCTTAGTAGGTTCTATCATAATCTCAATCTCATCAATACCCCCGGGGACTCTCATGCAATACAATATGTGACTCGATACATACAATTATCCGTACTTATCGTATTACTGTAGATAAATATGACCAGATATGCGTAACAAATCATTCATCACAATATCATACCATAATTATCACATAGTAAATCATGCAAGCTCAAAAGTTATAAAATGTGGAACATCGTAAAATGTGCGAGTAGCAAATAGTATAAAAAACATAGGTTTAGGGAAGGGGTCCACTCACACTAGTCGGGGAGTTGGGTCACTCGAAAAATTTAACAACTCACAAACTCCAAGCCTGATATGGTCCTACAAGACCATTTACCAAAGTCAGAGCCACTTACTTTTCAATCTATTTGCTTAAACCCCTTATGGGTGGCCCACCATGGCCTAAAATCACTTAACAAGGACCCTAATATGTTCGAGGATGTCTCGGGATCGGGAAAACAACGCCTATACGCTGCCGCGAGTCGAAAAATAGTTCTACGGGTCAATTTTCAAGTGGAAAAGTACCTAAGGCTATTTAAAAAATCCTGAAAGCATACCCACGCGCCCCCGAGAGCCCAAAAAGCACCCCCTGCGGTGCCACGAGCAGGCGGAGGGCTGAAAAAGTAGATCACACACCAAAAAAGTGCCTCATGCGGCCTCATCCGACGACCATGCACCCCCACACATGTGTTAACCTTTCATGCGTGTGTGCTACAATGCCCACACATGTGCACAGTGTAGCACGCGTTGCACAGTGTCACACGTGTGGTATATTCTAGGGATATTCCCTCCCTAACGTCCGTCTTGACACCGTTAGAACCTAATGGTATCCCTCAACTTTGACGAAAAGTCTAGTCGTCGAAATCTCACCAGGGAAAAAGACCGCACCAACGTCTCGGCCGCCGTTCACGGCGGCCAACAATTGGAAACGAGTCCATTTCACTTAGAATTTCACCTACATACTCGAAATTGATCATAGAGTCTAGTTTTATACCTACTAGAGTTCGAAACGTACTCAAAGCCTTCGACAAAAACACAGAAGTTGAGAAGGTACCCCAACACCGTTATGGGTCCTAACTTAATCCAAAATCGTATGCAATTAGTCCACGATTTAGCTTTCAACTATACAAATCGATTAGGGTAGGAATTGAAATGATTTACCTTCGTTTGAACATAGGAGTCTCTGGTCGGGTTTCGCAGGTAATAAATGGGTTGAAGCCCAGATAGAGCTAGAAGGTGTTCTTGTCGAGTAGAGAGCTTTGACGTTCACCCCAGATGATAAGCCTTATAGGCAAGAGAAAGACGTGAAATACCCAACTCTAGTGACCCTCCATCATCGCCTCCACTGCGTCGTTGATAGGAAAATGACAAGCAATTATACCATTAATATCCAAACACATATATTAACAAGAATGTGGAGTTAGACTCGTGAAACTCTACCTAGTTTGAGTTCAAAATATATGGGTCGTCGTTGGGTTCTAAATCGGGTCGAGTTCGTCATCTCGGGTCACGACCATTTCTGGGTCTCTCTGACCCGCTGAACGATCACAGGGCGTTGAGGCCAAACTTTCGGTGTTATCAGTGACAGGACCCACCTCGATTATCACCTCGATTATCGGGAAGAATCCTGCTCCCGTCTGACAATCAAACACAATGACCAAAATAACCAAAATAACTACACCACTTACATTGTCAGACCAAGGAGAATGTACCATACAATAAGTCAACAATATCACAGAGCATAGTTAACAGTACAAGACAAGAATAAAATCCTACTCTGTGAGCTAACTACACACGCAACGGGAAAACTTTATGCCTCTACCTCTGCCTCTGCCTCGGCGTTAGCCTCAAAACTCGCACCACGACCTGGAAGGTATTAAAACATAAAAGTGTGAGTGGACTAAAAACAAATAGTTATAGAAAACATTTTTAATGAAATCAGGGTTCACCCTCCATTTTCAAAACACGCATGCATAACTAAGTATCTGAAAACAATTACATGAATCGTACAGAAACCGTTACAGGAGACAGTTATAAAATCATGTAAAGCCAAATGCAACATCAACAAATCAAATCTGCTAGATCTATCCGAGTCTTTAAACTCATATATCAGGCTTTCCCGGGATATCAACGAGTCTTTAAACTTAAAACACAATCAATAGGCCTCGGGGGATATCACAATAACCGAGTCTTTAAACTCAAAACATATCAATCAATGGCCCTCCCCCATCACATCAATCATCTGGGTCTTTAAACCCAAAACTAGATCCAGCCATATCCGGGTCTTTAAACCCAAAACCATGTGTAAGTTATAACAAATCCAGAATCCATCGTAATCCAAATTCCAAAACTAATCCAAAATCACATTTTATTGAAATAGGACTCATGTTCGAATTTCACGTTCAAATTCCAAATCATATTCACAAATCATAACCAAAACATCATTAAAACGTGATACGCACAAATCATATAAAATCATCCATCAAACTAGCATCAAAGCATAGGAGAAACCATAATCTCGAAATACACAAAAAGGCGATAATCATATCGAAAAGCGTGTCATTACGTAAAGCAGAAACATCATAATCACAGGCATGAAATCATATGTGGAAACATGAAACGAATAAGTAAAAACAGTTATGCATGCTCGATTAGAAAACAAAAGTCCACTCACGAAGTCCAAACGCGTCAATCGTGTCAGGACCCGACCCTCCTCCGTCAGGTCCCGACTCATCTAGCATGATATTGTCCGCTTTGGGCCTCCTTGCCCTTGCCCTCGTGGTTTTGTTTTTGGGAGCTCACGGTGCAACTTCCCAGGGGGTCACCCATCATGGAATTGCACCAGCCTCAACTCGCTTAACTTTGGGGTTCCAATCCCCCCCAAAGCCACTGAGCTCCCAAAAGGCCTCATCTAAATCAGAGTGGCGCAGCGGCACGCTCTATCTAGCATGATATTGTCCACAGATCGGCACGCCATTGGGAATCTTCCTCCAATGCGCCCGCTGGGTTTTGTTCTAGTGACCTCATGGTAGAGCAATACTCGAAGGCAAGCCTCTAACCAACGCGACCACGGAAGGCCTCATGCTAGATAGGTGTGTGCCTACACCTTTAAGGCACACCACCATTCCCTTCCCAGACCATTCCCCCCTCGCAGGAATGTGGGATTTTTCACCGTTCCCTCGAGGACACGGGTCTTACAATCCACCCCATTAGGGCCCAGCGTTCTCGCTGGCACACTTCCCAGTCGGGGTCTGGCTCTAATACCAAATTGTCAGGACCCGACCCTCCTCTGTCAGGTCCCGACTCATCTAGTATGATATTGTCCACAGATCGGCACGCCATTGGGAATCTCCCTCCAATGCGCCCGCTGGGTTTTGTTCCCGTGACCTCGTGGTAGAGCAATACTCGAAGGCAAGCCTCTAACCAACGCGACCACGGAAGGCCTCATGCTAGATAGGTGTGTGCCTACACCTTTAAGGCACACCACCATTCCCTTCCCAGACCATTCCCCCCTCGCAGGAATGTGGGATTGTTCACCGTTCCCTCTAGAACACGGGTCTTACAATAAACTTGTCAGGACCGGTCCCAAATCCCCCGGGATTAACGTGGGACCCGCCTGATCCCTTCTGACACCACGTGTCAGACCAGGGAAAATTCCATCTCTGCCCTCGCCGGGGCTATCAGAGTGCATCAGGATCGTAGGAGAAGGGGAGTGATGTCTCGTCTCTGCTACAGCCCGCATCCGCGATCGACCTGAAGGGCATTAAAACATTAAAAGTCGTGAGTGGACAAAATAATAATTTATTAAAAACATTTTTGCATAAGAAGATATTTCATGCCCTTCGTAAAAGCATATGCGTGCATTCCAAAAACCATTTAGAAAAACATTTATAAAACTATTTGTCAAACATCTCAAAATCATTCAAGGGTTCATGTCCGGCCCCATAAACCGTCATGACCCATAAAAACCATTTCTAGGGTTCATGTCGGTTCCCATAAACCGTCATGAACCGTAAATCCATTTGGGTCCCCGACCCGAAATCACAAACACCCGTAAAGTCATATACGTGGGGACTCAGCCCAAATCATTCACAGTGAAATACCAAACGTACAATACGGGGTCTCCGCCCCCAAAACATTTCTAAAACATCGAATACGGGGTCTCGCCCCAAAACACTGTCCAAATCACATACGTACTCGTACGTATTACCCATCCTAGGCACTTCCGGAGAAGATGCCAACTCGGGGCACACAGCCCCTATGGAACACATCCCCGAAATAGTCACAATATCAATCTCTATACTAGTGTGCACACTACTCGGGGTCTCACTCTGAGTCTTCTCCCAAGAATCTCCATCTGGGAGGCTCAATCTCTGGATCTAGTCCGACCTCTCTCTCTGGATCTAGTCCACACATCTCTCCGGAATCTAGTCCGGGACCATATCATAAGTAACCTCCACTCCTGGAACGGGATCCCTATGGGGATACCCACTCTAGTCTGTGGATCGTGACTCTCCAGGTCGACGCTGGAGGAGACCATATAATCATATGGAGGGTTCATTCATTTTCAAATACTCTTTCTTTCTTTCTCAAATACTCTCTTTCTCAAAACTCATTTCTTAACTGGGTCTCATACCCGATTCATCTCAATAGGATTCCTCAAATCCGATTCAATTCCATTTTACAGGCCTCAGCCTAAATCCCCAGTTCAACTGGGTCTCATGCCCGAATTCATGTTTCTAAATCCGAAATCTAATTATCAAACCCTCCTTGAAAACCTAGAACGTATATGCATCGTATAACATCAGAAATCTCGAAATACGTGCAAATATGTAAATCCTAGGCTACCACAAATAATTGCACTCATGGAAACACAAAATATATTAAAATACTTATGAAACATTTATGCATGCATCAATTTCGAAAGAAGGGTCCACTCACAGACCGTCCGAAGCCGCGCCTCGATACGCGTGCCATAATCGTCTCCCGGGTCAATTGTCGCCTCCGGGGTTCCCGAACCTGTCCAAATTAATTTAGAGGGTTACTAACTACTTAAATAACCCCTCACTAAAGCCCCGTAATTTTCCGGAATTTCTAACTATTTTTAAACCTGGACCTAAACCTTTGGACAACCCGAACTATATCGAGACGATGTCGGATTGACACGAAACAGTCCCAAAATGTTCGTTACATCGAATAGATGATTTCGTATGTTGGAACCATCCCCAAATTCCATTTGACCACCTGAATAAAAAGTCAACGATTTGCCCCTTCTAGGGGCAAAATCGTCATTTCGCCCGAACGTCCGCTAATCCTTGTCTAATCTCCGATTAGTCTCACTAATCCGTCATTAATCCTTAATTAATCCCATTAATTTGGGACGGGTCTTCACAATCTTCCCCCTTTAAAGAATTTCGTCCTCGAAATTCAAATTGACCCGATTCCACAACCAAACTGTGGAATCCAACGATGTCCTCTTTACTCGGATCGCTGCACCCACACACAAGGGTACCCGTGTAACAGTACACGTCCAACACACATACCGTACGCATCGGTACACGTCCGACACACAAGTCGTACTCATCGATCCCGTCCTCGATACGTACCGTTATCAGAGTCTCCAAAGCTCCAATTCAATTCCAAAAACTACACGTCAATTCGTACGTCTCCTCGAGACAACATGTCGACACTCGTCGATCTCGCCTGTCACTCACTTAGACAGGTCAACAACACCAGACTGACATCCAAACGGCTTTTCAGTCTAACATTCTGACACTTCCATCTGACATTCGTCAAGCTAGAAACGCATCCCCATTAAGGCTATCACATTCAAGCTGGCATCCTGCTCAGCAGTAGATCAGACAACATCCTACAAATTCTGCCATCACAATGGCACGAATCCCATCTCACAGGTCATCCTCAGACTTATGCCCATACTGACTCTAAACACTCGCACCAGTTAACTCTCTCAATTTCCTATTCCCAAGACTGACTCTCAGAAGAGTCCCAACAATTCAATCCGATCCGAACGCATCGGATACCTATCCATCCATTACCCTCACGGGTCACATCCGTCGTGACCAGCCAGCAACTCCCGGCTCCACTGCGCTACTCCGATCTCAACTTGTTTCCGAGTCTTCGCATCGTATCTCGCATCACTCAGCGATACCACTTGTCATCTAGACTCACCTCGAGTCTCCAAACTGTCACTTATCAGATCTGATCCGATCATCACTCATGTCCATCTAGGACTTTATCCAAACTACAACATACTCGTACCCTCGGGCACTCTCAACCCGACATACCGATTGACCGTAGTCAATCCCATTGTTCAATGTGCATAACACACCGGTGCACCCACATCCTCGGACACTCACTCGTCACATCCTGTGACGCTAAGTACCATCCACTCATCACGTCAATCAAATTGACCCACAGCCTAGGTGTTCGGTTCTTACACCCTCTTGAACTCCTAGCTGTCATATCACTCCTCGTCGTCCCACCTAGGAAAGGATCAAGGATGGTGACATCAGGATTCATCCTATGTCATCCTCCGACATCAGCACTATCTACTAAAGAGTCACGCCCAGTGACCTCGAAATACTCATCACCAAGACAGAATCGAGCACTCTTCTCATCGTCTCAATCACAACTTCTCTTGATTCCGTAGTTCCAATCACGTTGGAAACATGCTTCTTTTCCCAATTACTGAGCTCACTCATCTCACGCGCATTCACCCGTCCTATAGGCAAACAAGTGCCATGTCCTTAATTCAGGAGGTATGGTCAACCGTAGTCAACCAAAACCAATCCGCAATGGACTCTTAAGTCCTCAACTCAACCGGACACCATCCAAGCATCTGTAACCTCCAATTCTCCTTTCCGTCATAAGACGTCACTTAATCCATTTGCACTTGTGTCTCACGTCTCACCTCAAAAATCACAACTTCTGAGTACACCCTCGCGACTCAATCTCGCAGCACTGAGGGAACTAGTCTCCATACCAAGTATTCCCGTACTTCGCACTGAGCCACTCGGGATCCTCTCTGTCCCACTTATAACAATCATCACCTTCACAAGGGTAGCGTAGCAAGTATGCCAGCACCCAACATCAACATTTCATTCTGCGATCGGACTCAGCCGTCACTGAGTCGAATCCAGACTCACTGTTCATACTATGCGTCACTCACGCACCTCGTATCATCGTCACGACTGACGAATCCTATCGTCACAATCGTCACGACAACCTGAGTCCATCCAACTTGATACGACTCGACTACGTCCATCGATAGCAGTGTCTGCCACACCCTCGTGCAGACCAACTCAGAAACACTCTGCTACCGAGACTCCAAAACCATGCGGTAGTCACACCGCTGGTACTAGCCTCTCAACGCACAACATCCACCGATTGGTCCGCCATAGGATCCGATCACAAGTACCACACTCCTGGTAACTTGTCCAATCAATCACTAACTAGGGTTATCACAAACCCAGCTGCCCGCTGCAGCCCTACCATCTAGACCGATCCCTCGATCTCGACTCCGAAGAATCGTCGTATCCCAATACTGGTACCAAACCAGCCAAAACTACACACTGAGGATCTCGTCCTCTCGTAACTCTACGGCTCTCAGCCGCTGGCCTCCACAAGCATTCGGCCATACTCCGTGCCTACACTGCACAACGACCACACGTCGTGATCGTCAACTATCGTGTCACACGACAACCACTCCGGCGTCTCCTGCCAGTCGACATCCCACTGGGATTCGACACACTGAAACATGGCCTCTAATGCCAATTAGGGTCAAACATTCCTATTCCCAACAGTGGTGACTGTAGTCGTACAGGGTCATCGTAAACCGGGCGACCCTCACCTTTGACTACACTGGTATGACTCCGTACATCCTCTATCCGATATGACCATTGTCTACCGGTCACGACTCTCAAGTCGTCGTACTGTGTCTACCAGTCAGCATAGTCCTATCCACAGTAACACCATGGCTCTAGGCCGATATCTAACACACAAATCCTGATCTTACTCGAGATCAAACATCGAAACACGTGGCATTCAATGCCAATCGAACCTCCAACTACCGTATCACGTGAAAAACACCATCTAACAAAGGTTCGGTTCTAACAAATCCTCGTACTAATGCCAATCAAACCTCCAACTACCGTATCACGTGAAAAACACCACGTGTCAGACCAGAGAAAATTCCATCTCTGCCCTCGCTGGGGCTATCAGAGTGCATCAGGATCGTAGGAGAAGGGGAGTGATGTCTCGTCTCTGCTACAGCCCGCATCCGCGATCGACCTAAAGGGCATTAAAACATTAAAAGTCGTGAGTGGACAAAATAATAATTTATTAAAAACATTTTCGCATAAGAAGATATTTTATGCCCTTCGTAAAAGCATATGCATGCATTCCAAAAACCATTTAGCAAAACATTTATAAAACTATTTGTCAAACATCTCAAAATCATTCAAAGGTTCATGTCCGACCCCATAAACCGTCATGACCCATAAAACCATTTCTAGGGTTCATGCCGGTTCTCATAAACCGTCATGAACAGTAAATCCATTTGGGTCCCCGACCCGAAATCACAAACACCCGTAAAGTCATATACGTGGGGACTCAGCCCAAATCATTCACAGTGAAATACCAAACGTACAATACGGGGTCTCCGCCCCCAAAACATTTCTAAAACATCGAATACGGGGTCTCGCCCCAAAACACTGTCCAAATCACATATGTACTCGTACGTATTACCCATCCTAGGCACTTCCGGAGAAGATGCCAACTCGGGGCACACAGCCCCTAGGGAACACATCCCCGAAATAGTCACGATATCAATCTCTATACTAGTGTGCACACTACTCGGGGTCTCACTCCGAGTCTTCTCCTAGGAATATCCATCTTGTAATGACCCGTCCCGAATATCGGGATTGAATATTAATTAATTATGAATTAGAATGACTAATCGGGGATTAGTTGAGTGAAATCGGACGAAACGTGCAAAATGACCGTTTTGCCCCTAACGTGGGTAAAATGTTGACTTTTAGTTCGGGCGGTCAAATGGACTTTGACCGATGACTGTGACGTAGTTCGGGACGTCACGAGTTCATAGACAGGTGGCACGTTCAATTCCGACATTCGTAGAGAAAGTTATGATGTTCGGAAGTTGAGAGGTATTTTGGTAATTTGGCATGTTAGGGGCCAAATGTTGACTTTTTGATCGGGAGGTCCGATGGACGAGGGCCAAGGACCGTTACGTAGGTCTCGTCGATACGAATTCAATGACAGGCGGCATGCCGAAATCGGAGATTCGACGACGAAGTTATGGTCACGGAATCGGGCTCGATTAACCGAACGAACCGGGATTAAAATAATAATATAATAATGAACAGTACCCAGTGACTGAGCACACTTGGATGAGTGACAAGTGTCACTTATCCCATAAAATCAGGCATGAAACTAGATCCCATGTTTTAGGGAAGACACAATTATGATGTTTAATTAATTAATTAATCCTAATTATTTTTAATTCCACCATTAATCTCCTTTGTTCTTCAAAACGTGTAAAATTTGGGAAGAAAATTGGAGAGTGTTAGCTGCCATCTCTAACTGGTTTTGAGGGCAAAATCGAGTGCTTGTTGAGGCTAACTCAACTGGGTAAAAACGGGAGATTGAGAGTGAGCTGGGAACTGGAATTCGAAAATTGGGTTTTTGGGAGGAAAAATCGAATTGGAAGAATTGAGCCGTGAGGAGTGGAATTGAAGCTTCAATTAGCTTCCTGAGGTTGAGACGAGTGGAACCAGATCAAAAATGAGAGGAATTGGTGTCGTTTTGGCTCTGAACGAGCTTGGTGACAGAGGAAGAAAATCGAGGTTGTGTCGTGATCTTGGAGCGATCAAATGGTGTAATTGATGTGGGGATTATGTTCCTGAGGATCCCACGATGCTTCTGAGTTCATCAATTGGAAGAAACCGTTGGAGATTGACGGACTTCCATGGTTGCACAGTGTCGGCTGTTCTTCGAGGAATTGAGTTTGAGTCGTGGAGTTTGAGCCATGAATTGATCCAATTGAGTTGGGGGAAAGGTTTACCTGAGATCAATGAAGCTTCTTGATGAATCAATTTAGGAAAATCATGTGGAATTGAGGGAGTTCGAATGATGAACAGTGGCCGGAGGTCCTTCGATTGTTCATCCTTGATCGTGAGGATTGAGGTAATGTTTCAAGTAATTGATGTTACAGAACCCTAATTGAACGTATAACGAAACTAACTGAATGTTCAATTGATGAAAACAGTGTGGAATTGACAGAAAACCAAACGGGTCTGATCGCGGGTTAAACGACCCGTTTACCAGACAAACGGGCATGAACGACGACACTGTAGCTGGCGCGTGGGTTTCACGCGCAGCCACTCACGGCGGCGCGTGATGACAGGACCCACCCCGATCCCACAGGGACCACAAGGGGACGTGCCCTGCTCCCGTCTGACACCCAATAATTCATACCAATTTTAACCTCAAAACATTTAAAAGCATAAATAACCAAATTAAGGTCATACATAAAATCCGAATTAAACGAATGTCAGACAAGGGATATAATCCAAAATTACAAATTTGCGAGCACGACTCTAAAGTAATCCTGCGGGTACACCGCCTAGCAGGGGTTCAGGTACGCAGAAGTAGATCTATGCCTCAGCCTCTGGTTCCTCCTCTACCTCAGTTTCCCGACCTGGAGGGGTTATCAAAAACATTAAAGGGTGAGTGGACCGAAACTCAAGTTTATGAAATCGTTTGATAAGTAAAAGATATAATTTACCCCTCCGTTTTCCAAACATGCGTGCACCATAATTCCAAAATCATAAACCATATAATATGAACCATAAGGCATATAACAAAACCATAACCATAATTTTAGTTGCTGCACTATACACTCCAATCCCGACATCCCTGATGTCTGACGTCCCTGACGTCCAATAAGGTCACAATCACAAGGCTACGCGTGCCACTCGGGTCTCAATTCCGAGTTCAATCCCCGAACCCCGTTCGGGTACAGCATCCCCGATGCTTAGCGTCATAGACGCTGGACGTACTAGACGTCCGTGACCTCTCCGGGGTACCTCATCCGGAGGAGACAATATAATATGGAAGGATCTATACAGTGCAGTAACAAATACATTTTATTGATATCCACATGCAAACATATATATACATAGGTAGAATCCGAACCAATCATTCAGTTTCATCGGACGGGTCTCAAGCCCAAATACCGTGAAACGTGCCATAACCATATTTTTCATATCATCAAAACCATCATTGTTTTAGCATGTGAATAAGTATAATAAAACCAGAAAACATTTATGCACACAAGGGTTTAAGAAAATGGCCCACTCACAGTACAATCCTGCTAGAAACCGAACGTATACCCTCGTCCTGGTACAAATGTACAATCCCTGTCAAGTCCAAGTATTCGTAAAGGTCAAATTAAACCCCCAACATTCAACCATGAAAGCCTAGGTCGAAACCGACCCGGGAAAGCCGCCCGAACGCGCTTCCCAAGGCAATAAACCTTATTTTGACCAACTTAATGATCTCCGATCGACCCGAAACCACCGCCATTGGATCCGGATCGTCGAAACCTAAAGAATGGTGGTGGTCCCACCAGAAACACTGTTCACACGCGCCCCCACGCGCCGGTCAACGCGGCGGTCAACGGTGGAACAGTCCTGCTGACGTCATCGCTGACGTCACTGCTGACGTCAGCATGACGTCATGCTGACGTCATCTGACAGCTGTCAGGTCTGACATGTCAGACTCTGACAGGTGCCACGTGTCAACATCCTATTGGTCCACCCTGCTGATCTGTCAGACCACGTGTCAGATCTGACATGTGCCACGTGTCAGCACGGCACTGGTCCACGTCACTGACATGTCAGTGACACGTGGCAGTCCCTGACTGGTCCACGTCACTGACATGTCAGTGCTGACTGTGCACTGACATGTGACACGTGTCGGCTCACGGTTGGTCCACGTCATCTGACAGACTGACAGGGTGCCACGTCAGCACCACTGTCCTCAGACGGGTTGACCCGTTTTCCTGCAACTCGGGTCGATCAGACCCGCGATCATGACCCGGTTGCCATTCCTTCATTTCTGAATCATTTTCATTCCTTCCAATTCCTAATTACTCGCCTGAGTCCCTAGATTAGTTCTATGAAATCAAATTTGAGAGAAACGGATTGAATCGAGGGCCTACCTCGAAGAACAGCTCTGGCCTCCCGTCGCCGTTCAGCCACCGCCCTGAGCTCCACCAGCCACGAGTTCGATTCCAGAAGGTCCTGGGAGTTCCTAGGGTTGATTAGGAATCATAATGGACTAAATTGAACGTGGGAAAAGGATTTATCAAAAACCTGTTTTTGAAACCGTTTCGGGTTTCCCCTGGTTCCTTCCTCGCCGCCGTCCTCCGCCGTGGTCACTGCCGCCGTTCAGTCACACCAGGAAGTCCCCCACTATGCAGACACAGTGAGTGGAAGGTTGGCTGGGAGGTTTGATCGAAATGGGCAGAATGTGCACTGCGGGTATGAATTATAAAGAAATGGAGGGAAGGAAATGGACGGCTCAGATTGAATCTCCAGATTAGATCAAGGGCTGAGATCTGATCTGGGGTTTCCAATCCAAAGGCTGAAATTTAAAGCTGGTTCAAATGTTTAATTAATCCAATAGTGGATCTGATCCAATCTAGCCAATGGGTGAGTGACACTTGTCACTCACCAGATGTCCTCCAATCAGATTTCCTGAATTTAATATTCGACACGAAAACCGAGACACGAACTTCCCGAATTCACGTTTCTGACCATAACTTCCTCGTACGAAGTCCGATTTCGGCGTGCCGCCTGTCTACGGACTCAGGACGTCGAGGCCTACCCAACGGTCCTTGAGTCAACTGAAAATTAGTTGTCAAAAGAAAAGTCAACATTTTCCCCCGGAAGTCCAAATTACGGTAATGCCCCTGAACTTCCGATAGTCGTAACTTTCACCCTGATCGTCCGAATCGAACGTGCCACCTGTCTATGAACTCGTGACGTCCCGAACTACGTCACGGTCATAGGTCAAAGTCCATTTAGTTCGTAAATCAAAAAGTCAACCTTGACCATACCAATCACAAGGGTAAAATCGTCAAATCACACATTAAATTACAAAATGAGAATCCTCGAATTTCCGGGGTGTTACACGTGAGGGCGCGTCCGGCCTAGTCTCAAGGTGAGGTCAACATGACTTTTGATCCTCTCAGTGTAACGAACATTTTGACGTTGATTTCGGTGAAATCGGATATTGTTTCGATAATGTTCCGCGTATCCGAAGTTTTGTTTTACGAGTTAAATACGTATTTAAATTCCAGAAAAATTGGGGAAAATTATATGATGTATTTTGAGATGTTAGTAACCCTCTATAATGATTTTGGGCAGGAGTTGTGATTTCCAGATTTTACGGAAAAACGTGCAGCCCGGAAACGAACCGTTTTGAACGGTGTGTGTGAGTGGACTTTTGGTTTTCTAACCGTGATGCATGCATATATGTTTTAAAATGCTTTATTATATGATTTGATATGCTTTGGCATGATTGGTATTTCAATTCGGTGATTTCTCGGTTTTGTGATTATTATATTATTATATTCTGGCACGATTTTCGAGAAATCATGAAATTGGTTAAAAATGATATTGTGGGCGTGAGAACCCAAGTAAATAATGATTTTGACTCGGAATTGGAGTTACATGTGAATTTTATGAATTTGATAATTTTTGGTATCCTCGTGATTTTATGATTATTTTAATCAGTCTTTTGGGCACGTTTTACGAGGAATGTGCAAATGATGTTTTGGGCTAAGCCCGGATTGAAAATGATGTTTTGACTTGGGTTATGAGTCAGGAAGTTGAAAATGATATTTGGACTTGGATTATGAGTCAGTGATTGATTTCATGGATTTACGTGATCGTGGCAACTCGGGTTTACGGTTGCACGGATTTACGTGATATTGATATTTTGGGCTTGAGACCCAATGGAATTGTGATTTTGGTTGGAATTGTATTTCCATGTGATGACATGATGATATTGATGATTTTCGGATTTATAAAGTAAATCGGGACTTGGGGCTGAGACCCTGTGTTGATATATGATTTGGTTTTTAATGCAACTGTTTTTCACTGGTTTTTGTGATGATAATATGTTGCGGATATTTAGGGCTTTCAGGAGAAAATATGTTTTTCCCCGGAGTGCACCCTGGAGATAACGCTCGCCTTCGGGATGGAAGTGTTTACCCCGAAGAGGTCACATAGCACGATCTTTGTCTTGCAGCCCAGGGGAGGCTTGACTCAGATCAGATGTGCTGGATTATATGGATCGGTAAGTGATGTGTTCACGAGATCCGGATCATCGGCTGGTGAGGTTTTTCCCAGCGACGGATTGCTGACTGATGATGTGTTCACAGCAGCGGATGCTCGGATTTTGAGCGGTCCTTGAGCCTATTGATATGCACGCGTTGCAGGGATAAACGTGACTCTAAGCAACAGGATATGGAAATAAGTCCCGTGGATTATGGAAAATGATTTTGAGGAAACCGTGGTTTAGCGGTTAAAATGATTTAAAGAAACTGTGAACTTTTTGAGATGTTAAACTGATTTGGTGAACATGAGTTTTTGTGGACCATGAGAAAATATGTTTTGATTTTATCGGTCCACTGTTCATACTTGAATGATTTCATACTATTACTCATGTTTTACGATATGCATGCAAGTTTGTGAAAACTAGAGGGTAAGAATGTATTTTGGTAAACGATTTTATAAGAGGTCATTTTTGTCCACTCACACCTTTTCTGTTTTGTTAACCCTTCAGGTCGTGGCGCGTTGATCGAGGCTATTCCAGAGGTGGAGGTATGTGCGGGCACAGGCGCAAAAAAATTCCCTTGTCTGGCAGGTACTGAAGGGTAGTTTCGGACTTTCAGTTGACTTGTCAGACGGGAGCAGGACCAGGTACGGTTTTTGACGTCCAGTTGGGACGGATCCTGTCACTGGGAGGTTCAATCTCTGGATCTAGTCCGAGCTCTCTCTCTGGATCTAGTCCACACATCTCTCCGGAATCTGGTCCGGGACCATATCATAAGTAACCTCCACTCCTGGAACGGGATCCCTATGGGGATACTCACTCTGGTCTGTGGATCGTGACTCTCCAGGTCGACACTGGAGGAGACCATATAATCATATGGAGGGTTCATTCATTTTCAAATACTCTCTCTTTCTTTCTCAAATACTTTATTTCTCAAAACTCATTTCTTAACTAGGTCTCATACCCGATTCATCTCAATAGGATTCCTCGAATCCGATTCAATTCCATTTCACAGGCCTCAGCCTAAATCCTCAGTTCAACTGGGTCTCATGCCCGAATTCATGTTTCTAAATTCGAAATCCATTTATCAAACCCTCGTTGAAAACCTAGAACGTATATGCATCGTATAACACCAGAAATCTCGAAATACGTGCAAATACGTAAATCCTAGGCTACCACAAACAATTGCACTCATGGCAACACAAAATATATTAAAATACTTATAAAATATTTATGCATGCATCAATTTCGAAAGAAGGGTCCACTCACAGACCGTCCGAAGCCGCGCCTCGATACGCGTGCCATAATCGTCTCCCGGGTCAATTGTCGCCTCCGGGGTTCCCGAACCTGTCCAAATTAATTTAGAGGGTTACTAACTACTTAAATAACCCCTCACTAATGCTCTGTAATTTTCCGGAATTTCTAACTATTTTTAAACCTGAACCTAAACCTTCGGATAGCCCGAACTATATCGAGACGATGTCCGATTGACACGAAACCAGTCCCAAAATGTTCGTTACATCGAATAGATGATTTCGTATGTTGGAACCATCCCCAAATTCCATTTGACCACCTGAACAAAAAGTCAACGATTCGCCCCTTCTAGGGGCAAAATCGTCATTTCGCCCGAACGTCCGCTAATCCTTGTCTAATCTCTGATTAGTCTCGCTAATCCGTCATTAATCCTTAATTAATCCCGTTAATTTGGGACGGGTCGTCACAAATCGTGTCCTGCACGCTCCCTGGACTCCTTTGGAATATTCTGACCTGTCAAAGATCATAATTTCGGGTCACAATTACTTTCATTAAGCTTACATTGATTTCCCCAGTTTTTTAGGATTTTTCAACGTAATTAAATTAAAATCCTAAATTTTCGAACACTCAAAACTATCTCGAAACGACGTCTGATCGACTCGAAACTTGTCTCAAAATGTTCGTTACATTGAAAGGATAAAATCACATATTGACCTTGACTGAAGATATTGCCTCAAGCGCCCTCACGCGCTGCCCAAAGGGGCTGCGCGTGAAAGTCACGCGTCTGTACAGTGTTGCTACAGCGTCATCTCTTATACCCGATTCTCTGTTAAACGGGTTACGAACCCGCGACAGGACCCGAGTTGTTCTCCTTCAATTCAACCCCAATTCTTGTGATTCTTTCACCGAATTCCATCTATTCTATTTCAATTTAAGTTCTCTATTAGTAATTACATGAATCGGGCCCTTAATCCATCAATTCCCCGATGAATGTTCAAACGAATTTCAAGTTCTAATCTCACTCAATTCCTCTCAGTTTTCTAATTAATTGATACAGAAGCATCATGAGGTTATAAGGAATGTTCTAAACTAATGAATTATACAATCCCTTACATGTAAGCACCCGTACTCAACCTCCAATTTTTCCAGAAATTGGAGCCTCAGTTCTTGGTCGAACCGTGATCAAAATCTTTCGATTTTTGTGTGATTGAAGTCGAAATAAGCTCAGAAGGCTGTTTTTAATCTCTGTTTGGATCCTCTCAACTCACAAATTACCATTCGAATTCTCCCTCAATTTTTTTTAAAATTCACGATTTTTGGGCCTCTTCCTCTCTGTGTTCTTAATTTTTCTTTCTATTTGATCTCTCAGTCTCTCCAGTCTCCCTGTTTTGCTCAGTTCCTCACTATAAGTTGATTAAGTTCATTCGATTAGAATTGTGATCAATTGCAACTGGTGCTTTGTTTCTCCCAACAGCCATACACGTGCACACACTCACGCCTAACCGAGCAACTCATCTGATCTCCCTAGTGACAAGTGTCACTCAATTAATTAACCAGCTATCAACTACTTTAAACAGCTAGCAATTGTATCACTTAATTAATTAAACGACTAACTTAAACAGCTAACACTTAATTAAACAGCTAAGGTAATTATCCACTTTTTGATTTCACCGTCCAATTTACCATTTTACCCTTCCTTCACATAATTACAGAAATGCCCTTCCTCGTTCTAGAACCATAACTTATTCATCCGAAGTCCGATTTCAGCGTGCCGCCTGTCTACAGACTCAGGGAATCGAAACCTACCTAATGGTCCTTGAATTACGTGAAAAACACGTGTCATGTAAAAAGTCAACTTTGACCACACTATTTACAAGGGTAAAAACGTCATTTCATATATTATTTCACAAATTCACATTCCTTGAGTTTCTGGGGCGTTACAATCAGGGTCAAAGTTTGAGTTTCGGATGTGTTATCCACCATTCAAGGTCGTATTTGGTGTCGTGGGCATAGGATTCTAGTAGGAACGATGAAGGTAGAGTCGATAGTGAGGGAAAAAAAAGACAGGGCTGGATGGTCGTCTGAGTCTAAAAGGAGGACACTTCAAGTGATTTGAACTGATTAGCGTGATGAGTGCACAGTTCCTAGGAAGAGAGGCTTACGGGTCTCAGAGTGGGGAGTGTGCAAGTGTGATCAAGAAGCTTTAATTTATTTTCAAGTGTGTGTAATAATTCGAACCTTTAACGAAAGTAAAATCGAAAAAGTTGGATGAAATGAACCATTTTGCTTGTGGAAGTCAAGGTTGACTTTTTGGTCAAAGTCAAAGGGTTACCTTTGACTAAGGTCAAAATGTTGACTTTTAACCAGGATTGGTGTTTCCAAAAACACCATTAGGAAGGTCTCAGTCTCTAGAGTATGTTGACAGGTGGCATGCTAGAAACGGAGCTTGGATGGTTTCGTTTTGGGTTTGAGATGTGTAGGGGCATTTAGGTAATTTTGATCAAAGGGCATTTTGGTAATTTTCTTGTGAGATTTTTTGTGAGTGAATGGGAATGGGACAAGTGTTCCTTATCCCTTAAATCCTTGTGCCACTGCCTTTGTGCCGTGTGTGTGCTGGGTTCTAAGTTTAAGTTGTTTAGTGTATGTGTGTGTGGTGAAATGGTGCACGCAAGGAAGGAAAAAAAACAAGGGAAACCAAAGAGAGTAAGATAGCAGAACGATCAGAGGAAATAGAAGAAAGGAGCGGAAGGAGAACATTGTACTGAACTGGATGGTGAGGGTGAGCTATGGTAATGAACCCGTGAGGGTAGCCCGTGATGGTGTTTTTGGATTTGTGGTTGCATGACCATGTTTTCAACGTGGAAGCTTGGAAAGGAGCTTCTATTGTCTTCCCCATATCACTGCAACCTCAACAAGCCCTTTGAACGTGGATTTGAACCCTGGGAGCAATCAAACAAGGAGGTCACGCCATGGCCGAAAATTGTGAGATTTGAGCATCAATTTTGGGTATGTTTTCTTGTGTTTTAAGTTATAGATCCATTTTTAGGTTAATATCAGAACCCGGCTCTTCTCGGTCAAGACCCGACTTTAGCACGATATTATCCGCCTTGGGCCTCCACGCCCTCACGGTTTTTTTTTTTTCGGGAGCTCACGTTGCAACTTCCCAGGTGGTCACCCATAATGAAATTGCACCAGTCTCAACTCGCTTAACTTTAGAGTTCCAACCGAACCCAAAGTCACTGAGCTCCCAAAAGGCCTTGTGCTAGATAGGTGTGTGCCTACACCTTTAAGGCACACCACCAATCCCTTCCCAGACCATTCCCCTCGCAGAAATATGGGATCGTTCACCGTTCCCTTTAGGAAACGGGTCTTACAGTTAATGTAGATTAGAATGAACAAAAAATGAGTGAAAAAGGACAACAAATGAGGGAGATATCACCGAGTCGGGTAGTCGGGTCGGGCGACCCAAAACCAGCAAAACGGGTTGCTAGAGGTATGTGATGAACAGTAACCGGAGTACTATAGTAGCACGTGGCTCCTACGCGCAACAACTTTGGGTAGCACGTGGGTGAGATTCCCGAGATGTGATTAACCTGGTTTTAATATTTTCGATGGTACGAACATTTTGGTGCATGTTTCGAGTTGATCGGAAACCGTTTCAGGGTAGTTTTGGGTGTCCAAAGGTTTAGGGTTCGTTTTAAATACGTTTAAAAATCCCGAAAAATTATGGGATTAAAATAAAGGATATTTAGGATGGTTTGTGACCTTTCGTTACGATTTATGACAGGTTTTGAGATTCCCTAAAATTACAGAAAAACATGCACATGTGAATTCGACGATTCGGAGGTGTGTGAGTGGACGTTCTTTCCCTAAACTATTATGCATGCATATTTAGTTGAATTCGGTGTGTTTTTATGTGATTTTGGTGACATTGAAGTGATTGGTGCTGTAATGATTTCCTTGTTGAAAGCCTCATTGAGATTGTTGGTTAAGATGTCACATTTGAAGTCCATGTTAAAATGTGCACGACATCATTGCTTAGGATCCCGTTGACTTAGCCAATAATGTGCAGGCTCACTGAATTCAAGTATCTTCTTCATTTTAGATTCAAACCATGGTAAATTAGTCGCCCTTGCTATTCTTTCAAATTGCTATTTCAATGCTAGACCTTTGTACGATGCCTTAAAGTTGCCATACAGGTGTTTAATGCATTGTCTATGCTCTGCATATGGGAACAACTTAGCTACAACTTCAAGAAGTCCTTTCTGATTACCAGTCATAAACAAGTACCGATGACTATTCACTAAAATTTCCAGAACCATTTCTAACTACTATAGTTCTCAACCTCAACATGGCACATGCTATTAGATACATACCATTATTTGCATCCACTCCCACAGCAACCAAAATCGGTCCAAGATGTGGGCATTTAACATGAGTTCCATTTAAGCCAATAGAAAGCATGCAAACTTCAATCCAACCTTTTTTACAAGGCCCTAGTGAGATGTACACCATATGGAATCTAGGCAGCCCATCACCTTCAAGTTCCGACTTAATCACCATGGTGCTTTCACCGTCCACTCTCTTCAGCTCCTCATAGTAATTCCGTAAGATTTCATATTGTCTAGTGTATTTACCTTCAACCAACTCTATGACCATAGACGTTGCCTTATAGCAAGTGCACTAACCCAATTCTTGCGTCATAAGCTCTTGAAACTCTCCTAAGCCCCACTTCTTACTTGTTAGTTGTCTTGAATACTTTCTCACCAACCACTTAGTATTTGCATGAATATTGAAAATATCCTAGTTACAATCATGTTTACGATTGAAGGTTTTCACTTGGAAGTATTCTCTATCATTCACTCTTAAAGCATAGATGTTGAACTTGCAATTTTCCCATCTCCACAAACTGCCTTGATCTTATCAGAATTATTCTTTTTAAACTTCAATTCCCTCACAATTTGGACAGAGTACCTTTTAATTGTTTCTCTGAAGATTTTGGCAGAAGAAAATTTCAAACCAAGTTCAAAACTAGGATTTTCCATGTTGGTTTCCAGATGGAAGTCCCTATATGCACTACCATATTTTGTTTTTTGTCCCATACGTTCATCCTAATCTTCCCTACTTTCACTATCTTCTACTTCTGGATCAAAACTATTTAGCCTAGGTGATCTTGCTCCAACTTCCTCATCTGCCACACTCTAACCCTCTCCCTCATACACAACAAATCTCAGCCCATCTTTCTGCCCTTCCACCACCACACCACCATGATGCACCTTTAAACTGAAAATATTAGCGTCATCTACAAAGCACAAAAATACAATCAATTTTGTACATTTCATAAAGAAATTCATGCGAGGATAAAAAGGAATACTAGAGACACAAGGTATATATACTAATTGAAGTCACTTGTATTGCGATCTAGTAATCTCATTGACTATTTTAGTCAAAGGCCTAAAAGTTCATAGCAGACCAACTTGATCAATATGTAATTAAGCAACAAAAAAAGCTTAATCAAAGCCTTCCTTTTCTAAATAGTCACTTAAAAAGTCAACTCACCAAATTTAGTTTCCTTTATAACAAAAAACTTTAACTGGAGGAAACTAAAATGGTATGGGTCTTGTTTGTCTAAGAAAAAAAACACTAAGAAAAGAAAGGAATTTAATTGGAGTCTATGTGATTGTTGTGTCGTGAATAATTGGAGTCGAAGTTAACAGAGCATGTTTAATCTTCGCCTTGCTATTTAGATAACCTCCTATACTCATGATTAACATTCAATAAGACTAATAATTTTTTAAAAGAATAACCAATCATGCATCAGCATATATGAATACCGTGAATATCGTGAACTTATTTTCTCATGCTTTGACAAGTCTAACAAAAACTAGTAAGCATGAAGGGGGTGTTTGCACATGGAAGATTGATTGACTTTGTCTATTTCTATCATCCTATCATAATGAGAGAAAAGTAACAAAAACTCACACAAACACACTCACTAATCATAATGAATTTACACAATGATGGATTTCCATGTCCCCCTAGTTAAGTTTTTGTTTTTGTTGGGACTAATTGTGGACGTTTTATGGTATGTTATACGTCTTTACTCTGATACCTACTTTGTATTATTCTGATTTGCTTTCATTTTTCTTCTGAATGAGTTTTTACTTCCTAATAAAAAAAATGAATAGTCATAATGAAAAAAAAAAAGGAATGGATGATCGGTACGGTACGGATATCGTACCGGTTCAAATTAGTACGTGATCGGTTTCAATATTAGGAAATACCATCCCATATCGAAACCGAACTTGTTTAAATTTTTTTAATTAATTAAAAATTAAATTAAATTTAATTTTAAAAAAAAAGTAAAAAAAACCCTAATAGTCTAATACTCTAATAGGCTAATAGCTAATGATGGATTTAATTGTATGTTAGAGTTTTTTCGTTGATGAAGTTAATTTTAGTTGATGTATTGAGATTGATTGGTTGCCTTATGAATTTTCAATACATTTTGAGCAATATTTGTTACTCATGAAGAGGCCTAATTTATCAACTTCATTAAAAGGTTAATAATCAAATAATCCATAAATGAAATTATGAACTTGGACTCAAAACCGAAACCTTACTGAACATAATTGGTACGGTATGGTATAATATCAATTTCATATTTTGAAATAACATACTGTATCAAACCGGCTAAAACTATTTAGTACGATTCCGGTATCACTTTCATACCGAACTGTACCGAACCATGTCCAGACTAAATTACATTCATCACCAAACTTCTCAGCTTTGAAGAAATAAAAGAAAAAACCCAAACTTTATATAAACAATTTCTACGACTATGGGTAATTCTGAGCTGGGATTTCCCTAGGCATTTGATTGGTTCGAACTGGGCCACTTGATGTCACTCTCCTCAAAATTCAACCTCTTAAGTGAAGACAATCAGCTGCTTTCCATTAGTGGGCATTGCCATAGTGGTGGGATCACACTTAATAGGAGCAGGGTATTTTTCATACTGTTTCAAGTTCTTTACAATATTAGCAGTATGCATGAAACTGCAAGGTATCACCTCAAACCCTACAACGATATACCCTGGCACATCTGAATCTGATTTGGCAACCGTTGGGATCACCTCCGCCCCATCACCAGTACCCATGACACGTGCTACATTTGGCTTCTCATACTTGTGAACAAGTACCTTAAACATCAAATGGTTAAAAACACAGTAAACATCCTTAACCTTAATCCCCACTGGGTACCCAGTCCACCGCAACACGAATCCATCAAGAATCAAATTCACCTGATACATCTTATCAATGACAAACAAATAGAATACCAACAATGACAAACAAATATAATACCACATCCCAAGCACACAAAATCATCAACAATACCAACAATATATGCACAAAATCAACCAATTCAACAATCTCACCATCACTTTTATAAAATCGATATTCAAAAACGTTGAAACAAATCATTTTACTCACTTTATGTTGGCTGATCGCCTCCGGGTTCGCGAGGAATCATTTTATTGACGAAACACCGCCCACGACCAAATTTGCCTTCGACCACGACTGAACTCGCCCTCGACCACGTCTGAAGGTTGAGGACAGTCTTACATATTAGGCTATATTATTTGGGGAAGAAGAGATAAACAGAGCCCAAAATTAAGAAATTAGGGCAAGTTTGGGGAAGATTAAAAGAAGGGACTTGAGGAATTTGATGAACACGCCCCAAAACTAACCCTTACTTTTGCCGTCGATGCGCTTGCCTTGTCGTTCTCTGCTTCTCTGTTTCACCTGATTCTTTTCTTCACCACGACCAAGCTCCAGAAGTCGATTTGCCTCTCGCATTTTTTTTTTTTCGGTTTTACTATTATTTGGGGGTTAATTTGCCACATCATTGATGATGTGCCACCAACTCAGCTGCCCCCTCATCTTCATGTCAATTTCAAAAACTGAGGTATTCAAATAGACCAATTTAGCCCTCAATTTAACATCCTTAGACGGGAAAAGGTGTGAATTGGAACGAAAGTGGAGATTTGAGGTGTAATGTGACGCGAAAACGAATACAGAGTGCATTTTAAGTTAAAATTAATAGTTTATGGTACATCTTGACTAAAAAGTTTTATATTAAAGTAAAACCAGTACCATTTTTGTAAATCAACTAGATTTGTTCGGTTTTGAGTTTTAAACTCTTACACGTTTTTGCTCCAATTTATATATTTAAATTCTTTTGTAGCTTAATTTATTTATGATTATGCAACCATCATATGTCAATTATCATCATGAACAATCACAATATACATAAAACTAAACTATCAACTGAACATTAACACAAACTCAAAATTCCTAAAAATTTGAAAATTTGAAAATTTATCTCATAAGTTATAAGATCATTTAAATATCCACATTTCCCAAGACCTGAAATGTCCACAAATCCAGGGTTCTTATTTTATTTTTCCAATAACCACAAGATTGGAGTTTCAGAGACCAAACATGAGGGGAGTTTTCGGGTTTGTGGACTCGTAAAGTTTTCTTTTAAGTTTTTACAATGAGATGGTATCGTTTACTTGAAAATAATTTTGAAAAAAAAAATTTATTCATTCATTTTGTGTGGTGCAATTTAAGGTATAATTTGTAGCAATAAATCATGCAATGTCACATAATAAAATAAATAATATGAGAAAAAAATATTTGTATATTCAGTTCGAGTCCGATTTTTACAGACTATACTTTTTCACATAGGTTTGATTCGGTTAGTTACTTGATTGACCAGAAAAAAAAAAGGAATTGAATTAGGTTATTTTTAATTTGATTCGAATTTTCGAAACCAGTTGTTCACCCCTAAGTTTAACAACCCAAGGCCACATCCGACATTGTTGGATGAATGTACTTGTGTCCTAACCAAGGATTGAAATATCGATATCGACGGATATATCGCTCGCCGAATTTACGGATATCTCGCCCCAAATATTGATATCGATATCGATATCGTTTACGGTCAACAAAAATGACGGAAATTGGGTCCAAATGATGAAAATTTGAAATGAAACTTTGGGAAAAACTTAAGTACCCAATAATGCTTATATAGGACTAATAAAAACTATAAAATGACTTTGATATAATAAATATATGATGAATCATATGATAGAATATAGATCTGCCGACCACTAACAGTATAAAATTTTAAAGATAAACTTAAATTAAAACATAATTCTATTGATAATATTGCATTAAAAATATTGTACACATTGAACTTGATAAAAAACAAGTAGAGTGTCGACCAGCTTGAAAATTAGATTGGTCTTGATCTACCAAGACACAAAAGTTTTGCCAACTGATACTATTTGACCAAAAGGAAATGTATTGTTGGACATAGTATTCGTATATCTCCTTTGAAAATTAGATTGATCTTAATAACATTTATGTTTTTTTCATATCATATTTTGTCCAGCCTTCTTACATTAACTGCACGACTGTAATTGCGTACTTGGAAATAGGAAACCTAAATGATATATATTGCTGTAATCCCAATCCAACCTGTTAATTTTACTAGGGCTCGTTTATAATTCCCCTGGTTTCCTTCTGGATTTTCTCGGCGGCATCCGATATTTAACTCATTCCCTTCATTTTCATTTTCATTTTATTCCAAGGTTATTTTATTTTCAGTACTTTGTTATTTTCATTAAGGTGGTCTCTCTGCTTAAAACTACATTTGAAATTACATTTGAAGTTGCATTCACCACGAATATAACTTTAAATATGCATCATCATTGTGGGTGGCTTAAATAATGCGTAAGATTATATCCTGCTATGTTCTAAAAATGGGTAGAAGAAAAAAAAATAATTTGAATTTATGATAAAAAAATATAACTTCCAATGTGGAGAAAACAAGGGCCAAACACATGTCATTGGGTGAAATGGTCAGCCAACTACAAGTGGCCCGTTTGGGTTCTCTTAAATTAGTGGGCCCCCTTTGGTGCACACCATGTGATCTATCCTTCAGCAATAATTTTATGAGCAATCCACAGCCTCTCTAGTTGTTGTTGCTGCTCGGCTCCATCTTTGGTCGTTGTTGCTGCTCCATCTCTTTTAAGCTTTGAAGGCGAGTGTTGTCAGCGACGCCTCCATCATGGCTTGCGGGTTGGCGACGGCTCCATCTCAGCCCTCCTTCACGATTTGCGAGTCGGCGTCGGCTCTATCTTAGGTATTCTTCGGTTTGTGTCGATATGGATCGTGGGTTCCTCTTGGGTTAATTAGTTTTGTCGGAAGATTTGGAAACTTCTTCGGTTCTTCGGTTCTCTCTGCTCCATCTCTTCAAGCTTCGAAGGTGAGTGTTGTCAATTTCGTGAATCCCTCTGTTCATCCGTGAATCCGTGATTGATATTTGCTTGTTCCAATTTCTGTTCCCCGCGATTGTTTCTTGAATAATTGATTGTTTGTAGGGGTTTGAATGATGGTAATTTGCAAGATTCAATGATTCCTTTGCTGTTCAATGATTCCCTTTGTTGTTTTGGACTTTTCCGTTTGAATTTTTCCCCAATTTTCAGACCTCCCATCGATATATCGTTCATATCGACCAATATCGACGACATTCGCCGATTTTTGTCGATACCATCGATTTTCCGGGAAGAATAACCTTACCCCTCCCTTACATGCCGGTTGCCAGATTTGCGATATATCGGCGATATATCGCCGAAATCTGACGATATTTACATCAGTGGTCCTAACCCTTGCATGTTTATCATAGAGCTCTGCAGTGCATTGACAAAGTTAACAGGTTTGAAATTTAACGAATATCTTTTTTTCAAATAGAGTCAATATATATATATATATATTGAGGCATAACTAATTATGATCATGTTGTGTAAAACGTTCCTTGTAGAACAAATATTGCCACCCGTCCTGAAAAACAAAGTTCAAAATTTGGAATTATCTAAAAACTCAGTGAGTATTGAGTTGGACTTGAGCGTGGGACCTTGGGCAAAGTTGGCATTGGACTTGTAAGTGAAGGCCCAAATTCAGGGTTGTACTTAAAAGAGAAAATTAGAAAATTAGTTACAAAATGACGATTATGCCCTTGAATTTCTAGAAGGCCCAGAGGCACTTTTCTATCATAACACTTTTGAAAGTTTTTATAATAAGATTACGTAGATTTTGAACTCAAGAGTATGTAGACATGCGAAAATTGGAGTTTGTAAGAGAAAATTATGAGTCTGAAATGATTGAGACGTATTGATAATTTTGGAAAAGTTCAAGATTATAAATTAGATTTTTTTTCCTCCCATTACCCTGTTGACCTATCACTTTTCTCTTTTTTCCGAGTGACACTTTCTTTCTCTTCTCCCTTCCCGCGAAAAATCGTGGAAAACCCCCAAACCCAACATGGTCGTCGTTGTTCGGCAGTGACCCATACCCTCAAACCACCACCAACCTCTTCATCTCACCCTCGTGAGCCTAACTGTGACAATGATCGGTTACAATAGCATGGAACAATAGAGAGAAAGAAATGGGTTTCACAGTTTTGAACGGATTTTCTAGCCTCAACATGTACAATCTCAAACCATGGACCTCATTTTAGGATTTCTATCATTGAATAGATAAATTTAGACTACTAGTTTGTAGTTTTTTGTTGAGTTTTGGAGAAATTTGAAAAACTCGAAATTCGGCCAATGATAATGGATACAGACGGCACATGCGATGAATTTCGGCGAGTGGTGGTCGGATAGCAGATGCCAGAGTGGGACGAAGAGGATGAGTAGAGCTATAGTCGCACTGTCACGCCCCACTCCCTCTAGTCGAATATTTTCCGCTTTGGACCCACACCTATTGAGCCCATTCCACACAGGCCCCTGCCCTCACGGTTTTGTTTCTGGGGGTCCCACCCCCAAAAAGCCTTCGACTAGATAGGGACGTGACCACACATATAAGGTGCATCCCCCATTTTTCCCCAGGCGATGTAGGATTGCTCACCATGCTTTCAAAGTACAAGTCCTCACAATCCACCTCTCTTGGGGCCCAGAGTCCTCACTGGCACAATCAATTCTGAATGTTGTCCGCTTTGGGCTCGCACCCATTGGTCCCAGCCCACAAGAGCCCCCGCCATCACGGTTTTGTTTCTAGAGGTCTTACCCCAAAAGGTCTTCGACTAGATAGGGACGTGCCCACACATATAAGACACACATATAACGACTTGTCCCGAATTTCAGAATTAGATTAGTGACTAATCAAGAATTAGTGACTAATCAAGAATTAGTGAGATCAATCGGTGATTAGTGGGGTACTTGCGAACGGACGATGAGAAATGATGATTTTGCACCTAGAATGGGCGAAACATTGACTTTTCGTTCTGGCAGTCAAATGGACTTTGGTCTAGCCCTCACCATTTGGCCCACAAGCCCATGGGCTTATGGGGGCCCGATAAGTCCGATGGACAAAAGTCCTGCCCAACCCGCTATAGGCTGTGGGCCAGCCCAGGCCGAGAGTTAGCGGGCTGGGCTTGGGCTTATGGTGTTCAAACCCGATAGGCCCGAGCCCGATAAAACCCGATAAGCCCAGCCCGACCCGCCCTTAATAAACCCGGCCCATAAGCCCGAAAATATAAAATACTTATTATTTAAAAATTAATACTCAATCCATTATTAATACTAATATTTCAACCCAAGCCCAAATCTCAGCCCCAAGCCCACCTAATTTATTTTAAAAAGCCCAATACTCAATACCCAATACAAACCCTAACCACTCCTCCACCTACTTAATAGGCCCAACATTTTTGCACCCATGAGCATTTTATTTTAACGAGGCCACGTTTTTGCACCCTTGAGTATTTTTTTCATTATTAATATTTTTTTTTTCATGCATATATTTTTTTTGTAATTTTAAAATTTGAGACATAGTTTATTGCAAAAGCCCACGTAAGCCCGATCCAAGTGGGCTTAATAAGCCCGACCCGAAAAGCCCGATATAAACCCGGCCCGATAAAAGCGATAAAAGCACGTGGGCTCTTTTTTATGTCATTAAGCCCGCCCGGCCCGGCCCGCAAATTTAAAAATTATTTAATAAGCCCGGCTCGGCCCAGCCCAAGCCCAAAAAATTGGGTCGGGCTTGCCTGACCAGGCCCAATGCCGAGGCCTACTTTGGCCGATGACTGTAACGTAGTTCGGGACGTCACGAGTTCATAAACAGGTGGCACGTCCGATTCCGACATTCGAGGAAGAAGTTATGACGTTCGAAAGTTCATGGGTATTTTGGTAATTTAGTTAAAAGGGGCAAATAGTTGACTTTTGACCTGGGAGGTCCGATGGCCGAGGATCGAGGACGGTTACGTAGTTCGGATCGATACGAATCCATAGACAGGCGGCATGTTGAAATCGGACTTCGAACGGGAGAGTTATGGTTCACGGAAGTTCAATTTCACTATGCACGCATTACAAGGCAATGATGAGGTCGCAATATCTGATTGGACAGATATTTAGGTGGGACCTATGGATGAGTGACAAGTGTCACTCATCCCATTGGTCATTATCCCTAAAAAGTGGATCTACCCTAATTTAATACTATTATCCTATTATTTTATAATTTAATCCTACACACCTTCCATCCTAGCCCTTCATCTCATCTAATCCCTTCATCCTAGCCGTCCAAACCTCCCTCCCTCACACTTGAACACCAGCCATCCTCTCTATTTTTTCACAAACCCGAACACCTCCATCTTCCATTTCCTTGAACAAACACACACACCACGCCACACCACGCCACACCACCACCATTTCTACATCCCTATATTCGTGTGAGGAGTTTTGAGGGACTGGGAATGACAGGGACGGCGGTCCACGGCGGCTCGCGGGTGGGGGGGGGGGGGGGGGGGGGGGGGAGGGGGTGGTAAGTCGAACAAACCCGAGAGCCCCTTTTTATATTCAAAAATCGAAAGTTGATTTTTAGTCATGGTTTTGAGCTCCTTTTGATTCTAATGTGACCTAGGGATCAAGGCAACTCGATGAGGATCAATTTGGAAGGAAATGGGTAGCTAGGAAGTTAAGAAACCAAGCTTGGGTTTAATCATGGAAGGTGAGATTCTTGATAATTTCTCATGATTTTAAATGGTAAAAAGTTAGGATAAGAGATTAGAAAGAGATTAGAATGAAAATGGACTGAATTGGATTGAAAAAAGGAGAGATTGGACAGACACGAAATCATCCTTTCGATGTAACAAACATTTTGGGACTGATTTCGTGTCGATCGGACACCGTCTCGATAATGTACGGGACATCCGAAGGTTTATGATCGAGTTTAAAAATATTTAAAAATTCGGGAAAATAATGGGGCATCAATGAGAGGTTAATAAGGTAGTTAGTAACCCTATAGATTGATTTGGACAGGTTTGGGAGTCCCAGTGACGACGATTAGCCCGACGAGGCTTACGGCACGCAAACCGAGTGACAGGACCGCCCCCGGAAAGGGCATTATTAACTGTGCCCGGTCCTGCTCCCGCCTGGCAAGACGACTAAAATCCCCAAATTACCCTCAGTACATGCCAGACCAGGGATAGCCACATGTGCTTACTCATGCCTCCGCCTCACGATCAGCCTCGATCAACGCGCCACAACCTGGAAGGTCAATAAAAACCAAAAGGTGTGAGTGGGCAAAAATAAATCAGTTTGTAAAAACAGTTACAAAAAGACGTTTTTACCCTCCGCGTAAACACGAATGCATGCATACAAAAACCATTTCGCAATCGGTTAAGATTTTCCGCATAAGAAAAATTGTGTATCAATTTTCAACATAAGGAAAAACTCGGATGAATCTGAAAATCATTTTTCCTTCTCAACCATCGGGTCTTAACCCGTAATCGTAATCACCGGGCCGCAGCCCAAAACCACGAATCAAACCAAATGCACAACATGATCCAAAACCAATAACCGTACACCGGGCCACTGCCCAACTCAACTGAAACATTAGAAATCATCAATAAATCACAAGTCAATCATTTTGCTGGATATCAAGTGTGCCCGAGTCTTTAAACTCAAAACCATGCGCATAAACAGGGCTTCCCAGGATATCAACGAGTCTTTAAACTCAGAACATAATCAATAGGCCTCGGGGGTATCACAGTAACCGAGTCTTTAAACTCACGAGTCTTTAAACTCATTAAGGGTCCTCCCCCGTCATCAATTAACCGAGTCTTTAAACTCAAAACGTGCTCCAGCAATAGCACCCGGGTCTTTAAACCCAAACAGTTTTCAACGGGTCTTTAAACCCCAAAACATTTGACAATCACAACAACGCGAGATTCATCCCAAAATCACATTTTTTTCACAACAGGACTCATGGTCCGAATTTCCACATTCAAATCCCCAAATCTTACTTCACAAATCATATTCAAATCATCATTACACACGGGGCATGTACAATCATACCAAACCACTTTATTAAATCCTTTTTCATTCATGAATTCGAATTCGCAATAATGATTCCGTAAGCTGGAATCCGGAAGCATCATCCCGAACCTAAACCAAGAATTCGTTTTTTCAAATTTCCGAAAACTGAAATCTCGTTCATCAAAATTACTTTTATGCCCCGAGCATCAAACCTGAAATCACCTTTTTCAAAATCCATTTTAAATCCTTGAAATCACATCATTTTTCAAATCCCAAGGTCAAAGCATCAAAACCACAGTCAAATCACCAAAATCACGATCGAATCACGACATACTCGAAATCTCGTAAAACGTGCAAAACCGTGACATTCTCGAAAACCGTATCAACACCGTGAGTCACACTCACAATCATAAGCAACATTCATAAAACATTATACCCACAAATTATGCAAATTCTTTCGGTAAACCATCATCAAGCATAAGAGTGACCATAGTCTCGAAATATGTGTAATTTCGTATGTATAGCAAAATACGTATAAATACGGGAATCGAAATCAATCACAACTTATAATCATAATCATAAAAATCATGGAAATATTTATGCATGCATTAAACTTTGAAAGCAACGTCCACTCACACACCGTTCGTAGTGCTAGGTTTCGCGCCGCACGCGTTTCCGTAATTTCCGCCCTTTTCCAGAAATCTCGAATCCTGTCCAAAATCACTTCTCAGGGTTACTAAGGTCTCAATTAACAACAAGCTAATTTTCCATAATTTTCCGGGATTTTTTGACATAATTAAACTTTAAGGACTTAACTTCCGAGCCCTCGAAACTATCCCGAATGACCCCTGATCAACTCAAACTCTAAAGATAAAATGTTAACTAGGCTGAAAGGAATAAGTTTCATGTTGACCGTAATCGGAAAATATCCCACACGCGCCGCCCAAAGTGGCTGTGCGTGTAGGCCACGCGCCTGCTACAGTGACACACTACAGTGTCACCACCTTCACCCGACTCGCCTGCAATCCAGATCCTCCACCCGCGGCTCGACCCGGCCAATTAGCCTTCAATTCTCACTCTAAACCTTCCTTTATTCCACGTAATTGTTCTTTATCAAGTTAATTTAAGATCCCATACATTAATTATCTTGAATTAGCCCTAAGTCGATCAGCCCAAATTTGAACCTCTAATCGGGTCGAAGTCCGGAACTCACCCAGAACAAACCCATTCCTAAATTAACTTAGACATGAGTTTTAAGGAGCCTATGCGAATACTTTAGCACTGTCAATTTCAGGAAATAATACCTAGAGGTTGTCGACTTTAAACTCGAAAATCGCTGAAACCAGGGGCCTCCATTCATGGCCTGTCTGTGATGGATTTTCCCCGAAATTGATGCGGTTGGTTTCCAAATGATCCCATAGGATTAATACGTTCCTCAGTTTCCTTCAACTCGACTCCTAGTTGAGAAATCGAATTTCCCTCCAAAACTGTTTTTCTCTGAAACTGGAGCTTGAGTCCCTGAGCAAACCTTGATCAAACCTCTTCAATCCTTGCACGGTTGTGTTCCAGTCACTCCCAAAAAACTCCCTCAGTGTCTAGATTGGTCCCATAACCCGTAGAAATCAAACTCTGGATTTTCCCCCCAAAAACCCGAAATGGTTTTCTCCACGGTTTCTCTCCAGCTCTCCACTCTCACACTCAACAGAATGGCTCCCCAGCTCACCAGACACTTAAGTAATCGATCAGAATGGACGAAAACTCGTGGGTGACACTCTAAAACTCCCTGGAATTTGTTTCCCGCAACACAGAGACCATAGCCAAATTTAAAACTCTCCCGTGCTCTGAGTTCCTGCCCAGTCCATGACTGGATGTTTCCACATCCTCAAAACACTTAAACAATCCCCCTGAGACAGTTCACTATTGATTAAACAATGGCAATGATCAGAGCACTCACAGCACGGTGGTGCAGTCTCTGTTTTTCACGGTGGTGAACTGTAACCGCCGTGCAAATGACCGAAATGCCCTCAGTTGGTAAATTACCAAATTGCCCCTCACCTTCCGTGACCCGTAACTTGGTCATCCGATGTCCGTTTCAAGCGTGCCGCCCGTTGTTGTACTCGGGGCTTCGAGACGAACCTAATGGTCTTCGAGCCGAGTGAAAATCAATTGTATTTCAAAAAGTCAACATTTTCCCCCAAATCGTCCAAATTACGGAAATGCCCATGCACTTCCGAACGTCATAACTTTCACCTCGAGCGTCCGAATCGAACGTGCCACCTGTCTATGAACTCGTGACGTCCCAAACTACGTCACGATCATCGGTCAAAGTCGATTTGACCGCTCGAATTAAAAGTTAACGTTTTACCCACAACTAGGGGCAAAACAGTCATTTTTCATTGTTCGTCCGATTCCACCCAACTAATCACCGATTAACCCTCATTAATCATGATTAGTTACTGATCTAATCCCAAATTCAGGGATGGGTCATTACAATCTTCCCCCTTAAAGAATTTCGTCCTCGAAATTCCAACCGATCAAAGCTCAGCCGTTCCTCCCTCCTAAAACCAGTTTCGTTCTCGAAATTTCCAATTATCCTTATTTCATATCCACCTCGTGAAAGGCTTTTTGACCTCGCAACACGTGTACACCCGTACACCAACTAACTCATCTGTACTCAGACGTCCCAGTACCGACCACACTCGACCACCTCGAGTGAAAGTGATCACTTGACGTCTGCTCCCACTGGGAGTCACCAAATCTCACTTGTCGGTCCGTACTGACGCTACCAGCCAACTGTCACCACTAAACCACCCTAGTAAAGCGGCAATCAACAGCCAATTGGTGTTACTCAAAGTAGCGTAAGATTAGTAACACGATTTCATCTCGCAAGGCAAACCCAACCCTGCGGCATATATCAAGCTCAAGTCCAGTTCACAACAAATTCCAAGTGTGTCGGAACTAAGTCGAATGCCAACACGTATAACCAAACCACTGGTACCTCCCACGTACCGTCACTAGCTACCACTCGGCCTGTCCGGTACCAATCCTCCTACACCGTACAGGGTACGTACATCCATCTCCAATAAGTCCACTACAAGGTTCACAGTCACTCACAACCTGACATTGGGTTTTCTTGTCCAATCTCATACCAGACAAATCGATCATTCTAACTCATCATCCATTCTAGATCCCATGGTCACCCGACCAGTAACACAAAATCAACTCCCAAACACGTCATCCAAGATGTACCAATCCAAGCACGCTCACCAAGGCGTGTACAGTCATGCCGAAAGGGCATATAATCTTTCTCACAATTACCGAGGCGCACCAACCCCGAATCTATACTCGCTCAACGGTTACCACGTCACATCCGATTGACTTCGAAAAGAAGCCAATCCCAATCGCCCATCTCTACGACTGACCAATTAGACCCTGTTGGATATCCACTCATCCACAGGTCAAGCCTCGAGTCCAAAACATAAACGTTCCCACTCGATCGAGTACAGATTAACTTCGAAAAGAAGTTTGGTCCAACTATTCCCATATCCAAACATTTATGACAGAGCGATAAGCTCTTCACCTAGCCTAATCAAGGCGATCACAATCCAAATTCGTTAACACGTCACCCGACTGGTAACGCCACGATCCTAGGTCGCCGCCACGTTCAAGGCCCACAACCTCATCAACCAGATCCACCTAGGATCCACACATGCTCACAGCTGGCAATCCACCTGGAACCCGATAATAGGGTCTTACACCCACTAGATTTCTTGTCAACCACCCAACATTCCTCAACTATTTTCTCCTCTAATCAATCACTCAACAACGTAACACATCCACTCTATGGATCCCCTCCATTTACCTCATATCGATCCCTGCCACTCCACCTAGGAGAGACCAAGGATGATCCAATACGATGTCATCAACTTCCATCCTCTGTGAGTGTAAACACAACTCACTGCACCCACCATACCAAATATCCAACATCGTCTGCCACCAAGCAGAAAATGGGAATCCCATTTGCCCAACTTCGAAAAAGAAATGCAACTCTTCATGAGGATCCCAAAACACACATGGGTCCACCAACCCATACAAGCTCGACGTACTGGTCTCCACGGTCAACGTCTGCCAGGGCAGAAGATAAGAAGTCAACCCCAATGACTTCAGAATACCAATTACCAATGCGGAAACGAGCACTCCTCTCGTCCCACAGTCACTACTCTCCTTGTAACTAAGATTCCACCCATGATGGGATCAGATACACTCCCAATGAGATGTCAAGTCCAACGACCAGGCTCCTTACATCTGTAACTCACTTGGACAACCACGTGTCCGCAATCAATCCAATACACAGACGTCATGTCTATTAATGACTGTTTATGCACATACACCGATTCCGATTGGGAATTACTCAACTCTTGTCACCTCGTCACTGTTGGGACTTACCCCAATGCCTCATAATCCTATCCAGTCCATGAGTCAACTACTACTGAATCTCAAGTACCAACGCATGCTCATCATGACAGAGTCACACCCCAACTCGTGGCTCATCACAATCTCCCTCACTAACACTAGTACCAGCATACAAACATCCACACTAGCACACCGTGTACAAATTGGGTAGCCCTGGATCTCCGCTCATACCGAGCGACGATCCCGCATCATTACTCGTACTCCGCAACTAGGGGTACCACCATTATGACAATCCACAACAGGATAATGGACGTTCCCTGAACGCTCCCGAATTCTCAACTACTACCACTACACCAAGTACCCCAGACCATCAGCTAAACTCCACAAGACCACCGTTCCACAAAACCAAGCCATAATTTCCTAACTCATTCCATACCTGACCATGAGCTGGTCCTTGGCATCCTAAGTGCCAACCGGTCCTCATTCAGCCTTTCCGGCTCTTCTTGAGTCTTGACACCCTATCATGACTCACCTCACGTTCCTAACCCAAAATCCTGACTCATCGTGAGTCCCACATCCACATCTCGACTCCTCCTGAGTCCAATCTTATACCAAACCAATCATGTCATCACTGACATACCCAATCCCCGAGCAATATCCAATGCTCAACCACTTTCTATACGACCAATAGGGCCTAAGAGAAAGTACAATTTGCCCAAAAATACGGCCTACCAGCCACCGGTCTCGTTCGTCCTTGCGACCCACACAATTCTACGTCGAACAAATCGCAGTTCACAGCGTACACTACCCGACATCTGACCCTCAAACCAGGGTCAATCTCACCTGAGATCTAACACGAGGTCCCAAACACCCTCGCCTACTCGTCTCACTACCAGGTCGCGCACGAGGCTTACGCTCCGGAGGCATGATGTGGCAACAGAATCAGCAACCTATCGCTCTGATACCAAATTGACAGGACCGCCCCCGGAAAGGGCATTATTAACTGTGCCCGGTCCTGCTCCCGCCTGGAAAGACGACTGAAATCCCAAAATTACCCTCAGTACGTGCCAGATCAGGGATAGCCACATGTGCTTACTCATGCCTCCGCCTCACGATCAGCCTCGATCAACGCGCCACAACCTGGAAGGTCAATAAAAACCAAAAGGTGTGAGTGGACAAAAATAAATCAGTTTGTAAAAACTGTTACAAAAAGACGTTTTTACCCTCCGTGTAAAACCAATGCATGCATACAAAAAATCATTTCGCAATCGGTTAACATTTTCCACATAAGAAAAACTGTGTATCAAATTTCAACATAAGGAAAACTCGTATGAAACTCAAAATCATTTTCCCTTTCTCAACCATCGGGTCTTAGCCCGCAATCATAAACACCGGGCCTCAGCCCAAAACCACGAATGAAAACCAAATGCACAACATGATCCAAAACCATCAACCATATACCGGGCCACTGCCCAACTAAACCGAAACATCAGAAATCATCAATAAATCACAATTAAATCATTTTGCTGGATATCAAGTGCGCCCGAGTCTTTAAACTCAAAACCATTCGCATAAACAGGCCTTCCAGGGATATCAACGAGTCTTTAAACTCAGAACATAATCAATAGGCCTCGGGGGTATCACAGTAACCGAGTCTTTAAACTCACGAGTCTTTAAACTCATTAAGGGCCCTCCCCCGTCATCAATTAACCGAGTCTTTAAACTCAAAACGTGCTCCAGCAATAGCACCCGGGTCTTTAAACCCAAACAGTTTTCAACGGGTCTTTAAACCCCAAAACATTTGACAATCACAACAACGCGGGATCCATCCCGAAATCACATTTTTTTCACAACAGGACTCATGGTCCGAATTTCCACATTCAAATCCTCAAATCTTACTTCACAAATCATATTCAAATCATCATTACACACGGGGCATGTACAATTATACCAAACCACTTTATTAAATCCTTTTTCATTCCCGAATTCAAATTCGCAATAATGATTCCGTAAGCCGGCATCCGGAAGCATCATCCCGAACCCAAACCAAGAATTCGATTTTTCAAATTTCCGAAAACTGAAATCTCGTTCATCAAAATTACTTTTATGCCCCGAGCATCAAACCTGAAATCACCTTTTTCAAAATCCATTTTAAATCCTTGAAATCACATCATTTTTCAAATCTCAAGGTCAAAGCACCAAAACCACAGTCAAATCACCAAAATCATGATCGAATCACGACATACTCGAAATCTCGTAAAACGTGCAAAACCGTGACATTCTCGAAAATCGTATCAACACCGTGAGTCACACTCACAATCATAAGCAACATTCATAAAACATTATACCCACAAATTATGCAAATTCTTTCGGTAAACCATCATCAAGCATAAGAGTGACCATAGTCTCGAAATATGTGTAATTTCGTATGTATAGAAAAATAAGTATAAATACGGGAATCGAAATCAATCACAACTTATAATCATAATCATAAAAATCATGGAAATATTTATGCATGCATTAAACTTTGAAAGCAACGTCCACTCACACACCGTCCGTTGTGCTCGGTTTCGCACCGCACGCGTTTCCGTAATTTCCGCCCTTTACCAGAAATCCCGAATCTTGTCCAAAATCACTTCTCAGGGTTACTAAGGTCTCAATTAACAACAAACTAATTTTCCATAATTTTTCGGGATTTTTCGACATAATTAAACTTTAAGGACTTAACTTCCGAGCCCTCGAAACTATCCCAAATGACCCCCGATCAACTCGAACTCTAAAGATAAAATGTTAACTAGGCTGAAAGGAATAAGTTTCATCTTGACCGTAATCGGAAAATATCCCACACGCGCCGCCCAAAGTGGCTGCGCGTGTAGGCCACGCGCCTGCTATAGTGACACGCTACAGTGTCACCCGCCTTCACCCGACTCTCCTGCAATCCAGATCCTCCACCCGCGTCTCGACCCGGCTAATTAGACTTCAATTCTCACTCTAAACCTTCATTTATTCCACGTAATTGTTCTTTATCAAGTTAATTTAAGATCCCATACATTAATTATCTTGAATTAGCCTTAAGTCGATTAGCCCAAACTTGAACCTCTAATCGGGTCGAAGTCCGGAACTCACCCAGAACAAATCCATTCCTAAATTAAATTAGACAGGAGTTTTAAGGAGCCTATGCGAATACTTTAGCACTGTCAATTTCAGGAAATAATACCTGGAGGTTGTCGACTTCAAACTCGAAAATCGCTGAAACCAGGGGCCTCTATTCATGGCCTGTCTGTGATGGATTTTCCCCGAAATTGATGCGGTTGGTTTCCAAATGATCCCAGAGGATTAATACGTTCCTTAGTTTCCTTCAACTCGACTCCTAGTTGGGAAATCGAATTTCCCTCCAAAACTGTTTTTCTCTGAAACTGGAGCTTGAGTCCCTGAGCAAACCTTGATCAAACCTCTTCAATCCTTGCACGGTTGTGTTCCAGTCACTCCCAGAAAACTCCCTCAGTGTCTAGATTGGTCCCATAACCCGTAGAAATCAAACTCTGGATTTTCCCCCCAAAAACCCGAAATGGTTTTCTCCACGGTTTCTCTCCAGCTCTCCACTCTCACACTCAACAGAATGGCTCCCTAGCTCACCAGACACTCAAGTAATCGATCAGAATGGGCGACAACTCGTGGGTGACACTCTGAAACTCCCTGGAATTTGTTTCCCGCAACACAGAGACCATAGCCAAATTTAAAACTCTCCCGTGCTCTGAGTTCCTGCCTAGTCCATGACTGGATGTTTCCACATCCTCAAAACACTTAAACAATCCCCCTGAGAAAGTCCACTATTGATTAAACAATGGCAATGATTAGAGCACTCACAGCACGGTGGTGCAGTCTCTGTTTTTCATGGTGGTGAACAGTAACCACCGTGCAAATGACCAAAATGCCCTCAGTAGGAAAATTACCAAATTGCCCCTCACCTTCCATGACCCGTAACTTGGTCATCCGATGTCCGTTTCAAGCGTGCCGCCCGTTGTTGTACTCGGGGCTTCGAGACGAACCTAACGGTCTTCGAGTCGAGTGAATATCAATTTTATTTCAAAAAGTCAACATTTTCCCCCAAATCGTCCAAATTACGGAAATTCCCCTGCACTTCCGAACGTCATAAATTTCACCTCGAGCGTCCGAATCGGACGTGCCACCTGTCTATGAACTCGTGACGTCCCAAATTACGTCATGGTCATCGGTCAAAGTCCATTTGACCGCCCTAATTAAAAGTCAACATTTTACCCACAACTAGGGGCAAAACGGTCATTTTGCATTGTTCGTCCGATTCCACCCAACTAATCCCCGATTAACCCTCATTAATCATGATTAGTTACTGATCTAATCCCGAATTCCGGGATGGGTCGTTACACCGAGGCGGCAGCTTAGGACGGTCTGTGGGTGGACCTTGATTTCTAAACTGTGATGCATGCATAAATGTTTTATATGGTTTATAGATATGATTCCATGATGATGATTTGCATGATTGTGATTTATACGGTTTCACGCATTTCTAGGTAATTTACGTGCTTGCACGTAAATCGAGGTTTTTAGTTTTGCACTGATTTCCTGTGCTTATAGTTTTGGAAATGATTTCATGAAATGGTTTTGGATTTGAAAAGGTAAACTCAAGTTCGATGCCCATTTGTTTTGGAAACTCTCGGACTCGAAGTCCATTTAGTTACGTTCTCGGGCTATAGGCCCAATTGGTTCTTGAATTGAATTTGGATTTGGAAATATAAACCGGGCACGAGACCCATTTAATTTATGAACTTTCGGACCTAAGTCCATTTGATTTAACAAGGCATCGGGCTGGAGGCCCATTTGATTTACGTATCAGGCTCGAGGCCCAATTGGTTTACGTATCGGGCTCGAGGCCCAGTTGACTTACGTATCGGGCACGAGGCCCATTTGGTTTACGATTCGGGTCGGAGGTCTAGTTTGTATGTGGATTCGGGCTTAGGGTCCAGTTACGTTTTAAGATTGTGATTTCGGGCGGAGACCCATAAATGGATTTATGGTTCATGACTTTTTATGGGGACTGGCATGAACCCTTGAAAGATTTTTATGGTTCATGACGGTTTATAGGGACCGGGCATGAACCCTTGAAAGGTTTTAAGAATGATTTCAAAAAGTTTTTCGTATACCATCCTTTATATATGAATTGTCTCCTCCGGGGAAGGTCGTTGGCCAGGGTAGACCCCGGAGTAGTCACGGAGCACTGACTGAGTGGAGTCACCCCCGTTAGGTTCCTTACTCTCGGAAAGGCTATGGATTATAACCCCCAGGGAGGGTCATTGATCTACGGACATTGACCTAGGTAGACCCTGGGGTGACTTGGGCTTTGAGACCCCTGGTAGCTCGTGCGTAGCTCTAGATACTGTGACATGATTGGCTATATGAATTATGATAAACATGATCTCAATTGGGTTGTGAAATTTTGTTTTATGATTGATGAATAGATTTGGGATAAGATCCCACATATGTTCACTATGTTGTGGTTTTTCTGTAAATAGTTTTGGTAGGGGCCTGTATGATTATGGTTGTTTAAACATATGTGGTTTGATAAATGGTTTTCCTATGCATGCATGCTTTTTAGTGAAGGGCATAAAGGTCTTTATAAAATGTGTTTTATGAACTTATTACTTTTTGTCCACTCACAGTCTTTCTATTTTCAATGCCCTTCAGGCTGAATACGGTGCGGACTGTAGCAGAGACCGAGACATCACATACCTCATCTGGATCTTGGCGTACTCTGGAAGCCGGAAGGCTAAAGGTTTTAATTTTCCCTGGTCTGACACTCCGTGTCAGACGGGATCATGAGCATTCCTTGTTAATCCCAGGGATTGGGACGGGTCCTGACAACACCCCTCATTTCCCTTGGGTGATGTGGGATTGCTCACCATACTTCCAAATCACGAGTCCTCACATGCACACATGTAGGCACATGGACATGCGTGTATAAGCATGGCACATGACAGCAAGTGGGGCCATTTCATAGTCCACAATTTTATCATTGTGTATGCCCCAAACTCTCGAGTTCGTAGACATACAACACGTGAGAATCGGAGATGAATTGCAAAAATTAAGGGCCTAGGAAGTCAATGAATCTTTTGGTAGTTTTGAGTTTCAAATTTTGTTGGAAAATATCTATTTCTTTCTTGCCCTTTTCCAGAGAATTCTGCATTCCCTTTCACTCATCTCCCCATATCTTTCTCTCTATCTTCTCCATGGACTTTCACCATGGCCAAAAACATCGCCCCATTTTGATCATTTTAGACCAATCCAATGTCACCAAAACATTCCTCTCCTCCCCATGATCATAACTATACCCACTGTCACTCTCGAGGACCACCGTAGACGATGAGGAAACGAGTGGAAAGTGAACTGCAGCTTCTCGGTCATTTTTCAGCCACCATATTTATGGGTTCTCAATTTTGACTTGATATTTGGACTCCTAGGCTAGAGTAGATGAGTGGAATACTAGAACATAAGATGTAACGACCCGAAAAATTAGGAAATGTATTTTGGAAAATTTTCTTGTTAATTGACTATTTTACCCTTTTTGGTCCCAAGTTTTCTTTTTACTTAGATTACTGTTTGAACTTTTTTTGAGTACCATTACGTACTCCAAGTCCGTAGACAGACGTCATATTGGAATCAGAGACTGGATAAGCTTGTTACGGGTCTTGAATTACTAAAAGAATTTTGGTAATTTTGACATTAGGGGTATTTTGGTAATTTTGTAAACATGAAACTTTTGTAGGTCTTGTGGGATGGTGACAAGGGTCCCATCCTTACCACCCCCTCATCTTAGCCCTTGGATGCACCAATATTGTGGTGTGGGTGTGTGTTTATTTGTGTGTTGTGTGTTTTACTTGTTTTGTTAAAACAACCCAACCTGAGAGCAACCACACAGGAAGAACATGGAAGAACACTAGAAAGAGTGAACCAAGGAGCGAGAGGGAAAAGAGAGATAGAGGAAACCAGAGAAGAAAAAGGAACAAGGAGGAATAACCCGTAAAACCCGAAAACACCAAAAACCCTAGCCGTGAACCCAAAACCTTTCTAGGCAATTAGGCTTCGAACCAAGGTCCCTAATAGCTTGATCAGGTTTCTACAGTCCACGAGAGCTAGTAACCTGGAACTTTTGTACTTGGGAAGAACTGGGAATGAAGGCCCAACGGTTGGCCGAAAGTTCGCAGGTTGGGTCGAAGTTGAAGGTGAGTTTTTTTTTTTTTGAGTTTTAAGATCATAGAACTTTTTCTAGACGTGTTTAGATGTGGTGGCGAGTGGCGCCCGTGATACTCTATCTCGAGGTGTGGTCAACACCACTTTTAGTGCTTTCAAGGTTACAGACGTTTTAACACAAGTTTTAAGTCAATCGAACACTGTCTCGTGGTAGTTTTAGGTGTCTGAAGGGTTATGTTTCAATTTTAAATTCGTATTTTAGTCTCGGGAATTAGGGATTGTAATGTGGGTTAAGTGGGACTTTTGTAACTCGTGAGTATGATTTTTGGTAGGCAACCCAGCTCCCAGAACTAGAGAGGAATACCTAGTCCGAGATTAAACTACAAGGACAGACTATGAGTGGACTTTTATTTTACAAATGATTATGCATGCATAGTTAAATATTTTAATGTCTTTATTGCATGGTTTATGTGGCAATGATTTTGATATGATTATTTGATAATTTTTTGGACTTATTGACTGATTTCAGGACATGTGTTTTAAGGTATTTTGTGAAAATTGTGTTTTGAGCTCAGACCCGGTTTTGGATGTGTTTGATTTGGATTTGAGTTAGTGAATTGTGTTAAATGAGTTTTCTTGGTTTTGTGGATAGTTTTTTACGATCAACCATCCTCGGATACGGTCAGCACTCAAACGTCCAAAGAACGACTCTAGTTTCCTGAGGTTGGAGATTTGATTAGTTCTTAGACGTTCGAAGCACAGCTCATCTTTCCTAAGATTGGTGGTGTGATTGGACTCAGACGTTCAGAGCTCGACTCTATTTTCTTGAGTCTACTCAAACATCCAGAGCTCGACTCTGTTTCCCCTAATTTGCCTACTAGTAGGGCAATTTTCTTATGATGACTGATATTCGAGTATTGAGGATTGGTTGGTTGCGTTTGATTATTGATACTTGTGTCTTGATGTTCTCATGTTGATTTGATTTATGGGTGCCGGGCCTCGAGCACGGTGGGAACGAACCTCCCAAAAGCTAGCCCTGGGCTAGGGTGGGTAACAACCCGAACCTTCGAGGGAAAAGCAAATCTAGAAAATTGTGTAAAATGACGGTTTTACCCTTGAAAAAGTCAAATTGTTGACCGTTTTCTATGGACCTTTTTTGGTAATTTCGAGAAGACCGTTGCGTAGGTCTCAGAATCCTGAGTTTGTAAACAAGCGGCACGTCAAAATTGGAGATTGTTTGAGGTCGTTTTGGATCAAGAACCCTTAAGGGTATTTTGGTAATTTTGCCACCAATGGCATTTTGCTTAATGACCAATTGGATTTGGACAGGTGACCAGCTCTGGATTGTTCTGGTATCTTCTCCCCTCCACCGACTTCCTTTTTTTTTTTTTTGGTATCAGCTGTATAGGTTCTGTTCGGTGGGGAAGGACTAAAACACACATCCCTTGCAACCGATAGTGAAAACCGAGAAACTGAGGGGGAGGGGTGGGGGAGGGGGGGGGGGGGGGGGGGGGGCGGCGAATGACTAGAGATGAGGCAAGGAGAGAAAGATAGAGTAGGAAAAGATTGGTAAAGGGAGAAAATGGCACGACAACCATGAGGATATGAGAGAAAATAGAATGAAAACCCATGAACCTTGAGGATGGAATTAGGTTTCGAGTTCTAGGACTGGAACTTCACAGGTGAATAATTATGTGAGTTCCTAGAGTCCCTAAGGAGGTGTTAAGCTCCAAATATTGAAGTTTGGGATGATGGATCCTGACACGACCCATCCTTATAACCCCCCCCTCCCCTTGCAAGATTAATGCGTGATGTGCCATGCTCCCGTCTAACCCACATGTAACGCGATAGGCCAGACCATCTCACCCACACGGAACACGAAGGCTAGACAAGGGAATAACCCAAACCTTAGCCCATTCGGGCTCCCAGAGTGCGCTAGGATCAGTGGCGGAGTGTGATGGCTCGGTCTCCACTGCAGCACGCATCGGTGATCAACTTGAAGGGTATTAAAAACCATAAAAACTGTGAGTGGACGAAAATAAATAATTTAATCAAAATTCATTTCATAAAGAAGACATTTATGCCTTTCACTTAAAACCATGCATGCGTAGGAAAACCGGTTAATTCAAATATAATTAAAACCGTTTATAAAACCAAATCCATTTCCTTCCTCAAAACATTAGGGCCTTAGCCCAAAACCATAAAATCAACCAAGTGTGGGAACTCAGCCCAAAATCGTAAAACAAGGAAATCCGTAAATCCGAATCCATGTGGGTCACTCCCCAATTCCATTTATTAAACACAGAAACACCATTTCATAAATCCAATAAATCATGTTTACCAAACACCCATCCTTGGCATCCCAGATGCCTAGCGTCCGAGACGCTTAATGTCTCAAACATCATATCTCACGGTCTAAGCAACGCGTGCTACCCGGGGTCTCTCCGGGTCAATCTCTGACATCCCAAATGTCTGATGTCTCACACGTCTAATCATAGCAATTCCGCTTCTCAGTCATTATACGGTCCGGTCGCTCTGTGCAATGACCCTTCGTAGGCAATGCACTGTGACTTCCCCAATGTCCCAGACATCTAGAGGAGACCATCCACATATCCTCATATAAGGATGGTATATGGAAAACATCTTTATAAAATCATTTTGAAACATCTCAAATAGGCTATGACCGGAATTTCCATAAAATCACCATAAATCCAGAAATCCAATTTCTCAAACCCAAATTCCATTTTAGGGTCTTCGAACCCAAAATCACATTTTATAAACCACAAATGGGATTCATGCCTGATATCATACTCAACTGAGCCTCAAGCCCGATATCGTAAACCAACTGGGTCTCAACTCGATACCTCATTAAATCAAATGGACTCAAAGTCCGATAGTTTACAAATCAAATGGGTCTCATGCCCGATTCCACATTTCCAAATCTGAAACCAGTTCATCAAACCATTATGAAAAACACAAGCACATATAAATCCAACATAAAAACATACACCTTGAGATACGTGCAAATATGTAAATACCAAATACCACAAACATACGTACTCAAGGCATTAAAAACATAGATATAAAACATATAAAATAGTTATGCATGCATCACATTTAGAAAATAAAATTCCACTCACAGATAGTCCTATCTACCACCTCGATACGCATGTCGTAAACCTCCCAGAAGCTAATCTAGTCTCTCTGGATCATCCGAACCTGTCTAAAACACACTCAAAGGTTACTACCAACCTAGACAAGTCCTAATCAAGAAAATCCAACATTCCTGAAAAAGTCAACGTGTCCTGGACATCCTTCTCGAGGTGAAAAACCTCAATTTGACAAACCTAACAATCTCAAATTGACCCGAAAACACCACCATTGGATCCGGATCGTCGAAAATTTTCAAATGGTTCTGGTCCCACCTCGAAATATATGCCAACGTGCGGGTCAAAGCAAAAGTCAATGCTGACCAAAAAGTCAAATGCTGACGTCAGCATGACGTAATCCCTGACAGGTTCTGATAGTGCCACATGTCATCATGTTATAGGTCCACGTCACTGACATGTCAATGACATGTGGCAGCCCGTGATTGGGCCACATCATTGACATGTCAGTCCTAATTGTGCATTGACATGTGACACGTGTTGCCTCACCATTGGTCCACCTCTGACATGACAATCTAACATTGTCAGACCTGACATGATGACATCATCACTGACGTCACGTCATCTTCAAGCTCAGTCCGGGTCTGCGATTCAGGTCATGCAGACCAGTGAACTTGACCAGGCCACCATTTCTCAACCTTTTTCAACATGATTTCTTCCTAACTGATCGTCCAAACCTACCCTTTTGATCCACTTACTTAGAACCATGAAACCAAGCCTAGAAGTTACCTAGTTGAATGGGAACAGTAACCGCGACCTGCAACCCTACCGTGCCGTCGACTCCATCCACCGTTACCCTTCCAAAACGGTCTCCTGAGTTCTTCTAAGTCCTGGGAACAACCTACGATCGATCAAATAGTCTAACAAACGTCTTAAGCTGATTTCAAATTTTTGAATCGAAAACCATACCTCGACGGTTTTCCTCATCCGTGTCCTGCAGTCTCAGACCACCGTGGCCTTCGAAACCAATCCCAGTCGATTCCTACAAACCCTAGCAGCAGTTTAGGATCATCAGGGACCCTTGACAATTGCCCAAAATTGATTTCTCATTTTCGAACTAAAACTGGGTTACGGTTTACCTATTTCCAGCCGTGCTCTCCGCCTTTAACGACAGTCTTTCCTCATCATCGTCGTCAGGGATGAATCGAAAAAGAAATCTTTATTGGTTCTACCTCCTATTTTTTATGAAGATCCGTTCATTTCTGCCACACTCAATCACTCTCTCTCAGTCCATAATAGGTGAGGATAGGATGGGGTTGTGGGTTTGTGGGTTTCACGGTTAGGAATAATGGAGATGGTGAAAATGTAAGGGAATGGTATGCATGTATGTATATTTAGGGATCAATGGATGAGTGATACTTGTCACTCATCCATTGGGCCTGATAGAAATATTTGGACCCACGCTAAAGGACAAATGACAACTTGCCTTGTAAAATGTGCGATCGTAAATAGTACCCAAAAATGTCTAAGACCTGTAACTTCCTCGTTGAACGTCCGAATTTGATGTGACATCTGTCTACGAACTCGTAACATCCCGATCTACGTCAGGTCATCGATCCAAGTCCATTGGACCACCCGGGTCAAAAGTTAACTTTTCGCCTATTCCTAGGGGCAAAATGGTCATTGTATGTTGTCCTTCCTAAATCTCTCGACAAATCCCCGATAAGTCGCACTAATCCTCAATTAATTACTAAACTAATCCTGAAATTCGGGACTGGTTGTTATAGATCTTGCTAGGATGAAGCTGTCCGCAATGACCGAAGTGTAAGCCTTCAAACTAGGCTTGGAGGTAAGGTTTCGCTTAAGTTTGAATTTATAGATCCTTTTCTGGAAGTCTTGGGATGAATTTCGAAGTTTAGAACTTGTAAAAAAACGAAGAAAAACTGGATTTTGAACCGAGTTAGGGTTGCCTAGTCGGGCGACCCAAATCACTGTAAAACGGGTCTGGGATGTAGGTTGACGATGAACAGTGCCTTGCACGTGAGGCCCAGGCGTAAGGACTTTGCTAGGCTTATGTCTTAGGGTTTAGAAAATCGACCAACATGAAAGTTCATCCTTTCGATGTTACGAATACAACGGTACAATTTTTTAGGCGACCAAATATCGTCTCGGAATAGTTTTGACTATCCAAATGTTTAGAGTCCGTTTTAATTTGTTCAAAAATTCCAAAAAATTATGGGATTTTAGTATTGGTTAATTAGGGTGTTTAGTGGCCCTTCGAGGTGATTTGTGGAAGGAGTTTACGTCCTTGCATTTTAAGGAAAAACGTGTAGTTCGGTTCGATCGCGTAAAAGGTACGTTTGAGTGGGCTTTCTTTTCCCTAAACCCTATGCATGCATTTTTATATGGTTTTATGTTATTTATTATGTGAGTTGCTTGACGGTTATTTAGGTATGATTCTTTATGGATTTTGGGGTTATTTTACAGTAATTATAACCATGCATGTTTTGCGAGAAATTTGGGTATATTGTGTTTTGGATTATTACTAAGTTTTGGGAAATGGTTTTATACTCAATATATCATGTTTATACTATTTTTTTGGTGTTTGGGAAGTGGGATTTCACGTAATTTTATGAAATATTTTAATGGCTTATTTTACGAAGTTTGCCTTGCTGTGTGATTTGGGCTTATGACCGGATTTCAGATTTGGTTGTGGTCCTCTGAACTGAATTTTGGATATGAATTTGATATATGATATAAATTGGTGATTATTGAGTATGTGTGGTCATTGGGTGTTGATTTTGGATTTGTTATTACGCTTAATGTGATTGTGATATGATGTGATGTGGAAACCTTACTCGAGATGCCAATTGGGTGGACGGTCTGGGACGTTGAGGTAATGCTCCGTTAGTTCCTGAGACTAGGACTATGATTCAACTGTTGAGTTTGGGACTCCGTTAGTTCCTCAGCTGGTCCACACTCGGACGTCGAGTTTGGGACTTTGTTAGTTCTTGAGTGATATTAGTCAATCAGAAGTGCACATTGACATGAAGATTGAGCTTGCAGGCATCGAGGTTGGGTCAGTTGAAATGGTTGGTTGATTTTTTGTGTTGGTAGGTGCAGTGTGATCATTATGGTTATGCTTTGATATGATTGTGATAGAATCCGTCCTTACTTATAAAAGAACCGGACTGGTCCTGCTCCCGTCTGATCGCTCAAATCAAACAAGGGATATAACTAACGTTAACCAAGTTGGATTTAATCAATTAATCAAACATATTCCGTCCCTGTGGGGTTTACCGCCCACGCCCAACCCACTCACCCCGCTCGGGTAAATGATTCTACGAAATTAACCATGTTCATAATATATATTCTGCTATTAAAGTCATTTTTATTGGTACTGTCAATTATCAAAATAATTACATAATACTTTGCATGTTTACTTTCCCCCTCATGAGCTCATAATCATATTGAAAAATATAAACCATAATTCTATAATAATTCGTGGCACACACATGTACAATTCATCCAAATATAAGTCTTAAACCATATATATATATATTTAGACATTTCCTTAACACTAAAATTATCTTCAACATACTATTTAGATACCTTCTTTATATTTTCCAATTTAATAGAATTTATTTTTAAGGCTCATTAATATCCAAACCTAAGTATAACCCAATCCTTATATTTCCTTAAATTTACAGATGAGCATATAACTTTAGATAGGCATAACTTCTTCATATGAAATCCAATTGATGTAATTCGTGGACCATTAAACTAAAACTTAATAGAGGAACAAATTCCGTGTTGGTCATTTTCCCAGAAAACGCTCACGCGGCCCACGCAGCTTCCAAAGTGGATGCGCGGGGGAGCCACGTGCCAGCTAGACTGATTCTATGAGAATCACTGTTCATCGTCATGAACCTTCGTCGGGTCTGCAACTTGGGTCACCCAACCCGGCTCTAATTCCTCCAATTCTTACATATTTTCAACCATTTCATTTCCATTCTATTCGTAATCTCTACAAGTGGAGATCCATAACCTCGAAATAGCAAAAACATACCTAAAACGAGCTGTCCAAGGATCAAGCTTTTTGGCCATGGTTTCCAAAGTTGAAACCATGGTTTCCCGATCTCCAAATCACTCGTTTTTCTTCTATGAGATCTCACATGACCTCCAAAAGGTCATTAGAGCTACTACTTTCTGGGTTTCAGAGCTCATCACCTAAAAATCCGAAGAAGGCCCTTACGGGCCCATGACTTCGTTTATGTTTCAATCCTCTCGCCTCACTCCATTTTCCTTCTCATTCTCAGCCCAGATTCTCCCACATCGTTTCCTGGATTAATTTCTGGTCTTTCCTCTCTTTCTTTCCCCTATATTCTATTCTTTCTTTTTTCTCTCATTTTCGGCCTTCCATTCCGAATTTGTTTTCCAACAAACACACACAACATATATATAAATAGGCTAGGTCGGTGAGGAGAAATTTGGGGGAAAAACTGAAGAAGAGTGGAGAGGATTCTAGAAAGTACTAGGCCTTTCCTTCAAAATGACCAAAATTCCCTTGAGGAAAAATAACCATTTTTCCCTTTGTCTTTTTTTACCCATGACTACTTCACCCGAACTCTGATTTTTGCATGCCACCTGTCTATCACTTCAGAATCTTGAGACCTACTTAGCAGGCTCCTCGGAATTCTCAAAAGATGTCTACTATAATGCCCCGTCCCAAATTCTTGGGATTAATAAAGAATTAATTATGGATTAGCGAGGCTAATCGAGGATTAGTCGAGGATTATCAGACGTTCAGGGCGAAATTATGATTTTACCCCTAAACGAGAGCGAAAAGTTGACTTTTGACCAGGGAGGTCCGATGCCCGAGAGCCGAGTACCGCTACGTAGATCGAGTCGATATGAGTCCGTAGATAGGCGGCACGTCAAAATCGAACGTTCGACGGGAAAGTTACTGGTCACTGAAGTTCCGATGTTTTATTCCACGTTTTACGAGACAAATTGACATTTGTCCTCATGTGGGCCCAGATATTTGCTTCAGGCACAATGGATGAGTGACAAGTGTCACTCATCCATTGCTCACCAAAACAGATACATGCATATCCCCTTTTCTCTTATTCGACCAACGAAACTCGAGAAACCCAAAATCAATTCCCTTCCCCCCTATTTGATTCTGTGTGAGGCCAAGAGAGTGGCTAAGAGGAGTGAGGGACTGAGAAAGGCTATGGGAGGCGGCAGGACGGCCGTAGGCGGCAGAGGAGTTCACGGCAAAGGTAACCTGAAACCTCTTTAAAATTCAAAATTTTTAATCTAGTTTTGGGACGTTTTGGATTGGTTTTGAGGATTTGGTTGGGTCTCTGGAGCTCATACAAGCTGGTAGGGGTGGTTTTGGACGGTGGATGGTGGCTGGACAACCCAGGCAAAGGTCTGGAAACTTAGGACGTGGAGGGAAAAATCGAACAGGTAGCTTCTAGGTTAGTGTTCTTCAATTTAATTACATAGAACAACTCCTAGGATAGATTATAGAAGATTGGGGGAAAGAAGGAAGAAAAAGGATGAAGAAATAAGGGTGAATCAGTTACGCTGGTTTGGTTGGACCGGCGTTGCAGTCGTCTGGTTTAGACCGGTTCGACGCGAGGAAGAAGATTCACAGTCGCCAGCGCGTGAGCTCCACACGCAGCGCCTTTGGGCGGTGCGTGAGGGAGCGTGAGTCATTGTTTAGGGATGAGGTCAACACATGAAATCATCCTTTCAATGTAACGAACATTTTGGGACAATGTTCGAGTCGATCGGACACCGTTTCGGGGTAATTTTGGGTGTCCGAAGGTTTAGGGTATATTTTAAATACGTTTAAAAATCCCAAAAAATTGAGGTATTAAATGTGAGCCTATTCGAAGTAGTTAGTAACCCTCGAGTATGATTTGGACAGGTCCGAGAGTCCTGGAGATGGTGATTGAGCCGGAAAGGTTAATGGCACGCATATCGTGGCGCAGCTTGGACGGTCTGTGAGTGGACTTTGTTTTATGATTATGACGCATGCATAAATATTTTATATGTGTTTATGAACATGTTTTGAGATTCCATGAGTGCATATGATTTAAATATGATTTGTTGGGCATTTTCGAAAAAAAATGCGTTATTGCACATAGTTCGAGATTTCTGTTTTATGTGATGTTTGGGTTTCGGGCGAGTATGCTACGTGCTTGTGTTTTATGTGATTCCGAAGGTTTCACAGAGAGGTGTAAAATCGAGGAACTGATTTACAGTTTTGAGGATTTCATTGGGATGCGTGAAATTGAGATTTGGGCACGAGTCCCAGTTGAAATATAATTTGAAAGTGTTTTGGAAATGAGAAATGGTTTTCATACTTGGAAATATCTTTCGGGCTTATGACCCAGTTGTTTGAGGTTTGACTTAGAGTATAGTCAAATGTGAGATAAGTTGGGCGGTGACCCAATTATGAGTTTTATGAAAGATATTTTGGGCGTGAGACTCAGTTGTGGATTTGAGAGGATTCGAGGAATCTTGAGATGTGAAGTGTCTTAGGACACTGGACTTTCGGGCTGTGACCTATTTGATGATGTTCCATGTTGAGGCCCTACGTATGATGATAACATTCAGGTTCGTCTCGAGTGTTACAGCGCTCACCTCCGGATTGTGATGTGTTCCTTCCGGAGAGGTCACGACGCACTGTCTGTTGTCGAGCAGCCGTACGAAGCAACGACTGAGGGAGGTTTAACTTAGGAGTGCTGATGAGATATTATGAGATCGATCGGCAATGTGTTCGCGATGATCTAGAGACAGTCGCAACGCGTGATGTGTTAACGGCGACATGCTAGGATTATGAGCAGTTCTGAGCTGTATGCACATGTGCTAGGATGAGAAATGTGACTAATATTTGGATGAGTTCCCATGGGATGTGTTCCCACGAGTTTGATGATTTAGGCCGAGGTTCTATATGTGTTTTCTGTTTGGGCTGAGGCCCGTACGTGTTTTTTATGATTCGTCTTTTAGGTTGAGACCCTACTGAGATGATGGATTCGATTGAGAAGCATTTTTCACTGTTTTTTGATTTGGGAAGCAATACGTCTTGCTTCAGAGAAATCGTTTGAAATAACTGTTTTACGATGCATGCATTCTTTTACGTGAAGGGTATAAATGTATTTTTTTATAGAAGTGTGATTTATAAAACTGTTGTTTTGTCCACTCACAACTTTTATGGTTTTAATACTCTTCAGATTGATAGCAGATGCGGGCTGTAGCAGAGATCGAGACATCACATTCCACCACCGATCATGGTGTACTTTGATGTACCCCGAGCGGGTGTCAAGTTTATCCCTGGTCTGACACGCGGTGTCAGACAGGAGTAGGCACATCCCACGATAATCCAGAGGGATTTGTGACGGGTCCTCTCAAATTGGTATCAGAGCATGAGTTGCTTCTGGGGTGACGCACAGATGCTGGATGTGATGTCTCTGCAGTGGTAACAACCCGTCATCAACCTGATAGTGAGGGTAAGAGTATGAGGATTGAGTGGAATCAAACCTTGGGTAGGTTATGTTGGCTCGATGTACAATGGTTTAGGGTTCAATTGGCACAGGATGCCGTGTTTTAGTAAGATATGATCCCGAGTAGGATCGATGTGCATGGTAATCCAATGGCTTAGAGTCGTAGTGTTACGGGTGGATCCCATCTATTCAGTGGACCAATAGTCCCAGTATGACAATATTATGGAGTTGTGACTGTTCAACGGTAAGGTCATATCAGATAGTGGATTGTGCCAAAGTGGTATCAGTGGAGGTCGGATGTCAGGGTCGTCAACGATAAAATTGCAAAAATCGGAGATTATGCTCCTAGGAGCAGTCAGGTGCACGATGACCCTGGTTGAGACTGTTTGGGAATAGGAAAGTTTGACCCGTTTTGGCATGTGTTGTCACATTGCATTGTGTCAAATCCCCGAGGGATATCGACTAGTAGAGGAAGCCACGATGTAGACGTTGTGTGTAGCAGGTCGTGGTTGAGCAATGATGGACACTGGGTAATGCCAAGTTCTTGTGGACCCAACGGCGGGAGGCCGTATAGTTACGAGTGGACGAGGTCCTCAAGTTGTAGTTACTAGTTGGTTGGATACCAATAGTATGACGACTCTCCAGAGTCGAGAGCGATGGATAGGTTGGGATAGATGTACCACAGTGAGCAGCCAGGTTTGTGATTGATTGAAAAAGTTACCAGGAGAGTGGTACTTGTGGACTAGTTCCTGAGGTGGACCGATCGGTGGATACTACGTGTTGAGCGGTTGGTGCTGGCGGTGAGTTGACCGCATGAGTACAAGTTCTCGATAACGGAGTATTTCATGGACTGGTCTGCACACGATCGTGGCAGATGTCGCTATCGATAGACGTAGACGAATCTTATCGAGTTGGATAAGCTCAAGTTACCGCGACAACTGAGACGATGGAGATTCTCCAGTCGTGACGATGGTGTAGAGGTGTGTGAGTGATGCACAGTACGAGTGGTGATTTTTGGAATTGACTCAGTTACACCCGAGTGAGATCACAGAAGGAGATGATCTTTGGACGTTGGCGAGTGTGCCGCACCACCTCAGTGGAGGTGACAGAGATGAGTGAGAGATGACGCAGATGAGTTGAATGGAATCCAATAGTGATCAGATAGTTCTGAATGACATTGAGTGTGTCTGAGTGATGTAATGCCAATGAGGGTTGGGATTGTGACCAGTATGGTAGACGTGCCCTAGAGTGGCAAACATGAGAGTTCGGGGGGCACTGAGCGGGACAGAGAGGATCCTGATTGGCTCAGTGCAAGGCATGGGGTATACCTGGATTAGTGACAGGTACCCTAGTTCATTGTGGACAAATTGCACGAGTGCGGGTGCATGTGCAACGACCCATCCCAGAAATTAGGGTTAAGACAGTAATTAGTGAAGGATTAGTGAGCTTAAGTAGTGTTTAGTTGGGTACTTTTGGACTTTAGCGTAGAATGACGATTTTGCCCCTAGTTTGGGCAAAAAGTTGACTTTTAGTTCGGGCGTTCAATTAGGTATGGGCCAGTGACCGTGACGTAGTTCGAGACGTCACGAATCCGTAGACAGGTGGCACGCCCGATTCCGACATCCGAGGAGGAAGTTATGATGTTCGGAAGGTTGAGGGCATTACCGTAATTTGGCTAAAATAAGGGGAAACGTTGACTTTTTGTACGATCAGTTTTTGGCACGTTGACCTGGGACCGTTAGGTAGATCTCGTCGTCCTGAGTTCAACGACAGGCGTCACGTGTTCATCGGACCTAGGATGCGTAAGTTACGGGTCTAGAAAGGTTGTGGCACAATCGTAAATTTGGACTCAAAGGAAGGGCATTTTGGCCTTTTGCACATTGGGAATTGTGCAATAGGATTGGGACAGGTGTACAGATGGGATTGAGATATTTTGAGTTGGGCTGAGGGGATGGTGACACGTGCTAGGGGTCTGGTTGGTTCTAGGGTGCACGGCTCCAATTATATGGTTGTGTGTTCGTGTGTGTTTAAACAAGAGAGAACAGAGACTGGGCAGAGTGGTGAAATCGATCGATGGCCGGGAATGTGTGAGCTTTGTGAGTGTGTGAGTGTGATCAAAGGGAGGTTGAGAGTGCATGAGGGTGTTGAGAAGACGGGGAGGTGCAGTGTTCGTGCTTGAGGAGTGTGTGAGTCCACGGGAAAAAACAGAGAGAGCTGAGGAACCTTAGTGGTGGTGTGGCCGTGTGTTGATCCAATTGGACTCGAAGGGAAGCTGGGACGACTCTGTGGACTTCAGGGAGTGCGGCGGCGAGCACGGCCGGCGATCGGCAGGAAGGTAATTTCTCATCCCCGTGTAATTGCTCTATTTTTCCGCAAAAGTTCAAACGTTGAGTCGTGGGTTTTGAGTACGAGTCGAGGGTTCTGGTTGGTTCTGGTCGACTTCTTAGGTTCTTAGGAACCTGTTAGTAGCGGAGCCGTGATGGGGCGTGACCTGGATGGCCGGATTGTGAAATAGGGGAGTTCGGGCTGTTTTATTTCGAGTTCGGGACGATGACTTAGGGGCTGTGTCGACGTGTTAGAGTGAGGGGAATAGGTAGCTTAGGACTGGACGAAGAGGATGGTGAAGAGAGGGAGAAAAACGGTGGAGGTTTGGCAGAGAACCGGGTGCGCCGGTTCAGACCGGTTCGCCCAAGGAAGACGACGATGAATAGTGTCTGGGTGCAGGCGCGTAAGGCCCACGCGCAGCCACTTTGGGCGGCACGTGGGGGCGCGTGCGACGGTTTCCGGTGAAGAGTCCAACTGAGTTTTTATTCTAAATGTCATAACGAATCCAATGAAATAGGTTTCGGGTTATTCGGACGTTGTTTCGGGTTAGTTCTGCAGGATCGAAGGTCTAGGGTTCCGTTTAAAGTACGCTTAGAAGTTCGGAAACGTTATGGAATTTGAATAGGACTCTTGTGAAGTAGTTAGTAACCTCATTATGGACTTTGAACAGGTTCGGGAAAGCCGAGGGTAGCGGAATGGCCGGGAACAGCGTAAGTGCGCGCGTATCGAGGCGACGTCAGAATGGTCTGTGAGTGGACTTTTCTTTCTAACTTTTGATGCATGCATATATGTTTTTATATGTTTTCATATGTGATTCTATGATTTGATTATGGCTTGTGATGGTTTACGGTTTTTATACGTTTTTCGAGGAAAGGACAGTTTTTACGTTTTACGAGATTTGACGAATATGGTGATTTGAACCTGATTTAACGGTTTGATTTCGGGATTTGAAATACGGTTGATTTCAAGGAAAGTAAAAGGATTTTAGAAAGCATTTTCGGGCTTAAGGCCCAGTTCAAAGTGGTTTTCGGAAATGTGATTTCGGGTTTTAGAATCGGAATTCCGGTTGACGATTCGGGATTGGATTCGGGACTTGAAATGGATTTTCAGGTTTGGGTTCGGAATGGTTATGCCGGATGCTAGCTTACGGAATGATGGTTGTGGACTCGGATCTGGAAAGGAAATGGATGTGAGTTCTGGATTTGGATTTGGAATGACGGTTCGGGATGCCGGAAGGGCATCTGGCCAGTGATTTCGGATTCGGGTTTGGAAATGGAAAATGGTTTTCAAATGAATTTGGATTGGATTTGCTGGATCTGGTTATTGGGTTTAAAGACCCGGATATTATGATTGACGGGAGACGGGCCCGGATTGGGTTTAAAGACCCTAATTGAGTTTAAAGACTCGGGAGTTTAAAGACTTGGATATATTGATATTTCCCCCGTAGGCCTATTGAGTTTAAAGACTCGAGAGTTTAAAGACTCGGATATTATTGAGGTCTGGATTGAGTTTAAAGACTCGGGAGTTTAAAGACTCAGATAGATCCAGCAGGTTCGATGGATGAAAATGATGGTTTTAGAATAAAGGTTTTCCGATGTTTTGGGGAGTGGCCCGGATGAAATGGTTTTCGTTGGTTATAACGGTTTTCGGTGATTTTGGGCTGAGGCCCGGGATTTGAGAAAAGGGAAAATGTGTTTGATTTTTCGTACATGATTTTGTGATATGAAATTAATATGCATGCATTGGTTTCCAAAACGGAGGGTATATAAATGTATGTGTTTTCTGATAACTGTTTTTGAACATAAACTTTATTTTTGTCCACTCACAGTCTTTTCGTGTTTTCGATACCCTCTAGGTTGTTGCGGCGCGAGCTGTTGGTTGAGAGACGGAGACATCACATGGACGTTCCACAGTAGACTCTGCGCACTCTGGGAAGTTCGAAAGTTGTTGAGACGGTCGGAACGGAACTCCCTTGTCCGACTTACGTGTCACACGGAGGTTAGACGTCTGTTTGGCCCTCGTGTCATGCGTAAGTTAGACGGGAGCGGGGTTTAGCCCTTAACCCCGCGGGATTAGGGGTGGACCCTGACAGCATGAGTTGAACCTATAAAAGTAAAAACGTGAGAATCAGATAATGAAGGATGACATCCTTTTGGATGTACATAAATGGTATGAACGGATACATGAGTCAGATATTAAGGGTAATAGTTACTGACACGTGGTTGATGTCCACACGAGTGACGGATTGAAGGCCGGGAGATTACGACTGAACTGTAGTGAGGGACGCGAGACACGTGTGTGATGTCCCTAGTTAGCTCAGTGATCTTGGAGTGAGTTTCAGGTGGTGCTGGAGTTTCCCGATGTATTGTTGGCGCGAGTGGTGGTTACCACATTCAGAGAGTTGGTCTAGAACCAACGGTTAATAAATGCAATTTCTTCTCTTGGGAGTTCTCACTCCGGTACGGGCGAGCCACGAGATCTGAGTTGAGGACTTGAGAGTCCATTGCGGATTAGCTTTGGTTGACTGTGGTTAACCCTACTTCCTCAGCTTCATATAAGCTGGTTCGAGGAGGAATCTAATTGTGAGAAATAGAATGGGTCACAACTGTGGTTATCGACGGTTATTATTGGCTGGAAAAGATAGGTATGCTTCCAACATGGTTACAACTTCTCTTGATTCTGAAGTTGGTAAAGGAGATGGTCATTTTCGGCTCTATGTCAGATGATGCTGGGTGTCACCAATACGGTGATCACGTATTGATTGGTGGACCTATGATTGACTTTGGGTTCATGATCAAGAAAGGTTGTGACTGAGACAAGAGAAGAGTGCTTGATTCCGCACTAGTGATGGGTATTTCGAAGTCGATGAGGGAGACTTCTCGTTTTCTGCTCTTGAGCAGATGGTGCTTGGTGCCGCAGGATGACGTAGGATGAATTTTGATGTCATCATCTTTGACTTTCCTTATGTGGGCCAATGATGAGTGATATGACAGTCAAGGGGTTCAAGAAGGGTGTAAGAACCGAACACCTAGACTGTGAGCCAAATTTGAATGACTTGAAGAGCCGATGGTACTTAGCGTCACCAGATGTGACAAGGGAGTGTCCTAGGTGGTAGACCCATGTTGGTATTATGGGGCATGTTACATTGACTGTGAGAGCTAATAGTGGATCCTAGGAGGATCGAGGCGAGTTTGGATCGAGTAATGTGGTGACGATCTAGTCGATCGTGATGACCGAGATGATTGTGGCGATCGTGAGTCGAGTAGATCGAGATTTGGTCGTCATCGGGGAGAAATGTATTGTATGATAGTTGAAGAATCTTTTGGTATGGTTGGTGAGATGACCAGACAGAGGTTGGATATGTGAAGAAAGATTGGTCTGTCTTGGATGGGTGGATGAGTATGTGTGAATATGTAAATAAATATGAGACGAGTACGATGTGTGGATGTCGATAAGGAAGAGAAAAATAGCTGATGCCTAGAGTAGGATGTTGGCAGGTTCATTACCACTCCGGATGGATCGATTGTATGAAGCGCTGTTGGATGGTGATAGGTTACCGACAGATTTAAGTTGGTGCATCTTAGTGATGTGAGTCGGTTGACCTTTGGAACGAACCTAGAAATGAGATTGGTTAGTAAACAAATTGGATATGAGAATAGAGATTGTGATGGAGTGAGGCTAGCCTTGTGACAGACGGTTAAGTTCCGAGCCGTGTTCAAATTTAGGATTGGTACGTGGTTGGACGTTGCCAGAGTGCAGTCCTTAAGCGAGCCGGGGTAATGCCTTGATGATTGATATGATATGGGTACACTTGTGAGTAGTGCACGTTGGATGATGGGGTAGACCCAGTCTGACTAATATGGTAGGACCCTCTGATAGAGTCCTAGATGGAAATGAGATAGTGATCGGATTGGATCTAATAGTGATAGTTCAACGAGGATTATGATCGGATGTGTTCCGACTTGATGATATGATGACTGGACGTAGAATACTGTGTGCTCGAGCAGAGTAGACTAAGAGGGCTCAATGATTATGTGAGCCGAGAGCTCAGGGCCATGTGGGCCAGAGGAACCCTAGTGTTTTTATCTATGTGATTACCTCTGCTGAGGCAAGTATTCGATGGGGTCCAAATACATCCAGGATACGTGAGACGACAATTTGGGACTCAAGATGAGTCGAGATTTCAGCATAGGTCACTGAGTGACACGAGATACGATATGGGGACTTGAGAGCGAGTCGTGATCAGAGTAGCGTAACGAGAGCGTAGTGGAGCTGGGAGTTGCCGGCTGGTCATGATAGTTGTCGATGAGATTGGCTTCTGTACGAAGTCAATCTTGCATGTTGTGGTAATTGGATGAATTGGTATCCGATAGATTTGGATTGGTATGCAGTGATGAGACTCTAGTGAAAGTCAGCCTGAGTATGGGAAAACGAGGAAGTGACTGTTGTGAGTACAGAGGCCGATAAACGCCGCAGATTTGAGTATGGCCTGCGAAGTGAGATTCGTGCCATTGTGACGGTAGAGTCTATCAGATGATTGTTTGGTCGGATGCTGAGCAGAATATTAGCTCGGATGTGATAGCCCTTAGTGGGAGTGCGTATTTCAGCCTGATGACTCGAAGTTGGAAAGTGTCAGAGTGGTAGACTGAAAAACTGACTACGATGTCAACTTAGGTTGTCAACTTAGGTTGTCAACTAAGAAGAACCATCAGCCTGAAAAGCCAACTTTGATGTCAGCTTAGTATGGTAGACCTGTCGGCGTAAGTGACAGGCGAGATTGACGAGTGTCGGTGTCTCGAGTGAGACATACTAACCGACGGGTGACTTCTCGAGAGTTGAGTTGGAGCTTGGAAGCTCCGATGACAGTGGTTACTGACGTGTACAGTGGTTGTGTCAAATGTGTTTGTTGACACGAGAGTTCCCCGAGTAGAGGCAGGATTGGAATTCCACGGTTTAGTTGTGAAATTTGGGTTAGTTTGAATTTCGAGGACGAAATTTTTTAATGAGGGAAGTTTACAACGCCCCGTCCCAAATTCTTGGGATTAATTAAGAATTAATTATGGATTAGCGAGGCTAATCGGGGATTATTCGAGGATTATTGGTCGTTTAGGGTGAAATTATGATTTTGCCCCTAGACTAGGATGAAAATTTAACTTTTGACTCGGGACGTCCGATACCTGAGGGTCGAGGATCGTTACGTAGATCGAGTCGATACGAGTCTGTAGACAGGTGTCACGTCGAAATCGGACATTCGATGAGAAAGTTACGAGTCACGGAAGTTCCGAGATACTATTTCACGTTTTACGAGACGAATTGACATTTTTCCTAATGTGGGTCCAAATATTTGCTTCATACCCAATGGATAAGTGACAAGTGTCACTCATCCGTTGCTCACCAAAATAGATACATGCATATCCCTTTTTTTCTCATTCGACCACCCAGACCCGAGAAACCCAAAATCAATTCCCTTCCCCCATCCCCTATTTAATTCTATGTGAGGCCAAGAGAGTGGCTGAGGGGAGTGAGGGACTCAGAGAGGCTGTGGGAGGCGACAGGACGGTCGCAGGAGGCGGAGGAGTTCACGACAAAGGTAACTAGAAACCTCTTTAAAATTCAAACTTTTGAACCTCGTTTTAGGACGTTTTGGATTGGTTTTGAGGATTTGGTTGGGTCTCTAGAGCTCATACAAGCTGGTAGACGTGGTTTTGGACGGTGGATGATGGCTGGACAGTCCAGGCAAAGGGTTGGAAACTTAGGCCGCGGAGGGAAAAATCGAACGGGTAGCTTCTAAGTTAGTTTTCTTCAATTTAATTACATAGAAAAACTCCTAGGATAGATTAGAGAAGATTGGTGGAAAAAAAGGAAGAAAAAGGATTAAGAAATAAGGGTGAACCGGCGTTCCAGTGAACTGGTTCAGACCGGTTCGACGCGAAGAAGAAGATGCACAGTCGTCGGCGTGTGAGCTCCATGCGCAACGCCTTTAGGCGGCGCGTGAGCTCCACGCGTAGCGCCTTTGGGCAGCGCGTGAGCTCCACGCGTAACGCCTTTGGGCAGCGCGTGGGGCGTGTGAGGCACTGTTTGGGGATGAGGTCAACACACGAAATCATCCTTTCGATGTAACGAACATTTTGGGACAAGTTTCGAGTCGATCAGACACCTTTTCGGGGTAGTTTTGGGTGTCTAAAAGTTTAGGGTCTATTTTAAATACGTTTAAAAATCCCAAAAAATTAGGGGATTCATTGTGAGCCTATTCGAAGTAGTTAGTAACCCTCAAGTATGATTTGGACAGGTCCGAGAGTCCTGGAGATGGTGATTGAGCCGGAGAGGCTTATGGCACGCATATCGTGGCGCAGCTTGGACGGTCTGTGAGTGGACTTTGTTTTATGATTATGATGCATGCATAAATGTTTTATATGTGTTTATGAACATGTTTTGAGATGCCATGAGTGCATATGATTTAAATATGATTTGTTGGGCATTTTCGGAGGAAAATGCGTTATTACACGTAGTTCGAAATTTCTGTTTATGTGATGTTTGGGCTTCAGCCGAGTATGCTACGTGCTTGTGTTTTATATTATTCCGAAGGGTTCACGGAAAGGCGTGAAACTCAGGAATTGGTTTACAGTTTGAGGATTTCATGGGGATGAATGAAATCGAGATTCGGGCATTAGTCCCAGTTGAACTATAATTGGAAAGTGTTTTGGAAATGAGAAATGGTTTTCATACTTGGAAATATCTTTCGGGCGTATGACCTAGTTGATTTGAGATTTGACTTAGAGTATAGTCAAACATGAGATAAGTCTGGAGGTGACCTAGATATGAGTTTTATGAAAGATATTTCGGGCGTGAGACCCAGTTGTGGATTTGATAGGATTTGAGGAATCCTGAGATGTGAAGTGTCATAGAACACTGGACTTTCGGGTTGTGACCCATTTTATGATGTTACATGTTGAGGCCCTACGTATAATGATAACATTCGGGTTCGTCCCGAGTGTTACGGTGGTCGCCTCCAGATTGTGATGTTTTCCTTTTGGAAAAGTCATGATGCACTGCATGTTGTCGAGCAGCCGCGGGAAGTAACGACCGAGGGAGGCTCGACTTAGGAGTCCTGATGGGATATTATCAGATCGATCGGCGTTGTGTTCGCGATGATCTAGAGACGCGACGGGTGATGTGTTCTAGGATTATGAGTGGTCCTGAGCTGTATGTACATAAGCTAGGATGAGAAACGTTACTGATATTGGGATGAGTTCCCATGGGATGTGTTCCCACATGTTCGATGATTTGGGTTGAGGTTCTGTTTGGGTTGAGACCCATACGTGTTTTATATGATTCGGTTTTTTGGCTGAAACCCTACTGAGATGATGGCTTCGATTGAGAAGCATTTTTCACTGTGTTTTGATTTGGGAAGCAATACGTCTTGCTTCCGAAAAAGCGTTTGAAATAACTGTTTTACGATGCATGCATGCTTTTACGTGAAGTGTATACATGTATTTTCCATAGAAGTGTGATTTATAAAACTGTTGTTTTGCCCACTCACAACTTTTATGGTTTTAATACCCTTCAGGTTGATAGCGGATGCGGGCTATAACAGAGTTCAAGACATCACATGCCACCACCGATCCTTGTGTACTCTGATGGACCCCGAGCAGGTGACGAGTTTATCCCTGGTCTGACACGCGCTGTCAGACGGGAGTAGACACGTCCCACGATAATCTAGGAGGATTTGGAACGGGGCTTGTCAACTATAGTAAAAAGTCCACTATTTGACTCCAAAGGGGCAAAATGGTCATTTTTGTTTTCTTGGATATCCGGGCGTTACAATCTCCCCTCCTTAAAAAAATCACACCCTCAAAATTTCAGTCTAACGCGGAGTTAGATATCGAGACTTATGCTCAACTACGACTATTTTTTTTAATTGGATCAAAACCATAACAGATCCTTATATATCACTATCAAGTCCATGATCCAATCCATACACAATATTTCTCATATCTCAAATGCCAATTATTCACATATTCATATCATAACTCGAAATCTCAGGCCTATGCCTCGAAACATAACATAATCACAACGTATCCAAGGTATTTTCGAAAATTATTCACAAATCATATGAAAATTATAAAGACTCTAATATTACAGTTATCGTAAATCATATTTAATTAGAACCCATGATCAAAATGATATTCGAAAATCGAGTTTGAAAATCAACACATACTTTATATCCAATTTTCTCACGAAATGCATTATTAAAATATTACTTTAATATCCGACTAATCACAAAAGCCATAAGACACTTGAGGGCTATAACACAACGTTTACTCACTTGAGGGCTCTAACACAACATTCAAGTTATTCCCAACTACTTATACCAACAAGAAATATTTACTTACAATTATGTACAAATAATTAGCGTTTCAATTTCTACAAATAATCCAATTTTACTTTGTCCAACTTCAAGTCATCATGACTTTCTTATATAACTAATATCTCAATTAGTATTATGAAATTGGTACTTAGATCATTATACCTATGGGTAGTGATTTTACACAGCAGTCATAATCAATACCATCCTTTATAACCATCTCAACAACCACCAGGTTAATACCACTGTCTTATCCAACTTTTATATCCTATCTTAACCAAACCTGTAACTGGTACTTTTGAGTTTAGACCAAAGACACAACTTGATTCCAAACTTATTAAAATGTGCCACCAAATATATCCACAGTATCACCCAGAAATAAGGCCCACCATAGCCCAATACCACACAATCTGATGTCACAATTAAGAATGCAACAGACACCATAAGTCACAATCAACTAGCATGCTAATCACAACATCTATCAGAAGTCATCAGACTAAGTACTTCCTTTACGCGGCCAGTTATTAAATTCAAATTATTATTTTAATTAAGCCACTTCCAAATAATACCATAGTATCGTATACCTTTAACTAAATTTTAGGTGCAACTTTTGCATTTCTATTTCCAATCATGTCACATAAAACATCGTAGTTAACCTTATTACACACTTATCTCCTATTTTAACCATACCACATTCACATCCAGAACCTTGGCCTTAAGCTAGAACACAACTCAATTGTCAACTCCGTAGCATATATCATCAATTACATCTAATCAGAAATCAATATGGAACCCAACATTACTCAATATCACAAGCCAATATTTAATGTGCATTAGAAGTCACCGCTACCAACACACATATTAGCACAATAATTAACAAAAAATCCACACAACAATCACCACAATAGTCAATACGAAATTCTCACAACAATACCATATAACCAAACTATATCCAATATTACAAAACAAACCACACATCCAATGTCACAAAAACTGCACATGTTATAATTACCAATTTTCAATGCAGAATATCAATCAATAAACTGCCCCCTCACATGCTGGCACACCATAGACCCACATATAACCAACTCATTATCAATACACATGTATGACATCGACCATCACATCACAAGTGCACTTACTAGTAGGCATGCCATATACTTGCCCTTGCTCGAGAACAGGCGCCCTTGGCTCGAGAACCGGCGCCCTTGGCTCGACGTCCGAGTCATTTTCACATCAAACACTATCTCAAATTTTCCCCCAGAGGTCACATTCATTTTACTGGTAGATACATCACTAGAGAACTACGGAGTCCCAAACTCCACGTACGAGTGTGGGCCGGCTCAGGAACTACGAAATTACCTCGACGTTTGAGACTGCCCATAAGTCTCGGGAACTACGGAGCTTTACCTCGACGTCCGAGACTTCCCCTCACAATATCAGTATCAGGAACTACAGTGCATTATCTTGATGTCTGAGACTGTCAACAACACCGATCTCGGGAATTACAGAGCATTACCTCGACGTCCAAGACCGTCCGCCACCACACACAGCTACTCGGAGTCCATTTGTAAGACCCGGTCTTGGAAGCAAAAACGGTGAGCAAGACATGTGAGCTTGAGAAGCAAGAACGGTGAGTAAGACCTGTGTCCTGGAGGGAACGGTGAACGATCCCACATTCATGTGATGGGGGAATGGTCTGGGAGGGGAATGGTGGTGTGCCTTAAAGGTGTAGACACACACCTATCTAGCATGAGGCCTTTTGGGAGATCATTGGCTTTGGGTTTGGTTGGAACTCCAAAGTTAAGTGAGTTGAGGTTGGTACAATTCCATGATGGGTAACCCCCTAGGAAGTTGCACCGTGAGCTCCCGAAAACAAAACCGTGAGGGCGAGGAGGCCCAAAGTGGACAATATCGTGCTAGAGTCGGTATCTGACCGAGGAGGGTCGGGTCCTGACAAAATGGTATCAGAGCCAAACCTCGACCGGGAAGTGTGCCAGCAAGGACACTGGGCCCCGATGGGGGTGGATTGTAAGACTCGGTCTTGGAAGAAAGAACGGTGAGCAAGACCTACGAGCTTGAGAAGCAAGAACAGTGAGCAAGACCGTTGAGCTTGGAAAGGCAAGATCAGTGAACAATCCCACATCGCTCGCGGAGGGAAAGGTGAAGTGCCTTATATGCGTGGGCACGTATCTATCTAACACAAGGCCTTTTGGGAGATCATTGGCTTTAGATTCCTTGGGAACTCCAAAGTTAAGTGAGTTGAGGCTGGTGCAATCTCAGGATAGATGACCTACTGTGAAGTTGCACGTGAGCTCCCAAAAACAAAACTTTGAGGGCTGGGCCCAAAGCGGACAATATTGTGCTAGATGAGTCGGGTCGTGACATAATGGTATCAGAGCTGGACCTTGACCGGAAGTGTGCCGGCGAGGACGCTGGGCCCAAGGGGGTGGATTGTAAGACCCAGTCTTGGAAGTAAGAACGGTGAACAAGACCCGTGAGCTTGAGAAGCAAGGACGATGAGCAAGACCTGTGAGCTTAGAAAGGCAAGATCGATGAACAATCTCACATCTCTCGGGGAGGGAAAGGTGAAGTGCCTTATATGTGTGAGCACATATCTATCTAACACAAGACTTTTTGGGAGCTCACTGGCTTTGTATTCCTTAGGAACTCCAAAGTTAAGCGAGTTGAGGCTAGTACAATCCCAAGATGGGTGACCTACTGTGAGGTTGCACGTGAGCTCCCAAAAACAAAATCGTAAGGACTCGGCCCAAAGCAGACAATATTATGCTAGATGGGTCGGGTCGTGACAACATTATCCAAGTAACCCTTACTCCAAAATCCATTCACACTATTATTCATACTTCCAAGAAGCACACATTTATAACATACTTTTGTTCTACAAGTCATATCCACTTTATCCATATTTAATTTCATTTTTAAACTTCCGAAGAATTATATAAACACCCTGTTCCAAACCATACTAAATTCGAAGTCTAACTTCAATTACAAACCAAGTTTTAACATCTAAACACTTAAACCATAACGTCTTTACATCATCATACATCATCTCATCATTATCGTTACATACTTAACATATTATTACCAACCATAATTTAAACTCCAAATTTACATTCAAAATTTAGTTTGATAACTCAAAGGCCCGAATAATGTCTATAATTTTTTTTTCCAACAACTCACGTCAATCGTTAAAAACTTTGAGAAATTATCTCCAAAAATCAAATTTAAATTATTTAATCATTTATTCATAACACTCAACAATAATTTCAACTCCTAGATTTTCAACTTGACATAATTTCCATATAATCTCGTAAAACAGGTTGTAAAATAATTCCTATAAAAATTTGTATTCTCGTAATTTTCTTAATGTTCTCAAATCAACCAAAGAACCTTTTAAAAAAACCGTACATAATCCAAACCAAATTCTAAAATGAAATTTTCAACCGACATACAAAACCTTAATTTGTCCAATAACTTATCTCTGATACCAAATTGACAAGACTGTCCCTAGTTACAGAAGAACTAGACCGGTTCTACTCCCGTTTGACCACTCAAATTAGACAAGGGATATAACTAACGTTAACCAAGATGGATTTAATTAATTAATCAAACATAGTCCTTCCCTATGGGGTTTACCGCCCACATCCAACCCACTCACCCCGCTCGGGTAAAAGATTCTATGAAATTAACCATGTTCAGAATATATATTCTGCTATTAAAGTAATTTGTATTGGTACTGTCAATTATCAAAATAATTACATAATACTTTGCTTGTTTTCTTTTCCCCCTTATAAGCTCAAAATCATATTGAAAAATATAAACCATAATTCTATAATAATTTGTGGCGCACACATATACAATTCATCCAAATATAAGTCTTTATATGTATATATATTTAGACGTTTCCTTAACACTAAAATTATATTCAACATACTATTTAGATACCTTCTTAATATTTTCCAATTTAATAAAATTTAATTGTAGGGCTCATTAATATCCAAACCTAAGTATAACCCAATCCTCATTTTCCCTTAAATTTACATATGAGCATATAACTTTAGATAGGCATAACTTCTTCATATGAAATCCAATTTATGCAATTCATGGACAATTAAACGCAAAATTAATAGAGGAACAAATTCGGTGTTGGTTGTTTTCCCAGAAAAGCCCTCACGCCGCCCAAAGTGGTTGCACGTGGGAGCCACGTGCTAGCTACAATGATTATATGAGAATCACTGTTCATTGTCATCAACCTTCGCCACGTCGGCAACTCGGGTCACAAGACCCGGCGGCCCGACCCAGCTCTAATTCCTTCAATTCTTACTCATTTTCAATCATTCCACTTCCATTTTATTCGTAATCTATGCAAGAGGAGATCCATAACCTCGAAATAGTAAAAATATACCTGGAACGAGTTGTCCAAGGATCAAGCCTTTCGACCATGGTTTCCAAAGTTGAAACCATGGTTTCCCGATGTCCAACTCGCACAGTTTTCTTCTCTGAGATCTCACACAACCTCTAAAAGGTCATTAGAGCTACTATTTTCTGGGTTTCAGAGCTCAGCACCCAAAACCCCGAAGAATGCCCTTACGGGTCCATGACTTCGTTCATGTTTCAACCCTTTCTCCTCACCATTTTCCTTCGCATTCTCAGCCCAGATTCTCCCTCATCGTTTCCTGGATTATTTTCTGGTCTTTCCTCTCTTTCTTTCCTCCATATTCTCTTCTTTCATTTTTTTCTCTCATTTTCGGCCTTCCATTTTGAATTTTGTTTCCAACAAACACACACAACATATATATAAATAGGCTAGGTCGGTGACGGGAAATTTGGTGGAAAACTGAAGAGGGGTGGAGAGAGTTCCAGAAAGTACTAGGCATTTCCTTCAAAATGACCAAAATGCCCTTGAGGAAAAATTACCATTTTTCCCTTTGTCCTTTTTGACCCATAACTACTTCACCCGAACTTTGATTTGGCATGCCACCTATCTATGACTTCAGAATCTCAAGACTTACTTAGCGGTCTTCTCGGATTTCTCAAAAGATACCTACAACAAAAAGTCAACTATTTGACTTCTTAGGGGTAAAATGGTCATTTTTGCTTTCTTGGATATCCATGGTGTTACAGATTGTATTTGTGTTGATATTAGATCTGGTTTTTATAGTTATCGTGTAACGACCCGTCCTGAAATCCGAGATTAGATTAGTAACTAATGAAGGATTAGTGACTAATGAAGGATTAGTGAGATTAATCGGTGATTAATTGAGCGAAATTGGCCGGACGCTGTAAAATGACTGTTTTACCCCTGGTCGTGGGTAAACTGTTGAATTTTGACCCGGGAGGTCCGATGGCCGAGGACCGTTACATAGATCGGGTCGATACGAATTCGTAGACAAGCGGCAAGCCAAAATTGGACGTCGAACGGAAAAGTTATGGTCACGGGAAGTTCGATTACGCTATGCACGCATTTCGAGGCAAGGATTAGGTGGTGATATCTAATTGGGCAGATATTTAAGTGGGACCCATGGATGAGTGACAAGTGACAAGTGTCACTCATCCCAATGGCCCTTAACCCCAAAATGTGGATCTACAATGTGATTGGTCCACTTGGATTAAAATATTTATATTTTCTACCCTCCTCTCATCCTAGCCCTTCATCTCTACCTCCCCCTCTCATCTCCACCGTCCATCTCCCTCCTCTGCTACCATCATCAGCCTCACCATATTTTCTTCTTCAAACAACCCGAGCACCATTCTTCATTCTTCATAAGCAAAACACACGACACACCACCCCACCACTATACTTGCATCCATACGTTCGTGTAAAAGAACAGTGAGAGACTGAGAGTGACAAGGACAGTGGTCCACAGCGGTCCACGATGGGGGTGAGTCAAACCGAACCCGAGAACCCATTAATATTTTCAAAAATTGAAAGTTGAGTTTTAGATGTCATTTTGAGTTCCTTTTGATTCTATTGAGACCTAGGGACCAATGCGACTCGATAAGGATCGATTTTGATGGAAATGGATGTCCAGAAGGATTAGAAATCGAGCTTGAAGGTCAAGCTTACTGTTTGATCATGGAAGGTATGGTTTTGATGGTTTTTCTCGTGTTATGAAGTCATTGATTGATAGGGAATGTTGTTAGGAACCTTTAGGAATGAAAATGAACAAGAATGGATTGAAAATGAGATCGTTAGAACATTGAATCGGCCACTCCGATCCAGATCAGTCCGGTCTGGTCCAAAACTAGCAAACCCGGTCGGCTGGAGGTAGGAGATAATGAATAGTGCTGGCACGTGGGCTTCACTCGCAGCCCCTTTGAGCGGCGCGTGAGGGCGCGTGGGGGGTCTTTTTGTAACGATCCGTCCCAAGAATCGGGATTAGATTAGTTGTTAATGAAGGATTAGTGAAGTTAATCGGTGATTAGTTGGATAATTTCGGACGGACGGTGCAGAATGACGATTTTGCCCCTAAAATTGGGCAAAATGTTGACTTTTCGTACGGGCGGTCAAAAGGACTTTGACTGATGACCGTGTCGTAGTTCGGGATGTCACGAGTTCATAGACAGGTGGCACGTCCGATTCCGACATCTGAGGACAAAGTTATGACGTTCATAAGTTTGAGGGTTTTTTGGTAATTTCTTTAAAAAAGGGCATTTGGTTGACTTTTTAAACGACATGGAATTATCACGTATTTCGAGGACAGTTATGTGGGTCTCGATGTCCTGAGTACAATGACAAGCGACACATCATCATCGGACTTCGAGTAAATTAGTTATGGGTTTAAAGGTACAAGGGGTAAAATGGTAATTTGGGTAGGCAAGGGCATTTTAGTCATTGTGATGCATTTGGATCTGTGCCCTGTTGCAATTAGACATGTGGCTGTTCTTGGGATTTGTGCCCAATGGATGTGGGACACATGTCCCTGTTCTGGATGGTTGTGGAAGCTGGGACACCGCCTCAGCGGTTTTAAAAAATGGTTAACGGTTGTATACTTGGAGCTATGAAGAGAAACAGAGACTGAAACCCCTTATGCAATAACATTCGAATGTCAACAATTGATGGTGTTGAGTGAGTAGAACTGAGAGAGCTAGCGTTGAGGATCGTGGTGGTGCCACCATCGTGAGTTGCCATGGACGGTGGCCTTAAGCCGTGAAAAACAGAGATCGTGAGCTTTAACCCTTACATACTTGTACAATTCCTCATCCCTGATCTGTGATTCGTGAAGAGAAAAGTGCAAGGAAGGTGAGATTATGATGGTGGTAGCCACAGTGGGGCACGACGGCGAAGGTAAAGTCAAAACCGTGAGTTTCTGTTTAAATTCAAAAAATGGTCACTTGTGATTTCCTGGTTGTTGATCGAATCTAAGGGGTGGAAGGTGTTTCTGGAGGTCCAAGGAGTCAAATACGCTTGGTTTCGAGGTTCGAGATGGACGGTGAGTGCTAATTCCCGTGAAATGTCCTGTTTGAGTTGGAAATGACAACTTGAATTTTGAAGGCTACTACTCAAATTGATTGATCATGTGAGGTTCTGCACCTTAAAATGAAGCCATTGGGCTTGGAACTACGGTCAGAGGTGGCCGGAATCACCAGAACTTAGCGGAGGCAGTTTGACGGTTTGATCGTTCGTTAAGAAGGTAACTTATCGACTCTGATTTCATGTTTTGAGTAGAGGAATCAATTAGGAATGAAAAGGTGAACCTAATGGAATTAAATTAGATGGAAAACGGATCGAAATGAACATAAACCGTGAACGCCGATTCACGACTGGACCGGATTGCAGAACCGGTTCGGACCAGGTTTCTTGAGGACATGGACGATGAACAGTAACCGTGCGCGGTTTCACGCACAGGGTGATTAGGCAGCGCGTGAGGGCGCGTGGGCCCACTTTTGGAGGTTTTCTCAATATGACTTTTAAAGTATTTGATGTAACGAACATTTTGAGATTGGTTTCGAGTCGATCGGACATCGTCTCGATATGTTTCGGGATGTCCGAAGGTTTTAGACCTCGGTTAAAAATAGTTAAAAATACGGAGAAATTACAGGGACTTAGTAGAAGCTTAATGAAGTAGTTAGTAACCTTCTTATGGGATTTGGATAGGTTCAGGAAAGCCGATGATAGTGAATTGGTCAGGAACGACGTAGGTGCACGCGTATCGAGGCAACGACGAAATGGTTTGTGAGTGGACTTTGCTTTCTAACTCTTGATGCATGCATATATGTTTTTATATATTTTCTATACGTGATTCTATGATTTGATTTATGATCTTGATAATTTACGATTTGCACGATTTTCGAGATATTTACGGAATTTCACGTTTTACGAGATTTCGATTGTTCTTATGATTTGATCATGGTTTTAATGATTTGATTTCGGGATTTCAAATATGACTTGATTTCAAGGTTTTGAAATGGATTTTGGAAAAGTGATTTTGGGCTTGGAGCCCTGTTCATTAGATTTCGATATACGAGCTTTCAGTTTTGAAACTGGATTTCAGAAATGATGTTTAGGATTTGGTTTTGAAACTTGGAAAGGAAATCTGGATTTGGGTTCGGGATGATGGTTCCGGATGCCGGGTTACGGAATCATTGTTGCGAATTCAGATAAGGATTTTCTATGGTTTTCACTGTTGATTGAAAATGGTTTTGGGTTTAAAGACCCGAAAAAAGAAAAAGAAAAACCTCCGGATCTGATTTTGAGTTTAAAGACTAGGTTGATTGACGGGGGGAGGGCCCTAGATTGATGTGTTTTGAGTTTAAAGACTCAGTATATGTTTTGAGTTTAAATACTCGGTTATGATACCCCCCCGAGGCCTGTTGATTGTGTTTTGAGTTTAAAGACTCGTTGATATCCCGGGAAGGCCTGATTATGGGCATGGTTTTGAGTTTAAAGACTCGGACGCACTTGAGATCCAACAAACTCGCATGATTGATGTTTTTCACTGGTTTTTCAGATGTTTTGGGCAGTGGCCCAGATGATATGGATTTGATGAGTTTTGGGACTGAGTTCCCGTATTTGAGATTGACTTGTGATTTGAGGCTGAGGCTTGGATTTGGACAGCGGATTTGACTCGAGTTTTTAAATGGTTTTCATTGATGGTTTTGATATGAATGGTTTCATAACATGTATTGATATGCATGCATTGGTTTTTAAATGGAGGGTATAAATGTAATTGTTTTATTGAACTGTTTTTGAACTTATCCTTTATTTTTGTCCACTCACAGTCTTTTTGTGTTTTCGATACCCTCCAGGTTGTTGCGGTATGGGCTGTTGGTCGAGAGAGAGAGACAGAGACATCACATACGTGATCCACAGTAGAGTCTGCGCACCCTGGGAAGTTCGGATGCTGTTGGACGGTCGAATCGAGAATCCTTTGTCCGACTTACGTGTCACATGGTGGTTGGACGTCGGTTTAGCCTTCGTGTCATGCGTAAGTTAGACGGGAGCATGACTTAGCCCTTAATCTCGGGGGATTGAGTGTGGGTCGTGTCACTTTTGGGGATGACTTCAACATGTGAATTAATCAATTCGATGTAACGATCATTTTGGGACTGGTTTCGTGTCGATCAGACACCGTTTCGATATTGTTCGGGACGTCCGAATATTTAGGATCGAGTTTAAAAATAGTTAAAAATTCGGGAAAATTACGGGACTTCAATGAGAGGTTAATAAGATAGTTTGTCAGAACCGGTCCCAAATCCCCCGGGATTAACGTGGGACCCTCCTGATCCCGTCTGACACGAGGTGTCAGACCAGGGAAAATTTCGTCTCTAGCCCTCACCGAGCTTCCAGAGTGCGCCAGGATCGTAGGAGGAGGGGAGTGATGTCTCGTCTCTACTATAGCCTGCAGCCTCGATCAACCTGAAGGGCATTAAAACATCAAAAGTCGTGAGTGGACAAAATAAATATTTTATTAAAAACACATTTCGCATAAAGACATTTATGCCCTTCATAAAATCATACGCATGCATTCAAAAACCATTTATCAAAACTTTTATAAAACCATTTTTCAATAGTCTCAAAACCTTTCAAGGGTTCATGCCCGACCCCATAAACCGTCATGACCCATAAATCCAAGTGGGTCCCCGACCCGAAACCGCAACTTCTAAAACCATGAAACAATACATGTGGGAACTCAGCCCAAATCAACGTACGCGGGTCTCAGCCCAAAACTGTTCTCAGTGAAATACAAAGCATAGAATACGGGATCTACGCCCCAAACGATTTCTAAAACATCAAGTACGGGGTCTCCGCCCCAAGTTATAAAACCACATACGTACTTGTACGTATAACCCATCCTAGGCACTTCCGGAGAAGATGCCAACTCGGAGCACACATCCCCTAGGGAACACATCCCCGAAATAGTCATGATGACATCATATCTATCTAGTGTGCACACTACTCGGGGTCTCACTCCGAGTCTTCTCCCAGGAATCTCCATCTGGGAGGCTCAATCACTGGATCTAGTCCGAGCTCTCTCTCTGGATCTAGTCCACATATCTCTTTGGAATATGGTCCGGGACCACAACATAATAAGTAACCACCACTCCTAGAATGGGATCCCTATGGGGATACCCACTCTGGTCTGTGGATCGTGACTCTCTAAGTCGACGTCTGGAGGAGACCATATAAACATATGGAGGATTTCATTCACATTTTCAAATCTCTTTCTTTCTTTCTCAAAACACTTTTCAATTGGGTCTCATACCCGATTCATCTCAACGGGATTGCTCAAATCCGATTCAAATCACTTTCACAGGCCTCGGCCTAAATTCACAGTTCAACAGGGTCTCATGTCCAAATTTTCATTTCATAAATCGAACTGGGACTCAAGCCCGATATCACAACCAATTCGGCCCTAAGCCCGGAACCATAAAGCAACAGGACCTCAAGTCCGATTTCACAACTAACGGGGCCTTAAGCCCGATAACTCAACTAAATGGGTCTCAGGCCCGATATCATAAATCAACGGGGCATCAAGCCCGATAGCACCACTAACTGGGCCTCAAACCCTAATCGTAAATCAACTAGACCCTCGGTCCAATCGTATAGCTCAATTGGACCCTAGGTCCGATTCCTCGTCAAATCAAATGGACTCCAAGTCCGAGAGTTCGTAAATCAAATGGGTCTCGTGCCCGATTTCATATTTGTAAATCCGAAATCCATTTATTAAACCCTCGTTGAAAACATGGTATGCAAAGGTACGACATAAAGCCGAAAACCTCGAAATACGTGCAATTATGTCGATCCTAAGCTACCACAAAAAAATGCACTCATGGCATCACAAAACATATATTAAAACACTTATAAAACATTTATACATGCATCAAGTTCGAAAGAAAGGTCCACTCACAGACCGTCCGAAGCCGCGCCTTGATACGCATGCCATAATCGTCTCCCGGGTCAAACGTCACCTCCGGGATTCCCGAACCTGTCCCAATTAATTTAGAGGGTTATTAACTACCTAATTAACCCCTCACTAAAGTCTCGTAATTTTTCGGAATTTCTAACTATTTTTAAATGCAAACATAAACCTTCGGACGTCCCAAACTATATCGAAACGATGTCCGATTGACACGAAACCAGTCCCAAAATGTTCGTTACATCGAATAGATGATTTCACATGTTGGACACTTCCCCAAAGGATGAACCACGAGCCCTCATGCGTCCAATGAAGGTCCTGTGCGTGGGCCTCAAGCGCCGGACTGTTCATCTTCAACCTTGGCCGAACGGGCCGGTCCGGTCCAGCCTGTGCAGCCGATCTAACTGGACCGGCTTGACCGGTCCAGGGCTCCCCACTTTTCATTTTTCGTCCAATCTTCTCCTTTTTGATTCCTTTCTTCCTATTTTCATGTTTCCTATCAATCTCAATCCTTAAAACTAACTAAAACTCCCTAAAATCTATGGTTCAATTTTGAACCTCACGTTTCAAACTTCTCAGTTTTCTTCCCACGGCTTCTCAGCCGTCAACCACCACCAAAACCCTCTTAAAACCTTCCTAACATCCTAATAATCATTCCCTAATCATTCAAAACCAACCATAATGCTCAAATCGAAAAATATGGAAAAATGGGCCTAACCCTGCAATCGGGTCCTTCTTGGCTTTTACCTCCATGCACGGCGGCCCAGGCACCGTCCTCTGCTTCCTTAGCCTCTCTCTCACTCTCTGGGTCTCAGTTATGATCACAGGGTTGGAGGGTTGGATTTGGGGAGAATGGGTTGATCGGGTTTGTTTGGGAACAAAGAAAATGATCGATGAAAAATGCAAGGGGAGGATATGCATGTATGTAATCATACTAGGAAATGGATGAGTGACACTTGTCACTCATCCATTGCGCCAGAAGCAAAATATCTGGGCCCACTTAAGTTCAAAAGTAACTTGTTTCGTAATTCGTGCAATAGTACCTACGGACTTCCGTGAACCGTAACTTTTCCGTCGAACGTCCGAATTCGACGTGTCGTTTGTCTACAGATTCGTATTGTCCTTATCTACGTAACGGTCTTCGGCCCTAGGACATCGGACTTCCGGGGTCAAAAGTCAACTTTTGGCCCGAATTACCAAAATGCTCTTGAACTTCCGAACGTCATAACTTTTTCCTCGAACGTCAGAATCGGGCGTGCCACCTGTCTATGAACTCGTGACGTCACAAACTACGTCACAGTCATCGGCCAAAGTCCATTTGACCTTCTGAATGAAAATTCAACGATTCACCCATTCTAGGGGCAAAATCGTCATTTCGCCCGAACATCCGCTAATCCTCGTCTAATCCCCGATTAGTGAGGCTAATCCGTCATTAATTCTTAATTAATCCCGATAATTCGGGATGGGTCGTCACATAGTTAGTAAACTTTTAGATTGATTTGGACAGGTTTTTATAGATGTGATTCTATGATGATGATTTGGATGTTAGTGATTTATATGATTTCACGCATTTCGAGGCGATTTACATGTTTGCACTTAAATTGAGGTTTATGATTTTGCACTGATTATACGTGCTTATGATTTTAGAAATAGTTTAATGAAATGGTTTTGGATTTGAAAAGGTAAACTCGGACATGAGACCCATTTGTTTTGGAAACCCTCGGACTCGAAGACCCTTTTAGTCACGTTATTGGGCCAAGGGCTCAATTGGTTCGTGAACTGATTTCAGATTTGAAAATATGGGATCGAGCACGAGACCCTTTTGATTTACAAATTCTTGGGCTCGAGGCCCAGTTGGTTTACATATCGGGCTCGAGGCCCAATTGATTTACGAATCAGGCTCAAGGCCCATTTGATTTACGAATCGGGTACGAGGCCCAGTTAGTTTACGATATCGGGCACGAGGCCCATTTGGTTTACGAAATCGGGCACGAGGCCCAGTTGGTTTACGAATCGGGCTGGAGGCCCAGTTGGTATATGAAATCGGGCTTAGGGCCCAATTATGATTTACGATCGTGATTTTGGGTCGGGGACCCATAAATGGATTTCTGGTTCATGACGGTTTATAGGGACCAGGCATGAACCCTTGAAAGGTTTTAAGAATGATTTCTAAATGTTTTTTCATATACCATCCTTATATTTTATGGATTGTCTCCTCCGAGGAGGGTCGTTGGCCTGGGTAGACCCCGGAGTAATCATGGAGCACTAACTGAGTGGAGTCACCCCCGTTGGGTTCCTTACTCTCAGGAAGGCTATTATGGATTATAACCCCCAGGGAGGGTCATTGATCTGCGGACATTGACCTGGGTGGACCCTAGGGAAATTTGGGATTTGAGACCCCGGGTAGCACGCGCGTAGCTCTAGATACCGTGACAAGATTGGTTATATAATTTATGATAAACATGATTTCTTGGATTTGTGAAATTGTGTTTTATGATGATAAATGGATTTTGGCTGAGATCCCACATATGTTTGTTATGAAAATGGATTTCTATAAATGGTTTTGGGCAGGGGCCCGTGTGACTTGAATTTACGGAACTTGGGGCTGAGACCCTAAATATGGTTTTTTAAACATATGTGGTTTGAAAAATGGTCTTCCTATGCATGCATACTTTTTAGAAGGGCATAAATGACAGGACCCGTCCCCGAAGGACATAGATAACTGTGCCCGATCCTGCTCCCGTCTGACAAGTCAACTGAGGTTCCGAAATTACCCTCCAAGACTTGCCAAACAAGGGATAACTGCACTTGTGCCCACTCATACCTCCACCTCTCGAATAGCCTCGATCATCGCGCCACCACTTGAAGGGTCATTAAAACAGAAAATGTGTGAGTGGGCAAAACAACATTTATAAATACGTTTACCAAAACACATTCTTGCCCTCCAGTTTTCACAAACATGCATGCATATCATAAAACATGAGTCATAGTGTGAGATCAATCAAGTATGAATAGTGGACCGATAAAATCAAATGTAACGACCCGGAAATTTGAAAAAGGAAAATTTGGAAAATTTGAAGGAAATGACGGTTTTGCCCCTGGTTATAAGGGCCGAAAGTTGACTTTTTGTTCGGGATGCCTTTTTGACTTTTGGCCATGACCGTCGGATAGGTCTCGGGACTCTAAATCCGTAGACAGGCGGCATGCGTCAATCAGAGTCCGAATGGAAAAGTTATAGGTTTCGAACGGTTAGGGGTATTTTGGTCATTATGCAAGGAAGGGAAAATTGATAATTTAAGGCAGCCAGATTAATTTGGGCGGTTAATTTGGCTGAGTCAATGTGGGGGTTAGTCACTTAGGTGATCAAGTGACATCTGTCACTGTGTTGAGCCCAATTAGTGGCAATTGATGATTCATGTGTTTGAATTACAAACAAAATCGTGTGTGTTGTGTTTGCCTCAAAAACCAAAATAGAGAACCCAAACTTTGATCATTCATTCGATTCACTTGGAACCAGTGAACATCCTATAAGAAAACTGGTGTATTTGTGAGATTTAGAACAACAAAATCGAAGGGCCATAACGAGGGACTGAGAGTAGACTAGAAAACCCAAATTCAAAAAGTTTGAAAATCAAGGGACAATTTGAATTCCAAGTTTTGAGCAGCAAGGATCCAAATTGAGGCTTGATTAAGCTCTCTGAGACCATTTCGAACCAGTACACAATCAAAACGAAGGAAATTGCTGCCATTTTGAGTAAGAACGAAAGTCTTAATTTCGAAGAAAAATCAAGCTTGAGTTTGTGTGCTTGGAGGATTCGAGATTCCTGGAAAGTGTCAGAAATTACGGCAAGGCTTGCAGCTCGGAAAGCGAGCGGTTTGGACGGTGTGTGAGTGAACGTTTGTTTTATAAACCATTATGCATGCATAGTTAAATGTTTTACATGATTGATTGCATGATTTGAATTGCAATGATGTCCTGATGATGTGGTATGATTATTTGTGATTTAATGATTATTTTAATCGGTCTTTCGGGCACGTTTTTCGAGAAAATGTGCAAATGATATGTTAGGCTAGGCTCGAAGTCAAAATGGTTTTAAAAAGGATATTTTGACTTAATTGGTGAGTCAATGATGATTTCTGGATTATTTTAATGTTTTCGATGTGATTTTACGGATTTACGTGTAAATGGTATTTGGGCTTGAAACCCTGTTGGGAATGCTTTTGACTTGGTTTGAAGTCATGGATATGATTGATATGTGTGGTGGTATGGATTGTGTTTGTGATTGTGGATACTGGATACTGGATCATGTTCTGGATGGTGCGAGTGCAGTTCCTAGACGTGACTCGGATGTTGCGTGAGTGCAGTTCCCGAGTATGTGGTACGTCTAGATGGTGCGTGTGCAGTTCCCAGACATGACTGATATGACTCAGATGGTGCATGAGTGCAGTTCCCGAGGTTGGCCTACGCGTAGTGCGGATGTGACAGTGTGATTGTTGGGAAACTTATGAATAATGCGGATTGGTTGATTGATTGTGAACTTATGAATAGTGCTGTTTGATGTTATCTGGTCTGTGTGGCTAGGTGATTATGTTTTCATATGTTTTGGCCTGAGAGCCGGGATTTGATACTTGTTATGTGATTTGGCTGGAATGCCGGTGATTGTTATACACACGTTTTACCCTATGCATGCATGGTTTGATAAACTGGAGGGAAATGATGTATTTTTAAATGTGTTTTAAATGTAATGATTTTGTCCACTCACACTTTTTCTATTTTGATGACCCTTCAGGCCGTGGCACGACATTCGAGGCTGATCGAGAGGCGAAGGCATGACCAGAAATCAGTGCAGTTATCCCTGGTCTGACAGGTGCTAAAGGGTAGTTTTAGGACGTCAGTTGACTTGTCAGACGGGAGCAGGACCGGACATGGTTATCAACGTCCAGTTGGGACGGGTCCTGTCATCAAAATATGTTTCTAAATTCCCATGGTCCACATTTTCCCTGAAACTCATGTTCATCAAATCAATTCATGATATAAAGTATCTAGACACAAATATCAATAGATCACAAATCTCAATAAAACCACGGGACTCATTTCCATATCCAATCTCATTAGTCATGTTATCCCTGCAACGCGTGCAAATCAAATAGGCTCAAGGACCGCTCAAATCCGAGCATGTCGCTATGAACACATCACCAGCTGACATTCCAGATCGTTGTGAACACATCACCGACCGATCTCCACATAATTCAGCACATCTGATCTGAGTCGAGCCTCCCTCGACTGCATGACAACATACCGTGCTACATGACCTCTCCGGGCGAACACATCCCATCCCGGAGGCGAGCGTTATCTCCAGGGTGCACTCCGGGGAAAACACATTCCTAACCGGAAGCTCTAAATATCCACAACACAGGGTGCACTTCGGGGAAAATATATTTCCATCTGAAAGCCCTAAATATCCACAACACATCACCATCATGAAAACCAGTGAAAATAGTTGCGTTTAAAACTCAAATCATTATCAACACAGGGTCTTAACCCCAAAATATAGTTTCCTCAAATCCGTAAAACCAATGTCCCGATTTATTCCATAAATTCAAAAAGCATCAATACCATCATGTAATCACATGTAAATACAAATCCAATCAAAATCACAACTCCATTGGGTTTCAAGCCCATTATAGCATTTTCACACAAATCCGTGCAACCATAACCCGAGTTACCATTTTCATGTAAATCCATAAAATATGTCCTGAAAAAATTACGTAAATCCATCAAATCAATCCTTGACTCATACTCTAAGTCAAAACATCATTTTCAATCCCGGGCCTACGCCCAAAACATCAATTTCATAATGTCTCGAAAATTGTACCAAAAATAATATAATAATCCAGAAAATCGAGAAATCACCGGATCGAAACATCAATCATGTCAAATCATATAATAAAGTATTTAAAACATATACGCATGCATCACGGTTAGAAAACAAAGTCCACTCACACACACCGTCCAAACGGCCCGCTTCCGAGCTACACGTTTTTCTGTAAATTCTGGGAATCACAATTCCTATCCAAAATCATTATCGAGGGTCACTAACACTTCAATATATCTCATATAATTTTCCCCAATTTTTTTTGGGATTTAAATACGTATTTAACACGTAAATCAAAACTTCGGACACACAGAATTTTATCGAAACGATATCCGATTTCCTTGAAACCAGTGCCAAAATGTTCGTTGCACTGAGAGGATTCAAAGTCATGTTGACCTCACCTTGAAACAAAGCTCCACATTCCCTCACGTGCCGCCGTGAGTGGCTGCGCGTGAAGCTCACGCGCAAGCTACAGTGACCGTCCCTATCACCCGTCTATCTGCAATTCGGGCCCTGCAACCCACGAGACAACCCGATTCAATCTCTGTCAATTCGACACCATTTTCAATAATTGAGCATTCAAATAGCCTCGTAAGGGTCTTAATGTAAGTTTTGCATCATCAATTACGTATATTACCTTAATCCTTCAATTCGAAGATGAACTTTCAAAGAACCTTCAAATGCTGTTCATCCATCGAATTCCCTTAATATCAAATGTTTTAGTTAAATTGATTCATCAGAAAGCTTCATTGGATCCTTATAATCCTGTTTTCGATCTCAATTTCATCGTCCAACTCCTCCAATTGTATAACCCAACCTTCGAATTTCTCCACTTCCACTATGTCCGTTCTAAGCCAAAAGGACACCAATTCTCTTCATTCTTGAGGTGATCCTGATCGAGGCAATCCCAGAAAGCTCAAATCAATCTCAATTTGAAGTTTCACGACCTACAAATTCAAGATCGATTTTTGGGAAACTTTGAATTCTTACGGGTTTGGGCTTTCGGGTTTAAAGGTTTTCCCTTATTTTAGCTCTCCATATCAATTCTATTAATTCCTTCTCATAATCATTATTCTCTGAAATTTCCTCTCAAGGTTAGTTGTGGAAGGAAGCTCAGTGCTCTCACACACTCATACTCTGTTTTTTCACGGTTCAAGGAAGAAGTAGAGAAGATGATCGATAATGAAGAAATGATAATTGAGTATGATGATGGACAATGTAATCATGGATTAACGGGAAACATGATCCATAATTTAGGGGTCTCAAATCATGGGATGAGTGACACTTGTCACTCATCCAAGGGTCCATAATCATTAATCATTTTTTAATATTTTATTATTATTTCAATCAAATTCTTAGGACGTAAGTTTAACCGATTTCACTCTCGTGACCATAACTTTCCCGTTCGATGTCCGATTTCGACGTGCCACCTGTCTACGGACTCGTGACGTCCCGAACTACGTCACAGTCATTGGACAAAGTCTGTTTGACCGTCCGAGTCAAAAGTCGACATTTTGCCCACCTCTAGGGGCAAAACGATCATTTCTCACCTTCCGTCCAAAATCGCTCAACTAATCACCGATTAGTCTCACTAATCCTTCATTAGTCACTAATATAATCCTGGAATTCAGGACGGATCGTTACAATAAAGGTCTTTTATGAAATGTGTCTTATCAAACTATTACTTTTCGTCCACTCACAGTCTTTTCTATTTTTCAATGCCCTTCAGGTTGATTACTGGTGCGAACTGTAGCAGAGATTGAGGCATCACACTCCCCCACAGAATCCTGGCGTACACTGGAAGCCGGTCGGACTAAAGGTTTAAATTTTCCCTGGTCTGACACTTCGTGTCAGAGGGGATCACGTGTAACAACCCGTACCTTCGGGAAGGGTAAAAAGGTAATTTTGTAAAATTTTGTGTAAATGGACGATTTTGCCCTTATGAATAGTAGACGAAAAGTTGACTTTTTGAATTACCGATTGGTTGAGTGTTAGCTCTTGACTATGACGTAGTTTAGGACGTCACGAGTCCGTAGACAGGTGGTAGGCTCGATTCGGACAACCGGAGGAAAAGTTATGACGTTCTGAAGTTTGGGGGCGTTACCGTAATTTTGAGTAAACGAGGGAAATGTTGACTTTTTGGAGGACTTGTGATTTTCACGTAGACCGAGGACCATTAGATAGGTCTCGACGTCTTGAGTTCAACGACAGGCGGCACGCTGTCATCGGACGTCAGACGGGAAAGATACGGGTCTGGAAAACATGAGGGTAAAATGGTAATTTGTGCAGGAGGGGTATTTTGGTCATTTTCCCTTAGCCCAATCAGATAAGGGCAAGTGGCAGAGATTTTTTGGGCTGGCCTATGGATGGTGGACACGTGCAGGGGACTGGATGGTTCCATTATGTTCTCAAGTGTGCACGGCCACACTTTACCCTCATTTGAACCGTGCACACCTTCGAAGAACACAGAAAACAGAGAGAAGAGTTGGGTGAGGCGGTGATCGATTCAGTGCAAGGGAGAGTGAAGAGTGAGTTGAGAGAGGGACAGTGAGGCAAGGAGGAGCTGGTGATCGTGGTTTGGAGTTGTAACTGTGCACGGAGGCGACGCGGTGGACGGCTGAAGTTTGGAGGAAACAGAGGAGACGGTGGACGGTGGTGGTTGTTGTGCCGTGTAGTGGATCGATTCAAGCCACTAGGAGACTCAGGAGGCTACGGGGAGTCCCACGAGCACCGTGGTAGGTGGCGGTTCTCACGGCGGCGCCGGAATCGAAGGGTAACTTCTTTTGCTCTGTTTTCCTGTAGATTTTAATTTCAAAAGTCGTGAAGGTAGGGTGAGAATCGGGGGGATTGGTGAGTGCAGTAGTGTTCAGGGAGGTTCTAGGAATGGTGTGGAACGGTCGCCGTGACGGAGGCGTACACGGCGGAGCCCAGTCGACGGAGAGTACTCTGTACTCTGTTTGGCCGTGAACTTCAAATGCAAAGTCGTGGACTTGGGCGTAGAGTCGAGGGATAAGGAGGTTAGGGTGAAGTTCAGGAGGGTCTTAAGCGTCGTTTAAGATGAACGCCGTGACCGGGGAGGACCTGGGCGGCTGGCGGCTAAAACAGGGGCTACGGGCCGTCTGTTTCGAGGCCGTGAACGGCGGGTTTCCGGCCGTGATTCTTCGAGGTTAGGACGTGGTTAGGTTGCTTAGGACGGGACGAAGAGGATGGGATTGGATTGGACTGAAATGGTGGTCGGATTACAGAGAACCGTTCACGCTGGTTCAACTGTGTTGAACCGGGTGACTCGAGGAAGGAGATGCACTGTAGCAGGCGCGTGAGGCCCACGCGCAGCCACTTTGGGCGGCGCGTGGAGGCGCGTGGGAAGGAATCCGGCCAAGCTTCCAACATGAGTTTAGTCCTAAATGTTCTAAAGAATCCAATGGTATAGTTTTCGGGTTAATCGGACGGTGTTAGGGATGGTTCGGGAAGTCGTAAGGTTTAGGGTTTAGGATTAAAATATTATTTAATTCCCGAAAAATTGGGGAAAATAGGGAAGGTATCCTTGATGTATTTGTGACCCTATTTGGTATCTATTGACAGGACGGGAGACACCAGAGACGGTCGAGGAGCGCACGGGGCGCGAGTGACTTGTTCTGATCTGTGAGTGGACCCTTTCTTTCTTTCGAGCATGCCTAACTGTTTTTACTGAGGTTTTATGATATTAAATGTGTTTTATGCTTCTTAATAATGATTGTTTGTGGTTGATATGTTTGCACGTTTTTCGAGACAATTGCGGGATTTTACACGTTTTTCGAGAAAAATCTGGTTTTCGGATTTTGATGCCATATTTGAGGATTTCAACCTATAAATGTTTTCTGACGACGATAAATGGGTTATGAAATATGTTCCGGATTTGGGTTCGGAATGTCGGTTCTGAACGCCGGAAGGGCTTCGAACCGGGAATTTCGAATTCGAGTTTGGCGATAGATTTCGGAACGGTTTTACACTGACATGGATTGGATTTGCTGGATCTGGATATTGGGTTTAAAGACCCGGATTGATATTGACGGGGGACGGGCCCGGATTGAGTTTAAAGACTCGGGAGTTTAAAGACTCGGATAATTACGATAGTACCCCCATAGGCCTATTGAGTTTAAAGACTCGGGAGTTTAAAGACTCGGATTTGTGTGAGGCCTGGTTGAGTTTAAAGACTCGGATAGGTCCAGCAGGTTTGATCGGAAAAAGTGGTTTGATGTTATGCTCTGGTTTCTATATCAATTTTATAGTGTATCTGTTTCTTATGATGTTTTATAGTGTTTCTGTTTCTTATGATGTTTCATATTATGATTTTCTAATACTTCGTTGGGCATGCCTGTTTGCAAAGCGGAGGGAATAACTTCTTACTTTTCCTTAACTCTGATTTGACGAGAAACTGTTTTGAAACTGCTATTTATTCTGGTCCACTCACACCTTCTTTTTTTAAAAAAATTTCCCTCCAGGTCGTGGTGATAGCGCTGGGGTGAACGTTGAGGCAGATATCGAGGCATAGAGCTTCCGACGTTCTTCCGTTGCGGACTTAGACTTGTAGGACTTTTGTGCCCATTTTTAGTGCTGTGCTATGCTCTGACTTACTGTTGTATATATTTACTCCTTCGTCTGATAGTTATGCTTATAATTGTATTAAGGTTAATTGTGGTACTGTAAGTGTGATTGTCAGAAGGGAGCAGGGTTCGTCCCGGATATCGAGGTGATATTTGGGACGGGTCTTGACATCACGACACATCCTGTGTTAATCCCGGGGGGATTGGGATGGATCGTGTCATGTCGTGGTTTATGTTATTATTGGATTTCTTACTATTGCACGTACTTTGAAGTTTTTGTGTTTTATCGTATGTTTGTTTGGAATTAAGAATTTCTCTTTATGTATGCATAGTTTTCCAAAACGGAGCGTAAATGGTATGTTTCGAATAATAGATTTTTAAAACCTTTATTTAGATCACTCACACGTTTTGATTGGTTTTGAAACCCTACATGGTCGTTGCACAAGAATCGAGGCTGCTTTTGCAGCAGAGTCTTGAGCTCACGAGTATACTAGTATCCCTGGTCTGAGGGGTTTCAAGGGTACATTTGGTATTTTATGTTACTTGTCGGACAGAAGCAGGACCCAGATATGTTATATTTGGTGTTTGCCGGATTAGGTTCTGTCAACTTGGTATCAGAGTTTGGGCTCTTATATGTGCTTAAAATTGTTATGCCTCCGATATGTGAGCCTTATCCCCAAGAAACTAGTTATTTTTTGTTTATTCACTAAGATTTTCTTCTTCTTTGCCCTAAAAATATTTGGTGGGGATCTTTCTCCTTAGAATTTTCTCTACATAATTTGCCATGGCTTGGACAGAGCTTGTACTAGACCTAAACCCAAATTTCAACACCCAATCTCCAAAATTTCATAGAAATTTCACCGAAAAAAATTGTACCCATCACAAAACGCTATTACCTTAATCAATTTCTCACGTAGTTTTTACCCAAACATATATTTCAAAGAAATTAGAAAACATAAACAAATTTTTCACCCTTGGATTTGGATAAATTTGGAACCTCCTCCCTGGATTTTTTTTCAGTCCATGAAGTGAGAATCTTGCTGGCTTTCCCATAATAGCAACAATTAAGCTGATTCAACCTTTCTTTCTCAATTTTTCGGTCCATCAATAGCTGACGAGATGAACAGAGCCCAAAAATAGGAAATTTGGGCAAATTTAGGGAAGATGAAGAGAAGGAATTTGAGGAATTTGATGAACACGCTCAAAACTAACCCTTACTTTTGTCGTCGATGCGCAAGCCTTGCCGTTGATTAACATCCTTTGTGTTGCCATCGCCGCTTGCCTTGTCGTTCTCTACTTCTCGCGCTGGTATCTTCTTTCCTTCACCACGACAACTTGCGGTCTTACCATTATTAGCGGTTAATTTGCCACATCATCTATGATGTATCGCCAACTCAACTGCCACCTTATCTTCATGCCAATTTCAAACACCGAGGTGTTCAAATAAACCAATTTACCTCTCCATTTAACACCCTTAGACAGAAAAGGTGTGCATTGGAACGAAAATGGGAGTTTGAGGTGTAATCTGACTCGAAAACGAAGTAAGAGTGCTTTTTAAGACAAAATTAATAATTTAGAGTGCAACCTAGCTAAAAAGTCTTAATATAATATGGATATATGAAATTCAAAGACATTTATCGCTTGGATAAATGAAAATCTGACTCAACTCGGTTTGCGCCCAAACGTACTTACATTCATATGAGTGTTAAAATATATTTTTTTTGGGAAAGTAGAATTTAAAAGGGTATTTAGGTAAATTTCAATTTCCAACTCAAAGTCTTGCATCTGAACCTCCGTTTGATCCAGCGGCTCACGTCGTTTGGTGCGAGTATTACCGCATTCGAGACAATCTTTCTTTGTACAAGATAAAAACCTAATATATAATGCGGACAGTAACTCTAGGGCATCAGGCGATAAGAGTTGTAGAGAGACCTCAGCCTTCTTTGCTAGCCGCCGTCTCTTTCTCTAGTCGTCAGTTGATCTTCGCAACCATGGTATTTCTTTAACAAAATTCTATTACTATTGCTTTCCGTTTGTTTCCTGACAAAACTAAATGTAATCTGATCTGTTTTTTGGTTTTTTTTTTTTTTTCTGTCCTAGATCATTTCTGAGAAGAACCGCAGAGAAATCTCTAAGTACCTCTTCCAAGGTCAATCAAAAAGCTCAGATTTTTTTTATCTATTTTCCAATGCAAGTTGTTTTTTTTTCTCCAGATTGTATTAAATTTTGTTGATTTTTGGGTTTGAACAGAGGGTGTTTGCTTTGCGAAGAAAGACTATAACTTGGCCAAGCACCCAGAAATCGATGTGCCAAACCTGCAGGTGATTAAGCTGATGCAGAGCTTCAAGTCAAAAGAGTATGTGCGCGAGACCTTTGCGTGGATGCACTACTACTGGTACCTTACCAATGATGGTATCGAGTTTTTGAGGAACTACCTTAATCTCCCTTCTGAAATTGTCCCTGCAACTTTGAAGAAGCAGAACAAGCCTGGTGGTCGTCCCTTGGGTCCGTCTGGTGACCGCCCACGGTATATGATTCGTATCCTACTGTTTATTTTTTTATTTGCCTTGGATTGTGTGTTTGACTGCTTTGCGAATTGAGTTCAATTGCTTTACCAATAGGGTTTGATTGGTTTTCCAATTGGGTTTATTTGTATTTTACAATTTTGCGAATTGGTTTGATTGAGTTTGTTGATTAATTGCATTCCTATTGGCTATACGGTCTTATGTTTTGTGGTTTTATTTTTGAAGTTCTTTTGTATATGTATTTGATTGATTATGTTAGATGCACTGCTGCATAAGTAATTATTATGTGTGTGGTTGGTCATAACGTGAAACATGCTTGAAATTAGGATTGTATTTTGCTTGGTTTGATTGAAATTTGATTTGGTTAAATTTATGATGGAAACTTAGTTGTGTTTTTGGTATTTGTTGTATGGTTTAACTTCGAAGTTTGTTAACAATTGTAATATTGGGCATGAAGGAAGAAGTTGAATTAACTTCTTCAAGTTCACCAAACACTTTAACTTTGTTTTTTTTCCCTGTCAAATGGCAGATTATTAAACTAAAAACCCTGTTACTATTGCTATTCCTTTTCAAGATCTTTTGAATTTAAAACCCTATCATTGGCTGGAGTGTAATTTGGGTTTCTTGATGATATGAACAGTGGGCCACCTCGCTTTGATGGAGAACGCAGATTTGGTGGTGACAGAGATGGGTACCGTGGTGGACCTCGTGCACCTGGGGGTGACTTTGGTGAAAAGGGAGGAGCTCCTGCTGATTACAGGCCTTCTTTTGGGGTAATTTTCTGTTGCCAACGAGCTGTGTTTTTATATCTCATTCATCGTTTCTTTTGTGTCATTTTGTTTGTGGGGTGGATAAATTCTTTTTATATTTTGACCTGTTTACTGGTTTCCTTATAATCTCGTATTCAAACTGCTCGCTCAAAGGTGGTGCATGACTACACTTTGCTACCTTGGATGTGTATGCTAGCATGAAGTATACACAATTACAGTACATAGCTATCATGGCTCTCCAGATGGGCGCATGTTGTTCAGTCTCTTGGTCATTGTTTAGTCATGATGTATAAGTAGTGGTGCACGCCATGTCTTGGTGAATATCATACCTCATATTGAAACCTCACGAATCAAGTTGCTTAATTGTTTTGCCTGAATTTTCAGGGTGGATCTGGTGGATCTGGGGGTTTTGGTCGTGGATCCGGCGGTTTTGGTCGAGGATCGGGTGGGTTTGGTGGTCCAGGCCCAGCCAGCTCTGATCTCTCATGAGCGATTGTTTAACTAGTTTCCTATGTTTTGATTCAAGAAGGAAAGACATTTTGTTTAGGACTAGCAATTTTGTTTGACAGTACGAATGTACTAGATGTTTATTTTAATTCTACATAACCTTTGCAGAATTTATGATATCTATATTTCTCGTTTACATAATTCTTAATTTTTGTTTTCCTGTTTTATTCACCATGTTTCCTCTGATGTCTTTGTGGTCTTCAATTCCTAGTCGTACGTCCAAAAGATTGTCAGCCCAAGTTGCCTTAGAAATATTTTCCTGTTGACCAGTTTTTCTAATTATTATACAATATTATGGAATTACTTTAATTCAGCTACTGTTTACAAAGTTTTGGTCCTTTTCGTTTTTTTACTAATTATGATACAAAATTATGGAGTTACTTGAATTCAGTCCAAGCTCATTCAAGACTAAAATTTGAGATGATCAGGAATAGGAAATCTTCTCCAATTATTGATGAATAGGATGGTTTTTTGGATTCCACTTCAATATAATGTGTTTTAACGAGTTGCAACTTTGTTTTTTGCCTCACCTGGATCCACTGCAATATCCTGAAAACAAGCTGCATTCTTATTAGTCCATATTTGCCATAACCCAAACACCAGAAACATGATGACGCCCTCACCACAATCGATCCCATAGTAGATTTGCAGCAATCTCAGCCAAAATATCAATGAAACTATCACCATGCGAGCTCCAAGGGTCGAGTTGTTACAGGTGGTTTAATCTTCAAATGCCAAAAGAATAAAGGTTTGTTACTCTGCTTTTCGAATTGGTTATCAAATTTCACTTTATTCTTAAAACGCCAGATTTTGCCAACATGCTATCAGAACGCTCCTTTTGTTACCTCGTTACTCCAGTCATTAGACGTGGTTGGTAATGGTGTCAACAATGCTTACGTGGCAGTAAGAGATTAGCGGTTTAATTATTTTGAAGAAAATTATTAAAATTAAATATTTAAAAAACAAAAATTGAAGAAGAAAGAAGATGATGAACATCGAATATGAGTTTCTCCACCGCTATCATCATCCTCATCTTCTTATTTATCTAATTGAAATGGGATAATGACTTCTGCAAAAAAAAAAAAAAAAATAAACCCAATCCCAAATCCTAATCTCATTTTAGTTTGGTGACAATCTGAGTTTGAACAAATCCTAAATCAAATCTAAAAAAAACCCCAAATCCAAATCCTAAACTGGCAACATCAATCAAATAAAACTCATCATTGTCTGCTACACATTTTCAATGTTCATCATGAACTTGATGGGATGATATGTTTAAATAATTTTAGACTGACGTTGAAATGAAGTTCCGATGCTTTAGAATCACCCCCTTGCTCTTCCTAATGATCATGGACGAGTACATCAGCGTTACCACGTCACTCTATTTCACGGGAATCACGGGTAAGTCAATAGTTGGATCTGAATCTTCCAGAATTTTAATCAAAATTGGAGAAGATCGTGAACCTTGGATGAATTAAAGGGCTAATTTAAGAGGGTAATAGAATCATGGGGAGATTGAAAGCCTCGATCTTGTCGAAAATTTCGGGACGGTGATGATGAGCTTCGGGATGCAATCATTGACTTCATTTGAGATATGGCTGAAAATGGGTCGTGTCCTGTCATTAACTCTGTTTACCCAATTATGCCCAACTTGAACCCGATCCGTTTAATAATGTGCAGCTGCCACATGGCCCATAATTTCTGGAATGACCAAATTGCTCCTGACAATAATACTTGAAGCTCAATCACCGAACATGGCCCAAGCCCACATACATAGCCCCAACATTGAGCCCAAATTGGGATGAAATGTGGAAGCCTCTCCACCCTCGATCTGTGTAACATATGTTAGCACGCAAATCGAGGAGCATTTGTCCCACATCGAAACTATGAAAATTGAACATCCCACTCACCCCTACATAAGGGGTACACATTCCCAATAAAAGTAAGTCGATTTTTTACTTCGAAGTATATCTTTTTTCTCTCTCAAAGCTAACTGAGACATCTTCGACGAATAACCCCCGAGTAATCGATAAAGACAACGATAGCTAATTGTTTGCTGTTTGCAGGAATTGCGAGGACTTTTCGCAGCATGTTCGATTTTTGCTTCAACAACAACTATAGATCTAATCTAGCATTAACAATAAAAAATTAAGGATTTTTTTCTGCGCAAATTAGTGTAGTTTAGACCATATTTGACAGTACCCCGTACCCATAACCCACCTTGCTCTTTCTAAATTGTAACAACATGGCCCCTGAGCCAAGTGGAGCTTGCAAGGAGTCAAATTCCTAAATTGTTCCAAACGCTAAAATAGGAATTAAACACCAAACCATTGAGCAACAACTTGCTGGAAGTTCTTGATTTGAGCAACAACTTGCTGTTAGTGCCAGTTTTAGGCGCGTACGTGGCTGAATTCAGCTAAACCATTGAGCATTTCAAGCAACTCAATCAAAGATGATGGTTTTGACTTTTCAGGTTGGAGGTTTTCTCATCTTCTTGTGTTCAACATAAGAAATCATTAGTTCACTTGTCACTTATAATCCTCAAATTTGTAGACCTTACGATGAAACTCGTGTTCTTACTATGTCCCGGGACCGAATCTCCGGCAGTCCTCAGCAACGATCCAAGCAAGACATACAAGGTAAAACTAGAGAGGGCACAGCTTATAAGTAGAAGAAAGCTTGAGACAATGAACAAAACTTAAATGAGTAATACAGTAACAGATCCGAATCGCAACATAAACTCGTATTAATTTTCACAGAACTTTCAGGACAATCAAACATTCGTACATTGCAGTTTTGCTCTCTTCCTTGCCAGATACCGTTCTTTCGCCGCAGCAAGAGCATCTTCAGTTCGTTTATGATGGTTGAAGAAAGCTTGAGACAATGAACAAAACTTAAATGAGTAATACAGTAACAGATCCGAATTGCAACATAAACTCGTATTAATTTTCACAGAACTTTCAGGACAATCAAACATTCGTTCATTGCAGTTTTGCTCTCTTCCTTGCCAGATACCGTTCTTTCGCCGCGGTAAGAGCATCTTCAGTTCGTTTATGATGGTTGATGGTTGGCTGGATTTCGGCCGGCAGTTCAATTGCCGGCTTTTCCTGTGCAGATGTGCTTGAAGCTTGCTTTGCATCAGAGAGCTCACCACTGGGAGACTCCAATAATTCGGATGCTGCGGCAGATATTGCTATCTCTTGATGTTTCTCTGGCTTGGTTGATTCGGACTCTGCTTCTCTCACCCTGGAAGACTCTTCCAATGGCTCCGATGCCACATCAATTGGTCTGTCTACATGTTTCTCTGCCTTGCTTAATCCAACCCGCTCCTCTAGCTTCCTTGCCTTGACATCTTCGGCACCAAAAGCAACATTTTTTCCTAGGTTGAAGTAAAAATCAGTCAAGTCTTTCTTCTTGGTAACATCGTCGTTTTCCTCTCGAAGCTGACGCAGCCGTTCCTCCTCCATCCATTTTGCTTGCTCTGCAAGTTTCCTCTTGTAAGCACTTGTGACAAATTTATCCTTGTCCGCATAAAGGTGATCCTCTTGGCTCCTCTCTTTAGCAAGTTTCCTCTCATATACTATCTCCTGCTCCCGGTTTCGTTGTTCTGCTAATTTCATTAAAGACTGAATATACCTTGGCTTTCTCTCTTCTTGATCTTGCATCCGAGGCTGGATGGCTTTCTGTTTCATTTGGTCATAAACTCCGTCATAGTCAAACACCGATGGGTCCTCCTCTAGCGCCTTCTTTTGCTGCTCCTCGATATCCTTGAGAGACTTGTTCTTGGAAGCATGGCGAGAAATTTCTTTCTCAACATCATTGTCATCATCATCGCCAAAACCAAGGGGTTTGGGGAGAGGAGGCCTTGTCGGCTGCCTCTTCTTTTGCGGTCTTAGGTTTAACCCATACTTACTCATCTTTCTACTTCTCTCTCGTGTGATAGGTGTAGTCGATACGAGTAGGAAAGGAGGCTCTGCTTCCAAAATTTCCAATCCACACAAAAGGCAGTTAGTTTTACTTCATGTTGGACTAAATATATAACAAGGATTCTAATCAACTTTCTACTTTACAGTAATTCCAAAAATCTTATGCAATTCAAAATTCAAATTTGTTAAGCTCAACCTATTTATTTCTTATAAAAATGTGGCCACCTATTGAACCTATCAAATTAGGGTCTCACATATGAAACCCTAGAAATGTATCGATGACCATGCACTTAAGGTTTCACATCATTCTGAATCCTCAAACACGCGATTCATCAAACTATCAAATCAATCAAAACCTTACAAAGCATATCAAAATCTAAACAATTTGCCCAACAATGGAAGAAGAATATAGAGAGATCCCAAAATCCCAACCAATTTTATCGATTCAAATATCATGAAGCATTAATAATGAACACTCACCGGAAGCGGCGGAATGAGTAGTGGCAACAGCTAACTAGTTTCGCCTGTTCCTTCACAGCGATTGGCTTCGGTCGACAACGAAGGTGAGAGATGAGTCTGCAGAAGCGAATTCTTTTAGACTGGGGAGGAGCATGGTGATAAGATTATTATTTAAATGGGCTTCGGCCCTAAGAGCAAGTCCATCTGAAGGCCCATAAGACTCATAGTTCTGGGCTCAGTCTGCAACTTGAGCCTCATCCCCTATCCAATCAGATATTCTATAACTGCCACGTACGATACGCAAGGCAAAGGGCATCTCCGGAAGCTCAATCATAAAAGCCCCATTTCGTCTCGTCGTCTGAAACCCCCTTTCGATAACAGAGAAAAACTAAACAGAGCAAAATAGGAACCCTAGAAAGCCCAAAATAAGAGAGAAGAGTCAGTTTCTCAAAACAAAGAGAAAAGAAGAACGAAAGCGAATTTTGTTGTTTCCATTTCCCTCTATCACATACCTGCTTTTCACATAATTTTTCTCTCTTTTGTTTTTGTTTTCGTTGTTTTCAGGACATCAGAAAATTTACACCGAGTCCAGTGCTGGATCGTTGTTCGTTGGAAGAACTCTATTACGATTAACCTTGTCATATATTTTCTGGGTTTTCTTCGTAGGTGGTGATGTTTTCTCTGCCTGCTTCTCTAATGGTGGGTTTTGTGTTGTCAAATTAGGGTTTCCAATTTGTCCACACCGTCTTTTGTGTGCCTTTAGGTTCTCTCCTCTCGGCTTCCAAGCGAGCATTCATTCCTGTGAGTCATCGTACTTAATCTTCTCGCTTTTAGGGCATCTGAATGTGTAATGCATTTTTGCAACCAGGGTTTTAGTTTTACGCATTGTTCTTTGGGAAAAAAAAATTAAAATAAGAAATTGGCTTTTTTTCAGCGATTTATGTGTTTAATTTATCTGTTTTGTAGGATGTGGGGTTACGAAAATTTTGAATTCAGGATTTCGTATCTGATAAAATCTATCTAGATTCATGCATTTTCCTATTATATTTGATTTTGGCATGAACAGGTTATTTTTTTACTACCTTATCTTTCTCCGTTGATGGATGTTTTTTGTGAAACATGATTGCAGATTATGCACTCGTTTTCCCCTTTATCAAGAATTACTAACTGAAATTACACTGATTTTTACAATAGTAAACAGATTTTTGCTTTGTTTAGTTCTAAGTACCTTATATTTTCTTTTCCTCATTTTGTTAACAGAGGATTGTTTTTGCAACGGAAAATTTGAGCTTTTTTTCTGTAATGGCCTGAATGCTTGATTGAAAAAAAATTTGTCACAGTTTATTTAGCCGGAATCTTATGGCATTCATAACTTTTTGAGACCTTCCAGAATTTCTTTCTTGAGGATGCGTTCCAAGTATTATATTCATATATTTACAATATATGTATATATATAAATATATAAATGTATCAGATCTTGAATTACTTTGTTTTCTTTTGGGGAAATTGAGCCACAATGAATTTGGGTGTCAAATTTTTCTGCCATGCACCCCCTGAATGTATATTTGCTTCTTGTTTGGTACTATGTGGCTCATTTTCTTATGCCTATACTCTGAAGGTTCTTTTATTTGTGGCGTTATGGTTTTCATATGTTGCAGAGTTTTGTAGCACTGTTGATTTATATATTTTTTAAATCAGGATTGAAGGTGACTTTTAGTTGGAATAAGATGTCACCACCATATCCAGTTCTTAACAATAGACCAATTGATCAGTGGAAGGTTACAGAGTTAAAAGAGGAGCTTAAGAGGCGAAGGCTGACAACCAAGGGTTTGAAGGATGACTTAATAAGACGTTTGGATGAAGCTATAGGAATTGAAAGCGAAAATGCTGCAAATGAAGATAATGATCTGAATGGCGATCCTCAACCTGCAGATGAGGCGAAAGTTGTAGAGCCATGTGCAGTTCTTCCTAGAACACCTAGAAGCACTGGTTCTGGTGGCCGTAAAAGAGCTGAAAAAGTTGTTGTCCCAGTTCAAGCGGACATTAATGACAGTGCAGAAGCCTTGGCGGAAGGTAATATTCAAGAAGGCTATGTTTTGGTGGATAGAGATGCTGGTGCTATACCTGAAGAGGAGGTGGTTATTCAATCAACTAGTGTGGAAACTAGTGTTTGTGTCACTGAGAGTGTGGTAACTGAGGTAGCATTAGCTGGGCAAGATTCACTGAACATCGAAGCTATTAAAGGTGAGGATCCAAAACCTGCAGCGGAGAATGAGGATCCAAAACCTGCAGTGGAGAATGAGGATTCAATGCCCAAACTGGAGAATGAGGTTCCAAGTGCCCAGCTTGAAAATGAGATTCCAATTCCCCATCTTGAGAATGAGTTTCCAAATCCTCTGCTGGGGAATGAGGATCCTGAGCCCCTGCTGGTGAATGAGGATTCTAATCCCCAGCTGGAGAATGAGGAGTCAAAGCCCCAGCTGGAGAATGAAGATCCAGAACCCTTGCTGGATAATGATGGTCCTAAGCCCCTGTTGGAGAGTGAGGATCCTAACCCCCAGCTGGAGGGTGAGGATTTAGAGGCTGCCGCCAAGGATGTCAAGCTCGGCTCTTCTGCTCCGAACTACCAGGTATCTGAGGTCAGCTCTTTAGGGTATGAAGTAAAATATGATTCTATTTCTACTGCTTCTGTGTCAATTAATGAAAAGATTGAACTAAAGGATGATATAATTGCTGATCATGTCAAATTAGAGTTAGATGTTATTAAGCCGGAGATGGTGGACCCATCATCCAGCACTATTGTCCCAGTCGGTGGTGATTCACATCCAATGGATGTTGAAGTGCCACTTGAGAACAAGGCATCTATTGGAGAAAAAGATGACAACAATGATACAAATGCAGACATTAACAAGAAAAATGAAAGTGTGGATGTGGGGGACTCAGAAAAATTAAATTTGGAGAGAAGTTCTGGCGATGATTCTATGGAAGAAGATGTGCTGGACAGTAAACAAATTGACTCAAAGTATAGTTCTGATGATGTGGTAGATATGACTGAGAAAAATGAAGATCCTGTTGTGAAGGAGGAAAGTCATGTTGATATTGCGGTAGATGATATATCCACGGAGAAGAAGGTTGTAAATGTTGAGAACAAGAACCATACAGCACTTCCTTCTGAGAAAAGAAAACTTAATGGTGAGCTTTGCATCTGGAGCTTTTTGACTATTTATATTTTTCAACCAATCTTTACATTAGTAAGTTACAAACTGTGAGAACATCTGATTTAGTTGGGCTCTATATCTGCATTAGTTGGATTCCATATCTGCATTTTGCTTGTGAAACATATTTCATATAAATGACATTGCCACCACCTTTTGAGTCTCTCTTTTCTATCTTTTATTCTACTGATTGGCGTGCAGACTTATTTCTGAGAATATATAAGATTTCTATGTTGGATGCATTTAATAAGGTCTTTCTTATAATTAACTTAAAGACTTTTAAGAAAAGTTGTCTTCAAGAGGAGGGATTGATGCAACCATTAACGACGTTCAATGAATAGTTTGAGTCTGTATTTAGTGTCGATAGTCTTGTTTGGAAGCAGACATTGATTCTCTATACTAGATACTGTTATTTAATGCATTCTTGGAGTTTTGAAAGTGTGTTTAGGAATCAGTTGGAGTCAGTGGTGTATATAAAAGGTGCACATTTGTAGGTCGCCATCCCTCATGATGACTACCATCAGTTTCTAAACTTGGATTTAGTTTATAAATCTAAGCTTCAGTGCCCAGTCTTTTACTTTCTGTATACCTCAATCCACAAGCATTTTATAGGCCCAGATTATTTTGATTTGCCCCTTTTCCCCTTTTCCCCTTTTGTTGCATATTCTTGTCATGTATTGATGTTTGTGGCTTTTTCCCTGTTGCAATATTAAGGCCAGTTTGGGATTTCTGTGCTTTTTGAAAACTGCTTCAGCTGTGCTTTTTTGAAAACTGCTTCAGCTGTGTTTTTTTAGAAGTTGTTTCTGTTTTATTCTCATAATAAGTAGCTATGCACTAAAATTAGAAGGTTGCAGATTGGTATTGTTTTTTCCTTAAAAGCTGTTTTATTTGAAACTGAAGCAGGAGAAAAGTGTTTGGTAAAAATAAAAAAAATCATGTTTTTTCTAAAAAAATGATGGACTTTTGACGATAATTTTGAAAAGCAGTCTGCAGGTTACTTTTGAAAGCTGCTTTTACAAAAATTATTTTAGTGCATAACTACTTATTATGAAAATAAAACAGAAACAACTTTCCAAAGCAGCACAGCAGAAGTAGTATTTCAATAAAACAGCAATCCCAAACTGGTCCTTAGTCTCTTATCTTATAAAAAACAAAATTAAATAAACAGTATTGCTGATGTTAAGCTTGATTTTCCTGTACTAATTTCAAATGATATCATGATTTAGTTCTATGAATTGCATTTATCCCACTTTAAAGAACCTGGTATCTCTATGGCCTGTCTTATTGATTCTTTCAGATCAAGCAGCAGTTGGAAGCAATGAGCCTGTAAAGCGACGCAGATGGAACACCGAAAGTCTTAAAGTTCCCAAGCTGCAAAACCCTATTCCAACACCGACAGTCACACCCAAGGATACATTCCAGAGCCCCAGTTTGAACCGCAGCTTTTCGAGATCAGACTCTACAATGAGTGATGGTACTCCCAAGGAGCGTGTTGGTGAGTCATAGTTCCTTTTTAGTATTTGAAAATGCCAGCAACACATGTTCTGATTCTTTGTACATCTGTTTGTTGCAGTTCCACCATCAAAGGTGCCTCCAACTAATGCCCTTAGAATTGATCGTTTTCTGAGGCCTTTCACCCTGAAAGCTGTGCAAGAACTTCTGGGAAAAACTGGAAAGGTTACTGATTTCTGGATGGACCACATCAAGACTCATTGCTATGTTTCTGTAAGAATTTCTCTCCCCATATGCTCCTCACCACAAGCACACACGGTACTTTAAGTAGTGAATAGAGACCTGCCAGCGTGGACACACATTCTATAGTAGTGATTACAGACTCTCTCTCTCTCTCTCGCTCTCTCTCTATATATATATTTGTCCCCTCCATGCTTGTACTTGCACACATGCCCACTAAGTTATGGTTAGGTTCCGGATCAATTGGATTCCCCAACCATGACATGCAAGCCCGTTCTCACTCTGCAATTTTGGTATTGCTTGTTTGGGCCTTTGTTTTATTGTCCATTTCTGCTGAATTTGAAATAAAATGAAACTCATCACATGGTAAATTACTGTATTGGTGCAGTATCCCTCAGTGGAAGAAGCCTTGGAGACCCGGAATTCTGTGTATAACCTACAGTGGCCTCCCAATGGTGGGCGCCTTTTGGTGGCTGAGTTTGTTGACCCGCAGGAAGTGAAAAACCGGCTTCAGGTTTCTCAGACTCCTGCTGCACCTGTCAGCAGTGGTCCTGCTGCTCTGGTTGCTCCACCCACCTCACAGCCGCAGCCTTCGCCTTCTCCACATCAACCTAGACAACAGCCACAGCAGCACCTTCCACCACCTCCTTCTCTCCCCCCTCCACCACCATTGTCTACCACTCCCCTAGCAAGAGAGCGGCTTCCTCTGCCTCCCCCACCTCCTCTACCGGAGAAACTGGAGACTCCAATTCTCACTTTGGATGATCTCTTTCGAAAAACCAAGTCAACTCCTCGAATTTATTACTTACCTTTGTCAGAAGAACAAGTGGCTGAAAAACTTGCAGCACAGGGAAGAAGCATCAAGTAGTAGGGCCGTTGCCTCAATCCCATTCATTGATGCTGTTTAGGTTTTCTTTTCGGTCCTTATGTTAGATGTAGGGCAGTTTCAGTATTCAATCTTCAATGGTGGATTTTGGTTTTGTGGTGTCTACTTGTATGTTGAGAGCCTGAAGTGCTTAGTTTTTTCTAGTATTAGAATTATTCTGAACTGAACCTTTTACAGGCTTATGGTTCAGTTTGTATCTTCCTTTTCCTATGGAAGTAGAGTTTCAACTTCACTTTAGAACTAAACTGATGAAGTATAAATTCTATTGCATAAATCTTTATTTGAATTTTGGAACTAGTGCTGAGCTTCTCTTAATTCTTCTGTTGCACCTAGGAAGCAGAGACATGCCTATATGCCCTAATGTAAAGCTTTAGGATTTGATGAGGGAAGTTGGATTAGATTAGTAACTCATTAAATTGGACATGTTTTACAACTGTTTTCTAAGTTTTTGTCTATTTCTATTTCTATCTAAGCCTACCCTTCAATGAAACCGCAGCCATCTCGGTTAGCTTCCACCTTCACGAGGATGTCTCCCTTCTGGTGGGCTGGAAGGGAAGCCTACTGGATTGGCTTATTTGAAATTTCCCATTCGAAGAGGGGTCCCAGACAAAGTGATCATCAGAGGGTTGTGAATGGCTTTAATGCGTCATCTACATGTGAAGGAAGTAGGGAGCCAAGTTTTTCCATGTCTCAATTTAGGCCAGTGATGCTGTCGGCGACAGTAAGGGACCAGTCAAGGCCTCTTCTCTGATTCTCCAGAATCAAGTTTACTGGAGGAGTAGGGCCTGCCCCATTGAAAGCCCAAAAACTAATATCGTTCTCGGCCATGACCAAGAATCCTATGAGTTTCCTTCTGGAGAATATCTCGAGCATCAGGAATACCCTTCCAAGCTAGAGATTTGCCTGCTGTTTTGGGACCCAAATGCAAATTACCATTCGCAAATATTTAGCTCTGACTAGTCTGGCCAACCAGTTTTCATTGTCTGTTCGCCAAACCACCTTAATCCTTGGGAATTAGGAGAACAAACATGTTTCCAATCGACAAGAGAAGTTTTTGTAGTAGACCTCCGAAAAAACATGCCTCGGGTCCTTGTCCAGCGAATGGTGCCACTCATCTTTGTGAGACTTCTACTCATATCATATTCGAGTTCTAATTCATTTGTTCTTTTAAACTTATTTCTCGTACATTGGCTGGTAAATTTTTTATATTGATTTATTCCCCTTGTAACAGATCCTTCGGATAGAAGAAAAACTGATGTTTGTTTGATTCATTTTTGGAAGTTGGAAAATCATTATAAGTTTAATTGTCTTGTTATTTGTTATCAATTTATAAGAGTGACTAGTTATTGACGTAGTATGTATAATAGTGACTCGTTATTGAAATGATAGGTACTATATAGATTTGTTTTTGTAATGATGAAACTATATTGAGACTACCCTTGGATGTAGTGATGGGGACGATGCGATTCGCTATAGATATTGATAATATTTAAATTCAAATCGTTAAAATTTTAACGGTTCGATACGGTTTAAATTTTCTAAAATTACAAATAAAATTGTTTCGATCCAAATCGTTAGTAACAGTTCGGGTTGGTTTGAAACGGTTTGAAATTGTTTAGGCATTAAAAAAGTAAGGATATTAAGAATAAAAAACAAAAATAAAAAAATAGAATAATCAATACTTAAAATTTTGTATATTAAGCTTGCGAAAGATTTTATTACAAATATTACCACTTGATTAAGATTTATCAAACAAGTATTACCACTTAATAATAGTTTATTATACTCTTATCTAGGCATAAATGTATTTATCTGGATATAACTGAGTATCTTTTTATTTTTATTATTTTTACTTTGTATTAATAATAGATTTAAAAATTAATATATTCTTAATGGTCCGATTTGGATTTAACAGATTTTTAGAATGAAAATCCAAATCCAAATCGTTACTAACAAAACGGCTTATTCGATCAAATCTAAACTATTGGATAAGTAACGGTTTGAAGCAGATCATTTAGAGATTTTAACAGATTTATAGGTACTCCTACTTGTATGTAGGCTTTTTGGCAGTTTCCAATTAGCCCACAGGTAACATATTAACTCGTTTTTCATATAATAGCCACAATAGCGACTCATTATTGATATAGTATGTACAATACCGACTCGTATTGTCATTATATGTATAAATATAATTGCGACTTATTAAGAGAATAAGTACGATACGAATAAAATTCGTAAAATAATAAAATGTCATAATGAAATGACATAGTTTATGCAGTATATTATCACCAGAATATGTAAAAAAAATGACATGGGACGGATATAAAATGTTTTACCAACCAAGGATATTGAAACCGTTTCTTTTATTGTGTTGTTGTTTTCTCATTGTTTTACAAAAAAAAAAAAAAATTGTAGTGAGATGCATAATGTCACCCAATACTAGAGATATAGTTATCTAATATAATCAAGGATTGAAATATCGATATCGACAGATATATCGCTCGCTGAATTTACGGATATCGCGTCCTAAATATCGATATCGTTTATGGTCAACAAAAATGACGGAAATTGGGTTCAAATGACGGAAATTTGGAATGAAACTTTGGAAAAAACTTAAGTACCCAATAATGGTTATATAGGACTAATAAAAACTATAAAATGACTTTGATATAATAAATATATGATGAATCATATGATAGAATATAGATCTGCCGACCACTAACAGTATAAAATCTTAAAGATAAACTTAAATTAAAATATAATTCTATTGATAATATTGCATTAAAAATATTTTACACATTGAATTTGATCAAAAACAAGTAGAGTGTCGACCAGCTTGAAAATTAGATTGGTCTTGATCTACCAAGACACAAAAGTTTTTCCAACTGATGCTATTTGACCAAAAGAAAATGTATTGTTGGACATAATATTTGTATATCTCCTTTGAATGACCTACTTTTCCTCCATAGATAGGGTAGTTCGGATTTACCCAACTAACTTCTCCATAATCTTCATTGAGATGAGGATCTTCATAGCCTTCATAACCATGTGGCATTTGAGGGAGATGGCTGTCTAATAGGGGGTGACGATATGGACCATAAGCATATGGATCATTTAAGTTGTTACTAGGATTGGTGCCTAAACTCATTGACTCAAAACTAATTGCCATGGAATCCTCAGAAGATGGGTTTCCATAACCTTCATATATGTTGCGTGTCCGAGTGTAATCTTTTTCAACACCACCGATTCCTACTCCTCATTCTCTACACCCATGATCATAATCTTGGGTGACATGAGTGAAATCCACCTCTCCTGTAAATGGGCTCAAGGGTGCGTATGTTTCGGTTACATGTTCATTTCCCCCGTCCCCATCCCCTCCGTCATCCTTATCTTCATCGTTTGTCTCAACATCGTCTCCTCCTCCATCATCATCATCATCATCTGGAGATTTATTTTGATGAAGTCCCTTACTAGTAGCATCAGCTCGTAAGTCATCTCTAGCAGTAGAACCAAGCATTGATCTCTCCCATGAAGACATCTCCTGTAACGACCCGTCCCGAATATCAGGATTTAATAATATTTAATTGTGATTTACTAATCTGGGATTAGTTGGGCGATTTCGGACGAATTGTGCAAAATGACCGTTTTGCCCCTAGGTGTGGGCAAAACGTCGACTTTTAATTCGGATGGTCAAATGGACTTTGACTGATGACCGTGACGTAGTTCGGGACGTCACGAGTTCATAGACAGGTGGCACGTTCGATTCCGACGTTCGTGGTGAAAGTTATGATGTACGGAAGTTCAGGGGCGTTTTCATAAATTGGACGATATAAGGGGAAATGTTGACTTTTTGATCGGGAGGTTCGATGGCCGAGGACCAAGGACCGTTAGGATGGTCTCGATGCCCTGAGTTCGTAGACAGGCGGCACGCATCAATCGGAGTCCGTATGATCGAGTTACGGGTCAGGATGCGTGAGGGGCATTTTGGTAATTTACTGCACAAGGGCAGAATGGTAATTTCACGGGTGTTTGAACGGTTACTGTAGCACCGTGGAGGGAACATGGCCAGCGCACGGGTGGTGCGTTTATGGAGCAAATTGATGGCCTAAAACTATTGTTTATAGGTTGTATGGATTGTTTAGTGGCATTGTGCGATGCCAGGCTGTGTGGGACGGTGGATTTGGCCATTAACTATGGATGGTGCACGATGAAAAGCAGAGTGCTTCCCACATGAGTTCAGCCTTTCCAGGGCCCAATTGAGCGGATTGTGGTGGGCAATGTAGTTAAGGGACTGAGTGAAGTGTTCTGGTATTGAGAATGAGAGGGAAGAAGCAAAATTGGGTGGAATTGTTCAAAAACCCGAAACTGGTTTTTGAAGAGTTCAAAATCGAATTTCGGTTTTCAGGCCAGCCCAAGCCTAATTGATGATTGATTGAGCTTCCTGGAACTTCAACGAGTCGATCCAAATCAAATGTGGCAAGCTTTGGGGCTCCTAGGGCCGTGGACGGACACGGTGGACGGCCGGAAAATCCAAGCTTGAGTCGTGGTGATTGAGGTAACGTCGTGTTCAATTAATTATTCGAATTGGTTCGTTTTAATCCTAATAAGCTTCTTGTGAAGTTAATTTGGCAATGGTTGCGGATTGGAGGAGTTTTGGTGATTGACCCGTTTTGGGTGATCACGGGTTGATGGCTGGTTTAAGGAATGGTTGATGTTGATCGATGTCACAGAACTGAAATTGGTTGGTTAATGATTGTTATAGGATCAAGAACGGATTGAATTGATGTCGAATTGGGTGTGATTGAACCGGATTCTATCGCGGGTAATCAGACCCGTTTACCAGACAAACGGGTGAAGGAGGAACACTGTAGCAGTCACTGTAGCAGGCGCGTGGTTTTCACGCGCAGCCACTCACGGCGGCGCGTGACGGCGCGTGGGCACGAATCTCGAGGTGAGGTCAACATGACTTTTATCCTATACAATGTAACGAACATTTTAGCGTTGGTTTCGTGTCGATCGGATCCCGTTTCGATATTGTTCGGGATGTCCGAAGGTTTTAAATCGAGGTTAAAAATACTTAAAAATTCGAGAAAATTACGGGACTTTGATAGGATGTTAATGAAGGGGTTAGTAATCCTCTAATGTGATTTGGACAGGATCGGGAGTACCGGTGATAGTGGTGTGGCCCGCGAAGGCCTATGGCACGCGTATCGAGGCGCTCGGTTAAACGGTCTGTGAGTGGACATTGGTTTTATAAATTCGATGCATGCATAACTGTTCCATGATTGTTATAATTATGATTAAATGATTTACTTTGGATATCGGTAAATTTAAATGATTTCACGCATTTCGAGGTGATTTACGTGTTTGCACGTAAATCGAGATTTTTCTGGATTTGCACTGATTTCCAAAAATGTGGTTGGATATGATTTCATGAAACGGTTACGAATTTGATAAAGTAAAATCGGGCCAGGGGCCCAGTTAACTTATGAAGTCGGGCCAGGGGTCCAGTTGATTTATATATGTGATTTCGGGTCGGAGACCCTAAAATGGAATTGAATAAAGGTTTCCTGGTTCACATTTTATATACATATTCACATGCTAAAAACAAATAACGGATTGATGATATGGAAATTATGGTTATGGCACGTTTCACGGTATTTGGGTTTGAGACCCGTCTGATGAAATTTAAAGGATTGGTTTGGATTTTATCCATGTATATATAAATGCTTTGCATGTGGATATCAATAAAATTTATTTGGTACTGCACTGTATAGATCCTTCCATATTATATTGTCTCCTCCGGCGAGGTACCCCGGAGAGGTCACGGACGTCTAGTACGTCCAGCGTCTATGACGCTAAGCATCAGGCGATGCTACATCAGGTGATGCTGTACCCGAACGGGATTCGGGGATTTAACTCGGAAAATTGAGACCCGAGTGGCTATTATTATTGTGACCTTATTAGGCGTCAAGAACGTCAAAACATCAGTTGATGTTGGGATTGGAGTGTATAGTGCAGCAACTAAAATTATGGTTATGGATTTATTAAATGCCTTATGATTCGTATTGTATGATATATGATTTTAAATGATGGTGCATGCATATGATTTTACTGAGGGGCATAAATGTCTTATAAATGTTTTTAACAGACTTGTTTATTTTCGTCCACTCACAGCTTTTGTTTTTAATGCCCTTCAGGTTGACTCTGGATGCGGCTGCAGTAGAGACTTGGGCATCGCACACCTCCTCCATCGATCCTTACGCACTCTGGAAGCCCGTTTGGGCTCTGGCAATAGGTTATCCCTTGTCTGACGCCTCTTGTCAGACGGGAGCACGTCACATTCCATGGTAATCCCGGAGGGATTGGGATGGGTCGTGTCAAGTGGTATCAGAGCAGGTTTTGCTCTTTTGTGCGCGAAGGTCGAGGGTGTGATGTCTCTTGGGGCTGCGGTTCCGTTGTCAACCTGATAGATAGTTTTGGGTTTGTATGGTGGATTGGGTGTGTTTGACCCGATAAGCCGTGCATTGATGCGATTCAACCCAAGTGGGGTTGCATACGATTAACTAGTAATGAGGGACCGTCAGTTTGGTCATGTGACGATGGATTGTTGTGCTACTGGGAACAACTGGGTGCAAGGAACCCCATCTGAACAATGTTAGGGAAATGCGAAACTCAGTTGAGTTTTGGTCTAAGTTGTGGACCCTAGTAGTGTTGGCTAGTGTACGGGGTGTTGATGCATCGGAGTTAGCCGATGACCTTTATGGTGGAACCCACGTTGAGTTGACGATTGGATTGGATTGAACGTCTATACGATGTCAGGACCGCGGGGTCGGTCAGGTTGTGGATTTTACTGCAGAAGGCAGTTGGGTTCGGTGGAACCCTAGGGTGTGATTTTGGAACCCTAAGTTATAATTGATGGACTGGAAAGTGAACTTTAATTGGGAACTTGTGCTACGACGTGCGGTTGAGGTCATGGATGACCATGTGGATGACTCTAGTGAGTCTTATGGGTTTCGATCTACGGATACGGTTACGAGGAAATGTGGAATTCCGTGTTGGATCGAATATTAGTGTGATGTGTGGATACGGATCTTGACAACGATGACTGTTGGTCGACAGTTGTGTCGAGATAACTGGCTATCGAGGGTAGTTAGTGTGGTTTTAATATTTGGGGATCAGGGGATGTTCAGGGAACGTTCATTTTCCTGATGTGCTGATGGCAAAAATTGGAGGTACCCATAGTCGTGGGGTACGAGTGGTGTTACGGGATCGTCGTTCGGAATGAACGGAGATCCAGGGTAACAACTTTGCACACAGTGTGGTAGCATGGATGTTCGTGTGCTGGCATGGATGTTCGTGTGCTACGTATGGATGTTGGTATGTCGATACTTTTATGCCAATACTAGTATGGATGCCGGCGTGCTGATACTAGTGTTGATGATGGTACGTTGGTATTGGTACTAGCACTGGTGCTGGTGTTAGTGATTGTGATGACGATGAGCCACTAGTTGGGGTGTGACTCTGTCATGATGGACATGTGATTGGTATCTGCGACTCAGAGGTGGTTGAGTCTTGGACTGGATGGGTTCTAGTGGAGGTTGTGTCGTGTTGGGATAAGTCCTAACAGATATATGATGACAAGTGATGAATGGATCAAAAGGTATGATTGAAAATTTGGGAAATCTTGGGATGTTGTTCCCTACGTCATGAGAATCAGTGGATTTGGGGAGTTGTTGTCAACTCCGAGATTGGTAAGATTGTTTACCTCTAATAACCTCAGAGGGTACAAGGAAATTATTGAAATTGGAAAAGTCGGGGAAACCATTCGTGGTATTAATGTGGAATTTTGTGATTGTGAATCACTTGTAACCTGAGGATTGAACCTGTAAAGGTTGAGATGAGAGACGAAGGCAGTATGGTATGCACATCCAGGCAGAGTTGAGGAAATTTCCGTTCGGAATCGGGGTGTGTGCATACATGATTATTGACGGACGTGAGGTCCGAGTAATGAATTGATTTTGGACACATGGTGGTCCAAGTGAGGTATGGACGTGGGCAGTCCTGTGGTTGGACTTGACATCTCATTGGGAGCATGTCAGTTTCCAACATGGTTGGAACTTCCGATTCGGGGAGAGTTGCGATTGGGAGACGAGAGGAGTGCTCGTTTCCGCATCGGTTATTGGTATTCCAAAGTCATTGGGGCTGACTTCTTAATTCCTGCCGTGGCAGATGATGATTGTTGCTACCAGTACGTTGAGCGTGTATTGGTAGGTGGACCCATGTTTGGCCTTGGGTCATTGGACACAAGAAGTTGTGTATGATTTTGGATTTGGTGGTGAAATGCGAGGTCATCTTTCCACCAAGGGAAATTTGGCGAATGATTCAATGAGGGTGTAAGACCCTACGATCAGCTTTCAGTTGGATTGTTAGCTATGTGGGCATGTGTGGATCCTAGGTGGATCTAATTTGTGATGTTGTCGACTTTGGACGATGTGACGATATAGGATCGTGATGCTACTTGTCGGGTGACGTAGCGATGGATCTGGGTCGTGATCGTGATGATCCAGATTGGATGAGAGTTTATCACTCTTACCTTGGTATGTGAGTCGTAAACGACGGGACTGAACTTCGTTTCGAAGTGAAGTCCATATGGTTTGTGACTTGGTTGAGTAGGTTTCCGATGTGGTCGGATTTTTTCAACCTTTGACGTGTAGATATTGGGATTGGCTTCCCTATGAAGTCAATCAGGTGTTTTGAGCAGGTAACCGATAGGTTCGGTTTTGTTACGTCTTGGTGGGCGTAAACGAGATTTGGGGTTTTGGAATCAAATTTCTAGGTGATGATTCAGGATTCGATTGCGAAGCTCGGAGGTGGATTATCGGAATAATGATTTCGGATTCGGATTTGGGAATGGAATAAACATATGATGTCTGGGTTCGGGTTCGGGATTTCTTACGAAATTGCGAATTCGGATTCGGAATTGGAACTAGATGACGGGTGGAGTTCGTTTGTCTCAGGTTGGGTTGGGCAAATGTACTCCGTTACTAGAACGTGTTTGGCTATAACCTGGGTGGTTGTAGGCGGGTTGATGGATTGATGTACGTACAGGGTACGTTGTACGAGGATTGATACTGGTTAGGCTGTGTGGTGCTTAGAGGCGGTACATGGGATGTACCAGTGGTGTGTGATTGAACGTGTTGGTTATCGGCTTGGTTCCGATATCATTTGTTTGGTTGTGATCGTGGACTGGACATTGGATACCGTGCGCTGTGCTGAGTGATTTTGTCAGGTTCAGTGATTGTATGAGCAGGTGCTCTCAGCCATGGTTGGCTAGTGGAACCCTAGTATTGAGATGTGTGATCACTGCTGGACTGGGATTCAATGTTTTCCAGTTACACCACTTGATTGTGTAAATTGACGGTATACGTACACTCAGGATGAGTGAATTGGTGGTCTAAGTGACCACGAGTAGCCTTGTGTGACTTGATCACACCGTGATTTCCCAGCGTTTTGGTTCGCTGCGGGAGTCGGCGATTAAGGACATTGAGATTATTTTGTGTCGCAGGATTGGGCTTGCCCTGCGAATTGAGATCGTGTGGTTGATCTTACGCTACATCGAGTGTGATGTAGTACGTGGTGTTGTCACTGACTGGCTGATGGTTGGGGCTTTACTAGGGTGGTAAAGCTTAGTGGTGACAGTTTGACGGATGGTGTCAGCATGGACTGACAAATGAGATTTGGTGACTCCCAATGGGAGCAAATGTAAGGATATATTGACAATGGAAGGGAACCGTTTAGCTGAAGGAGTCAGCTAAATGGTTAGGCGATTTTATCGCGGATCAGGTGATCATTTCCACTCGAGGTGGTCGAGTGTTGTTGCTGCTATGACGTATGACTGTGATGGGATGTCTGGGTACAGACGAGGCTGGTGTTGTCCCAGTATGTGGGTGTACAAGTGTACACATGGTTTGAGGTCGAAATGTTTTCCACAAGGTGGTTGTGGAATAAGTGTAACAACCCGTCCCGAGAATTGGGATAAGTAGAGTGATTAAGGTGTGATTAGTAAGGTTAATCAAGGGTTAGGTGGTCCCGAGGGGTCCGGGAACTTAGAATGACGATTTTGCCCCTGGGTCGGGCAGAAATGTTGACTTTTATTTCGGGTGGTCAAATGGGAGTTGACCAGTGACCAGGACGTAGTTTAGGACGTCATGAACCCATAGACATGTGGTATGTTTGATTACGACATCCGAGGAGGAAGTTGTGATGTTCGGAAGGTCGAGGGTATTATCGTAATTTTGGTAACATAGGGGGAAAAGTTGACTTTTTGGATAAACGGGTTTTGGTAGGTTGACCTAGGATGGTTAGATAGTTCTTGTCGTCCTGAGTTCGATGACAGGCGGCACGTATTCATCGGACGTACGATGTGGGAGTTACAGGTCTAGAAAGGTAGTGGCAAAGTTGTAATTTTGGGTAAAACAGAAGGGCATTTTGGTCTTTTGTGCTCTGGGGTGTGTGCAACAGATAAGGACAGATGAAGGGTTGAGATTGAGCCACATGTGAGATGAAGGGTAGGATGGTGACACGTGCTAAAGGTGGAGTGGTTTCTGGGGGGTTCCAGTATGTGCACGGTCCAATTATTTGGGTGCAACCGTGCAAGTGTGAGTTTTCTTCGACCCAGAAAGAAACAGAGTGAGGCGGTGAGGAAAATTGGAAGGTGATCGTGGATGTTGATGAGTTCTGGTGAGTGAAGAGTGATCAGAAGGAGGTTGAGAGATGCTGGGGTGGTGCTGAGAAGGTTAGAAGTGTGCAGGTGGTGTGTGAGTGAGTTGAGAGCCACGGGAACTTCAGAGAAAAACAGAGAGGAACTGAGGGAGCTGGTGGTGCTGTGGCCGTGTGTAAGTGCGATTGACCTCGAGAGGAGGCTGAGGCGACGTTGTGGACTCCAGGAACCGCGGCGGCGAGCACGGTGGTGGACGGTTGCAGGTAATCCCTCATCCTTGTAAACTTGCCCTGTTTTCCCGTCGAGTTTTGAATCGAAAGTCGTGAGTCTAGGGGTTGAATCGATGGGTCTATAGTGGTTTAGGGGATTTAGTTGAGTCCTAGGAACCGTCTGGTTGTGTTGCCGTGACGAGAGGTGCACGGTGGTGGTTGGCGCGACGGAGGGACTCTGTGTGCCCTGTTTTTCCGTTTTGTTTCAATCCAAGAGTCGTGATCCCAGGGACTGAGTCGAAGGCTTAGAAGAGTTGGATTAGGTTCAGTGAGGTCCTAGGAAGAGTCTGGGACAGTCACCGTGACGGGGGGTGACCGGAGTGGCTGGATCGTGAAACAGGGGAGTTCAGGCCGTCTGGTTCGAGCTTGAGTCGACGGTGTAGGGGCCGTGTCGAGTTCTAAGGAGGAGGGGGATGGATAGCTTAAGGTTGGACGATGAAGATGGTGAAGAAAGGAGGTGAAATGGTGGCCGGACGGTGGAGAACAGGTCTCGCCGGTCCGAGTTGCAGGCTACTGTTGCGAACCGGGTTGGCTCGAGGTTGACGGTGGCACTGTAGCAGGCGCGTGAGGGCCACGCGCAGCCACTTTGGGCGGCGCGTGGGGGCGCGTGCGGCGGTTCTGGGAGAAACGGTCAACATAGTTTTTGGTCTAGGAGTTGTTGTGAGTTCGATGGAGTTGGTTTCGGGTCAATCAGAAGTCGTTTGAGTTGAGTTCCGCGAGGGTGAAAGTTTAGGGTCACGGGTTCTTATGGTTAGGATTCGGGGAATTTTGAGGGAATTTAGGTGAACCTTCGTAGACGTGCTAGTAACGTAATTTGGCGGTGTTTGACAGGATCGGGATTTCCCGAGGAAGCCGAGGAACGGGCTGGACGTTCGGGACGCGAGTAGGGCTCAGTACTGTGAGTGGACCCTTTTCTTAAACTCGAGCATGCATAACTGTTTTACATAAGGATCTTATGGTTTTTAATCATGATTTTATTTTTATTGAATATGTTTTGGTTGATTTTACATAATTGCACGGTTTTCGAGGAAAGTGGTTTTTAGCACGTTTTACGAGGAATGGTTGGTTTCTGGCATATATGTTATGATTTTGGGATTTGCAATTGATAAGTGGTTTTCAATGGTTATAAGTGGATTTTGGGAACATGATTTCGATGATCAAAGTTTTCGATTTTAGAATCGGATTTCACTAATCGGAATTTGGTTTTAAGATTGGAAAGTGGACTCCGGATTTGGGTTCGGAATGACGGTTCTGGATGCCGGAGGGGCTTCGGACCAGTGATTTCGAATTCGGGTTTGGATGAGGATTTGGTAAATGGTTTTCAAATGGTTTTGGGATTGGATTTGCTGGATCTGGATATTGGGTTTAAAGACCCGGATATATGTGACGGGGGACCGGCCGGATTGGGTTTAAAGACCCGGATTGAGTTTAAAGACTCGGGAGTTTAAAGACTCAGATATATATTGAGTTTCCCCCGTAGGCCTTGAGTTTAAAGACTCGGGAGTTTAAAGACTCGGATATGATAAGGCCTGGATTGAGTTTAAAGACTCGGGAGTTTAAAGACTCGGATAGATCCAGCAGGTTTGATCGGAAAAATGATGATTTGGGGATTATGGTTTTGATACGGTTTCTGATACTCATGTTATGATTTCTTACGGTATTTTATAGTGTTTCTGTTTCTTATGATGTTTATAATGATTATTTTATAAATGTGTTTATAACTGTTGGTTATGCATGTGGTTTCAAAACGGAGGGTTTAACTCGGTTTTCTTATAAAATGGTTTTTGAACTTTTGTACTTTCTGGTCCACTCACATTTTCTGTTTTAATTGCCCTCCAGGTTGTGGAGCTAGCGCGGGGTCTTGACGTCGAGGCAGAGTCTGAGGCATAGAAGTGACGTGAGGGTTCCCAGAGTAGAGTAAAGGCTTCCGTGTGCGTGTAGTTATCGGTTTTATTTTCTTTGTATGTTCGTACTATGTTCTGTAAATGCTACCTTCGGGACTTTGTGTCTAATTACTCCTGCGTTTGACTGGTTAGAATGTGAGTGAGTTTTACTTGAGTTTTGCGTCGGGGAGTCAGACGGGAGCGGGATTTACCTCGGGTTTCGGGGTGGAACCGGGGTGGGTCCTGACAATAAGGTTGTTGGTAATTTCGAGGACGAAATTCTTTAAGGAGGGAAGGTTGTAACGTCCCGTCCCGAATATCGGGATTTAATAATATTTAATTGTGATTTACTAATCTGGGATTAGTTGAGCGATTTCGGACGAATTGTGCAAAATGACCGTTTTGCCCCTAGGCGTGGGCAAAACGTTGACTTTTAATTCGGATGGTCAAATGGACTTTGACCGATCACCGTGACGTAGTTCGGGACGTCACAAGTTCATAGACAGGTGGTACGTTCGATTCCGACGTTCGTGGTGAAAGTTATGATGTACGGAAGTTCAGGGGCGTTTTCGTAAATTGGACGATATAAGGGGAAATGTTGACTTTTTGATCGGGAGGTCCGATGGCCGAGGACCAAGGACCGTTAGGATGGTCTCGATGCCCTGAGTTCGTAGACAGGCGGCACGCATCAATCGGAGTCCGTATGATCGAGTTACGGGTCAGGATGCGTGAGGGGCATTTTGGTAATTTACTGCACAAGGGCAGAATGGTAATTTCATGGGTGTTTGAACGGTTACTGTAGCACCGTGGAGGGAACATGGCCAGCGCACGGGTGGTGCGTTTATGGAGCAAATTGATGGCCTAAAACTATTGTTTATAGGTTGTATGGATTGTTTAGTGGCATTGTGCGATGCCAGGCTGTGTGGGACGGTGGATTTGGCCATTAACTATGGCTGGTGCACGATGAAAAGCAGAGTGCTTCCCACACGAGTTCAGCCTTTCCAGGGCCCAATTGAGCGGATTGTGGTGGGCAATGTAGTTAAGGGACTGAGTGAAGTGTTCTGGTATTGAGAATGAGAGGGAAGGAGCAAAATTGGGTGGAATTGTTCAAAAACCCGAAACTGGTTTTTGAAGAGTTCAAAATCGAATTTCGGTTTTCAGGCCAGCCCAAGCCTAATTGATGATTGATTGAGCTTCCTGGAACTTCAACGAGTCGATCCAAATCAAATGTGGCAAGCTTTGGGGCTCCTAGGGCCGTGGACGGACACGGTGGATGACCGGAAAATCCAAGCTTGAGTCGTGGTGATTGAGGTAACGTCGTGTTCAATTAATTATTCGAATTGGTTCGTTTTAATCCTAATAAGCTTCTTGTGAAGTTAATTTGGCAATGGTTTAGGATTGGAGGAGTTTTGGTGATTGACCCGTTTTGGGTGATCACGGGTTGATGGCTGGTTTAAGGAATGGTTGATGTTGATCGATGTCACAGAACTGAAATTGGTTGGTTAATGATTGTTATAGGATCAAGAACGGATTGAATTGATGTCGAATTGGGTGTGATTGAACCGGATTCTATCGCGGGTAATCAGACCCATTTACCATACAAACGGGTGAAGGGGAACATTGTAGCAGTCACTGTAGCAGGCGCGTGGCTTTCACGCGCAGCCACTCACGGCGGCGCGTGACGGCGCGTGGGCACGAATCTCGAGGTGAGGTCAACATGACTTTTATCCTATACAATGTAACGAACATTTTAGCGTTGGTTTCGTGTCGATCGGATCCCGTTTCGATATTGTTCGGGATGTCCGAAGGTTTTAAATCGAGGTTAAAAATACTTAAAAATTCGGAAAAATTACGGGACTTTGATAGGATGTTAATGAAGGGGTTAGTAATCCTCTAATGTGATTTGGACAGGATCGGGAGTTCCGGTGATAGTGGTGTGGCCCGGGAAGGCCTATGGCACGCGTATCGAGGCGCTCGGTTAAACGGTCTGTGAGTGGACATTGGTTTTATAAATTCGATGCATGCATAACTGTTCCATGATTGTTATAATTATGATTAAATGATTTACTTTGGATATCGGTAAATTTAAATAATTTCACGCATTTCGAGGTGATTTACGTGTTTGCACGTAAATCGAGATTTTTCTGGATTTGCACTGATTTCCAAAAATGTGGTTGGATATGATTTCATGAAACGGTTACGAATTTGATAAAGTAAAATCGGGCCAGGGGCCCAGTTAACTTATGAAATCGGGCCAGGGGTCCAGTTGATTTATATATGTGATTTCGGGTCGGAGATGACAGGACCCGTCCCAACTGGACGTCAACAACCGTGCCCGGTCCTGCTCCCGTCTGACAAGTCAACTAAAGGTCAGAAACTCCCCTTCAGTGCTTGCCAGACAAGGGATGTTTGCGCGGATTTCTGCTGCTGTCACTGCCTCACGATCAGTCCCGAACGTCGTACCACGGCCTGGAGGGTCACAAAACAGAAATGGTGTGAGTGGACAAAAATGACCTCTTATAAAAACATTTATCAAAATACAATCTTACCCTCCAGTTTTCACAAACTTGCATGCATATCGTAAAACATGAGTGACCGATAAAATCAAAACATATTTTCCCATGGTCCATAAAACTCATGATTACCAATTCAGTTCATGTTATAAAACATCAAATCCCGGCTCTCAGGCCAAAACATGTGAAAACATAATCACCTGGCCACAAGGACCAAAAACCCGTACTCAATACCAGTACATCATCACAGTCAATACCAATCAGCATTACTTACCAGTGCACAATAAATATATCAATCCAATCAATCCGCACTACTCACGAGTGCATAAAATATCACCAATCACATCTGCACTACTCACAAGTGCACAATCAATCAAACTGTACTACTCACAAGTGCTGCACTACGCGTAGGCCAATATCCAGTCACTTTCTCGGGAATAAACACCTCTGGGCTCAACCCCCTCGGGCTCAGTCACCTCTGGGCGAACACATCCCCAGGATCAGACACCTCCGAGTGGTACATCCAGGCTCAGTATCATCCGAGAAGCTGACTACCATAGGATCAACTCCCGATCCTACAATCACATCCCCCAAGCTCCGGTCGTCTGGGTAATCCCCCCCAAGCACCGACCGTCTGGGAATATCACAATCACAATGAAAACCATCCCGGGAATTACATCCCAAAACATTTCAATCAAATCTTGACTTCATACCAAGTCAAGGTCATTCTCAACTGGGTCTCAAGCCCAAAATACCTTTTACACATAAACCGTTAAAATCACATTTAAATCAATAGAATAATCCGGAAATCATCATTGACTCACCAACCAAGTCAAAACATCATTTTAGAAATCATTTAGACTCCGGGCCTAGCCCAAAACATCATCTGCACATTCCTCGTAAAACGTGCCCGAAAGACTGATTAAAATAATCATAAAATCCCAATAAATCATTAATTTCACAATTTCACAAATGACTCCAAATCCGAGTCAAAATCACTATTCACTTGGGTTCTCATGCCCAAAATAACATTATCACGCAAATCCATGCGTTGCAACCTCCGTTGCCATTTTCACGTAAATCCACAAAGTCAATCACTGACTCATAACCCGAGTCCAAATATCATTTTCAATCCATGACTCAATAATCCGAGTCCAACCATTATTTTCAATCAATTTCAATCCCGGACTCATAAACCAAGTCCAAACATCATTTTTACCATATTTCGTAATTTCTCGAAAATCGCCCAAAATAATAATATAATAATCATAAAACCGAGAAATTACCGGATTGAAACACAAATCATGCCCAAGCATATAAAATCATATAATAAGGCATTTAAATCATTTATGCATGCATCACGATTAGAAAACAAAGTCCACTCACACACACCGTCCAAAACGGTCCGTTTCCGAGCTGCACGTTTTTCCGTAAAATCTGGAAATCACAACTCCTGTCCAAAATCATTATAGAGGGTTACTAACATCCCAAAATACAACATATAATTTTCCCCAATTTTTCCGGGATTTAAATACGTATTTTTAACGTAATACAAAACTTCGGATACGCGGAACATTATCGAAACAATATCCGATTTCACCGAAATCAACGTCAAAATGTTCGTTATACTGAGAGGATCAAAAGTCATGTTGACCTCACCTTGAGACTAGGCCGGACGCGCCCCCACGCGCCGCCGTGAGTGGCTGCGCGTGAAATCCACGCGCCTGCTACAGTACCCTCGTCCTCACCCGTTTGTCTGTAAAACGGGCCATTTAACCCGCGAGGCGACCCGGTTAATTTCCTACCAATTCGACGTTGTTTCCATCAATTGAACATTCAGTCAGTTTCGAATTAAGTTCAATTAAAGATCTGTGGACTCAATTACAAACAACATTACCTATAATCCCACGATCACAGTTGATCATTCGAAAGACCTCCGGCCATTGTTCATCAATCGAAAACCTTCACCGTCACACGATTTCCTTAAATTGATTCAACCAGAAGCATCAAGGGACTCAGGTAAGCATTTTACCCAACTCAATTGAATCAATCCATGGCTCAAACTCCACGACTCAAGCTCGAACTCTCTGCGACTACAGTGCTTCTGTTCTACCTCAATTGGACCTCAATTGCCTTCGTTCTTTCAATGAAACAGGTCGTGGTAATCCCAGAAGACTAGAAATGAACTCAATTTCGATCAACACGGCTCCAAGCTTCCAATTCGAATTTCCCCCCTCAAAATTCGAAAATTCGAAATTCCAAATTCAAGCCCTCACTCAGTCCCTCGTTAATCCTTGCTAATTAAATCTCAACACCCTCTCAATTACTCACACTTTGGTTCAGAAATGGAAGGAAATGGTGGAGAATTTCAGACTCTCTCATTCTCTATGTTTGCTTGCACACGGGTAGGAAAACAGAAGAGAAATAATGGGAATTAGAGGATAATTAATTAATTAAAAATAATAAAACATAATTATTTGGTCTCCCCCAAAATCATGGATCCATGTCTTGTGCCTGATTTTAAGGGATGAGTGACACTTGTCACTCATCCAAGTGTGTCCAGTCACCGGGTACTGTTCATATTAAAATATTATTTAATTTCCGGTTCGTTCGGTTAACCGAGCCTGATTTCGTGACCATAACTTCGTCGTCGAATCTCCGATTTCGGCATGCCGCCTGTCGTTGGATTCGTATCGACGAGACCTACGTAACGGTCCTTGGCCCTCGTCCATCGGACCTCCCGATCAAAAAGTCAACATTTGGCCCCTACTATGCCAAATTACCAAAATACCCCTCATCTTCCGATCATCATAACTTTCTCCTCGAATGTCGGAATCGAACGTGCCACCTGTCTATGAACTCGTGACGTCCCGAACTACGTCACCGTCATCGGTCAAGTTCCGTTTGACCGCCCGAACTAAAAGTCAACATTTTGCCCACGCTAGGGGCAAAACGGTCATTTTGCACGTTTCGTCCGATTTCACTCAACTAATCCCCGATTAGTCATTCTAAATCATGATTAATTAATATTCAATCCCGATATTCGGGACGGGTCATTACAACCTTCCCTCCTTAAAGAATTTCGTCCCCGAAATTCCAACTACTAGTATCCCAACTACCTCGTGGAAAACAAATGGGCCTCACCATACGTATACACCTGTACACCCACTAGCCAACACAGAACTCGTCTGCACTGAGACGTCACATCACCGATGCACGTCGTACTAACTACACTCGACCACCTCGAGTGAAATCGATCACCAGAAATTGGCAATGTCACCATTAAGCTGACTCTTTCAGCTTGACGGCCCCACGTAATCACTAATGTGCCCTGACCTTCGCTCTCATAGAGAGTCACCAAAACTCACCTGTCAGTCCATGCTGACACTACTAACCAATATGTCACCACAAGCCAAACTGTCACCACCAAGCTTTACCACCCTAGTAAAGCGCCAATCAGTAACAAATCAGTGACAACACATCATACCACCACGTCCGTCAATGTAGCACAAGATCAACAACATGATCTCCCCTCACAGGGCAAACTCAATCCTGCGACAAATATCAACAGCAGTATCCACCACTGTCACCCCCTCAGCGATCCCAGATGCTGGTAAGGTCACGACAAGGTAACATCTCGCCGCAAAGCAACTTGCGGTCACACTAACCACCAACTCCCTCATCCTGAGTATATGCATACCGTCATCACACTCAAACAGATGGTGTAACTGGAACACATTGAACACCAGCTTAGCAGTGATCACACAACTCAACACTAGAGTTATACTAGCCAACCATGGCTCAGAGCACCTGCTCAAACAATCACTGAATCATCAGAATCACTCTGCCCAGTGCATCGTGTTCAATGTCCAGTTCACGTTCACAACCCATCCAATGGTATCAGGATTAATTTGACTACTAACACGTTCACCAACGTACTACTGGTATAACCCGTATACCGTCACCCGACACCACAAGTCTGCAAGGTATCGTACCCCAAACCATAAACAAGGTACATACATCTATCCATTGACAAGACTACAACCACCTAGGTCATAGCCAAACATGTTCCAATAATGGAGTCCATTTGCCCAAACCAGCAAGAGACAAATCGAAACTCCACCCATCAACTAGTTCCAATTCCAAATTCGAATCCGCGATTTCGTAAGAAATCCCGAATCCGAACTCACACATCACTTTTTTAATTCATGTCCAAATCCGAATCCGAAATCATTATTCCGTAAGCTAGCATTTGGAATAATCATTCCGCACCCAAATCCAGTATTCCATTTTCAAGTTCTAAAATCGAATCCTGAATCGTCACCCAGAAATTCGATTCCAAAACCCGAAATCTCGTTCACGTCCACTCGGACACACCCAAAACCGAACCTATCGGTTACCAGTTCACTATACTCGGTTGACTTCATAGGGAAGCCAATCCCATCAGTCACAACTCTAAGGCTGACCAAATTCGACCCCGTCGGAAACCTACTCGCTCGAGTAACATACCATAAGGGGCTCCACTTCGAAAAGAAGTTCAGTCCCGTCTTTTATGACTCACATACCGACGTAAGAGTGATAAACTCTCTACCCAACTGGATCATCAGGATCACGACCCAGATCCATCACGACGTCAGCTGACCATGAACATCACGATCCTAGATCGTCACAATGCCCAATGTCCAAGACATCACACACCCGATCCACCTAGGATCCACACGGTTAACTACTAGGAACCATAAAGTCTGACACCCTCATCTAATTCGCGTACTGTCACAACGTTTGACAACTAACGCCCACCATTAGAAAGTTCAGTCAACGACGAGACATGCCGCGACTGTGGGTTCTCACTGATTACCTCATATCTACCCTTGTCATCCCACCTAGGGAAAACCAAGGATGATCCCAAACGATAACACCAATATTCATCCCCGGGTCAAGTTTATTCTGGGCCCAACACGCCCATCTACAAACCAAACTGTTAACAAAAACAACCATCCGGACCCACACTAGTCCGACACACCCAAAACACCTAATACAATATTTCAACACAAATGGACAATACAAACCATTTACAAGGTATCACGAAAACATGTATCAATACAATTATTCTGACCTACGGTCAAGTCGATCGGGGCAGTTCCTTCGCAAATGTCCAAGTTTCCTACAAAAGTGACAAGTGGCAGTGCTGAGGCGACTTGCCCCACCACGCCGCTTACTTGTCGACTGGGTTGAAGTTCCACCCGTATGAATGCCCACCGAGGATTGCGACACAAGATTATGAAGGCTAACTCGCTTCGTTGTTTCCTGACTCATCTGTTCAGTATCCTGACGCTCTCGGCGTCGTCCAGAGGCCAAAGATTGTTCTGGCACAGGTAAAATAGTAGCCTCTACTCGGATAGCAGCATCCGATAACTCCCTCAGGGTAGAATACGAGCCAACAGTTACAGCACCTCGTAACTCATTCCTCAATCCCTGCTCAAACCTTCGACACTTATCCTCCTCAGTAGCCACATACAGAGGAGCGAAACTAGATAAGTGCAAAAATTGCTGTTCATAATCGACCACTGACCGATTCCCTTGCTGCAATTGGAGAAACTCAACCTCCTTAGCGTTCCGAAATGAGCGAGGATAAAACTGATCCAAAAATCGCTCTCGGAATGCATCCCATGCCAAGGTACGGGCATCCCAGCCAGTCAACTGTAAACTATGCCACCACCTGTAAGCATAGCCATCCAAAAGAAAAGTGGCCAAGGGTACCATGTCCTCCAGGGGACATATCATAACCTCAAAAATCCTTTCCAATCGAGTAAGCCAATCTTCGGCACCATCCGGTCCCGAATCACCACGAAACACAGTGGCTCCCAATCGTCGAGCTCGCTCAATATCTGGGCCTTTACTAACACTACTCTCGCCCCTCCCATCTTCAGACCGTGTACGGGACGCACGACTCGGAGGCATGACGTATCAACAGAAATCAAGAACCAAATGCTCTGATACCAATTTGACAGGACCCGTCCCAACTGGACGTCAACAACCGTGCCCGGTCCTGCTCCCGTCTGACAAGTCAACTAAAGGTCAGAAACTCCCCTTCAGTGCTTGCCAGACAAGGGATGTTTGCGCGGATTTCTGCTGCTGTCACTGCCTCACGATCAGTCCCGAACGTCGTACCACGGCCTGGAGGGTCACAAAACAGAAATGGTGTGAGTGGACAAAAATGACCTCTTATAAAAACATTTATCAAAATACAATCTTACCCTCCAGTTTTCACAAACTTGCATGCATATCGTAAAACATGAGTGACCGATAAAATCAAAACATATTTTCCCATGGTCCATAAAACTCATGATTACCAATTCAGTTCATGTTATAAAACATCAAATCCCGGCTCTCAGGCCAAAACATGTGAAAACATAATCACCTGGCCACAAGGACCAAAAACCCGTACTCAATACCAGTACATCATCACAGTCAATACCAATCAGCATTACTTACCAGTGCACAATAAATATATCAATCCAATCAATCCGCACTACTCACGAGTGCATAAAATATCACCAATCACATCTGCACTACTCACAAGTGCACAATCAATCAAACTGTACTACTCACAAGTGCTGCACTACGCGTAGGCCAATATCCAGTCACTTTCTCGGGAATAAACACCTCTGGGCTCAACCCCCTCGGGCTCAGTCACCTCTGGGCGAACACATCCCCAGGATCAGACACCTCCGAGTGGTACATCCAGGCTCAGTATCATCCGAGAAGCTGACTACCATAGGATCAACTCCCGATCCTACAATCACATCCCCCAAGCTCCGGTCGTCTGGGTAATCCCCCCCAAGCACCGACCGTCTGGGAATATCACAATCACAATGAAAACCATCCCGGGAATTACATCCCAAAACATTTCAATCAAATCTTGACTTCATACCAAGTCAAGGTCATTCTCAACTGGGTCTCAAGCCCAAAATACCTTTTACACATAAACCGTTAAAATCACATTTAAATCAATAGAATAATCCGGAAATCATCATTGACTCACCAACCAAGTCAAAACATCATTTTAGAAATCATTTAGACTCCGGGCCTAGCCCAAAACATCATCTGCACATTCCTCGTAAAACGTGCTCGAAAGACTGATTAAAATAATCATAAAATCCCAATAAATCATTAATTTCACAATTTCACAAATGACTCCAAATCCGAGTCAAAATCACTATTCACTTGGGTTCTCATGCCCAAAATAACATTATCACGCAAATCCATGCGTTGCAACCTCCGTTGCCATTTTCACGTAAATCCACAAAGTCAATCACTGACTCATAACCCGAGTCCAAATATCATTTTCAATCCATGACTCAATAATCCGAGTCCAACCATTATTTTCAATCAATTTCAATCCCGGACTCATAAACCAAGTCCAAACATCATTTTTACCATATTTCGTAATTTCTCGAAAATCGCCCAAAATAATAATATAATAATCATAAAACCGAGAAATTACCGGATTGAAACACAAATCATGCCCAAGCATATAAAATCATATAATAAGGCATTTAAATCATTTATGCATGCATCACGATTAGAAAACAAAGTCCACTCACACACACCGTCCAAAACGGTCCGTTTCCGAGCTGCACGTTTTTCCGTAAAATCTGGAAATCACAACTCCTGTCCAAAATCATTATAGAGGGTTACTAACATCCCAAAATACAACATATAATTTTCCCCAATTTTTCCGGGATTTAAATACGTATTTTTAACGTAATACAAAACTTCGGATACGCGGAACATTATCGAAACAATATCCGATTTCACCGAAATCAACGTCAAAATGTTCGTTATACTGAGAGGATCAAAAGTCATGTTGACCTCACCTTGAGACTAGGCCGGACGCGCCCCCACGCGCCGCCGTGAGTGGCTGCGCGTGAAATCCACGCGCCTGCTACAGTACCCTCGTCCTCACCCGTTTGTCTGTAAAACGGGCCATTTAACCCGCGAGGCGACCCGGTTAATTTCCTACCAATTCGACGTTGTTTCCATCAATTGAACATTCAGTCAGTTTCGAATTAAGTTCAATTAAAGATCTGTGGACTCAATTACAAACAACATTACCTATAATCCCACGATCACAGTTGATCATTCGAAAGACCTCCGGCCATTGTTCATCAATCGAAAACCTTCACCGTCACACGATTTCCTTAAATTGATTCAACCAGAAGCATCAAGGGACTCAGGTAAGCATTTTACCCAACTCAATTGAATCAATCCATGGCTCAAACTCCACGACTCAAGCTCGAACTCTCTGCGACTACAGTGCTTCTGTTCTACCTCAATTGGACCTCAATTGCCTTCGTTCTTTCAATGAAACAGGTCGTGGTAATCCCAGAAGACTAGAAATGAACTCAATTTCGATCAACACGGCTCCAAGCTTCCAATTCGAATTTCCCCCCTCAAAATTCGAAAATTCGAAATTCCAAATTCAAGCCCTCACTCAGTCCCTCGTTAATCCTTGCTAATTAAATCTCAACACCCTCTCAATTACTCACACTTTGGTTCAGAAATGGAAGGAAATGGTGGAGAATTTCAGACTCTCTCATTCTCTATGTTTGCTTGCACACGGGTAGGAAAACAGAAGAGAAATAATGGGAATTAGAGGATAATTAATTAATTAAAAATAATAAAACATAATTATTTGGTCTCCCCCAAAATCATGGATCCATGTCTTGTGCCTGATTTTAAGGGATGAGTGACACTTTGTCACTCATCCAAGTGTGTCCAGTCACCGGGTACTGTTCATATTAAAATATTATTTAATTTCCGGTTCGTTCGGTTAACCGAGCCTGATTTCGTGACCATAACTTCGTCGTCGAATCTCCGATTTCGGCATGCCGCCTGTCGTTGGATTCGTATCGACGAGACCTACGTAACGGTCCTTGGCCCTCGTCCATCGGACCTCCCGATCAAAAAGTCAACATTTGGCCCCTACTATGCCAAATTACCAAAATACCCCTCATCTTCCGATCATCATAACTTTCTCCTCGAATGTCGGAATCGAACGTGCCACCTGTCTATGAACTCGTGACGTCCCGAACTACGTCACCGTCATCGGTCAAGTTCCGTTTGACCGCCCGAACTAAAAGTCAACATTTTGCCCACGCTAGGGGCAAAACGGTCATTTTGCACGTTTCGTCCGATTTCACTCAACTAATCCCCGATTAGTCATTCTAAATCATGATTAATTAATATTCAATCCCGATATTCGGGACGGGTCATTACAGGAGACCCTAAAATGGAATTGAATAAAGGTTTCCTGGTTCACATTTTATATACATATTCACATGCTAAAAACAAATAACGGATTGATGATATGGAAATTATGGTTATGGCACGTTTCACGGTATTTGGGCTTGAGACCCGTTTGATGAAATTTAAAGGATTGGTTTGGATTTTATCCATGTATATATAAATGCTTTGCATGTGGATATCAATAAAATTTATTTGGTACTGCACTGTATAGATCCTTCCATATTATATTGTCTCCTCCGGCGAGGTACCCTGGAGAGGTCACGGACGTCTAGTACGTCCAGCGTCTATGACGCTAAGCATCAGGCGATGCTGTATCAGGTGATGCTGTAGCCGAACGGGATTCGGGGATTTAACTCGGAAAATTGAGACCCGAGTGGAACGCGTAGCCTTATTATTATTGTGACCTTATTAGGCGTCAAGAACGTCAAAACAACAGTTGATGTCGGGATTGGAGTGTATAGTGCAGCAGCTAAAATTATGGTTATGGATTTATTAAATGCCTTATGATTCGTATTGTATGATATATGATTTTAAATGATGGTGCATGCATATGATTTTACTGAGGGGCATAAATGTCTTATAAATGTTTTTAACAGACTTATTTATTTTCGTCCACTCACAGCTTTTGTTTTTAATGCCCTTCAGGTTGACTCTGGATGCGGCTGCAGTAGAGACTTGGGCATCGCACACCTCCTCCATCGATCCTTACGCACTCTGGAAGCCCGTTTGGGCTCTGGCAATAGGTTATCCCTTGTCTGACGCCTCTTGTCAGACGGGAGCACGTCACATTCTATGGTAATCCCGGAGGGATTGGGATGGGTCGTGTAATCTCCCGCTTACTTCCTTCGTCCTCACTCCCCACTTCTTCAGATAGCACTTTATCGACATTAACACCGTGTTCACTAGCAAGATGTGCTACTTGAGGGTTAGGCCTTCCACTATCATCATCCAAGTGAGCTGGCATAATCCATGCTTGAAGTGGATCAGCCTCATTATGTCAGGACCCACCCCTAATCCCTCGGGATTAAGGGCTAAATCCCGATCCCGTCTAACTTACGCATGACACGAAGGCTAAACTGACGTCTAACCTCCATGTAACACATAATTTGGACCAGGGATTCTCGAATCCAGCCATCCGAACTACTGTGGATCGCGGGTGTGATGTCTCTATCTCTCTCGACCAACAGCCCGCACCGCAACAACCTGGAGGGTATCAAAAACACGAAAAAGACTGTGAGTGGAAAAAAATAAAGTATAAGTTCAAAAACAGTTAACAGAAAACACAAGTACATTTATACCCTCCGTTTCAAAAACCAATGCATGCATATCAAATTCATGTCATAAAACCATTCAATATTTCGGTTAAACCAACCATATAAGAAAAACCGACACAAGTTCCTTTTTCCAAATCCCGGCCTCAGCCCAAAACCATCGAAAACCATTTCATCCGAGCATAGCCCAAAACCTCAGAAAACCATGATTGAAAACCACTCCACATTTCCGTTCATCGAACCTGCTGGATCTATCCGAGTCTTTAAACTCAATCCAGGCCTCAATATAATCCGAGTGTTTAAACTCCCGAGTCTTTAAACTCAACAGGCCTACGGGCGAAAATATCAATATATCCGAGTCTTTAAACTCAATCCGGGTCTTTAAACCCAATCCGGGCCGTCCCCCGTCATAATCATAATCCGGGTCTTTAAACCCAATAACCAGATCCAGCAAATCCAATCCAAAACCGTTTGAAAACCTTTTTCCATTTCCGAATCCGAATCCGCAATCTCATCAGGATCCCGAATCCAAACCCAGAACTCATATCCATCTCCTTTCCAGATCCGAGTCCGCAACCATCATTCCGTAAGCCGGCATCCGAAATAACCATTCCGAACCCAAACCAGGAATCCATTTTCAAGTCCCAAATCGAATCCCGAATCGTCATCCGAAAATCCGATTCAAAAACCCGAAATCACGTTTCTTAAAACCACTTTCTGATTTGGGCTTCAAGCCCGAAAACACTTTTCCGAAAACACTTTTCCGAAATCATTTTTAAATCATTGATATTAAATCATATTTCAAATTCCGACATCAAATCAGTTAAACCAAGTTCAAATCACAATATTCCCCCGAAATCTCGTAAAATGTGAAATTCCGTAATTTCCTCGAAAAACGTGCAAAACCATAAACCATCAAGATCATAATTCAAATCATAGAATAACGTATGAAAACATATAAAAACATATATGCACGCATCAAGAGTTAGAATGCAAAGTCCACTCACATACCATTCCGACGTCGCCTCGATACGTGCACACTTACGGCGTCCCCGACCATTCCGTTATCCTCGGCTATCCCGAACCTGTCCAAAGCCCATAACGGGGTTACTAACTACTTCACAAAAGTCCTACTCAAATGCCATAATTTTCCCGAACTTCTAAGCATACTTTAAACGGAACCCTAAACCTTCGATCCCGCAGAACTAACCCGAAACGACGTCCGATTGTCCCGAAACCTATCCCAATAGATTCGTTACAACCATTAGACCAAAAACCTAGTTGACCACTTCCCCGGAAACTGCCCCACGCGCCGCTCAAAGTGGCTGCGCGTGGGCCTCACGCGCCGCTCAAAGTGGCTGCGCGTGGGCCTCACGCGCCTGCACAGTTACTGTTCATCTTCTTCCTCGAGACCGTGCACTGTTTTGGACCGGCGTGGCCGATTCTCCGCAGTCCCTCAGCCAAATTTACTCCTTCCAACTACCCTAGCTTCGTCCTACCCTAAGCAACCTAATTCTCAAGTCAAAACATGACATCAAAGCCTCTAGATCATCACCCAGACTCGAACCAGAAACCACCCGAAACCCCTGTTTCTCAATCTGACCACCCGTGTTTTCCCCATCACGGCTTCGACTTATACAGGTTCCTAAGGACTTAATGAGTAGACTAAGACTTACCAAGCACCTCGACTCAGCACCAAAAGCCACAACTTTCAAATTGAACCAAAACGGAAAAAACAAAGGAATAAGAAACCTTACCGTCGTCCTAGCCCCACCGTGCTCGCCGCCGCGTTCCCTTGAGTCCACTACACTCCTTAAGTCCTCCTCCGTCCTCTAAACACCACCAGCCACCACAATTGATCAAGCACGGCAGCACCACCACCAAACTCCCTCTCTGTTTTCCTGAGAACTCACCCTCTCCTCACACACCAACACTCGACTCTCCGTCTCCTTAACTCAGTCCCTGCAGTCTCAACCTCCCTCTGAACACACTCAACCACTCAAGAATTCTCACCTCCCTGCAACTCGATCAATTCCTCCCTTAATCTCAATCTCTGGTTTCTCTCGACTAATCGACTCAATAACACGGCCCAATTAATTTTGCCCGTGCAATTGTGTAGAACCCTCTAGCTTCCTGCCACCTGTCACAATCCTATGGTCCCTAACTCAAAAATATCCAATTACACACTGCACACTTGTCCTCATCAGATTGCACAATTCCCAATGTGCAAAAAGACCAAAATGCCCCTCTTGTTCAATTTTACGGTTTTACCCCTCACGTTCTAGACCCGTATCTCGCTCGTCCGACGTCCGATGAAAGCATGTCGCCTGTCGTTGAACTCAGAACGACGAGATCTATCTAACGGTCCTCGGTCTACTCGTAAAAACCTCATCGTACAAAAAATCAACTTTTCCCCTATTTTAATCAAATTACGGTAATGCCCCAAACCTTCCGACCATCATAACTTCCTCCTCGGATGTCGGAATCGGGCGTGCAACCTGTCTACGGACTCGTGACGTCCTGAACTACGTCACTGTCATCGGTCAATGCCCACTTGACCGCCCGAACTCAAGGTCAACATTTTGCCCAAATTAGGGGCAAAATCGTCATTCTGCGCCTAATGTCCAAAGTAACCAACTAACCATCGATTAACTCAGTTAATCCATCGCTAATCACTTTGCTAATCCCGACTCCCGGGACGGGTCGTTACACATTACCTTCCACATGTTGACCTGCAATTTCCAACAGGTCAACGTAGTCTTCTTCCACAACTTTACCGGCTTCAGTTTCTTCATCTCTTAACTTGAGTTTCATGTTGTAATAATAGAAAACAAGTTGTTCTAACTTAGAATATGCGAGACGATTTCTTTGCTTTGTATGAATTAAAGCAAATGTACTCCAATTTCTCTCACATGTCGAAGATGATGCCGTTTGTGATAATATACGAACTGCAATTTGTTGCAAGCTGGGAGAAGCTTGGCCATATAGTTCCCACCACTCAGCTGTCAATATCAAGTTTAATGTAAGAGGCATTATAAAGTACTAAGTCATACAATATCAAGTTAAATGCAAGTAATATACCTGGGGGCATTTTCGTTCGTGATTGTACAACCATAGGTGAACGAAATGTTTTCCGACCATCTCTAAAGTTGATCAACTACATTAAGGCTGATGTTAATATAATGCTATAGATGTACAGATTAAAAAATATCAAGGTTCATATATGGTAGTGAACTTTCGTCTACTCCAAAATTTTGTAAACCCACTTGCCCATTTGGATTCAGTTTGAGGAATACTTGTTGAACTGATTGGACGAGGTAGGAGTCATGCCCAACACCTGCTTGATATTGATATCGGGGATTCAAGTAATAAGCTGCAAATCATAAATGAACTTTCCTTAGTAAACAACAATAAAATAAAATATTAACAAGTTCAATAAGATAGAAATATACCAGCAGCATGTAAGTGATGCACTAATGTTTTTTCCCATCGCTCCTGTATGATTTTAAGGACCCACTTCTTCCCTTTAAGACGGGTTATCTTCTCTTTCATTCGATTGAACATATCATACAGGATTGGCATGGTTGGGACTACCTCTGTATCAACAATTCGAAAGATGCAATATAATGGTTCATATATTGATTGCATCATCTCCAAGGACTCCCAGAACCTTTGGTCGAGGATATGAGCCTCAACCCTCTTGCCTTCCACTTTCCTACTCAATGGGCAACCATGCCATTGATTACTGGTAAACAATCTTCTAAGGCCAACTTTATGCTTAACTATACTTTTTATACAAATATAGTTGGTTGTGAACCGAGTTGCACCAGGACGAGCCAAGTCTCCTTGACAGAATTCATGCATCTGAGCTAGTAACCATAGATGATTATAAATGTAGTTAGTTACCTGCCTAGTATTTTTTATGATGAGCGCCATTGTCTCACTCTTCCCAATATCTTCAAATATTAGGTCGATGCAATGGACTGCACAAGGAGTCCAATAGATCGGATACGTCTTCATCAGTTCTTTTCCATCCTTTTTGAAGTTCGACCCATTATCAGTAACGATCTGTACAACATTTTGTACTCCAACCTCCTGAACAACTTCCTTCAACAAATTTCCTATGTACACATAGTTTTTATGGGATTTGGAAGAATCAACTGACTTGAGAAATACTGTTGAACCCTTACTATATACCATGAAGTTAATTATGGATAACTTTGTTGGACCGGTCCAACCATCACACATTATGGTACATCCATAAGTTTCCCAGTGTCGCTTTTGTTGCTCCACATACGCCATCATTTCTTCATACTCCATAGGAAGATATTTATTTTTCACTTCATATGGAAAAGAAGTGGACACGCCTTCACCTGCAAACCAAAACATAAGTTAGCATTTAATGCTATTTCATAAGCTAAATAAAAATGTATCATAAATAAATTTATTAAATACCCGCTCGTTGGGCTTCAATAATCATATTCTTAAAATGATGAGAGTTGGCTTTATTTGGAGCCACGCCTTCATATATAAAAAATTTGCTTATGTATCGACCTAATTTCTCTTTCGCCTCTTTCCACATCGATTTTACAGTCTTCTGTTGACTTCGTGCGGTTTTGTAGAATTTTGGTTCTGGAGAAATTGAAAATGGATCACGCAAACTTTGTGATCGACGCATCTGTTGCGGTGGTTGATGACTGCTACTGCTTCCTTGAGCACCACGCATGGTACCAACTCCATAATTGTCGACACTTCGCCGTGCCTCATCTCTCGATGCATTTACAGCAAAGCGATATGCTGCTCTCTCAGATCTATGCACATTTGGTGGATAAGCGAATCCATCATCATCCTCTTCATCATCATTATCATTAATTTGAATGCTCTGTTGAGTGTCCAGTGGATCTACTCTCAAGCCAGCTCGTATGTTCTCCCCAATCATATTCTTAGTCTGTTTAGCAGTATCTTTATTTTTGATCCATGCTCTAACCTTGCCTTAGATACATCTTTGCATTTTTGAACATTTTTTTTCGGATCAAAACTTGCTAGATGAAACTTTAATAACGTTATGCCTCTACTCTGGAACTGATGTTGACAAAACGAACATATGACACCGTTTTTATTTCCAGGAATTGTAATGACATATTTCCATGCCAGGTCAACTCGTCCAGGTCTTGGGCGGCTTTCACTTGCACTTGCACTTGCACCAGCCATTTTATGAAATCTAAGTTACATGAAAAATAATTAGAATTTGATAATGACAAATAATAATAATAAAAATACAAATAATAATAATAAATGATTACCAAATATATTACCAAATATTACCAAATATGTGAAAAATAATTAGAATTTGATAATGACAAATAATAATAATAATAAAAATAAAAATAATAATAAAATTATTTCAATTAGAACATATATTCTAAGTTAGACTTTGATGATGATAAAAAATTAAGGAGAAAATACACATATATTCATAATTTTAATATATATTCTAAAATAAAACATATATTATAAATTAAAACAAATATTACCAAATATATGAATTACCCCATATTTCATATTAAAACATACATTACTAAAACATATTTTAGTAACAAATGATAAATTTAATAAATGATTACCAAATATATTACCAAATATTACCAAATATGTGAAAAATAATTAGAATTTGATAATGACGAATAATAATAATAAAAATACAAATAATAATAAAATTATTTCAATTAGAACATATATTCTAAGTTAGACTTTGATGATGATAAAAAATTAAGGAGCAAACACACATATATTCATAATTTTAATATATATTCTAAAATAAAATATATATTATAAATTAAAACAAATATTACCAAATATATGAATTACCCCATATTTCATATTAAAACATACATTACTAAAACATATTTTAGTAACAAATGATAAATTTATTAATAATAAATGATTGCCAAATATATTACCAAATATTACCAAATATGTGAAAAATAATTAGAATTTGATAATGACAAATAATAATAATAAAATTATTTAAATTAGATCATATATATTCACAATTTTAATATATATTCTAAAATAAAACATATATTATAAATTAAAACAAATATTACCAAATATATGAATTATCCCATATTTCATATTAAAACATACATTCATAATTAAGGAATATATGAATTACCTAATAATACATTTTGAATTTTGAAAAAAAAAACGTTTATGGCCTCATTTTTTTAATACATATTCATAATTAAGGAACAAAAACACATAAATTCATAATTTTAATACATATTCTAAATTAAAACAAATATTACCAAATATATGAATTAAGCCATATTTTTTATTAAAACATACATTACTAAAACATATGTTACTTTACCTAATAATAAATGTTGGATTTTTTAAAAATAAATTAAGGCTTAATCCATTTTTTCTATTTAGGGTTAAAAAACAAAATTAATAACAAATTATATGGAGATTAAAAAATTAAAAAATTAAAAAATTAATAAAATATGTAAATAATTAATAAATTTTGTTTTTATTAATGGCATAAATTAATAAAATATGTAAATAATTAAAAAAAAGGTTATCAAAATAAATGAAACAACGAAACACGCGTTTCCTAAACCCTATTTCTTTACTCAACAGTGAGGGCGACCGATCGATTTGATTTTGCAAATTGGGGAAAATCAGACGGGGTGAGGTGAGGGCGACTGTGAGGATTGAGGTGGCGACTGGGTGATTTTCTTCTCCGTCGACAGAAAGCGAAGGGTGGTGAAGACTGAAGAGTGGTCTGGACGTCTGGTGAAGACTACAGAGGTTGTTCGAGACTTCGAGTGGGCTGTCCTTCGCCGTCGACAGAAGAGGAGTTGGGGTCGTTTTCTTCTTCGATGCTGCCCCCAATTTATGGTATTCTAGAAAGCGAAGAGGTGGGTGAAGACTGGTGAGTTCGTGATTTTTTGCTTCCCTAATTTTATTCGCTCGTGAGGCCGTGAGGCCCGTGACCCATTGAATGATTGTCTTTTGAAAATTTGTTAAAGTTTGTACAATTACTGTACTGATGTTTGATTGAATTGAATCAATGGCTTTTTTCAATTTTGATTTGTTGTTTCCGTCCCAAGAACTGTTCGTCCGTGTTTCAATCTTTTTCCATTTTTTGTTTTTTGTGAATTCGGTTCCTGGCTACCGAATTAAACACGGAGGTTCGGTGGGTTGGCTCTTGCCTTTCAAAATCGTCAATTTCGCTGAATATCGAGGATTATCGCCGATATCCTTCGATTTCCTCCGATATCCTCCGATTTCGACGATTTTGCCGAAAACCTCAATTTCCCCCGCTTACGTGTCGGTGGCCGGAAAAGACTATATATCGACCGATTCCGGCGATTTTTCAATCCGTGAATATAATATATATTTTACAAATATAATCACCTTAACAATTTCTCAAAATGTCAATTAGATTTGTAAAATGTCAATAAAATTAAAGGAAATAAGGTAATCGTATATCTGGAGATGTGTGGGTTTAGACAAAAACTCAATACCTCCCGTCAAAACAGTTTGCGCCCAATGCCGGCCCAAAAAAACTTGTTTTATTTGTTTTCCTCGTCTGCAACTCTCTCTCCCTCGGACACTTTTGTCTTTAGCCACTACCCTGCAAGGCTGCAACGGAGAATAGAAGAAACCGCTTCTAGGGTTCTGCAATTCGGGGAGTTCCTATCTTCAATCTCTCAAACACTCTCTCTGTCTCTCTTTCTATCTCTCTCAAAGTAACCACCACATTTTTTGAATTTGCTGGACCGTGTCGTTTTCCTCGGTGCAAGTACTTTCTCAAGTCTAATCTTATTCCTTTGCATTTGTTCCATTCTTCTTGTCGCCTTCCGTTAACTGGAGCTGCTTCCTTCTTAATTTTAGGGTTCAAGTTAAAAAATTTCTGGGTTTTATTTGAATTCCGGCCAAGGGTTTTGGAATTTGAAATCTTGTTTTGGGTTTACCCCTGGTAAATAAGAGTGCTTTGGGTTGTTTTGTTTTCTAAATCATTCTGTAAGGGTGGGTGGTGAGCAGGCTTTGTTGAAATAGGATATGAATAGCGTATTCAGTGAGCAGATACTTGCAGACAAGCTCTCCAAGCTCAACAGCACCCAGCAGTGCATTGAAAGTATCCTTTTTCTTTTACTTTTTCATAATTTAGTAAGTTATTAGTACCCTTTAATATTTTGATAGAGTCTTGTCTGTGAATGCATACTTGGTTCTCTAATTATGTTCTGGACGTGGGAGCTTGGATTTCCATGGTCTGAGTTTTGTTTAGCTTATGCTTTGCTTGATGTGGATAGGGTTTGGTCTCTTTTGACTTGGTTTACTAAAATTGGAATGTAAAGAAGAGCTCATTATAATTCTTGAGTTACTGCTGTAGCTGATAAACGTAAGTTCCCAAATTTACTGCTAGTGTGCTATTGATTGGTTCATTGAGAGGGTTTTCTTTGACTGTCTTACCATTTTGGGTTTCTTTTTCCTGTCGAATTTCAAGATTTTCAATGTTGCATAGCGTACCCTTTTGTTTTGACGGAAAAAATATTTGTTAGCTAATATGGTATTTAGAGTGTCATGCTTAATATTGTCGTGAAATAAGGGAAAAGTAACAAGTTTTAATTTTTTCTTCTTTTAATTTTAAATTTCTTGTATTGCACAATTACAGAAGTCTATTGAATGGTTGATGGACCCTACTGGGAAGGAAGTGAGGGTTTGATCCGTGGATAAAGTAGGCACACAACACCAATCAAGTGAATCTGTCAGTATCAATGATAGTCCTGCCAAGCTGGGTGTGTTGATGACTGCAGTAGCAAGAAAATGTATCTACACTCTACACCCCTTAGTTCAAACATCACCTGTTGTTACATAACATAATATGGACTGGAATTATGAAGTTTGCATACTGATGATTGGAGCACAATTTGAATAGCCTTTTGGCCTCATGGTCAATTTTTTTTTAAAAAAATCCATTGCATGTGTATTTTCTTGACTGGATAAATGCAGATTCCACTGATATATTTTTTATTTTGCGTGTAATTTTTTGTATGTTAAGGTAGATCAATGCCTAAGAGTCTATTTCTTGTTAGCTTGTATGCATTCTGAAGAGAGGATGTATTTTTTTGTTAAAAATCCTGTTTCCTTGACGTTCTATTAAGCTTTGTCACATTGGTGTATATTTCACCGGAGCAAAGCAGAACTGGTTGTGGCAACATGGGAGAAACAATTCCATAATGCACAGCTGGTTCAGAAAGTTCCTCTATTGTACCTTGCAAATGACATCCTACAGAACAGTAAGCGTAAAGGAAATGAATTTGTCTCGGAGTTTTGGAAGGTTCTTCCAGGAGCGCTTAAAGCGGTTATCGAAGAAGGAGATGGTCATGGAAAGAATGCTGTGTCAAGATTAGTAAGTGCCTCGATTTATTTTGTTTCAGATAACCAATCTAGTCCCCTGATAAAATGACTGTATAACCATGATTAAAAACACAAGGTGTTATACTACTTACACCTTGTAATTAAGAGTTTTAATATTTACCATTTTCAACCATAAGTGTGTGGACAAGTAATAGGATTTGGTCATTTGATGTCTACTTTTATATTTGACATATGTCTTCTTCCCTCCTTTACCTGGACCAATGAATGGTAGCTGATCATACATTTTAATCATGTGAAGCAATCTGAGAATTTTTACGAACTTGCATATCATTTCCTTTAAAGGTGTAAATCAGAATGGCTTAACTTTGTTTATTGCTCCTTACAAAATTGGTAGGTTGGCATATGGGAAGAGAGGCGGGTATTTGGTTCTCGTGCTCGGAGCCTCAAAGAACTAATGCTTGGGGAAGAAGTGCCTCCACCATTGGAATTGAGTGGCAAAAAGCGCTCATGTGCGATTAGGATTGTAAAAAGAGATTCACGCTCTATCAGAACGGTGAGGACAAGCTTTGTTTCTTTTCTTAGACTACCAACTCTGTAAAAATAAATCTTTTGTCCTTGCTTATTTGAAAGATCACTAATTTAATGTTATTTGGAAACCAGAAACTTTCTATTGGAGGTTCGGCTGAGAAGATTGTCTCGGCATTTCACTTGGTGATCAATGAACATCCCACTGAAGATGCTGAAATGAGTAAATGCAAGTCTGCAGTTCACCGTGTAAGGAAGTTGGAGAAAGATGTTGATATTGCCTGTAGTACTGGTAAACTGACAATGCTATATAGTTAACATCTATGGTATTGGCTAGAGTAGTTTAGTGGATATATATTTAGCTGTTTTAGAATTACATCCTTTTGCATCAGAGAACGTCTTGCTCTGATTTCTAAAATTGTGGTCTCTGAAGCTTATTTACTTCTTACCTTCAGCAAAGGATCCAAAGCGGAAAACTTTAGCGAAAGAACTAGAGGAAGAAGAAAATCTTTTGAAGCAATGCACAGAAAAACTTAAATTAGTTGAAGCAAGTAGAGTATCACTTGTTTCTCAATTAAAAGAAGCCTTGCATGAACAGGTATTGGATCCTGCCATCGTTTTTCTTTAATTGCTCATTAAGTTTCTAATTCTAAAGCGTTCAATAAGCTCAATAGGGATGTATGCTGTTACTGACTTGTTGGAATCTTTGTCAGGAATCGGAACTGGAGAATGTTCGAACGCATATGCAGGTATGCCTCTAATGATGCTTTTTTTTTGGGGGGGGGGGGGGGGGGGGGTTTCACCCTTTAACCTTTCAAGAGATAAGAAAATAAAAGCAAAAGATTTCTTACGAGATGGGAATGTACACATCACATGCTATAAACTTTTACCTTCATCACCCTGCTGTTGTATTTCTTGGGATTGTTTGGTGGTTCTATGGTACGTCGTATCTTCTTTCATGAGGTAACATCCAGCTGGTCACTAGAAACTGTTACAAGAAGGGGCGGTAAAATTTTCCAAGACCCTGTTAAGGTCATGGACCTGAATGGGTGGTGGCTCATTTAAGTACAATTAAACGGTTATATATATATGGGCAGATGTTGATATTCAAAAATGAGGGCAGATGTTGTACTTTGGGCTTAGTTTCCAGTAAGTTTGCGCTAACAAAATAAGGGTGGATTTGTTATCTATCAAACCTTCAGATTTGGTTCTAAGTGGCTATCCAGACTCTTTCTTTAGGAGTATTACAGTGGCTTACATTCAATAGCCGACCTCTTTACATGTTAAATGCTCTCAGTAGCTCAACTATGGCGAAGCATTTTGACATTGGGGCTTTTTTTGTGTAATGATCGCAGTTATCCTGTTACTCTTGTTAATGTCTGGAGAATTGACTTTTTTGTTGTATGGCCCTAATATGTCATAACCCGAGTTTGTGAGAGAACTATGTAAATAAGCTGTCAGGTCGGAATCAGTCGATCCGGTTGGTTACCGACCCGATTCCACCACTAGGTTATTTGTATGGTCTCACTTTTCTGTGATCGTTGTGCTCATTACATGCTATAAACTTTTGCTAAATATTCTTCTTGAATTTTATACATGCAAGCTTTGCAATGATCTCAAGCTAGTTTCTGCGATTAGAAATCTTGCAAATCAAATTATCTCATCCATAAAAAGATCTGACATGCTGATATATTGTTGTAGTAACGACCACTAGGTATTTATCTTTTGTCCCCCTATATATTTGATTTTGATATATGATAATTTAAAATGTGATTTGCTGACTTGTGCTCTCCATGTCATTAGTGGAATATTTTGTTTACAGTTGGTACAAATTTCTGGAAGAGCATTATTTAGCTTGATTTCCGTAAATTTAGAGCAATGGATCATGTGTGACATGCTTATATTTATTTTTTGGAGCGTAGGTGGCACAGGCACAGACAGTGGAAGCCACAAACATGCGGAAGCGGCTCAATGATGAAGGTTATGTATTCAAACCTTCAAGTGCGACAAGTCCACCGACTCCTTCAAATTCTACAGGCGGGAAAACACCTAGGAAATCGGCTGCATCCATTGCAGCTTTGGTTGCAGACAAGCTTACCGCTTCTAGTTCTTCTCAACTGATTATGACTTCTGTTCTTTCTACTTTTGCTGCTGAAGAAGCGAAGAATGCTGGTCTGACAAATCTCTCCACGTCTTCAAGTTCATTAACAACCATGCCCAACAGTTCAGTCGCTGATTCAATGTCCAACCCACCAGTTTCAGATGCCTCAGCACAGCCGCCTACCGTGGCAGCTAACCATTTGTTCCAGTCAGCGTTGGTTCCCCAACCCGAGAGTCAAGCCCCGACCTCTCAATTTCACATGCTTCAAAGCCCCTCCCAACAATATTTACAGCCATCCGGAGGAGGGGTCATGAGCCCATATGGCTACGGGAGCATCCCACCTTTGCCCCTAGGACCACCACCTCCTCCCCCACCTCATATGGTGAGTCCAATGTTGCCTTTAGGCCAGCAGCCACAGCAAATGAATCAGCAGCCGGTACAAATTACCCAGCAGCAACCAATATCCATAATTCAACAGCCGTCGCCAGCTCCTAGTTTCCGGCGACTTCAGCGTCCTGGAATGGTATATTATGGTCATCCTCATCATTCTCACTGAATTCGAATCTAGGTAGACAGTTTAACCAATATGAAGTTTGAATAATTTAGATAGTAACCAATGTGATTCCGATGAAAAAGCTGTGTCGATATCAAAATTTTTGCTTAATCATTTGGTCTCTTTTTTATTTCCTTTGGGGGGTCGGCATTTCGGCTGTTATTTTGGGTTCGCCGTTTGTTGTTTTTGAGGTCCAACATAAATTTTACTGGCTGGATGTATATCCCTCTCATTTTAGAGGGAAATTCTTGTATGAATATTGTCAGTTGTAACGCAACCAAATATCATCATAAATGAAGGTGACTCTCCAACCTCGTAATAGATAAGACGAACAAGCTCGAAAATGGCATGACCAAAAGCTTGAATGGCAGTCGGAGAATTAGGGTTAGGGTTAGGGTTCGGGCACCAGACTCCATCCCAGATAATGGGGCTACCACGCTAATATAGTGTCATTTGTACATTGAGTCTTAAGACATATTCGTAAATCGAGCTTCTTAAGAGCATTGCTCTTTGTAGCTTATTAGCATGCAAAGTTGTGTGTTCACAAACTCATTTACACGATGCAAGAATCCAAATTGTACTCACCTCTGGATTCCTATCATTCTTAGCTCAAAAACCAAAAAGCAAAGACTATTTATGCCACAACTCAACATTTCATTACTTTCCTCATGGCAAAATCTTTAATGAAGAGTGGGAGATGATAGAAGATTGCGAAAAGGGTAGAGAGCTGACCATAGGAGAACCAAGCTGGTGGATTCTTCTTGAGAATGGCAGCCACAGTCTTCTTTGCAAACTCTTCCGACGGGGTTGAGTTGGGACCTTGAGACAGAGTGGCTCTATCACGGATTGCTTTGTCAAAAGGTTTGTATAATCTCCATTCAGGCATCTGGTTGTAGCTGGATAGAGAAGCACACCCCATGTTTGACCTAATTGCTCCAGGTACAACAGTAATCACATTGATCCCAAATGGCCTCAGTTCCAATCTAATAAACATTGATATTTTGAGGATAATTAGAATCATAAAAATGAACCGATAAAACTACATACAAACTTTGACAAATCCAAGTGGCAATGACTTGACGACAGGGCTAGAAGAAAACAAGAACAGCCTCTAACATTACTCCCCACGATGTTAATCAGTATTAGACCCCGTTTCCATGTTTATCCATTTGCATAAAAAAGGTTTCAGTAATTAGAAACTAAGGCATTCCTAGTCTGCTCTGCAGTTCGTAAAAACAAAACTTCAATTTTGTGACTGGATTTATGTCCAATGGACACCAAGAGAAAGTAGGTTGTTTTGGTTTTTCAATACAATATTTGAGATAGAAAATTTATTTACGAAATGATGTTCTTTATTGGTTTTCATTTAAACAAATGGCCCAGACCTTAGATGAATTCCTTTCGACATGTACATTGCGAAACACTTTGAATAAGCATTCTGTTGAGGCTGCTTATTCCTTACATAAGGAAACTATTAACATGTTATGTATTTCATAATATTCAAATGACTCATGATCTTAGAAACAAATTTCAAGCACCAAAAGTTTTACTTTCATTTTTAGATGAAAGGGGGAGCACGAGTCTATATGATCCAGAGCATAAGAGAAGTAGGTAATATCAACAAGTATGATTCAAGGGGATGCACAAACCTTAATGAGTCAGAAAGTGCTTGAAGAGCGGCTTTGGACGCTGTGTAAGCACCAGCCCATGGTGTTGGTGCCGAAACAGTAACACTTCCAACATTTACAATCTTTCCCTTTCTCCTTGATGCCATGTGAGGGATAACAGCTTGTATCAACCTCATGGAACCTAACAAACAACAGCATAACATGATGGTCACAAAATAAATATAAATGGAATCAATCATCTTGGAAAGAAACAATCATGTAAAAGCCAAGGAACACAAATGAAATCAATTAAATTATCATGAAATCCTACGTACGAGAGCAGAAGCTGCTTATGTGTTTCAGTACATCAATCCCTTTGTCATTTGTAACTAACATATGCAAGCAATATCATTCATTTGAATGTGAACTTCATGATAATTAGTAAATACAAAAACTAAATTGAGTGTTAGCAGCAAAATCGGAAGAAAAGAATACAAAAAAGTGTGACTGATTTTTAACTTTGTACCATAAACATTGGTATTAAAAGTATTGTGGAGAGAGGAGAGGGGGATCTCAGCAAGTGGACCAATACATGGAATCCCAGCATTATTGACAAGGACATCAATTCGACCAAACTTTTCCAGAACATTAGCCACAACATGGGTAACATTCTCATCTGAGACCACATCCAGCTCCTGCAAAAAGAATCTTGGGTCCTCCTCAAGATCACCCATCGACCTCACTGACCTGCTCGTAGCCACCACCATACACCCGTCTGCGGCAAACGCTCGCGCCAGGGCATGCCCGATGCCGCCTTCGGAGCACCCACTGATCAGAACTACTGGCTGGCCGTGCAACGTCATCTCGATTCTGGGGTTTCCTGGATTGTTCTGAAATTGAAAGGCTTTTCAAGCTACTTGACAATAATGGAGTGACCCAGTAGACTGAAGACAAAATTACACCGAAGTTGGGCCTTTTTTTCATAAATGAGACCGCACCTGGACTGGATTTGGCTTTCTATTCTAAATACTCGCTTAAGAAGATTCGAGTCTCAATTTGCAAGCGGAATGTGCTACCATAACTCCCATCCTATCAGCTCGATGTACCAATAATTAAAGTCCGTTACTAATTGTTTATACGCAAAAAAGTTATCTCTGGCCCAAGACGTGGCTCATGAAAAATAAAGGCAAAAAATGACTCTTGGTCCAAGCCCGCTCAAGTGTGGTGAGGAAGAAAGACATAGGCGGTGGTGGCAGAGTAGGAAGAAAACAGAAGCAAGAGGGAAGTACCCAAAATGGAAAAAACGAAAAAAGGTAGGACCCACATGAGTCCCGATTCAACAAGTTGAAAACTCCAAGACCGCCTATAAGTAGAAAACGACTTGGTTTCTCAAAGGACATCGAATCAACTAATCAAAACTTGGCAAATTTATCTCCATCAATTTCTGAACCTATGAACACTTTTAACATAAGTTTCATGGTTTAAGAACAACTATCCCTTGTGGTAAAAACTACCACTTTCGACTAAGGAAATCAAGATGCAACTTCTTTTCTCACCCCTTTCGAGCCATTTATGCAACTGCGTAACCATCTTTCTGACATGACCCATCCCAATCCCCCTCTGGGATTAACACGGGATGTGTCATGCTCCCGACTGACACGAAGTGTCAGACTAGGGATAATTTAAAACCTTTAGCCCGACCGGCTTCCAGAGCGTGTTAGGATCCAGTGGAGGAGTGTGATGTTTCGGTCTGTGCCACAGTTCGCATCCGAGATCAACCTGAAGGGCATTAAAAATCAGAAAAGACTGTGAGTGGACAAAAAGTAATAGTTTACACATTTCATAAAAGACCTTTATGCCCTTCACTAAAAAGCATGCATGCATAGGAAAACCATTTATCAAACCACATATGTTTCAATAACCATTAATAGGGTCTCAGCCCCAGGTTCAGTAAATTCAAGTCATACGGGCACCTGCCCAAATCCATTTACACAAATCCGTAATTATATCAAACATATGTGAGAACTCAGCCCAAATCCATTTATTATTCACAAAACACAATTTCGCAAATCCAAGAAATCATGTTTATCATATATCATATAACTAATCCTGTCACAGTTTCTAAAGCTACGCACGTGTTACCCGGGGTCTCAAATCCCAAGTCTTCCCAGGGTCCACCTAGGTCAATGTCCGCAGATCAATGACCCTCCCTGGAGGTTATAATTCATAATAGCCTTCTTGAGAGTAATGTATCCAACATGGGCAACTCCACTCAGTTAGTGCTCCGTGACTACTCTGGGGTCCACCCATGCCAACGACCCTTCCCGGAGGAGACAATCCATAAATATATAAGGATGGTGTTTACACCATATTGGACCGAGCAATGGACTTGTCAAGCACTACATTGGACCACGAAGAAAGCCCATCCAGAAGGCTACAAAGATCACACAAAGCTCACCATCAAGGTCCATGCCGGAAAAGCCCATTATTAGGCCCATGACCTAAACCCTAGCTCTTGCCTATATAAGGGGCGCTATCACCCTCATTTGGGGGGATCCGACTCTCTCACTAGAGAAACGTCTCTCTCTCTAGACTTTAGAGCTCTCACCTCTCTCTACATCTACTTTCTCTCTCTCTAAAGACTCTAAGTCTATTGTATCATGTACAAACAAACACCATTATACTAATGAGAAGAGGGTAACACCGTGGACGTAGCCCGATTTGGGTGAACCACGTACATACTTGTATTCTTGGGTCTTGTGCGGTCTTCCTACTCCTCGTTGGAACATTTTATGCTTCAACAGTTTGGCGCCGTCTGTGGGAACCGTGACAAAAAACTATGTCGGTTCTCTCTCTTCCTCACACTTGCAGAACCCACAAACCCGAGAATTCCAAGCACCTACCAAAAATCAACTCTGATATTCTGAGAAATTCTATCTCTTCGAAGAATTTTCTCTCTTCCGAGCAATCTCTCCCAAATTTTCCCATTCACACCCCAACTCGGGGCCCAAAATTTCGTCACATTGAAACCCACTTGCTAGCTATGGTCCAAGGCCCAAAACAAACAAGGGGCAAAACTACCCATGACGCCATGCATACCCACCATCAGGGGCGTTTTGCTTACTTCCCTTCACTATCCATGTGGCTATGTACCAGCACTTGCAAAGTCACCTATGTGGCAAAACCTTGGCCACTTACTAGCTCACCATGAAACAAATGGCCAAAAATTTGTGCAAGGAGTCAAAGACGCCCCACCAACCTGCACAAACAAGCTGGGAATCCACACCACCTGCCCACCACATATATATATATATATATATATTCATACTTCACTTTTGTAATCTCTCCTCACCACAAATGCATATATTCAAGCTTGGCAGCTTTCACTTTGCCACTTGACCCCACCGCCATTTTTTTCCTCTTTATTAACCAAGGGCTGACCCACCATTGTTGATCATCTTCACTATCACCCTATGCCTGAAAGCCAAAAAAAAAAGGAAAAAGCTGCAGGAGCTTTGTTAAATGAGAAATATCACCTACAATTAATCTCTTTTAATGAGAAATATCACCTCTATCCTAAACAAAGCCAACCCGCAAGTCATCATCTTCAAAGGCTCCATTATTATCACCTTCACCAGGGGCTCTGTTCGTGCAAAGACAAAACAAAACCATCACCTCCATACAAGGACTTTTCCCCACCGATTGGCTCCATGACGGCATCTCTATGACGATCTTCATTTGCACATCGTTCTTTACTCACAAAACAGACCATGTCGCCCTTGTTGCAGATCGTCCCTTGCACCGCCATGAGGCCTCTAGGCAATAGCTCACGGAATCGGCGCAACACAAGGGGTTCTCAGACCTACCATACCGACCGTTGCTCCCCCACGATTAATGACCCAGGTAGGCCAAATCATGAGGCCAAGCTCGACGGACCGATCGGTGCCAACCTACTCGCCAATCACCGAGCTCAACAGGCCGCTCAGCCTCAATGCCAAACACCTGGCCACTGGGGACATCCCACCAGGCATCGTCTCCAGAGACCATCACCGAGTGGGGGAGCCAGCTCTTCCATTGTCAACGAAGACCTGTTTGAGTAGCAGGCCATCAATTACTCTTCACCTAGTCGACCAATCCCCTTTTTTAGCAGAAGCCCATTGATGAGGAATCCACAGCTCAATCAACACCATTTTGGGGCCTGGGATCCTAGTCTACCCAACCCACTGAGCGGTCAGGGACACTCGGCCCACCAAAAAAAGACAAGAGGAAGAAACCACAAGAACACGTTCCTAGGCTCTCTTATCTCGACCCACTCACCCAAGGCCCACTCGGCCTGCAAACAAACAGTGTGCCCCAATCTCCTTTGGGCCTGAGATTTTGGTCCAAAAAGCTACAAACTGAGTGGTCACCTTACCTCGGTCTAAACTAGTCACTCGGCCTTCCCCAAAAAAAAAAACAAAAATAATAAACACACTCATTTTGTTTTGGCCCATCCTTATCATTCTTAGTCCAGTAAGGCCCACTGAGCGGTCGAGGCCCACTCGGCCAAAAAACACAGAAAAGCATATTTTTGGGCTCAATTTCAACTCGACCTCCAAAAACAAGTAAGCATAAAAAACATTTGTTTTGGCCTTTACCACTCGGCTTTCTCAACCACACCTAGAGGTCTAATATACTCGGCCACCACAAAAAATAATACTACTTTCTTTTATTTTTGGGTTTGAGCACTTCCTTTTTTTTTTTTTTTCAGCCCACTGAGCGGCCTCCTCAACTCGACCTACCTAACTCATCCACCGTAATTTCTATCTCGGTATGGCCACCATCCGAATCGATATTGCTCTGCTCTTCCACTACAATTTGGAAGCTCTAACTTGGCTCACACCGCAAGCTTTGCTCTTCCTCTCGTCACATGGAACCAATTCGGGTCACACCACGGATGACCCTAGGTAACACTTCAAAACATAAACTTATAAACATCATAAACATCGTATGCATACATACATGCACTCATACACGAACTCATCCATGCTGACATACGTGCATCCATGCATGCAGAGCGTACATCAAACCCATACATTCGCTCAACACATTACCGAGCTACTCAAAACATTACCGAGTATACATTTGCTCAACACGTTATCGAGTATACATTCGCTCAACACATTACCGAGCTACTCGAAACATTACTGAGTATACATTCGCTCAACACATTACCGAGCTACTCGAAACATTACTGAGTATACATTCGCTCAACACATTACCGAGCTACTCAAAACATTATCGAGTATACATTTTCTCAACACGTTATCGAGTATACATTCGCTCAACACATTACCGAGCTACTCGAAACATTACTGAGTATACATTCGCTCAACACATTACCGAGCTACTCGAAACATTACTGAGTATACATCCGCTCAACACATTACCGAGCTACTCAAAACATTACCGAGTATACATTTGCTCAACACGTTATCGAGTATACATTCGCTCAACACATTACCGAGCTACTCGAAACATTACTGAGTATACATTCGCTCAACACGTTACCGAGCTACTCGAAACATTACCGAGTATACATCCGCTCTACACAATACCGAGATACTAAACATTTGGCCTCGACTCGAACATTAGAGTCGGCATACATGAAGCTCGGCCTCCACTCAACATTTGCCCTCTGCTCAGCGCATTACCGAGCCGCTCAATTATCGAGCCCACTTTCAAAGCTAAACTTAGCTCACATGCCGACTGACACACATACAACAACGCATCACCCGCAAGCAGTCAGACTCACACCTGAAGTCATACTCACCGGGGGACTACCAAAGTGCAATCGCAAAATTGTCAATCCACTCAGACATACAACACACTACAGGGCCTCTTCTCTTCCGCATCCTACCTCGACCGAGGACTTGAGGGACTGATGGTACACCGAGCGAAACAACAGACGAAAACAAAAGGGTTGCTCGGTCAATACACTGTGAAAGTCCTCAACCGAGGTAGTCCACCTCAGTTAAGAACTTGGGGGACTTCTGTTTACACCATATTGGACCGAGCAATGGACTTGTCAAGCACTACATTGGACCACGAAGAAAGCCCATCCAGAAGGCAACAAAGATCACACAAAGCTCACCATCAAGGTCCATGCCGGAAAAGCCCATTATTAGGCCCATGACCTAAACCCTAGCTCTTGCCTATATAAGGGGCGCTATCACCCTCATTTGGGGGGATCCGACTCTCTCACTAGAGAAACGTCTCTCTCTCTAGACTTTAGAGCTCTCACCTCTCTCTACATCTACTTTCTCTCTCTCTAAAGACTCTAAGTCTATTGTATCATGTACAAACAAACACCATTATACTAATGAGAAGAGGGTAACACCGTGGACGTAGCCCGATTTGGGTGAACCACGTACATACTTGTGTTCTTGGGTCTTGTGCGGTCTTCCTACTCCTCGTTGGAACATTTTATGCTTCAACAGATGGTATATGAAAAACCATTTTGAAATCGTTCTCAAACCTTTCAAGGGTTCATGCCTGGTCCTCATAAACCTTCAAGAACCAGAAATCCATTTATGGGTCCCCGACCTGAAATCACAATCGTAAACCATAACTGGGCCCCAAGCCCAAATTCATAAACCAACTGGGCCTCATGCTCGATTTCGTAAACCAAATAGGCCTCGTGCCCTATTTTGTAACTTAACTGGGCCCCGAACCCGATTAGTAAATTAACTGGGCCTCGAGCCGAATACGCAAATCAACAGGACCTCGGGCCCGATACGTAAATCAACTGGGCCTCCAGCCCGATGCCTTGTTAAATCAAATGGACTTCAAGTCCGAGAGTTCGTAAATCAAATGGGTCTCGTGCCCGATTCCATATTTTGAAATCCGAAATCAGTTCACGAACCAATTGGGCCCCTAGCCCGATAACGTGACAAAAATGGACTTCGAGTCTGAGAGTTTCCAAAACAATTGGGTCTCATGCTCGAGTTTACCTTTTCAAATCCAAAACCATTTCATTAAACCATTTCCAAAACCATAAGCACATATAATCAGTGCAAAAGCATAAACCTCGATTTATGTGCAAATACGTAAATCACCCCGAAATACGTGAAATCATGTAAATCACTACTATCCAAATCATCATCATAGAATCACATCCATAAAACATATAAAACATTTATGCATGCATCACAGTTTAGAAATCAAGGTCCACTCACAGACCGTCCTATGCTGCCGCCTCGATCACAACCTCTCTCGATTCCGAAGTTCCAACCCTGTTGGAACCAATACCCTCAGACATCAACCACGTGTCCGTAACCAGTCTAAGTCACTACCAAGTTCGCTTATCGGTTTATACCGTTTATGTACATCCAAAAGGATGTGGTCCATTACTACTTGATTCACACGTTTCAACCCCTGCTGGATCCCGTCCAGTCCATCACTATCTGAGATCCACTGCCGGATCCCAAGTACCGAACACATGCCCATCTTGATGGAGTCACATCTAGAATCGTGACTCATCGTCATCACAATTACCGGCACCAGCACCAGAACCAGTACCCAATGTGCGAATCAGACAACCCTGGATCTCTGCTCATACCGAGCAACGACCCCGTATCTCTACTCAAGTTGAAGTAACTCTGCCTCCCTCGTACCCAAAAACTCCGGGTACAATCATCCTTACAAATCAACCAAGAAAAGGAAACGTTCCCTAAACATCCCCAGATTCACGACGACCACAACTACAACCACTTTCGATAGTAGTACCTTTCACAACACATGCAGATTCAACCACCAGACGTCGCTATCGAGACTCTGCATCCAACAAAATCAATCACCCTTACTATCCACTCCGTATCTCCACCCCGAGAGTCCATCAACAAGTACCAAACCCTGGTAACCTGTCCAACCAATCTCTAACCAATCGTAACTCGACTCAACCAATGTCGTCTACCAGGTCGTCCATGACCTTAGTTGCACCAACTATCCATCACAACTAGGGTAGTACGATAACCAACTAGGTCTAACCGATTAATACAATCTCGACTGCAGAGTGCAGTCCCATCACTAAAGCTGAAATGACACGATAGACCGACGATCTCGGCTCTGAAAAGTCGCTAGAACTAAAACACTAGTCGTTTCACATTTCCGAACCATACTTCATACCTTAGGGTTCCAATATCACACTCTAGGGTTCCTCTGAATCCAACTGTCCTCAGCATTAAAATCCACAATCCGAGCGATCCCGCGGTCCTGACATCGTATGGACGTCAAATCCAATCCTACCACCAACCCAACTGGGGTTCCATCACTCAATTGGAGTTCGGGGAAACCCAGCTGCTCCCAGCAGCATAACCATCTAACTCAACATGACCCGACCATCTAATGATCACAACTCCATACCATCATCATAACCGATCCCACAACATCATGAAAGACGATCCCGACCTAACTGTGGGGACGGTTAAAACTCTAAAGTACTATTACATTCATCCCTCCGTAGGGTCCCACACTACCAACCACGACAAAACTATGGCAACCCCATGCATCAAGTGTCGAACTAAAACGATCCGTGATACATTCCTACTAACTATCATACCGGCATCCTAACTATAAGGTTGATAACGAACTGCAGCACATAGAGACATCACATCCTTGACCTGCGCGCGCCACAATAGTAAACCTGCTCTGATATCACTTGACAAGACCCATCCCAATCCCCCCAAGACTAACACATGATGTGTCATGCTCCCGTCTGACACGAAGTGTCAGACAAGGGAAACCTTTAGCCTGACCAGCTTCCAGAGCTCGCTAAGATCCGGTGGAGGAGTGTGATGTCTCTGTCTCTCCCATAGTCCGCATCCATGATCAACCTGAAGGGCATTAAAAACCAGAAAAGACTGTGAGTGGACGAAAAACAAGAGTTTAATAAAACACATTTCATAAAAGACCTTTATGCCCTTCACTAAAAAGCGTGCATGCATAGGAAAACCATTTATCAAACCACATATGTTTCAATAACCATTAATAGGGTCTGAGCCCCAAGTTCTGTAAATTCAAGTCATACGGGCCCTTTCCCAAATCCATTTACTCAAATCCATAATCATAACAAACATATGTGGGAACTCAGCCCAAATCCATTTATTATTCACAAAACATAATTTCGCAAATCCAAGAAATCATGTTTACCATATATCATATAACCAATCCTGTCACGGTTTCTAAGCTACGAGCGTGCTACCTGGGGTCTCAAATCCCAAGTCTCCCCAAGGTCCACCCAGGTCAATGTCCGCAGATCAATGACCCTCCCTAGGGATTATAATCCATAATAGCCTTCCTGAGAGTAAGGTACCTAATAGGGAGACTCCACACAATTAGTGCTCTACTCCAGGGTCCACCCAGGCCAACGATCCTCCATAGAGGAGAAAATCCATAAATATATAAGGATGGTATATGAAAAACCATTTTGAAATCATTCTCAAAACCTTTCAAAGGTTCATGCCCGGTCCCCATAAACTTTCATGAGCCAGAAATCCATTTATGGGTCCCCGATCCGAAATCACAATCGTAAACCATAACTGGGCCTCAGGCCCGATTTCATAAACCAACTGGGCCTCGTGCCCGATTCATAAACCAAATGGGCCTCATGTTCGATATCGTAAACCTAATTGGGCCCCAGCCTGATTCGTAAATCAACTGGGCCTCGAGCCCGATACACAAATCAACTGGGCCTCGAGCCCGATACGTAAACCAACTGGGCCTCTAGCCCGATGCCTTGTTAAATCAAATGGACTTCAAGTCCGAGAGTTCGTAAATCAAATGGGTCTCTTGCCCAATTCCATATTTTCAAATCCAAAATCAATTCACGAACCAATTCGGCCTCCAGCCCGACAACATAACTAAATGGACTTAGAGTCCGAGGGTTTCCAAAACAAATGGGTCTCGTGCCCGAGTTTACCTGACAAGACCCGCCCCGATCCTCTCTGGGACCACATGGGGATGTGCCCTGCTCCCGTCTAACACCCAAAATAATGTTCCAGCTTTAACCTTAAACGTTCAAATGCATAAAAACCAAATTAAAGTTTTACATCAAATCCGAAATAAACAGATGTCAGACCAGGGATGAAATCCAAAATTACAAGTTGCGAGCACGACTCAAAAATAAACCTGCGGGTAAACCACCCAACAGGGGTTCAGGTACGCAGAAGTAGATCTATGCCTCAGCCTCAGGATCCTCCTCTACCTCAGTAGCACCGCCTGGAGGGGTTACCAAAACAATAAGGGTGAGTGGGCCGAAACTCAAGTTTATAAAACCGTTTAATGAGTAAAACATGTAATTTACCCCTCCGTTTTCCAAACATGCATGCATCAGAATTTAAAACCATAAATCATATAATATGAATCATAAGGCATGTAACAAAACCATAGACATAATTATAGCTACTGCACTATACACTCCAATCCTGACATCCCCGATGTCTGACGTCCCTGACGCCCAATAAGGTCACAGTCTCAAGGCTACGCGTGCCACTCGGGGTCTCAATCCCGAATCAATTCCCCAAACCCTGTCCGGGTATCGCATGTCAAATGCCTAGCGTCCTAGACGCTTGACGTCCCTGACGTCAAATTATAGCAATTCTACTCCTGAGTCATTTTACGGTCCGGTTCCTCCGTAGAATGACCCCTCGCAGGCAATGCGCCGTGACCACTCCGGGGTACCACATCCGGAGGAGACAGTATCATAAGAATGGATCCATACAGTGCAGTACCAAATACATTTTATTGATATCCACGTGCAAAACATATATATATATATATACATAGATAAAATCCAAACCGATCGTTAAGTTTCATCAGACGGGTTTCAAACCCAAATACCGTGAAACGTGCCATAACCATAATTTCAATAGCATCAAAACCGTTTCATGATTCCAGCATGTGAATATGTAAGTAAATCAGAAAACATTTAAGCATGCAAGGGTTTAATGAAATCGGGCCCACTCACAGTACAATCCTATTGAAAGCCGAACGTATACCCTCGACCTGGTACAATTGTACAATCCCTATCATGTCTAAAGTATACGTAAAGGTCAATATAAACCCCTAACATTCAACCATGAAACCCTAGACTGAAACCGGCCAAGAAAAGCCGCCCGAACGCTCTTCCCGAGGCAATAAACCTCATTTTGACCAGCTTAATGATCTCCGATCGACCCGAAACCACTGCCATTGGATCAGGATCGTCGAAACCTAATGAATGGTGGTGGTCCCACCAAAAATACTGTTCACATGCGCCCACACGCACCGGTCAACGTTCTGGTCGACGCAGGAACAGTTCCTGCTGACGTCACTACTAACGTCAGCATGACGTCATGCTGACATGTCAGACTCTAACAGGTGCCACGTGTCAACACACGATTGGTCCACCTCACTGATCTGTCAGGCCACGTGTCAGATCTGACATGTGCCACGTGTCAGCACGGCACTGGTCCACGTCACTGACATGTCAGTGACACGTGGCAGTCCATGATTGGGCCACTTCACTGACATGTCAGTGCTGACTGTGCACTGACATGTGACACGTGTTGTCCGAAGAGTGGTCCATGTCACCTGACAGGTCTGACAGGGTGCCACGTCATCACCTCTGTCCTCCTGACGGGTCGACCCGTTTCTCTATAACTGGGTCGATCAGACCCGCGATCTGACCCGGTCACCATTTCATCAATTCTCAACCATTTTAACTCAGGTTTGTTCCTAAATGTTCGTCTCAATCACAGAAACTGTTCTAACTAAACAAAATTATAAAACAAGGGATGAATCGAAGTCTTACCTCGATGAACAGAATCTGGGTTTCCCGTCGCCTTTTAACCTCTGTTCAGGCCACCACTGGTCACGAAATCGAGCCCTAGAGGTTCCTAACAGTTCAGAGAGTCGATTAGGGTCAAAAGGAATCGAAAATATACGTTGGAATTCAAGCTTCAAAATTCTGTGTTTTTAGACAGTTTTCGGGTTAGCACAGTCCTACCTCGCCGCCGTCTGCCGCCGTTCACCGCCGTCCCTCAGCCCTCACCAGTGAGTCTCTCACACACAGACACAGAGCATGGGTGAAATGCAAGTGTGTTGATTGAATGGACGGTATGTGTGTGCAATCGGGTAGGAAAATATAAAGGATGGAGGGAATTATGCTAAAATGATTTGGACGGCCCAGATTTAATCTCAGGAAATGAGATCAAGGGCTGAGAGGAAATCTGGGAACTTTTGATGAGTGGCTAGGATTAAAAGGTATATTTAATTCTATTTAAATGCTTAGTGGAGTTTGATCCAATCTAGCCAATGGATGAGTGACACTTGTCACTCATCCAGGTGTCCTCCAATCATAATATCAGAATAAAATATTCGACACGATTACCGAGACACAAACCTCCCGATTTCACGTTTCTGACCATAACTTCCTCATACGAAGTCCAATTTCGGCGTGCCGCCTGCCTACGGACTCAGGGCATCGAGACCTATCTAACGGTCCTTGAGTCATGTGAAAAATAGTTGCCAAACGAAAAGTCAACATTTTCACCCCAATCGTCCAAATTACGGTAATGCCCCTGAACTTCCGATAGTCATAACTTTTTCCTGATCGTCCGAATTGGACGTGCCACCTGTCTATGGACTCGTGACGTCCCGAACTACGTCACAGTCATTGGTCAAAGTCCATTTGACCCTCCAATCAAAAAGTAAACAATTTGGCCATACCATACACAGGGGTAAAATCGTCAATTCATACATTAAATTTACAATATTAAAATCCTCGAATTTCCGGGGTGTTACATTACCTTTTCAAATCCAAAATCATTTCATTAAACCATTACTGAAACCATAAGCACGTATAACCAATGCAAAACCGTAAACCTCGATTTATGTGTAAATACGTAAACAACCTCGAAATACGTGAAATCATGTAATTCACTAAAATCCAACTCATCATCATGGAATCACATATGTAAAACATAAAAAAAATTTATGCATGCATCACAGTTTAGAAATCAAGGTCCACTCACAGACCATCCTAGCTACCACCTCGATATGCGTGCAATAAGCCTCCTCGGGCTAATCACCATCATCGGGACTCCCAAACCTGTCCAAATCATATTAGTGGGTTACTAACTACTTTATTAACCTCTCATTGAAGTCCCATAATTTTTTTCGAATTTTTAACTATTTTTAAACTCGATCCTAAACCTTCGGACACCCCGAACTATATCGAGACAATGTCCAATCGACATGAAACCAGTCCCAAAATATTCGCTACATCGAATAGATTAAAAGTCATGTTGAAGTCACCCCCAGAATACCCCCCACGCGCTCTCACACGCCACCCAAAGGGGCTGCGCGTGAGGCCCACACACCTACTATTCATCACCCATAACCTCCAGCCGACCAAGTTCACTGGTTTTGAACCGGACCGGACCGGTCAAGACCGGCGTGACCGGTTTAGTGTTCTAACCCTCTCATTTTCGATCCATTTCTGTCCATTTTCATTCCTATAGGTTCCTAACATCCATCCCTATCGATCTAGTCATTCAAAACATGAAAAACGAGTCGAAATCATACCTCCATGATCGAAGAATGAACCAGCCACCTGCAACTGAACACCGCCGTCGTCTCCGGTCGTCCTAGCCCTCGAAACCAATCCCATTCTATCCACAAGACCACCAGAAACATAACCCAATTAATGGAAAAGTCCCACACACGCTCAAAGTCGAAATCTAATTTTTGAACATACAACCAGTTTTCGGGTTCTTACCTTGATTCACCGCCGTGGGCACCGCCGTGGCCACCACCACAGTCGTCTCATCATGTTCGTCTGTCCCTGGAAACTGTCCTACCAGTTTGAACCCTGAAATAGAGCTCAGATTTCGGTCCCTAGCCACTACCGCCGTCCACGACGGTCATCATCGTTGCCACCATTCGGTTTGTCTACCATAACTCTCCAAATTTCGTTCAAACACAAAGGGTGATAGGTGAGGTTTTGAGGGTGTGTGAGAAATGGGGTTCATGATTTTGTAGCAATGGTGAAGTTTGATCGATAGAGAGGAAAAATGTGAGTTTTAGGAGGTGCTGATCAGATGAGTGAACGGTGAGGATGAGGGGTGTGAGGGAATGGATGGCTGAGATTGGGAGAGAGTGGGTGAAGGAAATTATAAAATAATTCAAATAATAATATTTTAATCCTAAACCCACCAATCAATGTTGAGATCCACAATTTGGGGTTAATGACCAATAGGATAAGTGACACTTGTCACTCATCCAAGGGTCCCACATTATTAAGTCAACCAATCAGATTTAGCTAAGTGTTTTTTCGCCTTGTAATGCGTGCATAGTTTAATTGAAATTCCTATGACCATAACTTCTCTGTTCGACATCCGATTTCCATGTGCCGCTTGTCTACGGAATCGTGACGTCCCAAACTACGTCATAGTTAAGGGTGGTAATTTTGACACGACTCGATATACGACTCGAAACCCGTACGAAATTTATCAGGGTCAACCCGCACGATTAAAATTTCGGGTCACTTTCGGGTCAACCTGTTATGACCCGTTTATTAAACAGGTGGGTTTCGGGTCAACCTGTTAACCCGTTTAATAAATGGGTAGATTTCGGGTTAACAGGTTAACCCGTATATTTACTCATATATTGACCCATTTAATAAATGTGTCATTACTAACCCATATATCTATCCATTTACCTACCTAAATATCTATTAAATCTTATAATTTAAATAGGTTAAACACGTTAAACGAGTTAAATGGGTCAAACAGGTCATAGATTAATTGAGTTTTGAGTATGACCTATTTATTAAATGGGTTAAACAGGTTACACGGGTTACACAGGTCATTAACAGGTCGGGTTTGGGTTGAACATTCTTGACACAATTATTAAACGGGTCAGATTCGGGTTGGGCATAAATGGGTAAAACAGAATTCATGACACGACACGAATCTGACACAACACGACCCATTGCCACCCCTAGTCATGGTCATCGGTCCTCGTACGTTTGACTCCCAGAGTCAAAAGTCAACATTTTGCCCCCGACCAGGGGCAAAACGATCATTTTACATCGTCTGGCTGATGTCGCTTAACTAATTACCGATTAACCTCACTAATCCTCCATTAATCACTAATCTAATCCCGGAATTCGGGACGGGTCGTTACACTTTCTGACCGCTCCAGCAGAAATGTCATAATGCCTAAGCTTTATTTCCTACACATACCTTTTTTCTGACCATCTAGTGTCATAAAGGTTACCTTCATCCCGACTGACCAGTTCTTGAATTTTCAGTTGAGGTTCGTGGGAGATCAACCTTTTTCTGACCATTTAGTGTTATAAGGGTTGGTGTTATCAACTGTCAGCTCACGGAAAGTCATCCCGACTACCGGTTCACAGACATCACTCAGCCACCGCTCCACAGAAATCCATCTCGACTACCATCCCACGGAAAGTCATCCCGACTGCTAGTTCATGGCTGGTCATTGAGGAACTCAAACCTCCCTTTCAATGTCCTGTCATCGCTTTTGAGTGCTCTGTCATCTCATGGTATGATTTCTGATTGATATTCTTCTCTATTGATGATTCCCAGATTTTCTTACTTGTTAAGAGTTCAAAACACGAAAGGAATAATTTACTTCCTTGTACTTTTAATTTCAGTTGTTATTTAATTCCAAGTGATTTTACATTCTTGTATTTGTACTTCCATAATAATTTCAAAATACAAACTATATTTTCTTAAGTAATTAGTTTTTGTGATATACCATCCAAACGTGGTTTATAACTTTCCAAGTTGGGATACCATTTTTGAGTATTGGTTCGACTAATTTAATTTTGACTTGAGCGAACCTGAGTTAACTCACCACTTTAACAACCGAAACAACGTCGCCAACCTGACTATCATGGCGAAATGAAACTTATTTGATTTGGGCAACGCTAGAAAATGAATATTTAAGTCCTTGAAAAATGCACAAAAAAGAACAGCACCGGAGAATTCTTGTTTACCTGCCTCACAATCACATTGATAAGAAGGAAGGTTCTTCGGCCAAAAACGGAACCTACGTATATTATCTAGTAGCAGTTTCTCTACTAGTGGCATGCCTACATTTGAGTTGAGAAAGCCCAAAACGCTTCCTGGTCTGCCCATCGAGGAATTGACCATAGCCCGAGGCCCAATATTCTCGACCCATCCAGCATCTCTGTACTTCACCATTCACAACAAGATGATCCCCATGAGTGGTCCGCCTCCCTTGCTTCTGCAGAAAAGGTTTCGTGCGGAGGCCCAACTAGGGTTGCCCCGGGACAATTGGTTCGTAATATGAGAAAAATGTTTTGGGTAGGAGCACTAATACTATTAAAAATACTAGTATGATAGTAATAGTGTAAAATTTATAGGAGTAATTAAGATATTTTTTATATTTTATTAAATTTTATATCAAGATTATTTTAAAAAATAATAACAATTTTAGATATTGGTTAAAAAAACTATTAGATGAAGAAGAAGATGATGAACACCATCTGGTTTGTCATCCAAATTCTCCGATCAAAATCATACCTAAAATCTCACATTTCTCAAACCCAAAATCCGATTTTTGCCAAACCTAAATCGGGAGAACCACACTCATGAAAAAGCTCTATATCAATTAATTACCCACGCTTAACGATGACTACCGAGGTTATGAAGAATTCCTCATTACTCATATACCAGCCTTCTTCTTCTAGTGGTCACTCGAAAACATAATCGTTCAGTGTTTTGGATCACGGATCCTGAGTTCGGAATTGAGACAACCCCCAACTAGAATGGATCACTATAATTTATCCTACCTAGTTTAGCCTTCCGTCCTCATATCTTAAGTCACTTCAGGGTAGTATAGCCTTTACTCTATTAATGCGTTCGTTATGCTACAATTCTGGACCTTACACTAGTGACACCCAGATTACTCGATGGTAAGAATGAGACATCATTGAGAATTAGGGATATATGTATAATGGGACTTTTGTCCCCTAGCTTTGCCTTGAAATTCAATGCCCCAGCATGTCACGAACTAATACCCTGAATTGGGTAATTATGAGGATTTTTTTTAATGCCTTTGACCAAGTTGGTTTGATCCGAAACATATCCACTGTTGTACACTCCAAGTCGAATAGGTTACAGTGATGTACTCAATCTCCCGTTAATTTGGAGTACAAGCATGACATTCTTGTCCTCTTGTCACCAGTGATCACTAGGCCTTAACCCAGAATATAGCCATTGATAGGATGATCTTGAATCGGGAATTGAACAACGATCTTCATTTTGTGGTGTAGGCACCTGTTCAAACTCATACCTTCTTCGTTGTAATTGACTTTTGACCGGCGTTGGTGTCACTGAAGTTTACTTTGGGATTAATCAAACTAGTCTTGAATATGAGATTTTACTTTGACCACGCCTCAAAAACTTTTGCGAGATTAGTGAACAAACAATCATATTTGGTGATTCTATTACAATGGTAAGCTTGCACATTGGGCATGTGAAGATTTGGCTACAGACTTATAACTAAACGTTAATCTATGACATGGTCGTGTTATTGAAATTTTATTAGGAAGTTGGACTAACCAACTAGAACTCATACCTTAGCGGAGGTAGACACCAGCATGGAGAGACTTAGTCACTGCTCACGCTTGTCGCTTGAACCAGTTACAGGTGTGTCATTAATGGTTCTTTAGAGGAAAACTTTTGTTCCCTGAGTAAGCTACTAATCTGTACTCGGGAATGCTTAGCTACATTTTGACCTAGAGTCGTAGGGTATAATTTTATCACTCTATTCCTTTTTAGTGACTGCGTGAGCGCTTTCTTAGATTAACTTATCCTTGTATTCTGCTTCTGGACACCGCTCGAGTTGTGGAGTGACGTATCTATATCTAGAAGCATTCCTTTCCCCTTTATTTAGACTTATCAGAAATCTAAACCTTGGACATGTTTTGCAATACCCTGAACAAAGAATTAGGCACTTTCGTGATGGAAATTATCACGCATTACGAGGTAACGAAATGGTTTCCTTAAGCTTCACTGCGCTCCTCAACCCTTTTTGTGTAACGACCCATCCCGAATTTCAGAATTAGATTAGTGACTAATCAAGAATTAGTAAATTTAATCGGTGATTAGTGGGGTACTTTCGGAAGGACGACACGAAATGACCGTTTTGCCCCTGATCGTGGGTAAAACGTTGACTTTTTGTTCGGGCAGTCAAATGGACTTTGGTCGATGACTGTGACGTAGTTCGGGACTTCACGAGTTCATAGACAGGTGGCACGTCCGATTCTGACATTTGAGGAAGAAGTTATGACGTTCGGAAGTTCATGGGTATTTTGGTAATTTGGTTAAAATGGGAAATAGTTGACTTTTGACCTGGGAGGTCCAATGGCTAAGGGCCGAGGGCCGTTACGTAAATCGAGTCGATACGAATCCATAGACAGGCTGCACGCCAAAATGGACGTCGGACGAAGAAGTTATGGTTCACGGAAGTTCGATTGCACTATGCATGATTTACGAGACGGATTATTTTTATAACCTAGTGAGCCCAGATATATACTTCCTGCCCAATGGATGAGTGACAAGTGTCACTCATCCCATTGGCCCTTAATCCCAAAAAGTAGATCTAAGGTGAGATTGGATTAAAATAATAATATTTTAATTATTTTATAATTCTCACTCTACTCATCTCTTAATCCTAACCATCCATCTCTATCCTCCCCTTCTCATCCTCGCCATCTATCTCACTTCCCTCTCATCAAATATCATCTTCTCTATTTTCTCACAAAAACCCGAACCCACCATTTTCCATTTCTTTAAGCAACACACACACCACATCACACCATCAACACCTTATTTACATCTCTACGACCGTGTGAGGAGTTTTGAGAGACTGAGAGTAATGAGGACGGCGGCTCACGGCGGTCCACGGCGGGGGGTGAGCCAAACCAAACTCGAGAGCCATTTTCCATTTTCAAAAATCGAAGGTTGAGTTTTAATCATGGTTTTGAATTCCTTTTAATTCTATTATGACCTAGGGACCAAGGCAACTCGAGGAGGATCGATTTGGATAGAAAATGAGGGCTAGGGAGTCGAGGAATCGAGCTTGAAGATCAAGCATTTGGTTTAATCATGGAAGGTGAGGTTCTTAATCTTTTTCATGATTTTAAATAGGAAATGAGATTAGGAAGAGATTAGAATGAAAATGGACCGAATTGGATGGAAAATAGGTGAGATTGGACGTTGAACCGGCCATACCGGTCCAGGCCGGTCCGATTCGATTCAAAACCAGAGAACTGGGTTCACGCGAGGTTAGGGATGAACAGTGCTCTGGCGCGTGGCTTTCATACACAGCCCCTTTGAGTGGCGCATGAGGGCGCGTGGTGGGTCCTATGGGGAAGTGTTCAACATGTGAATTAATCTATTCGATGTAACGAACATTTTGGGACTGGTTTCGTGTCAATCGGACACCGTCTCGATAATGTTCGGGACATCCGAAGGTTTAGGTTCGAGTTTAAAAATAGTTAAAAATTCGGGAAAATTATGGGGTTTCAATGAGAGGTTAATAAGGTAGTTAGTAACCCTCTAGATTGATTTGGACATGTTTGGGAGTCCCGGTGACGACGATTAGCCCGGTGAGGCTTACGACACGCAAATCGAGGCGGCAGCTTAGGACGGTCTGTGAGTGGACCTTGATTTCTAAACTGTGATGCATGCATAAATGTTTTATATGGTTTATGAATATGATTCTATGATTTTGAATTGGATGATTGTGATTTATATGGTTTCACTCATTTCGAGGCGATTTACGTGCTTGCACGGAAATCGAGATTTTCGATTTTTCACTGATTTTCCGTGATTATAGTTTTGGAAATGACTTCATGAAATGGTTTTGGATTTGAAAAGGTAAACTCGGGTTCAAGACCCATTTGTTTTGGAAACCCTCGGACTCGAAGTCCCTTTTAGTTACGTTCTCGGGCTAGAGGCCCAATTAGTTCTTGAATCGATTTCAGATTTGCAAATATGGAATCGGGCACGAGACCCATTTGATTTATGAACTCCCAGACTTGAGGTCCATTTGATTTAACGAGGCATCGGGTCGGAGGCCCAGTTAGCTTGCGAATCGGGCTCGAGGCCCAGTTGACTTACGTATCGGGCACGAGGCCCATTTGATTTATGAACTCCCAGACTTGAGGTCCATTTGATTTAACGAGGCATCGGGCCGGAGACCCAGTTAGCTTGCGAATCGGGCTCTAGGCCCAGTTGACTTACGTATCGGGCACGAGGCCCATTTAGTTACAAAATCGGGCACGAGGCCCATTTAGTTTACGAATTCGGGCACGAGGCCCAGTTGGTTTACGATTCAGGCCGAAGGCCCAGTTTGTATGTGAATTCGGGCTTAGGGCCCAGTTACATTTTCAGATTGTGATTTCGGGTCAGGGACCTGTAGATGGATTTATGGTTCATGACAGTTTATGGGGACCAACATGAACCCTTGGAAGGTTTTTATGGTTCATGACGGTTTATGGGGGCCGGGCATGAATCCTCGAAAGGTTTTAAGAATGATTTCAAATGGTTTTTCGTATACCATTTTTCGTATACCATCCTTATATATGGATTGTCTCCTCCGGGGAGGGTTGTTGGCCTAGGTGGACCCCGGATAGTCACGGAGCACTGACTGAGTGGAGTCACCCCGGTTGGGTTCCTTACTCTCAGAAAGGTTATAGATTATAACCCCCAGGGAGGGTCATTGATCTACGGACATTGACCTGGGTGGACCCTGGGGAGACTTGGGCTTTGAGACCCCAGGTAGCACGCGCGTAGCTCTAGATACCGTGACAGGATTGGTTATATGAAATTGGATAAACATGATTTCAATTGGTTTGCAAAATTGTGTTTTATGATTGATAAATGGATTTGCACTGAGATCCCACATATGTTTACTATGTTCTAGTTTTCTGTAAATGGATTTGGGCAGGGGCCCGTATGATTGCGATTGTTTAAACATATGTGATTGGATAAATGGTTTTACTATGCATGCATGCTTTTTAGTGAAGGGTATAAAGGTCTTTTATGAAATATGTTTTACTAAACTTATTACTTTTTGTCCACTCACAGTCTTTCTGTTTTCAATGCCCTTCAGGTTGAATACGATGCGGACTGTAGCAGAGACTGAGACATCACATACCTCATCCGAATCTTGACATACTCTGGAAGCCTTCGGGCTAAAGGTTCAAATTTTCCCTGGTCTGACACTCCATGTCAGACCGGATCAGGAGCGTCCCTCGTTAATCCCAGGGGGATTGGGACGAGTCCTGACATTTTTAGAGTTTACCACTTTATGGGTGGTGGTAGATTAGGAGATTATGCCAATCGAACACATGATTTATAAACGATCTTCTCAATATAACATACCTCCTCGTTGAAGTGACAATTTTGGCTTGTCAACTGTTGAGAGAACTAAAGGACTGTTAGTTAAGAATTTTTGACCTGAGGCACATTGAATTGCCCATTCCTCTTTTGAAGATCAAAACGAATCAGTTTTTACTTGGTGTCTCTCGTATCCTTGTGTTGGACCAATGGATTAGAAGGACCCTTCTAACTATGTTAGCTATCCAAAGCACCCCTAAAAATGTATGGATTGAGTTTCCACTAACCTTATAGTTAGAGATTGATTGAGTTACCTATTCCTATATCCAGCTTGGAATACTGCTTTAATAGAAAAATTGTACTCGTTGCTTTGAACCTCGAGGCCGGTTGGGATTAGCTATCCTTTTTTGAGTTGGACACCTTAAACCCTAGTTTAGAAGGACCGTTACAAAGGTCATATCTGTTGGTGGGTTATTTAGACCCCATCAGACCCTTAATGTCGAGAATCACACATGCAATAAGGGAGTTTGGGAGGAATCGCTGACCTTTCGTCCGAAGGAATGTCTCGTGGCCGTCGAATTGACTAAATCAAAATCAGTTACATTACGGGACAGTTGGAACATTGAAGCTTTCTTGCACTTACATGGTTTATTAGTGAAGGGGAAAAAGCAACCTTTTCGAGCGTGTTTGGTACCTCTCCGAGTCGAAACTAAACATTGATTAAGGAATCCTTATTGGACATTCAAGAAACTATTCAGGAAACATATGATTTGTTGTATCATTTGAGGGAGATCATTATGGATTACTTTCGGTAAACAAAATGAGATGTCGGTAGTCGATGGTGAGAAAAACAATGAAACCCTTGACGGAGCATCATCTCATTGAACTCTGCGAGGAAGTTAAGTCTTAATCGAGGTGGTAGTAGAAATTCTTTGGATGCCCGTTGGGAATTGTATCTCTGACCGACCTTGATCAAATTTACCTTGTTGCCCCTATTTTATTATTCTGGCCATTTTTATTTACCTTAGGTTGGATTAGTTCAATTTGGTTGGGATTTGTGAGTTGTTGTTTTGGGTGCCCAAATTGTGATGTTAACTGTCCATCTCATTGCCCCTATCAAATCTTAATAAAAACCCCAAGCACACATTTGGAATCCTTCAAAATCTGTGAGTATTGTGGCTGGTTAAACCCATTCTCTACTGGCCCAAGTAAATGACCAATTTTGCAAAAGTCATTAACAACTAGCCCAATAGCCCAAGACCTGTTAGACCAGCCCAAGACCCGTTAGACCAGCCCTACCCCTGTCTTTGTCTTTGTATAACTCTCAAGAAAGGGCTCGAAATGCTTTATGATGAATGCCTAAGCTTGACATCACAACCACACACCAGTTCCAAGACCTCACTGAGAAACCTAACCCCCAAATCGAATATCCACACGGTTCCTTTCTCTGTGAAGAAACAAGGGATGAATACATCCCTCCATGCATACCCATGAACCATGTAACCTCGCTTGGAAGAACTAGTCACCTGTAAGCTTCGAACCACGACCTTTCATTGAACTTTTAACCTCTTCGTCTCGATCGTGCAACCACCGTGCTCGACTGGTGGACCATACGAAGCTTCAGACTATGATGTCACCCCTATGACTCAGTGACAGGACCAATCCCTAATCCCTCTGGATTATCGTGGGATGTCCTGCTCCCATCTGACACCACGTGTCAGACCAGGGATAATTCCATAACCCACTCGGGGTTTCCAGAGTACGCAGTGGTTTCCAAAGTACGCAGTGTTGTGTGATATGTCGGTCTCTACTACAGCCCGCATCCACGATCAACCTGAAGGGTATCAAAAACATTAAAACACTGAATGGACAAAAATAAACAGTTGGAATTTTTTTCCAAAATAACATTTATACCCTTCAATTAAAAACATGCATGCATTAGAAATCGAATCGTAGCTTAAATATTTTCTTAAAACCAAATCATATTGCTTTTCAAATCAATAAACAGTGAAAACATTCATCAAATCAAATCAAGTATCTCACGTAGGGTCTCAGGCCAAATCAAATCTCATAAATCATCTCAATAGGGCCTTTTCCTGAAACATAGCTTTTAAGTACACATGGACTCACACTCGGAGTCCTATGAAAATAATCCAAACCAAAAAACAAATATCTGGACATAATATCAGTAATCAAAACATGAGTAACCCATCCTCAATATCCAATATCCAACATCCATACAATAGTCACGATATCAATGTAATGTGTACCACTCGGGATTACCATGTCCGAGTATGCACCCAGGATCTACGACGTCTGGACGACGTCTGGGTAATGTCCATCTCTGACACTCCTGAGCCTGAGCCTCCCCTCGGAGATAATCATCTCCAAGTAGTGTAATTGTGACCTCTTCAGGATCCACGGCGTCTGGAGGATACCACTTGAGGATCTACGACATCCAAAGCGAACAATCACATCATAGAGGATGCTAGTGTGGAAAACAGTTTAAAATAAGGTCTATGCCTGAAATATAGGTTCATCAAATCACTTACACAAAACCATCATAAAAACATTGTCTAGAAACATTTCATTAATCTAGGATTCATCGAATCATATCATAATCCAAAACAAGGTCACAAGTCCGAAATATCATTTTGTAAATCTGAAAACCATTTCACTATTCAAATCACTGTTCAAAATCACATTTGACTGTAATCCAAGCCAAACTCAAACCAACTGGGTCTCAAGCCCGAAATGCCAATTTCACGCATCTCTGTGAAATCATTCAAAAATAATAATCAAATCCTCATTCAAATCATTGAAATCACATGCACGTAGAAAACACGGCCTAAGCCCAAAGTATCACATAAAACACAATCTCCAAATACGTGCAATATAACATTTTCCACGAAAATGTTCAACATCAAACACAATCATAGTCAAAACATATGCAATCAGTGCATCTCAAACCATGTTCATAAAACATATAAAACATTTATGCATGCATCATTTTATAAAACAAATCTCCACACACTGACTGTCCAAGCTGCGTGCTCATAATCCGCGCCGTAAGCCAATCCGAGGCTAATCCAACGTCTCCAGAACATGCAGGCCCGTCCAAATCATACCCAAGGTTCACTAACCATTTATACAAATTTATAACAGAAACATTCAAAAGTCCCGGTACAGTAAACGTGTCCCGAACACGCTTTTAGAGGCTAAAAACCTCCAAATGATCTATGAAACGATCTCTGATCGACCTGATACTACCACCATTGGATTCAAATCGTTGAAACCTTTCAAACAAGATTAGTTTAACCTCTAAATTCATGCCGATGTGTCCACACCTACCGGTCGAAGTCTGATCAACGAAAGTCAACGTTGACGTCAGTTGCTGATAACTCTGACAGCCCGCCACGTGGCACCCCCCGAGTGGTACCACGTGTCACCCTCTGACACATGGCACATGGCACATGATGATGGCATGCTGATGTTACAGCTGACGTCAGCCCTGCCATGTCATCTTGATAGCCTGACGCTCTGCAATATGGCACCACCTCACTAGTCGATGTGGACGGTCAACACTGACGTGAACTTGCCACGTTGACATTGACTCAACTTGAAAACGTACCACAAGTCATCCTCTGGTTGGCCACGTGGCCTGACAATGACGACGTGGCTTGCCACATCATCACCGTCTTCCTTCAGACAGGTCGACCTGTTTGACTATAACGGGTCGTTTTGACCCGCGACCTCGACCCAGTCTGTTCTTCGCCATTTCTCTACCTTGGTAATTTATTTTTTCACCATTAAACTCGTATTTCATCTAGAAATCAACCCCTATAATTAAAACTAGGAAAACGTACCTAAAATGGACTACGCAAGGTTGATCCTCCACGACCATCATTTGAACCTCCTTCTAAGGCGATTCCAACAGCCTTCCTGTCTGTTTCTTGGCCATGTACACTTGTAAGAACCCACAGAAAAGAACCCTAGCCTTATTTTCTATCCAAAACATCCTAAAATTCACAAATCCAAAACTCACACACAATAGCTCATGGGTTACCTTGGTTTTTTTGTTTTTCGGCCACCGCCGTGGTTCCTCTACCCCTCCACCATCTCTATTAGCCTCTCCCTCACCCTCAGTCTCTCTCTCTCAGGCAGCAAAAATGGAAGGGGAGGTTGATGGAATGAAATGGGGTGCGTTTCGGGTTGTTCGAACAAATGGAGAAGATGCATGTATGAAAGACGAGGATCAATGGATTCTTGAAAAATGTCACTCATCCATTGGGCCTGAACACAAATATCTAGGCTCACAAGTCAAACACCAAAAGTTAACTGCCTCGTAATTTGTGCAACCGTAATAGTTCGTGCAACCGTTCTTGACATTTCCCGTATGATGTTTGATCTCGATCTGCTGCTTGTCTACAGATTCGTATTGTCTCGATCTACGTAATAGACCTCGGCCCACATGCAATTGACCTAGGAGGTCAAAAGTAAACATTTTCACCCATCTAGGGGGTAAAATCGTCATTTCACCTAGCTCATCCCGGTAATCCTTGATTAATTCCCGATTAATTATTGTGGCCAAAAGTTGATTTTGTGCTTGGAATACTTTTTAGACTTTTCGTGAGGATCGTTGGGTAGGTCTCAGAATTTTGAGTTTGTTGATAGGCAGTATGCCAAAAATGGAGTTCGGATGTGATTGTTACGGGTCTAAAATAGCTAGGGGCATTTAGATAATTTTATAGGCAAAGGGTAAAATGGTAAATTGGTTGGATTTTTGATGAATAGGCAATTGGGTGACTCACCCCATCAATTGAGTGACACATATCACTTGTTAAAATTGTATTAGTGGCCTTGCTAGCCCGCGTGTGTGTATGTTATACAATTGTGTGTGTATGTGTTCATCTGTTCAAAAGAAAAGAAAAAAACAGAGAATTGATTGATCCAAACCCTCCACACAGCAACCTTTAATTACAGAGACTTCAATAATAGAGAGGATTAGAGAGTGAAAAACGAGAAGGAAGAAAAGAGAGAAGGAGACACTGAAACCCGAATTAGACCCCAAACCCGAAAAACCCAAAATTCAATTTTGAGAAGTGAATTCTTGTTTTGAACGTCAATTGTTGAAATTCAGTTTGGGTTAAGTTCCATGGGATCCAAACGAGTCGAACCATCTCAAAATCGAAGAGAATTGAGGAAGAAAAAGCCCAGAATAACCTTACGATCGTTTCAGAATTTTAGTTTTGAATTTGATCGATTTGAGGTGAGCAATCATGAAATTGAGTTTGAAAACATGTTTAGAAAAGTCCTACGATGGTTTTTGGTTTCTTAGAATCGAGGAAAGTCCGAGGAAAGTCTTGAAATTGAAGGAAATTGAGTCGGGCATGAACCAGGTCGAATGACCCATTTGCAGGAAATCGGGTGAAGAAGGTGCACTGTAGCAGGCCCGTAGTAGGCGCATGGGCTTCACGCGCAGGCGCTTACGGCAGCGCGTGGGGACGTATGGTCACTGTTTTCGAGGTATGGTCAATATGAATTTTAATGTAATTGATGTAACGAACATTTTGGCGCAGGTTTCGAGTCATTTGCACACCGTTTCGATATAGTTTTATGTGTCCAAAGCGTAGATATAAGTTTTTAATACATATTTTAATCCCGAAAAATTAGGGGATTTTAATGTGACATTATTTGAGGTATTAGTGACCCTAAGTGGTGATTTTTGATGGAATTCATGATTCATGGAATTTACGATGGAGCGTACGGCTCGGAATCAGACCGCGTGGACGGTGTGTGAGTGAACATTTGTTTTTTAAATTGTTATGCATGCATAGTAAATGTTTTCCATGATTTATTACATGATTTGAGTTGAAATGATTTGAATGATACTTTGATGTCATTACTTGATAATTTGGTGGATTTAATTGTCGGTTTTTGAACGGTTTTACGGTATTGCGGGAAAATGGCATTTTGTCGTTGGACCCCGCTTGGAAAGATGATTTTGACATGGAATTGGAGTCAAATGTCGATATATGATTGAATTAATGGTATTTGGATTTATGAAATGATTTTTGGACACGTTTTACGATGATTTCATGGAAACGATGTTTTGGGCTTGAGACCCTGTTGGAGTCAAATATGTGTTTGTGGTATGGATTATGTTTGTAATTGTGGATACTAGTACATGTCCAGATGATGCGAGTGCAGTCCTTGGACGTGACTCGGATGTGCATAGTCCAATCTTCTAGTATGTGGTACGTCTAGATGTGCGTGTGCAGTTCCCAGACATGCTCAGATGTTGCGAGTGCAGTTCCCGGACATGCTCGGATGTTGCTAGTGCAGTCCCTGGACGTGACTCGGGTGACACGACCCATCCCAAATTCCCCCAAGATTATCGAAGGATATGCCATGCTCTCGTCTGACACGAAGTGTCAGACAAGGGATAACTAAAAATCTCAGCCACACCGGGGCATCCAGAGCGCGTCAGGATCAGAGGAGGAGTACGATGTCTCGGTCTTTGCTACAGGCCGCATCCGTGATCAGCATGAAGAGCATTAAAAACAACAAAAGCTGTGAGTGGACGAAAATGAATAGTTTAGTAAAACATATTTCATAAGGAGACATTTATGCCCTTCACTAAAAAGCATGCATGTATTCGAAAACCAGTAATCAAACCATTTAGTTAAATAAATCATTAGGGCCTTAGCATAAAATCCGTAAATCCAGATCCAAGTGGGCCACTACCCAAATCCATAAATACAAATCCCTAAGCACAGAAATACCATTTCATAAATCCAATAAATCATGTTCACCAAATACCATATAACCAATCCCCGGCATCTCCGATGCCTGACATCCCAAATGTCACAATTAGTACTGTCACCGTTTCCAAAGCTACACGTGCTACTCGGGGTCTCAAGTCCCAAGTCTTCTCAGGGTCCACCCAGGTCAATGTCCGCAGATCAATGACCCTCCCTGGGGGTTATAATCCATTATGCCTTCCTGAGAGTGAGGTACCCCACGGGGGCGACTCATCTCAGTTAGTGCTCCGTGACTACTCTAGGGTCCACCCAGACCAATGACCCTCCCTAGAGGAGAAAATCCATAGATAAAAGGATGGTATATTAGAAAACCTTTCTTAAACCATCTCAAAACCTTTCAACCCTTTCAAAGGGTCCATGCCCGGTTTCCCATAAAACCGTCATGAATACAGAAATCCACTTTTTCCAAATCCAAATCCATTTAGGGTTCCGAACCCGAAATCACGTTTATGAATCATAACTGGGACTCATGCCCGATCTCATAACCAACTGGGCCTCACGCCCGATCATGTAAACCAAATGGGCCTCCAGCCCGATCATGTAAACCAATTGGGCCCCCAACCCGATGCCTTATTAAATCAAATGGACTCGAAGTCCGATAGTTCGTAAATCAAATAGATCTCAAGCCCGATTCCATATTTCCAAATCCGAAATCAGTTTCTCAATCCATTATTGACATACAAGCACGTATAAACACAGTAGAAAACTGTAAACCTTGAAATACGTGCAAATATATAAATCACTAATACCACAATGATATTCATAGAAATTATATATATATATATATATATAACATATAAAACATTTATGCATGCATCACGATTTAGAAATCAATATCCACTCACAGACCGTCCTAGCGACCACCTCGATATGCGTTTCATAAGCCTCCTCGAACTAAATCACAATCTTCGGAATATCCGAACCTGTCCAAATCATACTAGAGGGTTACTAACCACTTCTTTAGCCTCGGAATATCCGAACTATATCGAAACGATGTCCGATCGACTTAAAACCAATCCAAAAATGCTCGTTACATCGAATAGATTAAAAGTCATGTTGAAAACTTTCCCAGAAACTTCTCCACGTGCCCCCACGCACCGCCGCAAGCTGCTGCACTTGAAGCCCACACATGACACTGTTCATCATCCCTGTCCTCAGCCAAACCCGGTCCAGATCGGTTCAGACCGTTTCTCTGCAACCCGGTCCAACCCAAACTGGCATTCCGAATTTTCACCCACTTCTCAATAGTTTTTAGTCCTACTTCCAACACCATCGTCCCAACCTCTAGACTCGATCTACGACGTCAAAACATGAAAAACAACCGTAAAACTCACCTTCCCGATCGAGCATAAACTGGTCGTCCTTCCACCGTCATGTTCTCATTATCCCGACCACCATTTTCCTTGATTCCAAGCCCAAATGCTTCCTTTTGACTTCAAAAACCTTATCCAAACAACCAATTCGATCATCAATCACTAAAACACAAGCTGCCATAAACATGGAATTCACGGTTATCGTCACTTATCGTCGCCGTTGCTCACCGCCGTGACCACCGTTGAGGTCGTCTCACCTCTAGGGTCCTCGTCCAATCAATTAGAACGGTCAATAGTGGCCCAAATCACAAACTCCATTTTCGAATACAAAAACAGGGCATTTGGTCCCTTACCTTCGAACTGAGCCACCGTGCACGACGACCGTCCTCTTTAACACCATTCGAATTGTCTCACTCTCCTCTCTCATTTTCGTTCAAGGCCCAATAACAAAGAATAACGATTGAAGGTTGTTTGTGTGATGTGTTATGTGTTTGGTTAAAGAGAAATGAAGGTGATGAAGATGTCGTGCACGGGGAAGAAAAGAGAGAAATGGAGGGAAAACTATAAAATAATAGGAAGCCGACCAATTAGAAGTGAGATCGACTTTTTAGGGAAGATGACCAATGGGATGAGTGACACTTGTCACTCATCCAAGGGCCCTACACTAAAATATCTGCCAAACACATTTAATTAATATTTAATTCGAATCCCGAGGCGTAAGTTCTTGATTTCAATCCCATGACCATAACTTCTCTGTTTGATGTGCCTCTTGTCTACGGACTCGTGACGTCCCGATCTATGTCACAGTCATCAGTCCTCGTATGTTTGATTTCCCAGGTCAAAAGTCAACATTTTGCCTAAGTCCAAGGGTAAACCGGCCATTATACACCGTCCGTCCGATTTCACTCGACTAATACCCAATTAATCATTCTTAATCCATAATTAATTAATATTTAATCCTAATATTCGGGACTGGTCATTACAACCTTCCCTTTTTAAATAGTTTCATCCTCGAAATTCCAACTATTCTGATTCCACAACCACCTCGTGCAAAGCATATTCGGCCCCACACCATGTGTACACTTGTACACCCACTAACCAAAACAATACATGTCTGCACCCAGACATTCCACTAATACTCACGTTGCATCATCTACACCCGACCACGTCGAGTGACAATGATCACACGTTCCGAGTTGATACCACCCGACAATTCTACCAATATGTTGACACATTTCACTAACACAACCAGCCAAACGGTCACCACTAGCTAGTGGCAAATCAATCCGACATTTCTCCCACACCAAGAGTTATCAAATCTTATAATTTCTCTGAATTTCCTAAACTTTACCATGTCAACATCACACATCCCAAAATGTCGCACTTAGCCAGCACTCAGGGCTCCATGGTCACCATTCGAGTCACCAACACAACTCTGGCTCACTATAGAGTCGCACCAAGATATCTCATACCAAAATTTCCTCATAACTCCATGTTACCATTAGTAAGAGTCACAAAGCAGTCGCCCCTCACAAATTAACCCGTGGTTATACTAACCACCAACTCACTCACCTGAGTATACGTATACCAACATCTCACTCCACCTGTGTGTAACTGGACCCCATCGAATACCTGCCCAGTAGTGATACACATCACAACTCTAGGGTTCCACTAGTCATCCACGGCTCTGAGCACCTGCTCATATAATCACTGAACCCATCAAAATCACTCTGGCCCAACGCATAGTATCCTATGTCTAGTTCATGTTCTCAACCAATCCCATGATATCAGAACTAAGCTAACTACCAACACGTTCATCAACATACCATTGGTACATCCTATATACCATCACTAGGCACCACTCAGGCCTGTCTAGTATCGATCCTCGTACAATGTACCCAGTACGTACATCCATCCACCAACCTGTCTACTACATAGCTCATAGCTAAACACGCTTCAATTCTGGAGTTCATCTGTCCAGTCCAATACTAGACAGATCAAATACTCTAACTCATCATCCAACACGAGTCCCATGGTCACTCGACCAGCATCATAACGTCTACTCCTAATCACGTAATCCAATACGTACCAATCCAAATCATATCCACCAAGGCGTACCTGTTCATGCCAAATGGGCATCCAATCTCACCCACGTCTCTCGAGATGCACCAACTCTGAACCTATTGGTTACCTGCTCATTCGATTACCATATCATATTTGATTGACTTCGAAAGGAAGCTAATCCCATCATTCACATATCCAAATATCTAAGATAGAGTAATAAACTCTCCACCTACTCCACACACACATATCCAAATATCCAAATATCCGAGACAGAGGTTGGATAATCATTTTGTTCTATTCCAAGAGATTCTTCAATTGTCTCACAAAACGATTCTCCTCCGCTTCTAGCTTACCATAATCAGCAAGGCAAAGTCTGCCAGCACGACACAACATCATGATTCTCGCCATCCTGATCCACTACATAACCTGATCATCAAGATCACGATCCAGATTTCAAGTCATAGGGTCTTACACCCTCATTGAATCCTTATACTATCACATCGTTCCTTAACCGTTTCACATCTAATCACTCAGTCAAAGACAAAACACGTCTAGACTGTGGGTTCTCTCCAATTACCTCATATCGATCCTTGTCATTCCACCTAGGAAAAATCAAGGATGATCTAAGACAATGACATCAAAATTCATCCTACGTGAATACAAAAAAAATCTCACTGCACTCACCACACCATGTAACCCAACATCGTCTGCCACCAAGCAGAAAATAAGAAATCTCATTCACCTAACTTTGAAATGGCCAACTCCTCGTGATGGTCCAAAACAAATCACGAGTCCACCAACCAAGATGCAATCAATGTACTGGTGGCAACATACATTATCTTCCACGGGAAAAAAATGAGTACTCACCCTTAGTGACTTCAGAATATCCATCACCAATGTTGAATCGAGCACTCCCCTCGTCGCCTCAATCATAACCTCTTTCGGTTACCCAAAACCAATCATGGGTCCCTCAACCAATTCATGACCATGTAATGGTGACAACAACAACATCTGCCATGTGCAGAAAATGGAAAGCCACCCTCGGGAATTTCGGAATCAAGAGAATTTGAAATCATGTTGGAACCAACTCACTCGTGTATCAACCACGTGACTGTACCAAGCGAACTTGGTACCCCAACTTTTTTTTATACCGTTTCATTCATTTACCACTTAATCATTCCAGTCACATCAGTTATCCCACTCATGGTTGGGTTAGAATCCCAACACATCACATCCACTGCTGGATCTTGTCTAGTCCAACTCATCCACTGTTGGATCACAGATACCGAACGTATGCCTATCTAGACGGAGTCACATCCCAACTCGCGGCTCATCGTCATCATAATCACCAGCACATAGTGTGTGAATCAGACAACCTTGGATCTTTGCTCATACCGAGCAAGGACCCCGTTCCTCTGCTCAAATTAGAGGAATTCCGCCTCCCTCGTACCTAACAACTCTGGGTACAAACACCCTGACAACTCATACAAGAAAAGAAAATCTTCCCTGAACGTCCCCCGATTCTCAACAACCAAAACTGCATCCATCCTCAATAGTAGTACCTGCCACAATCTCGTGCAGACTGATAAGTCACGAATTGAGCATGATTTCAATGATATTTCTGATCCCTTTTACTTGTCTTTTGATTATAATTGTACAAACAATAGGAGAAAATGATCCATTTTTTGAGACATGTGTAGATTATGAAAGTTAAGTCAATTCTGAAGAGAATGCAAAAAGAATGGAGGAAATCCGAGCCAAAATAAAGGAATTGCACTAAAATGAAGTTAAGGTCCTTAACTGAAATCCCAGTTGAGGGCCTCTCGGGTTTTGTCTTTGAATTGGAATTTTTCAATGTATTGGATGTAATCAGCAGCTCATATAATCTTCAGGGGTTCCAATGAGGTGATAGCACATGCCAAGACAATCAAGATTGACCAAGAAAAGGGGTTCTTGTCTTTCTTGGCCGAGAGGCACTCCTAATCCTACAAGGAGTGTGTGTGCCTTTGTGGACCAGCCTTGCCGGCCTTGCACGCCTAGATTAAGTGGGATATTTCAGACATTATGCCTTGGAATCCAGCTAGGAAATTTTTCCAAAAGATCCATTAAAATAAGGCTTCCTATCTGTTCTTTGGAACCCAAGAAACTAGGATATCTTGCCTTATCAAGTTCCTACTTTTTAGGGATTTGGGACAACTGTCCTTTGGACGAATTTGCCTTCCCTTTTCAATGAGGAATTACATGGATTGACTTGGATAAGAAGACCTAAAGATTTCTTAATCAGATCTGAAATTAAAGATTGCAAGAAACAAGGGAAAGGAAGTTTCTTGGAGGCCAATAAACTATCAAGAACACGGCTAGGGTTAATTTACCCTTAGCCGCAATCATATCCCCTTTCTTTTATTTTAGAGCTTTGTGATCTAATTTGGAATATAATTAATTGAATTCTTAGTCAAAAGATAAAGTCAAGAAGTGGAAACAAGAAAGAAAAGAAGACTCCTTATTGAAGGAGGATCAAGAATGCGAAAAAGGATGTTTGACGGCTACAATTGGTTTCCTTCCTTGTTTGGGTTTCGTTTTTCTCTTTCTTTTAGGGAGATGCTAGGACAGATGTTAGGGGATATAAATAGTTGTTTTCTCATTGTTTATGGGGGCCGAATTTACCTTCCTAGGTCCCAAAACTTTGTCAAAATTTATACTCAGTTTATATACATAATTAGCCGCATTTTATAATTGTTTTATGCTTTTGGGATTCAAGCTTGTGCTAAGGAGGACTTGAGGCTTGGGAGAAGAAGAGTGTTTGAGCCCCTTTTTCCTACTCCTTGCTATTCTTTAGTATTTGTGTTTATTTATTCTTTTATCGTTTTATGTTTCTTATGCATTTAATTATGTTATTCGTTAATTCAATAATGTTTGAGTAGTGTAATTAGGGCTAGGGTTATGTTAGCCGCATATTAGTTCGTGTTTGATTTCTGGCTCTTGATTATGATTGTTATGTATGCCTGGATTTGTTGGATTACTGCACTTCATGAACTCAATTCATTCTTTGATCCAGGAGTATCTACCAACAAAAATAAACATAATATAATATAATTATAACTAATTATATTATATTATTTTCAATTATTTAAAACCTTAAAAACTAATGGTTTATAACAAATTGTTATAAACCATAAAAAGTTAATGGTTTCAAAATGAATTAGATTTTAGGCCATTCATTCTTTATGGCTTAAAATAATTTATTATTTTAGTTTAGTTAATTTTAGCAACCGAACCTTGTATAAATACATAAGTTATTCATTGAAATGAATCAAGCAATTCTAAAGGCAAAAATCAAAGCAGTTCCTTAGCTTCTTCCTTTTGTTTCTCTAATTGTCTTAAAATTCCTCTCGTTCCCTTATTCATATAAGCTAGGAATTCGTAGTTCTATCGACTAGAAGTTTTGGATCAAGTGGTATTAGAGCACCGGATCCGAAAGGGTGACGGTGGTTTATGGTCTCAACTCACAACCAACGCAAAGCTTTTGGAGAAGAACTTTTAGGTCCCTTACTCGTACACCGAAAGCCAAGGTCCAAGAGAGACATTATGACTGGAGAAAACAAACAGGATATATCCAGTGATGGTGATCACATCACTAAACTTGAGCAACAAGTTGAAAACTTGTCTGCATTAATCCTTAAACTCGTGGAGAGTATGAAGACTAGAAAACCTTCACGTCCATCAACTTCATCTGAACCTGATCACAAGCTCAAGAAAAAGGTTGTTGAGGATAGCGAAGATGAAGATGACACACAAGCAGATCCAATGAAAAATGAAGCTGAATCAGGTGATAATAAAAATTCTATTGATACCTTAAAGATTGATTTTAAGGTTGACATCCCCATATATAAAGGAGATGTTGATCCTGAAAAGCTAGATAACTGGGTAGACACATTAGAAACTTATTTCACAGTTTATAAGTATTCTAATGTGCAAAAAATAAAATTTGCAAGTTTGAAACTTTCAAGCCATGCCCTTACATGGTGGAAGTCCTATCAGAGAAGGTATGATGTCTCATAATTGACTTGGAAGAACTTCAAAAAGCTTTTGAGAAAACAATTTTATCCAGTTGGCTATGAAGATGAAAGATGGTATAAGTGGCAACACTTCAGACAAAGATTTGGGCAACCTGTACAAGAGTATACAACAGAGTTCCATAACCAAGGTATGGTTCTGGACATTGAAGTCGACGGCTACGACGTTTTCATGAAGTATACCGGAGGTCTTGCCGACTACATACGAAAAGAACTAGAATTGTTCACCGTAGATACTATTGAAGATGCTACTGTGAAGGCCATAGCCATTGAGGCAAAAAATAAAAGAACTGACAAGAAGGATGATAGATCAAAAACTGTCAACAAAACTGACTGGCAGAAAAAGGGGAAGCAGAGCAAGGAAGGTCAGACACAGAGGGTCTACTGTGATCACTGTCAAACCAGCAGACATGCCAAAGACAAGTGTTGGATACTCCATCCTGAGTTACGGCCAAAGCGCGAGAAAAAAAAACCAGGAGAGAAATGGCAGAAAAGCCACCTTAACTGCATAGCAGACAGAATAGCTTCCAGAGTTGAAGCAACCTGATGTTACACTTACCCTTATGACAAAACCAGCATATACTGAAGACACGTATAACCGTGAAGAGCTATTTCATGTGAATATTCAGGTGAAGCAAAGTGTTGTACAAGCTATTATTGACCCTGGAAGTCAGAAAAACCTGATTTCAGAGGCTTTAGTAAGAACAGTGGGTAAACACCACACCACACCACATCCTAAGCCGTACCCGTTAGGATGGATTCAGAAGGATGTTGACTTACAGATCATGAAGTAATGTACCTTCAAATTTGCTATCACCAATCGATATATCGATGAGGTGACATGTGAGGTGGTTCCTTTGGATGTTTGCCATGTAATATTAGGCAGTCCATATATATGGGACCGAGATGCCATCCATTATCGAAGGCTTCACAAGTATCAACTTGTGAAGGATGGGAAGGAGTTCCACATCAACGCTTGCAAGCCTCAAGCTAGAAATAATTTGCTTACAGATAATTTGCTGACAACTAACCAAGCCAAGATGTTAGTCAATTCATGTGGGCGATTCGTTTTGTTGATGATTCGACCGCAAGATCAGAATTCTAGAGCTGTGACATTGTCTACATTGCCTTTATCTCCTGCACAATGCTCGACATAGGGAAATTATAGGAGAAGTTCAAGGACTTATTTCATGATGTGCAGGGTTTGCCACCACGGAGAACTGTGGAGCATGAAATCTAGTTGGTAGGAGATTCACCTCTACCAAACTTGGCGTTTGTATCGTACTTCTGTGATGGAATCTGACGAGATCAAGAAGCAAATTCAAGGACTTCTTGAACAAGGAGTCATCAAACCCAGCCACTCACCATATGGTTCGCCAGTGTTACTTGTGCCTAAGAAAGACGGAGGCTGGTATATGTGTGTAGATTATAGGGCACTCAACAAAATAACCATTAAGAATCGGTATCCATTGCCGAGGATTGATGACCTGCTAGATCAACTACATGGTGCACGCTACTTCACTAAGCTTGATCTCAAATTTGGTTATCACCAAGTCCGCATCCATGACGAAGATACTTGGAAAACTGCATTCAAAACAAAGCAGGGACTATTCTAGTGTTAGTCATGCCATTCGGATTATGCAATGCTCCAGCTACCTTCATGCGATTGATGAATGAGGTACTCCGCCCTTTCATTGACGACTTCGTCATTGTATACTTAGATGACATTCTCATATTTAGTGTCACATGGGAGGAACATCTTCATCATATTGCTCAAGTTTTGGAGGTTCTACGAACAAATCAGTTACAGTTAAATGGTAGGAAGTGTGAATTTGGGAAACAACACCTTGTATACCTGGGATTTATTGTTGGTGCAGGAGAACTGAAAGTAGACCTAGAGAAAGTGCAGGTGATTTCAAAATGGCCTACTCCCCAAACAATGACTGAAGTTCAGAGCTTTATAGGTGCATGTCATTATTTACGAAAGTTTATTCGGCACTTTTCACAAATTGCAGCACCCTTACATTCTCTAACAAAGGCCAATCAAAAGTTTGAATGGTCGAAAAACCATGAGGAATCTTTCCAGTTGTTGAAACGGAAGATTACAGAGGCCCCAGTATTAGCATTACCGAATTTCCAGAGACCATTTGAAGTGGAAGTAGATGCATCAAACTATGCTATGGGAGCCGTATTATTTAAAGATGAGAAACCAGTTGCATACCATTCTGAGATATTTAGTGGATCAATATTGAATTATCCGACTTATGACAAGGAGTTGTATGCAATGCATCAAGTAGTGAAGCATTGGAGAGCTTACTTGTTGGGAAAAGAAGTCGTAGTTCACTCAGATCATAAACCTCTTCAATTTTTAACTACACAGTCTAAGTTACCGCAAGCTCGACATATGAAATGGATGTCTTACCTGCAACAATTCAGTTTTGTAATAAATTACAAGAAAGGAGCAACTAATAAGTTGGTAGATATGTTATCTAGACCACCTACACCAGTTAGTTCCGCAGTGCTGGTGCTTATGAAAATCCAACCCATTGTCCCTTCTGAATATGCCAAAGGGTATGACATAGATGCTGATTTCAACTCAGCCTATGCCAAGCTGCAACAAGGAAAGACTAGTGAGTTTCAATTGAAAGATGGACTAATGTATAAGGGAACACAATTGTGCATTCCAGAAGATGGCGACAGATTGCAGTGGATTCGAGAGGCTCATACTTCCAAAGCTGCAGGGCATTTTGGAGTTGAGAAGACTTTATTGAATCTTCGTCGTTATGTGTATTGGCCAAAGATGCATCTCGATGTTTCACGATACGTTCAAGGTTGTGTTCTATGCAACACATCGAAGCCTTCCAACAGAAAGTTAGGACTGTATTTTCCATTACCAGTACCTACTCGACCTTGGGAGAGTATCTCGATGGATTTCTTAGGTGGATTGCCTAAAACCAAGTCTGGAAATGACTACTTGTTTGTGGTGGTAGATCATTTTAGTATGATGGTGATTCTTATTCCATGCAAGAAGATCGTAACTGGAGAAGGAGCTGCTAAGTTATTTTTCCAATATGTTTGGAAGCATTTTGGCTTGCCTACATCAATTATTTCGGACAGAGACAGTCGATTCTTAGGCCATTTCTAGAGGTCGTTATGGGGTATGATGGATACTAGATTAAAAAGAAGCACTGCATTTCATCCACAGACAGATGGGCAAACGGAGGTCGTAAACCGAACTATGGTACACTTATTGAGGGGTTACAATTCCAAGCATCCAAAGACTTGGGATGAAAGTCTCCCTTACTTACAGTTTGCTTTCAATCGAGTAATTCATGGCTCCACACTCAAATCTCCATTTGAGGTTTGTTTGGGTTATTTGCCCCAGAGTCCTTTTGAGTGGGAAAGAAAAAAAAGAACATATTTGAGCACAAAAATTTCTTGAACGAGTCAGAAAGATTCGTACTGAAGTGGAGGCACAATTAAAACGTTCTCAGCAAGGATATAAAGCTTGCCATGATAGGCATTGTGTGCCATGTAACTTCAAAGAAGGTGACCTAGTATGGTTACACCTTGGAAAGGAGTGACTAACCAGTGAAGGCAAGAAACTTAAGCCTATTCATTATGGACCGTTCAAGATCATCAAAAAAATTGGTGATAATGCCTTTCAACTTGAATTACCTCAATACATGCATATGTACCCGGTCATCAATGCCGAAAATCTTAAACTTTTTGAGCCATCTCTACTTGATGATGATCCCGAAGAAGACACTCGTCTTCCATCAGTTGATGACTTGCAGATTGAACGAGAAGATCCTTTGCAGGAGGATTGTATATTGGAACAGAAGGTTCGTGAGACTCGACATGGAAAGTATGAGTATTTCCGTATTGGTAGAAAATGTCAACTTCCTAGCAAGTCGAATTGATATATTCGAGACAAGGCAATAATAGAGTTTCCTCATCTCAATTTAGATTGACCAGGAGCTCAAGCATCTTAAATGGGGGAGCCATGATCCAGGAGTATCTACCAACAAAAATAAGCATAATATAATATAATTATAACTAATTATATTATATTATTTTCAATTATTTAAAACCATAAAAACTAATGGTATATAACGAATTGTTATAAACCATAAAAAGTTAATGGTTTCAAAATGAATTAGATTTTTGGCCATTCACTCTTTATGGCTTAAAATAATTTACTATTTTAGTTTAGTTAATTTTAGCAACCGAACCTTGTATAAATACATAAGTTATTCATTGAAATGAATCAAGCAATTCTAAAGGCAGAACTCAAAGTAGTTCCTTAGCTTCTTCCTTTTGTTTCTCTAATTGTCTTAAAATTCCTCTCGTTCCCTTATTCCTATAAACTAGGAATCCATAGTTCTATCGATTAGAAGTTTTGGATCATTCTTAAAAACTTAGCTACCTTATTTGTGTATAATTATCGATGTAATTGCTTGACGGATCACCTCGATATTTGTGTTCACCCTGCAATTTATAGCATCATGTTTAAGAGGGGAAATCTTATTCGTAATCTAAACTTATGACTTCCTAGGTCTGCACATCACTTTTCTAGGGATAGTGTAGTGTCATTAAATCTTCTTTATGTTTCATGCATTATCACGCACCATCGGTAATAGTTGTTTAAGGGCGGGCACATCACGCTTAAACATACAATCTAAGAGAAGATAATATGTGTGGAGTGAACCTTAGCCGGACCCCTGCACGGGCACTTAATTCAGATACATGCATAGTAATCTAATCAAGGAAATCTAACGGAACTTTAATTGGTAAAGATTGATAGAAACCCTAGCTCGATTTAGTTAGTTAATCTTAGTTAATTTACTTACATTCATTCAACGCGACAACTCCCCATATTTGCATTTAAATTACTCCACTTAAGTCAATTGAGTTAGACAAAATTGGATATCATTGAGCAAGTCTTCGTGGGATCAACCTTTGCTTGCATCTATACTATCTACACGTCTTGTGCACTTGCAAAGTTTATTACACGTAGAGGTTTTGCCTAGTACATCTTTTGTGTTTGATAAAATCTCTATCAAGTTTTTGGCGCCGTTGCCAGGGACTTGTTCCTCAACGGTGTCCATTTTATTTGATTCCTTTGACTTAGTGGTTTTTCTTTTTGTTTTGTATATAATTTTTTTGGTTTTATTTTTTGTGACGTGTCTAGGTACCATGGAATCGTGGAATAGCTGTTATTCTTCTCAAGGTTGGGCCTACGAGCCCTATGCAAACATTCCTTTGGTTCCAAGTAATCAAGGGGGATGGACATACCCCCAAGATTGCATGTACATGCCAGAGCCTTACAATCAGCTCTATATGGGGCCATACCACCACGGATGGAGTGAACCAGCACTCTACCCTTGGAATCCTCCTCCTTTGGATCCTAGGACTGCCCGACCTCAAAAAACACTTATGGATGCACTAAACGAGGCCCGATCTTAAAGAACACTACGGGAAGCCCTCATAGAGGACAATGAACTAGAGCACCTTCGACTTAAACTTCTTTGGGAACCCGATTGGGATGATGAGGATAATGATGTGTATGTCCCCTTACCACCCACAGACAACACCAATGAATGCACCTCAGGTCATGCTCTTGATGTTCATGAAATAGAACCAAACCCGCAAGCATTGCACCAAGTTTTGGCCGAGGTCCCTGAAATTCCAACATCTATCCTTGCTGCCTCAACTCCTCAAACACCTCTTATCCTTACTTTTCTAGGGCCTTCCTTATCCTTATCTTCACCATTTAAGTTCCTTACTCAACTTAGGTGTTTTGGTGAGAAATTTGATGTTGTGCCTAATGGTTTGTGTGGGTTTAATGGTCCTTGTAGGAGGCAAGAAGAAAAAAGTATCAAGATGGTGGTATGCATCTTTGAGACATTCAGCTCCACCCAAGGCTCAAGGCCACGACCCAAGCAACCCAAGGATCCTCCATGGCCCCCACACTTCGATCATTATGCTTACTTGTCTATTGGGATCAAGCAGTTTTTACTTACATTCAAATCTTTATTGTGCTTGTTCCCTGAAATGTTAAAGTCTAGGAAGTGGATTTTTACTTGTAGAACTAATCAATTCATTTATGTTGCAGGCAAGATACCACTAAAGGAGGGCCAGGTTTGGAGCCCCTCAAGTGCCTCTTAGACCGCAAGCATCCTAGGTGCTCAAACTCGCCCTAGTTTGTTCCCTCTTTCATATGGACGTTTTTTTACCTTCTAAATCATGGTTTTGTCTTCCTTTTATGCTCAAAACATTGAGGAAAATGTTTCATTTAGGTTTGGGGGGATTGGACTTAAGTTTAGGGGTACACAACTCAGTTTCTGTTTTGAAATGCTTGCTGTTTTTTTTCTTCAGTTTCTGCTCTTATTAGCTTGCTGTTTTTTTACAACTTAATATGAATGTATAGAACATGATAATTGCTTGTACTTACTAAGAATCATTGCCATTTCCATTGAATTCACACTTGCACTTCACAATACCATAATCATGTGATTAAGCAACCAAAACAACTGAATTTGAGCATACTTAGAAAATTAGTGTAGACTACCATTGTGAGATCTTTGAGCTTAATTGCCTTTCTTTTTGAGTGATCTACATGTTTATACTCTTAAACACTGATCACTTTGTTCTTAATTGCATGATCTCTTTCTATTTGCATTGGTGTTTAAAGAACCATATCTATTGGATGCTCTTGATTTAGTGTGTAATTGCTTATGAGATGTGATATAGGCTATGTGTGTTTTAGCTCCTAAAGGCCCTTCTTTTCCCCGTCCACATTGCATGCTCCCTAAGCCCCTTTGAAACTAAACACTTAGCCGTTTTGTTCTTCACCTACAATATGACCTAACAAAGTTTTGAACCGTTCATAATGGCTACACCCTATAATCTAAAATTGTGTCAAGGTTGCATCAAATGAGATTCAGGGTGAGGAGGAAATATGTTGATGTTTTGTGCTACTTATACTCATGTGATGGAAGTATGCTTGGATGGAAAAGATCGTTCGTTTATTTGTAAAGTGAGGAAGTTATTGCATGATCTTGCCCCAGCTCATATAAACAAAAATGTATCAAGTTCATTAGTGAAAAGAAAAGAATAGAATGCAAAAAAAAAAAATTGTGAAAAAAAAAGAAAACAAAAGGTAATGAACTTTGAGTTGAGTCAAGTGAGTCAACTACCTCAATTAGAGCATTTTTGTGAGCTTAAGCTCGATTTCATCTAAACTCAAGATCCGAGTCATGACTTCTCATGCCTTGATGCGGTTTAGGTTCTTTGAATTCCAACTTTCCTTTCTAAACCTAAGAACCTAGCCCCATTACAACCCTTGAATGAAGACCTATTGATCTTGTGAATGGTTATGCAAAGGATTAAGGTACGTATCTCTGTTCTTAAACTTCAATTCCTTCGTGAGATCATTACTTACATATAAAGTGCTTTTCTTCATTGAAATCCATATGTGATTAACTTGATTTTCTTTACATAAAATCTTCACATATGCTTGCTGAGTGAAAACCTTAGGATTCTTGAGCTTATTGAGTGATGCCTAGTGAGGATTAGGGTCTAGGCGAAATCTTTCTAGGGTGTTTAGATGACATTGTTTTCTAGTTTGATCATTTGAGATGTTGGTATAAACACTTAACACTTGAGTTCACGGTTATGGCATGTTTCTTGGTTTGTGTGAGTTTATTTTCTATTCTTGATTCTTATTAACTTGTTGATGCATGACTTCTAGCATTCTTTGTGTTAAGTAAAACATTTGTGGGTATCGTGCTGCTATAACCCTCAGGAGACAAAACTCTTCCTACTAGGTGAACCTAGAGGTTTAAATTCTTATCATAACTAGATCCAGTTTTTTTTTTTTTTTTTTTGCTAAGGGACTAGCAAAAGATAGGTTTGAGGGTATTTGATAAGCCACGAATTGAGCATGATTTCAATGATATTTCTTATCCCTTTTACTTGTCTTTTGATTATAATTGTATAAACAATAAGAGAAAATGATCCATTTTGTGAGACATGTGTAGATTATGAAAGTTAAGTCAATTCTGAAGAGAATGCAAAAAGAATGGAGGAAATCCGAGCCAAAATGAAGGAATAGCACTAAAATGAAGTTAAGGTCCCTAGCTGAAATCCCAGTTGAGGGCCTATCTGGTTTTGTCTTTGAATTGGCATTTTTCAATGTATTGGATGTGATCAGCAGCTCATATAATCTCCAGGGGTTCCAATGAGGTGATAGCACATGTCAAGACAATCAAGATTGACCAAGAAAAGGGGTTCTTGTCTTTCTTGGCCTAGAGGCATTCCTAATTCTACAAAGAGTGTGTGCGTGACTTTGTGGACCAGCCTTGCCAGCCTTGCACACCTAGATTAAGTGGGCTATTTCATACATTATTCCCTAGAATCCATCTGGGAAAGTTGTCCAAAATATCCATTAAAAGAAGGGTTCCTATCCGTTCTTTGGAACCCAAGAAACTAGGATTTCTTGCCTTAACAAGTTCCTACTTTTTAGCGATTTGGGGCAGCTGTCCTTTGGACGAATATTCCTTCCCTTTTCAATGAGGAATTACATGGATTGACTTGGATAAGAAGACCTAAAGATTTCCTAATCAGATATGAAATTAAATATTACAAGAAACAAGGGAAAGGAAGTTTCTTGGAGGCCAATAAACTATCAAGAACACGGCTAGGGTTAATTTACCCTTAGCCGCAATCATATCCCCTTTCCTTTATTTTAGGGCTTTGTGATCTGATTTGGAATATAATTAATTGAATTCCTAGTCAAAAGATAAAGTCAAGAAGTGTAAACAAGAAAGAAAAGAAGACTCCTTATTGAAGAAGGATCAAGAATGCGGAAAAAAATGTTTGACGGCTACAATTGGTTTCCTTCCTTGTTTGGGTTTCATTTTTCCCTTTCTTTTAGGGAGATGCTATGGCAGATGTTAGGGGATATAAGTAGTTGTTTTCTCATTGTTTTTTGGGGGCCGAATTTACCTTCCTATGTCCCAAAACTCTGTCAAAATTCATACTCAGTTTATATACATAGTTTGCCTTATTTTATAATTGTTTTATGCTTTTGGGATTCAAGCTTGTGCTAAGGAGGACGTGAGGTTTGGGAGAAGAAGAGTGTTTGAGCCCCTTTTCCTACTCCTTGATATTCTTTAGTATTTGTGTTTATTTATTCTTTTATCATTTTATGTTTCTTATGCGTTTAATTATGTTATTCGTTAATTAAATAATTTGAGTAGTGTAATTAGGGCTAGGGTTACTTGAAGCCCTAGCCATGTTAGTTCGTGTTTGATTTTTGGCTCTTGATTATGATTGTTATGCATGTTTGGATTTGTTGGATTACTGCGCTTCATGAACTCAATTTATGCTTATAAGCTTAGCTACCTTCTTTGTTTATAATTGTCGATGTAATTGCTTGACGGATCACCTCAATGTTTGTGTTCACCGTACAATTTATGGCATCACGTTTAAGAGTGGGAATCTTATTCGTAATATAAACTCATGACTTCCTAGGTCTGCACATCACTTTTCTAGGGATAGTGTAGTGTCATTAAATCTTCTTTATGTTTCATGCATTATCACGCACCATCGGTAATAGTTGTTTAAGGGCGGGCACATCATGCTTAAACATGAAATCTAAGAGAAGATAATATGTGTGGAGTGATCCTTAGCCGGACCCCTGCACGGGCACTTAATTCAGATACATGCATAGTAATCTAATCAAGGAAATCTAACAGAACTTTAATTGGTAAAGGTGGATAGAAACCCTAGCTCGACTTATTTAGTTAATCTTAGTTAATTTACTTACATTCATTCAACGCGACAACCTCCCCATATTTGCATTTTAATTACTCCACTTAAATCAATTGAGTTAAAAAAAAATTGGATATCATTGAGCAAGTCTTCGTGGGATCGACCTTTAGTTGCATCTATACTATCTACACGTCTTGTGCGCGTGCAAAGTTTATTACACGTAGAGGTTTTTCCTCGTACATCTTTTGTGTTTGATAAAATCTCTATCATAGACCTAACCACCAGACATCGCTATCGAGACTCCACATGCAATCGGAATCAACCACCGTACTAACTCCACATCCAATCGGTATCAACCACCGTACTAACTACTCCGTATCCCCACTCCGGGATTCCATCAACAAGTACCACACCCTGGTAACCTATCCAACCAATAACTAACCAATCTCAAATCGACTCAACCAGTGTCGTTCGCCAGGTCTTCCACGACCTTACAACATCAAACTATCCGTCACAAACTAAGGTAGCACGACAACCAACTAGGCCTAACTGATTAACACAACTTTGGCTGTTGAGTGTAGTACCATTACCAAAGCTGACATGACATGACCGACCAACGGTCGCGACTTCGAAAAGTCGCCAAAGTCAAACCACTCGCCGACTCACATTTTCGAACCATACACCACACACTAAGGTTTCCCAGTAAAGTCATCAAGTAACTCCGTTGTACTCACATTATCTAACCCATCGATCACAACTAGGGTTCGAGGAACCTGCCTGCTCTCAGCAACACTACTATCAAACTCAACATAACCTGACCATCTAATGGTCACAACTCCACACTATCGTTATAACCAATCTTGCAATATCGTGCTAGACGATCCCGACATAACCGTCCCACCGTCCAAACTCTAAAGCATTGTTACGTTCATCCCTTAGTAGGGTCTCATACTGCCAAATCACGACAGAACTATGACATACACAGGCATCAAATGCCGAACCAAAACTATTCACGATCCATTCCCACTAACTATCATACCGGCATCCTAACTATCAGGTTGATAACGAACTACAGCCCATAGAGACATCACATCCTCGACCCGCGCGTACAACAAGAGTAAACCTGCTCTGATACTACTTGACACGACCTATCCCAAATCCCCCCGAGGATTATCATGGGATGTGCCATACTCCTGTCTGACACGAAGTGTCAGATAAGGGATAACTAAAAACCTCAACCCGACTGGGGCTTCTAGAGCGCGCCAGGATCAGAGGAGGAGTGCGATGTCTCGGTCTCTACTACAGCCTACATTCGTGATTTGAGTTGCAATGATTTGAATGATACTTTGATGTCATTACTTGATAATTTGGTGGATATAATTGTTGGTTTCTGAACGATTTTATGGATAAACGCTGAAGGTGTTTTCGGAACTTCAGTTGACTTGTCAGACAGGAGCAAGACCAGGAACGGTTATCAAAATCCATTTGGGATAGGTTCTATCAGTCTCTAACCGTTAATCACACCGGCGACGCACCGTCACGACCAGCTGATAACTCATGGCTCCACTTTCTCCGCTCGAGTCACTATCGAAAAACTCGACTCGTTCTAGAGTCCTATTAGGGTACCTCGTATCACTCAGCACCTAATGTTATGATCCTGACTCCTCTCGAGTCTCAAAATGACATCTCACTCATTCTGAATGTATCATGACCCCATGAAATACTTGCTCTAGCAGGGATAATTGCAAACACAAAAAGGTTACTCTAGCCCACAACCATGGCCCCGAGCTCCATGCTTGCACAACAACTCAACCCATTAAAGCCATTATGCACTAGTGCACAGTATTCAATCCCCGGTCCCCATTCTCAATGAATTGTCAACATCAGATCCAATCTAATTACCATTGTGTCCATATCGGATTCAATCTGATGATCGTACCACATCAATAAGAATGATCAGTACTGAACAATCACGTTGTCAAACTTGCACTACTCATAGGTGCACACACATCACACAATCACATAGGCATTACTCATAGGCCTGCTCAAGGACTGAACTAACATAATTTCCGAGCTACGTCTGGATAGTGCATACGCACCATCCAGACACGTACCAGTATCCACAATCAAGTCCACAACAATCTCGAATCTAATCCATCTATCGAACCACGTTAATCGCTGATCCAATCCAATCATCATCTAGCTTCCATGACAATCGTGGCCCAACACTAGACCATGTATGTCCAATCCCAGACTTGGAAAAATTGCATACTAACTCAAACCGTCTCGAAGTTCTCCTGGTCACCCAACCACACTTGAGACATGTCCAAAATGTACTCTTCGAGAACTCGCACGACAAACCATCCAATTCACTAACCAATCTCCTTTCTTGGTTAACTCCAAAGGTCAACCGACTTATGCCTACCAAGATGTACCAATCCAAGCCTCGACCCCCATCTTGATGATACGAAAGGTCGGATCCTGAAGCTGTGATGTAAACCTCTAATCCAGCAATATAGGTCTCATGGGAACACTTCCCAACAATGCTCCACATTCATCTACTTCTAGCAATCGTCTCAACAGTAAGAATATGACCCCTAACACCAACACGGGTCCACCAAACTGAGGACATGTGCCTTGGAGGCATGGTTAGCAATCCCACATCGCCAGGGGGATTTAGGGGATGCGCCTTATATGTGTGGGCACGCATCTATCTAACAAAAGGCCATTTGGGAGCTCACTGGCTTTGGATGCATGGGGAACTCCAAAGTTAAGAGAGTAGGGGCTAGTGCTATCCCATGATGGGTGACCCACTAGGAAGTTGCAAGTGAGCTCTCGAGAACAAAACCGTGAGGGCTGAGCCCAAAACGGACAATATCCTGTTGGAGAAGGTCGGGTCGTGACACCTAGTTGCGACCCAATTGAGGGGACATGTTATCCTTATAGGAAAATAGGTTGGAATCACGTTGAGTCTTAGGCCGAAGTGTTCTTTGGTTACAGATCTGGGCCTATGAAAGATAAAATAGTTGGAGCTAGTTAAGGATGACGACTGCACATTGTGTTTTTCAGGGAAAGTTCGCTTGGGTTGGGGTTCCATGGAGTGGGAGGTTGTCATGGTTATGTAGGTCACCTTCATGCCACTCTTGTAACAGTATTGGGGAGACTTTGTAGTGAAGAAGTTGTGCTTGGAGTAGTTACTTAGGAAGTTTTATTGGCTACATTTCTAGTGAGGCCTGTTCGCTCGATTGAGTTATTAAGACTCAACTCCGGGAATCCAGTGTTGTGGCTTTAGATTGGAGTTGAGGGGTGGAACTTGCATGCTTGTATTATCAGAATGATTGTAGCCTTGAACTTGATGACTAGTTTAGTATGGCAGATGTCACAGAGTAGGAAAAGGAAATCCTTTGGGTGGCTTGTAGTTTTGCTTGTGCCATGTATCCTAGTGGGACCCATAAGTATGGTATTCATAGAGGCCAATTTGGTGGGTTGATTTGGGAAGAAGCTAGTTGAGTTTGACTTTGTTTTTACTTTGAATATCTAGTAGGTCAGCAAGTAAGGCTGAGTTTTCAAGACCTTGTGGAGTTTTACAGTCATTTCTTGTCTCTGTTGGAAGTAGAATTGTGTTATCTTGGACCTTATGCCTAAATTTCCTATTATCTAGAGAAATACTTTTGCTGGGATCAGGACTATTGTGGTTTGACTCGTGGAACTCGTATATTTCTTTCTAGTGCAAGAGGATTTTAGTTTGAACCAGCATACTTTTTGCATTGAGATCAACCGTTATGTGCTTTAGGATCGCTAGTATCAGGTAGGAAACTAAGGAGGTACTTCGAGTTTTTGGCGAGGTTTCATGAGGCCTATGGGTTGAGTAGGAATTTTTAGTACAACCTTTCTTACCTTACGAACAATTGGTTGGTGAGACCACTCAGACTCGTGAGGACTATGTTTTATAGGTTCATACCAACTGGGTTGCGCACTTGATATTGTTTGGATTCACCTACTCCGAAAGTTCTCAGTCAAGTACTAGGGGGGTTTTTTTTGGGGACATTATTTGAGTGACAATGTGTAACACTTAGTATTTGACCGAGGTAGGCGAGAAGGGATTACTAACACCTGAGATTGTGGACATAATATGGGTAGGCTCGAGAGTACTCGAGGACGGGTAGAGTATCTTAGGATGGCTAGGAATGCTCTCGAGACAACTGGACATGAGACCGTGGGCTCATAGTGGGGATTGGTTTAGCTCAAACTTATTCCACTGGGAGCTGCTTTGTATGATTTGATAAACGCGGGAATTGAGTCATTGGTAGATTGGGCCTTTGGGTTTACCGAGTGGATGGATCTGGTCGTGTATAGGCTAGTTTTGTCTCCGGAGCCTCTGGGTTCGTACGTTGTTCAAGTTTTCTACTTCGGGATTACGTGAGTAACAAAATTTAAATGGCGGGGGAGCAATGGGTTAGACTCAGAAAGGGTTTTGAGCATGATGAGAAGCCTATACAGATCCTTGTTCAAGCAGATTAGGGACTACGTCAGATGAATATTGTTTTTCCCCTTGTAGATGTTTTGTGAAGGGATCGTAACATGGAAGAGGCCACGCGGGAGCCCGGGGGGACATATACGGGCCCAGTTTCCACAGTAGTTGAGGGATAGGTGTGAAATTCGGGGACAAAATTTTTTAAAGGGAGTTGATTGTAATGACCCAGACTGTATTTTTGGAAACAATTTAGATAGATTGACAATTTTTTCTCTGGGCAGGGATTCATTTACAAATGTTGACTTTTAACTGGGAGAGTTAGTTGCACGTTTACCTAGAACTGTTACGTAGGTCTCGAGATTTTGGTTAGGTAGACGAGCGGGACGTCGAATTTGGAGTCTCTATAGTGATTTTATTGGTCAAGAATGGTTTTCGATGGATTTTTATTTGCACGCTTTTTGAGGCAGGTTGACCTTTTGGTTGTTAGCGGGGACTAAATATCTTCTCCAAGTTGTGGGATGAGTGACACTTATCACTCACCCCTTGGTCCTTATTCCCATTTTACCCACATTTCTCCATCTTTCTTTTGTTCAAACACTTACAAATACTTGAAACCATCCACATCCACTCCCGATCTTTTTCCCTTATCCGAACTAGATTGAAGGAAACCAGATAGAACTTGAGTGAGAGGTTGTGAGCTGTGTTAAGTGTAACGACTCGTCCCAATTTTTGGGATTAGATTAGTGGTTAATAAAGGGTTAGTAGGACTGATCGGTGATTAATCGAGAGATTTCGGACGGACGGTGCAAAATGACCGTTTTGCCCTTGGGAGTGGGTGAAATGTTGACTTTTGATCTAGATGGTCAAACGGACTTTGACCGATGACTGTGAGGTAGGTCGGGATGTCACGTGTCCGTAGACAAGCGGCATGTCCGATTCCGACGTTCGACGGGAAAGTTAAGGGCCTAAAAGTTGTAGGGGCAATTTGGTAATTTTTGGTGCAAGGGCATTTTGGTCTTTTTACCTTGCCTTTGGTTTTGGGACCAATTGGAAAAGGACATCTGTCCCTTTTCTGGAACTATGTACACCACCTCACTTAAGGGGTGATGATAGTTTAAAGGGTTGAACGGTTTGGTTGAGAAGAGAAACAGAGAATTGTGTGTGTGTGCGTGAAACCCAGCCCCTTCAAACCCCTTTGATCTTCATCCTTTGCTTGTGACGGTGAAGGAAAAAGTGAGGGTGGAAGGAGATGATCGTGGTGGTGCTACCGCGATGCACCGTCGTGGACGGTGGCGATGAAACTAGTGGAAGTCTTTCGCGAACCTGTGAAACCCAAACCCGTAAAAATACCCTCAAACTTCACCTGATGATGCTGGACAGTGAACGGAAGTGGGAGAGGAGGCTTGGACGATCGTGGTGGTGGCCATGACGGTGCAATGACGGCTAAGGTAAGGATTTTTCGCGAAGCCCTGTGTGGTTCAAAATGGAAAATGATGTTTCGATGTTTGTCGACAGTTTTAGTGGTTTGTATGAGGTCCCTGGAGGTGAGATGAACCCAGTGAACTTGGAAGCATGGCCAATGGTGGTTGGGATCGCGAGATCTCGACGAAGGACATTTTGGTCGTACTGTTCATGCCATCACAGATAAGTTCTGGGTTTGGTTTGATAGTTTTAATTCCATAGATCGATTGTAGACAGTTAGACGAAGAGATTGGAACAAACGGGGTCGACTTTAGGTTAAAATTAGCGGAGAACCAGCCGGGTCGGGTCGCCGGTTTGGTTGACCCTGGAGAACTAGAGAGTTGGGTTCGACGTGAGGAGGATGATGACATTGTTCCCGATGCATGGGGTCAAATCTCGAGACACGGTCAACATGTGTTTTCATCCTTTCGATGTAACGAACCTTTTGGGACAAGTTTCGAGTCGATTAGACAACGTTTCGGGGTAGTTTTGAGTGTCTAAAGGTGTAGGGTCTATTTTAAAGACCTTTAAAAATTCGAGAAAAATTGGGGGATTTAATGTTAAGTTAATTGAAGTAGTTAGTGACCTTCTGGTATAGTTTGGATAGGTCTGGAGGTTCCGGTGATGGTGATGTGGTTGGAAAGGCGTATGACGCGCGTATCGAGGCGACAGCTAGGACGGTCTGTGAGTGGACTTTGTTTTCTAAATTATAATGCATGCATAACTGTTTTATATGTTTTCTATATGTGATTTCTTTGCATGACTGTTTTCGACATTTATGATTTACATATTTGCATGTATTTCGAGGTGAATTATGTATTTGCACGTATTTCAAGGATATGCTATTATGTTGTGATTATATATGCTCTGTTTGATAATGGTTTTGACGGATGGTTTGATACCATATTTATACGTGTTGTGTTTTGATAGTGGTTTGATGGCATGATTTTGGATTTGGAAAAGTGAATTTGGGCATCAGTCCCATTTTGATAACATGTGATTTCGGATTCGGATTCCGGTTGATAAATGTGATTTCAGATTCAGATTTGGAATTGATAAAATGGATTTATGGATTTGGTTTTGATTTGAAACATGAAATGGTTTTAAATTGTATTTGCTGGATCCGGTGCTATGATTTGGGTTTAAAGGCCCGTGAGTTTAAAGACTCGTTCATTGATTAACTGGGGGGGCCCGATATGTTATTTGAGTTTAAAGACTCGTTGATTACCCCTGGAGTCCTGTTATTGAGTTTAAAGACTCGTGAGTTTAAAGACTTGTTACCCGAAATGCCTGATATGCTATTTGAGTTTAAAGACTCGTTGATATGTGATCCAGCAAGTTCAGTTCATTGATATGTGTTTCGGATTTTTGTGATGTCATCATTGTTTTCATATGGTTTTCAGATGTTTTGGGCAGTAGCCCACGTGATTTGGATTTACGATTTTTTTTGGGTTGAGTTCCCACACTTGGTTTGGTTTATGATTTTGGACTGAGGCCTAAGGATTTCGAAAAAAGTGATTTTAGTTGTTGCACTGTTTTATTATCGTTGATTTGAGTAAATGAACTAGTTTTTGAATGCATGCATAGTTTTTAAAGTGAAGGGCAAAAATTTCTTTTTATGCAATGTGTTTTCTGAACTTCTTTATTTTCGTCCACTCACAGCCTTTTCCAGTTTTTAATGCCCTTCAAGTTGATAGCGGATGCGGGCTGCTGATGAGACCGAGACATCACACACTCCATTACTGTTTCTTTGCGTTCTGGAAGCTAGTTGGGCTGTCAGCCTGGGTATCCCTTATTTGGCATGGAGGTTAGACGGGTGTCTAGTCTTCGTGTCGTACGTGGGTTAGATGGGAGCATGGCTCGTCCTACATAATCCCGGGGGGATTAGGATGGGTCGTGTCATTAAGCACATATTTCATCACCTTTTTATCTCAATTTCCTTTTCATTTTACTTTGTTATATCCCTAATCTTACAATTTCTAACTTATTTTAATGTTTTTAGGTACCAACCCAAGAATGTGGAGTAAAGAGGTTAAATTGGAGCAAAACCACATAAGCTATCAAGAATGGGCCAAGATTTATAAAGATTGGATTAAGATTCATCAAGATGGGTTAACGATATGTCCATATGTGCAAGAAGGCTCAAGAATATGCCAAAATTTGTTCTTGGAGAAGCCCAAAAGAAGAAGTGGATTAAAAGTTACAAAGCAGAAATCTTCTTGTACAAATCAGCCCACTTCCACGGACCATTGTGAACGGCCTAGATAGAATCCGAATGCGAGTAAGGTATGGTTGGAAAGCTATAATAGTATAATTTCCAATGGTTCTAGAATTACTAAAATCGGAGTCCTACAACCACAAGAAATTCTGTTTTGGTGAGGCATAGTCAGTCTTCTCGGGTAGGATTACTTGTTCTACTAGGAATTGAAGCCTTACGCATTTTCTAGCTGTTCAAGATCAAATTCTCATGCTTCTAGGAGATGTTTACTGTATTAATTAAAGGGAAGTTGCATGGAAATAACAAGGGTCTTATGTGTAATTTCCAAAAATAATTCCTTGCGGCACAAGGATGCAAATTGTGGCCAACAAGGATTCCTTTTAGTTTAGAATCTATATTTCTTTTTTAATTAGGAATTGAGCTAGGGACTTGTCCTATGCCTATAAATAGTTAGCTTTGATTATTTTTCAACGATTTGCTCATTCTTTGTACCAAAACTCTGCAAAAACCAATTCTTTCTTTCCTTTAAGGCAGAAATTCTTTGTGCAAAAGTAAACTACACCATCCTCCACAATTTATCATCCTCCATTGACATATAAGGCGAATTCCTGAGTGACAGGACCCATCCCAATCCCCTCGGGATTAGTGCGGGATGACCCTGCTCCCGTTTGACACGAAGTGTCAGACAAGGGATATTTCCGACCTTTGCCCTCCCGGGCTATCAGAGTACGCCAGGATCCGGAGGAGGTATGTAATATCTCGGTCTCTGCTACAGTCCACATCCGATGTCAACCTGAAGGGCAGTCAAAACATTAAAAGCTGTGAGTGGACAAAACAAAAGTTTATAAAAACAGTTTATAAGAAAGACATTTGTACCCTTCACTAAAAAACATGCATGCATTCGAAAACCATTTATCCAGAAAAACCATAGGTGGGAACTAAGCCCAAAATCAAGATTGAAAGAACCATAATGAAAACGACCATACGGGCCACTGCCCAAATCCATAAGGGACTCGGCCCAAATCATAAGAAACCAACCATACGGGCCACTGCCCAAAACCTGTGTAAACACACATCATATATAATATACAGCATACATCACATATCATATCGCATACATCATATATACATATAATTCACACAACCAATCCTGTCACGGTTTCCAAAGTTACGCGCGTACTACCTAGGTCTCAATCCAAGTCTTCTCAAAGTCAAGATCAATGTCCGCAGACCACTGACCCTACCCGAGGTAATAGTAATCATAGCCTTCCTGAGAGTAAGGAACCCAACTAGGGGGTGACTCCACTCAGTCGGTGCTCCGTGACTACTCCGGGGTCCACCCAGGCCAACGACCCTCCCCGGAGGAGATAATAGAAGTAAAGGAAGGTATATGAATACATATATATACATAACATAAACATTCATGCCCGGCTCCCTTGAACCGTCATGATCCATAACATCCATAACCAAGGTAACATGCCGGTTCCCATAAACCGTCATGTACCGTAATAACATAACCAGGGTAACATACCGGTTCCCATAAACCGTCATGTACTGTAATGACATAACCAGGGTAACATGCCGGTTCCCATAAACCGTCATGAACCGAGAAATCCATTTAAGGTTCCCTGACCTGAAATCAAAATCGTAAAGTACCTGGGTCTCGTGCCCGAACATAGGACATCAGCTGGGCACCGTGCCCGATATCTAAGGTCATATGCCCGAGACAAAACCAAATGGGTCTCATACCCGAGTTTATCCGTTTGAAATTCAAATTCAATTCATTAAAACCAATAAGGAAATACAGACCCGTATAAACACTGTATAAGGCCGAACCCTCGGAATGCGTGCTTATACGTAACCACATACAAATGCACCCATGGCATTACCAAACATGTATTAAAACATATAATAAACATTTATGCATGCACCAATTTAGAAAACAAGGTCCACTCACAGACCGTCCGAGCTGCCGCATCGATTTGTGTGCCATACGACTCCCCGAGCCGATCACCCTCACTGGGACTCCCAAACCTGTCCAAATTTTAATATAAGGTTAATAAATACTTAATTAACCTCCTATCAAAGCCCCGTAATTTTCCCGAACTTTTAACTATTTTTAACCAGACTCTAAACCTTCCGATGCCCCGAAACATATCGAGACGGTGTCCGATCGGCACGAAACTAGTCCCAAAATGTTCGTTACATCGAATAAAAGATTTCACGTGTTGAACACTTCCCCAAATTATGGCCCACACGCCCTCACGCGCTCCTAGAAGGTCGAAAATACTGTTCATCATCTTCAACCTCCAGCTCACTGTTCATGTTACTGTTCATTCGTCTTCAACCTCGGTTTTCTCCGGTTTTCGGATCGATTTTAGGTCTATTTCATCCCATTTTAATCCTAATATGATCCTAATCCTATTTCCTATCATTTAGACATTAAAAACCGAAGGAAAAACACCAAAATCGTGCCCATTCGATCCGGCCATGGTGGCCGGAATTTCCTCCACCGTCCACGACCTTTCCCGGCCATCCTAAACCACGAAAAAAATCCTATTCTACTCCTAGGGTCCCCAGAAACCTTACCCAATTAAAGAAAACGATTAAAAACCATTAAAACTCAAAATCAAATTTTCAAATATTTTCCTTACCTCACGGTCTCTCCCGCCGTCGCCCGCCGTGGCCACCGCCGTCCCCCGCCATGGCTTGCCATCCTCAGCCTCTCATCACCTCACTCACGGTCACACACAAGCACATGAGGAATGGTGGTATGTGTGTGTGTGCTTGTTCGAAGAACAAAGAAGAAAATGAAGAAAATATGCATAAGGGGGTTTTACCACGGTCCCCCGCCATCACCTCACTCACGGTCCCCCGCCATGAAGACCCGATTGAAAATTCAATGTTTTACCACGACTAGGGGCAAAACTGTCATTTCGCATCGTTCGTCCGATTTCACTCAACTTATCACGGATTAACCTCACTAATCGTGATTAGTCACTAATCTAATCTAGGAATTTGGGACGAGTCGTTACACTGAGTGTCTCACCAAAGAGTGTCGAACCACCTAGCATCTATAGGGTGAATTCCCAAGGATTCAAAGTGTAACTCTACCTCTTTACTCCATAGTTTTCTTTTTGTCATTGGAATATCATACTTATGGATTGAATCTTAATATTATTATGGTTTTATAATCTATTTTAATTTCAATAATCTTCCATGTGTTTCAATATCTTATTTTTTCATATGATTGGATGTTGTGCTTAGTGCTTGATTAGATATAAGGCGAATTCCCGAGCACGTACTTGAGATAATATGCATGTATTTCGTGGAACTAAGGTTATGGAATTTCGTAGATTTTGGAATTGGCATAATTTATGAATGAGTTAGGCTTAAAGATGAGTTGACCATGTAAATAATAAATTAGGTTATATTAGATTAGATTAGGTTAGTTCATCACGTAGGATAATAGAAACAATTAACTACCCCCTTATTAATTAATCAAATAATAATCATGCTTAGGTACCCTTAATCACCGGTTAAGAATAATCCCTACTAATCAATGCTACAATCTACAAAAAAAGGTTTTAATTTGCATATGTTTGTATTAATTGTTGAGTGTGACTTTGTGTTTACTTTAATACTTAGTTTTTGCATATCAAGCTGCTTGAGGATGAGGAAGGGAGGCACTGGGGTTGTCTGAAACCCAAGAAAACCAAGTAGGATGTTGGCTTTGGGTTTTGGATTTTGGGTTTGGTTTTGGAACTTTGAACTTAGGCTACATCATCGTCTCTGAGTTCTTACGATCAATCTAGGGAAATAAATGTGAAAATTGGACCCAGGAACGAACCCATGGATGAGTTCGAACATTGGCCGAGATACATCGAGCTTGGCCAGGGGAATCGAGGTGTGGTTTCTTCCTTTTAAGGTTGTAGATGTGTTCTTGGGTAGTAGTAGAGTAGATTGGTGGTTTGGGATCAAATTTTGGACGTAGAATAGGGGTTTTGGAGTCGGGTCACAAACGCGGGTCGAAAAACCCAGTTGCAGACCCACAGGTCAGCCTATCGAGAGGTTGGGGATGACTCCACGTGGCTTCCACATGGTGCTATTGGGCTGACAGGCTGGTGACATGGTAGGTTGATGTGGTAGCCATGTGGATGCTACCTGGTAGCCATGTGGATGCTACCTGGCAGCCATGTTTCAGCCATGTGGCATCCATATTAACATTGTCAAGCCACGTGGCAGGTGGTGATAGGTAGTGCATTTTATCCCGGGAGTTGCGGGGTTTAGTGTTAGACTGTTTGCAATGTTAGTGACCCCCAGGTATCGTTTGTGATAAGTAGTGTTGCTCCAGAAACCTTGGAGGAGCGAATAGTTCGAGAATGAGCTCGATCGGACATATTGTGAGTGGACTTTCCTTTACTTAAATGAGATGCATGCATATTTAACTGGTTTACATCTTTGATGATATTATGACAGGACCCCACACGAATACAGCTGGACCTTGCTTTTGTCTGACAGAAACCTTGCCAGACAAGGGTTAACCACTAACCCTGCAGGTTCATGCCTCCGCCTCTCGAGCCTCGATTTCTGTGTAGCAGCCTTGGAGGGTTACAAAACCAAGAAATCGTGTGAGTGGACAAAAAAGGAATAGTTTAAAACATAGTTTGAAAACAAACGATAGTTACCCTCTGTTTTCTAAAACCATGCATGCATATAAGAAAAGCCATTCAAAAATTGTACTTTTCGTTTAAAATAAATCTAGTTTATCATCTCGAAACACGTGAGAAGAATTCTCAAATCAGAAGAACATCAAATCATCCAAGACCTCGATAAATCGTTATAACTATCACCACCAGTACAACACATCAATCACAACAATCAACTCACAAACGTCACAATGTCGCACACAAAACCATTGCCCCATTGGCAGGTACGCCACCACTCACTCGGGAACCGGAGCCTAGCTCGACATTCGAGTCATCACAAGCGTCTTAGACCAAGCAACCAATAAGCATAACCACAACATACATCACATCTCAAGGGCCATAATATCAATCTACATATGCACAACATCAATCATCACAGCACACAGGCACTACATCAATAATCATATTAGTCAGCATATTACAAGTACACTACTGGTAGGTCATCACGTACACATTTTCTTAGGAACCGGAGCCCCAGGCTCGACATTTGAGTCATTACACACAGTCGCAGGAACCGAAGCCCCGTGCTCGATGTTCAAGACTCACATTCAACCAACACGATCATCACACCACTACAAGTCACATCATTACACATCACGCATATCGAGGAACACGTATTCACTTCAAAATTCAATGTCACATTTCATCACAATACGTCACATCACAATATCACAAGTCAAATCCATAATCTGAATCTCGAGCCTAAGCCCAACACCATAAGCCACAACATTCTCGAAAAACATGCCATTACATGACCTTCGTAAAAACCATCCAGAAATCATTTGGAATAATATAAGTTCCAAAATACATCATTTCATGTCATAAACCAAGTTCAATTCGAAACTACAATCAAAACGGTCTCCGAAACCAATTTCTAAAACTCCTCGTAAAACGTGCAATAAAATAACAATAAAATATTCATAAATTCACCGAAAATCCAATAAAATTCCCAATCACTTCAATATCATGAAAATCACATAAAAACACATTTTATCCACGCAAAATATGCATGCATAAAACTTTACGGAAAGAAAGTCCACTCACACACCTTCGAATCATCGAATTCCACTTTGCACGCATTCCCATAATTTTTGGGAATCTCAAAACCTGCCAAAAACCACACCTTAAGGTCATTAACAATCCTAAATCTCCTCTATTTTATTCCCATAATTTTCCGGGATTTTGAAACGTATTTAAAACGAACCCTAAACCTTCAAACACCCAACAAAACCTTGAAATGGTGTCGGATCGACTCAAAACCTGTGCTAAAATGTTTGTAACATCGAAAACATTGAAAAACATGTTGGAAGAACCCTCAAAATTACTGGTACGTGCCCCCACGCACTGCCTGAAGCAGCTGTGTCAGGACCCGTCCCAAATCTCCCGGGATTAACGTGGGATGTGCCTCCTCCTATCTAACACGAAGTGTCAGACCAGGGATAATTCTGCTTCTAGCCCTCATCGTGTTTCCAGAGTACGCCAGGATCGTAGGAGGAGGAGTGTGATGTCTCTGTCTCTGCTACAGCCCACATCTGCAATCAACCTGAAGGGCAATCAAAACATTAAAAGTCGTAAGTGGACAAAATAATATTTTAGTAAAAGGTTTTCATAATAAGGCATTTATGCCCTTCACTGAAAGCATATGCATGCATTCAAAAATCATTTACCAAAACGTTCATAAAACCATTTGAAAACATTCTCAAAACCTTTCAAGGGTTCATGCCCGTTCCCCATAAACCATCATGAACCATAAAAACCATTTATGGGTCTCCGACCCGAAATCACGAAAACCCGTAAATCAATACAGGTGGGAACTCAACCCAAATCAACATATGTGGGTCTCAGTCCAAAACAATTCTCAGTGAAATACCAAAACATAGAATACGGGGTCTCCACCCAAACCATTTCCAAAATATCAAATACGGGGTCTCCGCCCCAAATCACTTTCTAAAACATGGAACACGGGGTCTCCAACCCCAAATCACTTTCTGTAAATCTCATACGTACGCATACGTATAACCCATCCGTGGCGCTTCTCAGAAGATGCTGACTCGGGCCACATAACTCCAAGGGAACACATCCCCGATATATGTCACGATTCATCATATCTATACTAGTGTGCACACTACTCGGGGTCTCACTCTGAGTCTTCCCCCAGGAATTCTCCATCTGGGAGGCTCTATCTTCGGACCTAGTCCGATCATCTCTCCGGAATCTGGTCCGGGACCACATCATAACTTCCACTCCTGAAATGGGATCCCTATGGGGATACCCATTCTGATTTGTGGATCGTGACTCTCCAGGTTGACGTCTGGAGGAGACCAAATAAATCACATGGAGGGTATAATACATTTTATTTCTCAAAACATATTCCAACTAGGTCTCATACCCGATTCATCTCAATAGGATTCCTCGAATCCGATTCAAATCCATTTTCTCAGGCCTCGGCCTAAATCCACAGTTCAACAGGGTCTCATGCTCAAATTCTCATTTCATAAACCGAACTAGGACTTAAGTCCAATTTCACAATCAATTGGGCCTCTAGCCCGATATCACGACTAACTGGGCCTCAAACCCGAAACCATAAAGCAACAGGGCCTTAAGCCCGATTTCAAAACCAATAGGGCCTCAAGCCCAATACTACAGTGAACGGGGCCTCCAGCTCGAGATTACAACCAAATGGGCCACAAACCCAAATTTGTAAACCAACCGGGCCCTCGACCCGATCGTATAACTCAAATGGACTCTCGGTTCGATTCCTCGTCAAATCAAATGGACTTCAAGTCCTAGAGTTTGCAAGTCAAATGGGTCTCGTTCCCGATTTCATATTTCCAATTCCAAAACCAATTCATTAAACCCTAATTGAAAACCTAGCACGTACAAGCATCGTATAAAACCAGAAATCTCGAAATACGTGCAAATACGTAAATCCTAGGTTACCACAAACAAATGCACTCATGGCATCACAAATCATATATTAAAACATTTATAAAACATTTATGCATGCATCAAGTTCGAAGGAAAGGTCCATTCACAGACCGTCCGAAGTCGCGCCTCGATACGCGCGCCATAAGCCTCTCCCGGGCCAATCGTTGCCTCCGGAATTCCCGAACCTATCCAAATCGTAATAGAAGTTTGCTAACTACTTAAATAACCCCTCACTAAAGTCCCACAATTTTCCGAAATTTTTAACTATTTTTAAAGTCAATCTGAAACCTTCAGACATCCTGAACTATATCGAGACGATGTCCGATCGACTCAAAACCAGTCCCAAAATCTCCGTTACATCGAATAGATGATTTCATGTGTTGAACACATCTCCAAAATGGGTCCCACGTGCTGTCACGTTCCACTCAAAGGGCCCTGCACGTGGGCTTCAAGCGCTGGGAACAGTTACCTTTAACCTCTAGCAAACCGGGCCTGAACCGGTTCGCTGGTTCTCATCCGGACCGGACCGGTGCGACCGATCAACCCTATTTTCTCCCCCATTTTTCGTCCAATCCTTTACAATCCAATCCCAATCTAATCCTAATCTCTTCCTAATCCTATTCCCTATCATTCCATGTTTTAAAAGCTGAAAAATCACGTCCAAAACTCACCAGTTCAATTCGATGAACAGTAGCCCCACCTTCCCCCGTCCATAACTCTCGACTCTGGCTATCCTCCGCCCTAAAACCGGTTTAGGGAGGTCGTCTCAATCCCCAGAGGCTGCTAGGTTCATTCAAATCGATCAATAAACACCCAAATCTAATTTTTGAATTTCAAACCATAAACAGGTTCTCGGGTTACTTGTGCTCTGGGCTATCACCGCCATCCACGGCGGCCGGCCATCCTGTTCCTTGCCTTATCATCCTCCAGCCCCCCTCTCACTCTCTGGCCTCACTCACTAACACATGAGAAGGGTTTTGGATTGGGTTGGATGTTTTGATCGAAGAAACAGAGAAGGTGAAACTGATATGCATGAACCAATTTGGGTGGGCAATGGATGGATGACAAGTGTCATTCATCCATTAGGCCTGCCCCAAAATATCTGGGCCCCACTTGCTGACAAAAGTCTCTCGTCTCGAACTTCGTGCAATAGTTCCCTCGAACTTCCGTGAATCGTAACTTTCCCGTCGTACGTCTGAATTTGACGTGTCGTCTGTCTACGTATTCGTATCGACGTGATCTACGTAACGGTCCTCGGCCTTCGGCCATCCGACTTCTTGGTCAAAAGTCAACTGTTTGCCCCTTTTCAACCAAATTACCAAAATACCCCCGAACATCCAAACGTCATAACTTCTTCCTCGAATGTCGAAATCGAGCGTACCACATGTCCATCAATTCGTGATGTCCTGAAATACGTCACAGTCATCGGCCAAAGTCCATTTGATAGCCTGATCGAAAAGTCAACGTTTCGCCCATTCTAGGGGAAAAATCGTCATTTTGCCCTAAAAGTCCGTTAATCCTCGTCTAATCCCGTCATTAATTCTTAATTAATCCTGATAATTCGGGATGGGTCATTACTAGCTGCGCGTGAGACCACACGCCACCTACAGTATACACTACTAAAGTGTCATCCCTTCCACCCGTTTTCCTAGTTCGCTGGTCGCCCAACCCGACGATCTCAACTAGTTTCAAAACCCTAAATTATCAGTCATTTTCTTCCCCGTTTCGATCAATCTACTCGAAATTGACCCAACACAAGATCTGCACGTTCAAAATTCGAAGAAACCCTACCTAAATCCAACACCTAAGCATTTACCTTTCGGCTAGTTTTCCATCTTGATGTTTGGGCGGTCCTAGTGTCTAGACACTCTACTGAGCAGTGAATGAGGATCGCATAACCTCATGGAAGACGTCTCTGAGCCTGTCTCCCAAGTGCCCAGTCAAAAACTGGGTTAAACATCTCCAAACTTGAAATTTTGTTCTCGGGTCACCATGGTAGCTTACGGGTTCATCGTGGTTCAGACCCAGCTCTCAACCTCTTTATCTCTCATTATATCTCCTATCCATCTCCTTCAACTTCCCCTCGTCTCTAGTTTCCCATATCCTCTTCGATTTTCCTCCGTTATTTTTCCTCATTACCCGCACTACATAACACACACTACTTCACACAAATAACACACACACAATCACACGTCGGTGGCCCAATTTTCTGAAGGATAAGTGACACATGTCATTATCCCAAACATTCAGAACAAAAATCTCACAAAATGAATTACCAAAATATATTTTCTTGCAAAACTACTGAAATGCCCCTATGTAGTTTAAACGAGGAACGACTGAACCCAGTTTTCGGCATGCCAACTACCGACGTACTTGGGAGACCGAGACCTTCCTAACGGTATTTTCGGCATCGCCAAAAACTGTTCTGATATAAAAGTGAACATTTTGTACTTAATCAAAGTCAACCTTTTTACTTTGACTTTGACCAAAAAGTCAACCTTAAACTTCCATGGGAAAAATGGTTTATTTTATCCGACTTTTCTGATTGTACCCTGGTTGAATGTCCGGGTCGTGACATATTATTTGGAACGAAATGTTTTGAATGATTATTCTCAAATTTGTGGCATATTTTATTCAGTTTTATGGTTTTTGGAATAATTGTTCGGTCGAATATTCTTGACACATGCTTTATGAAGTTTTGTGGAAAGGCCCGGTTAAACTATTTTGACTTGGATCCGACGTCAAATATTTATTTTAAAGTAATATTTTCAGTTTTACTATTCGAGTTGTTTTTCACTGTTGACTATCCTCGGTATAAGGTGATCACTTTTCCCAGACTATCATTTGGAGTGTGTCTCCGCCAGTTCTTGGAGGCTCTCTACACATAGTACGGGGTTCCCAGTTAAGTAGTTCATGACTATGGCTTATGGGATTGTTCCCAATCGATCAGCATGCCTTACGTGTGGCGACTAGGGGCAAATGAGGATTACTCGGGCGAGATTACAAGTGTTTGTGTTCAGGTTTCTAAATGGATTTATATAGGAGTTTCAGGGATAGGAGGACCATATGTGTTACATACATGTGATATTCTTTTTTATTTTTTGGGTCAACAGTTTATAACTTGAGTTTTATATTTGAAAATCCCATGATTTGATATGCATGCTTATCATTGGAGGGTGGTTTATTTTTTTCTTGAAAACATTGTTTTCAATGTTATATTTGTTTACTCACGGTTTTGTCAGTTTTGAAAATCCCTCCAAGTTGTGCGTTTGCGTCAAGGTTACTTTGGAGGCGGAGGTATTACCTACGTTTGCACGCTTTCTTGGTAATTACGGGTTAGAGTTGTACCTTCACTTTACCATTATCCCTGGTATGACATGTGTTGAAGGGTATTTTGTAAACTTTAGGTTAAATTTTCAAACGAAAGTAGGACTCGGCACATGTATTTAGGAATTTCTGGGTTGGGTCCTATCATAAAACCATCAAGAACGCCAAAACGTGCACACAATTGTCATAGGTTAATGACTGACCATTCCTCGAGTCCCCCCATGTCGTAGCTCATAATCAGAGCCGACCGACTGGGATCCATCCCCCAAGCCATAACCCGATGTAAAAGGTAACTAGCTGCAATTCATGAGCTACACAGAGCCGACCCTTGAGATCCGGGGGAGACACATTCCATGACGCTAGACTGGATAAGTACAATACTGCCATACTATGCATAGATAGCCCCAAAGAGTTGGTTAAGGCACACTTCAAAATGCCAATCCAGAAATAGTATATCCCGCGTGAACGGACAAAGACACACTCTATGATACTAGTTTGGGAAAATACAATGTCTCTCAAGGAAGGTTTGTAAGGACTCGACCCAAATACCTCGGGATTAGCGTGGGACGTGCCTGCTCCCGTCTGACACCGCGTGTCAAACCAGGGATCATTCCAGCCTTAACCCACTCGGGGCTTCTAGAGTGTGCCAGGATCGGAGGAGGAGTGTGATGTCTCGATCTCTTCTACAGCCCGCATCCACGATCAACCTGAAGGGTATTAAAACATCAAAGCTGCGAGTGGACAAAACAAATAATTTAAGAAAATAATTTCATAAAAAGACATTTATACCCTTCACGTAGAAACATGCATGCATCATAAAACTAGTTATTTCTAATACTTTCTTTACATTTAAAACTCAGTTTAAAACCGCTTCTCATACGAAGCTATAACTCAGTAGGGCGTCAGCCCAAAATCCACATCCAAATCATAGGACACGGGGTCTCAGCCCCGAAACATCTCAGTGAAATCTCATATACATATACATATATATATATATATATATATAACCCGTCCTTGATATTCTCTAATGTCTAACACTGACACATAGCCCATAGGGAACTAGTCCCACAATATCTGTCACGATTTATATAATAGCATGCATACACTCGGGGTTTCACTCCAAGTTTACCACCAGGATCTACGACGTCTGGGAGGACCTAGGTTCGGGCTCTGTCCGTCTAGGCTCCCTCTTTTCACTCATTTCTAGGGTGTGTATCGTGACACTACAGGATTTACGACGTCTGGAGGAGACCAATTCGCTCATATAGGAGGGTATATACATATAAGTGTGAAAACCCACAATTTGGGACTTAAGTCCGATATCACAATCAATTTGGCCTCAATCCCGATGTCACGATTTAATTGGGCCTCAAGCCCGAACTCAAAATTCAACAGGGCACCAAGCCCGATACCATACGCCAATCTCAGTCACGATTCTAATCATAGTAATGCGTGCAACTATCAGTCCAGGACCGCTCTCAATCCTGGTATGTCGCCATGAACATATCAACTGCTGCGACCACCTCTAGATCATAGTCCACACATCACCGATCGATCTAGTAAACCGTCAGCACTCCGAAGTCGAGCCTCTAGTGGCTGCTCGACAACGGGAAATGCATCGTGAGCTCTCCGGAAGGAACACATCCATATTCCGGAGGCGAGCGTCATATCATCCATCGCCGTGTACACATCACTCGTCGCGACCACAACTCGGACCCGTACGTCCTCAATAGGGCCATATGCGCGAAACATCATCAAATGGATCTCATGCCCGGTTTCACATTTCCAAATCCAAAACCATTTACTTAAACCAGTACGACAAGCACAACACGTACATGCACGATATAAACCAGAAATATCGAAATACGTGCAAAATACGTAAATATGAAATACCACAATCATATGCCCTCAAGGCATCTCAAAACATCGATATAAAACACTTATAAAACATTTATGTATGCATCAATTCATAAAACAAATTCCACTCATATACCGTCCAAGTTACGCCTTGATACTCGCGCCATAAGCCTCTCCGGGCTAATCACCGTCACCGAGACTCCCAAACCTGTCCAAATCATTTTAGAGGGTTACTAACTACCTCATTAACCTCTCATTGAAGTCCCATAATTTTCCTAAATTTTTAACTATTTTTAAACTCGATCCTAAACCATCGGACATCCCAAACTATATCGAAACGATGTCCGATCGACTCGAAACTTGTCCCAAAATGTTTGTTACATTGAATAGATGAAATTACATGTTGGACACTTCCCCAGATTTTTCTCCACGCCCCGCCCAAAGGCCATGCGCGTGGGCTTCACACGCCATGCACATTGTCACCAGTAAGCTTCGGTAGATCGGGTCCGAACCGGTCTGCTGGTTCTCGGTCCGACCAGACCAGCGGAACCGGTCCAGTCCCATTCCTTTCTCATTTTTGGTCAAATTTCATCCCTTTCAATTCCAATCTCTTCCTCTTTTCATTTCCTATCCTCATATGCCCTCAAAACACACAAAAAGATCCTAAAACCCATTGGTTCAGAAAGCCATTTTGAACCCGAAACTCCATTCTATGTTCTGGGCACTTCTAGGGGCCAAAACCTTATCCTAAGGATCCCATTTAGTTCCTAAGGTCCCTAAATACGTGTTTGGAGGTTCAATTTGGGTTTACTTGGCCGGAAAATGATTTCGGTGGGCACCCACCAAAAATCTCCCAACAGCCATTCCTGGCTGCTTAGCCGTCCTCAGCCCCCGTTTTCTATTCCACACGACTCATACAACCCCCACAACCATTCTATAATCCCTAGACAACCCCCCTAACGTCTAAAACACCAATTTGAAAATTGAAAAAGAAACAGGGGTTCGGGTTTTCACCTGTTTCCCGCGGTTCCTCCACCGTCCACAGCGGCTGGCCGTCCTGCCACCATCATCACGTCCTCCCACTCATCCTCAGCCTCTCTCTTGTCCTCACAGATTCAAATGGGGGAAAGGGTTTGGTTCTGGGTTCATCGGGGTGTTTAGTCGATCGAAAGAGGAAGGGGAAACAGATGCATGCATCTGTGTAATGGGAGCAATGGATGGGTGACACTTGTCACTCATCCATTAGGCTTGTACCAAATATCTGGGGCCCACTCTAAACAAAAGTCCACCCATCACGTAATTCGTGCAATAGTTCCTTGGAACTTTTGTGAACCGTAACTTTTTCGTCAAACGTCCAATTTTGACGTACCGCCTATCAACGGACTTGTATCGACTCGATCTACGTATTAGTCCTCGGGCCTCGGGCATCGGACCTCCTGGGTCAAAAGTTAACTCTTTTCCCTTGTTTAGGGGCAAAATCGTAATTTCACCCTGAACGTCCGTTAATCCACGGCTAATCTCCAATTAGTCTGACTAATCCGTCATTAATTCTTAATTAATCCCTAAAATCAGGGACGGGTCGTTACAAGGTTAATAATGGAAAATAGTTCATAAAATGAAGCAAAAATGTTCTTCAAAAAAAATTCTTAACTCAAACCAAGTCAAAACATTTAAACCTGGGCCTGAGCTCAAAACACTGTTTCCATAAACAAAACCATATAAGCATGTGTCTAGTAAACCGTTAGTCTAAAAAATTATTCAAAATTTCGAAAGTCATTGCAAATAAATAATCATCCAGAATAACTCTTCAAAATCACAGTAATTCAGAAATAGGAATAGAATAACAAGATTATTTTTATGCACACAAAATCCGTAATAAAAATAAGTCCACTCACTGTATGTCCAACAGTTAGACTCCGAGTTATACCTACTAATAGAAATCTCGGAACAACATTACCATGTTTGCTCTTATTCCAAATTGATAAGACCTACTCCAAAAATTACCTCGATAATCGTACTGGACCCTGTTGCCGTTTGACAACTAATCTAAGTTTCCAAAAGTACTCAAGAACTTTACTCCGAAAACAAGGGATATGTTACCAAACTAAATTTGCTCTCTAAAGGCCACTGTACTCACCAACTCACTAACCCTAGAATGGAGGTAAATCTGACTCGATAACCCTAACTTCAGTTGTAGCCCATGTCAATGTTAAAATCTCGATAACCTGATAGCTCATTTCGTCAACCGCTATGACTAGCCTAGAGGCCGTTGGCTCTATTGACTCCGCCTGAGTCCATAACTGATATCTCAACTCACACTAGAGTCTCGATTTGGTATCCCAACCCATCCATCTTGTTTCTCAGAATCGCCCCTCGAGACGTCCAAACCTAGTGGTAGTTTATACTAATTTCGGAGTATTTTCCTAACCTAGAAATTATAGTTCAAACTCATCTACCAAGAATCCATAATTCCTAATAAAGGAAGCAGGAAAACCCACGGAAACCTTAAATACACTGTTACCTAGGTTTCCTCGACCCTTGGACCATAAACCCCTCCTGAACCAAGTCAACAAAATTGAAATGATCGAATGGAGCTCTAAACGGACCCAAAAGGCCTCAAAACCATCAAAAACAGCCCCAGGAGGTAAAAAAAGAGGTGACACATCGCCATGGGTCATCGACCTCCCACACAGAGGTGGAAGGCCTTTTGCACGCCCATGCGCCCTAACGTGGATGCCACGTGGCGCTGTCCTGGTGTTGACGTGGATGCCACACCAATGTAAATGCCATGCGGTTGCATCAAAGTTGATAGTACGCGGCCATATCACTGTTGACTTCACACAGCTACATCATTGCTTACGTCATGGGGCCACGTCATTGCTAACTTCACGCGACTGAATCATCATGATGTCACGACCATGTCATGATGACATCACGTAGGAATTAGAGCTGGTGTTTGGTTCATTGGAGACCGGCCGAAAATCATCATTGATGGCTAAAATTCAAAGTTTCCTAGAAACCCCATAACACAATCGTTTTTTCATGATCCATCGGTGGATCTTCATTTACTCCTCACTATGAGTCTAAATCTAGGCTCATAAATGGGAAAACATACTTGGAATAACCAGAAAATGGCCATGAACTTCCAGCTAGCTTCCCATAATTGACCTGTTGCATCCAACCACCATCCCACCTCCAAACCACCACCAAATGGCTCGCACAGCTGCAAGGAAGCCACCCCTGCACTTGAACATAATCGAAACACCCTGGGCATGGTTCCATGATGGTGAGGGTGCACGGTGCAGTCACACAGCGAAGAGAGAGAGAGTCTGAAACATACCAATTATGTGTGAAGAGAGAAACTAACCTGTAACGACCCGTCCCGGGAATTAAGGTTAAGAGAATGATTAAGGTGGGATTAGTGAGCTTAATCGGGGGTTAGTTGGTCCCGATAAGGTCGTTAGTCTAGAATGACGATTTTGCCCATGGTTCGGGCAAAAAGTTGACTTTTAGTTTGAGCGGTCAATTAGGTTTTGACCGGTGACCAGGACGTAGATTAGGACGTCACGAATCCATAGACAGGTGGTACGCCCGATTCCGACATCCGAGGAGGAAGTTATGATGTTCGGAAGGTTGAGGGCACTTTCGTAATTTGGTTAAAATAGGGGGAAAAGTTGACTTTTTGTACGATCGGGTTTTGACTTGTTGACCTAGGACCGTTACGTAGATCTCGTCATTCAGAGTTCGATGACAGGTGGCACGTATTCATCGGACTTACGATGTGTGAGTTACGGGTCTAGAAAGGTAGTGGCACAATCGTAATTTTGGTTTAAAAGAAGGGCAGTTTGGTCTTTTTGCACCTTGGGATTTGTGCAACAGAGAGGGAAAATGGAGGGCTGAGATTGAGACGGTTGGGAGAGAGAAGGGGAGGATTGTGACGCGTGGCAAGGGCCTAGTGGTTTCTAGGCGTGTGCACGGTCCAAATAATTGGGGGTGCTCGTGTGTTCGTGTGTGTTCTTCGATCCAGAGAGAAACAGAGGGAGAGAATTGAGAGAATTGGGCGGTGGTGTTGTGTGTATTGTGTGACTTAGTGAGTGAGGAGTGAGCAGAGAAGTGAGAAGGATACAGAGAGGAGGTTTGGAGGTGTGGTGGTTGTGTGAGGGTGCAAGGTGAGTCACGGGGAAAACCAAGGGGAAACAGAGAACAGAGAGGAGTTGTGGGTGGTGGTGCGGCCGTGATCGATCAATCGAGGCCAGCGGAGGTGTCCAGAGGACGGAGGAGCTACTGCCTCACGGCTGAGCTCACGACGGTGACAGGAGGACATGTAATTTCTTGTTTCCCTTTCTGTGCTCTGTTTTTCCGTCTAGATTCAGACGCTAAGTCGTAGCTTTAGGGGTTGAATCGAGGAGTCTAGTGAGGTTTAGGAGACTTAGTAGGGTCCTAGATAACTGCTGGTTGAGCAGCCGTGACGGGGAGTGCACAGCGGAGGTTAGGACGACGGAGAGTACCGGTGTGCTATGTTTTGCCGTCGATTTTCAAATCGAAAGTCGTGGGTTTTGAGTGTGATTCGATGGTCTTGGTGAGTTGGGTGAGGTTTAGGACGGTCCTAGGATTGGTTTAAGCTAGCTACCGTGACGGGGGGTGACCTGGGTGGCCGGAGAAGAGAACAGAGGACAATACTGGTTTCTGTTCGAGCTTGAGTCGACAGGTTTCAGGTCGAGTCGAGGTATTAGGGTAAGGGGAATGAGTTCCTAAGGATGGGACGATGAAGTGGGTGAAGAGAGGAGTCGATGTGGTGCAGGCACGACGGTGAACCGCTCACGCCGGTTCGATTTGCAGGAACTGTTTCGAACCGGGTCGACTCGAGCTAGACGGTGACACTGTAGCTGGCATGTGAGGGCCACGCGTAGCCACTTTGGACGGCGCGTGGGGGCGCGTGCGGCGGCGGCTGGAAAAATGGTCAACATGGTTTTTGTACTAGGAGTTGTGACGAGTCCGTTGGACTTGGTTTCGGGTTGTTCGGACGTCGTTTGAAGTTAGTCCCGCGAGGTTGAAGGTTTAGGGTTTCAGTTCGTTACGTTTAGGACCCCGGGATTTTTAGGGAAAATTAGGTGGACCTTCGTAGACGTGTTAGTAACGTACTTTGGCGGTTGTTGACAGGATCAGGAGTTCCTGAGGAAGCTGAGGAACGTACGAGACGTTCGGGACGCGATTGAGGGCTCGGTACTGTGAGTGGACCCTTTCCTTAAACTCTGGCATGCATAACTATTTTTTATAATTGTTTTATGGTTTTAATCATGCTTCTATGTTTATCGAATATGCTTGGGTGCTTTTACATAATTGAACGTTTTTTTTAGAAAGTTCGGTTTTCAGCATGTTTTTCGAGGAAAGGTCGGATTCTGATTGCGATGCCATGATTTTGGGATTTCAAACGATAAGTGATTTTCAATGGTTATAAAGGGGATTTGAGACATGATTGATAATCGAGGTTTTCGGTTTTAGAATCGGATTTCGGTAACGAGATTTGGTTTTAAAGTTGAAAAGTGGATTTCCGGATTTGGGTTCGGAATGACGGTTCTGAATGCCGGGAGGGCTTCGGGCCAGTGATTTCGGATTCGAGTTTGGATGTGGATTTAGAAATGGTTTTTCAAACGGTTTTGGATTAGATTTGCTGGATCTGGATATTGGGTTTAAAGACCCGGATATTGATTTGACGGGGGACGGGCCCGGATTGGGTTTAAAGACCCGGATTGAGTTTAAAGACTCGGATATATTGATTTTCCCCCATAGGCCTGTTGAGTTTAAAGACTCGGATATTATTGAGGCCTGGATTGAGTTTAAAGACTCGGGAGTTTAAAGACTCGCATAGGTCCAGCAGGTTTGATCGGAAAATGATGAATTGATATCCATGGTTTATGATACGATTTTATGATGCTTATGATATGGTTTCTATAACTGTTTTATAGTGTTTCTGTTCTTATGGTGAGGTTATGTGAATTATACTGTTTTTAAAATGATTCTGTAAATGTTTTATGGCGATTGATTGATAACTGTTTTCATAACTGGGTTATCCATGTGGTTTCAAAACGGAGGGCTAAACTCGGTTTTCTTATAAAATGATTTTGGGAACTTTTCTTTATTTATGGTCCACTTACACCTTCTGTTTTAAATTGCCCTTCAGGTCGTGGAGCTAGAGCGGGGTTTCGGCGTCGAGGCAGCGTCTGAGGCATAGAAGTCACGAGAGGGATCCCGAAGTGTTTTAAATTTTCCGTGTGCGTGTACGCTTTGTATCGGTTTTTCCTTTCTTTTGTATGTAGAACTATGCTCTATACACCTTCATTTCGGGATATGTTGTTTAGTTTCTCCCGCGTCTGACTGAGTACAGTGGTGGTTAGAGTGAATTTACTTTTGTGTGTGTCAGGGTGTCAGACGGGAGCAGGATTTACCTCGGTTTTCGGGGTGAAACTGGGGTGGGTCCTGACATAACCCCTATTTATATACCTTGCACTTTTCCAAAATTACCATTTTTCCCTTTCTGTTTCAGGCCAGTAACTTTTATCTACAGATTTTAATTCACGCATGTTGTCTACCTACGGACTCGTGAGCTCGAGACCTACACAATGGTCAAGGGAAAATGTCAAAGGTGTCTCCAAGGAAAAGTTGGCTAATGGCCCCCTTTTAAAATAAGGGTAAAATCATTCTTTTTCAAATAAATTCCCAAAATGACCATAATTTTTAGTTCGGGTCGTTACAATCATCTTCATCGTCTAAACTTTCACCATTATATTTTGATTTTGTCTGTGAACTTCCTTTTCTTCAGTGGCGATTTCAAGTTCGATAGTGAAGTCTAACTATCCTCTTTAGTTGGCATGTTTTCCAATCTAGTCCATAACTTTAGTATTTCGTTCTTCGGAAAATGTATAGCATGTAGGTAGACTCATCAGAAAAATTCTTCTCCTGTCAGTGGCTTTTGCCAAGTTATGAGAGTCTACAAAGTGTTTTACAATATCAGATGTGTGGATTAAACTGCCAACCCATGTTGTTATGAGATTGAGGCATTTGCAATTTATTTGGTTCCTGCAAGTGGTTTTTCTAGAATATCTTTATCGATTGTTTGTGTTAACAACCATATTTAACAGGACCAATAATTTTTTTCCCTTTCTCCCATTGTGATGGCTATGGAGAACGTGAGATATTTGTTCCAATATAAGTTTTTTGTCACTTCATAAACCATTACTTTAATGAAACATGGAAATTTTTTTAAGTTCATGAAAATTAGCGTTTTGGAATATTTATTTGTTAGTAACACCATATTCAATGGTTTCAACAACTTCTCCTTCTTGTTCAATATTTAGAACAAATGAGAGTTTTGGGATTTTGCCATCCATCTCGTGGTTTCGAAAATATAAATGCATAATTTTTTTTCCTAATGGTCCAAATTTTTTTTCGTAAAGACTGTCAAAAATAAAACCAGATAAAATTGTCCGTACTTTTTTAAGGAGTCAAATTTTGAAAATTCTCCAAAAGATACAATCAAAATATTTGGTTCCAAGGAGATTAGTTAATTGGAGAAAGTTGTTAATGTTTTGAAAAATGAAATCTTTATTCCAATTCATTTGAGTTATGATTTGAGACAAAGTTTTTTATAAAAACATTTTCATTTTTTATAGAAGAAATTTTGTTTTCTCTTTCTGCAACAATTTTTTTTTCAAACATAGCTGTTTCTTCAACTAATTTGAATGACAATTGTGTCATATATTTTCTAAAACCTTTACTTTCTTTTTGAATATAAGTTTTCCATATCCCATTAATTTCTCTATAAATGTTTGCATTTAATCCATGATTGAAGAAGCTTTTTACCTATGAACTAGATTCTTCTACTGTGTGTTTGGCATAGTAAGTATTAAAAATGTTGGTTGTCGCTTCCCTAATTGTAAAGCTTTCGTAACATGCTCCACGATATATGTTTATCGGGGCATGTCATAGTGACCAAATTTTGTATATCCCTGGTTGGAATCCTTGGTACACAACATAATATTTTTGTTGTGGAGGGTTTTTCTTCACAACAGCATTCCAGGGCTACCCTTATCCATTTCCTACACAAAAAATCACTTGGTTTAGTAGGGTATGAGATGAGATCATGGTTGTTGAAAGTTCGCAGCTTCTTCAAAACATTGAGAGAAAACAATGTGAGCCATCGTGCCTCGTTTAATATTAATGTCGCAGTCCATTTTGGCTAGTATGGGTCTGCCAAAGATAAGAAGTGGATCATCACTTTGGCCTGGGATTGCTAGAACATAGAAATCTGTAGTAAAATGTCCCCTGCTTCCACACTTACATTCTCAATCATACCCATCAGACTTGTCACAGTTGAATTGACTAATCTAATGCCTAGCAAAGTAGGTTTTTCCTGGCAAAGTTCTTTTCTTCGTCGGGAAAGAGACGTTGACGTTCTAAGATTGCTCGACGAACCGTGTGCGACCATTTATCTTGCTCAGGAAAATTTGTGTTGCCCGTCAAAGGCCTTTTTTTTCACCGGGAAACATCATGCCCGATGAGTTTTGCTTGAAGGAGATTCATCTGAGCTGTTTTTTCTTGGAAAATTTTCGTTATTTCTTAATGAACTTATTTCACAAGGAAAAACCATTATTCTTGTAGTGAATGACGCATATCCGACACTGTCTGAATTTGGGCACATTGCTAGCAAGTTTTCGTCATCGTCATCATCATATTTATTAAGGTTGTTGATTCACATGTTGGCTGCAACTAAAATTATCTAGAACGTAATTTTCTCAGGCTCCTTAAAGTAGACACACATCCATGTTGGAAACACAACAAAATCAGAAGAAGTAGGAAATAATCACAACAAGAATAATCTGAAGGATGAGTCATCATCGACTTACAGTTCGATATCTGTATTTAAAAATGTAGTTGATGTGGTGGAAATTGTTGGATTGAACATGTCCAATACACTATCCTGAGGGCTTTCGATAATAACACAATATCATGGAACTTTTAGAGATAACACAAACGTGTACTTCAATTAAATAGACTATTGTTTGATAAAATATAATTACAATGAATTAATTGTTTTGTATTAAATGGTTTTATGTGTTCGTTTTGGTACTGAGAAGGGAGAAGAGCAGTTTTCAATTGGTTACTCAAGTTCAAGGCATTTGATGGCTATGCCATTTGGCCCAGAAACCTATGGGCTTATGGGGCCTCGGTTGGTTTGGTAGATAAAAGCCTAGCCCGGCCCATTATGGTCGTGGGCTAGCTTGGCTCAAAATTTAGTGGGCTGGACTTGGGCATAGGTGTTTAAACCATATTTACCTAATAGGTCCGACCCTGTAAAGTTTAGCTCAATCTGTCCATATAAACCCGGTCCATAAATCCAAATATATAAAACCTATTATTAGCCATGATTGGGCTTGAGACTTCAAAGTGAAAGGGAGGGAATTTGACTTTAGATAAGAACACAATATCATGGAGCTTTTAGAGATAACACAAATGTGTACTTCAATTAAATAGACTATTGTTTGATAAAATATAATTACAATGAATTAATTGTTTTGTATTACCTTGTAGACGTGGTTAAGAAACATCTCTCTTAACTAGTAGGTTTGAGAGAATGGGGGAAAAATACCAATGATGATTGGTTTCTGCCTTCAAGCACGTTGAGCACTATTTCTGAGTTAAAAGCTAAGCCTTATTAAATGGTTTTATGTTTTCTTTTTGGTACTCAGAAGGGATAAGAGTAGTTTTCAATTGGTTACTCAAGTTCAAGGCATTCAATGGCTATGCCATTTGGCCCAGAAACCTATAGGCTTGTGGCGCCCAAGTTGGCTTGGTAGACAAAAGCCTAGCCCCCACTATGGTCGTGGGCTAGCTTGGCTCAAAATTTAGTGGGCTGGACTTGGGCATAGGTGTTTAAACCATATATACCTGACCCTGTAAAGTCCAGCTCAATCTGTCCATATAAATCCGGTCCGTAAATCCGAATATATAAAACCTATTATTAGCCATGATTGGGCTTAAGACTTCAAAGTGATAGTGAGGGAATTTGACTTTAGAGTGAAATTGAAAGTGAAAGTGATACATCCTGTAACGAAAATATGGAAATTAAACGTAGGAAAGTACCATTCTGCCCTTGTTGTTTATATTTCAGACTTCTTTCGGGTTTGCATTGGATTAATTAACGGGGTTGCACCCTGTGAATTTGGTCGTCTCGGGGGCCCAAACTTATACCCCAAAGGTTATCTAAGTTCAAAGTAGGTCTTGTTGCTTCATAGTTGAAGCCCAATTACTGACCCGAGCCCATGAAATGCACTTAATTGTAGACAAGCCTATACATTTAGTCTTGGTTTAGTTTGAAATTTAGAGTTTGATTAGCCCACTCTTTGTTAATCCAAGGTTCCATTGATCAATCAAATACTAGTGGCCAATGTTTGGCCCAAGCAATTGATCCATATCAGCCTCAAATTAGATGTTGGACACCTAGCCACCTTTGAAACTAAGAAACACGTACACCACTGAAATCTTCCAACTTTGCCTCGTCGATTCTCGTGTTGAGGGAATTCGATCATCCCCCATCGAAATTGGTTCGACCACCACGATTCCACCATCACCCAAGGCTCAACAAAGCTGAGAGTTGCTACTACTGTGGCCCTGGGGTGGTCGTTCGACTGGTATCCCAAAGAAAACAAACCTCCCACACCTCCTTGCTCGATCTCTTAACCCCTCGAGCTCTATTGAGAAATGTTCAAAATGAAAGAAACCAGAGAAATGACTCAACCCCTTTTCTACACTGTCTACAACCAGACTAGGCTTCGAATTGCAACCCATAACCTCCATCTTGAAGATGCGAACCCAGAACCATCACCTAGACAATCAGCCTTGTTAGTGATGGGCTCGCTGGAGAAGACGAGGCCATGAAGGCACTTTGATGTTCCTCGCAAAAAACCATTGAATAAACCAAGAATTGACGATGCAAATCATTTTCCCTTGAAAATTTGAGACCATTGAATGTTTTGAAGAACTGCGACGACTTGGAGCGTGAATTTCAGACCCGAACTCGTCTTAGACCCGACGTCGACCCAATGACCTTTGAAGGGATCCCAGGTAATCTCGAACGTTAAAACCTATGTCATTGTAATACCCATGTTGAGGAATTCCTAAGAGGCTTTTTTCATGTGAAATCCATGATAGTCATGGCGGTGATGACGGTGGTCGGAAACCGCCTGGCCATCGGAAATCTAGACTTCACGGTGGCGCAGGTAAGTAACTCTAAACTCGAGATAGCTATTCTGATCCCTTTCTTCATGACGTGTTTAACCCTTAGGTTGCATTTAGGTTTGGTACATGATTGGACCCTGAACGGAGGGCTGTTGACAGGACCGCCCCCGAAGGGACATGGATAACCGTGCCCGGCCCTGCTCCCGTCTGACAAGTCGGCTGAAAATCCCAACTTACCCTCAGTGCTTGCCAGACCAGGGATAGCTACACGTGTACTTACTCATACCTCCGCCTCCCGATCAGCCTCGAACAACGCGCCACGACCTGTAGGGTCAATAAAAACCAAAAGGTGTGAGTGGACAAAACAAAGCAGGTTATAAAACAGTTACAGAAAGACGTTTTTACCCTCCACGTAAAACCAATGCATGGATTCAAAAAACCTTTCGCAATCCGTTGCTTCTTCAACATAAGAAAACCGTGCATGAAAATAAAAAACATTTTCAATTTCTTAACCTTCGGGTTTAGCCCGCAATCATAAACACAGGGCCTCAGCCCAAAACCATGAACCAAAACCAAGTACACAACATAATCCAAATACATCAACCATATAAATCGGGCCACTACCCAACACATCCGAAACATCAGAAATTAACAATAAATCACAAGTCAAACATTTTGCTGGATATCAAGTGCGCCCGAGTCTTTAAACTCAAAACCATGCGCATAATCAGGCCTTCCCGGGATATCAACGAGTCTTTAAACTCAAAGCATAATCAATAGGTCTTGGGGGTATCATAATAACTGAGTCTTTAAACTCACGAGTCTTTAAACTCAATTCGGGTCTTCAAACCCAATTTCGGGCCTGCCCCCGTCAACAATTAACCGAGTCTTTAAACTCAAAACGTGCTCCAGCAATAGAACCGGGTCTTTAAACCCAAAACAGTTTTCAACGGGTCTTTAAACCCAAAACAGTTTTCAACGGGTCTTTAAACCCAAAACATTTGTCAATCACAACAACTCGGGATCCATCGTGATCCAAATTCCAAATCCAATCCGAAAACACATTTTTGTCATAACAGGACTCATGTCCGAATTTCCACTTTCAAATCCCCAAAATCTTACTTCACAAAACAAAATCATTCATCATCAAACACGGGGCATGTATAATCAGATCAAATCACTTTTATCAACCATTACCTATTCCCGAATTCGAATTCGCAATAATGATTCCGTAAGCCGGCATCCGGAAGCATCATCCCGAACCCAAACCAAGAATCCGTTTTCAAACTTCCAAAAACCGAAATCTCGTTCATCAAAATTACTTTTATGCCCCGAGCATCAAGCTCAAAATCTCCTTTTTCAAAATCCGTTTTAAATCCTTGAAAACACCTCATATTTCAAATCTCAAGGTCAAGACATCAAAACCATAATCAAATCACCAAAATCACAGTCAAACCACAACATACTCGAAATCTCGTAAAACGTGCAAATCCGTGAAAAACCTCGAAATCTGTGTCCACACCATAAACCATACTCATAATCGCATCAAACATCTTAAAAACACAATACGTAAAAGAACCCTTAGTCTCAAAATACGTGCAATCTGGTGTGCATATCAAAAATACGTATGAATACGGAAATCGAAATCATCACAAGTCATATCATAATCATAGAAATCATAGAAATATTTATGCATGCATTAAATTTGAAAGCAACGTCCACTGACACACTGTTCTTAAGGCTCGGTTTCGCGCCGCATGCATTCCCGTAATTTCTGGCATTTTCCAGAAAACCCGAATCCTGTCCGAAATCACATTCCAGGGTCATTAAGGTCACAAATAACAACATACCAATTCCACATAATTTTCCAGGAATTAATCGTTAATTAAAAACGTAGCCTAAACCTTCGGACCCTCGGAACAACATCGAAACGGTGTCCGATAAATTCGAAACCAACGCTAAAATTTTCGTTACATTGTATAGGATAAAAGTCGTTTTGAACCCACCCTGAAAAACTGTCCCACGCGCCGTCACGCGTCACCGTGAGTGGCTGCGCGTGACACCCACGCGCCAGCTACAGTACCGGTTACTGTACATCTCCTTCACCCGTTTCTCTTGTCAAACGGGTCTGCAACCCGCGCGATGACCCGTTCCAATTCCTTCCAATTCAACCTCCATTTCTTCAATTGAGCATTCAACCACCTTCATTTTAAGTCTAATTGAAGGTCTGTAACATTAAATTTATAAAAACTTACCTATAATCGCACGATTCAACGATGAACATCGAAGAACAGACGAACACTGTTCATTCATCAATATCGACCATTTTCGTTTGCTTCCTTGAAATTGATCCACTCAGAGGCTTCATAGGGTTTGTATAAGTTTGTTTCTCATGCCAATTTCTCCCTTAAACCTCTCCAACTTCACGACTCAAGCCCGAATTTTCCTCTCAGTCGCCAAGTCTGTTCGAAGCCAAAACAGCAACAATTCACTTTCCTCTTGCACTGGATCGACTGGAATTGATCCCAGGGGACTCAATGAAGCCTTAATTTGCCATGGGCTGGCCTACATTTTGAAATTGGATTCTCACTCTCTCAAGAACCCGTTTCGGATTTTGGACTCTCCTCTCACCATTTTCATCCCATTCCCCTCTCTCTCTCTCTCTCTCTCTCTCTCTCTCTCTCTCTCTCTCTCTCTCTCTCTCTCTCTCTCTCTCTCTCTCAGTCTCAACACTCTGCTCTAACCTCCTTGATCCCTTTCCCGTTCACAATTTCACTCAATTTGGCCTTGGAAAGGTCGATCACGCCCTGCACAATGTCTCTGTTTTTTTCTTTTTCTAAACACTCACCCAGCTACCATTTCCAACTCATAACCCCGCAGTGGTTCCAAGCACACCAACACACACTGTGCACTACTCTAACCACCCAAATCCCTAAGCAATTACTCGTGCTCTGCTTTCCAATTTTTCAAAGGCGCCACTAGCACAAAACTGTGCACTCAGTACCCAAAACCACCAGCACCCTACTACAGCCCGTGCAAGGTTTCCACTCCCAATTGCATAAACAAAACCCTCACACAAAGTCCAAGCATTATGTTCCATAAACAAACCCACCAGCCACACTCTGTTTTTCAATTCAAAATTCACCCACTCACGGTGTCTCACAAGCAGCAGCCAAAATTACCATTTTGCCCTCACTAGCCAAATTACCAAAATGCCCCTCACACATCCAGACCCGCAACTTGGTCATCCGAACTCCGATTGACGCGTGCTGCCTGTCTACGGACCTAGGGCATCGAGACCATCCTAACGGTCCTTGTTCCTTGGCCATCGGACCTCCCGGTTAAAAAGTCAACATTTTCCCCATTTTCGTCCAAATTACGAAAATGCCCTCGGGCTTCCGAACGTCATAACTTTCACCTCGAACGTCGGAATCGAACGTGCCACCTGTCTATGATCTCGTGACGTCCCAAACTACGTCACGGTCCTCGGTCAAAGTCCATATGACCGCCCGAATTAAAAGTCAACGTTTTACCCACGACTATGGGCAAAACGGTCATTTTGCATCGTTCGTCCGATTCTGCCCAACTAATCACCGATTAACCCCGCTAGTCAAGATTAATTACTAGTCTAATCCCGAATTCTGGGACGGGTCGTTACAGCTGTCGTGTTCTGGAAAATGGAGAGCCACCGTGATGCCCTCTATCGATTTTTGAGTCTTCAAGGTAATTTCTGGAACTTTGAATTAGATATTTGAAACCCTTGTTGCGAGTAGGCATAGATTATTGGTTTTTATGTAAAAATTGAGTAATATTCGAGAAAGGAAGACCTTGTCGGATTCTGGGAATTTTCAGGCGAAAAATCTAGAATCTAGCCGCCATGGACGGCGGCGCTAGCAACAGTTCGATCGCCGTCTCCAACTGAGCTCCAACGACAGTCCGATCGCCGTCCACGGAATATCCCCACACGTGTTTAAATTGCATATACTTGAATTACGTGTTTAGTTAAATACGTAGTCCAAGCGTATCAATGTTTGGCGCCGTTGCCGGGGAAATTCAAAATCATTTTTAATGTGTTAGTATGTATAAAATGTTCATATTATACTTTATAATTTTTATTTTTGTCCATATCATATTTGTTCATAATATACTTGTTTATATTCTTTATAATTTTTTATATTATATTTGTTCATGTTATATTTTTTGTTTCTATTTTTAAACATGTATATTATACTTGTTTATAATTTTTTAGATATATATATATATATATATATATGTTTCAGAATGTTTATAGTTTCTATTTGTATACTTGTCCATATTGTGCTTGTTAATATTTCTTATTTTTATATTTGGTCATAATGTTCTTATTATACTTGTTCATATTATACTTGAACGTAGTTGTTCTTAATATTCATATTATACTTGTTCATAATTACTATACTTGTTCATAATTTTTATTTGTATTCTTGTTCATAATTTTTATTTTTATACACGTCATATTATATTTGTTATAATTGTTCATATTGTTCACACTTTTCTTTTTCATAAATTGTATATTATACTTGTTCACATTTTCTTTATTTATTTTGATCTACTTCAATTTTCTTTGGTAAATTCTTAAAAAAAAAAAACTCGTAATTTTTTTTTAAAATTAGTTTGTCATTACTTTTTGCCTTTACTTGTTAAAAAAAATTTCGAAATTTTTTTAAAAATATTTTCTTTTCTAATTTAGTTGTCAATACTTTAAAAAAAAAATTATTAGTTTTAGCTTTGTGTTATTATACTTGTAAATAAATCTTGTACATATATTTTGATGTTAGTTTTGCAAATATCATTTACTTGTGCATAAAACCATACTTGTGAATAAATTGTTCATATGTAAACTGTTCATACTTATGAATAAATTGTTCTCACTTGTGTATAAATTGTTCATGTGTAAATTTTCATATTATACATATTTGTTCATAAGTGTTTTTTTTTCATAAACTAGTCTTGGCTATATGTGGATCACTAGCTTGTGCTTGAGAGTTTAGATTTTTATATTTAATGGAATAGGTGAAGTCTCGTTTGTTAACTCTGACCTAAACTCTTCATGGACCTAAGAAGCCATGAGGTTGAGGGTGGTGATTATTAACACTTGAGTTATCTTAGTTCATCTGGAGTAAAAAATTTTCAAGGGTGATGTCTAGGACATGAGACGATACTCGTAACAGGGTTTGGGTCTAAGAAAAGGACATCAATGAATTTTAAGCCTCGAGTTGTCTTGAAATTAGCCCTGCCTCTTATGTTTATTCTTTCTAACCTAGTCACCTTTGGACTTGCCTAAATAGTTGAATAAATCTAAGATATTTACTTGGGGCGCACAGACGTAGAAGTCTTTGAAGCTATGTGAACCATATATATCCTTGACTTCCCCAATGTGTAAATATTTTTTCTGTCTATTGCATTTGTTAATTTCATAACCTCTCGAAGGTTTCATAATGCTCAGATTTCATCAGCGGCCCCCCTAGACTAAGTGAATCTAAGGAAGTGAGATTGAAGGTGCAGGTCATTCTGTCATGCATTGTCACGTAACTTTGTTTTATTGTGCAGGTTCTAACTCTTTATCTCTTATGCATTCAAGCCATTTTTCATGTAGATACTCATGTGTTGCATTAGTTTAAACGTTTTTGGAACCTGTGCATTGGCGTGATTTTACTGTGATTTTATTTTGTGCAGTCTAAATTTGTTTATGTTTAGTTATTTCTTACTTGTATATATGTTATTTCCTACTTGTATATATGTCAGTTATATTTGTTTATACAGTTTCTTACATTACTTATCCGGACATCTTTAACTTGCATTTTTAACTATCTTGCATCTTTAGTTCAACTTGCATCTTTAACTAAACTTGCATTTTCATCCCTAACTTGCATCTTTAATTTAACTTGTATCTTTAACTAAACTTGCATCTTCATCTTTAACTTGCATCTTTTTCTTTAACTTGCATTGTTGACAAGTACTTAGAAAACCCGTTACGAAGGTTGGACACCTTAAACCATAACTTAGAAAAACCGTTACGAAGGTTGTTTTAGTTGGTGGATAAGCTTGCACCCATATAGATCCTTAGGGTCGAGAATCACCCCTTCCAAAAGAAAGTATGGGAGGAATTGTTGACCTCTTGGCAGATGGATTGTCGAAGTCGTTAAACTAACTAAATCGAAACTAATTGGGTGCGAGGCAGTTGAAGCATTGAAGTTTTCTACACTTGACCTACTCGGTTTATTGGTGAAGGGGGAAATCAATCTAACCGATCGTGTTTGGTATCTCTCCAAATCGAGATTAAACGTTGATTGAGGAATCCTTACTGGACATTCAAGAAACTATTCAGGAAGCATCCGATTTGTCGTATCATTTGAGGGAGATCATTGCAGATTAATTGTGGTAAAGGAAGTGATACACCGGTGACCCGATGGTTGGAAAATGATGAAACCCTTGATGAAACATCACTCCTTAAGAACCCGCGAGGTAATTAAGTCCTTAAGAGATTGTAGCAGACAATTTCTGGTTGTTGCAGAGAATTGTATCTCTAATCGACCTTGACTAAATTTTGGGGATGAAATTTCCTTAAGGGGGTTAGACTGATACATCTCGTATAAAAAATACGGAAACTAAATTTAGGAAATTACATTCTACCCCTCTTATTTATTTCAAACTTCTTTTGGGTTTGCATTGCATTAATTAATGAGGTTGGGCCTTGTGAATTTGGTCATCTCGAGGGCCCAAACCTATAACCCAAAGGTTATCTGAGTTCAAAATAGGTCTTGTTGTTTCATAGTTGAAGTCCAATTATTGACCCAAGCCCAAGACATGCACTTAATTGTAGACAAGCCTATACATTTAGTCTTGGTTCAGTTTGAAATTTAAAGATGGCTTAGCCCATTCTTTGTTGACCCAAGATCCCATTGATCCATCAAATACTAGTGGCCTAAGTTTGGCCAAAGCAATTAGTCCATATCAGCCTCAAACTAGATGTTGGAAACCTAGCCACCTTTGAAACTAACAAACACGTACACCACTGGAACCTTCCAGCTTCTCCACGTTGATTCTCGTGTTGAGGGAGTTTGATCATCCCCCATCAAAATTGCTTCGACCACAATGACTCCACCTTCACCCATGGCACAGGAAAGCTGAAAGTTGCTACCACTGTGGCCCTGAGGTGGTCGTTCGACTCGTATCCCAAAGATGACAAACCCTCCCACACCTCCTCGCTCGATCTCTCATACCCTTGACCTCTATCAAGAAATTCTCAAAACGAAAGAAACCAGAGTAATGACCTCCATCTTGACGATGCGAACCCAGAACTATCACCTAGAAAACTATCCTTAGCAATGATGGGCTCGCAAGAGAAGACGAGGCCAGGAAGGCACTCTGATGTTCCTCGTGAAAAATTGTCAAACAAATCAAGAATTGAAGACGCCAATCATTTTCCTATGTCATTTCGAGACCATTGAATGTTTTGATGAGCTGGAACGACCTGGAACGTGACTTTCAGACCCAGACCTGCCTTAGACCGACGTCGACCCGATGAGTTTTGAAAAGATCCCAGGTAATCTCGAACCTTAAGACATATGTAACGACCCATCTCAAAATTACGTGATTATCGAAGGTAATCGAGGAATAAACGAGGATTATTGGACAATTGAGGTCAAGATGAAGATTTTAACCTTGGAAGGGAAAAATGTTGACCTTTGACTTGGGAGGTCAATTGCACGTGGATCGAGGTCTATTACGTAGATCGAGGGATTACAAGTACGTAGATAGACGACACGTCCAATTTGGATGACGTACTGGAAAGGTATGGGTTACAGAAAGTTTGATTAGATTTTACAATTATAAGTTTTACGAGGCAAGTTGACCGTTGGTTTGTTTTTAGTTGTCCCAAAATATCTCATCTGGACTAATGGACGAGTGACAAGTGTCACTCATCCCATTGGCCCATCACCGAAAATTCCTGCATCCTCTTCCTTTTCTGTTGATTTCAAACCTACCCGAGAACTCACCCCACCTCATTTCTATCCTCTTCTTCTTCAGCTGGCACCAGCTGAGAGAGACAAATAGTGCGAGTATGAGAGAGGGAGGCCGTGAGAGGCAGACAATGACGGCGGAGCCACGGTGGCTGGCTAAGAAACCAAAAAATAGGTAAACCGTAAACTTCAAATTGGTGTTTTTAGTCTTGGATCGTTGGAATGAGAAACTGAAGCCAAAGTTTTGTTCCTCGAGCTTGTGCGAGGTTGTAGGGACCAAATTGGACGGTTTTGGATGCAAGAATGAGTTCTGGGAGAGGTTCAATGCTTGGCTGTGAAATTCGAACTTGGCACAAAGTTTTCAGGGCTGTTTTCTCACTTTTAGCATCATAGGATTGTTTCTGGGTTGAGAATGAGTCGATTAGTGAAAGAATGATGGTTTTTGGTTAAGTTTTGAGTGAGTTTTGATCGGGTCAAGGTCGCGGGTCAAATAACCCATTACAATGAGTCGTGTCGAACAGTCGAGAGGTTGATGGGGATGATGTGGCATGCCACATCATCATGTCAAGCCACGTGGCCAACCAGGTGGTGAAACATGATGAGGTGTCAGGTTGAGTCAGCATCGACGTGGTAGTACCACGTCAGCATTATACAAAAATGTAGCAGCTGACTTGTCATTATGACGTCAGTAGGTGATGTCAGCATGAACATGTGGCACGTGTCAGAGGGTGACATGTGGCACTAATCAGGAGGTGCCACGTGGCAGGTTGTCAGAAGTTGTCAGATTGTTGAGGTCAGGATGACGCCAATAGTGACGTCAATGTTGACCGAACTTTGATTGGCGCTTGAAGGCCTGTGAGCACAAATTTTGAGGTCAAATTGATCTTGTTTGAAACGTTTTTACGATCTGAATTCAATAGTGGCGGTTTCAGGTCGATCAAAGATCGTTTGGTTAGTGTTTTGGAGGTTTTACTCCTCAGAAAGCGTGTTTGATAGACGTTTACTGTTCGGGGGTTTAGGGTGTGTTTACATATGCACTTGTATAGATTTTTAGTGAGCCCTGAGTGTGACTTTGATAGGTCAAGTGGTTTCAGAAGCTTCAGATTGGCCTAAGGCGCGGGTTTTGAGCGCGCAGCGTGGATTGTGCGTGTGAGTGGACCTTGTTTTATAAATGTGATGCATGCATAAATGTTTTAAATTTCTTATGATCATGATTTGAAATGTAATGATAGCATAATGATTTAAGTATTATTGTTGATCATTTTCGTGGAAAATGTTATTGTGCACGTATTTCAAGATTTTTGCTTTATGTTACACTTTAGGCATAGGCCGAGTTTTCTACGTGCTTTGAGATTTCACTAAAAGTGATTTGAATGATGATTCAATTTGAATGAACTGATTTTGTTATTTTTGAAATTATGTTTTGGGCTTGAGACCTTGTTAAAAAGGTGTTTGACTCCGAGTGTGAGTCTATGTGAATTTGAAAGAAATGATGTGATTTATGAAATGAGTGTTGGATATTGTTTAAGATCATTTGTGGAAACTAGGTATTGGGCTGAGACCCTCCGTGAAACGTATGATTTGATTTGAAATCAACATGTTTGTGAAAATGCGTTTATGAGATTTGATAAATGTTTTCACTGAGACCATACTTTTGAGATTGTTGTGACTTCGATTGTGAATGTGTTTCCCTGGAGAAGGACTCCGGTTGTGAATGTGTATCCCCGGAGCAGTCCCGATGATAAGTTACTTGCCTTCGGGATGCGCTGTGTCCCCTGGAGAGGTCACGATGCATTGGCTATTGACGAGCAGCCATGGGAGGCTCGACTTAGGAGTGCTTATGTATGGCATCTATCTTAGATTTTTTCATGACGTTTTGAACGTCAGCCGTAGATTTGTTCACGATGACGTGCTCGAAAGTGAGCCGCCCTGGAGCTTATTTGCACGCTTTGCACGAGTAATGTGACTTATGATGATATGAGATGAGACAGATGTGGGATATGAGGATTGGTTATGTTTTCAATTCTTACCTTGTGTCCATATATTTTCGCATGTTTTGGTTTTGAAAAGAAATATAACTTGTTTGAGAAAGCGTTTGAGATTACATGTTTTCTGATGCATGCATGGTTTTAATTGGAAGGTATAAATTTATTTTCCTGAAATGTATTTGAAATGCTTATTTTTGTCCACTCGTAGTTTTAAATGGTTTTTAATACCCTTAAGGTTGATTGCAGATGTGGGTTGTAGTAGAGACTGAGGCATCACATGAAGCTGCGTACTCTGGAAACCACGAGTGGGTCACGACAGTACCCTAGTCTGACACGTGGTGTCAGACAAGAGTAGGTCATCCCACGTTAATCTTTATGAATTAGGGATGAGTCCTATCAGTTTGGTATTAGAGCACTAAGTTGCTTTTGTGGTATCGCATACTGAAGGTGCACGATAGTTTGCTTCTGATGTGATGTCTCTGCGACAATAGCCCCGTCATCAACTTGAGAGTGAGGATAAGAATAGGAAAGTTAAATGGGATAAGACCTTGGATTTGTTATGTTAGGCATTGGATTCCGTGTTTTTAGCGGGGTTGGACCCCGAGGAGGGCTGATTTTTGTGTGGACCCAACAGTTGGAGCCGTAGATTTACTGGTGGATTGTATCCCAGCATAGTGATGGATCAGATCATAAGGTGTCCGATCAGTGGATTTCACGCCTAGTACTCTAGGAGCGGATTGTACGGACGTTGGTTTGCGCACATGAGGACATGGTTCTGTAGTCTTGAGCATTAGGTTATGATAGCAGTGAGTTTTTTGGATAGGTCTGTATGTGCATGGTGTCAGACATTGCTATCTATGCGTTGGATGAGACTACTGAGATTTGGACGACGTCTAACGAAAGTTTCTTACATCATTCTCACCCTAGTCTTATTGAGATACGAGGGAGGCTGAGTTCCTCCGACATGAGCAGGAGATTTGATGGTAGCTTAATACGAGCAGATGCTTGTGACTTTTTCATGGTATGCTCATGTTTCAATGATGAGTGGGACGATGAGGCTTCGTTAATTTTTGTCGGGTCATTGGAGTGAAACTCGAGTGACAGTGTGGCATCCCAGTTGGAGATAAGTTTAATGGAATTCCAACAACGACCAAATGGTTTCGGTTGACGATGAGTCCGTCTAGAGGTTGTAATTGCCAGGGAGCTTGGAAGAGGGACGCTTCTAACTCCGAGTCTTTGAGTGGCAATCGTACGATTATAGTGGTCGATGAGCGGGACAGAGAGGATCTCGAGTGGCTCAATTAAGATTTCAATATCCTTCTAGTTCAGTTGGTTTATTGGTGCCACGGGATATGCCTGGATTGGTGACAGGTACCCCAGCTATCTTTAGATAGAATTCATGAAGGCTGATGAAGTTTGGGCTCACATACACTTTTCTTAGGATTAGCTTCCCATTGGGTTGGGACATGCGAACTAGTACTCTGACTGGTGTGGTGATGTAATCACCTATTGGATTTTCTTAGAAGGTGTGACAAAAGGCAGATTGGTTTTCTAGGACGCATATGACTTGTTGTGATGTTCCTGATGGATTGGTTGACTACCCATTACTCTTCTGTTAAGTGTTTGAGGAACCAGTCGTATTTGGTAGTCCTGATTTGTCACATTTGGTCTTTTGGTTGGACCAAAGGATACTTCCTGTGATCTATCCCACATTGGAAATGTGGTAGATGTTTCGATTGAGTTACGGCGTAGACACCAGAAAGATACTACAAAATGGATGTTAAGGCTATTGGACATGTGTGGTGAGGTTCTCAAATGTCTCAGTAAGCTTAGGGAGATATCTATTGTGTAGGAGTTTTTGGATACATTGTTGGGAGTGCCACCCATGGGGAGGTTATAAGTACTCAACGTATTTCACAACATCTATGTCGAAAGGTGCCGACAGAGTTTAGAGTATTAAGGGTTCAGCTGCAGAATTTAGTGGATTTGGGGTTCATTTGACTTGGAATGTCACTTTGGAGAGCCCCAGTGTTCTTTGTGTGTAGTTGGATTTGTATTCACACTCGCGTAAGATGAAATTGGATGTCATCAATTGAGGATAAAGGAATTGGATATTCTTATATCCGTTTTCAGACTCAGTATGGGCAGTTTGAGTTTTGGATAGTTACATTTGGATTGACTAACCGGGGTTTAGGTGGTGTTTTATGTATGGACTTGTATAGATTTTCAGTGACCCCGAGTGTGACTTTGACAGGTCAAGTGGTTCCGACAGCTTCGGATTGGCTTAAGGCGCAAGTTTTGAGCGCGCAACGTGAACTGTGTGTGAGTTGACCTTTTTTTTATAAATGTGATGCATGCAAAAATGTTTTAAATGTCTTATGATCATGATTTGAAATGCAATCATTGCATAATGATTTAAATATTATTGTTGATCATTTTTGTGCAAAATGTTATTGTGCATGTATTTCGAGATTTATGTTTTATGTTATACTTTGGGCTTAGGTGGAGTTTTCTACGTGCTTTGAGATTTTCACTAAAGGTGATTTGAATGATGATTCAATTTGAATGAAATGATTTTGGTATTTGTGAAATTATGTTTTGGGCTTGAGACCCTATTGGAAAGTTGTTTGACTCCGAGTGTGAGTCCATGTTAATTTGAAAGAAATGATGTGATTTATGAAATGAGTACTGGACACTGTTTTAAGATGATTTGTGGAAACTATGTATTGGGCTGAGACCCTACGTGAAAAACATGACTTGATTTGAAAGCAAAATGTTTGTAAAATTGCTTTTATGAGATTTGATAAATGTTTTCACTGAGACCATCCTCGTAAGATTGATGTGACTTCGGTTGTGAATGTGTTTCCCTGGAGAGGGACTCCGGTTGTGAATGTGTTTCCCCAGAGCGGTCCCTATGATATGTTGCTCGCCTCCGAGATGCGTTTGTATCCCCCCCCCCCCCCCCACCCCACCCCAAAAGAGAGGCCACGATGCACTGCTTGTTGACGAGCAGCCGTGGGAGGCTCGGCTCGGACATGAGCTGTCCTGGAGCTTATTTTTATGCGTTGCACGGATGATTTGAGATGAGATGAGATAGATGTGGGATATGAGGATTGGTCATGTTTTCGATTACTGCTTTATGTCCAAATATTTTCACATGTTTTGGTTTTGAAAAGAAATATAACTTGTTTGAGAAAGCATTTGAGATTACATGTTTTATTATAAATGCTTGCTTTTAATTGGAGGGTATAAATGTATTTTCTCGAAATGTATTTGAAATGCTTATTTTTTTCCACTCAAAGTTTTACATGGTTTTTTATACCCTTCAAGTTGATCGGGGATACTGGCTGTAGTCGACACTGAGGGATCACATGAAGCTGCGTACTCTGGAAACCCCGAGGGGGTCACGGTAATATCCCTAGTCTGACACGTGGTGTCAGAAGGGAGCAGGTCATCCCATGTTAACCTTGAGGGATTAGGGATGGATTTTGTTAACTTAGGTCATTGTAATCCCCATGTTGAGGACTTCCTAATGGGCTTTTTGCATGTGGAATCCGTGATGGTCATGGCGACGACGACCAGAAGTTGCCTGGCCGCCAGAAATCTAAACCTCACAGTGGCGCTGAAAAGTATCTCTAAACTCGAGCTAGCTATTATGATCCCTCTCTTCACGACGCGTTTAACCTTGAATGGCGGGCTGCCGTGTTCTTGAAAATGGAGAGCCACCGTGATTGATGTGATGTGTGTGCACCTGTGAGTAGTGCATGTTTGATGGTGTGATTGTTGTGTGTTGATCATTCTGATTGATGTGTCACGATAATCAGATTGAATCCAAGATGGACACGGTATGGTAATTGGATTGGATTCGATGTTGACTGTTCATTGAGAAATAGGGCTAGGCATCGAATAATGTGCGCTAGCACAAAGAGGCTTTAGAGGGTTCAGTTATTGTGCGAGCTTGGAGCTCAGGATCATGGTTGGCAAGAGGAACCCTAGAAAAATGTGTTTGTGATTATCTCGGTTAGAGCAAGTATTCGATGAGGTCCAGATACACTGAGTGAGATTTTAGTTCGAGACTCGAGAGGAGTCAAGATCACATCGTTGGTCACTGAGTGATACGAGGTACTGTAAGAGGACTCTGGTACGAGTTCGATGTGGGTAAAGAACTTGAATGGAAAGAGTGGAACCGATGACTTACCGGGTGGTCACAACAGTTCGTCGTAGTTATGATTGATGGTGGGAGACCTTCTAGTGAAGTGGAGGACTTGGCATTGCTCAGCAGGAGTAAAATTGTCAGATTGGGTTCTGAGTACACCTGCATGGGTGACAGGTGAGATCGACGAGCGTCAATGACTCGAGTGAGACTTGAGAATTGATTAGTGGAGTTTCTAGTGACAGTTGGATCCTTCATGTGTCGAATACGGTCATGGAGATTGAGTTGAGTTTCAGCGTTGACTGTTGGGTTGCAGTTAACGTTGAGTGACATTTGTTTTCGGTGCGTACTGTGGATGGACTTTGGACGTGGACGTAATCACATGGGACTCTTGGTTTAGAGATTGGATATCATTGAGTTAAACGGAATTTGATATCATTGAGCAAGTCTACGTGGGATCGACTTTTGCTTGCATCTATACTATCTACACGTCTTGTGCGCTTGCAAAGTTTATTACACGTAGAGGTTTTGCTTGGTACATCTTTTGTGCTTGGTAAAATCTCTATCACTGATACAGTTATGTTTCTACATGGCTCGTTTGATCATGTTCATTTGATTATTGTTACATGGTTGATGTTATATTTCTCGTATTATGTGCAATTATGTTTCAACTGTATTTGGGTTTTTACTTAAAAAAAGGGGTTAAAATATGTTTAATTAATGTATGGTTTTACACCGAAATTGAATTTGGGTCCACTCACCCTTGATTTTTGAACCACTCAAGTACCGTTGATGTTTATGCATCCCGATGAGATTTAGTGGTGGCTCTGACACTCGCTTCCGAGTCATGGGACGATGTTGAAAATGGTTTGGTACTTCAGGTACTAAAGTGTAATGGTATGATCATCAAATTAGACCCCACTATATGCTTCCGCTATTTAGGAAATGAGATCAGTTTGAACATCTACCTTTCTCACGATTAGTAAAATGGCTTCATTTTATTCAATTGGCTTCGTCATCTGCACGTCATCGTCCAGATGTTGGCCAACACGCCTCGACTTTCGTGCCATAAATGAGACTTTCCGAGTCGGGGTGTGTTAGAAAATAAGGCAATTTGATGATAAAGTTGTAATATATTTTTTTTAACCACAATTTTGTACTATGACCATTAAACTAGTAAGTAATATAATCTCGAATATTTTTTTTCTTAATATTTTTTTTGTCATATAAATCTTTTTATTTTCCAAGTATTCAAAAGCTCAATTGAGCTCGGCCCAAATGGACTTATTTGGCCCGGTCCGTGAAGCCCAATAAAAATCTAGTCCAACAAAATACTTGTGCTTTTATATATGTGACTAAACTCGTACGGCCCGACCCGGTACTTTTCAAAATTCGACACAAACTCAGTTCCACCCGACTCGCCTCAAGCACAAAAAATTTGAGCCATGAGACAGACTTGCTTGACCCGGTCCAATGATGAGGCCTAGCTACAAGTAAGGGTTTTGTGCAAAGAGAATGTCTATTCTCTTAGTGTTTACACTTTATAGTCTTGTTGCTTAGTTGATAATGATGTAGTTTAGTTTACAGAAATATCATGGGCTATTACATTTGGAAAACCTCCCAATAATCTTTGTTAAGGAAGATGAGTGGTGGTGTTTTGGATCAGCAGGTGCAAGGGTTCAAAGTTTTGAGGTTGAATAGGAAGGGGTTGTGTTTTTCATGGAAGAATTGGCGCTGTCTGCTTCATTTCAAAAAAATGATCCGTCAACATAAATCTTTCGAAATTCAAATTCAACTAAAAATAATAATAATAAAGAGATCAACTTCGGAATAACGATTCAGTCTTTTGTAATTTTTGTTTTAATGATAAGTAAGGGATAATGTTATGATTTGAAGTTACAAATTCTACTGCTTTCATTTCCTCCTCTTCTTCTTTTCTTTTTTGATTTTAGTTATTAAAATTATAAATTACTTTCGTCTGATTATTTTTTTATTTTATTTTTTATGCAATATTTTGGGTAAAAATATTACATTAAATATATTAGATATAAACATTGTCTTTTATTAAGAAATATGTTTCACTCGAAACATCTTAATTAACTTTCGTGGGATTGTTGAATAATTTGGTATATACATATAGCCATTAGGTATAAAACATTCAACGTACGGCTAAAATGACATTTAAAATAAATTATCAATTTTGCATTATTTCACATTAAAATTAATTAAGTTTGGGGAACACGGATCAGTATTGCCCTTTTGGCCGAATGGGTAGATATCCGTGTTAGTATTGCCCTCGTATAAAGTCACCACTTTAGTCACCACTTTACCCCTTATGTGCCGACCTGGTATGAACGGGGATTAGTCTGGGTTGTGGTTACGGCTTAAAAGTGCCACCTATAGTTGGGGTCTTCCAAGGACCACCTCGTGGTTCATACCAAAAAAATAAATTCAATGGAATACATGACGTATTTGATATGTTTGGCTCGGATTCGAACCATACAAGAGCCATTCTGTTTGATATAATTTCAGCCCACTATTGATTTTGAGTCCAAATTTTATACCGTGATTTTTATTTTTTTGTCAAATATACTGTTAATTTTTTTTTTAAATTGGTGATAAATAAAAAAGAAAAAGCTTACTAGTTAGTGCTATGGTTAGCTATATTTTTTATATGGAAAGTATAGAATAAAATCGATACACAATATTTATATTACATTTTTCATTCCCAACATTAATGTATATATAAAATATATAATAAAAAATTGGAATTTCAAACTTAAAAAAGTACGCGTTTTAAATAACTTAAGCTACATACCCACTTAAATCACACAGCATGGTTCCTTTGAAGGTGTACTGATGTAGATAAACAGAGAAAGGTACGATATACACACAAGTTACACAACCACAGTGCTCACTTGGCACTTGGCACTTGGCACTTGCAAACCTTTACAAACTAAAAATGAAATCACATTATTAACTGGAAACTTGCTATAACACCGGATATACCGAAAGCATGATATGTATGGATTGCACACGTACATTAATCCACATGAATGCACATGTTCAGGCCCCAGACTATACTGAATCGGTAGTGTCCGGAGCCTGAGCCTGAACGGGATGGACCTTGGTCTTCCTCCCAATTGCAGCGACGTGAGTCTCTTCTGCACAAGTGCTCTCTCGTCTCTCTCTACTTTCGTCTTGTTTCTTCTTCTCCAGTTTCTCCTCCTGTTTTCTCTGCATCACATAAACCCCTGCATAACTTGCCCCAATGGAAGACATGTATGGCTCGAAAACAAAAAACAACCTTGATTGAGTAAAGTCGTATTGGTTTGGTGGTGGTAGAGGGTCCAAATTGGGAGAGTATTTATAGGAACAAAATATGTGGTGGTCCTAACATTGTTTATTGAGCAAGCCATCGCCAGTAGGGCTGACTGTTTATGGTATTATCATAACCACAAATGATTAAAATAGTATTATCTTGTTGTAACTATTTAAGAAGATGGTTATATATATACAAGGAATAGTGGTGGGCATGCCACATTCTTCTAACCACCTGAAGCTAAGTGGGTGGCTATTGCGTTTAACACACATATTTTATAGGTCGGTTCATTATAATTTCAATTAAATAGCACTCTCATGGCGAGCCATTTTAGACTTTTAGTGCCACAATGGATGCCACAAATACGCCATATCATCAGCTGTGCGTGCTCAACACTTCCCAACCACATGTACATCAGTACACGAGTTGAATATATAATGACGAATACCAACCCCCTACAATCAACATGTGACAACAAACATAGAAGCATACAAACTTACAATTGATGCAGCAAAATCCATGCCACATATTATATTTAATAAAATAAACAAAACTCATTAAAATCTATATATCAACTACGTATGAACCATACTTTTATAGCGTGAAACCTTTAAACTAGTCAGGAAAGTATAAAATTAATTAAACGAATCATAAAGAAGAAAATTTTAGTCAAAGGAGTAAGAAAACCATATTCTTCCCTTCTCTCTATCATCTCTCTTTTCTTTTGGGCCGATAGTCGAAGTTTCTTATGGTGATTATTTGATCCAATTATTGTCATTTGTCATTCTTTCAGTCAACCCCCTTAACCAAAATATCTCCCATAGTTTTTATCACAATCGTCAGACTATGACTTCAATCCTCTATTTGCTTTCACGAGCAGTTGGATCGTGTTTTCACGCTCCTTGTTTTGGAGATTTTTTAGTATTAGATGTGATGGGTTTGACAGTAGTGATTGTTGTTTTTGTGTGAAGTCAGTATTTTAGGATAGTTTTTTAGAGTTAACTCATGCTACGGGTACCACTTAAAATCCCAATTTTTATATCTCACCTTATGGCATTTGACGTGGTGTTCGATATCATTATCATTAATTACTTATCTCAAAATAAAATTAAAATTAAAATCAAATCAAACATTACAAAAATTAAATTAAAATAAAACATAAATAAAAGTTCAACTTAAATTAAACATTAAAACAAACCAAATTAAAATACAAAATCATAAACCCTAAAATTTTTCGAGTCCCTTTCCCAACAATGCATGACCTCGGCCGCTAGCTTTCTTCAATCTCTATCGCGACCAGAGTTATGGTGTAGATGTCTTCTTGTGGCCGCCAAATTGACATGTAAGTATTTATTCGGCCAGTCTCTAATTAAGGTCCTAATTTGCCAGTTGACAGTTGTGTATCTCGTGAAAGAAATATTGAATTGGAGGATGAAGCCGTCTCTTAAAAGCCATAATAGACCCATCGTGGAGCAATCCCTTGTAGACAAAACCAAATCTACATTGCCCTATGATATTAATCTCATTGAAATTGCTTGTCGTTTGCTCCAGTTCCAATATAGTAAGTTGCCTCAAATTCTGTGTGCTATGTGGAGATTGAGAAACTTTGTAGGAGGTGTGTTACCTCTTTCCCATTGAGATGAAAGAAACCAGTTCACAAAATTTACTCAAAGCCAAATTATGACCTTATTATGAGAGCCAAATAAATACTTACCTGTCAATTTGACAAAGTTAGCAGCCAAGATGATGCGTTGCTGGGAGAAGGGCTATAAAAATATTAGGATTTATGATTTTATATTTTAATTTTTAATTTAAGTTAAAAAAAATTTATGTTAAATTTTAATTTAATTTTTTAATTTTTAATTTTATTTTTATCTTTTTGTTTAGTTTAGTTTTGTTTTGTTTTGAGACATGTAATTAAAGATGATGACATAGGTAATTGAAGATAATAACATGGAATGACACATTAAATATCACATAAGGTGGGATATAAAATGTGGGATTTTAAGTGGTACCCATAACATTACTTAATAAGGTTATAGATGTTTTCAGGGCTTTGATTGTTTTGGGCTATGTGACTTAATTTGTAATTTTGCATAATTTTAGTAACGTTGATTGTTTTAGTGGTTTATATACCTTTTATCTAAATTAGCACTGTGTTGCCTTGTTGGTCTTTCTACCATTCTAGATATTGATGGTATGATTGTACTTGCTTCATTATAATAATTAGCATATCATTTTATTAATAAAAAAACATATATAATTGGCAAAGATAACACTATTTTTTATAGGTAATATATATATCTGGTCCCTTAAGAAAGTTGAACGCAAAATTTCCCACTACCCAACACCACTACACAGGAGTGGAATATATTTCAATATTTTGCATTTCACTTTTAATATAAGCATTATTAACCTCAAAATTTCAAAATGCCTTTAATGAGCATTAATCATTTTTTTTTTGGGAGGAGCACATAAAGGTTGCTATTCCTACAAAAATTCTATTCCAAACAGACTTGCACCATTATAACACATACTATGATGGAGGCTCTGGTTTCTCAATGTTTATTAATTTTATTGAACGAATTTTGGCCTAGATTTCCCCTCAAGTATAGTTCAAAATACGTGTCCCATATTTTATAGTTTATTGATATTAACAATGGACTAACTTAGATTTGTCTCGCTTAGCTCGCTCTTCTCGCTTTCTTCAGCGATGATGATCTGCAAGAAGAAGGAAGAGTAAATGAGCACCGGTATGATGCTAACCTAACAGCATCTGATGTCTGAGTTAATAGGTGAAAGGAATACATGGTAATTTTGACAGCATAAAGGAAAAGTGGTCAATACCTTTTAGAGGTCAGTATCCTTATATTTATAGTGGTAATGGATATTATAGGTGAAATATTTCGATGCGTGATAAATGGACTTTGATGTGGCGTTGACACGTGTCACGGTGGGTCTGGATAACATGTTGTCAAAATGGTGGTCAACCAAGTAGGTCATGTAACGACCAAAAATTTGGAATAGGTAATTCCGTGAATTTTAAAATATAATTGACGATTTTGTCCTTGTAGATCAAAAGTTGACATTTAATTCAAAGTAATTTTTTAACTTTTCATAAGAACTACGTCTTGAAGTCTTCAGTCGACAGATAGGTGGCACATTGGAATCGGAGTTCGGGCGAGGTATTTTGGAAATTTTGCATATAGGGAGATTTTGGTCTTTTAAGTGAAAGGATGAGCCAGCCTAAAACGACCCATTCCAATCCTTCCTGGATTAACGTGGGATATGCCATGCTCTCGTCTGACACCCCATGTCAGACCAGGGATACACCTAACCTTCTCGGGGCTTCCAGAGTACACCAGGATTTGTGGAGGCATGCGATGTCTCGGTCTTCGTTACAGCCTGCAACTGTGATCAATCTAAAGGGTACAACATCACCATAATCAAGGTACAACATCAAGCATAAATCTCGAAATACGTACAATACCAGATTGTATGGAAATACAAAATCACCATAATCATATGCACTCAAGGCATCTCAAATCATGTTCATAAAACATATAAAACAGTTATGCATGCATCATATATAGAAAACAAATCCACGGACAGACGGCCCATGCAACGCGCTTGCAAGCTACGTCATAAGCTTCTTCGGGGCTATACTAAACTCTTTGGGTCATCCAAACTTGTCCAAAACACACTTAAAGGTCACCACCAACATAGAAAAGTCCTAATCAAAACCCCTCAAAACTCTCGGAAAAGTTAAAGTGTCCCGACCATGTTTCGCTAGGCTAAAAACCTCGATTTGACCAATCAAACGATCTCCAATCGACCTGAAACCACCACCATTGGATTCAGATCTTCAAAACCATGCGAACAAAACCAGTCCCACCTCAAAATTTGTGTCCACACGCCCCACATGCTGGTCAAAGGTCAAAGTCAATGCTGGTAAGCAAAAGTCAATGCTGATGTCAACGGTCAAAGTCAATAGCTGACGTCACGCTGACATCAGCCTCACAGGTCTGACACCTGTCAAGTCTAACACGTGTCAGGTCTGACAGTTCCACATGTCAACACCTAATTGGTCCACGTGTTTGACACTTGTTAGTGCTAACTAGACCTAACAACTTCCAAGTGTTAGCCCCTGATTGGCCATGTGGCCTGACACCCTGACAGACGATGACGTCACTCGCTGATGTTATCACTATCAACCTCTAGCTGGGTCAACCCGGACCTCTATAATTTGGTCAACTCGACCCACTGACCCGACTGGTTTTCAATCCTTCGACCACCAATCCACACCATTTTTGGACCCCTAGCATCCTATTGAACCCAAAAATCGATGTACAACCTCCAAATCGAAAGAAAATTGCTGAAAGTTACTTGTCCAAGCTTGAACAGTGACAGCCACATGCAACTTCATTTTCTCGTCGATTCCGACTATCTCAATCCTCAAAATTGATCCTTATGGCCTCACACAATCCTAAGGAACAAGGTTTGATCAATAGAAACCCCCTAACAATCCCTAGAAATCAAATACAAAATTTTGAACTTAAAACCTTACCCTTCGGTTTTTCGGCCACCGTCCACAACTGTCCATATCGTTGCCACCGTCGTGATCGTCTCAGTCCACTATCTCACTTTCCCGTTCACACCAACAAAAATATATGAGAATTAATAGTTGTGTGTGTGAGTTTTGGGATGGGTTTTTGTGGGTTTCGGGTTAGAGAGAACAAAGCGGATGAAGATATTAGATCCCAAAATATTTGGGGTAATGGGCCAATCAAATGAGTGACATTTTTCATTCATCAATTGGTCCACCAAGATATTTGAACCAATCCAAATAAGCCAACTGTCCAATTTCTCGGTATGCGTGAGGGCCGAGGACCGTGTTTAAGTGGGATGGTGACGAGTGCCACCATTCTGCTAGATTGGTGGTAACCACCGTCTTTATTTGTATTTTCATCTGCCAAATTTTTACTTAAAAACCTGAAGAACAAAAAATGGCCATGATGGAGAAGGGGAGCTAGAGTTTGTCCTATAGGGAGCTAGGGACAAGATAAAGGAAAAGAAAACATGGGAGATTTAGAGAGAAAATGGGGATAGAGACAGAAGGAATATCAAATTCGGAAACTCGAAGCATAAACCCGCACCCCTTGAAGTTTAACTTTGGAATTTTTTGATTGAAACACCAAACTAAGGTTATATTAAACATCCTTAGACTCATTTTATACGAGCCAAGTTAGAATTTGAAAGGTCATATTGAAAATGTCGAGGCTTCCTCTACGAAATAAAGGTGAAGAATTCATGTATAGAGTTCATTGAACTTTTCTTGAAATTAATTAGGATCAATTTGATGTTTAAAACGATAAATTTGGATAGGATTTAGAGGTTTTTGGATCGGGTCAGGACACTCGGGTTCGGTTCCAATTGTAGAACCATTGCCTGACCTGGCTGGAGGATAGGGATGGCCTCCCAGCTCATGGTCAACATGAATTTTAAGGTATTCGATGTATAAAATATTTTAGCACAGTTTTAAAGTCGACCAGACATCGTCTCAAGGGTTGTTTTGTGTGTCCGAAGTGGTTGTGTTATGTTTTAAAGTACACAGGTTATCCTGAAAATTAGGGGATTTTAATGTGAGATCACTATGGAAATTAGTGACCCTAGGCTATGGTTAATGATAGGGTAGAAAACTCTTGGTACTTCGAAGAAGTGCAAAACTCGGGACTGAGCTACATGGATAGTCTTTGAGTGGACATTTGTTTTATTAACTGTGATGCATACATAGTTAAATGTTTTAAATATTTTATTACATGATTTGAGTTGCAATGACTTGCAGAATGATTTGAAATGATTCTGACAGGACCGCCCCCGGAAGGGGCATCGATAACCGTGCCCGGTCCTGCTCCCGTCTGGCAAGTCGACTGAAATACCCAAGTTACCCTCAGTACGTGCCAGACCAGGGATAGCCACATGCGCTTACTCATGCCTCCGCCCCTCGTACAGCCTCGAACAACGCGCCACGACCTGGAGGGTCAATAAAAACCAAAAGGTGTGAGTGGACAAAAATAAATCAGTTTAGCAAAACAGTTACAACAAACGTTTTTACCCTCCGCGTAAAAACGAATGCATGCATACAAAAATCATTTTTCAATCGGTTAAGATTTTCCACCTAAGAAAAACTGTGTACCAACTTCCAACATAAGGAAAAACTCGTATGAACCTCTAAATCATTTTTCCTTTCTCAACCATCGGGCTTAGCCCGCAATCTTAAACACCGAGCCTCAGCCCAAAACCACGAATCAAAACCAAATGCACAACATGATCCAAAACCAACAACCATATACCGGGCCACTGCCCAACTCAACCGAAACATCAAGAATCATCAATAAATCACAAGTCAATCATTTTGCTGGATATCGAGTGCGCCCGAGTCTTTAAACTCAAAACCATGCGCAACAACAGGCCTTCCCGGGATATCAACGAGTCTTTAAACTCAGAACATAATCAATAGGCCTCGGGGGTATCACAGTAACCGAGTCTTTAAACTCACGAGTCTTTAAACTCATTAAGGGCCCTCCCCCGTCATCAATTAACCGAGTCTTTAAACTCAAAACGCGCTCCAGCAATAGCACCGGGTCTTTAAACCCAAAACAGTTTTCAACGGGTCTTTAAACCCCAAAAACAGTTTTCAAACACAACAACGTGGGATCCATCCCAAAACCACATTTTTCACAACAGGACACATGATCCGAATTTCCACATTCAATTCCCCAAATCACACTTCACAAACATAATCAAATTATCATTAAACACGGGGCATGCAAAAACAGACCAAATGACTTAATTAAATCCTTTTTCATTCCCGAATTCGAATTCGCAACAATGATTCCGTAAGCCGGCATCCGGAAGCATCATCCCGAACCCAAACCAAGAATCCGCTTTAAATTTTCGAAAACCAAAATCTCGTAAATCGAAGTTACTTTTGTGCCCCGAGCATCCAGCCCGAAATCACCTTTTTCAAATCCATTTTAATTCTTAGAAATCGCTTCTTTCTCAAATCTTATTTTCAACACATCAAACCCACATTCATAATCACCAAAAACACGATCCAATCAAAACATACTCAAATCCCATATTTAAAATCCTCGAAATCACAAGTCTCATTTCAATTCCTAGATTCAAACATCAACAGTGATCAAATCACAATAACTCGAAATCTCGTAAAACGTGCAAATCCGGAACGTTCTCGAAAAACGTGTCAAAATCGTAAGTCACACTCGCAAATCATAAACAACCTTCTTAAATCATTTTACACCCATTTCATATAACTTCTTTCATTAAACCATCATTAAGCACACGAGTGACCATAGTCTCGAAATACGTGTAATTTCCCATGTATAGTAAAACTACGTATAAATATGGGAATCGAATACGTATAAATACGGAAATCAATATCAATCACAAATTATAATCATAATCATAAAATCATAGAAATAATTTATGGATGCATTAAATTTTGAAAGCAACGTCCACTCACACACCAATTTTAAGGCTCGATTTCGCGCCGTACGAGTTCTCGTAATTTCCGGCATTTCCCAGAAACTCGAATCCTATCCGAAAACACATTCCCGGGTCATTAAGGTCTCAAATAACATCATACTAATTCCCCATAATTTTCCGGGAATTAATCGTTAATTAAAAATGTAACCTAAACCTTCGGACCCTCGGAATAACATCGAGACAGTGTCCGAAAATTTCGAAACCAACGCTAAAATGTTCGTTACATTGTGTAGGACAAAAGTCGTTTTGAACTCACCTTGAAAATCGGACCCACGCGCCGCCACGCGTCGCCGCAAGCGGCTGCGCGTGACACCCACGCGCCTGCTACAGTGACGGTGAACAGTTCGCCTTCTTCGCCCGTTTCCTCTGCAAACGGGTCCTGCAACCCGCGTGAAAACCCGGTTAGATAGCTATCAATTCTCAATCAATTCCTTCCCTTTTTGATCCTAACCTCTTCTATAACCATTTAGTTCCAGTTCTATGTCATCTATTAGCCTCGACACTGACTAAATCGATCCATCCAAACTCGGACCTCAAATCGGGTCGACATTCCAAACTCACTCAACTCAATTCTATTTCCAAATTAACCTAAACAAGAGCTTAAGGGGACCCAATAGAACACTCTAACACGACCAATTGAACACGAACTCACCTGGAAGTCGCCGTCCACAGTCCCTGCACAACTCTGAAACAAGAACCAGTGATCATGGCCAATTAGATATCGAATCCCTTGCCAATAGCTACGGTTGATCTCCAAAGGGTCCCAGAAGACGATTATGGCCAAATAGATATCGGGAAAAGTCCATTTGACCGCCCAAATAAAAGTCAACGTTTTCCCCCACGACTAGGGGCAAAACGGTCATTTTGCCACGTTCGTCCGATTCCACCCAACTAATCACCGATTAACCCCCATTAATCATGGTTAGTTACTAATCTAATCCCGAATTCCGGGACGGGTCGTTACAGATTCTCTAATAATTTTCTGGGTTTATTGTTTTATTTATGGTCACCAAATTTTAGGGTATTTTGGAAATAGTGTTTCGGGTCCATTCTTGGTTTGGAAATATTTTGACTTGGTTTTGAGTCATGGATTTATGTAAAAGAAATATTTCTTGGTTTATTTACTGTTTTCTATGGTTAACCATCCTCGTATGATGTTATTCTCTTTGGATGTCAGTTTGGGTCCCGGAGAGGTCACAATATGACATTACCTGAACGTTTGTTCGGAGACTCGAGTTCCCAAGGATGTCATGATTTAGTATCACCCAGATGAAAACAGATCCCAAGAATACCACCTGAATGTTGTCTGATCCCAGGAATATTAGTACCACCGGACAGAGACGGATCTTGAGAATACCAAACTGATGTTGTCTAATCCCGACGATGATACTCGGAAAATGTAGGATTTTGTGCAGATCCCGAGATTACTCAGACATTACAGGACTCTGTTCGAATCCCGAGTTAACTATGCATAGCACCCGTTTATTATTGTGACTGATGCCCGAGTATTTGAGGGTTGGTTGTATCTGATTATTGATATTTTTTTTTCCAGACGTTTTCACACAATTTGATAAACAGGGTTTTCGGAAAATTTGCTTTGAAATGATTATTTTTGTCCACTCATGCTTTTAATGGTTTTGTTGACCATCCAAGCCATTGGACAGAGACCGTAGCTGATCTAGAGGTGGAGGCATGAGTAAAACATCAGTATTGTTATCCTTTGTCCTACCAAGTGTTGATGATAATTTCGAAACTTGGGTTTCGTTGTCCGACGGGAGCAGGACCTGGCACAATTATCATAGCGCTTTTAGGACGGGTTCTGTCAATTTGGTATTAGGGCATTGTGGTACTGATTTGTATTTGCCAATGTCATGCCTCCAAAACGAGAGCTCTGTGCATGGCCTGGTGATGAGTTGGATGTACAAGGAGTACTGATGATCCTAAGTTAGACTTGGAGATGGGACAGACCCTAGATTACTTGGATTGAACATTGGATACTACACTCTAGTATAGGAGGACTTGTGTGGGTCGGGATAGCGAGCGAGACCAGAGGCTAGGGTTATAGTATTTTCAGGCGAGTTGGACCCGAGTGAGATGGATGAGTGAGTTCCTTGGTTGGAGCAAGTATTTGAGATTTTGAGGTGATGAGAGATCTTCTTTAGGGCATGGTATGCCTGGCGATGTTTTTTTTTGGTGAATAGGCATCCTAATGATGGCATGGATTACGACATATTGAATTAGGACCCAGAAGGAGTTGGGATATGGAACTAGGGCTCGAGAATAGCCGGAGAGTCGAAATATCAATTACTATTCCAAATATCGAATGAGGGTTCGGGTAGGAGCCTGAGATATTGTTGTGCGCCTTGTAGATATAGTTGTTTGATTGACATGTTTGAATTTTGGAAACAAAATTCCTTAAAGGGGTAGATTGTAACGACCTAGGAATTCAGAAACGGTAATTTCGGAAATTTTAAAATGAAATTGGAAATTTTGTCCTTGTAGGTCAAAAGTTAACTTTTTATTCAGAATACTTTTTTAGCTTTTCATGAGGACCATTACGTAGGTCTCGAGTTCTAAATCCATAGACAAGTGGCACGTCGAAATCACAATTCAGACTAGTTGGTTATAGGACTAAAATAGACAAATGTATTTTGGTAATTTCACCAACAGGGAAATTTGGTCTTGTTAGTGAAGCGATGAGGTCAGCAACTTTTCCACTAGCTAGATTGATGGCCACCACTGTCTTTATTTGTGTTTTAGTCTACCTCATTTTTACTTAAAACCCTGAAGAACAAAACATGGCCATGATTGAGAAAAGTAGCTGGAGTTTGTCCTACATGGAACCAGGGACATGATAAAGGAAAAGAAAAAAAAAGGAGACTAAGAGAGAACATTGGGGAAAGAGAAGGAAGAAATACCAAACCCAGAAACCTAAAACATAAACCAGCACCTCTTGAAATTCAACTATGAAATTTTGCAATTGAAACACCAAACTAAGGTCATATTAAATATTTTTAGACTCGTTTGATAAGACTAAGGTTTAAACACTAAACATAAACGTGCTAACACAACCATTTCAAGTACCACACACAAAAGCCAGGATGCCAACACCACCACATCAGTACATAGAACCTGTCAAATCAACTAACCCAACCTCGAAGTCTGCGAGATGAAACATCATATCAAATGTGCACTACAAATAGGCTATTATCACTCGAGAACTACAAGCATTACCTCGACATCCGAGTGCGGACCGGCTCAGGAACTACGAAGCATTACCTCGACATCTGAGTCACGGTCCCATTCTCAGGAACTACAAAGATTTACCTCGACATTTGAGATTGCTCACAATATTAATCTCGAGAACTACAAATCATTACCTCGATGTCCGACACCATTCGACCAACTTTGGCATCTGGAGGAGGGTCTCCATATCATATCTCACACCATCACAATCGTTACAATCATCACAATCATCATAACATCTCACATCACATTAACACATCATCACAATCATTACACATCATCAAAAATACCAAGGAACCACAGGTATCCAGTTATCATATACCATTAAAGTAAACCACATTCAAAAACTAAAACTCAACTCATTGCTCGGGCCTAAGCCCAAATCACAAATCCATCAAACCTCGTAAAGAAAAGCACTAAATTTTTTTTATAAAATCATATATAATCCAATTCATATAAACATGACCTAATATGTAAAAAACCATTTCCTATGACTTGTTGAGGATCCGGGGTTTATCAAACCCAATTTCCTCGCAAAACATTTTAATAACACTTTTCTTAAATATTCATAAACTTCCCAAGAAATCCATAAAATCATATCTAACCAACCATCAAACAATTCTCATAATAAATCGTATAAAATCATGTAAAAATGCATGCATAGGGTTTTGAAAAAAAAAGTCCACTCACTGTACCACTGCTCGCTCAAAACATGAGTCGCAAGCCAATCTGAAGCCTTTAGGACATCCAGGCCTATCCAAATCACACCTAAGAGTCACTATCAGTCAATATAAGAAACCCCCAAAACCCCGGAACAGTATACTCGTCCCGAACACCCTTCCAGAGGAGAAAAACTTCCAAAACACCAACCAAATGATCTCCAATCAACCTGAAACTACCACCATTGGATTCAGGACGTCGAAAGCTTTCGAACAAGATCGGTTTTACGCTGAAAATTTTACCCACGTGCTCACACGTACGTGTCAAAGGCTGGTCAACACAAGTCAACGACGGTCCATGATGACGTCACGCTGATGTCATTGCTGACGTCAGCCTAACAACCTAACATCTGAAAAAATTTGACAACCTGCCACCTGGTACCACCCGACAGGTACCATGTGTCCATGTTGACGTTAGACTATGCCAAATCGGCACTAACAACCACTTGACAAGTTTCCACGTGGTATCACCTGATTTGTCACGTGACTTGACAGAGATGTCGTGGGGCGCCATGTCATCATCTCATCCCTCCAGTCGGGTCGACCAGGATCCCTATAACTGGTCATTCAACCCGAAAGCCAACTCGGTTCTAACTTCGTCGTTTCTCAATCGTTTTCCACCAATTTTTCACGATTCGACTCGTCACTCTTACCTGAACAATTCTACGAGTTCGAAAGTAAGAAAAACTTACCTCAATTTCTCTAACCAAACTCAATTTTTCTAAGCCAACTTGAACTTTTATCCAAGGTCATTCCAGCGCCCTTTCCATTTGTTACTTGGCCTTATGCACTCGCAAGAACTCACAGAAGATGGAACTGATCAAGAATCAAGGTTTCAACGTCTCGAACCAAAACCCAGCCATCTAAGTTTTTTGGGTCACAAGTTTACCTACTATGTGGGTTCCTCAAGTAGCCACCGTGGCTGTTCCCCCTTTCCTTGTCCTTCACAGGCACGAAGCCTCACTCTGGGGCCTTCGCAGCAGAAGAATGGAAAGATGGAGATGGTTGAATGGTGAGAGATAGGGTTTCGGGTTATGTAGATACAAAGAAATAAAGGGGTTGTGTACAGGATAAGGATTAGTGGATGAGTGACATTTGTCACTCATCCATTAAACTTGGAGACAAACATCTAGGCCCACAAAATACCAAAACTCAACCTACCTCGTAACTCGTGTAACTGTAAAATCCGATGAAATCGTTCTAGGTCCGTAATTTCATCGTCCAATGTCCAAATTTGACGCTCTGCCTGCCTAGATAATTACAAACTCGTGATCTACGTAGTGGGCCTCGATCAAGGTGCAAAAGTCTCCTGGGTCAAAACTCAACATTTTCCCTCATTTAGGAGCAAAATCATCATTTTATGTCAAATCATCCCACTAATCTACAATCAATCCTTGTTTAATCTTGACGATCTCCTGCTAATCTCATGATTATGGGGCGGGTCGTTACATTAGAAGCAGGAAATTGCCCAGAATTGAATTTGAAGTTGTGCCGAAAATGTTGAAGCTCCTTCTGAGGAATCAAGGTGAGGAATTTGTGTATAGAGATGATAGAACTTTTCTTGATGTTAATTAGGATCAATTTTATGTTTAAAATGTGCAATTTGGACAAGATTTGGAGTTTTTTGGATCGAGTCAAGACGCACGGGTTGGTTCCAATTATTGAACCATGGGTCGACCTAACTGGAGGACATGGACGACCTCCTGGGCGCATGGCCGCATAGGTGCATGGGGGTGCTGTCCAGCAGCCAGTAGAGCATGGCAGTATTCCTCTGGTCATGGTCAACACAAATTTTAAGGTATTAAAGTTATTTTAGGGGACACATGATAAATAATTGCTAATTGTTTTTTTAATTATAGTTGATTTAGGGGACACATGGCACAATAATATGGACGGGTAAGTAACAGAGATTGGACTATTTCCAAAAACAAAAATACCACCCCAGGAAATGTTTTCTTTGATTTTTTTTTTTTGAGAATGGGGAAATTCATTGATATAGAGGAACAATGATTTGGTGATGATGGCGACGGCAGTGGAGATGGAAGTGGTGGTGGTGGTGGCTAGATGGTTGTGGTAGTGATGGGAGCGTGGTTGTGGTGGTGATGATACATATAGTTACATTGTGGTGATCTTTTACTTACTATTTTATGCAATTTGTTTCTTTAGTTTTTTTGGTTGCCTTAAATCCAAAAAAATAAAAATTTGTTATTTGGGAAAGTGGTTGGCACTATCCCTGAATTTTAGCGATCATCCCTGAACCTTATTATTAGTACTCGACATCTATGAATTATATCTAAACATGTAAGGACAATCATTTTATTAAATTTCTCAACAATTTCTATTAACCTGATATGACAACTTTACACATATTCTTAACAAAAATCGTTGAGAATTTAACGGAAAGACTATCCTTCCACATTTAGATATAATTCACAGACATATGCTAGTTTTTGATGCATGAAATGTGCCAACTTAGAGAGTAAATTCTGCTCTGCCACGTGCCCTTGAATAGACCTGAAAGAGGAGAACGTTAGTTGGTTGGTCAAAGTATAGGCACCGGTGTGGTACTAGCCCAAAGGTAGTCTGACGCCCAAGTCAGTGGTCGTTCTAAGATGGATGGGGTGTGGTAATTAGTGTAGTGTAAAGTGGTTATGAATAGTAAATGCTTAGTTAACTTTATATGAAAAATGGACTCCTTTTTTATTGGTGTGGTAAGTATAATAATTACATTCTAATAATATGTGACAAATTTCGGTTGTTGTGGGTCGACATGTGGAAGGTGGGACTATTCATGTGTCGGCGTTGGCCAGACCCTACTAGGGTTTGCTCATCTGAGTGGGCCTAAAGGCCTTGGGCTTGTGGAGATGTGTTGGGCTGAAGTACTGGGCCTTCGGGTCATTCTGGCCCTACGCACCAATAGACTGAGGACTAGGCCTCTAGACTGAGGACTAGGCCTCTAGAGTCGGCCTATGGCAGGGTGCTGACAGAGGGCTGGGCCTCCCAGGTCGGTCTGGGCTGATCTATCTGCAGTGGATTGGGCCTATAGGTCGTCCTGGCCCTTTAGGTCGATCTGGACCGATATGGTACAAACAGACATCCCCCAAGTTCGTGACCGAGGTGGAATTCCTCGGTTGGGGACTTGTAAAAAGAGTGCCCCAGACCGGATGCGCTTGCTTCAAGTCCCCAAAGTCCCCCAGGTGAGGGAGTGTACCGAGCGACATTGTCAGTGTTGGAGGGCAGAGGAAGACCGATCAGATATGAATCAGTCGGTGTGGGCGGGGAAATTGAGGGTCACCCGTGTTGTGTCAGTAGGTTGGGAAAGTCAAGGAGCCGTCAGTGTTGCGGGTCGGTCGATGTGAATGTTGGAATTCGCGGCCGTTGGGTGCCAGTAAGTCGCGCAAGGGCACGAGGGGTCTGTGAAAGACAGCTAGAATGGTAATAATTGTCACACAAAACGAGGTGACCTTCGGTTGCCAACCTATGCCTATAAATATTGGGTGAAAAAAGTATTTTACCCTTGTCACTTTCACGCAGTTTAACTTTGAAATTGTTCTATGCTTAGGTGATTTCCGACGAGTATTTTTACGGCAGACTTCTATGGTTATGTGATTTGCAGTGAGAACGACTGCCCTACAACAACAAGGTATGACCCATATCCTCTGTTTTTTTCGATTCAGTGTTTTGTTCTCTATGAACTGTGGATAAACTGGGGGCGGGACGTCGGTTTGATCATGGGAACATAGCGGTCGATGACCCTTTTCTATGTTCGCAGATTGTTCCGATGTCTAACAAGGACAATCAATCCAACGAAGTACGGGACTATGATGAGTGATACCCACATAGCTCCTCAACCAACGCGGGGCCCTCGGTGGTGGAAACACCGATGAGGTTTGTTGCAAAGAAACCTAGCAAGGGCGATCAGACCGGCGTGTTGGGGTTTGGTTGGTCCAAGGGGGAGGACAAGGCTCAGTCAGGCATGAAGAGGTTTGCCAGTGCGAGCACTGTGCAGGTACCTGAGGAGGAGGCACCGACCGCATACCCTGTCGACACGGTCTTGTGGTCGAAAGACGCATATGAAAACAGAGAGACTAAGGCAACGGTAAAGAATTTCCGGTCGGCATGGACGGTGCCATCGGATGTTGAGCTGCGGGTGGTTGGTCCTACTAATCTCTCGACCGAGGGGCTTGAGGGCTGGGCCCTATTCTACACCGAACTGTGTAGTCACAGCGTCTAGTTGTCGTTACATCCTTGGCTGAGGAGGATTGTCCGAGGGCTAGGCGTGGCCCTCGGTTAGCTGAACCCGAATGTGTGGATCATTCTGGTCAGCTTGTACGCAGCGTTTGTTAAGGCGGGGGAAAAGCCACCCACCTACACCTTGGTCGTCCACCTCATCAAGACAGCCGAGAGGGTGAGGGCCCACTTTGTTGTTCTCGATCTGACGGGGATGTGCTTCCCCGAGCAGTCGTTCACCTTTCAGGGGTTGTATTACTCGTCGCCTATGTCCCTGACCCGGCCCTTCCTTTGAGATCCGTCCCTTTGGCAAGGTGTCGTCGAAGATCTTCGAGCCCTTTTGGTTGTTCCCGGGGCCAACTAATCGGTCACAATCAGCTCCGCTATCATAGCCGTCGCCTCAGCAGTAAACCAGTCAGGGTGGACCTACTAAAGTGTGTTCTCGGTGGGAGGATGTCTCCACCTTGGTGCGCAAGAAGATGATGCCGGTCATTAATGGCATGGTGGCTAGTGCCTCAATTGAGCTGCTCGACCTAGGCGAGTGTCCCGAGGTCTCGATCAGGTTGGTGCTCGACCTATTCAAATAGTCTTGCAATTTTTCTTTAAGAATTTTTTTTCAAATATTCCGGGTATTTCTGCGTAAGACCACGCGAAGACCTCGGCATTATTACTTAGGAACTTGATCAGGTTGGTGCGCAGAACTCAGCTCAGTGTAGTGCCAATTTGGAGCTTCTTGTCGGCGAAGTTTTGGTAGAGGTCGACCTCCTCTACCTCCTCAATCGACTGAGGATTTGGTGTGGTAGAGTGATCGCGAGGATCCTAGATCGATTCATCACGCAGGTGCTGAGCGACTCGAGGGTAAACTAGGTCGGCCTCGTAGGTGGACTTAGTGACGGCTAGGGTTTCGACGGGCTGGATGATGGCTTTTCCAGCAAGGGAGGTGGAGTTACAAGTCCGAGCTGCCATCTGATCGTCTCGAACCTGTCTAATTCCCATGGGGGTTGGAAATTTCATGAGCAGTAGGTGGGTGGAGATGCCTGCGAGGAGCTGGTTGATCAGAAAACTGCCCAGGATGACGTTGTAGGCTCTCGAGCAGTCGACCACAATAAATGGGGCCAGGACGGTGGCGCACTTCAAGTTTTCTCCGACCGTGATGGGGAGGATAACCATGCCGACCGGGATGATGAAGTCCCCTGTGAACCCGAATAGTGGGAAGGGCGATCGGTCTAGCTCAGTCTCCTTGAGCTGAAGCTGCTTGTAGGTATCCATGAAGATCACGTTTACCGAGCTGCCAGTATCGATCATGATCTGGTCGACATCAAAGTTGATGATGATGGCACGGATGACGAGCGGGTCGTCGCGTGGGTAGATCACCCTGTGCTCCTCTTCCTCCAAGAAGGATACGGCTTCCCAACTGGTACGTGCCACCTTTTGAGCTCTCCCTTCCCCGGCTTGGAAGATCTACGAGTTGTGCTTCATGTTGTGGAGGAAGTCTTTTCTAGCTCCGTTCGATGCAAGTAGTGAAGAGACGGAAGTACTGCTAGTGATAGTGTTGATCTGGGAGTGTCGGGGCTGTTACAGAGCATTTTGTAAGAACTGGTTGATCTTGCCGTCTCGAACAGTGCCTCCACCAAGTCCCTCAAAGCCACACATTGGTTGATGTTGTGGTCGTTGTACTTGTGGTACTGACAGTAGAAACTAGTATTTTTAGCTAGTTAGCTTGTGCCTGGGGTCCAGGTCGGCTTGAGGATCATGCTCTCCACGTTCATTAGCACATTTTCGTAGGAGGTATTCAGGATCGTGTAGATTTCATACTTGGACCGAGGAGGAGGGCACTCAATACAGTGTTCGTTAGGCATGTGCTCCTGCTGGCCTTGCCCTTGATGGTGGCCGTGGTGGCCGTGGTTCTTTCCTTTATTCCCCAGGCTGTAGGAAGGGTGTAGTCCTTTCTTTTCTTACTTGGGGAATTTTGATGATGGTTCTGGCTCGGGCAGCCTGTTGAGGGGTAGACTGGGGGTTGGAGTGGCTCAGTCGGTATGTGTTGACCGGGTCCCTGGCGCTGGGTTGGTATGTGTTGCCCGTTGTAGGACTGCCTTTGCTAGTTAGTAGCTCGGCCTTGGTTGGTAAGTAGACCAACCTTGAGTATGTGCGACGTACTTGAATTGCGATTTTCACAAATCGGCCTTGAACGCGGTGAAGGCTATTTTATCGTCTGACCCGGTGCATCGAGAGTACTCCAGGCTGAAGCGGGCAGCATATTCGCGCAATGTCTCAGTCTCTTCTTGCTTCAGGATAAAATGGTCCTCGATCGAGAAGAGTCTATCAGTCTGGATTATGAACTGGTTCAGAAAGATCCTAGTGAGCTGTGCGAAGGAATCTATGGAACCGGTCTCTAGTCAGTAGAACCAACTAATTGTGCCCTCTATGAGGGTGGAACTGAAGACCAGGCAACGGGCCTCGTCGGTCAGGCTAGAGAAGGCGATGACCGATCAAAAATTGTTGAGGTGGTTGATCGGATCTGTCTGTCTCGTGTAGAGTGGGATCTTGAGCAGCTTGATCATGTGATCGTGTTTGAAGAACTTGATCTAATCCGTGAAAGGGCCCAAGCTGGGTCTCCCCAAGTATGTGTCTGGGGCGTTCCTTTCTCGGCCTCGAGGCACCTCACTCGGTCGAGAAGCTGTTGGACTATCGGGTCGGCATTAGGGGCATGCTCGAGCAAGGGCAGTCAGTGCCTTGGGGAGGGCTCGACGTATCCCTTCGAGATGAGTTTCCTCTGTTTCCCTTAGAATTGTTGCTGCGCGGGGGCGACCGGATCATCGTGCACTGTGGATCTTCAGGGAAGAGTCTACTCTGTGACTGAGATGGGTGTGTTGTTCCTGCCGCGAGAGTGTTTCCATTGGCCGGTTTTGGGTTATGTCCGATAGGTCTACTCCATTGTTTGTTGGCCTTTTTCAACTGGAATTCGAGCAGGATCAGACTGAGCTGCCTGTGCTATGGTGTGGAGGTGCCGTTCAGGGCTTCGCGAGCATCACGGTATATCCTGATTCCTTGGGCGCCTTTCCCAGGTATGACCAGGAGTTTCTGGGATTTGTTAGTCGATGCGGCCGTGGTGGCAGTCTTGCCTCTATCCGCTGCGCGGGGGACCCTCTCGGCGCACTCAGCATAGTCGACCACAAAGCGTTCGGTCTCACGGATTTCGTCCTAAGCGCGGTAGGCACTCAGCTTGGCTTGCACAGTTTGTAGCTGGGCAACGACCTCGGTGAACTGCTCGCTAAGCTCGGGGTAGCGTACCTCGACTTGGGTGCTGCTAGCCCTGGTTTTGGCCATGTCGCGTTCTAGTTTCTCCAGCGCCCGGAGCACCACGGGGGAGGTGTCCCTCTGTCCTCAACCAGCCGCGGGTGTGATCTCGCCGTCTACGTTGTTCGGCATGCTTGGATGATGAGAGGGGAATGCTGTGCTCAACTTGGTAGAGTGGAGGGCAAATATAGTATGTTTCCCACAGACGGCGCCAAACTGTTGATGCACGAAATGTGCCTACTTAGGGAGTGAATGCTGCTCTGCCACGTACCCTTGAATAGACCTGAAAGAGAGAAAGCTAGTTGGTTGGTCAAAGTATAAGCACCGGTGTGGTACTAGCCCAAAGGTACTCAGACGCCCAAGCTAGTGGTCGGTCTGAGATGTAAGGGGTGTGGTAATTAGTGTAGTGTAAAGTGGTTATGAATAATAAATGCTTATTAACCTTTATATGACAAATGGACCCCTTTTGTATGGGTGTGGTGAGTATAATAATTTCATTTTCCCAATGTGGGACAAATGTCGGTTTCTATGGGCCCAACATGTGGCCGGTGGGGCTATCCATGTGTCGGCGTTGGCCATACCCTACTAGGGTTTGCTCATCTGAGTGGGCCTCGATCCCTTTGGCTTGTGGAGATATGTTGGGCGGAAGTACTGAGCCTTCGGGTCGATCTGGGCCGACACACTGACCAACAGAGGACTAGGCTTCCAGAGTCGGCCTATGGCAAGGTGCTGACAAAGGCTAGGCCTTCTAGTTGGTTTGATCCGACGCGCCGACCGATAGAGAGCTGGGCCTCCAAGATCGGTCTGGGTTGATGTATCTGGCAGTGGATTGGGCCCATAGGTCGGTCTGTGTCTTCAAGTCGGTCTGGGCCGATATGATATGAACACTAGTAATAATAAAGTTTAAGGACGATAACTAAAATTAATGTAAAGGATGTTTCCAATTATTTTCCCTTTGTTATTTTATAAAAAATATGTTGATTATTATATCTTGATTTTTATTTTCTAAATTCATCCTTTAAAAATGAGTTATTAAGCGTGTTTTATAACTGTTTTTATAATCGAAAAATGAAAATTTTATTGCATAACGATTCTAAACAGCCTAATCTACTCTAAAGTTAAAGTTTAAACTAAATTAAATTATGAAAATTACATGATTCATTAAATTTAGATGTATAAAATAAAACAAAAGGAAGCACATCCACCACTTAATGAGCACAAAGGACTATAAAAATATAAATATTTACCATACAACAAAAGAAGAGTAGTGAAGGTGGAGATAAACTAAGAATTTTCGTACAACTTGTTTTGCTTTCTAATTTTTTTCAACGTCGTGAATCAAATTACGATCAAATTCAAATAACAAAAATTAATTTATTTAATTAAAAAATATCACTTCAAAAAATAAGAAAAAAAAATTAATTCTTGTGTGTTTTAATTGAATTTAATTCTTCTATTAATCGGTTTTTTTATTCGATTTTTTACTCAAACCGAAACCGAACCGGTTGGTGAATCGGTTTTGATTCGGTTCGGTTTTTTCACTAAAAACTAACTAGAACCAAAACTGAAATATTCGGTTCAATTCAGGTAAAATCGACTCATTTTCGGTTCAACCGATTTGGTTAAACCAGTTTAATTTTTTAGAAGACTGTTTTTTTTTTAATTTATGAAATAATCAACGTAATCACTGTCCATTATAGCCCAATTAATTTCCATTACAACAAATATAGGCAATATAACAACCTAATTAATGTCCATTACAAACAATGAAATTATCAAGGTTTAAAGTCCAACATAGAATGTCCATTACAACAATAAAATCACCAAGGCATCAAAATCCAACATAGAATGTCCATTACAAATAATAAAATCATCAAGGCATTAAAAATCAAACAAAGAAAGTCCATTTCCTCTCTCTCTCTCTCTCTCTCTGCCAATACTAAATCCAAAAGACAAGAAAATCCCAAGAAACGAAGTTAATTACAAAGAGAAATAGGCCACCACCGAGATATGTGTATAATTATGTAAGCACTTAGCCATTGATCATCCAAATTATTTCTCAAAGGCAACTTAAAATACTAACTATAATGTAAGGCTTGAGGTCATTCTAAATGACATCAAAATTCATGTCATTTTATCCCATTCTAAATGCCTCCAGAGCTTCCAGAAGAGGTTTAGAACAATTGAAGGCAAAATCAATACATATTATGAAGAAAAATTGTTGATGTTACCAATATAAGGATCAGGGTGGTGCCACTTATTGTATGAAGCTTTAGCATTGGCTATGAGTGTGACGACCCGGAAATTCGAAAAAGGGAAATTTGGAAAATTTGAAGGAAATGACGATTTTGCCCCTAGTTATAAGGGCTGAAAGTTGACTTTTTGATTAGGACACTTTTTGGATCTTCCGTAGAGACCGTTGGGTAGGTCTCGAGATGTTTAATCCGTAGACAGGCGGCATGCATCAATTGGAGTTCGGGCGACCAAGTTAAGGGCCTAGGAGTGTGAAGGGCATTTTGGTAATTTGTTAAAGCAGACGCAAAATGGTAATTTGGATTGGACGGTTGAATGGCTGATTCAACCATGATTATGCCACTAAGTGACATCTGTCACTCTCTAAGTAAGATTGGTGGCAAACGAATATGTGTGGCGGTGGAATGAATTGGAGAGTTTAAACCCCGTGTGTGTGTGTGTGTTTGAAAAATAGAGACCAGAGGCCGCGACCTTGCTTGATTGACCTCCCCAACAACCAATTGAGAAAAAAGAAGAACTGGAGAAGAAGTAAGAGAGGGAGAACAGAGAATTGAGATTGAGAGAGGAAGAAAAGTGATGAAAATTGTGAAAGGAAAACCCAAAATCCGAAACTTGTTCTTGAGAGAATGAGAATTGAATTTTGAGTTTTAGACCAGCCCAAGTCGAAATAAGGTTAGATTAAGACTTCTGGGACCTTGATTAGTCGAACCCAATCAAGAACGATGGAAATCAGTGGTGTCTTGGCCGTGAACGGGAGTCCTCAACCCCTCAAAAATTCGAGGTGCAGTTCAAGTAATTGGAGGTAAGAGAGCTTGAAATTCATTTCAAAATCATCTTAAGAATGAGTCGTAGACAGGCGGCATGCATCAATTGGAGTTCGGACGACCAAGTTACGGGCCTAGGAGTGTGAAGGGCATTTTGGTAATTTGTTAAAGCAGAGGAAAAATGGTAATTTGGATTGGACGGTTGAATGGCTGATTCAACCATGATTATGTCACTAACATCTGTCACTCTCTAAGTAAGATTGGTGGCAAACGAATATGTGTGGCGTTGGAATGAATTGGAGAGTTTAAACCTTGTGTGTGTGTGTGTTTGAAAAATAGAGACCAGAGGCCGCAACCTTACTTGATTGACCTCCCCAACAACCAATTGAGAAAAAAGAAGAACTGGAGAAGAAGTAAGAGAGGGAGAACAGAGAATTGAGATTGAGAGAGGAAGAAAAGTGATGAAAATTGTGAAAGGAAAACCCAAAATCCGAAACTTGTTCTTGAGAGAATGAGAATTGAATTTCGAGTTTTAGACCAGCCCAAGTCGAATTAAGGTTAGATTAAGACTTCTGGGACCTTGATTAGTCGAACCCAATCAAGAACGATGGAAATCAGTGGTGTCTTGGCCGTGAACGGGAGTCCTCAACCCCTCAAAAATTCGAGGTGCAGTTCAAGTAATTGGAGGTAAGAGAGCTTGAAATTCATTTCAAAATCATCTTAAGAATGAGCCGTAGACAGGCGGCATGCATCAATTGGAGTTCGGATGACCAAGTTACGGGCCTAGGAGTGTGAAGGGCATTTTGGTAATTTGTTAAAGTAGAGGAAAAATGGTAATTTGGATTGGACGGTTGAATGGCTGATTCAACCATGATTATGCCATTAACATCTGTCACTATCTAAGTAAGATTGGTGGCAAACGAATATGTGTGGCGGTGGAATGAATTGGAGAGTTTAAACCTTGTGTGTGTGTGTGTTTATTTGAAAAAAAGAGACCAGAGGCCGCAACCTTACTTGATTGACCTCCCCAACAACCAATTGAGAAAAAACAAGAACTGGAGAAGAAGTAAGAGAGGGAGAACAGAGAATCGAGATTGAGAGAGGAAGAAAAGTGATGAAAATTGTGAAAGGAAAACCCAAAATCCGAAACTTGTTCTTGAGAGAATGAGAATTGAATTTCGAGTTTTAGACCAGCCCAAGTCGAATTAAGGTTAGATTAAAACTTCTGGGACCTTGATTAGTCGAACCCAATCAAGAACGATGGAAATCAGTGGTGTCTTGGCCATGAACGGGAGTCCTCAACCCCTCAAAAATTCGAGGTGCAGTTCAGGTAATTGGAGGTAAGAGAGCTTGAAATTCATTTCAAAATCATCTTAAGAATGAGCCTACGATGCCCCATGACTAATTAATGGAAGAATTCAATGATGATTTGATGAAATTAGACGATGAACATTCTTCGGAAAATTTGTATTAAGTCTGATTAGTTTAAGCCAACTATTGATGTAATTGATTCCACAGAACCTTAATTAGCATTAAACCGATGAAATTTGACGTTTTAATTGGTGAAATTGATGCAGAATTGGAGGAGTTTTGAATGGGTTATATCGCGGGTTGCAGGACCCGTTTAACACGCAGTCGGGTGAGAACGATGAACAGTGCCCTGCACTGTAGCAGCGCGTGAGTTTCACGCGCAGCCACTCACGGCGGCCCGTGGGGAACCTGAGAGCGAATCTTGAGGTGAGTTCAATATGAAACTTGCTCCATTTAATGTAACGAACATTTTGGCACTAGTTTCGAGGAAATCGGATATCGTTTCGATAGTGTTCAGTGTATCCGAAGTTTTCGTGTACGTTTAAAATACATATTTAAATCCTGGAAAAATTCTGAAAATTATATGAGGTATATTGAAGGGTTAGTGACCCTCGATATTGATTTTGGATATGAATGTGATTTCCGGAATTTACGGAAAAACGTGCAGCTCGGAAGCGGGACGTTTGGACGGTGTGTGAGTGGACTTTGCTTTCTAAATTTCACTGCATGCATAATTGTTTTCTTTGCTTTCTATCTATGATTTCTATGCTTATGCTTATGGCACTTACTATTTCTGTATTTACACGCATTTCGATATGCAATACGTAATTGCACGTATTTCGAGAATATGGTTTATGTTATACTTTGATGATGGTTTGATGGATGATTTTATATGGTTTACACATACCATGTTTTATTAATGATTTGATGATGTGGCATTGGATTTGCATGTGAATTCGGGCACGAGATCCATTTTGATAAAATATGATTTCAGATTCGGTTTTGGAAATTGGATTACGATGGATTCTGGATTTGCTATATATTACACATAGTTTTGGGTTTAAAGATCCGATACTATTGCTGGATCTGGTTTTGGGTTTAAAGACCCGGTTGATTGATGACGGAGGAGGGCTCTTGATTGATATGTTTTGAGTTTAAAGACTCGGTTACTGTGATATCCCCCGAGGCCTATTGATTCTGTTTTGAGTTTAAAGACTCGTTGATATCCCGGGAAGGCCTAATATATGTGAGTTTAAAGACTCAGTGATTGAGATCCAGCAGATTGATTGACTTGTGATTTACTGTTGATTTCCGATGTTTTTGGATGTGTTGGCCAATGGCCCGGTTTATATGGCTTTATGGATTTTTGGGCTATATTCTCGTACATGGATTTTGATTCATGATTTTGGGCTGAGGCCCCTTATTTATGGTTTCGGGCTAAGGCCCGAGGTTTGAGAAAAGGAAATGATTTTGGTTTTCATACATGGTTTTCTTATTTTGGAAACGAAATGGATTATGAAATGATTTTCGAATGCATGCATTAGTTTTACGGGGAGGGTAGAAATGTCTTTTATGTAACATGTTTTATAAACTGATTTATTTTCGTCGAGTCACACCTTTTATGTTTTATTTACCCTCCAGGTCGTGGTGAGACAATCGAGGATGATTGAGAGGTGGAGGCATGAGTGGGCACAGGTGTGATTATCCCTTGTTTGGCAACTGCTGAGGGTAATTTCGGAACTTCAGTTGACTTGTCATACGGGAACAGGACCGGGCACGGTTATCTATGTCCTTCGGGGACGGGTCCTGTCAATGAGTCTATCGATTGCGTCAGGATCTTCCTGTAAATTCACAATCGACCAACAAACAACCTTTACTTATCAGAAAAACAATCAAATGGGCACTTTTATTCAATAAAAAACAATTCAACCAAGCTAGAAAACTCAAAAATTGAAATCAAAAGCTTTAATTAAAAAAAAAATAGAATCGAAACAAAAAGAGAAACAAGAAGAACAATTGGGAAAATTGAAATAAAGGGAACAAGGAGGAAGAACCACGTGCTTGTTGGTTTCGAACCTTTTGCACAGAAACATCAGCCTGAGAAATAAAAAAATCTGAAATTGAGTGAATCAGATAGAATGCAATTGAATGATTGATGGGATGCAATAAAGAGGTGAAAAGGGGGCTCAAAGCGTAGTACATCTAGGTAAAAGAGATTGCGGTGAACAGCAGATTTGAGAGTACCTTTGAGGGCTCGTTTGTAGAGGATCTAAACCTTTTCCTTCTGAGCTGCTCGACGAGCTAGGTTTGCCGTTATTGACACTCTAATCGAAGATAGCCAGAGGGAGAGGGAGGGAGAGGGTCGTCTGAGTCGTGAGAAAGAGAGTGCAGTGAAGCTTCAAAATGAAGGAGATTTGGCGGAGTCTTCTGGGTTTGAGGGAATCGGCGGAGTCCTCTGAATCATTAGAGTTGGCGGAGTCAACTCGATATTGGAATGGAGGAGACTGGAGAGGAGAGAAGGTCATCGAAGTTGAAGAGATGAGAGTAGGAAGTGAACTGGGATTGATAGGACCTGTCCTAATCCCTTCAGGATTAACGCGGGACGTGCTCGCTCCCGATTGACACAAAGTGTCAAATAAGGGATAATTCCAACCTCAGCCGGAACGGGGCTTCCAGAGTGCACCAAGATCTGGAGGAAGAGTGTGATGTCTTGGTCCCTACTACAGCCCGCATCTGCGATCAACTTGAAGGGCATTAAAAAATCATTAAAAACTGTGAGTGGGTGAAAATAAATAATTTAATAAAACTCATTTAACACAAGACATTTATGCCCTTCAATAAAAAGTATGCATGCATTCGAAAACCATTTATCAATCCATTTAAATCATTAGGGCCTTAGCCCAAACCATTTACCAGAGTATATGGGAACTCAGCCCAAAACCAATCATATGGGACTCAGCCCAAAACCAAATCCATTGGGACTCCGCCCAAATCAAGTCATGTGGGCCTCAGCCCAAATCCATTTATCCATTCACAAAACAACATTTCATAATTCCAAGAAATCATGTTTACCAAATATCATATAACCAATCCTGTCACGGTTTTCAAAGCAATGCGCGTGCTACCCGGGGTCTCAAATCCTAAGTCTCCCTAGGGTCCACCCAGGTCAATGTCCACAGATCAATGAGCCTCATTGAGGATTATAATCCATATATACCTTCCTGAGAGTAAGGTACCACACAGGGGCGACTCCACTCAGTTAGTGCTCCGTGACTACTCCGGGGTCCACCTAGGCCAACGACCCTCCCCGGAGGAGACAATCTATAAATAAAGGATGGTATATGAAAAACCATTTAGAAATCATCTCAAAACCGTTCTAAGGGCTACGCCCGAGTTTTCCATAAAACCATCGTAAATCCATATCCATTTGGGGTCCCTGACCCGAAATCACATTCATAAAACATAATTGGGCCTCATGCCCGATATTATAACCAACTGGGCCACATGCCCGAATTCGTAAACCAACAGGACCTCTGACCCGATCATATAAACCAAATAGGCCTCTCGCTCGATATCTCATTAAGTCAAATGGACTCCAAGTCTGATGGTTTCCAATCAAATGGGTCTCATACCCGATTCCATATTTCTAAATCCAAAAACTTTCATCAAATCATAATAGAAAATACAGCACGTATAAGCACCGTATAAAACCGAAAGCCTCGAAATATGTGCAAATACGTAAATACTAACTACCACTACCAAATTCACTCAAGGAATCTCAAAACATGTATTTAAACTCATATAAAACATTTATGCATGAATCAATTTAGAAAACAAGGTCCACTCACAGACTGTCTTATACTACTGCCTTGAAATACGTGTCACAAGCCTTCTCGGGCTAATCACCGTCACCGGGACCCACAAACCTGTCCAAATCATAGTAGAAGATTACTAACTACCTCATTAACCTCTCATTGAATCCACGAACTATATCGAAACGATGTTTGATCGACACGAAACCAGTCCCAAAATATTCGTTACATCAAATAGATTAAGAGTCATGTTGAACACTTCCCCAAAAAGGGTCCCACACGCCCTCACGTGCTACCCAAAGGGGCTGCGCGTGAAGCCCACGATCCAACCACTATTCATCTTCAACCTCTCGCTGTACTCGGTCTAGTTCGGCCCTGCAATTCTGGTCTGGCTGGACCGGCGTGACTGGTCCAAGCCCCTATCTCTCTAATTTTTGGTCCGATTTCATCCCTTCCAATTCCTACACCTTCCTCCTATCATTTCCTATCCATCTACGATTTAAAAACATATGAAAATGCCCTAGAAATTACCTCCCCGATCGAAGAACATGGCCCGGTTTTTCCCCTTCTGTATGTCGGTCACCGCAGACCGCCGTTGGCCTAAAAAACAATCACAAGCTCATCCTATGACCTCCAACAACACATTCCAAGCCTCAAAATCAATCAACAACATCAAAAACTAATATTTGAATTTTGGACCAAAACTTACCGTTTTTGGGTTCTTCGGCCATCGTCCTCGACGGACGACGCTGTCAGCACCCCTTTATCAACTCACGTCACTCTCTCTTTCCATTCACACTCCAATCACAGAAGATGAAGTTTGGGGAAGGTGGGAGATGTGGGTTGCACGGTTTTGGGACGATCGAATGATGAAGAAAGGAATGGATATGCATGTATGGGTGTTTGTGAGCAATGGCTGAGTAACACTTGTCACTCATCCATTGGGCCTGTTTCAAAATATCTGGGCCCACTTAGGACAAAAGTCCATCCGTCTCGTAAAACGTGCAATCATGAAGAGTACTTCAAAATTTTCGTGAACCGTAACTTTCCCGTCGAACGTCTAATTTCGACGTGCCGCCTGTCTACGGACTCGTATCGACCCGATCTACATAACGGTCCTCAGCCCTTGTGCCTTGGACCTCCTGGATCAAAAGTTAACTTTTTGCCCTCGTTTATGGGTAAAATCGTAATTTCGCCCTGAACTTCCTTAATCCTCAGTTAATCCTTCATTAGCCTCACTAATCCAAAATTAGTCTTAATTAATCCTTAAGATCAGGTACGGGTCGTTACAACTTTCCTCCTTAAAGAATTTCGTCCTCGAAATTTAAACTGACCCAAATTCCACAACTAAATGATGGAAATTCAATCTAGCCCTCAACTTGGAGCACTCTTGTGTCAACATACATGTCCGACACAACTATAATCCACTTGGTCAACCTCCGTTACAGTATTCGACTTCCTCGTGGCTAATCGTTAACGAAGTGTCCGAAGCCCCAACTCAACTCCCGAGAAACCCCTTGTCGGCTCGTATGTCTTACTCGAGATCAAAAATCAGTGTCTCGTCTGCTACTCACTCTGACATGTCAGTGATACTAAGTTGTCCTCAAATCGGCTTTTCAGCCTGATGGTTCTTCTCATCTGACAATCGAAGTTAGCTTTTCAGTATGGCGACCTTTCTCATCCGACAACCGAAGCTGATCTCCTATTTAGCATCCGATCCGACAATTATCCTCATTACTCCCATTGAGTGATATCTCATCCCCTATCACTAAACGGTTTGCAACCATATCCACTGTTCAGAGGAACATCATTCTTCGCTAACATTCTCTAAATCCACGATCACGATCGTGAGTAGTTGGTAACGCTCGGCTCTAATGCGCTATTTTGACCTTGATTCACTCTCGAATCCCAACCCGTCACAATCGGATCCGACCTGACCCCAGTACTCACTGTACAAGTAGCATCGAACCTCGTCTGATCACCATCTCACGTCCATCTAGGACTCCATTTGAGGATTCTACCATATCTGTCTAACTGGTCAATCCCAATGTCCAACATGCACTACTCACTGGTGCACCCACAACACGTCCATCATCAAGGCATTACCCGGCCTACTCAAGGACTGCACTCAGGCAACGTCCCCTCAAGTACGAATCCTCACTATCCTCAACGTCTTCTCAGAGTCATCGTGGTCACCCGACCAACTCCAAAGATAGACTAACCAATGTCTAGCCCGAGGCATTGGCTATTCATCTCTTCCTAATCGATATCTACGTATCGTCCTTGTCTTAAACTTATTCACCTATCCACATATAACCAACACAGATCGTACACACATCCCTATATCCAAATTCAAGACAGAGTAACACACCTGCACATATCCAACCTCTGTCTTGTCGTCTCACCAACTATTCCAAGTGGTTTTTCAACTGTCTTGTAATATGATTTCCTTCTGCTCCTAGCATAGCATAATCAGCAAGGCAATTCACCCCATCTATTTCCACCTCGAAATACGTGCAAATATGTAAATACTAACTACCACTACCAAATGCACTCAAGGAATCTCAAAACATGTATTTAAACTCATATAAAACATTTATGCATGCATCAATTTAGAAAACAAGGTCCACTCACAGACTGTCCTATACTACTGCCTTGAAATACGTGTCACAAGCCTTCTCGAGCTAATCACCGTCACCGGGACCCACAAACCTGTCCAAATCATACTAGAGGGTTACTAACTACCTCATTAACCTCTCATTGAATCCCCGAACTATATCGAAACGATGTTTGATCGACACGAAACCAGTCCCAAAATATTCGTTACATCGAATAGATTAAGAGTCATGTTGAACACTTCCCCAAAAGGGGTCCCACACGTCCTCACGTGCTACCCAAAGGGGCTGCGCGTGAAGCCCACGATCCAACCACTGTTCATCTTCAACCTCTCGCTGTACTCGGTCTAGTTCGGCCCTGCAATTCTGGTCTGGCTGGACCGGCGTGACTGGTCCAAGCCCCTATCTCTCTAATTTTTGGTCCGATTTCATCCCTTCCAATTCCTACACCTTCCTCCTATCATTTCCTATCCATCTACGTTTTCAAAACATATGAAAATGCCCTAGAAATTACCTCCCCGATCGAAGAACATGGCCTGGTTTTTCCCCTTCTGTATGTCGGTCATCGCAGACCGCCGTTGGCCTAAAAAACAATCACAAGCTCATCCTATGACCTCCAACAACACATTCCAAGCCTCAAAATCAATCAACAACATCAAAAACCAATATTTGAATTTTGGACCAAAACTTACCGTTTTTGGGTTCTTTGGCCATCGTCCTCGACGGTCGACGCCGTCAGCACCCCTTTATCAACTCACGTCACTCTCTCTTTCCATTCACACTCCAATCATAGAAGATGAAGTTTGGGGAAGGTGGGAGATGTGGGTTGCACGGTTTTGGGATGATCGAATGATGAAGAAAGGAATGGATATGCATGTATGGGTGTTTGTGAGCAATGGCTGAGTAACACTTGTCACTCATCCATTGGGCCTGTTTCAAAATATATGGGCTCACTTAGGACAAAAGTCCATCCGTCTCGTAAAACGTGCAATCATGAAGAGTACTTCAAAATTTTCGTGAACCGTAACTTTCCCGTCGAACGTCTAATTTCGACGTGCCGCCTGTCTACGGACTCGTATCGACCCGATCTACATAACGGTCCTCAGCCCTTGTGCCTTGGACCTCCTGGATCAAAAGTTAACTTTTTGCCCTCGTTTATGGGTAAAATCGTAATTTCGCCCTGAACTTCCGTTAATCCTCAGTTAATCCTTCATTAGCCTCACTAATCCAAAATTAGTCTTAATTAATCCTTAAGATCAGGTACGGGTCGTTACAACCTTCCTCCTTAAAGAATTTCGTCCTCGAAATTTAAACTGACCCAAATTCCACAACTAAATGATGGAAATCCAATCTAGCCCTCAACTTGGAGCACTCTTGTGTCAACATACATGTCCGACACAACTATAATCCACTTGGTCAACCTCCGTGACAGTATTCGACTTCCTCGTGGCTAATCGTTAAGGAAGCGTCCGAAGCCCCAACTCAACTCCCGAGAAACTCCTTGTCGGCTCGTATGTCTTACTCGAGATAAAAAATCGGTGTCTCGTCTGCTACTCACTCTGACATGTTAGTGATACTAAGTTGTCCTCAAATCGGCCTTTCAACCTGATGGTTCTTCTCATCTGACAATCGAAGTTAGCTTTTCAGTCTGGCGACCTTTCTCATCCGACAACTGAAGCTGATCTCCTATTTAGCATCCGATCTGACAATTATCCTCATTACTCCCGTTGAGTGATATCTCATCTCCTGTCACTAAACGGTTTGCAACCATAATCCACTGTTCAGAGGAACATCATTCTTCTCTAACATTCTCTAAATCCACGATCACGATCGTGACTAGCTGGTAACGCTCGGTTCTAATGCGCTATTTTGACCTCGATTCACTCTCGAATCCCAACCCGTCACAATCGGATCCGACCTGACCCCAGTACTCACTGTACAAGTAGCTTCGAACCTCGTCTGATCACCATCTCACGTCAATCTAGGACTCCATTTGAGGATTCTACCATATCTGTCTAACTGGGTCAATCCCAATGTCCAACGTGCACTACTCACTGGTGCACCCACAACACGTCCATCATCAAGGCATTATCCGGCCTACTCAAGGACTGCACTCAGGCAACATCCCCTCAAGTACGAATCCTCACTATCCACAACGTCTTCTCGGAGTCATCGTGGTCACCCGACCAACTCCAAAGATAGACTAACCAACGTCTAGCCCGAGCCATTGGCTATTCATCTCTTCCTAATCGATATCTACGTATCGTCCTTGTCTTAAACTTATTCACCTATCCACATATAACCAACACAGATCGTACACACATCCCTATATCCAAATTCAAGATAGAGTAACACACCTGCACATATCCAACCTCTGTCTTGTCGTCTCACCAACTATTCCAAGTGGTTTTTCAACTGTCTTGTAATATGATTTCCTTCTGCTCCTAGCATAGCATAATCAGCAAGGCAATTCACCCCATCTGGTGCCACCTCGAAATACGTGCAAATATGTAAATACTAACTACCACAACAAAATGTACTCAAGGCATCTCAAAACATGTATTTAAACTTATATAAAACATTTAAACATTATATGAGTTTAAATACATGTTTTGAGATGCCTTGAGTGCATTTAGTTGTGGTAGTTGGTATTTACGTATTTGCACGTATTTTGAGGTTTTCGATTTTATTCGGTGCTTATACATGCTGTGTTTTCTATGATGATTTGATGAAAGGTTATGGATTTAGAAATATGGAATCGGACATGAGACCCATTTGATTGGAAACCATCGGACTTGGAGTCCATTTGACTTAATGAGATATCGGGCGGGAGGCCCATTTGGTTTATATGATCGGGCCGGGGGCCCCGTTGGTTTACGAATTCGGACTTGATGGCCAGTTGGTTATGATATTAGGCATGAGGCCCAGTTATGGTTTATGAATGTGATTTCGGGTCGGGAACCCCAAATGGATATGGATTTACAATGGTTTTATGGAAAACCCGGACGTAGCCCTTAGAATGGTTTTGAGACGATTTCGAAATGGTTTTTCATATACCATCCTTTATTTATGGATTGTCTCCACTCTGGAGGGTCGTTGGCCTAGGTGGACCCCAGAGTAGTCACGAAGCATTAACTGAGTGGACTCACTCTCGTGTGGTACCTTACTCTTAAGAAGGAATATATGGATTATAACCCCCAAGGAGGATCATTGATTTGCGGACATTGACCTGGGTGGACCCTAGGGAGACTTGGGATTTGAGACCCCGGGTAGCACGCGCATTGCTTTGAAAACCGTGACAGGATTGGTTATATGATATTTGGTAAACATGATTTCTTGGAATTATGAAATGATGTTTTGTGAATGGATAAATGGATTTGGGCTGAGACCCACATGACATGATTTGGGCGGAGTCCCTACGGATTTGGTTTTGGGCTAAGTCCCATATGATTGGTTTTGGGCTTAGTTCCCATATACTCTGGTAAATGGTTTGGGCTAAGACCTTAATGATTTAAATGGATTGATAAATGGTTTTTGAATGCATGCATACTTTTTAGTGAAGGGCATAAATGTCTTGTGTTAAATGAGTTTTATTAAATTATTTATTTTCGTCCACTCACAGCTTTTAATGATTTTGTAATACCCTTCAGGTTGATCATGGATGCGGGCTGTAGTAGGGACCGAAACATCACACTCCTCCTCCGGATCCTAGCGCACTTTAGAAGCCCCGTTCAGACGGGAGCAAGCACGTCTCGCGTTAATCCCGAAAGGATTGGGATGGGTCCTGTCAGGGATGGGGGAAGGGAACGCTCTCGACTCCTCTAGGTCTAGGGTTTCATAAAAAATTAAAACGGCGTCGTTTGTAACAGACGCTTCTAATATTGTTCGGGCCGATTTGGTGCAGTTCCCCCTTTCGGTTTGGTTCTGTTTTGTACAATTATATTGAAAACCGAAACCAAACATGGATGAAAATCGGTTTGGTTCGATTTTCACCAAATGGTCTTAGTTTTTCTTCGGTTTGGTAATTTTCGGTTCGGTTACAGTTCGGTCTGGTTTATCGGTCGGTTTTTTCGAACAAATTAATAGGGTTACATCACCCTATGCATCCCACTATAGGCTAGAAGGGATGGACAATTAGATAAAAAAAATATTTATTTTCTTTTATTAGGTTTTTTATTTGTATTATTGAAGCAAAACTATATATGAATCAATAAATAAAATGCGTAATAAGTAACTAATAATTTATTTGTATTATTTGATACGTTTTTTTATTTGAAATGTAACAAATAAATAAAACAATGTTGTACGAAATGTGACCAAGACGAAATTGATAAACAAGTACAAGTTTCAGAAAGTAAGTTGATTACACAATGAGCAATGAGGTGGGTAAGCTTTCAGTTTGTGCAAAACTAAAAAAGAAAGAAAACAGCATTGAAAGTACGAAGAGAAGTCAGCTTTTCCGGCCCACTCTTTCTCTTTGTAAGGTAAGGAAAGCGAGTGGGGATAAGCTACTCTTTCTAAGATTGATGCTCTACTAAAGGTCCAAAGGAACCTACCTTTATTCCGTTTGGCTCCTTTCGAGGGAGCACTCACTTCCTTACAGTGTGTTAAAGAGTTATTCATTCTTTTTCTTAACATTTATTTTTTCTACTACTACTTCATACCCACATTCCCTTCCATTGAAGATCACATTCGACTCCTATCGAGGGAGTCTCATTCCCCTACGATTTGTTCAAGAAATGGAGCATTGGGCACAGAGGGATCGTTCGTACTCCTCGGGTTATGAACGCATTTCAATTGCTTCCTGCTCTGCTCCTGCCCGCCCCACATGCAAATTTTGCACCAAGCCAACATTGCATTTTGCAATTTTCAATTTGTTCCATCTACAACCTAATTCTCACAAATATCTTAGGGTAATGTTACACAGTCAAGAAATTATAATCCTGTTGTTAATATTTTACATATTATAATGCGTATATTTCATTGTCATAATTGTAAAATTCAATATCATAACTATCTCAGAAAACCCGAAATACCTTTCTATTGATATATATATATATATATATATGAATAAATAACTTTTAATTTTGTTGATTTTTTATAGAGATTATTTTGACATGATAATTTAGAAAATGAACGGTTCCGATTAATAATATAGGCACAAAAAAAAATTCCAATAAGTCCAAAAGGTGATACGAGGAGGGACTACTAGAGTAAAATTTAAGTATTATATAATATATATATATATATATACCTAATTTTGGAAGAGATATACAAATTGAATTCTCCATCCCCTTGTTAAAACAGCTTATAAAGTACAGTGCTATATTTTCACAATATAAATTGGTTCCAAACACCAGCAGCCTGCTAATTAATTTTAAAGTGGAAACTGCATTCAACGTGAAAAGAGAAGGACTGATGAAAGTTAGGTTCAAGTTCAATGGCTTGGTTTTTGGTGGAGTGTTGGGAGCACTTTATGTTTTCTGCATTTTTATTGAAAGCACAAGAAATAACTTTATTAAAATATTTATATTACGTTTTCTTCTAGATTATATTTGAAAGAAGAACTTCAAAGTAATTAGAAAGATTTATACTCTATTCAAAACTTGTGAACTAAATCTAGGTCATATTTCATCCATCACGACCCTATCCAAATACACCTTCCCCCTCTTGAAAAAGGTTTTTAAAATCATCAACTCTAAATCGTTAAATTTCAAGAATCGGTACCAAGATTTTAAAAAATTAAGTTTCTACTTAGAAATCAAAATCATTGCTTTTTAGAATCGGTCAAACAAGTAAAATCACCGTTCTTCATAAATGAAGTTTTTTGTTGTTGTTTCGAAGGGAAAAAAATTAACTGTCCTCCTATATAATTTTGATTACAATTATGTTTTAAAAAGTTAGTTTTCTCTATCCAACGTTACATTTCGTAAGGAAATGTTTGTACGGACTTTCTAATAGCGAACCCTCAAATTTACAATTACATTCCCTTAATGTGTACATATAGTGATGATTTCCCTTCAGCACGATTGATCCTCAAATCCACATGTCACAATTTGAGCATGGTTACACAAAAGTCCCATAACCCAAAATAAAAACATGAAGATCTCAAAATTGTATGTAAGATATATACGATGTGACCACACACGAGCACTGCAGGGGACCACATTCAGTATATGACTATATGTTAATATTTTACGTATCCAAAAAGGCAAAAAGTCATACTGCCACTACGAACTTTACGAACTTCACCCTTCTATATATATTTCAATTCTCTTTCCAAGTTCTTCAGCACTCTTAGTAGCAGCCATGACCATGATCAAAGCTCTCTCTCAATTCTTCTCCCATCTCTACACCATAACCCTAGTCTTCCTCACTCTTCTCATCCTCGAAATCGTGGTTCTCATCCGCTCTATCGCCGGACTAAACCCGAATTCCCGCAACCGTGTCGTCACAACCACTCAATACCTAAAGCTCATAGAGCAAAAAAATCCTACAATTTGTTACACCCAAAAACTGCGCCCAGATGAGGCTACACAAGAATGCTCGGTTTGCTTATCGGAATTTGAGGAAGGTGACAAGATACGGCGGCTGATGATTTGCAAGCACATATTCCACCAGGCCTGCCTTGACAAGTGGCTCCAACAGTACTTGGCCACGTGTCCACTTTGTAGGACTAAGGTCTTGTCGGACGACGTTGTCGCTGGCTATCATCGCCTTAGAAACCGAGTACAATATGATGGCAGTGATGAGGAGTTGATTTTCTTGTTATCTTCCTTACAGGCTGGTAATTCTTTACACAGATTTTTCTAAACTCTATATTTTGTCCTTTTAAGAATTGTCCTATTTTCGTTTTTTTTCCGTACATGTAATCATTGACAATATTCAAAGATCCAAGTTACAAAATTTCTTAGTAAAATTTCATTATCTTCTGAAAGCACCCACCAAAACTACCCCAAAATACCCTTATGTAATGGTTAGGTAATGGTTTTGTTGGAATGTGGAATTAGAGATGGCACAGCATGGTTCGACGCAGATATAGACAATATTTAAATCGTTAAAATTTTCACTGTTCGATATGATTTAAATTTTCTTAAATTAGAAATGAAACTAAACTGTTAATAACGGCTCAATTTGGATCGATACAGACAGTTTAGGCATAATAAAATATTTGTAGTATATGTAGACTATAATGATTTATCGTTACATTCCCAATTAAAACATATTAAGGCTCCTTCACCCAAACATTCATAATATGTAGCATTAAATTTTCAAACATTCCAACCCAAATTTTCTTCAAACATTCCAAGCAAAATATAAAAGACACAATAATATTAAAAATGAAATCAACAAAACACAGTAATATTTGAAGTTTTTGAAACTAACAAAACACAACAACATTTACCAAATTTACTTCAAATATTCCAACCAAAATATATATAACACAATAATATTATAAATAAAATCAACAAAACACATCAATTGGCCGGGATGTACTCATATATGTAAGGGTATGTGGTAGATATAAAAATTAATAAAATTAATATATTTCTTAACGGTCCAGTTTGGATTTAAAAGTTTTTTAAAATGAAAATCAATCTAAAATCAAATTGTTAATAATAGAGCGTTTTAGATTCTCAAACAATTTGACTTTTAGCTGGTCAAAACTAAATGGTTGGATAAATTCCAATTTGAAGCAGTTTGGTTAATGATTTCTAAGACATCCTTATATGGAAATGGAGTGATAGTTTATAAGTGAAAACAAATACTTGGTTTATGTACTCATTTCATATTTGGGTAAATAAATAATTTTACTGGAGGTAGTTTCAACTGATAGTGACAATAAAACTACCCATTATAAATAAAGGTTAATCGGGTGTGCTTTTATGATACTATTTCTTTATTCTTGAGTTTAGAAGATGTAATAATCTTCCATATCACAATAACTTGCGTTATAATCCTATATATTTTTTGTAAATTTAAAATTTCTAACATACAGTAAAAATTAAATACAAATTCTCTACTCGCATAGAAAACTTTAATATAACTATTTATTTATTGGAATACAATGAAATCGTGTGATATGAAATGAATAATATCTTATCCAATATGAATTTTGAAATCGTGTGATATGAAATGAATAATATCTTATCCAATATGAAGTTTATTTAATTATGGGATCATTCGTGATCCATCAAATAGAACAATGAATGCAACGAAGCAAAGGCCAGAGGGTGTCCTTAATATGTCCCCATCGATTGTGACACTGACCCTACACATTTGTCCAACTTTTGATATTATTAATAAAATTTATATAAGGAAAAAAAAAAAGAATCAAGAGCTCTTATGTCTTTCCTTTGAATTTCTTTTCGAAATTTGTAGTACTAATCGAAGAAAAGAGTAAGCAGATTGAAAACAGTATGTGACACATGTCTAACTTAAAGGGTGCCTACCGAATATGTGACTCGTGTCTAACTCTCATTGGAAAGAAGTATCCGTTTAATATTTCTTGTCACCCGCCTGGCACAGTTTGGCATGCTATGATACCTAATCATCTCCAAAGATGTAGTTATAGAAACAATGGCATTCAAATAAGCACCCAGAAGGAAGCAGATACAAATATAATTTGCAATCCGCCGGTAGTCAAAGGAAGCAGATATAATTAGATATACTTACTAAAGTTTTATGAAATGATATAAGGTACTGGTAGGTGGACAAGAGATGGAATTTTGATGCACTGCCACTAAACACCTAATGAAAGTAGCTTACCAATTTACACCGTTTGTCTGGTTGAACTTTGAAATAAAATAGATTTTCCGTCTCAAGACAACAAAATCGTGACTCATTTTTTTTTATTCCAAATATACTGACATAAATTTCTGATTTATAGACAAAGTTGTGGTTTTTCTTGCTTAATTTTTCAAATTTATCCGACTGCATTACAAATGTGACGGTATTACGAGCAAGAAAACAATCCATTTAAAATTTCAATCTTCCAATCAAAAGCTAGAAACTTTCACAATCCCACAGTCACAAAATTTATCATGCAAGTTTTCCCTGCCAAATTTCCTCTTTTCTCAGAGATGATCTAAGCACTCAAATCTAAGTAGACAAGTTTTGGTAGAGTCAGTCAACAACCTAAAGGACGGATGGAAACCCAAAAATAAGAACGGCCTTCAAATTACCTAACGAAACCATAAAACGGACAATGCTGCTGACCCAAAAACCAGCCTTCAAATAATCTAATGAAATTAGCCCAAAATCGGCGATTGAAGATCCCACAATCGGGCATATTTAATAGATTACTAATACAAAGCATATGTTATAGTAGAATATCATTTTATATAATAAAAAATAGGGAAATTTTCGGCTATACCCCAACTTGAGATAGCCACCAGGTATTCTTGTTGGCCCCGCGGTGGTTACTATTTCATTTTCTCCTTTGTTTTCATTGAAAGCTCTCATTCTCTCAAAGCTCTCCCTCCGTGATCATTTCAAAAATTCCAATTCTCTGCACTCATCTTCTTTTTTTGTCCCAGTTCTTTACAAACTTAAAATCCCAATTTGGGAAAACGACTTCCATTCCTCACAATCATTGAAAATCAAACCCACCAAAGAAACAATTTAGTTTCCCTCTTTGTTGTGTGAGCCATGAGGTCATTGAAAGCCTAAATCAATCTCCAATTTGAAAATGGATAACCCGACTCATCTAGAGTCCTAAATGGATAACCCTTATCATCTAGAGTTCTAAATGGATATCTGTAACACCCAGTCCCGAATCTACATGATTAATTAAGAATTAATTGAGGATTAGCGAGAATAATCGGGAATTAGTCGGGGATTATTAGACGATCCCCTGTAAAAAGTGAAAAAGTTTATTTTTGACCCTAAAGATTAATGGCACGTGGACTGAGGTCTGTTACGTAGATCGAGATGATACAAATCCGTAGATGGACAGTATGCCGAAATCAAACAGCGTATGGAAAGTTATGGGTCACGAAAGAAGTAACGAACTATTCACGTTTTACGAGGAAGTGGACATTTGTCTTTAAGTGGGCCCCAAAATATCCTGACTTGGACCAATGGATGAGTGACAAGTGTCACTCATCCCATTGGCCCAACTACAAATATCCATGCAACATCCATATCTTCATTTCCTTCCTTTATCCTTCACCTGAAACCCACAAACCATCCACACACCCCTATTCAATCATCTTGATTGCTTGGAAGTGAAACAAAGAGACTACGAGAGTGATCTGAGACGATAAGGAAGACACTAACAACGAGATCCAACGCGTACGGTGGGCGGAAAGCCGAGAAGGTGAGCCGTGAGATTCTAAAAATTGGTTTTTGAGATTCAGGCTTTGTAGATTGAAACTAAGGCCGTATGGGTCTTCTATGTGTTTGTGCGAGGTGATTGGACAAAAAATCGAAGAGGAAGGACGGCGGAACAACCCTGGAAGTAGGTTGTAAGTTTGGCCGCGGGAGATCAATCTGGAACAGATAATTCCAGTTTTTGTATTGTATTATTGTAATTTTAATGTTATAGGGTGGTTTCTGGGAAGTAGACGAGCATGTAGGTCTAAAAATGGGAAGTTTTGGTGGTCGGAGGAGGAAGAACGGACCAGGTCAAGGTCGTAGGTCGAGTGACCCGGTTGCAGGAAAATGGGTCGACCCGCGAGAGGTTAACGATGATGACGTGGCAAGCCACGTCATCATCTGTCAGAACCTCTCAGTCCACGTGACAAATCAGGTGATGCCACATGGCAATCTTTCAGACACAGTCAGCAGCTGACGTGTTAGGTTGTCAGACCACGTGGAGCAATCGGGTGGTGCTATATGGAAGGGTGTTAGGACATGTCAAGCCTACGTGGCAGCTGACATGGCACCAGTCAGGGAGTGCCACGTGGCAGGCTGTTAGATCTGACAGGTGTTAGACTTGTCAGGCTGATGTCAGCAGATGACGTTAGCGCTGACCATGATGATGTCAGCGTTAACCATGACGTCAACGTTGACTTTGCTGACGTAAGTGTTGACTATTGACTTTTGTTAACCAAAACTTTGACCGGCGTGTGGGGGCACGTGGGTATAAATTTCAAGGTCAAACTGATCTTGTTCGAAAGCTTTCGACAATCTGAATCTAATGGTGGTGATTTCTGGTCGATCAAAGGTCGTTTGAATAGTGTTTTGAAGGTTTTTAGCCCCATGAAGCGTGTTCGAGACATGTTGACTGGTTCAGGAGTTTTGAGGGCTTTAGATATGGACTTATGGACTTATAGAGGTTGTTAGTAACCTTTGGTTATGGTTTGGACAGGCCTGGACGTCTAGGAGACTGTGGATTAGCTTTAGATCGGCTTACGACGCAGGTTTCGAAGCGCGCAGAGTGGACCGTATGTGAGTGGACTTTTGTTTCTAAAATGATGCATGCATATATGTTTTAGTTGTTACATGATTATGGTTTGAAATTGACAGGACCCGTCCCGACTGGACTTTGATAACCGTGCCCGGTCCTGATCCTGTCTGACAAGTCAACTGAAGTTCCAAAACTACCCCTCAGCACCTGTCAGACAAGGGATAACTGCACTGATTTCCGCTCATGCCTGCACCTCTTGATCAGCCCCGAACGTCGTACCACGGCATGGAGGGTCATCAAAACAGAAAAAGTGTGAGTGGACAAAAATAATATCATTTGAAAATACATTTGAAATAGACCATTTACCTTCCAGTATATTAAATCATGCATGCATAGGGTAAAACATATTAATAACAATCACCGGCTTTCTAGCCAAATCACATGAAACCTATCAAATCCCGGCTCTCAAGCCAAACATGTGAAAATGCTAACCTGGCCACAAAGACCAAAACCCGTACTCAATACCAGTACGCAATCACAATCAACATCAAACATCACTACTCACAAGTGCACAATCAATCAATCAATCCATCAATCCGCACTACTCACAAGTGCACAAACAATCACACAGTCACATCCGTACTACGCGTAGGCCAACCTCGAGAACTCCACTCAGGCACCATCCGAGTCATGTCAGGGAACTGCACACGCACCATCTAGACGTACCACATGCTCGAGGACTGCACTCACGCAACATCCGAGTCACGTATAGGAACTGCACTCGCACCATCCAGACATGGTCCAGTATCCACAATCACAAACACAAACCATACCACAAACACATATCAAGCATATCCTTGACTTCTAACCAAGTCAAAATCATTCCCGACAGGGTCTCAAGCCCAAATGCCATTTATACGTAAATCCGTAAAATCTCATTTGAAAACATTAAAATAATCTAGAAATCATCCTTGACTCACCAACTAAGTCAAAATACCCTTTTGAAACCTTTTTGACCCCGGGCCTAGCCCAAAATATCACTTGCACATTTCTCGTAAAACTTGCCCAAAAGATCGATTAAAATAATCATTAAATCACAAATAATCAAGCCAAATCATCATGACATCATTGCAATTCAAATCATGAAATCAATCATGTAAAACATTTAACTATGCATGCATAACGGTTTATAAAAAAAACGTTCACTCACACACCGTCCAAACCGCTCGCTTTCCGAGCTGCAAGCGTTTCTGAAATTTTCGGTACTTTTCAGGAATCGTGAATCCTGTCCAAAATCATCATTAAGGGTCACTAATGACTCAATTAATATCCTATAAATTTCCCATAAATTTTTGGGAATTAAATATTAATTTAAAACATAACATAAACCTTCGGACCCTCAAAACAATATCAAAATGGTGTCCGATTGACTCGAAACCATCACCAAAATATTTGTTACATTAAATGGAACAAAACTCATGTTGACCTCACCTCGGGAATCGTGCCCACGCGCCCTCACGCACCACCGTGAGTGGCTGCTCGTGAAACCCACGCGCGTGCTACAGTACCTGCTACAGTGTCGTCTCTTTTGCCAGATTCGAACGGGTCCGGTAACCCGCGATTCAACCCGGTTAGTTCTCAATCAATTCGGCCTTGTTTCTTTCAATTATTTCATTGGATCTCATCTAATACATCTTAATCGAAGGTCTGTATCATTCATTTCACACGATTTGAACTTAAACCTATAAATCTCGAATCCCCTGCCGTCGAGTTCAACTTCTGGAATTCACCAATTTAGGCCTTAATTATTGATTCTAATCAACTAGGAAGTCACAGAGGGGTCCTATAAACACAATTCTGAAATCAATTACATTGATTCTTACCTCGAATCACCTAAACTCAATCCCAAGTTTCTCTCAATTCCGCCATGTCTGTGCGCCAGGTCTGTTCGTGGCCTTCCCTGTGTCAATTCTTCTCAATTTTGAGCTGACTACACTCCAATTGATCCCAAAAGACTCAATTGAATCTCAATTTGAATCATCACAGTCTATTACTTTGATTTCGAATTTTGAAAGGTTGGAGCTTCCACTGGTTTGGGTTTTCGGGTTTAGGGGTTTATCTTACTCAATTCTCCTCTAATTCTCACTCGTTTTTCTCTATGGATTCGTCCCACCGTCTCAGGTTTTATACTTGACCTCATCCATCAATCAATTTTGATGAATTTAAACAAAGGGATGGGCGGTTTTTGTTGTATTTGTTATGAATTCATACACGACATCAAACAGGGCCACCAATCCCTCTAACTACAGTGACATGTGTCACTTACTGGACAACTAAGTCACTAAACGCTGATTCCTCAATTGGATCAGCCACAATTACCATTTTACTCCTGCACAAATAATTACCAAAATACCCCTAGCCTTCGCAGACCCATAACTTTCATGTTCGAACTCCGATTGACGCATACCGCCTGTCTACGAACTCAGCATACCGAGACCTACACAACGGTCATGGCCAAAAGTCCAAAAGGCATCCTGAACAAAAAGTCAACGTTCAGCCCTATAACCAAGGGTAAAATCGTCATTTTACATCCAACTTTTCCCAATTTTCCTTTTTCGAATTTCCGGGTCGTCACAGATATTCCTGGTGTGCATATTATGTTGATTTAATCATGATTAGAAGACGAAATGCTTTGTGGTTTTGAAATGTCAGTTTCTGAAAAATTGAATAGTGTTTGGAATAATAAATGGTTTTCAGGATTATGAAAACATGTTTCGAACTAAGGGCCCTATTGTGATAATTTCGAGATATGATTTTGGGCTTGTGACCCAGCAGGATAATGATTTTGACTGGATTTATAGTCAAATGTGAATGCATGATTTCATTGATGGTTTTCAGGTTGATGAAACCATGTTTTGGGCTTATGACCCAATTGGAAATGCTTTTGAACAGAGATTTGAATATTAAAATGATTTTGGGTTTTGTGAAAGGGGAACTGGACATTGTTTTATGAGATTTTGTGGAAACTGTGTTTTGGGCCGAGACCCTATGTAATCAAACTGTTTTGATTTGAGATACAATAGTTTATGAAATGTTTCCACTGTTTTTATTATGACCATTCTCCGTGATTATGAAAAGGACCTTCGGTTGCGAATACGTCCCCGAAAAGGACCGTGGAGATAACGCTCGCCTCCGGGTCGCGGATGTGTTCCTCCAGGAAAGGTCACGACGCACTACCTGATGTCGTGGTTTTAACTTGATATGTCTTTTGAATGCACGATTTTATTGGAAAGTACTGGTTTTAACTTGATATGCATGCATTCTTTGTAAAACGGAGGGTGAAAGGTATATTTTGAAAAATGGTTTTAATAAATTTTTATTTTTGTCCACTCACTCGTTTTGTTATTTTTGGCACCCTCTAGGTTGATCGCGGATACGGGCTATAGAAGAGACCAAGACATCACATGCAGTTGCACACTCTGGAGATCAATGCGCACTCTGAATAACCCCGAATAGGTTACGTTTTTATCCCTTGTCTGGCACGTGGTGTCAGACGGGAGTAGACACATCCCACGATAATCTAGGGCGATTGGGATGGGTCCTCTCCATATCGACCCTCGAGACATCTGACCCTAGTAGAAGTTTCTACACATTCCGAAGTATTCGCCAACAACATAATACATGACAGGACCCGTCCCAAATCCTTCGAGATTAGCGTGGGACGTGCCCACTCCCATCTGACACGAAGTGTCAGACCAGGGATATTTTCGTCTTTTGCCCAACCGGGGCTATCATAAGGCGTTAGGATCTGAAGGAGGAATGCGATGTCTCGTCTCTACTACAGCCGCATCCACGATCAACCTGAAGGGCATTCAAAACACAAAAGTTATGAGTGGAAAAAACAAATATTTTATAAAAAAAAAAATTTCATAAAAGACCTTTATGCCCTTCATTAAAAACATATGCATGCATTCGAAAACCATTTCTAGGATTCATGCCGGGTCTCCATAAACCGTCATGAACCATAAAAACCATTTGGGCCTTGGCCTGAAATCCTTAAATCAATACATGGGACCTCCGCCCAAACCAAAACACGTGGGAACTCGTCCCAAAGCCATCTCATATGGGTCTCAGCCAAAAACCAATACGCGTGGGACTCACTCCAACGCCGTCTCAGTGAAAACTCTTACACATATACATATATACATATATACATATATAACCCATCCTAGGCATTTCCGGAGAAGATGCCAACTCGGGGCACACAGCCCCTAGGGAACACATCCCCGATATAGTCACGATGTCTCTCTCTCTCTCTCTCTCTCTCTCTCTCTATATATATATATATATATAAGTATGCATACTACTCGGGGTCTCACTCCGAGTCTTATCCTAGGAATTCTCCATCTGGGAGGCTCATCTTCGGACATAGTCCGATCATATCTCCGGAATCTGGTCCGGGACCACGTCATCACACCCACTCTGGTCTGTGGCTCGTGACTCTCCAGGTCGACGTTTGGAGGAGACCAATCAATAAGCTCATAAGGAGGGTATATACAAACTAGTATACAAAACCATAAAAAGGGACTCACGCCCGATAACACAAAGCTAATGGGCCTCCAGCCCGAACATACGATTCAATAGAGCCTCTAGCCTGATTTCACAATAACTGGATATTGAGCCCGAAATCTAAAATCAACTGGGTATCGAGCCCGATATCTCATGGTCAATCACGATCCCGATCATAGCGATGCGTGCAACCATCAATCCAGGACCGCTCTCAATCCTGGTATGTCATCGTGAACACATCACTACCGCGACTATCTCGAGACCATGGTGCACACGTCGTCGATCGATCCTCTAAACTGTCAGAACTCCGAAGTCGAGCCTCTAGCGGCTGCTCGACAACGAAACAGGCATCGTGACCTCTCCGGAAGGAATGCATCACAATCAGGAGGCTAGCGTCACGTCGTCCGTCGCCGTGCACACAACACACGTCACGACCACAACTCAGACCCGTAGGTCATCAATAGGGTCTCATGCTCGAGCCAAAACCAAATCCAAATGGGTCACATGCCCTATTTTACCTTTTCAAAACCATTTCATTAAAACCGAAAGCATAAGCTTGTATCAGCACGTATAAGACCCAAAAACCTCGAAGTACGTGCCCATACGTAAACACACACCAAAATTCACTCAAGCCATCCCAAAATACTTATTAAAACATATATAAAACATTTATGCATGCATCGATTTCAGAAAGAAAATGCACACACAGACCGTCAGCGTTGCCGCCTCGATATGCGCATCGTACGCTTTCCCGGGTCAATCGTCGCCTTCGGGGTTCCCAAATCTGTCCAAATCAATTTAGAGGGTTACTAACTACTTAATTAACCCCTCACAAAAGCCCCCTAATTTTCCGGGATTTTTAACTATTTTTAAATGCACATCGAAACCTTCGAACAACCCAAACTATATCGTGACGATGTCCGATCAACTCGAAACTAGTCCCAAAATGTTCATTACATCGAATAGATGATTTCACATGTTGGAACTACCCTCAAATTCCTCATCACGCGTTGTCCTGCGCCCTGGGATGGCCCTGCGCGTGGGCCTCATGCGCCACTGCACAGTGTCGTCTTCTTCCTTCAGCCGATCGGTCCAACCAGTCGGTCCGGTTCTCCCTGCAACTTGGACTAGCATGATCGATCTAGGTTCCTACACGGTCCAGTTTTTCAAACACCTCCCCATGGCTTCCACAGGCCCTAACCATCCTAAAAAACATCCTACCTCTACCCTAGTAACCTATTTTACTCAACACAATCACTAAAAACGGTCCATAATAATTAAAACTGAAAAATGGGGAAAATCGGTTAAACCGATACCTTTGCATGCGTTCCTCCCCCGCCGTCCACGGTGGCGCTGCCTTGGTCGTCCACCATCTTCCTCAGTCCTCCTCTCACTCTCTTGGGTCTCACAAATGATCATAGAGGTCAAGAGTTTGGATTTGGGGTAGAAGGATGATCGGGTTTGGGTTTGGTGGATGGAAAAATGATCGATGAAGGAAAAAGGGATATGCATGAGTTGGTTTGGATGGGCAATGGATGAGTGACACTTTTCACTCATCCATTGGGCTTGTCCAATAATATCTGGGTCCCACTTGCTGCCAAATAGCCCCGTCTCGTAAAACATGCAATAGTGCACTCGAACTTCCGTGAACCGTAACTTCACTATCGAATGTCCGAATTCGACGTGCCGCCTGTCTACGAATTTGTATCGTTCTGCTCTATGTAACGGTCTTTGGCCCTCGACCTTCTGACCTCCCAGGTCAAAAGTCAACAGTTGGCCCCTATTCAACCAAATTACCAAAATATCCCTGAACTTCCGATCGTCATAATTTCTTCCTCGAATGTCGGAATCAGACGTACCACCTGTCTATAAACTCGTGACATCCCAAACTACGTCACAGTTATCGGCCAAAGTCCATTTGACAGTCTGAACGAAATGTCAACGTTTTGCCCAATCTAGGGGCAAAATCGTCATTTCGCCGTGAATGTCTGATAATCCTCGTCTAATCCCTGATTAGTCTCGCTAATTCGTCATTAATCCTTTACTAATCCCGTTAATTTGGGACGGGTCATTACAATCTTCCCTCCTTTAAGAATTTCGTCCTCGAAATTCAAACTGACCCAATTTCCACAACCAACTATGGAAATTCAATTGTGTCCCCACACACGGCCGCTCTCATGTACAAGTACATGTCCGTCACTATGCCGTACTCGTCGATACCCTCTGTCACCGAAGCTCCCAAGCTCCATCTCGACTCTCGTGAAGCCACTCTGACACGTCAGTTATACTAAGTTGATTTCCGATCCTTATAGTATAACTTCCTAACACGTTCCGAACTACCAGTTACCATCAAGTGGAATTTTCAGTCTGATGGTTCTTCTCATCCGACAATAGGAACTGATGTCCTAATCAACATCCGATCTGACAACTATCCTCACTACTCCCACGGAGCGATACTCAACTTCTATCACTGTCACTAAGTCCACGAGCGTGATCGTGTCTAATCGGTAGCGCTCGGCTACACTGTGCTCCGGCTGCATACTCTGATCTCGACTCACTCTCGAGTCCTCATGTTGTATAGTATCTCCCATCACTAAGCGGTCTCTGCTGACATCTAGGCTCACCTCGAGTCTCAACCATCGTACTACTCATCATGTCGATTTTGGGTCGACGTCTCACCCATTCGGGTGTACAAGGAACTCCAATCGCATACTTGTCCCAGCAGAAAACACAAACAGGTACTAGGGTTCCTCTGGCCTGCATCGCCCTAAGCTTTCGGCTCATCAACTATCTGAACCCTCTCCGTCACTCTGCTCAAGCACATAGTATTCGACGTCTAGTCAATAGACCACTCTATCGGAATACATCCGGTCATAGTACTCATCAGTCCTATGTTCAATCATGCGTCATGAGTCAGCCTCAATCCAACAAAATCTCTATTCTCAACCATTTCGAGGCATCGGCTATTCATCTCTTCCCGATCGATACCTACGTATCGTCCTCATCTCACCTTTATTTCCACTTCCAAACTCTGTCATCTCACCAACTATGCTAAGGGATCCTTCAACAATCTGACAATACGATTCTCTTATGTTCCTAGCTTAGCATAATCAGCAAGGAAATTCACTCCAATGACGACCAGACCTCGGTCCAAATGCCCCACGGTCGTCCCAATCACCTCAATCATCTCGGTCATTCTCACGCTACTCGATCCGTCTCTTCTTGGTTACTCACCTGTCACATCACTGGACGTGACACCAAGAATCATCTGATCTCCAAGTCAATCCAATTTGACATCACTATCATTTCCTTCCTCATCAATCCACATGAGGAAAGTTGAAGACGATGACATCAAAGTTCATCCAAGTCAGATGTGGATGAGAATACATGCTGTACTCATCAACGCCATGCAACACCGAACACTCTCTCTTCCTCAACTCATTCAAATATTTCCCACAACCTAGATGTTTGGCCTATAAATGACCTAAAGATTCAACCTTTCATCAAATTTATCACTCGAAAATGAAAACTCAAAGAAACCCAAGAATCAGCATAAGTCTTGGCTCGTCCACACTTCATTGTTACATAAGAAATAATCATCCCAAAATCGAAATGAATCCGACCTTACATCAAACCCTATCCCAATCCTTATGGGATCCAAATCCAACACCTAACACTCGTACCATCCGTCCACAACGATCTAGGATCAGGTACCCTAAAGCTAGGTGCAGCCCATACCTAGCCAAACCAGGTATTGGGTATACCTCGCACTGAACCACTAGGGATCCTCTCCGTCCCGCTCAGTGCCCACTGAACTCGCACAACTACCACGATATGGCACGACTACCAACTCGATCACATCAACTCACTCGGGCATCATCCGCATGTCCACACACACTCAAAATCGCCTATCCGTTTATGACCATTTATGCACATCCAAAAGGATGTCAATTCATCCTAATCCGATGTACCACCCGACTGTAGAGTCACAACAGGCTCCTGCTGTGATCTGCAGGCAACTCTCAAGGTATTACCAAATACGACCCTCTGGTCATTAATCCTCACGACAATACTCGCGTTACCCATTCTTTCCGACCAATGACAACTGTCGACCATTACTGTAGTGACCCATTCCACTTCTCTCTATCAAATTCTCCTCAAACAGCGTACACGAAACTCAGGAGGTATGATCAACCACAGTCAACCAACCATCTCCATCACTATTCCCGAGAATCAACACTAGCCGATGAATCCTTCTCGTCGTGTAGTGGTAGAACTTTACCATGAGCACATCACGATTGAGTTATCCTCAGCTCGTAGCTCGTCGTCTCCTCTCGCTAATATCATCGCATCACCGCTACGCGGAGTGCAAATCAACCAATCCTATGACCCTGCTCAAACTGGGTAGTCACCACTTCTCTCTGTTACTTCACAAGGTAGCGTGGCATACTGGCCAACGTCTGAAGCTCATCTTCTTCAGTAATCGCACTCAGTCGTGACCGAGCCAACTCCCCAAACCACTGCTCGTACTGTGCGTCACCCACGCACCCTCGTATCCACGCCACAATTGACGAATCCCATCGCCACAATTGTCACGGTAACTTGAGCCTATCCAACTTGATAAGACTCGACCACGTCCATCGATAGAGGCATCTACCACAACCTCGTGCAGACCGATCTTAGAAGCACCTAGCTATCGAGACTCCAAAATTACGTGGTCAACTCACTACCGGCACTAACTACTCAACACACAACATCCACCGATCGTTCCACCTCGGAATCCCATCGACAAGCACCACTTTCCTGGTCACTCGTCCAACCAATCGCCAACTATGGTTACCACGACCTGGCTGCTCGCTACAGCATGTCCATCTCGAGTGATCCCTCGCCTCGACTCCGAAGGATCCTCGTACTCTGATACTGGTATCCCAACAACCAGTAACCACGACCTGAGGACCCCATCCTCACGTAACTCAACGACTCTCAACCGCTGGCCTCCACAAGAACTTGGCCACACTCCGTTCCTAACAATGCACAACGGCTAGAAGTCGTAATCATATCCTACTGCGTCACACCACAACTACTCCGACATCTCCTGCCAGTCGACAGCCCTCCAGGATTCGACACCTCTAAACGTGGCAACTCTTGCAAAATAGAATCGAAGGTCCTATTTCAACCAGCCTCAACAAAAGTCCTCGCGCGTCTGACAGCTCTGGGCAGCACAATCTCGATCCTGGCGGTTCTATCGTGGATGATCCCAACGTCCGACTTCCATGGATTTCATTATACTCTGTTACATGTCCGTCATGGCGCCTCGGCGATTCTGACTCTCAGGTCGTCCTACTGCGTCTACTGTTCCACTGGATCCTATCCCAATAACTATGCAGCTCTAAGCCATTGGATTCGCACGAATAATGATCCTACTCGGGATCTACCTCCTCGAAATACGCGATAAATAATGCCAAACTGACCACACATGGTCATACCTCGTTTCAATGTATACGAACTAGTATCGATTCTACCGAAATCTCGTACTAGTACCCTAACTATCAGGTTGATGACGGGCTGTTGCGACTGGAGAGACATCACATCCTCGATTTGCACGCACTCTGAAAGCAAAACGTGCTCTGATACCAACTGGTATCAGAATACTATGAGTATCAAATGGGGCAACCTGCTCTGATACCAACTTGACAGGACCCGTCCCAAATCCCTCGGGATTAGCGTGGGACGTGCCTACACCCGTCTGACACTAAGTGTCAGACCAAGCATATTTTCATCCTTTGCCCAACCGGAGCTATCAGAGAGCTCCAGGATCCGAAGGAGGAATGCGATGTCTCATCTCTACTACAGTCGCATCCGCGATAAACCTGAAGGGCATTCAAAACACAAAAGTTGTGAGTGGACAAACCAAATATTTTATAAAAATATTTCTAAAAAGACCTTTATGCCCTTCATTAAAAACATATGCATGCATTCGAAAACCATTTCTAGGATTCATGCCCGGTCTCCATAAACCGCCATGAACCATAAAAACCATTTGGGCCTTGGCCCGAAATCCTTAAATCAATACATGGGACCTCCGCCCAAACCAAAACACGTGGGAACTCGTCCCAAAGCCATCTCTTATGGGTCTCATCCCAAAACAAATACGCGTGGGTCTCACTCCAACCCCGTCTCAGTGAAAACTCGTACACCTATACATATATACATATATAACCCATCCTACGCACTTCCAGAGAAGATGCCAACTAGGGGAACACAGCCCCTAGGGAACACATCCCAGATATAGTCACGATGTCTCTATATATATATATAAGTATGCATACTACTCGGGGCTCACTCCGAGTCTTCTCCTAGGAATTCTCCATCTGGGAGGCTCATATTCGGACATAGTCCGATCATCTATTCGGAATCTAGTCCGGGATCACGTCATAACACCCACTCTTGGAACGGGATCCCTATGGGGATACCCACTCTGGTCTGTGGATCGTGACTCTCCAGGTCGACGTCGGTATGAGACCAATCAATAAGCTCATAAGGAGGGTATATACATACTAGTATACAAAACCATAAAACGGGACTCACGCCAGTTAGCACAAAGAAAATGGGCCTCCAACCCGAACATACGACTCAATAGGGTCTCTAACCCGATTTCACAATAACTGGGCATCGAGCCCGAACTCGTAAATCAACTGTTGATCGAGCCCAATATCTCAGGGCCAGTCACGATTCCGATCATAGCGATGCGTACAACCATCAATCCAGGACCGCTCTCAATCATGGCATGTCACCGTGAACTCATCACATCCGCGACCATCTCGAGACCATGGTGCACACGTCACCGATCGATCCTCTAAACCGTCAGCACTCCGAAGTCGAGCCTCCAGCGGCTGCTCAACAATAAAATGAGCGTTGTGACCTCTCCGGAAGGAACAGATCCCAATCTGGAGGCGAGCGTCACGTCGTCCATTGCCATGCACACAGCACCCGTCATGACCACGACTCAAACCCATAGGTCATCAATAGGGTATCATGCCCAGTTTTATCTTTTCAAAACCATTTCATTAAAATCGAAAGCATAAGCGCGTATAAGCACGTATAAAACTCGGAACCTCGAAGTACGTGCCCATACGTAAACACACACGAAAATGCACTCAAGGCATCCCAAAACACATATTAAAACATCTATAAAACATTTATGCATGCATCGATTTCAGAAAGAAAGTCCACTCACAGATCGTCCACGTTGCCACCTCGATACGCGCGTTGTACGCCTTCCTGGGTCAATAGTCGCCTCCGGGGTTCCCAAACCTGTCCAAATCACTTTAGAGGGTTACTAACTTCTTAATTAACCCCTCACTAAAGCCCCCTAATTTTCCGGGATTTTAAACTATTTTTAAACGAGCACCGAAACCTTCGGACAGCTCGAACTATATCGAGACGATCTCCGATCGACTCGAAACCAGTCTCAAATGTTCGTTACATCGAATAGATGATTTCTCATGTTGAAACCACCCTCAAATTCCTCATCACGCGTCGTCACGCGTCCTGGTATGGCCCTACGCATGGGCCTCATGCGCCACTGCACAGGGTCGTCTTCTTCCTTCAGCCGACCTGTCCGACCAGCCAGTCTGGTTCTCCCTGCAACTTGGACTAGCGTGACCGGTCCAGGCTCCAACACGATCCAGTTTTTGAAACGCCTCCCCACGGCTTCCACAGCCCCTAACCTTCCTCAAAAACATCCTAACACGACCCTAGTAACCTATTTAACTCAACACAATCACTAAAAACGGTCCATAATAATTAAAACTGAAAAATGGGGAAAATCGGTTACACCGATACCTTTGGACGGGTTCCTCCTCCGCCGTCCACCGCGGCGCTGCCTTGGCCGGCCACCATCTTCCTCAGTCCTCCTCTCACTCTCTTGGGTCTAACAAATGATCATAGGGGTCAAGGGTTTGGATTTGGGGTGGAAGGATGATCGGGTTTGGATTTGGTGTATGGAAAAATGATCGATGAAGGAAAAAGGGATATGCATGAGTTGGTTTGGATGGGCAATGGATGGGTGACACTTGCCACTCATCCATTGGGCTTGTCCAATAATATCTGGGCCCCACTTGCTGCCTAGTAGCCCCGTCTCGTAAAACGAACAATGGTGCACTCGAACTTTCGGGAACCGTAACTTCGCCGTCGAACGTCCGAATTCGACGTGCCACCTGTCTACGGATTCGTATCATCCTGATCTACGACTAGGTCCTCGCCCCTCGTCCATCTGACCTCCAAGGTCAAAAGTCAACTGTTGGCCCTTATTAAACCAAATTACCAAATTACCCCCGAACATCCGATTGTCATAACTTCTTCCTCGAATGTCGGAATCGGACATACCGCTTGTCTATGAACACGGCCAAGGTCCATTTGACCGTCCAAACGAAAAGTCAACGTTTTACCCAATCTAGGGGAAAATCATCATTTCACCCTGGACGTCCGATAATCCTCGTATAATCCCCGATTAGTCTCGATAATCATTAATCCTTAATTAATTCGGTTAATTTAGGACAGGTCGTTACAATACATCTTAGGACTAAACACAAGATCTATCACTAACGTACTAAATCGTAAGTTTAAATTTTCTAGGGCCCTAGAGCATAACTCGTGACCCCATCTAGGATTCTAATACTATCCGAACATAGGCAAACAACTGAATATTCTCCAATAACACAAACAAGCATTCAATTCACAATATAACAATATAATCATCACACATTAGATACATTACAACCTAAGCTTTTGGTATGAAATCAACTCACGTCATGTTGAGGAGAACTCACCCGACCAAGTGCACCATTACACGTACTTCTAGACACTTAATCCCGGATGTCCTCACGAGCTTCTACTTGGCTCATAAGTCTCACTGGATTCCATTATCAAGGTATCTCACACTTATGTAATTCATATTAATACATAACAAAAATAATTAATACGAACAAGGCATTTACTCTTGAAAACCCAAATTCTATGTACTCGAAATTAAACGGCTTTGGATTTCCGGAACTAACACTAATTGAACTCTGATGGACTCCAAACCCCAACCATCGGATCCAGAACATCAAAAACTTCAAAATCTAATTCGGAATCGCCCTTATCGTAGCACCTCCTAGCCACGACTAGAGCCACGCCCCCAAACCTCACGACGACCAGCCCTCGCTGGCACCGGTCGGAATCGGCCAATGATGACCTAAACTCAACCTTCTAGAACTTCCTCGTATCAAAACCACAATCCAATAGCCTAAGAATGCCTACTTGACGAGAAGATCAAGAATATGGGGTCAAAGAACCGAAATAATACCGTGGAGATCGAAAAATAGCTCGAATGTTGTTGGAACCCAGATATACATGTCATCATCGCATCGTCTACAATGGATTTCAAGGTACAAGATTATTACCACCGTGGTCGCAGAGATGAGACGAATAAGATGGGGGTGGTATGACGGCTTGGGTTGCTATCATATGGCGACTCTAATTCCAGCCCCCCATATCCATCGGGAGTCGAGAGAGAGAGAGAGAGAGAGAGAGAGAGAGAGAGAGAGAGAGAGAGAGAGAGAGAGAGAGAGAGAGAGAGAGAGAGAGAAAGAGAGTGTCCAAAGCAGGCCAATGGGGAGATGAGAGAGAAAGCGTCCAGATTTAACAATCTAGCTTTTTTAAAATTATAGTTATGCCACTACTATTTCAAACTCGAAACCTCTATACATGGACTCCGACTCCTACGTGCTACTTGTCTACAAACTCATGAGCTCGAGACCTATGCAACGACCAAAGGAAAACGTCCAAATGTTTCTGCAAGGAAAATTTGAATGACAGCCCCTTCGAAACCAAAGGCAAGGTCGTCTTTTTCCAAATAATTTCCCAAAATGACACTAATTTGTAATCCATCAATCTTCTCTCCTAAAAGCATTTTGTTCTCAAAATTTACTTATATAGGTCAAAAGTCAACTGTTTGCGATCCCTACCGTTGCGATTCTGGTTTACACACCCCCTTGAAATGGGGTTAGGGGGTACTATCTGTTTGATATGAGTGTAACTCAGTGATAACCTAAATGCCTAGTAAGGTAACAACCTTGATAAGTCCTTTGGTATCCTATTCGAAACTCGAAACACAATCAATAAACTATTGCCTCAGTAACATATCCCGAGGTGGAAACTCGAGTACTACTCCCGTGAGCCTAGTACGTTCTACAACCCATATTGGATTGTGCCAGTTGACTACTTAACCAGCATGGCAACTGAGATAAAACCCCACTAAATAGGGATACAAACTGGGGTCTCGATACGAAAGCTTGGGAGCCTTACTGTCAAGTTGCTCCTAAACCTAATCAGTTCCTAGCTAGAAGATTCGGAGTTGTACGTGACAGGACCCGTCCCCGAAGGACATAGATAACCGTGCCTAATCCTGCTCCCGTCTGACAAGTCAACTGAAGTCCCGAAACTACCCTTCAGCACCTATCAGACAAGGGATAACTGCATTGACTTTCACTTATGCCTCCGCCTCTCAATCAGCTCCGAACGTCGTGCCACGGCCTGGAGGATCATCAAAACAGGAAAGGTGTGAGTGGAAAAAAATAATATCATTTAAAAACACATTTATCAAAACATATCATTTAACCTCCAGTTTATCAAACCATGCATGCATAGGGTAAAACAAATGAATAACAATTACCGGCTTTCCAGCCAAATCACATGAAAACATCAAATCCCGGCTCTCAAGCCCAAATGTCATTTAAATCATTTTATAAAACCGTTTTATCATACAATAAAGCATATAACTCGGAAATTACACATCCGAGGATCCTCTGGGAATTACACATCCAGAGTCGTCATCCTACTGGGAATTACACATCCGGTCCCACCGGGATTTACACATCCGGTCCCTCCGGGAATTACACATCCAGAGTCCCTCCAGGAATTACACATCTGGAGTCTACCCAAGATTAAATATTGTGAGTTAAAGGTGATTTAATGGAATTGATTGATTGATTTTCGGATATGGTTTTACTGATTTAAGTGCATTTAATTATTTAATGATTTTACGAATTTACAAGAAATGAGAAATGAGATTTGGGCATGTGGCCCAGTGATAAATGGTTTTGACGAGGTTTTAATGATGATAGTGAAATAATGATTTTGATTGTGTATTCATGTTTGATGCCCCCAGATGTGTAATTCCTAGGTAGACTCCAGATGTGTAATTCCTGGAGGGACTCCGGATGTGTAATTCCCGGAGGGACCGGATGTGTAATTCCCGGTGAGGCTGGATATGTAATTCCCAGCAGGATGACGACTCTGGATGTGTAATTCCCATAGGATCCTCGGATGTGTAATTTCCGATTTATATGCTTTATTGTATGATAAAATGGTTTTATAAAATGATTTAAATGACATTTGGGCTTGAGAGCCGGGATTTGATGTTTTCATGTGATTTGGCTGGAAAGCCGGTAATTGTTATTCATTTGTTTTACCCTATGCATGCATGGTTTGATAAACTGGAGGGTAAATGATATGTTTTGATAAATTTATTTTTAAATGATATTATTTTTGTCCACTCACACCTTTCATGTTTTGATGACCCTCCAGGCCGTGGCACGACGTTTGGGGCTGATCGAGAGGCTGAGGCATGAGCGGAAGTCAGTGCAGTTATCCCTTGTCTGATAGGTGCTGAAGGGTAGGTTCGGGACTTCAGTTGACTTGTCAGACGCGAACAGGATCAGGCACGGTTATCTATATCCTTTGGGGACGGGTCCTGTCAAATTGGTGCTGGATGATTGGAGCGGGTGGTTTGGGGTGTACCGAACTGTTTTGGGCATGCACTGTTTCGATCCACTCACACACCGTCCAAACCGCTAGCTTTCAAAGCTGCACGCGTTTCCGTAATTTTTGACATTTTCTAGGAATCTCGAATTCTGTCCAAAATCATTACTCAGGGTCACTAAGGACTCAATTAACATCATATCAATTCCCATCATAATTTTTTGGGAATTACATATTAATTAAACAAGTAACATAAACATTCGGACCCTCGAAACAATATCAAAACGGTGTCCGATTAACTCGAAATCAACGCAAAAATGTTCGTTATATTGCATAGAACAAAAGTAATGTTGAACTCACCTCGAGAATCGGTGACATGCGCCCTCACGCGCATCCGTGAGTGGCTGAGCGTGAAGTCCACACGCCTGGTACAGTGAAGCTACAGTCATCGTCCTGATCCGGCTGTTCTGCAAACGGATCCTTTGACCCGCGACACGACCTGTTTAATTCGCCATCAATTCAACGTCAATTCCTACAATTAAACCATCCACTAGCATCATTATATATCCAATTCAGGTTCTGTGAACTCAATTACCTGAAACTTTACCTTACTCCTCTTGAACTGAACTCGAATTCGTGAAGAACACAGAACACTGTGCATGTAAGACCCATGTCCTGGAGGGAACAGTGAACGATCCCACATTCCTGCGAGGGGGGGATTGGAACCCCAAAGTTAAGCGAGTTGAGGCTGGTGAAATTCCATGATGGGTGACCCCCTGGGAAGTTGCACCATGAGCTCCCGAAAACAAAACCGTGAGGGCGAGGCCCAAAGCGGACAATATGGTGCTAGATGAGTTGGGTCCTGACCGAGGAGGGTCGGGTCCTGACAATTTGGTATCAGAGCCAGACCCCGACCAGGAAGTGTGCCAGCGAGGACGCTGAGCCCTAAGGGGGGTGGATTGTAAGACCCGTGTCATAGAGGGAACAGTGAACGATTCCACATTCCTGCAGGGGGGGAATGGTCTGGGAGAGGATGGTGGTGTGCCTTAAAGGTGTAGGCACGCACCTATCTAGCACTAGGCCTTTTGGGAGCTCAAGTGGCTTTCGGGGGGATTGGAACCCCAAAGTTAAGCGAGTTAAGGCTGGTGCAATTCCATGATGGGTGACCCCTTGGGAAGTTGCACCATGAGCTCCCGAAAACAAAACTGTGAGGGCGAGGCCCAAAGCGGACAATATGGTGCTAGATGAGTTGAGTCCTGACCGAGGAGGGTCGGGTCCTGACAGTGCAGTCTTCGAAGGTCATCAATCTCCATCGTTTTCCTTCAATTGATGCATCCAAAAGCTTCGTTAGACCCTCATAATCCTATTTCCAAGTCCAATTGCATCATTTAATCCCTCTAGAATCACGACTCAATCTCAAAAATTCAAGGTCCTCCCCTTCTCTGTTCTAGTCCAAAACGAGTCCAATTTCCTTCGAATTTCATTGGGTTCGACTCGTCTCAATCCCAGGAAGCTAAATTCAAGGTTAATTTCACTCATGAATGTCTAACAATTCGAATTCGATCCTAAGGTCCATTTATAGTTTTCGGGTTTTCTGGGTACAACTGGGTTTCTCTTCCTACTTTTGTTCTATAATCCTCATGGTTCCATCCCAATTACATCAGCTCTCTAATGGGTTTAGTTGTTGCTGGTAAGATCGATAAAGTAAGCATAGTCTCTGTTTTTATCCTTTGTATAAACGTATAAATCCATAATTCAAACTGATCACCATTGCCACTAATTAACATAAGCAAGTGACAGATGTCACATAAATAATAATACTCATACAAATAGGCTGAATCAGCCACTTAATTATCCAATTCGCTCTGCCGTGGTAATTACCATTTTTCCCTTCTATACACAAATGACCAAAATGCCTCTAGCATTCCTCAATCCATAACTTTTTCATCTGGACTCCGTTTGATGCATGCCGTCTGTCTATGGATTCAGCGTCTCGAGACCTATCCAACGGTACGGCCGGAAAGTCCAAACAAGGTCCCGATAAAAAGTCAACTTTCGACCCCTTTTTAACCAATTTACTAAGCCCTTAGACTTCTGAACATCATAACTTTCTCCTCGAATGTCGGAATCAGACGTGCCATCTGTCTATGAACTCGTCACGTCCCAAACTACGTCATAGTCATCGGTCAAAGTCCGTTTGACCACTTGAATCAAAAGTCAACCGATCGCCCAATTCCAGGGGCAAAATTGTCATTTCCTTTCCATTTTTCCAATTTTTCTTTTTTCGAATTTCCGGGTCGTCGCAGTACATACCCCCTTTCAGCTCTCTGGTTTGATGGTTGGAAGATGACAGGACCCATCCCAATCCCGCCGGGATTAACGCGGGATGATCCTTCTCCCGTCTGGTCAGACAAGGGATATTTCCGACCTTTACCCTCTCGGGCTATCAGAGTACGCCAGGATCCGGAGGAGGTATGTGATATCTCGGTCTCTGCTACAGTCCACATCCGCTGTCAACTTGAAAGCTAGTCAAAACATTAAAAGCTGTGAGTGGACAAAACAACCAGTTTATAAAAATATTTCATAAGAAAGACATTTGTACCCTTCACTAAAAAGCATGCATGCATTTGAAAACCATTTATCAAACCGTTCATTAGGGCCTTAGCCCAAAATCGTAAATGAAACCGAATACACGGGCCACTGCCCAAATCCATAAAGGTACCAAACATACGGGTCACTGCCCAATACCATACGGGACTCAGCCCAAAACCTGTATACATCACTTATCATATATCGTAGATCACATATCATATATCATATATACATATAATTCACACAACCAATCCTATCACGGTTTCCAAAGCTACGCGTGTGCTACCCGGGGTCTCAAACCCAAGTCTCTCAGAGTCCAAGGTCAATGTTCGTAGACCAATGACCCGTCCTGAGGTTACGATCCAAGCCTTCCTGAGAGTAAGGAAACCAACTGGGGGGCGACTCCACTCAGTCGGTGCTCTGTGACTACTTCGGGTTCCTCCCAGGCCAACGACCTTCCCCGGAGGAGATAATAGAAGTAAAGGAAGGTATATGAACATATATATACATATAACATACACATTCATGCCCGGTCCCTTTGAACCGTCAAGATCCATAATATCCATGTCATTCATATATATATATATAGAAAACATCCTCCATGCCCGGTTCCCATAAACCGTCATGTACCACAATAACCTTTCCAAGGTTAATGCCGGTTCCCATAAACCGCCATGAACTTGGAAATCCATCTAGGGTCCCTGACCCAAAATCATCAATGTAAAACAACTTGGTCTCGTGCCAGAACATATGACATCAGCTGGGCATCGTGCCCGATATCTAAGGGTCAGTCACGACTCCGATCGTTGTGATGCGTGCAACCATCCATCCAGGACCGCCCTCAATCCTGGTATGTAGTCGTGAACGAATCAAACGACGCGACCACCACAAGATCATGGTGCACTCATCACTGATCGATATCCTGAACCGTCAGCACTCCGAAGTCGAGCCTCCATCGGCTGCCCGACAACAGATCGTGCATCGTGACCTCTCCAAAAGGAACACTTCCCAATCCGTAGGCGAGCGTCGTATTGTATGTCGCCGTGCACATAGCACTAGCCGCGACCACGATTTAGACCCGTAGGTCATCAATAGCTTCATATGCCCGAGACCAAACCAAATGGGTCTCATACTCGAGTTTATCCTTTTGGAAATCCAAATCCATTTCATTTAGACCATCAAAGAAATACAAACCCATATAGGCAACATATAAGGCCGAAACCTCGAAATACGTGCCTATACGTGACCACAACCAAATGCACTCATGGCATCACAAAACATGTATTAAAACATATAATAAACAAGGTCCACTCATAGGCCGTCCGAGCTGTCGCCTCGATATGCGTGCCATACGGCTCTCCCGAGCCAATCACCGTCACCAGGACTCCCAAACCTGTCCAAATTGTAATAGAAGGTTACTAACTACTTAATTAACCTCCCACTAAAGCCCCGTAATTTTTTGGAATTTTTAACTATTTTTAATCCAGATCCTAAACCTTCCGATGCCCCGAACAATATCGAGACGGTGTCTGATCAACACGAAACCAGTCCCACAATGTTCGTTACATCGAATAAAAGATTTCACGTGTTGGAAACATTCCCAAAAGGTCACCACACAATCCCACGCGCCCAAAGAAGGCTCCTGCGAGTGAGTCCACGCGCCATTGTTCATCTTCCCCTTCCTCAGGCGAACCGGGTTCACCTGCAACTTGAACCGGCCGAACCGGTTTGGACCGGTTCATCATCCAATCTCAACTATTTTCATCCCATTTTGTCCCATTTCAATCCCTACTTGTTCCTAACCTCATTTCCTATCTTTTAAACATTAAAAACGGAAAATAACCACAAAAACTCGTACCTTTCTAATCAGCCATGGCGGTTGTGATTTCCTCCGCCGTTCACGGTCATTCCTGGCCTTCTGAAACCTCACAATCAATCCCAAGCTCCTCCTAAGGTCCCCAAAAACATAACAAGATGCTTAGGTTCGATTAAAACCCAATAAAACTAAGTTTCGAATTTTTGATTATTTTTACCTCACGGGTCGACTCCCCCCGCCGTGGCCACCGCCGTCCCCAGCCGTGGCTCGCCGGCCTAGTCTCTAAGTCCTTCCCTCCACTCACTCACGATCACACACAAGCACATAGGTTCAAGGTGGTGAGGTGTGTGTGGTTTCAGTTTTTGAAGGAAGAAGAAGAAATGGATGGTGTCGCGGGTTGTAGGAAAAACAGAGAAGATGAGGGTGTTTGATCAGATGAGAGAAGAAAGGATTAGATGAAGGGTGAAGATTTGAGAGATTAAATGGAATGGATGGCTAGGATTGAGTGTTAGCTGGGTTAATTATAAAATAATAATTATAATAATATTTAATTAGTTAGATCCACTTTTTAGGGATTTTAGCTAATGGGATGAGTGACACTTGTCACTCATACATGGGTCCCACTCAAAATATCTAGCCAATCAGATATTGCCAAATCATCATCGCCTCTAAGTACGTGCATAGTGAAAATCGAACTTCCGTGACCCATAACTCTCTTCTTTGAAGTCCGATTTCAACGTGACGTCTGTCTATGGATTCGTATCATCCCGATCTACGTAACGGTCCTTGGCCCTCGGCCATTGAACCTCCCAGTCTAAAAGACAACATTTGCCCCTTTTTAACCATAATTACCAAAATGCCCCTTAACTTCCGAACGTCATAACTTTTTCCTCGAATGTCGGAATCGAATATGTCACCTGTCTATGAACTCGTGATGTCGTAAACTAAGTCAAGGTCATCGGTCAGAGTCCATTTGTCCGCCAGAATTAAAAGTCAACATTTTGCCCACGCCTAGGGGCAAAACGGTCATTTTGCATAGTTCGTCCGATTTCGCTCAAATAATCACGATTAGTCACTAATTTAATCCTGGAATTCGAGACGGGTCGTTACAGAAGATAACTATTCTCGGCGTTATCCTTAACCTCTAGACCAAGAACGACCCTACCGCTCAATTAAAAAATTGGTGGCAACATCCGAAAAGTCACTAAGAAAAGTACATGACCAAGGTGTCACTAAAATTTTGACCTCATCTCCCAAACCTAGCTCGACGTGTTGACACTTGCCAACACCAAATGCCACCAATGCCTGCGTAAACTAGGAAAATTATAGAAATCTCTGCTCGTGCTAAGCATCCATCAAGCTTCCCTGCTGAAATTGCAAGACCACGCCCGACAAGTGTTCTAGTGGGAACAAGATAAAAATACCTCAAGCGGCACCCACGAAAAGCCTCCTAGATAACCGCACAGACGTCTTAATCTAATAACCTCAGTCCATGCTACTACCGATACACAACCCACCCAATAAAAATATGACTAAGCGTATTGTAACGACCCGGACCTATAACGAGGGTAAAAACGAAAAGTTGGACGAAATGGACCATTTTGCCGATGGAAGTCAAATTTTCACTTTCTGCTCAAATTCAAAAGGGTTGACTTTGACTGAGGTTAAAATGTTGACATTTTTATCGGGATGATTTTTGGTAATTCTGAAAACACCGTTACAAAGGTCTCCGCCTCCTGAGTAAGTCAATAGGCGATACGTCAAAATCAAAGACCATCAACAGACCATCTCATCACAATAACAAACACGAAACATTTTAGTGTGTTGTCAACATGGTTTTTAATGCATTCAATGTTACGAATCCAACCGTACAATATTCGAGGCGATCAGACATCGTCTTGGGGTAGTTTTAACTGTCCTAATGTTTTAGGTCCGTTTCAATTCGTTTAAAAATCTTAGAAAATTATGAGATTAAATAGTGAGTTAATTAAGGTGATAAGTAACCCTTAGAAGTGATTTTTGTCAAGAATTGATGTCCTCGAATTTTACGAAAAAACATACGGTTTGGTTCAATCGCGTAAAAGGTACGTGTGAGTGGATGTTTAATTTTACTAAAATATTATGCATGCATATTCATTTGTTTTAAGTATGTTTTATGTGTTCTTGGTGGTATTTGAGTGATTGGAATTTTGTATAAATTTTGATGATTTCATAAATATTTAATTATAATTTCATTACGCGTTTTTCGAGACTTTTGCTAAGTTATGTTTTTCGAATATCGTTTCGATTGTGCTTTTGATCTGAATGTCATTATGACATGTGAATTGGTAATATTGGTTTTTGGGTGGTTCCCATATGAATTCTAAATGGTTCTCGAATATGTTTCGGGCACGTTATACGATGAATTGTTCAATACTGTTTTCTAACTTGATAATTGATCGTGAAAATTGGTTTTTCTACCCAAAATGACTTTCGTATGTGGTTTTGGTGGTATTAGATTTATTGGATTTTATGAATTTTAATGATTTTACGGAAATCGTAACTATACACGTTTTGCAAGGAAATTGGGTTTATTGAGTTCAAGACTATTACTGAGTTTTGAATAATGGGTTATCACTTGCTATGCCATATTTATCTGATTTTGATGACAATTGATCATTTAGGATTTGACATGAACTTATGGATTATTTATTGGTTCGTTTTACGAGGATTTAACGTATTTTATGAATCGAGATTAGGCCTGGGTTTTATCGTTTGATCCGGATTTCTGAATTTTTTGTTGGATTATGACTTATTTGGGAATGTCTTATGCGGGTTGTAAAGTATGTTTTCTCGATATTGATGATTTTTGGACGATTTTATAGTAAGTGTTTGAGACACGTGTTTCGAGGAACTCGTATATGTGGTATATTTGATAATTTGGTCTCTCAACTTGATTTAGAAATTGATGTGGATTACGAGATTATCTCCCCTTGGTAATTGAGACTAGATTCTGCATATACATATATGTGATGTGATTGTGTTGTGAATAACTCTCATCGGGATGCCATCTTGGCTGACTAGTCTCAGACGTTGAGGTAAAACACATTTTCCCAAGGCCGTCATTATGATTTGAATTGGTTGTATGTGCTATATTTTGTTAGAGAAATTTACTTTGATTAGTTAGGTGTATAAGGGTTGTATGATAGTGTGTTTCTTGATATTCGTGATGTTGGATTGGATTAGTGTTGTGAATAGTGGATGTTATACACCGATAAGGGAAAAAGTCGTATGATTTCAGATAATAAGTGAGCTCACAAGTGGAAGTTAGTATACTTGTCGATATGTTGGACATGAGAAGGGTGAATATGTTTCCTCGATTAGATTAAGTGTTTGAAGATTAGTGTGATGGGAGGTTCTTTGTCGGATTTGACGTGTGTGATAATGTGTTGGCCTACTATAGGAGTCTAGATATTCAGATGTGGTTTGCAAACAAATACCACCAAGAACACATAAAAACATACTTAAAAATAATTGATTCTGCATGCATAATAATTTAGAAAAATTAAACGTCCACTCACACGTACCTTTTACACGACCGAACCGAACTGTACGTTTTTCCGTAAAATTCGAGGACATCAATTCCTACAAAAAAAATCACTTCTAAAGGGTCACTAATCACCTTAATTAACTCACTATTTAATCCCATAATTTTCAAGTGTTTTTAAACAAATTTAAACGGACCATAAACATTTGGACAGTCAAAACTGCCTCGAGACATGTCTGATTGCCTTGAAAATTGTACCGTTGGATTCGTAACATCGAGTACATTAAAAACCATGTTGACATCACAGTGAAATTCCCCCTCACGCGCCCCAACGCCCCGCCCCAAATGGTTGCACGTGAGAGCCATGCGTCTAACACTGGTCATCTTCAACCCAAGATCTCGACCTGGTTTCCTGCAACCAGGTCGCCCCGAACAGCGACTTAGACCCGTTCATATCTTCTTCGTTCTATGTTTATTTTCCATGCATCCTTTATCAATATTTTTCATTTTTAATCCCAGAAACAAGTCTATAACAACCAAATTAAGAAAACCACATCAAGGGTCAAGATTGCATACCTCAACTCACGGCTGTGGATTCCAGTTCCTTCCATGATGATCCAACGATCAAACCTTCATTATCTTGAACCCAGAACGATCACAGAGACCCTAGAAAGATACAAGGCTGCTCATCCCTGCTGTTCCTGGCCCAGAATTTAAAACCCAATTCTTGAGTTCACGGGTTCTAGGTTATGGGACACAAAACATACCAAATCCTCAATTTCTACTACCATCTCTTAGAGTATTTAGAGACTGGGATGTCATAGTCCTCATTAACGTGTTATCCATTTCCCGCATTCCTTTAAACAACCAACTAACATGCATTCCATGTCAGGTTCCACCCCTGATCCCCCGGGATTAAAGGCGAAACCCGGCTCCCGTCTAACTTACGTATGACATGAAGGCTAAACTGACGTCCAACCCCCATGTGACACATAAGTCGGATAAGGGACTTTCAATCCAACCATCCTCAAAGTATCCAGACTTCTCAGAGTGCACCGAACTACTATGGATCTCGGGTGTGATGCCTCCGTCACTCTCGACCAACAGCTCGCACCGCAACAACCTGGAGGGTATCGAAAACACGAAAAGACTGTGAGTGGACAAAAATAAAGTACAAGTTTAAAAACATTTCATAAAACAATAGCATTTATACCCTCCGTTTCAAAAACCAATGCATGCATAGAAAATTCATGCCATAAAACCAATCAATATTCCAGTTAAACAAACCATATAAGAAAAACCGACACAAGTTCCTTTTTCCAAATCCCGGGCCTCAGCCCAAAACCATCGAAAACCATTTCATCCGGGCATAGCCCAAAACCTCAGAAAACCATGATTGAAAACCACTCCACATTTCCGTTCATCGAACCTGCTGGATCTATCCGAGTCTTTAAACTCCCGAGTCTTTAAACTCAATCCAGGCCTCAAGATAATCCGAGTATTTAAACTCCCAAATCTTTAAACTCACCAGGCCTACGGGAGAAAATATCAATATCCGAGTCTTTAAACCCAATAACCAGATCCAGGAAATCCAATCCAAACAATTTGAAAACCTTTTTCCATTTCCGAAACCGAATCCGTAATCTCATCAGGATCCCGAATCCAAACCCAGAACTCATATCCATCTCATTTCTAGATCCAAGTCCGCAACCATCATTCCTTAAGCCGGCATCCAGAATAACCATTCCGAACCCAAACCCGGAATCCACTTCCAAGTCCCGAATCGTCATCCGGAAATCCGATTCAAAACCCGAAATCACATTTCTTAAAACCACTTTTTTGAACTGGGTCTCTAAGCCAGAAATCATTTTCTGAAATCCATTTGTAAATCATTGATCTTAAATCATATCTCAAATTCCGAAATCAAATCATTAAAACCAGGTTCAAATCACAATATTCAGCGAAACCTCGTAAAATGTGAAATTCCGTAATTTCCTCAAAAAACATGCACAAACCGTAAACCATCACAATCATAAATAAAACCATAGAATCAAGTATAGAAAACATATAAAAACATATATGCATGCATCATAAGTTAGAAAGCAAAGTCCACTCACAGACCATTCTGAAGTCGCCTCGATACGCGCGCACTTACTTCGTTCTTGTCCATTCTGTTATCCTCGGCTTTCCCGAACCTGTCCAAATCCCACACCACGGTCACTAACTACTTCACAAAGGTCATACTAAAGCCCCATAATTTTCCCGTATTTTTATCTATTTTAAACCGAGCCCTAAAACCTTCGGACATCCCGAAAACTATCGAGACAATGTCCGATTGACTCGAAACCAGTGCCAAAATATTCGTTACATCGAATACATTAAAAGTTGTGTTGGAATCTTCCCCAAAAAAGGCCCGACGCGCCCCGCGCCGCCCAAAGGGGCTGCGCGTGGGAGCCATGTGCCTAGTCACTGTGCATCTTCAACCTGTGATCAACCGATTCAAACCGGTTCAATAGGCCGGTCTAGCCGTGAGCCGGCGTGAACGTTTTTTGTCCATTTCTCGTTCCTTTTTCATCAGTTTTCCCTCCTAATTAATCTAATAATTCCTTCCTTTCAATTCTAATCACTTTCCTTAATTAAACCGTGAACAACGGAGCTAGAAATTACCTTCCCACGACAACTATCGAACCGGCCATTTTCGAATTTCTGTTCTGGACTCCACACCCTGTCTAAGGCCATGATTTCAAGTTCAAGCTTCCTCTTTTACCTCTAGAAACCTTATGCAAACAAACAAGTATGCTATCATTCCCTAAAATAGATTTGGCCATTCTTGAATCCAAAAACGATTTCGACGGGTGCTTAACTTACCCACCTTATTTTGCATCGAATGCGAGTCCAAAGAGCTTGTCTCATTACCCATTCCATTTTCCTTTCAGACAACATAGGAAAAGAATGAGGTTTGAGTGGTGTGATGAAGCTGATGACGATTATTGATTGCAATACCACCACACTCGTCCCATGCTCCTCTCCGTAGTTCCTTCACAACTCAAGGCCGGAAGATGACGATCAAGGGACCAAATTGACGGGTTCTCTCACGGTTGCACCCCCACTCTGTTTCTACAACTTAAAATCGATTTAAACCGCCGTGTAAACTTGTGAGGCGGTCATCAAGTGTTCCACAAAGATCTGGAGAGGGACACTTGTCGAACTCCTGGTGGTCACCTTTTCCCAAAACAGCCACATGTCCTTTTGTTATTGGGCACAGTTCTCTAGGAAGGACAATGACCAAAACACCCTTTGCAGTAAAATTTCCATAATACCCTTCGCACGTTTAGACCCGTAACTCTCTCTCCCGACCTCCGAATGACAAGTGCTGCCTATCGTAGTAACCAGGAGATCGAGACCTACCTAACGGTCCTCGAATTTCGTAGATTTGAATTTTCGTTCAAAAAGTCAACCATTACCCCTATTCCATCAAAATTACCAAAGTGCCCTCAAACTTCCGAACGTCATAACTTTTTCTTCGGATGTCGGAATCGGACGTGCCACCTGTCTAAAAACTCGTGACATCCCGAACTACGTCACGGTCATCGGTCAATGCCCAATTGACCGCCCGAACTAATAGTCAACTTTTTGCCCAACTAGGGGCAAAATCGTCATTCTACACCAAAGTCCAAAAGTACCCAACTAACCACCGATTAACTCAGCTAATCCGTTGCTAATCACTTCCCTAATCTTGACTTCCGGGACGGGTCCTTACATTCCATATTCAAGAGGCCGGATAAAATATACATTATCACCAATCCAATCTTCCATTCGAGTTCAACAATAAGTTATTCTAGTTTACAAAGCACAACCATAGTCAACCATAGTCAAACATAACAACCAATCTCCATGTTGCACCGTCAAGAATCATGAGGCCATAAAAATCATCATCCAATTTATGAACCTACTGGCTTCCGAATCACTTCCTTTGTGGCTATCTATATCCAAGGCTTATTTTTCTCCTTATTTTTAACTTCCCTCCAATGTGTCTTTCATTGTATTACACAATTTTTCCACCATATTTCCTTAATCCCAAGGAATTATATTACCAATTCAAAGAACACGAGTCAGCGATACACCACAAAATCTATTAGGGTAACATTCCTTATCACAAATCAAGGGCAATCCACATACCTGCACTTTCAAAATCAAGTTCAAAGACCAAAATATCAAATATACCACATATACAAGTTCCTCGAAACACGTTTCTCAAACACGTACTATAAAATCATCCAACAATCATCAATATCGATAAAACATACTTTACAACCCGCATAAGACATTCCCGAATAAATCATAACCCAACACCAAGTTCAGAATCAAGATCAAATGATAAAACCCGGGCATAATCTTGATTCACAAAATACATTAAAACCTCGTAAAACGAACCATTAAATAATCCGTAAAATCATGTCAAATCCTAAATCATCAATTGTCATCAAAATCAGATAAATGTGGCAAAGCAAGTAATAACCCATTATTCAGTAATAGTCCTGAACCCAATAAACCCAATTTCCTTGCAAAACGTGCATAGTTACGATTTTCCTAAAATCATTAAAATTCATAAAATCCAATAAATCTAATACCACCAAAACTACATGCAAAAGTCATTTCGGGTATAAAAATCAATTCTCACGATCCATTATCAAGTCAGAAAACAACATTGAACAATTCATCATATGACGTGCCCCGAAACATATTCGAGAACCATTCAAAATTCATATGGGAACCACCCAAAAACCAATATCACCAATTCGCATGTCATAATGACATTCAACTCAAATCCATAATCGAAACAATATTCGATTGACATCTAAATCATAAACAATAGTGTCAATGACAAATTGACCATCATTATTCAATTTCAATCACAGTTATCAACATCACTACTCGCAAGTGCACATATTAAAAGCATAATGTCTCAGTATCAGCACTGAACACAGGTAAGCTCGTGGCCTGCACTCACAACCACCGAACACTTACTGGTACTCACTATCACAATTCCATCTCATCATAAGGCCATCAAAATCAATTGTATGCCACTTCAGGTTATGTGTTTTTCGGTTGTTACCGAGAATTTTATAATTTCCTTATGCATGCATAACTTTTATAAAACAGAGGGTAAATAGTTTGTCTTCAAATAGCATGTTTTAAAAACTTTATTTTGTCCATTCACATGATTTTTGTGTTTTTGAAACCCTCTAGGGTCGCTGCACGGGACTTGAGGCTGCTTACGGAGTGGACGCATGAACATACAGGTGTACAAGTATCCCTTGTCTGACAAGGTCCGAGGGCATACTTGGTGCCTAGTCTATCTGTCGGACGAGTGCAGGACCCGAATTCGGTATATTATGTGTTTTCTGGGTTGACTCCTATCACGTACCATAACCTATGGAGGCATCACGTCAAATATTTGCTCCAGCTGAGGGATCCGCCCAACGGTCATGTCCGAGTTTCATTGTCGGAAAAACGGTGGCTTCGAGCCCCTGAACTCGATCAGAAATCTGAACCCTACGAAATCGTCCTCCTATGAATTTCAGAATCAAGTAATCATATACATTGGGACCAACAAAAATCCATGCAATGCATATAAAATACTTGTGGTCCACATTCCCCTAAATTCCCTAGTTTAAAAACCATCTAGGTAGTAGACAAAACTTGGAAACCAAGACAAAACCTGGACACCAATATCATAATGCAAAATCTGACCAATCCCCAAGTTGCATAAGTCATAGCTCAAGATCCGAGTCAACCGACTGAAATCCATACCCCAAGTCGTAGCCCACTTCAAAAGCTAACTGGTTGAGAATCTCTATACTACGCATTGTCAACACCCAAGTTCTGGTGGATACACTCCATGATGCTAGTCTGGAAAAGTACAGCATCCACGTACTATGCTTAGGAAACTCCAAGGAACCGGTGGAGACACACTCCATAGTGAAAGTCCAGAAAATACTGACCTCAGAAGCTGGCGGAGACACACTCCGTAATCCCAGTCCGGGAAAATACTGCCCCCATAAGCTAGCGGAGACACACTCCGTAATGTCAATCTGTGAAAATATTGCCCCTGGGAGCTAGAGAAGACACAGTCCCTAATGCCACAATGGGAAAATGCTGCCCCTAGGAGGAGACACACTCCATAACGCCATTATGGGAAAATAATCACCCAGAATAATTTTTCAAAATCAACATGATTTACAAGTAAAAATAGAACAACAATTATTTTTATGCATGCCAAATCCGCAACAAAACATAGTCCACTCACTGTACATCCAACAATCAAACTCCAAGTTGTATTAACTTGTGAAATTCCTGGAACAACGTCACCCGGTTTTCTCTGATACCAAATGCATAGGACCTGTCCCGAAAAGGGCCTCGAAAAACATACCTGGTCCGGCTTCCTTCTGATAACTAGGAAAAGTTCCTAAAGTACCCCAGTAGTACGGCTCCTAACACCCAAATTCTTCTATTAGATAAAAAATAAAACCAAATATAACTCGCTCTCCAGGCATCATCACCCACGCCAACCCACAGACTCTAGAGGCCAGGTAAACTCGGTTTGTTAACCCCGACCTCAGATTCATGGGAAGAACAACATCTCAAACAACTAGTAACTTACTCAACCAATAACCATGACTAGCTGGTAACCCATCAGCTCTACTATCTCCACCCGAGTTCTTAACCGATATCCAAACCCACACCAGACTCCCGATTCAGTATCCCGAATCCCCTGTAGACCCAATCTAATATCCCAACGCGTCTAGAGTCCTAAATGGATAACCCGACTCATCTAAAGTCCTAAATGGATTACCCGACTCATCTAGAGTCCCAAATTAATATCGACCCTCAACTCGTCTGACCTTAGTAGTAGTTTATACTCATTCTCGAGTATTTTCCAACAACACAATACATCTCAGGAGTAAACTCGAGATCTATAACTAACGTCCTAATTCACAAGTATAAAATGTTCTCTAGAGAATAGATTTTTACGTTGTGTAGGATTCTAATACCATCCGAACATAGGCAAACAACCCAATATTCTAAAGTAACACAAACAAGCATTCAATTCACAATATAACAATATAATCATCACACATTCAATACATTGCGACCATACATATTAGCTTAAGTATGAAATCAACTCATGTCATGTCGGGGAGAACTCACCCAACCAAGTGCACATTTACACGTACTTCTAAGCTCTTTACCCCGGAAGTCCCCACAAGCTCCAACTTAGTTCATAAGTCTCACTAGCTTCAATTATCAAGGTATCTCACAATTAAGTAATTCATATTAATACATGACAAAAATAATTAATACAAACAAGGAATTTACTCTTGAAAATCCAAATTCCATATCCTCAAAATTAAACGACTTTGGACTTCCGAAACTATCACTAATTGAACTTTGATGGACTCCAAACCCCTACCATTGGATCTGGTACATCAAAACCTTCAATACTCAACCCACCGCCATAATTTACAATCTCTCCCCACTTAGTCGCTCCTCCTTTAAAATTTCGGTAGCCTCCTGATGCTCAGCAGGCAAAGCACGAACTACTTCCACTTTGGCCACCTCTTACGCCATCAACCTGACAGCCAGAAAGTCAACTTCACAAAAAAACAACAACAAAAAATTTCAAACACAAACATAAGACAAGTAGTATCACTATTAAATAACAATGATACGGATCCTAGCAGTACCACTCACCGTTTCTCCCTAAAGTATCGGGCTACATGACCACTTGATACTCGCTCCCCTAGTACCACATCCCGCCACCCACCAGCAAAAACCACCAACCATTCCACCCGATTCTTCTCAACTTTTCAGTACCAATCAAGGTACCATCATGCCTGAACAAGTAGTAAAAGCCCACTTGTTCTGGAATATGCCGCAGTGTATGCAGGCATACCATCACCGATGAGGAGTGCTCGCTGCAGTGCAACTAATGCCATAGAATGTAAGTACCCAATAGTACCTGGTAGACGTTAGCATTTAGCTACAAGGGTGTCATTGATAGGACCCCACCCGATTACACAACAAAAGTACCATCGGACCCTGCTCCCATCTGACAGACACCGTGTCAGAAAAGGGATACACACACAACCCGCTAATTCATGCATCCGCCTCTCGAGCCTCGATCTCTGTGCGGTGGCCCTCCGTAGCACCAAAATCCACATTGCAAGTTTTTTTCGTAAAATCCAGGAAATTCACCTCCTATGTTCCTCGAATTCACACAAGCTTCATCCTCAAAATTTCGAATATTGCTGCGAGCTCATCCTTGTACACTTTTCTTTAATGGATTTTCTCGGAATAATGTCGGGAAGTGGCTTCTAATCTCAATTCAACCAATTAAGCCCGAAATAAAAAATTCCCATTTCAAGCTTCACGGCCAAAAGATTCCTAGGTTCATTCTCGAGGTCGTTCTTCCTTCCTCACAAAATCCCTTTGTTTCCTTTATCAATTTCCCTCACTTTTCTCTCTGGATCACTCCTCATCCTCTCTGGTTTGGTTTCCTTCCTCATAATTTTCCTTTGTTTTTATTTTCTCCCTTTCGGCCAAAACTACCCAAAACTCACATCAAACAATAATTCACATATATACACAAACATGGGCGGTGGCACACCAATATAAGAGATAAGGGACAAGTGTCAATGCCCAATTAGCCACAAAAGAATATCTCACAAGTAATTTACCAAAATACCCCTCCATGCAAAATTATGAAAATGCCCCAAGGTAACTTAGACCAAGAACGTAAGCGTCCAATCTCCGTTTCCAGCATGCCATCTGTCAACGTACTCGGTAGATCAAGAATTTCGTAATGGAATTTTTGGAATCGCCAAAACCGTCATGGTCAAAAAGTCAACTTTTTTACTTTGACCAAGAAAAGTCAACCTTTTACTTTTTGAGGAAAAATTGTCAATTTCTTCCAAATTTCCCGATTTTATTCTCGTTGAAGGTCTGGGTCCTTACAACCACTCCTATAAAGCTATGTTGCTCTTGTAGTCACGGTTGCAACGACAACTAAAGAACCACTTGAAACATCACCTCCAACACCATGACCTATCCTCTGGATGGCTAACTCGGCTGCTCCCTCTCCAATGACAGCCTCAAAAGAATCTCCCCAGGTATCTCATATATCTCCCTTATCCGTACCAATCGATCTTATGTCATGGTGGACACTACCTCATCAGCAAACCACTTCTTCTTCTCATAGTAGTCCGGGTCTGGTGGTACCCTTACCCTAAACAAACTCGCCTCATCGCTCTACCACCCTCTTCCTGCTCTCTCATCATCTGTTCCCTAGTACCACTACCGCTCTCCTCTGATGCTGATCCTTCACTCACACTAGATTCCCCAAACATCCACCCCAACAACTTAATGGGCTCCCCAGCTATCCCCTATGCCTACGATCACCCCACTGCGCCGCACCACTTATGGCACGTTTACCCAACGACGCAAACCCACACCACAAAAACCACCACATAACCTCTCCTCGATGTGGGTTTTCACCTCTGGCATATGAAGCAACTCCCTCACCAAGAGCTTTTATGTATACGCTTCTCTAACGCCTCTATCGCCAGCGGCCTCACATTCAACGTACCTTCATTCATCAGATCTACCCGATCCTAGTTAATATTGTCACTCATATCAGGGCTCTCGAAAACCCTGCCGCTGGTGACCATCCTTTGCCTCACCCTGACATCCTCCATAAAGTCCATGAAAATAAAAAAATACGACACCAACCCCAGATAGAGAGAGGAAAATTACAACACAAGGAAAACAAAGAGAAGAGAACAAAGACACCAATTAGATTTTGATGAAAACCCCACGACCTCAACACTGCCAACCCAAAAACTCCTCCACAACCAACCTCTCTCGCTCACTTTACCTTCATAATAATAATAATAATATAAAATAGAAGAGAAGAGAAGAGAGATTTTACACATTCCCCTATCTACTACCACCATTACCTGTGCACAGGGGGTCCCACATCTCCCTCGCTCTCCGTGCACAAGCCAAACGTCAGCACGCCCTCATATAAACATCAATGATGGATTTAATACCCACTACATCCATCAAAAGTGTAACGACCCATCCCGAATTATGGGAATTATTATTATTAATTAATGACTAATTAAGGATTATTGTGACTAATCAGAGATTAGTCGAGTAATTGAGGACAACCAGTGTAAAATGACGATTATACTCCTAGTGGGGGAAAGTTGACTTTTCACCTGAAATTCTTTTTGGACTTTGACCTATGACTGTGACGTAGATCGGGACAGGCAGCACATCGAAATCGGACATCGGACGGGGAAGTTGTGGTCACGGGATCAAAATCTATTATTTTACGCCTCGGAATTCGAATTAATTAGTGCTTAAATCTTATTGGTGGATTAAATTAATGTGGGCCCTTGGATGATAGACAAGTATCATTGGGTAGGGGTTTTATTTAATTCATTTATCCTCACATCTCTCTCCTACATGTGTATCACCTTCATCACTTCATCATCTTCTTGTTCTTTAAACCCCTAAATCGTGAACAACCAAAACCTAAGCCCCATCATCATACCCTATCATCATTTGTCCATTATGAGACTAAGAGGGAGTTAGATCTAAAGGAGTGGACGAGGGCAACAGTGAGGCTGGGACTGTAGAGGAGAGGTGAGAAAAACCTGAAACCGTGTTTTAGACGCAAAATGGAACTTGGGATTTAGACGTGTGTTAACAATTTTGAGGGACCCTATTGTGTTCTAGGGAGTGAAACGAGTGTTGTGGACTTGATTTCGAGGAAAGAGGTCACTGGAGTTGGGAGAAAACGACGGAGGAATTCACGGCTCACCATTCATAAATCGAAGGTACAAATCTAGTCTTTTTTTCTTAGTTTTAATCACGTAGATCTCTTACTGGGACTAAGACAAACACCTAGGATGAAACATGATCGATTTTGGTGGAGGAATGAAGGTTTTGTGGTCGGGTCGGGTCGCGGGTCTGCGCGACTAGGCCAAGGTTGGGGATGATGACGTCAGCATGCTGATGTCATCATGTCAAACCTGTCAAACCAGCACGCTTTCCAGGAGTTACATGTGTCACATGTTAGTGCATAGTCAGCACTGACATGTTAGTGACGTGGACTAGTGTACTACTGACATGCGGCACTAACAGGACCTAACATGTGGCAGTGATGTGGACCAACCAACTATTGACACATGGCACCTGTCAGCATGCTAACGTCAACATCATGCTAACGTCGGTAGTGACGTCAGCAAGCATTGACCGTTAACTTTCCATTGACCTACGCGTGAGAGAAATTTTCGACATGGGACCTGCACCATTTTCAATGTTTCGACGATACGAATCCAACGGTGGTGGTTTCGTGTCGATCGGAGATCGTTAGGTTTGTCAAATTGAGGTTTTTAGCCTCGGGAAGCGTGTTTGGGATGCGTTCCCAAGCCAATACTGTTCATAGGTCTTAGGTATGACCTTATAGAGTCTGTTAGTGACCATTGGTGTGATTTGGATAGGTCCGGATATTTCGTTGATGGTGATTTAGCCCCGAATGGCTAATGGCATGCGTATCAAGGCGCATCTAGGACGGTTTGTGAGTGGACAATTTTTTTCTAAATTGATGCATGCATGAATGTTTTATATGTTTTATCTATTTTGTATATGTGACATGTGATGAATATGATTGTGGTATTTTGTATTTACGTATTTGCACGTATTTCAAAGTTTATGATGTTTTGGGCTTAAGACCTGTCTGGTTATGATAGTGATTATCAGCGGATTAAAAAAATGTTTTAAATGAAATGATTTCGGTTTTAGATACATGTTATCCTGGGCTTGAGGCCCCGTTTATTTATGAAACATCGAGCCGGAGGCCCAGTTGGGGTTAAAGTATCGAGTTGGGGGTCCAGTTGGTTATGATATCTGGCATAAGTCCTATTTATGGTTTAAGGCTGAGTTATCCCTTGTCTGGCACGTGGTTTCAGACGAGTGCATGAGACATCCCACATTAATCCCGGGGCGATTGAGATGGCTCGTGTCAAGGTGGTATCGGAGCACGGTTTTCTTATGGAGTGTGCGCAGGTGCATGATGTGATTTCTTTACAAGTACGACAACCCGTCGTCAACCTAATGGTTAGGGTAAGAGTAGGAGGACCTTAGTGAGAACGAACCTCGATTAGGTGTTGTTTGACGTGGTATGTCGTGGTTGGGTAGTGTTAGACCCAAGTAGGACTGTGTAAACCCGTGTAGGGAAAAGTTTTATGTGTGCTAGCGGCTATGAGTCATAGTTTGTTGGTGGACTAGACCTGAGGAGGGTTGGATAGGACGACTTTTTGGAGTCAAGACCGTGGGATCGGTTAGATTGGAGGTTGTGCTGCAGAGAGCAGCCAAGGTTGAGGAGACTATGAGATTGGTTAGTCTAACAATAAGCAAAATGATGGGATTCGATTCATGAGTACCATTATGAGATGATATTTGGGGTCCCGGGGTGGACCGATTAGTTGTGTTGACGCTTGGATACGGGATCTCGATAGTGATGTCTGTTGATCAATACCCGTGTGGCGACTTTCGGCGATCAAGGGTGGTTGTAGTTGAGATTGTTGAGAGTTGGGTGACGTCCAGGGAACATTCTTTTCTTACGTGGTTTTGCCCAGAGTTAGCCAGTAAGAGGGAGGCGGAGTCCCTCCGATATGAGCAAAGGTTTGGTTGCCAGCTCGGTATGAGTGAAGAATGTGACTCAGTTATGGAGTGCTCATGTTTGGTGTTGAGTAGACGATGAGGCTTCTTCAGTTTATGTCCGGACTTGTGAGGGTTACACAAGAGACACTTGTGGTAGCTCAGGTCGGGATGAGTGGGTGGAATCTCAACAGTGACTTAGTGGTTCTAAATGACACAGTGACGTCATGAAAATTAATGGTTGAGCGGGACGGATAGGATCCCGGATGGCTTGGTGAGTTAGAATTTGGGTTGGTTTAACCAAAGTACGGGATGCCTAGTTTGGTGACTAGTACCAGGGGTTGTGAGATTTGAGGCACAAGGATGTGCTTAGGAATTGAACCTATAAGGGTTGAAATGTGAGAATCATGTAGTGATGTGCGACTACCTTTTGTATGTGCATAAGCGGTTTAAGACTGGTAAGCGAGGTTGTTGTTAAGTTAGATTGTTTATGGGACACATGGGTGGTTACTAGAGTGAGTTGAGGACTTGGGAGTAGAGTGGTAGGACCTGACACTCAGTTAGCTAGTGTCACTAGTAGGAGACCAGTATTCTTTTCGATGAAACTTTGGGAGCTGGTGTCGATTAGAATGAATGCACATCTCCTTATAAATATATACTTCCTTCTCCAGTGCACTTCTCGTCACTCTGATACGTATATGTTAGCCAAGGTTGGGCTGAAGGGAGATGGATTCAGACGTGAGGAGAATCATTACAGTAGTTATCAACATATATTATTGGTTGGTGAAGGAGACTTCTTGTTTTCTGCTTCTGTGCTAGTGGCCTTGTTGCATTCTTCTTCGTTCCATGATGTCAGGACAGGCAGTGGATTACATTGGATCCAGTTGAGAAACAGAGGGTGCTTGGTGTTATCTGATGTGGTGAGGGTAGTAGGATTGGCAGTTACACTCACATAGGATGAATTTTGATTTCATCGTCTTTGATTATCCCACTTTAGGACATTATCATGGGCTAAGTGAAGGAAATCCTCAGTTTAGAGAGTAAGTGGTGACAAGTTTTATAGCTTCCGAGTTTGGATCGCAAGAATGTTGTGGTATGAGAATACAAGACAGATGTTGGATATGTGGATGAATACTGATATTAGATTCACTCAGACTAAATGAATGTTAGTGATTGTTGGGTGGATGCTAGCTCCGTGTTTGCAGTTTGTTGATGGGATTGGCTTCCTTTCAGAATTAATCTGGTGTGAGATTTTAGTTGAGGGAGCAGATTGTTGACTACTGCTCTCGGTGAGTTATTTCAGAGGTCAGTGGGAGTTTACCACAAGGTGGACCGATGATACGATACGTTGAGTATCAACCAGGAAAAGATGAATAGTCGAGACTTTGGATAGGACGTTGGTTACATTCAGGTATTGGACTGATAGGCTCCAAAATTGAACCGTGATTGGCTGAGAGCCATAATGTGGACTGGTTTGCAAGTGTCTGTACGTACTACGTACATTGTATGAGAGCAATGCTTGAACATGCCTGAGTGGTGCCTGGTGGCAATGTACAGGATGCACGGGTTGTGTTTGTGTTGGATGTGTTAAAAATCGGCTTAGTTCCGATGTAGTTGATTTGTTGAGCGCGTGGACTGGACATTGAATACTGTGTGCTAGACCATAGTGATTTTGATGGGTTCAGAGATTGTATGAGCGAGTGCTCAGAGCCGGAGATGGCTGGTGGAACCCTAGAGTTGAGAAATGTATCACTGCTAGGCAATTATTTGATGGGATCCAGTTACACACGGGTCGAGTGAGATTTCTTTTCATCTTTGAGGGATCCAACCGAGATGATTTTTTTTAGCACCCATCAAAATTAAAGTAAGAAATTTTTACAAGTTCCCATGTGAGTGAAATGGAGGCTGATTTGCTTGAAGCGACTGCTCTGTGACTCTCACCAGAGTCAGCATGGATCACTGAGGGAGACAGCTAGTGTGATGGGAAAAATTCAGGAATTACAAGAAAAATGGAGAGCTTAGGCAACTCTCAGTGAGTGCGGAGTGGTGCTTTTAGTAGCGACTGGTATCAACTCCGAAGGTGTGGTCAATTTTCGGACTTGTACTTACACACGAGGGTGCACATGGGGATATACTAAATATGAGCCTGAACGTGAGGCCTAAATGTGAGGCAGGTTTGGAATTCCACGCATCAGATGTGGACTTGGGTTTGTTTAAATTTTGAGGACGAAATTCTTTAAGGGGTGGAAGATTGTAACGACCTATCTTGAATTACGGGGTTAATTATAATTAATTAATGACTAATTAAGGATTTTTGTGACTAATCGGGGATTAGTTGAGTAATTACGGATAACTGGTGTAAAATGACAATTTTACCCCTAGTGGGGGAAAAGTTGACTTTTCACCCGAATTCTTTTTGCACTTTGACCTATGACCGTGAGGTCGAGTCCGTAGACAGGTGGCACGTCGAAATCAGAAGTCGGACAGGGAATTTATGGTTACGGGATCAAAGTTGGTTATTTTACGCCACAAAATTTGAATTAATTAGTGTTTAAATCTCATTGGTGGATTAAATTAATGTGAGCCCTTGGACGAGTGACAAGTGTCACTCATCCCATTGGTGGGGTTCCTTAATATGTGGATCTATGTTTCATTGGGTAGGGGTTTTATTTAATTCATTTATCCTCACATCTCTCTCCCACCCGTGTATCACCTTCATCACTTCATCATCTTCTTGTTCCTTAACCCCTAAACCATGAACAACCAAAACCCAAACCCCATCATTCGACCCTATCATCATCTGTTCATTGTGAGACTCAGAGGGAGTTAGATCTAAAGGAGCAGGCGAAGGCAACAGTGAGGTTGAGCATGATGGACCACGGTGGAGAGGTAAGAAAACCTGAAACCCTAAACCCTATTTTTGGCCCAAAATGGAACTTGGAATTTAGACGTGTGTTGAAAATTTTGAGGGACCCTATTGGGTTCTAGGGAGTGAGACGAGTGATGTGGACTTGATTTCAAGGAAGGAGGTGGCCGAAATCGGGAGAAAATGACAGAGAAATTCACAGCCCACCGTTCATAAATCGAAGGTACAAATATAGTTCGCTTTTCTTATTTTTAATCACGTAGATCTCTTACTGGGACTGAGACGAACACCTAGAAAGAAATAGGATCGATTTTGGTGGAGGAATGAAGGTTTTGTGGCCGGGTGGGGTCGCGGGTTTGCGTGACCCAGTTGCAGAAACTTAGGTTGACCCGTCGCGAGGTAAGGGATGATGACATCAGCATGCTGACGTCAACATGTCAAACTTGTCAGACCAGCATCCAATCCAGAAGTGACATCTGTCACATGTCAATGCACAATTAGCACTAACATGTTAGTGACGTGGCCCAATCAGGGGTTGCCACGTGTCATTGACATGTCAGTGACGTGGACCAATGTACTGTTGACACATGGCACTAACAGGACCTGACACGTGACAGTGTCGTGGACTAACCACCTGTTGACACGTGGCACCTATCAAAGTCTTACACATGTCAAACCTGACAGTTGTCAGATGACGCCAACAGTGACGTCATGCTGATGTCAGCAGTGATGCCATGATGACGTCAACAAGCATTGATCGTTGACTTCCAACGTTGACTTTCTATTGACACGCGCATGGGGGCGCGTGAGGGTGAGTTTTGAGGTGGGACTGACACCATTTTCAAGGCTTCGACGATACGAATCCAATGGTGGTGGTTTCGTGTCAATTGGAGATCGTTAGGTTGGTCAAATTGAGATTTTTATCCTTGAGACGCGTTCCCAAGCCAGTACTGTTCATAGGTCTTAGGTATGACCTTATAGAGTCCGTTAGTGACCATTGGTGTGATTTGGACAGGTCCGAATGTTCTGATGATGGTGATTTAGCCCCGAATGGCTAATGGCACGTGTATCGAGGCGCATCTAAGATGGTCTATAAGTGGACAATTGTTTTCTAAATTGATACATGCATAAATGTTTTATATTTTTTATATATGTGACTTGTGATGAATATGATTGTGGTATTTAGTATTTACATATTTGCACGTATTTCGAAGTTTATGCTGTTTTAGGTTTGAGACCCGTCTGGTTATGATATTGATTATCGGTGGATTCAAATATGGTTTTAAATTAAAGGATTTTGATTTTGGAAACATGTTATCCCGGGCATGATGCCCCATTGATTTATGAAACATCAGGCCTGAGGCCCAGTTGGTTTAAAGTATTGGGCTGGGCCCAGTTGGTTATGATATCGAGCATGAGTCCCATTTATGGTTTATAAATGTGATTTCGGGTTCGGAGACCCTAAATGGATTTGGATTTGAGAAATTGGATTTATGGATTTACGGTGGTTTATGGAAACGGTATTTCGGGCAAGGGCCCTTTGAAAAGTTTTGAATGGATTTATTAAATGTTTTCTATATGCCATCCTTATGACATGATATCGCCTCCCAAGGAGGGTCTTTGACTTGGGTGGACCTTGGGGAGACTCGGCTGAGACCGAGGGGTACGCAGAGCTTTAGACATGACATCTAGGATGTCAGGCAATCTTGCGCGGGGTTATCCTACGGAGCGACCGGACCGTATAGTGACTCAGGAGCAGGATTTCTATTATTAGATGGCTGGGACGTTAGGCATCTGTGATGCCAAGGATTGGTATAACTGTGCTTTATCGGGTTTGCGGATTACGGATTTGGGCAGTGACCCACATATATTTGCATTTACGATTTTGGGCTGAGTTCCCACGTGATTGGTTTTGGTCTAAAGCCCTAATGATTTGAGGAAGGAAACGGCTTTCAATGATAAATGATTTTATTAATTTAATTTGATTTATAGCAAATGATTGAATTCACTGGTCTTCGAATGTATGCATGCTTTTTAGTGAAGAGTATAAATGTCTTTTTGTGAAATGTGTTTTATTTGAATTATTTATTTTTCTTCTGCTCACAATTTTAATGTTTTTAATACCCTTCAGGTTGATCGAGAATGCGGGCTATAATAGAGACTGAGACATCACACTCCTCCACTGATCCTGGCGCACTCTGGTAGCCCCGAGAGGGTCTTATCTCTTGTCTTGCACGTGCTGTAAGCCAGGAGCATGACACATCCCACGTTAATTCAGGGGGGATTAGGATGGGTCGTGTCAAAAAGCGCAACACAAACACACCCCTTATCAATCCATGTGTAGAAACTCGAGTCGGGAGTTGGGGGGACTAGGGGACTATATGGTAGCGCTGACGACATGGTAGCACTGACTACATGGTAGTACTAACCCAGGGGACTGCATGGTAGAACCAGCACAATGGCACCATGTACTAGGGGACTACCCACCATCTCTGAAATGACAGATTCGGATCACGGAAGGGATGGAAAAAATTCAACTCCCTACCCCAATTTCGACTTTCGACTAAGGAGTTAGGATACTCCTATTGATAGCTGACATGAGACGAGCCGAATTTGACAAACAGAGTCAGGTCAGAGACCACAAAACAAAAAAAAAACCAAGGGCCCACAAGATTCACAATGTATAAAACTCTAAACTAGCCCAAAACCAAGCAAGTCCACTTCAGGGCCCAAACTCTTAAGAATGTTGAAGGTAAGAGTGAAGGTAACGCTCTCCCAGAGGGTATTTCTTCCACCAATAAAGGTATTGCTCTCCTAGAGGGTACCGCCCTCCCACCAATTCCACCAACAAGGATACCACCTCCACCAGCGAGGACACCATCCTCCATCGGCAAGGGTAACGCCTCGACAAGACAGATCCTAGCCTTTATGTTATAGTAGAATATCGTTTTATATAATAAAAAGTAGGGAAATTTTCGGCTATACCCCAACTTGAGATAGCCACCCGTAACTCTTGTTGGCCCCGTGATGGCTACTATTTCATTTTCTCCTTTGTTTTCATTGAAAGCTCTAATTCTCTCCCATCGCTCCCTGTTCGCTCATTTCAAAAATTCCAATTCTCTGCACTCATCTTCTTTCTTTGTTCCATTTCTAGTTCAGAACTTAAAATCCCAATTTGGGAAAACCACTTCCATTCCTCACAATCTTTGAAAATCAAACCCACCAAAGAAACAATTTATTTTCCCTCTTTGTTGTATGAGCCATGAGGTCATTAAAAGCCTAAATCGATCTCCATTTTGAAAATTCAATTCCACAACCCAAAATCGCAATCACCAATGGGAGAAAATTTAGAGAGGAAAAAATTTAATCGGTATTCTAGATCTGCACTTATCTGGGTTGTTTCCATCATTAATTATGGTCACTATCAAGACTCTTTAAATATTGTGAAGATACTATAAGTACATTGGAGCGACCCATTCATAGGAGTGGGGTGATGTTACATTGTACTTCCTGCTTATTAATGCTTAATTCCTGCATTTATGTATTGTCTACATAGGCACCTCGTAGTGCCTCAAAGGTAATATAGTGTACTTATAGTGATAATCATTATAGAGTTCCCATCATGACCTATAATGAATATGTATAAAACACGGGGAATATAAAATCTAGAACATCAACGAAGTGGAAATAATCAAGTTTCAAATTGAGGAGTAATCGAGGTCAATGAAGAAATCCTATAGGCTATCGTGGCATTTTCCGGCGGAGTAGTTGTCGTAGTCGTCGAGAATTTAGAAGAGGAGGAGTTGCTATGATCTACCATTTTTCTGGATTTAATTTGTTTGAGAAGGTGAGAGAGAGAAGAGATTGAGATGGTGAGGAGTGTGAAGAAGTGAGGTTTCTATATATGATTTGGTGTTTGAAAATGTAAAATGTATTGAGAGAAACGAATTGAAGGAGCTTAGAATTAAGGGTTCAAAAACAGAGACTACATTAAAGAGAAATGGAGATTGAAAGCAGGAGAAAGAACAAAAGGTTTCTAAGAAAGTTCAGGAGAAAAAATTGAATTTGGGTGGACACGAATCAATGTTAGCATATATGCTTGAACAAATTTGAGTTGGGTGGTATTTTTAAAGACAAACTTTTTAGGCTAAATGTACTAGGAACAGAAAAAATAATCTCAAAATACCATCAGAACAAAAATTTGCTTCAAGTTGCTGCAGGAACAAATACATCGTCAAGACCGTTGCACCATTCGTCAGTAAATGTTATTAACGCCGTTAATTTTGATGATGTGTCAGTAATATTTCAAAATTAGTAAGCGTATTTTAGACATTTACTTTATTTTATTATATTTTCTATTAAAACTCTTTCTAAAAAATTAAAACCCATCTTCCCCTGCCCAATTCATTCGATCATCTCTCATGGCACCAACCTTGAAGCCTCACCAAATTTCGGTGCCAGAGAGTTCCGATTATTGATAATTTTGGTAGAAACTCGGCTACAACGCTTCACCGCTACAATGTCGCCGGTTTCTGGCAATATGCCTTTGTAGACAGTACCAAAAGCGTCGTGCCCGATAATTCTATTGGCATTGAAGCATTTAGTGGCGGCCTTGAGCTCCCTGTAAGTGAATTCTTTTGGCATTAATTGGAATCGGAACTCTTGACATGTTTAAATTTTTTGGAGTAAACCCAAATCAAAACTCTAGCGAACAAAGCAAAAATGAAAGCGGAGGCTGTGACCACGCTAGCTACTGCTCCTAGACCTTCTCTGCAGAGCTGGTTATGGTAGGAAGAAGAAGACTTACAGTCCTTCTGATTAGTAGAACCGTCGTTCGTAGAAGCTGAATTAGAAGAAGACCCACTCGGAGCCAATGAAGGTGGTAGAGATTTCACTGAATTGGCAGTTGGGTTCATCAGAGTGGTGGTTGGCGATGGTGGAGATGGTAAAGAGCCAGATGGGGGAAGAACCAAATCGAATGATGAGCTGAAGCTCCCACAATCCAAGCTGTGAATCTATATGCTGCCTCTGGGTGGACCCCGAAAAACCCACGTACATGAAGTCGTCGACGTACTGGCCGAGATCGAGTGAGTATGAAAGAATCGAGTCTTTCGACTTCAGATTTGAGTACGAGAACGAGACACTAAAAACCTGACTCGACCTGTTGTAATTGATCCACGAGTTCACCAGGTCGATACTCTTGAGATTGACATCGATGTTGCCTAGATCGCAGACACGGGTCGATACCATGGAATTCATATCCAACCCGACGTGGTTCCTGTTGATATCGTTGGACTCAATGTCCATTAGGGTGTCATACTCCACGACAACGAGCGGAGGATGGTTGGCGGAAGCAGATGGGTTTGTTATAGAGGACACGGCTGGCGCCAGAGTTGGGAAAGAGATGATCGAATGAATTGGGTAGGGGAAGATGGGTTTTTATTTTTGAAAAAGAGTTTTAATAGAAAATATAATAAAATAAAGTAAATGTCTAAAATACCATTACTAATTTTGTAATATTACTGTCACATCATCAAAATTATTAGCATTAATAACTTTGACTGATGGATGGTGCAACAGTCTTGATGATGTACCTGTTCCTACAGCAACCTGAGGCAAATTTCTGTTCCTGTGGCATTTTCAGATTGTTTTTCCTGTTCCTAGTGAATTTAGCCTAAAAATCCTTAAAGAAATGATTTCAAACTGGTGGTAAAGCTGTAATTTTTTGTAAAATAAATATCCGAATTTGAATTAAACGTCGACGAGTTAATAACTTTTGTAAAGGCATGGAAGTATTTGTAATTTTAAAAATAGTATTTTAATGTATTAAGTTAGAAGTTAGGAGGGTCAATAACTGTGGTGAATATATATATTAATAAGATAAACACAAGTAGAGAAAGAAGCACATGATCTAGGACATAATTGTTTATGTTGATGTAAGACATTGACCAATTTAAACTCGCTTTGCTGAGCACATTTGGATGCTTCTCTCAGAGTAGGAAGACCTGCATAAAGAGGGGGTAAGAGCAAAGGGACACCAGTGTGGTACCGACCTAACAATCCCCGATGTTTAAGTAGGAAGGGGTACTATAGCAATTAGGCAGCGTGAAGACAAGATTGACATTATCTTTTTAGAGGAGTTACTCTTATATTTATAGTAGTATTTAATGTTATTGTTGGTATTTTTGGATGTGGGATAAATGGTGTGACTTTTAGCAGCTGATACTGTCCTGGTGTGGTCCTGAATGACCATTCTGACTTGTTAGTGGACCTGGTCGACCAGATGCGGTCGGCTTGTGACCTTGATCGACATGTGATGTTGATCAGCCACTGGCTGAGTGGTCATAGTGTGGTTGAAGGTGGAGCCTGGGCGACCATATGTGGTCGGCATGTATGAAGGTCGGCCTCTTACTGATTCTTCTAAATGGCCAAAAGGGTGTCGAAGCCGATCAGGTATGATCGGCCTATACCATTCTGGCTTTGTTGCTATGATCATGAATGATGGTTGGAGGGTCCTGGCCGACCAGATATGGTCAGTTAGCCTTGGTCGGCTAAACATGGCTTGTGTTTGGTTAACTGAGGAACTTTGGAATTGCTAAGGCATACCTTCTCAGCTTTTGGTCAGGTAGACCAGTTTGGATACGAAGATATAGCAATATTGACAGGACCCATCCCAATCCCCCCAGGATTAGTGCGGGATGACCCTGCTCCCGTCTGACACGAAGTGTCAGACAAGGGATATTTTCGTCCTTTGCCCTCCCGGGCTATCAGAGTACGCCAGGATCCGGAGGAGGTATGTGATATCTCGATCTCTGCTACAGTCCACATCCGATGTCAACCTGAAGGGCAGTCAAAACATTAAAAACTGTGAGTAGACAAAACAAAAGTTTATAAAAACATTTTAACGAAGACATTTGTACCCTTCACTAAAAAGCATGCATGCATTCGAAAACCATTTATCCAAAACAAACCATATGTGGGACTAAGCCCAAAGCAGATATAAACCAGGGTCGAAAGGACCACAATGAAAACGACCATACGGGCCACTGCCCAAACCCATAAAGAAACCAAGTACACGAGCCACTGCTCAAATCCTGTGCACACCTGTACACATCACATATCATATATCATATATCCATCACATACATATATATAAGTCACACAACCAATCCTGTCACGGTATCCAAAGCTACGCGCGTGCTACCCGGGTCTCAATCCGAGTCATCTCAAAGTCAAGGTCAATGTCCGCAGATCACTGACCCTACCCGAGGTAATAGTAACCATATCTTTCCTGAGAGTAAGGAACCCAACTGGGGGGTGACTCCACTCAGTCGGTGCTCCGTGACTACTCCGGGTTCCACCCAGGCCAACGACCCTCCCCGGAGGAGATAATAGAAGTAAAGGAAGGTAGATGAACATATATATATATATATATATACATAACATAAACATTCATGACCAGTTCCCCTGAACCGTCATGATCCATAATATCCATAGCCAAGGTAACATGCCGGTTCCCATAAACCGTCATGTACCGTAATAACATAACCAGGTAACATGCCGGTTCCCATAAACCGTCATGTACCGTAATGACCAACAAGGGTTCATGCCGGTTCCCATAAACCGTCATGAACCATGATACCATACCAAGGGTTCATGCCGGTTCCCATAAACCGTCATGAACCTGGGAATCCACTTAAGGTTCCCTGACCTGAAATCAAAACCGTAAAGTGACTGGGTCTCGTACCCGAACATAGGACATCAACTGGGCACCGTGCCCGGAATCTGAGGTCATATACCTGAGACAAAACCAAATGGGTCTCATACCCGAGTTTATCCCTTTGAAATCCAAATCCAGTTCATTTAAATCAATAAAGAAATACAGACCCGTATAAGCACCGTATAAGGCCGAAACCTCGAAATACGTGCTTATACGTAACCACATAGAAATGCACCCATGGCATCATCAAACATGTATTAAAACATATAACAAACATTTATGCATGCACCAATTTAGAAAACAAGGTCCACTCACAGACCGTCCGAGCTGCCGCCTCGATTTGCGTGCCATACGGCTCCCCGAGCCGATCACCGTCACCGGGACTCCCAAACCTATCCAAATCGTAATAGAAGGTTACTAACTACTTAATTAACCTCCCACTAAATCCCCGTAATTTACCCGTATTTTTAACTATTTTTAAAACCGAACCTAAACCTTCCGATGCCTCGAAACATATCGAAACGGTGTCCGATCGACACGAAACCAGTCCCAAAATGTTCGTTACATCGAATAGAAGATTTCCTGTGTTGAACACTTTCCCAAATTCCCTGCCACGCGCCCTCATGCGCCGCCTGAAGTGGCTACGCGTGGGCTTCACGCGCCGCTACAGTACCTGCTGACGTCATTGCTGACGTCAGCATGACGTCATGCTGACGTCATCTGACAACTGTCAGGTCTGACATGTCAGACTCTGACAGGTGCCACGTGTCAAGCTCCCATTGGTCCACGTCACTGTGCTGTCAGTGCCACGTGGCAGTCTGACATGTGCCACGTGTCATCACGGCACTAGTCCACGTCTGTGCCACGTGTCAGCCCCCTGATTGGGCCACGTCATTGACATGTCAGTGCTGAATGTGCACTGACATGTGACACGTGTCGACTGATGCGTGGTCCACGTCACCTGACAATCTGACAGGTGCCACGTCATCCTGCCACGTCACCACCGTCAACCTCGCACAGCCGGTCCGGGCCGGCCGGTCCAGTTTTTCCTGCAACTTGGACCGGCGTAACCGGTCCATGCGTCCTTCTCCCTCATTTTCGGTCCGTTTGCTTCCATTCCAATTCCTAAACTCCTATTTCTTCATTTCCTATCTAACCCAATTAACAAAACTACCTAAAACCTTCGAAATCCGACCGGTTCAATTTTGAACCTCACGGTTCAATTTTCCCGAAACCTCCCAGGGCTTCTCCGACGTCCAACCACCACCAAAACCTCTCTAACAACTCCCTAGCAACCTATTTAACTCAACCCAATCTTCCAAAACAATCCATAACATCAAAATCCACACAAAAATTGAAAATGGGCTTACCGGGTACCCGCTCGGGTTCTGGGTTCCCGCCACCGCCCACGGCGGTTCCAGCCACCAGCTGCCGTCCTTAGTCCTCCTCTCTCACCCTCTGGTCTCAGTTATGGTTAGAAGGGAAGGGTTTGGTGTTTGTGTGAGAAATGGTGATCGGGTTGGTTTGGGAAGAAATGGGAGAAATGGATGAACGGGGAAGGGTTTGGTGCATGAGTGGGTGAGGTTGGCCAGTGGATGGGTGACAAGTGTCACTCATCCATTAGGCCTCCATTAAATATCTGGGCCCACTAGAGACAAAACTGCAATTTTTGTCTCGTAAAACGTGTCGTCGTGAATAGTAATCGGGAACTTCCGTGAACTGTAACTTCGCCGTCGAACGCCCGAATTCGACGTGCCGCCTGTCTACGGATTCGTATCGTCCTTATCTACGTAACGGTCTTCGGCCCTCGGCCATCGGACCTTTTGGTCAAAAAGTCAACATTTGACCCCATTTAACCAAAATTACCAAAATGCCCCTAAACTTCCGAACGTCATAACTTCCTCCTCGAATGTCGGAATTGAACATGCCACCTGTCTATGGACTCGTGACGTCACGAACTACGTCACGGTCATCGGTCAAAGTCCATTTGACCGCCCGATTGAAAAGTTAACGTTTTGCCACCACTAGGGGCAAAACGGTCATTTCGCATCGTTCGTCCGATTTCGCCCAACTAATCGCCGATTAACCTCACTAATCGTGATTAGTCACTAATCTAATCACGGAATTTGGGACGGGTCGTTACAAATATAGCATTGCATAAAAGTAACATAAAAAAAATCTCCAAATTATATCTTAATTAGTTGCTGAGTTCTCCTTTTCCTTTGGCTAAATTCCACTTCTAGGTTTTGGTTGCCAAGCATGTCGCATTACACACGTTCTACGAATGACTGGTACACTTATGGAGCATGTGGCACTATACCTTTTTTTTTAATAAGGTTAGCTAGTAACCATTTTTATTGTTTTTTAAATTATCTAGTAACAAGTATTGAGACCTAAGACAAGTTCTTGTACCAGGACCATAAATTACATAGTTAATGACCATATTTGAATACATCTCAAGTATTGAAGCAGAATTCATCCTTTAAACTCAAAAGACTCAAGGATCCCTGCAAACAAGCAAGCAGTAAGTTATCGTTCATTATATGACCGAGACCCCGGGGGGTTGTTCAACCAAGAACGCTCCAATGCTTATGTCAGCTTCGAAAGAGAAATCTCAAGAGCTTAAGTAGCGTTGAACAGAATTACCTGGAAAGTGAAATGTGCTCCGTTATTTATAGGAAATTCTTGGGAGTCTCAGAGCGTTCTGATTGGTCGGTTGAATTTGTAATTAATAAATAATATATTTATAATAAAATATATTATTTAATAATTGTAATAATGGCTCATTATGATTATAATGATAATTATTGTAATTTAATATTAATATTAATTGTCCATTATTAAGAATAATAACAATTAACTCTCGAAGAGAATATTAATATTACAGAGGCTTCTAACCCGATTAAATAACGTATTTAGCTGGTAAATAGATTATTTGATGTGTGAGTGTCTGCAAGCCATTAATATTGTTTTCATGGGCAATTTTGTCTTTTTTTTGGAATTTTGAGCCACATGGCAGCTCCACAATTTTCCGGTGTTTCATGGCTCCACAAATGCCCCCACTTCGCTTAGGAATTCAGGGAATCCTAAGGGAAGTAGGTTTTTGGTAGTCTCAGTAAATCTTGTTTGGAGTAGGACTCTATCGTGTCTTATGTGGGATAAATTCCATTGGATTCGGAATATTGCATCACATTTCGGAGCTTTGACATGAGATAGGTTTAGTTTGTTCCCCAATCCCAATTAATCCTCCCATTGATGAGGTTTAATTTTCATTAACTCTCTAACTTAATTGGAGAGTTTTATTTGGTGTAGTGGATTTAATAATAATTACTTTGCCCATTAATATTTGGGGAAAAACAATTAACTTATAGGTCCCTATTAACATGTAAATTTATTCAAAAACTTGCATATAGAAAAATTAAACTCATAGGTCCTTTGACTAATCAAATGACTATACAATTTAAAATAGACCATAGTTTTTATATAAATTACAACTAATGCCATCTAATTGTAAACTAATCCAACAACAATCTAAAAATCACTTACCAAAATTTATCATGATTTCAACATTACTTTTTATTTTTTTATTATAAGATTATATTGAGGATTATTAAAATATTACTCCTATTTATATATATTTTTTCACTTGAGCATTTTAAAAGTAATATGAATATCTAATCTAACTTAAAGTAAGATAATTAAAATCAGTAATTCTTCAAAAATACTTTTAAATTTAAAAATTCTTTATCTTCCGATATTAAATAATTTGATTAATTTCGTATAGTTTAGGATTTAATTCTTGAATTTTGTACCAAAATTCAAGAATTAAACCTTATGTCGTACGAGTTTTCACCACCATCTCCACACCACCAAACCCCCCCTACACCCCCCCCCCCCCCCCCCCCCCCCCCCCCCAAAAAAAACATCTATACCCTACCGTTGAACCCTAGACAATACGGATTTTATTTTATTTTTTCTAGAAAAAAAATTCAAACGTAACTATATACAATATATATATATATAATATTTATTATATGTATAATATAATAAAGGCTCCAAGAGGTCAAAGAAATCAAACACTAAAGGGCACATGGGGTAAAAATGACAAAAAAAGACAAAAAAAAGGCACATGTGGAATTTCTTACTTATAATTTCTGTTTAGGGGCTTTTGAAAAAAAAAATTTGAAGTAAGGTCTTATTTTGTTTAATATACAAGTATTAAAGGTTTTAAATAAAACTAAAAGTAATTAAGGATGTAACAATGATTTACTCAAAAAAATATTATATAAATGATGAGATGAGAGGTAGCTTCAACAGAACTTTCTTTGATGTTGAAGAAGGATGGTGGCATGTATGGTTCAATCTCAAGGTAACACACGTCTTCCTTTTGATTTTGTAGTTAACCTTTTTTTTCTCGGTCTTGCAGATGGTGTGGAAAGGAAGAGCTTTGTAATTCACAAGCCATCAAAGAACACTCCAATGTTTTTTCCCTGCGCATGGGGTCCAGCGGCAGACAACCAATAGCTGAAGATGATTGGTGGAGAATCTTGATTGGTGGAGAAGTTTAATATATCAACATGGTGCAAACTCCAGCGTAGGTGGGATAATCAGAAGGCGATGCACAGGTTAGGCTGAGGCGCGATGGCGGTTTCTTGGGAACGGCGCTTGCGTGGGGACTAGCTCTACCGCGTGGTAAGGGGTAAAAGAATGAGCCTAGCGTGTACAAATTGCAGTAGGATGACCATATTGCATCGGATTGCAGCATGAGTAATGCAGGACCATATTGCAACAGGTTGTAGCGGATGAACAAGTGGCGACATGCATTGGAGATTTGCAGCTACGTGGAGTGAGACGATTGCCTATTGACAAGCGTGCATGGAACACGTATACAAAAGGAAACATGAAGCAGGTAGGAGAGAGCCCAGCGCAGCAGGAAGGTTGCAAGTGATGCTCGCGCAGGAAGGTTGCCACGCATCAGAGCTTGGAGAGAACCCAGGAAGGTTGCAGGTGATGCTCGAGCGGGGATGAAGGAAAAAGACTTCCGAAAATGACATGTCAATTTTAATGTTGATGGGAAGAAAACGACATGTCGTTTTCTGCAGTACAACTGGTTTTACTCGCTGTTGTAGGGAGAAAACGATGTGTCGTTTTTTGCAATGTCGTTGGTGAGAAAAATGGCATGTCATTTTCAGGCACTCCCCATGCAAATATGACTTCAGTCTTTTGCAGATTCTAAGAGCTATGAATGTTTGATTGCCACAATTCAAGCAGTGGTGCGCTCTACTCTCCAAGACGATCATTTCAAGATGCGTGAAGGAATGCTTTTTGTAACGACCCGGAAATTCGAAAAAGGAAAATTTGGAAAATGTGAAGGAAATGACGATTTTGCCCCTAGTTATAAGGGACAAAAGTTGACTTTTTGATCAGAACACTTTTTGGACTTTCCGAAGAGACTGTCGAGAAGGTCTCTAGACGCTGAATCCGTAGACAGGCGGTATGCGTCAATCGGAGGTCGGATGTGAAAGTTACGGGTTTGTGAAGGTGAAGGGCATTTTGGTAATTTTGAAAGGTAAGGGAAAAATGTTGACTTCTGATTCGGACGGTCAAATGGACTTTGGCCAATGACTGTGACGTAGTTTGGGACGTCACGAGTCCGTAGACAGGCGGCACGCCGAAATTGGAGGTTCGACGACGAAGTTGAGGTCACGGGAGCGAAATCGACTAACCGACCGAACCGGGATTTCGCTTAAAATAATATTAAAATAGTGAACAGTGACCGTTGATTGTGGACACCTGGATGAGTGACAAGTGTCACCCATCCCTTGTTTTGAGGCCTAAATTAAGGTCCATGTTTCATGTGAAACATCATCATTATGCCTTATCATCTTTAATCATTCTCCATTATACTTAATTATCATTTTCCATCACCATTAGTCATCTTCTTCTTCTGATTTTCTCTGAGCCGTGAACACCACAAAAACAGAGCATGAAAAATTGAGAGAATTGAGCTTCCCCCCTTACCCAATTCCTTCCACAACTAAACCATCAGAAAATTGAGTTTATGGGGAGGAATTAAGAGGACTGATTTGAGGAGGAAACCACTAAACCCAAAGCTCAAAACCGTGAGGATTCAAATTCCCCCATTAAATCAAATTTGAATTTGTAGGTCCATAAACTTCCAATTGAGCTTGATTTTAACTTCCTGGGATTGAGACGAGTCGAACCCAATGAAAATTGAGGAGAATTGGGGTCGATTTGAGGAAGAACAGAAGGAATGAAGTCTCTGAATTTTCGACCTTAAGTCGAGGAATTTGAGACTTTGAAAGATGAAATTGGACTGGGAAATATGTTCCTTAGGATCCCACGATGCTTTTGCATAGGATCAATTGAAGGAAAACGATGGAGATTGATGAAGTTCAATGAGTACACAGTATACGGCAGTTCTTCGAAGAGTCGAGTTTGATTCGACTGGTTTGAGGTAAGTGTTCGTGTAATTGAATTCACAGAACCTTAATTGGATTTACAAAGAAGCTATTTGAATGTTCAATTGAAAGGTTTGATGACGAATTGACAGAGAACTGGTCGGGTTAAGACGCGGGTTGCAGGACCGGAATCATAGAGAATCGGGTTGGGACGAAGGTACTGTAGCAGGCGCGTGGGTTTCACGCGCAGCCACTCACGGAGGCGCGTGACGGCGCGTGGGCACGAATCCCGAGGTGATGTCAACATGACTTTTGTTCCATTTAATGTAACGAACATTTTGGCACTGGTTTCGAGGAAATCGGATATCGTTTCGATAGTGTTCTGAGTATCCGAAGTTTTAATATACGTATTTAAATTCCAGAAAAACTGGGGAAATTATATGAGGTATATTGAAGTGTTAGTGACCCTCGATAATGATTTTGGACAGGAATTGCAATTTCCAGAAATTTACGGAAAAAAGTGTAGCTCGGAAGCGGGCCGTTTGAACGGTGTGCGTGAGTGGACTTTGTTTTCTAACCGTGATGCATGCATATATGATTTAAATGCTTTATTATATGATTTTATATGCTTTGGCATGATTGATGTTTCAATCCGGTGATTTCTCGATTTTCTATATTATTATATTATTTTTGGTACAATTTTCGAGAAATGATGAAATTGATGTTTTGGGCGTAGGCCCAAGATTGAAAATGATATTTGACTCGGGTTATGAGTCAGGGATTGAAAATGATATTTGACTCGGGTTATGAGTCAAGGATTGATTTCATGGATTTATATGAAAACAGCAACTGAGGTTGCGATCGCATAGATTTGCGTGAAAATGATATTTTGGGCTTGAGTCCCAATTGGATAGTGATTTTGACTCGAATTTGGAGTCACATGTGAATATGATTAAATTGATTATTTTGATTTATAAAGTGAATTCTGGACACTTTTTTATGATGGATTTGTGGAACTTGCTTTGTGAAAGCTATGTCTCGGGCATAAGCCCTATTGAAATGTTTTTGACTTGACTTGAGACATAAATGATTTTAAAATGAAATTACTGGATTTGGTGACTGTTCCACATATACCATCCTCTGTGATTTGATAGTCTCCTCCAGACGTCGTAGATCCTAGAGTAGTCATGATCCACTGCTTGGAGATGAGTAGCACCGAGGGAGGCTCACTCTGAGAAGCGTGTGATTATGATGATATCCTCCAGACGTCGTTGATCCTGGAGTTGATATCCCCCCAGAGGTCGTAGATCCTGGGGGATGTACTCGGACGTGAAACACCGAGTTTGCACGCGTTGCATTGGTATCGTGACGGGTTACATGGATATTGAGATTGGATATTGAGGATTGGTGGTATTGTGATTTATTGATATTTGTGTCTAGAGGCTTTATAACAGATGCTTTATATCATGAACTGATTTGATGAACATGAATTTTACAGACCATGGGAAAACATGTTTTGATTTTATCGGTCCACTGTTCATACTTGAATGATTTCATACTATTACTCATGTTTAATGATATGCATGCACGTTTGTGAAAACTGGAGGGTAAGAATGTGTTTTGGTAAACGTATTTATAAAAGTTTGTTTTGTCCACTCACACCGTTTCTGTTTTATGGACCCTCCAGGTCGTGGCGTGATGATTGAGGCTATTAGAGAGGTGGAGGTATGAGTGGGCACAAGCGCAGTTATCCCTTGTTTGGAAAGTCTTGAAGGGTATTTTCGGAACTTCAATTGACTTGTCAGACGGGAGCAGGACCGGGCACAGATATTTATGTCCCTCGGGGACGGGTCCTGTCACTTTTGGTAAGAGCTCGGAAGACTTAGTTTTATGAGAGCTCAAGTTGTAAGACCATCTAGCAGCGTGTTTTGAATTTTTTTGGAGCTTTCGACTTCTAGAGAGGGTGGAGTTAATATCAAGACGCTTATCTAATTGACACACTCGTGGTGTTTCGCGGATTGAAAATCTCAGTGCGTTGTGAGCGATATACCATGATGCATCAAGGCTTTCGGCGAAGTGTTCCATCATTTGCGGCGAAGTGTTCCATCATTTGAAGTAAGGATAGTCACAACCCAAGACGGGGCACGTTACAACCGCGAGGTGAGGCATGGTACAACTAAAAGATGATGCATACTGTAAGCGCAACGCAAGGTGTTATTTATTCCAAGGCTTGGTGTGCCACAACGCAAGGCAAGGTTGGAGCAAGAGGTGATGCGCCGAACGACATGAAGTGTTCTTTCCAGTGACCATTCACTTGATGCTTGGTGGATAGAATATTTTGACACATGAGGAACAAGGTACACCATGACGTGTCTAGGATTTTCATCCATAAGAGACGAGGCACCCCATGACATGAAGTTAAGCACGTCGCAATGTAAGAGGATACATGTCATAGTGCCAGGCGAGGCAAGGTATCTCATGATGGAGGCGAAGTACACTGGAGCCATGGAGAAAATGAAGCTTCTCAAGGAGTTGTTTGGCCAGTGGATGTACTTCTAGAGACTTGACATTCCCGACCTTGTTGAGCTCCAAATGGGATGACTGCAAGGTAGAACATAAACACATAGGATCGATCATGGCCCCTGCGAAGTTCCAGATGGTGCACGCCATTGCGTATTTAAAGGCAGAAAGCTTGGAGATAGACCATGCATGTTGTGCTTGGAAGATAGAAGGGATTGGCGCATTTACGTACTTGTCATCTTCAAGTGCATATGGAACCAACATCGAAGCTTTTAGCAAGGGAGGCGAGGAGTCTCATCACTTGATGTGAGGCGTGTCACGACCCAATAAGAGGCCTATTCCAGCTGTGCGGAAGCTTGCATGATTTTGAAGAGAAAGTTAAACGGTTGTTTGTTGAAATCCAAAATTTTTGAGAGCTGGATGGTTAGTATCATCACATGCCCCCATAACTTTGTGTTTTAAGGAAGATAATGCGCAAAAGTTGGAGTGTTGGAATAAGATTACCACAAAAGAGCTGAAGCTTGAACTAGACATGGAGTCTGAGCCTGATTGGGAGGCTAAGAAAGACGATGTTCCTGAAACTGACGAGTCACCATTCGATGACATGTCCCAAATTTCTGCAGAAGAGTGGGCAAAGTTTTGAAGGACCATGGGCTTTAAAGACTTGCATCCGTAGTTACTTTATTTGTGTATGTTGATTATCGCATTTGCATTTTTGTATTGAATAACTAGTTTGAGCGATCGAGATATGATTAGCCAACCATCCTTCAAATCAATAAATGAAAATGATTTTTATGAGAAATTTTGAGCTCCCCTGTGTCCAGTCTCTTTGCAAAATTTTGGTAATTGTTTTGATCCAATTTAAACTAACACATGCATTAGATGCCCCTGTTGTAGCCATAGGCGTCCAAAATTGGATTTTTGCTAACTTGATTAGCAGTGTTTTTGTGTTGCCTTAAAGGAATGGCTTTTACTTCTAAAAAGAAGGCTTGAGGTGCTTCCTAGTGGAAGGCTTTTAGTGCTTCAAAGAGGAAGACCTAGAGTGCTTTCTAATGGAAGGCTTTGAGTGCTTCCTAACGGAAGGCGTTCACAAGGCGTAGGTTGAGATGCATTCCATGGTGAAAGCATGGGTGCTTTGCAGGGCAAAGTCTTGGTCGCTTCGTGTGGCAAAGTTTTGGTTGCTTCATATGGAGAACGTTTGGACACTTCGCAGGGCGAAGGCTTAGGTGCTTCACATGGCGAAGGCTTGGTTGCTTCGCAAGGCGAAGGCTTGGAACGAAGGCTTAGGTGCTTCACAGGGTGTAGGCTTAGATACTTCGCAGGGTGTTGGCTTGGATACTTCGCAGGGTAAAGGCTTGGATACTTCGCAGGGTAAAGGCTTGGATACTTCGCAGGGCGAAGGCTTGGATACTTTGCAGGGCAAAGACTTAAATACTTGGTACGGCGAAGGCTTAGATACTTCGCAGGGCGAAGGCTTAGATACTTCGCAGGGCGAAGGCTTAGATACTTCGCAAGGCGAATGCTTAGATACTTCGCAGGGCGAAGGCTTAAATGACGATGATGAAGACTTTGATACTTCGCAGGGCAAAGGCTTAAATGCATCGCAGGGCTAAGACTTGGATGCTTCGATGAAGAAGGCTTTGATGCTAGAGACAATAAGTTTTGAAAATTGTATATGATGTACAAATATGTTTGTATGAATTCAAAACAATTTTTCAATTTAAATGCATGGTACTTGAATTTAGAAGTCAACTTGAAAAGAAAAATTGAAAGCCTCATATACTTCTATGTCTCTTTAATTTTGGCATGCAGCTAGTTGATGCATATTACTTTTAATGCTGGCTCCTTAGGTTCTTTGTTAACGGGCCGATCTGTGGCGTTCCCTTTGACATACTCGATGCAATGTCCTTCTTTAATGAGATTCCAGAGATATCTCTCGAAGGATATGCATTTCCCGATGTTATTCCCATAACACTCATGGTAGGCACACCACTTCGTCTTATCGGACTTCTCTTGATCGCCTTTGATAGGTTTTGGCTTCTTGAACTAGGGTTTGTCTTTTATCTCATTGTGGATCTGACAGACTGACAAAGACAACTGCAATTAGGCTTTCCCACAGACGAAGTATAGGAGGACTGACCCGCTTTGCGCTTGTTGGACTCTCTAGACGCAAACTTGCCATGGGACTCATCCTTATTGAAGGCCTTCTCGCTCTCCCCAATATGATCTTGTGCATGGGTAGCATTATTCTGGTCCTCTCAGCATGCATACCGCTCTGCCAGAGAGAGCATCTTGGTGAAACTTTGTGTATTGCTCATGACGATGTCTCCGTAGAACTGGCTGTCCCGGGGAAGCCCATGCTTGAACGCCATTGCAGCAACAAGGACGCTATAGCCTAATTCAAGACTTTTCCTCGCAATATCTCCGGATGTACTGTCAGAGTGTCTCTTTTGCTCTCTTTCGGACAGAGAAGATGTCAGGACCCGTCCTAAATCCCCTGGGATTAACGTGGGACACGTATGATCACGTCTGACACGAAGTGTCATACCAGGAAAAATTTCGTCTCTAGCCCTCACCGGGGCGTCCAGAGCACGCCAGGATCGTAGGAGGAGGAGTGTGATGTCTCGTCTCTGCTACAGCCCGCATCCGCCATCAACCTGAAGGGCATTAAAACATTAAAAGTCGTGAGTGGACAAAACAAGAATTTCATTAAAAACATTTTCACTTTAAGACACTTATACCCTTCACTAAAAGCATATGCATGCATTCAAAAACCATTTATCCAACGTTCATAAAATCATTTGTCAAACATATTCAAAACCTTTCCAGGGTTCATGCCCGGTTCCCATAAACCGTCATGACCCATAAAAACCTTTCAAGGGTTCATGCTAGTTCCCATAAACCGTCATGAACCATAAATCCATTTGGGTCCCTGACCCGAAATCACGACCTTAAAACCATAAAACAATACATGTGGGAACACAGCCCAAAACTATTCTCCGTGAAATACTAAAACATACAATATGGGGTCTCCGCCCTAAATCATTTTCTAAAACATCGAATACGGGGTCTCGCCCCAAATATCTTTCCATAAAACCTCATACGTATCAACATACGTATAACCCATCTGCGGCACTTCCGAGAAGATGCCAACTCGGGGCACACAGCCCCTAGGGAACACATCCCTGATATAAGTCACGATTAATCATCTCTATACTAGCGTGCACACTACCTGGGGTCTCACTCCGAGTCATCTCCCAGGAATTCTCCATCTGGGAGGCTCAATCTCTGGATCTAGTCCGAGCTCTATCTCCGGATCTAGTCCACACATCTCTCCAGAATCTGTTCCGGGACCACATCATAAATCGTAACCCCCACTCCTGGAACGGGATCCCTATGGGGATACCCATTCTGGTCCGTGGATCGTGACTCTCCAGGTCGACGTCTGGAGGAGACCATATAATCGCATGGAGGGTATATATACATTTTCTAATACTTTTTCTTTCTTTCTCAAAATACATTTCAACTGGGTCTCATACCTGATTCATCTCAACAAGATTCCTCGAATCCGATTCAAATCCATTTTCATAGGCCTCGGCCTAAATCCTCGGTTCAACAGGGTCTCATGCCTGAATTCTCATTTCATAAACTGAACTGAGACTCAAGCCCAATGTTACATTCAATTAGGCCTCAAGCCCGATACTATCCATCAACGGGACTTCAAGTCCGATTCTATAAGCCAACAGGACCTCAAGTCTGATTTCACACTCAACTGGGCTTCAAGCCCGGTATCTCAACTAAATGGGTCTCAGGTCCGATATCATAAATCAACGGGGCATCAAGCCCGATAGTACAATTAACTAGGCCTCAAACCCGAATCGTAAACCAACTGGGCCCCCGGCCCGATCATATAACTCAAATGGACCCTCGGTCTGATTCCTCGTCAAATCAAATGGACTCCAAGTCCGAGAAATTGTAAATAAAATGGGTCTCGTGCCTGATTTCATATTTCCAAATCCAAAATCCATTCATTAAACCTTCATTGAAAACATAGTACGCAAAGGTACGACATAAAGCCAAAAATCTCGAAAAACGTGCAATTATGTCGAACCTAAGCTACCACAAACAAATGCACTCATGGAATCACAAAACATGTATTAACATAATTATAAAACATTTATGCATGCATCGAATTTATAAAACAAGTCCACTCATAGACCGTCCGAAGTCGCGCCTCGATACGCGTGCCATAAGCGTCTCCCTGGCCAAACGTCGCCTCCGGGATTCCCGAACCTGTCCAAATTAATTTAGAGGGTTACTAACTACTTATATAACCCCTCACTAAAGTCCCGTAATTTTCTAGAATTTCTAACTATTTTTAAATGCGAACCTAAACCTTCGGACAACCCGAACTATATCAAGACGATGTCTGATGGACTCGAAACCAGTCCTAAAATGTTCGTTACATCAAATAGATGATTTGACATGTTGGACACTTCCCCAAAAGATTGGACACGCGCCCCCACGCGCCCTAGGAACCCCCTGCGCGTGAGCCCACGCGCCGCACGGTAGCACCAACCCTAACCTTCGACTAAACAGGGTTGGCTGGTTCGCTGGTTCGCCTCGACTGGCGGGACCGGTCCGGCCTGGTTCCTCCTTCATTTCCGGTCCGTTTTCCTCCATTTTAATCCCTAAATTCCTATTTTCTCATTTCCTACCATTTTCAATCATCAAACCTAATCTAAAACACCTAAAATCCATGGTTCAATTTTTGAAACTCACGGCCCAACTTTCCAGTTTCCTCCCACAGCTCCTCTGCCGTCCAACCACCTTCAAACCTATCTTAGAAACATCCTAGCAACCTAATAAATCTTTCCTAATCATCTAAAATCAACCATAACGTCAAAATCAAAATAAAAAGGAAAATGGGCCTTACCGAGCAATCGGGTTTTTCTTGGCCTTCACCGCCGTGCACGGTGGTCTAGACAGCCCCCAGCCACCATCTACTTCCTCTGTCTCTCCCTCTCAGTCCAACAACACGGATGGAAATAGATTTTGGGATTGGGTTGGATTGGTTTGAAATGGTGAGATCGGGTTGCTTGGAGGAAAATGATCGATGAAGAAAAGGGGAGGATATGCATGAATGGGAACTGATGGCCAGTGGATGAGTGACACTTGTCACTCATCCATTGGTCCAATGACAAATATTTGGGCCCCACTTAATTCCAAAAGTATCCGTTTCGTAAGTCGTGCAATAGTTCCTTCGGAATTCCGTGAACTGTAACTTTTCCGTCGAACGTCCGAATTCGACATGCCGCCTGTCTGCGGATTCGTATCGTCTCGATCTCCGTAACAGTCCCCGGCCCTCAGCCCTCGGACCTCCCGGATCAAAAGTCAACTATTTACCTCATTTCAACCAAATTACCGAAATGCCCCCGAACTTCCGATCATCATAACTTTTTTCTCGAACGTCGGAATCGAGCGTGCCACCTGTCTATGAACTCGTGACGTCTCGAACTACGTCACAATCATCGGCCAAAGTCCATTTGACAGCCTAAATGAAAAGTCAACGATTCACCCATTCTAGGGGCAAAATCGTCATTTCGCCCGAACGTCCGCTAATACTCATCTAATCTCCGATTAGTCTCGCTAATCCGTCCTTAAACCTTAATTAATCCCATTAATTCGGGACGGGTCGTCACAGAAGAGATGGTCATCTTTTACTTCGACTGTCCAAAGTTGTGTGTACTGCTTCACAAACGCCAGAGCTAACTCCTCAAAAGAAGCAATCGACCTCTAGGGGAGGTGATTAAACCATGTCATAGCTTGGCCTTGCAGGGAGGCTTGAAACACCTTGCACATGAGTGCATCGTTGTGTCTATGGGGGACCATGACTCCCCAGTAGTAGTCGATGTGCTTCACCGGGTCAGAATTCCCTTTGTAAGGATTGAAGTTTGGCGTTGCGAACCTTTGAGGGAATGGCTCATCCTCAATATCCCTCACGAAGGGTGTGGACAACTGAATCTGATGATGCAGATCATCCTCTAGATCGACATCTCGTTGAATACGAAGGTGCCGGTCCAACATCCTTCGAATGTCATTAGCTCGCAGCGCACCTCGTTAGGGCGGTGAGTCATTGTGCGCTATCCGCCGGGAACCACCTCGAGTCTCTCCCCTTGACCTCTGAGGTAGTGTTGGTGAGTAAGCATCATCTTCGCCCTCACTGCTATGGGCAGATTGTCTTGGGGCTTTATGTGGAATCTGACGTTCCCTTCTGCTCCCATGTGAGCGCTCACCCGTGAAGTTGTCCCGACCCTACTTCCAAGCCGCTCATGTACATATGGCCTTAGGCGTTTCAGGCTCTTTTCTTTGCAAGTGTGACTTTCTTCACTGGAGTCACTGAGCGAGGTGTCTCGATATATGGTTCGACATCGGACCGTTTCCTTCCCTGTATGCCTTGGAACATTCTCTTGCTTTCCACGCGAAGTGGAATGTCTCTCTGGTTCTTGGGTTGTTTTTTCTGCCAGGAGTCTTTGCAAGAGTTCCGACTGAAGTTGAACTTGGTTGCTCAACCCTTCCACTTGTTGTGCCAAGTTGTCCTGAGGAGGTTGGTGGTGAATCCTCCCTGAGATTTCATAACGCCCATCTAGGAAGTCCCGCAGATCCATGCTTGCAGTGGGCTGACTCTGCCTTGATGCTCCTCCCACCATCCGCCCGCTTGTTTACTGCAAGATTGAAGTTCCTTCCCCTAGCACAGACACTTGGTTTATTGGAGATGGAAACGCTCCGAAGCTGAAGGTTGGCATCCTTCCATGCATCTCTATGGGCGCTTCTATGGACACACGTCGAGGACGAGTCGGGCGTTCCTCCGGAGTCTCAATGCGAATTTCATTCCTTATCTGAGCAGTTGAGGTAGAAACACCTTCTCCGGCTAATTAGACGGATCGACGAACCCTAACTATGCTGAATTAGAGAATCTTGAATGGAAAGTTGTTGTTGAACGATGAACACGTTCAAGATCTTCGAACAACGTTATGAACGATTAACGAAATAAGATGAACGATGAACGAGGAACGATCGTGAGAGCTTCTTCATGAATATCTTCTAGCTCTCAATAAAAGCACCAATTGTTGAAGCTGAATTCGTCCTTTAAATTCAAAAATTCGTCCTTTGAACTCAAAAAACTCAAGAATCCCTACAAACAAGCAAACAGTAAGCTATCGTTCGTTCAATGACCGAGACCCGGGGGGTTATTCGACCATGAACGCTCCAATGCTTAAGTCAGCTTCGAAAGAGAAATCTCAAGAGTTTAAGTAGTGTTGAACAGAATTACCTGGAAAGTGAAATGAGCTTCGCTATTTATAGGAAATCCTTGAGAGTCGGAACTTTCTGATTGGTCGATTGAATTTGTAATTAATAAATAATATAATTGTAATAAAATATATTATTTAATAATTGTAATAATGGGATTATAATAAAAATTATTTTAATTTAATATTAATATTAATTATCTATTATTAAGAATAATAAAAATTAACTCTCGGGAGAATATTAATATTACGGAGAATTCTAATCCGATTAAATAACGTATTTAGTTAGTAAATAAATTATTTGATGTACGGGTGTTTGCAAATCATTAATATTATTGTCAAGGGTAATTTGGTCATTTTTTGAGAATTTTGAATCATGTGGCAACTCCACAATTGTCCGATGTTGTATGACCCCACATGAAGGGATTTTCTTAAGTGAATCCAGTGCCTTAACTGGATTATGTTAATTAAAATCCACGAAAGGCTTTTATTTATTTTTTAACAAACGAAAATTTAATTTGCAACGAGCTCGAGCTCCGCTCTGGGGAACAATAAAGTAAGTAACTGTCTGAAACAAAATGACAATAAAACATTATCAAAGGTAGGAGGACATTTTATTTCACAATTTGGAAGATAATCAGCTATGTACGGGTGATCTGAAATATTATAAAAGTATACTATGATGTTATATGGTGTACAAGATATAAATTAAAGAAGATGAGGAATAAAAAGCAGGAAATTGAGTTGAATAATAAATAGTATCGAGGGATGATCAAGCAGAGAAGAAGCCACTGGAGGCGTGAAGGGCAATTTGGGTCCTGGGCTCCTTGACCCACTTGACAAAGTCCTTCAAATTTTGTTGGGGAATCTTGGCGTGGAGGGTGTAAGCCAAATCAGAAACACAAGAAACAAACTCACTCTTAATTGGCTGCTGCTGCTCCTCCTCCTCATTATTTCTTGAAACCATCTTCTTCACCCTCCTCTCATACTCTTCAGCAACTAAAATTGCAATATCTGCCATTTCCACTTCCCGATCGAATTGCTTGCCTACTTTCAAACTCACCAAAAATAAAAACTCAGTTGAATGCTGAATGCTGAATCCTGAATATTGAATGTTGATGGAGAAAGTGGTCATCTGGGGCCTTTTATTTATAGGATAATAAAATGCAGTAGTGGCAGTTCACAAAAGTGGATAAGGATTACAGGATCCAGTGGGGGCTGAATCTGACGAACATTTATTTTTTTAATGCGCCTGGTTTTCAACGTGCATGCCTTTGCTTACCAACATGGTTTCTGGTTTTGCTTTTTTTTTTTCGTTCTTTCTTTTCTTTCTTTTCCAGGGGTGGGCACGGTTCGGTATGGTACAAAATTGATCGATACCAGAACCATACCATTTAATTTTAATCGGTACGGTACGGTTCGGTATTCAATATTTTGAAAGTGAAACCAGATCGTACCGTACCAATTAAGTTCGGTACGGTTTCGGTATGGTTTCGGTTTTGAGCCAAAAAAAATTTTGTCATTATAAAGCAAGGAAAATACTAAAGAAAAAGGAAAACTACATTTATGAAGGACTTAGTTTTCAAATATGTATTGAAAAAGTTGTACTAAGTTGAAGATATCAACTCTTAGAAGCTAAATTAAGACATGTATGGTCATATCAACTCTTGAAGAAGGCCTAATAAACCAATAAGAAATAAATTTAATTATTTAAAAAAAAAATTCTAATTCGGTACGGTATCGGTACGGGACGGTTTTTTAAAATATCGATACCGAAACCGTACCGAATTATATCGGTACGATTTCGGTACCGTACCAATCATACAACGGTTTTACTATTCGGTTTTTTTTCGGTATGGTTTGATCTGAAACGGTACGATTTCGGTATTTTGGTTCCATGTGCCCAGCCCTATTCTTTTCTTTCAGTATGTTAACTAGTTTCCTTTGGACTGTTTCTGTGTCATGAATTTTCACTTACTTTTATTCTTCTTGTGCACACCTAGAATCCACACAATTATCATCTAAATTTAAATTCAAAACCTATTAAACATTCTCTCGATTCGGTTTTGAATTTAAAAAAAAAAAATAGAAATGAAACTGTTTCAATTTAAAATATTAATAATAAATTAATTTAAACAATTAAGGTATAAAATTTTCATATAATATATTAATTAAAGATTCATTCAAAAAAAGAATTCACCAAAAAATTTCATTATTCTCATAAAGATTTATTTCATCGCATAAAGATTTATTTCATTCAAAACTCAAATGGTTTTAATTTTCAAAATAATTTATCCGACTAAATTTAAACTAGAATGTCAATAATAATTTGAATCAAATTGATTGCTGATTTTAATAGATTATGCACGTCCTTAATTTCTAGCTCAATTTAATTAGTTTTATGCCAAAATGTATATTCTATTACAATTTAATTAGTTTGTTTTGGTAAAAAGTTGATTTAAATAACAACGTCCAATTTATTATTATTTTAAAAAAAATTATATTTTGGGTCGACTTGTTTACGATGGTAACTGTGGAGCGGAGGCGCTACTGAAATTATATTGGGGAAGGAAGTGCCACGTAATGCTACCCCTACAACTTGACATCTGTCTATTATAAAATTATTTTTTTCATCATCTCCCACCGACTTTCTTACACATCTATCTGCATCATTTAAATCCAGATAATACCACCGTCTAATCTCTATTCTCTAATGTTTACTAATTAGTTAGTGATAGCAAGGCATTACTTACAAATTTAATCACACATTTGCATCATTCTTCCGCACATTCAAAATTATTAAAACAGACTATAAATTACACTTTATTATTTTTTATTTTACACTTATAACAATTTCATATCTAATTTTTTAAATATTATATTCTTTAAAATCTTTTGTCTCGATTTCTATTAGATACTAACGTGGTATTTATGGATCCACTTTTCTACAATTTTCAATCTCATCAAAAGTGTCTGTTAATTTTTCTATTTGACGTCCAATTTAGATTTTCTTTTCTCGGTTTCTTCTTCCTTCTCTTATTTTTGAGAATAAAAATAGATAAATTAATATTGATAAAATTGGAAAATATAACTCATAGACGTTATTTCAGTATCTAACGGAAGTTATGATCCGAAAAATTTAGACCAACTGACCAAAGTATTATTATGTTACCGTAAACCACCAAAAAACAAAAAAAAAAAAAAGATATTATATTACCGTAAACCACCAATTGTTTTAAAATCCACAGAATATTCGGTGCGGTTGATAAGAACGTTAATATTCAAAGTAAGAAAATAATTGTACCAATAAAAGCAAAAAGCTTCAGAAGTTGGGTGTCAAAAGTTGGTGATGGAGGGGATGAATCAAAGATTATTGCCTTACACTATTTATGGAAAAGTCAAAATTCTTTGGGAGTATCTGAAAATTTTTTCCCAATACAAAATGATAGGAGCTATTTATTTCATTCATCTGCTTTGTAAAATTAATCTTATTGCCGACTCTTTGGTAAAAACAAAAGCAAAAAACATGTGCAATTTTGTTGACTATAACATACCATGTTTTGCTTTTAGTTGTAAACTTGTAACCAATCAATTTACCTTTCTTTTTCTTTTCTTCAAAGTTTAGTTTTTATTGATGTGAGTGTTTAATTTTTATAGGTATGAAAAATGTTATAGAGTCGATATCTTGCGTTCAGCAAATTGTGATTGAGCCTAAATTTAAAGAAAATGAGATGAAAAGTATTTAGGGTGTCACACTCCAACTCAAAAAAAAATCCACCTAAACATGGAAATTAAGGAATGATAGCTAATACCTAGATACTGGATCCCGATAACGAAAGACAATTTTAAAACGCTACGTTTTAGGTAATCGTGTGAAAACTAAGTAATAACTATGGATTAACTAATTCACCGTAACAGCAGAAACACAGAGTATAATTGATCACATATGATTATCATAAATAGAGAAATTAAATATTGTTAACACCGATTACAAACTTTTATAGTTACACGACAGTGTATCAGAGCTGCCATTATAGTATCTCATCCTCAAATCCACAAAATTATCTTCTAAAACATGAGGGGCGCAAAATAGAAAAGTGAATGGACCTTATTAGTTTTTCATTGTAGAATATTTAATAAAACTTTACTAACCTTTTGTGTATCAAAACTCATAAATTATACTATATACGAAAATGACTGTGTCTTTTTACGGTTCACGAACAGTGTATTTCCACAAGGCTATCATCAACAACTGAGCACATCCGAAGGCGAAACCATTTGCTTATCGTGCATAGTTTATCCATTAGGGCTACAACTTTCCCAATGTCCACTGATCCTAATAATAAATGTACCCTCATTAGTATCTCAATATTTGGTCATTTCATGTGAGTTGTGACAATATATCTTCATAAATATCCCATTGATATCACAAGTCGTATAAATAGTCATGCACACATGACGTGATAAATCTATATTTCGCTCGGTACCACAACCAAATGAAGGACTAGGTGCTAGATCTATCACCTTAGGTCCCGACGTGATAAATCCATATGAACTATGTGATAATATTGGTACTATAAACTAGTATAGAGTGAATACATGATGAATGATCAGTTGGAGAACTGTTTTGTGGCCTACAGAGAGGTACACGTATACCGATGACTACCACAAGAGGGCATACAGCTCATTAAGCAAAGATCTCCTCAGTTTGAAATCCTTCCAAGTAATGATCTCATTAAATAACATGCTAGTTGGTAGATCCTCGAGCTTAATAGTGTTAACAACTTCCAGAATTACTCATTATGTAAATCCCCTCAATACCATTTACATAACTCATTGTGAGTATCAATCCATTCAAACTTACTTTTTCTGCAAGTAACTATTAACGCACTATACGTGTAAGCCTAACACCCTAAACTCATGTAAAACATTCAAATTCCAAATCCTAGAGTTGGCTTGTGCCATAATCTAACGTTCATAACATCCTACTCGTAAAACCTAGCATAAAGCTAAGCATAACCAAGCCCCCGAAAAAAAAAACATGAAACTAACACATCACATGAATCAATATATTAGTTTAGGGAAGGAGAACCACTCACTACATGTAACGACTCGTCCCGGAAATCGGAATTTGATTAGTTGATAATGATGGATTAGTGGAGATTAATCGGTGATTAATTGGATGCGTTCGGACGGATGGTGCGAAATGACTATTTTGCCCCTGAAATGGGCAAAAATGTTGACTTTTAGTTCGGACGGTCAAATGGACTTTGACCGATGACCGTGACGTAGTTCGGGACGTCACGAGTTTATAGACAGGTGGCATGTCCAATTCCGACGTACGAGGAAAAAGTTATGACGTTCGGAAGTTTAAGGGTAATTCGGTAATTTAGTTAAAAAGAGGCAAGTTGTTGACTTTCCAAACGACAAGGACTTTTCACTGAATTCGAGGACCTTTAGGTAGATCTCGATCCCCTGAATACAATGACAGGCGGCACGAGACAATTGAAGTTCGAATGATGAAGTTATGGGTCTAGGAATACGAAGGGCAAAATGGTAATTTTGCAAGGCAGGGGGTAAAATGGTCATTGTGATGTCTTGGGATCTGTGCCCAGTGAGTGTTGGACAAGTGGCTGCCTTGGTGAAGTAAACCATAGAGATTGAGACACCTGGCCCAATCTAGAGGTGTGTGGAACCTCTCTGCCGCCTTACTGAATTGTCTTTAAAAAACAATTGCAATTGTGCACGGTTGAAAACAGAGAACAGAGGGTGACCGTGAATCCTTTGTCCCTTGATCTCCACCTTTTGACGGTGATGTGTGAGATGAAAAGAGAGACTAGATGATGAGGAAGGAGGTTGTGCCGCCGTGGAGGACCGCCGTGTGCGGTGGCAACAAGTTCGAAGGTAAGGCTTTGTGTCCTGTTTCTAGAAGTTAACAAGGATATATGGTTTTTAGATAATTTGACCGTTTTGGTGGTCTCTGTAAGGTTATAGAAAAAAAACTGAGCTCATGGAACTCGTTTTCGAGGTCTAGGAAGGGTGGTAAGTGATGCTAGCCGTGGAAGTTGGATTTCCAGTTAGACATGGTGAAGTTTGATGTATAGTTTGATAATCGTATTGATGCTTTAGGTGAGGTTCTGATGATGATTTGGAATTGATCACGCGTGGAGAGAAGGCTTGAGACAAACCATGGAGGCCAGAATTAAAATTGGAATATGGCCGGTTCGACAAGTCGACATGGGGAGGTAATCTCTAGTCCCATTGTCACGGTTTAATATGTTAATTGATTAGAATTGAAAGAATGAAAGTATTGGATTAATTAGGAGTAAAAAAGGTTGAAAAAAGAACTGGAAATTGGACAAAACCGCTCACTCCGGTTCACTTGAACCAGTTGAACCGTGGAACCGGTCTGAACCGGATCTGGACCGGTTTAACAAAGGTTGAAGATGAACAGTGTCTGGCGCGTGAGGCTCACGCGTAGCCCCTTTGGGTCGCGCGTGTGGGCGCATGACATGGAATTTGAGGAAGGTTCCAACATGACTTTTAAAGTATTCGTTGTAACGAACATTTTGGCGCTGGTTTCGAGTCGATTGGATATCGTCTCGATATGTTTCAGGTTGTCTGAAGGTTTTAGGGCCCGGTTAAAATAGTTAAAAATTCGGAAAAATTACGGGGACTTAGTGGAAACTTAATATAGTAGTTAGTGACCTTATTATGGGATTTGGACAGGTTCGAGAAAGCCATTGATAGTGGATTAGCCGGGAACGGCGTAAGTGCACGCCTATCGAGGTAGTAGTGAAACGATCTGTGATTGGACTTTGCTTTCTAACTTATGATGCATGCATATATGTTTTTATATGATTTCTATACGTGATTCTATGATTTGATTTATGATCTTGATGATTTACGGTTTCGCACGTTTTTCGAGATATTTATGGAATTTCACGTTTTACAAGATTGCGATCGATGTTGTGACTTGACTATGCTTTTGATGATTTGATTTTGGGATTTGAAATATGATTTGATTTCAATGAGTGGAAAGGGATTTCGGAAAAGTGATTTCGGGCTTGGAGCCCTGTTCATGATATTTCAGATTTGGTTTTGAGGTTTGGAAAGGAAGTCTAGATTTGGGTTCGAGATAGTGGTTCCGGATGCCGGCTTACGGAATCATTGTTGCTAATTCGGATGAGGATTTTCTATGGTTTTCACTGTTTCTTGAAAAATGATTTTGGGTTTAAAGACCTGGAAAGAAAAGAAAAACCGCTGGATCTGATTTTGAGTTTAAAGACTCGGTTGATTGACGAGGGGAGGACCCTGGATTGATATGTTTTGAGTTTAAAGACTCGGTATATGTTTTGAGTTTAAAGACTCGGTTATGATACCCCCCAAGGCATGTTGATTGTGTTTTGAGTTTAAAGACTCGTTGATATCCCGGGAAGGCCTGATTATTGTGCATGGTTTTGAGTTTAAAGACTCGGGCGCACTTGAGATCCAGCAAACTCGCATGATTGATGTTTTTCACTAGTTTTCAGATGTTTTGGGCAGTGACCCGGATGAATTGGATTTAATAAGTTTCGGGACTGAGTTCCCGTACTTTGAGATAGATTTGTGATTTGGGCTGAGGCCCTATATTTGAATTACGGATTAAAAGAAAGAAATTATTCTGGTTTTCATTGATGGTTTTGAATAAGAAATGGTTTCATAACATGGATTTTATATGCATGCATTGGTTTTTGCGTGGAGGGTATAAATTATGTTTTCTGATAACTGTTTTTCTGAAATTATTATTTATTTTGTCCACTCACAGTTTTTTCATGTTTTTGATACCCTCCAGGTTGTTGCGGTGCGGGCCGTTGTTCGAGAGAGACGACGACATCACACGTACGATCCACAGTAGATTATGTGCACTCTGGGAAGTCTAGATACTGTTGGACGGTTGAATTGAGAGTCCCTTGTCCGACTTAGTGTCACATGGAGGTTGGATGTCGGTTTAGCCTTCGTGTCATGCGTAAGTTAGACGGGAGCAGGAGTTAGCCCTTAAGCCCGGGGGATTAGGGGTGGGTCCTGTCACTACAAGCTGGGGAATAAGTCACCCTACAAAGCTAAGCTGTTGAGCGCACCCCAAGCTGCTTGTTCTCTGTGTCAAAACCTTGCAAGGGTTATAATTAGATTCAACACAAAAAAGGAAGAAAACTCTCTTTCAATTTGTTAAAAACAGACCTAAAATTTTCTCGAACATACCATAAACGTGGGTAGCGGTATGAGACGCCTTGTGACAGGGTCCGTCCCTAATTTCCTCGAAAATCAAGCTGGTCCTATTTTATGCATGTCCATATTTATGCATGTCCAGAAAATAGACAACTCTTGTCAGACAAGGGACATCACCAATTTTATGCACGTCCATATTTATTAGATTGACCAAATTAAACCCACCATTGTAGGGTTACCGCCCACATCCAACCCACTTCCCGCGAAAAATAATGGTATTTACTATTTCGACCATATTAAGTTTTATTTTGTCACCATTTATTATTATTATTGTTCTAAAATTTTATAATATTAAATAATAATTACATATAGTCACATGGTACAAATGTACACACATACAAATGTAATCACCTACATTCAGCCCTTTAATCATATTCTTCTCACATATTTTCCATCAATCATCATATCATCATCAACATAACCATCATCATCTCATATGAGCATTATGTAATAAAATAACTAATTCAATAATTATGCATAATAACCATTTCGATCCTTTTCCAAGTTTTAGTCCCATATTTCAATTCAAATTGATTCTCATACTTACGCTTTCATCTCATAAAGATTCTATCATAACTTCCTGGAATTACAAAATATCCATAAACATCGAAATTAGTAACAATATACCTTTGCACATATAATCAATCTTTAGCTATATGATATTAAAATAATTTCCATATATTATCTATTCATCCTAATTCATTATTAAATTTCATTAATACCCAAATTAACCTTGCATTTATATCCCTTAATTTTTTATAATTAAAATACTAAATTCAACATACGTATAACACTTTGAACAGTCCAAACATTCCCGAGACGATATCCGATCGCCTTGAAATCTACGCCATTGGATTTGTAAGATAAACAAAACTGAGAAACCATGTTGGACGAATAGCAGAAAACTATTGCACGCACCATCAAGGTTCGCTACCCGTGGGCCTCATGCGCCTGCGTAGGGGGTCATCCTCTACCTCCAGACGGGTCGGCTCGCGGGTTTGTGCGCAGAGTCTGACCATGTTCTAAACTCGTCATTTATCTTCCTTTATCATCCTTTACACGTCCAAACTACTCTAAAGATACCCAAAAATGGTTCTATATGCTCAAAGCCAGGTAGTTTGATAAGGATATGAAGAACCTATCTTCACAATTTCGGCTAGCATCGGTCCTCCTTGTCTGGGTAATTCTAGCAGCCATACCATCAAGCTAATTACTCATTAGAGTCATAAGGATATGTAGGAGCTATTAGAAAGTTTGGTTTCAACTTTTTGAATAAAAAACTCAATGATTGTTTCAAGCTTCACGGGTTTGCTTCTCGGGCTCCTTTAAGCTTTTGGGTATATGAGCCTTTTCTCTCTCTGGCTCTCTTTCTTTCACCATTTCTCTCTTCACTCTTCTCTCTCTTATTTTTCTTCTTCTTCTCCCCCACCCCTCCCCCCCTCCCCCAACACACACACACACACACACACACACACACACACACACACACACACACACACACACACACACACACACACACACACACACACACACACACACACACACACACACACACACACACACACACACACACACACACACACACACACACACACACACACACACACACACACACCTTGTATATATACTAATGTAGGTCGGTGGAAGGGAATGAGAGAGAAAAATAAGGAATATTCTAGAGTAGCCTAGGTTTTTCTTGCAAAATGACTAGAATATCCTTTGTCAAAAATGACCAAAATGACCTTAATCACTTTTGACCTGTATTGAACCCATTCGATATCCGATCTCGACATGATTCTTGTCTATGGATTCAGGAGTCCGAGATCTTCTTAACGGCCTTCATGAAATGTCCACAACGTGTGTCAGGACCCGTCCCAAATATCACCTCGATACTCGGGATGAACCCTGCTCCCGTCTGACAATCATACTTACAATACCAAAAAATAAACTTAATACAACTATAAGCATAACCATCAGACGAAGGAGTAAATATATACAACAGTAAGTCAGAGCATAGTTCTACAAAATGGGCACCAAAAGTCCTACAAGTCTAAGTCCGCAACGGAAGAACGTCGGAAGCCCTATGCCTCGATATCTGCCTCAACGTTCACCCCAGCGCTATCACCACGACCTGGAGGGAAAATTAAAACCAAAAGGTGTGAGTGGACCAAAAGGAGTGAAAGTTTTAAAACCGTTTACCAGCAAATCAACGTAAGGAAATAAAATCATTTGTTCCCTCCGGTTTAAAACCAGGCATGCCCATGAATTATTAGAAAAACCATAATATGAACATCATAAGAAACAGAGACACTATAAATACCATAAGAAACAGATACACTATAAAACATCATAAGAAACCAGAGTATAACCCGATCAAACCTGCTGGACCTATCCGAGTCTTTAAACTCAACCAGGCCTCACATATCAATCCGAGTCTTTAAACTCCCGAGTCTTTAAACTCAATAGGCCTATGGGGGTAATATCATAATATCCGAGTCTTTAAACTCCCGAGTCTTTAAACTCAATCTGGGCCCGTCCCCCATCAATATCAATCCGGGTCTTTAAACCCATATCCAGATCCAGCAAATCCAATCCATTTCCAGTGTAAAACCAATTCAAAATCCATCGCCAAATCCGAATTCGAAATCCCCGGTTCGACGCCCTTCCGGCGTTCAGAACCGACATTCCGAACCCAAATCCGGAAAAATCCATTTCCCTACCAAAAACCATAAGAAATCCCTAACCATGTTTCATAACCCATTTACCATCATCAGAAAACATTTATAGGGTGAATTTCTCAAATATAGCATCAAAATCCGAAAACCGGCTTTTTCTCGAAAAACGTGCAAAACCCCGAAAATATCTCGAAAAACGTGCAAACATCTCAATCACGTATAACCATCATTTAAAGCATAAAAACACACATAGAATCATGAAACAGTAATTTAAACAGTTTGGCATGCTCGGAAATAAGAAAGAGTCCACTCACAGTTTACGACACGTCACTCGCGCTCCGTGCGCTCCTCAACCGTCTCTGGTGTCTCCCGTCCTGTCAATAGATTACCAAATAGGGTCACAATAACATCAAGGATACCTTCCCTATTTTCCCCAATTTTTCGGGAATTTAATAATATTTTAATCATAAACCCTAAACCGTACGGATTTCCGAACCATTCCGTAACACCGTCCGATTAACCCGAAAACTGTACCATTGGACTCCTTAGGACATTTAGAGTTAAACTCATGTTGGACGCTTAACCGGATTCCTCCCCACGCGCCCCCACGCGCCGCCCAAAGTGGCTGCGCGTGGGCCTCACGCGCCTGCTACAGTCCACCTTCAACCTCGAGTTACCCGGTTCAACACAGTTGAACCGGCGTGACCGGTTCTCCGCCGTTCCTCCACCATTCTTCTCCAATTCAATAACACTAGCTTCGTCCAGTTCCCTGCAACCAATCCCAGTCCTAAAATCCAGAAATCACGGCCTAGAACCCTTCGTCTTCAACCTCGAAAAACCTTGCCCGTGGCTCTGTTTTCCTTCCCGGCCGTCCACAGCTTCCCCCTTCACGGTGGTGATACCAGCACCACCCTAGGACTCTACTTAGTCCTACCCAACTCACAGAATCCGTCGATTCATCCCCGAAGTCCACGACTTCACGTTTGAAACTCACGGCTAAAACAGGGTACAACGGACCAGCCGTCGAACCACCAACCACCGTGGACCTCCCGTCACGGCAACCACCACAAACGACGTCTAAGACCTCCCTGAACAACACCCTGACCTCCTAATCCCTCGACTCTAAGCCCAACATCACGACTTTGTAATTGAAAATCCACGAAAAACAGAGTAAACGAGCTTACCTTTCGATTCCGGCGCCGCCGTGAGAACCGTCACCCACCACGGTGCTCGTGGGACTCCCCTCAACCTCCTGAGTCTCCTACCGCCTCGGTTTGCCTCACCACACGGCACAACAGCCTCCACCGTCCACGGTCTCCTCTGTTTTCCTCAAAAGTTCGCCGCACCACCACCGTGCCGCCGTGCACGATTCCAGTCCCAAAACACGATCAGCACCTCACCCACGTCTCTCTGTCACTCTCACCAGTCACTCCTCACTCTCCCTAGCCTCTAGATCGATCACCGCCTCACCCAAACTCCTCTCTGTTTTCAGTTTCCTTCGAATTGGTGCACGATTCAAAAATGTCCAAGTGTGGCCGTGCACACTTAAGTTCCTCCTAGAACCATCTAGGGTCCCCCACGTGTCCATCAGCAATTGGTCATCCCAAAAATATCTGCCACTTGCCCTTATCTGATTGGGCTGAGGAAAAATGACCAAAATGCCCCTCCTGCACAAAATTACCATTTTGCCCTCAAACTTTCCAGACCCGTATCTTTTCCGTCCGACGTCCGATGACAGCGTGCCGCCTGTCGTTGAACTCAGGACGTCGAGACCTATCCAACGGTCCTCGGTCTACGTGAAAATCACACATCCTCCAAAAAGTCAACATTTCCCCTTTTAACTCAAAATTACGGTAACGCCCCCAACCTTCCGTACCTCATAACTTTTCCTCCGGTTGTCCGAATCGAACCTGCCACCTGTCTACGGACTCGTGACGTTCTAACCTACGTCACGGTCAAGGGCTAACACTCATCCAATCAATCGTACAAAAAGTCAACTTTTCGTTTACTATTCACAGGGGCAAAATCGTCCTTTTTACAAAACTTCACAGAATTTACATTTTTACCCTTCCCGTAGGTACGGGTTGTTACAACGTGGCCCGATCAAAAAGTCAATATTTGCCCCTACAAAGGAAAAATCATTATTTTCATTTAATTTTTCCAACTTTTGTTTTTCTCAACTTTCTAGGTTGTTACAATCTACCCACCTTGAAAAAAATTTGTCCTCGAAATTCTAGAATGAATTTGATCAAAGCATCATACGTAAATTGGACAACTGGGTTCCTCAAAATTAATTAACCTTCTGATTCTTCATCTGGCTAAATCGTGATTTCATTTAGACATCTGCAATTTCGGGATCCATATAATCTTAACTAATTCATATAACCAACCTTACTCTCAGCATCCCTCAAGTCATATTCGGGAACATAATTGTACCAAACATCACTTATATCCCACCACTCAATAACCAAACTCAACCAATTCATACATCAAGTTAGGGGTGGAAATGGGTAGTGTCATGTCGGGTTCGTGTCGTGTCATGAACTCTGTTTTACCCATTTATGCCCAACTCGAACCCGACCCGTTTAATAATCGTGTCAAGAATGTCCAACTCGAACCCGACTTATTAATGATGTAATGACCCGTCCTGAATATCGGGATTGAATATTAATTAATTATGGTTTAGAATGACTAATCGGGGATTAGTTGAGTGAAATCGGACGAAACGTGCAAAATGACCGTTTTGCCCCTAGCGTGGGCAAAATGTTGACTTTTAGTTTGGGCGGTCAAACGGACTTTGACCGAAGACTGTGACGTAGTTCGGGACGTCACGAGTTCATAGACAGGTGGCACATTTGATTCCGACATTCGTAGAGAAAGTTATGATGTTCGGAAGTTGAGGGGTATTTTGGTAATTTGGCATGTTAGGGGCCCAATGTTGACTTTTTGATCGGGAGGTCCGATGGACGAGGGCCAAGGACCGTTACGTAGGTCTCGTCGATACGAATCCAACGACAGGCGGCATGCCGAAATCGGAGATTCGACGACGAAGTTATGGTCACGGAATCAGGCTCGATTAACCGAACGAACCGGGATTAAAATAATATTTTAATATGAACAGTACCCGGTGACTGTGCACATCCGGATGAGTGACAAGTGTCACCCATCCCTTGTTTCCAGCTCCATGTTTCCCTCCCAACACCATCATCATCTCTAATCATCATGTTCTCCATCATTTTCATTTTATTTTCTTTACATTTTCTTCCAACGGTGCACAAATTGGGGGAGGAATGAACTGGGAGAATTGGCTCCCTTCCTCTGCCGTTCTTGAGAGAAAAATGAGAGTTCAAGGGACTGGAATAACAAGGGAAACACGAGGGGTTGTGAGTGTGTTGAATTCTGGGTTTCGGATTTTGGGAATTTTGGGGGGAAAATTCAAATACTAGAAATGGGGCCGTGAGGATCGCAATTGAACTCACTACGAGCTTCCTGGGATCACTACGATCAGAAACGTCGAAAGAACGAAGGAAATTGGTGTTGTTTTGGCTCTAAACACACTTGGTGACAGAGGAGGAAATTCGAGGTTGAGTCAAGGGAATTGAGGCTTTGATTGACGAAAATGATGTGGGGATTGTGTTCCTGAGGATCCCACGATGCTTCTGGAGGGATCAATTGAAGGAAAACGTTGGAGATTGACGGACTTCCATGGTTGTACAGTGACGGCTATCGAGCTTGAGTCGTGGAGATTGAGCACTGGATTGAAGCAATTGAGTTGGGGGAAATGTTTAACGGAGTCCACTGATGCTTCTAGTTGAATCAATTTAAGGAAATCGATCGGAATTGAAGGAGTTCGAATGATGAACAATGGCCGGGTGTTCTTCGAATGATCATCTGTGATCGTGAGGTTAGAGGTAAGGTTTCGTGTAATTGATGTTTCGGACCTCTAATTAGACTTGTAATGAAGCTGTATGAATGTTCAATTGATGAAATCGGTGTCGAATTGATAGGATTGGAACAGGGTTGTCTCGCGGGTTAATTGGACCCGTTTACCAGAGATACGGGTTAGGCTGGTGACACTGTAGCAGGCGCGTGGATTTCACGCGCAGCCACTCACGGCGGCACGTGAGGGCGCGTCCGGCCTAGTCTCAAGGTGAGGTCAACATGACTTTTGATCCTCTTAGTGTAACGAACATTTTAACGTTGGTTTCGAGGGAATCAGATATTGTTTCGGTAATGTTCCGTGTATCCGAAGTTTTGTTTTACGTTAAAAATACGTATTTAAATTCCAGAAAATTGGGAAAAATTATATGAAGTATTTTGAGATGTTAGTAACCCTCTATAATGATTTTGGGCAGGAGTTGTGATTTCCAGAATTTACGGAAAAACGTGCAGCTCGGAAACGAACCGTTTTGAACGGTGTGTGTGAGTGGACTTTGTTTTCTAACCGTGATGCATTCAAATATGATCTAAAATGCTTTATTATATGATTTGATATGCTTTGGCATGATTGGTATTTCAATTCGGTGATTTCTCGGTTTTATGATTATTATATTTTTATATTTTGGCACGACTTTCGAGAAATCATGAAATTGGTTAAAAATGATATTGTGGGCGTGAGAACCCAAGTAAATAATGATTTTGACTCGGATTTGGAGTTACATGTGAATTTGATGATTTTTGGTATTCTCGTGATTTTGTGATTATTTTAATCAGTCTTTCGGGCACGTTTTACGAGGAACGTGCAAATGATGTTTTGGGCTAGGCCCGGATTGAAAATGATGTTTTGACTCGGGTTATGAGTCAGGAAATTGAAAATGATATTTGGACTCGGATTATGTGTCAATGATTGATTTTATGGATTTACGTGATCATGGCAACTCGGGTTTACGGTTGCACGGATTTACATGAAATTGATATTTTGGGCTTGAGACCCAATGGAATTGTGATTTTGGTTGGATTTGTATTTCCATGTGATTACATGATGATATTGATGATTTTTCGGATTTATAAAGTAAATCGGAACTTGGGGCTGAGACCCTGTATTGTAAATGATTTGGTTTTCAATGCAACTGTTTTCACTGGTTTTTGTGATAATGATATGTTGCGGATATTTAGGGCTTTCGGGAGAAAATATGTTTTTCCCCGGAGTGCACCCTGGAGATAACGCTCGCCTTCGGGATGGAAGTGTTTACCCCGAAGAGGTCACATAGCACGATCTTTGTCGAGCAGCCGAGGGAGGCTTGACTCAGATCAGATGTGCTGGATTATATGGATCGGTAAGTGATGTGTTCACGAGATGCGGATCGTCGGCTGGTAAGGTTTTCACAGCGACGGATTGCTGACTGGTGATGTGTTCACAGCAGCGGATGCTCGAATTTTGAGCGGTCCTTGAGCCTATTGATATGCACGCGTTGCAGGGATAAACGTGACTCTAAGCAACATGATAAGGAAATAAGTCCCGTGGATTATGGAAAATGATTTTGAGGAAACCGTGGTTTAGCGGTTAAAATGATTTAAAGAAACTGTGAACTTTTTGAGATATTAAACTGATTTGGTGAACATGAGTTTTTGTGGACCATGGGAAAATATGTTTTGATTTTATCGGTCCACTGTTCATACTTGAATGATTTCATACTATTACTCATGTTTTATGATATGCATGCAAGTTTGTGAAAACTGGAGGGTAAGAATATATTTTGATAAATGTTTTTATAAGAGGTCATTTTTGTCCACTCACACCTTTTCTGTTTTATTAACCCTTCAGGTCGTGGCGCGTTGATCGAGGCTATTCCAGAGGTGGAGGTATGTGTGGGCACAGGCGCAAAATTCCCTTGTCTGGCAGGTGCTGAAGGGTTATTTCGGACTTTCAGTTAACTTGTCAGACGGGAGCAGGACTGGGCACGGTTATCTATGTCCTTCAGGGACGGGTCCTGTCAAATTGGTATCAGAGCACTAGGTTGCTGATGCTGTTGCCATGCCATACCTCCAGAACGTGAGCCTCGTGTGCGACCTGGTAGTGAGATGTGTATATTAGGGTATTTGAGACCTTGTGATTAATCTCGGAATGTAATTGACCTTGGTTTGTGGGTCAGATATTAATTTGTGTAACTACGGCTTACTAATTGTCGAATCCGTATTCTTGTGGGTCCCAGGATTTATTGGATCCAGAGTCTTGGAAGGTAGCACAATTGGGGTAGGTTGGACCCAGGATGAGATTATTCTCAGTAAATTCCTTGTGCGGACTGTGAGTTCCCAACGTCTAGAGTGTGTTGGGGTATTCCTGGGCTTTGTAAGTGGTATATGATGTGGTTCACCTGCGGTAATTTTCTAGGTGACCGGGTATGCCAGGGATGGCATGGATGAATGAGTCAAGAATTCGGTTAGGACTCGAGATGAGTCATGGTAATATCTTAAGTCTCAGGAGCTGTCAGGTTTTGAGGAACCCTAGGTAGTGATCGCGGAACCCTAAGGTGGGATGTTTGGTTTGGAAATGTGTGCTGGCGAGTGGTTTGACTCTTAATGACTTTTCAAAGTCGAGACCGAGTGACGATTGTGTCAGGTCTAGTCATGTCAGCTTTAGTGGTGGAAGTGCAATCCACAATCAGGGTTGGTACATGTCGATGGAATCCCAGAGTGGGGATACAGAGTAGTTGTATGGGTACTTGATTCCATTGGATGTGGAGTCTCGATAGTGATGTCTAGTGGTTGGGTCTGCACAAGTCTGTGGCAGGCACTACTACCGAGTGTGGTTGTTGAGAATTGGTGGACGTTCAGGGGACGTTTCCTTTTCTCACATGAGTTGTCAGGGTGATTGTACCCAGAGTTGTTAGGTACGAAGGAGGCAGAGTTTCTCCTATTCGAGCAGAGGTACGGGGTCGTCGCTTGTTATGAGCGGAGATCCAGAGTTGTCAGTTTTGCACACGGTGTGCTCATACTGATACTGTTGTCTGTATGCTGGTGTTGGTGCCGGTGTTGTGCTGACGATGGGTCACGAGTCAGGTTGTGACTTCGTCGTGTTGGGTATGTATCAGTAACCAGTCCAAAGGGGACACGTGGTTGGTGTCCGAGTCCGATGGTTCCAACATGGTTGGACCTACGGAATCGTGAGAGGTTGTGTTTGAGGAGGATTGCGGGTTTTCCACATTGGGATTAGGTATTCTGAAGTCATCGAGGGTGACTTCTTATTTTCTGATTAGTGGCAGACGATGTTGGGTTACATGGCATGGGGAGTGCAGCGAGTTTTGTTTGCATCCACGTAGGATGAGTATTGGTGTCATTGTTTTGGATCATCCTTGGTTTTCCCTAGGTGGGATGGCAAGGATAAATACGAGGTAATCAGTGAAAACCCACAGTCGCGGCGTGTCTCGTCGTTGACTGAACTTTTTAATTGTGGGCTTTGGTTGTCAAACGTTGTGACAGTACGCAAATTAGATGAGGGTGTAAGACCCTATGGTTCCTAGTAGTTAACCGTGTGGATCCTAGGTGGATCGGGTTTGTGATGTCGTGGACATTGGGCATTGTGACGATCTAGGATCGTGATGTTCATGGTCAGCTGACGTAGTGATGGATCTGGACCGTAATCCTGATGATCCAGTTGGGTAGAGAGTTTGTCACTCTTACTCCGGTATGTGAGTCGTAAATGGCGGGACTGAACTTCTTTTCGAAGTGGAGCCCCTTATGGTATGTTACTCGAGCGAGTAGGTTTCAGACGGGGTTGAATTTGTTCAGCCTTAGAGTTGTGACTGATGGGATTGGCTTCCCTATGAAGTCAACCGAGTATAGTGAACGGGTAACCGATAGGTTCGGTTTTGGTGTGTCCGAGTGGACGTGAACGAGATTTCAGGTTTTGGAATCGAATTTCTGGGTAACGATTCAGGATTCGATTTTAGAACTTGGAAGTGGAATACTGGATCTGGGTACGGAATGATTGTTCCAAATGCTAGCTTACGGAATAATGATTTCGGATTCGGATTTGGACATGAATTAAAAATGTGATGTATGAGTTTGGATTCGGGATTTCTTACGAAATTGCGGATTCGGATTTGGAATTGGAACTAGATGATGGGTGGAGTTTCGATTTTTCTCTTGCTGGTTTGGGCAATTGGACTCCATTATTGGAACGTGTTTGGCTATGACCTAGGTGGTTGTAGTCTAGTCTAGGGATAGATGTATGTACCTTGTACATGGATTGGGGTACAATATTTTGCAGACTTGTGGTGGCCGGGGTTGATGTGAATCCCGGGAGAACTAGGCGTTCTTCCCTGTGGACACGTGGATGTGTCATTTTGAGAGCTGTCATTTGGCGAGTTATTTTTGGGTAGCATAGGATAAGGATTGTCGATGTTAGCTAAACCCTCAGGATTTTTACTTTTTCCTTACCTGGTTTGGGATCGACCATATTGGTCTATGGGTCGTGTACTGGGGTCCAGCTGTAGGATCTTGCTTGGTGTACGATGTGTTGTATCGTATGGACGAGGGTACTTGATACCTAGTGACGGTACATGGGATGTACCAGTGATGGGTCGATAAACGTGTTGGTGCTTGGCTTAGTTCCAATACCATTGGTTTTGGTTGTGAACGTGAACTGGACATTGAACACGATGCACTGGGCCGAGTGATTCTGATGCATTCAGTGATTATTTGAGCAAGTGCTCTTAGCCAAGGTTGGCTAGTGTAACTCTAGTGTTGAGTTGTGTGATCACTGCTAGGCTTGTGTTCAACGTGTTCCAGTTGCACCGTCTGATTGAGTGTGATGACGGTATGCGTATACTCAGGATGAGTGAGTTGGTGGTTAGTGTGACCGCAAGTTGCTTTGCGGCGAGATGTTACCCTGTCGTGACCTTACCAGCATCTGGAATCACTGAGGGGGTGACAGTTGTGGTTACTGCTGTTGGTATTGTCGCAGGATTGAGTTTGCCCTGCGAGGGGAGATCATGTTGTTGATCTTATGCTACATTGACGGACGTTGTAGTATGATGTGTTGTCACTGATTTATTACTGATTAGCGCTTTACTAGGGTGGTAAAGCTTGGTGGTGACAGTATGGCTTGTGGTGTCGGCATGGACTGACAAGTGAGTTTTGGTGACTCTCTATGAGAGCGGAAGTCAGGGCACATTAGTGATTACGTGGGGCCGTCAAGCTGAAAAAGTCAGCTTAATGGTGACATTGCCAATTTCTGGTGATCAATTTCACTCGAGGTGGTCGAGTGTAGTTAGTACGACGTGCATCTGTGATGTGACGTCTCAGTGTAGACGAGTTCTGCGTTGGCTAGTGGGTGTACATGTGTACACGTGATGTGAGGCCATTTGTTTTCCACTAGGTAGTTGTGGAATACGAGTAGTTGGAATTTCAGGGACGAAATTCTTTAAGGGGGGAAGGTTGTAATGACCCGTCCCGAATATCGGGATTGAATATTAATTAATTATGGTTTAGAATGACTAATCGGGGATTAGTTGAGTGAAATCGGACGAAACGTGCAAAATGACCGTTTTGCCCCTAGCGTGGGCAAAATGTTGACTTTTAGTTCGGGCGGTCAAACGGACTTTGACCGATGACTATGATGTAGTTCGGGACATCACGAGTTCATAGACAGGTGGCACGTTCGATTCCGACATTCGTAGAGAAAGTTATGATATTCGGAAGTTGAGGGGTATTTTGGTAATTTGGCATGTTAGGGGCCAAATGTTGACTTTTTGATCGGGAGGTCCGATGGACGAGGGTCAAGGACCGTTACGTAGGTCTCGTCGATACGAATCCAACGACAGGCGGCATGCCGAAATCGGAGATTCGACGACGAAGTTATGGTCACGGAATCGGGCTCAATTAACCGAACGAACCGGAATTAAAATAATATTTTAATATGAACAGTACCCAGTGACTGTGCACATCCGGATGAGTGACAAGTGTCACCCATCCCTTGTTTCCAGCTCCATGTTTCCCTCCCAACACCATCATCATCTCTAATCATCATGTTCTCCATCATTTTCCTTTTATTTTCTTTACATTTTCTTCCAACGGTGCACAAATTGGGGGAGGACTGAACTGGGAGAATTGGCTCCCTTCCTTTGCCGTTCTTGAGAGAAAAATGAGAGTTCAAGGGACTGGAATAACAAGGGAAACACGATGGGTTGTGAGTGTGTTGAATTCTGGGTTTCGGATTTTGGGAATTTTGGGGGGAAAATTCAAATACTGGAAATGGGGCCGTGAGGATCGCAATTGAACTCACTTCGAGCTTCCTGGGATCACTACGATCAGAAACGTCGAAAGAACGAAGGAAATTGGTGCTGTTTTGGCTCTGAACAAACTTGGTGACAGAGGAGGAAATTCGAGGTTGAGTCGAGGGAATTGAGGCTTTGATTGACGAAATTGATGTGGGGATTGTGTTCCTGAGGATCCCACGATGCTTCTGGAGGGATCAATTGAAGGAAAACGTTGGAGATTGACAGACTTCCATGGTTGCACAGTGACGGCTATCGAGCTTGAGTCGTGGAGATTGAGCACTGGATTGAAGCAATTGAGTTGGGGGAAATGTTTAACGGAGTCCACTGATGCTTCTGGTTGATTCAATTTAAGGAAATCGATCGGAATTGAAGGAGTTCGAATGATGAACAATGGCCGGGTGTTCTTCGAATGATCATCTGTGATCGTGAGGTTATAGGTAAGGTTTCGTGTAATTGATGTTTCAGACCTCTATTTAGACTTGTAATGAAGCTGTATGAATGTTCAATTGATGAAATCGGTGTCGAATTGATAGGATTGGAACAGGGTTGTCTCGCGGGTTAATTGGACCCGTTTACCAGAGATACGGGTTAGGCTGGTGACACTGTAGCAGGCGCGTGGATTTCACGCGCAGCCACTCACGGCGGCGCGTGATGGCACGTCCGGCCTAGTCTCAAGGTGAGGTCAACATGACTTTTGATCCTCTCAGTGTAACGAACATTTTAACGTTGGTTTCGAGGGAATCGGATATTGTTTCGTTAATGTTTCGTGTATATGAAGTTTTTTTTTACGTTAAAAATACGTATTTAAATTCCGGAAAAATTGGGGAAAATTATATGAAGTATTTTGAGATGTTAGTAACCCTCTATAATGATTTTCGGCAGGAGTTGTGATTTCCAGAATTTACGGAAAAACGTGCAGCTCGGAAACGAACCGTTTTGAACGGTATGTGTGAGTGGACTTTGTTTTCTAACCGTGATGCATGCATATATGATTTAAAATGCTTTATTATATGATTTGATATGCTTTGGCATGATTGGTATTTCAATTCGGTGATTTCTCGATTTTATGATTATTATATTATTATATTTTGGTACGACTTTCGAGAAATCATGAAATTGGTTAAAAATGATATTGTGGGCGTGAGAACCCAAGTAAATAATGATTTTGATTCGGATTTGGAGTTACATGTGAATTTGATGATTTTTGGTATTCTCGTGATTTTGTGATTATTTTAATCAGTCTTTCGGGCACGTTTTACGAGGAACGTGCAAATGATGTTTTGGGCTAGGCCCGGATTGAAAATGATGTTTTGACTAAGGTTATGAGTCAGGAAATTGAAAATGATATTTGGACTCGGATTATGAGTCAGTGATTGATTTTATGGATTTACGTGATCGTGGCAACTCGGATTTACGGTTGCACGGATTTACATGAAATTGATATTTTGGGCTTGAGACCCAATGGAATTGTGATTTTGGTTGGATTTGTATTTCCATGTGATTACATGATGATATTAATGATTTTCGGATTTATAAAGTAAATCGGGACTTGGGGCTGAGACCCTGTATTGTAAATGATTTGGTTTTCAATGCAACTGTTTTCACTGGTTTTTGTGATAATGATATGTTGCGGATATTTAGGGCTTTCGGAAGAAAATATGTTTTTCCCCGGAGTGCACCCTGGAGATAACGCTCGCCTTCGGGATGGAAGTGTTTACCCCGAAGAGGTCACGTAGCACGATCTTTGTCGAGCAGCCGAGGGAGGCTTGACTCAGATCAGATGTGCTGGATTATATGGATCAGTAAGTGATGTGTTCACGAGATCCGGATCGTCGGCTGGTGAGGTTTTCACAGCGACGGATTGCTGACTGGTGATGTGTTCACAGCAGCGGATGCTCGAATTTTGAGCGGTCCTTGAGCCTATTGATATGAACGCGTTGCAGGGATAAACGTGACTCTAAGCAACAGGATATGGAGATAAGTCCCGTGGATTATGGAAAATGATTTTGAGGAAACCGTGGTTTAGCGGTTAAAATGATTTAAAGAAACTGTGAACTTTTTGAAATATTAAACTGATTTGGTGAACATGAGTTTTTGTGGACCATGGGAAAATATGTTTTGATTTTATCGGTCCACTGTTCATACTTGAATGATTTCATACTATTACTCATGTTTTATGATATGCATGCAAGTTTGTGAAAACTGGAGGGTAAGAATATATTTTGATAAATGTTTTTATAAGAGGTCATTTTTGTCCACTCACACCTTTTCTGTTTTATTAACCCTTCAGGTCGTGGCGCGTGGATCGAGGCTATTCCAGAGGTGGAGGTATGTGTGGGCACAGGCGAAAAATTCCCTTGTCTGGCAGGTGCTGAAGGGTTATTTCGGACTTTCAGTTGACTTGTCAGACGGGAGCAGGACCGGGCACGGTTATCTATGTCCTTCGGAGACGGGTCCTGTCAAATGACCTGCATAACACCCATGTAACCTATTTAATAAACAGGTCGTATTCAAAACTCAATTAATCTATGACCCGTTTGACCCGTTTAACCTGTTTAACATGTTTAACCTATTTAAATTATAAGATTTAATATATATTTAGGTAGGTAAATGGGTAGATATATAGGTTAGCAATGACACGTTTATTGAATTGGTCAATATATACGTCAATATACGAGTTAACATGTAAACCCGAAATCTACCCATTTATTAAACGAGTTAACAAGTCATTATACGGGTTAATAGGTTCACCCAAAATCCACCCGTTTATTAAATGGGTCATAATAGGTTGACCCGAAAATGACCTGAAATTTAATCGTGCAGGTTGACCCGGATAAATTTCGTGCGGGTTTCGAGTCATTTATCAAGTCGTGTCAAAAATTGCCACCCTTAACTCAATTACTAGTTACATCACACAACGGCACTATGCATAGTCCATCACCATAAAAATCATCTGAGTCAAATCCAAAAACAACATCAACACATTATCTAGACAAATATCCCCCAAGAAAGGAGCCCAATTCGACGTCTGGGTTGTCTTTGCACTAGCAATAGGCAAACCACTCAGGAAAGGAGCCCAGCTCAATGTTTGAGTGAGAATTGATTTAGGAAAGGAGCTCTGTTCGATGCCTGAGTCATTATTACAATACAATTCTTAGGAAAAGGGCCCCGCCCAACAACTGAGGCCAACCATTATCGACTCAGGAAAAGGGCCCTGCCCAACGTTTGAGTCGTCACCAAAATTCAAATATCAGGAAATGAGCCTGAGCTCGGCGTCTAAGATTGTCCACCATAATAACAATCTCTAGAAATGAGCCTTAACTCGACGTCTGAGACTTTCCACCACTAAGAAAAATAGCATTTGTCCATAAATACAATAGCACAAACATCGAGAAACATATGTCTATGATATACATATAAATTCCTCAAAAATCAATTTCACATCGACCACATACATTCATTCTAAAATTCAGATTTAAACTTAACACAATTTCCCTAAAAACTCGTAAATACATATTTGAAATTCATTTAAAATTCTCAAAATTCATCATTTGGAAAAACCAATTCCGAAATTGTCACATCACACAATAACCATGATTTTGAATTCAAGTCAAACCAAAATTTTCAAAATGGACTTTTAGTCCAAACACTATTCATAGCAATCTCGTAACACGTGCACTTCAAATTATTACAAAACATTATCAAAACATTTTAAAATCTCAAACGACTAATATCATATAAATCATGAAATAATTAAAACATTTAAAATAAGCTATACACAGGGTTCGTGTCTCAAGACAGGATTACTTAGTACCTATGCTCTGATACCAAGTTGATAGGACATGTCCGTAATTTTCTTAAAAATCAGGCCGGTCCTACTCCCATTTGATAACTCTTGTCAGATAAGGGACATCACCAATTTTATGCATATCCATATTCATTTGATTAACCAAATTAAAGCCACCATTGCGAGGTCACCGCCCACATCCAGCTCATTTTCCCCAACAAGTAGTGGTATTTACCAGTTCGACATATTCAGTTTTACTTTTTCACCATTTATTATTATTATTGTTCTAAAATTTTGTAATATTCAAAAATAATTACATATAGTTACTTGGTACAAATATAAACACATACAAATGTAATCACCTACATTCAACCCTTTAATCATATTCGTCTCACATATTTTCCATCTATCATCATCAACATAACCATCATCATCGCATATGAGCTTCATGTAATAAAATAACTAATTCAATAATTATGCATAATAATCATTTCGATTCTTTCCAAGTCTTAGTCCATATTTCAATTCAAATTGATTCTCTTACTAACATTTTCATCTCAAAAAAAAATCTATCATAACATCCCGGAATTATGGAATATCCATAAACATCGAAATAAATAACAATGTACTTTACACATATAATCAATCCTTAGCTACATGAATTTAAAATAATTTCCATAAATTATCCATTCATCCTAATTCGTTATGAAATGCCATTGATACCGAAATTAACCTTGTATTTATATCCCTCAATTTTATTATTATTAAAATACTAAATTCAAAATACGTATTACACTTTGAATAGTACAAAATTTCCTGAGACATTGTGTGATCACCTTGAAAACTGCGCCATTGCATTTGTAAGATCAAAAACATGAAAAAATGTGTTGGATGGACGGTGAAAAATTGCCGCATGCGCCCCCACGCGCCACCACAGTCCTCTGCGCGTGGGCCTCACACGCCTGCGTAGGGGGTCATCCCTTACCTCCAGACATGTCGGTTTGCGGGTTTATGCGCAAGGTCTAACCCATTCGACCCGACCCAATTCTAAGATCGTTATTTTTCTTCCTTTCTCATCCTTTCCATGTCCAAAATACTCTAAAAATTCCTAGAAAAGGTTCTATATGCTCAGAACTAGGTAGTTTATCAGGCAATCAAGAACATACCTTCACAGTTTCAGGCAGTATCGCACCTCCTTGTTTGGGTAACTCCAGCATCCATACCATCAAGCTAATGACTCATTAGAGTCGTAAGGACGTGTAGGAGCTATTAAAAAGCTTGGTTTCAAGTTTTCAAATAAAAAACTCAGTGATGGTTTCAAGCTTCAAGGGTTTCCTTCTCGGGCGCCTCTCAACTTTTGAGTATTAGAGCTCTCTATCTCTATCTATCTATCTATATATATATATATATATCTCTATCTCTCACTATCTTTCTATCTCTATCTCTATCTCACTCTATTTAGAACTTACCTTCACAGAGCATCACACCTCATTGTTTGGGCAATTCTAGCATCCATGCCATCAAGCTAATGACTCAATATGACAAGACCCGTCCCGATCCCCCTGTGACCACCCGGGGACGTGCCCTGTGACACGACCTACCCTCATCACCCGGGGACGTGTAGGAGCTGTTAAAAAGCTTGGTTTCAAATTTTCAAATAAAAAACTCAGTGATGGTTTCAAGCTTCACGGGTTTCCTTCTCGAGCGCCTCTCAACTTTTGAGTATTGGAGCTCTCTATCTCTCTATCTCTATCTATCTATCTATCTATATATCTCTATCTCTCACTATCTTTCTATCTCTATATCTATCTCACTCTATTTAGAACTTACCTTCACAGAGCATCACACCTCATTGTTTGGGCAATTCTAGCATCCATGCCATCAAGCTAATGACTCAATATGAGAAGACCCGTCCCGATCCCCCTATGACCACCCGGGGACGTGCCCTGTGACACGACCTACCCCCAATCCCCCGAGATTAAGGGATAAGCCATGCTCTCGTCTAATTTACGTGTGACATGAAGACTAAGCCGACGTCCAACCTCCATGTTACAAGTAAGCCCGACAAGGGATTCCCAAGCGAACCGTTCGAAAACTTCTGGACTTCCTAGAGTGCGCAGAACCTACTATGGATCGCGTGTGTGATGTCTCCTTCTCTCTAACAATAGCCCGCACCGCATCAAACCTAGAGGGTATCGAAAACACAAAAGACTGTGAGTGGACAAAAATAAATAATAAGGTCATAAAACATTTCATAAGAAATTACATTTATACCCTCCACGAAAAACTAATGCATGCATATGAAAACCTTTTCAAATACAGGGCCTCAGCCCAAAACTATAAATCAATCCTCAATGTATGGGAACTCAGCCCAAAATCCACAAAATCCAAACCATCCGGGCCACAGCCCAAAACATCTGAAAACCAGTGAAAACCCAAAGTAAAACATCAATCAATCAAGTTGCTGGATCTCAAGCGCGCCGAGTCTTTAAACTCAAAACACATGCGCATAATCAGGCCTTCTAGGGATATCAACGAGTCTTTAAACTCAAAACAAAATCAACAGGTCTCGGGGGATATCACAATAACCGAGTCTTTAAACTCAAAACATATCAATCCAGGGCCATCCCCCGTCATCAATCAACCGAGTCTTTAAACTCAAAACCAGATCCAGAAACCCAAACCAAGTTTTAACGAGTCTTTAAACCCAAAACCAAGTGGAAAGCATAGGAAATACATTGAAATCCGAAGGCCAAAACAAAATTCGAAATCTTCGAAAATCGAAAACCGAAATCATATTTGATCGAAATGGGACTCATGCCCAAATTTCACTTCCAAATCTCAAATCATATCCACAAATCGTTAGCAAAACAGCATACGTATAAACATAAATCATCCATCCAAAATCAATATCAAAAGCATAACAAAATTCATATTCTCGAAGTACGTGTAAATACGATAACTCATATTGAAAAGCGTGCAATCAAGTAAATCATGAATATCGTAATCATAAGCATAAAATCATATATCGAAACATGAAATAAGTAGGTAAAAATAGTTATGCATGCTCGGTTAGAAAACAAAAGTCCACTCACAGACCATTCGCGGCACTGCGTCGATACGCGTGCGTCTATGCCTTCCCGGCTAATCCACTATCACCAGCTTTCCCGAACCTATCCAAATACTATAATAAGGTCACCAACTACTTCACAATGTTTATACTAAAGCCCCATAATTTTTCCGATTTTCTTGCTACATTTAAACGAGCCCTAAAACCTTCGAACATCCCAAAACATATCGAGACGATATTCGATCGACTCGAAACCAATCCCAAAATGTTCGTTACATCGAATACTTTAAAAGTCGTGTTGACCGTGCCTCGAAAAGAGGGTCCACGTGCCCTCACGCACTGCCCAAACACCCTACGCGTGAAACCACGCGCGGTTACTGTTCACCGTCTTCTTCCTTTGATCAGACCGGTTCAGACCGATTCGGTCCAATCGAACCGTCCGTCCCTGTCCATCGTTCTATCTCCCCTATTTCAACTCTGTTTTCGGCGATTTTAAGTTCTTTAGCTCCCTTACACAATTTCCCATCAATCCATAACTTAAAACATATAATTGAAGCCTGAAAATGACCTTCCAAATCAAGGTTTGATCGAGTAAACTCCCAACATCCAGGTTTCACGTCCCCGGCCACCACAGGTCTCAAAGTCAGTCCCTATGAGTTCTTTGCAACCTCCAAATTAGGTTTCCAGTGTCACTATCAATCAACAAGCATGAAATCGTAGCTTACCATTTTTGACTTCATCTTCCCAGGTCACGGGTTCCACGACCACCACCCACGGCAGGCCCCGAAACCAGCCTCTATCCAATCCCAGCAACCTCCTGGACCTCATCCTAGCCTCCAATTCGATCATCAAGCTTCACACGATCAATTTCCATTTTGAAGGAAAAAAAGGCACCCAAGGGTTCTCTTTCCTCCCTGCGCCATCGTGGGCCGCCGTGCCACCACCATTCTCCATGTCTCATCACCCTTGTTCTTTCAAGTTCACAAAGTACTAGCAAAGGATGACAGTGTGACGAGCTTTGACGGATTGGTTCACGGTTTCACAATTCCTTTGTACTCTATTCAACCGTTTAAACCATTTTCACAATTTCTCCATTTAAAACAATCAAAGGCGGCTGTGCAAGGTTCCACTGCCTTCCAAAGAGGGACAAGTGTCCCAATTTGGGTGGGCACCAGTTCTGAGGCATCCAAGTGTCCAATTCTAACTGGGCATAGATCCCAATGCAGTAAATGACCAAAATGCCCCTAAATGACAAATTACCATTTTGCCCCCTACACATTTACACTAATAACTAAACCGTCTGAAGTCCAATGATAACGTGCCGCCTATTGTTGTACTCAGGGGATCGATACTTACCTAACGGTCCTCGAAATACGTGAAAAATCCATGTCGTATCGTTTGACCCTTTTAAACCAATTTACCAAAATATCCTTGAACTTCCGAACATCACAACATTCTCCTCGAATGTCAGAATCGGACGTGCCACTTGTCTATGAACTCGTGATGTCCCGAACTACGTCACAGCCATCGGCCAAAATCCATTTGACCACCCGAACTAAAAGTCAACATTTTGCCCATTCTATGGGCAAAATCGTCATTTCACACCGTCCATCCGAAAGCACCCAACTAAGCACCGATTGACTTCACTAATCCGTCATTAACCACTGATCTAATCCCGATTTCCAGGACAGGCCGTTACACCCTGCTCCCGTCTGACACATAATCTTAGAATACCAATTTTAGCCTTATAGATTCAAATGCATAAATATCCATAAATAAGTCATACACAAAATCAGAATTCAAATAGTATCAGACAAAGGATTGTTTAAATGCAATTATTGAGCACGACTACTAAGGACTTCCCACGTGCCAACCTACCCAAAAGTAGGGTTTAGGTGTGCAACGTCAATCTATGCCTCAGCCTCAGGATCCTCGTCCACCTCAGTAGCACGGCATGTAGGGCTCAGTAAAACAATAAGGATGAGTGGGCCAGAAACATAAAGTTTATAAAACAATTTCAGCATATAGTAAACATACGGTTTTACCCCTCTGTTTTCCAAAAAATGCATGCATCAGAGTCGAAATCTATAATAATATATCATATAACCATAAACAGGATAATATAATCATAATCATAAAGTCAGATGTTGCACTATACATCGTAAACCGGAGATCCCAGATGTCTGACGTCCCAAACGCCTAATAAGGTCACAGTCCCAAGGCTACGCGTGCCATTTGGGGTCTCAATTCCGAGTCCAAATCCCGAACCCAGTCCGAGTATGACATACCAGATACCTGACGTCCAATCATAGCAATCCTGCTTCTGAGTCACTCTACAATCCGATCCCTCCGTAGAATGACCCCTCGCAGGCAATGCACTGTGACCACTCCGAGGTACCAACATTCGGAGGAGACAGTATGACTAGGGTAGGTCTATACAGTGCAGAACTAAAGAGAATCATCGAAATCCGTCTTTATATCTCAAAACAGTGCATAACTAACCAGACGGGTCTCATGCCCACAACCTCATAATACATACAAGAATAATGACTCAACGCATTCAAATACTTCGATTCAATCATATAGCTATAGTAATTAAAACAGTTATGCATGCTAAGGGTTAAACGAAATTAAAGGCCCACACACAGTCTGGTTTTGCCGCTAAATCGAACTTATAAACCTATCCCGGTGCTATCGTACAATCCTTTTCATGTCCAAAGTACACATAACGATCACTATAAGTCCCTACACCTCAAACATGAAACCCTAGAATGAAACCGGCCAAGGAAAGACGTCCGAACACACTTCCTGAGCCATTAAACCCTATTTTGACCAACCTAACGATCTCCTATCGATACGAAACCACCGTCATTGGATCCGTATCATCGAAACCTAAAACATGGTGGTGGTCCCACCTCGAGCACTGTTCACATGCGCCCACATGCGCCTGGTCAACGCTGCTACAATAATGATGACGTCATCATGACGTCACTACTGACATCATCATTGACAGGTGTCAAAAGACACATGTCACTTCCTGGTTGGTTGCTGGTCTAACATGTCTAACATGATGATGTCAGCATAATGACATCATCATCCCTGACATTCGACTGGGTCATCCCGAAATCCTGCAACCGGGTAGCCGTGACCCGCGGTCTGACCCGATCAGACCTCCCATCTCCGGCCACCATTTTAGACGGGATTGTCCTTATGTGTTCGTATAAGCTTACTCTATAGGTCTATGAACTCAAAAACCAGAAGAAAAAAAAAAGGTCAAGATCTATACCTTCAATTTGAAAACCCGCAACCCAGTTTCCAGTCGTCCTCCCCGTCGCCTCAGACCACGCCTTGCTTCGAAACCAGCCTCCTAGAGCTCGTCAATGTCCTTAGAACACGTTCCAATACCTAGAAACAACCCATACATGTCACGGTTTGAAGTTTCGAAAATAGGAGAAATAGGGAGGTTCTCAGGTTTTCCGACCTACCTCTGCTGTGTCTCCATCGTGGGTCCTCCAGTCAACTGTTCAGGCATCCAGACCACCTAATGGTTCTAGTCTTGTGTTGGTTCAAAGTAGTTTCGTGTAGGTTGAAAGGGTTGAGTTTTTGTTTAATTAAATGATAAATCAGATCTCATTATTTTATTATTATTTTAATTAAGTTCTCAGGTCGTAAGTTTAATCAAGTTCACTCCATTGACCATAACTTTCCCGTCGAACGTCTGTTTTCGACGTGCCGTCTGTCTACGAACTCGTGACATCCCGATCTACGTTACGGTCATTGGTCAAAGTCCTAAATGTCTCCCGGGTCAAAAGTCAAATTTTCCCCCTCAAGGCCAAAACTGTCATTTTTCATTAAAATATTATTTATGAAAGTTCGGGTCGTTACAACCTACCCACCTTACAAATATTTCTGCCTCGAAATTTACCAGAACAAATACGGATACTGCTCCCTCATCAAATCATCTGGTTCCCACGTCGTTTCCTCAACATCATGGTTCTTCCACAGCACTTTCACCACCGGAACTGTCTTGTTCCTCAATACCTTGTCCTTCCAGTCCAAAATATGCACTGGTTGTTCTTCGAAGCTCAATTCAGTCCTCAGTTCTAATGGTTGTTTCGCCAAAGTATGTGATTCATCCCGTAGATACTTCTGAAGCATAGATACATGAAATATGTCGTGTACTCTGGTAAGTTTTGGAGGTAACGCCAACTGATATGCCACTGAACCAATCCTCTCTGTGATCTCATACTGTCCAATGTAATGGGGACTCAATTTCTCACGTCGGCCAAAACGAATGATTCCCTTCCACGGAGATAACTTCAGGAACACAAAATCTCCAACTGAAAACTCCAAGCCCCGAATCCGTCCATCTGCATAGCTTTTCTGGCGATCCTGCGCCACTTTCAATCTCTCCTTGATAATTCGGACTGTCTTTTGGGTCATATCCATCAAATCCAGCCCAAATGCTACTCGTTCTCCTACCTCCATCCAACAGACAAGTGTCCTGCACTGTCGAGCATACAGTGCCTCGTAGGGTGCTATCCCGATACTCGCCTGATAACTTCTATTATACGCAAATTCGATCAAAGGAAAATGAGCATCCCACAAATCCTGGAACTGCAACACATATGCCTTCATCATGTCCTCTAGGGTCTGTATAGTCTTCTCGGACTGTCCACGAGTCTGTGGGTGAAAAGGTGTACTGAAGTGTAGGTTCATTCCCAAGGGATTCTGCAAACTCCGCTAGAATCTGGAACTAAAACGCGGATCTCAGTCAGAAACTATCGATTCTGGAGTACCATGAAGTCGAATGATCTCGTTCACGAACAGTTGAGCCAGTCGGTTTAGTTTGTACGTCTCACATATCGGTAAGAAATGAGTTGACTTCGTCAATTGGTCCACAATCACCCAAACTCCATCAAATCCACTCCTTGTCCTCGACAGCTTTAAAACAAAATCCATCGTAACGTGTTCCCATTTCCACTTAGGAATCGGAAGTGGTTTCATGGCTCCGTACGGTCTCTGTCGCTCAGCCTTGACCTACTGACAGGTCAAACATCTGTTGACAGGTCAAACATCTGCTGACGAACTCCGTTATATCCTTCTTCATATCTGCCCACCAATAATGGTTCCGGAGGGTACGGTACCTCTTTGTCCCTCCCGGATGCATTGCATAAGCTGAACTATGGGCTTCCTCAAGAATCTCCGCCCGTAACTCTGCCACAGCAAGTACACAAAAACGACCCAGTTTTACCAGAGCTCCATCACCTCGGATGGAAAAGTCCTGCCTCTCACCTGCATCAACCTCAGTCCTATTAATACATAGTGTCGGATCCTGGAATTTAGCCTCAATGATCCGATCGACCAGCACAGGTCATACATGAAAGCTGGCTAACAATGCTCCTTGATCGTCCATCCCAAGCATAACTCCAGTCTTTCGGAGTTCCACAAGTAAAGGGAGATATATCATCCTCAGATGAGCAATCGATCCTGCTAACTTCCTACTGAGTGCATCCGCCATAACATTAGCCTTTCCTGGATGATACTCGATCATACAATTGTAGTTCTTGATCAGTTCCAACCACCGTCGTTGCCTCATGTTCAGTTCTCTCTGGGTAAACAGTTGTTTCAGACTATGTTGATTGGTGAAAATCCTGCATGTCATTCCGAACAAATTGTGTCTCCAGATCTTCACGGCGTGAACCACCGCAACCAACTCCAAATCGTGTGTGAGGTAGTTCAGTTCATGTGTCTTAAGCTGTCTCGATGTATATGCGATAACTCTGCCAGTTTGCATCAACACGCAACCCAGTCCCTGCAACGATGCGTCACTGTAGAACTCAAATTCTCCGCTGTTATCAGGTAGTGCAAGGACCGGTACAGTAGTCAACCGATGTTTTAGCTCCTAGAAACTCTGCTCGCACCGCTCATCCCAAACAAACTTTACTCCCTTCCGGGTCAATTGAGTAAAAGGTACGGAAATTCTAGAGAAACCCTCTATGAATCTCAGGTAATAGTCTGTCAATCCAACGAAACTCAGTACCTCAGTCACTATCGTCGGTCTAGCCCAATTATTCATCGCTTCGGTCTTCTGAGTATCCACACTAATCCTATCCACTGATATGATATGTCCCAAAAAACCAATGTTGTTCAACCAAAACTGACACTTACCCAGTTTGGCTTACAATTGCTTCTACCTCAGTTTCCCCAATACCAACCGTAGATGCTTCTCATGTGCCCTAGCATTCCTCAAATACACTAGGATATCATCGATGAACACGATCACGAACTTTTCCAGATACGATCAAAAAACTTTGTTCATCAAATCCATGAATGCCGCTGGTGCATTCGCCAAACCAAATGGCATCACCAAGAGCTCATAGTGCCCATATCTCGTCTGAAATGTCATCTTCGAAACATCATCCTCAGTGATCCTCAACTAATGATAACCTGATCGTAGATCAATCTTGGAGAAGTATCATGCTTCCCGCAGTTGGTCGAATAAGTCATCAAATCTGGGTAAGGGGTACTGGTTCCTCACCGTTGCCTTATTGAGCTGTCGATAATCCACGCACAATCGGAGGCTCTCCTCCTTCTTTTTCACAAATAACACCGGTGATCCCCACGGTGACATGCTCAGTTGGATGAATCCCAGATCCACCAATTCTTGCAATTGAGTCTTAAGCTCCCGCAACTCGGCCGGTGCCATCCCGGTATAGTGTCTGTGATATAGGTCGGGTACCAGGGAGTAGTTCAATCGTGAACTCGATCTCCCGATGTGGCGGTAAACCAAGAAAATCTTCTGGGACCACATCCGGAAACTCTTGCACCACTGGTACATCCTCGGCCCTCGGAGTATCACCTTGTGACTCCACAACATGTGCCAGATAACCCTGGAAACCCTTCCGTAATAGTTTGGTGGCGGCAAGTGAAAAAATCACTTCAGGTAGCGAACCGTCATGCTCTCCCTGAAAAGTAACCTCCGGCAACCCTGGACTCTGTAGGATACTTGGTTACTACAACAATCGATGAGCGAACTGTGCTCCGACAACCAATCCATCCCCAAGATGACATCGAAGTCATATATGTCCATAATGATCAGATCAGCTGGTAAATCTACATCCTCTACTCTCACTGGACATCTCCGTAACACTTGGTTCACCACGTACACCACTCACATTGGTGTGCCGACACCCATATCACTATCCAATACTGATATTTCACAGTCTAACATGCCCGCACAACTCCGCAAAATAAAAGAATGAGTTTCCCAGGCATCCATCAAAACACAAACAGCAAGATTAGATATATTAAGAGTACATGTAACAACAACCGGAGGTGTCATAGCCTGCTGCTGGGTCACTACAAACACTCGAGCTCTAGGTCCAGAAGTCTGACCGCGTCCACGTGCTCCATGATCCTCGCTGCGAGCTCTGCCCTATCCTTGGCCTCCGGCAGTGTTGGAAGCCGAACTCTGAACTACACTGGCGCCTTCCGCATCGTTGCCCCTTGTCATAGATGGTCAATCACGGGCATAATGGCTTGATCCTCCGCAAGCAAAGTAGTTAAGCGCCTTCGGTCTGTTAGAAGATCCACTGGATGTACCGCTCCAAGATGACTGCTGCCCGGAACCGGACCTCGATCCAGATCTCTGGGGGCTCCCTTATCGACAAAACCATCCTCGGCCATGTGAAGAAGATGGCGCTCCTCTGTAGTGCTCTCTTTTCGAGCCTCGATGACCCATGGGTCCAAGATATGGGCTATCTCAGCGTCGTCCCTCGCCAGAAGTCTATCGTGGTTGATGTGCCGCCAAATTGGCCTCGACACGTACGGCTGCATCGACCATGTCCCTCAGGGTGGCGTAGTTGGTAGCTGTCACGATCGCCTTGATGTCACCCCTGAGTCCCAGCTCAAAACGTTGACACTTTTCCTCCTCTGTGCTTACAAAGGCTGCAGCAAATCGGGATAACCTCAAGAATATCTGCTCATACTCATTCACTGTCATACTCCCCTACTCGAGCCATAGGAACTCTACCTCACGAGAAGTGCAAAAAGATCACGTGTAATACTGATCCAAAAATCTCGCTCAGAAGACCTCCCAGGTAGTCGTGCGAATAGACCATCCAGACATCTCCAAGCCGTACCACCACTAGTAGGCCCCGCCTTCCAGTAGGAAGGTGGCCAAAGTCACTCACTCCCCTAGCAGGCAATGCATCATCGTGAAAATCCTTTTTCCATTTAGCTATCCACTTATGAGCTTCCTTGGGGCTAGATCCCACGCTGAATGGTGTGGCTCCCAATCGTTGAGCTCGTTCAATGCTTGCACATTACATTCCCTTGCTACTTCTTCTTCAGTCCGTGCTTGAGGATTTCGTCTTGGAGGCATAACCAACTGTTAAGAGGCATAGATTAAATAAACAATATCTTAAGCGTCAATTGTACCAAGTACTGACCGTTAACCTAGCATGCTGACCATTAACCTAGTGCTCTGATACCAAGTTGACAGGACCCGTCCCGATCCCCTTGGGACCACCAGGGGACGTGCCCTGCTCCCGTCTCACACACAATCGTAGAATACCAATTTTACCTTTAATAGATTCAAATGCATAAATAGCCATAAATAAGTCATACACAAAATTCGAATTCAAATAGTATCAGACAAGGGATAGTTTAAATGCAATTATTGAGCACGACTTCTAAGAGCTTCCCACGTGCCAACCTACCCAAAGTGGGGTTTAGGTGCGCAATGTCAATCTATGCCTCAGCCTCAGGATCCTCGTCCACCTCAGTAGCACGGCCTGGAGGGGTCAGTAAAACAATAAGGGTGAGTGGGTCAGAAACATAAAGTTTATAAAACAGTTTAAGCATATAGCAAACATACAGTTTTACCCCTCTATTTTCCAAAACATGCATGCATCAGAGTTGAAATCCATAATAATATATCATATAACCATAAACAGGATAATATAATCATAATCATAAAGTCAGCTGCTTCACTATACATCCCAACCCATACATCCCAGATGTTTGACGTCCTATACGCCTAATAAGGTCATAGTCTCATGGCTAAGCGTGCCACCCGGAGTCTCAATCTCGATTCCAAATCTTGAACCCAGTCCGGGTATGACATCCCAAATATCAGACGTCCCAGACGTCCAATCATAGCAATCTTGCTCCTGAGTCTCCGGTCAATGCACAGTGACCACTACGGGGTACCAATATCCGGATGAGACTGTATCACTAGGGTAGGTCTATACAGTGCAGAGCTGAAGAGAATCATCAAAATTCGTGTTTATATCTCAAAACAGTGCATAACTAATCAGATGGTTCTCATGCCTAAAAACTCATAATATGTGCAAGAATAATGACTCAAGGCATTCAAATACTTTGAATCAATCATATAGATATAGTAATTAAAACAGTTATGCATGCAAGGGTTAAACGAAATCAAATGCCCACTCACAGTCCGGTCCCACCGCTAAACCGAACATATAAACCTTTCCTAGTGCTATCGCACAATCCCTGTCATATCCAAAGTACACATAAAGGTCATTATAAGTCCCTACATCTCAAACAAGAAACCCTGGATGGAAACTGGCCCAGGAAAACCGTCCGAACATGCTTCTCGAGGCATTAAATACTATTTCGACCAACCTAACGATCTCTGATTGACACGAAACCACCACCATTGGATCCGTATTGACAAAACCTAAAAGATGGTGGTGGTCCCACCTCGAGTGCTGTTCATATGCGCCCACACGCGTGGTTAACCCTCTGGTCAACGTTGCTACAATAATGATGACGTCACTGCTGACATCATCATTGACAGGTGTCATACAACACGTGTCACTTCCTGGTTGGTTGCTGGTCTGACATGTCTAACATGATGATGTCAGTATGATGGCGTCATCATCCCTGACATTTGGTCGGGTCAGCCCGAAATCCTTTAACCTGGTCGCCGTGACACGGTCTGAACCGATCAGACCTCCCATCTCCGGCCACCATTTTCGACTGGATTTGTCCCTATGTGTTCGTCTAAGGTTACCCTACAAGTCTATGAACTCAAAAACCAGAAAAAGGGTCAAGATCTATACGTTCAATTTGAAAACCCGCAGCCCAGTCTCCGGTCATCCTCCCCGTCGCCTCAACCCACGCCTTGCTTCGAAACCAACCTCCTCGAGCTCGTCACTGTCCCTAGAACATGTTCCGACAACCAGAAACAGTCCATACACGTCACGGTTTGAAGTTTCGAAAATGGGAGAAATAGGGAGGTTCTTGGGTTTTCCGACCTACCTCCGTTGTGTCGCCATCGTGGGTCCTCCAGTCAACTCTTCAGGCATCCTGACCACCTAATGACTCTAGTCTTGTGTTGGTTCAAAGTATTTTCATGTGGGTTGGACGAGTTGATTTTTGGGGTATGGTTTTGTGTTCTTCACGGGTCTGGGTCGTGCACGGTTTTGAAGCAACCCAGATGAAGATGGTGATGAGCAGATGATGAAGATGATGTCTGATAATGAAGATGAAGTTGATCTGGTGATGGAGGGTGAGCAGAGTAGATGAAGATGATGGACGTTTGGAGTTGGGTTAGGGTTCTTGAGCTCACGGGTTAGAGGGATAGGGGAGAGGCAGATATGATTTAAGTTTGATAAAGGTGATCAGATGAAGGGAAATGGAGGGTGAGGATGAGTGGTTGAGGGAGAGATGAACGGCTGGGGAGGGTTGAAGGAAATAAAATATATATCAATTCAACCAATGGAGCAAGATCCACAATTTGGGGGAAAAGTAATTGTGGGATGAGTGACACTTCCAAGGGTTCTGGTTTAATTAAATGATAAATCAGTTCTCATTATTTTATTATTATTTTAATTAAGTTCTTGGGTCGTAAGTTTAATCAAGTTCGCTCCCGTGACCATAACTTTCTCGTCGAAAGTCCGTTTTCGACGTGCCACCTGTCTAAGAACTCGTGACGTCCCGATCTACATCACATTCATTGGTCGAAGTCCTAAATGTCTCCTGGGTCAAAAGTCAACTTTTCCCCCTCAAGGCCAAAACGGTTATTTTGCATTAAAATATTATTTATGAAAGTTCGGTTCGTTACACAATAGAGTTGTAAAGAAGTGTAGGATCTATTAGAAAGCTTAGGTTCACGAACTTACCTTCACAGTTTCGACCAGCATCGCACCTCCTTGTTTGGGTAATTCCAGCATCCATGCCATCAAGCTAATGACTGATTAGAGTCGAAAGGACGTGTAGGAGTTGTTAGAAAGCTTTTTTTCAAGTTTTTGAATAAAAAACTTAGTGATGGTTTCAAGCTTCATGGGTTTCCTTCTTGGACTCCTCTCAGCTTTTGGGTATTTAACCTCTCTCTCTCTCTCTCTCTATCCATACCATCAAGCTAATGACTCATTAGAGTCGTAAGGATGTGTATGAGCTATTAGAAAGCTTGGTTTCAAGTTTTCGAATAAAAAACTCAATGATGGTTTCAAGCTTCACGTGTTTCCTTCTCGGGCTCCTCCCAGCTTTTAGGTATAGGAGTTCTCTCTCTCTCTCTCTCTCTCTCTCTCTCTCTCTCTCTCTCTCTCTCTCTCTCTCTCTCTCTCTCTCTCTCTCTCTCTCTTTCTCTCTCTCTCTCTCTCTTCTCTCTCTCTCTATATATATATGTATATCTTTATCTTTATCTCCCTCTATCTCTATCTCTATCTCTATCACTATCTATCTCTATCTCTATCTCTATCACTATATGTATCTCTCTCTTTCTCTATCTCTCTCTATCTCTCTATCTATCTCTATCTATATCTCTATCTCTATCTCTCTCTCTCTCACCACTTCTCCCTTCATTCTTCTTTCTCTTATCTTTCTTCTTCTTCCACCTTTCCCTGATTCTCTCCTTCACGAGTTGCATTTTTTCATGGTTTTTTTTTTTCGTTTTTTCGGGTTCCCCTCACCGAATGTCCCTTAACACACACACACACACCTTGTATATATACTAATGCAGGTTGACGAAAAGGAATGGAAGATAAAAATAGGGAATGTTCTATAATAGCCTAGGTTTTTCTTGCAAAATGACTAAAATACCCTTACGTACAAAATGACCAAAATGCCCTTAATCACTTTTGACCTGTATCGAACCCATTCGATATTCGATTTCTACATACTTCTTGTCTATGGACTCAGGAGTCCGAAACTTTTGTAACAGCTCTCACGAAACATCCACAACGTGTCTGGTCAAAAAGTCAATATTTTCCCCTACAAGGGAAAAATCATCATTTTCACTTAATTTTTTCAAATTTTATTTTTCTCTACTTTCCGGGCAGTTACACCTTGAAACTAGACCTACGCGCCGCCGAAGATCGAAAAACAGCCCTACGCACCTACTGGAGTTTGAAAAGTGTCCTCACACTGTCACGCGTCGATTAGATTGGGTCACTCCTAAATCACATTCTTAGAATATTCCATCGACCTTGACAGAATATGCTAACGTCGTTATCAATTCCGCCAAAGTTGACACGTTAGTTAAAATGTAACATTAGCTAATGACATCAGTTATATTTGAGGGTTGTTATTGGCGTCATCATTGACTACGTAGATATGACATAATAGTTCACTGTTAATGGAATATTCCGCTAAAGGTCGGTGGTCACCGGTCATAAACAAGAAAAATCTCACAAAAAATGGTCATTTTCAGCAAACTCCATTTTCATTCGTTTCTTCAACGATTTTTATGATCCATTAGTCTAAATTTATCTACTCGATGAGTGGAATCCAAATCTAAGGTCGTTGGGTCAAGATCATATGTGGTGGACAATAAATGGTCGTGAAGTCGCATTGCCAATTCCTTTTGGCCTTCCACTTATCGCCTATGGTTGCTGTCTTTGGCGATGGTTGTTATGTTTGTGTTTAAGGTGTGGAAAGAATAAAGAAGGTGGGGGTTTGGTGGTTGGATACTATCGCACAACGGTGGTTTAGTGGTTGGAAACATCGTCGCATGGTGGCAATGGTAGTGGGAGTTTTTTCGCTAGTTCATGGTATGGGGAGAGAGAGGGAGAGAGAGAGAGAGAGAGAGAGAGAGAGAGAGAGTGTGTGTGTGTGTGTGTGTGTGTGTGTGTGTGTGTGCGCGCGCATGTGCGTGTGTGCGTGTGCGTGTGCGTGTGTGCATGCATGTGTGTGTGACCGACCAATAATACAAGTTGATAGAAAGGTCCTATTTCTAATTTCAGCTATTTCAAAATTATTAAAAACTGTTTTGAACTATTCCCAAGTAATGGTATAAGAAAAACTTCCAAAAGTATTTTAGAACAATAAGTAACTCTCGGACCTCCTATTAATTTATCTTTTTACTATTCACCTTATGATTTTTGTCCAAAAATAAGTCGTTATATTTCAAGCCATCACTTTAAAAAGCCGAATACCAATGTAGCCCAACGTCACACATTTACGTCCAACCCAAATGTTATTGGGTATTTTGGTAAATATTAAATTTCCAAATTAAAATTTTCAAAACAGATTGTAATACAGGATACTATAATGTAATTTGTTTTATTATTATAAGACAAATTACAAACAAATTACATTGTAATATCTTGTGTTTTAGACCAAAGAATATTTATTTATTACACTTTCATACACGTTAAAAAGCTGATCGGAAAAATTAATAACATATAAAATCGTAGAAGAAATTATGGCAAGACGGCCTAAAGAATAAAAATAAATAAATAAAATAAATTTCGGCCCGTGAGAAAAATAAGGTGAAAACAGCAGGAGCAGCAGCAGCAACTGAGTTAAGTTGTTCCCATATAAACTCTGGACATTTTTCCGGTTTCAGTGCATCTTCGCATCACTCGCAATAATGAGGAAACCAGCGTGCAACACTAAACGTGCCCAATTAGATCACCAGAAACAGAAAAGACCATGAGAAACTAATCTCCATGTAACAAGAAGTGGTCGAATGAATAAAGTATTAGTCTTATTTGCGCTCAAGTCTAGTGTTTCTAATCACTCTCGTATGCACCATAACCATATTGCTTGGGGAAAAGAAAAGCATGATAACAAAAACGGAACTGTATTTAAGTACAAGGTAAAATTCAGTCATTCCAGCAAACTGAGCTACGCAGAGAAGATTTTCTTGTAACAATTTATGGCTTGAAAAGTGGTCATTGATATACACAAGTTAGTTATTTTAAGATATTCTATTCTCGACTTCTAACACCGATAGAAAGGCCCAACACAATATCTCATACAAAATTTTACAAATGTAACTGGACCAGAAGAAAGGAAGGGGATATTTTCAGTGACAATATACTGTTTTTAGGCTAGAGAGAATGAGATCTGAAGCACAACCGACTCACCAAATTGAGGCAGTCCAGTCCAGTCCATCTCAATATTATGTTATTTTGTGAATAGTATGAATCCCCTTCCTTGTCTATAGTAGGCCAAGTGTTTTCAGCTGCTGAATATGCTCAGGTGGGAGAGCCGGGGGAGACCATTCACATCCTGCCATCTCACCATCCACATCTTCCACAACATATTCCTACAAAGGAAAAAAGAAAACGTTCCAATAAGTATCTCGAAACATATTTAGTTTTGATTAGTCTGGTATGCAGTACAACATCCAGAAATGATTAATTGTTTATGTACCGTACACAATTATGTGTACCTGTTACAGTATTAACTTATGTAAACCCAGTAGTTCATGAAAAACAACTCACAGATAAGCTAGGTAGAGGTTTGGCCATCTCTAATAACAGAGTCCTAAAAGGGTACCTATGTTAAAATTTAGCAACCCCCCATAAAATTACTTTTTTCAACAAATAGTATGGGTTTATATTTTACCATTTCTAGTAATAAGGGCCTGTGCTATTGTCAATTCCTTCAATGAAAAGTCATCGGACCCAGCACCTGGCCAAGTCCTACATCAAGGGCTATAATTGGCTGGCCTTTAGGAAGGGAGCTAGCTTTTGAAATGAGGATCGATTCTAGTTCACTTGCTCGAGGTGGATTTTGACACAAAGTTCCTATATTTCAGACTTTCAGTCCACTGCTAAGAGATGGTCAAGGGCTCGCCATGCTAAAATTTAACCCCCTAAAAATTAAGTTTTTTAAATGGATAGGGCAAGGCAATATTTTACCACCAGCATAATTCCTTCAATAAGAAGTTGTGGAACCCACCACTTGCACCCACCTGCACTTGGCCAATTTATGAACAATCCTAAATTTAGGATTTAGAAATGGCTTTAGGACACTTGATGGAAATGGATTTTGACTCAAAATTCCTAAATTTGGCCCATGTAGTCCATTGCTAGAGATGGCTAAGCTTCCAAAGTTAAATGCAGCTTGATCAATAAATGGGCCAACGGAAAATGATCAACATCCTATAGTCTATTGAAACTTGGACATGCAGGCTAAAATTTTGAAACAAAATGCATATAACTTCATGGCTTAATTATAGTGTACATGTCAAGTTTTATGTCCAAATTATTTATGAAAAATTATAGAGCACGAGAAGATAACTATAGTATTTTAGCTTCTACACAATATAAAGCATGAACAGGGAAATAAAAATTATAGAAGAGAGGTCCCAAACTTACTTTTGTCAGCATCCTTTTTGCAAGTATATGATAATGCCGCTGCCAAATCCTCTGTCCAACCATTGTAGCTACCAGCACACTGTAGAATATCCCAATTACTGTAAAAAGTCCCAGCACAATCAGAGCCATTATAAATAATATTGGTAGCCCTGCTTCACCAGCTCCTCCCAAGCAACCACATTCACCAGCCATACTAGCACAACTTCCCCAGCACGTGGTACAGTCAGTCCACATACAGAGAGTTCCAGGTAAATGACAGTCTGCGCACATGCTGCAGGAATTGAGTAAAATTGAGTTGCCTTATTCAAACATTGATTTCAATCAATACACACTAATTTTCACACAAACTAATGGACAATAAGGACACTATCTCATATTAAACAACACTAAATGGGGCGGACAGATGTAGCACGTTACGTGTTTGGGTTGTGATAGACCAAACTCTTCAAGCAATCAACCAAAAAAGAACACAACAAAAACTGAGTTGATGTCATCAGGTATTGAGTCAAATTTTCAAACTTTCAGAGAATTCAATTGAATAATAATACAGTAAGTGAGAGTTAATGACAACTTTAAGACACAACATGTGATCAGTAACTGAATCAAAACTTTCATATGATCATCTGCGGGGCCAAGCACGCCCCCTCAAAAGCCGGAAAATGTAGTTGATCATAAAAGTGTGTACCAAATAGGTCATTTCGGTCATGGTATTAAGTAGAAGAAAGTTTGGTAATGAAATCCAGCAGCAGTAACAGAAACTCAACAAAAAAGTAGTAGTACAAGAAATACCAACATATAGGCAGGGGAAACACATTTTCACAATTTCCAATGAAGCAGCTAAAACAATAAAAAGGTAAAGTACTAGTAATTGTGAAGTCTAACATGCATAAGGCTAATGTCAAAACTGTCAAATTGAAATTAATAAGGACCCATCTAATAACCGTGTGAAGTCTTCCCTTTTCACTTTTTGTGCTTGAGACATGGGGAATGGAGGGGATGGAAAGTAGAGGAAGGATATGGAGGAAGACGTGGAGAACAATGAAGAAGAAAAAGTACAAATCAAAAACTATATTGCATGGATTTCACATTCAAGGTTGTGTTTTCATTCCTCTTATTGTTTTTTCTCCATACACTACTCTTTATTCCTTCTTTTTCTCTAAAGCACAAAAATTGAAAATCGAAAACCAAAAATTAAATGGTCATCAAACGGACCCTAAGCCTGAGCATGGCAAGACAAGGAAAAAGAAAAAGAGAACAAAGAAGAGGTAGAAACAGCATGGTGCTGAATTGCATGAAAATTCATAGGGAAGCGGAAGGAATTTATCACATTTGTGTCGACCGGTAAAAAATAATAGGTGGATTAATCACTTTTGTTTTCACATTGGCTTTGGTTTTATTCCAGTGCTATCTATCTGTATATCTATAATTAGAAACAAAAACACTCCATCGTCAAGATAAATATGTAATCCATTTAGAGCTGATAATATGACAGTAATGATGATCAGCTAAACAGCCAGTAGAACTAAATCAAATGCACCCAACTGGGTCAAAGATTACAAGATATAGACATATACCCAGGCTGACAGCAACAAAGGCATAATTCACGACAAGGCTGAGCCAAATCATTGCGCACTCTTCGGTCGTAACAAGTTATGAAGCACCCAGATAACCCAAGTAAAGCGAAAAATAACAGAGCTCCTGTAATTAACAATGGAAGTATATAAATTACCAAAGCCAAAAAAACCAAAGAAGTAAATTAGACCCTGCCAATCTATATTTCAATATTTTAATCAATTGATTACAAACTCCCAAGCTTAAAAAAAAAATTATAACAAATAGCTACATCCAAGATGATCATGGTCAAAAGAAACAAAAATAATCTTATAGGTTTCTTTTTTACTCCCAAAGAAATAAGAAATAGAAGGATGTCCTCCAGAAACCACTTAAAACAAGTGCCACCTCTGTTCAAAGGTAAGAATGACATTAACCAAAACAACTTCCATGGGACACATTTCTATGCTGCAAGAGACACAAAGATCGGAGAAGCAGAGTAAAATGCACAAACATTATGCATAAATATGGATATACATACAAACAAAAAGTTGTAAGAGAAAACTTGCTCCAAAAAAATGAGAGGAAAGATTTATCTGATTCAAAGTGGCTACAAACACAAAATTATATTGAAAATAGCTAACCACAATAAGATCATGAATTTTTTTAAACCAACTTATCAGCAATCATGAAAGCAAAGTGAAACAAATGATTTTTCTTCATCTGGAAGCTATATTGCATTGGTGCCACACATAAATTTCAATTTTCAGCAACCCTAAAGCCATAATGATTCTCCATTTTTTTTTACCAACTCTAGTATACTCACCAAAAAGAAAAAAAATGGTTTATGCACCGACACTAAACCACATTAGACATCTGAAAATGTGGTACTCATGTATCCAAGCTTGTTCTAATACAACGGTCCTTCATCAGTGTTCTAACAACCAACTGGTCCCACTAGGTCTATAGCCCTTAACTAGTTCTTTTCTAGGAACATCCTCTCAAATGCTTTGGTCAAAACATAAGAGAGCCTGCTTGGTGATCAATGGTCTAAGCTGACAGCAGCTGTAGTGGGCCGTGAGGGCCGCATGTACTTTGCAAAATTAAGTGCAAGCTTGGTAGCAGATAAATTAGACCCTAGGGCCACTTAAAAAACAAATGCTAGCACTACTCAGGCTCCTCACCATGACAATTAAGGATAGAATTGAATAAAATGATACACTTACACCCTATGTATATGTCCATATATCCATGTTTTTTTATTCTCTCTTTTCATAAAGTATCTAACAGTCTTAGAAGTTTGACTTTCAACTTTTTTCTTTTGCTGGACAATCTTATGAACATATTTTTCTCAAAAACCTTGATCAAAATCATAGTGATAAATACCTCAGCAGCAATAGATATAAGTCAGTTACCAAGCAGAGGGAATTCAAGCTAAGGTTTCATGCAAATTCGTAAAATGACCCAAGAACAACAGTCCAAGTTAACAACACAGAAGATATATGGTAACACAGATATACAAACATGCATGCACAAAAAACAATCCAAAAGAGCTTAAGATTTTACCACAAATGTAGTAGAAACTAAGCTCATTATCAAAACCCCATGCAAGACGAAGCCAGAATTGCCGGAAAACCATCTATTAAATACACCAAATATGCCAATGTAGCAATCACCTGAATAAATAAACAGAAATGTTTAAATACACACTTCTAATGCAAGCTAATAGAGAGAAGCAAATAGCTAAAGTAAATAACCAATGACCTACAAGCTGAACAGACAAAAATATAAATATGATGTCTCTAGTCACAAAGAATCGAAATTTCAAGGTTCGCCATTTTCGATCAGCAACAACATGAACTCTTAAATGGTAAGGTGCCTTGCAGGTTGTGCAATGAGCAAATGCAAACCCTTCCTGGAAAAAATTAAAGCAATAGAATTAGATACAGCTGGGAAACAGCTAACATAATGAAAAACCTGAACATGTACAGATATATTGCTAATTTGTCTTGGCCAGCTAAATCTACACCTTAAATATGTGCCACTCCGTACTATTCCTACCCCCCTCCAATATGCACTAGGAGGTCTCGGGTTCGACTCTCGTAAAGGGCGAAGTCGGTACCCAATGCGTATAATCCCCCCCTCCCCAATATCCTTGTATCAAAATAGAAAATAAATCTACACCTCATATGAAGACCACTAGAATCCCACTTCTGCTTTGCCAAAGATAGCATTCATGCAAAACACAAAAACTCTAAACCTATGTGAACTATTCATGAAAAAGGGAAAAAGAAAACAAGTTCGCTACCTGTTTGTACTTCGTACACATGTGAGGACAAAACCGTAAATATCTTCTTACCACAACAGGTGACTCAATCGCGACACTACACTACACTGATTCTATTTCTTTATCCTAGAGGACTTCTTTTCAAACTTTAGCTACAGAAAACAGATTTTAATGCACGTCTACACCATGTCATTCTAGAATATAATTTGCAACATATGGTTGGCCTTGTATGGCATTCTATTATTCTTAAATTTATAAGGAACACTAAATTTAAAGGACACCCCTATTACAAGTTAGAAAAATAAGGACAGCACTTCACAATCAAACGCAATCGCTAGATGACAATTAAAGTGGTTTTGAGTAAGGTACAGTAAATTCTTATATCCCATGATACATTTTGATAACAATCGAAACAAGCATTTAAATCACTTAGTATATGGCTGGGATCACTAAGCTTGCATGCAACACTGATTCTTATAAAACGAGAAAGAAGCAAAAATTTAGATGGCACCCAGACCTTTACAGCTCTCCAGTGATCCAAGCATTCACGGTGGACATACTTCGAAGTCCCTTTGCACTTGCAAGGAGCAATAAAGTCCCTACCTGAGTGGAAAATCGAAAGGGAAAACCCAGTGATAAGTTACATTACTTAACTCTAAGCATTTAATAGGAAAAAAAGTATAATTACAATTTTGCACTAATAATAACAATAAATTTTAACCATATAAATGACCTAACGCTTTGAAAGGAGTTCTACAACAATGCCATTTTTGCAAGACACACTACAGACTAACTGGTTTAGTTGACTCTTAAAACAAAATCCCTACGCTTCAAAAACCAAGCGAAAGTGCAACATAAAACTCAAATTTACAAATTTTAGACTCCTCCTTAATCGTTTTCTCAGACACCAAAAGCCCAATTGATGAATTGACCGAATTGTCAAAATGACAAAGAAAACAGAAGTAAGTGGGATGAAAAATACCATCACTTTCAAGGCAAATTCGACATTGGATTTGTTCGCCAGGTCCGGCTTCGAGGTCGATCTCGCAGGGCTCGATGATCCGCGCCGGAGGGATGAGAGGCGAAGTGTCTGAGTGATCCACCATTGAATTGCGCGTGAACCAAACAGTGAATTTCTGTAGAATTTAGAGAAATAGGATTTTCAATTTGAAAACGGTGACCCAAGACCTAATTTTCTCAAATCTATGTATCTACGTGACTCTTTGTTGAATGGTCTGGTGACAACTGGAGAAGACACAAGAGCAGAAGCAAAAGCTCTGTGAAATGTGAATGGTGGTCCTGGTTTGGTAGCGTTTCCTAAAAATGACGATTGCTTTCCTTTTATACAATGCTTACAAAAATACTCAAAATAATAAGATTACATTATACACGTATATTTCAAATAAAAAAATATAATATAGTTTTAATAAAAAGTATCGAATTTGCTTTTATAATAGTAAAATTCGAAGCCACATATTATAAAACGTGCATAAAAGTATATTTTTTATTCAGTCCAAAAAAAAGTATATTTTTTTATTTTTGTAACTACTTGCTGAATATAATATTTATGACTCAAACTCTAAACTAAAATTATGGCTTATGTATTCTTTGCGCTTTCATTGCGTATCATTTTGCGCCAAAGTTTCAAATGCTCAGTACTATTTAATAGTATAAACATCCATTTCATTCATCCATAACCGTTGGATACTCATACCATTCAACGTTCGCCCAATGTTTCATTATGTCTTACTTTATCCATAGGGTTTATACTTCATGTTTCACTTTGACATGTTCCGTTGATATGGTATGAATATGTTTGTAAGTCATTATTGATTTCTTATAAACAGTAAGACCGTTCTTCATCTAAAATTCTGATTGGATTGTGGCCTTGGCTCCTTACTTAGGCGAAGAGAAAGATTTGCGATATCGGAGGAAAAAAAACAAAAATTATAAATGAAGACGATCATGCCGCTAGTAATTTTGGAATTTCATGGTGCATTTGTGCCATCTAGATTCTAGACTTATTACAGATGACAAAGTATCAGTTTTCTGAAAATAGCAATTTTGTGGGAGGCAGCTCTTAAAAATGAAAGGCACTTGGCAGTGGGCACACACTACTAAATGAAAATATTGAGGCTTCTCTACTAAATCCGATCAAAGGAAAAACATGGGAAATAGTTGAGACTCAATCCCCTTTTGGAACTTGAACTAGAAATTAGTTTTCAAAAACTAAGATATGTTTGAATAACGGGTGGTTCACAAGCACATAGGAGCAACTGTAACATAACATAAAATTGAACTAAAAGATGAAATAGCGTTTTAAAAAACACTAAAAATACTGACTCCAAACCGAAATGCTGTCACACTGGAAACAAAACCACAAGAACCAGAATCATGTCGTCCTCTGGTGCACAATGCAGAAACCAGCTACCTGTTCGAGATATTCAAAGACATGTAAGATGATTATGGAACTTGAAAAGTAAACAAAGCTGATATCGGATGAACTTCAACCCCTGTTTTAAAGTTCAAACCAGAAAATCAAGACACCGTGAACAGTGAACTTTTAGCATTGGAATTAACAAGATAAATTTGAAAGCATTTATAGTACTTACAGGGGAGGGAGAAGGCTTTCTGTGTAACTAAAGACAATAGAAGAACCCCGTTCAAGACGCGAGTCAAAGAAGAGTTCCTTCCATGTATGCTCCTTGGTGTTGAAGATAAAGTTGCGTTCGGTAGTTACCATGAATATTTCATTTTTTCTTGCAGCCACAGAGTTAGTCCACTCAGCTTCAAATGGGCATGGAACAGAGGCCCTGCACTTGTTCTCCCAAAAAAACTCATTTTCATCCCTTAAAATCCATATCTCCATAGTTAGACGCTCACCGTGAGAGACAACAGCTACAGATAAGCAACCTTCAAGGTCAACTAGGAACGAATGCTCAGTGAGCTCAAATGGAAGTTTGATAACTTGGAAATGCTCCTCCAAGTCCACCAAGAGAATGCCTCCAGGGGTATTATGATCTTCTTCTGAAGGAATAAACCAGTGAACTTTCCCATTGACAAATACGTGATTTGAACCCATAGGTCTATGCTCAACATAACCTGCACTCCTCCACAAACCAGTGCTTGATGAAAACACCTCGCACTTTGGGAGGAATACAAATTCATGTTTGGAGGAAAAAAAACGAAAGACTCTGTAATCACTGACCCCTGGGCCAAATGCAACCCCAATGCCTAGTTCCTGGTCAGATGGGCTACCTCTTGGAAGAGGGTAAACTTTGCGAGTGGCAGGGTTACATATTTCAATTTCCAGTTCTGGCAGTAACTCTGGAAGCCAAAATGCGCGAGGAAACCAGGGATAATTGGTAAAACATATCAACCCATTATAGGAACAAAGCATACTGAGAGTTGATAGATTTTGAAAACCAGGAAGCGGGATTGTGTTAACTAGTACCCCATCAGCATCAATCAATTGCATAGATTTTAAATCATCCACAAAAGGAAAACTTAGATAGATGGGATTTTCACTTGACCGGCTTAAATGCAACTTCATGAAGCGTGGACTGCGAATTAATCTGTACCAAAGCTTAGAAACAGCCTTGAAACATAAGAGGGACTGAACAGGAACCCTAGAAAGAATATTGGCATGCACATCCTCCACGGATTCTACATTGGACCAACCAATGATCTGCCTCCTTAGAAACTCTAGGATTCGCTTCTTTGCAAACTTTTTCAAGTCCATCTGCTCCTATGGAATATGCTTCCAGAGAAATGATTGATACCACCACTTTGAAATATTTCCAAATCCCCTGCAATATGAACAGATCAAACTTTTTTTCATTTTATCATTGAGGAACAAATATCAATAAAATCCAGAGCATAGTAAAATAAAAACAGAGGGGCAAACGTCAGCTCAAGTCTTTAATTTTTCCAAACTTCCATTTCCAAAACAGTTACAATATCTGGACCAAGAGATAAACACTCTACATGTGGAGATTCTTCAGGGCATCTCAAGATTTTGATAGATATACATTGAACAATAAGCTCACTATCCAAATATCTTAACAGAAAATGTTAAGAAACATTTGTGTTTCTACAGCAATATCAGTATTTACAAATGAATAATAATTAGTACCATATTAATCTTGAGGAAATCGTTCCAATTCTCAGTTACAAAAATAAATAACAGTAATAATAAGATTACCATTTTAAAGCTATACCAATTGACCAAGCCATAGTGCCATATAAAAATACATTTTTCAGTTTACTTGCCTAATCATGCATATCATTATTTTAGTTAGTAATCTGATTAAGATATGGAAACTTGGAACTCAACGAAACTACGTTCATTGAAACATGATAACTCTAGGGATTGAAAAAATTATCCAAACTTGTAAGAGCAGCAGAAAGGAACTAAGTAGGAATATTTCTGAAATCATAAAAAAAAGCACATAAAACAAGTAACTGAGGGTATGGTCTGGGATTGAACCAGGTTGTGGCCACAAATTTACCACAGAGCTATCCTTACAGGGACATAAAGACATCTTTCTTTATAACCAGATATGTAGGAAGCAATTATAGAAAAAGGAAAGAGAAAATAGAATCAGTGAAGAACAAGCAGAAACATCACCAACCCAACAATCCACATCTTAACCATTCTGAACTATCTATTTAAATTGTATTCAAAAGCGTTTGATTGCCACTTCAGATTGCTTCCACACTCTGATTAAGCTATGGGATCACAGACACTAACTTCCGTCCAATCACCCCTCTCTCTCACAAACATACACACAAGCACAAGAGTGTACACACACAACAATATATGGGCATGTGACAAGATTGAATTATCCAAATGACATAAAAGAAAATGACTCAAAGGCTATCTGTACGGTATAAAAAAAGGACTCAAAGGCAATCAGGCTTTGCCTGCAGAGGATCGAATGCTGCTAGCAGCAGACCACTCTCCCCTAATATCTGGAGTGGGAGAATATTATAGATAAACTATGTATAGGACTGGATAAATGAACGGATAATTCAAGAAATGGCATAGAGAAAACATAAAGGTCAAAACAAAACAAAGAAACTAAGAAGATTGTCATTAATTAGAGGACCTACAAAAATATTTTTACAAAAGGACATAATGCAAATGCTTAAGATTTTATTACAAATGCTCTTAGATTTCATTAATGTAGTCCACTAGATCTAATAATCATACACCAATTCTCATATCTTGAGTAAATAACCATATGATTAATGAAATTCGAGGATCTAGTATTCAGATCATCAACAAACATGTAAGTTGTAAGAAAATCATCAACGAATTGGACGAAAAGGAAAAGAAATAAAAAAACCAAAAAGGTATTAGATTACAGCCATCACACACAATCTTGGAAGATCAGTGTCTCCAAAATGTATTCAAGATGAGCAACAAATCAAATTACCTTTGTTTCGTAGCGGCTTCAAAGTTTGAATGAAGCTCGTAATTATGCAATCTAACAAAATGTTACGGGAAGGAAATACAAAATTACAGATGACACCATTTTGCAATTCTTATGACGAAATCCCTAGGCAATTTTTCCGTCCTGAAGAATACAGTCTTCTTTTGACGAATGGTTATGTTTTATGCAGAAATACAAAAAAAAAATGACTAATACATTCAATAAGTACTGGTAATTGAACAGATTATTTAGATACATAAAAGAGGAACTCGCCGACCACGATGAACCCTCCAGGCCACTCTTTGGAAGAAGATTCAAAAAAATTTCTCAAACAACTTAAACAAGTGAGAAAGAAACTGATAACTTATAAAGGACATCAGGCCGGAAAGTTTCTCCAACCTGGCAATTTAGCCTTCACGCATTGCAACAAGTGGTAGGTGAAATGGGGGCTAAGAAAGTGAGAATCTCGATAAAATAACGGGTACTAAAAAATATATTGGTATGCTATTACTCATTTACCCTGTTCCCACTATGAGTCACTATTGGAATTTTTCATGACCTAGTTGTAATGAATTCCATATATATTCATTTTTCCTTTCATGATAATACTGGCTTATATGTCCAATAGCATTATTCTAAATATGTGAATGCTATAATAGGTGCCGAAATAACCGCGTAATAAAAACTCATCCAAGTACAAGGTATAATTATATGCAAATCACGTATAGTGCCTAGCTTACATTTACATCTTAACAACTAGTGCCAATATTGAGATAAGATCTGCCTCATATTCCTATGCATGTATATTGCTACAAAAAATGTGTAAATTTTTACACAGGAAGCCAAGAAGCAAAAGTTGCACACAATAGTTCCCATGAGTATAGTCCATGGCTACATTTATTTTTCATTGGGAAAGTTCTAAATTACAGACTACTTTTAGTTGGACCTGGGGCTAGTAAAGGTTGTTTATCACTTGAATTTCAATTTTTTCCGAGTCTTCATATTCTAATAGATCAAATTTTCTGGGTAAGCAATGCATAATTGGGATTCAGTGATGAACTCCATCATCTAGAATTGCTAACTTCAGCATAAACATTTTCCTATAGAAGCCATTGCAAGTCGCATTCCTTGATTTCTATTACCAAAATATTAAATCAAGTTTAGCAAAGGAAACTAGTCCCAAGCTTGCATCATCTAACCAGAGACCGTTCACCACAGAGTGAAACACATTACTGAAAGGAATTTCCAGATAAAGATTATGCAACCAATTAAGACCGGTGGCAACATATAAACACGGGGAGGTTGCCAACTTAAAAATCTATCTCTCTCTCTCTCTGAGAAATACAGAAATTTTATTCCATTTAATAGCATAGTCTATACAAGGCACATTAATATATCCATAGAGAAAACATAAATCAAGAATGGCAAGCGTAGTTAGTGACGGGGATGTCTTTTCTAAAGATACACGAGCAACAGGTAACCAAACAGGCACCAGTTCTCATTGGCCAAAATGAAAGATAAAGATCAGTCACTTTACAAAACAAAGAAACACGAAAATTTTCCACCTGCAGTAAAGAAACACAATAAATTCCAGAGATGCTTGCTTTCATACATGGTAACTAACAATAATTTAACGGCTCATGATGAGATAATATTGTCTTAACACAAGCCAATTGAAGTCCTACTAGGAGAAGAAGAAATCATGATAATAAAGTACCAAAGGCATATACATGTAGTGTAAAAGTAGCAGTACAATGAGGTAACTGTTAGTAAGTAAGATTCACATCAATAGCTATAACTCATAAATTCGATGACTCCTTATACAGAAATATACACTTTGACTCATTCAAATACAATGTTGCATCATATAGCATGGCACAGAAAAGTAATCCCTTTAGTTGGATTGATTGATGGATTACCAAAAACAAAACAAAAAATTAGAACTTCGAATGATCTTTTTTAAGAGACAAGTTGATTGTCATTCCAACCTAAAAAAGTCCATTTCCTTAATCTACATTAAATTCTAATAACATAACTTTTGAACTTAAAAATCATGTAACTGGTCTTTTAACTAGGCTACAAAAGCAAAATCCTTTGATTCTGCTTAATAGTATAAGGTCTGTCAATTTTGGTACACCTATCTCACTAAAATAGAGAAACAGATACCAAGTGAAAAAGAAAAAGGCATCATCAATCAATGGTGTTCAACAAACATAGTCATTGAATTCATAATGGGAAAAAATTTAATTAACTTTTTGGGTTCCCATTCTTCTTTATTTCCCACATTGCATTACATGATCATCATTAGCAACATTAAACCACTACAAGAAATATAAAACGTAAGAGATTCAACCAACATTGAGAAAATATATAATGCTCAGACCTAAGCTGAATGTTGCTAAAGGGCAGCCAGAAGAGAAAAAGAGACACAGATTTGGAACAAAATAAAAATAAATAAATAAATTAATTAATTAATTACATTTACCTGTCGCCGGAGCGTTCACAAAATTGGCATGCAGAGTAGAAGAGAGAGATTGGTATGAAGCCTTGCCAGTTCCCCGAAGAGACATCGTGGCGCAAAGTGAAAGAAGGGTGTTGACCATTGTGAATTTCTGATAGGATTGTTGGTTGGCATGGCAGCATTGTGGCATTGAATTGAGGCCTAGTTGCAGAAAACAGTGGAGAAGAAGGATACACCACAGGCTGAAGTTTGGAGGTAGCAGACAGACAGTGCCCGTTGGCTATTGCCCAGAAACAAATTTTCTTGTTCTTTCTCCTTTTCTTTTCCATTTTGAGGACCTCCAGGTCTAGCCTTTAAAAAACTTGACGAGCAACAGAATTTTTTATGCACAATCCCCAACTTGTTAAAAACCACCCCTTATTTTTATTTAAAGCTCTCTAAACTCCAAAATTACACCTACTTGTTTTTTTAGCCAATCACATTATAATATCGTGTAGTTTGGTTATATTTGTATATCTTATATTTACAACTTTGTATTCTTAAACCGTAATATTTGCATCTCATCTTAATAGTATCTTTTCGTACCGCCATTTCGATTTATCGAATTGTCTTTATAAATAGATTAGAATCAAAATCGTTTATATTTTAAATTATTATGTCAAGATCGTCTGCGTTAAAAATCAATAAGATTTGATGTCTTTTAGTAATTGATATATATCAAATAAACCAACGATTTTAGTAAGAATTAAGACTCTCGTGGCAAACTGGCTATTTAATTGATATATTTGAAGGGACCACCAATCTTGTTGATTTTTTATAGATATGATCTTGACATTATAATTTATAGAATAAACCGTTCCGATTATAATATATTTACAAAAACAATTCGATAAATTGAAAGGGATGTATGAGGAGGTACTACCGGGTTAGGATAGAACTCTTTAAAAAGTTACAACTTTGTCATTCCATTAGATATTCAGTTAAAATTTCTATTAAGTGTTTATGTGGAGAAAATAGGGCGCACATTTAATTTAAGTAAAGAGGAAATCATTGATATATCTTTAACAACTTTTACTTTTATTTAAAACATTACAATCAATTTATTTTTACCAAAAATTCCTTCAAACAATTAAAAACAGCATTGTCTTCTTAATTTCGCTTTATTTGCCCCATGTGCCCTTTAGTGTTTGGTTTCTTTGGCCCCTTGGACCCTTTATTATATTATACATATAATAATATTATATACGCATAAATATATATAATATTATATTAAGTTACAATTGAATTTTTTTCTATGAAATAAAAATAAAGTTCATATTGGCTGAAATTCAACGGTAAGGTATAGACAATTTTTGGGAGGAGGTGAGATGACGGTGGAAAATCGTATGACATAGGGTTTAATTCTTGGATTTTGTGCACAAAATTCAAGAATTAAACCCTAAACTATACACAATTAACCAAATTATTTAATATCGGATGATAAAAAAAATTAAATTTAAAAGTATTTTTGAAGAATTGTTGTTTTTTTATTATCTTGTTTTAAGTTGGATTAAATACTCATATTACTCTTAAAATGAAAAAGTGAAAATAAGTATTATAATTGGAGTAATATTTTCATAATCCTCAATATAATCTTATAATAATAAAATTGAAATTTGAAGTTTAAAAGTATTTTTGAAGAAAAATGGTCAATTTTATTGTTTGACTAATTATTACGATGGTTAAGAACTAGAAAGTTTAAAAAATATGGTTAATGCTTTTGGATAAAAATTGATGTTGTTAAAAACTAACCAATGAAAGAGGCTAAGAGAGAGTTTACTTACAGGTAATGTAAATCAAATCAGGGAATGATTCACATTACATAATACTCCTACTTTATTGGCAAAATTATATTTTTTTGGTAGGCAGACCCTACATGAAATTCTTAATGTCATTACCAATTAGAATAATGAGATTAACTAGGAGGGAAGTGTTAATGATTTACATTACCCATTTTAATTTTTTTACGTATCACAATTGCCCTACAATTTTTACAATAATTATAAAGTTCAATCAGAATAAGTTTAAGCCTAGCCTATTGTCTTTAAATGATTCAATAGTCCAATGGCTGTCTTTTAAACGCATCAAGACTCCAACGACTCAACTATTAAATTCTTCGACGCCTCAAGTGCACCTCAAATATATCTCTATGCACGTATGAAGAAAGAAGAACTATTTATTTATTTATTAATAAATAGAATTTTTCTGAAAATGAAGAAAAATACTTTATTTATCTTTTAATGAATCAAATCTTTTAGTAAATGAATTTTGAGATGGTGATCAGATAAGAGAATGAGAGGTTAAGAAAATTAGAAAGAAAAAAAAAAGGCATTCGATAATCAATTAATTTTCATTCTGATTGATAATAGCTAGTAAACAATAACAATGAAAATTATTCACATTAATGTTTCGATTATTTTTTGTTAGTAAAATTCTCAATTCGAATAATTACCCACTATTCCAATTACCCATTTTTTGATTGCCCACTATTCCCATAATCTATTCATTGGAAGTAAAAATATTAAAAAAATCCATCTCTCTACATCCAAACACACTCAACGGTCTCCGTTCAGATCCCACCCTTCAACCGATCTCCTCGGCTCTTTCCCCACCCACATCGGCGCAGCTACCACCTGATGTAGAACGACATCGACAACAATCATACGACATATCTACCACTGAGCTCTCCATCCTTCAGTCTCATGGCAATTGCATATGCTGTTTTCTTCTATTTGGATTATTTCTGTTTGTGGAACCCAAAATCACCTGAAAATTGCGGAGTTACCACGTGCCCCATAATTCTCAAAATGCCCAAATTACCCCTGATAATGGCATTAATGACTTACAGACACTCGCACAGTAAATAATGTATTTACAGCCAAGTGAATTATTAAAACGGGTTAACACCTCGATAATATTGATATTCTCTGAGAAATAATTTATATTCATAATAATAAACAATTGTTATTAATATTAATTACCATTATTATCATAATTACTATTAATGTTAATTATCATTATTATCATAATTATTATTAACATTAATGATCTTTATTATCATAATTCCTATTAATGTTGATTATCATTATTATCATAATTATTATTAACATTAATTATCATAATGATCCATTATTATGATTATTAAATAATATTTAAATATATTATTTAATTACAAATTCAACCGTCCAATCAGAAAGTTCCAAGACTCTCAAGGCTTGCCTATAAATAGCGGAGCTCATTTCATTTTCAAGGTAATTCGATTCAATGCTACTTAAGCTCTTGAGATTTCTTTTTCAAAGTTGACTTAAGCGTTGGAGCGTTCTTTGTCGAACCACCTCTGGTGTATCAATCTCGAACGAATGATATCATACTATTTGTTGTTTGCAGGGATCTATGACACGACTCATCCCCAATCCTCCCTGGATTAACGCTGGATGTGCCATGCTTCTGTATGACATCTTGTGCCAAACCATAGATACACCGAAACCCTCTTGGGGCAGCCAGAGTGCGCCAGGATCTATGGAGGCATATGATGTAACAACCCGTCCCAAATATCGGGATTTAATAATATTTAATTGTGATTTACTAATCTGGGATTAGTTGAGCGATTTCGGACGAATTGTGCAAAATGACCGTTTTGCCCCTGGGCGTGGGCAAAACGTTGACTTTTAATTCGGATGGTCAAATGGACTTTGACCGATGACCGTGACGTAGTTCGGGACGTCACGAGTTCATAGACAGGTGGCACGTTCGATTCCGACGTTCGTGGTGAAAGTTATGATGTACGGAAGTCCAGGGGCATTTTCGTAATTTGGACGATGTATGGGAAAATGTTGACTTTTTGATCGGAGGTCCGATGGCCGAGGACCGAGGACCGTTAGGAAGGTCTCGATGCCCTGAGTTCGTAGACAGGCGGCACGCATCAATTGGAGTCCGTATGACCGAGTTACGGGTCAGGATGCGTGAAGGGCATTTTGGTAATTTTCTGCACAAGGGCAGAATTGTAATTTCACACGGTGGGTACTGTTTGATCGAGCAGCCGTGGGTGGGATACTTTGTGCGATCGATCCCATGGGTTGTTTATCAATTAATGGACCGTTTTGGAGCAGCTTTGAAGTGTGATCGCACATGTGGGGAGCTGGCAATTGATTGCACAACATGGACACTGGTTTTGTTTAATGGTTTCGGGCCAGTGCGGGAACCTTTACACAGAGGATTGAAGAATGATTTGGGGTGCTTTAAACAACTGAATTGGATTAAAATAATTGTGAGTGAGTCGTGAGGATTCATTCTGGGCAAGTGAGGACTGTCGAATTGGAGAGAAAAAGAGATTGGAGAAATCTGGAAAAATTGAGGGAAAATCAGAATTTAAAATGTGTGGTGTTTTGGATGAAACCAAGGGCTGTAATACTCTTCTGGGTTCATTACGAACTCAACCGTATCGATTGGCAAGGGCATCGATCACGGTTTGGCCATGAACGCAGGTTCCAGTTTCTGGGGAATTTGGAGCTTGAGGGCGACCATCTACGGGTAAGAATTCCTGAAATTAGTTACGGATTAATGATTGGTTAGGTCATACGAAGCTTCTGTATCTTTTAATTTGAAAACCAGGATGATTTGTGTGAGTTTCGAATGTTCTGACCGTGAGTTTGAATTCGAGAGAATTGTTGGATTAAGGATTTATGGGTGTAATTAAGTTTACAGAACCATAATTAGACACAGGACGATCCTTTTGGATGTTTGAATTAATGAAATTAAGTGGGAATTGACAGGTTTCTGGCCGGGTCAGATCGCGGGTAATCAGACCCGTTTACCAGTCATTCGGGTGAAGATGGTGACTATAGCAGTCACTGTAGCAGGCGCGTGGCTTTCACGCGCAGCCACTCACGGCGGCGCGTGACGGCGCGTGGGCACGAATCTCGAGGTGAGGTCAACATGACTTTTATCCTATACATTGTAACGAACATTTTGAGATTGGTTTCGTGTCGATCGGACACCGTCTCGATATTGTTCGGGATGTCCGAAGGTTTTAAATCCAGTTTAAAAATACTTAAAAATTCGGGAAAATTACGGGACTTGAATAGGATGTTAATGATGAGGTTAGTGATCCTCTAAATTGATTTGAACAGGATTGGGAGTCCCGGTGATAGTGAGGTGGCCCGGGAAGGCCTATGGCACGCGTATCGAGGCGCTCGGTTAAACGGTCTGTGAGTGGACATTGGTTTTATAAATTCGATGCATGCATAACTGTTTTATGATTGTTATGGTTATGATTAAATGATTTACTTTGGATATCGATGAATTTAAATGATTTCACGCATTTCGAGGCGATTTACGTATTTGCACGTAAATCGAGGTTTTTTGGATTTACACCGATTTCCATAAATGTGGTTGGATATGATTTCATGAAACAGTTACGGATTTGATAAATGGAATCGGGCCAGGGGCCCAGTTAATTAATGAATCGGGCCAGGGGTCCAGTTAACTTATGAATCGGGCCAGGGGCCCAGTTGACTTATATATGTGATTTCGGGTCGGGGACCCTAAAATGGAATGGAATAAACTATTTCGGATTTGATTCAACTATTTGGACTTATAACGGTTTTATGGAAATTCGGGGCAGGGCCCTTGTGATATTTTGGAAATGAATAATTGAATGTGTTCCATAAAACCATCTCGATATGAGGATATTTATATCCTGGTCTCCTCCAAGTGTCGGGGACACTGGAGAAGTCACGGTGCATTGCCTGCGAGGGCTCATTGTACGGAGCTACCGGACCGTATAGTGATCCAGGAGCAGGATTGCTGGACGTCATGGACGTCAGACATCGGGGATGTCAGAGATATGGACCCGGTGAGACCCCGGGCAGCACGCGTTGCTTAATACCGTGAGATATGACGTCTGGAACGTCAAGCGTCTAGGACGCTAGGCATCGGGGATGCCGGAGATGGAAAAATGATAAATGAATATTACTGGATTGATGAAATAACTCTTGGATTTACTTTTGGAAATTGAAACTATGCTTTGGTTTCCGGGCTAAGGCCCTAATGGTTATTTCTAAATAAATATGGGATTATTGGTTTTGGTGCATGCATATGATTTTACTGAGGGGCATAAATGTCTTATAAATGTTTTAAGCAGACTTGTTTATTTTCGTCCACTCACAGCTTTGTTTTGGATGCCCTTCAGGTTGATTCCGGATACGACTGCAGCAGAGACTTGAGCATCGCACACCTCCTCCATCGATCCTTACGCACTCTGGAAGCCCGTTTGGGCAATGGCAATCGGTTATCCCTTGTCTGACGCCTCTTGTCAGACGGGAGCACGTCACATTCCATGGTAATCCCGGGGGGATTGGGATGGGTCGTGTCATATGATGTCTCAGTCTCCGCCACTGCCCGCATTCGCGATCAACTTGAAGGATATTAAAAATGGTAAAAGCTGTGAGTGGACGGAAATAAATAGTTTATAAAATACATTTCCGAAAAGACATTTATACCCTTTACTAAAAAGCATGCATGCATAGAAAACCAGTTATACAACCATTTCATTAAATTTAAATGTAAGGCTTCCAAAGCTGTATCTAGTGAAAAATGCTTCTCAAATCAAACCACAATGAAAACATTTCTCAATCATTTCCATTTCCTCAGTAGGGTCTCAGCCCAAAACTAAATCACGTGGGTCCCTGCCCAAAACAAATCAAATACCATATATCAATCCTTGACATCCCAGATGTTTAATCAATATTGTCACGGTTTTAAAGCTACGCGTGCTACTCGGGGTCTCAAGTCCGAGGGTTCCTCTGGGTCCACCAATGTCCGGGGCGGTACTGTAACGACCCATCCCGAATATCGGAATTAAATATTAATTAATTGTGGTTTAGAATGACTAATCGGGGATTAGTTGAGGGAAATCGGACGAAATGTGCAAAATGACTGTTTTGCCCCTAGGCGTGGGTAAAATATTGACTTTTAGTTCTGGCAGTCAAATGGACTTTGACTGATGGCCGTGACGTAGTTCTGGACGTCACGAGTTCATAGACAGGTGGCACGTTCGATTCCGACATTCAAGGAAGAAGTTACGACGTTCGGAAGACGAGGGGCATTTTGGTAATTTGGTTAAAAAGGGGCCAAATGTTGACTTTTGACCCGGGGGGTCCAATGGACGAGGGACAAGGACCGTTACGTAGATCGAGTCTATACGAATCCATAGACAAGCGACACGACGAAATCGGAGGTTCGACGACGAAGTTGTGGTCACGGGAGTAAAATCGATTAACCGAACGAACCGAGGCTTCGATTAAAATAATATTAAATTAATGGCTAGTGATCAGTGTTGGTGGACACTTGGATGAGTGACAAGTGTCACTCATCCCTTGTTGTGAGACCCTAAATCTGGATCTAAATCTAGATCATGTTTCCACTAATGATTTAAAATATCATTTATTTCCTTCTTTTAATCTGAGTCATCCATCTAAACCCCCAGATTGCATCTTCACCGTTGATCTCATTTCCTTTTCTTCTTTTAATCGATCAGACATGTCCTCCATTTCTATCACTCTGATCCATCCCCCACCCGTGAACACACACACACACGGCTCACCATGGTGAAACAAACACACCATCACCCACTATCCTGCCCTTCCCTGTGCTCTGGTAAGAGACTGACGGTGTGGAGAGGGCTGAGAGACGACGGGAGATGGCAGGGACGACGGTGGAGGAAAAACAGAGGATTTTATACAATTCAAAAATGGAAGTCTATGTAGGCAGATTGTTGATGGCGTTGGAGGGGTAGATGAAGTCCCTGAGGTTAAGACAAACAAGGTGGTGGCCACGGTGGTAGCCATAGCGGCGAGGTAAGCCCCAAACCCGTGAGTTTGTTTTCCGGTAAAAATGGCAGGATGGGTTTTACTATTTTTCAATCGATCTGGTGATTAGGATGATGATCTTGAGGATGAAACGAGTCTATGAGGATGAAATGGTGGTCGGAGTTGGGAGCAGTCGACGGAGGAGCTTTGGCCGTGAGTTTCTCGATCAGGGAGGTAAGTTTTAAACGTGCTTTCTTGTTTTTGGTCCCATAGAACACTTAGTTGAATTTAGACGATCTTGTAGGTGAAAACCCCGTCGAAAATGGTTGAGGAATGACTGAGAACCGGCCACCGGTTCTACTGAACTGTGAACCCGGTTCGCAGAGGAAGACGATGACACTGTAGCGGCGCGTGGGTTTCACGCGCAGCCACTCACGGCAACGCGTGACTGCGCGTGGGACTGATTCTCGAGGTGAGTTCAACACGACTTTTGTCCTATACAATGTAACGAACATTTTGGGATTGGTTTCATTTCGATCGGACACCGTTTCGATATTGTTCGGGACGTCTGAAGGTTTTGAATCGAGTTTAAAAATAGTTAAAAATTCAGGAAAATTACGGGACTTTAATAGGAGGTTAATAAAGAGGTTAGTGACCCTCTAATGTGATTTGGACAGGATTGGGAGTCCCGGTGATAGTGGTGTGGCCTGGGAGGACCTAAAGCACGCGTATCGAGGCGCAGTGTTTTATACACATGACTTCCATGATGGTGATTGTGATTATTGATTTCACATATGTTGCACGTATTTCGAGATGTTTTTCATATTGCACGTATATCGAGGCTGATAGTTTTATTATGATTTTACGTGCTTGTGGTTCATGAATAATGTGATTAAATGGTTTTGAAATGAGAAAGATGAACTCGGGCTTGAGGCCCAATTGTTTTGGAAACCTCGGACTTGGAGTCCATTTGAGTTACGTAATCGGGTCGGGGGCCCAGTTGCTTTATGATATCGGGCTAGGGGTCCAGTTGTTCACGAAATTGGGCTGAGACCCATTTGAGTTATAAATTTGATTTCGGGTATGGGACCCTATGTTTCATAAACGTGATTTCGTGTCTGGGACCCTAAATGGAACTGTGATGTTTTATGGAGATTTTGGGCAGGGCCCATTGAGATGTTGTGAAATGATTTGATAAAACTGTTTTCCATATACCATCTTGATACGAGGATATGTGATGGTCTCCTCCAGGCGTCTGGGACACTGGGGAAGTCACAGTGCATTGCCTGCGAGGGATCATTGTACGGAGTTACCGGACCATATAGTGACTCAGGAGCAGGATTGCTATGATTAGACGTCTGGGATGTCAGAAATCTGTGATGTCAGAGATATTGACCCGGAGAGACCCCGGGCAGCACGCGTTGCTTATTATACCGTGAGATATGACGTCTGGGACGCTAGGCATATGGGATGCCGGAGATGGTAATGTGGTAAATACGAACTATTGGATCTATGAAATGGTTTTTCGGTTGGATTTATGTTTATGGATTTGGGCGGTGGCCCACTTGGTTTTGTATTTACGGATTTGGTATCCCATAGTTTAGGGCTGAGTTCCCATACTTGTTTTGAGTTACGGTTTTGGGCTAAGGCTCTAATGGCTTGGTTGAACAAATGTTTTGATTACTGGTTTTTGATGCATGCATACGTTTTAATGAAAGGCATAAATGTCTTTATGAATGTGTTTATGAACTTGTTCATTTTCGTCCACTCACAGCTTTTATTGGTTTTAATGCCCATTAGGTTGATCACGGATGTGACTGCAGCAGAGACTAGGATATCGCATGCCTCCTCCATCGATCCTTGCGCACTCTGGAAGCCCCGTTTGGGCAGTGGCTTAGGTTATCCCTTGTCTGACACTTCGTGTCAGATGGGAGCATGGTACATCCCACGGTAATCCCGGGGGGATTGGGATGGGTCGTGTCAGGTACCATAATGGTATGCCTCCCCCAGATCTCTACATAGGGTATATCAATCTCTACCAATATATCCTGATCCTGAGCCTCTCCGTAGAGCGGCCCCTCTCAGGCAATGCTCCGTGACTACTCCAGGATGCTACGGGACGTCTGAAGGAGACAACCAATCGTAAGGATAGTATATTTAAAAACCAAAATCAAACCAGTGTAAAACCATCGTAAAACCGTTTATAAATATTTTAATAGGATTTCAGCCCGAGGTTTCACTTCCATAAACTATTTCCACAAAATTAGCATTCAGGGAATCTGATCCAATCCAAATCTCATAGGGACTCAGCCCAATTTTAAATCCAAATAGGGTCTCAAGCCCGAAATCTCATTTATAACCACAACTGGGACTCAAGTCCGATATCTCGTAAATCAACTGGGCCTCAAGCCTGGGATAATATTTCCAAATCCGAAATCATTTCATGGTTCAAATGATTTGAAAACCAAAGCAAGTGTCCAATCCGGGATAAGCCCAAAGTATAACATAAAGTATAAATTCTTGAAAAACGTGTAATACCACATTTATACGAAAATACCAAAACACCACAATCATATGCACTCAAGGAATCTCAAATCACATATATAAAACATATAAAACAGTTATGCATGCATCATATTTAGAAAGCAAATGTCCCCTCACAGACCGTCCAAGTTACGTGCCTGCAAGTTGCGCCGTAAGCCACTCAGGCTATACTGAACTTTCTGGGTCGTCTGGACCTGTTCAAAACATACATGAAGGTCACTAACAACCTAAATAAGTCCTAATCACAAACCCTCAAAACTTCCGAGAAAGTCAACGTGTCTCGGACACGCATCCCTACGCTCAAAACCTCATTTGACCAACCTAACGATCTCCGATCAATTTGAGACCACCACTATTGGATTCAGATCGTCGAAATATTTTGAACAAGACTGGTCCTACCTCAAAATTCATGCCCACGTACCCCCACGTATGGGTAAAAGTTTACAGTCAACGCTAGTCAATGTCAACGTTGAGGTCCGCAAAAGTCAACGCTGATGCAGCAGTCAACGGCTGACATCATGCTAACGTCAGCTTGATAGGTCTGACACGTGTCAGGTCTGACAATGCCACGTATCATCCCCTGATTGGTCTACGTGTCTGATACCTGTCAGTACTAACTAGACCTATTAACTGCCACATGGTAGCCCCTGATTGGCCATGTGGCCTGCTAATTTGACAGATGATGATGTCACCCTGCTGACGTCATCATCTTCAACCTCTCGATGGGTCTGACCCGTTTCACTGTAGGAGTTGACTCAACCCGGTTTCAAAACCCTCAAAACTCAACCATTTTCAACTCCGTTTGTTCCTATCGACTCGTCTACTCTCCTAGAATAAGTCTATGCCCTCAAAACCAGCTAAAAGGTCCAGAATCATACCTTCCTAAGATTGAACAGTGACGACCACCTATAACTCCTCATTCTCGTCGATTCCAGCAGCCTCAACCTTCTATTCTTGGTTCCCCAGCCTCGCAATGACCCAATTAATGAAAACGTCCGACAAACACCCAAATTGAAACTCAAATTTCAAACCCGAAATGGCTTACCTGCGGGTTTCCACCCACCGTGCACGGTTGTCTAAACCATTGCCACCGCTGTGATCGTCTCCCTTCACTCTCTCACTTCCCTTCACACTCTAGAAATATTGGATGAGGTTTGAGGGAGATGGGTGTAGGTTTGGGGTGGGTTTCTTTAGGTTTTCGGGTTAGAGAGAACAAAGAGATGAAACTGAAATAATATCCCAACAATTGGGGTTTGGGCCAATCAGATGGGTAACACTTGTCATTCATCAAGTGGTCCCCCCCAGATTTCAACCCAATCCAAAATAGCCACTTGTACAAATTTCTCGATATATATAAATAGTACCATTTTTCTTTTGTGACTCGTAACTTTCCCGTCGAACCTTCCATTTTGACATGCTGCCTGTTTACGGATTCGTGACATCCCGATCTACATAATGGTCCTCAGTCCTCGTGCATTTAACCTCCTGGATCAAAAATTAACTTTTTATCCATTCTCGGAGGTAAAATCATCATTTTACACCGATCATTCAAAATTCCTTGACTAATCCTCGATTAGTCATGATAATCCTCAATTAACTCTTAATTAATCATGTGACCGCCGGATGGGTTTTTACAATCTAGGAGACTTTTGAGTGTAAAGGACGAATTCAGCTTTAATAATTAGTGCTTTCATTGAGAGCCGATTGAGAAATACTCAAGGGGAGCTCTCACGATCGTTCATTGTTCATCAATGTTATTCATCGTTCTTCAGACTTTTTTCATCATCCATCGATGTTGTTTAAAGATCTTGAACGTTGTTCATCGTTCAACAAAAAAACTTTTCGTTCAATTCTCACAAATCCGCATGGCTAGGGTTTGTCGATCCTTTCGACCAGCTGAAGATGGTGTTTCAGTCTCAACAACTCAAACGAGGAATGAAGCTCATATAAAGGCTTCGGAGGAACACCAAGTTAACCCTGACGTGTGTCCATCGAAGCGCTCATGGAGACGCAGGGAAGAATTCCAACTTTTAGTTTTGGAACGTTCCCCTCTCCAACAACTCAAGTGTCTGCACTAGGAGAATGAACTTCAACCTTATAGAAAATAGGCAGGCGGTTGATAGGAGGAGCATCAAGGCAGAGCCAGCCCCACACAAACGTGGATTTGCGGGAATTCCTAGATGGACACCATGACATCTCAGGGAGGAACCACCACCAGCCTCCTTAGGACGACTTGTCTCAACAAGTCGAAAGGTTGAGCAATCAAGTTCAAATACAGTCAGAGTTTTTGTAACGACTCTTGGTGGAGAAAAGAAGCCTACAACCTAAGAGACATTCCACCTCGCACGGAAGGCAAGAGGACATTCCAAGGCACCCGGGAAAGGAAATGGTCTGATGCCGAACGATGTTTTGGGACACCTCATTATGTGACTTCGAAGAAGAAAGCCACACCTATATAGCAAAGAGCCCATGGCGCCCAAGGCCATCAGTCCATGAGCAGCTTGGAAAGAGTGAAGGGGCAACTTCGAGATTGGAACGCTCACAATTAAGCAAGAGGCAACATATGGATTCCCAGAAAGCTCAAGACGATCTGCTCATCACACTGAGGGGGAAGCCGAGGCTTACTTACTTGTGCGACCTCAGAGGTCAAAGGTTGAGACTCGATAAGGTTCCTGAGGTTGGCACGTAACGACTCTCCACCTCGACGAGGTGCACTGCAGGCTGATGATGTCCAAAGGATGTTGGATCGACACCTTCGTATCTAGCGCAATGGTGATCTAGAAGACGACCTACATCGTCAAATTCAGTCATTCTCACCCTTTGTGAGAGATATTGAAGAGGGGACATTCCTTCATAGATTCTCGACGCCAAACTTCAATCAATTCAAAGGAACTTCCGATCCGGTAAAACACATAGATTACTACCGAGAAATCATGGTTCCTTATAGACACAATGACGCACTCATGTGCAATGTGTTTCAAGCCTCTCTTCAAGGCCAAGAAATGATGTGGTTCAACCATCTCCCAGAGATCAATTTCTTCTTTTGAAGAGCTGGCTTTAGCATTTGTGAATTAGTACTCGCAGTTTCGAATTTTCGAAGTAAAGGATGAACATCTCTTCACCATCCGAAAGTGAGCAAAAAAGACCCTCCGCTAGTACATTCGACGATACTGGGAGGAAAAGTCTCGAATTGTTGGCTGCAGCGACCTTGTAACTGCAATGGCGTTCAAATAGGGGGTTCCCCTAGACAGCCAACTCTATGGAGACACTTTCATAGGCAATGCACGGAGTCTCACCAAGATGCTCTTTTTGGCAGAGCGGTACGCATGCTGGGAAGATGAGAAGAACACCACCCATACACGGAGTCTCATGGAGAATAGGAGGAATGTAACGACCTGTCCCGGGAGTCGGGATTAGCGAAGTGATTAAGGAAAGATTAGCTAGGTTGATCGGTGTTTAGTTGGTTACTTTTGGACGTTTAGCGCGGAATGACGATTTTGCCCCTAGAATGGGCAAAATGTTAACTTTTAGACCGGACGGTCAATTAGGCATTGACCGATGACCGTGACGTAGGTCGGGACGTCACGAGTCCGTAGACAGGTGGCACGCCCGATTCCGACATCCGAGGAGGAAGTTATGATGTTCGGAAGGTTGATGGCACTTTTGTAATTTGGTTAAAAAGAAGGGAAAATGTTAACTTTTTAAACGACAAGATTTCTACACGTAAACCGAGGACCGTTAGGTAGATCTCGTCGTCCTGAGTATAACGACAGGCGGCATGCCTTCATCGGACGTCGGACGAGTGAGATGCAGGTCTAGAAAGTAAGGGGTAAAATCGTAATTTGCATAGTTAGGGGTATTTTGGTCTTTTTGCACCTTGGGAAGTGTGCTAATCTAATAAGGACAAATGGACAGTGCTTATTGGATATTTTTGGGCTAGGCCCACTAGATGGGGGATACCTGGTGGTTGGCTAGAGGCTTCTACACAGTTTCACGGTTTAATTAAATGGTTTATGTTCGATCAATGGAGAAGAACAGAGACTGAAAACAGAGAGAAGAAATCGATCGGGTTGCAGGGTGAGTGAATTTTTGAGAGTGTGTGTGTGTGTGTGTGTGTGTGTGTGTGTGTGTGATTAGAGGAAAGCTGAGAGTGAAGGGACTTTTTTGGGAGCTTCAGAAGAGTCGAGTGAGTGAGTGAGTGAGTGAGGCGAGTGGAAAACCAGAGAAACAAAGAGGGATTTTTGGTGGTGGTGCAGTGTAATCGATCAATCGTGGTTGGTGCTGGTGTTTTAAGGAGGGAGGAGGACCAGAGGAGTCGAGTAGACCCAGAGGGACACGGCGGCGAGCACAACGGAGGCCAGAACGACGGTGAGTTTTCTTTGTCCTCTATTTTTCAGTCTGGTTTCAAACTTAAAGTCGTGGGTTTAGGAGCTTAGTCGAGCTGTTCTAGGAATCCTAATAAGTCTAATGAGTTTCCTTTGAGCTCAGGGAAACAAATTTGTGGCTGGAAGGACAGCGGGTGGCCGGGAATAGAAACAGGGGTTTTTCTGGGTTTTTTTCGAGCTTTGGGGAGGTGAGAGTTAGGCCGTGATGTCATGATTTCAGGTGTGGAATAGGTTGCTAGGGGTAGGACGAAGCTAATGGGTTAAAAGGAACGAAAACGGACGGAAACGGCAAAGAACCGCCTTCTCCGGTTCAGACCGGTTGAACGGCTGAGGAAGACGATGAACAGTGTTCACTGTTCAGGAGCGTGAAGCCCACGCGCAGCCCCTTTAGGCGACGCATGAGGGCGCGTGGGACAGAATCCGGGGAAGTGTCCAACATGGTTTTTAGTCTAATCGTTGTAACGAACCTTTTGGGATAAGTTTCGAGACGTTTGGACATCGTCTCGGGTTAGTTTCGGGTGTTCGAAGGTTTAGGGTTCCGTTTATTTACGTTTAAAATTCTGGGAAAATTGGGGAAATTAGGATAAGCTTAGTTGAAGTGGTAGTGACCCATTTTGGTGACTTTTGACAGGTCGAGAAATCCCCGAGGCGACCGAGGAACGAACGGGACGCGAGTGACATTCCCGGGAACTGTGAGTGGACTCCTTCTTTCTAACCCAGCATGCATAACTGTTTTTATCTACTTGATTTATGGTTTTAATTATGATTTCATGATTATTGACTATTCTATATCTGTTTTACGTACTTGCACGCTTTTCGAGGAATCGACACGTTTTAAGAGACATGATTTGTTTATGATTCTGATGTCCTACTTTTGGGACTTAAACTGGTTTTTAATGACTAAATGGGTTTTGAAACACGAATTGATAATCAAGGTTTTCGGTTTTAGAATCGGATTTCGGAAATCGACATTTGGTTTTAAAGCTTGGACAAGGGAATTTGTAACGACCCGTCCCGGGAGTCGGGATTAGCGAAGTAATTAGTAACGGATTAGCTAAGGTAACCGGTAATTAGTGGGTTACTTTTGGACAGTTAGTGCAGAATGACGATTTTGCCCCTAGTTTGGGCAAAATGTTGACTTTTAGTTCGGACGGTCAATTGGGCATTGACCGATAACTGTGACGTAGTTTGGGACGTCACGAGTCCGTAGACAGGTGGCACGCCCGATTCCGACATCCGAGGAGGAAAGTATGGTGTTCGGAAGGTTAAGGGCATAACCGTAATTTGGTTAATTAAAGGGAAAATGTTGACTTTTGGACGATAAGGAATTTTCACGTAATTCAAGGATCGTTAGGAAGGTCTCGATGTCCTGAGTACAACGACAAGCGGCATGCCTTCGTCGGATGTCGGACGATGAAGTTACTAGTCAGAGAATACAAAGGGTAAAATGGTAATTTGTCTTAGTACGGGCATTTTGGTCATTTCCTTACCTAGGGATTTGTGCCTGTTCTTTTGTGGACACATGGCTTACCTTGGGATTAGTGCCCACCAGATTTGGACACCTGGCTGGGTCTGGATTGGTGTAGAAGCTGCATGCCAAGTTTTAAGTGGTACACGGTTTGGCCGTGAAGAGGGAAAAACAGAGAGGTGGTGTTAGCCGTGGATCCCGGTCCATTTAACCCATTAATCTCCATCATTTGCCTTCAGGAGTGAACGAAAAAGGAAGAGGGAAGTGAGAGGGTTGCTATGGGGTGATCATGGCGGTTCGCCGTGGACGGTGGCCACGATACCAAAGGAAACAGAGCAGATGAAAACCGTGAGGAAAACAGGATTCAATCACCAACTGTGGACTTGAACTTATGATTTCTGAATAGAAAATGGTTGGAAGCTTGCAAGGAGCTTCACAGATTGTAAGTTGAGACCTGGAGATGACGGTAAGTAGAAGTTCCCCAAACTTCGTTTTTGAATTCAAAAACGAAGATTTGTGTTTTGAGGATTATTAATGGAATTGAACGATTGGATGAGGTTTTGGAGGTCCTAAAGGATTTATTGAGCTTGAAACCATGGAGTTTGGAGGCTGGGATCGAGCAGAAGCTATGGTCGAAGATGGTCGGTCGATTTGTGACCGGGAAGGTATTCTCTGGACCCATATTTCGTGTTTTTTTAAGCATAGATCGATTAGAACTAAGAGGACGAAACTGTAGGGACAAATAGGATTGAAAATTTTGGAAAATTGAATGGAAACCGTGAACGCCGGTTCACGGCTGGACCGGACCGGTTCACGGCTGGACCAGACCGGTTCACGGCTGGATCGGACCGGTTCGAACCAAGTGAACCGGGTTCACCTAAGGTTGACGACGACACTGTTCATGCGTGTGGGTCTCACACGCAGAAGCTTCCAGACATACGTGGGGGCGCGTGGAGGGTATTTTGTGGAATCTTACAACACGACTTTTAAAGTATTTGATGTAACGAACATTTTGGCACTGGTTTCGAGTCAATCGGACATCGGCTCGATATGTTTCGGGTTGTCCGAAGGTTTTAGAGCTAGGTTAAAAATAGTGAAAAATACGGGAAAATTATGGGGCCTTAGTATGACCTTTGTGAAGTAGTTAGTGACCTTATATTGGGATTTGGACAGGTTCGGGAAAGTTGGGGATAACGGAATAGCCGGGAACAGCATAAGTGCTCGTGTATCGAGGCGACGTCGAAATGGTCTGTGAGTGGACTTTTCTTTCTAACTCTTGATGCATGCATATATGTTTTTTATATGTTTTCTATACTTGATTCTATGATTTTATTTATGCTTGTGATGGTTTACGGTTTTACACATTTTTCGAGGAAATTACGGTATTTCACGTTTTACGAGGTTTTGATAAATATCATGATTTAAACCTGGTTTAACGAATTGATTTCGGGATTTGAAATACGAAGTGATTTCAAAGAAATTAAAAGGGTTTTCGCGCTTGAAGCCCAGTTCAAAAGTGGTTTTCAGAAATGTGATTTCGGGTTTTGAAATCGGAATTCCGGATGACGATTCAGGATTCGATTCGGAACTTGGAAGTGGATTTCCGGGTTTGGGTTCGGAATGGTTATTCCGGATGTCGGCTTACGGAATGATGGTTGCGGACTCGGATCTGGAAAGGAAATGGATATGATTCTGGATTTGGATTCGGAATGACGGTTCTGGATGCCGGAAGGGCTTCGGGCCAGTGATTTCGGATTCGGGTTTGGATATGGATTTAGAAATGGTTTTCAAATGGTTTTGGATTGGATTTGCTGGATCTGGTTATTGGGTTTAAAGACCCGGATATTGTGATTGACGGGGGACGGGCCCGGATTGGGTTTAAAGACCCGGATTGAGTTTAAAGACTCGGATTTTAAAGACTCGGATATATTAATATTTTCCCTCGTAGGCCTGTTGAGTTTAAAGACTCGGATAGATCTAGCAGGTTCGATGGATGAGAATGTGGTTTCAAATGTGTTTTGGATTTCACTAAGAATTGATGATATTGGTTTTTCTGAGGTTTTGTGCAGTGGCCCGGATGAAATGGTTTTCGGTGATTTTGGGCTGAGGCCCGGGATTTGAGAAAAGGAAAATGTGTTTTGTTTTCGTTCATGGTTTTATGACATGAAATTGATATGCATGCATTGGTTTTGAAACAGAGGGTATAAATGTCATCTGTTTTCTGATAACTGTTTTTAAAACTTAAACTTTATTTTTGTCCACTCACAGTCTTTTCGTGTTTTCAATACCCTCCAGGTTGTTGCGGCGCAGGCTGTTGGTCGAGAGGGACGGAGACATCACACGGACGTTCCATAGTAGACTCTACGCACTCTGGGAAGACCAGGAGTTTTTGGAAGGTCAGATCGAGAATCCCTTGTCCGACTTACGTGTCACCTGAAGATTGGACGTCAGTTTGGCCTTTGTGTCATGCATAAGTCAGACGGGAGCAGGATTTAGTCCCTAATCCTGGGGGATTAGGGGTGGGCCCTACAGAATTTCCGCATTTGGGTTCAGAATGACGGTTCTGAACGCCGAAAGGGCTTTGAAATAGTGATTTCGAATTCGGGTTTGGATATGAATTTAGAAATGGTTTTCAAACGGTTTTAGATTGGATTTGCTGGATCTGGTTATTGGGTTTAAAGACCCGGATTATGATATGACGGGGGACGGGCCCAGATTGGGTTTAAAGACCCGAATTGAGTTTAAAGACTCGGGAGTTTAAAGACTCGGATATTATGATATTTCCCCCGTAAGCCTGTTGAGTTAAAGACTCGGGAGTTTAAAGACTCGGATTATATTGAGGCCTGGATTGAGTTTAAAGACTCGGGAGTTTAAAGACTCGGATAGATCCAGCAGGTTTGATCGGATGATGATATTGGTATCTTATGCTTTACTGCTAATGTTTTATAACGATTATCATACTGTGTTTATATTGATGCGGTTTCCATGATAATTATTATATGATTTATAAATGTTTTCATGCATTGAATTATGCATGCATGTTTTTAAAACGGAGGGAAAAATCTTGGTTTGTTTATAAACTGTTTTGAAACTGTTATTCATTTTTAGTCCACTTACACTTTTCTGGTTTTAACTGCCCTCCAGGTCGTGGTGCTAGCGCTGGGGCTTACGTTGTGGCAGAGTCCGAGGCATAGAGTTATCCCGGGCTTTTACCGGAGTTTCTGTTACGAACTTTTTCGTTGTGCGTGTAGTCAACTTTAGTAGGATTTTTGTTACCTTGTTTTGGACTATGCTCTGTATAGTTGTTGACTTGTTGGATTTTAAATTCTCGCTGGTCTGGCAATGTAATAATTGTGGGTCTTTGTGAGGCTGTTTCGGTCTTTTGTGTTGGGATGTCAGATAGGAGCAGGGTTCGTCCTGGTTATCGGGGTGATATTCGGGATGGGTCCTGTCAAGGAATGGTGAATTTGGGCGGCATTCGAGAGGTCGCGCATGAAAGAAGGAAGATATGCAGCAGCGAGGAGGGTCATGGGCAACAAGAGAGTGTTCTGTGGTTTCATCGCCAAGTCGAGGCATGGTGAGTGACGCAGTGGCGATAGAAGATGGATATGGTCGTCTTGTGGGTCGTCAACTGAGCTGGAAGTGTTTTGTGGTTTCATCGCCAAGTCGAGGCATGTTGAGTGACGCAGTGGCGATAGAAGATGGATATGGTCGTCTTGTGGGTCGTCAACGGAGCTGGAAGTTTCAAGTGTTGAAGGCCTGCACAAGTGTAGCGGAAAAAGCAAAAATTTACAGGTAAAGGTGAATTAGGGTTCGTACTAGATGAAATTTTGAAAAATTTTGAGGCAAAATACGAGAATGGGTGAAATTGAGTTTGGAAATGGAATGGATGTGGAAAATATGGGGTATTACATGTATGAGTGAACCGGGTTTGTAATTTGTGGAGAAAAATTACAGGATTGGTTGAGTAAGGATTAGTGATTGGTCGAATAGGAGAAGTTATAGGGCAATTTTTAGGTTTATGAGTTATTTATTGGTCGAATAGGAGAAATCCTCTGAATTTGGGTGTGTAATAGTTTTTGTATGTTTTCAACTTACCACTCTCGCTGATAGAAATTGATAGGGTTATGAGTTATTTATCTGAAAATTTTACTTTGCACACTTTTGCTATATTGGTTAATTTGACTTTGAATATGCTTCAATTTTTAGATATTTGAATTGTAGTATGTTATTAATTTTGAGAGATTTGGTGCAGTGCAAAGGTGAAAATGCAATGAGGCTTTGTGAAGTCAGGTTTCATTTAAATTTTAGTGAGCTGGGTTGTCGAGTTCCAGTGCTCGCTCACTAAGGCCTGAAGAAATGCCAGGTAAAACATAGTTTCTTTTATATAGAAATGGCATACATATGTAGGGAATTTGTAAGGTATGATGAAATGTGTAATTAAGGTGAACGAAGCTTTAGAGGTGGTGTGTGAAAATAGTTTTAATTAGAATTTGTTCATATGTGAGATGAAAATTTTCTTGAATAGTGTTTGGTCATCCTTGCAGGTTAATGAATGATGAATGAATCATTATTGTCTGTGGAGAGGGTTAGATGTAAGTTTTGTACCTTCAGACTTTGTTCTTCCCTTATATTGAGAAAGTAGGTGTTGTTTGGAATGCAAAGATTTGATGTGGCATTGTTGTTAGTTGTGTATATTGTGTTACTAGTTTCTATGTAGGAGTTTGTTTGACCTGTGGAGGTGTTTGTTCCCAGAAATTCTACCACACGGCAATGGACTAAGTGCCAAAAAGATCCAACAAATCAGAACATAAATTTTCTTTTCTTTTTTATCATGCTTTATAGACATTAAATTTTTTAGCTAACAATTAGATATCAAGCTCATTTTGATTTGTAGTACAGTCGTAATTGGACTCACAAACTTTTATTGTTGCTTTGTTTCTGTTCCTATAATACTTGTTGGGAAGCAGTCTCTTTCACTAGCCATTGAGGTATGGCTATTTTTCTTCTTCTGTAATTACTTGTTTGTTTTTATCCATAATTACAGGAAAATTACCGTCTTCCGTGTTTCAGTATTTGATTTCAAACTTTATATGTTCAATTTTTTTGAACCAGAAAGAATCTGCTCAAAACTCAGAAATAGTTAAAGCGGTGGATCTTCATCCAACTGAGCCATGGTAATTCTGCTATGTCTTTGATATCTCCTATCTTCGATTTTCATATTCTGATCATATCATTATCTAGTTGTGCAGTATAAATGTAAATGAAAACAAAAGCTTCTATGGTTTTTTATGCAGGATTCTAGTTAGTTTGTATTCAGGAACTGTTAATATATGGAATTACAAGTCACAGGTAAAAACCATTTTTCACCCAGCCAATTATCGTAGTTTGAATTCTCATTCAAAAGAATTTTCATCCTTTAGAAGGCTAATGTAATGTTTCTACTATTGTAGGCAGTGGATAAATCCATCAAGGCCACAGAGTCATCAGGTACATATGACCTCGCCTACTGATCACATAAATTTTCTCATTGACAAAATATCTGCATTTTGTTCATGACATATGTTTGTGTGTTTACAGTCAGGTTAGGGAAGTTCGTAGCACGCAAACACTGGATTGTACCCGCTTTTGATGACAAGTTTATTCGTGTCTACAACTATGATACGATGAATGAGTTCAAAGAATACGAAGTACATACTGACTTTATCAGGAGTGTCTCTGTTCATCCTAGTCTACCATATCTCTTGCCATGTTTGTTTGTTCCTTGTTGTCGGTAATATCGTTATGGTTATATAAAACTATTTTGTGGATGCATTGGTAAGATTTAAGATCCTAAGGATTTAGGTTGCTGCTTTATTTATATGTGATCCTTTAGGGATGACCAATTGGAATGAAATCACATCTATAAATTATAGACACTTTGATGAGGGAATTGGGTTTAGATTTGGATTTGGATTTGATTCTAGGGCTATTTGTTTGAAAAACATTAAATTTGAAATATGTAGATGGCATAATAATGAAAGTGATTTGAAATGGCTAGATGCACAAAGTCATTCGAAATCCATTTGTTTTCTTCACTTATCTGCTTATTCAAATAAACAAATCCTACGATCATACATATGCATTGTATCTCTGGCCAACAATTTTAGCGTTTTTATGAAATCTAAATCCAAATCCTTTCGGGAAAAAAAGAGTCTTATTGTTTTCATATACCGGAAGAATGATTGAATGAAAACTCTAACAAGTTTATTAACTTTTTTGTTCATGTGCTTATTTGCCGTTGAAAGCATACTCATAAGATTCATTTTTGCATAACCGAAGGCATTTAAATTTGATGAATGGAAACTCATCTTACTTAGAGTTTAAAAACTAGTTTCAAGACCGCAACCCATTATGTTCAGTATATTTACCATTTACAAAGGAACTAGTCTAAATATGTATGCTTCTTTGGATGAGTATGGAAATTGAGCTAGGCTTGATCGGCAGGAATGTTTGCTACTCTAAATATGTTTTTTGTTATGTTTCTAATCATGCCTTTATGTTTGTTATGGCACAGGTTGGATCTCGGCCTGTATGATATAAGGCATTTCCAAATTCAGTGAGCATAGGAAATAGGTACTTAAATATACTTTTATTGTTATTTGTCAACTGTTGTTAGTATTTGTACTGGAAGGTGATGTTCAATGCATATGAGCTTGCATTGCAGGTTTCCAATGTCAGAATTGAATAAAGATAATGACCTTGATGTTGAAAATAAAGATGCAAGTGAAGAAGAGGACGATGACGAGAATGAAGATGATGGTGATAATGATGAAGAGGACTCAGAATAAGAGAATGATGATGATGTCGATGATGAAGACTCAGATGATGATGTTGAGGGCAATGTAGGAAGCGATGATGATGATGCAGGTTTAAATTTGTGTTATGGCCTAAATTTGGGTTCGCTATGATCTGTTAATTTAAATTTGCAGGTTATGGATTCTCAAAACTCTCCTGGCAAAAAAGCAGGTGTAAATTCAAAGGCCACACACTTAGGCGAAGTTTTTGACATGTGATGTTGTAAAAAGTGAATATTATTGGTTAGTAATTTGAATTTTGATCATTCCTCTACATTAGCAATGATTGGAGGCTTGGTAGCTTGGTTTCCTTTATCCTAACTAATTAGTGTAAGGCTTGAAAGGAAACAAGCTTGCAACTTGTCAGAATTTTGATAATTACGTGCAATCCATGGTGTATATGAATTTGGTGGCATTATGTCATGCAATTGGTATTGTAAGGGGAGGTAACTAGTATTTGATTTGGGTATGCATGTGTTATTTTGCTCAATTTTATTTAAGGTTATGATGTGGGCTAGGTGAATTTTATAAAAGGAGTATAAAATAAGTAAGTATAAGATTTTGGTGTTGGATCGAATAATTGGAAGCAATGTGCGAATGAAAAACTTAATGAATTAGATTATTTGATAATTGTGATGGGGATGAATTGGTACATGGGGTTGTGAATGAATGTAAGAAGGAATTATTGAACTGATATAGAGGTACGAAAAATGCCCCCAAAACAGAAAAATGTGGTACTTTGATTTTATATAACGGAAACTCCCCTATAGGTATTTGAGGTACGAAAAAGGCAAGTTGGAAAACGACAAAATTTGCCCTATCTCACTATGTACACGAAAATAGGTAAATTTTATTTATCAATTACATTATGTTCAATTGTAACTTTTACAAACATTGGGTAAGTTCGAACTTGTATTTGATCGTTATTGTGGTTGAAATGTAAATGAGGAAATAAACTTATGGAAAGAATTCATTTAAACACTACATGGATGTGGTCAAGATGATTTAAACATTATAAACGTATTTGGACATCAATCATCCCATCCAACCCTTTAGATTTAATGCATATAATCCTAGATCAGTTTAAAAAATATAAATTCAGCATGTTGATGTTCATGTACTAAGGAACGTTTAGAAACCAAAGTTCTGAAGTACATTACAAACGGTCTAATAAATACGTGGAGTCGTTTATACCAACTAGCATTTCGAATTTAGTTCCCCAGGTTTCTTATAAGAAATATGCTTCCGTATCGAATCTAATATAATTTTAATTAAGTAAAAACTAATTTATATAAAAAAAATTAAATAAAAAATTCCCAAATAACCCAATTTAGTAATACCTGAACGTTAAAAAGGGTAAATCAGTTATTACCATCACACTACATCTACAGGGCACATGCTCATTCTTCAATAATTCACCTGCATTCTGCACAAAACAATAAACATACAAGTTAATGAGGACTTCTCATTCCACACGGCGGTTGCACGAAGTGAAGGGGTAGCCTCATTCTCTCAGGCGCAGCAATCAGTCTCCGTCTCCAACAACCAGAGCGAGTCCTGCATCCGTGCTCTTCCCCTCCACCTGCGCACCCAGATCCCCATTATCCATCTGCAGATTGCGACCTGGGAACCCACTGGCCACTGCACCTACGTACACATATCCCCAGGCACTCTGCAATTTCTGCAAAAAATCATGATTCTTGATCTTAATGGCTTATGTATGTGAATTCCTAAACCTTTATATACTTTCTTTTGTTCATAGTCCATGATTCAGGATGCATGCATGTCTGTTGTTCATGGGTTCTTATACTCTGCTTCTAACTAGTTACATTTAAAGTATTTGCTAGTTTTGTGTATGTAAGAGAATATGGAAAGGAACAAAATATAAAATAAATAAAAACAGAAGTAGAAGTAATTAGTATGTGGGAACATCCTATGCATGAAAAAGACGGTCAAACATTTGTTGGTCTACAGGTTTCAAGGGGAGGCAGGGGACAAGATTAGCAGGAAGGGGGGTAGAGTGTGTAGATTCTACATGCCTAATTTTTTAAAAGACGCTATGGAGAGGTTGACAGAGGCACAAGCTGCAACAGTAGAAGCATTGGGGTTTCGAAGCTTACGACAACTATCATGGACGGGAATGCAGGCGAGGCTTTTCAAGTCCATCCTGTAGAAGACAAACTCAGATGGTCCCTCAATGGAAGTTGAGGGGAGGGTTCATAAGATCCAGGAAAGGGATTTTTCTCGTATAATGGGAATCCCCGGTGTGAACCACCCACGTCGAAGGGGAGGGTCCATTTCAATGGACACAGTTGGTCTATTTAGGGAAAAGTACATGCGACATAACGGAACCCTTGTGTTGGAGGACTTACGAGATATTATATTAAGTAAGCAAGAGCCGGATAATGAATTTGAGATTGTGGTTGTCTTGTATGTTATGGGCACAGTCCTATTTCCGACATATTATATTAGTGTAAGAGCCAATTATTTATCAGCCTTCTTGTTTGGCACAGAGTTCTGTCAAATAAATCGTTCCTCGTTATGTGTGGAAGATCTGATGGCCAACATTACAGAAGTTTCACTTTCAAATGGTGAGGTTCTGGCAGGATGCACAATTTTCTTGGAGCTTTTTTATATTGAAAAAATTGGAGAAGGGTATTTGTTTGTGGATAGGGCATTACCACCAGTTAGCACGTGTGATAGGAAGAAGTGGAATACACTTTACAAACAGACACATGAACAACGATGGATTGCAAGTAGTACAGGCGAAAATGAAACCCAAAATGTCGCCAACATGACTGAGACGTTCAACATAATGGGGGTTGATGACAATGCAAGCTCGAATGTACCAACCACTACACTAAGCCACACATTGAAGGTAATTCAACATTTACCCAATTATTTTTTATTTTTACCGTTATTGCATAACAAATTTGAGGTTGTTCAGGCATTATATTGGTAACTTAGATCAGCTGGTAGTGGACTTCATATGGTTGGATACACTTCAAACCTTGCTGCAGGTTCTAGGATCATCAGGGAGGGGGGCTATGATGTGTGATGTGACACAAGAGGAATATGGACAACTAATGGAAACCACTGTAAGCAGGGGGAAAAGAAAATCAGCGCGTGAAATTAATGTGGCTTTGGGGGGCACATGTTTGAAGTCTAAGCAGGCTGTGCCACATCGTTCCACATCGAAGGGGGCAAAAAAATTCCCGAAGGGCTGGATTTGGGAGGACTGTGTTGAAAATGAGTTTGTTGAGGCTGACCAGTCCCTACTGGACTTCATATTTGATGCACGACACGATCAAAGGTAAATGAATACATGCACATTGCTGTTTGGAAGACTACCCTGTATAGTGGTGACTCTCATTCATATTATTGAATTAATATAATTATATTATGAGGCAGCCAAGTTATTATCCAAACGGAAGTGGATCACTTAACAAGGCTGGATCTTAGATGTCTGCTGCCAGACAACTTCCTCTCCAATAAGGTACACCCTCTGTGTTGTTAGGGTGTAGACAATTCAAATGTGAATTTTCCTGAGTGACCTGTGTATTGTTTGTGTGGACCGGATTGAAGGTAATCAACCTCGCGGTGAATATGATGGGCGGGAATGGGGATGGGCATTGGTTTATTCCACCCAATTTCACGGTAAGTTAGTCTTCACAGCTTACATCGTAATATTTGGAAACTGTCTACAATAATCCTCACTTTGACATCTATGATAGAAAAAAACTGTCTCATGTATTGAAGAAGGCGTAATGGCCACCCGCTGGATTCGGTGGTGGATTCGGTCCTTAAGGAGGTACCAATGTATGAGGCATGTAGGGGATGGTTTCCACAACATTGAAAAGGTACACTAAATGGTAATGGGAATAAATTCCATCGTATTTGGTATTTAAAAACCTTACATTGCATTGTCCAACTATATGCAGATATTTCTCCCCGTGTTGGATGTTGAGGCGGGACATTGGTTCCTCATCATAGTTCATGTTAGCGAACAACTTGCATTGATATGGGATCCGCTCACTCAGGGGAAGGCACATCGTCGAAGAGTGACTATCTGCCAGAAAGTGGTAAGTTGTTGCAATTAGAACTTTCCAATTTCACTTTGCTGAATTATTAACCTTCTATCCCCCATTTCGGGAGGGAACCTTACAAGTGGGTGGCTTTGATTAGTTGCGGGCTATGGAAGCAATTTTACTTACGGAGCCTGAACTAGATATAGGCGGGATAGAGAGATTGAGGGGTGTGGGATCATTTCAAGTGTCGCATGACCTTAACGCGAACATCCCGTCCCGAGAGTCGGGATTAGTAGTGTGATTAAGGTGGGATTAGCGAGGCTAATCGGTGGTTCGTTGGTTCCGAAAGGTCATTAGCGTAGGATGACGATTTTGCCCCTGGTTCGGGCAAAACGTTGACTTTTAGTTCGGGTGGTCCGATGAACTTTGACCGGTGACCAGGACGTAGTTTAGGACGTCACGAATCCATAGGCAGGTGGCACGCCTGATTCCGACATCCGAGGAGGAAGTTGTGATATTCGGAAGGTTGAGGGCATAATCGTAATTTGAGTAAATTAGGGGGAATAGTTGACTTTTTGTAGAATCGAGTTTTGGTACGTTGACCTAGGATGGTTAGATAGTTCTTGTCGTCCTGAGTTCGATGACAGGCGGCACGTATTCATCGGACTTACGAAGCGAGAGATACGGGTCTAGGAAGTTGTGGCAAAACCGTAAAAATGAGTTAAATTGGAGGGTATTTTGGTCTTTGTGGCACATTGGGATTTGTGCACAGAGAAAAGAAACGAACGGCTGAGATTGGGCCAGGTGGGAGTGTGTGGAGTGGATTGTGACATGTGGCACAGGACTAGAGGCTTCTGGTGCAATCCTGTGCATTCACGGCCCAATTATTTGGGGTGCACCCGTGCCATACTTGTGCTGGTTCTTCGACACAGACAGAAACAGAGGGTGAGGGAATTTGAGGACGGTGATCGATTCTGTGCAAGAGGGAGTGAAGAGCGGTTTGTGAGAATGACAGAGGGAAGAGTTTGAGCAGGTGGTCGTGTTTTGGTAGCGACATCGTGCACGGCGGCACGGTGGTGGTGCGGAAAAGTTTTGGGGAAACAGGGAGACCGTGAGAAAGTTGGTGGTGGCTACGCCGTGTGGTGGCTCAAACCAAGGCAGGGGGAGCTGTAGGAGGTTGCAGGGGATCCAACGAGCACCGTGGCACGCGGCGGTGCGCACGGCGGAGATGCAATCGAAAGGTGAGATCTCTTGCTCTGTTTTTCCCGTGATTTTCAATTTGAAAGTCGTGAGGTTGGGCTTAGAGTCGAGAGGAATAGAGGTCAGGGTGAGGTTTAGGAGGGTCCTAGGCGTCGACTAGGATGGTCGCCGTGACGGGGGTGTACACGGCGGAGCTCAGCCGACGGCAAGCACTCTGGTGCTCTGTTTTGCCGTGATGTTCGAACCCAAAGTCGTTGAGTTTGGGGCTGAGTCGAAGGTCTAGGAGGGTTGGTTTAGGTTCAGTGAGGTCCAAGGAAGAGTTTGGTGAAGCCACCTTGAAGGGAGGTGAGCTGGGTGGCTGGATCGTGAAACAGGGGGAGTTGACCGTCTGGTTTCGAGCTTTAGTCGACGGGTTTGAGGCGGTGTCGAGGTCTGAGGAGCTGGGGAATGGATAGGTTGGAACTGGACGAAGCTTTAGGTGAAGAAAGGGAGAGAAATCGTGCAGGCACGGCGGTGAACCGCTGACGCCGGTCTGAGTTGCAGACCACTGTGCCGAACCGGGTTCGTCTGAGGAAGACGGTGCACTGTAGCAGGCGCGTGAGGGCCACGTGCAGCCACTTTGGGCGGCGCGTGGGGGCGCGTGCGGCGGCGATGGGGAAAACGGTCAACATGGTTTTTGGTCTAGGAGTTATGGTAAGTTCAATGGAAGTGGTTTCGGGTTGTGCGGACGTCGTTTGAGTTTAGTTCCGCGAGGGTGAAGGTTTAGGGTCCCGGGTTATTACGTTTAGGATTCGGAGAATTTTGAGGAACTTTAGGTGAACCTTTGCAGACGTGTTAGTGACGTAATTTGGTGATTGTGAACAGGATCGGAATTTCCCGAGGAAGCCGAGGAACGTGCTGGACGTTCGGGACGCGAGTAGGGCTCAGTACTGTGAGTGGACCCTTTCTCTAAACTCGAGCATGCATAACTGTTTTCTATGATTGTTTTATGATTTTGATTATGATTCTATGTTTATTGAATATGTTTTGGTTGGTTTACATTATTGCACGTTTTCGAGAAAATACGTATTTGGCACGTTTTACGAGAATTATCGATTTCTGAGTAAAATGCCAGGGTTTTGGGATTTCAAATGATAAGTGGTTTTCAATGGGTATAAAGGGGTTTTGGAACATGATTTCGATGATAAAAGTTTTCGGTTTAAAATCGGATTCGGAAAACGAGTTTTGGTTTTAAAGTTGAAAAGTGATTTTCCGATTTTCCGGATTTGGGTTCGGAATGGCGTTCTGGGTGCCGGAAGGGCATCGAATTAGTGATTTCGGATTCGGATTTGGATATGGATTGGTAAATGGTTTTCAAATGATTTTGGGATTGGATTTGCTGGATATGGATATTGGGTTTAAAGACCCGGATATATGTGACGGGGGACCGCCGAATTGGGTTTAAAGACCCGGATTGAGTTTAAAGACTCGGGAGTTTAAAGACTCGGATATGATTAAGGCCTGGATTGAGTTTAAAGACTTGGATAGGTCCAGCAGGTTTGATCGGGAAATGATGATTTGGGCTTTATGGTTTATGATACGGGTTTTGATACTCATGCATGATTTCCATAACGGTTTATAGTGTTTCTGTTTCTTATGATGTTTTATGAGAATTGAGTTAGACCTGTGTTCTTAACTGTTGGTTATGCATGTGGTTTTCAAAACGGAGGGTTAAATTCGGTTTTCTGATAAATGTTTTAGAACTTTTCTTTTATTATGGTCCACTCACACTTTTGTTTTTAACTTGCCCTCCAGGTTGTGGAGCTAGCGCGGGTCTTGACGTCGAGGCAGAGTCCGAGCATAGAAGTGACGTGAGGGATCCCGGAATAGTTTAAAGTCTTCCGTGTGCGTGTACTTTCTTGGTTTTATTTTCCTTGTATTTTCGTACTATGCTCTGTAAACGATAACTTTGGGATATTTTGTTTCATTACTCCTGCGTTTGACTGGGTTTGAGTGAGTTTTACTTGGGTGTTGTGTCGGGGAGTCGGACGGGAGCGGGATTTACCTCGGGTTTCGGGGTGAAACCGGGGTGGGTCCTGACAATTGGTATCAGAGCATAGGGTTGTCGGGTTTGTGGGGTTTGATGGTTTGTGAGGTTGTGTTTTAATTGTTTGACTACTTCTATGCCTCTTTCAGCGTGCGGTTGACGATGCCTCCGAGACGTAGACCCTCTTCACAACCTGAAGAAGTAGCAAGAGAGACGGAGAGTGCTACTATTGAGCGAGCCCAGAGGCTCGGGGCGACTACGTTTAGTGGTGGGGCTGATCCTGAGGAAGCCCAAAGTGGATGACCAGACTGAGCGGATTTTTGCGGTGATGCATTGTCCGCCGGAGGAGCGAGTATTGTTGGCTACATTTTTACTAGATGGTACGGCGTATGAGTGGTGGTATACCCTCGAGTTGTCCGGTTGGGATGCCCATTCGTGTGACCTGGGAGACGTTTAGGGAACGGTTTCTGGAGCAGTATTATCCTCGTTCCTTCCGAGATGCCAAGGAGGCGGAGTTCTTGCATCTCCAACAAGGGAATATGACAGCGGCTGAGTATGAACGGAAGTTCCAGATGTTGTCTCGGTTTGCTCCTGCTTTTGTGGCCACTGAAGCCGAGAAGTGCCGAAGGTTTGAGTTGGGCCTGCGAGGTGAGATTCGAGCCATAGTGACGGCTGGATCTTTTGCTACCCTCCGAGACATGTCGGATGCTGCGGTGAGGGTGGAGGCTAGTTTGCCGGTGCGCCACCGGGAACTATCTATTCCTGGAGCTTCGAGCCAACGGACACCGAAGAGGGGTAACTTCAGTGGAGCGTCGTCGTCGGGCGATGATCGTTTTGGTAGGCCTGGCAGTTTCCAGAGTTCAGGATTTCAGGGGTACCGAGCACTGCCGACTCCGCAAGCTAGTGCGACGTCTGTAGAGTCCACAGGGAGACCGAGCAGTGGACCAGGTTGGAATGTGTGTTTCTATTGTGGGGAGCGAGGTCATTTCCGACGTGAGTGTCCACTGTTGCCACAGGTTGGTGGTGTAGGTCGAGGAGCAGCGGAGCCCGGACAGAGTACAGCGTCAGGGACAGCAAGCCCGAGAAGAGGTGGTGGCACTGCCACTAGTAGTTCGAGGGGACGTGGTAGAGCATCGGGATCTCAGGCCCGAGTGTTTTCGATGACTCAGCAGGAGGTTCAGTCGACACCAGATACGGGGACAGGTACTTGTCTTACTTTTGGTTGTGTTGTACTTAGTTTTGGGTTGTTGGATCCCCGGGTAGAGTCTGGAAGTTTTCCTAGAGGACTTGGAGTGTTACAGTGAGTTCTGTAGAAGGATGACGGAAGGTACAGGAAGGGAGTGACGATAACTGATCGATATGACGTTATTGAAGGAGAGAACCCACAAGCTAGAGTTTGCCTTTAGGACTTTGTAGATTTATTCCGAGAGTGGCCGAATTAGCAGCCGAGGGAGATGGGTGGTCGATGGTTTGGGTTAGTAGTCGAGTTGGTTCGGGAAGGTAGGGTGGTTGTATACGAGGATGTACTCTATGACTTCTGTCGGGTACTCTGAAATAAGGTATTTTATAATACCTTTGTTTTCTGTTCATAGAGTTTCCCTTGCGTACACCATGTAGTTGTTACATAGCGAGGGTTGGTCGTGGTAACAGTAGTTGGGGATAGCGTGAAATACCCAAGGTGGAGATGATAGACAGGAAACCCAGGAGAGGTTGTTATTGACCGAGTGTTGACGACTGGGTAGGAGACCCTAGGTGTCGGGAACTAGCTGTGGAATTTCGGGGACAAAATTCTTTTTAGGGGGGTAGATTGTAACAACCCGTCCCGAGAGTCGGGATTAGTAGTGTGATTAAGGTGGGATTAGCGAGGCTAATCGGTGGTTCGTTGGTTCCGAAAGGTCATTAGCGTAGGATGACGATTTTGCCCCTGGTTCGGGCAAAACGTTGACTTTTAGTTCGGGTGGTCCGATGAACTTTGACCGGTGACCAGGACGTAGTTTAGGGACGTAGTTTAGGACGTCACGAATCCATAGGCAGGTGGCACGCCTGATTCCGACATCCAAGGAGGAAGTTGTGATATTCGGAAGGTTGAGGGCATAATCGTAATTTGAGTAAATTAGGGGGAATAGTTGACTTTTTGTAGAATCGAGTTTTGGTACGTTGACCTAGGATGGTTAGATAGTTCTTGTCGTCCTGAGTTCGATGACAGGCGGCACGTATTCATCGGACTTATGAAGCGAGAGATACGGGTCTAGGAAGTTGTGGCAAAACCGTAAAAATGAGTTAAATTGGAGGGTATTTTGGTCTTTGTGGCACATTGGGATTTGTGCAAAGAGAAAGGAAACGGACGGCTGAGATTGGGCCAGGTGGGAGTGTGTGGAGTGGATTGTGACATGTGGCACAGGACTAGAGGCTTTTGGTGCAATCCTGTGCATTCACGACCCAATTATTTGGGGTGCACCCGTGCCATACTTGTGCTGGTTCTTCGACACAGACAGAAACAGAGGGTGAGGGAATTTGAGGACGGTGATCGATTCTGTGCAAGAGGGAGTGAAGAGCGGTTTGTGAGAATGACAGAGGGAAGAGTTTGAGCAGGTGGTCGTGTTTTGGTAGCGACATCGTGCACGGCGGCACGGTGGTGGTGCGGCAAAGTTTTGGGGAAACAGGGAGACCGCGAGAGAGTTGGTGGTGGCTACGCCGTGTGGTGGCTCAAACCAAGGCAGGGGGAGCTGTAGGAGGTTGCAGGGGATCCAACGAGCACAGTGGCACGCGGCGGTGCGCACGGCGGAGACGCAATCGAAAGGTGAGATCTCTTGCTCTGTTTTTCCCGTGATTTTCAATTTGAAAGTTGTGAGGTTGGGCTTAGAGTCGAGAGGAATGGAGGTAAGGGTGAGGTTCAGGAGGGTCCTAGGCGTCGACTAGGATGGTCGCCGTGACGGGGTTGTACACGGCGGAGCTCAGACGACGGCAAGCACTCTGGTGCTCTGTTTTGCCGTGATGTTCGAACCCAAAGTCGTCGAGTTTGGGGCTGAGTCGAAGGTCTAGGAGGGTTGGTTTAGGTTCAGTGAGGTCCAGGGAAGAGTTTGGTGAAGCCACCGTGAAGGAAGGTGAGCTGGGTGGCTGGATCCTGAAACAGGGGGAGTTGACCGTCTGGTTTCGAGCTTTAGTCGACGGGTTTGAGGCGGTGTCGAGGTCTGAGGAGCTGGGGAATGGATAGGTTGGAACTGGACGAAGCTTTAGGTGAAGAAAGGGAGAGAAATCGTGCAGGCACGGCGGTGAACCGCTGACGCCGGTCTGAGTTGCAGACCACTGTGCCGAACCGGGTTCGTCTGAGGAAGACGGTGCACTGTAGCAAGCGCGTGAGGGCCACGCGCAGCCACTTTGGGCGGCGCGTGGGGGCGCGTGCGGCGGCGATGGGGAAAACGGTCAACATGGTTTTTGGTCTAGGAGTTATGGTAAGTTCAATGGAAGTGGTTTCGGGTTGTGCGGACGTCGTTTGAATTTAGTTCCGCGAGGGTGAAGGTTTAGGGTCCCGGGTTATTACGTTTAGGATTCGGGGAATTTTGCGGAACTTTAGGTGAACCTTCGCAGACGTGTTAGTGACGTAATTTGGTGATTGTGAACAGGATCGGAATTTCCCGAGGAAGCCGAGGAACGTGCTGGACGTTCGGGACGCGAGTAGGGCTCAGTACTGTGAGTGGACCCTTTCTCTAAACTCGAGCATGCATAACTGTTTTCTATGATTGTTTTATGATTTTGATTATGATTCTATGTTTATTGAATATGTTTTGGTTGGTTTTACATTATTGCACGTTTTTCGAGAAAATACGGTATTTGGCACGTTTTACGAGAATTGTCGATTTCTGAGTAAAATGCCAGGGTTTTGGGATTTCAAATGATAAGTGGTTTTCAATGGGTATAAAGGGGTTTTGGAACATGATTTCGATGATAAAAGTTTTCGGTTTTAAAATCGGATTTCGGAAAACGAGTTTTGGTTTTAAAGTTGAAAAGTGATTTTCCGATTTTCCGAATTTGGGTTCGGAATGGCGGTTCTGGGTGCCGGAAGGGCATCGGATTAGTGATTTCGGATTCGGATTTGGATATGGATTGGTAAATGGTTTTCAAATGATTTTGGGATTGGATTTGCTGGATCTGGATATTGGGTTTAAAGACCCGGATATATGTGACGGGGGACCGGCCGGATTGGGTTTAAAGACCCGGATTGAGTTTAAAGACTCGGGAGTTTAAAGACTCGGATATGATTAAGGCCTGGATTGAGTTTAAAGACTCGGATAGGTCCAGCAGGTTTGATCGGGAAATGATGATTTGGGCTTTATGGTTTATGATACAGGTTTTGATACTCATGCCATGATTTCCATAACGGTTTATAGTGTTTCTGTTTCTTATGATGTTTTATGAGAATTGAGTTAGACCTGTGTTCTTAACTGTTGGTTATGCATGTGGTTTTCAAAACGGAGGGTTAAATTCGGTTTTCTGATAAATGGTTTTAGAACTTTTCTTTTATTATGGTCCACTCACACTTTTGTTTTTAACTTGCCCTCCAGGTTGTGGAGCTAACGCGGGGTCTTGACGTCGAGGCAGAGTCCGAGGCATAGAAGTGACGTGAGGGATCCCGGAATAGTTTAAAGTCTTCCGTGTGCGTGTACTTTCTTGGTTTTTATTTTCCTTGTATTTTCGTACTATGCTCTGTAAACGATAACTTTGGGATATTTTGTTTCATTACTCCTGCGTCTGACTGGGTTTGAGTGAGTTTTACTTGGGTGTTGTGTCGGGGAGTCGGACGGGAGCGGGATTTACCTCGGGTTTCGGGGTGAAACCGGGGTGGGTCCTGACATTAACGCACCTAGGAAACCAAATGGAGCTTATTTCGGGGTATTCGTATTGCGTTTCATGGTCGATTACCCAAGTATCGAAGCATTGAACATGCACCGGGTATGTCTTTCTAAGTTAAATGTTGGCATTAGTTTCTATTTATTTAGGCATGTATAACCAATTACATTTCATCCTTCTGCAATGGTAGCAATATGACTCCAAGTATGAATGCGAACGACTGCCGCTATATTTGGCGAAGTATAAGAAAAATCAATTGCAGGACGTGATGGCACCGAGTTTGCTGCAATGAGAGCCAAGATGTAGGCCGATAAGAAGGATTGTTTGTTAGATGTTGATGCAAATGTCCCGCCTACGTTTATCTACGAATCCCTATCCTTCTGTTTGTCACTGACCCTACCATGAAGAATTTCGGAGTTTTTGTTGGACTTTATGTGCTATATGCATATTTTCTTTGCAAAATGCTTATATCAACGTTATTTTGTTTCACTTATATCTATTGCGGTTCTAATTGTTTTTATACCATGAAGGCACTTTTTCATATGCAAATTGATACTTGATGTGGTGGTTCGGAAAAAATTCATAGTATATTTGGAACTTATCGATATATTGGTAGGAAGATATGGGTTAAATATGAAGCGACAATGTCTTTTTGTGTAAAAACATGTCCCTCACTGCGTAGTACTCGCCTAACAGTCATAGGATCGGGGCGAAGAGGAGTATACCCATGTATCAATCCCGATTTCAATATTAGGTCTATACCCATATTCCATTAAAATTTATATTTTATTCAGTTGAGTTATTGGAAATCAAGCGGACCAAATTACCAAATTCAATTTGGTTGCTCATCCCTTTTATTTTTTTATTTATAAGAAAGAGGTGAAAATTAAAAAAAAAATCTATGTAGTTCCACTTCATGAGTTTTGCGACGCATCAATTTGCAACACGTGAATTGTGTCACATGCTTAGGTGATCCACATATTATTGTAAAAGACATGACATATGACATGATGGAGGATAAGTAGGTGCATAACATTTGTCTCCATCCATCCCTATAAATAAAATGAGGGAGCACTCCCAAAGCACCCCAATTGTGAGGCCCCAATTTAGGTTTCGTCTGTCTCCATCTTGTAGCTCAAACTTTTTTAGTTGAGAGAAACAAGAGTGAGACTTTGAGATAGAGCTTTGGGTTGGTACTATAATAGTGAGTAACACCCACCAAGAGTAATTAGGTAGTTTCTGGTGGTCCTAAAACCTTACCCCTCTGCAACCTTCGTGTATATTGAGTCATGGGTAAAGTATGGGTGGTTTTTAAGGGTAGAGTTCCTGGTATTTACGATAGTTGGAGCGAAGCTGAAAAACAAGTCAGCAATTTCAGCCATGCCAAACACAAATCTTGTAAAATACTTGGTGAGGCAACTCATGCATACCATGAGTACTTCACCACTATCCAGACACCTCCTCCTACCATAGGGATAACGAGTAGTGGAGGGAGCTCGACAACAGAAGTAGAATGTCAACTTCACAAAGAAAACGTCATTTCTGAACTTACAAATCAACGTGATGAGCTACTCCAAATTGTTGGGACTCTTACAACCCAACTACAATCTGCAACAATTAACAAGATAAAATAAAGTTATTGAGGTTATGTACGTTTGTTTTTAATATCCAAACATATGTAGTACTCCATATTCTTGTTATATGTAGCATGTCCATCTTTCATTGTCCAAGTGTTTAAGAATTACATAACCCGTGTGATATGGAAGCAATGGGAATTTGGGGACTAGTGAAAAAATAGAGAAGTTAATAAATGTAAATTAACCAACCCACCCATTTTTAATTCATGCAGTTTTGTATGAAACAAATTCAAACATATATACTCATTCTCGTTTGATAACAAAGTTACCAATGCTGCTTGAAGATGGTTAGGGGAAAAGTCAATAGTAAGCCGTCCGTCAGTTAGTGTCTGAGTGTCGGGTTGTGTGGAAGATTCCCGTGAAGTTTGGGGGAAGGGGGGGAGGTTGGCAAATGTCAGCAAAAAGATGGTTTTTCAGGTCGGGTTTTCTGACCATTTTAATAAATAGAGTTCGTGGGGTGTTTGGGGGGTTGGGGTTTCCCACATGTCACAGCCCCACACATCACGAGTGCATTGTTGAGGTGGGGGTGGTTTTGTGGGGGGGGGGGGGGGGGGGGGGGGGGGGGGGGGAGGGGGGGCGCTGCAATTCCCCTTATAATCGGTGGTGCAAGTTGTGCGGTCCTTGTTGGATGTTAGTGATCACCATGGTTGCAGGTTGTTTGCTTTAATCTGTTTTTGGACAAGTGTAGCCTTGATGGGACAAGTGCAGCCTGACTTCACATTCACGTGCCTCCCTTGTCATGTACACTCACGCATGCCTACTATTTGTATTCAATTTCCTCATTTACTAGCTAGCTACACAGTTAACTCCCAACCGAGACAATGACAGTTTAGGTACACCACGAATTGAGTGAGAAATTATAGAAACTGGGAAATGATAATGGTGAAAAGGACTGTGGATGGGTTGCATCATTTTCATTCATATGCACAAAACAAATAGTTATGCAATTTGTTATCAAAAGGAGCGGAGATCGTTTGGGAAAAACCAAGTTCCTCCCAATCTGCAATTTTGCCAACTTAGATCAGCTAGAACAAGAGATTGGTTGTTTAACACCAACCCCAACCCCATTGACACCATAATTAATAAGACACATTAGCTAAGAAAACAAGTGATTACTTTTTTGGGATCCTCTTGGCCGATGGATCCTTGACCTTCTCGATGTACGGTTATTTGCTATGAACTGCACCATCATCATCTTCTAAACAGTCAACTGCCAACCTTTTTCTCCTTACACTGTGTTTGTAGCCCCCTTGGTGAGATATATGCAAGCTGGAAGTTCTGGTAGACTTGTACTCGGTGGTTTTTTCGGGTGTCTTTACAGTGCTCGAAACCTCAACAAGTGAGGGAAACAACTTATTGTTGGTATGCTTAATTAGGTCAAGGGAAATACGCCTTCTTTCATCGTCTGAATTGAACTGTGACATCAATATATTACAGCAACAATTAAAACAACAAAATATACTACAAAGGCATCACCTTAAAATCAAGAGGATTGCCATTTACGGTCACAGGGTTAAACCACTGTTTGTTGTAGTACTCCATGTTCCGAATGACAAAAACTCCACAATCCCATGTGTTTGGTTGTTGGGGTCCGAATTTTGTAAATTCAATTGGAAACCTTGAAATGTTTAAATGTTGTCCAATCAATATTCGAAGTTGTGGGCCTAATAGTATATCTAAACAATTGAGCTACAAGATAAATTGTGGAATATAGGACTTATGAATAAAGTATCAAGTATGTAATATTGGTATGGTATGTGTATTATTGTTTGAATATGCCTAATGTAAGCAAATAAGAAGGTGATACTTACTAGGAGTTAAACTTGATTTTCTCTAATCATGTGCCTGAATCCTGTGTTTAGACTATCCCATACGTGCACGATATGTGTTTTAATTGAAACCACCATTAGGTACCAATGCTCTCTGTAACGACCCGGACAGTTGAAACAGGAAAAATTTGGAAATTTTGAAGAAAATGACGATTTTGCCCCTAAAATCGGGCGAACGGCTGACTTTTGGTTTGAGCGGTCAAGCGGACCTTAACCGATGACTGTGATGTAGTTCCGGACATCACGAGTTCATGGACAGGTGGAACGTCGGATTCCGACATTCGAGGAGGAAGTTATGATGTTCGGAAGTTCAGGGGTAATTTAGTAAATTGGTTTAAAAGGGGCAATTTGTTGACTTTTCAAACGACATGGACTGTTCGCGTAATTCGAAGATCGTTGGGAAGGTCTCAAGACGCTGAGTTCATAGACAGGCGGTACGCGTCAATCGGAGTTCGGATGACCAAGTTACGAGTCTTGAAGTGTGAAGGGCATTTTGGTAAATTGTCAAGATAAGGATAAAATGGTAAATTGTATGTTGGAAATTGAATCAGCCGTAGTGGAATGTTTAACTTAGTTATTTAACCAAGTGACAATTGTCACTAAGAGGGGATGGATTAGTGGCTGGTTTGGCTAAGTGGGGGTACAGGTGTTGTGGAGGTTGTGTGGAGAAGACACTGTGCAGGTGAATTGATTTATTCAATTGAGTGTTTGGAGTGAGAGAACAGAGCACCGTTACATTTGAATATTGGATTGATGTAACTTAATCAATTACTGGGAAGGATTGAGAGAAGCAGAGACACTAGAGAGACTGAGAGATCGAAATAGAAAGAAAATTAAGAGAAAAAGAGGAAGAGACCAGGAATCGTGAATTTTAGGAAAATGGACGGAAAATTCGAATGTTAATTTGTGAGTTGAGAGAGTCCAAACAGAGATCAAAGTTAGCCTTCTGAGCTTGTGTCGACTGCAACCACGCAAAAAACGAAGGAATTAGATAGCGTTTTGACCTCGAACTGGAGTTTCACTTTCTAGAAAAATTTGAGGTGGAGTTCAGATAATTGGAGGGGTTAGACGATGCAATTGAGATCTAAGACAGGTTTCTGATGATCCTGCGAAGCTTTGGGTTTGATCAATTGAAGGAAAACGTTGGGAATCAATGGACATGGATGACTGAACAGTGTTCGGCTGTTCTTCGCAAATTCAAGTTCGAATTGATGGCTGGAGGTATGTATTGATGTAATTTGGTTAACAGAACCTTATTTGGGTCTATAACGGTACTATTCGATGATTCAATTGTAGGAATCGATGACTAATTGACAGGATTCTAATCGGGTCATCTCGCGGGCAAACCGGACCCGTTTCACAGTTAGCCGGGTGAGAACGCTGAACAGTACTTGCACTGTAGCTGGCGCGTGAGTTTCACGCGCAGCCACTCATGGCGACGCGTGAGGGCACGTGGGCCCGATTTTCGAGGTGAGTTCAACACGACTTTTGTTCTATGCAATGTAACGAACATTTTGGCGTTGGTTTCGAGTTAATCGGACACCGTTTTGATATTGTTTCGAGGGTCCGAAGGTTTATGTTACGTTTTTAATTAATATTTAATTCCCTAAAAATTATGAGAAATTAGTATGATGTTATTTGAGTCCTTAGTGACCCTGGAGAATGATTTCAGACAGGATTCGAGATTCCTGGAAAATATCGGAAATTACGGAAACGCGCGCAACTCGAAAAGCGAGCGATATGGACGGTGTGTGAGTGGACTTTGCTTTCTAAAATTTAATGCATGCATAACTGTTTCTATGATTTCTATGATTATGATTGATGGCAATTACGATTTTCGTATTTATACGTATTTCAATATGCAATGTGTAATTGCACGTATTTCAAGACTATGGTTTCACCTATGTTTTGATGATGGTTTAATGAATGTTTTATACGGTTTGTGCGTATCATGGTTTTGATTATGTTTTGATTATGATTGTGAGTATGATTTACGGTTTTGACACGTATTTCAGGATTATTACGGATGTGCACGTTTTACGAGATTTCGAGTATGTTGTGGTTTGACTGTGATTTTGGTGATTTGAATTTGGTATTTGAAATACGATTTGGTTTCAAGGATTTAAAACGGATTTTGGGAAAAGCAATTTCCAGCTTGATGCCCAGTTCATAAAAGTGGCCTTGATGAACGAGATTTCGGGTTTCGGAAACTTGAAGGTGGATTTCTGGATTTAAGTTCGGGATGATGGTTCTGGATGCTGGCTTACGAAATCATTATTGCGAATTCGGATTCGGGAATGGATGACGGATATGATTGGGGATTTGAATGTGAAATTCGGACATGAGTTCCATTTCGATTAAGTGTGATCTCGGATTTGACTTGGGAAATTGGTTTAGGATGGCTTCTGGATTTGTTGTGATTTACAAATGGTTTTGGGTTTAAAGACCCGATACTATTGCTGGATCATGTTCTGAGTTTAAAGACCCGGTTGATTGATGACGAGGGAGGGCCCTTGATTGACATGTTTTGAGTTTAAAGAGGCGGTTATTGTGATATCCCTCCGAGGCCTATTGATTATGCTTTGAGTTTAAAGACTCGTTGATATCCTGGGAAGGCCTGATTATGCGCATGGTTTTGAGTTTAAAGACTCGGGCGCACTTGAGATCCAGCAGATTGATTGACTTGTGAATTACTGTTGATTTCTGATGTTTTCGGATGTGTTGGGCAATAGCCCGGTTTATATGACTTGATCGATTTTGGGTTATGTTATGTACTTGGCTTTTGATTCATGATTTTGGGCTGAGGCTCCGTGTTTATGGTTTCAGGCTAAGGCCGAGGGTTAAGCAAAGGAAAATGATTTTTATTTTCATACACGATTTTATTATATTGGAAATGAAATGAATTATGAAATGATTTCTGAATGCATGCATTGGCTTTACGCGGAGGGTAGAACTGTCTTTTCTGTAACATGTTTTGTAAACTGATTTATTTTCGTCCACTCACACCCTTGTGTTTTTATTGACCTTCCAGGTCTTAGTGCGTTAATCGAGGCTGATTGGGAGATGGAGGCATGAGTGGGCACAGGTTGGTTATCCCTTGTTTGGCAAGTGCTGAGGGTAAATTGGGAACTTCAGCCAACTTGCCAGAAGGGAACAGGACCAGGCACGCTATTCAATGATCCGTCGGGGACGGTCCTGTCACTCTCCCTTTTCATCTAGAAGTGGTATGAATATCTATGATTCAGATTTGTTAGCGCAAGGAATCATTATCATTCATGTTGCCCAAAGTAATATGAGTGGTTGACTGGAATCATGGCATAGCTCAGTGCATTGGTGTAAAGGAACATTTGAAAACCGGACTGCCATGTTGCAAATTCGTACTGTATCCGCAACTAGTCCTTCAAAACACTTTGGGTCCACACAAAGCAATCTTCTTTGCTACAGACAAAGACACTTTTACATTAGAAACCATGCAATCCCCAAATCAATACTTAGTTATCTTACCGAAAAGTAAGTTGGAAAATACCAACTATTTGAAGTCTCCATTTGAAGGAAATCAGTGACTACATTTATAACCTGCGTGTTAAATATGAAATCCAGAGTCACGTTGATTGGTTTTATTATAACCAAAAAAACACAACTCCCAAAATAGTGGTTTGGTTGCATACAGTACACCTACATCGCAGGTTAACATTTTCCTGTAGAAAGGGAACAAAAAATCCCACTGTAAATGGTCCGGAATGGAGTTTGAATGACTGGTATTCCTAATTCACTAAATTCCATAGGACATGTACGAAATGATCAACCATACGTATATAATTATTGAAATATAATACAAATGTAGAATATTAAGGGTAATACTACCTTCCTTTTCCAAATGTGTCTTTACGAGAGAGAATGTATTCAAGTAAGATGACATCAATGGGAACAATATTTGGTGTATTGCTTACACCCATAACTGATGGCTTCTTCATGTCTCCGACAGTAGTTGATCCTTGACATGAAGCCCCACTTTTGGACATAGAATCTTTAATTTCGACAATAGAAATCTCCTTTGCCTGCAATCCAATGGATTGGCTTTTAAATATCATTCCTTTATAATAGGCAACATGGAAGGTAGATTTCAATTTTACTCATTTCCAACCAATCTAAAACATATAGGCAGTTGCAGATGCTTATGATGTACATTTATTTCTTCGTGTGCTCTTGAATTATAAACTGACAATTTGTTTATTTTTTGAAACCAAGCAACCAAAGCTTTATGTCAAGAATAACTAGAACAGAGACCACGTATTGAATGTGGGCTACTTACAAACAAGTTAGGTTAGGGGGCAATAACGAACAACAACCAATGAAGAATAGACACATCACACCATAAGACTTAACATTCCCCAAATTAAGCCTATTTACCACAGCTAAAAGAACATTCTAATGCAGAAAAAGGGAATACATTTTCAAAAGTAAAAAGAAGGCACTCTTATAGATCTTTGTGGAGCTTCAGTTCCATCATACCTCAGGTTGAGGTTTGTCTAGGTTCTCGGCTGCATTGGGGGTGCTTGTCGATGAAAGGACAATGCATTCAGGGATGGGGGAGCTCAACTTTTTTAGAGGAGTTTGTAATGTTGCTTCTTTCTTTTCAAGGCCTGCCTTCATTGCATATATTATGTCGTTCTTCATTTTTTCCATACACTATTCAACTACATCAGGAAGTTGATTGTGCCAATCTCCTATTCGGCTTTCAACACTATCAAGTCGTTGCGACGTACCAATTAGCTCAGGATTTACGGTAATTACATTTTGTGTTAGGATGCCAAGATCCTCCTTTATTCCTACAACCATGCATCACATTTCTATAACATCTTGCTCAATCTGACCAATTACTCCACATACGTTAGATGTCATGGGAGTTTCACTCCCAAGCCTTTTGGACACACCCTGCAATTACGAACGTACCAACATTCACACCATATAAAAAGTAACGCATATTCATTCAAACGTTTTAATTTTTCACTTACGTCTAGAGGGCTTTGCTCTTTAGCCTTCTTGTCTCCTTCATCTGTGTCCCTTTTACTACCACCAACATAATGGACATGAGCAATTAGTATCCTAACTTTTTAATTTAAAATAACAAACCATGACAATTAGTACGGTGGCAGGATTTACCCCGAGGTTGGTGTTATTGGCATGGAAGACGGAGTTGATGTGTCCCACTCACCACGAGCCTTTCTACGTTTAAAGGTTTGAAGATGTAACGACCCGTCCCGAATTAGCGGGATTAATCAAGAATTAATGACAGATTAGCAAGACTAATCGGGGATTAGACGAGGATTAGTGGACAAGCAGGGCGAAATGACGATTTTGCCCCTAGAATGGGCGAATCATTGAATTTTCATTCAGGAGGTCAAATGGACCTTGGTCGATGACTGTGACGTAGTTTAGGAAGATACGAATCCGTAGATAGGCGGCACGTCAAATTCGGACGTTCGACAGAGAAGTTACGGTTCACGGAAGTCCGCAGATACTATTGCACAAATTACGAAACAGATTCCTTTTGGAATTATGTGGGCCCAGATATTTTTTAGACAGACCCAATGGATGAGTGACAAGTGTCACCCATCCATTGCCCAGCCTAAACACGGTCATGCATATCCACCCCTTCCCTTGTAATCGATCATTCCCCATTTCCAAACAAATCCGATCAAACCTTCACTCCAATCCAAACCCTTACCCCATATGATCTTGTCTGAGGAACCAAGAGAGTGAGAGGAGGATGAGGAAGCTGAGGACGGTGGCAGGAGGCGGCTGGACCACCGTGCACGGCTGAGAGAGGTAAAAAGCTCGGTTTTGTTTTTTGAATCTCATATTTTGATTCTTGCATTATGGTTGATTTTTGGTGCTTAGGAGATGATTGATAGGTTTCTAGGATAGTTTTAAGATGATTTTGAAGGTGGTTCATGGCTGAGGAAGCCCTGGGAAAAGTTTGAAAAACTGAACTGTTAGGTTCAAACATTAAACCATGGATTTTAGGTGTTTTTGGTTAATTCTTTTGATAGAAATGGATAGAAAACATCAAAATAGGAAGATTGAGATTGAAAACAGAAGATTGGATGACAAATGAGGAGTAGGGAGCCCTGGACCGGTCACACCGGTCCAGTTAGACCGGCCGCACAGGCTGGATCGGATCGGTCGGTTTGGCCAAGGTTGAAGATGAACAGTCTGGTGTGTGAGGCCCACGCGCAGGACCATTCTTGGGAGTGTAAGGGCGCGTGCTCACTCTTTTGGGGAAAGTTCCAACATGTGATTTCATCTATTCGATGTAACAAACATTTTGGGACTAGTTTCGTGTCAATCGGACATCGTTTCGATATAGTTCGGGACGTCCGAAGGTTTAAGTTCGCGTTTAAAAATAGTTAGAAATTCCGAAAAATTACGGGGCTTTAGTGAGGGGGTTATATAAGTAGTTAGTAACCCTCTAAATTAATTTGGACAGGTTCGGGAATCCCAGAGGTGACGTTTGGCCCGGGAGACGCTTATGGCATGCGTATCGAGGCGCGACATCGGACGGTCTGTGAGTGGACCTTTCTTTCGAACTTGATGCATGCATAAATGTTTTATGAGTGTTTTAATATATGATTTGTGATGCCATGAGTGCATTTGATTGTGGTAGCTTAGGATCGACATATTTGCACGTTTTTCAAGGTTTTCGACTTTATGTCGTACCTTTGCGTACAACGTTTTCAATGATGGTTTGGTGAATGGATTTTGGATTTGGGAATAGGAAATCGAGCACGAGACCCATTTGATTTACAAACTCTCAGACTTGGAGTCCATTTGATTTGACGAGAAATCGGACCAAGGGTCCATTTGAGTTATACGATCGGACCGAGGGTCCCGTTAGTTTACGAGTTCGGGCTTGAGGCCCAGTTGGTTGTAATATCGGGCTTGAGACCCAGTTGACTGTAGTATCGGGCTTGAGGCCCTGTTGGTTGTGAAATCGGACTTGAGGTCTCGTTGCTTTATGGTTCGGGCTTGAGGCCCAGTTAGTTGTGGTATCGGGCTTGAGGCCTTGTTGATTGTAACATCGAGCTTGAGTCCTAGTTCGGTTTGTGAAATGAGAATTCGGGCATGAGACCCTGTTGAACTGTGGATTTAGGCCGAGGCCTGTGAAATTGATTTGAATCGGATTCGAGGAATCCTGTTGACATGAAACGAGTATGAGACCCAGTTGAGAAATGTTTTGAGAAAGAAAGAAAGAGTTTTGAAATGATTATGAACCCTCCATATGATTATATAGTCTCCTCCAGACGTCGACTTGGAAAGTCACGATCCACAAACCAGAATGGGTATCCCCATAGGGATCCCGTTCCAAGAGTGGGGGTTACGATTTATGATGTGGTCCCGGACCAGATTCCAGAAAGTTGTGTGGACTAGAGATAGAGCTCAAACTAGATCCAGAGATTGAGCCTCCTAGATGGAGAATTCCTGGGAGACGACTCGGAGTGAGACCCCGGGTAGTGTGCACACTAGTATAAAGATGATATCGTGGCATATATCATAGATGTGTTCCCTAGGGGTTGTGTGCCTCGAGTTGGCATCTTCTCAGAAGTTCCGCGGATGGGCTATACGTATATTGATACGTATGTGGTTTACGGATAGAGATTTGAGGGCGGAGACCCTGTCTTCCATGTTTAGAAAGTGGTTTGGGGCGAGACCCCATATTCAATGTTTTTAGAGTGGTTTTGGACTGAGACCCATGTATGTTGATTTGGGCTATGTTCCCATATGTATTGTTTCATGGTTTTAAGGTTGTGATTTCGGGTCAGGGACCCAAATGGATTTATGGTTCATGACGGTTTATGGGAACTGGGCATGAACCCTTGAATGATTTTGAGAATATGTTTGATAAATGAAATGGTTTTATGAACGTTTTGATAAATGGTTTTCGAATGCATGCATATGCTTTTAGTGAAGGGTATAAATGTCTTTATGTGAAAATATTTTTAAATAAATGTTTATTTTTGTCCACTCACGACTTTTTATGTTTTAATGCCCTTCAGGTTGATCGTGGATGCAGGCTGTAGCTGAGATCGAGACATCATACTCCTCCTCCTTCGATCCTGGCATACTATGGAAGCCCGGTGAGAGCTAGAGATGGAATTTTCCCTAGTCTGACACTTCGTGTCAGATGGGATCAAGCGTGTCCCACATTAATCCCTAGGGATTTGGGAACGGTCCTGATAGAAGATGACAACTGGGTTCTTGATATTTGGGTAGGATATGTTGTTTGGGCTCAACATTCATATCATCATCGTTTAGGGTATGGAAAGACGCCATACGGAGGTCGATGGTTGATCTTGGGAGATAACAGGTCGATTGGGAATGTAAAATCTCGGACTTTCTAGGGTGTGTTCGGTGTTTGGGTGAAACTGGAATGGAGTTGCCAAATGATGAAGCTTCATTTGGTGACCACCTTCTAAATGAGTCAATATTGGTTTGTTGGCAAAGTGCTATAGCGTTTGGCGGTAAAGTAAGATTCCCCCCTCCCCCCAGCTTGAAATGATTTTCCCTCTCTTTTCACCCAATGTTTCCCTCATTTTCCTCAGTTGGACAAGCATGTCAATGTTTCAATTATTTTTCCGCTCTTACATACTCTTGAAATCAAACTATTTGGTTTTGATTGTGCATTACGTTTATTTTAATGGTAAGCAAAGTATTAATCTAAATTACGTTGTTGCAGTTGTACATATATTTTGTATGTGTGGTGGCATTCCAAGCACAACTTGTGCGGCAAGAAATAAGTATATTTTGATCATTGCCCATTGGGATGCGTTGTGAACGGGATAGGATAAAAGGAGGAGCTGCTGATACTGAGCAGTAGCTATGAAACCCGAAAAGGAATTTCGTGTTTTGAAAGCCAAGCTAGTGGATTCACTACAGAAGCTTGCATGAGTGCTTCGTTGATCGAAATTAGTGAATACACCATATGCTTTGGTTTCAGAGCGTTGAACAAACACACACATGGTTCTTTATTAGCCTCTGTCGAATGCAGTGAAGGATTGAACTGAGATGGTCTTTTTTTCATATTTCACGATGGAAACGATTTAACAAGTAATATGTGTGTCGGTGTAAAGTCCTTCCCAACAACCTAAATCCTCAAAGCTTAGTGCCGCTAGTCATTTATTACTGTATGGAGATGGTCGAATAGTATTATAAAGACAACTATAATAGGTTTTATACAAATGAAGGTGTATTCAATCAATCTTTTAATAGATTGATTTAAAAGTCTTTAAATCTAGGTGTATTCAATTAAGATTGTAAAATACAATTTTCCAAATGTAAGTGTGTTCAAAAGTTTATCGATTTTTTATGATTTGGTAAATTGATGGAGAAAAAATGCACATATCAACTCTTAAATAAAATATCCTTACTCATCCTAATATTTCACTGGATAGGAATTTTAAAAAAAAAAACAACTTCTCAAAACATTTTCCATCATCCACCTTAACCCCACCTCTCCTGCCGTTAGTACACTAAAAGTAAAACAAAAAAGTTTTGAATTATGATGAAAAGAAGAAAAATAGAGGAAACCAAGAAAAGAGAATCAGAACATGCAGAGATTCACAAAGACAATATTGGTTATGCAATGTTCAATTACCTTAATTAATAAGTTCGTTTTTTCTTCGAACCCTCAGGATGAAGGGAGGGCTAGATTTTCTCTCCCCATCGTTCATAGTAAAAAAGAGCCATAACCATCTAATGAATCTACATCTTTTTTTTGTGTAGCACTATAAGCAACATGGCTTATAATATCTTCCTTTTGCGAATAATGAAGGTGATTATGCACCCACCATTGATCTTAAATTACAGGCTGATGCCAATGATGATGATGAAGATCTTGATAAGCTTATGAAGCAATTACTTTCACTAATGTCAAAGAAAAGGTTGATCATGCAAAGCCAAAGGCCATGGTGAAATTAGACAGAGATCAAGTTTCTATTCCAGCCAATCCTCAAGCAACGAAAGATTTGTTGTCTACTACTGTGCGAGATATTCTTCTAGGTCGTAAAACTAATTCAAATCCCACTCCAACTCTAAGTAGAGCGTCTACGAAGTTGTCGAGTAAGATATAAAGGAAGGATACTAACAACTAATTCGACAACAGAGTCGAAAGAATACTTGAGTAATGTCGAAAAGCAGGATGAAGGAAACCCAAGTTCAATAAAAAGCAAGCAACATGCTCATAATAAAGGGCGAAGACCCAGAAGCCCTGGAAACAAAGGGGATGAACAAGAAGAAAATGCCAAGCAAGTGAAGTCGAAGAGTAGTCGTAGTGGCAAACAAAAACTTGGGTGACGTTATATTAATGTTATAAATAATTTGGACCTTTAGATATTTATAAAGGTCAATATTAGAAGTTATGTATAATCCAGCTAGATAAGCAGCACAATTTAAAATCCAAATAAATTTTATTATAAAATATAATGAAAAGAAATCAAATGAAACCCATTATAAATCTAAACCATTTAAAATACATTCAAATCCATTAAAATTTCAATCGAATACACCCCCCTTATAATCTATTAAAACCCATTAAAATCTCAAACGAATACACCTTCCTAAAACCCAAATCCGAGGTACGTATCCAATCTAAGGCCACAACCAAAATAAACATCCAACCGCAAGCCTTCAAAACCTTTCAAACCGCATTTATCATCCAACCAAATGAAACCTCCAACCAATAAGCATTCAAAAAAATCTAAAACCAAATTTAACTGAGTGCATGACTCTTGGTTTGGTTTGGACCCTTTGCTGGAACTACATTCAAACAATGACTATATAGACTTAACAACTGAGACCGTATAAGAACCAAGGACCACCAAATCATCATTATGACATGAGAGGACTCATGTCATAATTGATCACAAGCTCAAACAAGAAATTCACCCTATGATCTGCAGCAATCAATTTCCAAAGACTTTGTTAATTCGAACGAACTACATTCAGTTCATAAGCTTAATTACCAAACAAAAACAACACCTTAAAAGCAAGATTGGCCTTAAAACAAATTGTAAGTCAATAACACTCCCGAATAGGTGACTTAATGTAAATCGATATCAAGAAACATAATCAACAAGCAGAGTAAATTGAAGGAACACAAAACCAACGTTGATGTTATACACTGGAATACTTTTTAACAACCCTGCGACAATTGAGATTATGGCCTAAGCGAAGGAGTATGATGCATCCGCATAAACATTGCCCCAAATTTGCTACGCACCTTAGAAACTCTCAAACATGGTAAATTCAACAGAATGTATGAACCAATTTCAAGAAAATGTCAATTAAAACCAGGAGAAGAGACCTAAAATACACAAGACAAATAGAGACACTTCACAGAACTTAAAAGGTTTTATCGACTTAGTTTTTATTTGTTCTAATTATAAGAATTTATCACAGTTAAGCTCCACAAACTAAAAACAACATTGTACATTGCATATCTCAAACTTGCATAAATTCATTGGTGAGTAGAGTAATGTTTGAAAATACAATTTGCTTCCTACTAAAATCTACCTCCTTCTAAACTTTCAAATTCGCCATTTTACATAGACTTTTACCCAAAAGACTAACCTGACTTTCTACCCAACAATTCGTTTCAACTTAACTTCTTGTCTTTGAATCATAATCGAATTCATTTTCATCATTCACTACCACGGGATTTGCAAACTTTGCCAATCGCGATCCACAAGTACTTTTATTGTGCCCATACGCATTACAATAACTACAATGACGACTACTCTTACTAGATTTCCTTCCTTTCTTACTCTCACCTTCGTCTCCAAACTTTGTGTGTTTGCCTTTACTCTTCACAACTTCTGGATCTTTGATAATCTTATCATGCCTATGATGTAACAACCCGTCCCGGAAACTAGGATTAAGGACGTGATTAGTAACAGATTAGTGAGTCTAATTGGAGTTTAGTCGGTTACTTTAGGCTGTTAGTGTAGAATGACGATTTTGCCCCTAGTACGGGCAAAATGTTGACTTTTAGTTCGGCCGGTCAATTGGACATTGACCGATGACCGTGACGTAGCTCGGGACGTCACGAGTCCGTAGATAGGTGGCACGCCCGATTCCGACATCCGAGGAGGAAGTTATGATGTTCGGAAGGTTGAGGGCATTACCGTAAATTGGATAAAATAGGGGGAAATGTTGACTTTTTGCTAGACTTGTCATTTCCACGCAAACCGAGGACTGTTAGATAGGTCTCGATGTCCTGAGTACAACGACAGGCGGCACGTCTTCATCGGACTATGGATGAATCAGATACGGGTCTAAACATGCCAAGGGCATTTTGGTAATTTTACCTCAAAGGGTATTTTGGTCATTCTCCTGCATAGGGATGCGTGCCCAATACAAGTGGGACACTTGGCTGCATCTGAAGAGGGGACCACCAGGATATGGACACCAGGCTAGGTCTAGATGGCTGTAGAACCTTGCACCGTCTCAAGTGTTCGATCAAATGGGTTTAACGGTTTAAAACAGAGGAAAAATAGAGAGGGAATGAGAGTGAGGAAAAGTGACAGAGTAGAAGGCGAGGTGGTGTTGGTGCTGCCACGAGGGCCACCGTGGCGGCGGCTTCAAATTTGAAAAACAGAGAGAGAGGTGTGAATGCAAATCCAATCTCCCTAAATTCCCATCAATTGTATCTGGTGTGTGAAGAACAAATGATTAGGAAGAAGAGAGGAACTTACTGGGCTTGACGTCGAGGTTCGAGAAGGATGATACAGTAGGTTATCGTACTTTTCGATTTGGAATTCAAAAATGGTACTTAGAGATTTATCGTCTATTTTGTTGTTTTGACGGTCGAATAATGTTTCTTGAGCTTCCAGAGTTTGTTTGGGACAAAAATCAAGGAGGTTAGTGGCCGGAATCAAAGAACACGATGAAGGAGCAGTGGTCGGATTTTCATCGATTCGAGAAGGTAAGAAGTTGGTCTGTAATTGGTGATTTTAGTAGCTTAGTCAATCAGGGTGAATAGGACGAAGCTAAACGAATTAAAAGAAGGAAAAACCGGATGAAATTGAATGAAAACCGTGAACGCCGGTTCACGGCTGGACCAGACCGGTTCGAACCAGGTGAACCGGGTTCACCTGAGGTTGACGACGACACTGTTCACGCGCGTGGGTCTCACGCGCAGAAGCTTCTAGACGCGCTTGAGGGCGCGTGGGGCGTAGTTTGGGCAATCTTCCAACACGACTTTTAAAGTAATTAATGTAACGAACATTTTGGCATGGGTTTCGAGACGATCGGACATCGTCTCGATATGTTTCGGGTTGTCTGAAGGTTTTAGGGCCCAGTTAAAAATAGCTAAAAATACGGGAAAATTAGGAGGCTTTAGTATGAGTATCGTGTAGTAGTTAGTGACCTTTTATTGGGATTTTGACAGGTTCGGGAAAGCCGAGGATAGCGAATGGCTGGGAACGGCTTAAGTGCGCGCGTATCGAGGCGACGTCGAAATGCTTTGTGAGTGGACTTTGCGTTCTAACTCTTGATGCATGCATATATGTTTTTAGTATGTTTTCATATGTGATTCTATGATTTGATTTATGATTGTGATGGTTTATGGTTTCTGCACGTTTTTCGAGGAAATTACAAAATTGCACGTTTTACGAGTTTTTGAACGTTCGTGGGATTTGATCATGGTTTTAATGATTTGATCTCGGAATTTGAAATACGATTTGATTTAAAAAGGAAAAGGATTTTGAAAAGTAATTTCGGGCTTGAAGCCCAGTTCAAAGTGGTTTTCGGGAAGGTGATTTCGGGTTTTGGAATCGGAATTCCGGGTGACGATTCGGGATTCGATTCGGGACTTGAAATGGAATTTCAGGTTTGGGTTCGAAATGGTTATTTCGGATGCTAGCTTACGAAATGATGGTTGCGGACTCGGATCTGGAAAGGAAATGGATATGAGTTCTGGATTTGGATTCGAAATGGCGGTTCTGGATGCCGGAAAGGCGTCAGACCAGTGGTTTCGAATTCGAGTTTGGATATGGATTTCGAAATGATTTTCAAACGGTTTTGGATTGGATTTGCTGGATCTGGTTATTGGGTTTAAAGACCCGGATTGAGTTTAAAGACTCGGGAGTTTAAAGACTCGGATAGATCCAGCAGGTTCGATGGATGAGAATGTGGTTTCAAATGTGTTTTGGATTTCACTGAGAAATAATGATAATGGTTTTCTGAGGTTTTTGGGCAGTGGCCCAGATGAAAAGGTTTTTTGATGGTTTTGGGCGGAGGCCCGAGATTTGAGAAAAGGAAAATGTGTTTTGTTTTCGTACATGGTTTTCATGATATGCATGCATTGGTTTTTAAACGGAGGGTATAAATGTATGTGTTTTCTAATAACTGTTTTTTGGAAATTTTACTTTATTTTTGTCCACTCATAGTCTTTTCGTGTTTTCGATACCCTCCAAGTTGTTGTGGCGCGGGATGTTGGTCGAGAGAGCCGGAGACATCACACCTACGATCCACAGTAAACGTTGCGCACTCTGGGAAATTCGGAAGATTTCGGACGGACGGATCGAGAATCCCTTGTCCGACTTACGTGTCACATGAAGGTTGGACGTCAGTTTGGCCTTCGTGTCATACGTAAGTCAGACGGGAGCAGGGTTTAGTCCCTAATCCTGGGGGATTAGGGGTGGGCCCTGACATATGAGCACTACGCATGCTTTCCTCCTCTTGTTCATTGTACAACACTTCAGCCCTACAACACAACTTCCCTACCTCTTCTATAATTAATTATACGCCGCTTCACTTTTCCCACCATAATAACTAACTTTGTTGAAATAACTAATTAGGAAACCATGTCTAGAAACTTCAACATTCTTTTGTCCTATATGGCCTCCTTCATCTTCACATTTACCATTTCCTCTACCACTTTTTGTCCATCTCTTCAAAATAAGATACTCTGGTATCTTTTTAATTCCTTCCCATTTCAAAACACAAAATATATGGCAACATGGAATGCCTTCACATTCCAACAATTTGCAATTGCAACTCATCATCTCACCATAATATGTGTGGTGCCACACAGTCCATGTCTTACCTTCTTCACCATACATTGACATGTCATATCGGCTGCTCCCAGGAATCTGTACACGATCATTCTGGTTTAGGGCAACTACCTTCTCCAGTTGGGTTCTAACATGATAAAATACTGTCTGTGTGTATAGCAAACTGGCTTGTTTCTCCAACTGCCTCAGATGAGTTGTTAGAACAGATGCACAATTCATAATTTTAAAATTGGCCATTGCAACATTGTTTCTAACTTGGAGTAGCGAACGATCTAATTGTGGGATGCATTCAAATAACTTCAAAAAACTCTTATTCAAGTAGTCCTTCATAAACCTATTCATACTTTCACATCGTTGTGTGCTTGTTGTTGCTCCCATAAAATGCCCTCGAAAATAGCATTCAGCCCACCTTTCTCGCTTTTCATACAACCCCTCAATGTACTCATATAGCTTCCCATCACCAGTGATTCTTTCGTACATTCTTTTCCACTCTACTTCAAACTCCTCAGTCGCCAATGGCTCATGCAAGCAAACCTTGAATGCACTAAATAATCCGGTATTCTTCATCATTTCTTTAACATTATTCCCCACATGCCAAGAACATATTCGGTGCCTGCAATCTGGTAGGATTTGATCAATGGCACCCCGCATTGCTTCATCACCGTCCGTTACAATAGAAACTGGTCTTTTTCCTTTCATGGAATCCAAAAAGGTCCTCAAAACCCAATTATATGTCTTAATGGTTTCATTAACCACAAATGCTGAAGCAAATATCACATTCATACGATGATTGTTCATGCCAACCAACAACACCAATGGCTTTTCATACATGTTGGTCTTGTACGAGCTGTCAAACATAGCTACATCCCCAAACCTTGAATAATCCTCTAATGATGCAGAGTCTCTCCACAACATATTTGCTAAATGGTTCTCTTCATCAACCATAAATTTGCAAAAAAAAAAAAAACCGGGGTCAGTAGCTCCTTTCGCATTCATGTATGCTAATGCTGCTTCTGAATCGCCATCTGCTAAAATTCCTCTTCGGCATGCATCCATCTTGTTGTATAAGTCTTTCAACGTAAATCCAACTTCATTATAACTACCTGCTTCTCCAACCATATACTTGTATGTTTGACAAGTCCTAACTGATGCCTTCCACAATGACATTGCAAAACTTAGGTCCCCTTCAGATACTTCTCGGTGTGATACCAACAGGCCAGCTTCAGTTGTGTTTGCCAACATGTGAGAGTGATGAATGTGAAATTGAGTGACTGTATATTTTTCCTTCTTCTCCTCGTATACTATTGTAAAACTTGCTTGGCATCCACATCTAGTTTCGCCTCTCTGGTTCTTCACCATATCTAGTTTATTCTTCCATTTAGCCAACCTTCTCCCTTCTTTCCCCCAAACCCATCTTCTCCTCTGAATTTCTCCACCTATACGCCGTGTTAATGCATCCTTTCTGATGCTAAAGCCAATCACTTTTGCATATCTTTTATAAAACTGGTCTGCATCCTCTACACTGTTGAAATAACCTCCCACAACATCTCCCTCAGTCAAGTCCACATATTTCTTACCTTCATACAACAATTCTGATGTCGCACATTCTTCAACTGAGCACCCCGTTCCCCTATTCTGTGTAGGAAGTTGAGCTTCATTAGTAGCTACACTCCCACCTCCTGAATTTCAAAACCATAGGGAGTACCTTCAGTCATAGTCCTTCAAACAAAGCAGCTCCATTCCACTTATGGTCATTCCTAAGGCAGCACAAATAACTCAACCAGATAGCTAGATCCTATAGACCTTAAATCTTACCAATGCATCCACAAATCAGTTTTATATAAGCATGCGAAAAATCAGGACAAAGGGGAACAAACACCTAATCAGGTAAATCAAACATGGGGACATGATGTAATGTAATGATATGCCATTTGTAAATAACAAAACAGAGTTTTACCTTGCATTTCTTCAGACCTTAGTGACCATTGGGAATCAACACCGCAAATCACTCAAAGTAAAAGGAAGATCGACTTCTCAACTCATTTTCATGTTTGCACTACATCAAATATCCCAAAATGCTCAACATAATCCAAATTAAATTATGCTTTTTAGAAATAAATAAAAGCTAAAGAGTGAGCTAAATATCAAACTACCATCGAAATCAAAAGTAAATTTCACAAATGTAGCAATAATGTGCAAAGTAAATTCTTCAAATAACTTACTCATAAACTTGTCAATTGATATCAGAGAGATTAACATGTTGAAACCATACCAATAAGGTAGAAAATTGATAAGAAAACTTTGATTAGAGAAATTTTAGAGATCTGGAGCCATACCAATAACTTACTCATCTCACTGCAGCCCCAATTACTCCGCAAATATCTTCGTAGAAGCCAAGCGATCTGAAGCCAGCGACCAAAGCCCAGAACCACTATTTAAGGGGTAAGCTCCCTTGATATGAAATGATGAATTTTTGAGCTATAGCACACTATCCTTCTTCCTCAAACTTTGTACTCTTTCTCTCACCACCAACTCTTCCTTCCCACCTTCAACTTCTCCTTACCTTTGCTTCTTCTGCATCTTCAGCGAAAATTTTCGAACCGGTTCCCCATTACCTTCAATTTCTCTCTTCGCTATTATCATCTCACCAATTCGATCTTCTTCTCCGGAGCCCATTCTTCTCTCGATTTCTTCCCCTTCCTGCCCCACCTGCTCACCTCTTCTCCAGGTTTTCGTCTTGCCTTTTACATTCTCTTTTGCAAACTTTTTTTTTCTTTTCCAGGGCTGTTAGAATCTGCCCATCTCAATTCAACAGTCACACAGCTCCTAAACCCATGAGGCACTTAGTCCACTGCCGTGTGGTAGAATTTCCGCTTATTTAGCTCAAGTTATTGAGTTTACTACTTGACTTCCGCAAGTAAAAAACGATAAAATAACTGTCATAGGAGTAAATTGACACGATTTTTTATTTTAGTTACAAAATAACAAAATTTATAGTTTGGGGTGCAAACTGCAAATTGAGCTTTTGCATATCACTCTTGGTGCAATTAAAGTAACGACTCAAACAAAATCTTCTTTCTAGCCAGCCAAACCCCTCTCTGACTCCCAGCTAAACTCTCTCCAATGGCGAAGATCACAAATACGAAGAAGCGCAGGCTCATCAAAACATCAGATGAGATAATCGAGAAAAAACCCAAAGCTGATAAACTCAAACAAAATGAAGAACAAAACGAAGAAGATGAAGATGTCCACGACCAGAGACAACCCCAATCCGATTCCGATTCTGACTCGGATTCCTCCTCCTCAGACGTAGAGAACCTCTCACAACTCCTCGAACCCTACTCCAAGGAGCAGCTCATCGAGCTCATCACTGAAGCGGCCTCTAAGGACTCCGCTCTCTTGAACCGTATTCGAGACGCGGCCGACGGCGACGTTTCGCATCGCAAGATCTTTGTCCACGGTCTTGGCTGGGACACCACGCGTGAAACCCTAGTCTCTGCCTTCGAACCCTTTGGGGAGATGGAGGAGTGCAATTTGGTGTTGGACAAAGCCACGGGCAAAGCTAAAGGTTACGGCTTTGTTCTGTTCAAAAGGCGCCGTGCAGCCACCAAGGCCCTGAAGGACCCTAAAAAGAACATCAGTAATAGAATCGCTTCGTGCCAACTGGCCTCGGTGGGTCCGGCCAGCAACAGCACTACACCATCCTCTTCGTCTTCATTTAACGCTCAGTCGGACTCGGCATCGAGGAAGATCTACGTCGCAAGCGTGCCCCATGATGTTGATGGTGGAAAATTGAGAAACTTTTTCGCTAAATTTGGGGAAATTGAGACTGGACCGCTCGGTTTCGATTCGCAGACAGGAAAATCAAGGGGTTTCGCTTTGTTCGTGTATAAGACTGTGGAGGGTGCGAAGAGGGCTCTTGAAGAACCGCACAAGGTGTTTGAAGGCCACCAATTACAATGCCAGAAGGCAACGGAGGGTTCCAAAAATAAGAGCTCAGCCATGGCGCCGCCCCAAGCACAAATTCAACAATCGACACTGGCAGCAGTGGCTGCGGCTCAGAATATGGCTATGTTCGCTCAGCACCCGAGCCTTCCTCTCTATAGTGGTTTAATGGGCAATGTAGGAGGTGGTTTTGTTCCCGGGTCTGCTAACCCTGCTTTGGTGGCCCGAGCTTTGAATCCAGGTATAATGGGAGGTGCATTGAACCCAGGTATAATGGGAGGTGCATTGAACCCAGGTGTTATCCCAGTGAGCCAAGTGGGTGCTGGTGTTGGTGGATACAGTGGGGGCTCTCATGGGCTGGTCAGTTTAGGTGCGGGCTCTCATGGGCTGGTTAGTTTAGGTGGGGGGTCGCACGGATTGAATAATCCCTCGTTGCTTGGTGCATATGGGACTAGTGGATCTCTTCCTACACCGCAGGGTCTGCAGCACGTTTATCCAAATGCGCAGGTTCAGCAGCCTGGTTCTGGTAGGCCTCAGGGTGCTGGTGGGTCATTCACTGGTTATCCGTCATATATGTGGTATGATATACTGCAATTGCATTCCGCATGTCCTAGTTTAATGCTTATGTTTCTTCACTTTGCATCCTATGCTTGTTCAGTTTTATTTTTTGGTAGTTCTGTGGTAAAAATTGTTTCGCACTATGATTTATGTAGATTTGAGATGTTAAATTTTGTTCTTAGTATTTGGAATTTTGTTCTAAGTATTTGGATTCTGACTCGTTCTCAATGATGATATTTATAGCTTAACAACGAATGTAAAACTTGGAGATCTCATGCCATCATTTCCTCAGTGGTAATTGTATCTTTTTTGTAAATTTTCATGATGATTACGGATCACCTAGCTAGGATTTATAAAAATTATGTTATCCAGTGCAAGTAGATGATTTTGGTTGGCTTAAATAATTTGAGCACAGAGGACGTAGGAAGCTAAGAGTAGGTTAGAATTACAGGGACACCTGTAATAGATGTTACTGTTTCAGTTTGTTATGGTACAAAAAGAAAAGGCTACTTTCCTTCTTAGTTTACCAACTTTATTTTTTAAATTCAAAACTGGATTGCACATAACCAAGAGCTAAATTAAATTTGTATGTTATCCAGTGAATTTGGTGAGCTTAACAATATCTGCATAGAGGACATTAGCCAAAATTAGACTTAAACAAATGTAAATGTTGTTATGTTAAACAAAATAAAAAGGTCACTTTTCCTCTGAGTCTCTGAGGCATACTTTTATGCGTTTATCACCTTTTTCATTACTGTCTTTCAAGGCGTTACAGGTTTAGTTTTTATTCTTTCTGCTTCACATGTTACTTCTTTGTTTTCATGATACTGTAGTTCGTTTCTTGGAAGTACATGTGTATATATACACACACCCACCCCCCACATATCTATATACACACACCCCCCACATATCTACACACACACACACATTTTCTGACTTCCAGTTGGATTACAAACCTTTCTCTAGGTTTTTTCTTATGGTCCTAGATTTGGACCTTTACTTTTATTGGCAATTTTAAATTTTCTCATCCAAACAGATTGTAGTTGATTCTTCTGCATCATAACACCTATCAAGTAGTTACATACAAATCTCTCCGAGTACATTGCATCTACGCATTTGCATTCCCTCGATCTAATGTTTTGTGGTACCTGTTTAACTAATATATTCTAAATCCCTTCTCTGAATTTCCGCCAAACATGCCTTTACTATATATGCCATGAGAATCCTTGGAATATATAGAAATAATTTTTACTGTTATTTGTACTATAAATATTTAGAGTTTCTGAATTTTGTGGAATGTTTTTCACTCTAAATACTTTGTTTACTTATTGATAATATTCAGGACTCAATAATTTCATAGCCCTGACAATCTTTTTGTTTCCCACCTGAATATTATGTATTTGAATATTGTTCGGTTGTTTATCACTCTAAACATTCACATAATTTTTGAGTAATAATGTTTCAAATTCCTCCAGCTATATCTTTCTGTTGATATTTTCTATTTCAGAAATTTTTTCCAAGAGGATTTTCCTACATTTAAATGCATTCAGGAAATCTGTTTCTTAAACCAGCAGAATGTTACTCTAATTGGTAGGTTGGCAATTGTATATCCAATGTTTACTTTTCTTTTCTAAATTCCTTATGCCATTCAAACTTCCAATATTATTTTCACTGAATCGTCATGGTTCCATGGCTCGGAATTTTGTAACTGGGATCACTTGAACATGTGTTTTAACTCCTTTGAGCATGAATTTTTTTCCTCTTTGTTTTTTTTTTAATATATTTAAAGTTTTGATTTTGTAACTGGGTGATTGGTGTTTTTTTTTCCATTACATTCTTTCCTTATATATTTGCAGAGTAAGTATCGCTCAAGTTCAGAAAAGATGATCGTGTCTCGTGGGGAATGTTTATCTAAAGCTTGTTTTGGGTTGAACACTTTTTCTGGAAGTTTTTTCATGGGAAGACTTCCTGTTTTAGTTTTCTCATAATCCATAACTTCAGAACTGACCAAGCTCAACAGCAACTTGGTGGACGTTCCTCTTTTCAGTGTTTGAATTTATCGCACCTTGACTTCCTTTGTTTGTAAGAATTGACAGTATCCAGCTTCAGTTTAATTTTCTGCTTTTTTTAATAATTTTTTCTTCATTCTCTTGTGGCTTGTCCTCCCGTTTCCTTCTATCTTCCGATTTTTATAAGATATAATTTGGTTATTGTTCTATTGTGGTGTTTGATTTTTTTTCTTCTTTTAAATATCAAATGATAGATGAATATCGTCAGATCATTTGATTGTCAGTTGATATGGGGTCTTGATTTGTCTTTATTTCCTCCCTTCGTTTCTATTATTACTTTCTTATCTCGGTTTATTACACACCATGTTACGGATTTTGGTTTTACATTAAGGTCGTGACCTTTTGAGGAGTCTTGTTAATTTTGCGTTGAATTTTTTCACTTACGATATCAGAGTAAATTTTTTATTGTAACTTTTACGAGAATGTTCTTTGGTTTGGTTATTCTGTTTCAAATCTATCACAAATAAGCAAAATGCTGGCTGAATCCTTACAAGGTTCTCTTTTTCGTTTTGTTATACTTAGTTGTGGCTGCAGCCTCTTTCCTGAAATGCATTTTTTTTGTAGTTTAGAGGCCGTCTTTTTGCCCCTATATTTCCTTACTTTTTTTTTTTCCTTTTTTAAAATGTATGTCATGTGGTTTAAGTGCTGTATTTAGATCCAAGTATGTGGATTCACAAAGGTTTACAAATATTGATGGGTCCATTTAGAGTGTCCTTGGTTTGTTTGGAGTATTAATGAAATTCTTTAAGACACACGGGGGAGTCTTGGTTTTGCTCTCATGCAATTTTAAGTATTATTTTCGTCTTTCAGGGATGATTGTAGTTTCATGTGGTAACAGTGTGGGTGAATATTTCATCTTGCAAATCCAGATACCTAAATTTATCAGGAAAATCTGAAAATGTCTTTGTTAGAATAACCCTTCGATTATCTTTTTTTTTTTCCGTAGTTTGAGAGGTGAATAAGGGTTAAAGCTATGAAAATGCAATGGGAATGAACTACCATGTACACAGATATTTTCTCTGTTTTTGAGGTATTCATAATTTTACTTTCTTTAAGCTCTGTTTTTGGATATGAATTGCCATGTTACTTGGCTATTCTGTTTTTTCGATTTCACTTATCATTTTTCTTATGAATAGTAGATATTTACTCAAATTTCTCCTCCTACTTTGGTCTGGATTTCCCTCAATGTTCTTTTTTTCTTCTCTGTCCAACATCATAACTAATTTGCAATTCAGTCAATATACCTTTAGGTACCTTCATTTTTATCCAATGGGTCTACTATGAGACTAATTTGTCTCTAATAATATGTTTAGGGGCTGTTTGATATGGTCTTGGTATTGTGTTTTCACTTTTTATGCTTGAGATAGGCCGATGAAGAAGGGTAAGAGAGATGTTGAAGACATGTACAAGGTACAAAATATGAAAACCATTTCAAAGTTGTGTTCACTTCGTAGATTTTGTTTTCATAGTTTCCTCTTTATTTCTTCTCCTGCCTGCTATCAAAGTATCAAAGTATAAAATGGGCCCTTAGTGATTCATTAGGTTAACTTTTGCACTTGTAGAGGCATTGTGTCCTTGTGGAGAGGTGGGAAGAACCTTTTACTTGGCTAGAGTGTATTCCGTCTAGTTGCATAATCAAGGCTTATGATGAAACATGAGGATTTTGTATCTTCACAAGTATTTTAGGGACCTGTTTGATTCTAAGGTAAGATTGAGTTCGGTACACGGAAATTTCAGAAAAGAAAATCTTTTCTGAAATTTCTATGGCATTTGCCCAACTTGGGTGTGTGAGAAGGGTATCAATCATATTGAGTTGTTTCATGAGATGTTAGCCAATGTAAATTTTGATTCAGGTTCTAATCTCTCTCACGAGAGAACTCAACGAATATCATACACAAAGAACGAGGCTTTTCAGATTGGTGGTTGGTGGTTGCTGCAGAATTATGCTTTTTGAAACTGCCACTGGAAACTGAAAATGGAGGGGTGGGTGGGAAGAACGATTTCAATTATGATAACAAGATTTATAAATGTATTCAAAATTAAATTATAATAGATGCAAGGAGTCGCCTTAGTAAGTCTTAGAAGAATATGGATTGCATAAAAACTAAAAAATTTACATGAAGTTTTGGTGGAAAAGAAAAACTCTTTCTTGCTCTGATTGCATTTTCAACAGATTATATACTTGGCTAAATTTGATTTCAAATTATTCAATTTTTATTGATACTAAAATTAATATTCTCCATATTTCAAAAGAGACGTTAAAATTCGTTTAAAAGCAAAGCATCTCTAGAAACATCAAAACAGCTTGGCAGCAATTTTTTTTACTTTTAATATTGAATTTAACGTAAGGGATGATATTAGCTAAACTCTTTAATTTTACATTAATGGTAATTATAATTTCTAAAATTCATTATTAGCTGTACATATTTTTGAATTCTATTAATATACAATTGTTTATTCGTTAAAATTGTTATTTTTTTTTGTTAAAAATAAAATAAGGTGGTCATTTTTTTTTTATTTAAATGAAAAAAATCAAATAAGAAGTAAAAAAACTTCCTCCTCTTTCCTCTTTTCTTCTTGTTCTGCTCTTCCTCTTTCTTCCAAAAACACCAACTAATGAATCTTTTGGAATTTTTGAAACCATGAAGAAAAAAAAATCTCCAATTTTTGAAGGAAAAAAAAATTGAATATATATGCATTTTCTGTCACTATAAGTAAAGAAATCTTTTGTGACGATTTTTTATGAACATCGTAAAAAACGATTGGTGATGACATTCCTTAGAAAAATTCGCCACTAATGGTGCTCTTCACCTTTAGTGATGAAAAATTCATACATATTTGAAAATGTCATCTTATTTTTATATTTTTATAGAAAATTAACAAGTTTAAAGGAGGGATAATTACTGCACATTTGGCATAATTCAAGGGCTTTTGTTATTAATAATGAAGTTAATAAACTATAGTTAACATTAGTATAAATTTTAGGGATCATAACAATAGTCAAGTTAGATGTAGAGAATTTGTTGTAAGATAATTTTAATGATTTTGAACAAATTTTTAAGTCAAAAATTTCAAAAAATAATCTAATGTAGATGCTCCAGTGATTCAGGTTATGCAAAAAATCCTACAAAACAACATATGCATAAGCAACGTTCTAAATGACGGGTTAGATAGGAGTGAACTAGAGCCGCCCTAAATATGGGCTAAGCGGAAGCAAACGGTGGCTTGGGGATTCATCGGTACATGCGCAGGCTTGACACCTCCTTGGCACTCCTAGGCGACACTGCGGTGTAGGTAGCTAGAATGTATATGAAAAAAAATTGTCTCAACATTTCACCAAACTGACCAAAATTAAATTACATACAACTTACATCCAAATTGAACCCAAATTAAAAATTTAGAACTGCACTCACCTGAATTGAAATTAGAATTCAACACCACCGCACCACTCGACATCGTCTTCTTCATCACAACATCACCTTCGCGTCCCTGCCATCTTTTACCTAGACTCAAATCGGCTCACCTCACCAGTCACCCCCATTGCACTCGCCTTCCTTTGCCATCTCCTTTATGCGATGGACGGCTCCATCTCAGCTCAGTCACTCTATTCACTCAAGTATTAAATCCTTCATGCAATGAATGGACTCCTCCTTCACTCGAGAGTTTCTTCACCACTATCACTCTGAGTCCTCTACTCTTGTTGAAAAATGAAGAGAAGAGAGTCTAAAGAAGACTAGACTCGAGAGAGCGGTGGGACTCAAAACTCAATAATCAATGGAAAATAATCGAATAAATAAATAATAAATTAATAATGAAAACGAGATTCAAGTTACCCTACGGATTGAGGAACAATCAACACTAAAAAAATTCAATTGGAACAAATTGAGGAAAAATTGGTACATATAATTAAAATATTAATTAAAGTAATTAAATTCTTGCACATTTGCCTTACTATCTAATTGTGAATGTAAATTTGACTATGTTTATATATGAAGAAGATTATTAGAAGAAACATTTTTATGTTTAAGTTTATGCTTATGTTCTCCATAACATTATATATTTATATATTACTAATTTATTAAATTTTTCTTTTTAAAACGGAAAAAAACACCTAAACACCATTTAGCTGAACCCCACCATCCTAACAGCGGAAGCACCTAACCCTATTTTGAACATTTGAATATTGCTCATAAGATAGATGATAAATTAGGGAAGATTTGTTTTTCTCAATTTCATCTTTTTGCCTCAGCTTAACATATTTTGGGTCTCCTCTACTTTAGAAATGGAAATGCAGCATTTTCTCCTAGACACAATGGAAATGCAGTTACCCATTACAACGTACAACATCCTAAATTTCCTCCACCATCTAGATAAAACAAGTGTAGTTAGGGAACAAGTCACAGACAGGAGGATGATTTTATATTCTCTAACTCTACTTCTTCCTCTTCTTCGGGGGCTGGAGCGCTTCCTCATCTTCTTCTTCCTCTTCCTCCTCATTCTCTTCCTCAACGACTTCCTCATCCTCTCCTCCACCATCATCATCATCATCATCATCATCGTCGTCATCATCATCGTCATCGCCATCCTCATCGTTGTCATCTTCATCAGGATCATCTTGGTCATCGCCATCACCATCATCATCATCTTCCTCTTCTCCATTCTCTTCTGCCCCTCCCGTTCCCTCTTCCGGACCCTTCTTTGGGTTACTCTTGTTGTTGTTGGGCTTGCGGTCATAATCCTCTCCCTCTTCAGATGACAACTCCTCTTCACCTTCTTCAAACCCACCACCACCTTCACCCTCACTGTCATCATCGTCTTCATCTCCGCCATCTCCGACGGTGTCTTTTGGCTTGGCTTGGCATTGCACGTGATAGTCCCCCTTGACACTAGTTTTATTGACAGGTAAAAGCCCAAGCGGATCCTGAAATCAATTTATACACATTTACATTGCAGAGCAGGTCGCTACGTACAAAGAGAATTTAGTCTTAAGGAGTAACACTAAGAAAAGGTGAGTATAGAATTCATTTACCGACTCTGAAACTAATTTAGTCTTAAGGAGTAACACTAAGAAAAGGCAAGTAAAGAATTCATTTACCGACTCCGAAACCCTAACAACTCCTCGTTTGATTGCAAGATACTAGGGGAGAGAATATGTTCTATGCACATATGAAAAAAGGTCAAAGTGATTCTGTTATTAGTGCAAAACTGGAATAATATCTTCAAGCACTAGGCTGGACTATTCATATCCCTTTAAAAAGTATCTTCTATAAAAGATTATGACAAAAATTGAACTTGAAAAAAAAAAATCATTTGCAAAAATAAAAATAAAAATAAATAAATAAATAAAACCCGATGCTCACAACCCCATCGCTCTAGGTTTGTGGGTTAGTTCGACCCAACCCGGCTAAACTAGGTCGGTCGTTTTATGGGCAATGTTATCCACATTTCATTTAACTATAATTTCTGAATTTTATTATTAGTATCAGAAGTCTAAATTATACTAAAATGTGCAGTAATTATCCCTCAGTTAAAATTTTTTAATTTTTTTAGTTAAAATTTTTAATTTTTTTAGTTAAAAATAAGAGTAAGATAGTCTTTTCAAATATATATGAATTTTCCGTCACTAAAAGTGAAGAAAACCATTAGTGGAATTTTTTTTAATGAACATCGCTAAAATATCTCTTTTAGCGACAAAAAAATGCATATATATTCAAACTTTTATCACCAAAAATGCATATACATTCAAGCTTTTTCCAAAAAATTTTATTTTCAAAAAATTCAGATTTTTTTTTTGTTCTTTCATTTAATTTTAATCAATTATTAAATTTGTGCCCTCGAGAAAAAGAGATGAAGAAGGCGAAGAAAAAGGGAGGAGAGAGAACATTTTCTACTTTTTATTTGATTGTTTTTTCAATTTTTTCATAGAAAAAAATCTAAAAACATACTTGAAAAAATCATCCTATCCTTATTGTTAACAAAACAATAGTTAACAATTTTAATGGAAAATGATTACTGCATATTTTGACAAAATTTAAGGATGTATGCTACTAATAATGAAGTTCACATACTATACTTAATATTAATGTAAAATTCAGGAATTATAACTAACATTATTCCTAAAATTAAAAAAAGGAAAAATGAATCAAGGTTATGAACAAAATGTAACTTTTTTGGACAAAAAATGGAGGAAAATATGAATAAATACGATGAAGTGATAAATTGGCTAATAATAATAATAATAATTTAGGGAGGAAAATTAGCCAAGGGGTACAAATTCAAAGGAACAAAATTGACAAATTACTGCAAAGTAAATAATTTTTCATACAAAATGTTTATGTGAATAAAATATTTTGAGAAAAGATAAAATATTGAATAGTGATAAATTTAAGTGGGTGAAGCTAATATGTAAACAGTGATTTAACAAACCATCCACAGCATCAGAAAGAGAATATTCTCAGCACACTACACAGCCACGAAAAGATACCTTTGCCATTTGACTTTTGAAACTACCTATTCCCTTCGCAACAAGACAAAACAAAGTTTACAAAAGTAAGCTGACCCACGACCACCTGACAAGCCGGAACTCAACTCCTTGCCCCAAAACCAAAACTGATCACGTTACAAATGCTAACCAAGTTTTTCCTTTAATTTCAATAACTAGTTTTGTGTAATCTTAAAAAGTTTTGCGTAAACCACAAACTTGTAATTAAACGTGATATTGTAAAATGGAAAAACCACGAATGGCGCATTTTAGCCTGATTCATCAATCGGAAGCGGCCAAAAAAAATAAAAAAAAAATAAAAAAATAATTAAAAATTAAAATATTAAAAAAATTAAAAAATAAAAATAAAAAATAAAAAAATAAAAAAATAAAAAATGTTTAATTAATGGGTTGCTATTCAGACTCTCTAAATTGATGACATTTAGTGACCATATTAATGTGATAACCCATGAATAGTCTAATATAAATATAAAAAAATTTCATTTATTAAAATAATTTCATTCATTGATTATTACATCAACATAATTACTAAATATGATCAATTTAAAGAGTCCAAATAACATTATTCTTAATTAACACAGAATTACTTACCACAGCCACGAGGGGGCTTCTGAGCAGAGTCGAGACAAGCAAAGCTGCCAAAGCTTCCAAGGCGCACGTTAGCGCGCCGTTATTGGCTCCCACTGAAGAACCGTACTTAGTTTCCATTTCCGCAGAAAATGGCAACCTGCGGCACCAACACCAACAACGCTTAATATAAATGATTCATTTTTAATTAATACCAAAATTTTAAATTAAATTCAGCTCCTAGCCCTCAGATCTGCTTAGAAACCTGGCCGTTAGATAAGTCAAGAAAAATAACAGACGACAAAGGACGACTTTCGGTCGAGGGTAAAGTCGCCGGCGAACAACTTCGCCGTGATTTTTCTCTTTAAGTACAAAATTTTTGTACGGAAAATAGTCGGATGACGCCGGAAATTATGATTCTCGGAAAAACTGAGCGATAATCCATCAGAATCGACCTCAAGGTGGCTACAAATCGCCAAAGTTCACAAATTGGAGAAAGAAATTACGGAATTAATCTTCAAAAGTAGAAAATCACAGGAAAAGGGGATTCAGTGAAGAACAAGTGCAGAACCTGACGATCGAGGAGGTGTGAAAGGGCGAAGCAGACAAACAGTGAAATTAGGAAATTGAAGTTGAGAATTGGGAGTGAGAGGGTTAGAATCGTACCAGGAAGAAGAGATCTGAGAACCTGGGGGTCTAAAACGATAAGAAAACAGCAGGAGAGGCTCCGTTCATTGTGGTCCGTTGGATGGTGATCGTAGAGACATAGAGGCAGCAAGATATAGAAATATCAGAGGTCGCAGAGAGAAGCAGAGAGAGAGAGAGTCTACGGGTGAGGTGAGAATGTGAGATGAGTGAGGCCTGCCCACGATATTTTCAGTCAAGGTTAGGGCAGGGCGGGCAGCGTTTATGATCATGTTTGAAAGACCGTGCGACTTGTGTCTCGTGCTGCCCGAAAGAGAGCAGGTAACGACAAGTGTGGGTTTTAATTAATAATTATATTTTTAATTGCGAGTTATTTTTAACAATTTTTGGACCTTGCGTGTCCTCTAAAATCTAATCTGTGGTCCATTAGGTATTAACCATGGTACAGTCTCTAAACTTCACCAGGGTTAAACTTTAATTACATTATCTTACCGACAACACCAAAATATTGTTCTCCTTCCTTTTTTTTTTTTTTTCCTTTCTTAACGGGGAGAATGTGTTATGTGATGTCTTTATGCTTGAAGTTAAGTATAGTTATTCATGGTATTTTCATCCTCTTCCTCTCTCTCTAAACTCTAAACACTTTTTGCTTTCTCTGAACTCAACCGGCCCTAAATCTAGGTGGGGGTTTTTCTTTTGATCTTCACCTCTTAATAGCAGATGTAAGCTAAATCTCTGCCCCATATGACCCTTGCTTGCTTCCCAACTCTACGCTCTCTCTTTCTCGCTCCCTTTTCTCTTCCTTTGGTTTAGCTTCTGCCTTTTGTCGCTGGCATTGATGGTGCTTAGATTCTTTTCTCTGTGCAGGTAATGGCGGCTGCAGCCCTCTACGCTGATGTGGTGGGTGCCTGAATCAAAGATCTCGGCAGCGTTGTCTCTGAGCGCGACGTGGGGCGGGCATGCATGGGGAGATCGGCGGCTTTGGTAGATTTATTTACGTTTTTTATTGTTTATTCTTTCAATTGGGTTTCATTTCCCCGCAAAATCCAGTAACCCTCCTAATTTTAGTGAAAATTACCTTTTCCTTAACCAGCATCACGATCATGCGGCAAATTGAGGTGATCATGATAATCCTAATTTGAGGTGCTAGCAGAGTGCTGGGAGGCGGGTTTCTGCCTGCTCTCGGTAGAGCGATGATGGGAATCTATTTTTAGAGGTTAAATGTCAAAATGATGTAATTTGGATAAAATAAGCTCTCACTTGGCTACAGTCTGTGCTCCTAAAAAATGTAATCGAATCTATTTCTATTTAATGCAATATTTCTTTCATAATTAAAAAAAAAAAAGGGTTAAGTATAGTTCGGCCCTCATTTATCAAGCCCAAAGACAATTATTACATTATTAATGTCTTCTTTGGCCCTTTGATCATGAGATATCATTCTATCGCACGTTACAAAAGGATTGATGGTCGCGACGTGATTGGGACTGATTTGAGACCAATGCACACACGTATATAAATACACATTGCATTTTAATTGAAATTATTTATTTGGTTATTGGTTATAGTTTTCTTGTATTTCTAATTACTCATCTGATCGACTTGCATAACAAAATTTATGTTTCTTTGCCGTAGGGGAAGTTGGCGTATTCATTATAGTCCCCATCTTCTCTTTTTCTACACACTCTACACGGATCCAACTGGTCGTGGCATCCATAAAAACTTCTTCAGGTAGGAGATTTGGCGGACGATGGCCCCTTTTTACCTCAAAATAACTTGAAACTGATATAAACAGCAGCAAGCATGATCCAACATTTGAGGTTGAGCTGCCCTATGGCAAGGCCAAAGTTATTCGGATAGAAGAGTGCCCAATCGGTTAGAGGCTCATTCGGCCTCTCGCTAAAGTCCACTACTTACAAATCCCTCAAGATTCATGTCATCGTTTTTGAGAATCGATGAATTTATTGATGAACTCAAAGTAATACACTAGGGCTATGCATGAGCCTCGTTAAAACCTTAATGTAAAAGATTCAGGTCATATTGAGTACACTTTTATTTTGAGTACAAGTCAAATCTCTCAAGATACATGTCATTTTGAATATACCTCTATTTTATGTAGATATTTCTCTAATCCTAAAATATTTAAATTGAATACACCTCCAAACTTTTAAAAGTATTTTAAAATTCTAATTAAATATACCCGAATTATTTAAAATCCTTAAAATAAGTTTAAAATCTAATTGAATACACTCCTTAAATCATCAATCTAATTCCAATTTCAAGCTTGTTTAAATAAATCATTTTTCTTAGTGTCTACATATCTATAACAACCTAACATGTAACATTTCATAATATTAACAAATTAATAACTTCATTACGTTAGAGTTTATGAAATGTAATATTGATAATAATGTTTAGCATAATAAAATTCTAAGTGATGCTGCAAATACTCTTTCCATTATGCATAGCGGCCCTTCAGGCCCAGCTGGAGAATGGGTCTTTCATGGGACCCATTTATTATATATACCAGGTTCCTTATAAACATGTTGGCCCCCAAGCAAATCAGCCGGCTGATATATTCGCTCATTAGATTTGATTTGGACAAGACGATAACTAGAGGTGTAGCAGCTAAGACGATTCTTTCAAATCAAAGATGTCTTAGAAATCTCGGGCTAGCAAATGGGATTAGATACCCCAGTAGTCCTAGCCGTAAACAATGGATACTAGGCACCGTGTGTATCGACCTATGCAGTGCTGTAGCTAATGCATTAGGTATCTTGTCTGGGGAGTACGTTCGCAAGAATGAAACTCAAAGGAATTGACGGGGGCCCGCATAAGCGGTGGAGCATGTGGTTTAATTCGATGCAAAGCGAAGTACCTTACCAGGGCTTGACATGCCGCGAATCCTCTTGAAAGAGAGGGGTGCCTTCAGGAACGCGGACACAGGTGGTGCATGGTTGTTGTTAGCTCGTGTTGTAAGGTGTTAAGTTAAGTCCTGCAACGAGCACAACCCTCGTGTTTAGTTGCCACCGTTGAGTTTAGAACCCTAAGCAGACCGCCAGTGATAAGTCGGAGGAAGGTGAGGATGACATCAAGTCATCATGTCCCTTATAATGATATCAAACTCGAAAGCCCAAACACGGTTGGCGCCTACATAACTGGTTGATTGTGCATGCTCTGCTCCCAAAATGCGGAGAGACTCCATGTGACGAACCAAACATCGTTAGGTCCCGAATTCTGCGCCCTGATTGACAGAACGTCCCGTTATTGACCACAAGCGAAGACGTGTCGAAGTGAAAGCCCCTTAGTTTTTTGCCATTTTCCAGAGGAAAGCAAAGGTTTGATCGTACAAGTACTCATATTAGGGTGAATCGGCAGGTTGCTTTCGCTTTAATCTTTAATAATGAATGATATGGAGTCAGGAGCGCGTTTTACTAATATTATTTGGTTTTGTAATTTTGCTTCATAAATGTCTTAGTGCGTCTAGTGCCTGATACCATTTTTTGTTTCATTAGATTAAACGTTCTGATAAGATTTTTATGATGCTGCATTATAATGCTCCATATTCTCTTTTGATTTTTTCCTCAATGAATAAAATATCATACTTCCCTTAAGGAAAAGAATCAATTTGGCCCGGGATCGATTATGTAGGCTGTTCCCTACTTCTCTTTTTTATTTTCGATTTGCAAGAATAAAAAACTTTATAAACCTCCAAATTTTTTATTTTCTTTTCACAAAGGTGCGTTTGCCCCTGGTCATTCCATCTTTGACAACATCCTTATAGCCCATGAACTTTTCAGTGATTTCCAAAGGAAAAAAAGTAGAACTGGATCCATGGTTGTCAAAATTAATTTAGAAAAATCTTATGATATGCTAGACTGGTCCTATATTGAAATGTGTTTAAATAGATTTGGGTTCTCTGAGAATTGGACTAGCCTTGTTATGGATTGCATTTCTTCGACTTTTTTTTTTTTCAGTGCTAATTAATGGTTGCCCTGAAGGTTTCTTTACACCTACTAGAGGAATTAGACATGGAGATCCTTTATCTCCCTACATTTTTATTCTTTGTATGGAACTCTTTATAAGACATTTGAATGTGATAGCTCAAAATCCTAAGAGGTATTCTCTCCTCCCCCTATGGAATGCTAGTCTCTAATCTTGTCTTTGCTGATGATTGTCTAATTTTCAGTAAGGCTAACACCTCAGCAGCTAGAAACATTTTGAAAGTACTTGATAATTTTTATAAATTTTCATAAATCTTTTATATTTTTCTCATCTAATGTTTCCTTATAGGTTAAAACTGCTATAGTCTATGTACTTAATATCCAACACAAAGGTACTATTGAAAAATATATTTTTTTTGGTCAGTATTGAAAAATATTTAGGGATTCATAATATAGTTTTCTAGAAAGACCCTATCGATTCTTGGGAATTGTTATTGAAATTTCAGTAAAAACTTGTAGGTTGGAAAATAAATATCTTATCAAGAGCAGGAAAATTAACACTTTTAAAATCTAGCCGTGTTCCTAATCATGTGTTTTCTTGTTTTCCTTTTCCTAAGAAAATTCTAGCGAGATCAACAAAGAACGCAAAAATTTCTTGTAGGATTCTCACAGATTCAATCCATTTGTTTGGAAAGATGTTTGTATACCAATCGACAATGGTGGTTTGGATTTAGGAAAAGTGGAGCATTTCAACTGTGCTGCTCTTACTGAATTAGGATGGAGAATCCTGACTGATCACAAAAATGGATGGGTTAAGATAATGCGAGCGAAATATTTGCGTCACAGTCCTCTTGTCTTTTGCCAAAAACGATCATATCACTCCATGGCTTGGAAATGAATTCTAGATAATATGAAGATTCTCTACAAGGGTGTCAGATGTTTAGTTGGCAATGGGAAAAGCATTAGCTTTAGGGCTTGTAACTGAGTTCAGCCATTTCCCTTAGCAAACCTAATTCCTCCTTAGAACCGGCACAACTTGGATTGGAGCCTTATCATAGAAAAATGTAATAGAAAAGAAAAATGGGATATTCCAGCTTGCAATCTCTAGTCCTCTTAAACATTGTACAACTTATCAAGGCAATCCCTCTGTCTTCTCCTATGGATTAGTGATCAGTTCATCTGGGGCCCTAACCCAAAAAGTAAACTTCACAATTAAGTCAACCATTACTATGTTGAATGAAACGGATTGTAGTCACCCTCAGGCGAAATTATTGAAGAAAATTTGGCTCCTGAAAATCCATACTTCGGTGAATATTTTTTGGATGGCTCCTTATCAGATAAAGACTCAACATAAGAGATAGGCCTCACTGGTTTTACCTAACGCTGATAGCAACTGTGTCATTTGTGACTTGTAGACTGAAACTCTCGAACACCTCTTTTGTAATTATGATTTCGCCCAGCGGGTGTGGAGAGCTTCCGATCAAATTATCAGGCCTAATTCTAGTTCCTTATTGGAATAACTTTCCTCTCTTAATCATTTGGAGTCTAACAACCTATCCCCTCTCAGCAAAGCCCTGTTGGAAAATTTGGGATGCTAGAAATAATGCAATCTTCTCCAACGTGTGGCTACATTATTGCAGATATGTTGCGGTGGCTTTTGTCACTAGTGCCAGATTCTTTGATGCTATTAAGACACCTCAGAGTGAGGTCAGAACTCCTTCGACTATTCACTGGATTCCTTTGAGTAGGGGCTGGTTCAAGCTCAACTTTGTTAGTTCTGTCATGACTAACTTCAATGCGGCCGTAGGCTTTGTGATTAGAGATTCGAATGGCCTCCCGGTGGTTGCTAGAGCAAAAAATGTTGGTAAAACTAATAGCTTCGTTGCTGAAGGATTAGCTTTGTTGGAAGGACTCAAAGCTGCTTATGATTTTGGCTGCCTCAACTTGGTTGTAGAAGGAGACTGGAAGATTCTCATTAACTCCATTACTACAACTGTCCATCCTCCCTGGAGAATCAAGGGCATTATTCAAACAATGAGGAATGGGAGAAGATGCTTCAACACCATTCAATTTACAGGCATTTTTCGTGAAGCTAACTTTGTTGTTAATGCTTTGGCCAACCTTGGCCAATAGGATAGCTTGGATTAGATTTGGAGTTATAATGTTCCTCCCTTTGATTCTACTGCTTAGAAATTTGATTTCTTTGGTTGTGGTTGTGCGAGAGGTTGCTCACTTGTTTAAATTTATTTATTTTCCTTGAAAAAAAAAGTAATACTAGTGAGAGCTTGGTTTTTTATTTTATTTATCAAAATGATATTTTCGTTATATATATATATCACAATAAAGTAAGTAAAATACTATCAATATTAAGTGATGAAAGCAAGACTAGCAATAAAGGCAATACAATAATACTAATATAGACAAAATTCACGTAAATAACTAAAAAATTTACTATCACTTAATAAATTACTAGATGGTACTGGAACACCACGTTAACTCATGATATCTCCATTCAAAATTCGCCATCTTTCTATTTTTTTTTTCATAATGTAAATTTAATATTCTTATTATATTTTAAAATTAAATTTTAAAATCAAAATAAAAAACTAAAAAAACCCGAACTCATTCCTTGTTGCTCAAACCCAAACCCATTCTCCAATTAATATTTAGAGACATGAATAAACTGGATTGAAATGGTGCTTATAAGGGGGCTTGAGATTTGTCGCTGTTTTTCAAGCCAACAAAGAGAACGGGAGGGGGGAGGGGGGGAGGGGGGAGGAACAAAAGGAAGGAGGCAAAGCAGAGACGACTCCTAAACTTAATTTTCAGATGAGTTAAATTTAGTGTCCGTCTGAGTTAGTCGGATAAAGTGGCCGCCTCGAACCTCCACCTCGGAGGGGCCCTGATTTTTTTTTTTTTAAAATGGATGTTATGTTAATTTGTTATATATATAAAAAATTAACGGTACGAGTGAATTTATTAATAATAATAAAATATACACCTTGATAAGAGGACGTAATAAGTCTTACTCCTCGAAATCCTATTGATGATGATTAAAAATTTATATAAGTATACATATAAGCAAAATTTATCAGCACAAATTATTATAAATTATTATAAGGCTATGACTTCATCTACTAGCTAACTAATCAAGAAAACCAATCAACTCTATTTCACAATTGTAATAATATACATATTAAAAAACACTTTTACCTAATTAAATCAAGTATTCAATATCAACAATTAGCAAAAAAAAAAGAAAAAAAAAGAAGAACTTATTTGTATTTGAAATAGGTAATAGATTTTTTTTTAACATAAATTGGATTGAGCTAATTAAATATATGGAGCTATTTTGAGAAAAAAAAATGTGACTGAATTAAATTCATACTTTTAAAGGACCTAACCTTGAGTGAGACTGGCTGTAACCCTAATAACACCTATAACCGTAAAACATTACCTCCACTAAAAAAATACTACCATCAAACTCATCACATTTGATCTTGAAGTATCTGTAGAGTAAATTACAGATTTAAAAAAAACTTGATATCCAATTATCTAAATGCGCATAAAAGCGAATAAAATACAAAGATACTAATCTGATTATAATGATCAAACATAATTGAGGATATTTTAAGAAACTGCTCCAGCAAAGTAGAACAAAATTTTGGGAAAAAAATGGCAAACTAACCATTGTTACCAAACTTGGATTGAGAATCTAAATACACATGCCATGATGATTTTGAATCTGAAAATTGGTGACGCCAACACTAGCCATTAGTAGTGGGAAGCAACTTTAGATTGCATTTTAGCTTACAAAGAGAATATGAAATGGAAAATCACTAGGGAATCGCCCAACCATTCACAAGGCACAAGGCACCCGGCACCCGGCACCCACACCACCTATCATTCCAACTTCATACACATCATTGCCACCAAGACTTATATTATTATTATTATTATTAGCCTTATCTTATCTTCTTCTTCTTCTTCTTCTTCTTTTTTTTTTTTTTTTCAAATTGTTAGTTTAATTTTAATCAACTCTACTATAACATAATCAAACCCTACTTGCAAATTTATGTATTTAAAAATAACATCAAAAGAAAAGATTAGTTGGCACCTAAGTACAAAATTCCTCATTATAATATGCATGCTGAATTGGCGTTAATCTTGATTCCTTATTTCCTCCTCTCGTTTTTTTTCTTTCATCCTTTTTCTTCTTTTCACGATTGAGATTATTTCCAGTTATAGGGTTGAACTTTTCCGAGGTTCACTTAGGATCTAGAAAAATAAAATTCATAATAAAAGGGTAACAAAGATTTTTAGCAGGTATATATACTTCTCATTGAGTCATTTCAAATTATAAGTAACTAAGATCCATTTGTTTAAATGAGAATCTGAATTTTGATATTTCATTACAAGATTACGTTGGTAACTTTTTTTATTTTTTGTAAATGTTGTGATATGAAGGTAGAGGGAGTACATTAGGGAAAACAATAACAACCGTAAGTGCGAGTATCTGCGGGCACCTTACTTGATTGGGGAAGGTATAAAGGTGGTGTGATATTTTTAATTAGGAGTGGGCACGATCGGTATGGTACAATATTTAGTGATACCAGAATTGTACCATTTAATTTTAATTGACTCTGTATTCTAAAATTTGAAATTGATACCGAATTGTACCTTTTAAAGTGCACCGGTTTCCTTTCTTGGTTAAGGTATATTATGCAACTCTAGTCTGACATGTCATGTTGTTTTTGTTTTGTTTGGTTCACTGTTTTCTTGCTATTTTCTTATCCTTCTTTTCTCTTGTTTTCTCATGTAGTTCACTGCTGTATTTGCTGTTAGCACTGTTGACTGTTTTCTTGATCACTTTGTATTTTCCTTTTTCAACCTTACAATGAGGTAACTTGTATTTTACAATATTTGCTATGGTAGTGAAGGGTGAAGTTTCTTATGTTAATTTTATTTAATCTGCTAAGCCATCCAAGAAACATTTAGTATCACTAAATTTAAGTAGTAAATTTCTTCTGCTAAGCCATCCAAACAATATAAGCTGGTACTCAATACAATGCTTTATTTTGTTTCTGAATTGACCCATAGTATTCGAAGTAGTAAATTTTCCTTTTAATTTATGTTATCGTTCCTCACTATTGTTTCCATTTGGTAATGAACCGAATATTAAAGTGATTATCAAAATAAAAAGATACAAAACATAATGATAAATGAATTTATGCTCAATATATTGCCCTAATCAAACTTCAAAGTTGCTTCATTTGCTTCTCTACTTGATTCTGCTATTCAAGGTGTTTGAACCAGACACACCGAAATATTATATTGTTGAAAACTTAGACTTCTATTTATTGTTATTCTTTTCTTTTAACATTTCCTGTGAGGTTGCTTTTGATTTCAAGCGTCTTCTCAATTTTAAAACTTATATCAACTTTCCTAATCAGAACCTTAATATAGAATTTAATTGACTGACCTTTTTATCTTTCTGTGGTTTGCATGGTTGATTCTTTTTCCGGACTTGATACGAAGGTTTGAAGGATCCTGCCGAAATGTTTCAGAGTCGATTAGGTGTGTTCCCTCATAATGAGAAACGCGTAAGTTTGTATAAAAGATGGCCAGTATTGCATACACATAATGCACTATATATTGGATTCTTCTGCATGTATGGTTCCAACGCACGACACCGTATTGTAGAGGACAAGTTGATGAGGCAGAAGGCTCAACGCTTGCTCGACGAGGCTGTTTCATGGTCCCTCCTTTTTGGGAAATTAAGGAAACTATCTTCAACCGAGTCTTATGCTATAACTGATTTCCTTTGTACACCTACTTGTACAATATTAGGCCTTAATGAGCTCATCTTGGTATTGCATTTTCCTTTGCATTTCACTACTCTGTAGTGAAAAGTCATTAATTTTTGTAAGTTTATTCAGTTGTATTCTGAGTTGTGTGTATTTACTAGTTGATGTAAATATAAATTGATTGGTTTATTCCCTTTAGCTTACTAACGTTTGTTTTACAATGAATATTACACCTATGATCTCTAGGTTTTTGTGTGACATGTTGGATCAGAAACCAGAGAAGAAGTGAGAAGATAGAAAGAGAGAGAGATTGAGGAAGAAGAAGTATTTACTGATTGATCAATGTAATTGAATTACAGTAGTCGTACATTGGATTGTTTTTATATCTAGTAAAGACTTGTAACTAGTATAACAAACTACAACTAACAGACTATAACCGATTCTAACAAACCAACTAATTGTTATGACGTGTCATGCTGAGTTATTACAATCCTAACATGACAGTTATTCTTCTTCCTGCAGGGACTGAAGAGAAGATTCCAAATGAGCTCATCTTGGTATTGCATTTTCCTTGTCGTTAATTGTTTGATTGGATAAATATGTGAATTTCCTTTGTTTATTTTTTTTTATAAACTTAAAAAATTAAGAGTATTAACAGCAGGAGTTTGTTCTCATTTAAATATTTTGACCCATGACAGCTTACTCTTGCAGAAACAAGACGAATCTCTTTTGGAAGATATATGGATTCTTTTAAGAGCTGAAAGACTGGAAAAGGCATGCCAACTTTGCCGGTCTACATGACAAGTTACTGAAGCTATGAAAAAGTACAATCATATATTACTTTATTTTATATGTAATGTTGCTGTCCTAATAGATGCTATCATTTTGGTAGCCATGGAGAGCTGCAAGTTTGTGTATATTTGGAGGACTTGACGTGTTTCCTTCAATTGAAGCCTTGGCGAAAAATGGAAAGGATAGAACTTTGCAAGCCATTGAGTTGGAAAGTGGTATTGAACTCCATTGGCATTCGTGAAAATGGGCTTCATATTGTGCAGCGAGATTTTGATTTATAGTTTAAGTACTCATAATCAGGGTTCACCCTTTTTTGTGGTTTATGGTTTAAGTACTCATCATTAAACTAGTAGTTTATAGTTTAGATGATTTTGCTGAGAACTTGTAAGAATGTTGAATGGATTTCCTTTAAAGATTTATATATATGATTTTCTTCTAATTTCAAAGTTTAAGTGATTCAAAACCTGTTTTTGTGGGTGGGAGGTGTATAGGATGTAAATCAAAAATAAATAAATACTATAATATTGTGCTATTTTAGACAACAATGGATAATTGTTGTCTTATGATGGATAAGACAACGGTTAAAGAAAAAACTGTCATCTGAAATAGTTGTAGACGACGGTTTTATAACAAACTGTCGTTTAAATGTATATTAAAGACGACACTCTTTTTTAAAGGCTTATTGGCTTCAATGCACCATGAACTCGTACACTTTGCACCATGAACTCGTTATTTGCTCACATAACAGTATGAAATAACCGAATAGGGTCACTTAGCACCTTTTCCGTCCAAGCTATTATGTTGCCGTGAAAATAAAGGGTAAAATGGGAAATTTTGACACGCTGACACCCTTTTGCGATGTCAACCGAGATGTGGGGATGGTTTTGGGATCCACAAGTGCCAAATCAGACTCTTCCCTCCCGTTTGCATTCGAGGACGAATTTGGGGGAAATTTCTAGGGTTTGTTTGCGATCGAAATTGGGGCTTGAATCTAGGACTGGGCGTTGAATCGACGCGAAGGTGCGAACAAGTAGGTGCAGACAAATTGGAAAATGATTCCTCGCGTGGATGAAGCAGAGTAGCCTGTCTACGGTGAGTTTTGCTTTCCTCTATACTTCTAGTTTCAACAGTGTTCTATTATCCATGGAAGTGAGGCTGGGTTTATGTGTTTACTGACTACGCCCAAACTACGCATTAATTTAGACACGTAATTTGAGTATTGTGCAATTTAAACCCTTTTTGTGTAGATGTAGTATTGGTAAATAGGGATCGTTCTTAACCGGGGAAATTAGGGAACATTAATAATGTGTTAGTGGGAAAGAGTAATGAATAAATGAATAATGAATAAATTAATGAATTAAATAATTAAATAATTAACAAATTAATGAATTAATGAATTAAAGAATAAAAGAATTGAGAATTAAAGAATAAATGAATTAAAGAATTAACTAATCAAAGAATAATAAACTAAAAGTATTAAAGAATAAAAGAATAAAGAGATGAAAGAATCAAAGAATAATAAACTAAAAGTAGAAAAGAAGAATAAAAGAATAAAAGAATAAAAGAATAAAAGAATAAAAGAATAAAGAATAAAGAATTGAAAAGGGGGGTTTTGAAAAGAGTTGTAAATATAAAATAAATAAAACAAGTAAAAATAATTAAATACTTAATTTTACTTCTACTTTAACCTTTGTACTAGTGAATTTTCTTCAAACACATATTTTTACCAACACTCTAACATCATGCTCATATTGAACCAATCACGAAATCATACCTTAATCATCTCAAATACATGCATACATTTTTCATATTATAAATGCACCGAACAGCGGATTATTACTTACAATATGATTCACCTTAAGTAAGTGATTTAATGCGCCGAACAGCGATCAAACATTAAATCTCTTCAACTCTATCCTAAATGCCCCGAACAGCGGATCAACATTTAGTTTCGAATTGAAGTTTAAGTACTAAAACATATGAAGTAAAAGAAACTCAAAAAGTAAAACACATGGAGATTGCATTCTTACTTACAAATGTTAGAAAGAAAATACCAACACATATATTGAATTATAAGTAAAACCAATAACAATAACAAGAATTTAAGTAGAGAAGTATGGATTTTCACAAGAATCACCGAACAGCGGCAGGAAACTTGTGAAGATGGAAGAAGAAATACGAGGAATTCGGTCTTAAAACTCTTGAATTGCCTTAGAATTACTTGGCCTAGGTATTTCTGAAGGAAAGCATAAAAATGTGTTTAAGAGATCTCAAAGAAATATCACAAGAACAAAGTAAAGATGAAATGAAATTAAGAAAAATAAAAATAACATAAATTAAGAACAAGAATTAAAAGAAAACTAATTAATAAGAAAATCTACAAGAAGTAAAAATGGTCCCCAAAAATGTTTCTCAAAAGAGAGAAACAAAAGAACTAACTTAAGAACTAAGAACTAAGAAAGAAATGGAAGAATGAAACTAATTGGGGACTCCCAAAATACAAGAATTGAAGCCATATTTATAGGTGGAAAAAGCTATCAAAAATAATATAAAAATACAATAAAAAAATGTGGAATAATGGAATGATGAGTAGTAAAGATTTGTGATGATGTTTAGAAGTGGTTTGAGTTGTAAAGTTGCAAAATTGGGTTGGAAAGTGGAAGGAATTTGGGTGGAAATTGGGTGGAAATTGGGTGGAAGCTGCTGGAAAAGAATTCAGCAGAGAGCTGCTGAAAAGAGGCATGGAAATTCGGTGGACTGCTGCTGATTAGAAGGGAAGAAACTCGGCGGGGACGCGCTGAAGGAGAGAGCAGAGCTTCGGCAGGCGCGCGCTGAGGAGTAGGCTTGACGTTCGGTGAGCGCGTGCCGAAGAGAATCGGTTGGGCTGGGGCGCTGAGACGCGGGCTGGCTGGGCCGGCCTGAAACGGATTGGGCCGCACGGGCTGACAGAACTGGGCCGCGCGGACTGACGTGATTGGGCTGGGCCGCTCCTTGGGCTGCACGGGCTGGACCTGGAGAAAGAAATGGATTTGGGCTCAGGACTTCTTTTTTTCTTTTTCTTTTTTTCTGTTGGGCTGGGCTGCATTTTATTGGGTTTGGGCTGCACAAATTAATTAATTTAATTAATTTAGAAATATTTCACCGAAATTCGTCCATAATTTATTCGTTATAATTCCGATCGAGACGATTCTTTCGCCAAAATACTCCAAATTATAAACTTTATTTATTTAAATAAAAATAACACGAAATAAATTAATTTATCTATTTATTTAATATTTTAATATTAAAAGTCAAGTATAAAGGGTATAAAATAATATAAAATAATGCTTATTTGAGGACCTATCAAATACCCCCACACTTAAACTTTGCTAGTCCCTAGCAAATACTAAAATCAAACTACAAAATCAAAACAAGTAACCTTTAACCATTTGTCTCAATATTTCATTATTACAATCATGGCATAAAAGATTTTCACTTAAAGCGTTTAAGCATATGGAATTCAAGAGTTAATACTTTGTAAAAAAAATGCTTCAACAAGTAAGATAATGAGTAAATATGGTGAAATGGATCTCAACATGAATAAAACAAGTATGAATCAACTCACAAGGATATGCACTCATAAATTCACTCAATTTTGTAAGGGTTTGTGTTTGCACTCAAAGTATGTGAGAAATACTCACATAATCGAAATGAAGTACTTTTGCAAAAATATCAAACAAACACCTCAAGATAAAAACAACATATACTTGCACAAATGAACCAAAACCATAAGCTTACTCAAGTGATTGACTCCACTAATCAAAATTTACCATCTTAAGGATCATAAGGTCTTTACGAAGGTTGTAATGGGGCTAAGTTTAGAGGCAAGGAAAATATAGGACAAGTGGTGCTCAATTCGTTCCAAGACTCAATAGACTCCCAAAACGTATCATAGCTTCCCAACCTTAGTGCAATGATGTTGGTAATCCATCCCTTCGAACATAGGCCTAATTCCATCATGTTGGGCCTCACAATCATTCTTCGTGTCGGATTTACAAATGTAAGGGACTTAACTCAAACATTACATAACCAAACCTTATTACCTTGATCGAGACTCAACTTTTTTTTTTCTTTTTTTTCTTCTTTTTTTTTTGATTTTTTGATTTTTTTTTTATATCAAGGTAATAACATGTGTCAACGATACAACAAAGCATGAGTCAGTAAATCCAAATAATTCACATAAAAGTCTTTCCAACATCATTATTTTCTCTTTACACAATCATTATGTCTTTAACCGAGTTCTTGGAACAAGGGTAAAGGATGTTTATACTAAGCTCAAGTGTTTAGATAATCATGGTGATGAAAGAAAGGCTTAATGTGGGCTCGAAAGGGATTAAAACTAAGGGGGTCGCAACTTGTGCGCACACAATAGGGAACATGGATGTTTGAATTTGTGGTGTTAACCCTAATGCCTTAATCATTTCCAAAATCAGAGAGTTTATTGACTCAAAAGCTTTGAAAATCACATAAAATAAGTTCTAGTACTCTAGAGTTCATTAAAAGCTATGGCAAGCAGTTATGAGGCATATGTATATCAATTTAAACAAAGAACTTATGAATCACTCATCAAAGATGTATATAAAGTTCTAAAGCTCACATAAGGTTCATATGATTCATACTTATCTTATCATGCTCGTTTATGTGCCAATTTACATGCATTATCTTCAAGTTATAACACTTAATCACAAAATATTAACAAACAAATTCAAGTTGTAGTGATCACCTTTATAGCCATAACATATTCATTTCCGTTCATTTATATCATTGACAAGTTAAATGGCAACTTAAGACTCATAAAAACACTAAGTTAAAAGATTCAAGAAAACATATTTTTTTTTTTCATTTTTTTACTTTTTTTTTTATTATTTTTTTTCATTTTTTTTTTTAAAAAAAAACTCAAAATTGTAAACCATTCCCCCACACTTAAATTCTACATTGTCCTCAATGTAGGAAAATACGAAGTAATTAAACATAGAATCAAAGTAAGGAAGATGATTTACGAAAATAAAAGGAAAACATTAAATAAACAAAATAAAAGAGAGTGAAGAGTAGAAGGATAGCAAATCTGTATTGATGACTCCTTCACATCTCGGGAACACATTGGGTTGCCTCCCAACAAGCGCTTGAAGTTTAACGTCCATCCAGCCTAGACAGAGATGCAAGTTAGTTAGTCAGAGATGTACGTTAATTAAGAATGTAAGTTAGATATGCAAATTAAAGTTAAGGATGCAATGTGAGTTAAAGATGTAAGTTAGAGGAATAGTGCAATGCAAGTTAAACTAAATATGCAAGTGAAGTTAAAAATGCAAGTTAAATGAAAGATGCAAGTTAGTTAAACGAAAGATGCAAGTTAACTTTGTCATGACAAATAATGTAAATTAAGATATAAACAATATTTACATGTCGGGGGAAGTCAAAGATATATATGGTTCACATAGCCTCAAAGTTTAAATGGAGACTTATACATCCGTGCGGCCCAAGTAAATATCTTGGATTAATTCAACTGTTTGGGCAACTTCAAAAGTGACCAGGTTAGAAAGAATACACATAAGAGGCAGGGCTATTTTCTTAGACCCAAAACCCGTTATGAGTACCGTCTCTTGTCCTAGACATCACCCTCGAAAATTTCTTACTCCAGAGGAATTAAGATGACTCAAGTGTTAACAATTACCGTGGGTGAGAGTTAACAAAAGAGTCATCGCCGATAAAGATCAAAATCTAAACTTCGAAGCACAAGTGATCTACATATAGCTGAGACTAATGCATGAATGCAATAACTATTTACAAGTATGTTTTTATGCACAATTTACAAATATAACATGACAATTTACGTATGAACAATTTATACAAGTATGAACAATTTATTTACAAGTATGGTTTTATTCACAAGTAATGATATTTACAAAACAATTTCTCATTAACAAACTAACATAAGTATAAGATTTATTTAACAATTTAGATTTACACTAACACAAAGTGAAGATAAATGAATATTTTTACGAATAAATGAAGAAAAATAAATTTTTTATTTTTTATTAATTAATTTTTTTTTCTGAATTTAAAAATTAAATAAATGAAGAAAAAGAAATTTTTTTTATTTTTTTAATTTTTTTTTACGAATTTTATGTTTTTTTTAATTACAAATAAAAATAAAAATAAGGAAAAGTGAATATTTACCATAAGCATTTATGAACAATTAAAAAGAATGAACATTATGTACAAGTATGAACAAGAATAATATAACAAGTAAGAGAATTATAAACAAATATAAATGAAAATCTATTATGAACAAGTATGCATGTATACTATGAAATATAAAAGTTATGAACAAGTATAAAATGTAACAAGTAACATATATACAACATTTATTTACAAGTATGAATTAACACTAACATAAAGCTAAGATAAGATTTTTTTTTTTTATTATTTTCAAATTTTTTTTATTTATTTCGAATTTTTTTTTAATTTTAAATTTAAATTTTATCAAGACATAACCAAATAAATAATTACATAAGAATAAAATAAGTGTAATAAAAAAGTTAATGGAATAAAAAGTTAATGAAATAAAGTTAATGGAATAAAAAGTTAGTGGAATAAAAAGTTAATGGAATAAAATTAATGGAATAAAAGTTAATGGAATAAAAAGTTAGTGGAGTAAAAAGTTAGTGGAATAAAAAGTTAATGAAATAAATTTAAAGTTAAAGGAATAAAGAAAAAGTTTATGGAATAAAATTAAAGTTAATGGATTAAAGAAAAAGTTAGAAAGTGTAAAGAAAAATAAAATAAATTAAAAGTAAGGAAAAATGAATATGTACAATATGCATTTATAACAAGTACAAATTAAATTAAATTATGAACAAGTATGATAGAATTTTAAATTTACATAAACAATTTGACTATGAACAAATATATAAAAAAAAAAATTATGAACATTTATGAACAAGTATAAATTAGAAACTATGAATAAGTAAAGTATGAACATTATAAACAAAAATAATAAGAACAATAATAAGATGGATAAATATAATATTAACAAAAGTAAAATTTATAAACAAGTATAATATGCACAATTTATATACATACACTAACAAATTAAAAATGATTTTCAATTTCCCCGGCAACGGCGCCAAAAATTGACTACGCCCAAACTACGCATTAATTTAGACACGTAATTTGAGTATTGTGCAATTTAAACCCTTTTTGTGTAGATGTAGTATTGGTAAATAGAGATCGTTCTTAACCGGGGAAATTAGGGAACATTAATAATGTGTTAGTGGGAAAGAGTAATGAATAAATGAATAATGAATAAATTAATGAATTAAATAATTAAATAATTAACAAATTAATGAATTAATGAATTAAAGAATAAAAGAATTGAGAATTAAAGAATAAATGAATTAAAGAATTAACTAATCAAAGAATAATAAACTAAAAGTATTAAAGAATAAAAGAATAAAGAGATGAAAGAATCAAAGAATAATAAACTAAAAGTAGAAAAGAAGAATAAAAGAATAAAAGAATAAAAGAATAAAAGAATAAAGAATAAAGAATTGAAAAGGGGGGTTTTGAAAAGAGTTGTAAATATAAAATAAATAAAACAAGTAAAAATAATTAAATACTTAATTTTACTTCTACTTTAACCTTTGTACTAGTGAATTTTCTTCAAACACATATTTTTACCAACACTCTAACATCATGCTCATATTGAACCAATCACGAAATCATACCTTAATCATCTCAAATACATGCATACATTTTTCATATTATAAATGCACCGAACAGCGGATTATTACTTACAATATGATTCACCTTAAGTAAGTGATTTAATGCGCCGAACAGCGATCAAACATTAAATCTCTTCAACTCTATCCTAAATGCCCCGAACAGCGGATCAACATTTAGTTTCGAATTGAAGTTTAAGTACTAAAACATATGAAGTAAAAGAAACTCAAAAAGTAAAACACATGGAGATTGCATTCTTACTTACAAATGTTAGAAAGAAAATACCAACACATATATTGAATTATAAGTAAAACCAATAACAATAACAAGAATTTAAGTAGAGAAGTATGGATTTTCACAAGAATCACCGAACAGCGGCAGGAAACTTGTGAAGATGGAAGAAGAAATACGAGGAATTCGGTCTTAAAACTCTTGAATTGCCTTAGAATTACTTGGCCTAGGTATTTCTTAAGGAAAGCATAAAAATGTGTTTAAGAGATCTCAAAGAAATATCACAAGAACAAAGTAAAGATGAAATGAAATTAAGAAAAATAAAAATAACATAAATTAAGAACAAGAATTAAAAGAAAACTAATTAATAAGAAAATCTACAAGAAGTAAAAATGGTCCCCAAAAATGTTTCTCAAAAGAGAGAAACAAAAGAACTAACTTAAGAACTAAGAACTAAGAAAGAAATGGAAGAATGAAACTAATTGGGGACTCCCAAAATACAAGAATTGAAGCCATATTTATAGGTGGAAAAAGCTATCAAAAATAATATAAAAATACAATAAAAAAATGTGGAATAATGGAATGATGAGTAGTAAAGATTTGTGATGATGTTTAGAAGTGGTTTGAGTTGTAAAGTTGCAAAATTGGGTTGGAAAGTGGAAGGAATTTGGGTGGAAATTGGGTGGAAATTGGGTGGAAGCTGCTGGAAAAGAATTCAGCAGAGAGCTGCTGAAAAGAGGCATGGAAATTCGGTGGACTGCTGCTGATTAGAAGGGAAGAAACTCGGCGGGGACGCGCTGAAGGAGAGAGCAGAGCTTCGGCAGGCGCGCGCTGAGGAGTAGGCTTGACGTTCGGTGAGCGCGTGCCGAAGAGAATCGGTTGGGCTGGGGCGCTGAGACGCGGGCTGGCTGGGCCGGCCTGAAACGGATTGGGCCGCACGGGCTGACAGAACTGGGCCGCGCGGACTGACGTGATTGGGCTGGGCCGCTCCTTGGGCTGCACGGGCTGGACCTGGAGAAAGAAATGGATTTGGGCTCAGGACTTCTTTTTTTCTTTTTCTTTTTTTCTGTTGGGCTGGGCTGCATTTTATTGGGTTTGGGCTGCACAAATTAATTAATTTAATTAATTTAGAAATATTTCACCGAAATTCGTCCATAATTTATTCGTTATAATTCCGATCGAGACGATTCTTTCGCCAAAATACTCCAAATTATAAACTTTATTTATTTAAATAAAAATAACACGAAATAAATTAATTTATCTATTTATTTAATATTTTAATATTAAAAGTCAAGTATAAAGGGTATAAAATAATATAAAATAATGCTTATTTGAGGACCTATCATTTACTTCCTTTTGTGTGTCAATATGCCTCTAAGGTTAGCATGTGTCTTTATTTGCCTAATTGATGTGCATGTTGAAATTGATGTCTTTGCTTAAATTGATGTGCATGTTGAAATAGGATATATAGGCTTAGTTTGTGTCGTTGTTTTTGGCATATCTGATGAAAGATGAGGTGTATGGTTTGTGTTGTGGCTAGTTTGTGTGGTTGATGGTCGGTTTGTGTTGTTGCTGGTGAAAGGGATGCTGAACTCGATGGTTGGGTTTCACTTTGCACCCTGTACTCGCCATGTGTTGAAGAATGTCTCACCCTTTACTCGATGTTCTGGTTCATTATGCACTTTGAATTTGATGATTTGGTTTCACTTTGCACCATGTATTGATTATTCTTATTACATGTTGCATCATGTACTTGGACTGTTGGTCACGCTTTGGTACCTTAAGCTCATGAATCAGTCATAATTTGTAGTTAGTTGGTTAGTTTCTTAGTTGCTATTTGGTATATGCATGCAGATGATAGAGATATATTTAGTATGAAAGTTCACTATGGAGGTGAACTACTAATAGAAGATGAGAATTGTTGGAATTACATAGGGGGACAAGTCAAGTTGTATGACTTTGTTACAGTAGATTGGATTTCCCTTTTGGAATTGAAGTTTATAGGGAATAAACTAGGCTATTTGACACGACCCATCCTCAATCCCTCTGGATTAAGGAATAAGCAAGGCTTCAGTCTAACCCACGTGCGGCATGAATGCTAAACACCCATTTAACCCCCATGTAACACGTAAGCCAGACAAGAGATACCCATGTGAACCGTCCAAAACAAACCTTCCGGTTTCACAGTGTAACGCCTCGGAAATTCTAAGGATGTAAATTAGTAAAATAATAAATGAAATGACATTTTTACCCTTGTGAATAGTATGGTCAAATTGTTGACTTTTTGCGTGGCAAGTCGAACGGACATTGACCGATGACTGTGACGTATTTCGGGACGTCACGAGTCCATAAACAAGTGGCACATCCGATTCCGACGATCAGGGAAGAAGTTATGACGTTCGGAAGTTCAAGGGCATTTCCGTAATTAAGTCGAGAAGGGGAAATTTGTTGACTTTTCAAACGACATGGGATTTTCACGTGATTCGAAGACCGTTAGGAAGGTCTCAATGCCCTGAGTCCGTAGACAGGCGACACGCTGAAAACGGACCTCGGACGGTTGAGTTACGGTTCTAGAACAAGAAGGGCATTTTGGTAATTTTGTGGATGAAGGGCAAAATGGTCATTTCAAGGTTGCAGTCTGAAACAGCCGTAGTGAGTTCTGTGTAATTTCTTAAATCTGTTATCTGTTCAGTGAATTGTTTAACCATGTTAGTGACATTGGGGGGAGTTGTTTAACATTGAGGGGGGCTGAGTGGAAACAGGCATGCTGAGGACTGTGGTGAAAACAGAGCACGGGCACCATTTATCTTTGAGTTTAGGCTGGTTGCGGGAAATACAGCCACAGAGAGCCTGAGAGATTCCCACGAGTTTTTGGGTTGGACGGTGTGAATACAGTGAGTTAGAGTGAGTTGAGAGGGTCATTCTGGAAAGGAGAGGACTGAGATCTTGAGAGAAAATAGAGTCGGGAAGAAAACTGGAAAATGGAGGGAAATTTCGAAAATTAATTTGTGAGTCGAGAGGAGCTAAACAGAGGTTAGAAACAGTCTTCTGGGTTCATTTCGACTTCAACCATACAAAAATTGAAGGAAATCGATCACGGTTTGGCCTAGAACCAAAGTCCCAGTTTCTGGAAAATTTCAAGGTCGAGGACGACTACTTCCAGGTAAAGATTTGTGAAATTGGTTACGGTTTAATATTTTTTTAGGTCTTACGAAGCTTCTGTGTCAATTAATTAGAAAACCAATTTGATTTGAGTGAGCTTCAAAATTCGACCCGTTTGTTTGATCAGGAGTGAAATGATCGATTTAGGGCTTGATGTAGGTAATTAATAAGGGATAACCTAAATTAACACTTAATGGAAGGATTTCGGTGGAAAAACTAAAGGAATTAAGCTGGAATTGTTAGAGATTTAACCGGGTCGAGTCGGGGGTCTATAACCCGTTTAGCAGGATTCGGGTGAAGAAGACGACACTATAGCTCACGGTGCAAGGCGCGTGGCTTTCACGCGCAGCCACTTTGGGCGGCGCGTGAGGGCCCGTGAGGCCACATCTCCGGTCACGGTCAACATGTGATTTTATCCTTTCAGTGTAACAGACATTTTGAGTTAAATTTCGAGTCTATCGGACGTCGTACGTGATAGTTTGGAGAGTTCGAAAGTTTAGGGTTTTAATTAAATTACGTTGAAAAAATCCCGAAAAATTAGGGGAATTAATGTAAGCTTAATGGAAGTGTTTGTGACCCAAATTGTGATCTTTGGCAGGCCAGAACATTCCCGAGGCAACCGAGGAGCGTACGAGACGCGATTCACGCGTTCGAATTCGTGAGTAGACTTTTGATTTCTAACCGAGCATGCATAACCGTTTTTACTCCCTTGATTTATGGTTCTATATCTGATTTTATGATTATATTTATGATATTTCTGTTTTACGTGAATGCAAGCTTTTCGATGTGATTTATCGTATTTTTACGTATTTCGAGACTATGGGTTCTTCGATACTTTGAAGATGGTTTGATGAGTGATTTTATACGATTTGTGCATATGAAATTCTAATGATGATTTGATTATGATTTGTGAGTAAGATTCAGAATTTGAACGTGAAATTCGGATATAAGTCCTATTTTGATAAAATGTGATTTCAAATTGGTTTTGGAAATTGGATCACGATGGATCCTGAATTTGTTATGATTTACATCTGATTTTGGGTTTGAAGACCCGGTACGATGCTGGATCTGGTTTTGGGTTTAAAGACCCGGATGAGATATGACGGGGGCGGGCCCGGATTGGGTTTAAAGACCCGGATTGAGTTTAAAGACTCGTAAGTTTAAAGACTCGGTTACTGTGATGTCCCCCGAGGCCTTGATTATGTTTTGAGTTTAAAGACTCATTGATGTCCCGGGAAGGCCTGATATATGAGTTTAAAGACTCGGATGGATCCAGCAATTTGATTTGTTGATGTCACATTCGGTTTTACATGTTTTTATAGTTATCTACTGTAACAGTTTTCATACGGTTTATATAAGTGATTTCGGATACTTAGTTATGCATGCGTGTTTTGAAACTGGAGGGTGAACCCTGATTTCATTAAACTGTTTTCTATAACCGTTTATTTTAGTCCACTCACAGTGACAGGACCCGCCCCGATCCTCTCTGGGACCACATGGGGACGTGCCCTGCTCCCGTCTGACACCCAAAATAATGTTCCAATTTTAACCTTAAACGATCAAATGCATAAAAACCAAAATTAAAGTTTTACATCAAATCCGAAATAAACAGATGTCAGACAAGGGATGAAATCCAAACTACAAGTTGTGAGCACGACTCTAACATAAACCTGCGGGTACACCACCCAACAGGGGTTCAGGTACGCAGAAGTGGATCTATACCTCAGCCTCAGGTTCCTCCTCTACCTCATTAGCACGACCTGGAGGGGTTACCAAAACAATAAGGGTGAGTGGGCCGAAACTCAAGTTTATAAAATCGTTTAGTAAGTAAAACATATAATTTACCCCTCCGTTTTCCAAACTTGCATGCAGCATTATTTAAAATCATTAATCATATAATATGAACCATAAGGCATGTAATAAAACCATAAACATAATTTTAGCCACTGCACTATACACTCCAATCCCGACATCCCCGATGTCTGACGTCCCTGACGTCTAATAAGGTCACAATCACAAGGCTACGCGTGCCACTCAGGTCTCAATTCCGAGTTCAATCCCCGAACCCCGTTCGGGTACAGCATGCCCGATGCTTAGCGTCATAGACGCTGGATGTTCTAGACTTCCGTGACCACTCCGGGGTACCTCATCCGGAGGAGACAGTATCACATGAATGGATCTATACAGTGCAGTATTAAATACATTTTATTGATATCCACATGCAAAACATATATGTATACATAGGTAAAATCCGAACCGATCGTTACGTTTCATAGACGGGTCTCATGCCTAAATACCGTGAAACGTGCCATAACCGAAATTTTAATATCATCAAAACCATTTCTTGATTCCAGCATGTGAACATATAAGTAAACCAAAAAACATTTAAGCATGCAAGGGTTTAATGAAATTGGGCCTACTCACAGTACGATCCCGCGGTGAACCTGCGCGTACGAACTTGTACCGGGATTATCGTACAATTCCTGTCAGTCCAAATCACATGTAAGGATCACTACAAGTCTTAAACGTTTAACCAAAAAGTCCGAAATAGAAACCGGATCAGGGAACCCGTCAACACGTTTTCCGAGATAACCGGCCCTAAACGGACCCATCAAAACTATCTCAGATCAACATGGTTAATTCACCAAAAATGTTCAGAATGATGAGAGGAACAAAAGTCATGTTGATCGTGATCGGAGATAAGGTCCAACGCGCCCTCACGCGCCGCCCAAAGTGGCTGCGCGTGAAAGTCACGCGCCGCCCAAAGTGGCTGCGCGTGAAAGTCACGCGCCTGACACTGTAGCTACAGTGTCACCACCTTCACCTGTTTGTCTTTAATACGGGCCTGCCACCCGCTGCTTGACCCGGTTGATTACCCATCAATTCCTACTCGATTTCAATCCAATTTGATCCTAACATGTTTATTATCCTTCCAATTTAAGTTCTGTGACACTAATTTGCCTCGACAAGTCCTTTAACTAGCCATTCGACCCGTGATCAACAAAACGGGTTGATCACCAGAACTTCCTGGTTTCTAATTCAAACTTCAATTAACTTCACAGGCAGTATAATAGGATCAAAATGAACTAATATGAACGATCAATTGGGTCTGAGAGTACCTGAAGATTGTCGTCCCAAGCTCTGCAATTCCTCTGAAGAAGACAGCCTCCGTCCCAGCTCAACCGTGGCTGATGGCCTTAGCTTTCGATGTGGTTGAGTTCCAAACACTCCCAGAAGACTAAACCAGGCCTTGGTTTGGTCTAACAGTCACCAGAAATCAAAACCCAATTTTTCCCTCCAATTTTGCCCGAAATGGTTTCTCTGGTTTTCTTCACCTATTCTCAGTTCTTTCAGCATCAGAGTGATGCTCACTCACATTCTAATCAGTTTTAAACAACCTCAGCCGTCCCAGAGGCTCGTGGAAGTCCAATCTGTCCACTGAGATTGTTCCCCGAAAATCTTCGATTTTGAAATTAAAAATTGTGGCTTTGCTCGATGTATCCAGCCATGTGCTGATGTCTAAAGGGTTTAAACAAATCCCAGCTTTTCAACTCACACACTGATTAATCAATTGGGACACAGAACCACCGCACATGGTGGTGCCGTCCATCGGTTCCCCGTGGTTGCTACAGTGACCAGGGCAAAATGACCAAAATGCCCCTAGTTCAAATAATTACCAAACTACCCCTCACTTTCTTGACCCGTAACTCAGCCATACGAAGTCCGATTTCGGCGTGCCGCCTGTCTACGGACTCAGGACATCAAGACCTACCTAACGGTCCTTGAGTTATGTGAAAATTAGTTGCCAAACGAAAAGTCAACATTTTCCCCCTAAAGTCCAAATTACGGTAATGCCCCTGAACTTCCGATAGTCATAACTTTTTCCCTGATCGTCCGAATTGGACGTGCCACCTGTCTATGAACTCGTGACATCCCGAACTACGTCACGGTCACTGGTCAAAGTCCATTTGACCCACCAATCAAAAAGTCAATAATTTGGCCATACCATTCACAAGGGTAAAAACGTCAATTCATATATTAAATTACAATATTAAAATCCTCGAATTTCCGGGGTGTTACACACAGTTTTCTGTTTTAATACCCTCCAGTTCGTGGTACAAGTTTTGGGGCTAAAGCCGAGGCAGAGGCATAAAGTTTTCCCGTTGCGGTGTAGTTAGTTCACAGAGTAGGGTTTTATCCTTATCTTGTTTTGTAACCATGCTTTGTGATACTGTTGACTGGTTGTACCGTTGGTTGTATCGTACCTTCTCCCTGGTCTGACAGTACTTGTAATGTATTATTGTGTGGTTATTTTGGTTGTTGTGTGCAATTGTCAGACGGGAGCAGGATTCTCCCCGGTTATCGAGGTGATAATCAGGGCGGGTCCTGTCACATAGAGTGCACAGAAACCACCGTGGATCGCTTGTGTGATGTCTCAGTCTCACCAATAGCAGCCCGCGCCGCATCAACCTGAAGGGCATCGAAAACCAGAAAAGACTGTGAGTGGACGAAAATAAATAATAAGTTCAGAAAACATTTTCTAAGAAAAGACATTTTTGCCCTCCATTTAAAAATCAATGCATGCATATGAAAACCATTTCATTTCAAACATAAGAAAACCGTTTGTGAAAACCGAAATCATTTCCTTTCGTTCAAATCCCGGGCCTCAGCCTAAAACATCTGAAATCCATTTGAAAACCATCATCATATCACATAAATCCAAAATCATATCAAAACACATTTCAACCAATCGAACCTGCTGGATCTCAACCGAGTCTTTAAACTCAATATATAGCTGATTCTTTAAACTCAACAGGCCTTTCAATAACCAAGTCTTTAAACTCAATAAGCATCCGGGGGAAATCACAATAATCGAGTCTTTAAACTCACCGGGTCTTTAAACCCAAATCACATATCCGGGCCCGGCCCCGTCACAATCAATCACAGGGTCTTTAAACCTAAAACCAGATCCAGCAAATCCAATTCAAAATCATTTTAAAATCTTTTTATCAAAATCAAAATCCATAAATCCATTTCCAAATTCGAATCCTAAATCATATTTTATCGAAATGGGACTCACGCTCGAATTTACTTTCAAACCCGAAATCCTATCATCAAATCATTATCAAAACATAATACGTATAAACAATATAAAATCATCCATTAAAATCATCATCAAAGCATAGCATAAACCATATTCTTGAAATACATATAAATACGATAAATCACATCAAAACCATGTAAATCATAAATACCCTAATCATAAGCATAGAAATCATGTATAGAAAACATATAAAACAGTTATGCACGTATTATAATTTAGAAAGCAAAGTCCACTCACAGACCGTCTTCGCTGCCGCCTCGATACGCGTGAAATATGCCTTTACTGGCTAATCCACCATCACCGGAAAACATGGGTTGTATGACAGGACCCATCCCAATCCCCCCGGGATTAGTGCGGGATGACCCTGCTCCCGTCTGACACGAAGTGTCAGACAAGGGATATTTTCGTCCTTTGCCCTCCCGGGCTATCAGAGTACGCCAGGATCCGGAGGAGGTATGTGATATCTCGGTCTCTGCTACAGTCCACATCCGATGTCAACCTGAAGGGCAGTCAAAACATTAAAAACTGTGAGTGGACAAAACAAAAGTTAATAAAAACATTTAATAAGAAGACATTTGTACCCTCCACTAAAAAGCATGCATGCATTCGAAAACCATTTATCCAAAACAAACCATATGTGGGACTAAGCCCAAAGCAGATATAAACCAAGGTCGAAAGGACCACAATGAAAACGACCATACGGCCACTGCCCAAATCCATAAGGGACTCGGCCCCAAACCATAAAGAAACCAAGTACACGAGCCACTGCTCAAATCCTGTGCACACCTGTGCACAACACATATCATATATCATATATACATCACATACATATATATAAGTCACACAACCAATCCTGTCACGGTATCCAAAGCTACGCGCGTGCTACCCGGGTCTCAATCCGAGTCATCTCAAAGTCAAGGTCAATGTCCGCAGACCACTGACCCTACCCGAGGTAATAGTAATCATAGCCTTCCTGAGAGTAAGGAACCCAACTGGGGGTGACTCCACTCAGTCGGTGCTCCGTGACTACTCCGGGGTCCACCCAGGCCAACGACTCTCCCCGGAGGAGATAATAGAAGTAAAGGAAGGTAGATGTAGGCTTCGGCATTGGGCCGGGTCGGGCAAGCCCGGCCCAAATTTTTTGGGCTTGGGCCGGGCCGGGTCGGGCTTATTAAATAATTTTTAAATTTGCGGGCCGGGCAGGGCGGGCTTAATGACATAAAAAAGAGCCCACGGGCTTTTATCGGGCCGGGCTTATATCGGGCTTTTCGGGTCGGGCCTATTAAGCCCACTTGGATCGGGTTTACGTGGGCTTTTGCAATAAACTATGTCTCAAATTTTAAAATTACAAAAAAAATATATGCATGAAAAAAAAATATTAATAATGAAATAAAATACTCAAAGGTGCAAAAACGTGGCCTCGTTAAAATAAAATACTCAAAGATGCAAAAACGTTGAGCATATTAAGTAGGTGGATGAGTGGTTAGGGTTTGTATTGGGTATTGGGTATTGGGCTTTTTAAAATAAATTAGGTAGGCTTGGGGCTAAGATTTGGGTTTGTGTTGAAATATTAGTATTAAGAATGAGTTGAGTATTAATTTTTAAATGATAAGTATTTTATATTTTCGGGCTTATGGGTCGGGTTTATTATGGGCGGGTCGGGCTGGCTTACCGGGCTTTATCGGGCTCGGGCCTATCGGGCTCGGGCCTGGGCCTATCGGGCTCGGGCCTATCGGGCCTATCGGGTTTGAACACCATAAGCCCAAGCCCAGTCCGCTTACTCTCGGGCCGGGCCGGCCCACGGCACATAACGGGTCGGGCTGGGCTTTTGTCCATCGGGATAATCGGGCCCCATAAGCCAATGGGCTTTTGGGCCAAATTGTGAACCCTAGGTAGTTGAACATATATATGCATAACATAAACATTCATGACCGGTTCCCCTGAACCTTCATGATCCATAATGTCCATAATCAGGTAACATGCCGGTTCCCATAAACCGTCATGTACCGTAATAACATAACAAGGGTTCATGCCGGTCCCCATAAACCGTCAAGAACCAGAATAACCTGACAAAAATTCATGCCGGTTCCCATAAACCGTCATGAACCACAATGACCTTTCCAGAGTTCATGCCGGTTCCCGTAAACCGTCATGAACTTGGAAATCCATCTAGGGTCCCTGACCCAAAATCATCAGTGTAAAACAACTGGGTCTCGTGCCCGAACATATGACTCAACTGGGCACCGTGCCCGATATCTAAGGGTTAGTCACGACTCCGATCATAGTGATGCGTGCAACCATCCATCCAGGACCGCCCTCAATCCTGGTATGTCGCCGTGAACAAATCAACCGACGCGACCATCGCAAGATCATGGTGCACTCATCACCGATCGCTATCCTGAACCGTCAGCACTCCGAAGTCGAGCCTCCCCAGGCTGCCCGACAACGAATCGTGCATCGTGACCTCTCCGGAAGGAACACATCCCAAACCGGAGGCGAGCGTCGTATCGTCGATCGCCGTGCACATAGCACCCGTCGCGACCACGATTTAGACCCGAAGGTCGTAAATAGTGTCATATGCCCGAGACAAAACCAAATGGGTCTCATACCCGAGTTTATCCATTTAGAAATCCAAAACCATTTCATTTAAATCAATAAAGGAATACAGACTCGTATAAGCACTGTATAAGGCCGAAACCTCGAAATACGTGCTTATACGTAACCACATACAAATGCACCCATGGCATCATCAAACAAGTAATAAAACATATAATAAACATTTATGCATGCACCAATTTAGAAAAAAAGGTCCACTCACAGACCGTCCGAGCTGCCGCCTCGATTTGCGTGCCACACGGCTCCCCGAGCCGATCACCATCACCGGGACTCCCAAACCTGTCCAAATCGTAATAGAAGGTTACTAACTACTTAATTAACCTCCCACTAAAGCCCCGTAATTTTCCCGTATTTTTAACTATTTTTAATCCCGAACCTAAACCTTCCGATGCCCCGAAACATATCGAGACGGTGTCCGATCGACACGAAACTAGTCCCAAAATGTTCGTTGCATCGAATAGATGATTTCACATGTTGGAACCTTCCCCAGATTCCCTGCCACGCGCCCTCACGCGCCGCCTGAAGTGGCTGCGCGTGGGCTTTACGCGCCTGCTACAGTACCTGCTGACGTCATCACTGACAGCCCCTGACAGTGACACGTGTCACGCTCCCATTGGCCCACTGTCTGACATTGTCAGATCTGACATGATGACGTCATCAGGATGACGTCATCAGTCATCCCCTACATCGGTCAGACCGGTCCGAACCGGTCCTGTCCGGTTTTTCCTGCAACTTGGACCGGCGTAACCGGTCCAGGTGTCCTTCTCCCTCATTTTCGGTCCTATTTCATCCATTCCAATTCCTAAATTCCTATTTCTTCATTTCCTATCTAACCCAATTAACAAAACTACCTAAAACCCTCGAAATCCGACCGGTTCAATTTTGAACCTCACGGTTCAATTTTCCCGAAACCTCCCAGGGCTTCTCCGACGTCCAACCACCACCAAACCCTCCCTAACAACTCCCTAGCAACCTATTTAACTCAAACCAATCGTCCAAATCGACCCATAACAACAAAATCCACACAAAAATTGAAAATGGGCTTACCGGGTACCCGCTCGGGTTCTGGGTTCCCGCCACCGCCCACGGCGGTTCCAGCCACCAGCTGCCGTCCTTAGTCCTCCTCTCTCACCCTCTGGTCTCAGTTATGGTTAGAAGGGAAGGGTTTGGTGTTTGGGTGAAGAAATGGTGATCGGTTTGGTTTGGGAAGAAAATGGGAGAAATGGATGAACGGGGAAGGGTTTGGTGCATGAGTGGGTAGGGTTGGCCAGTGGATGGGTGACAAGTGTCACTCATCCATTGGGCCTCCATTAAATATCTGGGCCCACTAGAGACAAAACTGCACTTTTTGTCTCGTAAAACGTGCCGTCGTGAATAGTAACTGGGAACTTCCGTGAACCGTAACTTCGCCGTCGAACGTCCGAATTCGACGTGCCGCCTGTCTACGGATTCGTATCGTCCTTATCTACGTAACGGTCTTCGGCCCTCGGCCCTCGGCCATCGGACCTCCCAGTCAAAAAGTCAACTTTTGACCCCTTTTATCCAAAATTACCAAAATGCCCCTAAACTTCCGAACGTCATAACTTCCTCCTCGAACGTCGGAATTGAACGTGCCACCTGTCTATGAACTCGTGACGTCACGAACTACGTCACGGTCATCGGTCAAAGTCCATTTGACTGCCCGATTGAAAAGTCAACATTTTGCCACCACTAGGGGCAAAACGGTCATTTCGCATCGTTCGTCCGATCTCGCTCTACTAATCACGGATTAGCCTCACTAATCGTGATTAGTCACTAATCTAATCATGAAATTTGGGACGGGTCGTTACAACCTTCCCTCCTTAATTAATTTCGTCCTCGAAATTCCAACCGACCTAATCTAACCGTTCTTCCCTCCTTAATTAGTTTCGTTCTCGAAACACCAACTATTCTGATTCCACATCCACCTCGTGGAAGGTAGAATCGACCTCGAAATACGTGTACACTCGTACACCAACCAACTAGCACAATACTTACTCGTCTGCAACCAGACGTACCACTAACGCTCATGTCGCCTCGTCTACATTTGACCACGTCGAATAGCAGAAGTCGTACGCTCCGAACTGACACCACCTGTCAGTATCAGAGTAGCCCAAGTATCCTATGATCGACCCATTTGTCAAATCTACCCTTTCGCTGACATAAACAACTCTACGGTTCCTTACTCAATCACTAATATATCCTGACGTCTGCTCCCACTGGGAGTCATCAGACCTCACTCAACGATCCACGCTGACACCTCCGACAGACCGTCACCACTTGACAGTCGTCAGTCGAAAACTAACACTATACTCCCTTGTGGTTATACTAACCACCAACTCACTCAACCGGAGTATATGCATACCAACAAAACACTCGACCTGTGTGTAACGAGGCCCATCAGAACTACTATGACCCAATGCACAGTATCCAATGTCCAGTTCACGACCCCGACTAATCCAATGGTATCGGAACTAAGCCGACTACCAATACGCTCACCAATATACCTTTGGTATAACCTATATACCATCACTAGGCACCACAAGCCTATCCAGTATCGTACCTCGAACAACGTACAAGGTACATACAACTACCCATCAATCAGCCTACAACTACCTGGGTTGTAGCCAATCACGTTTCTATAATGGAGTTCATATGTCCAATCTAGTATTAGACAAATCGAAACTCCGACCCAACATCTATTCCCAATTCCAAATCCGAATCCGCAATTTCGTAAGAAATCCCGAATCCAAATCCAAAAATCATATCCATAATCATGTCCAAATTCAAATCCGAAATCATCATTCCGTAGACTAGTATTAGGAATGACCATTCCGAACCCAAATCCATAAAAAGAAAATCCATAGTCAAGCTCTAGAATCAAATCCTGAATCGTCACCCAGAATCCGATTCCAAAACCCAAATCTAGAAATCCTCTTTCAAGTTCCAAAATCAAATCCTGAATCGTCATCCAGAAATCTGATTCCAAAACCTGAAATATCGTTCACGTCTACCGAGACGTACCAAAACCAAACCTATCGGTTACCCGCTCAACCGATTACCACAATACGATCGATTGACTTCATAGGGAAGTCAATCCCAACATCAACACAACACTAGGTCAGACAAAATCCGACCTCGTCAGACACCTACTCATCGGACAACTACTCAGGCGAGTAATAAGCCATATGGGGCTTACCTCGAAAAGAAGTTCAGTCCCATCATGCTTCACTCAACATCCAAGTAAGAGTAATAAACTCTCCACCTATCTGGATATACAAATCACGATCCAGATCCAACACTACGTCAACCGACCATAGACGTCACGATCGAGGATCGTCACGCCAACCAAAGTCCTAGACCATTTCCCACATCTTAAATAGATTAGTCTACGACGAGACACGCCGAGACTGTGGGTTCTCACTGATTACCTCGTATCGATCCTTGGCATTCCACCGTGGAAAACCAAGAACGATCCAACACGATGACACCAAAATTCATCATATGTGAATGCAACCAAAACTCGCTGCACTCACCACGCCACGTAATTCAACATCGTCTGCCACCAAGCAGAAATGAGAAATCTCAGTCACCTATCTTCGATATACTCAACTCCACTTAATGACCCAAAACAAATCCCGGGTCCACCAACCAATACACGATCAGTGTACTAGTGATACAACCATCATCTGCCTTAGCAGAATCTGAGAAGTCACCCTAATGACTTCGAAATACCCAATACCAATGCGGAAAACCCACATTCCATTCGTCACCGCAATCGCACCCTCTTGCGATTTCGAAGTTCCAACAAGATTGGAAACAACATACCTGGACATCAACCACGTGTCCCCTAACCAATTTAGCTCTATCTGAGATCCACTCCTGAACCACAGATACCGAACATATGCCCATCACGACGGATGTCACATCCCGATACGTAATTCATCGTCATCACGATCACCGGCACCAGCGCTAGTATCAGCGCCAGCCCATAATACTATCGGTACACGCAACCAGCATCAGTATCGGCACACCATGTGCAAAACTGACAACCCTGGATCTCCGCTCATACCGAGCGACGATCCCGTACCTCTGCTCGAATAGGAGAAACTCTGCCTCCCTCGTACCCAACACCTCTGGGTACAATCACCCTGACAACTCATACGAGAAAAGGAAACGTCCCCTGAACGTCCCCGATTCCCAACAACCACAGCTACAACCACTCTCGGTAGTAGTGCCTTCCACAGACTCATGCAGACCTAACTACCAGACCTCGCTATATCCAGACTCCGTATCCAACGGAATCAATCGCCCGTACCAACTACTCTGTATCCCACTCAGGGATTCCATCGACAAGTACCAACCCTGGTAACCTGTCCAACCAAACTCTAACCAGTCGCAACTCGACTAACCCAATGTCCTCTACCAGGTCACCAATGACCTTAGTTGCACCAAACGACAACTAAAGTACCATGACAACCGACTATGTCTAACCGATAAATATAACCTCGACTGCGAAGTGCAGTCCCAACACAAGCTGACATGACTAGACCGACTAACGAATCCAAATCCGAATAGTCGTCCAAGTCAAACCACTCGTCAACTCCCATTTCCGAACCATACACATACGGTAGGGTTCCACGATCATACCTAGAGTTCCCCAGAACCCAACTGCATAAGGCAGTAAAATCCACGATCTGACCGACCCCGCGGTCTGGACATCATAAAGACGTCAATCCAATCCTACCGTCAATCCAACTCGGATTCCTCGAATCCGGCTGCTAACTGCCGACTGCAGTAAATCCATTTAACTCAACAAAATCCGACCATCTAATGGTCACAACATCGAATCAGTCGTCGAAACCGATCCTACGACATCGTGAAGACGATCCCAACTAACCGTCTCACGATCCAAACGCTAACGTACTAATACGTTAACCCTTTCATAGGGCCCCACACTGTCAACCTTGACAGATTTATGGCAACCCCGGCCTCAAATGCCGAACCAAGGCATGCCAATCCTACTAATTATCGTACCGGCACCCCAACAATCAGGTTGACCACGAACTGCAGCCCCTTGAGATATCATATCCTCGACCTGCGTACATACTCCAAGAGCTACACGGTTGCTCGAATAGAGACAACCTCGCTCTGATACCACGTTGACAGGACCCATCCCAATCCCCCCGGGATTAGTGCGGGATGACCCTGCTCCCGTCTGACACGAAGTGTCAGACAAGGGATATTTTCGTCCTTTACCCTCCCGGGCTATCAGAGTACGCCAGGATCCGGAGGAGGTATGTGATATCTCGGTCTCTGCTACAGTCCACATCCGATGTCAACCTGAAGGGCAGTCAAAACATTAAAAACTGTGAGTGGACAAAACAAAAGTTATTAAAAACATTTAATAAGAAGACATTTGTACCCTCCACTAAAAAGCATGCATGCATTCGAAAACCATTTATCCAAAACAAACCATATGTGGGACTAAGTCCAAAGCAGATATAAACCAAGGTCGAAAGGACCACAATGAAAACGACCATACGGCCACTGCCCAAATCCATAAGGGACTCGGCCCCAAACCATGAAGAAACCAAGTACACGAGCCACTGCTCAAATCCTGTGCACACCTGTGCACACCACATATCATATATCATATATACATCACATACATATATATAAGTCACACAACCAATCCTGTCACGGTATCCAAAGCTACGCGCGTGCTACCCGGGTCTCAATCCGAGTCATCTCAAAGTCAAGGTCAATGTCCGCAGACCACTGACCCTACCCGAGGTAATAGAAATCATAGCCTTCCTGAGAGTAAGGAACCCAACTGGGGGTGACTCCACTCAGTCGGTGCTCCGTGACTACTCCGGGGTCCACCCAGGCCAACGACCCTCCCCGGAGGAGATAATAGAAGTAAAGGAAGGTAGATGAACATATATATACATAACATAAACATTCATGACCGGTTCCCCTGAACCGTCATGATCCATAATGTCCATAATCAGGTAACATGCCGGTTCCCATAAACCGTCATGTACCGTAATAACATAACTAGGGTTCATGCCGGTCCCCATAAACCGTCAAGAACCAGAATAACCTGACAAAGATTCATGCCGGTTCCCATAAACCGTCATGAACCACAATGACCTTTCCAGAGTTCATGCCGGTTCCCGTAAACCGTCATGAACTTGGAAATCCATCTAGGGTCCCTGACCCAAAATCATCAATGTAAAACAACTAGGTCTCGTGCCCGAACATATGACTCAACTGGGCACCGTGCCCGATATCTAAGGGTCAGTCACGACTCCGATCATAGTGATGCGTGTAACCATCCATCCAGGACCGCCCTCAATCCTGGTATGTCGCCGTGAACGAATCAACCGACGCGACCATCGCAAGATCATGGTGCACTCATCACCGATCGCTATCCTGAACCATCAGCACTCCGAAGTCGAGCCTCCCTAGGCTGCCCGATACCGAATCATGCATCGTGACCTCTCCGGAAGGAACACATCCCAAACTGGAGGCGAGCGTCGTATCGTCGATCGCCGTGCACATAGCACCCGTCGCGACCACGATTTAGACCCGAAGGTCGTAAATAGTGTCATATGCCTGAGACAAAACCAAATGGGTCTCATACCCGAGTTTATCCATTTAGAAATCCAAAACCATTTCATTTAAATCAATAAAGGAATACAGACCCGTATAAGCACCGTATAAGGCCGAAACCTCGAAATACGTGCTTATACGTAACCACATACAAATGCACCCATGGCATCATCAAACAAGTAATAAAACATATAATAAACATTTATGCATGCACCAATTTAGAAAACAAGGTCCACTCACAGACCGTCCGAGCTGCCGCCTCGATTTGCGTGCCACACGGCTCCCCGAGCCGATCACCGTCACCGGGACTCCCAAACCTGTCCAAATTGTAATAGAAGGTTACTAACTACTTAATTAACCTCCCACTAAAGCCCCGTAATTTTCCCGTATTTTTAACTATTTTTAATCCCAAACCTAAACCTTCCGATGCCCCGAAACATATCGAGACGGTGTCCGATCGACACGAAACCAGTCCCAAAATGTTCGTTACATCGAATAGATGATTTCACATGTTGGAACCTTCCCCAGATTCCCTGCCACGCGCCCTCACGCGCCGTCTGAAGTGGCTGCGCGTGGGCTTTACGCGCTTGCTACAGTACCTGCTGATGTCATCACTGACAGCCCCTGACAGTGACCCGTGTCATGCTCCCATTGGCCCACTGTGTGACATGTCAGTCTGACATTGTCAGATCTGACATGATGACGTCATCCCTGACATGATGACGTCATCAGTCATCCCCTACATCGGTCAGACCGGTCCGAACCGGTCCGGTCCGGTTTTTCCTGCAACTTGGACCGGCGTAACCGGTCCAGGTGTCCTTCTCCCTCATTTTCGGTCCTATTTCATCCATTCCAATTCCTAAATTCCTATTTCTTCATTTCCTATCTAACCCAATTAACAAAACTACCTAAAACCCTCGAAATCCGACCGGTTCAATTTTGAACCTCACGGTTCAATTTTCCCGAAACCTCCCAGGGCTTCTCCGACGTCCAACCACCACCAAAACCTCCCTAACAACTCCCTAGAAACCTATTTAACTCAAACCAATCGTCCAAATCGACCCATAACAACAAAATCCACACAAAAATTGAAAATGGGCTTACTGGGTACCCGCTCGGGTTCTGGGTTCCCGCCACCGCCCACGGCGGTTCCAGCCACCAGCTGCCATCCTTAGTCCTCCTCTCTCACCCTCTGGTCTCAATTATGGTTAGAAGGGAAGGGTTTGGTGTTTGGGTGAAGAAATGGTGATCGGTTTGGTTTGGGAAGAAAATGGGAGAAATGGATGAACGGGGAAGGGTTTGGTGCATGAGTGGGTGGGGTTGGCCAGTGGATGGGTGACAAGTGTCACTCATCCATTGGGCCTCCATTAAATATCTGGGCCCACTAGAGACAAAACTGCACTTTTTGTCTCGTAAAACGTGCCGTCGTGAATAGTAACCGAGAACTTCCGTGAACCGTAACTTCGCCGTTCGAACGTCCGAATTCGACGTGCCGCCTGTCTACGGATTCGTATCGTCCTTATCTACGTAACGGTCTTCGGCTCTCGGCCCTCGGCCATCGGACCTCCCGGTCAAAAAGTCAACTTTTGACCCCTTTTATCCAAAATTACCAAAATGCCCCTAAACTTCCGAACGTCATAACTTCCTCCTCGAACGTCGGAATTGAACGTGCCACCTGTCTATGAACTCGTGACGTCACAGACTACGTCACGGTCATCGGTCAAAGTCCATTTGACCGCCCGATTGAAAAGTCAACATTTTGCCACCACTAGGGGCAAAACGGTCATTTCGCATCGTTCGTCCGATCTCGCTCTACTAATCACGGATTAGCCTCACTAATCGTGATTAGTCACTAATCTAATCATAAAATTTGGGACGGGTCGTTACATTGTATACATGCTAAACTCTCACAGTAGCAACCTAATGTCCCGTTACAGCAATAGTTATTGAATCCCGCTAGGGTGGAGATCCCGGACAATAGGCCAAAGAGGCGTCTAGGTACAATCATTTTGGGGATGAGAGAAGCTCGAGTTCAGGATCGTAAAAGTGACTATTTCAGTTCTTCTAAGGGAGCCCATGAGGAAAGGAAGAAGTTCACGGAGCTTCGGAGCAACTTCATGAACCTCTAGAGCAACTCTACCAACCTTTAGATGACATTGCAAATGCTGATTCAGTTTCTGACTGTGAATAGAATGCCTTTTCCTCGGAATCTCAGCAGCATGTCGACCAATAGCCCGACCACCACCCAGATCAACCACCAAGCCATTAGATATGACGGTGTAATAAATTTTTAGTTATGTAAAATATGTGTATAATGTTTTTTAGTTTTTTTTTTTAGTTTTATTTATCTTAACTATAGTTGTTTTAAAATTAATTTCTTTTCAATTTTATATATTATTAAAAAAATTACATATATTTCCCAACGAAATGTACATATTCGTCGCCAAAGTTGAAAAATAAGGGACAACTTTGCTCGATGAATGCATAGAATTTGTCAGGCAAGTAGGCGTTCATCGGATATTGGAACTCACTCGGTGTCTATGTCCAGAATAAGGGATCGATTTTTCCCGACTAAACTTTTTTATTCATCGGGCAAAGCTTGCATTGACTAACAACATTTGCATGACAAAATTTGTTGTTGGGCAAATGGAGCTATTTCCCGCCAAAGTCAGTATTATGGTCTGCAAGATTAGACCCCTAAAAGAGTGGCCCTACGAACTTTTCCTGACCAACATTCGTCATTTATAGTTTTTCCTGATGAACATGTGTTTTATCTATCAGTCTTATTTGTTGGATAAGATCGTTTTTCTTATAATTTTATATAGATATACTAATACTTCCTGATTTATTTAATTATCCACATACCTAACACAAATGAATTGTAGAAATAGGGACTTAATGTAATGACCCGTTCCAGAAATCAGGATTAGATTAGTGATTAATGACGGATTAGTGAGGTTAATCAGTAATTAGTTGGACGATTTTCGGACGGACGGTGCAAAATGACGATTTTGCCGCTGGAATTGGGCAAACGGTTGACTTTTGGTTTGAACGGTCAACCGGACTTTAACCGATGACTGTGACGTAGTACGGGACGTCATAAGTTCATAGAAAGGTGGCACGTCCGATTCCGACATCCGAGGAGGAAGTTATGATATTCGGAAGTTCAAGGGTAATTTGGTAATTTGGTTAAAAATGGGCAGTTTGTTGACTTTTCAAACGACATGGACTTTTCACGTAATTCGAGGACCGTTAGGTAGGTTTCAGTCCCCTGAGTACAACGATAGGAGGCACGTGGTCATTGGATTTCAGACGGCTTAGATTTTGGTCTAAGCGTGCGAGAGGCATTTTGGTAATTTCACCTCAAGGGCATTTTGGTCAATTGGCTTGCATGGGGATTGGTGCCCAGTGGTCAGAAGACACTTGGCTGTCTCAGGATTGGTTGTCCACCAGATTTGGGACACTTGTCCCCTACTGGAAGGCCGTGGAAGATTTCTCACCGCCTTGCTTGGTTTTAAACATTGGGAGAAATGTTACACGGGTTCAGGGAGGAACATAGAGTGAAAAACAGAGGTTGAGCGTCCACTCTTACACCAACACGAACAATTATCTTCCCTGACCCATGATCCATGAAGGAAAATGTTTAAGGAAGGTGAGAGGATGACGGTGGAAGTCGCGGTGGGGCACGACGGTAAAGGGGTGGAAAGTGTTACTGGAGGCCTAGGAAATCAAATAGCCTAGTTTCGAGGCTTGAAGTGGGCGGTAAGTGTCAATTGTCGTGAACTGTCTTAGTTTAGCTAAAAATGGCAACTTACGTTTTGACGGCTAATACCCTCCTTGGTTGATCAGGTGAGGTTTTGGACTTTATGACGAGGGTGTTGGGCTTGGAACTACGGCCAGAGGTGGTAGAAATCACCAGAGCACAGAGAAGAAAGTCTAGACCTCTGGTTCTTTGATCGAACGGTATGCTTCAGACTTCAATTTAGTGTTTTAAAGTTGTGATTGTGTAAGACATTACTGGACAAAACTATTGAATGGATTAAGATTGAAAACGGTTGAGGAATGGACGATTTAGAGAGTCGAACAGCCCATGCCGGTTCTGATTAGACCGGTCTGGACCGGGTTTGACTAAGCTTGAAGACAATGAATAGTAAGGCGCGTGGCTCTTACGCGCAGCCCCTTTGAGCGGCTCTTGAGGGCGCGTGGGGCCCCTTTTGGGGAAGGTTCCAACATGATTTTTAAAGTATTCGATGTAACAAACATTTTGGGATTGGTTCTCGATATGTTTCGGGATGTCCGAAGGTTTTTAAGTTAAAAATAGTTAAAAATTCAGGGAAATTACGGGGCTTTAGTATAAGCTTTATGAAGTAGTTAGTGATCTTCTTATGGGATTTGGACATGTTCGAGAAAGCCGGTGATAGTGGATTATCCGGGAAAGCGTAATTGCGCGCGTATCGAGACGGTGACGCTAATGGTCTGTGAGTGGACTTTGCTTTCGAACTTATGATGCATGCATATATATTTTAATATGTTTTCTATACGTGATTTCTATGTTTATGATTATGATCTTGATGATTTACGGTTTTTCACTTATTTCGAGATAATGACGTATTTGTATGGTTTACGAGCTTACGATTTATGTTGCGATTTGATCATGATTTTGATGATTTGATTTTGGGATTTGAAATATGATTTGATTTCAATGATTTATGATGGATTTTGGAAAAGTGATTTCGGGCTCGAAGCCCTGTTCATGTGATTTCGGAAACGTGATTTTGGTTTTGGAATCAGATTTTGAAAAGATGATTCGGATTCGGTTTTGAAACTTGAAAGAGAAATTCTGGATTTGGGTTCGGGATGATGGTTCGAGATGCTAGCTTACGGAATCATTATTACAAATTTGGATATGGACCCGTTGAAAAATGGTTTTGAGTTTAAAGACCTGGAAAAAGAAAACGGCTAGATCTGGTTTTGAGTTTAAAGACTCAGTTGATTGACGGGGGAGGGCCCTGGATTGATATGTTTTGAGTTTAAAGACTCGGTTATTGTGATATCCTTCGAGGCCTGTTGATTGTGTTTTGAGTTTAAAGACTCGTTGATATCCCGGGAAGGCCTGATTATGCGCATATGTTTTGAGTTTAAAGACTCAGGCGCACTTGAGATCCAGTAACTTGATTGATTGATGTTTTCACTGGTTTTTCACTAGCTTTCAGATGTTTTGGGAAATGGCCCGGATGATTTGGATTTGATGAGTTTTGGGCAGAGTTCCGTACTTGATGAGGATTTATGATTTTGGGTTGAGGCCCTGGATTTGAATTGCGGATTTGAGGAAAGAAACGATTATGGTTTTCAGTAATGGCTTTTGGATATGAATTGGTTTTATGGAATGGCTTTCATATGCATGCATTGGTTTTTCGCAGAGGGTATAAATGTAATTTATTATGAACTGTTTTTGAACTTACTATTTATTTTTTGTCCACTCACAGTCTTTTTGTGTTTTCGATACCCTCTAGGTTATTGCAGTACAGGTTGTTGGTAGGGAGAGACGGAGACATCACACACACGTTCCACAATAGATTATGCGCGCTCTGAGAAGTCTGGAACTTGTGGACGGCTCGTTTTGGAAATCCGTTGTTTGGCTTACGTGTTACATGGAGGTTGGATGTCGGTTTAGCCTTCATGTCACGCGTAAGTTAGACGGAAGCATGACTTAGTCCTTAATCTCGGGGGATTGGGGGTGGGTCGTGTCACTTAATCTTATTAAATTATATAACCAACAAGGCAAAAAATACTAGTGTTCTCAATACGAGTTTTTTATTAGTTAATTTGTTTTGAGTTTGTGCCTACTTTTATATAAGAGGAATGAAAACAAAATCCATATCACTTCGTATAAAAACTAATATATATCATTTCCCATCCCAAGATTGACACTAAAGACAACCCACCCATATTCATTTATCTTATCAAACTTAACATTGTGGAAGTACGTATTACATTGCATTGCATCGCGTACGGATCTTTGGGGTCCACAAGTTCTATTTCGTCGAAATCAATCACTATTACCCTGTCTCCTCTCTCTAAGAAGAAACTCCCAGCTGACCCTAGCTCTGGGGGTGGGTTTCTTCTTTGATCTCCTCCTAGATCCAAGTAAGACCTCTGCCCCCCTCCCCTTCCCATCCCAGACCTCTGCAGCCACACAACGCCTCTCTTCCCAGACCTCTGCAACACCACAGCCCCCCACCACACACACACACACGCACACACAACAAAAAACCCTTTTCCCCTCCCATCCTAGACCTCTGTAGCCCACCACACAACGCCCCCCTCCCAGACCTCTGCAACCGCCCCCTCCCCAGCGGCGGGCTGTCTCTTTAGTTTTTTAGTTGCTTTTCTTGTTGTCCTTTCTTTTAATTGTTTTTATGTTTTCTTTTTCCGGTTTTTTTTTTCTGCTTGGTTTTTTGCTGAATTTTATTTAGCTTGCTCTTAGCTTTTTAGCAGCCCTTTTTAATTCAGCAATGCCCATCGCTCTTTGTAGCGTTTTTTCGGCCTCTCTCACCGTGGAGACTTTTCCCTCTCCTCATTTGGAGACTTCCAAAATCCTTCTAGATTTATTTTCCCACCTCCATTTTAACTACCTTCCATCATGCCACAATCTTGTCATCTTCTCTTAGCCAATGCTCTTGGCGGTAATGTACCTTAAACACTTTAGCAGTGAAGTCCATCTGTCAATCCAATGGCTATTTTGGCATTGGTTTATTTTCAAAGTGCAATATGCACTCGTCGTGACAGGACCCGTCCCGATCTCCTGTGGAACCTACCGGGGATGTGCCCTCCTCCCATCTGACTTTGACTCTAAAATACCAGAAATACCCTTAACAGTCTTATAGTATTTCAAATTAATTAAACACAGTTAAACATACAAACCTAGAGTTTTACAATGCCATACCAGGGATAGTACAATACAAAAAGCGACCACAAAGTCCTGTTACAAAACGGTTGTAACGACCCGAACTTTCGTAATTATTATTTTATTGTAAATTGACCGTTTTGCCCCTGAGGGGGGAAAAGTTGACTTTTACCTCGGGAAGTATTTAGGACTTTGACACGTGACCGTGACGTAGTTTAGGACGTCACGAGTTCATAGGCAGGTGGCACGTTCGATTCCGACGTTCGAGGAAGAAGTTGTGACGTTCGGAAGTCGAGGGGCATTTTGGTAATTTGGCCATTTGGGGGCCAAATGTTGACTTTTGACCCGGGAAGTCCAACGGACGAGGGCCAATGACCGTTACGTAGGTCTCGTCGATACGAATCCGTAGACAGGCGGCACGCTGAAATCGGACTTACGACGAAAAAGTTATGGTCAAGAACGTAACCGAACTAACCGAGACTCGGAACTTAATTTAATAATAAAATATTATAATCTGTTTTACTTTAACCCAATCAATCTGGACCCTTGATGAGTGACACATGTCACTCATCTACCCCATCCACATCATCCCCAACATTCTGGATCTTGGTCTGCCATAGGATTAATTAATTAATTTCTTTTCCTTAAATCCTCACCCTTCACTCTTCACTCAGGATGAATCACAGCCATCCATTCTATTTCTCCTTCTGTTCTTAAGCCATCAGAGACTCATTTCCTCATTTTCATTCCTTCCTTCAAACCGTGCAACCTCCCACCCTTCAAACAATCACACCAGCAGCTAACCACCCAACCTTCTTCATCAGGCAGCACCAGACCGTGCACCACCACCACCAGACACCGGCCAACGCCACCACGGCCACCCTGCACGGCCGGAAAACCCACAAACCCGTGAGGACCCGTGCAGCCCAAAATCATCAGACCATCCAAACCACGACGTCTGGGCTCGAACCAACCTAGGGCTAGGACCATTGTGACCTCTGGACGGCGTAGGACTGGACTGGGCAGCCCACGGCGGCGACACGGCGGCGGTAAGCCTGCAAACCCGTAATGGCCGATTTTCCTTCCCTGCCTCAAACCGTCCGTTTTTAACGTTGCATTTGCTTGGTTGTTTTTGAGACTTAAACTAGGGGACTAGACGAACGTTTTGGACCTGAGTTGGTGGCTGGAAACGTGACGGCTCGCCGGAGAAGACGGACCAAAACCGGCAGCCATTTCCCCGTCGTTTTTCAGGTGATTCCTTGATCTTAAAATCCAGTTTTGATCACACAGAGCCATAGAACATGTTCAGACGAGTCCATAGGAACAAACCCCATCGATTTTGGTGGTCGGAATCACGATCTGTGATCGGGTCGAACCGTGGGTCTGCGGTGACCCGATTCGCAGACCCGACACTGTAGCTGATGACGTCATCATGCTGACGTCAGTAGTGACGTTATGATGACGTCATCATGTCAGAATATTGTCAGACCAGGGACCAATGGACTGTTGACACGTGTCCTCTGACACTGTCAGTGATGACGTCATGCTGACGTCAGCAGTGACGTCATGCTGACGTCAGCATCACTGTAGCACTGTTGACCAGAGGGTTGACCGGCGCGTGGGGGGCGCGTGTGAACAGTGTTTTGTGTGGGACCAGTGCCATTTTCAAGGTTTCGACGATACGGATCCAATGGCGGTGGTTTCGTGTCGATCGGAGATCGTTAAGTTGGTCAAATTAGGGTTTGATGCCTTGGGAAGCGTGTTCGGACGGCTTTCCCGGGCCGGTTTCAGTCTAGGGTTTCGTAGTTGTTTAGTAGGGACTTAAAGTGACCTTTACGTATGTTTTGGGCGTGACAGGAATTGTACTTTAAACCTTGGACGGGGCTTTACGCTCGGGAGTGCAGCGGGATTGTACTGTGAGTGGGCCTTTGATTTCACTAAACTTCGGCATGCATAACTGTTTTACTTTCTCCTATATCTATATGTGATTTGAGTAAAAGTATCTGTTCAGCTTGTGTATGATTTATGGCACGTATTACGATGTTTGGGCATGAGACCCGTCTGGTTGTTTATAAATGGTTTGGAGTCATATATATGTATAATGGAACTCGATATCATCTGTGGTACTGCACTGTATAGATCTACCCTAGGATTCTATCTCCTCCAGATGTAGGTACACCGGAGCGGTCACGGCGCATTGCCTGTGAGGAGTCATTCTACGGAGGGACCGGACCGTAGAGTGACTCAGGAGCAGGATTGCTACTATTGGACGTCTGGGACGTCAGGCATCTAGAATGCCATGCTCGGACTAGGTTCGGGATTTGGACTCGGGATTGAGACCCCGGGTGGCACGCGTAGCCTTGAGACTGTGACCTTATTGGGCGTCTGGGACGTCAGGCATCTGGGATGTCAGGGTTGGGATGTATAGTGCAGTGACTAAGATTATATTATGTTGATATTATTCTGCTTATGACTATATGGTTTTGTGGTTTTGATACTATGCATGTCTTTTCGGAAAACGGAGGGGAAAAGCTATATGTTTTCGAAATGGTAAACTACTTTGTAAACCTTGAGTTTCGGCCCACTCACCTTTGTTGTTTTACTACCCCTCCAGGTAGTGCTATCGAGGAGGAGGATCCCGAGGAGGAGGAGGAGGATCCCGAGGAGGAAGAGGCATAGGTTTACGTTGCGTACCTGAACCCTACTGCTGGGTAGGTTGGCACGTAGTGTGTCTAGAGTCGTGCTCAATAAACTGTATTCGGGAACCATCCCTTGTCTGACACTATTTGTATTTGAGTATTTGTGTGGTGTGCTATGTATGACTTAACTATGGATTTTCTTTATGCATTTTATATTCAATAAGGGTATTTTTGGTATTTTAACGTTGGGTGTCAGACGGGAGCAGGGCACGTCCCGGGTGGTCCCAGGGGGATCGGGGCGGGTCCTGTCAACGGTGCTCAACCTACCCAAACAGGGTGTATAGGTGCGCAACAAGGAAACTATGCCTCGGACTCCGAGTCCTCCTCCTCTAACTCGGTTGTACAGCGTGGAGGGGTCAATAAAACAGTAAAAAGTGAGTGGGCAAAAAATAAACAATAATTCCAAATCCAGTTTAATAATAATATAATAATCATAAGGTTTTACCCCTCCGTTTAGAAACTTGCATGCATTTAGTCAAAACATAGGATCATAAAATCATATAGCCAGTATAAGGAAATCATCATAATATAGTGCACTGTACAACCTAACCCCGACATCCTTGATATCTGGCATCCCCGATGCCCAAATCATGTCACGGTCCTAAGGCTACGCGTACCACCCGGAGTCTCAAATCCCAAGTCTCCCCAGGGTCCACCCAGATCAATGACTATCAGATCATTAACCCTCCCTGGGGTTATCATCAACACCTACACTCCCGATCGCGAGCCGCCCCTCGGGGCCAACCCCTCTCGGGCAGTGCTCGTGACTACTCCAGGATACTACTGGACGTCTGGAGGAGACAGAAATCATAAGGTAGGTATACACAGTGCAATAGTATCACAATCCATAGAACTCCCCGACTTACTTCGAAAACCAATTCGAACATATATCCAGACGGGTCTCATACCCAAAACATCATACTACGTATAGAACCCCATAAAAAGTATCAAGAGTCATCCCATCACAATCATGAAGTAAAATAGTGAAAACAGTTATGCATGCGATCATTTTGAAATCAAACAGCCTACTCACATACGGTCATTTCTGCTCAACGAACCGCTTAAACCTGTCCAAACACATCCAAAGGTCACTAATTAACCCTACTTAGTCTAACATCCAACCCTAGAACAAAACCGGCCCGGGAACGCATCCCGAACACGCTTCCCGAGGCTAAATCCTTCAATTTGACTAACTTAACGATCTTCGATCGACACGAAACCACTGCCATTGGATCCGTATCGTCGAAACCTTGAAAATGGTACCGATCCCACCAAAAACATTGTTCACACGCGCCCACATGCGCCTAGTCAACGCGTCGGTCAACGCTGCTACAGTACTCTGATGACGTCAGCATGACGTCATCCCTGACAGGTGTCAGATGACACATGGCACTCCCTGGTTGGTCACTAGTCTGACATGATGACGTCATCATGATGACATCATAATCCCTGTCATTCGGTTGTCCCCTATCAAAACGCTATATTGTTCTTTGGCTGGTACCCATCGAAAAACCAGTAACCGTGCTGCCGTGACCCATGGCCATGACCCAACCAGAATTTCCATTTCTAGCCACCATTTCACTGCAGTTTGGTCCTATGAACTCGTCTAAGTCTACCCTACAAGTTTGTAACCCTAAAAACTCGAAGAAAGATCAGAATCACTACCTCTAGCTTGAAGATTCGCGGCTCTGTTTCCCGATCGTCTTCTTCGTCGCATCAGGCGGTGTCCAACCTCGAAACCGGCCACCATAGTCACGTCTCTATCTGTCAGGACCCACCCCGGTTTCACCCTGAAACCCGAGGTAAATCCTGCTCCCGTCTGACTCCCCAACACAACACTAAGGTAAACTCACTCGAAACCACCAAAACACTCAGTCAGACGCAGGAGAACTATACATCCCGAAGTTAAAAGTTTTACAGAGCATAGTTCCATAGTACAAAAGAAAGAAAACCCGATAAACTAGATACATGCACACGAAAAAAATAGAACACTCTGGGATCCCTCTCGCGACTTCTATGCCTCAGACGCTGCCTCGACGCCGAAACCCCGCTCTAGCTCCACGACCTGGAGGGCAATTTAAAACAGAAGGTATGAGTGGTCCATAATACAAGAAAAGTTTCCAAAACCAATTTAGAAGAAAACCGGGTTTAGCCCTCCGTTTTGAAACTACATGCATAACCCAGTTATGAAAACAGTTATCAATCAATCACCATAAAACATTTACAGAATCATTTAAAAAACAGTATAATTCTCATAACCTCACCATAAGAACAGAAACACTATAAAACAGTTATAGAAATCATAGCAGAAACATCATAAAACCGTATCATAAACCGTGAATATCAAATCATTATTTTCCAATCAAACCTGCTGGACCTATCCGAGTCTTTAAACTCCCGAGTCTTTAAACTCAATCCAGGCCTCAATTATATCCGAGTCTTTAAACTCCCGAGTCTTTAAACTCAACAGGCCTACGGGGGAAATATCAATATATCCGAGTCTTTAAACTCCCGAGTCTTTAAACTCAATCCAGGCCTCAATTATATCCGAGTCTTTAAACTCAACAGGCCTACGGGGGAAATATCAATATATCCGAGTCTTTAAACTCCCGAGTCTTTAAACTCAATCCGGGTCTTTAAACCCAATCCGGGCCCGTCCCCCGTCAAATATAATCCGGGTCTTTAAACCCAATAACCAGATCCAGCAAATCCAATCCAAAACCATTTAGAAAATCATTTCTAAATCCATGTCCAAACCTGAATCCGAAATCACCGGTCTGATGCCCTTCCGGCATCCAGAACCGTCATTCCGAACCCAAATCCGGAAATCCACTTTCCAACTTTAAAACCAAATCTCGTTACCGAAATCCGATTCTAAAACCGAAAGCCCTGATCATCGAAATCATGTTCCAAAATCCATTTATAATCATTGAAAACCATTTATCATTTGAAATCCCAAAACCATAGCATCATAATCAGAAATCCACATTTCCTCGTAAAACGTGCCAAATACATTATTTCTCGAAAACCGTGCAATTTTGTAAAACCACATCATAAATCCAACAATCATGAAATCACATATATAAAAAAATTATAGAAAAACAGTTATGCATGCTTAAGTTTAGAGAAGGGTCCACTCACAGTACCGAGCCCTCAATTGCGTCCCGAACGTCTCGTACGTTCCTCAGCTTCCTCGGGAAGTCCCGATCCTGTCAACAACCACCGAAGTACGTTACTAACACATCTACGAAAGTCCACCTAATTTTTCATAAAAATCCCCGGGTCCTAAACGCAACGAACCGGAACCCTAAACTTTCACCCTCGCAAAACTACTTCGATTTGACGTCCGATTAACCCGAAACCAACGCTCAAAGACTCGTCACAACACCTAGACCAAAAACCATGTTGACAAATTCCCCTGCCGCCACCGTACGCGCCCCCACGCGCCGCCCAAAGTGGCTGCGCGTGCCCTCACGCGCCAGCTACAGTGCATCGTCTACCTCTGGTCGACTCGGTTCGACACAGTTGCTGCAATTCGAACCGGCGTGACCGATTCTCCGCCTTCCATCCACCAAATTGACTCCTTTCTTCACCCACTGTTTCGTCCATACCTAGGCTTCCCTTTCCCCTTACTCAGACACCTCAACTCGAACTACAACTCGTCGACTCAAACTCGAACCACAAACCCGATAACCCCTGTTTCCTTCTCCGGCCACCCAGGTCACCCCCCGTCACGGTGGCAGTCTCAAACCCTTCCTAGGACCATCCTAAACCTCACCGAACTCACCAAGACCGTCGACTCACGCCCAAAACCCACGACTTTCGATTTGAAAATCGATGGCAAAACAGAGCACACCAGTACTCTCCGTCGTCCTAGCCTCCCCCGTGCACTCCCCGTCACGGCTGCACAACCAGAAGACTCCTAGGACTCCACTGAATCCCCTAGACCTCACGGGACTCCTCGATTCAACCCCTAAACCTATGACTTAGCGTCTGAATCTAGACGGCAAAACAGAGCACAGAAAGGGAAACAAGAAATTACCTGTCCTCCTATCGCCGTCGTGAGCTCAGCCGTGAGGCAGTAGCTCCTCCCGTCCTCCTCCGTCCTTTGGACACCTCCGCTGGCCTCGATTGATCGATCACGGCCGCACCACTACCCACAACTCCTCTTTGTTCTCTGTTTCCCCTGGTTTTTCCGTGACTCACCTTGCACCCTCACACAGCCACCACACCTCCAAACCTCCTCTCTGTATCCTTCTCACTGCTCTGATCACTCCTCACTCACTCACACAACGCACTCACCATCACCGCCCAATTCTCTCAATTCTCTCCCTCTGTTTCTCTCTGGGTCGAGGAACACACACGAACACACGGGTACCCCCAATTATTTGGACCGTGCACACGCCTAGAAACCACTAAGCCCTTGCCACGCGTCACAATCCTCCCCTTCTCTCTCCCAACTGTCTCAATCTCAGCCCTCCATTTTCCCTCTCTGTTGCACAAATCCCAAGGTGAAAAAAGACCAAACTGCCCTTCTTCTTAAACCAAAATTACGATTTTACCCTTACCGTTTTAGACCCGTATCTCACACATCGTAAGTCCGATGAATACGTGCCGCCTGTCATCGAACTCAGGACGACAAGATCTATCTAACGGTCCTAGGTCAACGTATCAAAACCCGATCGTACGAAAAGTCAACTATTCCCCCCATTTTAACCAAATTACGAAAGAGCCCTCAACCTTCCGAACATCATAACTTCCTCCTCGGATGTCGGAATCGGGCGTACCACCTGTCTATGGATTCGTGACGTCCTAAACTATGTCCTGGTCATCGGTCAAAACCTAATTGACCACCCGAACTAAAAGTCAACATTTTGCCCGAACTAGGAGCAAAATCGTCATTCTATCCTAACCGACCAAAAGTAACCTACTAAACACCAATTGGACTCACTAATCCTTGACTAATCACCGTCTTAATCCTAATTTCCGGGACGGGTCGTTACATTGTCCCTAGGATACAACTACACAAATGAGACGGCCCTCTACAGTCAAGATCGGGTTTTCGAAACTAGGAAAAACCAGGGGAGTTTCGGGTTTTTCGCCTTACCTCCGTCGCGCCGCCTCGTGGTCTCCAGCTGGTCATCCAAGGCTCCTCGAGGTCCTAGTCTGGCGTTAGCTCGAAGTACAGGAGTAGGTTCGAACGGTTTGGGGTCTGTGGGTTCGTCTGTCCGTCGCGGGTCCGAGTGATGTTCGGGTTTTCAGACGGCAACGATGAAGATGGTGATGACAATGATGATGTCTGGTGAGGGTGTGTGATCGATCTGGGGTTAGAGATGAAGCAACAGATGGGGAAGGTGGTCGGGGTGTTTGATGCAAAATGGTTGCTCACGGGAAAGAATGAGAACAAAGGAAGAAAGGCAGATTCATGCATCCAAGATTTTGGGTTATTGGGCCAGTTAGATGAGTGACACTTGTCACTCATTTGATTGGTCCAAGATTCTAGTTGACCAATCCAAATATTCCACCTGGCCCGAACCTCGAAAAACGTAATAGTATCCCTCATAATCCGTGATCCGTAACTTCCGTTCCGAACTTCCGATTTCGGCATGCCGCCTATCTACGGACTCGTGGTGACGTGATCTACGTAATGGTGAAGGGTCCATATCCAAATATTTTCTCGAGTCAAAAGTCAACATTTTGCCCTAGTCAAGGGCAAAACGGTCATTTTACATATAATTTCTCAATTTACAAAAATTTCAAAAATCCGGGTCGTTACACAACGAATGGATTATGAGAGCGCTCTTTGCACGGGTGACATGCTTACCTCCATTTTCCGATGATTTCTTTGGTTTCACCTTCATTTTTCTTACTTCTTGTGGTTTTGTGTTTGTTGGTTCGTGGCGGCTCGGACATCGGCTGATGGCGGTGGATTGGACAATATCGGCTTTCCATATTTTAGATCTAGGGTTACTTTTGGACTGTTTTAAGTTTATATTATTGGATTTTTATGCACATAAATTTAGCGTCATTTGTGTAAATGTTTATCTCCCTTATAAGTCTTTTTTTTTATTTCCATTACTTTGTAATGTTTATCTATTAATGAAGTTCTTATTCTTTGATAAAAAAAAAAAAAGATACGAATATAAGCAAAAGCAAGAATCGTGAGATTACACATTTCTACCGGTAAAAAAACAAAAAGAGATACTACATTTCTAAAGTAAGTGAAGAAGATTAATTTATACAATATCTTTTTCTTTCCCTACTTATTTATTTGTATTTGTTAATCTCTAGTCACACTCCTCATCTTAAGATAAAGTGCTAAAGTTGTACATCAAAGATCTTAGTCGCCTATGGAGTTTTCAATGTAAGAGATATGTCCTTGTGTGAATTCTTTTTATTTTATTTTTTTATTTAAGGTTAATATGAGAAAAGTATAATTTCGAAATTTGATGTAAAATACAAATTAGTAAAGTGTAATTTACCTTAAAATTCATTGGATACTTATAATTTTAAAAGATTATGGGGCGAGAGATAACCAATAACTAATAAACAATTTTACTTAAAGTCACATTGAGATTTATTTTTTGGTAGACCCAACACATTTTACGTTATTAGTTAGTGGAAATTCTTCAGGAAAAAATAACGACGACGAGATATGCATGAAATATTTTAAATAGTTTTCGATACTTAAATACAAAATTTGAAATAGTCTACGGAGTATTGAAATGCAAATTATCCTATTATATTACTCTATTGGGGATGATCGTGTTCATATAGACATTACTGTTCCCACTCTTAAAAAGTTCAAAACCCAACAAGTCAAAAACCTGAAAAGCCCAAACAAGCAAATTTAGACAAGTTATATATAATTAACATAAACACAAAAGCCAGACCCACCCTGAAAAACCGCCACTCCATTCCCGCGAAATTATCAACTCCCACTTGACCCCGCACTTGTTCACGCGCCCAACTCGCACGTCCACATCAAATCCCCACCGAAACCCAAATCCTCACTCAAGAACCTCCGGCAAATCCCATGCCGGCGGCTGATAATTCTCCGAGATCAGACTACGGCACGACACTCGCGGGGAGTGCGCAGGTTTAGAGAAGCGTAACAGAGCGATCCACCTGGTGCGCACATTAGCAGTGGGTGGGGATATTATAGTGGGAGGATGTGGATTACGACGCTCTTTCAGCCTATGTGTAATCTTTGACCCTCTACAAACACTTACCTCAGACTCACGCAGAAAAATCCAAATTCCTTTTTGTATAAAAAATTAAATGGATTTTGGAGAAAAAAATTGGTGAATAATTGTAATTGAGAATTTATTAATATGTTAATGAGAGATTGGAATAAGGATTATAATGTTCGGAAGTTGTCTATTAAGCTGTCGTGTTCTCACTCGATTCTTCTGCGAGATGATGGGACTTGCAGTTGAAGAGAAAGCACCTTCAGATAGGGTTTCTTCCATTCATAATTTTCGAAAAGCTTGCTCTCCCTGTTTGAACAGCTTGAATTTAGAGCGGGAAAGATAAACCTTCCTCAGACTGGCCTCCAAAGGTTCAGCCTTTTAGCTTGCTTTTTCTTGTACTTTTTAACGTTTTCGTTTCGTTCTGGGCATGTTGGGTTGTTTTCCGAGAAAGGAAAAGGAAAAGGAATTTGGAATTTTGGTTTTTTGTTTTTCCGTTTTTAGTTGTTAGTGCTAGAAATAGAAAGCTTCCGTTTGGCTCAGAATTTGAAGCTTTTACTTTTTCAGTCCTCGGTTGCTTTGTTACTTTTTGGGTAATGAATTCTAACGGTTTTGATGAAGGAAGAAAAGGTGTAAATTTTGAAATTGAGCAACTTTCTGCGCTCTTTTTTAGTTAGTTTCCATTTCCATTTCCACTTGTGAAACTGTGTTCTGCTGATAAGAGTAGGAGCTGAGTGTCTTACTGTGCTTGGTGATTTTAAAGCACTACAAAGTTGTAAACCTGGCCTGCAATTTCTTTTTATTTGGGGAATGGATTCTAAGGTTTCTTTTATCCGCCTATGTTGTCTGTTTTCTTCATCTTTTGTTGTCAGTTGTGTACGCAATGAAAGGTGTTACTTTTCTCATTGTTTATAGAGAGGGCCTTGTTTCTGTGATCAGTACTTCTTGCCTTTACTATACATGCAAGTTATGCTATCGTGGAACTTAGAGTCTTGTCTTAAAAAGCTGGTAATTTAGAAAATCCACAAGTTGCTCAGTTATTTCAGTATTGATGTGCGTATGATAAGTTTGGATACGGGATTTGTATTATTAAGGGAATTGCATTGGTTCTTTTTCTGGTCCTGCAACCATGGGACCTGTTAGGAAATGGTTGTGCTGTTTAAAATCATGATACGCTTTGTATTCCATGGCCACTATGACATGTTTTTTGAGATTCTTTTTGGTTGTGTGCTTTTTTTCTTGGTCAATTTTTGCTTGCGTGCAAAGATTTGGGAAAAACAGAGTAACTGCTGTGCTGTTTTAGAGTACTGTTATATATTTCCACCAGTGGGCATCTTATCCATTGTTTATTTACCTTTTCATTCTCTTCAGCGTAATTTGTTTTCTATAGAATTTATACAATTTTTACACTTCTGATAATGGGTTTCTTTCTTGTCTTTCTATCTACTGTTGCTATTTCCACTAGTTGATATGTGTTTTGTTCAAAACATTAAATTTTAACCCCAACTGTGAGTAATGGTTCAGTTCATTGCATAGCAAGAAGATTTCAAGTGTTTCAATGTCGGTGTAAGGATGGAATTTTGGCTAGTTTTCTTTTCTTTCTTTTTTCTCAAAAGATTTTGGAAATCTATAATTTGAAATTTATCTTTTGTAGTTACTGTATTTTATTAGTTTCATAAGAAACAGGATTTTATTCTTGTTGGATTTCAGTTTTCGCATATTGATTGAGAATCTAAGATCGCCGAAATATTGTTGCCCACATCTCACTATGAAATTCTTCTAGGTTCTTTATCATATTCTTTGAAGTAGAGTTGGCTTTCTTCCATCGCCAGTTGAAGAAGGATGAATTCTCCATCCACCCAATTTGTCACCTCGAGAAGGATGGGAGCCTACGAGCCTATCCACCAGATTAGGATGTGGGAAGAAAGCTATAAGAGTAATGGTAATTTTAATGCCTCAGCATCCATGATAGTAGATGCAGATGCAAAACTAGATAATCAGGTCAGTTTTTAAATGAATACTTTTGGTTCTTGTTTCTTGAAGCCACATGACTCTGTTTTCTGAGCTACTCTGTTATCATTAAATTGATCTAGTCAGAGGATGCTTCTCATGGAATTCTTCAACCGTCTAGCAAGTATGACCAAGAAGCAACTAAACCTACAGACAAGGTAGCTTAAATTTTACTTCCATGTTACTTTCATTGTTATCTCTTTTTGTTTCTCAACATAACATATGGCTAACTCTACTGACATAAGCAGACCTTGGTTGGAAAGTTGCTAGACAGTCACATAGTGCCTTTTTCTTGTTGGATAGATTGATTGAAGGTTCGTAGGATAAGTCAAGGGATGGAGTTTGCCTGCAATTCCACTCTTAATGTCATCTTTGTTCAATTGCTATTCATGATTTCAGACATTGGTCTTTAGTGGAGATTGAGATTCGTAAAATAGTAATGAGATTGTAAACGTTCATTTATATGTATGGTTAAACCTGGAAAATTCCTTTAAGCAATGTGAAATGTTAAATGCTGTGGACTTCATCTTTCTGAAGAAATTGTTTTGTGCTGTAAATTTTTATTTCGTTGGGATTCTGGTGCTAGGTGAACTTCTTCTCTAATTTTTTACAGAAATTAATTTTGGTTTTGGTCACCTTTTTAATTGTACAAACTAGATAGGATACTCCTTACAAAGCTTAAGGCCGAGGCTTGGTTGGAGGCATAGATTACAAAGAGAAAATAAGAGGTTATTTACGACTTGCATGCTGCTACTTTATTGCCCTTCTTAAATTCAATAATTTTACTGTGAATAGTATGTTTACTTTTGGAGTTAATTCAAGTAACTGTGTGATTTGATACTGTATGTTTGTGATTTTACGATGTGCTGCATTCTTCCAGTCAAGTTTCATTTTTTACTTCAATAAAATTGTATATTTCAGGGCTGAGGAATTAACTCATGAACTCATAATGCAATTTGTAGTAATTCCTTTTTGGAAGTTGATGGTGCAAAATTTCACACCGGCAGCTTACTTTAGTTTTGTGTTAAACTATTTAGGTGCAAAGACGGCTCGCACAAAATCGGGAGGCTGCTCGTAAAAGCCGGATGCGAAAGAAGGTAGGAAGTGGTATGCATTTGAATGGATATCTTGCATGCAACTAGTGATTTAGTGGACTAATTTGATGAATTTTCCTCTACAGGTCTACGTTCAGCAGTTAGAAACAAGTCGATTGAAACTTGCTCAATTAGAGCAAGAGCTTGACCGAGCAAGACAACAGGTCAGGAGAATATTATTTTTTCTTTAATATAATTAAAATAGTATATTAGATTAGGGAAAATAAAATTGTAACTTTTTTTCCTGTAAATTGTAGCAGGGTATTTATATTGGCAGTGGATTGGATGCTAGTACGCTGGGGTTCTCTGGCACTGTAAACTCAGGTTTATTGTTACTTTTCTTTCTTCCATATCTTCATTATTATTTTCTTAATGTAAAATGTAGATCATTTTAAAGGGTTGCATATGAAACTTTTATTGGTTGGTAGCTTAAGCATTTGATAATATATGTAATAAAATTTTCTGCATTTTGAGGATTTTTCCTTTTCGTTTTCCTTTTTCATCGATTCTGGTTATGATTCCTTATTGGTTTTGTGATGTGATTAGATAAGTGCGTCATTGTTAGATTTCACCATCTAGTGTCTGTCCATTAGGTTATTAAATCTATGCATGCATTTGATGAATATTGTCTCAATAAAAAAACAAATTTTTATAGGAGCATTGCACTACAAAGATGTATGATAATTTCCTATGAATGTGCAACCAATAATATTTTAGTGCAGTATTCTAATCCTCAACAATAAAAGAAAGCAATAAATTCCATAACTCGGGACAAACTGAAGCCTGAGTCGAAGCTTGGTCTCTTACTCTATCCAATACAATACATACAAACATGTTCATGCTTTCTGTATAAACACAATTTCTAGGAGGTTTACCCGTGTAAATTACCATAACTTAGCATATTCTGATGGTGTTTTGTTTATATCCTTATGCATACATTTACTCTTTTACATTTTCATATTGTATCATAACCCTTGTCTTTTCATGTCCTCTGAAATTCAAAACTCCAAGTTCTGCAGGTGCAACAAGATTTGAGATGGAGTATGGGCACTGGGTGGAAGAGCAAAAAAGGCAAATTTGTGAACTGAGGACGGCTTTAAATGCTCAAATAAGTGACATAGAGCTTCGGTTCCTTGTCGATAGTGGCATGAGTCACTATTTTGAACTTTTCAGCATGAAATTAACTGCTGCAAAAGCTGATGTTTTTTTTGTGATGTCTGGAATGTGGAAAACATCAGCTGAACGGTTTTTCTCGTGGATTGGAGGGTTTCGCCCTTCAGAGCTTCTTAAGGTAATGTATGGTTTGATTGAAATCATTAAGTGGATAATGTCTCGTGGCTAGGAGGGTCCACAGAGAACTTGCAGGATATTTAGAGTTATCCATTATAAAAAGAATCAGAAATTAGAGGATGTGGGAAGAAGAATTCATTTGTTCTAATCTAATATTTTGGATGAAAATTAAAATGAGTTGCGGTTTATCCAAGTCACCCTGTCCCTCACACACCAGCAGGAAATCACAAGATTATCACTAACTCTATCTGTTTAAAATTCCTACAGAATAGCCCCCTTTTATAGGCTAATTGATACATGAGTCTGGACAGATCCACATTGATATACCTCGAAATTCTCATACTCCTAGCACATTAATCATGTCACATAGAGGGACTTAAAACAATGAACCAGCATATGGATGTTTTGTGCAAGATTTATTGTTGGGTTGTATGATTCCCAGTTGATGTTTTAATCTTCAGGTTTTGATTTTATGTGTCCAATTGGCCTGTAGACGGAAATGAACTTATGAGACTGGATACTTTCCTATTCGGACAACTCATTGTTTCCCTTTTTTTATTTTCTGTTGAGGAGGGACAGGTTGTAATGGGATATCCATTACAGTTCCGTATATCATTGGAAACTACTTCGTTTAGAACATCATTATACTTTCAAATGATTTCATTTTTCATACTCTTTCAGAAGTTCCCTAATTGAGTATAGCTTAAAGCATGTTCATAAATTTATGCTGATTACAGGTTCTTCATCGTCACCTTGACCCCATGACAGATCAACAAGTTCTGGATGTGTACAACCTTAGACAATCATGTCAACAAGCAGAAGATGCTCTTTCACAAGGTATGGATAAGCTGCAACATTTTCTGGCTGAGTCTGTGGCAGCTGGGCTACTGGGCGAAGGCAGTTATATCCCGCAGATGGATGCCATGGATAAATTGGAAGATCTTGTGAGCTTTGTGATCCAGGTAACTTACTGCAAATATCCATAGACCCGTTGGATGGTTTTAATTCCAAACTTCGACTCAAATGTGTTTGTCTAATCTTTCAAAATCTTTCGTTTATGAATTTAGTGAAAATGTTAGTGCTTTATAGTAGGCTATGTTTGTAAATGCATATCCCGTAAAGCATTCTCTTCCAGCTTTGTGAAAAATGTAACCAATTAGATTCTCTATTATAAATGGAATGAATGATATTAGGACAATATTTGACTTGCAAAGAAACAAATCATTTTTGCCCCTTTCTTTTGTGGTTTTACTTAAAGTTTACTGCATGTAAAACTTTGCAAAGCTCTCTTTGGTGTTAAAAAAAAAAATCTGTTCTCAACAAAAAAAAAAATCTGTTCGATATAAACACAATATCGAACGGAGAATCTTCTGACACCAGTAACTAGAACATGAAATGTCATAAAGTAATCACATAATGAGCTCTATGTTAAGGGTGTATTTCATTACATTTGAATGCTGTTGCATGAAATTTTCATGTAAACTGAATCACCGTCGTATTTTTGTTTTTGTTCGCATTTGGTATTAACATTGCATAAATTTCTCTGGAGGAAGTTCTGCACTAGTTTTGTAGTTTTCGTGGCATCTCAATGACTAAATGATCTTTTTACCCAAACAGGCCGATCATATTCGACGGGAGACCTTACAGCAGATGTCACGCATCTTAACAACCCGGCAGGCTGCTCGAGGTCTTCTTGCCTTGGGAGAGTACTTCCAGCGCCTTCGGGCTTTGAGCGCGCTTTGGGCTGCTAGTCCTCGTGAGCCTGCCTAATCTTAACATGAAGTGGATGATACATACAAAAGCCAAGCTCCCAATATTATCAACCACCAGAATCATGCATCTACAACCAAAGGTGCCTTTGTTAATGTTGTTCCATACATATGTAGACATAATCGAAGCTGCCGACATTTTTGAAGCAGCTATCCCATATTCTGAGAAGCTGTAAATATGGTATCTATTTTGTCTGCAGAAAGGAAGTTTGTAAATAAATTATTGTCAATGTTTTTGTACATTGTTTTGTCTTAGGAGAGATATATGTACAACTTTTTCTCATTTCGAGTCTATGGAAGGAATTGTATAATGCAACCAGAGCATACTAAGCAGCTATCCCTACATTGTTTTGTTAGAAAGGGAAGCAACCAAACTGAAAAACTATCAGTGCTAAGGCTCAATGGATTATACTAGGCATATCATAGTGAGTAAGGTGATATAATCAAATCTAAGCATGATAAACATCTGACAAGGTTAATTTAAACATAAACACCAAGTTCAAGGTTGTTTACGTTCATGTCTTTGCTGAAGATCTCTCAACCGCCAAAGCAAGTGAGAGCCAACATCAGCGCAATGAACTTGACGCTTCTCCTTATCAATAACTTCGAGCACTGCAAGTCCTCCAGCAGAGCATACAGGGTTTCCACCGAAGGTGTTGATCTGAATTTTCTGGGCCAAAACAACAGCTATTTCTGGAGTTGTTACCACTGCTCCCAATGGCAGCCCGTTTCCAAATGTATATATTTGGTAATGGAATATGCAAATACGGTATTGAATTTCAGAAAAATCAACGCATCTACCCTAAAAACTTGCAACGAAATTATATATATACCTCCATCATATACTACTGATAACATCGAAACACACAGAAATCAAACCTTGCAACAGTAAAATACAAAATTTTAATTTTAGTTTGTTATTTTAAAGACCTTTGCCATGGTGACTATATCAGGAATGACTCCCTGCGTTTCAAACCCCCAATAATGGCTTCCTGTAAGACTGAACCCAGTTTGTACTTCATCAGCAATGCAGACACCACCGGCCTTGCGAACAATGCCATAAACCAGTTTTAAATAACCAGGGGCCAATTCAACTGCTCCTCCTACTCCCTACAGTTGGATACAGTGAAAAATAATATAATTAATTACCAGCAGTTTGAAATTTCAGAAACAGAGTCATCATACATTTGAAATATTTTGATAGTGAGCTTCCTACCTCCATGAATACTTAACAATCATTTCAACGAAATTGAGAAACGAAAGGAATCCATGCAGTTTGATTCACAATATTTAGAATTTCTGTTTTGAGAATGTTGCGCCAGAGATGTCAGCTAGCTAAGAAAAAATTCTTGGTCATCAGCATGCATCTTGTCGTTAGAATTTTTTCGTATATTAATTATTCTCTAAATATATAACGAGCCTCAAGATGATCCAACTTTGGAGATATGATGACTACTAATTATACAAACCTGTGGAGTTGGATACTTCCACGTGTTCAGAGCTGTCAGACCAATAGTATTAGAACTTCCTCCATGATCTGCATTTCTGTCAGACCAATAGTATTAGAACTTCCTCCATGATATTCATTTCTGAGTGAAATCATATCGAGACTACCACTGTATAGACGAGCCATCAGCATTGCTAATTCATTTGCTTCTCTCCCAGAGTTCACAAAATACACAACCTGCAATTCACAATTGATCGATTCGTTTTTTAAATAAACTCTGACTCTGAAGCAGATGCCATAGTTACCATAGAACTACGTACTATAGCTGAATATGATGAGTTTGCATTTAATAGCTCAAATAAATATCATAGCTTGCTCACCAAGTAGATAAACAAATATATATCTAATTATCTAGCGCGCACAAAGTAGATTCAAATTGTGTCATAATTCAATTGTGTGGAGATCTAGATAGAATAAGAAATTTAACCTTTAAATTTCCAGGCAGGCATTTTTGAAGCTAATGCCTCAGAAAAATCAGCTATTGCATGGTGTAAGTATATAGTTGTGGCATGCTGCAGAAGCTTGCTCTGTTCTATGATTGCATTTAAGATATCTGGATGGCAATGTCCACAAGAAACGGTCACAATCCCAGCAAAAGAATCAAGGTAGCGCCTGCCATTCTCATCAAACAAATATTGCATCTTCCCTTCAACAATATTGAGCTTGGTACATAAAAAGAGAAATGATAGGCCGAATCAATCATACACCCAATTAAGTAGACAATCATTTCGTTCTATGAAACAAATGACTGGTGATATGACCAAAGGCAATATAGCATACAGCAACCAGAATAAGAAGTTGTCAAATATAATACAGCATGAGAACTATTTTACCAACAGAGAATTGAAAAAAATTTGGCTGCAATATTATGTTGTATCTATTTTTTATAAAACCATATGATCGAACAAGTTAAATTTCAACCAAATCAAAAGGGGCGATTGAATGAAAACGGCACAAGAAAAATGTAGGGATGAATAAACGTACAGCGGCTTCTGAATATAATATAAAAGAGAAGGACCCAGAAACTGTTTTCGCTTCTGGAAGACTTCATCGGCTGAAGGTGCATTGTAAGGCTTTGGCTCGTGATCAAATGGTGGCAGCCAAGGTGGCGAAGCTAGGTTCATCTACACCCGCAGCAGAAGAAGGAATTGATGAGAAAAAAGCGGAGGGAGATGGCCTGTGACAATAATGGTAGTCACCGAGATGGCCTTGAAAGATCCGTCGTCATCATCCGTGAGTGAGAGCGGTGGATATGCTGACGTGGGGTGTCAATAAGTTTTGATTACCTGGGTGGGTATGTTGTTGGTGACGACTCTGACTGATGAGGAACAAGATTACAAGATGCACAGTCAGCCACTCTCACTCTCGTGCATGTGGTGCGACTCCAAAGATTCCTTCGACTCCAAAGATTCCTTTGAATCAGGCTGCTCACTTTAATTATCACTAATAACTACCTCTTATACATATATATATATATATGCAAGAAGATAAATATTTATATGTTTTGTATTGTTAAATTTAGTCGTAGAGCCTGAGTTAACCAAACTAGTAAGATAATCAGTCATCTAATCTTAGGCTTCGCTACCGTACTTATCGTCCAGCAAGTAACCCACCTTACCCCCCCCTCAATCTCAGTAAGGAGTTAATTTTTCATAAATAAGCAGTAAAAATAAGATCTCTATTAAAACTGTTATTTAAATCTATCGTCCATTATCAAATCAGCGTTTTCCCTCTAAACAGACCTTTCATTAAAATTGTTATCACAATCAATAATTCTAAGTTCTAAATATGACAAAAATTGTAGAAACTCATATGCATAAGGTGGTAATTTATGTAAGAAAAATCTAGACTCGCATACTAACACACACAAATATTTTGGCCTTAAAAGTGGGAAATAAGTCGTGGTTAGTACATTACATCACCCATCGTTAACAAACCCTATTATTTATATTTTTACTTGCTCTAATTATCGGGGAATGCCCATTTAGGCATTTCATCAAACATTTTAAAAACCGCATTGGTTTAAAGAAGTTATAAATATCATAAGCATCAGACATATCAATTACAATTGTTATAAAATCTCGGGCATTAATCTTGAAGATTAAAAAATTTATAGACATAATAATTTTATAGATTGTCTAAAACAACAATTAAATTATAAAGTGATATTATAGAATCTAACCAATTTGTTGAGGCATCAAAGATTAGAAAAACCCATAAACGACCAGAGAAAAAAAAAAACAAATATTTTTCTGCTCAATCCATGAACCCAATACTCAATTGACAAAAAACGATAGAAAAATTGTTCAACCCAGATTTCATTTCACAAAACATAAAACTCAATTGAAAATAAAAACAGTGAAACTGAAGAAAAAAAAATACCTATAAATAGTCCTAGAACACACCTTTCAATTCTCTTCTTCAACTTTCTTGAAGAAAACAACTACGCAAACCAACATGAAACATGAAACAAAATCAAATTAGAAATAATTCATACCAATAAGCTTACTAAGACACAAATTTAATAAAACCCAAAAGCTTACCCTGCAAATTAATTCCTCAAAGTTTTTCAAATATTCAATAGCTTCTTTGCTTTCAAAAAACACTACTACAAAAAATGGATAATGTGACGCAAAATATTCCTCACATTTGAATAAAATACGTCACAAAATTCCAAATGTGAGGAATATTGCGCGTCACTAAGGGCGTCACCTTAGACCCCTCACAGAGGATCAAATGTGACGAATGTATAAATTCGTCACTTTTATTTAAATGTGACGCGTACTATTTTCGTCACAGTTAGGAATATGTGAGGCTTCAATTGGTGTCACTTTTTCCCAAATGTGATGTCTGATATTCCTCACATTTACAAATTTGTGATGCTTACATGGGTGTCACTTTTGCTAAAATTCAATGCATACATTGTCTCACATTTAACAATATGTGAAGCTTAGTTGTATGTCACTTATATTAAACTGTGATGCCTGAATTTTCTCACATTTAACAATATGTGAAGGTTAATCGTGCCACTTTTACACAAATATGATGCATAATAGTCCTCACATATAACAATATGTGAAGTTTGCTTATTTGTCACATTTAACAATTCTCAAAACACGTTAAATAATAATCTAATCATTTATATTAATAAATTTACTACTTAACATATACTGTATGACATATAATTCAAACTAATAAACTATCCTAAATAATATGTTTAAAAAACCTGATATCCTAAAGATTTAGGATCATAATGTTTCCACAACTACATATATTTGTATGCCAAATAACCAGTCAAAAGTATTCAGAGAAGATGTTTAAATCATTTCACTCTCATCTATGATCACTTTAAGGTATTGTTGATGAAGACGTTAAAGTTTCCAGCAGAGCTTTCTTGTTCGGATTTTCTAACCCATTGGATTTCTCCAAAGCTAAGAGACGTCACCACCTGTGTCACAGAAAACTAAAAGAAAATAAATTGAAACAGAGAAGCAACTAAAACTGGAGCTAGTTTAATTAGCTAACCTTGTGCAGCGTCTGTTGCTATTTGAACCTACCTTCCCATGGCCATGTACTCGTAAGCCCTACGTGTGTTTCATAATTGCAATATCCAACTAGACTTGTCAAGTTTTCGTGATGGACTCTCATTAGAAAATTAACCTGATTTAAGACCACATCACAATTTTTTGTATTAGTTTAAACTAATTGCAGAAATTAACTTACATCTGCACGAAATTGTTGAAAGCCTGAACTGAGGCTGCCATCGTAATAGCTACTTGGTGCGTAGCATCTAAGTAGCCATCGTAAACTGTTCCGAATCCACCTAATTTACCAATAATCCTCTCAAAGTTGTTGCTGATTTTGAGAATCTCTGAATATGTAAACTCTCATTTCGTTGGCGCAAATGATCAGCATCGAAGGCTGGGTTCTGTTGAATTTGTGACATGCATCATAATCTAAGTTTGTAGACTCGGATAATTAGAAGTTCAATAAGCATCTTATACTTAAAAAATTAATCATGAACAAATTGTAAAAGAAAAGAAAAGGGAAAAAAAAGTAAAAGATGCTAATTAAAATGAACAAATACTTGAAGTCTAACCATGTTTTTTGGATTTACAACCTCACCACCAAATCGCTGCTGCTAAACAGGGCCCCCTCACGTGTGGCGGCTCTTCCAGCCAACATGTGATGATGTGAGCCCATTGTCCCACATCCTCTCTCAACTCAACTCTTTTATTTTTCTCTTCTTTTTTTTTTTCTTTCGTCATCACTACGCCCCCTATCCGTGTGGCGGCGAGTGAATGGGCAACGTGTGGCACGTGTGGCGGTTAAACTATCCACGTGGGATAACCCGCTCTGATACCATGTTAGAAATCGGGATTCCGATCATTATATAGACTCGGAAGTTCGGCCCTAAAACCAATTGGTGATAGGGGGAGTTGCCCAAGCCTATATAAGGCACACATTCATTTTCCTCTTTTCCGATGTGGGACATCTCACCCTCACATCCCAACAAGGGAGCCATCCTTCCTTCTTTCAACTGGTCCTGCTGGTTTCGAGCCAGTGAACATATTTTTCTCTAAGTTTCTGTGAAGCATGCACTAAATAAGTAGCTAGGACATGCCTACATACATATATAGATATATGGAGGACACATAAAAACTACACTCACAAGGTTTTTAATTGTTGCAATTGAGACAAAAACTCTGGAATTGGTCCTGTTAATTTGTTGTGTGATAAATCCCTGAAATCACGAGCAGCTCAATTATTTTACATGAAAAAAAAAATCAAACTTAGTGATTATTAAGACATTAATTATTCTCACAATGTTTCTATCATAACTAGATTGGAAATAGAGAGCTATCTCCCCTATTAATCCATTCGACGACAAGTTCCTGCAAATTTCATGGTTCATATAACACATTTCATTCACAAATACAATAAGTAGTCCATCAAATTTAAATATGATTGTATATATTTTGTGTGAAGGTATATAACTATAAATACTCACAAAGATATGATTCTAGGAGGCTTATTATTATCTTTAGGATAGCTACAATTTAGACCTTCCCACAAGTAAGCTAGAGGGGTACATGGATCTCCTTACCAGTTCCTTTGAATTTGATAAGATGACTTGATGTTGCTCATTGCATCAACTAATATTTTAGATAATGACACGTGAGGACACAAAAAATCAATCATAGTTCGTACAACGAAAAATCAATTACTTACAATGTTGTCGTGATGTTGCTGATTTGATGAGTTGTTTAACTGCCTAGTACAACTAGATAGCATTGAGTATGGGTGGAAGGGTAGAATTTGCAGCCTTCACAATGGAAATATATATAATTGGGTCCACCGGTGTAAGCGATTTTGGTGTAAATAACTACTTTGCGCAAGAATCTTGGTGAAAGAGCTCTGAACAAGCTTGTCATTCGTCATAATGTGTTGGACTCTGGAATGGAGGCGGAGAGGGAAAATTCAATTAGGTTTAACTCCAGCGATTGGGGAGGGTGATGCTGTTGCTGCCGCGCTTGGGAAATTAGGGAGAGATTTAGAAAAGGCGAAGAGGGAAAATTCGATTAGGTTTAGCTCCAGCGAGTGGGGAAGGAAGGTTGCACTTTCACGTCGCGCTAAAGGAAGGGGGTATTTGTAACGACCCGTCCCAAATATTGGGATTAAATATTAATTAATTATGGATTTAGTATGACTAATCGGGGATTAGTTGAGAGAATTCGGACTAACGGTGTAAAATGACCGTTTTGCCCTTAGAATTGGGCAAAATGTTGACTTTTGACTCGGGGAGTCAAACGTATGAGGACCGATGACCGTGACGTAGATCGGGACGTCACGAGTCTGTAGATAGGCGGCACGTCAAAATCGGATGTCGAACGAAAGAGTTATAGTCACGTGATCGAAATCAGGAGTTTAGCGTCTCGGGATTCGAATTAAATAATCCTAAAATCTGATTGGGTAATTAACTAATATGGGGCCCTTGGATGAGTGACAAGTGGCACTCATCCCATTAGTAGGTGTCCCTAAAATTATGGATCTATCTCCATTGACCATTTAATTAATTAATTAATTAATTAAACTCACACACTCATCTCACAATCCTAACCGCCATCTCTCTCAGCCCTCTCATCCTCACTATCTATCCCTCTCATCTGATCATCATCATCATCAAACTTCATATTTCTTTTCCAAACTCGTGCACCACCATTTCCATACAAACCCCACAACCCTCACACCATGATCTTGATCTATCATTGTGACTGGCTGAGGGAGGCTGAGTGTGTGACCTATGAGACGAGGACGAGACGACGAGGAGGAGGACACGGCAGTCCACGATGGAGGTAGGCCGGAAACTCGAAAAACCCGTAAGCCTTATTTTGGTTCAAAAATCGAAAGCTGAGTTCTAGGGTGTGTTGATCGGTTTGGTGGACAAGGTCGTGTTCCTAGAACTCATACGAGTCGGATGGGATCGGTTTTGTGGACCGTCGTGGACGGTGGCCTACAAACCGTGAAAAGGTAAGTTTTGTGATCCAAAATGGTACTTTCGATTCTGGTGATGTTGAGTGATTCTAATGATGGAAATATGTCCTTGGAGGTTGTATGAACACTTTGGGACCAAAGCCGAAGTTGGAAGTGGCCAGAATCGAGGAAGCACGACGGAGGAAACTCGAGGTTTGATTGTCGAATTGGAAGGTGAGTTCTAAGCCTGGTTTTCTAGTTTTGACACCATAGATCGACTAGGAATGTTGGAACAAATCTATAGGAATTAAAAGGATTGAAAAAGATGGAGAAATAAGGGAGAACCGGTCTCGCCGATCCGGTCGAACTAGACTTGTAGAGAACTGGCTGGACAGGATTTGATTGAGGACATGGACGACACTGTAGCAGGCATGTGAAGCCCACGCACAGCGCCTTTGGTCGACACGTGAGGGAGCGTGGGGGCATTTTTGGGGAAGTGTTCAACATGTGTTTTCATCTATTCGATGTAACGAACATTTTGAGACTAGTTTCGTGTTGATCGGACATCGTTTCGATATAGTTCGAGATGTCCGAAGGTTTAGGATCAAGTTTAATACGTTTAAAAATTCGGGAAAATTATGGGGCATTATTGAGAGGTAAATGAAGTGGTTAGTAACCCTTTAGTATGATTTGGACAGGTTCAGATATTCTGAGAACGGTGATTTAGCCCGGAGAGGCTTATGACACGCATATCGAGGCGGTAACATAGGACAACCTGTGAGTGGACATTGTTTTCTAAACTGTGATGCATGCATAACTGTTTTATATATTTTACATATGTGATTTCTATGATGATGATTATGGCATTGGTAATTTATATATTTGCACGTATTTCAAGATGATTTTCGTATTTGCACGTATATCGAGGTTTATGGTTTTATATTGTATTTCTACGTAATTGTGGTTTTAATAATGGTTCAATGGTATGATTTTGGATTTGAAAATATGGAATCGGGTTTGAGACCCATTTGGTTTACGAACTATCGGACTTGGAGTCCATTTGATTGAATGAGGTATCGGGCCAAGGGCCTAGTTGGTTTACGAAATCGGGTATGAGGCCCAGTTGTGTTTTATGAATGTGATTTTGGGTCGGGAACCCATAAATGGATTTGGATAAATGGTTTTGGATTTGAGAAATCAAATTTTTGGATTACGATGGTTTTATGGAAATCCCGGGCGTAGGCCCATTTGAACGGTTTGAGATGATTTATGAAAAGGTTTTCCATATACCATCCTTATATATATGGATTGTCTCCTCCAGTCATCTAGGACACTGGAGTAGTTACGGCGCATTGCCTGCGAGGGGTTACTGCACGGAGCGACCGGACTGTATAGTGACTCAGGAGCAGGATTGCTAGACGTCTGGGACATCAGACATCTGGGACGTCAGATATCTGGGACGTCAGATATTGACTCGGGTTGAGACCCTGGGTAGCACACGTAGCTTGGACTGTGACATGATGTCTGGGACGTCCGGTGTCTGGGACGCCAGGCATCTGGGATGCCAAGGATTGGTACATAACTGTATTTGATGGAATTATGATTTATGGATTTACTGGATTATGTATTTGGATTTCGGATTTATTGGATTTATGATTTGGTTTCGGTGTTAATGGATTTGGGCAGGGACCCACATGGTTTGGATTTGCAGTTTTGGAATGAGTTCCCACTTACTTTGATTTATGGTTTTGGGCTAAGACCCTAATGATTTAATTAAAGTAAATGGTTTGATTATTGGGTTTCGAATGCATGCATACTTTTTAGTGAAGGGCATAAATGTCTTGTTATGAAATGTGTTTTTTTAAACTATTGATTTCGTCCACTCACAGCTTTTACTGGTTTTAATGTCTTTCAGATTGATCACGGATGGGGCTAAAGCAGAGACCGAGACATCGCACTCCTCCACTGATCCTGGCGCGCTCTGGAAGCCCAGAACGACTGAGGTTTGAGTTATCCCTTTTCCGACACTTCGTGTTAGACGGGAGCATGGTACATCCCTTTCCCTCTAATACTAAAAATCTGACCGCTAGTCTCCTCGCTTAATTAATTTTATTTTTTGTGTATTCCTTCTTTTAGTTTTTGTGAGGAATTGTAGAAGAATACGTGACGCTCGGTGATCACAAGTTCACAAATTCATTCCCGCCAAATAGTGCTAAATTATCTGTGACGAATTTAGTCTTTCCCTAACTTTTTTATTTATAATTTTACTTATAAGTGACGACCCAAAAAATTCATCACAAATTATTACCAAATGTGAGGAATTTATAGGTGTCACAAATTAATTGGTCACAATACCCTTTTTTTTTTTTTTTTGTAGTGAAACAAACATGCAAGACAATCAAGCCTAAAAAACCATGACAATAACCTAATTGAAAAATGAAGTTAACAAAGATCCAAACCCCTTACCTGACAAAGCTATTCAAATTTTGTTTTCGCCTCTTGCCAATAAAGAGAGAAGACCAATACATCACATAGAAGACCAATACAACGCATACTTTGGCAGTAGAGGAAAAGTGATTGATGCCTGGATGCTATTGTTTCAAATTGAACGGGAGACTTGAGACTTGAGACGGAAAGAAAACCTCCAATTGATGTTTGAAAGAAAGACAAAAATAGAGAGCTCTCACAAACATCAATACATGTGTTGAGTAAGCCAGGGGTAATTTCGATAGTACACCATGAAAACTATTAAAGGAAACAAAACTTAGAGCATATTTGGAAATTAGACATACAAAGAGCAAAAAAGGAAGAAGTCGATGAAGATTGTGTGTCGTCTCCAACGTTTGGAGATGGAGTCGACTGAAACAATTATAAAACATCAGCTGTAAAACATTAAAATTTAATACATCAAAACTCTCACAGACTAATTAATTAGAAGAAATTTTAAAAATGAACTACTAATTAGTCTAACAACTTATTCTTCCTCCCGAAACCGATGCAAGAGGTAATGAAGATGATGCTGATGATTGACAAAAACGATGATTATGATAGTCGACAAAGATGGTGGGTTCAATGGCGCTTTGGTGATGAAAGATGAATCAGTGATGGGCTTAGGAAAGGATGAAGATACTGACGATAGTTCACTAAAGTGAGAGGAGAAAAACCTAATTATTCTAACAACTTGTTCTTCCTCCCGAAATTGATGCAAGAGGAGATGATGATGATGTTGACGATTGACAAAAACGATGATTATGATAGTCGGCGAAGATGGTGGGTTCGATGGTGCTTTGGTGATGAAAGATGAATCAGTGATGGGCGAAGGCAAGGATGAAGATACTGACGATAGTTCGCTAAGGCGAGAGGAGAAAATTCTAGAAACTTCAACATCGACTCCTCCAAAACGATGGAAAAACCTGTTTGCTGAGGATAAATTAAAAAATTTATTACGCAAAGGGTAAAAACAGAAATACACTGCTCGTAAACAGTGTCAAGCATCCAGCCATTTTAGTATATAGGTAAAGTATGATGGCAAAACAGTAATTTTATTGTTTATAACAAAGAAAAATAAAAAGAAAAAGGAGGGGGGGGTGGTGGTTAAATCGCTAGTGCACTGTAGATGAATAGTAATTCTTCCAACCTCAGTTTTAGTATAGGTACTAGCAATTAGGCCCGCTCGTTGCCACGAGGTTGTTGAATTGAGTACTACTAATTTTTCCATAAATGAGCAGTGATTTTTTTATATCTATAAAGGAAAGGAAAAAAAATGGTAGAATCGGTAAAAAACTTTAGGGGAACAGTGTTTTTTTATATCTCTTTTACGATTTTTGATATGTATAAAGGAAAAGGAAAAGAAAAAAAAAGGAAAAAAAAAAAGGAAAAGAAATTTTTTTTGATATGTATAGAGGAAAAGAAAAAAAATATAAAGGAAAAAGAAAAGAAAAAGAAAAAAAAGGTAGAATTAGAACCACAGTGTAGATCTACAGTGATTTTTCCAATTCACTTTTAGTATAGATATAATATATATAATATATACTCAATCATATGTAGTTTTTAGGTGTATTTTTTTTTTTGTCCAAGTATAAGTAGAAATGAGAAATAAGCATAGAGACAGGCTAAGGAGATCAGAAGTAGGCCTTCACTGGACTTGAAAAGGTTAGAGAAGGTGGCGGCGGCTAGTGGTAAACAACAACTAAATAACAAAGAAGACGAGGAGGTATATTAATCAAAGGCATATAAACTTTTTCCGAATCCTAAGTTGTTCGTACCTATCAAATCAATGTACGGCGGGTTGGATTTTCAATCGGATGGACTAGGGTTCTCAAATAGTATCAAGATTTGATTTCAAAATTTTCTATTATTAATTAATTAAGGGTTATTGTCTTCATAATTAGCCAAGATTTCTTCATATTCCCAAATATGAAAAATCTTAAATAATTCATAGAATGATTGAGGTTATGTGGTGTGAAATTGTTAAATTGAAATGTAGAGAATTGTTGGTTAGTTCTGTGAAGTAGGTGTGTGTTATTGCTGTCGGGTATGGGTTAGAATTGGATTGTGTTTACAATTAAGGTTTATTGGAAATTCCATATGTTCTCGTTCTAGTAATAGTACTAATTGGTAACTAAGTTGTAAATAATTGATGCATATTAGTCGCGGATAACTAAAAGGCACATAACCTAGCGGGGATAAAGGCAATGTTACAACTGAGCAAAAGACAAAATTGCCACAACCCCACTTAGGAATTTTTAGGAATAAATGCTTCCGTTACATTCTTGAATCTTGATGTAGAAGAGTTGCAGTGGAACGGCTCGATTGTTTATGGGATGATGTGCCGTAAAATTACTAGTGGGGAAGTTAAAGTAGAATGTGTATGTTTCCTAGTTGGGGGAAAGTTGAAGTAGAATGTGTATGTTTCCTAGTTGGGGGAAAGTTGAAGCTTCATTCTGAAAGAATTTTGTAACACCCTGATTTGGATAGTCCACTTAGATAACAAAATCGAGACATGTTGGCCAACATCTGGACGATGACATCCAGATGACGAAAGTGCCAATGAGTTGAAAACATTGGATTTTAGGAGGTCGTGTGAAATGAATTTCACCGTGACAACGGAAGTATAGAGCATAAAATACCAATGATAATCATACAGTCAAGTAACTACCTGAGTTATCCGATTTCCATCGTGTCACATAGACCATTAATGTGAGTGTCAAAGCAAATGCTAAAGACTCCTTGAAGCACATGAAGGATCATCGGGACCTGAGGGGTACAAAAACAGAAGGGTGAGTGGGTCCTGTAGTTATTTCGGTATAAAATCAAGAATTATAAAACAGGCTTTAACCCCTCACTTTTTTGAAAACTAGCAACAAAACCATAATCTTGTACGTAATGCAAAAAATAATAATAAAATAATCATAGATCACATTAAACATCATGTCGTATGAACAAATCAGACATGGATCACAATCTGATGCTCACCAGCCACATGAGTCATACACATATAATAGACTGGGTATCTATAATGCTCGCGTACCACGACCACGTGGAAACTGGGTGCTAAGCACAATCACCCCAAGTCCCCTAGAGCTCGAGGACAAGCTAGGGCTATTAACTAGTATTACAAGCAACGCATGTGAACGATCACGTGGAGACTGATCTGTGGTCATTCAGACAGGTACTTAGATATCAGCGACTCCTAGGTGGTTCTAAAATCCCTTACGCAAATAATGCCCCGAAACTAATATACACTAACTGTCATCAATCAAGCTAATCAATCATGCGAATGCAGTAATTAATTCTACCATTCATGCTCGGGAAATACATCATCAAGCAACCTCTCAAACTAGCATGCTCGAGAAAGGTACGATTAAATAATCAATCATAACTTGCTCGGAGTAACTATCATAAAATGGCCAATCAAGTTATAAGAAATTGCGAAATAACCAATCAAGGCATATGTGGGAAAGTATCTAAAATATAATTATCATAAAATGTGCAAGTAAAACATCTCTATAAAAATCAAGTTTAAGAAAAGGGTCTACTCACAGACTAGTCGGGGAATCGAAATCATCCGACAATCAAGCTAACATGAGCTCCAAGTCAATCCAACCCTTGAGAAACCATTTGTAAAGGTTACTAACGACTTTCAAGTCGAATTCTAAAGAAAACCCCACTAGGGTTGCCTAAAACAGTGTTTAAAGACACTGCAAACGGACTAAAATATTCTTAAAACGATCTGAAACACCTTAAAACTATGCCCACACACCGTCGTGGGCAAGAAAACAGTCATATGCATTGCCAACGCTAACTACCTTACGTGCTGCCACGCACCGGCAGGAAACCGAAAAACCACCTCACGTTGTGCCACACACCGTCGAAGGTTGCACATGCAGGCCATGCATGATCATGCTACCCCAACGCGCGGCCAAGCACACTCATGTGCGAGTCACACACACAAAAATATTTCCCACATGAATATTCCTGAAATTCGGAGTAAGTTAAAATCACCCGACAATCAAGTTAACACAAGCTCCAAGTCGATCCAACCCTAGAGAAACCATTCGTAAGGATTGCTAATGCTAAACAAAACCCGACTAGAGTGGCCTAAAAGAGTGTTTAAAAACACTTCAAACAGACTAAATTGTACTCAAAATTTTCTGGAACACCTTAATGTTAGGCCCATGTGTAATCGTGGGCTACAAAATAGCCCCACGCGTCGACGAAGGTCTGGAAAACCACTTCACAGGCAACCATGCGCCTACCAGGGTCTAGAAAATGACCTCACGTGATGCAACATGCCGATCAGAGGTCGTATGTGCCAGCCATGCGCAACCACAAACGACCATGCGAGACCACGCGCAACTACGTGCCCTCACGTGTGACACGTGGCCATACATGCGAGTCATATATGCTAGAATATTCTCTGAAATATTTCGTTATAACGCCATTAATTGACTAGCTGTTAACTAACAGCTGACCAACCGTTGCTAGAGCTTCGCTAGTGTCGACGATTGGACCACCACCATTTCCCTCGTCGACGGTGGCAGAATCTGGAATTTTGGCTGAAAATTTCCCAGTTCCCGACGAAGCCTAAATCTTTTAAATCTAGTCCAAAATCGACATGTAAATAGTCAATTTCTATCTAATCAACATGAAAATTATGATTATCCCTTTTTTACGTTGAGTGGTTACCTGAAATGGCCTGAAAATGAAGGAGAAGAATGGCAATTCTCTGCCATTTCCAGTGATGTCCTTCGCCGTTGCACCTCGCACCAAAACTCACATCCAATTAGTCCAATGGTTAAGCTCTCACAAAGACAAAGTTTATCTATAAAGGATTTGAATCTAACCGTTAGCTTGAGAGGTCAAAAAAATGACCAGAGTCTTGGTTCCTACAACCCTTTTCTAGTCGTGCCACCATTCATGGTAGTCCCTATGCTGTGAAACCATAAAAACTAAACTCATTTTGACGAGGAAATCATGAGGATACTAAGTTGAAGACTGGTTCTTCTCATAATGAGGACGGTGGCGAGGCTTAGCGTGTCTTCTCTGTCCAGCCCACTCCCTACTGTGATGGTCCATGATGGTCGTGCCTTACACCGTCATCATCGTCTCGTCGAGGAGGAGGCTTCTAGCCTAGGTCTGAGGTCTAGGTTCGTCGATAAGGTGGCCAATTGGCCTATATTCTTTGGCTTGTGTCTCATTTGGTTTTCACGAAGAGAGAGAGTGACGGAGATTGAGGACAAAACCACTTCGAAGGAGGAAACTTAGACGTTTCAAGTAATTATTTAAGTGGGCTTGGGCCAACGTGCAACAAACAAAAACCAAGATAAAAACCAAAATGACCTTTTCTACAACTTTGGGCCTAAAAAATGTTGGGCTTTAGGGACATGTTACCTAATAACTCTCTAAAAAAGACTCGAGCGAAGGGTGACTAGTGGCAATTTGGTAAATCTCAAATTTTTATTTTTCATTTACGAAATGGATTGTAACAAATTTGGTCTGATAAATGGTCTTAAATGTGGAGAGAAAAGCAGTAAGGCACATTAGGGTAATGGCTCATTGAGATTTCTAAAAGGTACTTCAAGAATTTTAAAAAAACATAATGATAACTCACTTGGCGAGCACCTTCGAACCATGCTGGAATCTTGATGATTCACTCAAGCTAGAACTGGTGTACTTTGCTGAAAAATTCTTATTTGGGAAGGAGCCAAGTGGGAGAGTTCTTGAGGGATTTTTAAGATTAGTTGACAATCTAGAAGAATGGAATAATTAGCCATAAGGGTCGGAATCTTATGCGCAAAATGAAGGAAGGAGAGAAAAAAAAGGAAATAAATATTAAAATAAATATTAAAGAAAGGATGGGAAAATTTTGAAGAAAATTAATGGAAGAGAAAATGCAAAGAATTCTCTTTAATGCACGACCACCAATTAGTTAGGAACATTTTCCTATAAAAGCCATTGCTTTCTTTCAGTTTCAATGCATTCCTTCGAAAACCAAAACATAGAGAGTTTTGAGAGATAAGAAAACCTCACTTGTGTGAGAGAAAAACCAAGAGAGAGTTTAGCCACCGGTGTTTGGTGAGATTATTATTGTATTCCCATTATTTTTCTTAGTGGAAGATAGAGTGTTATTTTTTGCCCATTTTTACACAAGGCTGGGAGAAGTCAGATCCTGGGAGTGTCATATTTATTTATTGGCCATTACAATTTGTCATCTTTCCCAACAAGTGGTATCAGAGTTTCGGCTCAAAAATTATATTCTTGTGTAATTTAAGATGGAGGAGTCGTCATCATCATCAACAACAATGTTAAAATTGACTGCATCCAATTACTCCATTTGGAAGCCAAGAATGGAGGACATCCTTTACTGCAAGGATTTGTATGAGCCCCTTCAATTGCTGGGACAAAAACCAAAAGGGAAGTCAGACGATGCATGGAGCATTATGAATAGAAAAGTTGTCGGACAAATCCGACAATGGGTGGATCAAAGTGTGTTCCACCATGTGGCACAAGAGACGGATGCATACAAATTATGGACAAAATTGTCGTCCATGTATGAGCGGAAGACCGCTCAAAATAAAGCATCGGTTATCCGACGGTTGGTAAACTTTAAGTACAGATATGGTCGAAGTGTTACCGAGCATCTCAGTGACTTCCAAGGTTTGATCAACCTGTTGACGAATATGAAGATGGTGCTTAATGATGAGTTACAAGCACTAGTGTTACTCAGCTCTTTGCCTAATAGCTGGGATACACTGGTAGTATCCTTAAGCAATTCAGCTCCTCAAGGTGTTCTTACATTGAACATAGTTAAAGATAGCATGTTCAATGAAGAAGCAAGGAGGAAAGAACAAGGTGTTGTAGCCGAGTCAGATGCCCTCGTCTCCGAGTATCGTGGAAGAACTAATAATAGAAAATTCCACAGGCAAGAAAAGTCAAAGGGCAGGTCAAGAGATGGCTCGAGAGGAAGGTCCAAGACAAGAAAGGACCTAGAATGTTACGATTGTGGCGAGATAGGCCACATGAAGAGAGAGTGTAGGTTGTTTAAAAGAGAGCAAGATAGAGGTAACGAAAAGAGTGATGCCAGGCACACGACCGCAACAACCTCTGGTGGCAATGAGGTAATTATTCTATGTGGTGATGGCTTCGTTAATTTTTCCTCTCACGATATATGCTGGATAGTGGATTCTGGTGCATCATTTCATGTCACGTCACGAAGGGATTTCTTTACATCTTACACCAATGGAGATTTTGGTAATGTGAGGATGGGAAATGAAAAATTGTCCAAGATCGTGGGAAGAGGAGATATTTCCCTTGAAACCAACACAAGTTGTCACTTGGTCCTCAAGGATGTGAGACATGTTCCAGACATGCGTCTCAATCTAATCTCTACTGGATTACTTGACGATGAAGGATACACCAATGTCTTTGTTGAAGGGAAATGGAAACTCAGCAAGAACTCTCTTGTCCTAGCATGAGGGAAGAAGGAGAACACCCTATACATGACTCATGCAAAAGTCAGTAATGTGTATGTAAATACTCTCGCAGAAGACTCGATCGAGTTATGGCATAAACGGCTCGGTCACATGAGTGAGAAAGGGCTGCAAATTCTAGCCAAAAGAGAGGCATTGACTGGGATGAAGAAAGGCATGCCTCTAAAATCATGAACGAATTTCTTGGCTAGAAAGCAGCATAGAGCTTCATTTCAACATGGTCATGCACAAAGAAAACCCAATATATTGGATATTGTGTACTTTGATTTTTGTGGTCCTATGACTATTAGTACTCTTGGTGGTGCAAGATATTTTGTTACCTTCATTGACGATCATTCCAGGAAGGTATGGGCTTACGAATTTAGAACAAAAGATCAAGTGCATGAAGTTTTCAAGCAATTTCATGCTAGCGTTGAACGAGAGTCTGGTAGAAGCTTGAAATGTATTCGCACCGATAACGGAGGAGAATATATGGGGGCGTTTAGAAACTACTGTAAAAGTAATGGAATCTGGCATGAACGATATGTTCCGAAGACTCCTCAGCATAATGGCATAGCCAAGAGAATGAACAGAACAATTGTCGAAAGAGTAAGAACAATGTTATCTCATGCCAAGCTGCCCAAAAGCTTTTGGGGTGAAGCCCTGATGACTGCGGTTGATCTAATCAACCTTTCTCCTTCAGCATCTTTGAATGGCGATGTCCCGAACAAGTTCTAGAGAAAAGATGTTTCCTACAATCATTTGAAAGTTTTTGGTTGTAGAGCTTTTGTTCATATTCCTAAAGACGAGAGATCCAAGCTCGACGCGAAGTCGAAAGAATGTATCTTAGTGGGATATGGGAATGAAGAATTCGGTTATAGGTTATGGGATCCTGTAGCTAGAAAGATTATTAGAAGTAGAGATGTTGTCTTCTTTGAAGATCAGAACATTGAAGACATTCGAAGAGGTGATAAACCTGATAGTCCTAGAGAATATCCAGCTAACTTGGATCCAGTTCCTCCTCTATTGGAGCACAATGATGGGCGAGATGAATCCAATGATACTGATGATCCAACTAGTGATCCTATTATAAATGAACCAGTTGATGATGACACGAGTGATGATGATACAACTGATGGTATAGTAGATGATGCAGCGGATTAAGGGCTAGAAGCACAAGCCCATGAAGAGCCAGCTGCCGAATTCCAACCAAGAAGATCGACCAGGGTACGGAGACCTCCGAGTAGGTATTCTGCAGATGATTACGTTCTCCTAATGGATGAGGGAGAACTAGAATGCTATGAAGAAGCATTGACTCATGATCAACAAGATGAGTGGTTGAAAGCCATGCATGAAGAGATGCAATCTCTGCATGAGAACCACACATATGATCTGGTGAACCTACCAAAAGGTAGAAGAACACTCAAGAACAAATGGGTGTATCGACTGAAGACGGAAGAAAACAACTCTAAGCCCAGGTTTAAGGCAAGGCTAGTTGTGAAAGGTTTCAGTCAGAAGAAAGGAATTGACTTTGAAGAGATTTTCTCACTCGTAGTGAAGATGTCATATATACTGGTTGTACTCGGTTTGGCTGCAAGCCTGAATCTCGAGATCGAACAGCTAGATGTGAAGACAGCTTTTCTTCACGGAGATCTTGAAGAAGAAATCTATATGGAGCAGCCAGAAGGATTCAAAGTCAAAGGAAAAGAAGATTTGGTATGTCGGCTGAAGAAGAGCTTATATGGACTCAAGCAAGCACCTCGACAATGGTACAAGAAGTTTGATTCCTTCATGATTGAACACAGATATCGGAGGACTACTTCAGACCATTGTGTATTTGTGAAAAGATTTGATGATGGTGAATTCATCATACTTCTTCTCTATGTCGATGACATGTTGATCGTAGGATAAAACAGTGACAAGATTAACAAGCTGAAGAAAGAGTTGAGCAAGTCTTTTTCTATGAAAGACTTAGGACCTGCAAAACGAATCCTTGGTATGAGTATATCCCGTGATAGAAAAAAATCGGAAGTTGAGGTTATCACAAGAAAGTTATATCGAGAAGGTACTAAAGCGGTTTAACATGGATAAAGAAAAACCAGTTGCTACTTCATTTCCTAGTCACTTCAAGCTTAGTTCAAAGCAGAGTCCTACATGTGAGAAAGAAAAAGAAAACATGGCTATGGTGCCATATTCCCCAGCTGTTGGTAGTCTGATGTATGCAATGATTTGTACGAGGCCAGACATAACGCAAGCAGTTGGCGTTGTAAGCAGATTCCTATCTAAACCAGGCAGAGAGCATTGGAATGTTGTGAAGTGGATTCTCAGATATCTCAGGGGTACCTCCAAAATGAGTTTATGCTTTGGAGGTGGAAAACCTGGATTGATTGGCTACACAGATGCAGACATGGCAGGAGATCTTGATTCCAGAAAATCTACTTCAGGATACTTGATTACATTTTCAGGAGAAGCAATTTCGTGGAAATCAAAGTTACAGAAATGTGTTGCTCTATCAACTACAGAGGCAGAGTTTATTGCAGCTACTGAAGCATGCAAAGAAATGCTTTGGATGAAGCGATTCCTACAAGAATCAGGACAAGAGCAACATAAATACATTTTGCATTGTGATAGTCAGAGCGCAATCCACTTGAGCAAGAATCCGAGTTTTCACTCGAGGTCAAAGCACATTGATGTGCGATATCACTGGATACGTGATGTGTTGGAGTCTACGCAATTACAGTTTGAGAAAATCCATACTGATGACAATAGTTCAGATATGATGACAAAGTCCTTACCTAAGGACAAGTATGAATTTTGCAGAAGAGCAGCTGGACTACTGGAGCCCTCCACCTAAGTCGGGAGGGGAGATTGATGGGTTTCCCTTGTTAGTGGAGGAGAGAAAATGAAGGAAATAAATATTAAAATAAAATAAAAGAAAGGACGGGAAAATTTGGAAGAAAATGAATAGAAGAGAAAGTGCAAAGAATTCTCTTTCATGCACGACCACCAACTAGTTAGGAACATTTTCCTATAAAAGCCATTGCTTTCTTTCAGTTTCAAGGCATCCCTTCGAAAACCAAAACATAGAGAGTTTTGAGAGATAAGAAAACCTCACTTGTGTGAGAGAAAAACCAAGAGAGAGTTTAGCCACCAGTGTTTGGTGAGATTATTATTTTATTCCCATTATTTTTCTTAGTGGAAGATAAAGTGTTATTTTTTGCCCATTTTTACACAAGGCTGGGAGAAGTCAGATCCTGTGAGTGTCATATTTATTTATTGGCTATTACAATTTTTCATCTTTCCCAGCAGAACTGGTGTACTTTGCTGAAAAATTCTTATTTGGGAAGGAGCCAAGTGGGAGAGTTAATGAGGAATTTTTAAGATTAGTTGACAATCTAGAAGAATGGAATAATTAGCCATAAGGGTCGGAATCTTATGCGCAAAAAGTCATAAGTCCTTAGTTAGAGATCTAGTTAAACGTTATAAGAAGCAGCCTCCTAGGTAGGTTCATTACTAAATGAGGGTCAAATAAGAAGAACTTTGAGAAGAAGAAGGGGAGTTAAATAGAGAAGGTTGGTGAAGGAAAAGATGATGATGGTAAAGCTGAAGATGCAAAAGAAAAAGCTCAAGAGGAATTTGGTATCAAGTCCAATGATAAAAAAAAGTTGAAGAGTAGGGAAAAGTCTGAAAAGGGGATTGATAAGATTATGATGGTGAAGATGATGGAAATGAAGAAGACGAGGAGAATGCTAATAATGATGAAATTAAGGAAATTAAGGAGGAAGATGCAAGCACACAGGAAAAAAAAGATGAAAAGTAAGAACAAAAAGTGAGGTCAGAGTAGAAGAAACTGGAATGGAGCGGCGGAAGCCAAAATAATTTGTCTTATAAAGTTTGAGGGTGTTCTCATGCTTTCCAAGTAGACACAGAAAAGCACTAGTTCATTGAATTGATAAGCATGTATAAAATTTATTTGAGCTAAAAAAATACAAATGATGATGAATGTGTGGGTGTTTGAGTTCCTACTGTTTTTGCAAGAGAATGGTTATTTGAAGATGCACAAAATTCCATAAGTTCCTAGACAACGACAGTAGAGCTCAATCAAAGTGATAGCATTACACATTAAATACGACACTTTATTTAAATACGAAAAGGTTAGTGCAAAACATTTGGAACTAATTTTATATGAAAGTGATTTTGGTAATCCTAATTAAGAATAATGATTCTAGGTTTGTTAATTAGTCAGTATTTGACCATAGTTGCATTTCGCAGGGGAGGTGTTAAAGCTTATTCCAACCAGTGATGAAGAAGGGTTAAGGTTTTGGTCATGGGGTAGGGAGGCAAAAGAAGAAGGAAATGAAGGATTGGGTGGGAACGCTGGTTTTCAGTGCCCACACCCAATGAAGAAGTTGTTCAGATTTGTGATCAAGACATACATGTTGGACTTAATGTGGGCGAGCCATGAAATCTAGCAGTGACTTTGGCACATTTTGTTACCTTTTTAAAGAGAATGAAAAAAAAAATGAAGAATAGAGTGAGATTTCTAGAGGAGACGTGCGATTGAAAACAAGACTTGACTCATCCGGGAAAATACCATGAAAATCGTACCCATCTTACTCCCGTCTGACATACTAAACGATGTTCCAAAAGTACCCTAAGACTTGACTCCTAACACGTAAATCCGTTAAACAACAGACATAACCAAACAAAAATCGTTTTCCAAGGGTCACCGTCCACACCAACCCACTGACCCTAGAGGCAAGGTAAACCCGGTTTGACCACCTCAACATCAATCGTGACCTATGACAATGTAATATCTCAAAAACTAGTAACTACCTTGATTAATAGTCATGGCTAACTAGTAATTCATCTGCTTTGCTGATTCCATCCAAGTCCCCAACTGATACCCCGACTCATACTAGAGTCCCAATTCGGTATATCGAATCATCTCGAGTCCAATCTAATATCCTGACTTGTCTAGAGTCCTAATTCAATATCCGAACTCGTCTAGAGTTTACCAAACGATCATCTCTCTGAAAGTCCAAACCCGGTGGAAATTTATACTCATTCTGTAGTATAACTGTGAGTAAAACCCATGTAAACTAGAAATGAGTGCCCCTCCCCATTTGCTGGGTAAGACTTTAGGCAATCAGAACGCTATCTAAAGCTAAACTCAAGGTGAAGGTCCAAACACACTTGTCCTATGTCTGAGTGTCCAAACCAAGCAAACACCAAGTCCCTATAACCTTTAAATATACCGTCACCTAGGCTCCCTTAACTCTCAGACCAAAACCCACCTTGAACAACACAAACGGATCTGGTAATACCCAAGAAAGCTCTAAACAAACCCAAAAAGCCTCGAAACCATTAAAAAAAGCTCTAGGAGGTAAAAAAACATGGCAGTACGTACCACCAAGAGCTGGAGGAAGTCCGGCGGACCTCGCACGTGCCTTCACGTGCTCCCACGCATCCCCATATGCCCAGAAAAGTTCCCACTCACTGGTGGACAGTCGGCGACCACCGTACGTGCCCCTTCGCATAGGCGGTTGGTTGGGAGATGTGCCACACACCCATTATAGTACCCACAAGCGCTGATTTAACGCTGATGTGGCACTTACACCTCTTGAAACGCTACCACGTGGTGCCCACGTGTCATTGAGGTAGCTACCATGTGTCACTACCATGGCGGCCACATGGCGCTAACGTGGCTACCACGTGTCACACTGACATTACTACCACATCATCATGCTGACGTCACTGCCTCGTTATCATGATGATGTCACGATGACATCACACATGGCTGGACAGTTCACCGGAGAAGACTACGAGCCTCGTTGTGGGCTACCGTCTTGTTCATCAGACCATCGTCACGAGGAATACGAATAATGCTCACAAGAGGAACACATCCATGGCCTCAAATTCTCTCAATTAGACCCCGAAATGGGTTAATCACGAAGAGGAGGTGCGATGGTCGCACGAAGGAGAGAGAAAGGGAGTGAGACCAAAACTGACCAATCGTGTGAAGAGAGAAACCACAGATTTTTATACCCTAATTTGTTTTTCCAAAATACTGTTATGTCCTTACCATTTCAGACCCGTAACTTTCGTCCATGAACTCCGATTACTGCATGTCGCATGTCTACAAACTTGTGTGAGCTTAATACCTACGCAAAGCTCAAATGAAGACGTCCAAAAGTGTCTCCAAGGAGAAGTTAACGAATGCACCCCAACGAAAACAAGGGCAAAATCGTCATTTTTCCAAATAAATACTCAAAATGACCCTAATTTCCAGTTCGGGTCGTTACAATTGTGAACACCATTGAGTTCGGAGCCATTTTCTGGGAATGAATTCAATTTCAAAAAATAAAAACAGAGAACAAAACAAAGGAAGCGGAGTTGGGAATTGATTCCAAGGTCAAATCTTGGGAAATTGGTTCCTAAAATGGGTTTTCAGTTCAAGAAACAACACAAAAAATTCATGAATTTTCTGTAGTCAAATATAGATCTTTGGAGGAGAAAAAGAGAGAGAGAGGGAGAGATGAGGTGTCAGGACACGTCCCAATCCCCCCCTCCCGGGATTGATGCAGGACGCGCCTGATCCCGTCTGACACGGAGTGTCAGACAAGGGAAAATTCCGACTTTAGCCCGCTAGGTGCTTCAGAGTAGGCCAGGATCCGGAGGAGTAGTGTGATGTCTCGGTCTCTGCTACAGTCCGCGTTCACGATCAATCTGAAGGACAGTCAAAACATTTAAAAACTGTGAGTGGACAAAAGAAATAATTTATAAAAAACATTTTCACAACAGACATTTATACCTTTCACTAAAAAGCATGCATGCATGCATTCCAAAAACCATTTACCAAAACACTAGGGCCTTGGCCCAAAATCTTAAATGAAACCAATCATACGGGCCACTGCCCAAATCCATATGGGACTCAGCCCAAAACCAGAAATCCGATCATATAACATATAACAATTCCTGTCACGGTTTCTAAAGCTACGCGCGTGCTACCCGGGGTCTCAAATCCCAAGTCTCCCCAGGGTCCACCCAGGTCAATGTCCATAGATCAATGACCCTCCCTAGGGGTTATAATCCATAAGCCTTCCTGAGAGTAAGGTACCCAGTGGGGGCGACTCCACTCAGTTAGTGCTCTGTGACTACTCTGGGGTCTACCTAGGCCAACGACCCTCCCCGGAGTAGAAAATCCATATAAAGGATGGTATATGAAAATCTATATTGAAAACATTCATAAAACCTTTCAAAGGATTCATGCCCAGTCCCCATAAACCGTCAAGAACCCGGAAATCCATTTAGGGCCCCCGACCCGAAATCACAAATGTAAACCAAAGGGTCCTCGAGCCCGAACTCATGACTCAACTGGGCATCGAGCCCGATATCTCAGGGCCAGTCACGATTTCTAATCGTAGTGATGCGTGCAACCATTCGTCCACGACCGCTCTAAATCCTGGTATGTCACAGTGAAAAAATCAACCGACGCGACCACTTTTAGACCATGGTGCACACATCACCGATCGATATCCTGAACCGTCAGCACTCCGAAGTTGAACCTCCAGTGGCTGCTCGACAACGGAACATGCATCGTGACCTTTCTGGAAGGAACACATCCCAGTCTGGAGGCGAGCGTCGTATCGTCCATCGCCGTGCACACAGCACTCGCCGCTACCACTACTCAGACCCATGGGTCATCCATAGGGCCACATGCCTGTGAAAAAACCAAATGGGTCTCATTCCCGATTCCTTGTTTCTAAATCCGAAATCATTTCATTTAAACCAACATAGAAAGCACAAACGCGTACAAGCACCGTATAAGGCCGAAACCTCGAAATACGTGCAAATATGCAAACACACACAAATGCACTCATGGAAACACAAAAAATATATTAAAACACATAATAAACACTTATGCATGCATAAATTTAGAAAACAAGGTCCACTCACAGGCCGTCCGAGCTGCCGCCTCGATACGCGTGCCATACACCTCTCCCGAACTAAACACCGTCCAAATCATAATAAAGGGTTACTAACTACTTAAATAACCCCTCACTAAAGCCCCGTAATTTTCCGGAATTTTTAACTATTTAAAAACCCGATCCTAAATCTTCAGACACCCCGAACTATATCAAAATGATGTCTGATCGACACGAAACCAGTCCCAAAATGTTCGTTACATCGAATAGATGATTTCACATGTTAGAACCTTCCCCAAAAGAGGCCTCAAGTGCCCCCACACACAGCCTGAAGTCCCTGCGCGTGAAGCCCAAGCGCCGGGAACAATAGCGTCTTCAACCTTCGGTTAGGCTAGTCTGGTTCAGTCTGCAATCCGGTCCGCCTGGACCGGCGTGACCGGTCCAAGGCCATTTCTTCTTCATTTTTCATCCTTTTTCACCCATTCCAACTCCTATGGCTTCCTTTCTTCATTTCGTACCCAACCATGTCCTCAAAAAATAGAAACCAAGCCTAAAACCCATTGGTTCTAAAACCCATTTTGTACCAAAATTTCCATTCAAAGTTCAGGGCACTTCTAGGGGTCCAACCTTCAACCTAAGGGTTCTAATAGGTTCATGGGATCCCTAAAAAATTATTGGGAGGATTGGTTTGGGTTAACTTGGCCGGAATTAGAATTCGGTAGGTAGCCACCGAAAACTCTTCAGCCACCGTTCTGGGCTTTCTCAGTCGTCCTCAGCCTCCAAAACCTTCTCCTAAGCTTCCTACCAACCTCCTGAACTTATCCTAATCAACATCTAACCTCCTAAACGTCCAAAACCCGAATTTGAAATTCGAAATATACAGGGGGTCGAGTTTTACCTATTTCCAGTGGTTTCCTCCGCCGTCCACGGCGGCTCAGCCGTCTCCCTGCCTTGCCTTGGTTCACCAGCCACCCTCAATTCCTCTCCTGGCCTCAGATGGATGCAGATGAGAAGGGTTTGGATTTGAGGTTAACTGGATTTGGGTTTGGTCGATCGAATGAAACAGAGGGGGGAGGGGGGGTGGTTGCATGTGTCTGTGTAAGGGAAGCAATGGATGGGTGACACTTGTCACTCATCCATTGGGCCTGGGGAAAAGATATGGGCCCACTTGAGGACAAAAGTTCACTTTTGCCTCGTAAAACGTACCGTCTTGAATAGTACCTCGTAACTTCCGTGAACCGTAACTTTTCATCGAACGTCCGAATTTGATGTGCCGCCTGTCTACGGACTCGTATCGACCCGATCTACGTAACAGTCCTAGGCCCTCGGCCATTAGGTCTCCTGGGTCAAAAGTCAACTCTTCACCCTCGTTCAGGGGCAAAATCGTAATTTTTCCCTGAACATCCGTTAATCCTCGGCTAATCCGTAATTAGTCTTAATTAATCCTTTAAATTAAGGACGGGTCGTTACATGAGGCATCACCAAAATTGAAATCCCCCTAACATGCCCACCAAGAAGAAGAAAGAAGAAGAAGGAGGCAGATGAAGGAAGAAGAATGGGGTAGAGAACGAGAATGGTGAAGAAGAAAAGGCAAAAAAAAAAAAAAAAAAAGAAAACTATTTAAATTAAATAATGGGACCTACTTGTGACATGTTAGCACTTAACAGAATATTTAACAAAATAATTAGTGGTTGAGCGAAGTTTTTATATTTTTAAGAGTTTAGGTACGTAAATGCAAAATTTGAAAAATTAAGTATAACACCGAAATTTAGTGTAAAATATAAAGTACTAAAGTATAATTTGCTATTTCTTTTATGCTTGCCTCTTCTAAACAAACCCCTTACAATGAAAACACACTTATTTTAGATTCATATTAAATATAATGAGAACGGAGAAGAAGAAAAGGTAAAAACAAAGACAAAAGGAAAAAACAAAGTCAAAAGTAAAAAGAAAATAAAATACTTTAAATTAAATGGTGGGACATGTTAGCACTTAATAGAATATTTAACTGTGAAGCGAAATTGTTATATTTTTAAGAATTTAGAGTATGCAAATGCAAAATTTGAAACATTAGATATAACACTAACACTCAGTGTAAAATACAAGGTACAAAATGCAATTTGCTCTTTATTTTATGTTTATCTCTTCTAAATCCCTTACAATGAAAACACACATTTTTTACATTCAAGATATATTGAATTTGCTACGTTGTCTGATTTAATCTGATCTTGCTCACCAAAGCCTGGAAGTACAGAGAAAGAACTGGATTACCATAACACCTTTGCTCAAGTGTCCCCGTCCTACATTCGGAGGGATAGAGAATGAGTGAACAATCAATATATATATCAACTTCACCCAAACCACGTTAGATTCTTGAGTAAATCAATTTTCCAAAGGCAATGCATCTCCAAGAGCACCTGCCCTACTTTTGCTGGTTATCAACCTTCACTCCGATCGATAGCAAATACTAAATGCACTCAAGTTTTCAACTTGAGCATCAAACTATGTTTGGATCCTTACCAATAGATGTTTATATCCTTACCAGTAGTCCTGACAAGAACACAGCCCATTTTTAAAATGGTGAAATCGAGTAGCGTCTCTCAAAATGATTTCTCTGCCCACAAGCTTGGAGATAAATTTGATGGCAGAATGACAATCATTACAAACTCTGAGGTTCTTCATGACCCTCAGTGTAGTGTTCTCTGGAGTATGTATTAGCCCAAATGCAATGGCAAGTTTCTCGCTGTGATATTTAAGCATCTTCTCCTTCAGTTCTTCTCCAACGTCATGAAGCACCGATTCAGTGTCTGGGATAAAACCAATCTTTTTAATCTCTTCCCATATCTTCTCTATCATCTGGAAGATTGCATCTTTCTCTGTGTGAACTCCATCTTCGACCCCAAACACATGGACTTTGTTTTTTATCTGAATCCAACTAAACCCTTGTTCCTTCTTCACTCTCCTGTCCTTCATCAACTTTCTAACCTGTGCAGCCTCTCCCCATCTTCCACAAGCTGAATACAAATTAGCAAGGGCAGAGTAGGCCCCGCTGTTTTCTGGGTCAATGAGCAGCAATCGTTCTGCTGCAACACTTGCCAGATGTATATTCTTATGAACCTTACAGGAAGAAAGAAGTGATCCCCAAGCTATAACATCTGGTTCTACTGGCATACTTTTTATAAAATCAAACGCTTCTTGAAGCAATCCAGCGCGTCCAAACAGATCGATCATGCATGCATAGTGACTAGGGGTAGGTTCGATTTTGTGTGTGTCCATCATCAGATTATAGTAGCTTCTTCCTTGTACCACCAATCCCACATGCGTGCAGGCAGAAAGCAAGCCGACATAAGTGATATGGTCAGGCTTAATACCAAGTGACAGCATCTTCTCAAATAGTTCAATGGCATCCTCCCCAAGACCATGCTGAGCCAGGGCTATAATCATGGAAGTCCAAGATACAGTATCTCTGTTCCAGTGAATCAAATTGAATACTTGCTTTGCGCCACTGATGCTTCCAGCTTTTGAATACATTGAAATTAAAGCATTGCTCACAGAAACTGAAGACTCTTCCCTTGATCTTATGGCACTTGCATGAATTTGTTTGCCATAATCCAAAGAAGCCAAGCTTGAACTGACACTTAACATTGCTGCTAAGGTGTAGTTGTTTGGCCTGGGGCCATCTTTTATCATCAATCGGAAGAGCTCCATAGCCTCAATGTTCAACCCATTCTGCACATAACCGACAACCATTGCTGTCCACGCAACCACATCACGGTCTCTTAATGAGTCAAATATCTGTCTGGCTGGGTTTACATCCCCAAGCTTTATGTATCCATCCAATAGGGCAGTAAAAGCTATAACATTGAGATCTGAAGTCACACATTGTTCTACAATCTTTTGAGCAATCTCCAACCCACCAGACTTAGCATACATTGAAATCAAAGCATTTTTCACTGCTTCGGATTTATCAAGCTCAGCTCTTATTATAAGAGAATGGATTTGTTTCCCAAGTTCCAACTTCTCAAGATTAGCGCAAGCCGACAAAACGCTTGCCAAGGTGAACTTATCGGGCTTTAGGAACGAATCCTTAACCATATTTGAGAAGATCGTCAGTGCTTCCATGTCAAGCCCATGCTGATTGTATCCTGCAATCATTGAATTCCAAGAAACTATGTCGCGTTCTTTCATTTTCTTAAACTGAGCAAGAGCAAGGTCAGCCCGACCGCATTGCATATGCAAAGAAATCATAGCATTCCAGCTCGATGTGTTTTTCATTTTCATCCTATCGAAAACAATGTTTGCTGTCCTTGGATCACCAGATTTTGCATACATGTTTAGAAGGCAGTTTGAAACAGAAATGTAACTACCAACTGCAAATTTAACAACAAAAGAATGAACCCTCCTACCAATATCCAAAGCTTTAATGGCAGCACATGCAGAAAGAATATTAGTGATGGTGAACTGGGTCAATGGAACTCCCTCTGAAATCATCTCTACAAACATCTTAATTGCATTACCATAACGACCCATCTGATTGTAACCCACCATCATTGCGGTCCAAGAAACTGAGTCCCGTTTAGGCATTTCATTGAAAACTCTAAGTGCTACATCAAACCTTCCCTGCTTTGCATAAGAAGAGAGAATTGTATTCCAGGAAAATGCATTCCTAACGGGCATTTCATCAAACACACGGTGAGCGTCCAAACTGGACCCAGTCTTCATGTACATGTTCATGACATTATTCATTAAGAACACGCCAAGGTGAAACCCGGATTTTATGATCTGGGCATGGATTGATTTTCCAGAATTTAAGTCTCCCCTTCCGAGGCTTGCTTGTAGGCGACATGCATAGAAATCCGAAGAAGTGGTAAGAGCAGATGGGTTTGGGGTTTCCATCGGAATTAAAGACTAATTGAAGCAACCAATTTGAAATACCATAATTAGTGAGTCACATGTAACTTCATAATTAGTGATTCATATATAACTTTGGCAGATAAACCAGAAAGAATATATTGAGTTTGACAGAGAGATTTTGTATGACCTTAACTGGCGGCAAATTGGGTGAACCGCGTTGGCCCCGAAAGAAAAATGTCTTTTTTTCTGCGTCTTGAACTACCCACATTAAGGCCCATGGGTAAGAGTAAGACCAGCTCCATTTCTCCAGTAGCCCTTCGCCCATCTTTAGCAATAGGCTCTTAAAAAACTACTTAAATGTAAATTTAGGATATCAAATATTAGTTATATTCAAGGATTGAAATATCGACCGATAGGGCCGATATATCGTCAAAATTGGCCGGCGGCAGCTAAGAGGGGGAGGAAGAAATTGAGCGAAATATCGACATTTTTCCTTGTTTTAAGCTCATCAATCTCCTTATTTCATTAAAACGATCGAGATAGTAACAAATTTTATGAAAATCGGACGTAAAACCATCAAGTTACAGCCTGGTCAAAAAACCCGAATAGCAGACCCGCGCAAGGTAGAAGATGAGTGTTTTAAGTCAGTAAGTACACTTTATATATTACTTAGTTGCCTAATATTTCAATCAGGCAAGTTAGTAGAGTTGGTTGTGAGCTGTTTTTATTGACTGATGCCTTTCTTTTTTCTTTTTCTTTCTTTTGCGCATGATGCTTTTTTTTCTTTTGCTGCCTTTTTTTTTCTTTTCATTTATTCTTATTTTGAACTATATTTGTCATTTATTCCTTATTTTGAACTATATTTGTCATTTTTTCCAATTTTAAAATATCAATCCTTTCCAATTTTTGAACAAAAATTGACTCTATTTTTTTTATCCTTTTTTTTCCAATTTTAAATATATTTACTCATTTTATAATTTTTTTTCCATTCATATTTTTTTTAGGCTTATTGTTATGTTATTAATTATATTAACATTCTATTATAGTAATTCACTTCAATTTATGTTTATGTTTAGATTTTTATATTACTAGTCATCGGCAGAACCCTATTGTGTCATATTATTCATCATATATTTATTATATCAAAGTCATTTTATAGTTTTTATTAGTCTTATATAACCATAATTGGGTATTTAAGTTTTTCCCAAAATTTCATTCCAAATTTCCAACTTTTAGACCGAATTTCCTTCATTTTTGTTGACCGTAAACGATATTGATATCGATACCGATATTTGGGGCGAGATATCCGTAAATTTGACTAGCGATATATCCGTCGATATCGATATTTTCATCCTTAGTTATATTTAACTATCTTCATTCGTCGAGGACAATGCTAGATTTCGTTTAAAATTTTATAACTTTTTAACATATCTTTGATTTTAATGAATTATACACACTAAATACACATTTTATCTAGTTTTCAGATATATGACGAAATAAAAATATTTCTTATAAGAATATTTTTATCCCGTGTCGGCTCGTAAAATTTGAATTTTTTTTTATCATTTATTCGAGATGTTTATATTTTTTTTCAATCTTATGTTTGTACTTTTTTAGTCGTTTTGGTATTTAATATATCTTTTCTTGTAATAAATGAATTTTAAGTTTTGCAAAATTTGAATAGTAATATTTTAAATTGACTAATTATTTAAACTTAATTAAAAATATTTTTTATTAATTATTTAAACGTAGAAAAATATTTGAATAGTAATATCGTGATCCTCTGAAGATGAAAAAAGATATTTTATCTCATTTTTCTCAAAACTGCATATGATTTGAGTAGCAAAATAGCGAAGCTGCATGATAAAGAAAATGCCAGAGCCACTATTTAGAATATCCTAATGGGCCAGCTATATTTGACTGACTCTTTAGTCCAAAAATCACAATTTGATCCTTCAATCCTTAGTCCAATTTTAGGACACTGTTAAAGTATAGTCTTATAATGTGGATGTCGTAATAGTCATCAAATTCATCAAAGTGACTTCAACTTTAAATTTAAAGTTGATGTGAAACTGAGTCATAATTACTCCTTCTAGCTTGCACTTTCTACAACAATCTACAATGTGAAGCAGAAGGAGGGTATGGAACCTACTATCGTCGTTAAAGTTTGGAGTAGCGATGTCACTCAAGAGTCTCTGCAAGTTTCTATGGAGCGTGAGATTTGGCTGCAGTATTTAAATTAAGACATTTAAATATTTTTAAAAACATTAAAAATATTGATGTATTCCATTAAGGAAGTTAGGTATTATAAAAGATTTATTAAAGTCTAAATGTATTCAATTGGGACTTTTAAGTTTCATTATGACTTTTAATATTACTGTTTAGTAGTGTTGACTTGTAACTTTTTTGTTTTGTTGTTTTTTTTAAATATATTGACTTATAATTGGAGAAATATACACTTCCGATTGAATTAAAACTCAATTTCGACCCAATGGCAAAAATTTCGGGTTGTTGAATATTTTTCTAGGGATTTTATAAAGCGATGGTCTTTCCAAAAATATAACAATATGCCAGTTGACTTATAAATTCAGTTGTTATCTGTGGAGCCCAATATTACCCAAAATCATCCGAAAATTGTGGAGCTACCACGTGGCCCATAATTCCCAAAATGACCAAATTGCCCCTGACAATAACGCTAGTCATTTGAAAACACCTACACATTAAATAATCTATTTATCAGCTAAATACGTTATTTAATCGGGTTAAAATCTCCGTAATATTAATATTCTCTCCGAGAGTTAATTGTCATTATTCTTAGTAACGGACAATTTAATATTAATATTAAAACACAATAATTATCATTATTATCATAATGAGCTATTATTATAATTATTAAATAATGTATTTAATTAATAATATATTATTTATTAATTACAAATTCAACCGACCAATCAAAACACTCCGAGACTCCCAAGATTTTCCTAAAAATAGTGGAGCACATTTCATTTCCAAGGTACGTCGATTCTTCGCTTCGAAGTATATCATTTTTCTCTCTCAAAGCTAACTTAAGCATCGGAGTGTTCTTGGTCGAACAACCCCCCGGGTAATCGATCGAGACAACAATAACTAATTGTTTGCTGTTTGCAGGAATTGTGAGGACTTTTCGCGGAGGGTTCGATTTTTTATTCAACAATTGGTGATTTCATTGAGAGCGATTGAGGAATACTCAGAAGAAGCTCTCTCGGTTGTTCATCGTTCTTCAACGGTGTTCATCGTTCTTCAAGAAGTTGTTCATCGTTCATCTTTCTTCGTTCATCGACATTGTTCGAAGATTTTGAACGTTGTTCAAATCATCCATCAACAACTTTCCCATTCAAGATTCTTTGATTTTGCATGGCTAGGGTTCTCGATCCGTTTGTTCAGCTGGAGAAAGTATTTCTGCCTGAACTGCTCAGACGAGAAATGAGGCTCGCATAGAGACGCCGAAGGAGCGCCCAATTCGACCCAGGCATGTGTCCATTAAAGCGACCATGGAGACGCGCAGAGGGAGGCCAACCTTCAGCTTCGGAGCATTCCCCTCTCTAGCTAACCAAGTGCCCGCGCTAGGGGAAGGAATTTCGACCTTGCAACAAACAGGTGGGCGGATGATAGGAAGTGCATCACGGCAAGATCAACCCACAGCAAACATGGATCTAAGGGACTTTCTGGATGGGCGTCACGACATCTCAAGCAGAAGTCACCACCAACCTCCTCAGGACAACTTGGCACAACAAGTTGAAAGGTTGAGCAGCCAAGTTCAGCTTCAGACAGAACTCTTGCAGCAATTCTTGACAGAAAGAACAGTCCAATAGCCACATAGATGTTCCATGTCACGTGGAAGACAAGAGAATGCTCCAAGGCGACCTGGGAAGGAACCGGTCCGCTGCCGAACAATGTCACGAGACACTTCACTAAGTGACTCTGGTGAAGGAAGTCAAACTCGCCAAGCAAAGAGCCCACAACGCCCAAGGCCATCAGTACATGAGCGGCTAGGAAGTAGGATCGGGGCAACATCACGGGTGGAGCGCTCACAGCGTTCACATGGGAGCAGGGGGCAACCTCAGGCTCTACACAAAGACCCAAGACGATCTGCCCATGGCAGTGAGAGGGAGGATAAAGCCTACTCCCCTGCGCAATCCTTGAGGTCAAGGGGAGAAGCTCAAGGAGGATCTCGATGATAAGCACGAAATGACTCACCGCCTCAGCAAGGTGCGTTGCGGGCTGATGATGTTCAAAGAATGTTGGACAGGCACCTTCGTGTTCAACGGGATGGCGATCTAGATGATGATCTATGTCGCCAGATACAGCTATCCACGCCTTTTGTAAGGGATATTGAGGAAGAGCCATTCCCTCAAAGGTTTGCAACGCCAAACTTCACTCCGTTCAAAGGAGCCTCCGACCGGGTAAAACACATAGATTATTACCGGGGAGTCATGGTCCCCCACAGGCATAACGATGCACTCATGTGCAAAGTTTTTCAAGCTTCTCTTCAAGGCCAACCCATGACTTGGTTCAATCATCTCCCCCGGAGGTCGATTGCATCCTTTGAAGAGTTGGTTCTGGCATTTGTGAAGGAGTACGCACAACTTCGGATAATCGAGGTGAAGGATGACCATCTTTTCTCTGTCCGAAAGAGAGCAAAAGAAACTCTGTGACAATACATACGAAGATTTTGCGAGGAGAAGTCTCGAATTTTCGGCTGTAGAGACCTTGTTGCAGCAATGATATTTAAACAAGGACTCCCTCGGGACAACCAGCTTTACGGAGACATTGTCATGAGCAATGCGCGAAGTCTCACCAAGATGCTTTCGCTAGCGAAGCGACATGCAAGCTGGGAGGACAAGAAGAATGCCACCCATACTTAGGACCATGCTGGGGCTAGTGAAAAGGCCTCCAATAAAGTTGAGTCCCATGGAAAGTTTGAGACTGGAGAGTCCAACAAGCGCAAGGCGAGACAACCCTCCCAATTTCCAACTATGGGGAAGCCTAACTTGCAGCTATCTTTGCCAGTCCATCAGATCCACAATGAAATTAAGGACAAACCATGGTTCAAGAAGCCGGAGCCAGTCAAAAGTGATCAAGAGAAGGCTGATAAAACAAAGTGGTGTGCCTACCACGAGTGCTATGGGCATAACATCGGAAAATGCATATCTTTCGAGAGATATCTCTGGAATCTAATCAAAGAAGGACATTGCACTGAGTATGTCAAAGACAAGGCTGTGGATCGACCCGCTGACAAAGGACCGAAGGAACCTGCAGCAAAGATGATTCGCATCGACACCATCATAGCAGAATCAGAGTTGCTAGGAACCACCTCCAAGCAGAAGAAAAGAAAGATACGAGATGCACTAGCCGTCTCTCAAGCCTCCCATGTTACCACCCCGGGGTGGCCAACGACCTTGTCGTTGGTTTCTCTTTGAAGAACAAGGTAGGACTTGATTGGCCGCATGATGATGCATTAGTCATGTCAATCCATATCGCTCATGCTCAAGTTGATCGGGTTCACGTTGATCAAGGAAGCGCAACAAATATCCTCAGCCTGGATGCAGTGCGCAAGATGGGGTTAGAAAGTCTTACCACAAAAAGGGTTGTCCCGCTCCGAGGTTTCAATGGGTCAACCAGCATGACCGTAGGAACTCTCCAGCTGGATGTACATTCTGATCCCGTAGTCACGTTCCAGAATTTCTACATCATGGACGAGTACTCTCCATACAATGGAATTTTGGGAAGACCATGGATTCACAAAATCCTCGCAAACATGTCAAGCCTTTACCAGAAGAGTTCGATTCCCTATCCCCGGAGTTGAAATCAGAGAAATTAAAGGCGATCAGGCAATGGCTCGGCGGTGCCTTACAGAAGGGTTGAAAGAGATCAAGGAGGCTGAGTTTGTACCCCAGGTAGGGTTATCTACTGAGGGCAAGCTTTCTTCTTCGTCTCCCAAATAGAAACTAACCACGGGTCAAGATCCAGACATTCACGAGGAGCCACCAGCTTCGGAAGGATGGCAACCGGAGGATGACGTCACCCTCATTCAACTTGATCCTCAATATCCTCATCGACAAGCCCGCATTGGTGCTCGGTTAAGTGACACAGAAAAAGAAGAACTCATAGCTTTCTTGCGTGAGGAGAAAGAAGTTTTGCTTGGTCTCCGTCTGACATGCCGGGGATTGATCCTAGCATCCTTTTCCACAAGCTACATGTCAATCCCAACCACAAGACGATCAAGCAGAAAAGACGCAATTTTTCCCCTGAGAAAATTGCTATCATCCAAGAGGAGATTGCAAGTTACTTGTTGCTGGATCCATTGAAGAAGTTCCTCACTCTGAATGGCTAGCAAACGTCCTACTTATCAAGAAAAAGGAAGCAGGACGATGGAGAATTTGTGTTGATTACATCGATCTCAATCTTGTGTGCCCAAAGGATAACTATCCTCTGCCCATAATCGATCTCTTAGTGGATTCAACTGCAGGAAATGAGCTCCTAAGCTTCCTGGATGCATACTCGGGCTATAATCAGATTTTCATCAATGAAAAAGACAAGGACAAAATTGCTTTCGTCTACGACCGAGGTGTGTACTGCTACAAGGTCATGCCACTTGGCCTCAAGAATGCGGGTGCAACGTACCAGAGACTTGTCAATTGAATATTCAAATATCTCATCGGAAAAACTATGGAGGTCTATGTGGATGACATCATGGTCAAAGGAGAAAAATGAGGGGATCATATTACCAACCTGCGAGAGACTTTCAGCTTGCTGAAGAAATAAAAAATGAAGCTCAACCCTCTGAAGTGTACTTTCGGGGTGTCAGCAGGGAAGTTCTTAGGTTACCTCGTGACTCAGCGTGGGATTGAAGAAAATCCAAAGAAAATCAAGGCAATTCTCGAGATGAAGTCCCCATCAAGTCTGAAAGAGATTCAAAGTCTCACTGGTCGAGCAGCAACATTGAACAGGTTCATGTCCAAGTCGACTGACCGGTGCCGCCCTTTCTCCCAAGAGGTAAAAAAAGCATCTAGAGATAAGTGGGATGAAGGTTGTGAGAAAGCATTTCAAGATCTCAAGGCCTACTTGACGTCTCCACCTCTACTATCAAAACCCAAAGATAACGAGGACCTGTTCCTATGTCTGGGGGTCTCTGATGTTGCTGTAAGCTTTGTACTTACCTGGGAAGAGAATGGGATTCAACTGCTTGTGTTCTACACATCCAAAGCCCTCCTTGATGCTGAGACACGATATCTGAAGTTCGAAAAGCTGATTTTGGCATTACTGGTTACCACAAAGAAGTTGAGGCCTTACTTTCAAGCTCATCGGGTAATCGTCATGACAGAATATCCACTTCGTTCGTTACTTCATACGCCTGATACATCAACCCGAGTAATGAAATGGGCCATAGAGTTGAGTCAGCATGATTTGCTCTATCGTCCAAGAACAGTTGTTAAAGGCCAAGTCTTAGCGGATTTTGTTGTAGAGTTCGCACCAGAATCATTGGAAGAACGCAATGGGAATAAGCTTGGAAAAGCCCTCGGGGCCGCCAACTTGTCACAAGATCATGGCGATAGTTCCTCTTCTCTACAACCCTCAACTTCCAATCATCTATGGAATCTCTTTGTTGATGGTTCCTCGAACTAGAAGGGGGCAGGAGTAGGGATTGTCCTTATCACTCCTGATGGCTCAATAATAGAGCAAGCAGTTCAATTTGGATTCAAAGCCTCTAACAATGAAGCGGAGTATGAAGCTTTGATTTGTGGGCTCGCACTTGCTAAGGCGTTGGGCGTTAAAAACTCGCTATTCATTCGGATTCACAGTTAATCACTAACCAATCAATCGTTGAATATGCTGCGCGTTATGCAAGGATGCTTAGATATAACAAGAATGTCCAGGAAATGCTTGCTTTTTTCTCAGTTTTCACTTTTCATCAACTTCCACGAGCTGAAAATGCACAAGCAAATGCGTTGGCAAATCTAGCGTCATCACTTGACTACCGATTCAAGCGCTCAATCACGATTGAGTATCTCGAGCAGTGAAGCATTGATGTTAAGGGGATTGAAGTAAGACAATTTGATTCATCTCCGAGTTGGCAGGATCCTTTTATCAACTACCTAGAGCATGACATATTGCCTGATGAACGATTAGAAGCCCGCAAAATCCAGATGAAGGCTGTACAATACTATGTTGACAAAGGCCGACTTTTTTGAAAGAGCTTCACAGGGCCGAACTTGCTATGTTTGAGGCATCCAGAAACGTTGAAAGTCTTAGCTGAAATTCATGAAGGACATTGTGGGACTCATTCTGGTGGAATGTTGCTTGCTCAAAAGACACTTAGTGCAGGATTTTACTGGCCTACTCTACGCTAGGAAGCTCTGCAGTATGCCCAGAAATGTGACAAATGTCAAAGGTTCAAGCCTAACCAATTGGCGCCACCAGAAGAGCTGCATGCACAGACGAGCCCTTGGCCATTCATGCAATGAGGAATTGACATCATTGGACCGCTCCCAAGCACTCCAGTTCCAAGCAAGAAGTATTTGATTGTTGCCACTGACTACTTCACCAAATGGGTGGAAGCAAAGGCCTTGGCCACCATAACTCAGGCTGATGTTCAAAAATTCATCTGAAGCCAGATTATCTGCTGATTTGGACTTCCCAAGGTAATTCTAACAGACAATGGAACTCAGTTCACTGGCACCATAATCAATGAGTTCTTTGAGTCTTGGAAGATCAAGCATTTCACTTCAACTGCATATTACCCCCAAGGTAATAGCCAGGCAGAAGCTTCAAACAAGACGATCCTCGACTGTATAAAGAAGCGGCTTGATGATAAGAAAGGCTTGTGGGAGGAAGAGTTGGATGGCACGCTCTGGGCTTACCGCACCACTCCGCATCGTGCAACGGGAGAGTCCCCATTCACCCTTGCATACCGCACTGACGCTATCATTCCTCCACACGTAGTTGTTCCAGTGCCCTTTACCGAGCTCAATGATCCTGTAGTCAACTCCATTGCTCTAAGAACTTCACTTGATCTCAGTGAGGAGTTAAGAGAGTAAGTGGTGAAGCGCATCTCCAGTTACCAGCAACAAGTGAGAAGTTCCTACAACAAGAAAGTTCGACTCCGGCACTTTCTCCCAAGTGACCTTGTTGTCAAGAAAAAGTTTGCAACACCCAATCGTCCAAGGTCTCAAAAACTCAAGTCCCTGTGGGAAGGACCCTTTTGAATCTACCAAGTAGGCGGAAAGGGAAGCTACACCTTAGAGACAATGGACGGAAAGTTAGTGAGTGGTTCCATGAATGCTCATCACCTCCGAAAATATTATGTATAATGCAAACTAGAGCCCAAAGCTAAGCTAGTCTTTGTTTTGTGTCAAATATAGACTTTATTTTCAAGAATGATGTATTTAGACTTATCAATAAAGTTATGAAGTTATTCCTAGTTCACCTATGTGTTATTGTACTTTCGGCAAGGTTTCCAAAGCCTTTTTCCGAGAAGCACTCCAGTCTTCCTCCAGGAAACATCCAAAGCCTTCTTCCGAGAAACACTCCAGTCTTCCTCCGAGAAGCATCCAAAGCCTTCTTCCGAGAAGCACTAAAGTCTTCCTCTTGGATGCACACAAAGCCTTCCTCTCGGAAGCACTCAAAGCCTTCCTCTCGGAAGCACTCAAAGCCTTCCTCCGGGAAGCACCCAACGACTTCCTTCAGGAAGAGCTCATAGCTTTCCTCTGGGAGGCGAGCAAAGCTTTATGAAGAAAATGCTTAAAGCCTTCCACCAGGAAGCACACTAGGTCTTCCTCTGGGAAGCATTTCCAAAACCTTCTAAATTTGAAGCGCTCGAGCTTTCTAGTAAGCATTTCAAGCCTTTAGTTAGAAAGAGCAAAAGCCCTTCCCTGAAGGCAACATACCAAAAACTTAATCATCTAACGCTTCAAGTTATTTAGAACTCGCCGTTGCACACCCATGGTTGCAGTGGGGGCAAATGAATGAGCTTATTCCGACACATTGACAAGCATTAGAAAGTGTTCGCTTCAAAACATTAAAAAGTGGATAAATGAAAGTTAAAACTTGTGTTCCAACAATTGTTCCAACAATTCAGCATAAATGATTTTCTTATTTATTCATTTGGAGGGTATTTGACAAATCACATGTCGATTGCTCACACCAGTTATTCACTATTGGAATGAAAATTACAAACGAAAGGGAAATGACATAAAGAAACTACGGATGCATGTCTTCAAAACCCATTGTTTTTCTAAACTCTTCCCTCTCTTCTGCTGAAAGTAGGGAAGCATTGTTAAACAATGATTCAGCAGTTTCAGGGGCACCTTCCTTTCTAGTCTCGGTCTCAGGCTCTGTTTCAAGTTCCGGTGCAGGCTCATACTCTTTCTCCAACTCTGGTTCCCGCTCTTTGGTGATGATCCCACTGCAGCTTGCCATGTCAAATTTTTGCGCCTCATTTTCTTTTTGGCACAAAGTTGTGGGGGCATATGGTGGCAGTAAATGGTCGTGCCTCGGAAACCTTCCAATCTTCAGATTCTGGATTTCCACCTCCAAAAGTTTGATTCTCTCATCTGAGTCCTGCAAATGTCTGCGCAGCAAAGTGACCTCGTTTAGGGCAGCATCTCGCTCATTCTCTTTCAGCATCCTCTCTGCACGGTTTATCTCCAGCTCGCCCACTTTGCCTTCCAATGTATGGATTCTTCCGACCAAGGCTTCATTGTTTCGTCTAGAGTGATCTCGGGCTTCTCGAAGGCGTTTGCACTCGCTCTTCATCCGCTTGTTTTCATTTTCTAGACTAGCATTTCCACGAACCATGTCAACCAACTTGTGGGCCCCAGCTTTCGCAATCCTAAGGTCTCGGACTACCTTGTCGTAAGTTCCTTGTGGCACAGTTTTTGGGGTTCCTTCTGCTATGATGGGGGAAGCTATCACATCAAGAGTCTTGGATGATGATCGTGTCTCCTCTACTAATCGATCTAGGCCTTCATCTCTCAACGCTTCAATTACTTCAGGGGAAGTGGGAATCGCCTTCAGCTTCTTAGGTTGTTTAGCTGCATCTTCACAGGGACCGTTTGAGGTTTTGCGCTTTCTAGATGACTCCGCATGGCTAGAACGGTCGGGCATGGAAGGAACCTGATGATCATGTTTTTTCTCCAAAGAGCCAATGGGTCCTTGCTTGTTATTCTTCTTATGGGTAACGAGTTTTATCAAGCGCAGTGGCGCGCTCAGCCATTCCTTGATTAGGCTGTCCGAAGGCCTCCCGCCATTCATGTCTTTGAGTGGAGAGAGTAGCCAACTCATGTCTCGAAACTCTGGAGGAATTTTCAAGGCCATGTCAATCTTTTTGAGATCAGGATGACATTCAAACCCGTTGTACAGCTCATCAAACATGCAGAAGTGTGAGGCAATCCTCAGGTCCATGGAGGCATGTTTGTCCCATGCGCCTCCACTTCGATGCAGTTGAATCTGTACGTGTTGTCATAAAACTCCGTCCTAAAAAATAGCTCCACCTTGGGTACGACTCGAGAAAGACGACCGCCAGTAATTCCGTTGTGCGACACAGAATAGCAATGCCAGAATTCATCTTCAGCAAGTCTCAAGCCAAAGAATTTGTTTTGCTTCTCGAAGCACATGATGTGTCGATAGGCATCGACGTCCAGTTGAGTAGGGCTGCATCCCATCCGGCTAATAATCTTGGAGAAGAACTTCGAGAATGGGAACTTAAAACCCCACCCAATAATCAAAGGGTGGAATTTAGTCCATCGACCACTGACAGGGTTTTTTCCTCTTCCATGCTTAAGAGCCTTCATGGAAGAACATCTGTCGCCAAGCTCCACGAAGACATCGTCCGAAAAGGCAATCTGATTACGAGTTTTCTACTCCATGAATTCTTCAGGCTTCTCAAACTCCATGTCTTTCCCGCGGAATGGACTTTGGCTACGAGAACCACCACGCTCCCATAATGTGAGTTTACCAGACCGATCCAAAAGAGCACCTTGATGCATCTTAAAACAAACGCCTTGGAAAATGGTGGAAATCGCCTTTTCGATCGTTGCTAACGGATGTCCAGAACTTCTGGGGTGGGCAAAAATGCGAAATTGCGAACAAAAAGCATTGTAGGTTAAATATTTATTTATAAATGCTTCAATAACTAAAGTTAAATAAATAAATATATGAGCATTTATAAAAATATAAAAATGCATGGAACCCGCTAAGCTAAAAAAAAAACGTTTTGGATTAAGTATATATATTTATGGAAACTTTAATAGTTAAAGTAAACCAAATATATATATTTATAAACTAAAAACGTTTTGGACTGCAGTGGACTATAAATAAATATATATAAATTTTTTGGACTATAAATAAATATATATATATATATATATATTTATAAACTAAAAACGTTTTGGACTCCAGTGGACTATAAATAAATATATTTAAACGTTTTGGACTATAAATAAATATATTTAAAAACGTTTCCTGTGCATTTTTGAATTGATCCAGCTAGTGAGAGATTGGGCTGCAGTGGCTTCAGCGGCACGCCCTAATGTCACCAAGCGGTCACTCGTGAGCTATGACAAACGAACCAGAAGGGAGACTGGGGGCACATGGCACATGGCCCATAATCAACACAAACAAAAAAGACTGCCGCTAGCACCAGCAATTCTTGCCCAACTTCAAAACAAATAAATAATATAGAATACTAGTGACAAGGTCTTACCCACAAGTTTTCCTGAAAATACTAGGACCAGCAACCTCTCACACACCAATAGCCAATTTTTTTCTTTTTCTCTCACTCAAATAGACGGGGAGACTGGGACCAGATTTTCCTTTTGGCTTTTCTAACTCTGACACAACATTTTTAAATAAGAAAACCATCTCTCAACGTACAAATGGAATTAATTCTATTTTTTGAATGTGGTTAACTGCCATAACTTGGAGAATTATGTCCCTGCGTTAAAGAAGGAAATTGACAAGAGACTCAGTCTTTATGGAGTGAATTTTGAAACAAACAACAAGCCCAGCCATTTCTCCTTGAATTTCGAAGCGATGTGGGGGCATTTGTGGAGCTCAATATTACCCAAAATCATCCGAAAATTGTGGAGTTACCACGTGGCCCATAATTCCCAAAATGACCAAATTGCCCTTGCCAATAACGCTAGTCATTTGAAAACACTCACACATTAAATAATTTATTTACCAGTTAAATACGTCATTTAATCGGGTTAAAATCTTCGTAATATTAATATTCTCCTCGAGAGTTAATTGTCATTATTCTTAGTAACGGACAATTTAATATTAATATTAAAACACAATTATTATCATTATTATCATAATGAGCTATTATTATAATTATTAAATAATGTATTTAATTAATAATATATTATTTATTAATTACAAATTCAACCGACCAATCAGAACGCTCCGAGGCTCCCAAGATTTTCCTATAAATAGCGGAGCACATTTCATTTTCAAGGTAACTTAAGCATCAGAGTGTTTTTGGTCGAACAACCCCCCGGGTAATCGATCGAGCCAACGATAGCTAATTGTTTGCTGTTTGCAGGAATTGTGAGGATTTTTCGCGGCGGGTTCGATTTTTGATTCAACATTATCATATAACGCATCAGGAGCGAACAGTAGGGGCTGGGAGTCTGGGAGGTCTTGGAGTGATGGATGTGTGCTTTTAAGTGAAAAATTGCCTAAGAAAAAGTGACCTTAAAGATGGGTTTTGCTCCTCTGGATTGGCATTTCCGTCCGGTGGCCGGTGGCTGGCGGCGTGTGAACGAAGGCGGTGGAGAATGCGTTTAGTGCATACACGCGATGCGCGGTTGAATCCTTGGTCGTCTCAATTGCTCATTAAATTCTTCTGGTAAAGGGGCGGGCCATGCATTGGGAGAAGAAATAAGAGGGGAAATAGGTTGAAGTGTTGGGTGAGGCGAATTGGGTAGACTGAGATGGCTAAATTTTCAATTTTGCCCTAATTTTTTTATGCCCAAACATATTAAGCATAAAAGGTATTGAGCCAACTCGAATATCTTAGGGTATATTTTACATGAATAATGATAATATGGTATAACGTATTTGTATACGAAATCAGAGGTATTTTTTATTTTATTCACATTACTAGTAAGTAAATAGCCTTATAAATTCTTAAATTTTTTTCTTTATGTAATCGCTAGAAAATGAAAAAGAAAAATTTAAAATTTATATGCGATTAATTGATTTGGGTATCTGGGCACCTTTTAAGAACAAGAAAATGGAACTGGTTTACCATATGGAAGAAAAGCTTTTGGTGAAAATTGGGTCTACAAGATCAAGCGAGATAGCTATGATCAAGTGGAAAGGTATCGTGCATGATTGGCGATGAAGGGATATGCTCAGAAGGAAGGTATTGATTTCAACAAGATATTTTCCCTTATAGCTCTACTTACGACAATTAGAGTAGTCATGGCTATAGGTGCTAAATTTGACTTACATCTGGAGTAGTTAGATGTGGAAACTGTGTTTATTCATAGAAAGCTTAAAGAAGAAATTTATAGGCTACAACCAGAAGGTTTTGTTGAAACAGACAAAGAGAACTCGGTTTGTAGGTTAACCAAATCATTGTACGGTCTCAAACAGTGATGTGAGATGTTGGTATGAGAAATCTGATTTCTTCATTATTAGCCTTATGTACAGCAGACTCATTTCAGACCATTGTACATACTACATAAGGTTTGATGATGATAATGACTTTATTATCTTGTTGTTATACGTGGATGACACGTTGATAACAAGCCCCAACAAAGATCTAGTCCAAAAATTGAAGGCACATTTGGCTAGGGAGTTTGATATGAAAGACTTATCACCAGCAATTAAGATTCTAGGGATGTAGATTCATCGAGACAAAAATAACACTAAGATTTGGCTTTCTCAATTTAACAAGATCTTGCGGTGTTTCAACATGCAAGACTGTAAGCAAGTTTCTAGCCCACCTCATATTGATTTCAATTTATCCTCAAGTATGTGTTCTACCAATGTGTCAGATAGGAGGAAGATGTCTTAGGTACAATATGCATCAATATTGGCAAGTTTGATGTTCGCTATGATATGTACAAGACCAGACATTGCACAAGAAGTACGAGTCGTTAGTAGCTTTATGGTCCTAGTGGAGTGCATTGGAATGCTGTGAAGAGGATCCTCAGATACATCAAAGGAACCTCACATGTTGCATTATGTTATAAAGGATCAAATTTAATCATCAGGGGCTATGTGAATTCAAACTTCACGGGGGATCTCAACAAAAAAAATCCATTACTTGGTATGTGATTACAATTGAAGGAGGAACTTTAATTTAGGTCTCAAAACTACAGACTGTTGTGGCTCTATCTACAATAGAAGGAGAAATTTAGGGTTGGCAATAGATCGTGTGGTGTCGGCTTCGTGTCGTGTCATGTCATGAACTCTGTTTTACCCAAACATACCCAACACGAACCCCGACTCGTTTAATAATCGTGTAAAAAATGTTCGACCTTAATCCGACCTATTAATGACCTAGGTAACATGTGTAAACCATTTAATAAACAAGTCGTACTCGAAACTCAATTAACTTATGATCCGTTTGACCCGTTTAATATGTTTAACCTATTTAAACTATAAGATTTAATAGCTATTTATGTAGGTAAATGGGCAGATATATTGTGACGACCCGGAAATTCAAAAAAGAAAAAAAAGGAAAACATTGGAAAATTTGAGGATAATGACGATTTTGCCCCTAGTTATAAGGGCCAAAAGTTGACTTTTTGATCGAGACATTGTTGGGACTTTCCGGAAGTACCGTTGGATAGGTCTCGGGACGCTGAATCCGTAGACAGGTGACATGCGTCAATCGGAGTTCGGACGAGAAAGTTATGGGTCTAGAATTGTGAGGGGCATTTTGGTAATTTGTTACGGCAAGAGTAAAATGGTAATTTTCTGCAGCAGGGATAATTGTGATGATTAACCTGGCTGATTCAGCTAATTTGGATGTGGATTGACCATTTGGTGACACTTGTCACCATGTTTGAAAGATAAGTGGTTGAATGCCTAACAAAGACAAAGCAACCCGCCCACCCTTTTGTTTGAATTCCATCAATTAACTGATGGGTGAAACTGAGTATATCAATTTGAGACGGTGGGATAAGTTTACAGGAAGGGAGAAGTGGGAATGAGAGGAGAAGAGAGGAAGGAAAATAAGAAAAACCCGAAAAAACCCTTAAATGGACACTAAAATCGAATTTGAATTTGTGGACGGTTTTGAGTGAAATTGAGCTTGAATTCAGCTCCCTGGGAGTGAGACGAGTCGAACCAGATTAAGAACGAAGAAAATTGGGGTCGTTTGGCCTTAGAACAGAGAGGAGGAAGTCTTTACATGTTCGAGCTTGAGTCGTGGGAATTGAGACATGGGACGGTGAAATTGATCTTGGAAATGTGTTCCTTATGATTCCACGATGCTTCCTGATGCATCAATTGAAGGAAACGATGGCGAATGAGGGAGTTCCATGAAGGCACAATGTACGGCTGTTCTTCGAAGGTTAAGTTTGATTCGATAGGATTAGGAATTGATGGACATTGAACCAGGTCTGTTCGCGGGTCGTGGGGATCCAGTTGCAGGGAGTCGGGTTGCAGGTATGACACTGTTCACGCGCGTGGCTTTCACGCGCAGCCGCTTGCGGCGGCGCGTGAGGGCGCGTGGTGAGTTTTCTGAGGAAGTTTTCAACAGGTATTTTACTCTATGTAATGTAACGAACATTTTAGAGTTGGTTTCGAGTCAATCGGACACCGTCTCGATAATGTTTCGAGGGTCCGAAGGTTTATGTTATGTTTTAAATTAATATTTAATTCCCGAAAAATTATGGGGAATTGATATGATACAAATTGAGTTGCTAGTAACCTTGCATAATGATTTTAGACAGGATTCGAGATTCCTGGCAAGTGTCGGGAATTACGGAAATGCGTGTAGCTCGGAAAGCGAGCAGTTTGGACGGTGTGTGAGTGGACGTTTGTTTTATAAAACATGATGCATGCATAGTTAACTGTTTTACCTGAGTGATTGCATAATTTGATTTGCAATGATGCCCTGATGATATGGCATGATTATTTGTGATTATATGATTATTGTAATCGGTATTTCGGGCACATTTTACGAGAAATGTACAAATGATGTTTTGGGTTAGGCCCAGAGTCAAAAATGTTTTACAAAGGATGTTTTGCTTTAGTTGGTGAGTCAAGGATGAGTTCTGGATTATTTTAATGTTTTCAATGTGATATTACGGATTTACGTATAAATGGTATTTGGGCTTGAGACCCTGTCGGGCATACTTATGACTTGGTTTGAAGTCATGGATATGATTGATATATGTTGTGGTATGGATTTTGTTTGTGATTGTGGATACTGGATACTGGATCATGTCCTGGATGGTGCGAGTGCAGTTCCTAGATGTGACTCGGATGTTACGTGAGTGCAGTTCCCGAGTATGTGGTACGTCTAGATGGTGCGTGTGCAGTTCCCAGACATGATGGATATGACTCGGATGGTGCCTGAGTGCAGTTCCCGAGATTGGCCTACGCGTAGTGCGGATGTAACTGTGTGACTATTTGTATTGATTGTGAACTTGTGCATAGAGTTGTTTCATGTTGATTGTGATTACGTACTGGTATTGAGTACGGGTTTTGGTCTGTGTGGCCAGGTGAGTATGTTTTCATATGTTTTGTCCTGAGAGCCGGGATTTGATACCTGTTCATATGATTTGGCTGGAAAGCCGGTGATTTTTATTCATATGTTTTACCCTATGCATGCATGGTTTGATAACCTGGAGGGTAAATGAGATATTTTGAAATGTGTTTTTAAACGATATTATTTTTGTCCACTCACACCTTTTCTATTTTGATGATCCTCCAGGCCGTGGCACGACGTTCGGGGCTGATCGAGAGGCGGAGGCATGAGCGGAAATCAGTGCAGTTATCCCTTGTCTGACAGGTACTGAAGGGTACTTTCGGGACTTCAGTTGACTTGTTAGATGGGAGCATGACCGGGCACGGTTATCAAAGTCCAGTTAGGACGGGTCCTGTCATATATGGGTTAGTAAGGACATGTTTATTAAACGGTATATAGGTCAATATGAGGGCTAACAAGTTAACATGAAATCTACATATTTATTAAATGCATTAATAAGACATTTTACGGGTTAACGGGTTGACCCGAAATCCATATATTTATTAAACGTGTCATGACGGGTTGACCAAAAAAATGATCCGAAAATTTAATCTTGTGGGTTGACCCAGGTAAATCTCCTGCAAATTTCGAGTCGGTATAGAATCATGTCAAAAATTGCCACCCTTAAGCAGAATACAGGACGACTACACTAGCTTGCAAGAAAGTAGTCTACTTTCAAAGGCTATGGGAGAAGCTCAGCTTTAAGTATGAAGAGATCATTTTGTTTTGTAACAGCCATAGTGTGTTGTTGCACATTGTAAGGAAACTGACCTTCCATCCACAAATAAAACACATAAGGATGCAGTACCCCTTCATTTAAGAAGTAATAGAGGAAGGAAGTGTGGATATGCAGAAGATTCACACCAATGAAAAACCTAGCAGATGTCATGACCAAACCAATCAATAATGAGAAGTTTGAATGGTGTAGATTCTTGTGTGCTCTAGCAGAGACGTAAGCAAGCATGGCATTGGCAAGTGAGGAGGATAAACGGATTATGTGGTTTTAAGTGCGAGAATGAGGACTATAAAGCCACTTTTGGCTTTACTTTGAAAAGTAAAAACTGGTGGCTAAGCAACTTAGTTGTTTAAGCGATTTGGAGGCTAAGCAACTTGGAGGCTAAGTAACTTGGTAGCTAAGTATCTTGGTGGCTAAGTATCTTGATTGCTAAGCTACGTGATGGCTAAGTAACATGGTAGTTAAGCACCTTAAGGGAAAGGGAAAGCTAATATATAAATAGAGGACATCACCCTGATTTCAAAATCATCCCATAATCCCAAGCATCCAAGAATCCTTTAGAGATTTTCTCAAGAGAGAAAATATTGGTTTCTTAATTTTGTGAGAGAGTTGGTTTGCTTATTTTCAAGAGGGAACATAATTGTTCTCTCTTACAAGGTGTTGCAAACCCTATTTAACAATAGTGAATTTGTCCTGCACTTAAAACCTTTGTCTGTTTTATTCTTCATTGTCCTCAATTTCGTTTTAGTTGTGGCTAACTTCAACTCATAAATTTCCTAGCAATATATCTATATATATAATGATTTAGGGATTAATTTTTTAAAATTGGATAGCTAGTCGGACATATATAATAGAGAAAATTACACTTTATTACAGTAAATTTCAGTGTTATACGTAACATTTCAAAAGTTGTATTTAAATATCCTGAACTCTTTAAATGAGACAATTTTTCTATATTATTAATTTTAGTTAAAAAAATTTGTTAAATGTTGATGTATCACATTTGAGTTTGCTGTGTAGATAAAAAATGATTAAAAATAGAAACATTGAAATTGAAACAGGGAGAAATAAAAAATAGACCTTCTTCCTCTCCACTACGGACTCCTCGACCATGCTCTCTGTCTTTGAGTGAAGGATTGCATTGTATGTTCAAACTTCCGATAAGATCTCGGTTGAAAGCATTGACTAGTAAAGACTCAAAAAAGTTCTTCTTACTCTTCCTTTGCTCAGATTAAAAAATGTCTTACTATTCTTATTAAAACCAAAAACAAAATTTGGATTTCCTGGAAAAAATTTAAAAAGTAAGAATGCCTCTGCATATTTCATTAAAAAATGTTAAGAACACCTTTAAAGGCGAAATTTATGACGAACAGCGTCGTAAAAACTGCAAAAGTCGACATTGTTCCATCACAATTTGGCAACTAAAGTTGTTCTTAACCTTTAGTGACGAATCATACTTTTCCAAATTTTTTCTAGATTTTTTGTGGTTAGTTTTTCAGAAAAAGAGGAAGAAGAGCCTACTCATCTGAGACCCCCCAAAGCTCCGACTGAACCAGAGATAATGGCTCCAATACATCCAAAGACTGGGATCTTTGTGGATTCAATACACAGTTCACAAAGGTACAAAGAGAGAACTAACTCCCAGCCCATCTCAAAATTTCCCATGACAGTCAGTATCTTAAGAAGTTAATCTCTACCACTCGAAAATTTTGTTTCATGAATTTTTTGGTACAAATGTGAAAGTATGAAATTGGGCAAATAAACGAGGAAGATGAAGAAGAAAATTTTATATTATTTAATATTTTTTAAAATTTATTTTTAGTTGTTTAAATAATTTTTTTGTTATATTTCTATCTAGAAAACATTATTTCAAAAGTAGATTCTACATGTGACACATCTGCAGTACTCAAGAGATGTTTTAATAGAATATTTAATGACATCGCCAAATTGTCACATTTTAAAGAGTTTAGGGTAGGATTGTTAATTGGTTGGTAAAAACCAAATAAAATACCAAATTGGACCAGAATTACCCCGAACAAATCAAACCGAAAAACAACTGAACCAAAACAAAGAGAATCAAATTGAACTAGATCAGAATCGACTCGATTTTGGTTTTCAGTAACCTGGAACCGAACCGGCCTGGACCAAACCAAAATCTAGCCTAAATCAAAACAGTGCAGTTTCATCATCTGGAGTTCGATATTATCGAAGAGCCTCACTTAATTCACTTCATCTCTTTCGAGTCTTCGACAGTGCGAGACGGCCCCGAGCCTTCACCTTTAGGCTTCAGTTTCATCTCACTTAATCTCCATCTCTTTTAGTCTCACACTCTTACCTCACCTCCTTGACACTTATGATTTCACCTCAATATCACTGCTTCAGCTTAACGGCCGCATGCTGAACTTGATCTCTCTCGGTCTCAACCTCCCATCGCACCATCTGCCTCCAATCTCCCTCTCTGGTTCCCTCATTCGTACTCTCCCTCCGCCTCCCATCATTGCTTTACCTTGGATCTCTCTACCTCCATTGCACCCATTGCGTCTTTACCTAGATCTCTCTATATCCATTGCACCATCGCCTCTCTACCTCGATCTTTCCGTCAGCGTCTCTAATGGTCAAGACAAGAGCCCTCTTGGTTGCTTCACACCTCCATCGCCCTCCGTCCCATCTCCAACCCTCATTATCTTCCTCGATCACACTTTCCCTAGATCCAGCCAAAAAATTAGTTAAACCTGTAACAACTCGACCCAAATTTCGGAATTAGATTAGTGATTAAGGAATGATTAGTGAGATTAATCGGTGATTAGTCGAGTCATTTCAGACGGACAATGTGAAATGACCGTTTTGCCCTTGGAGGTGAGCAAAACGTTGACTTTTGACTTGGGCAGTCAGACGGAATTTGGCCGATGACTGTGATATAGTTCAGGACATCATGAGTCCATAAACAGGTGACACGTCCAATTTTGACGTTCGACGGGGAAGTTATGAGGTTTGGAAGTTGAGGGGAATTTTGGTAATTTTGTGCAAAAGGTATTTTGGTCTTTTCCTTTGCCTTAGGATTTGTGCCCACATGGATTAGGACACTTTTCCTTCTCTGGAAGGCTGTGGAACCATGGACAACCGCCTCTCATCGTTTTTAAAAAGGGTGAAAACGTGCACGTGGGTGTGATCGGTAAGGGTAGGCCGAGTGAGTGAAAAACAAAGCACCCATGAGAAACCCACCATCCAATCCCTTTGATCCTCATCTTCTGTCTACAAATTGTGAAGGAAAATGAAAGGAGGAGTTGAAACGATGCTGGTGGTGGCCACAACGGAGCTCGTGATAGACGGTAAGGTGATTTCCCGCGAAAGAGCCCTGTTTCGATTAAAAATGGTAACTTGTGAATTGTTGAGTGTTGATCAAATAGATTGATTGGATGATGTTTCTGAGGTTTCAAGGAAACTATTAGGCCTGGAATGGAGGCCAGCGGTGGTCGCGATCGTGTGAACATGACGGAGGAAAATTGAAGGTTTGATCATCAATTTGGGAGGTAAGTCTGAGACCTGGTTTTTATGTTTTAAGGTCATAGATGGCTAGAAAATGGTTGGACGAAGGTATAAGAGTTGGAAGGATCGAAAACGAAGAAGGGATGTGACAGGACCCACCCCGATTATCACCCCGATAACCGAGGTGAACTCTGCTCTCGTCTGACCACCCAACACAAAAGACCACGATGACCTCACAAAAACCCATAATTTATGACATGACCCACCCCGATTACCACCCCGATAACCGAGGTGAATCCTGCTCCCGTCTGACAACCCAACACGAAAGACCGAAACAACCTCACGAAAACCACAAAGTGCATTGCCAGACAAGGGAGAATTTAAAACATCCAAGAGCCAACCGTTATACAGAGCATAGTACCAAACAAGACAAAAAAACAACTAAAAGTGCACTACACGCACAACGGAAAATCTTATAACGGAAAAACGTCGGAAACACTCCGGGGTCACTCTATGCCTCTGACTCTGCCTCAACGTTAACCCCCGCGCTAGCTCCACGACCTAGAGGGCAATTAAAAACCAGAAAAGTGTGAGTGGACCAAAAAGAATAAAAGTTTTGAAAACAGTTTCATAAACAAACCAAGGTTTGGCCCTCCGTTTTGAAAACATGCATGCATAACCCAATATCTGAAAACATTTACAAATCACATCGTAACCATTATAGAAACAGTATCATAAAACATAAATACCAAATTATCATCCGATCAAACCTGCTAGACCTATCCGAGTCTTTAAACTCCCGAGGCTTTAAACTCAATAGGCCTACGGGGGAAATATCAGTATATCCGAGTCTTTAAACTCCCTAGTCTTTAAACACAATCCGGGTCGTTAAACCCGAACCCCGTCAATCATAATCCGGGTCTTTAAACCCAATAATTAGATCCAGCAAATCCAATCCAAAACCGTTTGAAAACCATTTCTAAATCCATATCCAAACCCGAATTCGAAATCACTATTCCGAAGCCATTCCGGCGTTCAGAACGTCATTCCGAACCCAAATCCGGAAATCCACTTTTCAACTTTAAAACCAAACCTCGATTACCGAAATCCGATTCTCAAACCGAAAACCCTTGATTATCAAATCATGTCTCAAAATCCACTTATAATCATTGAAAACTAATTAGAGATTGAAATCCCAAAAACGTAGCATCATAATCATACTCACAGCATTTCTCGAAAAACGTGTTGAAATACGTAATTTCTCAAAAAACGTGCAATTTCATAAAACAGATAATAAGTACTCAATAATCACGAAATCATAACTAAAACCATAAAACAAGTAAATAAAAGCAGTTATGCATGCTCGGTTATAAGGAAGAAGTACACTCACAGTTCCCCGGGCACGTCACTCGCGTCCCGTACGTTCCTCGGTCGCCTTAGGGATTCTCGATCTGTCACAAGTCACCAAAACGAGTCACTAACACGTTAACTAGGCTTATTCTAATTTCCCCCCAAATTTCTCGAACTTCAAACGTAATTAAACGGAACCTAAACATTCGATCCCTTAGAACTAACCCGAGACGATGTCTGATCGTCCCGAAACTTGTCCCAAAATATTCGTTACAACGATTAGACCAAAAACTATGTTGGACACTTCCCCGAAAACCGCCCCACGCACCCTCACGCGCCGCCCAAAGGGACTGCGCGTGGGCCTCACGCGCCTGCACAGTGGCACTGTTCATCTTCTTCTTCGATCCCTCGACCGGTCTGAACCGGCGTGACCGGTTCTCCGCCTTCCTCTGTCCATTTCTGTTCCTTTCAAGCCCAGAAGCTTCGTCCTATTCTAAGCAACTCATTCCCCTACTCAAAATACGACATCACGGCCTCTATCCTATCTCCCAAACTCGAACTAGAAACCACCCGAAAACCCCTGTTTCGGTTCCCAGCCAACCATCCTTCCCCCCGTCACGGCTTCGAGTTCTAACGGTTCCTAGGGAACTACTAAGCCTAATAGTACTCACAGAACCCTTCGACTCAGCGCCAAAAGTCACGACTTTAACTTTGAACTCAAACTGAAAAACAGAGGAAACAGGGAAAGCTTACCTGTCCTGTGCACTGCCGTGAACGCCGCCGTGGCCCAGCCCGTCCAACGTCTCTTCTCTGCCTTCTGAACACTCCCACACTCCAAATTTGAAAGGTTTGATCGAAACACGGCAACACCACCACCTCGACTCTTCTCTGTTCTTCTCTGTTCTCTGGTTTTCCCACTCACCTCACACACTCACTCGACTTCTTAATTCCTCCCAACACTTCCTCTGCACTCTCAGTTGTCCCCTGGTCACACTCACACACTCAAGGACTCACACCTCCCTGCACTTCGATTGATTTTCCTCTCAACCCCAGTCTCTGTTTCTCTCAAGCACGGTGAAACCGTTTAAACACAGCCGTGCAATTGCCTAGAACCCACTAGACGCACTCCACGTGTCCAACTCCTGTGGTCTCAACTCAAAAATATCCACTAATCTCTGTACACTTGTCCCAATCTGGTTTACACAATTCCCAATGCACAAAAAGACCAAAATGCCCTTGTGAGTCCAATTTACGGTTTTACCCTTCGCCGTTCTAGACCCGTATCTCGCTCGTCCGACATCCGATGAAAGCATGCCGCCTATCGTTGTACTCAGGACGACGAGATCTACCTAACGGTCCTCGATCGACGTGTAAAAACCTTTTCGTCCAAAAAGTCAACTTTTTCTCTTATTTTAACCAAATTACGGTAATGCCCTCAACCTTCCGAACATCATAACTTCCTCCTCGGATGTCGGAATCGGGCGTACCGCCTGTCTATGGACTCGTGACGTCCCGAACTACGTCACGGTCATCGGTCAATGCCCAATTGACCACCCGAACTAAAAGTCAACTTTTTGCCCATTCTAGGGGCAAAATCGTCATTCTGCGCCCCATGTCCAAAAGTAACCCACTGACCACCGATTAATCTTACTAATCCGTTTCTAATCACTTCACTAATCCCGATTCCCGGGACGGGTCGTTACAATTTACATTTCCAGACAAGGGAGAATTCAAAATCCAAAGGCAACAGACATACATAGCATAGTACAAAACAAGGTAAAACGGAAATCCTACTAAGAGTTGACAACACGCACAACGGAAACTCGTAACGGAAACTCTGGAAACACTCCGAGATAACTCTATGCCCCTAACTCCGCGTCAACGTCAGCCCTAACGCTAGCACCACGACCTGGAGGGCATTTAAAAACCAGAAAAGTGTGAGTGGACTAAAAGGAAATAAAAGTTTCAAAACAGTTTAATATCAAACCAGGATTTGGCCCTCCGTTTTGAAAACAGGCATGCATAACCCAATCTCTGAAAAAAAATTTATAAATCACCTAATAATGATCATGGAAACAGTATCATAAAACATAAAATACCAATGACATCATACGATCAAACCTGCTGGATCTATCCGAGTCTTTAAACTCAATCCAGGCCTCACATATAATTTGAGTCTTTATACTCCCGAGTCTTTGAACTCAACAGTCCTACAGGGGTAATATCGTAATATCCAAGTCTTTAAACTCCCGAGTCTTTAAACTCAATCCGGGTCTTTAAACCCAATCCGGGCCCGCCCCCGTCAACATAATCCAGGTCTTTAAACCCAATAACCAGATCCAGCAAATCCAATCCGAAACCGTTTGAAAACCATTTATAAATTCATATCCAAACCCGAATTCAAAATCACTATTTCGAAGCCATTCCGGCATTCAGAACCGTCATTCCGAACTCAAATCCGGAAATCCCCTTTTTCAAGCTTTAAAACCAAAATCTCGATTTCTGAAATCCGATTCTAACACTGAAAACCTTGATTATCAAATCATATCTCAAAAGCCATTCATAATCATTGAAAGCCAATTATAGATTGAAAATCCCAAAAGCATAGCATCAGAATCATAATCAAAGAATTTCTCGTAAAACGTACTATAATACGTAAACGCCTCGAAAAACGTGCAACTATGTAAAACAAGTATAGAATAATCAATAATCAAGAAATCATAATTAAAACCATAAAACATGTAGATAAAAACAGTTATGCATGCTCGGTTAGAAAGAAAGGGTCCACTCGCAGTTCCCTAGCACGTCACTCGCATCCCGTACGTTCCTCGGTTGCCTCAGGGATTTCCCGACCTGTCACAAGTCACCAAAATGGGTCACTAACACTTCAACTAAGCTTCTCCTAATTTTCTTCAATTTTTCCCGGATTTTAAACGTAATTAAACGGAACCCTAAACCTTCGAACACTGAAAACGAACCCGAGAGGTTGTCCGATCGTCTCGAAACGTGTCCCAAAAGGTTCATTACATCAATTAGACAAAAAACCATGTTGGACACTTCCCCAAACTCTGCCCCACGCGCCCTCACGCGCCGCCCAAAGGGGCTGCGCGTAGGCTTCACGCGCCTGAACAGTAACCACTGTTCATCGTCTTCTCCGGCAGTCACTTGGCCTGAACCGGCGTAACCGGTTCCTCGCCGTTTTCCATCCGTTTTTGTTCCTTTTGATCCCAAAAGCTTCGTCCTCTTCCTAGCAATCTATTCCACTACGAAAAACATAACATCACGGCCTAAACTCACCTCCCAAACTCGAACCAGAACCCAAAAAACCCCTATTTCTGTTCCCGGCCACTGGTTGTTCTCCCAGCCACGACTTTGTTTCCCTGAGCTCAAAGACAACTCACTAGACCCATTAGGACCCCATTAGGACCCAAACTGAAAAAGAGAGGAGGATGAAAACTCACCGTCATTCTGGCCTCCACCGTGCTCGCCGCCGTGTTCCTCTGGGTCTACTCGACTCCTCTAAGGTCACTGAACACCACCACACGTTCAGTTCGATGGTTTGATCAATTGAGGTGCACAGCCGTGCACGGTGGTTCTCTGTTTTGTTCTTTGGTTTTACCCTCACTCACACACTCACTCGACCTTCCTGAAGCTCCCAAAACACTCCCTTCACTCTCAGCTTTCCTTTGATTTCACACACACACTCCCAAAGGTTCACTCACCCTGCAACCCGATCAATTTTCCTCCCTGGGACTGTCTCTGTTTTCCTTCTCAAAAACACGACTCAACCTAATCTCAGCCAAATTTAATTGTGACCGTGCAAGTGGCTAGAAGCCACTAGACACATATCATGTGTCAAAACCTTGTGGTCCAAACGCAAAATATCCAATAATCTCTGTACACTTGTCCTCATCAGATTGGCACACTTCCCAAGGTGCAAAAGACCAAAATATCCCTAACTATGCAAATTACGATTTTACCCCTTACCTTCTAGACCCGTATCTCACCCGTCCGTTGTCCGATAAAGGCATGCCGCCTGTCGTTGTACTCAGGACGACGAGATCTACCTAACCGTCCTTGGTTTGCATGAAGAAACCTTATCGTGCAAAAAGTCAACTTTTTCCCTTATTTTAACCAAATTACGAAAGTTCCCTCAACCTTCCAAACATCATAACGTCCTTCTCGAATGTCGGAATTGGGCGTGCCACCTGTCTACGGACTCATGACGTCCCGAACTACGTCACGGTAATCGGTCAATGCCCAATTGACCGGCCGAACTAAAAGTCAATATTTTGCCCATTTCAAGGGCAAAATCGTCATTCTGCGCTAAATGTCCAAAAGTAACCAACTAAACACCGATTAACTTAGCTAATCCGTCACTAATCACTTCGCTAATCCCGACTCCCGGGACGGGTCGTTACAAGATGGTGGAGAACTGGTTACACCGGTTCGGTTGGACCAGGTTACAGTGAACTGGTCTGGACCGGGTTACAGTGAACCGATCTGGACCGGGTTACAGTGAACCGATCTGGACCCGGTTCACTAGAGGTTGATGATGACCTGTAGCCGGCGTGTGGCTCCCACGTGCAGTGTCTTCGGGCTACGCGTGAGGGTGCGTGGGCCTTTATTTCGAGTCATGATCAACATAAGTTTTTAAGTATTCGATGTAACAAATATTTTGGGACTGGTTTCGAGTCTATCGGACATCGTTTCGATATAGTTCGGGATGTCAGAAGGTTTAGAATTGAGTTTAAATACGTTTAAAAATTCAGAAAAATTACGGGGATTTAATGGAAGGTTGTTGAAGTAGTTAGTGACCTTTGAATGTGATATGGACAGGTTCGGGAATACCGGTGATGATGGATTAGCCGGGAAAGACGTGTTGCCTGCGTATTGAGACGGCAACGAGGATGGTCTGTGAGTGGACTTTGCTTTCTAAATTTCAATGCATGCCTAAATATTTTATATGTTTTTTATATATGATTTCTATGCTTACGATTATGGTATTTATGATTTACATAAATGCATGTATTTCGATGTGTTTTACGTAATTGCACGTATTTCGAGAATATGGTTTATGCTATGCTTTGATGATGATTTTGATGGATGATTTTATACTGTTTATACGTATTGTGTTTTGATGATTTGATGATATGATATTGGATTTGAATGTGAATTCGGGCCTGAGACCTATTTCGATAAAATGATGATTTCAGATTCGAATTTGGAAATGGATTTATGGGTTTGGTTTGAAATGGTTTTGATTTGGATTTGCTGGATCTGGTTTTGGGTTTAAAGACCCGGTGATTGATATGACGGAGGAGGGCCCTATATGTGCTTTGAGTTTAAAGACTCGGTTATTGATTTCCCTTGAGGCATGTTATTGAGTTTAAAGACTCATGAGTTAAAGACTCATTGATTACTCGGGAAGGCCTGATTGAGTTTAAAGACACAGATTGATATTGAGTTTAAAGACTCGTTGATATGAGATCCAGCAGTTTCGATTGATTGATGGAAATGTCTTTCAGATTTATGTGATATCATGATGGTTTTCATATGGTTCTCAGATGTTTTGGGCAGTGGCCCAGATGAATGGATTTACGGTTCTACACATGATTTGGATCTTGGATTTTGGGTTGAGTTCCCGTACTTTGGATTTGCTTTATGGTTTTGGGCTAAGGCTGTCAGGACCCGACCCTCTTCTGTCAGGTCCCGATTCATCTAGCACGATATTGTCCGCTTTGGGCCTCCTTGCCCTTGCCCTCACAGTTTTGTTTTCGGGAGCTCACGGAGCAACTTCCCAGGGGGGTCACCCATCTGGAATTGCACCAGCCTCAACTCGCTTAACTTTGGGGTTCCAATCCCCCCAAAGCCACTGAGCTCCCAAAAGGCCTCATGCTAGATAGGTGTGTGCCTACACCTTTAAGGCACACCACCATTCCCTTCCCAGACCATTCCCCCCTCACAGGAATGTGGGATCGTTCACCGTTCACTCCAGGACACGGGTCTTACAATCCACCCCCCTTAGGGCCCAGCGTCCTCGCTGGCACAATTCCTGGTCGGGGTCTGGCTCTGATACCAAATTTTCAGGACCCGACCCTCTTCTGTCAGGTTCCGATTCATCTAGCACGATATTGTCCGCTTTGGGCCTCCTTGCCCTTGCCCTCACGGTTTTGTTTTCGGGAGCTCACGGTGCAACTTCCCAGGGGGTCACCCATCTGGAATTGCACCAGCCTCAACTCACTTAACTTTGGGGTTCCAATCCCCCCCAAAGCCACTGAGCTCCCAAAAGGCCTCATGCTAGATAGGTGTGTGCCTACACCTTTAAGGCACACCACCATTCCCTTCCCAGACCATTCCCCCCTCGCAGGAATGTGGGATCGTTCACCGTTCACTCCAGGACACGGGTCTTACAAAGGCCCAGTGATTTAAGAAAGGAAAATAATTTGGGTTTTATAAACGGTTTTCTTATGTTGAAAATGAAATGGATTATGAATGCATGCATTACTTTTACGTGGAGGGCATAAATGTCTTTTCTGATAAAATGTATTTTATAAACTTATTTATTTTTATCCACTCACAGTCTTTTCTAGTTTTTCGATGCTCTTCAGGTTGATGCGGATGCGGGCTGTTATTGCTAAGACCAAGACATCACACACGATACATGGTGGTTTCTGCGCACTCTGGAAAGCCGGATGTTGTTTTGGACAGCTGACTTGGAATCCCTTGTCTAGCTTACGTGTTACATGGAGGTTAGATAGGTATTTAGCCTTCGTGTCGCATGTGAGTTAGACGGGAGCATGACACATCCCTTAATCTAGGGGGGATTGAGGGATGGGTCGTGTAAAAACCGATCAAGAATCGAACCAAACCGATTCAACTGATTATCGATTCAAACCGAGATTGGGGCTGAGAATCGGACTGAACCATACTCGGTTCCCCATCCAATTTGGTTTTGGTTTTGGAAAAAAAAAATCAAATCGAAAAACTGATTAACAACCCTAGTTTAGGGTACTTAAATGCTGCATTTGAAAGGTTAAATTAACCTATGAAATTTACTGTAAACCACATGTTAGGTAAAGTGTAATTTGTTATATATAATATATGATGATGGCATCAATATGTACGTATTGGTTAAATTACCTTGAGGATTATTGTAGGTTTCATGGATGATAATGGCCTCTTTCTTGGCGTAATGAAATTTGGTGGTGCTGTGATGCAACTTCAGAAACATTAATTCTAGCTACAGAGAAGTTATCCATTTCATTATTTAAGAGTATTCGCCCCTCCTGCGTGAAGAATAAAAACCTCCAACCCTAGCCGCCAACCCTTGTTTTGAGTGGGGTCAGTGGAAGCCCACCCCCTCCCTCCTTCCCCTATCATTCCCTTTCCTTTCATCTCCTCTTCCTCTCATTTTCTCTCATTTTCTCTTATTTCCTCCTCTTTTTCCTCTTCCTCTCCCAATCTTTTTTTCTTAGTTTTCTTGTTCTCCTCCCTTTTTCCTACATCTCTGCCATACCTTCTGCATGCTACTCTGCCCTCCGTGGTAGTCTCTCGGCTCCTCCCTTTTTTAGAGGTTTTTGCCTCTCCTCTTTTGGTGATCCCCGATGCCTTTTTAAATTTGAGCTCCTATATTCATCTCAAATTTCACCCACCAGGTATAAATCCTCTCCTTACCCTTCACCAAATGCCTTCTATCGTGACTTATTGTGGACTCTCTACCACTAGTTCCTACCCCTGGGTACAAAGACTGCTTCAGCCATCGACCTTCATTGGCAATCTGTGGTGATTTTGGGTTGTTTTTAAAGTGGTAGATGCACTCGTTATATGTATTATGGGAGCGCTTGTACGCGGGTGGCTTGTTCACCCCTATTCATGGGTGGCTCTTCAATTTCACCTTTGGTTTTCTCCTTTTTGATGGCGATGAGTTTGTAGTATTATGGCAGCTATGGCATATCAGTGGGCAACTGTTGACGTAGTAGAGGTTGTCCATTTTTCAGATTTAGGGTTTCAATTGAGCTTTTTAATTTTTAAATTTTAGGGCTTTTAATGAATTAATAAACACACTAAATTTACATCTTTTCTAGTTTTCGGATGTGACAAAATAATAAAAATATTTCTTATGTGATTAGTTTTGCCCTGTGTCGGTTCGTGAAATTTGAATTTTTTTTTATCATTTATTCTACATGTTTATATATATTTTTTCAATCTCATGTTTGTATTTTTTTAGTCTTTTTGGTATTTAATATATCTTTCCTTGTAATAAATGAATTTTAAAAATTTCAAAATTTGAATAGTAATATTTAAATTGACTAATTATTTAAACTTAATTTAAAATATTTTAAACATAGATTTTTTTTTTTGGAGTAGCCGATGTCACTCTTGAGTCTTTGCAAGTTTCTGTAGAGCATGGGATTTGGTTGCGGTATTTAAATCAAGACATTTAAATATTTTAAGACGTTAAAAATATTGATGTATTTCATTAAGGCATCTAAGTATTATAAAAGATTTATTCAAAGTTTAGATGTATTCAATTAAAACTTTTATGTTTAATTATGATATTTAATGCTACGGTTTAGTAGTGTTGATTTGTAACTTTTTTTTATAAATATATTGACTTATAATCGGAGAAATATACACTTCCGATTGAATTAAAAGTCAATTTCGACCCAATGGCAAAAATTTTGGGTTTTTTTAAATTTCAATGTTATACTTGGCATTTCAAAAGTTGTATTTAAGTATCCCGAGTTCTTTAAATCAGACAATTTTGCTCTATTATTAATTTTAGTTAAAAAAATTTGTTAAGTGTTGATGTGCCACTTTGAGTTTGCCATGTAAATAAAAAAATAATTAAAAATTGAAAAATTGAAAAATTGAAATTGAAATTGAAGAAAGAGAATAAAATAAAAAATAAAATAAAATAGATCTTCGTCCCCTGCACTACGGACTCCTCGACCATGCTCTGTTTTTGAGTGAAGGATTGCAATGTATGTTCAGACTTCGGATAAGATCTCGGTTGAAAGCATTTGACTAGTAAAGAATAAAAAATTCTTCTTCTTACTCTTCCTCTGCTCAGATTCAAAAATGTCTTCCTTTACTTTTTAAAACTAAAAACAAAATTTGGTATGTCTGGAAAATTTTGAAAAAGTATGAATGCCTAAGCATTTTTCGTTACTAAATGTCAGCGTCGAAAAACAAATATAAAAGTCGACATTATTCATCAGAGTTTAACAACTAAAGTTGTCCTTAACCTTTAGTGACAAATCATACTTTTTCCAGATTTTTCTAGATTTGCTAGTTTTTTCAGGAAAAGCGGAAGAAGAGGCTACTCGTTTGAGACCCCTCAAAGCTTCGACTGAAGAACCAGAGATAATGGCTCCAATGCATCCAAAGACTGGGATCTTCGTGGATTGAATATAAAGGTCACAAAGCGACAAAGAGAGAACTACCTCCCAGCCCATCTCAAAATCTCCCATGACAGTCAGTATGTTAAGAAGTTAACCTCTACAATGTTTATTCAATCCGAGAACTTGAAAATTTTGTTTCATGACTTTTTTGGGACGAATGTGAAAGTATGAAATTTGGAAAATCAATAAGAAAGATATTTATTTTTATTTGTTTAAATAACTTTTGTTACATTTCTATTTAGAAAACATTATTTTAAAAGTAGGTTCTACATGTGACACATCTGCAGGACTCAACAGATGTTTTAATAGAATATTTAATGGTGTTGCCAAATTGTCACATTTTAAAGAGTTTAGGGTAGGGCTGTTAATTGGTTCGAAAAAACCAACCGAAATACCAAACTGAACCAAAATTGTCCAGAAAAAAATCAAACCAAAAAACAACTGAACCAAAACCAAGAGAATCAGATCAAACCAGATCATAACCAATTCGATTTTGGTTTTCAGTAATCTAGAACCAAACTAGACTAGACCAAACCAGAAACTAACCTAACTCAAAACGGTGGAGTTTCATCATCTGTAGTTCAATATTATTGATAGGTCTTCAATTACGCATTATTTTATGTTATTTTATACCCATTATACTTGACTTTTAATATTAAATTAATAAAAAATTAGAGAAAATAAAATATTTTGTGAGATTTTTGTAGAAATAAATAATGCTTGGAATTTGAAGCGTTTTGGCGAAAGAATCGTCCCGATCGGAACTATAACGAAGAAATTATGGACGATATTCGGTGAAATTATATTAATTAACTTTTATATTAATAAAAATCTTTTGCATAAAGCCCAGAAAATCGACCCAAATCAAGTGAAGCAACCCACCCCAAGTCGCGCCTGCCCCCCTCAGCTTACATTCGACGTCGACGCGCGCTTACCGATCGCAACTACGCCAGTTCGGTGTGCATTCGTCTAACTACTCTTCACCTAGTCAGCGTCTAAACCGCTAATAAACCACGTCGCACCAGCTATTCCCCGCCGAAAGCTGTTTTCCCTGACCCGCCTGACACGCCGAAAGTCTCTGTCCTCTGTCAGTGCGCGCCCACCGACCTACCCCTCCCCTGACCAGCCTACAGTCGCCGAATTTGCCAGCCTTTTCGAGCTGGTTACTGCCGAGTCTTTTCAGCAGCCATTTTTGCTGATTTTTCAAGCATTTTGGCTGATTTTTCAAACATCATTTCCTCAAAAGCAGCCAATCTCATTTTCTTCAATAAATAGGAATGTCATCTTCATTGTAAAAAGGTCCCCATTTTTCCATTTCTTCCATTTTTCTTAGTTTTTAGTTCTCGGTTTAGTTATTTTGTTTCTCTCTTTTGAGAGACATTTTTGGGGATCATTTGTAACTTCTTTTGATTATTTATTGGGGATCATTTGTAACTTCTTTTGATTATTTATTTTAGTTTCATTTTCTTTATTTTGTTCTTAAAATTTCGTAAACTTCTCCTTAATTACATTTGTATGCTTTCCTTAAGAAAAACCTAAGGCTAGGTAATTCTAAGGCAATTCAAGAGTTTTTAAGACCGAATTCCTCGAATTTATTCTTCTATCTTCATAAGTTTCCTTCCGCTGTTCAGTGATTCTTGTGCAAAACCATCTTTTTTTTACTTAAATTCTTGTTATTGTTTTAGTTTTATTTACAATTTCATATATGTGTTGATATTTTCTTTTTAACATTTGTAAGTATGAATACAATCTCCATGTGTTTTACTTTTTGAATTTCTTTTACTTCATATGTTTTATTACTTCATACTTCAATTTGATGCTAAGTGTTGGCCGCTGTCGGTGCACTTAACATTTGATTGAAGAGATTTTAATGTCGGGCGCTGTTGGTGCATTTAATCACAAATTTAAGGTAGATCATATTGTAAGTAATAATCCGCTGTTCGGTGCATTTATAATATGAAAAACGTATGCATATAATGGAGATGATGAAGGTAGGATTTCGTAATTGGCTCAATATAAACATGATGTTAGAGTGTTAGTAAAAATTGTATTTAAAGGGAGTTTATTTTATGAGTAGTTTTAAATAATGTTATTGTTAATTTTAATTTAATTCTTAGTTAGTGTTTTCTTTAGATTAGATTACAAATCTTTTCAAACCCCCTTTTAATTCTTTATTCTTTTATTCTTTTATTAATTAATTAATTCTTTAATTTTGTATTATTTAATTCATTTATTCTTTAATTCATTTCTTCATTAATTATTTTATTAATTTATTATTTTATTCATTATTCTTTCTCACTAACAAATTATTAATATTCCCTAATTTCTCCGGTTAAGAACGATTCCTATTTACCAATACTACATCTACACAAAAAGGATTTAAATTGCATAATACTCGAATTACGTGTTTAATTTAATTCGTATGAAAAACGTATGCATATAATGAAGATGATAAAGGTAGGATTTCGTGATTGTTTCAATATAACTATGATGTTAGAGTGTTAGTAAAAATTGTATTTAAAGGGAGTTTATTTTAGGAGTAGTTTTAAATAATGTTATTGTTAATTTTAATTTAATTCTTAGTTAGTATTTTCTTTAGTTTAGATTACAAATCTTTTCAAATCTCCCTTTAATTCTTTATTCTTTTATTCTTTTATTAATTAATTAATTAATTCTTTATTTCTTAATTCATTTATTCTTTAATTCATTTATTAATTAATTATTTTATTAATTTATTCCTTATTCTTTCTCACTAACAAATTATTAATGTTCCATAATTTTCCTAGTTAAGAACGATCCCTATTTACTAATACTACATCTACACAAAAAAGGTTTAAATTGCATAATACTCGAATTACGTGTTTAATTTAATGCGTAAGAAAAACGTATGCATATAATGGAGATGATGAAGGTAGGATTTCGTAATTGGTTCAATATAAGCATGATGTTAGAGTGTTAGTAAAAATTGTATTTAAATGGAGTTTATTTTATGAGTAGTTTTAAATAATGTTATTGTTAATTTTGATTTAATTCTTAGTTAGTGTTTTCATTAGTTTAGATTACAAATCTTTTCAAACCCCCCTTTAATTCTTTATTATTTTATTATTTTATTCATTAATTCTTTATTCTTTATTTTTTAATTCATTTATTCATTAATTATTTTATTAATTAATTATTTTTTCTCACTAATAAATTATTAATGTTCTCTAATTTCCCCGGTTAAGAACGATCCATATTTATCAATACTACATCTAAACAAAAGGGTTTAAATTGCATAATACTCGAATTACGTGTTTAATTTAATGCGTAGTTTAGGCGTTATCAATTATCAAAGAGCCTCTGACAGGACCGCCCCCGAAGGGACATTGATAACCGTGCCCGGTCCTGCTCCCGTCTGGCAAGTCGACTAAAATTCCCCATTTACCCTTCGTACTTGCCAAACCAGGGATAGCCACACGCGTACTCACTCATGCCTCCGTCTCTCGATCAGCCTCGATCAACGCGCCACGACCTGGAGGGTCAATAAAAACCAAGAGGTGTGAGTGGACAAAAATAAATTAGTTTGTAAAACAGTTATAGAAATACATTTCTACCCTCCACGTAAAACCAATGCATGCATTCGAAATCATTTCGTAATCCGTTACATTTTCAACATAAGAAAACCGTGCATGAAAATCAAAATCATTTTCCTTTTCATAACCTTTGGGTCTTAGCCCACAATCATAACACAGGGTCTCAGCCCAAAACCATGAATAAAATCCAAGTACACGATATAATCCAAATTCATCAACCATATAAACCGGGCCACTGCCCAACACATCCGAAACATCAACAATTAACAATAAATCACAAGTCAATCAGTTTGCTGGATATCAAGTGCGCCCGAGTCTTTAAACTCAAAACCATGCGCATAATCATGCCTTCCTGGGATATCAACGAGTCTTTAAACTCAAAACACAATCAATAGGCCTCGGGGGTATCATACCGAGTCTTTAAACTCAAAAAAACAACCGAGTCTTTAAACTCATTAAGGTCCCTCCCCCGTCATCAATTAACCGAGTCTTTAAACTCAAAACGTGCTCCAGCAATAGCACCGGGTCTTTAAACCCAAAAACCATTTGTAAATCACAACAATCGAGGATCCATCGTGATCCAAAGTCCAAGACCAATACGAAATCACATTTTATCGAACCATCAACCATTCCCGAATTCGAATTCGCAATAATGATTCCGTAAGCCGGCATCTGGAAACATCATCCCGAACCCAAACCAAGAATTTCACTCTCAAGTTTCCGAAAACTGAAATCTCGTTCTTCAAATTACTTTTATGCCCTGGGCACCAAGCCCGAAATCAACTTTCCAAAATCCGTTTTAAATCTTTGAAATCACATCATTTTTCAAATCCCAAGGTCAAAGCATCAAAACCATGATCAAAATATAATATACTCGAAATCATCGTAAAACGTGCAAATCCGTAAAAATCTCGAAATCCGTGTCAACACCGTAAATCATACTCACCACCATAATCACACATCCTTAACACTTCATACGCATAAATCATGTAAAATCGTTCATCACACCATCATCAAAACATAAGAGAAACCATAATCTCGAAATACGTGCAATTTTGTATGCATATCCAAAAATACGTACAAATACGGAAATCGAAATTATCACAAGTCATAATCATAATCATAGAAATAATAGAAATATTTATGCATGCATTAAATTTTGAAAGCAACGTCCACTCACACACCGTCCATAATGCTCGGTTTCGCACTGCACACGTTTCCGTAATTCCCGGAATTTTTCAGAAATCTCGAATCCTGTCCCAAATCGTTCTTTAGTGTTACTAAGGACCCAAATAACATCATACTAATTTCCCATAATTTTCCTGGAATTAAAAGTTAATTAGAAACGTAACATGAACCTTCGGACCCTCGAAACAACATCGAAACGGTGTCCGAATAATTCGAAACCAACGCTAAAATGTTTGTTACATTGCATAGGACAAAAGTCGTGTTCAACTTACCTCGAAAATCGGATCCAAGTGCCCTCACGCGCCGCCGTGAGTGGCTGCGCGTGAAACTCACGCGCTAGCTACAGTAGTGCTACAATGTCACCTTCTTCACCCGACTAGCCTGAAAACGGGTTGTTCAACCCGCGACACAACCCGGTTAAATCTCCATCAATTCTCACTCGAAACCTTCCCTTCTTCCACCTAAATCATTCCATTAAGTGTTAATTGAGGTTCTCCCTTATTAATTACTTACAACAAGCCCTAAACCGATCATTACACTCATGATCAAAAAAACGGGTCGACATTCGAAACTCACTCAACTAAATTCCATTTTCAAATTAACTTGAACATGAGCTTAATATGACCTAAACGAACAATAAACCACAAACAATTTCACAAAACTTTACCTGTAGGTAGTCGTCCTCAACCTTGAAATTTTCCAGAAACTGGAACCTCCATTCTAGGCCAAACCGTGATCAACTTCCTTCCATTTTTGTATGGTTGAGTTCGAAACGAACCCAGAATACTAATTCCAATCCCTGTTTAGCTCCTCCCCCCTCACAAATTAAAATGCGATTTTCCCTCCAAATTTTTCACAATATCCGAACTCTGGTTTTCTCTCTAGCTCTCAGTGTTTCCTCTCCAGAATGACCCTCCCGACTTACTTTAACTCTCTATAATCAATTCGTCCTTCACAGCTAACTAAAAGAATCTCTCAGTCCCTCTGTGTAAGTGCTCCCCGCAACTGACCCAAAACTAAAAAGAATGGGTGCCCGTGCTCTGTGTTCTTCAGAGTCTCCAGCATGCCTATTTCCACTCAGCCTCAAACTCAAAAACAATGTTAAACAATTTCCCCAACGTCACTAACATGCTAAACAATTAATTGGACAGATTAAACAATGCACTTACTCTGCTAAAAAAAGTCCCACTCACGGCTGTGTTCAAACATCAACAGTCAAATTACCATTTTCCCCTTGTGCTCAAAATTACCAAAATGCCCCTCACGCATCTAGACCCGTAACTTGGTCATTCGAACTCCGATTGACGCGTGCCGCCTGTCTACGGACTCAGGGCATCGAGACCATCCTAAAGGGCCTGGCCATTGGGCATTGGGCCTCCCGGTCGAAAAGTCGACATTTTCCCCCTTTTTGTCCAAATTACGAAAATGACCTTGGACTTCTGAAAGTCATAACTTTCACCTCGAAAGTCGGAATCAATCGTGCTACCTGTCTATGAACACGTGACGTCTCAAACTACGTCACGGTCATCAGTCAAAGTCCATTTAACCGCCCGAATTAAAAGTCAACGTTTTACCCACGACTAGGGGCAAAACGGTCATTTTGTATCGTTCGTCCGATTCTGCCCAACTAATCACCGATTAACCCCGCTAATCATGATTAGTTACTAACCTAATCCCGGAATTCGGGACGGGTCGTTACAACCTTCCCCCTTTAAAAAATTTCGTCCTCGAAATTCCAACTGATCTCATCTCAACCGTTCCTCCCTGAAATTTCCAATTATCCTTATTCCACATCCACCTCGTGGAAAACATTTCGACCTCGCAACACGTGTACACTCGTACACCAGCTAAACTCATCTGTACTCAGAGGTCCCATCACAGTCTCACGTCGTACTGACCACACTCGACCACCTCGAGTGAAATTGATCACCTGATCTGTGTCAATATCGCTTGTCAATTTCACCATTTAGCTTACTCCTTCAGCTTGTCGGTTCCTCTCAATCACTAATATACCTGACGTCTGCTCCCACTGGGAGTCACCAAATCTCACTTGTCAGTCTATGCTGACGCTACCAGCCAAACTGTCACCACTAAGCTTTACCACCCTAGTAAAGCTCCAATCATCAGCCAGTCGGTGTCATCACCTCGTACTACCACTCACTCAATGTAGCGTAAAACCAACAACATGATCTCATCTCGCAGGGCAAGCCCAATCCTGCGACATATATCAAGTTCAATGTCCATAACTGTCAACTCCCAAATACGTTATCCAAAATGTACCAAACCAAGCACGCTCACCAAGGCGTGTACAGTCATGCCAAATGAGCATCTAACCTTACTCACAACTACCGAGGCGTACCAACTCCGAATATATCGGGTACTCGCTCGAGTACGGATTAACTTTGAAAAGAAGTTCAATCCAAATATTCCCATATCCAAATATTTATGACAGAGCGATAGGCTCATCACCTAACCTGATCAAAATGATTACAATTCAAATCCGTCACCGCGTCACCCGACTGGTAACATTACGATCCGCATCACAATCCGGATCCACCTAGGATCCACACAAGCTCACATAGCTAGAAATTCACATGGAATCCGATTGTAGAGTCCTACACCCTCTTGAATCCTTTGTCAACCACACAATACCCCTCAACTATTTCCACATTTAATCATTCAATCAACAATGAAAAACATCAAAACTGCGGGTCTTCTCCAATTTCCTCATATCGATCCTTGTCATCCCACCTAGGAGAAATCAAGGATGATCCAATACGATGTCATCAACATCCATCCTATGTGAGTGCAATCACAACTCCCTGCACCTACCATGCCAAGTAATCCAACATCGTCTGCCACCAAGCAGAAAATGAGAAATCTCATTTACCTAACTTCGAGTTACACAACTCCTCCTGATGGCCCCAAAGCACACATGAGCCCACCAACCACTACACGTTCAACGTACTGGTAACCACAATCAACGTCTGCCAGGGCAGAGAATAAGAAGTCAACCCTAATGACTACAGAATACCTATTGCCAATGCGGAAACGAGCAATCCTCTCGTGACAGGATCTACCCCGATTATCACCTCGATAACCAGGACGAACCCTGCTCCCATCTGACAATCACACTTAAAAGTACCAAAACAACCTCAAGAAACCATAAGTATAACTATCAGACCAGGGAGAAAATGTAATACAACAGTAACACAGAGCATAATGTTATACAAAACAGGCACAAAAGTCCTACTAGGCTATTCACGCAACGGAAAACGCCACAAAGCTCTATGCCTCTATCCCTGCCTCAATGTTCACCCCGACGATATCACCACGACCTGGAGGGTGACGCCCCGGAAATTCGAAACACGGAAATTTGGAAAATTTGAGGAAAAGGACGATTTTGCCCTTGGAATTGGGCGAACGGTTGACTTTTTATTCGAGCAGTCAAACGGACTTTGACCGATGACTGTGACATAGTTCGGGACGCCACGAGTTCATAGACAGGTGGCACGCCCAATTCTGACATTCGAGGAAAAAGTTATGACGTGTGGAAGTTTGAGGGTAAGTTGGTAAATTGGTCAAAGGGGCCGAAAGTTGACTTTTTGATCGGGAAATTGTTTGGACTTTCCGGGAAGACCATTGGGTAGGTCTCGAGACGCTGAATCCGTAGACAGACGGCATGCGTCAATCGGAGTCCGAACGAAAAAGTTATGGGTCTAGAATTGTGAGGGGCATTTTGGTAATTTGTTATGAAAGGGTAAAACAGTAATTTGTCTTTAATGGTGCAATTAACTGATAAATTATCCTCTAATTGGATGATTCAACCTAATTGGATGAGGATTAGTTATTATGTGACATCTGTCACTTTCATTAGATGGATTAGTGGCACTTGGGTGCTTTGGTGTATACTTAAATTAATTAATCAGTCTGTGCATAATTAGCACTTGGTTAATACTCAACCAAGACAAAAACAGAGGAAGACTAAAAACAATCCTACAGCCAGCCCTTCAATCGATCAAGGTGAAAGAGATAGAGAGAAAATGAGATTGAGAAGAAGGAAAAGATGAAAACCAGAGAGGAAGGGTATGGAAATTGGGATAAAATACCCAAACCCGAAACCACCTTTAAACCTTGATGAACCTAGGATCGAATTTGAACTTGTGGACATGTTTGAGTGCAATTGATGTTACATTTAGCCTTCTGGGATTTCTACGAGTCGAACTAGATGAAGAACGACGGAAATTGGGGTCAATTGGCCGTAGAACAGAGAGGATGAGGTTTCGGGATTTTCGAGCTTGAGTCACGGAAATTGAGACATGGAACTACGAAATTGATCAGGGGAATATGTTTATAAGGACCCAACGATGCTTCCTGATGCATCAATTGAAAGAAAACAGGAATAATTGATGAAGATTGGATGATGAACAGTAACCGGCTATGCTTCGATGATCAAACTCGAATCGTGTGGATTCAGGTAAGGTTTGATGTTAGTGACTTCACACAACCCTAATTAAGGTTACAACGATGCTAACAGACGTTTGAATTGAAGGAAATGATGTCGAATTCATAGTAATCGAACCGGGTCACCTCGCGGGTTGTAGGACCCGAATGACAGAGAAACGGGTGAAGGTGGTGACACTGTTCACGGCGCGTGCGGGGGAATTTCAAGGTGAGGTCAACATGAAACTTGTCCTATTTAATGTAACAAACATTTTTGGTTTTGGTTGCGAGTCGATCGGACGCCGTCTCGATTACGAGGGTCCGACGGTTTATGTTATATTTTAAATTAATATTAAAATTCCGGAAAATTATGAGAAATTAGTAGGATGTAAATTGAGTCCTTAGTGACCCTGAGTAATGATTGTGGACAGGATTCGGGATTCCTGGCAAGTGGCGGACATTACGAAAACGAGTGCAGCTCAGGAAGCGAGCGATTTGGACGGTGTGTGAGTGGACGTTTGTTTTATAAATTAATATGCATGCATAGTTAAATGTTTTACACGATTGATTGCATGATTTGACTTGCAATGATATCTTGATGATGTGGCATGGTTATGTGTGATTTAATGAATATTTTAATCGGTCTTTCGGGCACGTTTTTTGAGGAAATGTGCAAATGGTATTTTGGGCTAGGCCCAGAGTCAAAATGATTTCAAAATCGATATTATGATGAATTGGTAAGTCAAGGATGATTTCTGGATTATTTTTAATGATTTCAATGTGATTTCACGGATTTATGTATAATTGGTATTTGAGCCTGAAACTTTGTCGGGAATGCTTATGACTTGATTTGAGGTCATGGATATGATTGATATGTGTTGTAGTATGGATTGTGATTGTGATTGTGATTGTGGATACTGGATCATGCTGGATGATGCGAGTGCAGTGCCTAGACGTGACTCGGATGTTGCGTGAGTGCAGTTCCCGGGTATGAGACGTCTAGAGGATGCGTGTGTAGTTGCCAGACATGATGGATCTGACTCGGATGGTGCCTGAGTGCAGTTCTCGGGGTTGGCCTACGCGTAGTGCAGATGTGACAGTGTGGTGGTTTGTGCACTTGTGAATTGTGCGGATTGATTGATTGATTGCTTGAGTAATTGATTGTGAACTTGTGCATAGTATTGCTTGAGGTTGATTGTGATTACGTACTGGTATTGAGTACGAGTTCTGGTATGTGTGGCCAGGTGATTATGTGTTCGTATGTTTTGGCCTGAGAGCCGGGATGTAACTTGTTAGGTGGTTTGGCTGGAAAGCCAGTGGTGGTGTTTCATATGTTTTTCCTCTACATGCAGGTTTAATAAACTGGAGGGTAATTGATGTCTTTTAAAATGTGTTTTAACGAGTATATTTTTGTCCACTCACACTTTTCTGTTTTGATGACCCTCCAGGCCGTGGCACAACGTTCGGGGCTGATCACTAGGCGGAGGAATGAGCGGAAATCAGCGCAGTTATCCCTTGTCTGATAGGTGCTGAAGGATAGTTTTGGGACTTCAGTTGACTTGTCAGACGGGAGCAGGACCGTGCACGGTTATCGAGGTCTAGTTGGGACGTGTCCTGTCATGGAGGGTCATTTAAAACCAGAAAAACTGAGTGGACTAAAAGAAAACAAACGTATGAAAACAATTTATGAAACAAAAATAGGATTTTCCCTCCGTTTTAAAGAAAACATGCATGCCTAACTAAGTATCGGAAAATAGCAATATACAACAATAAAACGATCATGCTAAAAGTGTATCATAAAACGAGATATACCAACGTCAATGTCCGATCAAACCTGCTGGGTCTATCCGAGTCTTTAAACTCAATCTAGGCCTCAAATGAAATCCGAGCCTTTAAACTCCCGAGTCTTTAAACTCAACAGGCCTACGGGGGTAATATCGTAATATCCGAGTCTTTAAACTCCCGAGTCTTTAAACTCAATCCGAGCCCACCCCGTCATATGTAATCCGGGTCTTTAAACCCAATATCCAGATCCAGCAAATCCATTCTAAACCATTTGAAAACCAGTTCTAAGTCCATTTCCAAACCCGAATCCGAAACCACTAGTCTGACGCCATTCCAGCATCCAGAACCGTCATTCTGAACCCAAATCCGGAAATCCACTTTTCAATTTTAAAACCAAATTCCGTTTCCCGAAATACGATTCTAAAACCGAATCCTTGTTTGTCAAATCATGTTTTGAAAACCATTTATCAGCATATAAAATCAGTAATAAAAAGCATGGCATGGAAATCAAATATATAATATTTCTCGGAAAATGTGCTAAAACTCGTAAAAGCCTCAAAAAATGTGCAAACAGGTAAAACAAATATGATATAAGCAATGATCATGGAAACATGCTTAAAAACATAAAACATGTAGATAAAAACAGTTAGGCATGCTCGTTAAAAGAGAAGGAGTCCACTCACAAATCCGTACGCGTCAATCGCGCTCCGTGCGCTCTTCAACCATCTCAGGATTGTCCCGTCCTGTCAAAAGTCACAAAGTCGGGTCACAATTACTTCAAATACGCTTATCTTAATTTCCCCAATTTTTTGGAATTTTAACGTAATTTAAACGAAAACCCTAAACCTTCGAATCCTCGAACAAACCTGACCCGATGTCCGATCGACACGAAACTTATCCTAAAAGATTCGTTACAACGATTAGACTCAAAACCATGTTGGAAGTTTCCCCAGACTCTGTCGCACGCGCCCTCATGCGCAGCCCAAAGGGGCTGCGCGTGGGCTTCACGCGCCTGCTACAGGGTTGTCTTCAACCTCTAGTCAGCCGGTTCAACTGTACCGAACCGGCGTGACCGGTTCTCCCTCATTTCCTACTCAATTCCAGTCCTTTCAATCCCATTAGGTTCGTCCTGGCCTAATTAATGGATTCAAATATTAAAAACTGGACATTAAAGCCTCTAACCCGTCGTCCCCAAGCTCGAACAAAAACTGTCCGCGACCTTTGTTTCGGTTCCCGGCCAACCACGCAATCCCCTTGCACGGCTTCGAGTTTAAACGACTCCTAGGAACCTATTGAGTCTCATAAAACTCACAGAAGCCCTCGACTCAGCCCCAAAAGCCACGACTTTCGAATTGAACAAAACGGGAAAAATATGGGACAGAGAAACTTACCCTTGCTCCGGTCTCCGCCGTGCTCGCCGCCGTGTCCTACTGAGTTCACACGACTCCTTTCGAGTCCCTGAACACCACCACGTCTCCAATTTGATGGTTTGACCGTCTGGGGTGCACAATCGTGCACGGTGTTGCTACCCTGTTCTCTGGTTTCCAGTCACGGCACACGCACAACCACCGTCCACAACCTTCTCTGAAGCACAACACTTACTCACCAACCCCTCCTGAACTATCACTCGAACCCCAAAATCAAAATCTTCACCGTCTCAGCTCTCCCTGTTTTCTATCCACGAACACTTGCACTGTTTGAAAGTGTGAAAGTTGTACCCGTGCACACCATAAACTCTCCTAGAAAACTCTAGGTCTCCATCACGTGTCCAAATCTCCCTGGACAGAAAATAAATATCCAATCATACAATCCCAGATGGTCTGATCTGATTGGCTCAATGTAAAAAGACCAAAATGACCCTAAGTCCAAAATTACCATTTCGCCCTCCAACTTCATAGACCCATAACTAATCCGTCTGACGTCCGATGACAGCGTGCCACCTGTCATTGTACTCAGGACGTCGAGACCTATCTAACGGTCCTCGGTCTACGTGAAAATCAAAAGTCCAACAAAAAGTCAATATTTCCCTCTATTTAACCAAAATTACGGTAATGCCCTTAACCTTCCAAACACCATAACTTTTCCTCCGATTGTCCAAATCGGACGTGCCACCTGTCTACGGGCTCGTGACGTCCTAAACTACGTCACGGTCAATGGTCAATGCTCGTTCAAACTACAAATCAAAAGTCAACTTTTGGCACACTATTCACAAGGGCAAAATCGTCCTTTTTATACAAATATTTTACAAAATTACATTTGTACCCCTCCCGAAGGTACGGGTTGTTACAATCTACCCTCCTTAAAAGAATTTCGCCCCCGAAATTCAGTTAAACAAATAAGGGTACTGTTCCCACATTAAAGCTTCTGGTTCCTAAATCGCTTCTTCCACTTGATGATTTCTCCACAAAACCTTAAACAAGAAAACCATCTTCCTTCATAACACCTTATCCTTCCGATCCAGAATCGCTACAGGCTGTTCTTCAAAACTCAAATCTTCTCTAAGCTTAACAGGTTGCGCCTCTAAAATGTGAGAGTCATCCCGGATATACTTCCGAAGCATAGATACATGAAAAACATTATGTACCTTTGCCAAGTCTGCTGGTAAGGTCAATCAATACGCAACAGGACCAATCCGCTCCAAGATCTCATAGGGTCCAATGTAGCGAGGACTTAACTTCCCTCGCCTGCCAAACTGTACGATCCCCTTCCAAGGAGATAGCTTTAAGAAAACCCAGTCTCCTACTTCAAACTCCAGATCTCTGATCCTACGGTCGGCGTAGCTCTTATGACGGTCCTGAGCTGCTTTAAGTCGATCTCTGATCAGTGCAACCTTTTCCTGGGTAAGGTCTACCAGCTCGGAAGTCGTCAGTCTCCTTTCACCAACCTCGGTCCAACACAACGGAGTCCTACACTGTCGCCCGTACAAAGCCTTATAAGGAGCCATCCCAATACTCGCCTAGTAACTGTTATTGTAGGCGAACTCCATCAAAGCTAAATGTGACTCCCACGTACCCTGGAACTGTAAGACACAAGCTCGCATCATATCCTCTAGAATCTGGATGGTCCGCTCAGACTGTCCATCGGTCTGAGGATGAAAGGCAGTACTGAAATGTAGCTTCGTTCCAAAAGCTTCCTGTAGGCTCTACCAAAACCGGGAAGTAAACCTCGGATCTTTGTCGGAGACTATCGACTCTGGAGTCCCATGCAACCGAACAATCTCATCAATAAACAACTGTGCAAACTGTGTCATCCGTAAGTTCTCCCGTACTGGCAAGAAATGAGCAGACTTCGTGAGTCGATCCACAATCACCCACACACCATCATGTCCTTTCGGCGTCCTGGGAAGCTTGAACACAAAGTCCATCATCAAGTGATCCCATTTCCACTCTGGGATCGGCAAGGGTTGCATTGCTCCGTAAGGTCTCTGCCGCTCGGCTTTCACTTGTTGACAAATCAAGCATCTACTGGCATACTCCGAAATCTCACGTGTCATACCTGACCACCAGTAGTGCTCCCGAAGTGTACGATACATCTTGGTCCCTCTAGGATGCATCGCATAGGCTGAACAGTGAGCCTCATCAAGTATCGTTTTCTTCAATGGTTCGTCCTCAGGTACACACAATTGTCCATCCTTAACCAAGGCTCCATCTTCACGAATCCCAAAGTCCTGTCTCTCTCCAGCCTCGACCTCAATCCGAATGATGCCCAAAATGGGGTCCTCAAACTGAGCATCAATAACCTGATCAACCAAAACAGGTCGTACGTGAAAACTCGCTAGTAGCGCTCCCTAGCTATCCACAGTCAAATCTACTCCAATCCTGCGGAGTTCAACCAACAAAGGCAACCGGACTGTCCTCAAATGCGATAAAGAACTAGCTGACTTCTTGCTCAAAGCATCGGCTACCACATTGGCCTTTCCTGGGTGATACTCGATAGTACAGTCATAGTCCTTAGGCAGCTCTAACCAAAGGCGATGTCTCAGATTCAACTCTTTCTGAGTAAACAGATACTTCAAGCTCTGGTGGTCCGTGAAGATCCTGCACCTCTCGTCGTACAAATAATGTCGCCAAATCTTCAATGCATGAACTACTGCTGCAAGCTCCAAGTCATGAGTAGGGTAATTCATCTCATGAGGTTTCAGCTGTCGGGAAGCGTAAGCAATCACCTGTCCATGCTGCATCAACACACAGCCCAAACCCTGCAAAGAAGCATCACTGTAAACCTCAAACTCCCCACTATCGTCTGGAAGGGCTAACACAGGAGCAAATGTCAACCGCCTTTTAAGCTCCTAGAAACTCTGCTCACAGCTCTCATCCCAGTCAAACTGGACTCCCTTCAGAGTCAGTCGTGTCAACGGAGCAGCAAGAATGGAAAAACCCTCAATAAAACGCCGGTAATAACCTGCTAATCCCAGAAAGGTCCTGACCTCAGTCACCGTCTTGGGCTGTTCCCAGTTCGCTACCGTCTCAACCTTCTGAGGATCCACTCTGATGCCCTCGGCTGATATCACACGACCCAGAAAACAACACTGGTCAACCAAAACTGGCACTTGCTCAACTTCGCATACAACTGGTGCTCTCTCAGGGTGTTAAGCACTATCCTCAATTGATTCTCGTGCGCCTTCGCACTCTTCGAATACACCAAGATATCATCCATGAACACAATCACGAAACGATCCAGGTATGACCGGAACACTCGGTTCATGAGATCCATAAACGCTGCTGGGGCGTTAGTCAATCCAAAAGGCATCACTACAAACTCATAGTGGTCGTACCTGGTCCGAAAGGCTGTCTTAGGTATATCCTCATCTCTGACCCGTAGCTGATGATATCCAGAGCGAAGATCAATCTTCGAAAAGTACTGTGCTCCCTTCAGCTGGTCGAACAAATCATTAATCCGGGGTAGGGGATACTTGTTCCTAATGGTTACCTTGTTCAACTGCCTGTAGTCAACACACAATCTCAACCCTCCGTCATTTTTCCTGACAAACAGTATTGGCACTCGCCAAGGCGATACACTCGGTCGAGTAAATCCCACATCGACCAACTCTTATAACTGGGCCTTTAGTTCCCTCAATTCGGCAGGTGCCATGCGATAAGGAGTCTGAGAGATAGGCTGCGTACCTGGAAGTAGATCAATCGTAAACTCGATGTTTCGATGAGGGGGCAATCCTGGCAACTCCTCCGGAAAGACGTCGGGAAACTCCCGCACAACTGGAATGTCCTCCGCCCTCACAGGTGTAGCATATGTATCCACCACGTGAGCTATGTATCCCTGGCACCCCTTTCTCAACAACTTGCTAGCTTCCAGTGCTGAAATAACACCCATAAGGAGTGCACGCTGATCGCCCTAGAATGTGGTCTCCGGTAATCCTGGACTCCGGAAGGTTACTCTTTTATCGAAACACTCGATAGAAGCATGATGTCTGGTTAACCAATCCATACCCAAAATAACATTGAATTCCTGTAGATCCAACAGTAACAAGTCTGCCACTAACTCAACCTCGCCTACCAACACCAGACACTCTCTTAAAACCTAAGTCACCGCCAACACCTCACCAGTCGGCGTACTCACCCCCAAGGCACAATCTAAGGTAGACACCTCTCTCGCCGTAACCAAACTACAACTCCGGGCTATAAACGAGTGAGTAGCCCCGGGATCTATCAAAGCAAAAATAGCATGGTCAAGTATGATAAGTGTACTTGTCACCACTCCGGGTGCTGATCTGGCCTCCTGCTGGGTCATAGCAAAAACTCGCACCTCAGGTTCTGATGACCGACCGCGTCCTCTCAAACTACTTGTGGCACCACCGCCACCTCTAGGGCCTGCCGCCCCTGACACTGACGCAGTGCTCCACCCGGGCTTTGCCGCACCTCTGCCTGCTCCACCCTCCTGGGGTAACAACATGCACTCAGGTCGAAAGTGGCCTCGCTCTCCACAATAGTAACATGCATCTCTACTGGGTCCACCAGTCTGTCTCTCAGTAGAAGCAACAGAAGTCGCACTCTCCTGCGGCGTCGGCTGTGCTCTAGCTCCTCGAAATCCAGACCCCTGAAAACTACCTGGCCTGCCAAACCGGGCACCACCAGCCGATGAAGTACCACCATAGTTGCCCCGCTTCGGGGTCCTCTGACTCGACGCTTCGAGAAAAGAATGCTCGCGGCATCGTACACTGCCCGAGTACTGTGGCCGTGCAGGCAAACTAGCCTCTACTCTCACTGCAGCGTCTGATAGCTCTCTGAATGTAGCAAATGAGCCGGCTGTCACAATGGCTCGAATCTCTCCTCGTAGACCCAACTCAAACCGACGACACTTCTCATCCTCGGTAGCCACAAATCCAGGTACGAAACTGGACAACATCTGGAACCTCTGCTCATACTCGGCTACTGTCATGCTCCCCTGTTTCAATTGAAGAAACTCAGCCTCATTGGAATCTCGGAAAGAGCGGGGATAATACTAATCCAAGAACCGCTCCCGGAAAATCTCCCAAGTCACGGTATGAGCGTCCCAGCTTGACAACTCCAGCGTATACCACCACTCATACGCTGCACCATCTAACAGAAAAATAGCAACCAACACGCGATCCTCTGGAGGGCATCACATCACTCCGAAAATCCGCTCAAGTCGGGTGATCCACCGATGGGCTTCCTCTGGGTCTGCCCCACCACTGAACGTCGTAGCCCTTAGATGCTGAGCTCGCTCTATAGAAGCACTCTCTGCTTCTCTCGCTACTTTATCCGTAGGTCGTGGATGGGGATCACGTCTCGGAGGCATGGTCGATCGTCCGCTGAAAGAGGCATAGAGTCAGTAAAACGACCTAAATACGACCTCGTACATGCATAACCGACAAACCTATGCTCTGATACCAATTGACAGGATCCAACCCGATTATCACCTCGATAACCGGGACGAACCCTGCTCCTGTCTGACAATCACACTTAAAAGTACCAGAACAACCTCAAGAAACCATAAGTATAACTATCAGACCAGGGAGAAAATGTAATACAACAGTAACACAGAGCATAGTGTTATACAAAACAGGCACAAAACTCCTACTAGGCTATTCACGCAACGGAAAACGCCACAAAGCTCTATGCCTCTGTCCCTGCCTCAACGTTCACCCCGACGATATCACCACGACCTAGAGGGTCATTTAAAACCAGAAAAATGTGAGTGGACTAAAAGAAAACAAACGTATGAAAACAATTTATGAAAAAAAACAGGATTTTCCCTCCGTTTTAAAGAAAACATGCATGCCTAACTAAGTATCGGAAAACAGCAATATACAACAATAAAACGATCATGCTAAAAGTGTATCATAAAACAAGATATACCAACGTCAATGTCCGATCAAACCTGCTGCGTCTATTCGAGTCTTTAAACTCAATCCAGGCCTCAAATGAAATCCGAGTTTTTAAACTCTCGAGTCTTTAAACTCAACAGGCCTACGGGGGTAATATCGTAATATCCGAGTCTTTAAACTACCAAGTCATTAAACTCAATCTGGGTCCGCCCCCGTCATATATAATCCGGGTCTTTAAACCCAATATCCAGATCCAGCAAATCCAATCTAAACCATTTGAAAACCAGTTCTAAGTCCATTTCCAAACCCGAATCCGAAACCACTGGTCTGACGCCATTCCAACATCCAGAACCGTCATTCTGAACCCAAATCCGGAAATCCACTTTTCAATTTTAAAACCAAATTCCGTTTCCCGAAATACGATTCTAAAACCGAAACCTTGTTTGTCAAATCATGTTTTGAAACCCACTTATCATCATATAAAATCAGTAATAAAAAGAATGGCATGGAAATCATATATATAACATTTCTCAGAAAACGTGCTAAAACCCGTAAACGCCTTCAAAAATATGAAAATAGGTAAAAAAAAAAATATGATATAAGCAATGATCATGGAAACATGCTTAAAAACATAAAAAAAGTAGATAAAAACAGTTAGGCATGATCGTTAAAAGAGAAGGAGTCCACTCACAAATCCGTACGCGTCAATCGCGCTCCGTGCGCTCTTCAACCATCTCAGGAGTGTCCCGTCCTGTCAAAAGTCACAAAGTCGGGTCATAATTACTTCAAATACGCTTATCTTAATTTCCCCAATTTTTCAGAATTTTAACGTAATTTAAACGAAAACCCTAAACCTTCGAATCCTCGAACAAACCCGACCCGATGGCCGATAGACACGAAACTTGTCCTAAAGATTCGTTACAACGATTAGACTCAAAACCATGTTGGAAGTTTCCCCAGATTCTGTCGCACGCGCCCTCACGCGCAGCCCAAAGGGGCTGCGCGTGGGCTTCACGCGCCTGCTACAGGGTTGTCTTCAACCTCTGGTCAGCCGGTTCAACTGTACCGAACCGGCGTGACCGGTTCTCCCTCATTTCTTACTCAATTCCAGTCCTTTCAATCCCATTAGGTTCGTCCTGGCCTAATTAATGGATTCAAATCTTAAAAACTGGACATTAAAGCCTCTAACCCGTCGTCCCCAAGCTCGAACAAAAACTGTCCGCCACTTTTGTTTCGGTTCCCAGCCAACCACGCAATCCCCTTACACGGTTTCGAGTTTAAACGACTCCTAGGAACCTATTGAGTCTCACAAAACTCACAGAAGCCCTCGACTCAGCCCTAAAAGCCACGACTTTCGAATTGAACAAAACGGGAAAAATAGGGGACAGAGAAACTTACCCCTGCTCTGGTCTCCGCCATGCTCGCCGCCGTGTCCTACTGAGTTCACACGACTCCTTTCTAGTCCCCGAACACCACCACGTCTCCAATTTGATGGTTTGACCGTCTGGGGTGCACAATCATGCACGGTGTTGCTGCCCTGTTCTCTGGTTTCCAATCACGGCACACGCACAACCACCGTCCACAACCTTCTCTGAAGCACAACACTCACTCACCAACCCTTCCTGAACTATCACTCGAACCCCAAGCCGTCATGCACTGAGAATCGATCAAAATCTTCACCGTCTCAGCTCTCCATGTTTTCTGTCCACGAACACTTGCACGGTTTGAAAGTGTGCAAGTTGTACCCGTGCACACCATAAACTCTCCTAGAAACCTCTAGGTCTCCCCCACATGTCCAACTCTCCATGGACAGAAAATAAATATCCAATCACACAATCCCAGATGGTTTTATCTGATTGGCCCAATGGGAAAAGACCAAAATGCCCCTAAGTCCAAAATTACCATTTCGCCCTCCAACTTCATAGACCCAAAACTAATCCGTCCGACGTCCGATGACAGAGTGCCGCCTGTCGTTGTACTCAGGACGTCGAGACCTATCTAACGTTCCTCGGTCTACTTGAAAATCAAAAGTCCAACAAAAAGTCAACATTTCCCTCTATTTAACCAAAATTACGGTAATGCCCTTAACCTTCCGAACACCATAACTTTTCCTCCGATTGTCCAAATCGGACGTGCCACCTGTCTACGGACTCGTGACGTCCTAAACTACGTCACGGTCAATGGTCATTGCTCGTTCAACCTAAAATCAAAAAGTCAACTTTTGGCACACTATTCACAAGGGCAAAATCGTTCTTTTTATATAAATATTTTAAAAAATTACATTTGTACCCCTCCCGAAGGTATGGGTTGTTACATCTCGTCCCACAATCACAACTCTCCTTGAAACTAAGATTCCGGCCATGTTGGGAACAGACACGCTCCCAATGGGATATCAAGTCCAACCACTGGACTTCCTACATCCCCAACTTACTTGGACAACCACGTGTTCGTAATCAACCCAATACTCAGACCTCATGTCCGTTAATAACTATTTATGCACACACACCGATTCCGATTGGGAATTACTCAAATCTTGTCACCTCATCACTGCTGGGTCTTATCCCAATACCTCACAATCTCCGCTGGATCCTATCTAGTCCATGACTCAACCACTACTGAATCTCAAATACCGAACATATATCCATCATGATAGAGTCACATCCCAATTCATGGCTCATCGTCATCACAATCACAGACACCAGCACCAACATACAAACATCCACACTAGCACACAACGTGCAAAGTTGATAGCCCTGGATCTCCGCTCATACCGTGCGACGATCCCGCACCATTACTCGTACTCCACAACCATGGGTACCACCATTATGACAATCCACATCAGGATAATGAACATTCCCTGAACGCCCCTTAATCCTCAACTACTACCACTACACCAAGTACCCTCGATAATCAGTTATCTCCACAAGACTACCGTCCCACAAAACCAAGCCATAATTTCCTAACTCCTCAATACCTGTCCATTTTCCGGTCCTTGGCATCGTAAGTGCCAAACGTTCCTCACTCAGCCTTTCTGGCTCCTCTCGAGCCTTGATACCTTACTATGACTCATCTCACGTTCCTAACCCAAAATCCTATGTCATTTTGAGTCCCACATCCACATTTCGACTCCTCTTGAGTCCAATCTCATACCAAACCAATCATGTCATCACTGACATACCCAATCCCCGAGCAATTACCAATGCGCAAGCATGTCTTATACAACCGATAAGGCCTAAGACGTATCCCGTCACATTTTAGACTCTTTAAACACGCATTCCACTTAAGGAATCCACTGTGAATAATCCCAACAAATAGTAGTTCGCGGTGTACACCAAATAACACCCGACCCTCAACCCAGGGTCAATCTCATTCGAGATCTATCACGGGGTCTCACACTCCCTCGCCTACTCGTCTCACTACCAGGTCGCGCACGAGGCTTACGCTTCGGAGGCATGATGTGGCAACAGAATCAGCAACCTAGTGCTCTGATACCAAATTGACAGGACCGCCCCCGAAGGGACATTGATAACCGTGCCCGGTCCTGCTCTCGTCTGGCAAGTCGACTGAAATTCCCCATTCACCCTCCGTACTTGCCAATCCAGGGATAGCCACACGCGTACTCACTCATGCCTCCGCCTCTCGATCAGCCTCGATCAACGAATTTAGTAAGCATTGCTTTTTAAATGATGAAGTAAAATCATTTTGATTATCAATCATTAGGTGTTGGTCGCTTCCATCTCTCAGTCTTGGAATCTTATTATTGCCTCAAAATTGTTCTTATTATGATGAAACTAGCTATGTCTTATACGACCGATAAGGCCTAAGAAGTATCCCGTCACATTTTAGACTCTTTAAACACGCATTCCACTTAAGGAATCCACTGTGAATAATCCCAACAAATAGTAGTTTGCGGTGTACACTAAATAACACCTGACCCTCAACCCAGGGTCAATTTCTTTCGAGATCTATCACGAGGTCGCACACTCCCTCGCCTACTCGTCTCACTACCAGGTCGCGCACGAGGCTTACGCTTCGGAGGCATGATGTGGCAACAGAATCAGCAACCTAGTGCTCTGATACCAAATTGACAGGACCGCCCCCGAAGGGACATTGATAACCGTGCCCGGTCCTGCTCTCGTCTGGCAAGTCGACTGAAATTCCCCATTTACCCTCCGTACTTGCCAAACCAGGGATAGCCACACGCGTACTCACTCATGTCTCCGCCTCTCGATCAGCCTCGATCAACGAATTTAGCAAGCATTGCTTATTAAATGATGAAGTAAAATCATTTTGATTATCAATCATTAGGTGTTGGTCGCTTCCATCTCTCAATCTTGGAATCTTATTATTGCCTCAAAATTGTTCTTATTATGATGAAACTAGCTATCTTTGTAACTTGGTTGGAAAATCACAATAAGTAATTCTAATGGATGACACTAGATCACTACAAGAAAATATGTTATTCCCGTCGAAATTTTCCCGGCTCACCCATATTCACTAGTATATGAGTCTTAGCCCGGCAGGATGAGTGAGGCTCGCTGAGTAAACCATGCGCGGGAGGCCTGGCTCTTTGGCAGGAAAAATGAGGGTAATTTGCCCGTGTCAACCTCCGCTGGGAAAGGGTTCATTAAGGGTGAATCTTGTGCGCTGGGCAAAATATTTCCGTTGTCTTGTGGCGAGAAAAATTTTGGCCCGAATGTGTGTTGGCACCTATTGTTTGCCCGACGGGTCATTAAAGCGTGCCCGGTGCACCCTTCGCCATGCAAAACTTCAATGTACATTTATTCCAGAGCAGATTTATTTCTTCATCTTCTTCTGCATTTACTTTCTCATTATTCTCTCTCTCACTTACTCTAATAATCCTTACATAATATCATCATCAATTCATCATCACTTCATCATCACTACATCAGCTAAGGTTTAATGATTTTTTTTTTCTTTTTTGATTTTTATTTGTTATTTTAAGCTAAATTATTTGTTGTTTTAGGTAATTTGGGATTGATTTGAAGGATTACTTATAAAAGGTATGTGTATTTGCTGCCCAATTTAATTTTGCTCAAAAATTTGTATTTAATTATGTTTGAAAATTGAGATATATTGTGAAAAATACTTACAAATCTGGATATTATTATGTTAGGGAATTGTGGTTTATCCGTTAATGCAAAATTAATCGGGTTGATTAATTTTGTATAAAAAAATTCAATAGAAAAATTTAGACCCGTTTGAGAGTCAGTGAATCGAATTGATTGACTCACTCTTGAATTGTCCATTTAGCACGATAGTTTGGGAGTGCACAACTATGTGTTGTATAGTTTTCTGTCTATGTGGTTAGGTTTGGATCATGGGAAATTCGGTTTATATCCCCTTACTGTTTTCCGAATGCATACTAGATATTAGTTTAAAATATCTAAGTCGTGTATTTGGAGAACTGTACGATAATGTTTCCGAAATTTCCCTCGGTCGAAACTTCGCCTCGTAGGTCACAAACTATACAACACAGAATGTGCATCTGATGATATGGATGAGGATGCCCCTAGGTCTCAACCTGAAGAGTCAGATCTACAAGATGGACATCATCATCGGAATGCTCCCTGAAGATAACAGTCTCCCTTAAGATCATTATAACTCAAAGAGGCTTTTGAAGGATCTTGGTTTAGGGTATGTGAAGATTCATGCATGTACGAACAACAGTGCATTGTTTTACGGTGAATTTGAGCATTTCGATAAATGTCCTATGTGCAATGAGCTTAGGTTTCAAAAGAATAAGATTTTGAATAAGGTGTTGCGCTATTTTCCACTGAAGTCAAGATTACAAAGATTCTTCATGTCTTCTCACACAACTCGGGATATGAGGTGGCACAAAGATGAGCGCACTGATGGCGATTCACTAAGGCATCTGGCTAATGGAGATGTGTTAGGACCTATCCCAATCCCCCTAGATTACCGTGGGATGTGCCCTGCTCCAGTCTAGCACCCTGTGTCAGACCAAGGATAAAACCGTAACCCACTCGGGCTTTCCAGAGTGTGCAGTGATTTTCAGAGTATGCAGCTGCATGTGATGTCTTAGTCTCTACTACAGCCCGTATTCGCGATCAATCTGAAGGGTATCAAAAACATTGAAACTGTGAGTGGACAAAAATAAACTGTTGGCAAACAATTTCTGAAATAAACATGTATTCCCTTCACTTTAAAACATGCCTGCATTAGAAAAAAAGTATCTCGAATACTTTCTTAAAAAATCAATCATATTACTTTTCAAATCAATAAACAGTGAAAACTTTAATCAAATCAAATCCAGTTCCTTAGTAGGATCTCAGCCCAAAATCAATCTCGTAGGGTCTCAGCCCAAAATCCAAATCACGTAGGGCCTCAACCCAAAACTAAATCTCATAAATCATCTCAATAGGGCCTCTACCCAAAACATAGACTCATGCTCAAAGTCGTATGAAAAGATGAGAAACCAATCCTCAACCTCCAATATCCAGCAAAACATCTTAGTAGTCACGATATCAATGCAACGTGTGCGACTCGGGATTACACGTCTGAGTAATATCCAACTAAAACCGTAATGTCAGGACCCGTCCCAAATATCACCTCGATATCCGGGACGAACCCTGCTCCCGTCTGACAATCACACTTACAGTACCACAATTAGCCTTAATACAACTATAAGCATAACTATCAGACGAAGGAGTAAATATATACAATAGTAAGTAAGAACATAGGTCTACAAAATGGGCACAAAAAGTCCTACAATTCTAAGTCCGCAACGGAAGAACGTCGTAAGCTCTATGCCTCGATATCTGCCTCAACGTTCACCCCAGTGCTATCACCACGACCTGGAGGGAAATTTAAAAAAAACAGAAGGTGTGAGTGGAGGGAATAAATAGCAGTTTCAAAACAGTTTCTCGTCAAATCAGAGTTAAGGAAAAGTAATAAGTTGTTCCCTCCGCTTTGAAAACAGGCATGCCCAACGAAGTATTAGAAAATCATAATATGAAACATCATAAGAAACAGAAACACTATAAAACATCATAAGAAACAGATACACTATAAACATCATAAGAAACAGATACACTATAAAACTGGTATAGAAACCAGAGCACGAGTATTAAACCATCTTTTCCGATCAAACCTGCTGGACCTATCCGAGTCTTTAAACTCAACCAGGCCTCAAATATAAATCCGAGTCTTTAAACTCCCGAGTCTTTAAACTCAATAGGCCTATGGGGGTAATATCATAAATATTCGAGTCTTTAAACTCAATCCGGGCCCGTCCCCCGTCAACAATATCCGGGTCTTTAAACCCATATCCAGATCCAGCAAATCCAATCCATTTCAGTGTAAAACCGTTCCGAAACCCATCACCAAACTCGAATTCGGAATCCCCAGTTCGAAGCCCTTCCGGCGTTCAGAACCGACATTCCGAACCCAAATCCGGAAAATCCAGGTTCATACCAAAAACCATAGTAAATCCCAAATCATGTTTCATAACGCATTTACCATCGTTAGAAAATGTTTATAGGTTGAAGTTCTCAAATATTGCATCAAAATCTGAAAACCGGCTTTTTCTCGAAAAACGTGCAAAATCCCGGAAACGTCTCGAAAAACATGCAAACATTTCAATCACGTATAACCATCATTTAAAGCATAAAAACACACATAATATCATAAAACATTGATAAAAACAGTTAGGCATGCTCGGAAGTAGGAAAGAGTCCACTCACAAATCTAAGCAAGTCAGTCGCGCTCCGTGCGCTCCTCGACCGTCTCGGGTGCCTCCCGTCCTGTCAAAATGCACCAAATAGGGTCACAAATACATCAAGGATCCTAATCCTAATTTCCCCAATTTTTCAGGAATTTAATAATATTTTAATCCTAAACCCGTAACCGTCTGGATTCCCGAACAACCTCGTAACACCGTCCGATTCACCCGAAAACTATACCATTGGATTCCTTAGAACATTTAGGACAAAACTCATGTTGGAAGCTTGGCCGGATTCCTCCCCACGCGCCTCCACGCGCCGCCCAAAGTGGCTGCGCGTGGGCCTCACGCGCCTGCTACAGTGCATCTCCTTCCTCGAGTCACCCGGTTCAACACAGTTGAACCGGCGTGACCGGTTCTCTGTAATCCGACCACCATTCCAGTCCAATCCAATCCCATTATCTTTGTCCCGTCCTAAGCAACCTAACCATGTCCTAACCTTGAAGAATCACGGCCGGAAACCCACCGTTCACGGCCTCGAAACAGACAGCCCGTAGCCCCTGTTTTGGCCGCCGGCCGCCCAGGTCCTCCCCCGTCACGGCGTTCATCTTAATCGACGCCTAGGACCTTCCTGAACTTCACCCTAACCTCCTAATCCCTCGACTCAACGCCCAACTCCACGACTTTGCATTTGAACTTCACGGCCAAACAGAGTACAGAGTACTCACCGTCGACTGAGCTCCGCCGTGTACACCCCCGTCACGGCGACCGTCCTACCCCACTCCTAGAACCTCCCTGAACACCGTTGCACTCACCAATCCCCTCGATTCTCATCCTACCTTCACAACTTTTGAATTTAAAATCCACGGGAAAACAGGGGAAAGGAACTTACCCTTCGATTCAGGCTCCGCCGTGAGCACCGCCGCTTACCACGGTGCTGGTTGGACTCCCCGCAGTCTCCTGAGTCTCCTAGTGGCTTGAATCGACTCACCACACGGCTCAACAGCCACCACAGTCCACCGCCTTCTCTGTTTTCTCCAAAACCCAGCCGTCCACCGTGTAACCTACGTGCACGGTTGCAGCTCCAAACCGCGATTACCAGCACCTCCTTGCCTCACTGTCCTTCTCTCAACTCACTCTTCACTCTCCCTTGCACTGAATCGATCGCCGCCTCTCCAAACTCTTCTCTCTGTTTTCTGCGTTTGTCGAAGGCTTGCACGGTTCAAAACTGAGCAAAGTGTGGCCGTGCACACTTGAGAACTCTTTGGAACAATCCAGCGCCCCCACGTGTCCACAATCCTATGGACAAGCAGAAAATATCCTACCCCACTCAGCCACTTGTCCTCATCCCATTGGCTGAATGAAAATGACCAAAATGCCCCTTGTATAATACAATTACCGTTTTGCCCTCGAACGTTCTAGACCCGTATCTTTCCCGTCCGACGTCCGATGACAGCGTGCCGCCTATCGTCGAACTCAGGACGTCGAGACCTATCTAACGGTCCTCGGTCTACATGAAAATCACAAGTCCTTCAAAAAGTCAACTTTTCGTCTACTATTCACAAGGGCAAAATCGTCCTTTATATACAAAACTTTACAAAATTACAGTTTTACCCTTCCCGAAGGTACGGATTGTTACAATCTACCCCCCTAAAAAGAATTTCGTCCCCGAAATTCCGTGAAACAAATAAGGGTACTATTCACGCATCAAGGCCTCAGGTTCCCAAGTAGCTTCTTCCACTTGATGATTTCTCCACAATACTTTGACTAAAGGAACCGTCTTCCTTCGTAAAACCTTATCCTTCCGATCCAAGATCGCAACAGGCTGCTCTTCAAAACTCAAGTCTTCCCTCAGTTCCACTGGTTGTGCCTCCAAAACATGCGAATCATCTCGAATATACTTCCGAAGCATAGAGACATGAAAGACATTATGTACCTTTTCCAAGTCTGCTAGTAAGGCCAATCGATATGCAACAGGACCAATCCGTTCCAAGATCTCATAAGGTCCAATGTAACGAGGACTCAACTTCCCTCGTCTGCCAAACCGTACGATTCCTTTCCAAGGAGATAACTTCAAGAAAACCCAGTCTCCTACTGCAAACTCCAAATCTCTAATCCTGCGGTCGGCACAGCTCTTCTGGCGGTCCTGCGCTGCCTTCAATCCATCCCTGATCAGTGCCACCTTTTCCTGTGTAAGATCTACCAGCTCAGAAGTAGTCAATCTCCGCTCACCAACCTCAGTCCAAAACAATGGAGTCCGACACTGTCGCCCGTACAAAGCCTCGTAAGGAGCCATCCCAATGCTCTCCTGATAACTGTTGTTGTAGGCAAATTCCATCAAAGGTAGATGAGACTCCCACGTACCCTGGAACTGTAAAACACAAGCTCGCATCATATCCTCGAGAATCTGAATAGTCCGCTCAGACTGCCCATCTGTCTGTGGATGAAACGCAGTACTGAAATGCAACTTAGTCCCAAAAGCTTCCTGTAGGCTCTGCCAAAATCGGGAAGTGAATCTCGGATCTCTGTCAGATACTATCGACTCGGGAGTCCCATGCAACCGAATAATCTCATCTATGAACAACTGTGCAAACTGCGCCAACCTGAAGTTTTCCCGTACTGGCAAGAAATGAGCAGACTTCGTAAGTCGATCCACAATAACCCACACCCCATCGTGTCCCTTCCGTGTTCTCGGAAGCTTGAACACAACGAAGGTGTGTGTGGACTGGAATAAATAGCAGTTTCAAAACAGTTTCTCGTCAAATCAGAGTTAAGGAAAAGTAATAAGTTGTTCCCTCCGCTTTGAAAACAGGCATGCCCAACGAAGTATTAGAAAATCATAATATGAAACATCATAAGAAACAGAAACACTATAAAACATCATAAGAAACAGATACACTATAAACATCATAAGAAACAGATACACTATAAAACTGGTATAGAAACCAGAGCACGAGTATTAAACCATCTTTTCCGATCAAACCTGCTGGACCTATCCGAGTCTTTAAACTCAACCAGGCCTCAAATATAAATCCGAGTCTTTAAACTCCAAAGTCTTTAAACTCAATAGGCCTATGGGGGTAATATCATAAATATTCGAGTCTTTAAACTCAATCCGGGCTCGTCCCCCGTCAACAATATCCGGGTCTTTAAACCCATATCCAGATCCAGTAAATCCAATCCATTTCAGTGTAAAACCGTTCCGAAACCCATCACCAAACTCGAATTCGGAATCCCCAGTTCGAAGCCCTTCCGGCGTTCAGAACCGACATTCCGAACCCAAATCCGGAAAATCCAGGTTCATACCAAAAACCATAGTAAATCCCAAATCATGTTTCATAACGCATTTACCATCGTTAGAAAATGTTTATAGGTTGAAGTTCTCAAATATTGCATCAAAATCTGAAAACCGGCTTTTTCTCGAAAAACGTGCAAAATCCCGGAAATGTCTCGAAAAACATACAAACATTTCAATCACGTATAACCATCATTTAAAGCATAAAAACACACATAATATCATAAAACATTGATAAAAACAGTTAGGCATGCTCGGAAGTAGGAAAGAGCCCACTCACAAATCTAAGCAAGTCAGTCGCGCTCCGTGCGCTCCTTGACCGTCTCGGGTGCCTCCCGTCCTGTCAAAATGCACCAAATAGGGTCACAAATACATCAAGGATCCTAATCCTAATTTCCCCAATTTTTCGGGAATTTAATAATATTTTAATCCTAAACCCGTAACCGTCTGGATTCCCGAACAACCTCGTAACACCGTCCGATTCACCCGAAAACTATACCATTGGATTCCTTAGAACATTTAGGACTAAACTCATGTTGGAAGCTTGGTCAGATTCCTCCCCACGCGCCTCCACGCGCCGCCCAAAGTGGCTGCGCGTGGGCCTCACGCGCCTGCTACAGTGCATCTCCTTCCTCGAGTCACCCGGTTCAACACAGTTGAACCGGCGTGACCGGTTCTCCGTAATCCGACCACCATTCCAGTCCAATCCAATCCCATTCTCTTCGTCCCGTCCTAAGCAACCTAACCATGTCCTAACCTTGAAGAATCACGGCCGGAAACCCACCGTTCACGGCCTCGAAACAGACAGCCCGTAGCCCCTGTTTTGGCCGCCGGCCGCCCAGGTCCTCCCCCGTCACGGCGTTCATCTTAATCGAGGCCTAGGACTTTCCTGAACTTCACCCTAACCTCCTAATCCCTCGACTCAACGCCCAACTCCACGACTTTGCATTTGAACTTCACAGCCAAATAGAGTACATAGTACTCACCGTCGACTGAGCTCCGCCGTGTACACCCCCGTCACGGCGACCGTCCTACCCCACTCCTAGAACCTCCCTGAACACCGCTGCACTCACCAATCCCCTCCATTCTCATCCTACCTTCACGACTTTTGAATTAAAAATCCACGGGAAAACAGGGGAAAGGAACTTACCCTTCGATTCAGGCTCCGCCGTGAGCACCACCGCTTACCACGGTGCTGGTTGGACTCCCCGCAGTCTCCTGAGTCTCCTAGTGGCTTGAATCGACTCACCACACGGCTCAACAGCCACCACAGTCCACCGCCTTCTCTGTTTTCTCCAAAACCCAGCCGTCCACCGTGTAACGTCCGTGCACGGTTGCAGCTCCAAACCGCGATCACCAGCACCTCCTTGCCTCACTGTCCTTCTCTCAACTCACTCTTCACTCTCCCTTGCACTGAATCGATCACCGCCTCTCCAAACTCTTCTCTCTGTTTTCTGCGTTTGTCGAAGGCTTGCACGGTTCAAAATTGAGCAAAGTGTGGCCGGGCACACTTGAGAACTCTTTGGAACAATCCAGCGCCCCCACGTGTCCACAATCCTATGGACAAGCAGAAAATATCCTACCCCACTCAGCCACTTGTCCTCATCCCATTGGCTGAATGAAAATGACCAAAATGCCCCTTGTATAATACAATTACCGTTTTGCCCTCGAACGTTCTAGACCCGTATCTTTCCCGTCCGACGTCCGATGACAGCGTGCCGCCTGTCGTTGAACTCAGGACGTCGAGACCTATCTAACCGTCCTCGGTCTACGTGAAAATCACAAGTCCTTCAAAAAGTCAACTTTTCGTCTACTATTCACAAGGGCAAAATCGTCCTTTATATACAAAACTTTACAAAATTACAGTTTTACCCTTCCCGAAGGTACGGATTGTTACACGTAACCCCTAGCTTGACGTCTGAGCGATGGAATTCCCAGGATTGGAGTCCCTGGCTCGACGTCTGAGTAATGTCCATCTCTGACACTCCTAAGCTTGAGCCTCCCCTCGGAGCTACTCATCTTCAGGCAGTATAATCGCGACCTCTCTAGGATCTACATCGTCTGATGGCTAATCCAGGGATAACAATCACATCATAGAGGATGGTAGTGTGGGAAACAGTTCACAAACATTTGTATCTCAAATCACATCATATATAATTTACAATGCATTTATGCGTCGGCTTCATATATATAATAATTATAATTATATAAATGAATTATAATTTAATTATATAATTATTTTTTATTTAGAAAGGGCTTGCCCGACACATCACCAGCCTTCGTCGAGCAAGGCTAGTTTTGTAAGTCTTTTTTTTTTTTTGGTTTCTTTTGTTAAATATTACTTATTTATTAATTATATAGGTTCATATTTAGACTAATATATCTTAATCTATAATATATGTTAATTGTAATCATATATATGTAATGTATATAAATTATAATCATAAATATGTAATATATAAATGAATTATACTAGAATTACATAATTATATTTTTTATTTAAAAAGGGCTTGCCCGGCGCATCACCGGCTTTCGCCGAGCAAGGCTAGTTTTGTAAGTTTTGTTTTTTTTTTTTTTTGGTTTTTGTTGTTAAATATTAATTATTTATTAATTATATAGGTTCATATTTAGACTAATATATCTTAATATGTAATATATGTCAATTATAATCATATATATGTAATGTATATAAATTATAATCATATATATGTAATATATAATAGTTATAATTATATAATTGAATTATAATATAATTATATAATTATAATTTTTTATTTAAAAGGGTTTGCCTCACGCACATATGTAGGGCAAGGTTCCTCTAGCCTGGCGCATCTGCTATTATTTGCCGAGTAAGGCTAGATGAGAAAGACATATAAATCAACTCTGGTTTTAGGATTTTCTCTTGTTTTTCTTCATGATTCGAGTAATCCAACTGTCCACATTAATGAGAAACACTCATAGATCATCTAAGTAAAATTTTACTGAATTTCGACGTCTCGAGATTAAGTTACGATGCGAAACGAATCGACGGTCCCAAATTGTCGTTTGTTGATCCAATGCCTTTAAGTGCTCAAAACATAGCGATTTTCGATAGGCGAGGTCTAGATACGGCGTTTCACAAAATGAAGGGTCGAATTTGTCAAATTCACTTGTTAGCGTATCAATCAAACCCAAAAACGAAGATTAGTATTGAAGTTTCCTTCAAAAGTTCTAGGTGTTAATGAGTTTGATGGTTTTAGGATTTTCTCTAAATTTTCATCATGGTTGGAGTAATCCAACCGTCCACATTAATGGGAAACATTCATAGATCATCTCCGTAAATTTTACGGAATTTCGGCGTCCCGAGATTAGGTTACGGCGTCTCGAGTTCATCCCAGCGAGTCAATCCCGAGGAGGTTTTTTAGCTACGGGGCAACTTGGAGAACCTCCAAGTGGAGAATACCGAGCTTAAGACCGGGTATGCTCGCCTTGAAGCCCAACACCAGGTTATGCAAGCCAGCTTGCAATGCTATTCGCCCACATGGGTTAGCGTATGCCTGATGTCAATAGCTCAGAGTCCCAGCTGGATCCCAGTCGACAGCCTACCTAAGATGATGCTGACCCACCACCGAATATTTAGTTTTATTAGATTTTTTTTCATTATGTAAAATTATTATATTTATTTTATGTATATTGTAATTAATTTTCATTTAATTATATATTTTTGTTGTTTTAATATTATTTCCATTTATTTATATATAATATTAAATAAATATAATTATTCAAATATTAAAATAATTAATAAAAAACAGTTGAAAATTTAGCTCGGCAGACGGGCAAAGGCGACGTAAGTAAACATTGCCCAACGCACCTCCGTTGGGCCAGATACTCTTGCTCAGCGAAGCCCAGCCGGGCAAACCTTATACGCCTACTTGTGATCGTGTTTTCCGACTAACTACGTTGCTCGGCGAACACTGCGTCAGCAAAACGCATTGACAAGAGTCTAGCTCGGCGAATCACCATCTTCCGCCAAGCTAGACCATTGCACGAAGAGCTCTGCTCGACATAGTTGGCCCGACGGAGACCCGCTAGGCAAATGTTAGCCTGGTGCATGTTCATTTTTTCTTGGCGGATCCCCTCCACCGGGAAAACACTATTTTCTTGTAGTGGATGTATCTCGATCTGTCTTGTAGGTGCAAAACAGGCCGATTTCGAATTGAATCGTTCAGTCCAATTTGGTCCTGGTCCAAGTGGTGAAAAATGCGAGTATCGAACCGATACTGATATTAAATGGGAAATTCAATTTGGTTCCAATTTTGGTGAAAATTAATTGTACCCATTTCCACACCTAGTTTTCGGGCTCGTTTAGTGTCGTTTTGCAAAACAATTTTTAAAATATTGTTTTGTAAACAAAATAAAAACAACAATTAGTTGTTTTGTATTTTGATATTTCAGAATGTATCTGGTAGCTAGTTAGCTAGTTAACTCTCAATATAATAATTAGAATGAAAAAGGAAAAAAAAAATTGTTATAATATTTAAAATTTTAAAAAGAGTAAATATGGATTGACAATGATTTCTAAGTCTACTTCTTTAATATATTTGGTAAAAAAAAATTAATATAATTTTTTATTTTTTAATATTAATTTTTTTCGTAGACTACCCTTTTAATTTTTCTTTTTTCCCCCAAAAAAATCTATATTATCTTATTGAGTTAATGATAACACATCAGATTTTATTAAGCTAATGATCTTAAGCTAGGATTAAAATTGAAAAATCTCTATTTTTTTATTAAATTTTAGTAACCATTGGGGAATAAGTTAATTAGGAGTTACAATAATACTTGTTAATTTGAAGTAAACAGGCCCCTAAACCCTAGCTAGCATGGAACTGCAAAAGCCTTAAGTAAATAACTGATCAATCGACTTCATTTGTCTTTAGTAACCAGCAGGAAACCCTCCTTTTCTTGGATCACTCACTGCGACAATTTTTCGAGTCGTGCCTCCATTTTTCATATCAGCCTCTATCTCTTGAACTATAATCTGGCAAACAGCCGCAGAAGCAAAGGGTTGTAGGACATGGCCCTTATCTTGTAGAGCTTTCCTAATTTGAGCAGGAACTTCTATGTGATCTCCTATGATAGTTTCCCAATTCTCATAATGAACCACATTAGGTAATAGCTAAAACAAAGAAATTATCAATGCATCAGATGGATTAAGAGGTACTGAAGGTAAGGATAAATTAGGAAACTAAAAAATCTCATCAATGGTTGGAGATTAATTAACCTGGTGATAAACCCTGGGAGCCATGACAGAAGAGAATGCATCCAATCCCCTTACAAAATGATTTAAAAGGACCTCTGCAATTGCAGGAATGATCAGCCCTCCCCCACTTGCCCCAACTACAGCTTTCAGTTGCTCTTCCTATCAAAGATTATAAATTAATCAAGGAAGCGGCACATACAAAGAGGAAATTAATTTCACGATCCTCCAAAAACTCAAACTGTGGGTACTTGTTGATAAACCTAAGGGATTAGATTGAATTAGATAATTCTTCAAATTCAATGTATACTGAACATATTTCGAGCCTGCATATTAGTTTTCACTTGATCGAGCCAAAGAAAGGCTTTAGTTGGTGAGCGAGATTGAATTGAATTAGATAACTCTTCAAATTCTACGTATTTTGAAAGTATTTTGGACCTGGGTATTAGCACTTACACTTCATCAATCCGGATCGAGAAAGGCTCGTTTGGTGAGTGGGGGATTATATATATATATTCATTAAATCTAATGTATTTTGAAAGTAAATTGATGTGTTTTCAGTGTAAAGAGATTAGAGAGAGTATTATATGGAGATGAAAGAAAACCAATCCAGTATTCTAATATATCCATCGAAGCATATAGTAGGATATTAGATTAGGCAAGTTTACCTGTATGTCTCATCTATCAAATCCTCCTACAATATAATACAATGAAAATTGCATTGCTTTTTATACTTAAAAACTTAAAAAGCATTGAATTTGATGAGTTATCCATCTAATCCAAATCGCGATCTCCAAACGAACCCTTGTCTGGCAGGATCAAGTAGTGATGAAAACTAATATGTGGGCGTCGGAAACGAAGTTAATTAAATTGCTGATCATGGTACGTACTATTAATATTACGTACCTTGTGAATTATTGTAGGAGTCATGGATGATAGCGGCCTCTTTCCCGGCCTGATGAAATTAGAAGGTGCCGGTGGTGGAACTGTCGAATCATTCGTGGGTATAGAGAAGTCATCCATCTCATTGTTTAAGAGTATTCCTGTATTTGGAGAAACAATTTGTGCACCAAAGTATCCATTCACAGTAGTAGTCATTGCCACGGCATTTTCCTCGTTATCTACAATTGACAGATGACTTGTCCCATGATCATGGATCTGCCCCCATCTATATTTGAATTAGGAAAAAGGCAGGCCAGCCGGATTTGTAAATATATATTGTTATTAATCAAATATATGTATAAAATCTAGGATAATTAAATTCCTTGAGAAGAAAGGATCGAATTACCTGCCACCATAATGGGTTGGATCAAAGGTCCTGTTGTCATATATAGTCTTCTTTAACTCCTCAGCAAGCTTAGGAGAAAGCATATCAGCCACAACTCGAGTTACATTAACAAACTCAGGATCACCCAGATTCATCCTCACCGCGAAAGCATGTTTCAAAGCTTCAATTTCTCGGTGGACCCACAGAGGATCAGAAACTCCAGATACATTTCCAAATTGAGAAAGTATATTTAGCATCTGTGGCAATGACGAGGATTGATAAGGCAATCATTTTCATGTTAGACAAAGGTTTAAGTAGTACAAAGATGTACTCGAGAGCCACTAGCTAGTACATATATACGTACTATAATGGCCTAATTAATAGTGTGTAGCAGGTGTTTAGGATGAGTTCGACTCTCATAAAAAATATAGAGGTTATCCGGCCAATACTTAACTATTTAATTAAAATTCGCTCTAGCTCTCAATATTGCACGTTGCACAAAAAAAAAACGAGAGGCTAATTAAATGATTGGCAACGTCCTTGAACTTTTGACCAAATTTTAACAATTGTTTATAAACTTCAATGATATTCGCCGATGAACTTTATTATAATGTGCAATGATGGTCATTCTATCAAATTTTTTGAATGTTTTTTAGACTGAAAAATATCACGTGAAATTAATAACATCTTTACCACAGACTTTAACAAAGGTTTTTAGAAATGGTTGGTAAAATTTAGGTAATATTCAAAAACGATGTTTAACCAAAAAAATGATTACTTACAAGTATCATCGGAGGTCCTCCAGAAGGAGGAGGCATAGCCAGCATCTTATGGCCTAGAGTGTTAGTAACTAATGGCTCTCTTTCATCAACTCTATAATTCTGCAAATCCTTCATTGTTAGTATTCCTCCAAGTTTCTTAATGTCTCTGACCAATTGGGATCCGATTGGTCCATCGTACAAGGCTGTAGGGCCAAACTTGGAAATTGCCCTCAGTGTGTGTGCTAGTTTTGTGTTATAGCATTTCTGACCCGTCCTTAAAAGACTCCCATTTGACGTGAATATTTGGCGAAGTCCTTCATCTCCCATGATTCCTGATTCTGTTTTGTCCATCTGCATCTTGAGATAGGGTGAAATCTCAAACCCTAAGCGAGCCAGACGCTCAGCAGGTTTTACAAGCCTCTCCCATGGAAGCCTTCCATATTGTTTCCAAGCTTTATGAAGACCTGCCACTTCCCCTGGAATTGCTATGGACAGAACGCCTTTACCTTTCAGACTCGCATTTCCACCGTACATATTCTAAATAAATACAAGGAATACAGATTAAAGGCTTGTAGGTATCAACAAATCAAATTAAGTAAGAGCCTACATGATCATTACCAACGTTATTGAATTTCCAAATTTTATCAACCGTTATTAAACTTCAATTTAATTATAGCCTGTCAGTTTTTAACTTTGCTCAAATGAGTTGATTATCCTTCCATTAATCTTTTGAATGTTTTATGTTAAAATTCTCACGTGAATTAATGACACATTTACTCTTACTTTTAGCAGGGTATGTTCAAAAGAATTGACGGAAGAATCATCATTGCATAATAATTTGAGTAAAATTCAAGGATGACAGACTCTAATTAATATTGAAGTTTAGAAACAATTGATAAAATTTAAGCTAATTTCAGAGACAAGAGCAACTCTCGATCAGCCTAAATAATATTAGTAAAATTAAGCATGTTTAAACCTCAGAAGCCAGCAAGGGGGCAGTTTCTCTCATATCAAAGGCTTGTGCTTTCCCGCTGGCTAGGCTAATGAGCATGAAGGCTCCTCCGCCAATGCCACTGGACGCCGGACTCACGACCCCTAAGCACAGGGCAGAAGCTACCGATGCATCAACAGCGTGGCCGCCTTCACGAAGAACATCCATCCCGATTCCAGAGCACCTCCCGTCATCAGTGGCAACAGCAGCATGGCTGGCTAAAATTACCTCTCGCCTATTTTTTGTAGCATCAAGGCTTGAAGCAGGAGCAAATAGTGGTGAAAGGAAGAGAAAACTAATAATGGTAAGAACCAGAAGCAGTGGATCTGCAAACAATATATATACGCAATGTTGTTACAAAAATCTAAAATATGCATTATTTATGGATTAGTAAATTAATTTTTGTGTAAACTTTCTACTAGACCAATGTTAGGGTTCATTTCTAAATTATATTCAAAACAGAGTTCTTCCAAGTGGGTGTATTACTGAAACTATATATACAGATACAAGCTAGGCAGCTAAAAAAATTCAGAAAGTCACTCACAGTAGTCAAATGACATGGTAACACACTTCCCTTTTGGCCTTCTTCTTCTTTTTCTTCCCAAAACTATTAGGTAATGTTCTAGCCAATATGCGATTAGGTCATGCATATATTATATACATGTATATAGGCTTTCAAATAAGAAACACATTCTCCAACGTTCTATTTGCTGGTAAGGGAAATTATTGAATAAGGAATAAATTTGGTAAGATGCTTTAAGTTAGTCTCCTAAATCTTAGAATTTTGATTTAGATTATTTGAATTTGGACTTAGATTTAGCTTCCTTATGTGATATATAATGTAAGACTTAATTGACTTACTGTTTTAGGAATAACCATATATATATATATATGAAATGATACGAAGATTAGATTATACATATTAAGTATCGACCTTACTGTTTATGAGAGTTGAATATTAGACCCCCCCCCCCCCCTATATAATGGGTGAAAAGAAATATTACTAGATTATATTACTAAGACTCTATTTAATTGGCTTTATCTTTTTTAAAATTAAAAAACAGCTTTGTTCGAAAATGAAGCATTATAAAAGTACTTGATAAAAAAAAAATTCTTTTTTTTCTTTTGTAAAGCACTTTTGACAGTGACGGTTCTATTGAACTTAAGCCGCTTTCACAAAAAGTTGGTAATTAAGAGCGTTTAATGAAAATTTTTACTTTCTAAAATATTTTTATCCAAAATTAATTTCTAAAACTATTATCATTACTCATCATTTATATTTATCATTCATATTTTTTTCTTAAAAAGAACGAACTACCACCATTGACCCAAGCTCACTCACGTGTTGCCGCCACCACCACCTCTTTCATGTACCTCACCTCTCTACGACAACCTTATTTACAACCACTTCTTTCACCCTAACCTTCATCTTCTCATCCACCCCCACCACCTCTTTCACCATTACCTCCACATCTTCCATCTGAATCTTCAGATCCTCAATCCACCTCCACCACCACCGCGACGCAACCATTACCTCTTACATTGTTTTACTTTCCATAACACACTACAAGAAAATTTCCGGCACCCGACGGTTTTTTGCCCAACGATTAAGAAATTGTCGTTAAAAACAGTGTTACTTGACAGCTTCCATACATCGTCAGGTAACGTTATGGCGCGAAAAGAAAACATTCTCGCGCTGAAAAAGACGATATATATTGTTTTACACCATCGGGTAACACACAAGTGTTGATCATTATTACCTGACGGTCCCAACACATCGGGTATGCGATTTGGCGGGGAGGAATTGTTTTCACGTCAAGATGTTATCCTCACCCGACACATCATTAAAATTGGCCCAACGACGGACTTCGTCGGGCAAACATCTTTCAGCATTAATCACATCCGATCTAGCCTTCTTCCTCCCCAACTGTATTTTCATCATCTTCGCACAGCTCTCTCTCTCTCTCTCTCTCTCTCTCTCTCTCTCTCTCTCTCTCTCTCTCTCTCTCTCTCTCTCTCTCTCTCTTTCTCTCAAATCCTATATTTCCTAATATTAATTCCTCACCAATCACATTAGTTCATCTTCTCATCACACCATCTTCAATCAAAGGTATGTATTTAATTTTGGAGATTTTATTATTGTTTTTTATTTTGATATGAATGTTGAAATTGTTGATTATTTGTGTGAAAATAGTGTAGGAAATTAGAAAATTAGTTAGGAAATTAGAAAATATGTTAGAAAGTTAAGAAATTAGAGAATATGTTAGGAAATTAGAAAATATGTTTGGAAATTAAGAAAATAGAGAATATTTTAGGAAATTAGAAAATTAGAAAATTAAGAAAATATATTAGGACATTAGAAAAATCGAATATATGTTAGGAAATTGAGAAATTAGAAAATATGTCAGGAAATTAGAATATTAAGATCATATATTAGGAAAATATAAAATTGTTGGTAAACTATCTTGTTTCATAAATTTTGATGGTGTGCAATGTGTTTATATTTCATAACAGTTTATGGGAAGTTAATCAGGTTGATTTAACTTTGTATAATTAAATTTAAGCAATAATCTTAGATCCGTTTAAGAGTCAGTGAATCGAGTCGATTGATTGACTCTTGAATTGTCCATTTATTCGGAAAATTTGGGAGTGTGCAACTATATGCTGTATAGTTTGTGGTTTATGAGGTTATGCTTTGGTTGTGGAAAATTCGGTATGTTTGCCTCCTACAATGTTCTTCGAATGCGTACTAGATATTCTTTCGTAATATCTACGTCGCGCATTTGGGGAACTATAAGGAGATGTTGCCGAATTTCCACTAATCGAAACTTTCGCTCGTAGACTGCAAACCGAATAGCACAGAATGTGCACTCTCGAATGGGATAGGGCCACAAAACCGAAGTAATAAGGAGACGAGCGACTTTTGATATTCCTTTGTCGATGTTAATCCAAATACTTACAATGACTATATTTTGGGCTGATAGGTACAATGGACAGAAGCTAGATGCAATTGTTTGATAGATCTGCGGTTCAGTATATGGATGGGATCAACAGCTTCATTGAGTTTGCACGTAATCATTGCATTGATGAGACATCTATAGTTTGTCGGTGCCGTAAATGTAATAACTGCGATCGGATGTCATTGAATGAAGTTTAGTATCATTTGGATCGAAACTGGAATGTACACAACTACACTAATTGGATATATCACGACGAAGAAATATTTACTGAATGGGCATCTTCAGTTCGTAGGCCCCAATCGGGAAGAAAATATTTTGGATGAGCAATGTGATAATGATCAGGTCCTTGAGATATTAACAGATGTTTTTCCCCCCACATCTAATGATATCCCAGGTTTCAACCTGAAGATTCTGATCTTCATTATGAGAGATTATTAAAAGAAGCTCAACGTAAATTGTACCCGAGTTGTAAGACTTTTTCGGTTCTTGGGGTAGTTGTGGAGTTGATGCACATGAAAGTTTAGTATAATCAAACGAACAAGCATTTTGATCATATGCTTGACATCATCATTCGAATGCTCCCAGAAGAAAATTGTCTCCCTAAAGATCATTATAACTCGAAGAAGTTGTTGAAGGGTCTAGGTTTAGGGTATGTCAAAATTCATGCATACAAGAACAATTGTACATTATTTTATGTTGAATTCGAGCAGCTTGATAAATGTCCCGTGTGTAATGAGCATAGGTTTCGAAAAAATAAGATTTCGAACAAGGTGCTGCGTTATTTTCCACTGAAACTAAGGCTACAATGATTCTACATGTCGTCTCACACAGAGCGGGATATAAGGTGGCACAAAGATGAGCACATTGATAATAATACATTGAGGCATCCAGCTGATGAAGAGACTTGGAAGGAATTCGATAAGATGTATCTTGATTTCGCTGCGGAGCCAAGAAATGTCAGATTAGGGCTTGCTACTGATGGTTTTAATCACTCCGGGAGTTTTGTAAAGCTGTATAGTACATGGCCAGTGGTTATGGTCCCGTATAACCTACCTTCTTGGAGATGCATGAGGAATGAGTTCACAATCCTCAGCACTTTGATACCAGGACCTAAATCCCCAAGTAATTCCATCGATATTTATTTGCGGCCATTAATTAATGAGCACGTAAACATGTGGGAAAATTGTGTACGAACATACGACAAAATTTAGTGGGCAAATGTTCACTCTACGAGCAGCAGTAATGTGGACAATTAATGATTTTCCGGCTTACGACATGTTGGCAGGGTGAAGCACCAAAGGTTATCTTGTGTGTCCTACGCGTGATCCAGACACAACATACTTTTGGCGTGCATCAAAGGTATGTTACTTAGGTTCAAGAAGGTTTTTGCCTTGGGATCACCAATGGCATACGCAATCAGACTCATTCGATGGGAAATTAGAGTTACGTTGTAACGACTCGGACATTTGAAAAAGGAAAATTTGAAAAATTTGATGAAAATGACGATTTTACCCTTGGAATTGGGCGAACAGTTGACTTTTGGTTTGAGCTCTCAAACGGACTTTGACCGATGACTGTGACGTAGTTCGGGACGTCACGAGTTCATAGACAGGTGGCACGTCCGATTCCGACATTCGAGGAGAAAGTCATGATGTTTGGAAGTTCGAGGGTAATTCAGTAATTTGGTTAAAAGGGCAATTTGTTGACTTTTCATACGACACGGACTTTTCAGGTAATGCGAAGACCGTTGGGTAGTTCTCGAGACACTGAATCCGTAGACAGGCGGCACGCATCAATCGGAGTTTGAACGACCAAGTTATGGGCTTAGGAGTGTGAAGGGCATTTTGGTAAAATGTCAAAGCAAGGGCAAAATGGTAATTTGAGTTGGGTGGTTAAATGGTTGATGCTGAGATTATGTTAACTGGCTGGGGAGGGACACCTGGCACTAGGATTAACTGATTGAGTGTCCTTGCACCGCCAAGGCGTCTGTTAATGGCTAAGGACAAAGACAACAAAAAAGAACAGGGGATTAGCTTCAAATTCATTTTGAATTGAACAGAGTAGTAACCATTCGATAACCTGTAGGGAAACTGATGAATTGGGGAGGATTAAGAGACTGAGATAAGGAGAAATCGAAGGAAACCCGTGATGACCAAAACTAAGGCTTGGGTAAGCTTTCTGGAGCTCTTCTGAGTAGAACCATATCAAAATCGAAGGAAAGTAATTAAGAATGGGACCCGCGACGGCTTGGAACTTCCATGATTCAGTTCGATCACACAAAGGTATGTTCAAGTCAAATTGAGCTTGAATTCATGGTTATAATGGGTCTGTGATGCTTCCTAACAGATCAATTTAAAGAATTCGATAAAAATTGAGGGGATTGAATGATGAACAGCCTTCGAATAATCGAATTGAGATGGATAGTTGTAAGTAATTATAATTGAAATTGAGATGATAGACCTTAAATTCATGTGTTAACGATGTTGTTGGACATTTGAATTACAAAAAACGAGTTGGAATTGAACAGCATTGCAACGGGTCACTACGCGGGTTGAACGACCCGTTTAGCAGGTAATCGGGTTACAGAGACGATGAACAGTGGTTTACTGTAGCAACGCGTGAACTTCACGCGCAGCCACTCACGGCGGCGCGTGAGGGCGCGTGGGCTCGAGTTTCGAGGTGAGTCCAACATGAAACTTGCTTCTTTTAATGTAACGAACATTTTAGCACTAGTTTCGAGGAAATTGGATATCGTTTCGATAGTGTTCAGTGTATCCGAAGTTTCTGTATACGTTTAAAATACGTATTTAAATCCCATAAAAATTGGGGAAAATGATATGATGTGTATTGGAGTGTTAGTAACCCTCGATATTGATTTTGGACAGGGATTATGATTTTCGAAATTTACGGAAAAACGTACAGCTCGGAAGCGAGCCGTTTGGACGGTGTGTGAGTGTACTTTGTTTTCTAAGTTTCAATGCATGCATAATCGTTTTCTATGCTTATGTTTATGGTAATTACGATTCTCGTATTTACATGTATTTCGATATGCAATACGTAATTGTACGTATTTCGAGACTATGGTTTCTCCTATGCTTTGATGATGGTTTAATGGATGATTTTATATGATTTGTGTGTATCATATTTTGATAATGTTTTGATTATGATTGAGAGTATGATTTACGATTTTTTGCACGTATTTCGAGATTATTACGGATTTGCATGTCTTACGAGATTTCGAGTATGTTATAATTTGACCATGATTTTGATGAATTGAGTTTGGGATTTGAAATATGATTTGATTTCAAGGATTTAAAAACGGATTTTGGAAAAAGGTGATTTCGGACTTGATGCCCAGTTCATAACTGTGGTTTTGATGAACGAGATTCGGATTTTGGAAACTTGGAAATGGATTTCCGGATTTGGGTTCGGAATGGTTATTCCGGATGACGGCTTACGGAATGATGGTTTCGAATTCGGATTTGGAAATGGATGATGGATATGATTTGAGATTTGAATGTGAAATTCGGAGATAGATTTTCTGTGGTTTTCACTGTTGATTGAAAAATGGTTTTGGGTTTAATGACACGGAAAAAGAAAAGAAAAACCGCTGGATCTAGTTTTGAGTTTGAAGACTCGGTTGATTGATGGGGGGAGGGCCCTGGATTGATATGTTTTGAGTTTAAAGACTCGGTTATGATACCGCCGAGGCCTGTGATTGTGTTTTGAGTTTAAAGACTCGTTGATATCCCGGGAAGGCCTGATTATGCGCCTTGTTTTGAGTTTAAAGACTCGGGGTCATTTGAGATCCAGCAGATTGGTTGACTTGTGATTTACTGTTGATTTATGCTGTTTTCGGATGTGTTGGGCAATGGCCCGATTTATATGGTTTGATGGATTTTTGGGTTATGTTATGTACTTGGGTTTTGATTCATGGTTTCGGGCTAAGGCCTGAGGTTTGAGGAAAGGAAAATGATTTTGATCTTCATACACGATTTTCTTATACTAGAAATGGAATGGATTGTGAAATGGTTTTCGAATGAATGCATTGGTTTTACGTGAAGGGTAGAAATGTCTTTCCTATAACATGTTTTATAACTAATTTATTTTTGTCCACTCACACCTTTTGTGTTTTTATTGACCCTTCAGGTCGTGGTGCGATGATCGAGGTTGGTCGAGAGGTGGAGGCATGAGTGGGCACGTTTGTGGCTATTCCTTGTGTAGAAAGTGCTAAGGGTAATTTAGGAACTTCAGTTGACTTGTCAGACGGGAGCAGGACCGGGCACGGTTATTAATGTTCCTCCAGGGACGGTCCTGTCATTCGTGCTCGACCACAAGAAAGATCCGATGATGAAATATTGTCTAAATTGAACAATATACATGACTTCATCACATGAGGTCTGAAACATCTTGAACAGGAAAATCGGATGAAAAAAAAAACATATTCTTCAGATTGCCATATTGGTCGAAATTGAAAATCAGACACATCCCAAATCTTATGCACATCGAGAAGAATGTTGCTGAGAGTGTTGTTGGAACTACTTTACCCATCAAAAGCAAGTCCAAAGACACAAAAAAGACTCGGATAGGTATGCAAGAAATGGAGATTCACCCAAATTTGTGGCCGAAAGTAGTCAATGGAAAATACGTCATGGCTCATCCAAGTTATACATTTACCCCAGAAAATGAGAATTTTTTTTAAAGTGGTTACAAGGTGTGAAGTTTCCCAATGGCTATACCGGTAATATATCACGAAATGTTAGCACAGACAGTGGCACCTTATCTTGTATGAAGAGGCATGACTATCATGTCTTACTCATGGATTAAAAAATCGCCGGAATCGACGATATATCGAGCGGTATCTCGTGATTTCCGGCCGGCGGTACCTAAGAAGGGGGTGAAGGTTTTTCTTCCCCCAATATTGGAGATATCGTCCAATATCGAACAATATCGAAGATTTCGGTCGATATTGGTCGAAATTCCCGATATTGGTTCGGCAGCAAAGGACCGAAATAAACAAAATTGAAAATTATAAACTCAATCGTAAATCACGGACTGAACAGAGAAGAATTCAAAAAGGATTCAACCAAAACATCAATCAATCATACACAAAAAACAACGATTGAAATAATTCAGAAGAAAATGATTCAATTATGTGTCACGGACGAACAAAATATGGAGGAAACAACAAAATTTTCTCACGGACTCACCAGTCTCAGTCACCAAGCATAAATTGGAGGTTGGGGGGGGAGGGGGGGGGGGTGTAACGACCCGTCCTGAATTCCAGGATTAGATTAGTGACTAATCTCGATTAGTGAGGTTGATCGGTGATTAGTAGGTCGAAATCGGACAAAATGTGCAAAATGACCGTTTTGCCCCTAGTAGTGGGCAAAATGTTGACTTTTTGATCGGACGGTCAAACGGATTTTGACCGATGACCGTGACGTAGTTCGGGACGTCACGAGTTCATAGACAGGTGGCACGTTCGATTCCGACATTCGTAGAGAAAGTTATGATCTTCGGAAGTTGAGGGGTATTTTGGTAATTTTGGTCAATTGGGGTCAAAATGTTTACTTTTGACCGGGAGCTCCGATGGACGAGGGCTAAGGACCGTTACGTAGGTATCGTCGATACGAATCCAACGACAGGCGGCATGCCGAAATCGGACGTACGACGAAAAAGTTATGGTCACGGACGTAATCACGATTAACCGAACGAACCGAGAGTTTGATTAAAATAATATTAAAATAGGTGAACAGTGAATGTTGAATCTGGACCCTTGGATGTATGCCACGTGTCACCATCCCCTACATTCCCTAAATCAGGGATCTTGGTTGGCCATTTGGGTTAATTAATCATTTTCTCTCCCCAAATCCTCACCATTGATTTTAAAACTCAAACTGATCCCAGCCCTTGATCTCATCTTCCTTTATTTCTTAAACCATCAATTCTCTCATTTTTCATTCCTCCAAACCGTGGACGACTCTCACTCTCTGCACAAACACTCCTCCACCTCACAGCCCAGCCTCACACACCAGACAGTACCAGACGAACATCAGCCACATCCAGACGCCGGCCACCACCTCACGGCCGCCCTGCACGACCAGGAAACCCCCAGACCCGAGAGGAACCCGATCAGCCCAAAACCATCCAACCGTCCAAACCTTGACATCTGGGCTCGAACAAACCTAGGAAAAGGACCACTGGAACCTTCGGACAACTCAGACCATGACTGGATGGGCCACGGCGGCGACACGGCGGCGATATGCTCGGAAACCCGAGAAGGTTTGATTTTCTTCCCTGTTTCGAAACACTGGTTTTTGACGTTGGGATTGTTTGCTTACTTCTGAAACATGTCCTAGGAACCTAGATGACCATTTTGGACCATGAACCGCGGCTGGAAGTTCGACGACTCGCCGGAGAAGACAAACCAGAGCTGGCATCCAACTTTCCCGTCGAGTTCAGGTGGTTACTTCAACCTAAAAATTAGTTTGGATGTCACAGAACCGTAGAGGGGATTATGATGAGTCCATAGGATCAAACCGCATCAAAAATGGTGGTCTGAAACTCGATCTGTGATCGGGTCAAGCCGTGGGTCGACGGGGACCCGGTTACAGACTCGGTTTCAGAACCCAGTTACTGTAGCATGACGTCATCAGTGTTGACCTGAATGTTGACCTGGCGCGTGGGGGCGCGTGAAGGGTATTTTGGAGAAACTTCCAACAGGACTTTTAATTCGATGTAAAGAACATTTTAGGATTGGTTTCGTGTCGATCGGACGCTGTTTCGATATTGTTCGGGACGTCCGAAGGTTTTAAAACAAGTTTAAAAATAGTTAAAAATTCGGAAAAATTACGGGACTTTGATAGGATGTTAATGATGAGGATAGTGACCCTCTAATGTGATTTGGACAGGATTGGGAGTCCCGGTGATAGTGGTGTGGCCCGGGAAGGCCTATGACACGCGTATCGAGGCATACCGTTAAAACGGTCTGTGAGTGGACTTTGGTTTTATAAATTCTATGCATGCCTAACTGTTTTATATGGATTGTGATTGTGATTGCATGATGTTGATTTGGTTATTGGTAAATTGCACGGTTTCACGTATTTCGAGGTGATTTACGTGCTTGCACGTAAATCGAGGTTTCTGGTTTTACATGGATTTTTCATATTTATAACTTGGATATAATGTGATGAAATGGTTTTGAAATTGGAAATATGAACGCGGGCTTGAGGCCCAATTATGTTGGAAATTTCGGACTTGGAGTCCATTTGAGAATCGGGCTGGGGGCCCAGTTACTTTATGGAATCGGGCCAGGGGCCCAGTCGTTATGAAATCGGGCTGAGACCCATTTGAGTTATGTTATCGGGCCAGAGGCCCAGTTGATTTACGAATTCGGGCCGTGGGCCCAGTGGATTTATAAAGTCGGGCTGCGAGCCCAGTTGGTTTACAAATCGGGCCGTGGGCCCAGTGATTCATAAAATCGAGCATGAGGCCCAGTTGGATTATAGATGTGATTTCGGGCAGGGCCCAATTGTAATGATATGATAAAAGGATTAAATAAAACTGTTTTCCATATACCATCTGGATACAAGGATATATGATGGTCTCCTCCAGATGTCTGGGACACTAGGGAAGTCACGGTGCATTGCCTACGAGGGGTCATTGTACGGAGCAGCCGGACCGTATGATGACTCAGGAGCAGGATTGCTATGATTGACGTCAGGGACGTCAGACATCAGGAATGTCAGATATATGGACCCGGAGAGACCCCGGGCAGCACGCGTAGCTTATTATACCGTGAGATATGACGTCAGGGACGTCAAGCGTCTGGGACGCTAAGCATCAAGGATGCTGGTGATGGTAATGGTAAATATGGATTAATGAATCTATGAAATGGCTTTTCGGTTGGATATGTGTTATGTGGTAAAAATGGATTATTGGTTATGAAATGGTATGTCGGGTCGGGGACCCTAAATGGTTTTGGATTTATGGATTTATATTTATGGCTTTGGGCGGTGGCCCACATGGTTTTAATATGTCTGGTAGTGGTATTCCACAGTTTTGGGCTGAGTTCCCACACTTGGTTTTTGGTTAATGGTTTTTGGGCTAAGGCCCTAATGGCTCGATTGAGCAAACGTTTTGGTTACTGGTTTTCGTGGCATGCATACGTTTTTATTGGAGGGCATAAATGTCTTATAAATGTATTTGATAAACTTATTGGTTTTTATCCACTCACAGCTTTTGGTTTTAATGCCCTTCAGGTTGATTACGGATGCGATTGCAGCAGAGACCAGGACATTGCACGCCTCCTCCATCGATCCTTGCGCACTCTGGTTGCCCCGTTTGGGCAGTGGCTCTTGGTTATCCCTTGTCTGACACCCCTTGTTGGACGGGAGCAGGGCACATTCCACGGTAATCCCGGGGGGGATTGGGATGGGTCCTGTCAGGGGGGGGGGGGGGGGTGGTGGTGTCGGGTGTAACCAAAGAAAACCTCCAACCCATCGCTCACCAGCCGAAATCAATCGAACCTCGAACCTAGTCTCAGTCAACCACCTCTGCTCGAAGTCTCGAACCACCTCTCGCCCGTCGTCTGTCGCTCGACGCTGTCTGCATCGCAGGTTCTTTGCTCACCGGCAGGAATTGACAAGACCCATCCCGATTATTCCTCGATAATCGTGAAAGATCCTGCTCCCGTCTGACAATAACTCGAAAATACCAAAAGTAGTTTCAAATATATACATATAACACATAAAAACGATAAACATTATCAGACAAGGGATAGTTCAGTATTCCGTGACCGTTGACCTAGTCAACAGGTTTACAGAGCATAGGAAATATTTACATGTAGGGAACAAAATCCTACGCTGCAAAGTTTATTCCTCAGCCTCGATATTAGCCTCAGTACCTGTGCACTGGCCTGGAGGGCAAATAAAACATTAAAGGTGTGAGTGGACAAAAATCAAGTTTAGAAATACATTTATCAAAATATAGTCTTACCCTCCAGTTTTCACAAACATGCATGCATATCATAACTCATAAATCAAATAATTAAGATATGAATATAAATTTTAACCATCAATGAAAACACAGAATCAAGGTCCAATATAGAGTCACGTTATCCCTACAACGCGAGCAAATCAATAGGCTCAAGGACCGCTCAAATCCCAAGCATCCGCCGCTGTGAACGCATCACTAGCCGGCAATCCGGATCTCGTGAACACATCACTTACCGATCCATATATAATCCAGCACATCTGATCTGAGTCAAGCCTCCCTCGGCTGCTCGACAAAGATCGTGCTACGTGACCTCTTCGGGGTAAACACTTCCATCCCGAAGGCGAGCGTTATCTCCAGGGTCTATTTCGGGGGAAACATATTCCACACCGAAATCCCTCATATATCATCATCATGAAAACCAGTGAAAACAGTTACATGTTATATCAAAACCATTTTTGAACTGGCTTTAAGCCCAAAAACATTTTTCTCAAATCCATAAATCAATCCACGTAAACCTGCGAAATCACAATCTCATTTATCAGACTCATAATCCGAGTCAAAATCATGTTCAAACCCCGAGCCTTAGCTCGAAATACCAGTTTCACAGTTTTCTCGAAAATCGTGCCCAAAAGCATATAAAATAATATAATATTCCAAAAATAATATAATATTCCCAAAAATCCAGAAATCATCATATCGAAGTATCAATCACACCAAATCATTTCCAATCATATTATAAAGCATTTAAAACATATATGCATGCATTCAGGGTAGAAAACAAAAGTCCACTCACACACCGTCCAGATTGTTCCGTTTCGAGCTGTTCGTATTCTTCCGAAGTCCTGAAAGTATTCGGGCCTGTCAAACAAGTAATATAAGGTTACGAACTCGTTACATAATCCCCTGTACGAATTTCCTAATTGTCGGAATAAAATAATATTATTTTAAACGTAACCTATACGCCTCGGGTATACAAACTACTCTCAGTTCACATCCGATTGTCCCGAAACCAACGCTAATAGGTCCGTATCATCGAGAGTATCAAAATTGCTGTTGGGCCCTTCCCCAGATTCCCTGCCACGCGCCCTCACGCGCCGCCGCAAGCGGCTGCGCGTGACAGCCACGCGCCGTGAACCGTGCCTGCTACAGTATTTCTCTCTCGCCCGTTTCTCTGGTATTCGGGTCTGCGACCCGCGATCAGACCCGAATAGTTCTTCACCAATTCAAGTTCAATTTTACCGTTTCTTTCACTCATTAGTGTCTATCCAATCTAACTGATAGTTCTATGCCTTCAATTGAATCAATTAAATCATAAAACGCCTCGACTCACGAAGAACACTCATCGGATCCTAATTCGGGTTTGACCTCAAATCGACCTGTTTCCTTAAATTGTTCATACCAGAAGCATCATAGGATTATAATGAACACGAAATCGAGATCAATTTCATGAAATTTTACCTCTAAGTACCTCGACTCAAGCTCGATTTTCCGAACTAGTTGCAGGGTCTGTTCTTCCCCAATTCAGCTCCAATTTTTGTTCAAATTGATTGGGTTCGAGTTGTTTAGCTCTCAGGAAGCTTAATCTCACCTCAATTTCACACCAAACTGTCTCAAAAATTAAAATCGAAATCAAGGTTTTTGGGTAGTTTTTCGGGTATATGCAGTACAGGTTTATGTGAGTTTCTTTTGCTTTTCTTTCGATTTTTCTCTTCAATTTGTCCCTAATTCTCACTCAATCTCTCTTGGTTCCTCTGAAAATCGATCAAGGCAAGGGGAAGATGTATAGGTTCTCTATTTTATTCTTGTTCGACTGTTGCTAATTATCAACTTTAATACTATAGTCATTCAAACATTAATTAATTCTAACGGCAATCAAATGCCACTAACCAGCGTTAACAAGTGACACTTGTCACTTAGTGAGGCTAATGACTCATTGTTGGGCTGAATCAGCACATAAACAAATCACTTGCATCTTTTAACTTAAAGCTTTTACATAAAATTACCATTTTACCCTTCTGGTCACAAATGACCATTTTGCCCCTGAACTTCCCAGACCCATAACTTCCTCATACGAACTCCGTTTTCGACGTGCCACCTGTCTACGGATTCAGCGTTCCGAGACCTACACAACGGTACTCGAGAAATTTGCAAAAAGTATTTTAAACAAAAAGTCAACTTTTAGCCATATGTCATCAAGGGTAAAAACGTCATTTTCACATTATTTTAATATTTTACAATTTTTGGATTTTTCGGGGCGTTACAGGAATCGCGTTGAACCTCCCTCGAAGTCGCCCCTCACGCTGCCCTTGACCCTCACGATCGATTTCCCCAAAGTGTGAATCGATCGAGAATCCGTGGATATTTGTTGAGTAAAGAGGAATTGAAACGAAACGCTCCGTTTTGTTTCCTTTCATTTATTAACCTTTTTTTATTTACATATATTATTTAATTATTTGTCAAATTAAATTATATCATTAATTATTTACTTTTTTTTATAATAAATATCAAAAATAAATTAAGCCCAAATATATTATTTTATATTTTTATTTTTTATAAATTAAATTATATCAAATATTATTTTATTTTTATTATTATTACTTGTATTTTTATTATTATTGTTTACTTTTTTTTAACCCCAAAGATCAAAAATAGATTAAGCTTTTTTTTCAAAATTCAAAATATAGCATATATCATTTATTATTACTTTTTTATATAAATTAAATTATATCATATATTATTTTATTTTTATTTTTATTATTTGTATTTTTATTATTATTATTTACTTTTTTTTAACCCCAAATATCAAAAATAGATTAAGCCTTAAACTTTTTTTTTTCAAAATTCAAAATTTATTATTAGGTAAATAATATGGCTTAATTCATATATTTGGTAATATATTTGGTAATCATTTATTATTAATAAATTTATCATTTATTACTAAAATATGTTTTAGTAATGTATGTTTTAATATAAAATATGGGGTAATTCATATATTTGGTAAATTTTTTTTTTAATTTTTAATATATGTTTTATTTTAGAATATATATTAAAATTATGGATATATGTGTTTTTGCTACTTAATTTTTTTATCATCATCAAAGTCTAATTTAGAATATATTTTTTAATTGAAATAATTTTATTATTATTTGTATTATTATTATTATTATTATTTGTCATTATAAAATTCTAATTTTTTTTTTGATGTAACTTAGATTTCATAAAATGGCTAGTGGAAGTGCAAGTGAAAGCCGCCCAAGATCTGGATGAGTTGACCCAGCATGGAAATATGACATTGCAATTCCTAGAAATAAAAACGGTGTCATATGTTCGTTTTGTCAACATTAGTTCCAAAGTGGAGACAAAACGCGATTAAAGTTTCATCTAGTAGGTTTTGATCCGGAAAAAAATGTTCAAAATGCAAAAATGTACCTAAAGCTATTAGGAATGAGGTCAGAGCATGGATCAAAAGTAAAGATACTGCTAAACAGAATAAGAATAAGATTGGTGAGAACATACGAGTTGGTTTGAGAGAAGATCCACTGGACACTCAATAGAGCATTCAGATTAATTATAGCGATGATGAAGAGGATGATGATGAATTGACTTATCCACTAGATTTGCATAGATCTGAAAGAGCAGCATATCACTTTGCTATAAATGTATCAAGGGATGAGGCACGGCGAAGTGTTGACCCTTATGAAGTTGGTACCATGCGTGGTGCTCAAGGAGGCAGTAGCAGTCATCAACAACCTCATCAGATGCGTCGATCACAAAGTTTGCGTGATCCATTTTTAATTACTCCAAAACCAAAACTCTACAAAACCGCATGAAGTCAACAGAAGAATGTAAAATCGATGTGTAAATGGACGAAAGAGAAGTTGGGTCGATACATAAGCAAATTTTTTATATATGAAGGTGTGGCTCCAAATAAAACCAACTCTCATCATTTTAAGAATATGATTATTGAAGCCCAACGAGCAAGTATTTAATAAATTTATTTATGATATATGTTCTATTTAGCTTATGAAATGGCATTAAATTCTAACTTATGTTTTGGTTTGCAGGTAAAGGCGTGTCCACTCCTTCTCCATATGAAGTGAAAAATAAATATCTTTCTATGGAGTATGAAGATATGACGGCGTATGTGGAGCAGCAAAAGCGACGCTGGAAAACTTATGGATGTACCATAATATGTGATGGTCGGACTGGTCCAATTAAATTATCCATAATTAACTTCATGGTATATAGTAAGGGTTCAACTGTATTTCTCAGGTCAGTTGATTCTTCTAAATTCCATAAAGACTATTTGTACATACAAAATTTGTTGAAGGAAGTTGTTCAGGAGGTTGGAGTACAAAATGTTGTACAGATCGTAACTGATAATGGGTCGAACTTCAAGAAGGCTGGAAAAGAACTGATGAAGACGTATCCGATCTATTGGACTCCTTGTGCAGCCCATTCTATCGACCTAATATTTGAAGATATTAGGAAGAATGAGACAATGACGCTCATCATAAAAAATGTTAGGCAGGTAACTAACTACATTTATAATCATCTATGGTTACTAGCTCAGATGCATGAATTCTGTCAAGGAGACTTGGTTCGTCCTAGTGCAACAAGGTTCGGAGCCAACTATATTTGTATAAACAGTATAGTTAAGTATAAAGTGGGCCTTCGAAGATTGTTTACCAGTGATCAATGGCATGGTAGCCCACTGAGTAGGAAAGTGGAAGGCAAGAGGGTTGAGGCTCATATCCTCGCCAAAGATTCTGGGAGTCCTTGGAGATGATGAAGTCAATATATGAACCTTTATACTACATCCTTCGAATTGTTGATACAGAGGTAGTCCCAACCATGCAACTTCTGTATGATATGTTAAATCGAATGAAAGAAAAGATAACCCGTATTAAAGGAAAGAAGTGGGTCCTCAAAATCATACAGGAGCGATGGGAAAAAACATTAGTGCATCCCTTGCATGCCGCTGGTATATTTTTATATTATTTCACTTGTTAATATTTTATTTTATTATTGTTTACTAAGCAAATTTCATTCATGATTTGCAGCTTATTACTTGAATCCCCGATATCAATATCAAGCAGGTGTTGGCCATGACTCTTACCTCATCCAATCAGTTCAGTAAGTATTCCTCAAACTAAATCCAAATGGGCAATTGCGTTTACAAAATTTTGGAATAGACGTAAGTTCACTACCATATATGAACCTTGATATTTTTGAATATGTACATCTATGACATGATATTAACATAATTCTTAATGTAGTTGATCAACTCTAGAGATGGTCGAAAAACATTTTGTTCACCTATGGATGTACAATCACAAACGACTATGCCCCCAGGTATATGCTTGCATTTAACTTGATATTGTATGAATTAGCACTTTATAATGCCTCTTACATTAAACTTGATATTGACAGCAGAGTGGTGGGAATTATATGGCCAAGCTTCTCTAGTCTTGCAAAAAATTGCAGTTCATATATTATCACAGACGGCTTCATCTTCGGCATGTGAGAGAAACTGGAGTACATTTGCTTTAATTCATACAAAGAAAAGAAATCGTCTCGCATATTCAAAGTTAGAACAACTTGTTTTTTGTTATTATAACATGAAACTCAAGTTAAGAGACTACTTTGACCTTTTGGAAATTGTTGGTCAACACGTGGAAGGTAATGAAGCTGATCCACTTCAATCATGGATTATGCCAGCTCACTTGGATGATGATAGAGGAAGGCCTGACCCTCGCGTAGCCCATCTTGCTAGTGAACACGGTGTTAATGTCGATAGACGGCTATCTGAAGAAGTGGGGAGTGAGGAAGTAGGAAGTGAGCAAGAGATGTCTTCATGGGAGAAATCAATGCTTGGTTCTAACGCTGGACGTGACTTGAGAGCTGATGCTACTAGTAAGGGACTACATCACAATAAATATACAGATGATGATGATGATGATGATGATGATGGAGGAGATGATGTTGAGACAAACGATGAAGACAAGGATGACAGAGGGGATGATGACGAGGGAAATGAACATGTATTCGAAACATATGCACCCTTGAGCCCATTTACTGGAGAGGCGGATTTCACCCATGCCACTCAAGATTATGATCATGGTTGTAGAGAAGAAGGAGTAGGAATCAGTAGTGTTGGGAAATATTACACTCGGACACGCAACATATATGAAGGTTATGGAAACCCATCTTCTGTGGATTCCATGGCAATTAGTTTTGAGTCAATGAGTTTGGGCACATGGTTATGGAGGCTATGAAGATCATCATCTCAATGAAGATTATGGAGAAGTTAGATAGGTAAATCCTAACTACCCCATCTATGGAGGAAAATTAGGTCATTCAAAGGAGGTATACGAATACTATGTCAAACAATACATTTCCGTTTGGTCAAGTAGCATCACTTTTTGTGTCTTAGTAGATGAAAACCAATCTAATTTTCAAGCTGGTAGACACTCTGCTTGTTTTTTATGATGTTCAATGTGAAAAGTATTTGGTGTGCAATATTATCAATTGAATTATGTTTTAATTTAAGTTTATCTTTAAGATTTTATATTGTTAGTTATCGGCAGACTTATATTCTATCATATGATTCATCATATATTTATTATATCAAAGTCATTTTATAGTTTTTATTAGTCCTATATAACAATTATTGGGTACTTAAGTTTTTTCCCAAAGTTTCATTCCAAATTTCCGTCATTTGGACCTAATTTCCGTCATTTTTGTTGACCGTAAACGATATCGATATTTGGGGCGAGATATCCTTAAATTCGACTAGCGATATATCCGTCGATATTGATATTTCAATCTTTGGTCTTACTACAATGGCTCATGCCAATTGGCAATCAGTCGTACTTGGAGCCCGGCGTTGTTGAGACTCTAGTTTATTTGTCTCAATTTTTTCAGATATTATGTGCCAGATTGTTGGTAAAGGTGGACCTCGATGCAATAAATGATGATATTTCCTACATCATGTGTCGACTAGAGAAAATATATAAGTTCCTAACTGATATTGTTTATATTGTCTACATCATGTGTCTACATCCCACGTTGATTTTCCACGCATGTAATTGAAATCTTTTACATATAAGTTCCTAACTGAAATTTCATAATTAACCACATTTTGTACATCTAACTAGATGGTCCAGTTGAAAGATGACAACTCGCCAAATTTCAATGTAGAATTAATGCAACTTGCCATCAGTCCATTTCGAGGAGAAACGTACAACGGTTGTCACATAAATGGAGTTAAGTTCGTACGCACAGAACAAGATGGTAAATTGTCGTCGCAAAACAATGGGGTCTTCATGCCAGGTGAAGAGGAAAATGCTGATACTGGATTTTATGGCAAATTGTTAAGTGTGATTAAAGTTTTGTAGTAGACCGCAAAACAGTCATCCTGTTCAAGTGTCATTGGTTTGATACGAACCCTAATCTCCCAGGGTGGGTCATTAAAGATCATTTATGCACCTCTATCAACACAAAAACCCAATGGTTTGAGAGTGATCCATACATCTTGACTAGTACGGCGAAACAAGTTTTTTATATGGATGATCCAAAAATTGGTGCTGGTTGGAGAGTTTCTGAGATGGTCAATCACAAAAATATTTGGGATTTGGAGGATCGTTATAATGACTATGAGACAGACACAGATAACTACCAAATTGTTTACTAGGCGGATTCCTCTGTATCCACCCTACACATAGATGGAGTTCGGACCAACGATGTAATCCCACCAATTGCGATTGAGGGCATTTTCATTGATCTTGGGACATTAGAACGAATTGAATGTCATCCTGAGGAGTCAATCGGGGAGCACACCTCAGATGACGAAGGCGATTGGGTGGGGGATAGTGACACTGAAACCGATTGATTATTTATAAGACATAAAACTCAATTATTGATGTATAAGATTCATTAAAAATCCAAATACTTCAAAAAAAAATTACATCACACAAAGAAAATTACATAACTCAAAAACAAATTGACACAATTAATTAAATAGTACCCGACGAACCATACAAGAAATACCCGTTGGGTACTCAAATTCCGCGAATCTTCATCGAATATGTTACCCGACGGGTGTATATAAAAGGTCTGTCGGGTAACCAATTTACCGTCAAGTATACCCAAGGGCATATTATAAACACTCGTCGGGTAACACGATAAATAAAGTTCGGCGACCCTTCATCGAAGTTGTTACCCGGCGCACCTTTTCCGGATTATTCGTCGGGTTTATTGAAATATAATTTAGGATTCACGGTTTAGTGGTCAGGGTTTAGCGTTTAGGGTATAGGGTCTAATAGGTAACCCGACGATGGTGTATAATAATCCGTCGGGTATGATTTATACTACAGTTTCAAACCCATATATTGTTTGCAAATCTGAAAATTTTCCACTAATAATAATTCAACCGATCCACCCGTCCACATTTATTGTACATACTCGTAGATTTTCTATGTAAAAATTTAGAAGATTTTGAAACCTCGAGGCTAGGGAACGGGGCGTAACAACTCGGTGGATACAAAACATTCTATCACGATCGGACGACTTGAACTCCTCAAAACTTCGTGAATTTTGACAAGCGGATTTTAATAACTCAACGGCTCAAAATGAATGGTCTGATTATGTATTGTTAATCATTCAAAACTGAAACGAGTCACATTATGCAACTATGTTTAAACTTTTATTAAAAAGTTTCAAAGTGTTTGATGAAATTGTTGATTTTACAAATTTGAATAATTTATTTCGATACTTTAACAGATCCACCTGTCCATTGTACATACTCGTAGATTGTCTATGTAAAAATTTAGAAGATTTTGAAATCCCGAGGCTAGGGAACGGGGCTTAACGAATCGACGATTACAAAACTGTCTATCACGATCAAACAACTTAAACTCCCCAAAACTTAATGATGTTTGTACGGTAGACTTAAGTCACTTAAGGGCACAAAAATGATCGGTGGGATATTGGAAATGCACTGTCTACATGGTGACCCGACAAATATTTCATGATTGTTCGTCGGGTAACATTAAAACTTTCTTGAAAAAACGTTTAAGTGTAACAATAACCAATGCTAGTAAAGTGTTGAGGTAAAAAGTCACGTCTGGTGAAGTTGTATAACTGTTGAGTGAAGTTTTATATCCGTCGGGTATCCTTACATTTGGGAGGTAATTTCAAATTTTCGTATTTTCGTGAAAATTTGGGCGGTAAATTCAAATTTTCGAAAAATTTCATTTACCGCCAAAATATTACCCGAAGGGTATGCGTCGGGTAACGTGTAAACGCCAGACGCTTCACCTCTGCGCTGTCGATTCGTTTTTAACGCTGTTGTTACCCGACGACTCAGTAAACCAAACCTGACGATTCATTAACCAAAACCCGACGATGAATTAAACAAAACCTGACGATTCATTAACCAAAACCCGACGATGAATTAAACAAAACCTGACGGACACATCGTCAGCCAAAATAATTTGATATTGAAAAGCACAGAACATCGCCTTTTTCCTTCTCTATTCAAAAAAGATAAGAGATTTTTGAAAAAAAAAACCCTCCGCCGTCTATTTCGTTTTCTTCCCACTAACTCCCACTACCTCTCCTCGCGACTGATCGTCCGTCTTCTTCCTTCTCTCTATCGCAACTCTCTCCCTCTCCATCGCCATCGCAGTTCTCTCCCTTTCTCGCTGTCGCCGTCGCCACTGCCTAACCAGACTAGGTTGAACAACCCTCTCTCCCTCTCTTTCATTCATTTGAATTGAATTAGTGACATCTGTTAACCTAAGCATCCACTTAGTGGCACTTGGGTGCTTGGTGTCAAATTAATCAAATTAATTTGTTTGTACTGTAGACAATTAACACCACCCTCGACTGAGAAAGAACACAGAGAATACAAAATGCATCCTCCTTCACTTTGATCGATTCACAACAAACCAACAGAAATTAGTGCACTAGAGTGATTAGTTACCGTGAATTGAAGAGAAAAATCGAAAGAGGAGCAATGAAAACTCAGATAAACTGGACATCCCGAAAAACCACCCAAAACCTTAATTCTCGATTTTAATTTCTGAGACGGTTTCGTGTGAAATTAAGGTGATATTAAGCTTTCTGGGAACTAAACGACTCGAACCCAATCAACTGGAACGAAAATTGGAGATGAATTGGTGACGAACAAGCCCTGCAACTGTTTCGGAAATTCGAGCTTGAGTTCGATTGCTTAGAGGTAATAATTCATGAAATTGATTTCGATTTCGTGTTTAGAATGAAGGTTAGATGCTTCTGGTATGATCAATTGAAGGAAACAGGTTTGTTTTGGGTAAAACCCGAATTCGAACCCGTCGGGTGTTCATCTTGAGTCGAGGTGTTTTAGGGTTTAATTGATTCAATTGAAGTTACTGAACTGTAAGTTAGATTGAACTGATATTAATGAGTATAAGAACGGATACAATTGAGCTTGAATTGAAGGAGCTTGCACCGGGTTTGATCACGGGTTTCAGACCCGTTTATCAGAGAAACGGGCGAGGAAGGAGCACTGTAGCAGTGCACTGTTCACGGTGCGTGGCTTTCACGCGCAGCCGCTTGAGGCGGCTCGTGCGGGCGCGTGACCGGGAATCTGAAGGAGGGTGGGTTCAACACACTTTTTGATGCTCTCGATGATACGGACCTATTAGCGTTGGTTTCGTGTCAATCGGATATGAAATTAGAGTAGTTTTGCATACCCGACGCGTATAGGTTACCTTTCAATAATATTATTTTATTCCGACGATTAGGAAATTCGTACAGGGGATTATGTGATAAGTTAGTAATATTGTATTACTTGTTTGACAGGCCCGAATTCTTCCAGGACGTCGGAAGAGTACGAACAGCTTGAAACTGAACAATCTGGACGGTGTGTGAGTGGGCTTTTGTTTTCTACCCTAAATTCATGCATATATGTTTTAAATGCCTTATAATATGATTTGAAATGATTTGGTATGATTGATACTTCGATATGATGATTTTCGGATTTTTGGAATATTATATTATTTTATATGCTTTTGGGCACGATTTTCGAGAAAACTATAAAACTGATGTTTCGAGCTAAGGCTCGGAGTTTGAGCTTGATTTTGACTCGGATTATGAGTCTGGTATTAGATTTGATGAATTAATATTATGAATGAGATTGTGATTGTGCAGAGTTGCATGAATTGGTTCATGGATTTGAGAAAAGTGTTTTTGGGCTTAAAGCCCAGTTCAAAAATGATTTTGATATTAAATGCAACTGTTTTCACTGGTTTTCATGATAATGATATATGAGGGCTTTCGGTGTGGAATATGTTTCCCCCGAAATGGACCCTGGAGATAACGCTCGCCTCCGGGATGGAAGTGTTTACCCCAGAGAGGTCACGTAGCACGGTATGTTGTCGTGCAGCCAAATGGAGGCTCGACTCAGACCAGATGTGCTGGATTTTATGGAGGTCAGTCCGTGATATGTTCATGACGACCTGGATTGCCGGCTGGTGATGTGTTCACAACGGCGGATGCTCGGGATTTGAGCGGTCATTGAGCCTATTGATTTGCACGCGTTGCAGGGATAACGTGGCTATATGAGACCTGGATCATGTGTTTTTATTGATGTTTGAGATTTATATTCATACCTTGATTATTTGAGTTATAAGTTATGATATGCATGCATGTTTACAAAACTGGAGGGTAAGATTGTATTTTGATAAATGTATTTCTAAACTTTATTTTGTCCACTCACACCTTTGATGTTTTATTTGCCCTCTAGGCCAGTGCACAGGTACTGAGGCTAATATCGTGGCAGAGGAATAAACAGACCGTTGCGTACTCAGACACTTTGCAGCGTAGGATTTTGATCCCTACTTGTAAATATTTCCTATGCTCTGTAAACCTGTTGACTAGGTCAACGGTCTCGGAATACTGAACTATCCCTTGTCTGACAATGTTTATCGTTTGTTATGTTCTATATGTATATATTGAAAACTACTTTTGGTACTTTCGAGTTATTGTCAGACGGAAGCAGGATCTTTCACGGTTATCGAGGGATAATCGGGATGGGTCTTGTCACGACTGACTCTAGGGCTTCTTCTAGGGGTGTCAACTTCGAGGAGTACTCCGAGTTAAGACGCAATTATACCGAGCTTCAGACCGAGACCACCGAGTTAAGGGTCAAAAATGCCTACATCCAAGCTCAGCTTGATATGGTCCTTAGCAGCATGGGAGTTCATCCGCCTTCTGAGCAAGCTCCGCCCCACCAGCCTAGCACATCGGACTACGCTCACCGCCTCGATTAGAGCCTTCTTCTTAGCCATTTATGTATTATATTTTGTTTTAAATATGTTCAAAACAATATTTTAAATTTTATAAATATATATTTCCTAATTCCAAATATGAATTTTATTTCATGTTCAAAATTTTCATAATTAATAATAATTTCATTAATTAAATAATATAAAAAATAATTATTAATTAAAAAACCCATTACTATCCAACAGTAAACCCGACGGCTTCGTCATCGGGTTTAATAAGATCGTACCCGACGACGCGTGATAGATTTGTTGGGTTTAAATATCAAACTTGACGACGACGACATGATAGCCCGACGGAGAATTCACTGCCATGAATAGCTGCTGAACTCTGTGTAACTCGATGTGTGTGATAGGTTTGTCGGGTTATATGCATTGACCAAAATGTTACCTGATGCATAGTCACCGACGATTGTTACTTGAGGTGATATTCGTTGTACCCGACAAGGATAGGTTATTCGTCGTTAAATCATATAGCCCGACGACCGGGACCTAGCGGCTGGATGCCTGACGGGTGCCCGTCGGATTTTATTGTTACCCGACGAGCCTTTGTCGCTGGGTAAAACTGTATTTCTTGTAGTGACATGTTCATTTCAGCCATTATCTCGTCTGCCACAATTTATATTTACCATACACTTCGACAAATTTTTTATACTCACAACACTTGTAAAATTAATTTTACCAAAAATTTAACAGTTTAATGTACAACTGCTTGTTAAGAAAGCACAACAAAAAAAACTTTTCAAAAAAAAAAACACAGCAATTTATAGAAAATTGGACCCGAGCGGCACATTTTTCCAATACTACAAACAAAATTAGGTAGGTCAAAAAGATTTGGCACATCACACAACCCAACCTAAATAATCCATGTGGATGGACTCTGAATTTGAGGCACGTTAGTCGACACTGGGAAGCTAGTTCCAAATTGCAACCATCATGTCTCGCATCTAGAGTCCATGTTGACTATCTGAATCAAGATCTGTCAACTTTACTAAAATAGAAAGCACATCAAGGTGGAGCCCATGTTGACTGTCTATATCTGGAATCCATGTTGACTATCCAAAAATTTAACAGATTTAATGTATAGTTGTTTGTTAAGAAAGCACCACATAAAGAACTTTTCAAGAAAACACAGTAATACCAAATTGGACCTGAGTGGCATAGTTTTTTTTATTATTATGAACAAAATTAGGTCGGTAAAAAAATTTGGCACATCACTTTTGACACAACCCGACCCAGATAATTTATGTGGACTCTAAATTCGAGGCATGTTAGCCAACACTTGGAAGCTAGTTCCAATTAGTGGTGGGCAACATGCCTTGTATCTGAAGTCCACATTGACTATCCAAATCAAGGTGTGTCAACTTTACTAAAACTTGATATTTTTGTTTTAATTAAGAAAACAAGAAATTACACTAAAAGGTCATCAGGACATCTAAAATAGAAAAATCAAATTGAAGAGCAATGAGGGCAAATTAGGGTTTACCTCCATTTTTTTTTTGGTTAGAAGTGATGGTTCATTCAAAAACATATTATGAAAATACATAGATAGATACTACATGAAGAACCCAATCATGAATGTAAGGAACAATATAGCACAAACTATAAAGATCACCGATCTAATTATGTTCATGAGGAACTAATTAAAGTATAATAGTAAAAAATAAATAAATTCATAAGCGTTCTAACCTAGCTATAATATGATTACGTAAGAGTCAACAACAAAGTATTCAGCGAGCAAGTAGATCTTCCAATGATCACGTAATGTTGTCTTATTGAAAAACTTTTTTTGGAAAAATCTAATGAGAAAAACCGTAAAGGAAAAATAATGCAACGTCCATATTACTATTTGGGATGATCGAGTATCCTTAGAAGAAGGCCCGCTTCAACGGAAATAAGCTGCAAAATGAGAAAATATAGAAAACGCATTAGCACCTATGAAAGAGAGGGGTAATGAGACCTGACAAGGTAGCCTTATAGTAATCAGTGACAACTATGATAAACAAATTAAAAATATTCTAGTATACTACAATACCGAAACAAATATAAGCTGTATCCGAAGAATCTAAAAAACCCTAGGTGGCAAAGCAAAGAGAAAATAAATAAAATACGTGTGTATGTTGGAGTGGTCATGCAAGTAAGGGATAACAAAGCCTCTGGCATAGATTCTAAAACCAGGAGAGGGCTGGAAACACAAGGCCACTCTATCACTGGCAAAGAACTTAACCAAGTCCCATAACCCTAAGGAACTTATTAAAATCGATCACTACTGTGGAACCCAAAATCATCCGAAAATTATGGAGCTGCCACGTGGCCCGTAATTCCCAAAAATGACCAAATTGCCCCTGGCAATAATGCTGATCATTTGAAAAACACCCGCACATTAAATAATCTATTTACCAGTTAAATACATTATTTGATCGGGTTAAAATCTCCGCAATATTGATATTCTCCCTGATAGTTAATTATCGTTATTCTTAATAATGGATAATTAATATTAATATTAAAATACAATAAATATCATTACTATCATGATGAGCCATCATTACAATTATTAAATAATATATTTAATAATAATATATTATTTACTAATTAAATATTCAACCAACCAATCAGAACGCTCCAAGGCTCCCAAGATTTTCCTATAAATAGCAAGACACATTTCATTTCCAAGGTACATTGATTCTTCGTTTCGAAGTATATCCGTTTCCTCTCTCAAAGTTAACTTAAGCATCGGAGTGTTCTTGGTCGAACAACCCCCCGGGTAAATCGATCGAAGCAACGATAGCTAATTGTTTGCTATTTGCAGGAATTGTGAAGACTTTTCGCGACGAGTTCAATCTTTGATTCAACAATTGGTGCTTTCATTAAGAGCTATTGAGGAATACTCAGAAGAAGATTTCTCAATTGTTCATCGTTCATCTTTCTTCGTTCGTCGTTCATCGACATTGTTCGAAGATTTTGAACGTTGCTCATCACCCATCAAGAAATCGTTCATCGTTCATCGACATTGTTCGAAGATTTTGAACGTTGTTCAAATCATCCAATCAACAAGCTTTCCAATTCAAAATTCTTCGAATCAGCATGGCTAAGGTTCGTCGATCCGTTCAGTCAGCCGGAGAGGGTGTTTCTGCCTCAACAGCTCAGACGAGGAATGAGGCTCACATAGAGACTCCGGAGAAGCGCCCAGCTCAACCCAGGCGTGTGTCCATAAAGACACCCATTGAGACACTCGAAGGGAGACCAACCTTCAGCTTTGGAGTATTGCCCTCTCCAGCCAGCCAAATACCCCCGCCAGGGGAAGGAACTTCGACTCTACGACAGGCAGGTAGGAAGTTGATGGGAAGTACATCACGACATGATCAGCCCGCAGCAGACATGGTCCTAAGGGACTTCCTGGATGGGTATCATGACATCTCAGAGAGAAGTCACCCCCAACCCCCCCAGGATATCTTGGCGCAACAAGTTGAAAGGTTGAGCAACCAAGTTCAACTTCAGTCAGAGCTCTTGCAACAACTTCTAGCAGGGAGACCAATCCAGGAGCAGGACAGACGATCCACGTCGCGTGGAAGACAAGAGAATGCCCAAAGACGTCCTGGGAAAGAACAAGTCCGCTGCCAAACAATGTCACGAGATATTTCGCTAAGCGATTCTGGAGAAGAAAGCCACGCTCGTCGAGCACAAAGCCCACAACGCCTAAAGCCATCAGTACGTGAACGGCTAGGAGGTAGGGTTGGGGCAACCTCACGGGCAGAGCTCTCACAGCGCTCACATGGGAGTAGAGCGCACCCGCAAGCTCTATACAAAGATCCAAGACGATCTGCCCACGACAGTGAAGGAGAAGATGATGCCTACTCCCCTACACGATCCCAGAGATCGAGGGAAGAGGCCCATGGAGGTTCTCGCCGACTGGCACAAGGAGACTCATCGCCTCAGCACGGCGCGTTGCGGGCTAATGATCAAAGATGCTGGACAGGCACCTTCGTGCTCAGCGGGGTGGCGATCTAGAGGACGATCTACGCCGCCAAATACAGCTCTCTACGCCCTTTGTGAGGGATATCGAGGAAGAGCCATTCCCCCAGAGGTTCGCAACGCCGAACTTTACTCCATTCAAAGGAGCCTCCGATCTTGTAAAACACATAGATTATAAACGAGGAGTCATGGTCCCCCACAGGTCTAACGATGCACTTATGTGCAAAGTTTTTCAAGCTTCTCTTCAAGGCCAAGCCATGACTTGGTTCAATCATCTCCCCCCGAGGTCGATTGAGTCCTTTGAAGAGTTGGCCCTGGCATTTGTGAAGGAATACGCACAACTTCGGACAATCGAGGTGAAAGATGACCATCTTTTCTCTGTCCGAAAGAGAACAAAAGATACTATGCGACAATATATACGTAGATTTTGCGAAGAGAAGTCTCGCATTGTCGATTGTAGTGACGTTGTTGCAGCAATGGCATTCAAACAAGGACTCCCTCGAGACAGCCAGCTTTACGGGGACATCGTCATGAGCAATGCACGAAGTCTCACCAAAATACTTTCGCTAGCAGAGCGACATGCAAGTTGGGAGGACGAGAAGAACCCCACTCAAACTCAAGACCATGATGGGGCTAGTGAGAAGACCCCCAAAAAGGAGGAATCCAGTGGAACGTTTACGGCTGGAAAGTCCCACAAGCGCAAAGCAGGACAACCTTCCCAAGCGCCGGCTGTGGGGAAACCTAATTTACAGCTATCTTTGCCAGTCCATCAGATCCACAATGAAATTAAGCACAAACCATGGTTCAAGAAGCCGGAGCCAGTCAAAGGAGATCAGGAGAAGGCTGATAAAACGAAGTGGTGTGCCTTCCATGAGTGCTATGGGCACAACATCGAAAAATGCATATCTTTCGAGAGATATCTCCGAAATCTCATCAAGGAAGGGAATTGCACTGAGTACGTCAAGGGGAAGGCTGTGGATCGTCCTACTGACAAGGGACCAAAGGAGCCTGCAGCCAAGATGATTCGTATCAACACCATCATGGCTGAATCAGAATTGCCAGGAACCACCTCCAAGCAGAAAAAGAGAAAGATACGAGATGCACTTGCCGTCTCCCAAGTCTCCCAAGTTACCACCCCTGGGGTGGCCAACGACCTTGTCGTTGGTTTCTCTTTGAAAGACAAGGAGGGACTTGATTGGCCGCATGATGATGCATTAGTCGTATCAATTCAGATCACTCATGCTCGGGTTGATCGGATTCACGTGGATGAGGGGAGCGAGGCAAATATCCTCAACCTGGATGCAGTACGCAGGATGGGGTTAGAAAGCCTCGCAGTAAAAAGGGATGTCCCTCTCCGAGGTTTCAATGGGTCAACCAGCATGACCGTAGGTACTCTCCAGCTGGATGTACATTCAGACCCCATTTTCACGGCCCAGACCTTTTACATCATGGACGAATACTCCCCATACAATGGAATCCTCGGAAGGCCATGGCTTCACAAAATCCTCGCAACCACATCAAGCCTTTACCAGCGGATTAGATTCCCTATTCTCGGTGGTGGAATCGGAGAAATCAAGGGCGATCAGACGATGGCTCGATGGTGCCTTACCGAAGGGCTAAAGGAGGTCAAGGCGGCGGAATTTATTCCCCAAGCAGGATCATCCATTGGGGGCAAGCTTTCTTCTTCATTCCCCAAATAGCAACTAATCGCGGGTCAAGATCCTGACATTCACGAGGAGCCATCAACTCCGAAAGGGTGGAAGCCGAAGGATGACGTCGTCCTCATTCAACTTGACCCTCGATATCTTGAGCAAGAGGCCCGTATTGGCGCCCGGCTGAATGACATAGAAAAGGAAGAACTCATAGCCTTCCTACGTGAGGAGAAAGAAGTTTTTACTTGGTCTCCTTCTGGCATGCTGGGGATTGACCCTACCATCGTTAACCATAAGCTACACGTCAATCCCCACCACAAGCCTCTCAAGCAGAAAAGACGCAATTTTTCCCCAGAGAAAATTGCTATCATCCAAGAGGAGATTGACAAGTTACTCGTTGCTGGATCCATTGAAGAAGTTCCGCACTCTGAATGGCTAGCAAATGTCGTGCTTGTCAAGAAAAAGGAAGCTGGACGGTGGAGAGTTTGTGTCGATTACACCGATCTCAATCTTGCGTGCCCAAAGGATCATTATCCTCTGCCTAGAATCGATCTCTTAGTGGACTCAACTGCAGGGAATGAGCTGCTGAGCTTCCTGGACGCATACTTGGGCTATAATCAGATTTTCATGCATGAAAGAGACAAGGACAAAACTGCCTTCGTCTTCAACCGAGGCGTGTACTGCTACAAGCTCATGCCATTTGGCCTCAAGAATGCAGGAGCAATGTACCAGAGGCTCGTCAATCGGATGTTCAAGGATCTCATCGGCAAAACCATGGAGGTCTATGTGGATGACATCATGGTTAAAGGAGAAAAAGGAGGGGATCATATCGCCAACTTGCGAGAGACCTTCAACTTGCTGAAGAAGTACAAAATGAAGCTCAACCCTCTGAAATGTACTTTCGGAGTGTCAGCAGGGAGGTTCTTAGGATACCTTGTAACTCAGCGTGGGATAGAAGCAAACCCAAAGCAAATCAAGGCAATACTCGAGATGAAATCCCCATCAAGTCTGAAAGAGATTCAAAGTCTCACTGGACGAGCGGCAGCATTGAATAGGTTCCTGTCCAAATCAACTAACCGGTGTCGACCTTTCTTCCAAGCAGTAAAGAAGGCGTCCAGGGATAAGTGGGATGAAGGTTGCGAGAAAGCATTTCAAGATCTCAAGGCCTACTTGACATCTCCGCCATTGCTATCGAAGCCCAAAGAAAACGAGGACCTTTTCCTGTATCTGGGGGTTTTAGATGTTGCTGTAAGCTCTGCACTTATCCGAGAACAAAATGGGATCCAGCTTCCTGTATTTTACACATCCAAAGCCCTCCTTAATGCTGAGACACGATACCCAAAATTTGAAAGGCTGATTCTGGCGTTACTAGTTACCACAAAGAAACTGAGGCCATACTTTCAAGCTCATCGGGTGATCGTCATGACCGAATATCCGCTCCGTTCGTTACTTCATGCACCCGATGCATCGACAGGGGTAATGAAATGGGCCATCGAGTTGAGTCAGCATGATTTGCTCTATCATCCATGAACAGCTATCAAAGGCCAGACCTTAGCGGATTTTGTTGTGGAATTCACACCAGCGTCACTGGAAGAGGGCAATAAGCTTGGCAAAACCCCCAGGACCGCCAACACTTCTCTGCCACGGGATCAAGAAGCCAGTTCTTCTTCCCTACAGCCCTCAACTTCCAATCCTCTATGGAAACTCTTTGTTGACGGTTCCTCGAACCAGAAGGGGGCAGGAGCAGGGATTATCCTTATCACTCCAGATGGCTCAATAATGGAACAGGAGGTACAGTTTGGATTCAAAGCCTCTAACAATGAAGCGGAGTATGAGGCTTTGATTTGCGGGCTCACACTTGCCAAGGAGTTGGGAATCAAACGCCTCGCTATTTATTCGGATTCGCAATTGATTACTAACCAATCAACCAGTGAATATGCTGCACGTGATGCAAGGATGCTCAAATATAATAACAAGGTCCAGGAAATGCTTATTTTTGTCCCGACTTCTACTTTTCATCAACTTCCACGAGCCGAAAATACGCAAGCAGATGCGTTGGCCAATCTAGCATCATCACTTGACTTTCGTTTCAAGCGCTCATTCCCGATTGAGTATCTCGAGCAGAGGAGTATTGATATGAGAGAGATCGAAGTGAGACAAATTGGTTCATCTCCAAGCTAGCAAGATCCGTTCCTCAACTATCTGGAGCATGGAATATTGCCTAATGAACGATTAGAGGCCCGCAAAGTCCAGATGAAAGCTGTGCGATAGTATGTCGACAGGGGCCAACTCTTTCGAAAGTGCTTCACAGGACCAAACTTGTTATGCTTGAGGCATCCAGAAACATTGAAAGTCTTGGCAGAGGTTCATGAAGGACATTGTGGAAATCATTCAGGTGGAAGGTCGCTTGCTTAAAAGACGCTTAGTGCAGGATTTTACTGGCCTACTCTACGCCAGGAAGCTCTGCACTATGCCCAGAAATGCGACAAATGTTAAAGGTTCAAGCCTAACCAATTGGCACCACCGGAAGAGTTGCATACACAGGAAAGCCCTTGGCCATTCATGCAATAGGGACTTGACATCGTTGGACCACTCCCAAGCACTCCAATCCCAAGCAAGAAGTATTTGATTGTCGCCACTGACTACTTCACTAAGTGGGTGGAGGCAAAAGCTTTGGCCACCATAACCCAGGCTGATGTCCAAAAATTCATCTGGAGCCAGATTATCTGCCGATTTGGGCTCCCCAAGGTCATTCTAACTGACAATGGGACTCAATTCACTGGCGCCATAATCAACGAGTTCTTTGAGCTTTGGAAGATCAAGCATTTCACTTCAACTACGTATTACCCCCCAGGGTAATGGCCAGGCAGAAGCTTCAAACAAAACGATCCTTGACTGTATCAAGAAGCGACTCGATGATAAGAAAGGCTTGTGGGAGGAGGAGCTGGATGGCACGCTCTGGGCGTACCGTACCACTCCGCGTCGAGCAACAGGAGAGTCTCCATTCACCCTTGCATACGACACTGACGCAGCCATTCCTCCACATGTTGTTGTCCCAGCACCCTTCACCGAGCTTGATGATCCAGTAGTAAACTCCTTCGCTCTGAGAACTTCACTTGATCTCAGCGAGGAATTAAGAGAGCAAGTGGTGAAGCGTATCTCCAGCTACCAGCAGCAAGTGAGAAGCTCCTATAACAAGAAGGCTCGACTCCGGCACTTTCTCCCAGGTGACCTTGTTCTCAAGAAAAAGTTTGCGGCACCCAATCGTCCAGGGTCTCAAAAACTCAAATCCCCATAGGAAGGACCTTACCGAATCTACCAAGTAGGAGGAAAAGGAAGCTATACCTTGGAGACCATGGACGGGAAGTTAGTGATTGGTTCCATGAACGCTCATCACCTCCGAAAATATTATGTGTAATGCAAACTAGAGCTCAATAATAAGCTAGTCATTGTTTGGTGCCAAATAAAGACTTTATTCCCCCGGGAAGAACTCAAGCCTTCCTCCGGGAAGCATCCAAAGCCTTCCACTAGGGAGCACACAAAGCCTTCCTTCAGGAAGCACCTCAAGCCTTCCTCTTAGGAAGCACCCTAAGCCTTCCTCTTGGAAGCTCCCTAAGTCTTCTTCATTGAAGCACTTCAAGCCTTCTCTTAAGAAGCACAAGCCCTTCCCTGAAGGCATCATTCCAAAGACTTAATCATTTAAACGTCACAAGTTGTTTAGAACTCACTGTTATACACACATGGTTGCAGTATAGGCATTTAAACGATCTCACACCAATGCATTGACATGCATTTAAAAGTGTTCGCTTCGACACATAACATATAAGAAAGTTAACACTTGCGTTTCAACAAGTTAACTTAAGTGATTCTTCTTATTCATTCATTTGGAGGGTGTTTGGAAAATCACGTGTCGATTGCTCACACCAGTTGTTCAATACAAAAATGAAAAAGCAATAGCCAACATATGCATAAAAGGGAACTATAGAGGCAAATCTTCAAATCCCATCGTGTTTCTAAACTCTTCCCACTCTTCTGCTGAAAGTAGGGAAACGTCATGAAACAATGAATCAGCAGTCTCAGGGGCAGCTTCCTTCCTGGTCCCGGTCTCGGGCTCTGGGTCAGGTACCAGAACAGGCTCAAACTCTTGCTCCAACTCTAGTTCCCGCTCTTTGGTGGTGACCCCACTGTAACTTGCCATGTCCAACTTTTGTGCCTCAGTGGGTCTTTGGCACAAAGTTGTGGGGGCATGCGGCGATAGTAAATGATCGTGTCCCGGGAGCCTTCCCACTTTTAGACTCTGGATCTCCACCTTCAAAAGTCTGATTGTTTCTTCTGAGTCCTGTAACTTTCTGCGCAGCAAAGAGAGCTCGTCTTGAGCGGTATCTCGCTCTTTTTCTATCTGAATCCTCTCTGCACGGCTCACCTCCAGCTCGCCCACTTTGACTTCCAATGAATGGATTCTTCTGACCAAAACTTCGTTGTTCTGACTAGAGTGGTCTCGGGCTTCTCGAAGGCATTTACATTCGCTCTTCATTCGCATGTTTTCACCTTCCAAACCAACATTTCCACGAAGCATGTCAACCAACTTCTGGGCCCCAGCTTTCGCAATCCTAAGGTCTCGGACTACCTTGTCGAAAGCCCCTCGCGAAACAGTTTTTTGACTGTCTTTTGTTAGGATAGGGGCACCTATCACATCAGCAATCTTGGATGATGCCCGTGTCTCCCCCACTATTCGATCTGGGCCTTCATCTCTCAATGCTTGATGAGCCGGGTAGTGGGAGGTGGGAATCACCTTCAGCTTCTTAAGTTGTTTGGATGCACCCTCACAGGGACCGTCTGAAGCTTTACGTTTGCTAGATGACTCCGCAGGACTAGAGCGGTCAGGCTTGGAATGAAGCTGCTCAGCATGCTTTTTCTCCAAAGAACCAATGGGTCCTTGCTTATCATTCCTCTTCTGGATAACGGGTTTCTTCAACCGCAGTGGAGCACTCAACCACTCCTTGATTAGGATGTCCGAGGGCCTCCCCCCATTCGAATCTCTAAGTGGAGAAAGTAGCCAGCTCATGTCTCGGAACTCTGGGGGAATTTTCAGGGCCATATCGATCTTTTTGAGATCAGAATGACCTTCCAACCCGCTATACAGCTCATCAAACGAGCGGAAGTGCGATGCAATCCTCAGGTCCGGGGAGGCGTGTTTATCCCATGCACCGCCGACTTCAATACAGTTGACTCTATATGTGCTGTCATTGAACTCCGCCCTCAAAAAAAGCTCCACTTTGGGTACGACTCGAGAAAGCCGACCGCCGGTAACTCCGTTGTGTGACACGGAATAGCAATGCCAGAATTCATCTTCCGAGAGTCCCAGGCTAAAAAACTTGTTCAAATTCTCAAAGCACATGATGTGTCGATAAGCATCGACGTCCAGTTGAGAAGGGATGCATCCCATCCGGCCTATAATCTTGGAGAAGAACTTCGAGAACGGGAATTTGAAACCCCACCTAATAGTCAAAGGGTGGAATTTAGTCCACCGACCGCCGACAGAGTTTTTTCCTCTTCCATGCTTAAGAGCCTTCATGGAAGAACACCTGTCGCCAAGCTCCACAAAGACATCGTCTGGAAAAGAAATTTGATTACGAGCCTTCCACTCCTTGAAGTCTTCAGGCTTCTCAAACTCCATATCTTTCCCTCGAAATGGACTAAGGCTACTAGAACCGCCACGCTCCCACAAGGCAAGCTTGCTGGGTCTCTCGGGACCTTGACGCATAGCAAACATATTTGTGATACTAACAGGAGTCACAGTGAATGTGATCCAGCCTACCAATGCTCACTAGTCACGTCCGCAAGTGCACTCAGTCACCGCCAAAACTCCGCCCACCACGTGGCACTAGTTGTACACCCGCTCCAACAAAGTTTCTAAACATCTTCGACGGACTCTTGACACGTAGCAAGCATATTTGTGGTACTAGCAAGAGCCACATTAAATGTGAGCCCGCCTACCAATGCAAGCATGCACCGTCCAAACTGCTCGTTTTCCAAGCTGCACGCATTTCTGTAATTTCCAACGCTTTCCAGGAATCTCGAATCCTGTCCAAAAATATCATGAAAGGTCATCAATGACTCTAAAAATATCATATCAATTTCCCACAATTTTTCTGGAATTTAATAAAAATTTAAAGCATAACCTAAACCATCAGACCCTCGAAACAGTATCGATACGATGTCAGTTTGTCTCGGACCCAACACCAAAAATGTTCATTACATCAAGTATAGTAAAACACTTGTTGAACACTTCCCCAGAAACACATCCACACGACCTCAAGCGCGTAGCACAGTAACTGCTACAGTGCGTCTTCTCTACCCGGATGTCTGGTAAACGGGTTGGAAACCCGCGTTGAAACCCGATTTGTTCTCCGTCAATTCGACCTTGTTTTCTTCCGTTATTTCAACTGATTTCATCTAAACCATTTTAATTTAGGTTCTGTAACATTAAAAACTTCAATTATAACCAAAATCCAAAAATTCCCCGATGAACTTTCAAACGGGTTTCGCGATCGGGTTCATCCAATTCATCCCTGTTTTTCAAATTAATTCACACAGAGAGTATCGTGAGAGTAAAATAAAAGTTTTTACGTAATCAATTTCGTATTTCCGTACCTCCAACTGCACGAACCCAAACTCGATTTCAGGTAGGAATTGAAGCTTCTGTTCTTGCTCAGTACAGACTCAATTCTCCTTGTTTTTAATGCGGGTCGATTCGAAATGGTCCCAGGAGACTTAATCAAGTCTCAATTTGGACCCCCACAGCTCGCAAATTCGATTTCGAATTTCCCCCAAAAATCCAAAATTTTCGATTTGGGTTTCACCTCACACTCTCTGTCCCCGCGTTTTCCCTCAGCTAGAAACAAACTCTTCGAACACTCAATCACTCACTGTCATGAACAATTTCACCGTTTGATTCACGGATTGAAGGAAAATGAAGGGGGGGATTAGTAGTGTTTAAGTATAATTAGGGATAATAAAAATAAATGATTAAGACATAATGATGATGGATTCCTTAAAACATGGAGCAGATTTTAGGGGTCCCTAAGTCAAGGGATGGGTGACACTTGTCACTCATCCAAGTGTTCACAATCAACGGTCACTATTCACATTTTAATATTATTTTAATCGAAATTCCGGTTTGTTCGGTTAATCGATTTTGTTCCCGTGATCATAACTTCGTCGTCGAATCTCCGATTTCGGCATGTCGCCTGTCTATGAATTCGTATCGACTCAACCTACGTAATGGTCTCTGGCCCTCGTCCTTTGGAACCCCCGGGTCAAAAGTCAACATTTTGCCCTTACCTTTCAAAATTACCAAAACACCCCTCGACTTCCGAACGTCATAACTTCTTCCTCAAGTGTCGGAATCAAACGTGGCACCTGTCTATGAACACGTGACGTCCCAAAATACGTCACAGTCAACGGCCAAAGTCCATTTGACCATCTGAATTAAAAATCAATATTTTGCCCACGCTTGGGGGCAAAATGGTCATTTTGCACATTATGTCCGATTCACACCACTAATCCCAGATTAGTCATTCTAAACAAAAAATAGACTTTTAACCCTTATAATCTGGGGCCAAATCGTCAAATAAACGTTGATTCGATTCTTAAACCCAATAGTAACCGGTAACCCGGTAATATAAGATTCCAAACAAAGTACATCCCTCCGGATTCCCTGAATACCGAATCGATGTGGGGGCATTTGTGGAACCCAAAATCATCCGAAAATTATGGAGCTGCCACGTGGCCCGTAATTCCCAAAAATGACCAAATTGCCCCTGGCAATAACGCTGATCATTTGAAAAACACTCGCACATTAAATAATCTATTTACCAGTTAAATACGTTATTTTATCGGGTTAAAATCTCCGCAATATTGATATTCTCCCCGATAGTTAATTATCGTTATTCTTAATAATGGATAATTAATATTAATATTAAAATACAATAAATATCATTACTATCATGATGAGCCATCATTACAATTATTAAATAATATATTTAATAATAATATATTATTTACTAATTAAATATTCAACCGACGAATCAGAATGCTCCAAGGCTCCCAAGATTTTCCTATAAATAGCAAGGCACATTTCATTTCCAAGGTACGTTGATTCTTCGTTTCAAAGTATATCCCTTTCCTCTCTCAAAGCTAACTTAAGCATCAGAGTGTTCTTGGTCGAACAACCCCCCGGGTAAATCGATCGAAGCAACGATAGCTAATTGTTTGCTGTTTGTAGGAATTGTGAAGATTTTTCGCGATGAGTTCAATCTTTGATTCAACAACTACCAACTAGGTGGCTCAACAGCTTAAGCCAATGGGAATGACAGAGATGTAGAAGATCAAATAACAAAAGTTAACAAAACCAATAATAAGTACTCGATTTCTTGGGAATCAAACCATCTCTCACATAACCTGACATAATGAGACAAATTTTGAACTAAATATGATAAATCTGTAATGCAATTTAAATGAAGAAAACTTAGAATCTGACTGCAACAAGTGCATAAACTATATAATTAGATAAGGAAACAAATTTTGTAATAAATGGGAAAAGGAATAAATGGCGAATAGCATGCATAGTGAAGTAAATGAGAGGAACAAAGAAAGAACTAATCTAAAGGAAAACAAAGAAAAGAAAGGAAGCAGTATAACATGCTCGATGTAAGACTTGAAGCAATCAAAATTGGAGAAGTCACAAAGGATACTCTAATCTTCTATAGCCATTATGTACCGACTCTAACTGTCGATAGCCATCGATAACCGCCAATAACCACCGATAACTGCTGATAACCACCGATAACCATTCCTACTGCCTCTAATTAGAATCGTTGATCATATAGATCAAGAACCAGAGACGTTGATCACTTGGATCAAGAATCAGAGTGGTTGATCATGCTGATCAAGATGGAATTGGCGAGATTCCGATCTCGAAAACAAAGGAAAAACAAGCCCAATGACGCTGCGGCCACCGCAACCCTTAAAACAGTCGTCTTCAATCTCCGCCACTGTCCATGGGCATGACTAATATTGTCTGATCAATGGCCACTCGATCACAACATATATGAATTTGCATGGGTGGTGATCGGATAATCATGGTAGAGGCATAATGGGAATGGGAGAATCGACTGCTTCGCTAATCAAGATCCCTGGCTTCCGGAGCTTGGACCGGATTTTTTGATAGTTCAAGGAAGGGTTGGAGTTTACGAGCACCCTTGATTTTCATTCAAACTTAATATTGTTATCGCTTCTTAGAATTTAGAGATGATATAGATTATTTGAATTTTGACTTAGATTTAGTTTCCTAGACTTAATTGACATGCTGTTTTAGAGATAACCACGAAGAGGCGTAAAATTAAAGAATGAGAAAATTGAGTTACAAAATGATAGCTAATCAAATTTAAGATGATCGTTTTGTGAATATAATGATACTTGAGATACATAATACACATTAAGTATCAACCTCATCGTTTATAATAGTCGAATTTGAGTCCTCCCATATACCGTGTGAAAAGAAACACCGCTGGATCATAATACTAAGGCTCCATTTAGCATTTTTTTCCTTAAAAAAACTATTTTATTTGCAAGTGAAATAGTATAAATATTGGTAACAATTGAAAAAAATTAAAAGTAAAAATTTACCAAATATTTAACTGTTTTAATGTACAGCTACTTTTAAGCCAGAGTCCCTTTCAAAAAAGGCATCAGACCCTTGAAGTATGAAGCTTCACTACAATTCGATCGACGATCCGTCGATCTGGTGATTGTGTAGTGGACACAGCGTGCCCACCAAATGATAAACTATGTGAGATCAATCAAATACAACATCCTCCACAATAACATTCATGAAACGAGAAAATGAAACTCAACGGATTCGACTCTAAATGACAGGACCCACCATGAATTTGTCTTCGTGAAAATCTGAGAAGTTCCCAAAGTGATTTGATGTGTCCCTAACGAAGCTACATGTTAGGATGCCTTTACATGTTGGCAGAAACCTTACTCCTTATAAAACCTAGGGGTGAAAATCAAAGTATTCATGCCCAAAATATTTTTCTCGTTTTAAGAGTCGAGTGTCCTGGGGGAACCCTTGTTGGACCTCCGCGAGGAACTTGTTTGTGGAGCGAGGGAGGTGGAGCACTCGTGGAGATCTCTTTTATTGTGAATGATGAGGTAGAGAGATGCTAGATGGGCTGAATGTGATGGGGCTTTAGCTACGGTCATTCCTTAGATGGGCAGACCAAGAAGCAAGCAGGCATTCTCAACCCAAATGCAGGCATACCTCTAGTAGAAGCTACTACTAAACTGTAAATGAGTTTCGTTTTCGGCCCAAAAATCTTTCTTCTTATCTATGTGATTGTGAGGCAAGCGGAAAAAATCTCCTACATTGTTCTTTTCTATATCTTTTCCAAGGACTTCAAATATTTCTTTTACAGCGTTGCCTATGTTTATAAGTTTTATTTCGCCATGACATTCAAGTTGGCAATGGGTTATTTCGGTTGTTAAAATGGAAAATTGCCCAAGGTTCTCTCGAGTCATAATGAAAGTATTTAGACTGATGCACGAAGACGTCAGGAACCACACTTGAACGGTGTATCCCGAGTACCAATTACTTACTTAAAAAAATCTCATTTGTATTAAAATGAAAATGGAAGTACGCGTACAAAAATGTAAAAGTATTGGAATTGAATAACAATTGAAATTACAAGTACAAGAAAGTAAATTATCCCCTTCGTGTTTCAAGCTCGTAATAAGCAAGAAAATCCGGGAATCATCAACTGAAATGAATATCAATTGAAAATCATGTCATGACAGAGCACTCAAATGCGACGACAAGACGTCGAAAATGTGGTTTGAGTTCATGAATGACCATTGAAATCAAGATATATAAACGGTGAGAAGCTGGACCGTTCTCTATTTATAAACGGTGAAGAAGTTCTCAACTAGCTGAATCGGGTCCCACGTGGATCCCATCTTCCCCTTTTTTTGTTTAGATAGTCTTCTTTTGCCTCTATTTTCTTCAAGCTCTATCAACACCGTCCATGCATTTTTCTTCCCTATCCTCAAACTTGCTTGGGCTGAGGCCAGAATTCGTCTTGGGCCTTTAATTTCCGTAAGCCACATTTTAGACCAAAAGGGAATTTTTTTCCTTGTGTAAACACAAAGAAAAAAATGAGATAAACTCAATGAGTGCTAAAAATAAAGTTCATGAAATCATTAATAATGGGAATATGTTGGTGTATAGACATGCTCATGTTCTCAATCACACCTGATCACTATCTCCTAAAGCTATTTCGGTTGCTTGGTGTAGAAGAAATAAGAGTGAGTGAGAGAATAACAGATTTCTCTCACTTAGATTGTGTGTGTCAGCTTCTAGAAACTAAGGAGCACGTGGAAGGATGTAATAGGCTAGTGATGACATCATATTGTCATGCACTTTGTGTGTAACTGTTTTAGAGAGGTGTGAGGTGTCTGCGTGTGAGCTGTGAGGGCAGAGTATAAGAATTGTGTGATATGTATTGAAAATGTACTGCAGCAATCATAATGAGAAATCAGTAGTCATATCTACAAAGAAATCAAAGAAAGTTGATGCTGGCATTTCATCAAACAGTTTATGTGCACTATTATGAGATCACATTCTCCATACATCAAAATAACCAATTCAATCCAATCCTATCGATTCTCATAGTCTCACATTCACTGCTCTATTCTAAAACCAATAAAGCTAATTTCTATAAACAGCTAGGAGATTTAGATAAACAGCTAGGAGATTTAGATAAATAGCTAGGAGATTTAGAGTTGAAGAAATTACCTGAAAATCTAGTCCTCGACCTTTTCCTGCAAAACAGAAGTAAAGCAGTTGATCAGATTCATATCTGCATCAATTCAATCGTGAAATCAGTGCAAGGATTACCTGAGGTGTTGTTTTGATTGTTGAAACATCAACAGAATATACTAACTTTTGTTTTTTTAAAAAAGTATAGTAAATATAATCATAAATCTTAAATATTCTTGTAGTAATATCATATACATCTGGATTTAATATGTATAATTTACTGGTGCACATATCAAGTGTATGCTAAATAGTGCTGAAATATTTATGAAGTCAAAATTATTAACTCATAATAATAATAATGATAATAATAATATTCCCTTAAAAATGGTATAATTATGGATTAAAATATAGGTAATTTCGCTCGAGATATCGAAAAATTGAGGGTTCGACATCTAAATAGGGGGAAGAAATTCACACTTTTAGGAAACATCATTGAATATTGACGAAATTGACCGATATTGGCCTGGTGAAATCAAAATAAACAAAATTTATCCAAATTTCTCATCCATGGCTGAAGCATACGTAGTTGAGAGAGAAAAAAAATCCAAAATTGCAGTACCCAGTACCCACTCACCAAAAATTGAGACCAGCATCCAGAATTGAGACTCACTTCTCCCTCTCGCTCCTTTCCTCCCTTTCTTTCTATCGCTCTTCTCCATTCCAAGAGAGAGCCTGAAAGGATAATGGGAACCAGCGGCACGAAGGACTTCTTGTGAATTGAGGTGGGTTGTAGAATTCGCGTTGCATCAGAACCAGCGCCCCGAAGGTTCTCGTGAAGATGAAGACCAATGGGATGACTTCCTTTTTTTTTGTGGTAAAAAAGTGTTTTGATCTGGCTTAAATAGTCGTACAGCCTTACCAAAGCCCAATCAAGTTTTGATGCGATAAGTGGTTTTTTTTGTTTTTTGGATAAGCACTAAAATTTGATCTTTATTTAACATTAAAGAAGAAGAATTATATATATATATGCATTACTAGATGCATATTAGAACAAAGATAATAAAATAAAAAACATTACATAATATAATTTTAATTAAAAGAAATAAGAGTGTGTCACTATCCCCTAAAGGTATTTTGGTTGCTTGGTGCAAAAGAAAGATGAGTGTGTCAGCGAATAACAGATTTCTCTCGCTTAGATTGTGTGTGTCAGCTTCTAGAAACTAAGGAGCATGTGGAAGGATGTAATAGGCTAATGATGACATCATATTGTCATGCACTTTGTGTGTAACCGTTTTAGAGAGGTGTCAGGTGTGTGTGTGTGTGTGTGTGTGTGTGTGTGTGTGTGTGTGTGTGTGTGTGTGTGTGTGAGCTATGAGGACAGTAAGAGTACAAGAATCGTGTGATATGTATTGAAAATGTACTGCAGCAATCATAATGAGAAATCAGTAGTCATATCTACAAAGAAATGAATGAAAGTTACTGCTGGCATTTCATCAAACAGTTTATGTGCACTATTGTGAGATCACATTCTCCATACATCAAAACAACCAATTCAATCCAATCATATCAATTCTCATAGTCTCACATTCACTCCTCTATCCTAAAACCAATAGAGCGAATCTCTATAAACAGCTAGGAGATTTAGAGTTGAAGAAATTACCTGAAAAATCTAGTCTTCGACCTTTCCCTGCAAAACAGAAGTAAAGCAGTTGATCAGATTCATATCTGCATCAATTCAATCATGAAATCAGTGAAAGGATTACCTGAGGTGTTGTCCTGATTGTTGAAACATCAACATGGTATTAGAGTTTGAGTTAGCCCTGTTAATTGGTTCGAAAAAACCGACCGAAAAATCGAACCGAACCGGAACCGAACCGAACCGAATTGAACTGGTTCGGTTTCGGTTTTCGGTATAACAACATCGAACCGAACCGAATGGACCTAAAAATCAAACCGAACCGAACCGACCCGAACCGAAATGCTTTAGGTTACTTTGTAATGAACATTGATTAGTTATAATGGATCTTGATTAGTTGTAATAAACATTAATTAGGTTGTAATGGACATTAATTAGATAATAAATATTGATTATTGTATAAAAGTACAAAAAAAAATATTGGTTTTTAGAGAAAATTGAACCGATTCAACCGAACCGATTCACCATAATTTGAAGAAAAAAAAACTGGTTTTAACCGGAACCGAACCGAATCGAACCGAATAAGAGGAAAAACCGAACCGAACTGCATTGGAGGAAAAAACGAACCGAACCGAACCGATTTTCCAACCGATTTCGATTTCGGTAAAAAAACCGAACCGAAAAACCGATTAACACCCTTAGTTTGAGTTACTGATCTAGTAACTGGGCGTCTAACTGTGAAGGAGAAGAAGAACAACATCACATTGCTGAGGCAGACTTGATCAACATGGCAGGATCATCTGGAGGTGTTGAGATTCGAGTACCTGTGTTCACATGGGAGAATTATAACTTTTGGAGCATAAAAATGAAGACAATACTCAGAGGCCATGACCTCTGGAAGATTGTGGAGCAGGGTATACCTGAACATGAGCTGGATAAAGATGAGGAGGAGATAGAGACACCACAGACAAGGGCTGATCAGATCAAAGATGCAAGGGCACTTGGTCTACTGCAGAATTCAGTCACATAAGAGGTCTTCATCAAGATCTCAAATGAAGAAAGGGCTAGTGATGTATGGCCCTTGCTAAAGTAGGAATATAGTGGTGACTCTAAGGTAAGGTATGTAAAACTACAGTCTTTTAGAAAGGAGTTTGAGTATGCTAGGATGAAAGATGATGAGAGTTTGCCATCCTACTTTTCTAGATTGTTTGGGGTTGTTAATATGATGAAAATGTATGGAGAGGATGTTTCTGAGCAGAGATTGGCTCAGAAAATCCTAATTAGCCTAACTAAGTCCTATGATGCCATAGTGTCTATCTTAGAAGAGACTAAGGACATTGATAACATGTAACGACCCGGAAATTCGAAAAAGGAAAATTTGGAAAATTTGAAGAAAATGATGATTTTGCCCCTAGAATTAGGCGAACGGTTGACTTTTGGTTTGAGCAGTCAAACGGACTTTGACCGATGACTGTGACGTAGTTCGGGACGTCATGACTTCATAGATAGGTGACACGTCCGATTCCGACATTCGAGGAGAAAGTTATGATGTTCGGAAGTTTAAGGCTAATTTGGTAAATTGATTAAAAATGGGTCATTTGTTGACTTTTTTATCGAGACCGTGTTTGGACTTTCCGTAAGTATCGTTGGATAGGTCTCGAGACGCTGAGTCCATAAATAGGCGGCACGCGTCAATCAGAGTTAGGACGACCAAGTTACGAGTCTAGGAGTGTGAAAGGCATTTTGGTAATTTGTAAGAAGAAGGGCAAAATGGTAATTTGAGTTGGGCGATTAAATGGCTGATGTTGAGATTATGTTAAACCAATTTTGGACACCTGTGCTAGTTGAATTGGGCATGGGATTGCCACTAAGTGACATTTGTCACTTTAATAAGATGATTAGTGGCTGTGAACGTGCATCATTTGGCGGTGTGAAGGTTTAAAACTGAGAAACAAGTCGTGTGCGTAAGGGTTTGAAAAACAGAGCATGAACTCAGGTGACAATTGAATCCTTAGTCTGGGACTGTGAGACATTAAATGGAATTCAGAGAGAAAAACGAAAGGACAGTGAAGGATGAATGATGGGCTTCGAACCCAGTTGTACCCAGACTCAAAAACCCGAAAACCAAACCTTCATTAAATTTCGAATTCGGGTTTGTGTAATTAATTGATGGAAACAAATGTTTGGGTGAGCTTATTGGACCTTAGACGAGTCGAATGACACCAAAATCGATGAGAATTGGAGAGGAATGAGCCCAGACAGACCCTGGTTTTAATTTGAAAATCCATCTTTGAGTTCGATTACTTGGAAGGAATTAAAGTTACAATTGGCATCGAAAACAAGTTCATAAGAGTCCCTCGAAGCTTTTACATGGATCAATTGAAGAAAACTAAGTGGAATTGATGAGGTTCGATGAATGAACAGTGCTTACCTGTTCGATACTTTGAATTCAAAGTTGACTAAATTGAGGTAAGTTCTACTGAAATTAAGGTTACAGAACTATAATTAGATGTATAAAGATGTTATTCGACGACTTAATTGAAGGAATCAATGAAGAATTGGCAGGAATTCAGCCGGGTCAAGTCGCGGGCTGCAGGACCCGTTTTACAGTCAAACGAGTTGGGACGATGACTGTAGCAAATACTGTAGCAAGCGCGTCGACTCACGCGCAGCCACTCACGGCGGTTATCATGAGGGCGCGTGGCACCGATTTCCAAGGTGAGGTCAACATGACTTTTGTCCTATTTAATGTAACGAACATTTTGGTACTAGTTTCGAGAAAATCGGTTATCATTTCGATAGTGTTCGGTGTATCCGAAATTTTAGTATACGTTTAAAATACATATTTAAATCCTGGAAAAATTGGGGAAAATGATAGGAGGTATATTGAGATGTTAGTGACCCCCGATAATAATTTGCGACAAGAATGGTGACTTTCGGAATTTGCGAAAAAACGTGCAGCTCGGAAAGCGAGCGATATGGACGGTGTGTGAGTGGACTTTTGTTTTCTACCCAGAATGCATGCATATGTGTTTTAAATGCTTTATGATATGATTTGAAATGATTTGGCATGATTGATGTTTCGATATGATGATTCTCAGATTTTGGGAATATTATATTGTTTTATATTGATTTTGGGCACGATTTTTAAGAAAACTATGAAACTGTTGTTTTGGGCGAAGGCCCGAGATTTGAGATTGGTTTTGACTCAGGTTATGAGTCAGAAAATGATTTGATGGATTTGTAATGCTTTTTGGCTATATTTTATGGATTTATGTAAAATTGGCAACGGAGGTTGCGATTGCACGGATTTGCGTGAAAATGATATTTTGGGTAACAGGACCCGTCCCCGAAGGACAAAGTTAACCGTGCCCGGTCCTGCTCCTGTCTGACAAGTCAACTGAAAGTCCGAAACTACCCTTCAGCACCTGCCAGACAAGGGATATTTGCGCATGTGCCTGCTCATACCTTCACCTCTCGAATAGCCTCGATCAACGCGCCACGACCTGAAGGGTTAGTAAAACAGAAAAGGTGTGAGTGGACAAAAATGACCTCATATAAAAACATTTGCCAAAATATAATCTTACCCTCCAGTTTTCACAAACTTGCATGCATATCGTAAAACATGAGTAATAGTATGAAATCATTCAAGTATGAACAGTGGACCGATAAAATGAAAATACGTTTTCCATGGTCCACAAAACTCATGTTCATCAAATCAGTTCATGTTATAAAACATCAAATCCCAGCTCTCAGGCCAACACATGTGAAAACATAATCACCTGGCCACAAAGACCAAAAACCCGTACTCGATACCAGTACGTCATCACAACAACATCAATCAGCACCAATCACCAGTGCACAAGAAATATATCAATCCAATCGATCCGCACTACTCACAAGTTCATAAATATCACAAATCACATCTGCACTACTCACAAGTGCACAATCAATCAAACTGCACTACTCACAAGTGCACAATCAATCAAACTGCACTACTCACAAGTGCTGCACTACGCGTAGGCCAATATCCAGTCACTCTCTCTGGAACAGACACCTCTGGGCTCAACCTCCTCGGGCTCAGTCACCTCTGGGCGAACACATCCCCAGGTTCAGACACTTCCGAGTGGTACATCCAGGCTCAGTCTCATCCGAGAAGCTGACTACCATAAGATCAACTCATGATCCTACAATCACATCCCCCAAGCTCCGGTCGTCTGGGTAATCCCCCCCCCCCCCCCCCCCCCCAAGCTCCGACCGTCTGGGAATATCACAATCACCATGAAAACCATCTCGGGAATTACATCCCAAAACATTTCAATCAAATCTTGTCTTCATACAAAGTCAAGATCATTCCCGACTGGGTCTCAAAGCCCAAAATACCATTTTCACTTACTTCTTTAAAATCGCCTTTTAAAACAATAGAATAATCCAGAAATCATCATTTTAGAAATCATTTAGACTCCGGGCCTAGCCCAAAACATCATTTGCACGTTCCTCGTAAAACGTGCCCGAAAGACTGATTAAAATAATCATAAAATCACAAGAAATCATTAATTTTCTCAAATTCACAATTGACTCCAAATCCGAGTCAAAATCACTATTCACTTGGGTTCTCATGCCCAAAATATCATTATCACGCAAATCCATGCGTTGCAACCTCCGTTGCCATTTTCACGTAAATCCACGAAATTGACCCTTGACTCATTCCCGAGTCACCACATTATTTTTCAATCCATGACTCAATAATCCGAGTCCAAACATTATTTTCAATCAATTTCAATCCCGGACTCATAAACCAAGTCCAAACATCATTTTTACCAAATTTCGTAATTTCTCGAAAATCGCCCAAAATAATAATATAATAATCATAAAACCGAGAAATTACCGGATTGAAACATCAATCATGCCAAAGCATATAAAATTATATAATAAGGCATTTAAATCATATATGCATGCATCACGGTTAGAAAACAAAGTCCACTCACACACACCGTTCAAAACGGTCCGTTTCCGAGCTGCACGTTTTTCCGTAAATTCTGGAAATCACAACTCCTGCCCAAAATCATTATAAAGGGTTACTAGCATCTCAAAATACATCATATAATTTTCCCCAATTTTTTTCCAGAATTTAAATACGTATTTTACTCGTAAAACACAACTTCGGATACGCGGAACATTATCAAAACAATATCCGATTTCCTCGAAATCAACGTCAAAATGTTCGTTACACTGAGAGGATCAAAAGTCATGTTGACCACACCTTAAGACTAGGCCGGACGCGCTCCCACGCGCCGCCGTGAGTGGCTGCGCGTGAAATCCACGCGCCAACTACAGTGTCACCAGCCTAACCCGTTTGTCTGATAAACGGGTCCAAGTAGCCCGCGAGACGACCCGGTTCAATGTCCATCAATTCAACCTTAAATCTTCCAATTGATCATTCAGTCAGTTTCGATTCGTGTCTAATTAGAGTTCTGTGGACTTAATTACAAGAAACATTACCTCTAACCTCACGATCACAGATGATCATACGAAGAACATCCGGCCACTGTTCATCCTTCGAAAACGATCAAACCTTCTTGATTTCGTTCAATTGATCCACTAGTAAGCTTCAATGAACTCAGGTAAACCTTTTCCCCAACTCAATTGAATCAATTCATGGCTCAAACTCCACGACTCAAACTCGATTCTTCGAAGAACAGCCGTCACTGTGCAACCATGGAGTTCCGTCAATCTCAACCGTTTTCTTCCAATTTATGAACCCAGAAGCATCGTGGGATCCTCAGGAACATAATCCCTAGCTCAATTTCATCAATCTAAGCCTCAAATTCCTCGACTCAACCTCGAAATTTCAGAGACCTCCTTCTTTCTGTTCTTCCTCAAATCGACCTCAATTCCACTTCGTTCCTTCTACAAAATTGATCGTAGCAATCCCAGAAGACTGAAACTGAACCCAATTTCGATCAACAAGGCTCAATTCATCCAATTCGATTTTCCCTCCCAAAACTCAAAATCCGAAATTCCAGTCTCCTCCTCACTGTCAATCTCTCGTGTTTGCCCAGTTGAATCCATCTCTCAAAGCTCTCAAATTCCCCTCGAAATTGGTTGTGAAAGGAAGCTCAATTCTCCCAATTTCTGCTGCTCAATGTTCACGGGTAAGAAACAAAGAAGAGAAAATGAAGGAGAAAATGGAAGAAATGATGAAGGAGAAATGATGATGTTGTAATGATGGTGTTGGGAGGGAAACATGGATCAGATTTCAGGGGATGGGTGACACTTGTCACTCATCCGGATGTGCACAGTCACCGGGTACTGTTCATATTAAAATATTATTTTAATCCCGGTTTGTTCGGTTAATCGAGCCCGATTCCGTGACCATAACTTCGTCGTCGAATCTCCGATTTCGGCATGCCGCCTGTCGTTGGATTCGTATCGACGAGACCTACGTAACGGTCCTTGGCCCTCGTCCATCAAACCTCCCGATCAAAAAGTCAACATTTGGCCCCTAACATTCCAAATTACCAAAATACCCCTTAACTTCCGAACATCATAACTTTCTCTACGAATGTCGGAATCGAACGTGCCACCTGTCTATGAACTCGTGACGTCCCGAACTACGTCACAGTCATCGGTCATAGTCCGTTTGACCGCCCGAACTAAAAGTCAACATTTTGCCCATGACTAGGGGCAAAACGGTCATTTTGCACGTTTCGTCCGATTTCACTCAACTAATCCCCGATTAGTCATTCTAATTCATAGTTAATTAATATTCAATCCCGATATTCGGGACGGGTCATTACATTGGGTCTGAGACCCAATTGGATAGTGATTTTGACTCGGATTGGGAGTCACATATGTATGTGATTAAATTGATGATTTTGACTTATAAAGTGAATTCTGGACACTGTTTTATGATGGATTTGTGGAACTTGCTTTTGTGAAAGCTATGTTTCGGGCAGAGGCCCTGTTGAAATGTTTTTGACTTTATTTGAGATTTAAATGGCTTTAAAATGAGATTACCGGATTTGGTGACTGTTCTACATATACCATCATCTGTGATTTGATAGTCTCCTCTAGACGTCGTAGATCCTGGAGTAGTCACGATCCACTGCCTGGAGATAAGTAGTTCGGAGGGAGGCTCGATCTCAGGAGTGGGAGATTATGATGATATCCTCCAGACATCGTAGATCCTGTACATGATATCACCCCAGACGTCGTAGATCTTGGGGAGGTACTTGGACATGAGACACTCGAGTTTGCACGCGTTGCATTGATATCGTGACGGGTTACTTGGATATTGAGATTGTATATTGAGGATTGGTGGTATTATGATTTATTGATATTTGTGTCCAGATACTTTATATCGTGCACTGATTTGATGAACATGAGTTTTATGGACCATGGGAAAACATGTTTTGATTTTATCGGTCCACTGTTCATACTTGATTTATTTCACACTATGACTCATGTTTTATGATATGCATGCATGTTTGTGAAACTGGAGGGTAAGAATGTATTTTGATAAATGTATTTCTAAAACTTTGTTTTGTCCACTCACACTTTTTCTGTTTTATTGAACCTCCATGTCGTGGCGCGATGATCGAGGCTATTCGAGAGGTGAAGGCATGAGTGGGCACATGTACGGTTATCCCTTGTTTGGCAAGTGTTGAGGGTAATTTCGGAACTTCAGTTTACTTGTCAGACGGGAGTAGGACCGGGCATGGTTATCTATGTCCTTTGGGGACGGGTCCTGTCAAATTGGTATCAGAGCACTAGGTTTCTAATTCTATTGCCACGTCTTGCCTCCAAAACGTAAGCCTTGTGCGCGACCTGGTAGTGAAACGGTTATATGAGGGTATATGAGACCTTATGATTGATCTCGGAATGAGATTGACCCTGGATTGGGGGTCAGATGTTAATCAGTGTACACTGTGAACTACTAACTGTTAAACACGGATTTGTGTGGGTCCCCAGAATGATTGAGCCCAGAGGCTAGAAAGGTAACACAATTGGGCAAGTTGGATCCAGGATGAGATTATTCTCAGTGAATTCCTTGAGTGGAATGTGTGTCTAATGAGTCTAGAATGTGATGGGATATCCCTTAGGCCTTATAGGTCGTATAAGATGTGGTTCACCAGCGGTAATTGCTCGGTGACCGGGTATGCCAATGATGGCATGGATGATTGTTAAGAGATTGGACTCAAAAGGAGTCAAGATTGGACTCGAGAGGAGTCGAGACAGGAAAATGGGACTCAAAGTGAGTCAGGAGATCGGTTAGGATATTGAGATTGGATATTGAGGATTGGATATTGAGGATTGGTGGTATTATGATTTATTGATATTTATGGCCAGATACTTTATATCGTGCACTGATTTGATGAACATGAGTTTTATGGACCATGGGAAAACATGTTTTGATTTTATCGGTCCACTGTTCATACTTGATTTATTTCACAATATGACTCATGTTTTATGATATGCATGCATGTTTGTGAAACTGGAGGGTAAGAATGTATTTTGATAAATGTATTTCTAAAACTTTGTTTTGTTCACTCACACCTTTTCTGTTTTATTGACCCTCCAGGTCGTGGCGAAATGATTGAGGCTATTCGAGAAGTGAAGGCATGAGTGGGCACAGGTACGATTATCCCTTGTTTGGCAAGTGCTGAAGGTAATTTTGGAACTTCAGTTGACTTGTCAGACGGGAACAGGACTGGGCACGGTTATCTATGTCCTTCAGGGACGGGTCTTGTCATAACATAAGTTCACAGTCCATAGTGGCCTCAATTAGAGTTTTTGATCAGAGATTAGAAATGCATTCTGAATCTGTTGAGAAGGAATTGTCTAGCCTATACATAAACCAGTCACAACATGGACATTTCAAGCCTAAGAAACCCTTCAGAGGAAGCAAACCCTGGACTAACAAGTTCCATGGTAGCAAACCTGAAAGACCTTCTGAAAGAACACCTGGTAGTTCTAAGGGAAAAGGAAGTTCCAGTTGGGAGAAGTGTAAAATTTTTGGGAAATTACATTATAGCAAGTGCTGGTTTGAAGGGAAAACAAAATACTTCAAGCATAATAAGTTTGAGCATATTTCTAAGAATTTTGGAAGCAAACCAACAGTGAATATTGCTAAACAAGTTGAAGAAGAAGAAGGGAACATTTTTTTTGGCATGTAATGCTGCTTCTGTTGAGCAAAATTTAGATATTTGGTATGTTGACAGTGCCTGCAGCAATCACATGACAGGCCATGAGTCTTTGTTGGTGGACATTGACAGGGACTTGAAGGTGAGAGTGAAAATGGGAACAGGAGACCTAGTGCAAGCTACTGGAAATAGGACTTTGGTTTTCCAAACTAGAAATGGTAGGAAAGACATCAGAGATGTAATGCTGGTACCAGGTCTTGATGAAAACCTATTAAGTGTGAGTCAAATGGTTGAGCATGGATATTCACTAGTGTTTGGGAAGATGGCAGTGGACATCTATGACAATATAGACATGACACACAAGATTTCCAACATCAAGATGACAGGGAATATATGCTTTCCCTTGACACTTGACTCGGTGATCTCAGTGGCAAGAAAAGTAACAGTAGAGGGAGATGCTTAGTTATGACATAGACGATTTGGACATCTGAACTTCATGAGTCTCAAAATGTTGCAGAAAAGGGAAATGGTAGTTGGTTTGTCTAGTCTAACTAATGAATTGGAAGTTTGTGGAGGTTGTGTTATAGGAAAACAGCATGTTGAAGCCTTTGATACTGAGGAAACATGGAGGGCATCCTCACCACTTGAGTTGATACACTCAGATATTTGTGGTCCAATTGTAACGACCTGTCCCGAATTTCGGGATTAGATTAGTAAATAATCATGATTAGCGGGGTTAATCAGTAATTAGTTGGGCGAAATCAGACGAACGATACAAAATGACCGTTTTGCCCCTAGTCGTGGGTAAAACGTTGACTTTTAATTTGGGCGGTCAAATGGACTTTGACCGATGACCGTTACGTAGTTTGGGACATCACGAGTTCATAGACAGGTGGCACGATCGATTCCGACATTCGAGGTGAACGTTATGACGTTCGGAAGTCAAAGGACAATTTCGTAATTTGGACGAAAAGGGAGAAAATGTTGACTTTTCGACCGGGATGTCCGATGGCCGAGAACCGAGGACCGTTAGGAAGGTCTCGATGCCCTAAGTCCGTAGACCGGCGGCACGCGTCAGCCGGAGTTCGGATGACCACGTTACGGGTCTGGATGCGTGAAGGGCATTTTGGTAATTTATCAAATGAGGGTATAATGGTAATTTTGGCTGCTGCTTGTGAGACAGCCGTGTATGGTGCTGGGCTCTTTTCAGAAAAATAGAGCACGGGTGGATTTGTTTATGGAACAAAATGCTTGGGCTTAGTGTTAGCAATTGTTTATGCATAATGGAGTGTTTTGGGCAAGAAACGGGTGCACATTACTGGGTTGGTATTTGGAGACAGTGCGGGTGTTGTCTGGAGGATAGAGCACCGTTTGTTTGAATTGATTTGTTTAACTGGGTGAGAGATCAGAGTTAGAGGTGGGAGTGCACGGTGTGTGTTGGTGTGCTTGGAACAGGTGCGGGGTCAGGAGTTGGAAATGGTTGCTGGGTGGATGTTTAGAAAAAGAAAAACAGAGACAGACCACTTTGAGCGTGATCGACCCTTCCTAGATCAAATGGAGAGACAATGCGAACTGAAAAGGAATGTAGGGGAGGAATTCGAATGGGAGAAAAGAGAGAAACGGGAAGGAAGACCCAGGAGCACTGAACCCGCTCGAAAACCTCATTTACAAACATGAAATCAAATTTTGAAATGGGCGGTCAATTGATGGAATCAGAGGTGAGTTTGACCTTCCAGACGTCCAAACGAGTCGAATAGGATTGAAAGTGGATAGAATGGTGCAGAGATGAGCCCAGGCGACTTTGAAGTTCTGCTCTGGAAATCCCAGTTGAGTTAGAATGGTTGGAGGGATTGGAGCTTGCATTTTAGAACGAAGACCAGTTTTTGGTGAACCTGCGAAGCTTCTGAGTGAGTCAATTTAAAGAAATCGCTGAGAATCGACAAAATCAAGCGTTGAACAGTAGTCGGTGTTCTTCGAATAGTTGAGTTGATTCGACCAGATTGAGGTAAGTTTTGAGGTAATTGATTTCACAGAACCTTAATTAGATCCTTAGCGAGACTAATGGACAGTTGAATTGTAGAAATCAAGCTATAATTAAGGGAAATTTAACGGGTCATTTCGCGGGTCGAACAACCCGGTTGCAGGCTAGTCGAGTGAGAACGATGAACTGTGCAGGGGTACTTAGCAGGCGCGTGAGTTACACGCGCAGCCACCCACGGCGGCGCGTGAGGGCGTGTGGGGCCGATTTTCGAGATGAGTTCAACAAGACTTTTGTCCCATACAATGTAACGAACATTTTATCGTTGATTTCGAATTTATCGGACACTGTTTCGATGTTGTTTTGAGGGTCCGAAGGTTTACGTTACGTTTTTAATTAACGATTAATTCCCGAAAAAAATTATGGGAAGTTAGTATGTTGTTATCTAAGCCCTTAGTGACGCTAAAGTATGTTTTCGGACAGGATTTGACATACCTGGAAAATGGAGGAAATTACGGGAACGCGTGCAGCGCGAAACCGAGCCTTAAGAACGGTGTGTGAGTGGACGTTGCTTTCAAAATTTAATGCATGCATAAATATTTCTATGATTTCTATGATTATGATTATGACTTGTGATGATTTCGATTTCCGTATTTATACGTATTTTTGATATGCACACGAAATTGCACGTATTTTGAGACTAAGGGTTCTCTTAGGCTTCGATGATGGTTTATTGAATAATTTTATGTGATTTGTGCATATTATGTCCTTAAGATGTTTGATTGCGATTGTGAGTATGGTTTGCGGTTTTGACACGTATTTCAAGAATGACACAGATTTGTACGTTTCACGAGATTTCGAGTATGTTGTGGTTTGACCGTGATTTTGGTGCTTGATTGTGGTTTTGATGTTTTGGACCTTGAGATTTGAAAATGAGGTGATTTCAAGGATTTAAAATGGATTTTGAAAAAGGTGATTTCGGGCTTGGTGCCCAGGGCATAAAGGTAATTTTGATGAACGAGATTTCGATTTTTCGGAAGTTGAAAATGGATTTCTGGTTTGGGTTCGGGATGATGTTTCCGGATGCCGACTTACGAAATCATTATTGCGAATTCGAATTTGGAAATGGATGACGGTTTGATAAAGTGAATTGACATGATTATACATGTCCCGTTTTTAATGATGGTTTGATTATGTTTGTGAAGTATGATTTTGGGCATTGAATGTGAAATTCAGACACGAGTCCTGATATACCAAAATGTGATTTCGTTTGGGTCTTGGAATTTGGATCACGATGGATCCCGAGTTGTTATGATTGAAAACTGTTTTGGGTTTAAAGACCCGGTGCTATTGCTGGAGCACGTTTTGTGTTCAAAGACTCGGTTAATTGACGACGGGAGAGGGCCCTTGATGACTTTAAAGACTCGGTTACTGTTTTGAGTTTAAAGACTCGGTATGACACCCCTGAGGCCTATTGATTATGTTTTGAGTTTAAAGACTCGTTGAAATCCCCGGAAGGCCTGATTATTCGCATGGTTTTGAGTTTAAAGACTCGGGCGCACTTGATATCCAGCAAACTGATTGACTTGTGATTCATTGTTAATTTCTGATGTTCGGATGTGTTGGGCAGTAGCCCGGTTTATATGGTTGATGGATTTGGATTATGCTGTGTATTTGGATTTGATTCATGGTTTTGGGCTGAGGCCCGGTGTTTATGATTGCGGGCTAAGACCCGATGGTCAAGAAAAGGAAAATGATTTTGAATTTCATACACGGTCTTTCTTATGTTGGAAATGAAAAGGATTTCGAAATGATTTTCGAATGCATGCATTCGGTTTACGTGGAGGGTAGAAATTTCTTTCTGTAACTGTTTTATAAACTGATTTATTTTTGTCCACTCACACCTTTTGTGTTTTTATTGACCCTCTAGGTCGTGGCGCGTTGATCGAGGATGATCAAGAGGCGGAGGCATGAGTAAGTATGTGTGGCTATCCCTGGTCTGGCAAGTACTGAGGGTAACTTGGGAATTTCAGTCGTCTTGCCAGACGGGAGCAGGACCGGGCACGGTTAACAATGTCCTTTTCGGGGGCAGTCCTGTCACCAATGCAAACAGAGACTGTTAGTGGAAACAGATACTTTATCACATTCATTGATGACTATTCAAGAATGTGTTGGCTGTACTTTCTGAGACAGAAATCAGGGGCACTAAATGTGTTCAAGAAGTTCAAAGCAATGATGAAACTTCAGACTGGATACAAGGTGAAGAGCTAAGGAGTGACAGGAGTGGGGAATACACCTCAAATGATTTTCAAACCTACTGTAAAGTGTGTGGGATTGAAAGACAGTTGACAATTGCCTATTCCCCTCAGCAGAATGGTGTTGCTAAGAGGAAGAATAGAATAATCGTGGAAATGGTAAAGTCTATGTTGCATGAGAAGGGAATACCCTATAGGTTTTCGGTTGAGTCAGTAAATACTGCCACTTATCTTCTGAACAGGTGTCCAACTAAGGCAGTCCAAGGAAAGACTCCCTTTGAGAAATACAGTGGAAGAAGACTAGGTGTGAAACATTTAAGGGTGTTTAGTGCATTGTGCTATGTCCATGTGCCAAATCAGCTTAGACAGAAGCTTGATGAAGCAGGAGTTAAAGGAGTGTTCATTGGGTATGGAAGTATGAAGAAAGGTTACAGGGTTTACAATCTTAAGACTAAGAAGATTGTACTCTCTAGAAGTGTTGTGTTCAATGAGAAAGGAGTCTGGAACTGGGAAGAAGGGAAGGAAGGAGAAGCCACTGTTCTGTTTGACAGTGAGGTGGATCCAGTCACAGCTGAAGATCAGGGAATATTAAGTTCCTCTCCTACACCAAACCAGGGAATCAGCCCTGGATATGAACCTGGTTCAGGCAGCACCAGTACTTCTGAGTCTGGTTCAACACCAGTCAAGATGAGGTCCCTAAATGAGATATATGCAAGATACAACATGTGCGTTGTTGAACCAGAAAATTATCAAGAGGCTGCTCGAGATAAAGCATGGAAGAATGCAATGCAAATAGAGTTGGAAATGATTGAAAAGAACTCTACCTGGAGCTTGTAAACAGGCCTTCAGACAAGAAGGTGATAGGTGTGAAGTGGGTGTACAAGACAAAGCTAAACCTAGATGGTTCAGTTCAAAAACACAAAGCAAGGTTGGTTGCTAAAAGGTATTCACAGAAGCTTGGGATTGACTTCAATGAGACATTTTCCCCTGTGGCAAGACTTGACATAATAAGAGTTCTGATTACTCTTGCAGCTCAAAGAAGCTGGAAACTGTATCAGCTTGATGTTAAGTCAACATTTCTAAATGGAGTGTTGGACGAAGAAGTATATGTGGAACAACCAAAGGGGTATGAAGTCAGAAATGAAGAAGATAAGGTGTACATGCTAAGAAAGGAATTGTATGGTTTGAAGCAAGCTCCAAGAGCTTGGTATGGTGAAATTGACACCTACCTAGGACACTGTGGTTTTCACAGGAGCCCTAGTGAATCTACACTATACTTGAAGACAAACAGCAAGAAGGAGACTTTGATTGTGTCAATCTATGTAGATGACATAGTGTACATAGGAGACAATGAGGAAATGATCACAGAATTCAAGGAGGAGATGATGACTAAATATGAGATGACTGATTTGGGTCTTCTGCATCATTTTCTGGGAATTGGAGTGATACAGTATGCAAGAAGCATCTTCATTCACCAGAAGAAGTATGCTTTGACTCTCCTAGAAAAGTTTGGTTTGAAGGGATGCAAACCAGTTACTGTCCCATTGGCTACAAGTGACAGGTTATGCAGATAAGATGGATCATAAGAGGCAGATGAGGGACTCTACAAGCAGATAGTGGGTAGTCTTCTTTACTAGACCTGATCTGATGTTCTCTGCTAGCCTATTGTCCAGATTTATGCATAGTCCATCCAAGAAACATCTTGGAACAGCCAATAGAATCCAAAGATATGTCCAAGGGACAGTGGACTATGGAATTGAGTACACTAAGGGAAAACAGGCTACTCTAATAGGGTATTGTGACTTTGATTGGAGTGGAAGCATGGATGACATGAGAAGCACTTCAAGCTATGCTTTCTCATTTGGAGGAGGTGTTTTCTCCTGGGCATCTGTTAAGCAACATAGTGTGGTCCTATCTACTGCAGAGGCTAAATATGTCAGTGCCTCAGAGGCTACAACTCAGGCTAAGTGGCTTAGATTTGTGTTGGAAGATTTTGGGGAAGAACAAACAGGTCCTACTACACTGTTTTGTGACAATACTTTTGCTATAGCTATGACTAAGAACCATGTGTTCCATCAAAATACTAAGCACATTAGCAGAAGGTTTCACCTCATTAAAGAGGCTATGCAATCTGGGGAAGTGGACTTGATCTACTGCAGATTAGAAGATTAAGTTGCAGATATTTTTACCAAGGCATTGCCTATGGTAAGGTTCAACTACTTAAGGGGACTGCTTGGAGTGAAACCAGTGAGCAATCTAGAAGGGAGTGTTTGTGTATAGACCTGCTCATGCTCCCAATCACACCTGATCACTATCCCCTAAAGCTATTTTGGTTGCTTGGTGTAGAAGAAATAAGAGTGAGTGAGAGAATAACAGATTTCTCTCACTTAGATTGTGTGTGTCAACTTCTAGAAACTAAGGAGCACGTGGAAGGATGTAATAGGCTAGTGAAGACATCATATTGTCATGCACTTTGTGTGTAACCGTTTTAGAGAGGTGTGAGGTGTCTGCGTGTGAGCTGTGAGGGCATAGTATAAGAATCGTGTGATATGTATTGAAAATGTACTACAGCAATCATAATGAGAAATCAGTAGTCATATCTACAGAGAAATGAAAGAAAGTTGCTGCTGGCATTTCATCAAACAGTTTATGTGCACTATTATGAGATCACATTCTCCATACATCAAAACAACCAATTCAATCCAATTCTATCGATTCTCATAGTCTCACATTCACTCCTCTATTCTAAAACCAATAGAGCTAATTTCTATAAACAGCTAGGAGATTTAGATAAACAGTTAGGAGATTTAGAGTTGAAGAAATTACCTGAAAATTTGGTCCTCGACCTTTCCCTGCAAAACAGAAGTAAAGCAGTTGATCAGATTCATATCTGCATCAATTCAATCGTGAAATCAGTGCAAGGATTACCTGAGGTGTTGTTCTGATTGTTGAAACATCAACAGAATATACTAACTTTTGTTTTTTTTTTTAAACAGTATAGTAAATATAATCATAAATCTTAAATATTCTTGTAGTAATATTATATATATCTGGATTTAATAAGTATAATTTACTGGTGCACATATCAATTCTATGCTAAATAGTGCTGAAATATTTATGAAGTCAAAATTATTAACTCATAATAATAATAATGATAATAATAATATTCACTTAAAAATGATATAATTATGGATTAAAATATAGGTAATTTCGCTCGAGATATCGAAAAATTGAGGATTCGACATCTAAATAAGGGGAAGAAATTCACACTTTTAGGAAACATCATTGAATATTGACGAAATTGACCGATATTGGCCTGGTGAAATCAAAATAAACAAAATTTATCCAAATTTCTCATCCATGGCTGAAGCATACGTAGTTGAGAGAGAAAAAAAATACCAAAATTGCAGTACCCAGTACCCACTCACCAAAAATTGAGACCAGCATCCAGAATTGACTCTCTTCTCCCTTTTGCTCCTTGCCTCCCTTTCTTTCTAGCCCTCTTCTCCATTCCAAGAGAGAGCCTGAAAAGATATTGGGAACCAGCGGCACGAAGGACTTCTTGTGAATTGAGGTGGGTTGTAGAATTCGCGTTGCATCAGAACCAGCACCCCGAAGGTTCTCGTGAAGATGAAGACCAATGGGATGACTTCCTTTTTTTCTGCGGTAAAAAAGTGTTTTGATCTGGGTTAAATAGTCGTACAGCCTTACCAAAGCCCAATCAAGTTTTGATGCGGTAAGTGGGGGTTTTTTTTTTGGATAAGCACTAAAATTTGATCTTTATTTAACATTAAAGAAGAAGAATTATATATATATGCATTACTAGATGCATATTAGAACAAAGATAATAAAATAAAAAACATTACATAATATAATTTTAATTAAAAGAAATAAAGAATATGCATTTTAATATTTCTATTATTGAGTAGAATATGCATTAAAAGCATAAAGAATATGTATTTTAATTTTATTAGTCTTATATAATTGTTATTGAGTAGTTTTAGTTTTTTCCCAAAATTTCATAAAAAATTTCCAACCTTTGGATTAAATTTTCATCAATTTTGTTAAGTATGAACCATATCGATATTGATATCGATATATTCGTAAATTTAACTGCTAATATTTCCTTCGATATCAATATTTTCATCCTTATATATAATTAATCATGACAAAATAATTAAATGCACTATAGTATAGAAAACATGTTTCATGTACTATAGGAAACGCGCATATACTCAAATACTTAATAACTAAAGACAAAAGTGTAAATCTGCCGAATACGAACATCAGTGTAAATTTTTCTTAGCTAAGTTAAACACTAAACTCATACACATGAGCTAAAAGATGATAATATCATCATGCACGGTAGTATGCATCCTATAAACCACACTAAACAGTACATGGGGAAACTAAACTACCGTGCAAAGCCATCTCGATTTATGCACGTGTGGCTTGGGATTGTGGAGTTATAGTGCAGATTAATCTCTCTCTCTCCCTCCCTCTCTCTCTCTCTATATATATATGCATGTAAGACTGGTAAGTTACCATGCAAAATAATTTATATGTACGTGCTGATTGAGATTAATGAGCTATCATACAAAATAAACTTATGCACATACTGATTGAGCTTGATAAGGTACCATGCGTAAACCCCACCAGTCATTGAAGCCACACACCTACCCCCCTCTCATCGCCCCAAATGGGTGGCAATTGGGATCGCCAACCCAAATACAACATAGAATAAAGATAGATCACTATCTATCACATACCTCATTTCTTTCTTCCCATTTTTCCCTTTTGATCTAATCCTTAACCTGTTTAACTTCATTCTTAGATTTTGTACTGAAGGTTAGAGATGGAAAAGTGATGGGAGAGTTTTTGCTTTATTTCATTTTCATGTTCTCTTTTTTTGCCTTAATCCAAACACGTCTTTACCCTTCTTTTGCCTTTTTCTTTTGTATCAGTCATGGTGATATTGTTGGTTTAACAACATTGCCAAAATATTTGTGAATTATTGTAGAATCTTATCATGATTTTGTCAAGATTCAAGGTCAACAACGCTTTCAACATGTTGTTTATGTTGGCTATTCAACATCGTCTTCATCCTCTGAACTTATTGCTATTTGATTTTTTTTTGTTTATGAATTTCTTTTTCTTCTACGGAAATTTCTAGTTCAATAGGTAAGTCATGTGTTCCTCTCTGGTTAGCCAGTTTCTTTATTAAGTCCATAGCTTCCATTTTATGTTTTTGTGAAAAAAAACATAATTGGGAAGAGACATATGATAAAAATTCTTCTCCCATCAGTGGATTTCACCAAGTTTCAGGAGTCCACAAACTGTCTTGAAATTTTCGAAATGTAAATTAGGATGTCAATCCATGTTGTTTTAGGATTGAGGTTTGTGGCAATTTGCTTTGGTCCAACTAACAAGTGGTTCTTCTAAAACATCTTCTTCAATTGTCTGAGTTAACATCCATATATGATAAGGTTTAAAGAAATTTTTCATTTCTCTCTAACCCAGTGTACCAGTTATGGTGAATGTTCAATATTTGTTCCATTTGAAATTTCTTGTTACTTCATACACCATATTTTTATAAAACATGGAAAGTTTTTAAACTCATAAAAATTGAAGTTTTGGAATACTACCTTACTAGTAATACCCCATTCAAGGGTTTCCACAACTTCACTTTGTTATTCATTGTTTAGAACAAAAGGCAGTTTACGAATTCTGTCTCACCAATTAATATTCTCGTGGTTTTGAGAATACTTATCTTTGATTTTCTCCTTGTGATTGTTGAAGCAGAATACGTATGTACTCTCAAAAGTCACCTAGATTCCTGCAAACAGCAAACAGTAAGCTGTCATTTGATTTGATCAAGGCCCCGGGGGTTGTTCGACCAAGAACTATTCAATGCTTAAATCAACTTTGAAAGAGAAATCTCAAGAGTTTAAGTAGCGTTGAATCGAATTACCTTGGAAATAAAATGAGCCCCGTTATTTATAGGAAAGCCTTGATAGTCTTGGAGCGTTCTAATTGGTTGGTTGAATTTGTAATTAATTATTATATTAAAATATTATTTAATAATTATAATAATTGTTCATTATGATAATAATGATAATTGATTTTAATAATAATTATGATAATAATGATACTTGACATTAATAGTAATTATGATAATAATGATAATTAATGTTAATAATAATTATGATAAAAATGATAATTAATAGTAATAGTAATTATCATAATAATGATAATTAATATTAATAAAAATTGTTTATTATTATGAATATCAATTATTTCTCGAAAAATATCAATATTACCTAGGCGTTAACCCGATTTAATGATGTACTTGACTGGAAATATATTATTTAATGCACGGGTGTCTATGAGTCATTAATGCCATTACCAGAGGTAATTTGGGCATTTTGGGAATTATGGGTAACATGGTAGCTCCATAATTTTCAGGCGATTTTGGGTTCCACAAATGCCCCCACATCGCTTAGGAATTTAGGGAATACTAAGAGATGTACATTTTTTTTGGATTTACCGTTTCCAAGTTTGTCTGTATTTTTTGTTTTGCTTCACTCTTGTGCCGTAGGAAATTGTTGATGATTGTATTTTCATTCTAATATTGTATATTTAGTCTGAGTAATCGACATGTGATTTGCCAATCGTTTTTCGAATAAAAGAAAATTTTGTTTATACAAAATTTTGAATTCATGTGTGAAGCTTCCCCTACAAATGTTTTATGCATTTGAAGTAACTTCCGAACTAGTGGCTTTATCAAATGCCCTCATTGCAGCCATGAGCATCCACTGAGAACTTTTTTACTCCAATGCTTTTTAGAGAAGGGCTTAGAGCGATTTCAAGATAGAGTCTTAGATTTCTTCTAGGATGAAGACTTGGATATTTCCAAATGGAAGGATTGAAGTGCTCTGGGAGGAAGGTTTTGTACGTTTTCCGAAGAAAGGTTTTGTTTGCTTCCTGAAGGAAAGGCTCAAGGTGCTTCCTAGAGGAAGACCTTGATGCTTCACAGGGTGTAGTCTTGGATGCTTTGTAGGGCAAAGACTTGGATGTTTCGCATGACAGACTTAGATGTTTTGCATGGAAAAGGCTTGGATGCTTCATAGGGGCAAAGACTTGGATGTTTCGTATGACGAAGGCTTGGATGCTTCGCATGTAAAAGATTTGGATGCTTTGCAAGGCAAAGGCTTTGATGCTTCGCAGGGGTGAAGACTTGGATGCTTTGCATGACGAAGCCTTGGGTGCTCTACATGGTGAAGGCTTGGATGCTCCGCATGGCGGAAGGTTGGATGCTCCGTATGGCGAAGGTTTCGATGCTCCGCATGGCGAAGGTTTCGATGCTCCGCATGGCGAAGGCTTGGATGCTCCGCATGGAGAAGGCTTTGACTCTAGAAGGAATGCTTAGTTGCTCACCAAAGGAAGACTTGAATGATTTTGAGAGAGGTTCAAAGTGCTACCTATTGGGATGCTTTAGGGCTTCCCAGATGAAGGTTCATGATGCTTTCCGAGAGAAAGGCATGGATTTTTTTTGAGTACTTCTTGGAAGAAGTTTTGAAATTTGCATACAATGTACACATATGTTTGCATGAATTCAGAACAATTTGTCAATTTTATTGATAATTCAAATGCATGGTACTTGATTTTAGAGGACATCATAAAAAGAAAAATTGAAACTTTCATAGCCTTCTATGGCAAGCGACAACATGATCAATACCATTAAAATGCAGCTAGTTGATACGGATCACCTTTGATGCAAGCTCCTTGGGTTCTTTGTTCTTTTGATGATTGGTAGTCTTCTTTTTTATGTAATCAATACAATGTCCTTCATTCACAAGATTTTGGATATATCTTTCGAAAGATATGCATGTGGTGATATTTTTCATGTAGCATTCATAATAGGCGTGCCACTAAGTTTTATCAGCCTTCTCTTGATCGCCTTCGATGGGTCCTGGTTTTTTGAATCAAGCCTTGTATTTGATCTCATTGTGACTCTAGTGGACTAGTATTGAGATTTCCAAATTAGTCTTCTCGAGGGCTGAGGAAATGGAAGTTTGGCTTGCCTTGCGTTTGTTGGACCCCCATACGAAAATTTGTTTCTGACATCCTCTTTATGTGGTGATGACAGTTTGGAGGATTTCTCGCTCGTTCCGATCTAGCACATGTGCAACATTCATTTCATTCTCTAAGCATGCAAGTCACTCTGGTAAGGAGAGCATCTTGATGAGGTTGAGGGAATTGTTCATTACCATGTCTCCGTAAAACTGGTTTTCCCAGGGAAGCCCTTTCTTAAATGACATTGTCGCGACCAGATCACTACATCCGACTATTCACGATTTTTCCTAGCAGTACTTTTAGATGTATTGTCGCATGGTCTCTTTTTATCTCTTTCTAATGGAAAAAACGATGATCTTCCTTCACTTCGATAGTGCGAAGTTGGGAGTATTCTTTCACAAATGCTATAGCTAACTCTTTAAAATAGGCGATGGACCTCTGGGGAAGATGGTTGAACCATATCATTGCTTGGCCTTGCAGGGAAGTTTGGAACACTTTGCACATGAATGCATCATTGTGTCTATGAGGAACTGTGACTCCTCGATAGTAGTCAACATGCTTCATCGGGTCAGAAGTTAGTTTGAACTGATTAAAGCTTGGAGTTGTCAACCTTTGAGGGAATGACTCCTCCTCGATGTCTCTCACAAAAGGGTGAGGGTGATTGGATTAAGCGACATTGATCGTCTTCCAAATTTCCATCATGTTGAATATGGAGATGTCGATCCAACATTTTTGGACATCACCAGCTTGTAGCGCACCTTGGTGAGGTTGTGAGCCATGACGTGCCAATCGTCGGTGTCCATCTTGAGTCTTAGCTTTTAATTTCCGAGGATGTGTGGGTGGGTATGACTCGTCCTATTCCGAGCCTTGATGGCCAGCGCATCCTTGATTGTTTCTGGAAGTTGTATGCTGCCTCCCGCTCCCATGTGTGTGTTCTTGTCAGGACCCGTCCCAATCTCCCCGGGATTAACGTAGGATGAGCCTGATCCCGTCTGACACGCAGTGTCAGACAAGGAAAATTTTCAACTTTAGCCCGCTCTGGGCCTCAGAGTAAGCCAGGGTACGGAGGAGTCTGATGTCTCAGTCTCTGCCACAGCCCGCATCTGCTGTCAACCTGAAGGGAATTCAAAACATTAAAAGCTGTGAGTGGAAAAACAAAGAATTTATAAAAACATTTTCAAAAAAGGCATTTATACTCTTCACTAAAAAGCATGCATGCATTCGAAAACTATTTACCAAACCACTTGGGCCTTGGCCCAAAATCGTAAATGAAACTAATCATACTGACCACTGCTCAATTCCATGTGGGACTCAGCGCAAAACCAGTATATATATTTATATATATATATATATCATATAACACATATCACAAAACCAATCCTCTCACCGTTTCTAAAGCTACGCGCGTGCTACCTGGGGTCTCAAATCCCAAGTCTCCGAGGGTTCACCCAGGTCAATATCCGCAGATCAATGATCCTCCATGGGAGTTATAATCCATAATCCTTCCTGAGAGTAAGGTACCTAACGAGGGTGACTCCACTCATTTAGTGCTCCATAACTACTCCGGGGTCCACCCAGGCCAACGATCCTCCGCGAAGGAGAAAATCCATAAATTAGGATGGTATATGAAATTCCTTTTCGAAAACCTTCTTAAAAACCTTTCAAAGGATTCATGTCTGGTTCCCATAAACCGTCATGAAACTAGAAATCCATTTAGGGTCCCCGACCCAAAAGCACAATCATAAACCAACTGGGCATCAAGCCCGAACTCATGACTCAATGGGGCATCGAGCCTGATATCTCAGGGTCAGTCATGATTCCAATCATAGTGATACGTGCAATCATCCATCCAAGACCGCTCTTAATCGTGGTATGTCTTCATGAACATATCAACCGACGCGACCACCTCTAGATCATGGTGCACACATCACCAATCGATCTCCTGAACCGTCAGCACTCCGAAGTCGAGCCTCCAGTGGCTGCTCGACAGCGGAACGTGCATCGTTACCGTCGCCGTGCACATTGCACTCACCACGACCACGGCTCAGACCCGTAGGTCATCAATAGGGCCACATGCTCGAGATAAAACCAAATGGGTCTCATGCCCGAGTTTACCCTTTTCCAATCCAAAACCATTTCATTTAAACCGAAACCACACAAACGTATAAGTACCGTATAAACTGAAAACCTCGAAATACGTGCAAATATGTAAACACACACAAATGCACTCATGGCATCACAAAACATATATTAAAACACATAATAAACATTTATGCATGCATCAATTTAGAAAACAAGGTCCACTCACAGACCATCCGAGCTGCCGCCTCGATACACGTACTATATGCCTCTCCCGAGCCAAACACCATATCTGGGGTTCCCGAATCTATCCAAATCGTAATTGAGGGTTACTAACTACTTAAATAACCCCTCACTAAAGCCCCGTAATTTTCCAAAATTTTTTAACTATTTTCAACCTAAACCTAAACCTTTGAACGTCGCAAACTATATCGAAACAATGTCTGTTCCACACGAAACCAGTCCCAAAATGTTCATTACATCGAATAGATGATTTCACATGTTGGAAGTTTTCCCCAAAAAGGCCTTACGCGCCCCCACGTGCGGCTTGAAGTCCCTGCACATGAAAGCTTGAACCTAAACTTTCATCCTAAGTTCAAGGCACTTCTAGGGATCCAGCCTTCATCCTAAGGGTTCCAATAGGTTCCTAGGATCAATAGAAAGAGGTTTGGGGGTTCGATTTAGGTTAACTTGCCCGGAATCCCAATTGGATGGGCAGCCACCAAAAACTTCCCGGTCGCCGTTCCGGGCTTGCTCAGCCGTCCTTAGCCCCCTAAACCTTCTCCTAAGCTTCCTGCCAACCTCCTAAACCTATCCTAATCAATAGATACCCTCCTAAATGTCCAAAACCCAAATTTGAAATTCGAAATATACAGGGGGTTCAAGTTTTACCTTTTTCTTACGATTTCCTCCACCGTCCACGGCGGCTGGCCGTCCAGCCACCGACAACTCGTCCACCCACCGTCAACTCGTCCACCCATTCATCCTTTCACTCCCAGCCATTCTCTTGGCCTCAAACAGAGCATATGGGAAGGTTTTGGATTTGGGTTCATTGAGTTTGGGTTTGGTTGATCGAACGAAAATAGAGGGGAGGTGGCTGCATGTGTCTATGTAAGGGAAGCAATAGATGGGTGACACTTGTCACTCATCCATTGGGCCTGGGGAAAAGATCCGGGCCCACTTGAGGACAAAAGTCCACTTTTGCCTCGTAAAACGTACTATTCTGAATAGTATCTTGAAACTTTCTTGAACCGTAACTTTCCCGTCGAATGTCTGATTTTGACATGCCGCCTATCTACGGACTCATTTCGACCCGATCTACGTAACGGTCCTTGGCCCTCGGCCATCGGACCTCTCTGGTCAAAAGTTACCTTTTTACCCTCGTTTTGGGAGAAAATCGTAATTTCACCATGAACATCCGTTAATCCTCGGCTAATCCCCAATTAGCCGTACTAATCTGTCATTAAACTTAATTAATCCTTAAAATCAGGGGTTGGTCGTTACAACCTCCCCTACTTAAATAATTTCATCCTCAAAATTTAAACCGACCTAATTCCACAACCAAACTGTGGAATCTAATCATGGCCCCGCACACGGGTTGTTGCAAACATCGCCAGAGTGCCCGTGTAAAAGTTCACGTCCGACACATCCACACTTTGGCTTGTAAGTCTCACTCAAGACGAATGTCGACGTCTCGCCTGTCATGCACTATGACAGGTCAGCAATACTAAGCTGACGTCAAATTGGCTTTTCAGCCTACCACTCTAACACGTTCCATCCTATAACCAAGGTCATCTTTTCAATCTGATGGTTCTTCACATCCGACAACCGAAACTGATATCCTATTCAGCATCCGATCCGACAATTAACCTCATTGTTCCCACTCAGCAATATCTCATCTCTTGTCACTCAAATAGTTTGCAACCGTAATCCATCGTTCAGAGGAATACCATTTCCCCTCTAGCATTCTCTATGTTCGTGATCACGATCTTGACTAGCCAGTAACTCTCGGCTCCACTGAGCTTTCGTTGCGTTACACTGATCTTGACTCGCTCTCGAGTACTCGTATTGCATCTCACGTCACTCAACGATCTCCATTGATATCTGGACTCACCTTGAATCTCAAGCCGTACTACTCGTCATGTCGACACACAATCGACGTCTCAATCAACCGGGGTGTATATAGGATCCTAAATCAAATACTTGTCTTAGCAGAGAAAACACTCTGCACTGAAGAGTTCCCTTGTCACAGAGGAGTCGCTTTGCAAAGCAACTAACCCCAGCTCGGAATGTGGGTCAATTTTCCAATTTGACTTCCTATACCCATGTTCTTTCTGTACACCATATGCAAGTTTGGCTTAGTGTCAGGCACTCACATCAACCAATGCGGTCTAATCAAACCACGTATACCAAGACGCACCATTCCGAATCTCGCTACCGCCCGCTTCATGACCAAGACAGTATGACTACACTCTCTACATATCCAATCTCTATCTTGTCATCTCGCCAACCATGCTAAGGGATCCTTCAACTAGCTCACAATACGATTCTCCTCTGCTCCTAGCTTAGCATCACTAGTAAGGTAAATCACTCCAATGACGACCAGACCTCAGTCTACTCACCTTAAGGTCGCCACAATCACCTCAAATCATCTCGATCATCCTGATCGTTACCACACGACTCGATCTCACTCACCTCAGGCACTCACTTGTCACATCCAGTGAAGCCAAATACCATCTGCACCAAGTCAATCAAATTTGACTCACAGCCTAGGTGTTCGGTTCTTACACCCTCTTTGAACCCTTTAGTTGTCATATCACTACTCGTCATCCCACCTAGGGAAGAATTAAGGAAAATCCAAGATGATGACATCAAAATTCATCCTCTGTCATCCTCCAGCACCCATCACTATCTGCTAAAGAGCAGAAAACGGGAAGTCTCCTTCTCCGACTTTGGAATCGAAAGTAGTTGCAGCCATGTTGGAAGCATACCTAACTTTTCCAATTACTGAGCTAGTGGAAAAATTAAAGTCCTCCTTCTCCGACTAAGAGTATTCTCTGATAATTACTGTAATGCTTAGTCTATTCCTTCCGAATTAAACACTTCCATCTTTTCCAACCAACGACAACTGTCAATAACTACTATAATGACCCATTCTATTTCTCACCATCAAATTCCTCCTCAACCAAGCATACAAAAAACTCTGGAGGTATGGTCAACCGCAGTTAACCAAAACCATTTTCATCACGATTCCTAAGAATCTACACTAGTTGACAAATCCTCTTCATCGTATAGTGGTAGAAATCAACCATGAGCATGTCACGACTGAGACAACCTCAGCTCGTGGCTCGTCGTCTCTTCTTGTTATTTTCATCGCATCATCGCCCCGCGGAGTGCCAATCAAACCAACCCTAAGCCTTGCTCAAACCGAGCAATCACCACTTATCTCTGCTCTGGTCTGAGGTGCCTGCCTCCCTCGTATTCCTATGACTCTAGGTATGACCATTCTGACCATCCATACTAGATGGTGAATGTTCCTTGAACGTCCCCCGATTCTCAACAACCAACAACAAAGTCACCCTCGATGGTGGTACCTACCACGAGCTCGTACCGACACAACCCACGTAGAACACCACTGAGACTCCAAACCTAAGCAGCCAATTCACCACCGGCACCAATCGCTCAACACATCACATCCACCAATCGGTCCACCTCAGAATTCGACCCATAAGTACAACTCTCCTGGTACTCGTTCGATCAACCACCAACTAGGGTTATCGCAAACCCGACTGCTCCCTACAGCATGTCCATCTGCAGTGGTCTCTCACATTTGACTCGAAGAGTCGTCATACCTCGATACTGGTGCCCAAACAACCAGTAACCACAGTTTGAGGATCTCGTCCCCTCGTAAGTCTACGATTTCTAGTCGCTGGCATCCACAAGGACTCGGCCATTCTCCGTGCCTAATTCTGTACAACAACTATACTGTGGCATCCCCTTCTAGTTGACACCCCTCCAGGATTCGACACCTGAAACATGGCACCTCATGCCAAATAAGATCACGCGTTCCTATTCCCAACAATCTCAACTAGGGTCATCGTGCGCCTGACTGCTCCCAGCAGTATAATCTCCGTTTTGAAATTCTATCGTGGACGACCCTAACGTCCAACCTCCACTGATTCCACGTTGCTCCAATTCATGTCCGTTATGACTACTCGACCATCCCGACTCTCAGGTTGTCATACGGTGTCTACCAGTCCACTGGGTCCTATCTCCAGTAACTATGCGGCTCTAAGCCGTTGCATTCATATGAATATTGATCCTACTCAGGATCTACCTTTCGGAAAAATATGGCATCCCATGCCAGTCGAACCCTAAACCATCGCACCTCATGCCAAATGAAATCTAACCAGGATTTGATTCCACTGAATCCTCCTACTCTTACCCTAACTATCAGGTTGATGACGGGCTATTACCACTGTAGAGATATCACATCCTCGACCTGCACACCACTATGAGAGTAAAACGCGCTCCGATACGACTTTGGTATCAGAGTACCATGAGTATCATATGAGCTAACCTGCTCTGATACCACTTGTCAGGACCCATCCCAATCCCCCCAAAATTAATGTGGGACACGCCTGATCCCGTTTGACATGGAGTGTTTGACAAGTGAAATTTTCGACTTTAGCCCGCTCGGGGCTACAGAGTACGCCAGGATCCGGAGGACGAGTGTGATGCCTCGGTGTTTGCTACAGCCTGCATTCACTGTCAACCTGAAGGGTATTCAAAACATTAAAACCTGTGAGTGGACAAAACAAAGAATTTATACAAACATTTTCATAAAAGACATTTATACCCTTCACTAAAAAGCATGCATGCATTCGAAAACTATTTACCAAACCACTAGGGCCTTAGCCTAAAATCATAAATGAAACCAATCTTACGGGCCACTGCCTAATTCCATGTGGGACTCAGCCCAAGACCCATATATATATATATATATATATATCATATAACACATATCACATAACCAATCCTGTCACGGTTTCTAAAGCTACGCGCGTGCTACCCGATGTCTCAAATCCTAAGTCTCTCTAGGGTCCACCCAGGTCAATATCCGCAGATCAATGACCCTGCCTAGGAGTTATAATCCATAAGACTTCCTGAGAGTAAGGTACCCAACGAGGGCGACCCCACTCAGTTAGTGCTTCGTGACTACTCCGGGGTCCACCCAGGCCAACGACCCTCCCCGGAGGAGACAATCCATAAATTTGGATGGTATAAGAAATTCCTTTTCAAAAACCTTCTTAAAAACCTTTCAAAGGATTCATGCTCGGTCCACATAAACCGTCATGAAACTAGAAATCCATTTAGGATCCCCGACCCGAAATCACAATCGTAAAAAAACTGGGCATCAAGCCCGAACTCATGACTCAACTAGGCATCGAGCCCTATATCTCAGGGTCAATCACGATTCCAATCGTAGTGATGCGTGCAACCATCCGTCCAGGACCGCTCTTAATCCTGATGACAGGACCCGTTCCAACTAGACTTTGATAACCGTGCCCGATCCTGCTCTTGTTTGACAAGTCAACTGAAGTCCCAAAACTACCTTTCACCACCTATTAGACAAGGGATAACTGCACTGATTTCCGCTCATGTCCCTGCCTCTCGATCAGCCCCGAACGTCGTGCCACGGCCTTGAGGGTCATAAAAAAAAAGGTGTGAGTGGACAAAAATAATATCCTTTGAAAATACATTTCAAATAGACCATTTTCCCCTCCAATTTATAAAACCATGCATGCATAGGGTAAAACATATGAATAACAATCACTGGCTTTCCAGCCAAATCACATAAATAACATCTAATCTCGGCTCTCAAGCCAAACATATAAAAAATTAACCTGGCCACAAAGACCAAAACCCATACTCAATACCAGTACGCAAAGAAATCACAATCAAATCAACATCAAACAGCACTACTCACAAGTGCACAATCAATCACACAATCACATACGTACTACGTGCAGGCAACCATCCAGCCACATTCTCGGGATCAAACACATCTGGGCTCAACCCTCGGGATCAGTCACATCTGGGTGAACACATCCCCAGGATCAGATGCATCTAAGTGGTACATCCAGGCTCAGTCGCATCCGAGAAGCTGGCTTACCGTAAAAACAACTCACAATCATATCCCCGAGCTCCGGTCGTCTGGGTAATCCCCTAGCTTCGAAAATCTGGGCACACACAATCACAATGAAAACCATCCTGGGATTACATCCTAAAACATTTCAATCAAATCCTTGACTTCAAACCAAGTCAAAATCATTCCCGACAGAGTCTCAAGCCCAAATGTCATTTACACGTAAATCCGTAAAATCTCATTTGAAAACATTAAAATAATCCAAAAAGCATCCTTGACTCACCAATTAAGTCAAAATACCCTTTTTGAAACCTTTTTGACTCCAGGCCTAGCCCAAAACATCATTTGCACATTCCTCGTAACACGTGCCCAAAAGACCGATTAAAATAATAATTAAATCACAATTAATCATGCCAAATTACCATGACGTCATTGCAAACCAAATCATGAAATCAATCATATAAAATATTTAACTATGCATGCATAATAGTTTATAAAACAAACGTCCCCTCACACACCGTCCAAACCGCTCGATTATGAGCTGCACGCTTTTTCGTAATTTCTGACATTTTCCAAAAATCATGAATCTTGTCCAAAATCAACATTAAGGGTCACTAATGACTCAATGAATATCATATTAATTTTCCATAATTTTCTGGGAATTAATTATAGATTAAAAACGTAACATAAGCCTTCGGACCCTCTTAACAATATTGAAATGGTATCCGATTGACTCGAAACTAATGCTAAATGTTTGTTACATTACATAGAATAAAAGTCATGTTGAACTCACCTTGGGAATCGTTCCCACGTGCCCTCACGCGCCTGTACAGTAAAATGCTACAGTGTCATCTCTTCTACCCGTTTCCCCTACAAACGGGTCAGCAACCTGTGAGCCAACCCGTCTGAATCTCCCTCAATTCTGCCTTGATTTCTACAATTGAACCGTCAATTAGCATCGTTATGGATCCAATTAAGGTTCTGTAATCTCAATTACTTGAGAACTTACCTCCATTCCTCAATTCGATATCGATTTCTCGAAAAACAATCGAGCTCTGTTCATCCATCGTAGTTCACCAATTCGACCCATTTTCAATTGATGCATCAAGGAGCTTCGTGGGATCCTACTAAACATGTTTCAAAGGCCAGTTTCAGGCTTCAATCCTTTCACTTTCTCGACTCAAGTTCGAAAATCCAAAGTCCCCATCCCCTCTATTCTATGTCAAAACGACATCAATTGTCGTCAAATTTGAGTTGTTTCCACTCGAAATGATCTCAGAAGACTCAATTGAGGGTCAATTTCACTCATCACAGCACTCAATTTCAAGTTCAAATTTTTGAAGCCTTAAACTTCCACGGTTTGGGCTTTCTGGTTTAAGGGTTATGGTTTTCCTTTCTTCTCTTATTCTGACTCGTTTCTCACTCTAGTTCATCCTCTCAATTGAATCGACTGACTGGTAGTGATTGTAGGAATATGATTTTTCATTCATCAAACTCTGTTTTTCTCTCCTAAAACCCATACACGGTGGTGAATATGACTCACACACCACCGCCATACCTTACTGCCACTAATTCACACTATCACAGTGACAGATGTCACTCACACAACTGCATGACGCACCAGATGGTCGACTCATCAAATCCCAGCCCAAAATTACCTTTTTGCCCTTTCCAACAAAATGACCAAAATGCTGATCGCCTTTTGAGACCCATAACTTTTGCATTCGGACTCCGATTGACGCATGTCGCCTGTCTACAGACTCAGCGTCGTGAGACCTACCCAACGGTCTTTACGGAAAGTCCAAAAAGTTTCCCAAACAAAAATTCAACTTTCGCCCCCATAACCAAGGGCAAAATAGTCCTTTCCTTCAAATTTTTCCAATTTTTTCTTTTTCGATTTTTCAGGTCGTCACACCTGATATGTCGCAGTGAACATATCAACTGACACAACCACCTCTAGATCATGGTGCACACATCACCAATTGATCTCCTGAACCATCAGCACTCCGAAGTCGAGCCTCTAGTGGCTGCTCGACAACGGAACATGCATCGTGACCTCTCCAGAAGGAACACATCCCAGTCCGGGCGAGCGTCATATCGTCCGTCGCCGTTCACATAGCACTCGCCACGACCACGACTCAGATTGGTAGGTCATCAATAGGGCAACATGCCGGAGACAAAACCAAATGGGTCTCATGCTCGAGTTTACCCTTTTCAAATCCAAAGCCATTTCATTTAAACCGAAACCACACACACGTATAAGCACCGTATAAACTGAAAACCTCGAAATACGTGCAAATAAACACACACAAATGCACTCATGGAATCACAAAAAATATATTAAAACACATAATAATCATTTATGCATGCATCAATTTAGAAAACAAGGTCCACTCACAAACCGTCTAAGTTGCCGCCTCGATACGCGCACCATACGCCTTTTCCGGTCAAAACACCGTCTCTGGGGTTCCCGAACCTGTCCAAATCGTGATAGAGGGTTACTAACTACTTAAATAACCCCTCACTAAAGCCCCGTAATTTTTCAGAATTTTAACTATTTTTAAAGTTGATCCTAAACCTTCGGATGTCTCGAACTATATCGAAACGATGTTCGATCGACACGAAACCAGTCCCAAAATGTTCATTACATCGAATAGATGATTTCACATGTTGGAAGTTTCCCCAAAAAAGGCATCACGCGGCCTGAAATCCCTGCGCATGAAAGCCACACGCTGGGAATAGTGTCATCACTGAGCTTCGGCAAACCAGCCGGTCTGGTCTGGTCTCTGCAACCCCGTCTAGCCGAACCGGCGAAACCAGTTCAGTTCCATATCTCCTCCATTTTTAATCCTTTTCGTCCATTCCAACTCCTGTAGCTTCCTAGCATCATTTCCTACCCAACCATGTTCTCAAATCCAAGAAACCAAGCCTAAAACCCATTGGTTCTAAAAACCATTTTGAATCTAAACTTCCATCCTAAGTTCAGGGCACTTCTAGGGGCCCAACCTTCATCCTAAGGGTTCCAATCAGTTCCAAGAATCACTAGAAAGAGGTTTGGGGGTTCGATTTGGGTTAACTTGGCCGGAATCCCAATTCGGTAGCAGCCACCGAAAACTTCCCAGCCGCCATTCCGAGCTTGCTCAGCCGTCCTCAACCCCCAAAACCTTCTCCTAAGCTTCCTACTAACCTCTTAAACCTATCCTAATCAAGAGATACCCTCCTAAACGTCCAAACCCCGAATTTGAAATTCGAAAATATACAGGGGGTTCGAGTTTTACGTTTTTCCCGAGGTTTCCTTTGCCGTCCACGACAGGTGGCCGTCCTGCCACCGTCAACTCGTCCTCCCATTCATCCTTGCACTCCCAGCCACTCTCTTGGCCTCACATAGATCATATGGGAAGGCTTTGGAATTTGGTTCACAAGGTTTGGGTTTGGTCGATCGAATGAAAACAGAAGGGGGATGGTTGCATGTGTTTGTGTAAGGGAAGCAATGGATAGGTGACACTTTTCACTCATCCATTGGGCCTGGGGAAAAGGTCAGGGCCCACTTAAGGACAAAAGTCCATTTTTGCCTCGTAAAACGTATCACCGTGAATAGTACCTTGAAACTTCCTTGAACCGTAACTTTCCCGTCGAATGTTTGATTTCGACGTGCCGCATGTCTACCGACTCATATCGACCCGATCTACGTAACGGTCATTGGCCCTCAGCCATCTGACCTCCCGGGTCAAAAGTCAACTTTTCGCCCTCCCTTGTCCGTTAATCCTCGATTAATCCTCAATTAGCCTCACTAATCCATCATTAAACTTAATTAATCCTTAAAATCAAGGTCCGGTCGTTACAGTTCTGGTCGAGATGATACCTCTACCCGCTTTCCAAGCCGCTCATTTACTGATGGCCTTGGGCATTGTGGGCTTTTTGCTCTACGAGTATGAATTTCTGCTCCGGAGTCACTTAGCAAGATATCTCAAGACATCATTTGGCATAAAACTGTTTCCTTTCCTGGGGTCCTTGGAATTTTCCACGCTAAGTGGAGAGTTTCTCAGGTTCTTAAGCTGTTCATTTTGCTAAATGTTGCTGCAAAAACTTTGACTGCATGTGAATTCGGTTGCTCAAAGAATAGTAAACAATCAAAGAATAAAATAATTAATGAATTAAATAATTAAAGAATTAAATGGGGGGTTTTAAAGAGAGTTGTAGCCGAAGCTACATTTTAACAAACTAAGAATTGAAATGACGAATGCTCATGATAACTAGAATTTAAAAACCATAGATTAGTTGCATAGACAAAACCGACACTTTTACGTAAGTAAATCCGAATTATCAATCACATTATTTAAACTACTCTTACTTTAACATTTATACAATTGACTTTCTTTAAACACAAATTTTACCAACACTCTAGCATTTACACATATTGAACCAATCAAAAAATCTGATATTCATCATCTTAATTAATTATATGCATACATTTTTTAGTATTATAAATGCCCTGAATAGTGGATCAACACTTACAATATGATTCACCTTACATTTTTGATTGAATGCGCATCAAACATTAAATCTCTTCAATCTTATTCTAACCGCACTGAACAACGAATAAACACTTAGCGTTGAATTGAAGTTTAAGCGCTAAAACATATGAAGTAAATGAAATTCAGGAAGTAAAACACATGGAGATTGTATTCATATTTATAATTGTTAGAAAGAAAATACCAACACATATATTGCATTATAGGTAAAACCGAAAAAATAACAAGAGTTTAAGTAGAGGGAGATGGTTTTTCACTAAGATCACCGAACAACGGCAGAAAACTTGTGAAGATGTAGGAAGAAACACAAGGAATTTGGACTTAAAACTCTAGAATTGCCTCGGAAATTACTCGGGCTAGGTTTTTCTTAAAGAAAGCATAAAATTTTGTAAAAAAAAAGTCCTAAAGAAAATCTAAGAAAAAATAAGCTAAGAAACAAAATGTAAAAGAATGTTAAAAAAAAAAAGGAAAAAGAAGGGAGGATTCAACAATGAAAATGACCTATCTATTTATAGAGAAAACCTACTAAAAAATAGAAAATATTCAAATTAAATAAAAAAATAATTATAGATTTAATTAAAGAAATAGTGGAATTGGCTGAATTTTCAGATTGATTTGGATTGGAATGAAATGTGTAGAGCATCGGCATGGGCATGCTAACTCAGCAGGTGGACCTCGGCGTGAAGCTACAGAACGGGACAAGTGGTGTTCGGCAGATCAGACGCGTGGGGTAGTTGAAGCCTTTGGTGTGCAGCCACTGACAAGGCCTGGTAGATTCGGTGTTGGCTATGTCAGCGGATCAGGCACTGACGGGTTGGACAGGTGATGGGTTGGGCCAAGCACGACGTGGGAACTAGACTGAAGGCGTGGGCTGCGTCGAGTATGCTATGACTAAAGTTCAATATGCGCACCGAAGCTTGAAGGGGAATTCGATGGGCGTGCGCGGAACAAATCAGGCGTACACGTGCTGGGCTTCGTGCAAATGGTCTGGGCTCGCGACTTGGGCCTTGCTGGTTTGGGCTTCTTGCAAGATGGGTTATGGACTAGGCTTGATTTTTGGGCTGAATCCTATTGGGCTGAGCTTCTTTATGGATTCGGTCGAGTCCTACTGAATTCAAATACATTTTTTGGTGGCCTCCCTTGATTTGGTCATATCTTCTTCAATACATCTCCGATTGAGATGATTATTTCGTCAAAATTCTCATAATTTTGAGATCTATTTATTTCTGAAAATTTCAAACAAAATATATTCTTTTTTCCAATTTTTTGGCATTTTAACATTAAAGGATAGCATAAATGGTATAAAATAATAATAAAGCTCAAATAAAGGCTTATCAAATACCCCCACACTTAAATTTTGCTAGTCCCTAGAAAATACTAAAATTAAACTATGATTTCTAAACAACTAAGCCCTTAACCATTTGTCTCAAATTTTCATTATTATTATCATGGTAACAACTAAGCCCTTAACAAATGGTAACAAAATATTTCAATAAGTAAGACAATGAGTAAACTTTCGTGAAATGGATCTCAACATGAATAATATGCACTCATAACTTCACTCAATTTGTAAGTGGTTTGTGTTTGCACTCAAAGTACGTGAGAAAAATGCTCACATAATAGAAATAAAGTACTTTTGCAAAATCTCAAACAAACATCTCGAGATAAAATTAAACATACTTGTACAAATGAACCAAAATCATAAGCTTACTCAAGTGATTGACTCAACTAATCAAAATTTGCCATCTCCGGCTGATTAAGCAGATCGACGAACCCTAGCCATGTTGAATCGCGAGGATTTTTTTTGAACGAAAGTTTTTGTTGAATAATGAACAACGTTCAAGATATTCGAACAACGTCGATGAACGACGAACGAAATAAGATGAACGATGAACAAAGTCTGAAGAACGATGAACGATCGTGAGAGCTCCTCTTGAATATTTCTCAATCGGCTCTTAATGAAAACACCAATTGTTGAAGCAGAATTCGTCCGTACTCTCAAATGTCTCCTAGATTCTTGGAAACATCAAATAGTAAGTTATCGTTTGCTCTGATTGAAGCCCCGAGGGGTTGTTCGACCAAGAACGCTCCAATGCTTAAGTCAGTTTTGAAAGAGAAATCTCAAGAGTTTAAGTAGCGTTGAATCGAATTACCTTGGAAATAAAATGATCCCCGCACTTTATAGGGAAGGCTTGAGAGTCTCGGAGTGTTCTAATTGATTGGTTGAATTTATAATTAAATAATATTTAATAATTATAATAATTGCTCATTTGGATAATAACAATAATTAATGTTAATAATAATTATGATAATAATGATAATTAACATTAATAGTAATTATGATAATAATGATAATTGACATTAATAGTAATTATGATAATAATGATAATTAATGTTAATAATAATTAGGATAATAATGATAATTAATAGTAATTATGATAATAATGATAATTAATGTTAATAACAATTGTTTATTATTATGAATATAAATTATTTTCGGAGAATATCAATATTATCGAGACGTTAACTAGATTTAATAATGTACTTGGCTGGAAATATTCTATTTAATGTACGGGTGCATGTGAGTCATTAATGTCATTACCATGGGCAATTTAGGCATTTGGGGAATTATGGGCCACGTGGCAATTGTACAATTTTCAGGCGATTTTCCGTTTGAGAGTGATCATGGATTCTTTTTTTTTATCATAAAAAATGAAACCACGTAGGATTGCCCTTACTTTTTCAAAAATGCAAATCATTTTAATTCTTTCAAAAATTGGATCATAATGAGTGGTTCCCATTATATCCGTGAGCTGAAGAAAATTAACAATTTTTTTATAATTGAAATCTTCATCCCAATTCATTTGTTAAATGATTTTCGAGATAGTTTTTTAATCTAAACAATGTTTTTGATAATTTATGATTGAAGAAATTTCGTTTTCTTTTTCAAAAACTAAATTTTTTCAAACTTATATGTTTCTTCAACTAGTTTGAAAGAAAACGAAGTCATATGTTTACGAAGACCTTTATTTTTGGATATGGGTTTTCCATATTAATATCATATGATTTTTTAATCCATGATTATAGAAACTTTTTACTTCAGAGCTAGATTATTCTATCATTTTTTGGGTAGAATAAGCATATTAATTGAAGGCATTGGTTGCGTCCTCAATGTCGTCAAATGCTTGATAAGATGCTTGACGGTATTTGTTTACCTAAGCTTAGTAGATTGCCCAATTTTTATAGATTTCTAGTTGGAACCCTTGGAACATTGAATAAACGTTTTGGTGTGAAGGGTTTTTCCATACAACCGTTGTCGAGGGTTGTTTACCCTTATCCATACCTGCAAAGAATAAATCACATGTTTTACTGAACTTCATGACTTAAAGAATCTGCAAGAAAATTGTTAGTTCCCTTAACATGTTCAATATTAAAAGTATAATGGGAAATAACATTATACCATTTTAATCTACGACCATCAGTTATGGCTTTTTTTATTAATTAAGAAATCTCAAACTGCTTGGTTATCAGTTCTAAGAATAAAAACTCCAGAGGCCAAATAAATATGATATTTTTTTATTGCAAGTTTTATTGCCAATAGTTCTTTTTCAAAGGTAATGTATTTTACCTCTGGTTTGAACTTTGATGAATTATATCCACAAATCAACTCTTCTTTTTGAAGTTTTTTAGGAATTGTAGATTTCAAAGGTTTAATATCATTTTCTTTTAACAGCATATCTCTTTCATTTTGGAATAGCTTTAAGAACACATCCCCAGTAATAATCCGAGCCATTTGTTTCTAAAATAAGTTTATCTCTAATTTATGGAAAATAAACATGTGGAATATGTTTTAGATTTTCCTTGGTATCTCTTATTATTTTTTAATCTTCTTTAGTCCAATAAAATTTTTGATCATTTTTTAGTTTTTCTAAATAGGGTAATTCTTTATGAGATAATTTTTTTTTTTAATAAAACTTCGTCCATAGTTTAGTATGCCTAAAAATCTCTGTAACTACTTTTTATCTTGTAATTGTTCCGAAACATCTCTTATTTTAGAGATTATATGTTCTTCCAATTTTATACCTGAATAATCTAGGATTATTCCTAGAAAATCTATTGACTCCTTTTCGACCTCTATCTTTTTAGGGGAAAGGATTATTACGTGGTCTTGAAAGGTCTTACAAAAAAATTGAAGATGACGCTTATGATCCTCTCTTGTTTTAGAGAAGACAAAGATATCATCTATGTAGACGACACAAAAAACTTTATGATCTTTAAATATTTTGTCCATCCATCTTTGATACACTTGTAGTGCTATGTTTAGGCACAAAGGCATCATGGTCCACTGGTAATGGCCGCTTGGAGTGCTGAAAGCCATTAAAGCTTTTAACTCATAAGTTATTTTGATTTGCCAAAAACCTGACTTATAGTCAAATTTACTAAATATTTTTACTTCCTTAGTTTAATTAACTAAGACATCTTTTTTAAGAATGGAATAGCCATCAAATTCAAGTTTTTCATTTAGTCTTTTATAATTTACGACCATCCTAGCTTTTCCTCCCTTAAACTTTGCCTGGTTTCTTACCATAAATGCAGGACTAGAATGAGGACTCAAAGTTTCTTCTATGAGTTTTTCTCAAGAAGTTCTTTGATCTAAACATCGAATTCATCAATGTCCTTACGAATATAAATCATAGGTTTAACTCTAATTATTACATTGGAGTCTCTGAGGTTCAGAGAACAATATCTAGGGTTTCTAGACCTTAAATTTAATAGGCCTTCACTAAAGTTATCTTCAAGTATTTTGTAAATCCAGTATGATATAAGAAAGAAAAAAAAAATACTTGAAGGAGCGCTTCAAGGATGGATTCGAAGCTTACCTTAGTTGTGTTGAGAAGTGCTCCTTTTATAACTGAGCTCAAGGGTATTCTCGTAAAAAAGCTGGGGGTATTTTTGTCCCTCTTTTTTCCATATCAAACTGGATTTACAAAATACATGAAGATAACTTTAGTGAAGACCCATTAAAGTTATGGTCTAGAAGCTCTATATATTGTTCTCTAAAACTCATATGAGGGAAGTTTATGAAAGAATTGATCTAACTAGTGTTTGCTAGCAGATGATTCTAACATAAAGTAATATTCTTTCTGCCTTATCAGATATGGTTGTTAGCTAAGACAATTGAAAAGGGTGTTCCAGAAGAACCTCTTGTTAGTACAAAGCAAATTTCCATAAATCTCAATCCCAAAACAACATGGATTGACAACCTAATTTACATTTTATAAATTGAAAGGTAATTTTTGGACTCCCGAAACTTGGTAAAAGACGGGAGAAGAATTTTTATCATGGGACTACCTTCCAATTATATTTTTTCACAAGAATGGAAAATGAAACCTATAGACTTAATAAAGAAACTAGGCAACCATAGAGGAACACTTGACTTCCTTATTGAACTAGAAATTGCTGCAAAAGATTGAGAAGATCATAGAAAAAATGAAAATCAAATGCAAAAAAGTTCAGAGGATGAAGACAGTGTCGAATACGCCAACATAAACAACATGTTGTAAGTATAGTTGGCCTTAAATCTAGTCGAAACCATGATAAGATTCTACAATAATTCACAGATATTTTAGTAATGTTGTAAACCAACAACATCACCGCGATTGATACAAAAGAAAAAGGCAAAAGAAGAGTGAAGACGTGTTTGGAGTGAAACAAAAGTGAAAACTTGAAAAATGAAACAAAGAATGTAATGACCCGTCCCGAATATCGGGATTGAATATTAATTAATTATGGTTTAGAATGACTAATCGGGGATTAGTTGAGTGAAATCGGACGAAACGTGCAAAATGACCGTTTTGCCCTTGGGGTGGGCAAAATGTTGACTTTTAGTTCGGGCGGTCAAATGGACTTTGACCGATGACTGTGACGTAGTTCGGGACGTCACGAGTTCATAGACAGGTGGCACGTTCGATTCCGACATTCGTAGAGAAAGTTATGATGTTCGGAAGTTGAGGGGGTATTTTGGTAATTTGGCATATTAGGGGCCAAATGTTGACTTTTTGGCCGGGAAGTCCAACGGACGAGGGCCAAGGACCGTTACGTAGGTCTCATCGATACGAATCCAACGACAGGCGGCATGCCAAAATCGGAGATTCGACGACGAAGTTATGGTCACGGAATCGGGCTCGATTAACCGAACGAACCGGGAATAAAATAATATTTTAATATGAACAGTACCCGGTGACTGTGCACATCCGGATGAGTGACAAGTGTCACCCATCCCCTGAAATCTGGTCCATGTTTCCCTCCCAACACCATCATTCCTACACCATCATTCCTCCATCGTTTTCCCCATTTTTCTTCTTCTTTGTTTTCTTACCCGTGAGAAGGGGAATCAAAATTGGGAGAATTGAGCTCCCTTTCACAACCAGTTTTGAGGGGAAATTGTGAGTTTGTGAGAGGGGATTAAACTGGGGAAACACTGGGATCGATTAATGGCTGAAAAACGGGGAATTCGAAAATTGGGTTTTTGGGAGGAAAAATCAAATTGCATGAATTGAGCCTTGTTGATCGAAATTGGGTTCAGTTTCAGTCTTCTGGGATTACTACGATCAATTTTGTAGAAGGAACCAAGTGGAATTGGGGTCGAATTGTGGAAGAACTGAAGGAGGGTGGCCTCTGAAATTTCGAGATTGAGTCGAGGAATTGGAGGCTTTGATTGTAACGACCCGTCCCGAATTCCGGGATTAGTTTAGTGACTAATCTTGATTAGTGAGGTTGAACGGTGGTTAGTAGGGCGGAATCGGACAAAATGTGCAAAATGACCGTTTTGCCCCTGGTCGTGGGCAAAATGTTGACTTTTTGTTCGGGCGGTCAAATGGACTTTGACCGATGACCGTGACGTAGTTTGGGACGTCACGAGTTCATAGACAGGTGGCACGTTCGATTCCGACATTCGTAGAGAAAGTTATGGTGTTTGGAAGTTGAGGGGTATTTTGGTAATTTGGCTTATTAGGGGCCAAATGTTGACTTTCTGACCGGGAGGTCCGATGGGCGAGGGCCAAGGACCGTTACGTAGGTATCGTCGATAAGAATCCAACGACAGGCGGCATGCCGAAATCGGAGTTACGACGACGAAGTTATGGTCAAGGACGTAAAACACGGTTAACCGAGACTCGGAATAAAATAATATTTAAATAGGTGAACAGTAACTGACGAATCTGGACCCTTGGATGTAGGCCACGTGTCACTCATCCCCACCTTCCCTAAAATCTGGATCCTTGTTGGCCATTGGATTATTTAATCCATTTTCTCCCCTTAAATCCTCACCATCCATTCAAACCTCAGATTAAATCTGGGCCTTTGATCTCATCTCTCCCTTTCCTTTAATTCTGATCACACTCATCTCTCTCTCACTCTGTTTTCCTCCCACCCGAAACACATGCACACACAACCCCTTCTGTTTTTGGAACCGTGAGAGAACACAGGGAGGCTGAGAGGAGTTTGTGTCGCACGTGGCGGCGTGACCGCCGTGGGTGGCGGTGGTGACCGGAAAACAGAGCCGTGCACATGCACACCCGCACACGGCTCCCCCTTACGCATCCCCACCACATCTGTAACCATGAGGCTGTGCGGAGGATTTTGAATTGACTACGGTGAGGCTTGAGAGACGACGGGAGGCGACGGAGACGGCAGGAACGACGGCGGCAAAACAAAACAGAGAGGTCCGAAAACTCAGAAATTGGAAAATCAGTGTGGACTGGTTTTGATCGTGTTTGAGGGGTGAAAGGAGTTCCTGGAGTCGAACTGGGCATGCTGGTGACCACGGCGGTAGCCACGGCGGCGAGGTAAGCCTCGAACCCGTGAGTTTGTTTTCGGGTACAAAAATGGTAGGATGGGTTTTAACGTGTTTCGATCGATCTGGTGATTAGGATGATGATCTAGAAGGTGAGACGAGCTTCTGGGGATCGTTTTCGAAAGGAATGGTGGCCGGGATCGTGCAGGCACGACGGTTGCAGGTGGCCGGTCTGCACACCTCCACGAACAGGTAGTCAAACGTATTGGTTTCTCAGTTTTTAAGGCATGGATCAACTGGAATTGATGAGACGATCTTGTAGGAACAAACGGAATTGAAAATGGTCGAGTAATGGCTGAGAACCAGTCGGGTTGGGTCGCGGGTCACGGTGACCCGTTTATCAGACAACCGGGTCAGAATGGTGACACTGTTCACGGCGCGTGAGTTTCACGCGCAGCCACTCACGGCGGCGCGTGACGGCGCGTGGGCACGGATCTCGAGGTGAGGTCAACATGATTTCTGTCCCATTTAATGTAACGGACATTTTGGAATTGGTTTCGTGTCGATCGGACACCGTCTCGATAGTGTTCGGGATGTCCGAAGGTTTTTAATTAAGTTTAAAAATAAGTAAAAATTCGGGAAAATTACGGGACTTTGATAGGATGTTAATGATGAGGTTAGTAACCCTCTAATGTAATTTGGACAGGATTGGGAGTCCCGGTGATAGTGGTGTGGCCCGGGAGGGCCGGTGGCACGCATATCGAGGCACACGGTTAAAACGGTCTGTGAGTGGACTTTGGTTTTATAAATCCTATGCATGCTTAAATGTGTTATATGGTTTATATACATGATTTCTATGATGGTATTTGTGAGCATTGATTTTGGATATGTTTTCCGTATTTCGAGGTGTTTTCCGTATTTCACGTATATCGGGATTAACGGTTTATTTGTGGTTTTGTGTGCTTGTGGTTAAATAAATAATATGATGAAATGGTTTTGAAATTGGAAATATGAACTCGGGCTTGAGGCCCACTTGTTTTGGAAATTTCGGACTTGGAGTCCATTTGAGAATCGGGCCGGGGGCCCAGTTGGTTAATGAAATCGGGCCAGGGGCCCAGTTGGTATGAAATCGGGCTGAGACCCATTTGAGTTATATTATCGGGCCAGGGGCCCAGTTGATTTGTGAATTCGGGCCGTGGGCCCAGCGGGTTTATAAGGTCGGGCTGCGGGCCCAGTTGGTTTACAAATCGGGCCGTGGGCCCAGTGGTTCATAAAATCGGGCATGAGGCCCAGTTGGATAATAAATGTGATTTCGGGTCAGGGACCCTATATTTTATAATGGTGATTTTGGGTCAGGGACCCTAAATGGAATTATGTGGTTTTATGGAAATTTCGGGCAGGGCCCAATGGTAATAATGTGATAAAAGGATTTAATAAAACTGTTTTCCATATACCATCTGGATACAAGGATATATGATGGTCTCCTCCAGATGTCTGGGACACTGGGGAAGTCACGGTGCATTGCCTGCGAGGGGTCATTATACGGAGCAGCCGGACCGTATGATGACTCAGGAGCAGGATTGCTATGATTGACGTCAGGGACGTCAGACATCAGGGATGTCAGATATATGGACCCGGAGAGACCCCGGGCAGCACGCGTAGCTTATGAAACCGTGAGATATGACGTCAGGGACGTCTAGCGTCTGGGACGCTAAGCATCTGGGATGCTGGTGATGGTAATGGTAAAATATGGATTAATGAATAAAATGGCTTATTGGTTGGATATGTGTTATGTGGTAAAAATGGATTATTGGTTGTGAAATGGTATGTCGGGTCAGGGACCCTAAATGGTTTCGGATTTTAAATTGATGTTCAATTATGGTCGTGGGTGGTGACCCACATGGTTTTAATATGTGGTGGTGGTATTCCACGGTTTTGGGCTGAGTTCCCACACTTGGTTTTTGGTTAACGGTTTTTGGGCTAAGGCCCTAATGGCTCGGTTGAGCAAACGTTTTGGTTACTGGTTTTTGGTGGCATGCATACGTTTTTATTGGAGGGCATAAATGTCTTATAAATGTATTTGGTAAACTTATTGGTTTTTGTCCACTCACAGCTTTTGGTTTTAATGCCCTTCAGGTTGATTACGGATGCGATTGCAGCAGGGACTGGGACATTGCACACCTCCTCCATCGATCCTTGCGCACTCTGGATGCCCTGTTTGGGCAGTGGCTCGTGGTTATCCCTTGTCTGACACCCCTTGTTGGACGGGAGCAGGGCACATTCCACGGTAATCCCGGGGGGATTGGGATGGGTCCTGTCAACTTGGTATCAGAGCACGGTTGCTCTATTTGTGCGCGCAGGTCGAGGGTGTGATGTCTCATTGGGCTGCAATTCGTTATCAACCTGATAGATAGTTTTTGGGTTTGGATAGTGGATGGAGTGTGTTTGGCCCGATACGTCGTGCGTTAATGTGATTCGACCCAAGTGGGGTTGATTGTGGTGAACTGGTATAGTGGGACCGTCGGTTCGGTCATGAGATATTGGATTGTTGTGCTGCTAGGTGCAGCCAGGTTCGGGGAACCTCATGTGAGTAATGGTCTAAAATGTGAACCCTTGTGGTGGTTTCTAGTGTGAGGGATGTTGGTTCATCGGAGTTGGCCGATGACCTAGTGGTGGAACCCACGTTGATGGGATGGTAGGATTAGATTTGATGTCTATTCGATGTCTAGACCGCGGGGTCGGTCAGGTTGTGAATTTTATATTACGGAGAGCTGTTTGGTTCGGTTGAACCATAGGGTGTGATTGTGGAGCCCTAGTATTAAAAAGGTAAACCTTAATTGTGGTTAGCGGGTGAGAACTTGTGCTGCGAGGAGTGGCTGAGGTCATGGATGACCATGTGGATGGCTCTGGTGAGTTTAGGCAGAACTATGGGATTCGATGTACGGATACGGTTCTGAGATAAATTGTGGAATCCCGTGTTGGATCAGGTATTAGTGTACGGTATGGATGCGGATCTCGATAGCAATGACAGTTAGTCGGAAGTCATATGGAGATGACTGGCTATCGAGGGTAATTGGTATGGTTCTGATACTTGGGGATCGGGGGACGTTCGGGGAACGTTCATTTTCCTGATAGGGATTGTCAGAATAGTGGTACCCATAGTCGTGAGGTACGGGATCGTCGTTCCGTATGAACGGAGATCCAGGGTTGTCGTATTTGCACACGGTGTGCAGTATGGATGTTTGCGGGGTTGGTACTTTTGTTGTGATGCTAGTATGGATGCATGTGTGCTGATACTAGTGTTGTTGATAGAGTGTTGGTGCTGGTACTAGCGCTGGTGCTAGTGTCGGTAATGGTGTTGACGATGAGCCACAAGTTGGGGTGTGACTCCGTCATGATGAACATATGTTCGGTCTTTGAGATTCGATAGTGGTTGAGTGATGGACTGGATGGGATCCAGATAAGACTGTGCTGTGTTGGGATAAGTTCCAATAGTGGTGAGATAACCAGTAAGGAGTGGATTAAAATGGTATAATTAAGACTTAAGAAATTTTGGGATGATTAGTGGATTTGGGGGAGTTGTTGGCAACTCCAAAATTTGTGCGTTTTTATGTTTTTAAATATCCCTAAAATGTACATGGAAATGATTAAAACTGGAAAAGACGAGGAAAACCATTAGTGGTATAAAGGTAGGAATTTGTAATTGAGAACTTGGGAAACCGAGTGTTGAACCTGTAAAGGTCGGGATGTGCGAACGGAACAATAGCGGATTGATTGTGGACCCGGGGTTGTCCAAGTGAATTGAGGAGGTAGGAAGTCTAGTGGTTAGACTTGACGTCTTGTTGGGAGCATGTCTGTTTCCAACATGGTAGGAACCTTAGTGTCGAGGAGAGTTGTGATTGGGGAACGAGAGTGGTGCTCATTTTTGGTGATTGGTATTCCAAAGTCATTGGGGTTGACTTCTTGCTTTCTGCCCTGGCAGACATTGACTGTAGTTACCAGTACGTTGAGCGTGTATTGGTTGGTGGGCCCAGGTGTAATTGCGGGTCATTAGGAGGAGCTACGTATTCGAAATTAGGTAAACGAGATTTCTCATTTTCTGCTTGGTGGCAGACGATGTGGTGTTACATGGCGTAGTGAGTGCAGTGAGTCTGGCTGCATCCACGTAGGATGAGTATTGGTGTCATCATGTTGGATCATCCTTGGTTTTTCCTAGGTGGAATGACAAGGACTGATACAAGGTAATCCGTGAGAATCCGCAGTCTCGACGTGTCTCGTCGTTGACTGATCTGTCTAGTTGTCGGAGTCGGTTGTCAATCGTTGTGGCGATCTAGGATTTTGACGTTATTGTCAGGGACACAGTGTCTATCTGGGTCGTGATCTTGATGATTCAGATAGGGGGAGAGTATATCACTCTTACCTTGGTACGTGAGTCGTAAATGACGAGATTGAACTTCTTTTCGAAGGGCCCGTAGGGTATTCTACTCGGGTGAGTAGGTTTCCAAGGTAGTTGAATTTTGTCAACCTTAGACGTGTGGAGGTTGGATTGGCTTCCCTATGAAGTCAATCAAGTGTATTGAACGGGTAACCGATAGGTTCGGTTTTGGTGTGTCTCGGTAAATGTGAACGAGATTTCGGGATTTGGAATCGAATATCTGGGTGACGATTCAGGATTCGATTTTGGAACTTGAAAGTATATTTCTGGGTTTGGGTACGGAATGGTTATTCCAAATGCTAGCTTACGGAATAATGATTTCGGATTCGGATTTGGAAATGAGTTAAACTGTGATGTCTGGGTTTGGATCCGGGATTTCTTACGAACTTGCGGATTTGGATTCGGAATTGGAACTAGATGTTGGGTGGAGTTTCGATTTGTCTCATGCTGGATTGGGCAAACGTACTCCATTGTTGGAACGCGTTCGGCTATAACCTAGGTGGTTGTAGTCTGGTTATTAGGTAGATGTGTGTACTTCGTACATGGTTCGAGGTACAATACCTTGTAGACTTGTGATGTCTAGCTACGGTACACGGGATATACCCGAGGTGTGTTGGTGAACGTGGTGGTAGTCGGATTGGTTCCGATACCATGGGATTGGTTGTGGACCGGACATTACTATGCAATGGGTCATGGTAATTCCGATGTGTTTAATTACACACAGGTCGTTTGAAAGGTCGGTAATCGTTTACTAAGTTAAGTACGTTGGTGGCATGTGTAGCCACGAGTGAGTCTAGTGTCAGTTTTCGACTGACAACAACTGTGTGGTGACAGTTTGTCAGGATGTGTCAATATAGATTGTTGAGTGGGGTCAGCTGACTCCTAGTGGGAGTGGGAAAGGAACCGTCGAGTTGTTGCGTTAACGAGAGGGTCGATTTGACAAGTGGTGTCAAATTCGAAACAAGTAGTTTCAGTCATTCGACGGGGTCGAATGTAGTCGTTACGTTTTGAGTACTAGTGGTACGTTTGGGTGTAGACAAGTTTTGTCTAAGTAGTTGGTGTACGGGTGTACACGTGTTGCGTGGTCGATTCCACTTTCCACGGGGTGTTTGTGGAATCAGGATAGTCGAGTTTCGAGAGCGAAACTTATTAAGGAGGGAAGTACGTTGAGTTTAGAGCGGTTGGAATTTCGAGGACGAAATTTATTAAGGAGGGAAGGTTGTAACGACCCGTCCCGAATTCCGGGATTAGTTTAGTGACTAATCTTGATTAGTGAGGTTGAACGGTGGTTAGTAGGGCGGAATCGGACAAAATGTGCAAAATGACCGTTTTGCCCCTGGTCGTGGGCAAAATGTTGACTTTTTGTTCGGGCGGTCAAATGGACTTTGACCGATGACCGTGACGTAGTTTGGGACGTCACGAGTTCATAGACAGGTGGCACGTTCGATTCCGACATTCGTAGAGAAAGTTATGGTGTTTGGAAGTTGAGGGGTATTTTGGTAATTTGGCTTATTAGGGGCCAAATGTTGACTTTCTGACCGGGAGGTCCGATGGGCGAGGGCCAAGGACCGTTACGTAGGTATCGTCGATAAGAATCCAACGACAGGCGGCATGCCGAAATCGGAGTTACGACGACGAAGTTATGGTCAAGGACGTAAAACACGGTTAACCGAGACTCGGAATAAAATAATATTTAAATAGGTGAACAGTAACTGACGAATCTGGACCCTTGGATGTAGGCCACGTGTCACTCATCCCCACCTTCCCTAAAATCTGGATCCTTGTTGGCCATTGGATTATTTAATCCATTTTCTCCCTTTAAATCCTCACCATCCATTCAAACCTCAGATTAAATCTGGGCCTTTGATCTCATCTCTCCCTTTCCTTTAATTCTGATCACACTCATCTCTCTCTCACTCTGTTTTCCTCCCACCCGAAACACATGCACACACAACCCCTTCTGTTTTTGGAACCGTGAGAGAACACAGGGAGGCTGAGAGGAGTTTGTGTCGCACGTGGCGGCGTGACCGCCGTGGGTGGCGGTGGTGACCGGAAAACAGAGCCGTGCACATGCACACCCGCACACGGCTCCCCCTTACGCATCCCCACCACATCTGTAACCATGAGGCTGTGCGGAGGATTTTGAATTGACTACGGTGAGGCTTGAGAGACGACGGGAGGCGACGGAGACGGCAGGAACGACGGCGGCAAAACAAAACAGAGAGGTCCGAAAACTCAGAAATTGGAAAATCAGTGTGGACTGGTTTTGATCGTGTTTGAGGGGTGAAAGGAGTTCCTGGAGTCGAACTGGGCATGCTGGTGACCACGGCGGTAGCCACGGCGGCGAGGTAAGCCTCGAACCCGTGAGTTTGTTTTCGGGTACAAAAATGGTAGGATGGGTTTTAACGTGTTTCGATCGATCTGGTGATTAGGATGATGATCTAGAAGGTGAGACGAGCTTCTGGGGATCGTTTTTGAAAGGAATGGTGGCCGGGATCGTGCAGGCACGACGGTTGCAGGTGGCCGGTCTGCACACCTCCACGAACAGGTAGTCAAACGTATTGGTTTCTCAGTTTTTAAGGCATGGATCAACTGGAATTGATGAGACGATCTTGTAGGAACAAACGGAATTGAAAATGGTCGAGTAATGGCTGAGAACCAGTCGGGTTGGGTCGCGGGTCACGGTGACCCGTTTATCAGACAACCGGGTCAGAATGGTGACACTGTTCACGGCGCGTGAGTTTCACGCGCAGCCACTCACGGCGGCGCGTGACGGCGCGTGGGCACGGATCTCGAGGTGAGGTCAACATGATTTCTGTCCCATTTAATGTAACGGACATTTTGGAATTGGTTTCGTGTCGATCGGACACCGTCTCGATAGTGTTCGGGATGTCCGAAGGTTTTTAATTAAGTTTAAAAATAAGTAAAAATTCGGGAAAATTACGGGACTTTGATAGGATGTTAATGATGAGGTTAGTAACCCTCTAATGTAATTTGGACAGGATTGGGAGTCCCGGTGATAGTGGTGTGGCCCGGGAGGGCCGGTGGCACGCATATCGAGGCACACGGTTAAAACGGTCTGTGAGTGGACTTTGGTTTTATAAATCCTATGCATGCTTAAATGTGTTATATGGTTTATATACATGATTTCTATGATGGTATTTGTGAGCATTGATTTTGGATATGTTTTCCGTATTTCGAGGTGTTTTCCGTATTTCACGTATATCGGGATTAACGGTTTATTTGTGGTTTTGTGTGCTTGTGGTTAAATAAATAATATGATGAAATGGTTTTGAAATTGGAAATATGAACTCGGGCTTGAGGCCCACTTGTTTTGGAAATTTCGGACTTGGAGTCCATTTGAGAATCGGGCCGGGGGCCCAGTTGGTTAATGAAATCGGGCCAGGGGCCCAGTTGGTATGAAATCGGGCTGAGACCCATTTGAGTTATATTATCGGGCCAGGGGCCCAGTTGATTTGTGAATTCGGGCCGTGGGCCCAGCGGGTTTATAAGGTCGGGCTGCGGGCCCAGTTGGTTTACAAATCGGGCCGTGGGCCCAGTGGTTCATAAAATCGGGCATGAGGCCCAGTTGGATAATAAATGTGATTTCGGGTCAGGGACCCTATATTTTATAATGGTGATTTTGGGTCAGGGACCCTAAATGGAATTATGTGGTTTTATGGAAATTTTGGGCAGGGCCCAATGGTAATAATGTGATAAAAGGATTTAATAAAACTGTTTTCCATATACCATCTGGATACAAGGATATATGATGGTCTCCTCCAGATGTCTGGGACACTGGGGAAGTCACGGTGCATTGCCTGCGAGGGGTCATTATACGGAGCAGCCGGACCGTATGATGACTCAGGAGCAGGATTGCTATGATTGACGTCAGGGACGTCAGACATCAGGGATGTCAGATATATGGACCCGGAGAGACCCCGGGCAGCACGCGTAGCTTATGAAACCGTGAGATATGACGTCAGGGACGTCTAGCGTCTGGGACGCTAAGCATCTGGGATGCTGGTGATGGTAATGGTAAAATATGGATTAATGAATAAAATGGCTTATTGGTTGGATATGTGTTATGTGGTAAAAATGGATTATTGGTTGTGAAATGGTATGTCGGGTCAGGGACCCTAAATGGTTTCGGATTTTAAATTGATGTTCAATTATGGTCGTGGGTGGTGACCCACATGGTTTTAATATGTGGTGGTGGTATTCCACGGTTTTGGGCTGAGTTCCCACACTTGGTTTTTGGTTAACGGTTTTTGGGCTAAGGCCCTAATGGCTCGGTTGAGCAAACGTTTTGGTTACTGGTTTTTGGTGGCATGCATACGTTTTTATTGGAGGGCATAAATGTCTTATAAATGTATTTGGTAAACTTATTGGTTTTTGTCCCACTCACAACTTTTGGTTTTAATGCCCTTCAGGTTGATTACGGATGCGATTGCAGCAGGGACTGGACATTGCACACCTCCTCCATCGATCCTTGCGCACTCTGGATGCCCTGTTTGGGCAGTGGCTCGTGGTTATCCCTTGTCTGACACCCCTTGTTGGACGGGAGCAGGGGCACATTCCACGGTAATCCCGGGGGGATTGGATGGGTCCTGTCATTGATTGTTGAAATTGAGCTGGGGATTATGTTCCTGAGGATCCCACGATGCTTCTGGATCCATCAATTGGAAGAAACTGACTGAGATTGACTGAGCTCCATGGTTGCACAGTGTACGAATGTTCGAGTTTGAGTCGTGAAGATTGAGCAATGAATTGATTCAATTGAGTTTGGGTAAAATGATTACCTGAGTCCCTTGATACTTCTGGTTTGAATCAATTTAAGGAAATCGTGTGACGGTGAAGGTTTTGGAATGATGAACAATGGCCGGAGGACCTTCGAATGATCAACTGTGATCGTGGGGTTATAGGTAAGTTTGTTTGAAATTGAGTCCACAGATCTTTAATTGAACTTATTTCGAAGCTGTATGAATGTTCAATTGATGAATTCAGTGTGGAATTGACAGAAAACCAAACGGGTCTGATCGCGGGTTAAACGACCCGTTTACCAGACAAACGGGTTGGGACGGTGACACTGTAGCAGGCGCGTGGATTTCACGCGCAGCCACTCACGGCGGCACGTGAGGGCGCGTCCGGCCTAGTCTCAAGGTGAGGTCAACATGACTTTTGATCCTCTCAGTGTAACGAACATTTTGACGTTGGTTTCGGGGAAATCGGATATTGTTTCGATAATGTTCCGCGTATCCGAAGTTTCGTATTACGTTAAAAATACGTATTTAAATCCCGGAAAAATTGGGGAAAATTATATGATGTATTTTGAGATGTTAGTAACCCTCTATAATGATTTTGGACAGGAGTTGTGATTTCCAGATTTTACGGAAAAACGTGCAGCTCGGAAACGGACCGTTTGGACGGTGTGTGTGAGTGGACTTTGTTTTCTAACCGTGATGCATGCATATATGATTTCTAATGCCTTATTATATGATTTTATATGCTTGGGCATGATTTATGTTTCAATCCGGTAATTTCTCGGTTTTATGATTATTATATTATTATTTTGGGCGATTTTCGAGAAATTACGAAATTTGGTAAAAATGATGTTCGGACTTGGTTTATGAGTCCGGGATTAAAATTGGTTGGAAATAATGTGTGGACTCGGATTATGAGTCATGGATTGAGAATGATGTGGTGACTCGGGAATGAGTCAATGGTCAATTTCGTGGATTTACGTGAAAATGGCAACGGAGGTTGCAACGCATGGATTTGCGTGATAATGTTATTTTGGGCATGAGAACCCAAGTGAATAGTGATTTTGACTCGGATTTGGAGTCACTTGTGAACTTGTGAAATTAATGATTTATTGGGGAATTTATGATTATTTTAATCAGTCTTTTGGGCACGTTTTACGAGGAACGTGCAAATGATGTTTTGGGCTAGGCCCGGAGTCTAAATGATTTCTAAAATGATGATTTCCGGATTATTCTATTGATTTAAATGTGATTTTAACGGTTTATGTGTAAAAGGTATTTTGGGCTTGAGACCCAGTTGAGAATGATCTTGACTTGGTATGAAGTCAAGATTTGATTGAAATGTTTTGGGATGTAATTCTCGGGATGGTTTTCATTGTGATTGTGATATTCCCAGACGGTCGGCGCTTGGGGGGATTACCCAGACGAACGGAGCTTGGGGGATGTGATTGTAGGATCGGGAGTTGATCCTATGGTAGTCAGCTTCTCGGATGAGACTGAGCCTGGATGTACCACTCGGAGGTGTCTGAACCTGGGGATGTGTTCGCCCAGAGGTGACTGAGCCCGAGGGGATTGAGCCCAGAGGTGTCTGTTCCCGAGAGAGTGACTGGATATTGGCCTACGCGTAGTGCAGATGTGATTTGTGATATTGTGCACTTGTGAGTAGTGCGGATTGATTGGATTGATATATGTATTGTGCACTTGTGATTAGTGCTGATTGATGTTATTTGTGATGACGTACTGGTATGGAGTACGGGTTTTTGGTCTTTGTGGCCAGTGATTATGTTTTCACATGTTTTGGCCTGAGAGCCGGGATTTGATGTTTTATAACATGAACTGATTTGGTGAACATGAGTTTTATGGACCATGGGAAAATAAGTTTTGATTTTATCGGTCACTCATGTTTTACGATATGCATGCAAGTTTGTGAAAACTGGAGGGTAAGAATGCATTTTGATAAATGTTTTTATAAGAGGTCATTTTTGTCCACTCACACCTTTTCTGTTTTGTGACCCTCCAGGCCGTGGTACGACGCTCGGGACTGATCGTGAGGCAGTGACAGCAGCAGAAATCCGCGCGAACATCCCTTGTCTAGCAAGCACTGAAGGGGAGTTTCGGACCTTTAGTTGACTTGTCAGACGGGAGCAGGACCGGGCACGGTTTTTGATGTCCAGTTGGGACGGGTCCTGTCAAATTGGTATCAGAGCATTTGGTTCTTGATTTCTGTTGATACGTCATGCCTCCGAGTCGTGCGTCCCGTACACGGTCTAAAGATGGGAGGGGCGAGAGTAGTATTAGTGAAGGCCCAGATATTGAGCGAGTTCGACGGTTAGGAGCCACCGTGTTTCGTGGTGATTCGGGACCGGATGGTGCCGAAGATTGGCTTACTCGATTGGAAAGGATTTTTGAGGTTATGATATGTCCCCTGGAGGACATGGTGCCCTTAGCCACTTTTCTTTTGGATGGCTATGCTTACAGGTGGTGGCATAGTTTACAGTTGACTGGCTGGGATGCCCGTACGTTGGCATGGGATGCATTCCGAGAGAGATTCTTGGATCAGTTTTATCCTCGCTCGTTTCGGAACGCTAAGGAGGTTGAGTTTCTCCAATTGCAGCAAGGGAATCGGTCAGTGGTCGATTATGAACAGCAATTTTTGCACTTATCTAGTTTCGCTCCTCTGTATGTGGCTACTGAGGAGGATAAGTGTCGAAGGTTTGAGCAGGGATTGAGGAATGAGTTACGAGGTGCTGTAACTGTTGGCTCATATTCTACCCTGAGGGAATTATCGGATGCTGCTATCCGAGTGGATGCTACTATTTTACCTGTTCCAGAACAATCTTTGGGCTCTGGACGACGCCGAGAGCGTCAGGATACTGAACAGATGAGTCAGGAAACAACGAAGCGAGTTAGCCTTCATACTCTTGTGTCGCAATCCTCGGTAGGCGTTCATTCGGGTGGAACTTCAACCCAGTCGACAAGTAAGCGGCGTGGTGGGGCAAGTCGCCTCAGCACTGCCACTTGTCACTTTTGTAGGAAACTTGGACATTTGCGAAGGAACTGCCCCGATCGACTTGACCGTTAGGTCAAAATAATTGTATTGATACCTTGTAAATGGTTTGTATTGTCCATTTGTGTTGTAATATTGTATCATGTGTTTTGGGTGAGTCGGACTAGTGTGGGTCCGGATGGTTGTTTTTGTTAACAGTTTGGTTTGTAGATGGGTGTGTTGGGCCCAGAATAAACTTGACCCGGGGATTAATATTGGTGTTATCGTTTCGGATCATCCTTGGTTTTCCCTAGGTGGATCGGGTTTGTGATGTCGTGGACATTGGGCATTGTGACGAACTAGGATCGTGATGTTCATGGTCAGCTGACGTCGTGATGGATCTGGACCGTAATCCTGATGATCCAGTTGGGAGAGAGTTTGTCACTCTTACTCCGGTATGTGAGTCGTAAATGACGAGACTGAACTTCTTTTCGAAGTGGAGCCCTTTGTGGTATATTACACGAGTGAGTAGGTTTCCGAAGTGGAGCCCATAGTATTTCTTTACATGTGTAAGACAAGCGTACCAGTTATTTTAGGTTCCTGGTTGGAGCCACTGATACACAACATATATTTTTTAATCGGAAGATTTTTTCCTTACTATTGTATTCATGGGATATTTACCCTTGTCCATTCCCTGCACAATATGAAGCATTTTTTTAAGTGATTTTTATGCTAAGAAAACCTGCAATAAAATTATTAGGTCCCTTCACATGTTCAACTTCAAGACATTAATGAGAAATAACATGATACCATCTTCATCGTCGACCACCAGTTATTACTCTTTTATTAATCAAGAAATCACGAATTGCTTGATTATTAGTTATGAGGATAAAAAATTCTGGTGCCAAGTAAATATGAAATTTTTATGGTAAGTTTAATAGCCAAAAGTTCTTTTTCGAAGGTAATGTATTTTACCTCATTCAGTTTGAATTTATCACAATTATAACCACAAATTAATTTTTTTTTAATTTTTTTTAGTATTGTGCCTTTTAACGGCTTAATACCATTTTCTTTTAATATCATATCTCTATCATTCCAATGTTCTTTTGGAATGGTTTTCAGAGCACATTCCCAACATAAATATGAAGTATATGTTTCTAAAATCAGTTTATCACATGTTTTAGAAATAATCACGTGGGATCTTTGTTAGATCATTTTTATACTTTTAATTAATTCTAAATCTTCTTGTGTCTAATTCGATTTCTTATCTTTTTTTAGTTTTTCCAAAACGGGAACTTCTTCTTCTGATATTTTTTTTTTTATAAAACTCATCCATAATTTAGAACTCCTTAAATACTTTGTAACTGTTTTTTATCTTTTAATTCTTCGGAAAAATCTCTTATTTTAGAGATTATATGTTCTTGAAGTTTGATTTCTGAATAATCTAAGGTGATTCCTGGAAAATCAATCGACTCCTGTTCTAAAACATATAATCTAGATTGGTTAACTAAGATATCTTTTCTAGGCATGAAATAACATCTTGAAGTTTGAGGTTGTTCATTCCACCTTTTATAATTAATCATCATCCTAACTTTTCCTCTTTTTATTCATGTATGGTTTCTTACCGTAAATACAAGATTAGAATGAGGACTTACAGTTTCTTCTATGAGTTTTTTTTCACTAGAAGTTCTTTTATCTGAATATTGTATTCGTCAATATCCATTCTAGTATAAATCATTGGTTTGACTCTAATTATGATATTAGGATCTCTTAGTTTAAGAGAACAATATATAGGACTTGTAGACTATCACTTTAATAGATCTTCACTAAAGTTTTCTTCAAGTATTTTATATATCCAGTGATTTGTTTCTTACTAGAAATTTTCTTCTTCAACTTGTTGTAGCTTGGTGTTGGGTCAGCATATTGAGCTGGTGCAAACTCAAATGTACATTTACATCCAAGCTGCTGAAGCAAAGGAATTTTGACAAACTATTTGTTTAGAGTAAGAGACATAGAATTGTGATTTACAATCATGGCGAAATATGTAGAGAGAAAATTATTCTCTAGAATAAAATCTTCATCATATTTTGGAAACATAATATTTTTGGTATAATGAATTTTGTGTCATTTAACCAAATTGTTATGGTTTTAGCCTAAACTTGTATTAATGAGCTATTATCATGAATTCATGTAACATCTAATGGGTTTTTCATAGGAATCCACATAGCTTGCAAAAATAAATGCTCCTAACACATAGGCAAATCATTTTTTTTTACCATAATGTGGTGAAAAGATTATATCATCCTGGCCTACTTTAAGATGATAAAGATGTATTGATTTTCTTTCATCTTGAGGTTCCTTAAATTTTATAGAACTTGATCCTGGGAGAATAGGAACTTGTACATTTTTAGTGCTATTTTTTCCCTTTAATATTATTCAAATTTGAACTGGATTCGTTATATTTCGGCCATTCTTGTTTACTTTGAGACCGCTTCCCTAAAGTAAATATTATTTCCCGAAACTTACATTTCAAGTAAACTATGTTTTTTACGAGTTTCTCTTGTAGGTTTAAATATTTCTAAATCTCTCCAATTTATTAATTTTGGCTGAATATTAGCTTCTATACGATTTTTTTTTCTTTCTTTCATTGAAGTTTTTTTGGAAATTTTGTTAATTCATGGATTTTTTTTTTCCACTGAATTGACAAATCCTGAGCTTAGTGATTCATACTTCAGTTTTTAAGTTGAATCTTAGTTTTGACTGAGTTTTCAATATTATCGTCAGTAATGAAAATGAAATAATTTATTTTGACATTAAACCAAACAACTCAATTTATCAAATTGGATTGTATTCCTCCAATAATAGCTTGAAGTTGATTACTTAGTCTATTATCAAAAACTACAACAAGTATTTGTGTATCTTTTCCTTGTCTAAACAAAGCTACTATTTGGATATGGATTAATCCTCCATGCACATATTTTATTCCAGGATATTTTTTCTTCTATCTTCTATTTTTTTCTTTACTGAACATAGGTATTTCTGCTAAGCTTTCTTCAATACATTTAGCAGTGGTGTTACTGCTAAATTGTTCAAAAACTCCTGCAGAGAACATTTTAAATTTTGACAATTTATAAATATATATATTTTTAATTAAATTCTTAATTTTTTTTAAAGTTGTTCTTTGGGAAAAAAAACTACACTCTTTCCTATTATATCCCTAAGAGTTACACTTTGATTTTCTTCTTCTAAACTATATTATTCCTATAAATTTTTGTAACTCATTCATTATGAAAACTTGTTCATCTTCATTTGAAATTTCCTCTTCAGATGAAACTTCATAACGAATTTCTTCTATCTTAGAGATTTCTTCTCCAAATAAAAGTTCTAACTCTTGTTCTTCAAGAGTCTTAATCATCTTTATAGCAATTTTTCCCTTTTTTGGGCATTGAGGTACAAAGTGTCATTCTTCATTATATATAATACATCTGTCTTTTCTTTTAGAATTATTGGAAGAAGTGTTTTTGTTAAATTTTTTTTTTTCATATTTTTTTACCTTTTGAAAATCTAGATTTTTTTCTCATAGGCTTCCCTTTAAATTTTTGCTTGTTAAAAGATTTTCTAGGTGTACAATGTAACGACCCATCCCGAATTCCGGGATTAGATTAGTAACTAATCATGATTAGTTGGGCGAAATCGGACGAACGATGCAAAATGACCGTTTTGCCCCTAGTCGTGGGTAAAATGTTGACTTTTAATTCGGGTGGTCAAATGGACTTTGACCAATGACCGCGACGTAGTTCGGGACGTCAAGAGTTCATAGACAGGTGGCACGATCGATTCCGCCGTTCGGGGTGAAAGTTATGACGTTCAAGTCCAAGGGCATTTTCGTAATTTGGACGAAAAGTGGGAAATGTTGACTTTTCGACCAGGAGGCCCAATGGTCGAGGGCCGAGGACCGTTAGGATGGTCTCGATGCCCTGAGTTCGTAGACAGGCGGCACGCGTCAATCAGAGTTCGGACGACCAAGTTACGGGTCTAGATGCATGAGGGGCATTTTGGTAATTTGTCAAGCGAGGGCAAAATGTTAATTTTTACTGTGAATTTGATTTAGCCGTGACTAGGACTTTGTTAACAGAGCAAGGGAATTGTTTAGTCTGTCTAATGAATTTATTAACAAAATGAGGTGACAATTGTCACTGAGGGAGGTTGGTTTGGGTTGAATGGGTGAGTGGGAGACACAGGCGTGCTGTAGGCAGAGCACAGGCGGTTTTCTCTAATGCTTGGTGAGGTTGGAAATGGAACACTGTGTTGGTCGAATTGTTTATGCAGTTAGTGAGGGAACAGAGACAGAAGACAGAGCACGGTTGTGTTGGTAGAGGTGAAGTGCGGGGAACAATCGCACAGTGAACTGTGCTGATACATTTGAAATGGAAAAACAGAGACTGTTGAGCCATTGTTATTTCGACCTCCCCAATAACGGTTTGGGAGAAAATGAGAGCTGGGGAGGAATGAGAGAAACAGTGAGACATTTTGGAGAGGAAAACGGGGGGACTGAGTGAAGATTATACACTGGAACCCGAAACTCGTTTTTGGACAAATTCGAATTCAAATTTGAATTGTAGGCCAGCCCAGGCCGAATTAAGGTTCGAATAAGCTTTCTGGGACCTTAGTTAGTTGATCCAAATCAAGTATGGAAAGCTTCGAAGCTCCTGGAGCCATGGACAGACGTCGTGGGTGGCCAGAAAATTGAGCATTGTGTTCGTGCAATTGGAGGTAAGTGTTTGTGAAATTGAATCCCAAATCATCCTTACCATGAGGCTACGATGCTATACTACCAATTCATTGAAGAACTCCTTGGTTATACGAAGAACTCAGACGAGGAACTCGTTTAAGAAATTTAGTTTAAGTCGAGATGTCAAGACCCACCCCGATTATCACCCCGATAACCGAGGTGAACCCTGCTCCCGTCTGACAACCCAACACAAAAGACCGAAACAACCTCACGAAAACCACAAATTACATTGCCAGACTCAGGAGAATCTAAAACATCCCAGAGTCAGTAGTTATACAGAGCATAGTACCAAAACCAAAGTAAAACAAAAATCGATACACAGAGTACACGCACAACGGAAAATTGGAAACACTCCGGGAAAACTCTCGAGTATTCTATGCCTCCGACGCTGCCTCAACATCAACCCCCGCGCTAACTCCACGACCTGGAGGGCAAAGAAAACCAGAAAAGTGTGAGTGTACCATAAAGAATAAAAGTTTCAAAAACCATTTTATAACAAACCAGGGTTTGGCCCTTCGTTTTGAAAACATGCATGTATAACCCATTAAGTAAACAGTGATATACATCACATAGTAATCATCATAAAAACATTTATAATTCACAAAATAGGCATCATGAACACAGTACGATAAAACATAAATCCAAGTCATCATTATCCGATCAAACCTGCTGGACCTATCCGAGTCTTTAAACTCCCGAGTCTTTAAACTCCCGAGTCTTTAAACTCAATCCAGGCCTCAATAATCCGAGTCTATAAACTCCGAGTCTTTAAACTCAACAGGTCTACGGGGGAAATATCAATATATCCGAGTCTTTAAACTCCCGAGTCTTTAAACTCAATCCGGGTCTTTAAACCTAATCCGGGCCCGTCCCCCGTCAAACATAATATCCTGGTCTTTAAACCCAAAAACCAGATCCAACAAATCCAATCAAAACCATTTGAAAACCATTTCTAAATCCATATCCAAACCCAAATCCGAAATCACTGGCATGAAGCCCTTCCGGCATCCAGAACCGTCAATCCGAATCCAAATCCGGAAATCCACTTTTCAACTTTAAAACCAAATTCCGCTTTCCGAAATCCGATTCTAAAACCGAAAACCTCGCTTATCAAATCATATCTTCAATCCATTTATAACCATTGAAATCACTTATCATTTGAAATCCCAAAAATCATGGCATCAAAATCAAAATTCAACTTTCTCGTAAAACGTGCTGAAAACCGTACTTTCTCGAAAAACGTGCAATTATGTAAAACAGTTATAGTATATTCGACAATCATGAAATCACATGTAACACCATAAAACAATTATAGAAAAGCAATTATGCATGCTCGATTATAGAGAAGGGGTCCACTCACAGTTACTGGGCACGTCACTCGCGTCCCGAACGCCCTGCACGTTCCTCGACCTCCTCGGGGATTCCCGATCTAGTCAACAATCACCGAAACACGTCACTAACACGTACATCAAGGTTTTCCTAATTTTCCCCAATTTTCCTGGACTTCAAACGTACGTAAAACGAAACCCTAGAACATCGAACCCGCGGAACTAACTCGAATCGGCGTCCGATTAACCCGAAACCTATCCCAAAAGATTCGTTATGACATCTAGACCAAAAACCTAGTTGGAAGTTTCCCCAGAAACCACCGCACGCGCCTCCACGCGCCGCCCAAAGTGGCTGTGCGTGGGCCTCAGGTGCCTACACACAGAGTACTGTTCATCGTCTTCCTCAGCTAGTCAACCGGTCTGAATCGGCGAGGGCGGTTCTCCATCGTCCGTCCACCATTTCTCTTCCTTCCAAGCCCAAAAGCTTCGTCCTGTCCTAAGCAACCTATTCCCTTCAACCAAACACATCAATCCTACCTCTAACCCGTCGTCCCTAGCTAGAACACGTGACCAGACACCCGTCTCACCCCCATCACGGCTTCGATATCTACAGGTTCCCAAGTACCTAAGGAATCGATTAGAACCTACCAGACACCTCGACTCAGCACCTAGCTTCACGACTAACCCTTTGAAGCAAAACGGAAAAATAGAGCATCAAAAAGAAATCCAGAAATTACCTGTGCTCAGGCCGCCGCCTTGAGCTCCACCGTCGTTATGCGAGCCTTCTAATCCTCCTCCGTCCACTGGACACCACCTTCAGCCTCGATTGATCCAGCACGGCTGTACCACCACCAAAATCCCTCGACACCTTTCTGTTTCCTGAAACCTCACCTTCCTCACACACACAACCACTCAACTCTCAGCCCAGTCCTTGCACTCTCAGCCTCCTCTGAACACACTCTCACACCCAAGAACTCACACAGTCACTGTAATTTGATCGATTCCTCCCTCAACCTCACACTCTGTTTTCTTCGATTGCACGGCCACAAACACAACTCACCCAAAGATTTTGAACCGTGCAAACATGTAGAAACCTCTAGCCCCTTGCCACATGTCACAATCCTAGAGCCTCTCTCACAAATATCCACTTGCACCTGTACACTTGGCCTTATCAGATTGGCTCAATTCCCAATGCACCAAAAAGACCAAAATGCCCTTGTAACACAAAATTACCATTTTACCCTTCGTCGTTCTAGACCCGTACCTTGCCCATCCAATGTCCGATGAAGGCATGCCGCCTGTCGTTGAACTCAGGACAACGAGATCTACCTAATGGTCCTAGGTCTACGTACAAAAAACCTGTCGTGCGAAAATTCAACTTTTCCCCCTATTTTAACCAAATTACGGTAATGCCCTCAACCTTCCGAACATCATAACTTCCTCCTCGGATGTCGGAATCGGGCGTGCCACCTGTCTACTTACTCGTGACGTCCCGAACTACGTCACGGTCATCGGTCAATGTCCAATTGACCGCGCCGAACTAAAAGTTAACATTTTTGCCCGAACTAGGGGTAAAATCGTCATTCTACACTAACGGACCAAAAGTAACCAACTAAACGCCAATTAGACTCACTAATCCGTTACTAATCACTTTACTAAGCCCGGCTCTCGGGACGGGTCGTTACAATCTACCCTCCTTAAAAGAATTTCGTCCCCGAAATTCCACAACTCGTTCCCGACACCTGGGGTCTCTTACCCGGTGAGCAGCTTTCGCCAAAACAACTACTCTGAACAGTTGCCAACCTATCATCTCCACCTTGGGTATTACACAACACCCCCACTACCGGTTCAACACTTCTAACCCTCTCTCAGTAGAACTTCATGGTGTACGCAAGGGAAACTCTATGAACAGAAAACAATGGTATTTTAAAATACCTCATTTAGAGTACCCGACAGAGTTAAATTCCACAACTCGTTCCCGACACCTGGGGTCTCCTACCCGGTGAGCAGCTTTCGCCAAAACAACTACTCTAAACAGTTGCCAACCTATCATCTCCACCTTGGGTATTTCACAACTCCCCCACTACCGGTTCAACACTTCTAACCCTCTCTCAGTAGAACTTCATGGTGTACGCAAGGGAAACTCTATGAACAGAAAACAATGGTATTTTAAAATACCTCATTTAGAGTACCAGACAGAGTTCATAGAGTACATCCGCACGTATAACCACCTAGTCAGCAAAAACCAACAAAGTCCTAAAGACAATCCTACATTGTGGGTTCTCTCAATAACCTCATATCGATCGATAATCTCACTCCGTTCCAATTCCTTTTGTCATCCTTCAATGGAACAAGCCATAATCCTGACTCTCGTCACTCCAAGTCACCTAGGGAAACATTCTAAACTCTATCCCGAAACCAAACGAAACAGCGTACAACACAACCAAATATAGTAAAAGTACCTGTCACGGCACCAGGTGCTGACTGAGCCTCCTACTGAGTCATCGCAAACCCTCGGGCCTTGGGTCATGCAGATCTACCACGTCCCCTCGAACTACTAGTGGCACCTCCACCTCTTCCAGTGCCTGCCGTCCCTGACGCTGTGCTCTGCCAGGGCTCCGCCGCTCCTCGTCCTACACCACCCTCCTGGGGTAACAACGGACAATCACGTCGGAAGTGACCTTGCTCCCCACAGTATTAACATACATCCCGACCAGAAGGACCCGGTCTCCCTGTAGACGCAACAGACGTCGCACTGGCTTGCGAAGTTGGCTGTGCTCGATAACCACGGAACCCTGAACTCTGGAAACTACCAGGTCTACCAAAATGATCATCGCCCGCCGACGATGCTCCACTGAAGTTGCCCCTCTTCGGTGTCCTCTGACTCGAAGCTCCAGAAAAAGGGGGCTCCCGGCGTCGTACCGGCAAGCTAGCTTCAACCCTCACCGCAGCGACCGACAACTCTCGGAGGGTGGCAAACGATCCAGCCGTCACTAAGGCTCGAATCTCACCTCGCAGGCCCAACTCAAACCTACGACACTTCGCGGCTTCATTAGCCACAAACGCAGGAGCAAAACGAGACAACATCTGAAATTTCACTCATACTCCCCTGTTGGAGTTGCAGAAACTCAGCCTCCCTGGCATCACGGAAAGAACGAGGGTAATACTGATCCAAAAACTGCTCCCTAAACGTCTCCCAGGTCACTGTGTGGGCGTCCCAGCCAGAAAATTCGAGGGTATACCACCACTCGTACGCCGCACCATCTAGTAAAAAGGTAGCCAGTAACACCCGATCCTCCAGTGGGCAATGCATCACTGCGAAAATCCTCTCAAGTCTCTTAATCCACCTCTGGGCTTCCTTAGGATCTGCCCCACCACTAAAAGTCGTAGCCCCAAGCCGCTGTGCTCGCTCAATCGTAGTACTCTCTGCATCTCTCGCCGCGTCTTCAGGTCGTGGATGGGGTTCACGTCTCGGAGGCATAGTCAACCGCACGCTGAAAAGGGCATAGAATCAGTCAAACAACCTAAACACAACCTCGCAACCGACACAAACCAACAAACCTATGCTCTGATACCAATTTTCAAGACCCACCCCGATTATCACCCCGATAACCTAGGTGAACCCTGCTCCCACTTTTCAACTTTAAAACCAAATTCCACTTTCCGAAATCCGATTCTAAAATCGAAAACCTCGCTTATCAGATCATGTCTTCAATCCATTTATAACCATTGAAATCAATTATCATTTGAAATCCCAAAAATCATGGCATCGAAGTCAAAATTCAACTTTCTCGTAAAACGTGCTAAAAACCATACTTTCTCGAAAAACGTGCAATTATGTAAAACAGTTATAACATATTCAACAATCATGAAATCACATGTAAAACCATAAAACAATTATAGAAAAGCAGTTATGCATGCTCGATTATAGAGAAGGGGTCCACTCACAGTTACCAGGCACGTCACTCGCGTCCCGAACGTCCTGCACGTTCCTCGACCTCCTCGGGGATTCTCGATCCTGTCAACAATCACTGAAACACATCACTAACATGTCCATCAAGGTTTTCCTAATTTTCCCCAATTTTCCCGAACTTCAAACGTACGTAAAACAAAACCCTAGAACTTCGATCCCACGGAACTAACTCGAATCGACGTCCGATTAACCCGAAACCTATCCCAAAAGATTCGTAATGACATCTAGACCAAAAACCTAGTTGGAAGTTTCCCCAGAAACCACCGCATGTGCCTCCATGCGCCGCCCAAAGTGGCTGTGCGTGGGCCTCACGCGCCTACACACAGAGTACTGTTCATCGTCTTCCTCAGCTAGTCAACCAGTCTGAACCGGCGAGGGCGGTTCTCCGCCGTCCGTCCACCATTTCCCTTCCTTCCATGTCCAAAAGCTTCGTCCTGTCCTAAGAAACCTATTCCCTTCAACCAAACACATCAATCCTACCTCTAACCCGTCGTCCCTAGCTCGAACCCGTGACCAACCAAAACCCCTGTTCTTCAATTCGGCCACCCGTCTCACCCCCCATCACAGCTTCAATATCTACAGGTTCCTAAGGACCTAAGGATTCGATTAGAACCTACCAGACACCTCGACTCAGCCCCTAGCTTCACGACTAACCCTTTGACGCAAAACAGAAAAACAGAGCATCGAAAAGAAATCCAGAAATTACCTGTGCTCAGGCCGCCGCCGTGAGCTCCACCGTGGTTATGCGACCCTTCTAATCCTCCTCCGTCCTCTGGACACCACCTTCAGCCTCGATTGACCCAGCACGACTGCACCACCACCAAAATCCCTCGACACCTCTCTGTTTCCTGAAACCTCACCTTCCTCACACACACAACCACACAACTCTCAGCCCAGTCCTTACACTCTCAGCCTCATCTGAACAAACTCTCACACCCAAGAACTCACACACTCACTGTAATTTGATCGATTCCTCCCTCAACCTCACTCTCTGTTTTCTTCGATTGCACGGCCACAAACACGACTCACCCAAAGATTTTGAACCGTGCAAACATGTAGAAACCTCTAGCCCCTTGCCACATGTCACAATCCTAGAGCCCCTCTCACAAATATCCACTTGCACCTGTACACTTGGCCTTATCAGATTGGCCCAATTCCCAATGCACCAAAAAGACCAAAATGCTCTTGTAACACAAAATTACCATTTTACCCTTCGTCGTTCTAGACCTGTACCTTGTCCGTCCAATGTCCGATGAAGTCATGCCACCTGTCGTTGAACTTAGGACGACGAGATCTACCTAACGGTCCTAGGTCTACGTACAAAAACCCTGTCGAGCGAAAAGTCAACTTTTCCCCCTATTTTAACCAAATTACGGTAATACCCTTAACCTTCCGAACATCATAACTTCCTTCTCAGATGTCAGAATTGGGCGTGTCACCTGTCTACTTACTCGTGACATCCCGAAATACGTCACGGTCATCGGTCATTGTCCAATTGACCGACCGAACTAAAAGTCAACATTTTTTCCCGAACCAGGGGTAAAATCGTCATTCTACACTAACGGACTAAAAGTAACCAACTAAACACCAATTAGAATCACTAATCCGTTACTAATCACTTTACTAAGCCCGGCTCTCGGGACGGGTCTTTACACGAGATGGTTTGAGGTAATGACGACTGCAATGGATGTTACAGATCCCTAATTAAATTGGTTGCGAAGCTAATGGAGTGTTCAATCGTTCAAAATGGTGTCGAATTGATGGAACGCTAGCCGGGTCACTTTGCGGGTTACTGGACCCGTTTGACAGACGATCGGGTAAGGAAGAAGCACTGTGCAGGGTACTGTAGCAACGCGTGGTTCCCACACGCAGCCTCTTGCGGCGACGCATGAGGGCGCGTCGACCCGAATTTCGAGGTAAGCTCAGCATGACTTTTGTCGTATACAATGTAACAAACATTTTAGCGTTGATTTTGAATCAATCAGACACCGTTTGGATGTTGTTTCGAGGGTCCGAAGGTTTATGTTACGTCTTTAACTAACGTTTAACTCCCGGAAAATTATGGGAAAATGGTATGTTGTTATTTGAGTCCGTAGTGAGACTAAAGTATGTTTTCGGACAGGATTTGAGGTTTCTTGAAATTGGCGGAAATTACGGGAACGCGTGCAACGTGGGAAACGGGCATTATGGACGGTGTGTGAGTGGACGTTGCTTTCAAAGTTTAATGCATGCATAAATATTTCTATGATTTCTTTGATAATGATTATGCCTTGTGATAATTTCGATTCCCGTATTTATACGTATTTTTGTTATGCATACAAAATTGCACGTATTTTGAGACTATGGTTTCTCTTATGTTTTGATGATGGTTTAACGAATGATTTTATATGATTTGTGCATACCTTGTTTTAATGATGTTTCGATTATGATTGTGAGTACGGTTTACGGTTTTGACACGTATTTCAAGAATGACACGGATTTGCACGTTTTACGATATTTCGAGTATGTTGTGGTTGACCGTCATTTTGGTGATTTGATTGTGGTTTTGATGTTTTGACCTTGGGATTTGAAATATGATGTGATTCAAGGATATAAAACGGGTTTTGAAAAAGGTGGTTTTGGGCTTGATGCCCAGGGCATAAAAGTAATTTTGATGAACGAGATTTCGGTTTTTCGGAAGTTTGAAAATGGATTTCTGGTTTGGGTTCGGGATGATGTTTTCGGATGCTAGCTTACGGAATTATTATTTTGAATTCGAATTCGGGAATGGAAGAGGGTTTGATAAAGTGATTTGGTATGATTATACATGCCCCGTGTTTGATTATGTTTTGTGAAGTAAGATTTGGGGATTTGAATGTGGAAATTCGGACATGGGTCCTGTTATGACAAAATGTGATTTCGGATTGGATTTGGAATTTGGATCACGATGGATCCCGAGTTTGTTGTGATTGACAAATGTTTTGGGTTTAATGACCCGTTGAAAACTGTTTTGGGTTTAAAGACCCAGTGCTATTGCTGGAGCACGTTTTGAGTTTAAAGACTCGTTTAATTGATGACGGGGGAGGGCCCTTAATGAGTTTAAAGACTCGGTTACTGTTTTGAGTTTAAAGACTCAGTATGATACCACCGAGGCCTACTGATTGTGTTCTGAGTTTAAAGACTCGCTGATATCCCGGGAAGGCCTGATTATGCGCATGGTTTTGAGTTTAAAGACTCGGGCGCACTTGATATCCAACAAACTGATTGACTTGTGATTATTGTAATTTCTGATGTTTCGGATGTGTTGGGCAGTGGCCTGGATTATATGGTTGATGGATTTGGATTATGTTGTGTACTTGGTTTGATTCATTGTTTTGGGCTGATGCCCTGTGTTTTGATTGCGGGCTAAGACCCGAAGATTAAGAAAAGGAAAAGGATTTTAAATTTTCATACACAGTTTTCCTATGATGACAATGTAATGGTTTGCGAAATGATTTTCGAATGCATGCATTGGTTTTACGTGGAGGGTAGAAACGTTTTCTGTAACTGTTTTATAAACTGATTTATTTTTGTTTACTCACACCTTTTGTGTTTTATTGACCCTCCAGGTCGTGGCGCCTTGATCGAGGCGGATCGAGAGGCGGAGGCATGAGTGAGTACGTGTGTGGCCATCCATGGTTTGGCAAGTACTGAGGGTTATTTAGGGAATTTCAGTCGACTTGCCAGACGGGAGCAGGACCAAGCACAATTATCAATGTCCCTTCGGGGGCGGTCCTGTCATACAACAACCTATTTTCCAATTTTCTTTCAGAATTTTATCACAATATTTTCTACCAATATTTTTATAGTCTGGTTTTTAACTTACTTCTTTGCTTTTAAAGATAAGCAATGCTTTGATATTAATCATAGGAAATAGATTATTCTAAATCCTAAAGTATCCATTTTGTTGGCTTTACTTAAACAATCAAGATAACCTTTTATTTATAATTCTTCTCATGATGAGGGAAGTTTATGAAAAAACTGATCTAACCTGTATTTGCTAGTAGATGATTCTAACATAAAGTAATATTTTTTGAGAACTTTGGTGTAATCTTCAAACTAACAAATATAACACAGTTCTAATTTGGAGAGTATAAAATTTGCATCTTCTAGGATTATAGTTTCTCTAGTTGTTCCAAAGAAATGTTCTTTAATTATTTGTGCAAAAATTTTCAGTATATCTTCTTTAGATTGAAAAGTATTTAACATTGAAATTCAATAAGCTATCATTTTATCATAGGTAATTCATCCTTTGAATACTTCCTAGGTTTCTATAAACACCACATGTCTCCAAAATGATGTTGAGGGTAACACCAACTAGAACTATTTGCTCTATATTTCCATTGATGTCATATGGTCCAAACTAACAGAGACTAAACATAACAACCTTATCATGTTTTCCAAAAACTAGATGATATTATCAAACTCATCATATATTCTTTGGATTTCAGATAAACATATTCAATTCTGCGCTTTCATATACTCTAACTTACCCACCGATCTATAATTATTCAGAACTTATCAAAATTTCTCTAGGTTCTTAGAAGCTAAAATTCCAACCTCATCATTAACTGAAACCCACATCTACTTAGGGATTAGAAACAACTGCCACATTCAAATGGCTTTCACTACCTAGTCGCTTGCCTACTGGTATAAGAAAATGTTCCTCCAACAAACATCATGTAAGCTGAAGAATAAAATTCACAAATGCTCTACTCACAATATTAACTACCACACAAGCTTCCTTTAATTAGTACTCAAGAGTACACTCACCAGTCTTAATTAGTTTCACACAGCTTGGTTGTCTCTAATTTAGATCCTTTTAGGTTCTCTAGGTGAAAAAATACTTTAAACTCTTACGCTCCATAAAGTCTTCTACTTTTATCTAAAAATCATACCTTCAAACCCTTAACCATGATTACCAGTTCCAAGACATCCGGGGGATAGTCTAACTCGCATGGTTTTAATAGTCGCATATGTAACAACCTTTTTATCTCAAGACTCCAAATTTTTTATAAACATGTAGGTATACAATAAAATATAAACAAACAGATAATCAAGTTTAGAATCACTAGTCAATGACCATGAGACCACAACATCCATAACATGCTTTTAGGCAAACTATAGCCCAAAATAACAGGTAATCTAGGCATCCACATTGTGGTTACATTTAATAACAAAGCATGTGTAACAATATACTTGGGCCTTAATGCACAATGCAATTCCATCCTATGGCTCATTATACAATTTATGAACCATTTGATTTTTGGGGTTTATTTCCTTTGAATTTCCCATCTCCATAACTTTTCTCTTCACTCCCATTTTCAACTTCCTTGTTAACAAAACAATAAAATTGTAGTCATATATAACCTTCCTCTATTATTCTACCAATCCCAAAATTTCTTAACTACCATTACCATCTCTTTACCTCAGTTTTGTTGGGGATCCATACTAATTCCGTTAACTGGCATTACATATCCCAATATTTACACTCGTCAACTACCACGCATTGAAGGTACGCCCAATGGATCCCCCTATTAATGTAATAATCCTTATCACAACCAATTCAAAAAATGGTCAAATACCCTTAGTAAATCCATAAACATTGCTAGGGTATCATTTGGAATTCAAAATGACCTTATCTCAACTGAAGGATCATTTCTTTACTCAACTTATGATATCCATATCACAGTTCAATTTCTGAAAAGTATCGAGCGTCTCTCAGTTGTTCAGTAAATCATTTTCCTAAGGAAAGGGGCATTTATTTCAGACTTATCATCTTCTCAAACTACCTGAATTTAATACTCAAGCTTACTTATATGCTTAGCAACTAGAATTATAGGACCCGGAATAACACCTCGGGTTCCACCCCGAACCCATTTCCAATATCCAAACTATAACAACATTCTGACTCTTCTTGAGCCCTATTCCCCCAATTCCAGCATTCTAATATCTTGACTTATATTTAACCTATTGGAATTCTAATTCAATATTTATAATCCATACCAATACTAATACTCGAAATCATCAACCAAAACATCACTATACGTGTCGAAACCGACATAAGGCCTTTCACCATCTTAAACCTCAAACACTCACACTAACTGGGAAATGTATTCATTCATCATATTCGGGCCCACCATGGTGACAAATACTACGAATTTTGCTTCTCAACTAATTTATTATATGGATCCACATAACGTTCTCCCATATTAGTACGTAACATTCGCTATGCACACTGATAATCCATTCCATTTCCTGCCCTATAACTACCTCGGGCTCCTATACTCGCCCCCTTACCGGGTCGTCCACGAAGCTCACATCTCAGAGGCATGACAACTATAAGCACAACTCAAACCTTAGCTCTTATACCATGTTGACAAGACCTTCCCAGATCTACCTTGAAAGTCACGTCTCATCCTTCTCTTGTTTGACAAGTAATCCCTAAATACCGACTTTACCTTCTAACCTTGTTAGACTAGTGATACTTTTCAGTTCATGCCTTCGTCTCTCGACCAGCCTCGAATATCGTGCACTGGTCCTGAAGGGTTACCAAAACCAAGAAAACATGTGAGTGGACGAAATAACTTTTGGAAAACATATTTCAAAAAACAAACGTTTGTACCCTCCGTTTTATGAATAACTATGCATGCATATGAAAATCATCTAAACCACAAGAAAACAAAACATTGTTTATGACCTTGAAATACGTGAAAATTGTCACAAAACAAGTAACATTATTAAGTTAATATAACCATCACAAAATCCGCACACCAAGCACATATAATCAACCCATCCACTGCCTGAATGTCAATCGTCATGTAATATCTGCACTACCGGTAGGCTACTTACTCGGGAAAAAGAGCTTTACATCGACATCTAAGTGAGGACCAACTCATGAAAAGAAGCTTTAGCTTGACGTCTGAGTCGTCACAACACTAATCTCAAGAAAATGAGTTTTATCTCGACGTTTAAGACTTCTAATCACAATACCAGCCTCGGGAAAAAAGACTTTAACTCGACGTCTGAGACTAACCAAGCAAACTGGCATCTCGAAGAGGGTTATCAACAACACAACATATCACATTACAAATAACAAGAAAATATATTCTTATAATTCAAATCAATTCTAAAACCAAATCCAAAATCCAGTATAAATCCATAACACTATAAGTAAAACGTACAATAATTTTTCTTTTCATAAAATCATCCACAAGTATATCAAGATACACATAATCATATCATATATTAACTATATAAATCAAAACCATGTTCCAAAACCTCGATCAAGTCCATAATACAATATGTACAAAATAGTGTAAAACGTGCATTTAACGAATTTTCTTAAAAATTGCCAAAAATAATATAAAAATCATACTCAAATCACATAATAAAGCACTTAAAACATGTAAATATGTATGCATAATAGTTTAGGGAAAAGAAAGTCCACTCACACACGGGTCTGCGTAGTCGAGATCTGACTTGCACGCCTTTTTGTAATTCCCAAAAACTTTGTCTCCTCGAAACCTTTGTGTATGATTCCCATTATTGGCCAACCACCATACCTTCCATCCCAAGTGGTTCCAGCATCCTATCCATCTAAATAATGGCTTATCATGGTCGTAGGGACACTTAGAGGAAGGTACTGAGCTTGTTTTCAAACTTCTATGTTGAAAACACTAACTTGGTGTTCAACCACCATGTTTTCTTCTCAATTTCATGTGAAGAGTTTTGCGTCTGAGGGTATTTTTGCTTCCTGAAGCCCACCACTGCTTCTCATCTCTATCAAGGACCCTTCTCCTTTATATTTCTCCACGGCTTCCCCTCTCTTTGGTTCTCCCTCACGATTAGAGCACGGTTGCTCCCTGTTTTCCTTTTCGGCTTCAATCCCTCAAAAACCACACTTCACACACCCCACACATTCATATATAGTAAGCTAAGTTGGTGGAAGATTAGGGAAGAAAGGACCAAAATATTCTGGACACTTGTCCCCTTACCAAAATATCCTATGGTCAAATTACCAAAATACCCTCGGTAACAAAACTACCATATTGCCCTAAGCCAATTTCAGTCCTGTGTCGAATCTTTCCTATGTCTGATTCTGACATGCTTCCTGTCTATGGACTCAGGAGTCCGAAACCTTCGTAATAGTCCTTGCAGATCGTCTAACAAATACCTAGGTAAAAAAGTCAACGTTTGAACTTCCAAGGGCAAAATAGTCAATTTAATTTAATTTTTCAAATATAATTTTTCTCGGTTTTACCTTCGTCGGACTTTTTCCATTAGTTTTGCCATTTCAATACTTTTCCTTGCAGAGCAGCTGCAACATAATCTAAATGTTTATCTTTAGTCCAACTATCCTTGTAATTTAAAATTATGATGGGCAATGATTGTGCCTAATCATCAATTACCTTTTCTTGATCTTTAAAGGATACATTTGTTAGATCTAGATATGTTCCTTTTTTAGCTACGCCTTGTTTGCTCATATCATATCTCCTTGCACAGGATGAAGATGGCTCTGCTTCATTAACTTTTATGTAACCTTCATCTTGAGTGTTTCTCAAGTGTTCTTCAAATTTTTCTAGATTTTTAAATTCTTTTAACGGTTCTTTCGCTTTCCTTTAACCCTTTTTGTTAAGAATATCGTCTTCGTCTTGATCTGTCTCTAAGTCTATTTAAGAGTTAGATGATTCTACTGAAGTGTTTTCTTCAGACATAGCATTTATCTCAAAATTAAAACGAGACAAAGTGGCTCATATTCAAGAGATTTTTTTCGAATTTTTTTCTAGAATTTTATCTCTTTTCTCAACTGTTAATTGAGGATCTTCATAAAGAGTTTTCAAGTAATCATGTATGTCAAGGATGGTTTTATACTCATCATAATTAAATGAAGATTCAACTTTTTCTGTTTTAAAGGTCATAATATCTTTGGATCCATAAAACAACCTAGGAATTTTGTTATTTCCAGGTTGATTCATTCCTCCATAGTTTTGGACTTCCAAATTCTCTATTTTTTTTTTAAGGAGAATCGATGAATGATGATTATTCTTTAGAATCTTGTGTTAGATCTAGGTCATTAACTTTTCCAAGTTTTGTTACTTGGTCAGTCAAGTGTTCAAAACTATATTCCATACTTTCGAGTTTTTTCTCAATATAGCGTATATGCACAACTTTCGTTTTTTTTTTTTTCAGTCTGTTTAGCCAGCTTCAAACATGTCAATTATAGAATTAATACTACTACTAATGGCACTTAAATTACTTTTGGATAGCTTATCTATATGTAACTTATGATTATAGTTATCCTCACTTTTACCTAAAGAATTAGCTATGCACTCTATTTAATTGTGGGTCTCTTCCATTCATGGTTCAGCAGTACGTAAGACCATCCACCAAGATTTATGGTGCCTAAAACCAATTTGTTCCCCACAATCCCTCAACACAACACTTGTGATTATGAGGTTAAAGGGGACACTTTATGGGCTTTGATGTCTTGATAGTTATGGATTTTCTTCCCCAGCAAAAAAAAGTATACAAAATAAAATAGAAAGTAAGCTAATTAGTTTACAAAATAAAATAGAAAGTAAGCTAATTAGTTTAGGCACGAGAAAGAAGATCTAAACTCTTGTCTATTTTCTCAAATAGCTTCTTATTCACCAATAGTATCTACACACCTTACTTTTAACTCTTCAAGTCCAGTGATAGCGAAATTAAGAACCTGATAATCTCTTATCATAACATTAAGATCATTTAATATACTCCTTAACTTTAAAAGTCTATGATTACAATAATTAATATCAACAACACAATCTAAACAAGTAAGAGACATAAATTAAAACATGCAAACTTTTATTTATGCTAGTATACTTAAAGAGATTACTTGTTGGTCCAAGCATTTATACAACCTTCATGCTATTGTTTTCTATATACCACTTACAAAATCACCGCAGGATCTTTACAAACAAGCTTACTTCTATATTATACAAAGTGCTCAACACATGAGCTCCTAAGTAACTAAAGAAAGAACTATTACAAGTAAAAAAGTAAGTAAGATAGCAAAGCTAGAGGGTTTCTCTAACTTGGAGAAGAAAGAGCTTCGGAGACGTAAGGAAAGCTTGGGAGAAAACTTGTGTCATCTGCATGCCTTTGGACCCCTTTTATAATTGCTTCCAGTGACTATGAAAGGCAAACTTCATAATTGGAGAAAGGCATTTTATATAATATAGTAGTAAGCTTGTTTGTAAAGATCCTGCAGTGGTTTTCTAAGTAAAGTTAGAGCTAGAAAACACTAGCTTGAAGGTTGCATCAACGCTTGAAGCAACAAGTTATCTCCGTAAGTATACTTGTATAATAAAAGTTTGCATGTTTTAATCTATGCCTCGTACCGGTTTAGATTCTTGTGATGATATTAAGTATTGTAATCATAGACTTTCAAAGTTAAGAAGTATATTAAATGATTTTAATGTTATGATAAGAGATTATCAAGTTCTTAATTTGGCTACCACTAGCATGAAGAATTAAAAGTAAGGTGTGCCGATACTATTGGTGAATTAGAAGGTATTAAAGAAAATAGACAAGAGTACTTAGATCTTCTTTCTCGTGCCTAAAGTAATTAGCCTACTTCCAGTATCCCCTTTAACCTTATAATCACAAGTGGTGTGTAGAGGAATTGTGTGGAACAAATTGGTTTTAGGCACTAGAAATCTTGGTGGATGGTCTTAGGTACCGTTGAACCAACAAATGGAAGAAACCAACATTAAAAATAGAGTGTGTAATAATCATAAGTTACATATAGAAAAATATCATAAAATAATTTAAGTGCAATTAGTAATAGTATTAATTCTATAATTGACATGCTTGGAAGAGGCTGGAAAAAGACAAGTTGTGCATGAACGCTATATTGAGAAAAAAAACTCGAAAGTATGAATATGGTTTCGAACACTTGACTGGCCAAGTAACAAAACTTGGAAAATTTAATGACCTTGATCTAACACAAGATTCTAAGGAACAATAATCAATTCTCTAAAAAATTGAGAATTTGGAAGTCCAAAACTAAGGAGGAATCAATCATCCTGAAGATAAAAAAAAAATTGTAGGTTTTATGGATCTGAAGATATTATGACCTTTGAAACAGAAAATGTTGAATTTTTATTTAATTATGATGATTACAAAAACATACTTTACATATTTGATTATTGAAAAACTCTTTATGAAGATTCTCAATTAATAGTTGAGAAAAGAGATAAAATTCTAGAAAATATTCAAAAAACTTCTATTGAATATGAAGCCACTTTTGTCTCATTTTTATTATGAGATAAATGCTATGTCTGAAGAAAACACTTCAGAAGAGTCATCTTGTAACGCCCCGGAAATTCGAAAAATGTAATATTGTAAAATATTGAATAAATTGACGTTTTTACCCTTGTGATTCGTATGGTCAAATTGTTGACTTTTTTATTGGAGGGTCGAACGGACGTTGACCGATGACCGTGACGTAGTTCGGGACGTCACGAGTTCATAGACAGGTGGCACGTCCAATTCGGACGAACAGGGTGAAAGTTATGACGTTCGGAAGCTCAGGGGCATTATCGTAATTTGGACGTTATAGGGGAAAAAGTTGACTTGTTGTTTGACATTTGGTTTTCACATGCCTCGAAGACCGTTAGGTTCGTCTCGACGCCCCGAGTACAACGACAGGCGGCACGCTTGAAACGGACATCGGGTGACCGAGTTACGGGTCACGGAAGTTGGAGGGCATTTTGGTAATTATTGCACTGAGGGGCATTTTGGTCTTTTTGCACGGCGGTTACTGTAGCACCACCGTGAAAAACAGAGTACACGGCCATGCCGTGGTGTTTTGTGCGTGCAATTGTTTATGGCTTAGTGGACTGGTGAGTGGGTTTTGTTTATGTGAATTGAGGCAGTGGGAGGCACACATGGATGACTGATCAGAGCTCAGTGCACGGGAGAGTTTAAAAAATGGCCCTGGTTTCTGTGTTTGCGGGAAACCATTTTCAGAGACCTCAGTTGGTCTCCCACGAGTTGCTGGCTGTTTGAATCGATTAACCGTGTATGGGAGTGGAGAGAGGTTTCATTTGGGATCATTTGTGCATCAGTGTGAGGGCTGAGATTGAGAGAAACCGTGAAGAACCATTTTCGGTTTTTTGGGGGAGAAAAACTCAGAATTCGATTTCTACGGGTTAAGGGACCAATCTAAACACTGAGGGAGTTTCCTGGGAGTGACAGAACCACAACCGTGCAAGAGTGGAAGAGATTGGTGCACGGATTGCTCAGGAACCCAAGTTCCAGTTCAGAGAAAAACCAGTTTGGAGGGAAAATCGAAGATCAAATTGTGGGGCCTTTTGAACAAAACCAAGGGCCGTATTAGTCTTCTGGGAGCAAAAGGAAACCGACCACATCGATTTCGAAGGACATCACTCACGAATTGGCCAAGAACTGAGTTCCCTAGTTCTGAGAATTTTCCAGCTTGAGGACGGCTACTTCCAGGTTAGTATTGGGTTAATTGGCTGGATGTTATGGTTCGTCTAGGTCCCCTTATGCTACTTGTGAAGTTAATTGGATAATGGAACTGTTTTGGGTGAGTTCTAGGTGATGACCCGTTCGACTGTTCGGGTCTGAGTTCATCGATTTGGGGCTTGTCGAAGTAGTTAAGTGATCTAGAACTCCAATTGATTGATTATACAACATGTTAGGATCAAGAACGAAGGAAATTAAGTAGGAATTGATGTTTAATTGGACGGGTTGAACACGCGGGTTGAAGATCCGAATAATAGTAGTCGAGTGAAGATGGTGACACTGTAGCAGTGTCACTGTAGCAGGCGCGTGGCCTACACGCGCAACCACTTTGGGCGGCGCGTGACGGCGCGTGTGAGGTCTTTTTCGATCACGGTCAACTGAGGTTTTATTCCTTCTAATGTTATTAACACTTTACCTTTAGGATTCGAGTTGATCGGGAGTCGTTCGGGATAATTTCGGGAGTTCGGAAGTTTAGGTCTTTAAGTTTAATTACGCGGGAAAATCCGGAAAAATTAGGGAAAATCTTACGAGTTAATTGAGGATGATTGTAACCCTCCTTGTACGTTTTTACAGGCCCGGACATTTCCGAAGCTACTGAGGAGCGCACGGGGCGCGATTGACGCGTCCTAAAACCGTGAGTGGACTTTTGATTTCCAAATTGTGCATGCATGACTATTTTACCTATCTATCTTGTGTTTCCACTTATAATTTTATGTTGATAAATATGCTATTTCGGTTTTACGTGATTTCACACTTTTCGAGATATTTACCGTATTTCGCGCATTTCGAGGTTATGGTTTTCTCCTATGCGTGATTGATGTTTTGATGAAGTAATTGGATATGATTATGCATGTTACGTATTTATGATGTTTGGGTTATGTTTGTGACCTTAGGGAAATTTCATGTTTTGGAAATTGCATGCGAATCCGGGCGTAAGTCCTATTTTGACAAGTTATGATTTCAGAGTGATTTTTGGGAAATGGATCATGATGAATTGTGTCTATAAATGGTTTTGGGTTTAAAGACCCGGTGGATTGTTGGATCTGGTTTTGGGTTTAAAGACCCGGTTAATGGATGACGGGGGCGGGCCCGAAAATTGGGTTTAAAGACCCGGATTGAGTTTAAAGACTCGTGAGTTTAAAGACTCGGTTATTGTGATACCCCCGAGGCCTATTGATTATGTTTTGAGTTTAAAGACTCGTTAATATCCCGGGAAGGCCTGATATTGAGTTTAAAGACTCGGACGGATCCAACGAATTAATTGGGGTTGTTGATTCACTTTTTACTTGATTTGCGTAATTGATGCGTCAAATGATGGTTTGGGATTTTGGTCAATATTATATTATTTTACATGAGTTATGACGGTTTTTCTGAAATGTTTTACACGTGTTTCGGAAAACAAAGATTTTGAATGTTTAATACGCGGTTTTCAAAATATCTAGTTATGCATGCGTGTTATAAAACTGGAGGGTGAACCCCGATTTCATTAAACTGTTTCTTGCAAACTTTTGTTTCGGTCCACTCATACTTTGTTGTTTTAACTGCCCTCCAGGTTGTGGTACAAGTTCGGGGGCTAGCGCCGAGGCAGAGGCAGAGGCATAAAGTTTTCCGTTGCGGAGTAGTAGTTCACAGAGTTGTTCTTTAACTTGTTTTGTAATATTATGCTCTGTGAAACTAAGGACTTGAGGTCCAGTCGGTTGTATTTGTTTAATCTCCCTGGTCTGACAATGGGTGTGTTGTAATATTATTTGGTTTTCCGGTCTTTTGGATTCGATTGTCAGACGGGAGCAGGATGCTTCTCGATTGTCGAGGCGATAATCGGGGTGGGTCCTGTCACATCTGACTCTGAAATAGACTTAGAGACAAATCACGACGAAGAAAATATCCTTAAAAAATGTATAAAAAAAAGCGGAAGAACTGTTAAAAAAATTTAAGAAATTAGAAGATTTTGAAGAACACTTGAGAAACACTCAAGATGAAGATTACATAAAAGTTGAAGAAGAGTCACCTCCATCCTATGCAAGGAGAGATGATATGAACAAACAAGTCATAACTCAAAATGGAACATATCTGGATCTAACAAATGTATCCTTTAAAGATCAAGAAAAGGTAATTGATGATTGGACACAATCCATGTCCATCATAATTTTAAATTATAAAGATAGTTGGATTAAAAAAAAATAGTTGGATTAAAAAAAATTTAGATTATGTTGCAACTACTCTCCGAGGAGAAGTATTGCATGGCTAAAATATTGGGAAAAGTCCGACGAAGGTAAACAACAAAAAGTTGGTTTTTGAAATACTTTTCAATGTAAAGAAGATATACCGAAATTTTTTGCACAAATAATTAAAGAACATTTATGTGGAACACCTAGAGAAACCAGAATACAGGAAGATGCAAATTTTATATTCTCTAAATTAGAGTTGTGAAATATTTGTCAGTTTGAAGATTGCACCAAAGTTTTGAAAAAATATTACTTTATGTTAGAACCATCTGCTAGAGAACACTGGTTGGATCAATGCTTTCATAAACTTCCCTCACCATGAGATGAATTAGCAATAAAAGGTTATCTTGATGTGTTAAGCATAGCCAATAAAATGTATAATTTATGAATCAGAATAAATTATGTCCTACAATTAATAACGAACATTGCTTATCTTTAAAAGCAAAGAAGCAAGCTAAAATTCTGGCTAACAAAAATATTGGTAAAAAATGTTGCGACAAAATTGTGAAAGAAAATTAGAAAATAGGTTGTCATACACCTAGTAAATCCTTTTAAAATAAAAGATTTTTATGGAAGCCTATGAAAAAACAATCTAGATTATCAAAAGGTAAAAAATATGTGAAAAAGAAAAAATTTAACAAAAACACTTCTTCCAAACATTCTAAAAGAAAAGACAGATGTTTTATCTGTAATGAAAAATGACATTTAGCACCTCAATGCACAAAAGGGAAAAAGTGCTAAAAAGATTATTAAGACTCTTGAAAAACAAGAGCTAGAAATTCTATATGGAGAGAATAAATCTCATATGGAGAGAATAAATCTCTGATATAAAAGAAATTCTTTATGAATTTTATCTGAAGAAGAAAGTTCAGATGAAGATGAACAAGTTTTCATGATGAATGGGTTACAAAACTTTGTAGAACAACACAGTTTAAGAGAAGAATATCAAAGTGTAATTCTTAGGGATATAATAGGAGAAAGTGTAGTTTATTTCGAAAAACAACTTGAAAACTTAGAAAAAACTAAGAATTTAATTAAAAATAAAATATTTATAAATTTTCAAATAATTAGAAGGAAGAAAAAAATATATCTTGAAATAAAATATATGCATAAAGGATTCATCCAAATCCAAATAATAGCTTTATATAGAGAATGCTTGGATACACCAATACTTGCTATAATTTTTTTATAATAGACTAAGTAATCCACTTCACACTATTATTGAAGAAACAGAATCAGATTTAGTAAATGTAGTTGTTTGGTCTAATGTCAAATCAAATTATTTCATTTCCATTACGGATGATAATATTGAAAACTTAATCAAAATTAAGATTCAACTTAAAAAATTTAAGTATGAATCATCAATCTCCTGATTTGTCAATTCATGGAAAACAATCTATGAATTAACAAAATTTTCAAAAACTTCAATTAAAGAAATAAATAAAACCCTTATAGAAGTTTTTGAACCAAAACCATATGAAGCTTAAATTCAGCCAAGATTAATAAATTGGAGAGAGTGCAAGTTCCTGTTCTCCTAGGATCAAGTTTAAAAAAAATTAAAGAACATCAAGATGAAACAAAATCAATACATTTTATCATCTTAAAGTAGGCCAGGATGAGATAAGCTTTTCACCACATCATGGTAAAAAAAAATGATTTACCTATGTGTTAGGAACATTTATTTTTGCAGGTTATAAGCCATATAGTATTTGTATTTTGATTGACATAGGAGCAAAAACGTGCACATGTCAACCAAATGTCATCCTTGCAGAAAAGTGGATTCCTATGTGTTGATGCACAAGATGTGCCAACATAGGGGGAATCATGCTCAGTCACGTCTCCTTAGATTGCTTTATCAAAAGAGATTTATGGGTTGGTCGGTCAGAGATAGGCATCGGTGTGGTACCAGTCTAAAGGTACTCAGACGCCCAAGTTAGTATGGGTCTGTGTGTATAAGGAGTAAGTAGTGAATAGTAATTCATAAGTAAATGTGAATAGTAAATACTTAGTTACCTTTATTGGGAAAATGACCCCTTTTGTATGGGCATAAGAATGACAATGAATGTGTTATTTCGATGTGGGAGAATGTGCACTCAATGTGGGGCTAACATGGGTCCTAATGATGGATGGATAGTGTAACGACCCGTTCCGAAAAACTAGGATTCGATTAGTGGATAATGATGGATTAGTAAAGGTCATCAGTGATTAGTTGGACAAGTTCGGACGGACGGTGCATAATGACGATTTTGCCCTTGGAATGGGTAAAACTGTTGACTTTTTGTTCGGGCGGTCAAACTAACTTAGACCGATGACTGTAACGTAGATCGGGATGTCACGAGTTCATAGACAGGTGGCACGTCCGATTCCGACATCCGAAGACAAAGTTATGATGTTCGGAAGTTCAGGGGCATTTTGGTAATTTGGATAAAAATGGGCAATTTGTTGACTTTTAATACGATATGGAATTTTCACGAACTTCGAGGACCGTTAGGAAGGTCTCGATGCCCTGATTCCATTGACAGGCGACACATCGTCATCAGAAGTCGGACGGTTATATTACGGGGTTATTAATGTGAGGGGTAAAATGTTAATTTGGACTTAGAAGGGCAAAATGGTCTTTTGGCGTCTTGTTTTCTGTGAACCATCAGGTGAGGACACATGGACAGAAGGGATTGGATATTTCTGGCTGAACTATAGGATTGAAGACACTTGGCCAGCCTCTAGTGGTTTCTACCAATTTCTCACACGGGTTATGTTTAAACGTGTCTTTTGTCTGAGGAGGGAAAAACAGAGACTGAGAGCTGATTGATCCTTGTTCCATTAGAGTGAATCAGGTGTGAGCTTAGAGGCAGGGTGAGTGAGTGAATAGAGATGTGGTTGTGGGTGGTGCTGTCACGGTACGCCGTCGTGGACGGTGGCCACGATATTGTGAAAAACAGAGAAATGACGTGTAGCCTTGAATCTAATCTCCTCAAATCCTCATCCATAGCTCAGATTCTGTAAAAAAGAAATGGAAAGGAAGAGGAAACAAATTTATTGTATTGGAATTCGAGGTCTAATAAGGACGGTAAGTGAAGAACCCGAAAAAGTTTCTTTTAATTTCAAAAATGGTAACTTGTGTTCCGGTGGTTGTTAACCAAAATGATGGATCAGGTGAGGTTTTGGAGGTCAAGACAGAGTTTTTGGGCTTGAATGGAACAAGAATGGTGGCCGGGACGCACGGGTACGTAGAGGAGGAATAACGACGATTTTATTCGACCAGGAGGTATATATATTTGACCCTAAGTTCTTGGTTTGATCATAGGAATCAATTAGCTGGGCAAAGAAAAAATTAGTAGAGGAAAAAGAATTGAAAATGGTGAAGATTTGGACGGGAACCAGCAACGCCGGTTAGTTGCAGAAGAGCGGTCCAACCCGATCTGAACCGGGTCGACCTAAGGTGAGTGACAATGAAAAGTAACCGCGTGTGGTTTCATGCGCAGGACAATTAGGTAGCGCGTGAGGGCGCGTGGACCCTCTTTTCGAGGCACGTTCAACACGTTTTTTAAAGTATTTGATGTAACGAACATTTTGGTGCTGGTTTCCAGTCGATCAGATATCGTCTCGATAGGTTTCAGGTTGTCCGAAGGTTTTAGACCTCGGTTAAAAATAGTTAAAAATTTGGGAAAATTACGGGACTTAAGTATGATCATTATGAAGTAGTTAGTAACCTTATATTGGGATTTGGACAGGTTCGGGAAAGCCGAGGATAGCAGATTGGTTCGAAACGGCATCAGTGCGCGCGTATCGAGGCGACGACGCTATGGTCTGTGAGTGGATTTTGCTTTCTAACTCTTGATGCATGCATATATGTTTTTATATGTTTTCTATACGTGATTCTATGGTTTTCTTTATGATCTTGATGTTTTACGGTTTTGCACGTTTTTTGAGGAAACTACGGAATTTCACGTTTTACGAGATTTCGATTGATATTGTGATTTGAACCTGGTTTTAATGATTTGATGTCGGGATTTGAAATATCAATGATGTGAAAATGGATTTCGAAAAAATGACTTCGGGCTTAGAGGCCCAGTTCAACAAGTGATTTTAAGAAACGTGATTTCAGGTTTTGGAATCGGATTTCCGGATGACGATTCGGGATTCGATTTGGGACTTGAAAATGGATTTCTGGGTTTGGGTTCGGAATGGTTATTCCGGATGCCGTCTTACAGAATGATAGTTTCGGATTAGAATTTGGAAATGGATGATGGATATGAGTTCTAGGTTTGGATTCGGGATCCAGATGAGATTACGGAATCAGATTCGGAAATGGAAAAAGGTTTTCAAATGGTTGGATTGGATTTGCTGGATCTGGTTATTGGGTTTAAAGACCCGGATATGATTATGACGGAGGCGGGCCCAGATTGGGTTTAAAGACCCGGATTGAGTTTAAAGACTCGGATATTGATATTTCCCCCGTAGGCCTGTTGAGTTTAAAGACTTGGAAATTTAAAGACTCGGATTGTATTGAGGCCTGGATTGAGTTTAAAGACTCGGGAGTTTAAAGACTCGGATAGATCTAGCAGGTTCGATGGATGGATATGTGGTTTCAAATGTGTTTGGATTTCACTGAGTTTTGATGATGATGGTCTTGAATAAAAGTTTTCCTATGTTTTGGGCTCTGCCCGGATGATATGGTTTTCGATGGTTTTGGGCTGAGGCCCGGGATTTGAGAAAAGGAAACTGTGTTCGGTTTTTCTTACATGAATTGGATATGCATGCATTGGTTTTTAGTTGGAGGGTAGAAATGTACTTGTTTTATGAACTGTTTTCAAAATTATACTTTATTTTTGTCCACTCACAGTCTTTTGTGTTTTTGATACCTCCAGGTTGTTGTGGTGCGGGCTGTTGATCAAGAGAGACAGAGACATCACACACGAGATCCACAATAGTTTTCCGTGAACTCTGGGAAGGCTAGAAGCTTTCGGACGGTCGGATCGAATATCCCTTGTCCAACCTACATGTTACATGGAGGTTGGACATTGGTTTAGCGTTCGTGTCATGCGTAAGTCAGACGGGAGCAGGACTTAGCCCTTAATTCCGGGGGATTGAGGGTGGGTCCTGTCAACTTGGTATCAGAGCAGGTTTTGTGCACTCTGCGCGAGGTTTGGTTCCGAGAGTCTTTGGATTGTCGATGTGGGTGTTGTGATACTACTGTGGATGCGATGTCTCGACGCGGAACAGCCCGTCAACAACCTGGACTCGATAGAGATAGTACGTTCGTTTGGGCTTAGTTAGCGGCAGTTATTTAGTACCAGGGTGATAGTCGCTCGATATGCGGTGCAGGGTATGATGTTGGTCGACTTAGGGCCGGAATAGTTAACGTGTTTGACACTAGAGAGGTTCGGTGGTTGGACCATAGGGTCGTATGTTTGCCAGCAGGATTAGTCTGGTTGGTAGCCGGTCAGCTACGTTTGAATAGGCTGGTCGGCTTGTGGGGCCCGAGAGTAGCCAGTTGAGCTAGTGAAATATGTGGGCCGAGGAGGCCGGATGTCGATCGTTTGGATTTGGGATCTCTTGGTTGGATGGTGTGAGCCTGGATTTGTGTGGCTACGAGTAGTCGGAGGCCTCGAGTGACGGGGCATAGGAAACTACCTTGAGGAGTTGAGGGATAGTCTTAGCCAGGTGTGACGACCCGAGTGGTAGGGTCATAGTGAACCAGCGGCAGATGCGGGTTTAGATAACCCGTATGGCGTGAATGCGTAGAGATGATGGTTCTGCTGGGAGCAGCCGAGGTAGTGAGTGGTTGGTGGATGATTCTGGATGAGTCCAGTGTTGGGTTGCTCAGGGTATTGGACTACGAGGGAGGTTAGTTCCCCGACACGAGCTTAGATTGAGGGTTTTGGCTCGGTGTAAGCAGAGGTTCGGGTTTAGAGTATTGTGAACCCTGGAGTATAGATGATGTGCCACGAGTTAGAAGGCTTGTAAAGGAACAGATGGGCACATTGAGTGGAGATTGTGGCCGATAGTGAGGACCACTGGTAGGTCATGGTTGGGACGAACGGTCTGGATACCGTGAGTCTGATCAGAGTAGCGCAGCGGAAGCGCGGTGGACCTCTGCCTCCTATTGGATTGGGCTAGGTTGGTATGGTCGGGTTTGACCATCTGTGGGGTTGATTTTGTAGACTCATCCTGATGTGTCAGAAATGCCGAGGTTGGCATTTGGGTAATGCCGAGGAAAGTGCTTGGGAATTGTTTGAGATTGGTGATTGACGACTTCGAGGTGTGTAACCGTTGATTTTGATCACGAGAGTCGAGTATGAGTGTAATAGTGGTGCTTGGCATTGAACTTCGGAAAGTTTGAGACGTAAAGACTGACATCCTTTTGGATGCGCAAACACGGTGGGAACAGATAGGTGAGTTGATCGATGAGTAAAGCTAGTTACGGACACGGGGTTGTGATCCGTAGAAGTTGGGGATTACCTACGCGTAGCAGAGGAAGTAACGCTTAGATAAGTAGTCCGGAGGTGGTGTATTTTTGGATCACGTACCATGATTGGAATCTCAGAATCGGGAGATGTTGTGGTTTAGACGATGAGATGTCGCGTTGATTCCAAGTTGGTGATAGCTGTTGAGTGCCGGTTAGATTTAGTGGTGGTCTTTTCGGAGTCGTAAACCCCATTGATTGTGGACACTTGTGGATGTGTTCGGGAGTAGAAAGAGTACTTGGTGATGCTGGGAGTAGCTTGTGTGGCGAGTGTCGTAGGATGGTACTAAGTGGGTTTAAGGCAGGGTGACTTGTGATGTCCTAGTTGTGGACCATTGAGAGTTCCGTCGGAGGATGACGGAAGGAAATGGAAAAAGGAGTGACTTTAACTGATCGAGATGAGGTTATTGAAGACAACCCGCAATCTAGACGTGTGGTCTTGTTGGATCGATGTGTTGGGTTGATGATAAGAGTTGTATGGACGAGTAGTGGGATCCACTTAGGGGTGAGTGGATCAGGATTTGATCGTTCTGACTCAGGTTCGAGTTGTTATGATCACGAGGATCTTATGTGAGGTAGGCTGGATATCTTGACCGTCTTGAAGTCTTGTAGGACGTGTTTGATCTGTCTCGCCTACGTTGGGTTTTGGTTTTGGACTTAGTGCGGGGTCTGCCTGTGTATGTAGTTGAGATGTACGTAGAGCTCTTTTTGATAGGGAGACCCAGGAGTCCGGGAGATTTGGAAGGGATTTAAGTTGGACTTTCCCGGAAGATTAGTAGTTCAATCTATAGGTAGGATCGACTGATGGTCTTCAAGGGTGAAGCGTGGTTGGCTCGTCGTCAAGAGGTAAGCAGTATGGTTACAGTTGATTGTGTGCCCTGGAGATTTCATCGTGAGGGTGACGGGTACACTATGAGGTAGTTGGTCCGATTTTGGATGTCGTAGGGTGTAGCTGATGCCGCTGTGATTGGGTTGCCCTTGCGTGTGGTTAGTGGTATGCACATTGGTTCTGGTTGATGGTACTTGGTGCATGTACTTGCATGTGTACATACTGGTTTTGCAGTGGTCGGAGTCATGCTGATGAACCTGGACGTGCAGCGTGATGTTCCGATAGAAATGTTGGTAGTTGGCTGAGTGCCGAAGTATATCGGGGATAGTTAGATGCTCTGAATCATAAATGGCGGGTGGGACTCGGACTATTGAGATGTGTGATCACGGTTTGACAGATAATGTGAGAGGGTCCAGTTGCAGACAAGTGGAGTTGATGGTTTGACCGATGGGCTTCACAGGTTGACGGTGTTGATGGTTAGTGGAACCACTAGTGAGATGGTTGGTTGAGCTCGTAGCAGAAGCGCGTAGGTTGTGATTTCCGTGGGGTCAGCGTGAATCGCTGACGGAAGCAGTTGGGTCGATAATGGATATTGGTGCATAGAAGTACCGAGTTTGGTAGATGTCGTCTTGTGAATGGTGGGTGTACTTGAGTTTTTTGATTGTGGACGACGGACTCACAAGACGTGCTGAGACATTGGTACGAGGTACACTCGACTTGAAGGGAGTCCGGAATGTTGAAACAGATAGCAGTGGTGCGTACCTAGTGATAGTTGAGCCGTGAGTATCGGCTGGTGTGGTGTTGGAACTAGCGTGGGAACGAGATGGATTTGTGATGACCCCGGTGCGATTGGGACGATCTCCTGATGAACAAAAAGTTGGTTGAGTTGATTCACTGGGAGAGATGTGGTAACAGTTTGGGTACTGTCTGGATACTTTAGATTGGCAGGTGCTGGGCACTGGGTAGGAGACCCAGGTATGAGACTAGTTGGATTCCCCTAGTTAGTTACGTTAGTACTAGATTCGGAATTTCGGGGACGAAATTCTTTAAGGGGGGTGGATTGTAATGACCCGTTCCAGAAAACCAGGATTTTATTAATGGATAATGATGGATTAGTAAAGGTAATCAGTTATTAGTTGGACAAGTTCGGACGGACGGTGTGGAATGACAATTTTGCCCCTAGAATGGGCAAAAATATTGACTTTTTGTTCGGGCGATCATACGAATTTAGACCGATAACCATGACGTAGTTCGGGACGTCACGAGTTCATGGACAGGTGGCACGTCCGATTCTGACATCCGAGGACAAAGTTATGATGTTCAGAAGTTCAGGGGCATTTTGGTAATTTGGATAAAAAGGGGCAATTTTTTTACTTTTAATACGATATGGAATTTTCACGAACTTCGAGGACTAAGGTCTCGATGCCCTGATTCCAATGACAGGCGGTACGCCATCATCGGAAGTCGGACGGTTACATTACGGGGTTATTTATGTGAGGGGTAAAATGGTAATTTGGACTTAGAAAGGCAAAATGGTCTTTTGGCGTCTTGTTTTCTGTGAACCATCAGGTGAGGACACCTGGACAGAAGGGATTGGATATTTTTGGGCTGAACTATAGGATTGAAGACACTTGGCCAGCCTCTAGTGGCTTCTACCAATTTCTCACACGGGTTATGTTTAAACGGGTCTTTTGTCTGAGGAGGGAAAAACAAAGACTGAGAGCTGATTGATCCTTGTTCCATTATAGCGAATCGAGTGTGAGCTTAAAGGCAGGTTGAGTGAGTGAATAGAGATTTGGTTTTGGGTGGTGTTGTCACGGCACGCCGCCGTGGACGGTGGCCACGGTACTGTGAAAAATAGAGAAAGGACGTGTAGCCTTGAATCGAATCTCCTCAAATCCTCATCCATAGCTCACATTCTGTAAACAAGAAAGGGAAAGGAAGATGAAACAAATTTATTGGATTGGAATTCGAGGTCTAATAAGGAAGGTAAGTGAAGAACCCAAAAAAGTTTCTTTTAATTTCAAAAATGGTAACTTGTGTTCCGGTGGTTGTTAACCAAAATGATGGATCGGGTGAAGTTTTGGAGGTCAAGACATAGTTTTTGGGCTTGAAAGGAACAAGAATGGTGGCCGGGGACGCACGGGTACGAAGAGGAGGAATAACAACGATTTTATTCAACAAGGAGGTATATATACTTGACCCTAAGCTCTTGGTTTGATCATAGGAATCAATTAGGTGGGCAGAGACGAAATTAGTGGAGGAAAAAGAACTGAAAACGGTGAAGATTTGGACAGGAACTGGCAACGCCGGTCAAGTAGCAGTAGACCGATCCAACACAGTCTGAATCGGGTCGACCTAAGATCAGTGATAATGAACAGTAACCGCGCGTGGTTTCACGCGCAAGACGATTGGGCAGCACGTGGGCCCTCTTTTCGAGGCACGTTCAACATGTGTTTTAATGTATTTGATGTAACGAACATTTTGGTGCTGGTTTCGAGTCGATCGGATATCGTCTCGATAGGTTTCGGGTTGTCCGAAGGTTTTAGGCCTCGGTTAAAAATAGTTAACAATTTGGGAAAATTACGGGACTTAAGTATGATCATTGTGAAGTAGTTAGTAACCTTATATTGGGATTTGGACATGTTTGGAAAAGCCGAGGATAGCGGATTGGACGGAAACGGCATAAGTGCGCACGTATCTAGGCGACGACGCTATGGTCTGTGAGTGGACTTTGCTTTCTAACTCTTGATGCATGTATATATATTTTTATATGTTTTCTATACATGATTCTATGGTTTGCTTTATGATCTTGATGTTTTACGATTTTGCACGTTTTTGAGGAAACTACGGAATTTCACGTTTTACAAGATTTCGATTGATATTGTGATTCGAACCTGGTTTTAATGATTTGATGTCGGGATTTGATGATTTAAATTCAATGATGTGAAAATGGATTGCGGAAAAATGTCTTCCAGCTTAGAGGCCCAGTTCAACAAGTGGTTTTAAGAAACATGATTTCGGGTTTTGGAATCGGATTTCCGGATGACGATTCGGGATTCGATTTGGGACTTGAAAATGGGTTTCCGGGTTTGGTTTCGGAATGGTGATTCCGGATGCCGGCTTACGGAATGATGGTTTAGGATTCGAATTTGTAAATGGATGATAGATATGAGTTCTGGGTTTGGATTCGGGATCCTGATGAGATTGCGGATTCGGATTCGGAAATGGAAAATGGTTTTCAAATGGTTGGATTGAATTTGCTGGATCTGGTTGTTGGGTTTAAAGACCATGATAAGATTATGACGGGGGCGAGCCCGAATTGGGTTTAAAGACCCGGATTGAGTTTAAAGACTCGGATATTGATATTTCCCCCGTAGGCCTGTTGAGTTTAAACACTCGGGAGTTTAAAGACTCAGATTGTATTGAGGCCTGGATTGAGTTTAAAGACTTGGATAGATCCAGCATGTTCGATGGATGGATATGTGGTTTCAAATGTGTTTGGATTTCACTGAGTTTTGATGATGATGGTCTTGAATAAAAGTTTTCCGATGTTTTGGGCTCTGCCCGGATGATATGGTTTTCGATGGTTTTGGGATGAGGCCCGGGATTTGAGAAAAGGAATCTATGTTCAGTTTTTCTTACATGAATTTGATATGCATGCATTGATTTTTAGTTGGAGGATAGAAATGTACTTTTTTATGAACTGTTTTCAAAATTATACTTTATTTTTGTCCACTCACAGTCTTTTGTGTTTTTGATACCCTCCAGGTTGTTGCGGTGCGGGTTGTTGATCGAGAGAGACGGAGACATCACACACGAGATCCACAGTAGTTTTCCGTGAACTCTGGGAAGGCTGGAAGCTTTCGGACGGTCGGATCGAATATCCCTTTTCCGACCTACATGTCACATGGCGGTTGGACATGGGTTTAGCCTTCGTATCATGCGTAAGTCAGACGGGAGCAGGACTTAGCCCTTAATCCCAGGGCATTGGGGGTGGGTCCTGTCAGATGGGGTTTGTCCACGTGTCAGTGCTAATCAACCCTTGCTAGGGTTTGTTTAGTAGTCTGGATTTGGGCCCCTTGAGCTTTGTGAGAGTGTGTTGGGTTAGAGGTATTGAGTCCAAATGAGTCTGGACTGATATTGTATCAACATTATGAAAAACCCAATACATGTTTCAAGAATTCATAAGAATAGCTCATTAATACAAGTTAAGGCTAAAAAGATAACAATTTGGTTAAATGATAAAAAATTAATTATACCAAAAATAATATGTTCCTAAAATATGCATGAACATTTTAATCTAGAAAATAATTTTCTCTCTGCGTATTTCCTCATGATTGTAAATCAAAATTCATATCTCTTACTCTAAACGAATAGTTTGTCAAAATTCCTTTGCTTCAACACTATAGATATAAATGTACATTTGGGTTTGCGCCAGCTCAGTATGGTGACGCAACACCAATCCTACAACAAGTAGAAGGAGAAAATTTTCAGTTAGAAATGAATAACTAGATATATAAAATACTTGAATAAAACTTTAGTGAAGATTCATTATAGTTAAGGTCTAGAAGTCCCATAGATTGTTATCTTAAACTAGCAGATCCTAATGTCATAATTAGAGTCAAACCAACGATTTATACTAGAATGGTTATTAATGAATTTAATATTCAAATAAAAGAACATCTAGAGAAAAAAAAACTCATAGAAGAAATTGTAAGTCCTCATTCTAGTCCTGCATTTATGGTAAGAAACCACGTAGAAATAAAAAGAGGAAAAGTTAAAATGGTGATTAATTATAAAAGGTTGAATGAACAACTTGAATTCGATGGTTATTTTGTAATGGCCCGAAAATTAGAGAATGAAAAAAAAAAGGGAATGACAGTTTTACCCTTATAAGGTCAAAGGTTGACCTTTTGACGTGGACACTTTTTGGATGCTCTGCGAAGACCATTACAAAGTTCTTAGACTCCTGAATCTATAAACATGTGGTATGCTGAAATCAGAGATCGAATGGATTCGATACGGGTCAAAGTTTCATAAGGGCATTTTAGTAATTTTGGCATAAAAGGTATTTTCGTAATTGTACAATAAGGATATTCTAAGATAACCTAGGACCTTCTTTTATTTCCCTCGCTTATCTCTTCCATCCACCAACCTATACTTCTATATATATATATATATATATATATATATATATATATATATCTGTGTGTGTGTGTGTGTGTGTGTGTGTGTGTGTGTGTGTGTGTGTGTGTGTGTGTGTGTGTGTGTGTGTGTGTGTGTGTGTGTGTTTTTTTGTGTGTGTGTGCATTATGTGTTGTGTGAGTTTGTTTATGGAAGAAACACCATAACTCGAGAACCAGAAACAACCAGGGAGCGAGGGAAAAAAGGAGTGAAGAAAAAATAGAGAAGAAAGAGAGAAGAAAAGAGGAATAGGAAGAAAAACTGAGACCTGAAAATAAAAAATTCTCAACTGTGAGTCTGTATGCTGTTTGAGAAGTTCAAACTTCAAACCAGGGATCCTAATAGTTTCCTTAAGGTCCTAAGAAGCTAAAACGTTAAAAGACTAAAGGTTTGGTACCTGGAAAGGTTGGGAAAACCGTGAAGGAGCATGGGACAAATTCTTGGAATTGGGTTTAGGATTAAGGCAACATAGCCCCGAAGCTGGTGAGGAACATTCGAATCGAGAATAAACTGCGAAATAAAGTATGTGTGAGTGGAATTTCTTTTCTTTAAATCATTATGCATGCATATTTTGCATATTCTGATTGCTTTACTACATGATTTATGTGATGATGATTTTATTATAATTTGTAAATAAGTTTTGTAAGTTTTCAGGAATTATTTCAAGTACATGTTTTCCGAGGTTTTACATAAACTATGTTTTGGGCTTATGCGCGGATTATGAAATGCAGATTTGGTTTAAAGGAATTGTTATGTGTTACAAATGTATGTTTTCATGATATTTGTGACTGTTGTGTTTATGAAAAACCCTCCTCAGATTGTTGGTTAGTTGGATTGTCTCAAATGTCCGAAGCTGGGCTCTGTTTTCTTGTGGCTGGTTATGTGGTTAATCTCAACTGTCCAAAGTAGGGCTCTATTTTCCTGTGACTCGTTATTGGACTATGATTCAGATGTCCAGAACTGGGCTCTGTTTTCCTGGGTCGGTCCACACTTGGACGTCCAGAGCTAGACTTTATTTTCCTGAGTGGTTTTGCCTACCGATAATGCAATTTGATTATAATGATTGATATTGAGCCTCGAAGACGGGTTGGTTGTGTGTGATTATTACTGATTTTTTCCTTGATATATTCATATATGATTTGATGTACAAATACATATTGATTTGTACACATATTTCGGTATGCATGACTTATTACTATCTATTTTTAACGGAGATTTTACGGTTTTTCGTATATATGCATAGTTTTATAAAATCGAGGGTAAATGAGTTATGTTTTTCAAACTATGTTTTTAAAATTTTATTTTTTCTACTCACACATTTTCATGGTTTTAGTAACCTTACAGGGTCGTTGCACAGAAATCGAGACTAGACGAGAGCCAGAGGCATGAGCAGTAATGAATTATGGATATCCCTTATCTAATAGGTAATAAGGTCAACTTTGATATTTTGCAATGGTTGTCAGATCGGAGTAGGATCATGCACGATTATCAAAGTGAATTAAAAACGGGCCCTGCCAACTTGGTATCAGAGCAAGGTTTTTAAGTTGTGCTTGCTAATGTCATGTATCCGAGATGCGAGCCTGTGCACAACCTGTTAATGAGACAAGTATATGAGCCCGGGATAGTTATAGGGCTGGAAATGGATCTGGATTATTAGGTCGAATAGCAAATGTTACGCTCCGATATAAGAGAAATTGTGTAGGTCCGGATAATTAGTAAGGTTTAGAAGTGAAAGTTATAGTATGTATAGGCAAGATGGACCTGGATATGATAGAAGTATAAGTTCCTTGGTTGAGTGAGTAATTGAGGTGTTGAAACAATGAAAATATCCTTGTGTTGAAACAATGAAAATATCCTTGTGTTGAAACAATGAAAATATCCTTGTGTTGAAACAATGAAAATATCCTTGCTCAGATTTGATGTGAATAATGACGAAGCATGTCAGTGATGGCATGAGTTACAAATATCGAATTAGGACTTGGACATGACTTAAGTTAGTGGACTAGGACTCGAAAAGAGTCTAACGTAAGGACTAAGGCTCAAGAAGGATCTGAAAGGTAAAATTGTTGGTTATACAGTTTATGAGCCTGATAATTCTAGTATTGAGGTGGAAGTCATATGGAAACTTGGTAATAGCTTCTGACTCTAGAGTGAAAGTGAGATTACTTGATGGTAAATTTTTTGCTTCAACTTTTAAAGACCAAAAAAAGATATGATGGAGTCTGGATGGTTATGGATAAATCTAATCACTTAGTCCATTTCTTACGGGTAAGAAAAGACTTTTGCAATGAATACTAGGAAAAATTGTTTATTGATGAGATTATTAGCTTACATGGGACTCCAGAGTTAAGATTCTGGTAGAATATGTAAAATGCTCTTTTACTCTCAAGTAGAGAGTCAATCTCGGAAAACTATTTGAATCATGGACAACATGATGCGGGCTCAGTATCCATACCTATTTACTTAAAATTTGGAGGACGAAATTTATTTTAAGGGCGAGGTTGTAACGACCCAAAACTTCAAGAAAAATACATTTTGAAAAGATAAAAAAGGAAATGATGGTTTTACCCTTAGAAGGTCAAAGGTTGACATTTTGACCTGAACACTTCTTGGACGTTTTGCGAGGACCGTTACAAGGTTCTCGAACTCCTGAGTCTATAGACAAGCGGTATGTCAAAATTAGAGATCAAATGGATTTGATACCGGTCAAAGGGTATTTTGGTATTTTTGGCATAAAGGGTATTCTGGTAATTGTGCAAGAAAGATATTCTAGGATAATCTAGGACCTTCTTTTATTTCCCTCCCTCATCTCTTCCTCCCACCAGCCTATACTTCTATATATATATATATATGTGTGTGTGTGTGTGTGTGTGTGTGTGTGTGTGTGTGTGTGTGTGTGTGTGTGTGTGTGTTGTGTGAATTTGTATACGGAAGAAACACTATAACCTGATAACCACCCAACAGGGGTGTGTGTGTGTGTGTGTGTGTGTGTGTGTGTGTGTGAGTTTGTATATGGAAGAAACACCATAACTTGAGAACCACCCAACAAGTGTGTGTGTGTGTGTGTGTGTGTGTGTGTGTGTGTGTGTGTGTGTGTGTGTGTGTGTGTGTGTGTGTGTGTGTGTGTGTGTGTGTGTGTGTGTGTGTGTGTGTGTGTGTGTGTGTGAGTTTGTGTGTGGAAGAAACACTATAACCTGATAACCACCCAACAATAGAGAACCAAAAACAGCCAGGGAGAGTGGGAAAAAAGAAGGAGAGATGAAAAACAGAGAAGAAGGAGAAAAAAAGAAGAAAATAGGAAGAAAAATCGAGACCCAAAAACCAAAAATTCTCAACTATCAGTCTCTAGGTTGTTTAAGGAGTTCAAACTTCAAACCAGGGATCCTAATAGTTTCCTTAAGCTCCCATGAAGTTAACACATCGAAAGACTGAAGGTTTAGCATGCGGGATGGTTGGGAAAACCGTGAAGGAGCTTGGGCCAAAAGCTTGGAATCTAGTTGAGGATCAAGGCAACATAGCCCTGGAGCCAGCGAGAAACATTCGAATCAAGAATAAACTGTGAAATAAAGTATGTGTGAGTGGAATTTCCTTTCTTTAAATTATTATACATGCATATCTGCATATTTTAATTATTTTACTACATGATTTATGTGATGATGATTTGATTATAATTTTTAAGTAAATTTTAGGAAGTTTTTGGGAATTATTTCAAGTACATGTTTTACGCGGTTTGTATAAACTGTGTTTTGGACGTAGGCGTGGATTTTGAAATGCGGATTTGGTTTATAGGAATTGTTATGTTTTATAAATGTATATTTTCTCAATATTTATGAACTACAATGTTCATGAACAACCCTTCTCGGATTTGTGGTTGGTTAGATTATCGTAGACGTCTGGAGCCGAGCTCCGTTTTCCTAAGACTGGTTATGTGGTTAATCTCAGATGTCTAGAGTACGACTCTATTTTCCTGAGACTAGTTATTAGACTATGACTCATATGTCCAGAGATGGGCTTTGTTTACCTGGGCAGTCCATACTCGGACGTCTCGAGCTAGACTCTGTTTTCCCGAGTGGTTTTGCCTATCGGTAGTGTGATTTGATTATGATGCCTGATATTGAGCATCGAGGACGGTTTGGTTGTCTGTGATTATTACTGATTGCCCCTTGATATTCGTATATGATTTGATGTATAGATACTGATTGATTTATTGATTTTTACACTTATTTCGAGATGCATGATTTATTACTATCTATTTTTAACCGAGATTTGATGGTTTTTGTATGCATGCATAGTTTTATAAAAGGAAGGGTAAATGAATTACGCTTTTCAAACTATGTTTTTAAAATGTGATTTTGTCCACTCACACGTTTTCATGATTTTGGTAACCCTCCGAGGCCATTACACGAAAATCGAGACTAGACGAGAGGCAGAGCCATGACAAGTAATAAAATACAGATATCCCTTAAGGGTGCAAATTTTTTTTTAGGAAACTTGACTGTAAGCCTAAATTTTGGAAAATAAAATTAATCGAGGAGTCAAAAGCCTGAACTGCATTTAATACACATGCCGAATATTACCAATGGATCATCATGCTTTTTTGCCTAAACATAGTGCATCAAGTATATCAAAGGTGGATGAATAAATTCATGAAAGACTAAAGATTTTTTGTGTCATTTACTGATGATATTCTTATGTTCTCTAAAACAAAGAAGGATCACAAGCGTCATTTACAAATCCCGTGTAAAACAATCCAAAATCATGGAATAATCATTTCCGCTAAAAAGATAGAGGTAGAAAAAGAGTCTATAAATTTTTAAGGAATCACGCTATATTATTCATGGATCATACTTCAAATACATAATCTCCAAAACAAGATATTTTCATTAAAAATTAAAAGACAAAATGTAAGGGCCCGGACTTCCGAAGAATGGGAAATGACTGTTTTACCCCTAATTAAAAAGCTGACTTTTTGTGTTCAAAGTCAAAATGTTGAATTTTGACCTAGGAGATTATTTACACGTGGATCAAGATACATTACGTAGAACGAGAGATTTTGATTATGTAGACATGCGACATGTCGATTTTGGACATTGTACAGTGATTTTAAGGGGCAAGGACAGTTTAATCAAATTTTTTGGTTACACGTTTTACGAGAAGGGTTGTTTTTAGGTTGTTATCTGTGGGACCTAAAAGTCTCTAGGATGGTCCATAGGTCATCCTCTCTCTTGTTTGAAGTTACCCGAAACCCACCCATCATTTGATCATCCTCATCAAACTGGTTTCTATGTAAGGGAGAGAGAGTGAGGCTAAGAGTGAGTGAGGGAAAGGCTGACAGAGGCAGAGGAGAGACGGGGACCCACTGAGGCTGGCTGGAAAACCTCGAGAAAAAGGAAAGCACGTGTGTGTTAGATTTTGGGTTTTGTTTTTAGGTCATTGATACTGTGTTTTGAGGCCAGGGTTATCTTCCTTGAACTCTTACGAGCATGTACGAACAAAAAGGGAAGGAAAGGATGCAGGAATCGTTTTGGGGACAAGTTGGACGTTTGGTCGAGCTTGGCCAGGTGGATTTTAGGTATGATCTTCCTATTTTCAGCCGATAAATCGTTTTCTAGGTAGGCTAGAATTAGAATGGTGAAAGAATGGTGGAATTTGGACGTAAAACGGTGAAGTTTGGATCAGGTCACGATTCGGGTCGAACGACACGTTACGGTAAACTGAGTCAACCCGACGGGTGGTTAACGATGATAACGTGGCAGTCCACATCATTACTATCAAGCCACATGGAAAATCAGGTGGGGCCACATGGCAACCTATCAATAATTGTCATAGCCTACGTGACATTTGACGTGGTAGGGTGACGTCAGCATGTGAAAAGGAACTGTCTACCAATTGGGAAACTAGACATCAAGTAAGTGACTTGATGAGGATAACTAACACATGGCATGTGTCAAGTGGTGACACGTGGCACTAACTGGGGGTTTCCACGAGGCAGTTGTCAGAAGTTTTCAGGGTGTCAGATGTCAGGCTGACGTCAGTAGGTGACGTTAGCAGATGAGGTCAGCGGTGACCAATGTTCATCCAATTTTGACCGACGCGTGTGTGTGCGTGGGCACGAATGTTGAGGATAAATCGGCCTTGTTCGAAAAATTTCGACTTCCTGAATCCAATGGTGGTGGTTTCAAGTCGATCAGAGATCATTTGGTTGGTGTTTTGGTGGTTTTTCTCTTTAGGAACTGTATTCGGGACGCGTTTTTGGTTCCGAAGTTTGTGAAGGTTTATTGTATGGACTTGTATATATTGTTAGTGAATCTCGAGTATGAATTTGACAGACTTGGACGTCCCGGAGGATTCGGATTGGCTTACATCTCAAATTTTGAGCGAGCAGTGGTACAAGTGAGTGGACTTTTGTTTTCGGAACTCTATGCATGCATTTTTATGTGGTTTTTTTATTGATTTATAATGAGATGTGCTTGATGATTGGTTACATATGATTCATGTGGATTTCTTGGGAGTTTTTATGAATATTTAAGGAAAATGCTATTAAAATGTTTTGTGAGGAAATTGGGTTATTAAACCCCGGATCCTCAATGCGTTATAGGGAATGGTTTTATGCTTATGATGACAGGACCGCCCCCGAAAAGGGCATTGGTAACCGTACCCGGTCCTGCTTCCGTCTGGCAAGCCGACTGAAGTTCCCAATTTACCCTCAGTACTTGCCATGTAACGCCCCGGAAATTCGGAAAATGTAATATTGTAAAATATTGAATAAAATGACATTTTTACCCATGTGATTCGTATGGTCAATTTTTTGACTTTTTGATTGGAAGGTCGAACGGACGTTGACCGATGACCGTGACGTAGTTCGAGACGTCACGAGTTCATGGGCAGGTGGCACGTCCAATTCCGACGTCCAAGGAAAAAGTTATGCCGTTCGGAAGTTCAGGGGCATTATCGTAATTTGGACGTTATAGGGGAAACAGTTGACTTTTCAAAATACAATTGATTTTCACATGACTCGAAGACCATTAGGTTCGTCTCGAAGCCCCGAGTACAACGACATGCGGCACACGTGAAACGGACATCGGATGACCGAGTTACGGGTCACGGAAGTTGGAGGGCATTTTGGTCTTTTGCACGGGTTACTGTAGCACCACCGTGAAAAACAGAGTGCATGGCCATGCCGTGGTGTTTTGTGCGTGCAAATTGTTTATGGCTTTAGTGGAATGAACAGATGACTTTTTTATGGAATTTGAGGCAGTGGGAAGCACACATGGGTGGCTAATCAAAGCTCAGTGCACGGGCTGGAGTTTAAAATTGGCCATGGCTGCCGTTGCGGGTAACAACTTCACAGTGACAGCTGATGGTTTCCCACCATTTGTCTCCTATTTCAATCGATAATCTGAGTGTGGGATAAGTGAGGAGCTCATTTGCTATATGTTGAGATTGAGAGAGGCTGAGAGTGATTGAGAGAGCCGTGAAGAACCATTTCGGGTTTTTGGGGGGAAAAATCCAGAGTTCAATTTCTACGGGTTATGGGACCAATCTAGACACAGAGTGAGTTTTCTGGGAGTGACTGGAACACAACCGTGCAAGAATTGAAGAGGTTGATCAAGGTTTGCTCAGGAGCGAAACCAAAGGCCATTTGAGGCCATTTGAACGAAACCAAAGGCCGTATTAGTCTTCTGGGAGCAATAGGAAACCGACCACATCGATTTCGAAGGACATCAATCACGAATTGGCCAAGAACTGAGGCCCCTGGTTCTGAGAATTTTCGAGCTTGAGGACGGCTACTTCCAGGTTAGTATTGGGTCAATTGATTGGATGTTTTGGTTCGTCTAGGTTCCCTTAAGCTACTGGTGAAGTTAATTTGAGTTTGGTTTAGAAACCATGGAGTTTGGGTGATCAACCCGTTTGGTTGATTACGGGTCGACGGTCGGATTTAGGGACAGTCGAGGTTAATTCATGGCACAAACCTAAGATTAATTGATTAGAGAAGACGTTAGGATAAAAAATGGAAGAATTCAAGGGTGAATTGAAGGTTAGTCATCCGGGTTGAGTTGCGGGTAACAGACCCGTTTAACAGGCTAGTCGGGTAGGAGAGACGACACTGTAGCTGGGCGCGTGGCCTTCACGCGCAGCCACTTTGGGTGGCACGTGACGGCGCGTGTGATGTTATCTCCGGTCACGGTCAACATGAAACTTATTCCTTTCAGTCTAATTAACATTTTATCTTTAGGGTTCGAATCGATCGGGATAATTTCAAGAGTTCGGAAGTTTAGGTCCTTAAGGTTAATTTCGTCGAAAAATCCGAAAAAATTAGGGAAAATCTTACGAGTTATTTGGGGATGTTTGTAACCCTCCTTGTACGTTTTTACAGGCCCGGACACTTCTGAAGCTACTGAGGAGTGCACGGGGCGCGATTGACGCGTCCGAAAACCGTGAGTGGACTTTTGATTTCTAAACTGTGCATGCATGACTATTTTACTTATTTATCTTGTGTTTTCACATATGATTTTATGTTGATAAATATGATATTTCGGCTTTACGTGATAATTATCGTATTTCACGCATTTCGAGGTTACAGTTTTCTCCTATGCATGAATGATGTTTTGATGAAGGATTTGGATATGATTATGCATGTTACGTATTTATGATGTTTTGATTATATTTGTGAAGTGGTTTTCGGGAATTGCATGTTTTGGAATTTGCATATGAATTCGGACATAAGTCCTATTATGACAAGATATGATTTCGGAATGATTTTTTGGAAAACGGATCATGATGAATCCTGGTTTATTGTGTTTATAAATGGTTCTGGGTTTAAAGACCTGGTTGATTGTTGGATCTGGTTTTGGATTTAAAGACCCGGTTAATTAATGACGGGGCGGGCCCGGAAAAATTGGGTTTAAAGACCCGGATTGAGTTTAAAGACTCATGAGTTTAAAGACTCGGTTATTGTGATACCCCCGAGGCCTATTGATTATGTTTTGAGTTTAAAGACTCGTTGATATCCCAGGAAGGTCTGATATTGAGTTTAAAGACTCGTTGATATCCCGGGAAGGTCTGATATTGAGTTTAAAGACTCGGATGTATCCAACGGTTTAATTGTGATTATTGATTCACTTTTTACTTGATTTGCGTAATTGATGTTTCAAAATGACGGTTTCTGGATTTTGTTAATATTATATTATTTTACATGAGTTATGTCGGTTTTCTGTAATTTTTTCCATGTGTTTCGGTAAAAGGGATTTCAAATGTAGTATACGGTTTTCGAATGGCTGGTTATGCATGCGTGTTATAAAACTGGAGGGCGAACCCCGATTTCCTTAAACTGTTTTATGCAAACTTTTGTTTCGGTCCACTCACAACTTGTTATTTTAACTACCCTCCATGTCGTGGTACAAGTTCGGGGGCTAGCGCCGAGGTAGAGGCGGAGGCATAAAGTTTTCCGTTGCGGAGTAGTTAGTTCACAGAGTAGGATCTGTTCTTTAACTTGTTTTGTAAAATTATGCTTTGTGAAACTATGGACTTGATGTCCAGTCGGTTGTATTTGTTTAATATCCCTGGTCTGACAATGGGTGTGATGTAATATTAGTTGGTTTTCCGGTCTTTTGGGTTCGATTGTCAGACGGAAGCAGGATGCTTCCCGATTATCGAGGCGATAATCGGGGTGGGTCCTGTCATGCCAAACCAGGGATGGCCACACACGTACTCACTCATGCCTCCGCCTCTCGATCAGCCTCGATCAACGCGCCACGACCTGAAGGGTCAATAAAAACCAAAAGGTGTGAGTGGACAAAATAAATCATTTTCCTTTTCTTAACCTTCGGGTCTTAGCCCGCAATCATAAACACAAGGCCTCAGCCCAAAATCACGAATCAATTCAAGTACGAAACATAATCAAAACCACATAAACCGGGCCATTTCCCATCACATTCGAAAATATCATAAATCCACAATATTTCACAAGTCAATCAATCTGCTGGATCTCAAGTGCGCCCGAGTCTTTAAACTCAAAATTATGCGCATAATCAGGCCTTCCCGGGATATCAACGAGTCTTTAAACTCAGAACACAATCAATAGGCCTCGGGGGGTATCATACCGAGTCTTTAAACTCAAAACAGTAACCGAGTCTTTAAACTCATCAAGGGCCCTCCCCCGTCATCGATTAACCGAGTGTTTAAACTCAAAACGTGGTCCAGCAATAGCACCGGGTCTTTAAACCCAAAACCATTTGTAAATCACAACAATCCAGGATCCATCGTGATCCAAATTCCAAATCCAATCCGAAATCACATTTTGTCATAACAGGACTCATGTCCGAATTCCACATTCAAATCCCCAATCATATACGTCTTCCATTCATGAATTCGAATTCGTAATAATGATTCCGTGAGTCGGCATCCGGAACCATCATTCCGAACCCAAACCAGAAATCCATTTTCAAACTTCCGAAAACCGAAATCTCGTTCATCAAAATTACTTTTATGCCCTGGGCATCAAGCCCGAAATCACCTTTTCCAAAATCCGTTTTAAATCTTTGAAATCACGTCACACTTCAAATCCCAAGGTCAAAACATCAAAACCATGATCAAATCACCAAGCACGCAAAACCTCGTAAAATGTGCAAATTCGTAATGGTTTCGAAATACGTGTAAAAACCGTGGGTCATACTCACAATCACAATCACAACATCCTTAAAACATTATACGCACAAATCATGTAAAATCGTTCATCACACCATCATCAAGGCATAAGAGAAACCATAGTCTCGAAATACGTGCATTTACGCTTTGCATATCAAAATACGTATAAATACGAAAATCAGAATTATCACAAGACATAACCATAATGATAGAAATCATAGAAACATTTATGCATGCATTAAATTTTGAAAGTAAAGTACACTCACACACCATCCATGACGCCTGTTTTTGCGCTGCATGCGTTTCCGTAATTTTCGACATTTTCCAAGAATCTCGAATCCTTGAGAATCGGGTCCACGCGCCCTCACGCGCCGTCGTGAGTGGCTGCGCGTGAGACTCACGCGCCTTGCTACAGTATTACTATAGTTCATCTTCTTCACCCGGCCACCTGGTAAATGGGCCATTTAACCCTTATCTTGACCCGATTCGATTCCTCCAAAACCATGACTCCAAGCTCGATTTTTCTGAAATTTTGTCGTCCTTGTCCATGGCTCTCAAGGCCCTGAGCTTCGAACTCTTGATCTGGATCGACTAAGTGAGGTCCCAGAAGACTATTTCAGTACTTGGTTTTGTCCAATTCTACTCACAAATTAAATTGCGATTTTCCCGCCAAATTTTTACACTTTCCCGAACTCCGGTTTTCTCTCAATCTCTCAGCCCTCTCTTGCTCAGAATGAAACTCAACAAACCCCTATCTCTCTGTTAATCGACCTGTGCATCCGGCAACCCGTGGGAATCTCTCTCAGTCCCACTGAAATTTGTTTCCCGCAAAGACCCAAAACCCAGTTTTAAAATGGTCCTCGTGCACTAGTTCTCTGTCCAAACCACACCAGCATGCTTCCATTAGCCTCAAAACGGTTAAACAAATCCTGGAATAAGAGAATGCTTAAACAATTCCTTGGTCAAAGAACAGATTAAACAATTGCACGGAATTCCCACGACTGTTTCAAACTGGGCTTGGCAAAATTACCATGTTGCCCTTCTGCACAAAATTACCAAAATGCCCCTCCTCTTCCAAGACCCGTAACTCAACCGTCCGATGTCCGTTTTCAGTGTGCCGCCTGTCTACGGACTCAGGGCATCGAGACCTTCTTAACGGTCCTCGGCTCTCGGCCATCGGACCTCCCAGTCAAAAGTCAATATTTTCCCCCTTTTCGTCCAAATTACGAAAATACCCTTGGACCTCCCATCACAGTCATCGGTCAAGGTCCGTTTGCCCCGTCCGAGCAAAAAGTCAACTGTTCGCCCATGACCTAAGGGCAAAATCGTCCTTTTCTTCAAATTTTCCAAATTTGCCCTTTTTGAACGTCCAGGTCGTTACAATCTACCCCCTTTAAATAATTTCATCCTCGAAATACCAATTAGTGGAAGCCATAAAATTTTCCGAGGAAACATGCGTACGCTAATCGTGAAACATAATCACTCTCAACCGGGTATAAGTCATACCCATCTTATAGAAATCGTACAATCAGTATCAACCTCTGTATCAAACCCTGCCCCATGGGCAGTCATAACACGTACCTACTCGACATACGTAGTCTAGCTCACGTTCGAGTCCACACAATCCAAGAAACACAAAATCTGTCATCTCTTCTCGTAAAGTCCAATAACTCGGGAACTCATTCCCCTTACCAGGTCAATCACCCCGTATCCCTTTCCCAGGGTCACTATCTATAATAATTTAGACTTTCCTCCTGATTCCTTCCTATCACCAATAAGCACTTAGTACATTCGCTCGTACTATAACGCAAATCACACCCTTCTCTTAACCTCGACCCCACCATACACCAAGTATGGTCCTGTAGTTGGATGCCAACCGTCCAAGTGATCAGAAATCATATATTACTCCAATCCCATGGAGTTTCCACATCTAACAGGATTTCACCTATCCTTAGGTTATGAAACACGACCATTGTCTCCCTAAGTAATACCTGATCTGCCAATGCGGTCGTAATCTCACTATCATGACCATCACCTTCATCACCTTATCACACATTAGGGCTTTCTTTTTGTCCATTATCACTAATCCTGATGGTCGATGTAGTACTCATACATTCCTTTCCAAAGGTATATGACCTCTGCATTCTCAACCCCGTGGGTCGATCTCAACTCATACAAGGAAAGTCAACTTCTAAGGGTTTATCTAGCATCAACACACGACTCACCGAGTCCCAAATCTCGTGGTACATCTCTATATACACACAGGAGGGACCACCATGGAACATAAGTCACTATTCCTCCACTCGTAATCACTCTACCTCAGTTCTCATTTCCGAAAACTCTTACCTTCTTCCGGGTCAATCGCCATAATTGGAGAAACATGGTAGAGAACCCCCTTACAATCCTCTGTGGTCTAAACTCAAACCAACTCACGTTCCCCAAACCTACTCTGGTTTAACAGGCCTAATACTTAATCCACTATCTCTTCCTCTAAGGGCGTATCCATTACATCTACTCAGTACATCACACGCCCATTGGTACACGTAAGTACTCCAACCAACCATCAATCATGGTACCTTACCTCACCTAGATGTGGTCAGACAACCCGACTCCTCGTCTCTCATCTACGGCTAGCCCAAATGGTCGTCCCAGGGTATCACCATCAACCAACCTTAGCCATATTGGTATCACTATCAACCAACCTTAGCCATACCAAATCCGGTCATTATCCTTTTCTCTCTTTTACTCAAAATGGACAATCACTGCTATGTTGGCCCCTCTTATTAAGGTCACTACTCACAACCTTCCCACGAAACCACAATCCCTTATCTCGTGATACAGAATCCTTATTCCATACCGTTACCTTATTAAATCATCCATAACCAACATGTAACCTCAAATCATCGTAACTCAATTCCTCATCCTAGCAAAACCCCATCCTGGTAGAACCTCAGGAGTATATTGAGAAGTCTGGGCATCCTCAGCCCTCACTAGGCGTCTCATACCCGAAGCTCATACACCACCCACGTGACCAACAAACCAGAATAGCTCATACCAACCATCCATTGGTTGTGAGGATCCAAATCATCCTAGAGGGTAACACCATCGAGTCTCCCTGAAACATAACCTCTGGAATCCTAGATTCCACATATCACTCTCTAATCAACATACTCGTTAGAGAACTCATGGGTCATCAACCAATCCCTTCCAAGGATGACATCCAATTCATCCAAATCTAAGTCAGCCACTAGGCGAATGACACCAGTCATCATGGGTAACCTCACATCGACAGGTCCCCCCCCCCCCCTTATATCTCACCAATTTTACCATATATAATTACCAAGGTTACCACATAACTATTATCAAAGTATCACAGCGATAACTCTAGTCAGTCCAACGACTTCCATACCATAATCCATCATAAACAAGACCATACCCGACCAATAGCCAAACTCAGGACATGGAAGAGTGGATAGCCTGGGACCCACCAAGTACATACGTCCTGGTTAATCTTACATCATGACCACAAGTAATAGGTATCCAGGTCATCACTCCAAGGTTACTCCGGCTTCCTACGAAGGAATTACAAATCCTCGGGCATGTGGTCCCAACTGACCACGCCCCTATGGTCCATCATGGGCCCCACCAACTCCCCACACTCTTGCCACATCAACCACCAATACAGGAGCCAATCTTCACTCTAACACACCCCAAACAGTGCCATCTCACTTATATCCATCAATCTATATAACCATTTCTTTATGGTGTGACAAGACGACTCACAATCATAACTATTACTATATAATTACCCTTGTTGCTTTACCTCCCAGTGGACCCGACTTGCGTCCCACCGAACTGGACTATCCCCTAAGTCCAAATCCTTGTATACCTCGGGTCTCCGCCCGAACCTCTGTCACTAAGGACACTGACACGTCCCACAAGTCCAAAACAGAACCAAGCCATAATTCTCTAACTCCTCAATACCTGACCATATACCCGTCCTTGGCATCCTAAGTGCCAAAAGTTCCTCAATCAGCCCTTCTGGCTCCTCTCGAGCCTTGATACCTTACCATGGCTCATCTCACGTTTCCAACCCATATCCTGACTCATTTTGAGTCCAACATCCACATCTCGACTCCTCTCGAGTCTAGTCTCATACAAATCAATCATGTTATCACTGACACACCCAGTCGCCGAGCAAATACTAATTCTCAACCATATCTTATACGACCGATAAGGCCTAAGAGATATCCCATCACGAGTACAACTCGCTCAATCGTGTCACCGTTCTAGCCACTGGGCTCACTCGTCCCTGGGACCCACACAATTCTACGTCTAACAAACAGTATTTCATAGTGTATTCTACATGACATCTGACCCTCAATCCAGGGTCAATCTCATCCAAGATCTATCGCGAGGTCTCATACACCCTCGTCTACCCGTCTCACTACCAGGTCGCGCACGAGGCTTACGTTTCGGAGGCATGATGTGGCAACAGAATCAGCAACCTAGTTCTCTAATACCAAATTGAAAGGACTGCCCCTGAAAGTGGCATTGGTAACTGTGCCCGGTCCTGCTCCCGTCTGGCAAGCCGACTGAAGTTCCCAATTTACCCTCAGTACTTGCCAAATCAGGGATGGCCACACACGTACTCACTCATGCCTCCGCCTCTCGATCAGCCTCGATCAACGCGCCACGACCTGGAGGGTCAATAAAAACCAAAAGGTGTGAATGGACTAAATAAATCATTTTCCTTTTCTTAACCTTCGGGTCTTAGCACGCAATCATAAACACAGGGCCTCAGCCCAAAATCATGAATCAATCCAAGTACGAAACATAATCAAAACCACATAAACCGGGTCACTGCCCATCACATCCGAAAATATCATAAATCAACAATATTTCACAAGTCAATCAATCTGTTGGATCTCAAGTGCGCCCGAGTCTTTAAACTCAAAATCATGCGCATAATCATGCCTTCCCGGGATATCAACGAGTCTTTAAACTCAGAACACAATCAATAGGCCTCGGGGGGTATCATACCGAGTCTTAAAACTCAAAACAGTAACCGAGTCTTTAAACTCATCAAGGGCCCTCCCCCGTCATCGATTAACCGAGTATTTAAACTCAAAACGTGGTCCAGCAATAGCACCGGGTCTTTAAACCCAAAACCATTTGTAAATCACAACAATCCAGGATCCATCGTGATCCAAATTCCAAATCCAATTCGAAATCACATTTTGTCATAACAAGACTCGTGTCCGAATTCCACATTCAAATCCCCAATCATATACGTCTTCCATTCCTGAATTCGAATTCGTAATAATGATTCCGTAAGTCGGCATTCGGAACCATCATTCCGAACCCAAACCAGAAATCCATTTTCAAACTTCCGAAAACCGAAATCTCGTTCATCAAAATTACTTTTATGCCTTGGGCATCAAGCCCGAAATCACCTTTTCCAAAATCCGTTTTAAATCTTTGAAATCACATCACACTTCAAATCCCAAGGTCAAAACATCAAAACCACGATCAAATCACCAAGCACGCGAAACCTCGTAAAACGTGCAAATCCGTAATAGTTTCGAAATACGTTTAAAAACCGTGGGTCATACTCACAATCACAATCACAACATCCTTAAAACATTATACACACAAATCATGTAAAATCGTTCATCACACCATCATCAAGGCATAAGAGAAACCATAGTCTCGAAATACGTGCATTTACGCTTTGCATACCAAAATACGTATAAATACAAAAATTGGAATTATCACAAGACATAACCATAATCATAGAAATCATAGAAAGATTTATGCATGCATTAAATTTTGAAAGCAAAGTCCACTCACACACCGACCATAACGCCCGTTTTTGCGCTGCACGCGTTTCAGTAATTTCCGACAATTTCCAAGAATCTCGAATCCTTGAGAATCGGGTCCACGCGCCTTCACGCGCCGCCGTGAGTGGCTGCGCGTGAGACTCACGCGCCTTGCCACAGTATTGCTACAGTTCATTTTCTTCACCCGGTCACCTTGTAAACGGGCCGTTTAACCCGCGTCTTGACCCGATTCGATTCCTCCAAAACCACGACTCCAAGCTCGATTTTTCTGAAATTCCGTCGTCCCTGTCCATTGCTCCCAGGGCCCTGAGCTTGGAACTCTTGTTCTGGATCGACTAAGTGAGGTCCCAGAAGACTATTTCAGTCCTTGGTTTTGTTCAATTCGACTCACAAATTAAATTGCGATTTTCCCTCCAAATTTTTACAATTTCCCGAACTCTGGTTTTCTCTCAAGCTCTCAGCCCTCTCTTGCTCAGAATGAAACTCAACAAACCCCTATCTCTCTATTAATCAACCTATGCAGCTGGCAACCCGTGAGAATCTCTCTCAGTCCCACTGAAATTTGTTTCCCGCAAAGACCCAAATCCCAGTTTAAAATGGTCCCCGTGCACTGGTTCTCTGTCCAAACCACACCAGCATGCTTCCATTAGCCTCAAAACGGTTAAACAAATCTTGAATCAGTGCTTAAACAATTCCTTGGTCAGAGAACATATTAAACAATTGCACGGCATTCCCACGACTGTTTCAAACTGGGCTTGGAAAAATTACCATTTTGCCCTTTTGCACAGAATTACCAAAATGCCCATCTTCTTCCGAGACCCATAACTCAACCGTCCGATGTCCGTTTTCAGTGTGCTGCCTGTCTACGGACTCAAGGCATTGTGACCTTCTTAACGGTCCTCAGCTCTCGGCCATCAGACCTCCCAGTCAAAAGTCAACATTTTCACCCTTTTCGTCCAGATTACGAAAATGCCCTTGGACTTCCGAACGTCATAACTTCTTCCTCGAACGTCGGAATCGGGCGTGCCACCTAACTATGCACTCATGACGTCCCGAACTACGTCACAGACATCGGTCAAGGTCCGTTTGACCGTCTGAGAAAAAAGTCAACCATTCGCCCATGACCTAGGGGCAAAATCGGCCTTTTCTTCAAATTTTCCAAATTTGCCCTTTTTGAACGACCGAGTCGTTACATATGATGTCATGTTTATATGATTTTGATGGTATTTTTCTAAAATGGGATTTGACATGATTTTATGACTATTTTAATGGCTTGATTCACGAGGTTTGATGTGATTGTGATATGATGCGAGATGTTATGATGATTGTGATGATGTGAGATGTGATTGATGATCCACTCGAGATGCCGATGGTGATAGATAGTCTCAGAAGTCGAGTTAGGCTCTGTCATTCCCGAGACTCATCTCAAACCTCGAGCCTCGAGATCAATCATTCTTGAGACTAGGACCGTTCCTCAAATGTCGAGTTTGGGACTCCATCATTCCTAAGCCAGTCCACACTCGGTGTCAGGACCTACCTCGATTCCACCCCGAAATCCGAGGTAAATCCTACTCCCGTCTGACACCCCGACACAAAAACCAAAGTAACCTCACGAAAAACCACCAAACTACATGCCAGACGCAGGAGAAAATTTAAACATCCCGAAGTCAAAGTTTTACAGAGCATAGTACCAAATACAAAGGAAAGAAAACCGATAAACAAGGTACACGCACAACGGAAAATGTAAAGCACTCTGAGGTCACTCTCGAGTATTTTATGCCTCCGACGCTGCCTCAACGTCAACCCCCGCGCTAGCTCCACGACCTGGAGGGAAATTTAAAATAGAAGGTGTGAGTGGACCATAAATAAAAGAAGATTTTCCAAAGCCATTTCATAAGAAAACCAGGGTTTTAGCCCTCCGTTTTGAAAACACACATGCATAACCCATTTGCTGAAAACAGTTATAAATCACATAAAGATCGTCATAAAAACAGAATTGAAAGCAGTTACAGAAATCACGTTATAAACATCATAAAACCATATCATAAAACATAAGTCTCAAAAAATCATTATCCGATCAATCCTGCTGGACCTATCCGAGTCTTTAAACTCAATCCAAGCCTCAATAATATCCGAGTCTTTAAACTCCCGAGTCTTTAAACTCAACAGGCCTACGGGGGAAATATAAATATATCCGAGTCTTTAAACTAAATCCGGGTCTTTAAACCCAATCCCGGCCCGTCCCCCGTCAATCACAATATCCGGGTCTTTAAACCCAATATCCAGATCCAGCAAATCCAATCAAAACCATTTGAAAAACCATTTCTAAATCCACATCCTAATCCGAATCCGAAATTATCGGTCTGAAGCCCTTCCGGCGTCCAGAACCATCATTCCGAACCCAAATCCGGAAATCCCACGTTTCAACTTTAAAACCAAATTCTGATTTCCGAAATCCGATTTCAAAACCGAAAACCTCGATTATCAAATCATGTCTCAAAATTCATTTAATATCATTGAAAACCACTCATCGTTTGAAAACCCCAATTCATGGCATCAAAATCAGAATCCAAACTTTTCTAGTAAAACGTGCTAAAAACCGTATTTTCTCGAAAAACGTGCAATTATGTAAAACCAACATAGCATATTCAACAATCATGAAATCACATGTAAAACCATAAAACAATGATAGAAAAACAGTTATGCATGCTCGAGTTTAGAGAAGGGGTCCACTCACAGTCACCGGCACGTCAGTCGCGCCCCGTACGTCCCGTACGTTCCTCAGCCTCCTCGGGAAGTCCCGATCCTGTCACAAGTCACCAAAGTACGTCACTAACACGTCTACTAAGACTCTCCTAATTTTTCCCAAAAATCCCCGGAAACTAAACATAACGAACCGGAACCCTAACCCTTCAACCTCGCGGAACTAACCTCAAACGACGTCCGAATAACCCGAAACCTATTCCACTAGACTCTTTACAACCTCTAGTGTAACGACCCGTCCCAAATTCCATGATTAGATTAGTAACTAATCACGATTAGTGAGGCTAATCCGTGATTAGTAGAGCGAAATCGGACGAACGATGCGAAATGACCGTTTTGCCCCTGATGGTGGCAAAACGTTGACTTTTCAATCGGGTGGTCAAATGGACTTTTACCGATGACTGTGATGTAGTTCGTGACGTCACGAGTTCATAGACAGGTGGCACGTTCAATTCTGACATTCGGGGAGGAAGTTATGACGTTCGGAAGTGTAGGGGCATTTTGGTAATTTGGGTGAATAGGAGGTCAAAAGTTGACTTTTTGACCGGGAGGTCCGATGGCCGAGGGCCGAGGGCCGAAGACCGTTACGTAGATGAGGACGATACGAATCCGTAGACAGGCGGCACGTCGAATTCGGACGTTCGACGGCGAAGTTACGGTTCACAGAAGTTCTTAGTTACTATTCACGACGACACGTTTTACGAGGACAGTTTGTCTTTAGTGTGGACCCAGATATTTTGGCAGGCCAAGGGATGAGTGACAAGTGTCACCCATCCATTGCCCACCTTCCCACATACGTGCATCGATCATTCCTTCATTTCAAACACCCCAAAACCCATACCCGATCTCACCATTTCTCTCCCTCTTTGTGCAACCCAAACCCAACCAACCCAACCCCATCTCGACCAGGACTGAGACCAGAGAGTGAGGGAGGATGTAGGACGCAGTGGCCGGCCCAGGAAGACGCCGTCGTGGGCGGCGGAGCCACAAACCCGTGCGGGTGCACGGTAAGGCCCAAATTTCCATTTTAATTGATTTTGACGTTATGGTTGATTTTTGACGATTAGGATGAGTTAGTTAGGTTTCTAGGACAGTTTTAAGGCGGTTTTGGTGGTGGTTGACGGCTGAGAAGCCGTGGGAGGAAAATGGAAAAACTGAACCGTGAGGTTCAAAAATCAAACCTCGGGTTCTATGGGTTTTTCCTTGTTTTGATCATCCAAACATGTTCCTAGGATCATATTAGGAAGTTTAGAATCGATTGGGAAGAAAACGGACGAGATTTGAGGGAGTAGGAACGCTGAACCGGTTCCGCCGGTTAAGCACAGTGCCTGGACCGGAAAACCAGGAAAAACCGATTTTCCTGAGGATGCTGGTGATGAACAGTAACCAGGGTCTTCTAGGGGCCCGTGAGGGCACGTGGTCCATAATTTGGGGAAGTGTTCAACACGGGAAATCTTCTATTCGATGTAACGAACATTTTGGGATTGGTTTCGTGTCGATCGGACACCGTCTCGATATGTTTCGGGACATCGGAATGTTTAGGGTAGGTTTAAAAATAGTTAAAAGTTCGGGAAAATTACGGGGCTTTGGTAGGAGGTTAATTAAGTAGTTAGTAACCTTCTATTAAAATTTGGACAGGTTTGGGAGTCCCGGTGATGGTGATCGGCTCGGGGAGCCGAATGGCACGCAAATCGAGGCGGCAGCTCGGACGGTCTGTGAGTGGACCTTGTTTTCTAAATTGGTGCATGCATAAATGTTTAGTATATGTGTTATTACTTGTTTGATGATGCCATGGGTGCATTTGTATGTGGTTACGTATAAGCACGTATTTCGAGGTTTCGGCCTTATAAGGTGCTTATACAGGTCTGTATTTCTTTATTGATTTAAATGAACTGAATTTGGATTTCAAAATGATAAACTCGGGTATGAGACCCATTTGGTTTTGTCTCGGGCATATGACCTCAGATATCGGGCACGGTGCCCAACTGATGTCCTATGTTCGGGTACGAGACCCAGTCACTTTACGGTTTTGATTTCAGGTCAGGGAACCTTAAATGGATTCCCAGGTTCATGACGGTTTATGGGAACCGGCATGAACCGTTGTTATGGTATCATGGTTCATGACGGTTTATGGGAACCGGCATGAACCCTTGTTGGTTATTACGGTACATGACGGTTTTATGGGAACCGGCATGTTACCTCGGTTATGTTATTACGGTACATGACGGTTTATGGGAACCGGCATGTTACCTGATTATAGATATTATGGATCATGACGGTTCAGGGGAACCGGTCATGAATGTTTATGTTATGTATATATATGTTCGTCTACCTTCCTTTACTTCTATTATCTCCTCCGGGGAGGGTCGTTGGCCTGGGTGGACCCCGGAGTAGTCACGGAGCACCGACTGAGTGGAGTCACCCCCCAGTTGGGTTCCTTACTCTCAGAAAGGCTATGGTTACTATTACCTCGGGTAGGGTCAGTGGTCTGCGGACATTGACCTTGACCTCGAGATGACTCGGATTGAGACCCGGGTAGCGCGCGCGTGGCTTTGGATACCGTGACAGGTTTGGTTGTGTGACTTATATATATGTATGTGATGGATATATGTTATATGATATGTGGTGTGAACAGGTGTGCACAGGATTTGAGCAGTAGCTCGTGTACTTGGTTTCTTTATGGTTTGGGGCCGAGTCCTTTATGGATTTGGGCAGTGGCCCGTATGGTCGTTTTTATTGTGGTCATTTCGACCTTAGTTTATATCTGCTTTGGGCTTAGTCCCACATATGGTTTGTTTTGGATAAATGGTTTTCGAATGCATGCATGCTTTTTAGTGGAGGGTACAAATGTCTTCTCGTTAAAATGTTTTTATAAACTCTTGTTTTGTCCACTCACAGTTTTTAATGTTTTGACTGCCCTTCAGGTTGACATCGGATGTGGACTGTAGCAGAGACGGAGATATCACATGCCTCCTCCGGATCCTGGCGTACTCTGATAGCCTGGGAGGGCAAAGGACGAAAATATCCCTTGTCTGACACTTCGTGTCAGACGGGAGCAGGGTCATCCCGCACTAATCCCGGGGGGATTGGGATGGGTCCTGTCATCTAGACCAAAAACCTAGTTGACACTTTCCCCAAAAACCACCGCACACCCCTCCACGCGCCGCCCAAAGTGGCTGCGCGTGGGCCTCACGCGCCTGCACACAGTCACTGTTCATCGTCGTCTTCAACGGGTGAACCGGTCTGAACCAGCGTACCCGGTTCTCCACCGTTCCTTCACCATTTCGACTCCTCTCTTCACCAGTCTCTTCGTCCAGTCCTAACCAACCAATTCCCCTCACTCTAACACGACGACTAAGCCTCTAGATCATCGTCCCAAACTCGACACCGTAACCCATTCTGTCCCCTGTTTCATAATCTGGCCACCCAAGTCCTCCCCCATCATGGTGGCTACACTAAACAACACCTAGGACCTCACTGAGTCTCACATAACTCACCAAAACCCTCGACTTGTACTCAAAACCCACGACTAGTGGTTTGAACCTAAACAGCAAAACAGAGCATTTGAAAGGGAACTAGAAATTACCTGTGCTCAGGCCGCCGCCGTGAGATCCGCTGGGTCTGTTCGACTCTCCTCCGTCCTCCCAACACCACCACGGGCCCAAGTTGAGGATTTGGGCAACACACGGTTGCACCACCACCAAACTTCTTCTTTGTTTCTCCCTGAGAACTCACACCGTACACACTCAAATTCCTCACGACACTCTTACTCAAAATCACTCCTCAACTCCCTCTAAATCTCTTTTCTCACTCAGAAATTCACCACTACTCACATCACTCTTCACCTGATCGATTTTTCCTTCTCAGCCTTACTCTGTTTCTCACTTGTTCGAACACACACGAGCACACACGACACAAACCGTTTAATTGAACCGTGAAAAATCCTAGAAACCTCTAGCCCAACCCCACGTGTCACAGCCCTGTGGTCCCAAACCAAAATATCCCCATGTCCACTGTACACTTGTCCTGATCCCATTTGCACAAATCCCAATGTGCAAATGACCAAAATACCCCTCCTTTGAGTCAAAATTACAATTATGCCCTTACCGTTTTTGACCCGTATCTTACGCATCATAGGTCCGATGAACACGTGCCGCCTGTCGTTGAACTCAGGACGACGAGATCTACCTAACGTTCCTAGTTCGACGTGTCAAAACCCGATCGTACGAAAAGTCAACTCTCCTCCTATTTTAACCAAATTACGGTTATGCCCTCAACCTTCCAAACATCATAACTTCCTCCTCGGATGTCGGAATCTGGCGTGCCACCTATTTACGGATTCATGACGTCTCGAACTACGTCACGGTAACCAGTCAATACCCAATTGACCGCCCGAACTAAAAGTCAACTATTTACCCAATCTAGGGGCAAAATCGTCATTCTACGCTAACGGACCTATCGGAACCAACTAACCACCGATTAAGCTCACTAATCCTTCACTAAACACCGTCTTAACCCTAATTTCAGGGACGGGTCCTTACACTCGGACGTTAAGTCAGGGACTCCATCTTTCCAAAGTGATATTAGCCTACTGGTAGTGCACTTTGATATGATGAATCAACAGTTGGTTTGGTATGTTGGGTATTTCAGTATGGCTGGTTCTATGTGATTGTATGCTTCTGTTCTGATGTGGTCATGTTATTATTGAGATATGGATAAGGCTGGCTATCTATTTTATTGAGTATATGCTTTGGTCTAGTCGTACATGCATTGATGTTTTATATGGTTTCATGTTGGTAAGGTTTATGACATTACGAGTTTTCTAGTTACTGCACGTATATTGAGACTGATGTTTTAAAATCAATGCATGCATAGTTTTTTTAAACGGAGGGTTTAAATAATTGATTTCGGAAAATGATTTTTCCAAACCTTTGTTTTTGTCCACTCACACTTTTGTTGGTTTTGACCCCATCTAGGTTGATTGCGAACGCGGACTGTGTGAAGGCTGAGGCATCACGTATATTGGCGTACTCTGGATATCCTATCCCTTGTCTGACATGTGATAAGTATAAATACGTAAATATCGAGCGTCCTTTAGTGATTTTGCATGACATGTCAGACGGGAGGAGGTCCTCCAATGCTAATCAAGGGGGAGTACGGGGAGGGTCCTGTCATAAAAAATAGTTACAAAGCTCTTTAGGAGTTCTAAAAAAATTATCACAGAAAGAAGTTCTTCTTTTAGGAAAAAAAAAAACTAAAGAAGGATCAGAAATTTAATTAGACACAAGAAGATTCAGAGTTAATAAAAAATATAAAAAATGATCTAACAAAGATCCCACATGTTTATTTCCCTCAAATTAGGTGATAAACTGATTTTAGAAATAAATACCTCAAATTTATGTCTGAGACGTGTTATGAAAGCCATTCCGAAAGAACATTAGAACGATAGAGATATACCACTAAAAGAAAGTGGTATTAAGCCGTTAAAAGCCACAATACCTAAATATTTTCAAAAAAAGAAGAATTAATTTGAAGTTATAATTCTGGTAAATTCAAACTGAATGAGGTAAAATGCGTTGCCTTTGAAAAATGACTTTTGGCTATTAAACTTGCCATAAAAGATTTCATATTTACTTAGCACAAGAATTTTTTATCCTCAAAACTGATTATCAAGTGGTTCATGATTTCTTGATTAATAAAAGAGCAATAACCGATAGTCGACGACTAAAATGGCATCATGTTATTTCCCATTATGGTTTTAAAATTGAACATGTGAATGGAACTAACAATTTTTTTTGCAAATTTTCTTAGCCGAAAAGATCACTAAAACAAGTGATTTATATTGTGCAGGAAAAGGACAAGGATAAATAGCCCTCGAATATAGTAGTAAGGAAAAAAACTTTATGCTCAAAAAATATATGTTATGTATCAGGGGTTCCAACCAAGAATCTACAAAAACTAGTACACTTGTCATGCACATGTAAACAAATATCGTGGAGCATGTTATGAAAGCTTTGAAAATTATGAACCAGCAGCAAAAGCTTTCAACAATCATTTGAACATCAAACAAATGGCAGGAAATTCCAATTAATAAGTAAAAGACTTCTCCAATTCTAGAATAGACAACAATTTATATGAAAAAATAAATGGAATATGGAAATATCATATGCATAAAGAAAATAAAGGATTCAGAAAACACATGGCCCTATTATCTTTCAAATTAGTTGAAAAAACAGTTAACTTTGAAAACATTTATAAAAAAAGGGAACATAAGTTTTCTTTAGTAAAAGAAGAAAATGTTTTGTTGAAAAAGTTGGGATTCCAAATCATTAAACAAATGAATTGGAATGAAATTAATTTTGAAAAAAAATCAATATTTTTCTTCAATTAACTGAAATTCTCAAAATGAGCATATGGATTCAATTTTGATCAAGAAAAAAAGACAAATTTTTCCGTTTGAACTTGCTCTCTAAATAATGCAACCTGAAGTTTTTTGCAACGTAAAATAAAAAGTTTTAGACCATCAGGAAAATATTATGAATTTATATTTTTGAAACCACAGAAATATAAATTTGGCGGATAATTTTCCAAGACATTCCTTTATTCTAACATATGAATAATGAGATGTTGATACTCTAGGTTGGGGAATTACTAACAAGGTAATTTTCTAAAATTTTAATTTTTTTTCATTCGAAAGATTTCCTGATGTTTATCAAAACAATGTATATGACGTGGTTAAGAATTTTAAATGGAACAAATATTTAACTTTCTGCATAACAAGCACATTGGGTTGGACAAAAAGAGATTTTTTTTCGAACCGTATCAAATTTGAGTGCTCACAGAGATAATTAATAATGACATTTCGGAAGAAAACCTTCCTGAAACAAAACAAATTACTTTAAGCATCAATCCCACAACGCAATGTGTTGATAGTTTGGTCAATACATCAGAAGTTTCTAGACACTTAATGGACTCTAGAAATTTGGCTAAAGCAACCGATAGAAAGAGAATCCTTGTGACACATTTGCAGTTCAGTAGAACATTTTTGGAACAACAAAAACCGAAGCTATGAAATTGGTTAAAAATTTAGCACACAACAAAAGTGAGTTAGACTTTCCAATGGAACTGAAAATGCTTGCAGAAAAATGAGAAGTACATAATGAAAAGTTAATAGCCATCAGTTCAGACAGTGAAAATGATGTTGAGTATACTAATTTGAACAATATTATGGAAGCGTAGAGAACCCGAAACAAAAAAAAAAATCATTGGGTGAAAATTAGCTCTACCAAACACCATTAATGGGAACCTACCATACCTATTAAATATAAATTCATGTTACTAACTTTTGGCAACCAACCAAACGATCATTCTGATCATAACATAAAAAAGCATGGTGGAGAAAGACAGAAGGAAAAGAGAAAAAGAAATATGAAAGAGACATGACGAAGATTAAGAGTCCATCGCAGAAAAGTCTCTCCAAAAGACGAAAAAAACTGCGTGAAATGACCAAAATTTCAAGATTAACACCCATAATTGCAACCACTATCTTCACCACCATCACTATTAACCACTGCCGCCACAACCCCACTAACATCGACCATTATTACATACAAAGTAGTATTTTCCAAGCGCGTTTGGCAAAGTGGCCTGGTAAGGTGGACTCATTTGGCAAAGTGTAGCAGGTTTAAATGTTTAGGTTCATTTGGCAATACATAGGAGGCCAAGGTGAATTCATTTGGCAAAGTACCAGGGCAAGAGAGGTGACTGTCACTGGGAGTGTCCTCACCGATACCATGTGACACAAGAGTTCTCCCAAGCCACGCACCATGTGTTCCAAGATTTTTTGAAATCCACACAATTCAATCCCGGCTCGGGAATGGCCAGCCAATCTGAACCTGACCTGCTAAATCAGCATTCTTCTGCCAATGTTCCTAAACCTTGATGCTCCCACTTGGGTCACAAACTGCCGTCAGTCAACTAGGCGACAGCGTTCGTATTTACAAGTTATTCTAATGTCGAACTGCTTTAGTCGGTGTGGGACACTTGCGCAGTACTTGGTTTTTAGCATGCAATGATGGCTTAGGGTACTTTGGGCTCTAGTTTCACTTTTCAGACTTAGGGGTCTATTTTCTAATAGACTCCGACTCTATTGGTAGTGATCATTAAAAATTGGAAAAGGTTGTGATGCTGACCACTCGTAATAGTATATGGATGGAGTAGAGACGAACTCGTAATAGCATTCCGAAAAGGTTGTGATGTACAATAGAGGATCAACTAAGATACATACATAAATTTTGGGCAAACGGAAAATGGGAAATGGCAATAGCATATCTTTAGTGCTAGAATCATATTGCAGATTTGCATAATCATCCTGGCTTTTCATTATTTGGAGCAAAAATTAAGAAAACAAAATGGACTGCATCAACCAAATACCGAAATTTTACTGTAAGTACTGATAACTACTTGTTTTCTTCATAATGCAAAAGGGGAAGAGAACTAGCACGAATTCAGATACCGGCAGGCACCCCACCTTTTCTGGGATCACTCACTGCCACAATCTCTCGGGTAGCTCCATTTTCCTTTGAACCCTCTATGTTTTGAACTATAAACTGGCAAATAGACCCACCAGCAAGGGACTTAAGGACATGGCCCTTCTTTTGTAAGGCTTCCCTGATCTGAGCAGGAAGTTCAAAGTGATCGCCAGTAACGGTTGTCCAGTTCTCATATTGAACCACATTAGGTAATAGCTGTTTACACCAAAATGCATCAAATTACAAGTATTGTTAGCTGGGCGGTACGAGATGGAGCCTCTCTAGCAATCAAACAAAACATACAAGGCTCCAATAATTTGAAATTATGAGCAAGCAGAAAGTCTGAAATTATTCTGAAGTAATTGCATAATGAACCTGATGGTAGACCCTCGGGGCCATGACAGAAGAGAGTGGATCCATTCCCCTTGCAAAATGATTTAAAAGAACCTCTGCAGTTGCAGCAATGATCATGGATCCCCCACTAGCGCCTACTACTGCTTTCAGTTGCTTATCCTGTCAAAGAACATAAAGAAGACAACTAACTAAGATAAAAAAAAAAAAAAAAAAAAAAAAAAATTATTATAAGAGTTGAATATTACAAGATATTTGTCATTTTGATATATATTCATTGTGCATTTACCTTCAACACAATGGAAGGTGTCATGGAGGATAGTGGCCTTTTCCCCGGTCTGATAAAATTGGGTGGTGGTGGTGCGCCTGTAGAAACATCTCCAGGAATAGAGAAATCATCCATTTCATTGTTTAGAAGTATTCCTGTACTTGGAGACAGTATGTGTGCACCAAAGTATCCATTCACAGTAGATGTCAAGGAGATGGCATTTCCCTGATTATCTATGATGTTCAAATGACTGGTGCCATGATCATTGATTTGGCTCCATCTGTAACCAACGATATTAAAAAATTGTCAAGAAATCTTGGGAAGATTGGAAAGACAAACCATAAGTTATTTGAATGTATAATCTAACAGATAATGAACTTGTTTGCAAAAGAAACGACTTAATTATTACCTGCCACCATAATGGGTGGAATCAAAAGTCATATTGTCATATATAGTCTTCTTTAACTCCTCGGCAAACGTAGGTGAAAGCATATCAGCTACAACTTCAGTCACATTAACATACTCAGGATCACCAAGATTCACCCTCATAGCAAATACATGTTTCAAAGATTCAATTTCTCGATGGTACCAAAGAGGAGCAGAGACTCCAAAAACATTTTGGTATTGAGAAAGAATGTTTAGCATCTGTTGCATTGTAATTTACAAGGACAGTTATTCAAAATCAATAGAAATAACAAAAAGGAAAAACATAGCATTAATTAAAATATGCTCACAAGTATCATTGGAGGACCTCCAGAAGGAGGAGGCATGGCCAATATATTAAGACCTAGAATGTCAGTAGATATAGGCTTTCTCACTTGAACTCTATAATTTTGCAAATCCTTCACTGTCAGTATCCCTCCAAGCCTCTTAATATCTCTAACCATTTTGGATCCAATAGATCCATTATAGAAGGCTATAGGACCAAACTTGGAAATTTCCCGGAGTGTCTGTGCCAGTTTCTTGTTGTGGCATGTCTCACCCACCTGCAAGAGACTTCCGTTTGATGTAAATATAAGACGAAGTCCATCATCTTGTAAGATTCCCGATGTTGTTTTAACCATCTGCATGTGGAAATATGGACTAATCTTAAACCCCAAACGTGCAAGACGCTCAGCAGGCCTTACAAGCCTTTCCCAAGGAATCCTTCCGTGCTGTTTCCAAGCCTCGTAAAGTCCTGCCAGTTCCCCTGGAACTGCTATGGAGAGAGCACCTGTAGCTTTCAAAGTAGCATTGCCACCATACATATTCTGGAAGTACACATAAACAAACTAATAGGAGTGATTTGAAGCTTTAAAATGAAATTCATTCAAAAAATTAGCAAATATTTATGGGTAAATTGACAAACCTCAGAAGCTAGCAAAGGGGCAGTTTCTCTCATATCAAAGGCTTGTGCCTTGCCATTGGATAGCCTGATAAGCATGAAGGCGCCTCCACCAATGCCACTCGATGCTGCATTCACAACGCCTAGGCATAGAGCAGAAGCTACCGATGCATCAACTGCATGACCACCTTGGCGGAGAACACCAATCCCAATTCTGGAACATCGGCCATCATCAGTGGCAACGGCACCATGCCGTGCTGAAATGATCTCTCGCCTTTTTTTGATTGAGACACTTGTAGCATGATCAAGGCTCGAGCTGGGAGGTAACAAGACACAAATAATAATGGTAACCAACAACAGCAGCGGATCTGCAACAAACAAAGTTCACCATATATTATTCAACTCTTAAATTCATCATCAATGAAAATACAACTTCCACTTTCAACTTGAAAACTTAGAGATAGACGCTAGCATTTGAACAAGAAAAATTTATCTATACAATAACAGAAATTGGTAAAGATGGCCCACAATAACAGAAATTGGTAAAGATGGCCCACATCATGGTTCACAAAATTGAATCTTATCTGGGTTGATTTCTTACTCTTCTTATGACTGTTACTGAAATTTTGATCCATGATTAAAGACTAATTGGATTGCTGTATATTCACAAAGTCAGCCTTTTTCAATTACCGCTCTCTGTGATTATCCAAGTTCAAAATCAAACGAAACAAATACGGCATCTGATCATCTGATGACCTCCTAATCCCAAGAATGCAAAATGAAATTGATAACCCATTTGCTATCTGCGAAAAAGGATGAAAGAAAATTCCAGAGGGACTCACATGATATATGGTAATTAACCCTCGGAAGAACGCAACTTCAACGCTTCCTTTTTCAACTTGTCTTTCGTGTACAGGGCCAGGAGGCAGTCTTCCAGTCTCCATCAATGGCAGGTCCATGGACCATAAACCAAGATGAGTATGAACCCAGGTGGCTAAAACACATAGGCGAGAGCGCCATAGTTGACTTGAGATCATGAGAAGCTAGCAGTCTTCCTTTCACTATTGGCTGTTTCGCCATTTTTTTCCTTTTGTTTTCTTTCTTTTTATTAAGTAAAATAAAATGGAAAGTTATCATCCTTAAAAAGGCCGAAACAACAACAACGTAATTTATGAAAATCCAACCTGACAATTATAGTTTTTTCACTGTGTCCAAAGTGTTTTCTCCGTTTTGCCCTCAAATTTTTTCCCCCCGCTGCACAAATTTTTCCCTCTCCCTTTCTGCGTGTGAGCGCCGTCTTCCCTGTTTTTCCTATTATTCATTTGGATCGAATCAGTAATTCGCGCCGCACTCTCATCCAATTGGAATCACCAATTCACGCCGCACTCTTCTTCAACGTTGTTGCATCTCCTGTTCGACACCTCCTCATCACCGTTACTGTGCCCAATGGCTTATGTACATCCATCGATGCTCAACTCAGCCGCAATTCCTTCATCGCACCTCGCGACATCTGCAGCCAATCAACTTGCGTCTGCAGTCATCGCCGCCTCTTTTGCTGCCTTCAATCTTCACCATAAAACCAATCCTCTTCAATCTCTGCTTTGTTCCTCTTTCGTATCCAGGTAAGTTTTCATCTCTGTTCTCCCAACGATTTGAGTTTTGTTATTTTACTTTCCTTATTTCCAAATACAATTTCAAGCTTTATTCTCTTGGAATAAGCTAATCTTCACTACCATGAAGCTCTGTGGATTAAGTTCAACCATGTGATATTTTTTAGTAATTTCTTGATATGAGAAATGGGTTGATCACTATTTTTATTTCTAGGTTTACTAATTCCCCGATCTAAGATATGGATTTATTTCTAGGTTTACTAATTTTCCAATTTGAAATATGGGTTTCGGAACTGAAATATGGGTTCGTTGTCGAATTGAAATATGGGTTAGTTGTCGCTGTTCGTTGTTGCTATTTTTAGGTTAGTAGGATTGTTGGTTACCTTATTGTCTGTGGATTTCACATTCTGCACTTTAGGTATAGGTTATCCTTTCATGATTAGTTGGTTCTCTGTCAACAAAATGACATTGAAGTTTTATAAGCAACAACTACTATTTATATGAGTTAATGTCCAGTTTGAAAATTTGCATTAACATTTACGAATTTGATATTCTGTTGCTGGATGTACAAATGCCGTTTTTGCATTTTGGTTATGTTGCTTTAGTTTTGATATTCTTCTGCTGGTTGTACAAATTCCAATCAACATGAGAAAGTCCAATCAAAATTTGGACCTTTCAGAGTGAGAGGCCAAAACAACAATAAACTTTGACAAAAATTCGAAATGGGTCTTACAGATATTCCTGTAACAACCTGTTTCTTCTAAGAGTAGTACAGGAGGTGTTAGGTATATATATATATATATATATATATATATGTATATAAACATTATGCGTTCTCATGGTTTATATATATTATATGTGTTTTCATGGTTTTGTTATATAATATATGTGTTCTCATGGTTTTGTTGTATATAGTTTTCAATATCCTTTATATATATTATTTGTGTTCTCATGGTTTTATCATATATATATTTTATGTGTTCTCTGGTTTTTCATATGTGTGTGTTTTTGATGCCGATGTTTTATTCCAATGTGATTTGGTTGTCAAATGCATAGTAAGTGTAAGAAACATTATTTTGATTTCGGTTTTAGAGTAAATTGTTACCTTTTAATTATTTTCTTATGAACTTAGATTATTGGGTTGGATTTGACGTACTGAATATTTGTATCTTATGTTTTTTTTCCAGTATTGAAGAAGAAAAACAATTTGGCTTTGATTTAGGCTGATTTTACAGGTAAATGTTTTTGAGTCGTAGTCGCACTTTTTATTCTATTCTCTGATTTGTATTACGAAGATAATGGACTTCCCCTAGCTTCTGTTAGATATTTTGGATTCAATGCAACTGATGATTTGTCATCTACTGTTGTATTTCCCATTCATTTATTGATACAAAGCTTTATCTACTTTTAATTATCACTCTATTTATTTATGGCATAATTGTGCATATAGGTGGGTTTGTTAGATGATGATATACGGACTATGCCTTTGTCTTAAATCTTTTAATTCATTACTAATCCAATATCCGTCATTGGGTACATGAATTTGGTTGAGTATAATAGGTAGAATTTGGGGACGAACTGCATGGTCTTATTGGGTACCTGAATTTGGTTTGTAGGCCATAGAGGTGTAACTGGTTACTGCAATTGTAGTACTAAGTCTGAATGCGACTTCGAAATTGATGATATATTTTCCATTTATATTCTATAAAATGGGTTTCCCTGGGCCTTACTTGATGATAGATTTTCCATTTCAATTCCAGAATCTGAAGATTATGGACTTACCGATTTAGAAAATGATTATACTGATGTTCATAGTGAATTTGAATTGTAGATTGATCATTTATTTTTTTATTTACTTATTTTCTTATTCCTTTTTACATTCCATTTTTTATTGTCGTTCTTACATTGAAAATGAAGATGATCATACACATATGCTTGACTTTAAGTAAGAAAAGCTTTATTTCTCTCCTAATCCGATTTGTGTTCCTCTGTCGCTTTATTTGTTCGTGTTTTGATTCTAATCAGCCATTTCAATGAGTTTTTCAAGTTGTTGCCCTATTTTTTTAAAATGCAATATTTACTAAACGAATGGTTTTACATTAACATATATCTCAGCCTTTTCTATATATTTACTAGGTATGCCCATAATTTCCTTCATTTTTACACTTGCATGTTTCCAAGAAAGTTAAATTAAAGCTATTCAATGTTGTTCATCAAAGAAGTTTCTATTGTGAAATTTGTAGTTTGAAATGTAAAACTAAACTTGCTCAACTACTCTTCCGTGATAACTTCTACTATATTCTTATTGTTTCAACAAAACTACTACTTAAATATCAGATATAGATCAAAATGTCAATTGTAATTGAATCTGGGGTTTTGCAACCATCATTTTCTATTTCAGTATGCAGTTGACAAAGAAATGTCAGTCATAGCTAAGAATGTATCCAGAGAAATCCTATATAGTATTTTATCAAACAGTTCATAAGCATCAAACATCATATTGATTATCCACACAGCTAAGCTATCGATCATCATCCAAAATACAGAACCAAGTAAAATCATTCCTAAACTAATCCTACTTACTCGATTTCATCTAAAGACTTAGGATCGAAAGAATTACCTGGGCTGCTGCCATTGTTGCACTGCTCTGCAACTTGAAACGTTAAAGGTCTCTGAATACCAACATTAATTGCCTTTGGTTGAGCATTGAGATTGATTTATGAATGGAGAGTTGGGAACAAAAGTTAGCATAGACATTTTTTGTGAGGATGATGATATTTCTGGATCCTGCCATGAATAAATTGAATGCTTTGATCACTGCCCAATTCACCATCAAGAACCTTTGGTTCCATCTCCAAGTTCCTTCTCGGCCTTCCCCCCTTAAAGTCTATTTTTGAAGAATTAATATTTTACTTTTTTGCCAAAATTTTGTTATATATATGTATATATACATTATGCGTTCTCATGCTTTGTATATATATATATATATATATTATGTGTTTTCGTGGTTTTGTTATATAATATATGTGTTATCATGGTTTTATTGTATATACTTTTCAATATCCTATATATATATATATTGACAATTAGTTACAGGTTCATAAGTTGATCTTCATGTTTGAGTTTTGGTATAAATTTATGTGCTTTTTTTTTAACAATTTCAGAAGAAGAACCAAGTGAGCAACCCAACCCATCCTTAACATCAGTGGTAAGGTTTCTTTCCTATTTTTTTTCATCAATCCAGCTATGAGTTGTGTGCCATCATCATCATGAAAGTATTTAGTTCGCCTTTTGAAGACCTTCTCATATGCCATTTGTTCATATGTAAATAGTCAATGGTTAACCTTATGCATAGAATTCATATGTAAACAGTTAGCCTTTTGTACATAATTCATGTCTCACTTCTACTTATCTTTCCTCGCTGCCTTATTTTTTCTATGCTTTATTGTCTTCGTTTTCATCTCTCTTTTCGCTTCATGTTCTGAATTCACGAACCCATGCCTCAATTCACAAAACATGTTCTGGATCATTTACTACGAGTCCATTTCCATTTAGTTCTGGATTCATGCATGTCGTTATATGTTTTTAAATTAGTTCTGGATTCTGCTAATTATGGAGAATTACTATTGCTATCTATGATATATTGTTGGGTTAATTCAGTGCTTCTAATGTGTTGTTTGTTTTTTTTTCATTTCAGACTGCAACCAGATGTTTAAGAATAAATCCCTAATTTGAATTTTGAAGGTTCAAAAATTACACAGATGATCAACACGCCCACCGCAAAGACAAGTACTACACCCCCATTGGTAGGTCTTATAATTCTCTTTTTCAGATAGTTCTCTAATCTTTTAATTCTTCTGTTAAATGACACCTAAGATTTATTTCAATTGCATTTCAAGATCGTTAAATGGAAATAAATGGCAGTTGGGGTTTATTACTCAAAATACGTGTTGTTATTGTTGTGTGTATTAATGCTCTAATTCCCGTCAATGTAATTAATTTGCACTCTAATTCGTATATATATGTTTTAAACTATAATTGAGTTCATGGATTGTATTAATAACAAAAACATTTAGTTTCATAGTTTGTGTTGCTAGAGGGTGTGTACATGCATTTCATTCAATCCAGTATGAAACTAACAAAGACATGTCAGTTAGCTAAGAATGTATCCAGAGAAATCTAATCAAGCATTTTATCAAACAGTTCATATGCATCAAACATCATATTGATTATCCACACAGCTAAGCTATCGATCATCATCCAAAATACATAACCAAGTAAAATCATTCCTAAACTAATCCTATTTACTCGATTTCATCTAGAGAATTAGGATCAAAAAAATTACCTGGGCTGCTGCCATTGTTGCACTGCTCTGCGACTTGAAACCTTAAACGTCTCTGAATACCAACATTAATTGCCTTTGGTTGAGCATTGAGATTGATTTAGGAATGGAGAGTTGGGAACAAAAGTTAGCTTAGACATTTTTTGTGAGGATGATGATATTTCTGGCTCCTGCCATGAATGAATTGAATGCTTTGATCACAGCCCAATTCACCATCAATAACCTTTGGTTCCATCTCCAAGTTCCTTCTCGGCCCTCCCCCCTTAAAGTCTATTTTTGAAGAATTAATATTTTACTTTTTTGCCAAATTTTTGTTATATATATATATATATGTATATATACATTATGCGTTCTCATGGTTTATATATATATATATATTATGTGTTTTCATGGTTTTGTTATATAATATATGTGTTCTCATGGTTTTGTTGCATATACTTTTCAATATCCTATATATATTGACAATTAGTGACGAGTTCATAAGTTGACCTTTACGTTTGAGTTTTGGTATAAAGTTTATGTGCTATTTTTTTTAACAATTTCAGAAGAAGAAGAAGAACTGAGTGAGCAACCCAACCCATCCTTAACATCAGTGGTGAGGTTTCTTTCCTATTTTTTTCATCAATCTAGCTATGAGTTGTGTGCCATCATCATCAAGAAAGTATTTTGTTCGCCTTTTGAACACCTTCTCATATGCCATTTGTTCATATGTAAATAGTCAATGGTTAGCCTTATGCATAGAATTCATATGTAAACAGTTAGCCTTTTGTACATAATTCATGTCTCACTTCTACTTATCTTTCCTCGCTGCCTTATTTTCTCTATGCTTTATTGTCTTCGTTTTCATCTTTCTTTTCACTTCATGTTCTAAATTCACGAACCCATGCCTCAATTCACAAAACATGTTCTGGATCATTTACTACGAGTCCATTTCCATTTAGTTCTGGATTCATGCATGTCGTTATATGTTTTTAAATTAGTTCTGGATTCTGCTAATGATGGAGAATTACTATTGCTATCTATAATATATTGTTGGGTTATTTCAGTGTTTTTAATGTGTTGTTTGTTTTTTTGGTTTAAGACTGCAAGCAGATGTTTGAGAATCAATCCCTAATTTGAATTTTGAAGGTTCAAAAATTACACAAGTGATCAACACGCCCACCGCATAGACAAGCACTGCACCCCATTAGTAAGTCTTATAATTATCTTTTTTCAGATAGTTCTCTAATCTTTTAATTCTTCTATTAAATGACACCTAAGATTTATTTCACTTGCATTTCAAGATCCTTAAATGGAAAGATATGGTAGTTGGGGTTTATTTCTCAAAATACTTGCTACTATTGTTGTGTGTATTAATGCTCTAATTCCCGTCAATGTGATTAATTTGCACTCTAATTCATATATATATATATATATATGTTTTAAACTATACTTGGGTTCATGGATTGTATATGCTTAGAAATATCTGCTTTAGAGGGGTAATAATTAGTAACTCGATTAGAAATTGGAACCAAAGTTTGTAGCTTAATTTGTTATTGCTGCCACAACTTAATAACAAAAGCAATCAATAATCTTTCCACTATCAAAAGCAACCTAATAACAATTCCCGCTCTGCTTTCCCTTGCAAATCAAATGACGGACTCAAAGAAATAAAAATTGAAAAAAAGAACAACTCAATAATTGTCTTTCTTTTTGGCTTATACCGAAAAAAAAAATGGTATCCATATGATTCATATTCAACCTCAATACCATTCATCTTTGCACACAAATATACATTGTTGGGATTAATCATATGTATAATAGTTGTATCTTCCTTGATAAAAAACAATTAGGCAGTTTAGATATAAGGTCATGCAGCCTACACCATATTTTAATTATGTTATTTAGACATAATGTGACACCCCGGAAATTCGAAGATTTGAATATTGTAATTTAATGTTTCAATTGACGTTTCTACCCTTGTGAATGGTATGGCCAAATTGTTGACTTTTTGATTGGTGGGTCAATTGGACTTTGACCAGTGACTGTGACGTAGTTCGGGACGTCACGAGTTCATAGACAGGTGGCACGTCCATTTCGGACGATCAGGGAAAAAGTTATGACCATCGGAAGTTCAGGGACATTACCGTAATTTGGACTTTTGGGGCGAAAACGTTGACTTTTCGTTTGGCAACTAATTTTCACATGACTCAAGGACCATTAGGTAGGTCTCGATGCCCTGAGTTCGTAGACAGGCGGCACGCAGAAATCAGACTTCGTATGGCTGAGTTACGGGTCTAGAAAGTGAGGGGCAGTTTGGTAATTATTTGAACCATGGGCATTTTGGTCTTTTTTCCCTGGTTACTGTAGCAACTACGGGGGAACCATGGACGGCACCACCATGTGTGGTGGTTCAGCGTACAATTGATTATGCAAGTGTGTCCTGGAAAGGAATGCGTGTCTGATGCTTTAGAACATGGGCTGAACCATCCACCCTACACTGTCGAATTGATTAATGAAATTCGAAGCTTTTTCGGGGAACAAAATTCAGTGGACAGTGAGGCTTCCACGAGCCTCTGGGACAGCTTGAGATGTTTTAAACTGATTAAGTAATGGGTAAGCTTCATTCTGCTGTTGAAGGAACTGAAAATTGGAGAGGAAAACCAGAGAAACTATTTCGGGGAAAATTGGAGGGAAAATCGGGTTTTGATTTTTGGTGATTGTTGGACCAAACCAAGGCTTGGTTTAGTCTTCTGGGAGTGTTTGGAACTCAACCACATCGAAATCGAAGGCCATCAGCCACGGGTGAGCTGGGACGGTGACTGCAGTTTTCAGAGAAATCGCAGAGCTTGGGACGACAACCTTCAGGTACTTTCAGACACAATTGATCGTTCATTTTGGGTCATTTTGATGCTACTATGCTGTCTGTGAAGTTAATTGGAAATTGAGTTAGAAACCAGGGAGTTCTGATGATTGACCCGATTGGTTGATCACGGGTCGATTGGGGACTTGTCGAGGTTGATTGTTGTCTCAGAACCTAAATTGGAAGGATAATAAACATGTTAGGATCAAGTTGGGTTGAAATCGAGTAGGAATTGATGGTTAATTAACCAGGTCAGGCCGCGGGTGGCAGACCCGTATTACAGACAAACGGGTGAAGGTGGTGACACTGTAGCAGCTACAGTGTCAGGCGCGTGACTTTCACGCGCAGCCACTTTGGGCAGCGCCCTCAGCGCGTGAGGGCGCGTTGGACCTTATCTCAGTTCACGATCAACATGACTTTTGTTCCTCTCATCATTCTGAACATTTTTTATGAATTAACCATGTTGATCTGAGATAGTTAGGAGGGTCAGTTAGGGCCGGTTGTCTCGGGAAACGTGTTGACGAGTTTCCCGAGCCGGTTTCTATTTCAGACTTTTTGGTTAAATGTTTAAGACTTGTAGTGACCCTTACCTGTGATTTGGACTGACAGGAATTGTACGATAATCTCGGTACAAGTTTGTACGCGCAGGTTCACCGCGGGATCGTACTGTGAGTGGGCCCGATTTCATTAAAACCTTGCATGCTTAAATGTTTTCCGATTTACTTATATGTTCACATGTTGGAATCCAGAAATGGTTTTGATGATTTGGAAATCATGGTTATGGCACATTTCACGGTATTTGGGTTTGAGACCCGTCCGATGAAACTTAAAAATTGGTTTAGATTTTATCTATGTATATATATATATATGTTTTGCATGTGGATATCAATAAAATGTATTCGGTACTGCACTGTATAGATCCATTCTTATGATACTGTCTCTTCTGGATGAGGTACCCCGGAGTGGTCACGGACGTCTAGAATGTCCAGCGTCTATGACGCTAAGCATCGGGGATGTTGTACCCGAACGGGGTTCGGGGATTCAACTCGGAATTGAGACCCGAGTGGCACGCGTAGCCTTGAGACTGTGACCTTATTGGACGTCAGGGACGTCAGACATCGGGTATGTCAAGATCGGAGTGTATAGTGCAGTGGCTAAAATTATGTTTATGGTTTTATTACATGCCTTATGGTTCATATTATATGATTAATGATTTTAAATAATGCTGCATGCATGTTTGGAAAAAGGAGGGGTAAATTATATGTTTTACTTACTAAACGATTTTATAAACTTGAGTTTCGGCCCACTCACCCTTATTGTTTTGGTAACCCCTCCAGGTCGTGCTACTGAGGTAGAAGAGGAACCTGAGGCTGAGGCATAGATCTACTTCTGCGTACCTGAACCCCTGTTGGGTGGTGTACCCGCAAGTTTATGTTAGAGTCGTGCTCGCGACTTGTAATTTTATATTTCATCCCTTGTCTGACATCTGTTTAATCGGATTTGATGTATAACTTTAATTTGGTTATTTATGCATTTGATTGTTTGAGGTTAAAATTGGTATGTATTTTGGGTGTCAGACGGGAGCAGGGCACGTCCCCATGTGGTCCTAGGGAGGATCGGGGCGGGTCCTGTCATCTTGGTATCAGAGCAGTAGGTTGTGGTCAGCATGCTAGACTAGCGATGAGTACTAGTTACTTTTCGAGTTTAAGGATAATGTTAACTGATCTATGCATGTTGACAGTTGGTTATGCCTCCAAGGAGGATTCCTCATACACGAACTGACGAGGATCTGGAAAGGGAAATAGAATGCGCAAGCATTGAGCGGGCTCAGCGTCTGGGAGCCACTCCTTTCAATGGGGATCAAACCCCGAAGATGCTCATGATTGGATCACCAAATGGGAAAGGATCTTCACGGTGATGCACTGCCTTCCGGGCGAACAGGTAACTTTGGCGGCCTTCTTACTGGAAGGGGGAGCCTACCAGTGGTGGCATGACCTTGAAATGTCTGGATGGTCTGTCCATACCATTACCCGCGATCATTTCGTGTGGCACGGGAGGATGAGTTCCTGCGGCTGGAGCAGGGGGATATGTCCGTTGCGGACTACGAGCAGACTTTTGGGAAACTTTCCCAGTTCGCTGCATCATTCGTGAGCACGGAGGAGGACAAATGCCAAAGGTTTGAGCTTGGACTCTGAGGGGAGATCCGGGCAAGTGTGACTGCTGCTACTCATGCTTCTCTGAGAGATATGGTCGACGCTGCGGTGCGTGTCGAGGCCAGTCTGGCGGCAAACCAGACACGACAGCCTTCGGGCGAGGGGCGACGTCAGGATCGCCCACACCGTGGGCCATCAGGCCAGAAGAACAACAAGGGAGGGGCTACAGGGGAGCACCCTCATCCTTCCAGGGTCGTGGCTGGCCAGGTCGACGTGGAGGCTCTCAAGGCAGAGGATCAGGATACAACTCCGGGCAGCGTTCATCTTGGAGCGGTGCTTCTGGTGGGCATTCGGACAGGCCAAGGCCAGTAACCTGCTTTGCTTGCGGAGAAGAGGGCCACTATGCCTGTGATTTCCCGTTGTTGTCCAAGAGCAACGACGCTGGGGGCTCTAGTGTGGTGCAGAGCACGGCTTCCCACACTAATGGAGGTCGAGGTCAGGGAGGTGACCGTGGTGCTGGGCGTGGCGCACGCGGGCGCGGACGGAATGGAGGGCCTAGGGCTCAAGTGTTTGCAATGACCCAGCAGCAGGCGAGGACTGCCCCAGGCGTGGTTACAGGTACACTACATATCTTAAACTTTCTTGTACGTGTATTCATGGATGCGGGGGCTACACATTCTTTTATTTCGAAGAGTTGTGCTGGTATGCTTGATTGTGTGGTATCAGCCTTAGATTGTGAGATGGGTGTTGGCACCCCGATGGGCATCGTATACCTTGTGAATCAGGTGATTCGGAGGTGCCCGGTGAGAATTGAGGATGTGTATTTGCCCGCAGACTTAATTATTCTGGATATCCACGACTTCGATGTAATCCTCGGGATGGATTGGCTGTCGGAGCATGGGTCGCTCATCGATTGCTGTAGCAAGCAAGTGATTCTACGAAGCCCGAGTTTGCCGGAGGTTATCTTTCAGGGGGAGCATGACGGTTCACCTCCTGAAGTGATTTCTTCACTTACTGCTACCAAACTTCTACGGAAGGGATGCCAGGGTTATCTGTCGCATGTCGTGTCGGAACAGGTTGATACTCCGGGTATCGACGAGATACCGGTGGTACATGAGTTTCCGGATGTGTTCCCGGAAGACTTACCTGGATTACCACCATCGCGGGAGATCGAGTTTACAATTGAACTACTCCCCGGTACCCGACCTATATCCCAGGCACCATACCGGATGGCACCGGCCGAGTTGCGGGAACTCAAAACTCAATTGCAGGAGTTGGTGGATTTGGTATACGTCCGACCGAGTACTTCACCGTGGGGAGCACCGGTGTTGTTCGTGAAGAAGAAGGAGGGGAGTCTCCGTTTGTGCATTGACTATCGACAACTCAACAAGGTGACACTGAGGAACCAGTATCCTCTACCCAGGATCGATGACCTTTTTGACCAGTTGCGGGGAGCACAGTGCTTTTCGAAGATTGATTTGCGGTCTGGGGATCACCAACTGAGGATTTCGGAGGAGGATATTCCGAAAACTGCTTTTCGAACCCGTTACAAACACTACGAGTTCCTTGTTTTGCCTTTTGGTTTGACGAATGCTCCAGCAGCATTCATGGATCTGATGAACCGGGTTTTTCGACCCTACTTGGATAAGTTCGTGATTGTGTTCATCGATGATATCTTGGTGTACTCGAGGAGTGCCCGAGCACATGAGGAACATCTACGGTTGGTGTTGGAGAAACTGAGACAGGAACAGTTGTACGCCAAGCTGAGCAAGTATCAGTTTTGGCTGAGCAGTATTGGTTTTCTGGGACATGTGATATCAAAAGATGGGATTAGCATGGATCCCCAGAAAACAGAAGCGATGACCAACTGTGCTAGACCGACAACAGTAACGGAAGTGCGGAGTTTTTTCGGGTTAGCAGGTTACTACCGGAGATTCGTGGAGGGTTTCTCCAAAATTGCTGCACCATTGACTCGTCTGACTCGGAAGGGAGTGAAGTTTATTTGGGACGAGCAGTGTGATCGGAGTTTTCAAGAATTGAAGGATCGATTGACCACTGCACCTGTCTTTGCATTACCGGATGACAGTGGAGAATTCGTGGTCTTTAGTGACGCATCACTACAGGGTTTGGGCTGCGTGTTGATGCAGACTGACAAGGTTATCGCCTACGCATCCCGGCAGCTAAAGACTCATGAGTTGAACTACCCTACCCATGATTTGGAGTTGGCAGCGGTGATTCATGCCCTAAAAATCTGGAGACATTATCTATTCGGCGCAACGTGCCGGATATACACCGACCACCAGAGTCTAAAGTACTTATTCACTCAGAAGGAGCTCAACATGAGACAACAGAGATGGATGGAGCTGCTGAAGGATTATTACTGTACGATCGAGTACCATCCGGGTAAGGCCAATGTGGTGGCAGATGCACTCATCAGGAAGTCAGCGGGATCTGTTGCACACCTAGGGATGGTGTATCTTCCCTTGCTGGTAGAACTCCGGAAGGCGAGAGTTATTTTGGACACAGATGAGCATGGGGCTTTGTTGGCCAGCTTCCATGTACGACCAGTGCTGATTGATCGGATCATCGAAGCACAACTTCAGGATCCGATACTCTGTGTTTACAGGATTGAGGTCGATGCGGATGGGAGACAGGATTTTACCATCCGGGATGATGGAGCACTTGTGAAGATGGGTCGTTTGTGTGTACCTGCAGTGGCAGAGTTACGGGCTGAGATTCTTGAGGAGGCCCATAGTTCGGCTTATGCTATGCATCCAGGAGGTACAAAGATGTACCGTACACTCCAGAACCATTATTGGTGGCCAGGAATGAAGAAGGATATTGCTGAATTCGTGAGTAGATGCTTAACCTGCCAGCAGGTTAAGCCGGAACGGCAGAGACCTTATGGGGCTATGCAGCCACTTCCGATTCCCGAGTGGAAGTGGGATCACATCACCATGGACTTCGTCTTTAAGTTACCAAGGACTCAGAGTGGAGTTGACGGAGTATGGGTGATCGTGGACCGGTTAACCAAGTCAGCCCATTTTCTGCCCGTTCAGGAGACTTATAAACCTAACTGACTGGCTCAATTGTTTGTAAAAGAAATCATACGATTGCATGGTACGCCAGAATCGATCGTGTCCGATCGTGATCCGCGTTTCACTTCCAGGTTCTCGCGGAGTTTGCAAGCTACTTTGGGAACAACCCTACGTTTCAGTACTGCGTTCCATCCACAAACCGATGGACAGTCTGAACGGACCATTCAGACCCTGGAGGACATGATGAGGTCCTGTGTGCTACAGTTTCAAGACTCATGGGATACTCATTTGCCATTGATGGAATTCGCTTACAACAACAGCTATCAGACAAGCATCGGGATGGCACCTTATGAGGCACTGTATGGACGACAGTGCAGGACACCTATCTGCTGGATGGAGATAGGGGAGCGAGCGGCTGTAGGGCCAGAATTGATGGACTTAACCCTGGAAACTGTTCGGATTATCAAGGAGAGATTGAAGGAGGCACAGGATCGCCAAAAGAGTTATGCCGACCGACGGATTCGAAACTTGGAGTTTGAAGTGGGAGATTTTGTGTTCCTGAAGTTATCTCCGTGGAAAGGGATTATCCGTTTTGGTCGACGGGGGAAACTGAGTCCGCGTTTTATCGGACCGTATGAGATTGTGGAAAGGATTGGCAGGGTTGCATACAGATTGGCACTACCTCTAGAACTTTCTAGAGTTCACGATGTTTTTCACGTATCGATGCTGCGGAAGTACGTACATGATGCTTCTCATGTACTGTAGGATCAACCTATTGAACTCCGAGGGGATTTGAGCTTTGAGGAACAACCAGTGCAGATTTTGGATCGGAAGGACAAGGTACTACGTCGGAAGACGATCCCTCTCGTGAAGATTCTCTGGAGAAACCAGAATGTGGAAGAAGCCACATGGGAGCCCGAGGCTCAGATGCGAGAAAAATTTCCTCATTTGTTTCTTTGAAATTTCGGGACGAAATTTATTAAGGGGGGAAGGTTGTGACACCCCGGAAATTCGAATATTTGAATATTGTAATTTAATGTTTCAATTGACGTTTCTACCCTTGTGAATGGTATGGCCAAATTGTTGACTTTTTGATTGGTGGGTCAAATGGACTTTGACTAGTGACCATGACGTAGTTCGGGACGTCACGAGTTCATAGACAGGTGGCACGTCCATTTTGGACGATCAGGGAAAAAGTTATGACCATCAGAAGTTCAGGGACATTACCGTAATTTGGACTTTTGGGGCGAAAATGTTGACTTTTCGTTTGGCAACTAATTTTCACATGACTCAAGGACCGTTAGGTAGGTCTCGATGCCCTGAGTTCGTAGACAGGCGGCACGCAGAAATCGGACTTCGTATGGCTGAGTTACGGGTCTAGAAAGTGAGGGGCAGTTTGGTAATTATTTGAACCAGGGGCATTTTGGTCTTTTTTCCCTGGTTACTGTAGCAACCGCGGGGGAACCATGGACGGCACCACCATGTGCGGTGGTTCAGTGTACAATTGATTATGCAAGTGTGTGCTGGAAAGGAAGGCGTGTCTGATGCTTTAGAACGTGGGCTGAACCATCCACCCTACACTGTCGAATTGATTAATGAAATTCGAAGCTTTTTCGGGGAAAAAAATTCAGTGGACAGTGAGGCTTCCACGAGTCTTTGGGACAGCTTGAGATGTTTTAAACTGATTAAGTAATGGGTAAGCTTCATTCTGCTGTTGAAGGAACTGAAAATTGAGAGGAAAACCAGAGAAACCATTTCGGGGAAAATTGGAGGGAAAATCGGGTTTTGATTTCTGGTGATTTTTGGACCAAACCAAGGCCTGGTTTAGTCTTCTGGGAGTGTTTGGAACTCAACCACATCGAAATCGAAGGCCATCAGCCACGGGTGAGCTAGGACGGTGACTGCAATTTTCAGAGAAATCGCAGAGCTTGGGACGACAACCTTCAGGTACTTTCAGACACAATTGATCGTTCATTTTGGGTCGTTTTGATCCTACTATGTTGTCTGTGAAGTTAATTGGAAATTGAGTTAGAAACCAGGGAGTTCTGATGATTGACCCGATTAGTTGATCACGGGTCGATTGGGGACTTGTCGAGGTTGATTGTTGTCTCAGAACCTAAATTGGAAGGATAATAAACATGTTAGGATCAAGTTGGGTTGAAATCGAGTAGGAATTGATGGTTAATTAATCGGGTCAGGCCGCGGGTGGCAGACCCGTATTACAGATAAACGGGTGAAGGTGGTGACACTGTAGCAGCTACAGTGTCAGGCGCGTAACTTTCACGCGCAGCCACTTTGGGCGGCGCGTGAGGGCGCGTTGGACCTTATCTCAGATCACGATCAACATGACTTTTGTTCCTCTCATCATTCTGAACATTTTTGATGAATTAACCATGTTGATCTGAGATAGTTAGGAGGGTTAGTTAGGGCCGGTTGTCTCGGGAAACGTGTTGAAGGGTTTCCCGAGCCGGTTTCTATTTCAGACTTTTTGGTTAAATATTTAAGACTTGTAGTGACCCTTACATGTGATTTGGACTGACAGGAATTGTACGATAATCCCGGTACAAGTTCGTACGCGCAGGTTCACCGCGGGATCATACTGTGAGTGGGCCCGATTTCATTAAAACCTTGCATGCTTAAATGTTTTCCGATTTACTTATATGTTCACATGCTGGAATCAAGAAACGGTTTTGATCATATCGAAATCATGGTTATGGCACGTTTCACGGTATTTGGGTTTGAGACCCGTCCGACGAAACTTAAAAATTGGTTTAGATTTTATCTATGTATATATATATTTTGCATGTGGATATCAATAAAATGTATTCGGTACTGCACTGTATAGATCCATTCTTATGATACTGTCTCCTCCGGATGAGGTACCCCGGAGTGGTCACGGACGTCTAGAACGTCCAGCGTCTATGACGCTAAGCATCGGGGATGCTGTACCCGAACGGGGTTCGGGGATTGAATTCGGAATTGAGACCCGAGTGGCACACGTAGCCTTGAGACTGTGACCTTATTGGACGTCAGGGACGTCAGACATCGGGGATGTCAAGATCGGAGTGTATAGTGCAGTGGCTAAAATTATGTTTATGGTTTTATTACATGCCTTATGGTTCATATTATATGATTAATGATTTTAAATAATGCTGCATGCATGTTTGGAAAACGAAGGGGTAAATTATATGTTTTACTTACTAAACGATTTTATAAACTTGAGTTTCGGCCCACTCACCCTTATTGTTTTGGTATCCCCTCCAGGTCGTGCTACTGAGGTAGAAGAGGAACCTGAGGCTGAGGCATAGATCTACTTATGCGTACCTGAACCCCTGTTGGGTGGTGTACCCGCAGGTTTATGTTAGAGTCGTTCTCGCAACTTGTAATTTTGGATTTCATCCCTTGTCTGACATCTATTTAATCGTATTTGATGTATAACTTTAATTTGGTTATTTATGCATTTGATTGTTTGAGGTTAAAATTGGTATGTATTTTGGGTGTCAGACGGGAGCAGGGCACGTCCCCATGTGGTCCCAGGGAGGATCGGGGCGGGTCCTGTCACATAATATTAGAGCTTATAATTCCATATTCTGTAACGACCCGTCCCGAATTCCGGGATTAGATTAGTCACTAATCTTGATTAGTGAGGTTGAACGGTGGTTAGTAGGGCGGAATCGGACAAATTGTGCAAAATGACCGTTTTGCCCCTGGTCGTGGGCAAAATGTTGACTTTTTGATCAGGCGGTCAAACGGACTTTGACCGATGACCGTGACGTAGTTCGGGACGTCACGAGTTCATAGACAGGTGGCACGTTCGATTCCGATATTCGTAGAGAAAGTTATGGTGTTCGGAAGTTGAGGGGTATTTTGGTAATTTGGCATGTTTGGGGCCAAATGTTGACTTTTTGACCGGGAGGTCCGATGGGCGAGGGCCAAGGACCGTTACTTAGGTATCGTCGATACGAATCCAATGATAGGCGGCATGCCGAAATCGGAGATTCGACGACGACGTTATGGTCAAGGAAACGAACTAACGAACCGAGGCTTGGATTAAAATAATAATAATATAATAATGAATAGTGACCGTTGACTGTGCACATCCGGATGAGTGACAAGTGTCACCCATCCCTTGTTTCCAGCTCCATGTTTCCCTCCCAACACCATCATTACAACATCATCATTCCTTCTCCATCTTTTCCTCCATTTTCTCCCTCATTTCCTCTTCTTTGTTCCTAAACCGTGCACAAAATTGGGGGAATCAGATTGGGAGAATTGGCTCCCTCTCTCTGCCATTCCTGAGAGAAAACTGAGAGACTAAGATGATTGAATTAACGGGGAAACACAAGGGATTGAGTGTGGGTTGAATTTTGGATTTTGGATTTCGGGAAAATTGGGGGGAAAATTCGAATACTGGGAATTAGGCCGTGAGGATCGCAATTGAGCTCACATTCAGCTTCCTGGGATCACAACGATCAAAATTGTCGAAGAAACGAGATGAATTGGTGTCGTTTTGGCTCTGAACGAGCTTGGTGACAGAGGAGGAATTTCGAGGTTGAGTCGTGATCGTGGAGTGTTTAGACGACGGAATTGAGGTGGGGAAACTGCTTCTCATGATCCCACGATGCTTCTGGGTTCGTCAATTGAAAGGAAACGGTCGTGGTTGACGAAACTCCATGGTTGAATAGTGACGGTGTTCGAGCTTGAGTTCATTGGGTTAGAGGTGAGATTGTATGAAATTAATCTTGTAGAAATGATCCTTACACTCTCACGATACTCACTGTGTTAATTAATTTGAAAAACAGGGTCGAAATCTATGAACCCGAATCGGAGACCCGTCGAGGATCGATCGAGAGTCGTGAGGATTTAGACCACGATTCGAGAAATTGAACTTGCAGAACTTAATTAGAGTTGGATTGGAAGGGATCAGTTGAAAGAACGGATCGAATTGAGGTTAAACCGTGAGATATGACGTCAGGGACGTCTAGCGTCTGGGACGCTAAGCATCTGGGATGCTGGTGATGGTAATGGTAAAATATGGATTAATGGATCTATGAAATGGCTTTTCGGTTGGATATGTGTTATGTGGTAAAAATGGATTATTGGTTATGAAATGGTATGTCGGGTCAGAGACCCTAAATGGTTTTGGATTTATGGATTTATATTTATGGCTTTGGGCGGTGGCCCACATGGTTTTAATATGTATGGTTGTGGTATTCCACTGTGTTGGGCTGAGTTCCCACACTTGGTTTTTGGTTAACGGTTTTTGGGCAAAGGCCCTAATGGCTCGGTTGAGCAAACGTTTTGGTTACTGGTTTTCGTGGCATGCATACGTTTTTATTGGAGGGCATAAATGTCTTATAAATGTATTTGGTAAACTTATTGGTTTTTGTCCACTCACAGCTTTTGGTTTTAATGCCCTTCATGTAACGACCCGTCCCAAATTCCTAGATTAGATTAGTGATTAATCACGATTAGTGAGGCTAATCCGTGATTAGTAGAGCGAAATCGGACGAACGGTGCGAAATGACCGTTTTGCCCCTGATGGTGGTAAAACGTCGACTTTTTAATCAGGCAGTCAAATGGACTTTGACTGATGACCGTGACGTAGTTCGTGACGTCACGAGTTCATAGACAGGTGGCACGTTCAATTCCGACGTTCGAGGAAGAAGTTATGACGTTCGGAAGTTTAGGGGCATTTTGGTAATTTGGGTGAATAGGAGGTCTAAAGTTGACTTTTTGATCGGGAGATCCGATGGCCGAGGGCCGAAGACCGTTACATAGATAAGGACGATACGAATCCGTAGACAGGCGGCACGTCGAATTCGGACGTTCGACGGCGAAGTTACGGTTCACGGAAGTTCCCAGTTACTATTCACGACGGCACGTTTTACGAGACAAAAAGTGCAGTTTTGTCTCTAGTGGGCCCAAATATTTGTTCTGATCCCCAATGGATGAGTGACAACTGTCACCCATCCAATGAACATCATTTTTCCTTCATGCATCTCACCTGCCTCTTCATCGATCATTTCTTTCCTTTCAAACCATTTAACCCGATCTCAGAGACCCCAAACCCATTACAACCTTCAACCTTTGAACCCATATGCTTACTGGAGAGACTAGAGAGTGAGGAGATGATGGTGGAGGACGGTGGCCGGCCAGGTGACGCCACCGTGCACGGCCGAAGCCACGAACCCGAGAGGGTACGGTGAGGTCCAAATTCCATTTTAATTTGGTCTTTGCATTATGGTTGCTATTAGATGATTAGGATGAGATTAGGGGGTTATTGGGAAGCTATTAGGATGTTTTGGGTGGTGGTTAGTGGCTGAGAAGCCATGGGGAGGAACTCGGAAAAACAGAACCGTGAGGTTTAAGAATCAAACCTCGGGTTCTACGTGTTTTTCTTCGTTTTGATGATCCAAACATACTCCTAGGATCGAAATAGGAATTATAGGGTTGTTTTGGGGTGGAATCGGACCAAATGGAGACGGGAAAACGCCTGAACCGGCTACGCCGGTTCGGCTGGACCGGCTGCGCAGGCTAGACCGGTTCGATCGCTAGGGAAGATGCACTGTTCACCAGCGCGTGAGCCCACGCGCAGGGGCCTTTGGGCGGCGCGTGGCAGTGCGTGGTGGGGTTTCTGGGGATGTGTCCAACATACGAAATCATCTATTCGATGTAACGAACATTTTGGGACTGGTTTCGAGTCGATCGGACACCGTCTCGAGATGTTTCGGGGCATCGGAAGGTTTAGGTTCGGGATTAAAAATAGTTAAAAATACGGGAAAATTACGGGGCTTTAGTGGGAGGTTAATTAAGTAGTTAGTAACCTTCTATTATGTTTTGGACAGGTTTGGGAGTCCCGGTGACGGTGATCGGCTCGGGGAGCCGTATGGCACGCAAATCGAGGCGGCAGCTCGGACGGTCTGTGAGTGGACCTTGTTTTCTAAATTGGTGCATGCATAAATGTTTATTATATGTTTTATTACTTGTTTGATGATGACATGGGTGCATTTGTATGTGGTTACGTATAAGCACGTATTTCGAGGTTTCGGCCTTATACGGTGCTTATACGGGTCTGTATGTCTTTATTGATTTAAATGAACTGGATTTGGATTTCAAAAGGATAAACTCGAGTATGAGACCCATTTGGTTTTGTCTCGGGCATATGACCTCAGATATCGGGCACGGTGCCCAACTGATGTCCTATGTTCGGGCACGAGACCCCGTCACTTTACGGTTTATGATTTCAGGTCAGGGAACCTTAAATGGAGTCCCAGGTTCATGACGGTTTATGGGAACCGGCATGAACCCTTGTTATGGTATTATGGTTCATGACGGTTTATGGGAACCGGCATGAACCCTTGTTGGTTATTACGGTACATGACGGTTTATGGGAACCGGCATGTTACCTGATTATGGGTATTATGGATTCATGATGGTTCAGGGGAACCGGTCATGAATGTTTATGTTATGTATATATATGTTCGTCTACCTTCCTTTACATGTTCTACTATCTCCTCCGGGGAGGGTCGTTGGCCTGGGTGGATCCCGGAGTAGTCACGGAGCACCGACTGAGTGGAGTCACCCCCCAGTTGGGTTCCTTACTCTCAGGAAGGCTATGATTACTATTACCTCGGGTAGGGTCAGTGGTCTGCGGACATTGATCTTTACTTTGAGAAGACTCGGATTGAGACCTGGGTAGCACGCGCGTGGCTTTGGATACCGTGACAGGATTGGTTGTGTGACTTATATATATGTATGTGATGGATATATGATATATGATATGTGGTGTGTACAGGTGTGCATAGGATTTGGGCAGTGGCCCGTATGGTCGTTTTTATTGTGGTCCTTTCGACCTTAGTTTATATCTGCTTTGGGCTTCGTCCCACATATGGTTTGTTTTGGATAAATGGTTTTCGAATGCATGCATGCTTTTTAGTGGAGGGTACAAATGTCTTCTCGTTAAAATGTTTTTATAAACGCTTGTTTTGTCCACTCACAGTTTTTAATGTTTTGACTGCCCTTCACGTTGACATCGGATGTGGACTGTAGCAGAGATCGAGATATCACATGCCTCCTCCGGATCCTGGCGTACTCTGATAGCCCGGGAGGGCAAAGGTCGAAAATATCCCTTGTCTGACACTTCGTGTCAGACGGGAGCAGGGTCATCCCGCACTAATCCCGGGGGGATTGGGATGGGTCCTGTCACTTCAGGTTGATTATGGATGCGATTGCAGCAGAGACTGGGACATTGCACACCTCCTCCATCGATCCTTGCGCACTCTGGATGCCCCGTTTGGGCAGTGGCTCTTGGTCATCCCTTGTCTGACACCCCTGGTTGGACGGGAGCAGGGCACATTCCATGGTAATCCCGGGGAGATTGGGATGGGTCCTGTCAACTTGGTATCAGAGCACGGTTGCTCTATTTGTGCGCGCAGGTCGAGGGTGTGATGTCTCTTTGGGCTGCAATTCGTTATCAACCTGATAGATAGTTTTTGGGTTTGGATAGTGGATGGAGTTTGATTGGCCCGATACGCCGTGCGTTAATGTGATTCGACCCAAGTGGGGTTGATTGTGATGAACTGATATTATGGGACCGTCGGTTCGGTCATGTAATATTAAATTTTTGTGCTGCTAGGTGCAGCTAGGTTCGGGGAACCTCATGTGAGTAATGGTTTAAAAATGTGAACCCTTGTGGTGGTTTCTAGTGTGAGGGATGTTGATTCATCGGAGTTGGCCGATGACCTAGTGGTGGAACCCACGTTGATGGGATGGTAGGATTGGATTTGACGTCTATTCGATGTCAGGACCGCGGGGTCGGTCAGGTTGTGGATTTTATTTTACGGAAAGCTGTTTGGTTCAGTTGAACCATAGGGTGTGATTGTGGAACCCTAGTGGATGATGGATTAAAAATGTAAACCTTAATTGTGGCTAGTGGATGAGAACTTGTGCTGCGACGAGCGGTTGAGGTCATGGACGACCATGTGGATGGCTCTGGTGAGTCTAGTCAGAACTATGGGATTCGATCTACGGATACGGTTATGAGATAAATTATGGAATCCCGTGTTGGATCGGGTATTGGTGTGATGTGTGGATGCGGATCTCGATAGCAATGACAGTTAGTCGGAAGTCATATGGAGATGACTGGCTATCGAGGGTATTTAGTGTGGTTATAATACTTGGGGATCAGGGGACGTTCGGGGAACGTTCATTTTCCTGATGTGGATTGTCAGAATAGTGGTACCCATAGTCGTGAGGTACGGGATCGTCGTTCGGTATGAACGGAGATCCAGGGTTGTCGTATTTGCACACGGTGTGCAGTATGGATGTTTGCGGGTTGGTACTTTTGTGCTGATGCTAGCATGGATGCCTGTGTGCTGTTACTCGTGTTGTTGATAGTATGTTGGTGCTGGTACTAGCGCTGGTGCTAGTGTCGGTGATGGTGTTGACGATGAGCCACAAGTTGGGGTGTGACTCCGTCATGATGAACATATGTTCGGTCTTTGAGATTCGTAGTGGTTGAGTGATGGACTAGATGGGATCCAGTTAAGATTGTGATGTGTTGGGATAAGTCCCAATGGTGGTGAGATAACCAGTGATGAGTGGATTAAAAGGGTATAATTGAGACTTGAGTAATCTTGGGATGACGTCCCCTACGTCATGATAATTGGTGGATTTGGGGGAGTTGTTGGCAACTCCATAATTTGTGTGATTTTATCTTTTTAAATATCCCTAAAATGAACATGGAAATGATTAAAACTGGAAAAGACAAAGAAAACCATTAGTGGTATAGATGTGGGATTTTGTATTTGAGAACGTGGAAAACCGAGTGTTGAACCTGTAAAGGTTGGGATGTGCGAATGAAACAATAACGGATTGATTGTGGACACGTGGTTGTCCAAGTGAATTGAGGAGGTAGGAAGTCTGGTGGTTGGAACCTTAGTTTTGAGGAAAGTTGTGATTGGGGAACGAGAGTGGTGCTCGTTTTTGGTGATTGGTATTCCGAAGTCATTGGGGTTGACTTCTTGCTTTCTGCCCTGGCATACATTGACTGTAGTTACCAGTACGTTGAGCGTGTATTGGTTGGTGGGCCCATGTGTGTTTTTGGGTCATTAGGAGGAGCTACGTATTCGAAATTAGGTAAACGAGATTTTTCATTTTCTGCTTGGTGGCAGACAATGTTGGATTACATGGCGTGGTGAGTGCAGTGATTTTTGTTGCATCCACGTAGGATGAGTATTGGAGTCATCATTTTGGATCATCCCTGGTTTTCCTAGGTGGAATGACAAGGATCGATACGAACTTGGGTGTGTGAGTCGTAAATGACGGGATTGAACTTCTTTTCGAAGTGGGGCCCGTCTAGTATCTTACTCGAGTGAGTAGGTTTTCAAGGTAGTTGAATTTTGTCAACCTTAGACGTGTGAAGGTTGGATTGGCTTCCCTATGAAGTCAATCAAGTGTATTGAACGGGTAACCGATAGGTTCGGTTTTGGGTGTGTCTTGGTAATTGTGAACGAGATTTCGGGATTTGGAATCGAATTTCTGGGTGACGATTCAGGATTCGATTTTGAAACTTGAAAGTATATTTCCAGATTTGGGTACAGAACGATTATTCCAAATGCTAGCTTACGGAATAATGATTTCGGATTCGGATTTGGATATGAATTAAAATTTGATGTCTGGGTTTGGATCCGGGATTTCTTACGAAATTGCGGATTCGGATTTGGAATTAGAAATAGATGATGGGTGGAGTTTCATTTTGTCTCATGCTGGATTGGGCAAATGGTGCTCCATTGTTGAAACGTGTTTGGCTATGACCTAGGTGGTTGTAGTCTGGTCATTAGATAGATGTGTGTACTCCGTACATGGTTCGAGGTACAATACCTTGTAGACTTGTGATGTCTAGTTACGGTATACGGGATATACCCGAGGTGTGTCGGTGAACGTGTTGGTAGTCGGATTGGTTCCGATACCATGGGATTGGTTGTGGACCGGACATTACTATGCAATGGGTCATGGTAATTCCGATGTGTTTAATTACACACAGATCGTGTGAAAGGTCGGTAAATGTTTACTAAGTCCAGTACGTTGGTGGCATGTGTAGCCACGAGTGAGTCTAGTGTCAGTTTTCGACTGACAACAACTGTGTGGTGACAGATTGTCAGGATGTGTCAGCATAGATTGTTGAGTGGGGTCAGCTGACTCCTAGTGGGAGTGGGAAAGGAACCTTCGAGTTGTTGCATCGACGAGAGGGTAGTTTGGACAAGTGGTGTCAAATTCGAAACAAGTAGTTTCAGTCATTCGACGGGGTCGAATGTAGTCATTGCGTTTAGAGTATTAGTGGTACGTAGAGTGCAGACAAGTTTTGTCTGGTTAATTGGTGTACGGGTGTACACGTGTTGCGTGGTCGATTCCACTTTCCACGGGGTGTTTGTGGAATCAGGGTAGTCGAGTTTCGAGAGCGAAACTAATTAAGGAAGGAAGTACGTTGAGATTAGAGCGGTTGGAATTTTCGAGGACGAAATTTATTAAGGAGGGAAGATTGTAACGACCCATCCCGAATTTCGGGATTAGATTAGTCACTAATCTTGATTAGTGAGGTTGAACGGTGGTTAGTAGGGCGGAATCGGACAAATTGTGCAAAATGACCGTTTTGCCCCTGGTCGTGGGCAAAATGTTGACTTTTTGATCGGGCGGTCAAACGGACTTTGACCGATGACCGTGACGTAGTTCGGGACGTCACGAGTTCATAGACAGGTGGCACGTTCGATTCCGATATTCGTAGAGAAAGTTATGGTGTTCGGAAGTTGAGGGGTATTTTGGTAATTTGGCATGTTTGGGGCCAAATGTTGACTTTTTGACCGGGAGGTCCGATGGGCGAGGGCCAAGGACCGTTACTTAGGTATCGTCGATACGAATCCAATGACAGGCGGCATGCTGAAATCGGAGATTCGACGACGACGTTATGGTCAAGGAAACGAACTAACGAACCGAGGCTCGGATTAAAATAATAATATAATAATGAATAGTGACCGTTGACTGTGCACATCCGGATGAGTGACAAGTGTCACCCATCCCTTGTTTCCAGCTCCATGTTTCCCTCCCAACACCATCATTACAACATCATCATTCCTTCTCCATCTTTTCCTCCATTTTCTCCCTCATTTCCTCTTCTTTGTTCCTAAACCGTGCACAAAATTGGGGGAATCAGATTGGGAGAATTGGCTCCCTCTCTCTGCCATTCCTGAGAGAAAACTGAGAGACTAAGATGATTGAATTAACGGGGAAACACAAGGGATTGAGTGTGGGTTGAATTTTGGATTTTGGATTTCGGGAAAATTGGGGGGGAAATTCGAATACTGGGAATTAGGCCGTGAGGATCGCAATTGAGCTCACATTCAGCTTCCTGGGATCACAACGATCAGAATTGTCGAAGAAACGAGATGAATTGGTGCCGTTTTGGCTCTGAACGAGCTTGGTGACAGCGGAGGAATTTCGAGGTTGAGTCGTGATCGTGGAGTGTTTAGACGACGGAATTGAGGTGGGGAAACTGCTTCTCATGATCCCACGATGCTTCTGGGTTCGTCAATTGAAAGGAAACGGTCGTGGTTGACGAAACTCCATGGTTGAATAGTGACGGTGTTCGAGCTTGAGTTCATTGGGTTAGAGGTGAGATTGTATGAAATTAATCTTGTAGAAATGATCCTTACACTCTCACGATACTCACTGTGTTAATTAATTTGAAAAACAGGGTCGAAATCTATGAACCCGAATCGGAGACCCGTCGAGGATCGATCGAGAGTCGTGAGGATTTAGACCACGATTCGAGAAATTGAACTTGCAGAACTTAATTAGAGTTGGATTGGAAGGGATCAGTTGAAAGAACGGATCGAATTGAGGTTAAATTGAATGAGATTGAATCGGGTCTGTTCGCGGGTTTTTCAACCCGTTTACCAGGCAAACGGGCGAAGGGGATGACTGTGCTGGTACTGTAGCTGGCGCGTGGCTTCCACACGCAGCTGCTTGCGGCGGCGCGTGGGGGTGCGTGAGTGGGAATCTTGAGGTGAGGTCAACATGACTTCTGTCCTATTTAATGTAACGGACATTTTGGAATTGGTTTCGTGTCGATCGGACACCGTCTCGATAGTGTTCGGGATGTCCGAAGGTTTTAAATTAAGTTTAAAAATAAGTAAAAATTTGGGAAAATTACGGAACTTTGATAGGATGTTAATGATGAGGTTAGTGACCCTCTAATGTGATTTGGATAGGATTGGGAGTCCCGGTGATAGTGGTGTGGCCCGGGAGGGCCGATGGCACGCGTATCGAGGCATACCGTTAAAACGGTCTGTGAGTGGACTTTGGTTTTATAAATTCTATGCATGCTTAAATGTTTTATATGGATTATGGTTGTGATTGTGTGATGTTGATTTGGTTGTTGGTAAATTGTACAGTTTCACGTATTTCGAGGCGATTTACGTGCTTGCACGTAAATCGAGGTTTTCCGGTTTTACATGGATTTTCCATATTTATGACTTGGATATAATATGATGAAATGGTTTTGAAATTGGAAATATGAACTCGGGCTTGAGGCCCAATTATGTTGGAAATTTCGGACTTGGAGTCCATTTGAAAATCGGGCCGGGGGCCCAGTTGGTTAATGAAATCGGGCCAGGGGCCCAGTTGGTATGAAATCGGGCTGAGACCCATTTGAGTTATGTTATCGGGCCAGGGGCCCAGTTGATTTACTAATTCGGGCCGTGGGCCCAGTGGGTTTATAAGTCGGGCTGCGGGCCCAATTGGTTTACAAATCGGGCCGTGGGCCCAGTGGTTCATAAAATCGGGCATGAGGCCCAGTTGGATAATAAATGTGATTTCGGGTCAGGGACCCTATATTTAATAATTGTGATTTTGGGTCAGGGACCCTAAATGGAATTACATGGTTTTATGGAAATTTCGGGCAGGGCCCAATGGTAATGATGTGATAAAAGGATTTAATAAAACTGTTTTCCATATACCATCTGGATACAAGGATATATGATGGTCTCCTCCAGATGTTTAGGACACTGGGGAAGTCACGGTGCATTGCCTGCGAGGGGTCATTATACGGAGCAGCCGGACCGTATGATGACTCAGGAGCAGGATTGCTATGATTGACGACAGGGACGTCAGACATCAGGGATGTCAGATATATGGACCCGGAGAGACCCCGGGCAGCACGCGTAGCTTATGAAACTGTGAGATATGACGTCAGGGACGTCTAGCGTCTGGGACGCTAAGCATCTGGGATGCTGGTGATGGTAATGGTAAAATATGGATTAATGGATCTATGAAATGGCTTTTCGGTTGGATATGTGTTATGTGGTAAAAATGGATTATTGGTTATGAAATGGTATGTCGGGTCAGAGACCCTAAATGGTTTTGGATTTATGGATTTATATTTATGGCTTTGGGCAGTGGCCCACATGGTTTTAATATGTATGGTTGTGGTATTCCACTGTGTTGGGCTGAGTTCCCACACTTGGTTTTTGGTTAACGGTTTTTGGGCAAAGGCCCTAATGGCTCGGTTGAGCAAACGTTTTGGTTACTGGTTTTCGTGGCATGCATACGTTTTTATTGGAGGGCATAAATGTCTTATAAATGTATTTGGTAAACTTATTGGGTTTTGTCCACTCACAGCTTTTGGTTTTAATGCCCTTCATGTTGATTATGGATGCGATTGCAGCAGAGACTGGGACATTGCACACCTCCTCCATCGATCCTTGCGCACTCTGGATGCCCCGTTTGGGCAGTGGCTCTTGGTCATCCCTTGTCTGACACCCCTGGTTGGACGGGAGCAGGGCACATTCCATGGTAATCCCGGGGGATTGGGATGGGTCCTGTCATATTCTCATTCCCTTCGATGGGAGCTAAAATTGATGATTCGATCAATAATGAAACTAGCCCTTATGTTTTCAAAGTTAGTGGTCAAGTTTGTCATTTAATAGAGTCTTTGTTATCATCAGATGGTAAATGTCCAAAGTTTATAAACGACGTGATGATGCAACAAAATTTATTGTAAAAAATGGAATTAAAATTGATAATCGTTTTGTTCTTCCTTATAATTCAGAATTGCTTTAAGGTACAATCCACGCAAATGTTGAGTCCGGATGTCAATCTATGTGTCGTATGAAACCTATAAATCAGTAACCAACATTTGCACTGAAATGGAATGAATGGGAACTCAATTCTTAGTCCAATTAAAAGATCATAAATCGAATAGCCCTGTTATCCGTGAAAGGAAAATCCAAAATCCTCTTGGTAATAGAAAGTATCGACAAAAAGATATAACTAGAGGAATTTAAAACATTATGACTAAAAAAATTATGTGGATGTTTAGAGTAATCAACAGTATGCAATTCAACTAGAAGTCAAAATATGTGAAATATGTTAATGCCACTTGATTACTATGTTTTTTGCAGATTTCGTTAGAACTTACTTACAAATCGTGAATTTAGTTTTCATTCCTGTCGTACTATTTCAATATAGCTTCAACTCCAAATTTCCACTTACTCCAAGTGTTTTGGATGTATCAAGTTTTTTTTTTGTACGTATTATTTTTCGTACTATCTACTTATATTGCATTCAATTTATGTAAATGTAACTGTTTTTCAGGGATTTCTAACGCAAGACTTACCAATTTATTAGCAAGTACTACATTCATTCTATGTAAACATCTACGCTTATTTGACACTTGGACCCCTTCAGTTTTACATCCAGGTTAGTTGCTATTTTATTGTACATTATAGATTTACATTTTAGTTATATATTCAAAACTAAATGAAGTCTTTACTGTCAAAACATTTAGTTCGAACAAAATGTCTAAACAATCCAGACCTACAACAAAAAGAAAATTTCTAAATACACATCATCTTCGCAATAGCTCAATCTTGAATGAGATGAACACTCCAACAACCTCCAATTCGACCTTCGAGATTATTGATCCCCCCAGAAAAATTTCTCGCCTCTCTGCCATGCAAAAATGTACCATGCAAAATGTCTCTATTGCTGGTTCCTCATTTGACAATTTATTACCACAACAACAATCGATCTCCAGCACTTCGACTCCTACTACATGCAATTATCAACTTGAGTCATACAACACAAACATTCAAAACATTGTTCCACCTGTTGTAGAAAATATTTGTCCACAAATTGATGGACAAGAAGCAAATGTTGCCTCTACATCAACTAGAAATGAAAATAATATTGGTCAAACTTCTGGCATGCATATTTTATCTGATCTAAATCTACCTAAAGGTCAGGCTTGGTTTCAGAAAGAACGAAAAAGTACGTACTTTATTACTCTATTTCAACAATGTTTACACTTTAAATTCGTCCACATGTGATACGTAGTTATATGTCGCCTACTGATATTTTCTTCTTCTTTATAGATATTTATAGAGAATATGTTGATCTAGGCGACAAGAATTATATGTGTGTACATTGCAACGCACTATTTTGGTTAGCAGAATCCTTAAAATTGAAATCTAGCCATCAACCACCTATTTTCACACTTTGTTGTCAATAGGGAAAAGTCAAATTTCCTCAACCCTATCAACACCAACTTTTTTAGAACAATTACTTGATCCAAAAAATGGTTCTACAAGTTTATTATTCAGATCTAATATCAGAGTTTATAATTCTATGTTTTCCTTTACCTCAATGGGAGCCAATGTTGATAACTCAATAAATAATGGATCCAGTCCTTACATTTTCAAAATTAGTTGTCAAATTTGCCATTTAATGGGTTCCTTATTACCTATTGATGGTGAAACACCAAAATTTGCTCAACTCTATATTCATGACACTTGCAATGAAGTTAACAATAGACTTGATGTTATGAATTATAATCAAAACAATACAAAACTTGATCCAAGTATTGTAGAAGGCTTAATTGAGATGTTTAACACATCGAATGAGTTAGTAAAACTTTTTCGTACGGTTCGAGATAAAATTGCAACTGATACTTTTCCATCATTAACATTAACCTTATTAGGAATTTCATCCAAAGAGAGTAAGCAATATGAGCAACCAACCTGTGATGAAATTGGTGGTTTGGTAGTTGGCGATATAGGCCTTCATGATTCAAACAAAGATATTATTATAAAATTAAAAGATGGAGCTTTAAATCGTATTACTAAACTACATCCAAAATATATGTCTTTGCAGTATCCTATTCTTTTTCCTTATGGTGAAGATGGATATCTTCCAAATTTAAAATGGAACACAAGTGTCAGCGGTTCTAAATCACGTAGAGAAAGAGTACCAATGAGAGCTTATATAGCATATCAACTTCAAGAAAGAACTTCTCAATTACCCACATTGTTAAAAGAGGTAGATTGTTTCAACAATATTTAGTTGATTCCTACTGTACTCTTGACGAAGACAGATTGGATTATATTCGATACAATCAAAAATATTTGAGGAGTGAAATTTATAAAGGAATTTATGATGCTATGAGTAGAGGTGAAAATGATGCAAACAATATAAGAACAAAGATTATATTACCTACTTCATACACTGGAAGCCCTAGATATATGATCAATAATTATCAAGATGCGATGGCAATATGTAGAGAATATGGACATCCTGATTTATTCATAACATTTACCTGCAACCTTAAGTGGCCTTAAATACAACGAGAATTTCGAGCTAAACCCGGTTACAAACCTGAAGATAGGCCTGATATAATCACAAGAATGTTCAAAATGAAGCTTGATGATATGATCAATTTCATCAAATCGGGCGAACCTTTTGGCAAAATTCTGGCCCGTAAGCTTTTAAAACTTAATATTCAATTTATATTATTTCCTTGAATACGTGACATTGCTTTTAATCATATGATTATTCATTAGCTTTTCCACTTTGCTTTCTAAACAGATGTTTGTACAGTCGAGTTCCAGAAAAGGGGGTTACCTCATTCTCATATGTTATTTTGGCTACAACCAAAATACAAATGTCTCACAGCATCTGATCTTGATTCCATTATTTCAGCTGAAATACCAAATAAAACCACCAACCCATTACTTCATAAAATTGTTGATACATTTATGATCCACGGTCCTTGCGGCCACTTGAATTCAAACTCTCCTTGCATGCGAGATAATAAATGCTCTAAAAATTTTCCAAAACCTTATCAAAGCGAAACAATTTTTGAAAAAAATGCTTTTCCTATTTATAAACGCCCTGATCATACATCAAATTTTATTTTGCGAAATTCTGTCCAAATTGATAACAGGTTTGTAGTTCCTTACAATTCACAACTGTTATTACGATACAATGCTCATATAAACGTTGAATCATGTTGTCAATCTATGCTCATAAAATATTTATTCAAATAAATAAATAAAGGTTCAGACAGAGCTAGAGCCATTTTACAAAAAGATCCTAACGATGAAATTTTAACGTATCTAAATTATAGATATATAGCTCCACACGAGGCAGTTTGGAGATTGTTTCAATATCCTATACATATAAGAAAATCTTCTATTGAACGATTACCTGTCCATTTACCTTTAGAACAATCTATTATTTTCCATAGTGATCAACCAATTTCATCAATTGTTAATAAAAAATGTTCCGAACATACAATGATCACAAGTTGGTTTGAAACCAACAAACTTTTTGAAGCTGCCCAAACATTAACTTATGCACAATTGGCTTCCAAATTTGTTTGGGATGCCCGTGGTAAAATATGGAAACCCCGGCAAAAAAACACTCAATTGGAAGAATAGCATACGTTCATCCTGCATCTGGGGAATTATATTACTTACGAATGCTTTTAAATTCAAAAAAAGGTGCTACCAGCTTTGACGATATACGTATTGTTGATAATATTATGCATTCATCATACAAATCAACCTGTGAAGCCTTAGGTTTATTAGGAGATGATAAAGAATGGATTGACGCTTTATCAAATGCTGCTAATGTCGCAAACTCTATTGAATTAAGACAACTATTTGTTACAATAATTATGTTTTGTGACGTCTTTAATCCTCAACGTCTTTTCAATCAACAATGGATCACTATGTATGATGATATATTATATAATTTACAAAAATCTTTTGACATACCCAATATGAACATTCCACAGGAAGAATTACGAAACTGTGTATTATTTGAATTAGAACAACTTTTTAATGCGTCATCAAGCTCTTTACAGCATCATTACTTGCCTATGCCTGATACAGAAAAGATGTTACAAATAAAAAATAAGCTTTTAAGAGAAGAGCTCAATTATAACTGCGATGATTTAAAAAGTAGACACGCAGTTTTAATGCCATTGTTAAACGAAGGTCAAAAAATTGTATATAATGCTAGCATAACTACTGTCAATGCGAAAAAACCAGGTCTTTTCTTTGTGCATGGCCATGGAGGAACTGGAAAAACTTTTCTATGGGAAACAATCATAACCAAACTCCGATCAGAAAACAAAATTGTTCTAGCAGTTGCCTCATCAGGAATAGCATCATTACTATTACCAGGTGGTCGCACAGCTCATTCTAGATTTAAAATCCCTTTGACTATCACTGATTGTTCAACATGTCAGATTAAAAAAAAAATACTCACTTGGCTAAATTAATTGAGAAAACTGATTTAATTATATGGGACGAGGCTCCTATGAATCATAAACATTGTTTTGAAACTTTAGATAGAACACTATCTGATCTCTTACCATCGTCAAACATCACAAACAATATCAATGTTTTCTTCGGTGGAAAACCTCTTTTGTTAGGAGGTGATTTTCGACAAATTTTACCCGTAATTCCAGGAGCAAGTAAAGAAGATATAATAAGCGCTTCTCTTAATAGTTCCTATTTGTGGCCTTCATTTACAGTTTTCCATCTAACTGAAAATATACGACTGCATAAAGAACATCAAACGTTTGATGAAAAACAAAAAATCCAACTATTCGCAGATTGGATTCTAAATATTGGTAATGGGAATCATAATTGTAGAGATCTAACACCTGATTCAATTGATATAGATACATCTTGGGTTAAAATTCCCCCAGATTTACTTATTCAATCTTCAAATGACCCTATTCAACAATTATTTAATACAACGTATCCAAATTTTGAAAATCAATGTCACAATTTCAATTATTTACAAGAAAGAGCTATAATCACACCAACAAATGCAACAGTCAATGAAATTAACAATTACATCATCGATTTATTACCTGGAGATCATTCTACATTTCTGAGGTTTGATTCTTTATGTTCTTCAAATGGAAACTGTGATAATCTTGATATCATGTATCCTCAAGAGTTTTTTAATACGCTTGAATTCAATGGTTTACCTGCACATATTCTTATTTTGAAAATAGGTATGCCTATCATATTACTAAGAAATCTAAATCAATGTTCAGGCCTATGTAACGGAACGAGGTTAGTTATCACGCAACTATTGAACAAAGTTATTGAGGCAAAAATCCTAACTGGTGCTAACATTGGTAATAAAGTTTTCATACCACGAATTACTCTTTCAGCAACTGAAAGTAAATGGCCATTTGTTTTAAAACGTCGTCAATTTCCAGTCAGACCGTGTTATGCAATGACCATTAATAAAAGCCAGGGTCAATCCTTAAAAAAAGTTGGATTATATTTACCTGAGTCAATATTTACTCATGGTCAACTTTATGTTGCATTATCTAGAGTTACATCACGAGAAGGACTAAAAATCTTATTACCCACTAGCAATGATTCTAATATTCAATACACAAAAAACATTGTCTTTCAAGATGTCCTTCAAAATGTATAAAACAATTGACATCTCAAATAAACTCATACATTTTACATACAATTCCGTAATTTACAAATAGATTCACACATGTAAAACTTCCTTACTTCACATATTTATCAATTTTAATTTGAGATTGTTACAAACATTATTATAATTTCTATATACACTACCTTTTTAACGCAGAAAGCTAGATTAATCGTCTGTGCTTTCTAACTCCAACACTGTTCATGTACAGTACTTTGTATCCAAACACTGTTCATGTACAGTACTTTGTATCCAAACACTGTTCATGACGAATCTGCCCCTATTTTGCTTCTTTTACGTCATTGTAAACAGCGAAATGTCTATTCTACCTTTCGATCAACTCATCTTCTCCTCTGTGGCTTCTATTTGTTGCCAGCTCCTCCTCGCGCCGTCGTTTTGTCCAATCCGTAATCCACCAAATCCACATCATCTCCTTGGTGCTTCAATTCCATGCCACCTGCTCCTTGCCGCTCTCGATCCACAACGCTACGCCGTCTGCTTGCCACGCATAACCTTGCTGCGTTGCATCTGCATTTGTAGCCACGTTTGCACCTCTCTCATCAGGTATTCTTCTTTTAAAGCCACATCTGAATATTTCAATTACTTCTCAAATATCTTCTGCGTTTTTGACCACTTTGGTTTATTATTAACATAGCTTTTCACTCACTCTTCCTACTTATCAATTCTTTTTGTACAATCTGATTTGTTAGTAACAAACCATTGTTTATATTTTGCTTCTCTTCGTTTTATCCAATTAGTGCACTCAATTATGTGAAATCATTTTATAGATAATTAGTGCCTTTTTTTAATTTTCTTTTGCTGTTTATCTGTAGCATAGGTTAAGGTTTAGGGATGAAATACGATGCCTTCTTACTTCAAAGTGATTTAATCTGGAAGTCTTGAGTAGAGAGGCAAAACCATCAATTCTGAGACATGAAGATATAATCATATGCTAATTAACACATGTTGTACAATCTGCAAAATTCTACTGTCGAAAAACACTTCAATCCCAAAGTCTCAAATTATGCCAAGTTGAGCTTGAACCTCAATTTGTAAATATGTTGGTAAAGGTTTAGGAAGACAAACATCAAGCCAATAGACCCCAACAGCGCCCAACCCCGAATTTAATATTCAAATGGCTAAAAAATTAGAGAATTTTAAATCAACTGTTTGTTTAGCGAGTGAAATGTTGTTTAATCATCAAGAAGAATTTTATTATGTGATCTTATCTTCCTCCCTTCTTGATTTCATAGTCAAATGGACATGTTTGCTTCTTATGAATAAGAATGAATAAACATCATTGTATTATGTTATCATCTGCCCAAGTCATGCTATATTTGCTTAAAAATTATTGTACCAACTGTTGGTCTGTACAAGCAGTACCTATCCATTTTTTATGAATGTCCATTTGGAATTAATGAATGATATGTATTTTTTTCGGTTTGATGTTCACTGCAGTATATTGTGAGAGGACGGCAAGATCTGTTCCAGTTAATTCCAGATCTCTTCAGGGTTAGTAAGCAGGTTCGTGTTATCAGTTGCAGTTCTTAAGTAAATGAATTGCTCTGATTTCTTTCCAAATATATATACAGAATATGTTGCTTTTTTTCTCTGTCATTTCGTGTATATATATAGGTGAAAGTAATTAGGAGAAGTTTAAAGCATAAGGATTACCACTAGAAGCCGGATAAATAACTGACTATATTCTTATTGTCTTCTTACTGTCTTTTCGTAGGAGTACCAATTCATTACTAATGAATATCCATTTGAAATGAATGAATGATATGTATGGTTTGTTCAGTTTTATGTTCACTGCAGTTTACTGTAAGGGGACGACAAGATTTGTTCCAGTGAATTCCAGATCTCTCCAGGATTAGTAAGCAGGTCAGTATTATCAGTTGGTGTTCTTAGGTGAATGAATTACTCTGATTTCTTGCCAAATATAAATACAGAATATTTTTCTGTTTTTTCTGTCATTTCGTGTGTATATATATAGATGAAAATAATTAGAAAAAGTTTAAAATATAAAGATTAACAATACAAGCCTGAGTGTTATAGATATTCATAAATTGCCTTCCTATGCATTATGCATAGTGATCATGTTTATGCATAGTGATCATGATAGTAAATTGGAATCTTTCGATCATGATAGTAGAGAATACCTACCAGATTTTTTCCATGCATTCCTAAGAGATTTAGTTGTCTGCTAGGAAATATTCTGAAATTATCTGATCAAAGAAAAATATCAAGCACATTATTTGTATTTCGCACAATCTGATTTCTTAGTAATAAACCATTGTTTGTATGTTATTTCTCTTCATTTTGTGGCAGTACCTATTAATTCCCACCTCATCTGCCCAGGTCATTCTATATTTGCTTAAACATCATTTTACCAACTGTTGCTCTGTACAAGCAGTACCTATTCATTACTGATGAATATCCATTTGAAACTAATGAATGATATGTATTTTTTTCGGTTTACTATACATAAAGCATTGACTTATCACCCAGTGTCACCTGATTCTGCAATTCAACACTCACTCCCCAAGGTGTCTACTATGTTCTCTAGCTGCATTATGCCAATATAAATTCATTTCCTCTGTTTCGATTCTTCGTGTATATGGAAATTCACCACATTTACAATGTCTTATTAAAGACTAAACAAAAAACAAAAAACAAAAACTGATAATAGATTCAATGACAGAAAAAACAGGAGAAAATATGGACAACAATCCAATTAAAACTAACAATACATAGAAAATGAAAATTTATATATAGTCAGATGATTCGAACTTCTTATGTTGGTCATTGAGTTAAATGTGAGTTAAACTGTACTTTTTATTTTGTAACAATGATGGTCATGAGTTGTACATAATTCATAACCACATGACCATCGCTGACTTTGTAGTTTAATTAAATGTGCACGGTTTAAGGACATGTAATTAACACTAAGCGGAGTTTGTAGTACTGTTACAAATAAATAATTGTTCCCACGGAACCTTCTTTTCTAACGGAAGTTGGTTGTTCATACAGATCCATACCAGAATTTCTTTCCTAGAATTCTGTTTAGTTAGCTTATTAATTAGTGCGGATTTTCTGCTTTGAGTTTCTTGCAGGTTTTATACACGAGGTTCATTTGGATTTTTTATTTCTGTTTGTTTAGCGAGTGAATTGTTGTTTAATCATCAAGAAGAATTTTATTACGTGATCTTATCTTCCCCCCTTCTTGATTTCATAGTCAAATGGACATGTTTGCTTCTTATGAATAAGAATGGATAAACATCATTGTATTACGTTATCATCTACCCAAATCATACTATATTTGCTTAAAAATCATTTTACCAACTGTTGGTCTGTACAAGCAGTACCTATTCATTGTTTATGAATGTCCATTTGGACTTAATGAATGATATGTATTTTTTTCGGGTTGATGTTCACTGCAGTATATTGTGAGAGGACGACATGATTTGTTTCAGTTAATTCCAGATCTTCTGGGAGAAGTTTAGGTAGACAAACGTGAAGCAAACAGAGACCAACCCTGAATTTAGTATTGAAATGGCTAAAAAATCAGAGAATTTTAAACCAACTTTTGGAAACTGAAAATTCAATTAGTAGATAGTAGGAAATTAGAATTCGGTTATTTAAGTTAAATTTCTACCAGGCATTGAGTAAATATAGTTCATTTATGTATAATTTGATAGGGTGTAAATTACAAACTGCTAACTCATCAAGCTTCTTTCATCTGAAAGGAAAAAAGAAAAAGAAAAAAAAAAACCCTACATGCTTCTTGATGGCTAATGTGTTTTCTTTCAACATAGAAGACATTTACGGTTGATGTTTGAAATCTTTATGTTTGCAAATGCAGATTTGAAATCTTAGTGTTCATATCATCAAATTTATGTCATTGTTAACTCGATATTAGTTCAATGATGTCAACAATAGCATCTAATTATTATTTGTTGTATATGGAGTGATTGGACAAATTGTTTTAAAGATTGGTAACTGTTGGTCTGTACAAGCAGCACCTATTCATTATTTATGAATGTCCATTTAGACTTAATGAATGATATGTATTTTTTTTTCGGTTTGATGTTCACTGTAGTATATTGTGAGAGGACGGCAAGATCTGTTCCAGTTAATTCCAGATCTCTTCAGGGTTAGTAAGCAGGTTCGTGTTATCAGTTGTAGTTCTTGAGTAAATGAATTGCTCTGATTTCTTTCCAAATATATATACAGAATATTTTGTTTTTTTTCTGTCATTTCGTGTATATATATAGGTGAAAATAATTAGGAGAAGTTTAAAGCATAAGGATTACCACTAGAAGCTGGATAAATAACAGACTATATTCTTATTGTCTTCTTACTGTCTTTTCGTAGGAGTACCAATTCATTACTAATGAATATCCATTTGAAATGAATGAATGATATGTATGGTTTTTTCGGTTTTATGTTCACTGCAGTTTACTGTAAGGGGACGACAAGATTTATTCCAGTTAATTCCAGATTTCTTCAGGATTATTAAGCAGGTCGGTATTATCAGTTGGTGTTCTTAGGTAAATGAATTACTCTAATTTCTTGCCAAATATAAATACAGAATATTTTTCTGTTTTTTCTGTCATTTCGTGTATATATATATAGATGAAAATAATTAGCAAAAGTGTAAAATATAAAGATTACCAATACAAGCCTAAGTGTTATAGATATTCATAAATTGCCTTCCTATGCATTATGCATAGTGATCATGATAGTAGATTGGAATCTTTCGATCATGATAGTAGAGAATACCCACCAGATTTTTTCCATGCATTCCTAAGAGATATAGTTGTCTGCTAGGAAATATTCTGAAATTATCTGAACAAAGAAAAATATCAAGCACGTTATTTGTATTTCGCACAATCTGATTTCTAAGTAATAAACCATTGTTTGTATTTTGTTTCTCTTCATTTTGTGGTAGTACCTATTAATTCCCACCTCATCTGATCAAAGAAGGAAGGAAGATAAGATCATGTATTGTAGTACTATTACAAATAAATAATTGTTCCCACAAAACCTTCTTTTCTAACGGAAGTTGGTTGTTCATACAGATCCACACCAGAATTTCTTTCCTAAAATTCTGTTTAGTTAGCTTATGAATTAGTGCAGATTTTCTGCTTTGATTTTCTTGCAGGTTTTATACACGAGGTTCATTTGGATTTTCCATTTCTGATTTGCTGAAAGGCTTTAAATTATGTAGATATGTGCTTGCTAAAGATTTGCGTTATGCTTTCTTGATTGTCACTGCAATTTTTGTGATTTGAGAAATGGATTTGAGATATCTGTTTGTTCATTTCATTCGTGGGTATTCATTTCCGCTATATTTACAAACTGTTCAAGTAGATTCGTAGTTGATTTCGCTGTTTGTTATTTATTTTGTTTTATTTGTCTCTACTTTTTTCTTTCATTCATTTACCTTTGTCGTTCACCAATTAAACCCCAAATTATCAGCTCATAATGTCCCTGCTTTGATTGAATTTTCATTGTTGGGTCTTAATAGCTAATTTAACCTGCTGAAATTCAGTTTATGAAGTCAGCCCTATTTTGGTGGAGTGACATTAATTTACTTTATTCATTGTGCAGAGTCTCTGAGTAGAAATTAAAACAACCTTCAACATTTACATATCATTTGAGGTAATCTTCTAAAACGTTTTCCTTTCGTTTATGTTAGCACTCAAAGATGATTTTGTATGTTGCAATGGTATTACATCATATTCCCACCATCTCACTATAATGCTGAATGGATCCATTGGCTCCTGTCTATAACAACATTTAAACAACGAGACCCATGCATGAGATATTCAATCTTGCTTTCCTTTTATTTCATTTGTGTTTCATGACTTTAATGTACAAGTTTTTGAAACATATTTAACTTTTACTATTCCACGAATACCTCCAATTCTTATGTCTATCAGATAACTCTTATATTTATAACAGGCTAAAAAGACAATGGTTATAACACCGATTCGTGATTTGGTGCCCTTCCAACACATAAAAACTGTCTGCGTTGGAATATGCAGAATCTAGAGACCCAAATTTCTTACAACGCCAAACAAATTTGGTGGCTTTCATTGCATTTTAGTAGATGAGGAGGTAAATAATTTTGCCAAGTAAAAAATCTATTCATCAAACTTATCTGCAATTCAAAATATTGATTCCAACATTAAAATGCAACACACTATTTTGGAGGAAAAAACTATGTATCCATGCATAGATCTAGCACTAGCACTTGATTATTCGCATATTATAACAAAATATACCTATGTCTGAGGTTACTCATATTGTTTTGTCTATTGTTGGTCATTTTTTCCTCTCTAATTGACCTCTATGTTAAGCATCATAGACAAAAATCATACACCAATTAACCATACGAAAGTAAATAGTTACGAAAACTAGCATGTCAATTTGGGCATCTCAATTGTTTTCAGAAAACATATTCTCCAGGAGTTAAATTTGACATCTCTTTAACCTAATACCTAATAATGTTAACACCTTTGTTTTCCGATCTTTTAGAACGATGCAATTGAAGGAAGTGCTCTAGATGCAGATTATCATTACATTGCCCCTCATATCGAGCCAGGCAACAAATATGATATTACCAACTTCCGAGTAATTGGCAGCAAAACAGAGCATCAAATTGTACCCTACAAATATCAAATGTCTTTCAATCGGCGAACAATTTTTACCCATCTTCCAGATGATATACCATACATTCCTTGACATCACTTTTACCTCCTAGATTTTAATGACCTTCCATCACGCGTAAATATTGATGTCATCTTAACAGGTCAGATTTCTCTATTTGCATTGACACAATTATGCAATGACATCAAATTACTCCCTACAACATCGCAACAACATATTGTTTTTTTTTTCTATTTATATACACTATTAACATTACAGATGTAATCGGTCTCATCACTGGAATGCAACATTTGGAAGAAACAATATTGCAAGACAGAACTGAATTCAAATGTAATATAGAGCTGCAGAATCTAAGGTTAATACGAAACTCGCTCGCACGTACACAAAAAAAAAACTATTTTATCGCCTGTGTGATTGTCTAAATATATATTCTCTTCTTACATAACAGGAATGAAACAGTGTGTGTCACACTATGGGGAAATATTGCACAATCTTTTGCTGCACTAAACATTTGTCGATTACCAACACCAGTCATTATGGTGTTTAGCAGCCTCAAAGTAAAACAATACCAAGGTAACATCTGTATAGTTCATCCTATTACTGATAAAAAAACATTATCGTTTAAGATTTAACTCCTCATTTACCACCTCACAGGAAGACCTGTTCTTAGTAGTGGCGTCTCAACCCAATTCTTTGTAAATCCAAATATTCCGGACTATATAGAATATCTAACAGCGTATGTTCAATATAACCATTAATCAATATTTTTAATTCTTAATTTTCATCTATGAAATTTACATACATATATTGAATGAAAAAAATCTTACATTGTATCAAAATTGATAAACAGCTTCAGCATGTCATCCCCTGCATTGGAAATTATCTCCACACCCTCATCCCACTCAATGACGATGCAACAACTACAAAATGCTCCAAAATTAACCATACAAGAACTAAGCTACATCAACCCGGAATCTCATATGGTAAATACATTATGCTTTCACAATTCAAGCCCAGTAAATGCCGATTGTGTTACATTATAACACCGTTATAATATTATTGTTTCCATATGTGCTTTAACAATCCTTCTTCCAGGGCGATTCTTACCTCTGCCGAGCCTGCATAACACGTTTTGATACAGATTATGGATGGTGGTATTCAGCATGTCCCATTTGTTATAAGCAAATGAAAAAAACATCCACATCTGGACAACTAATATGTTCAAGTCATTCTAATCAAAGTCCAACACCTTGGTAAGACAAGTATCATATACAAATTACAATTACCCACTATTATATGGTCACACAACTATCATTTATAATATTTCACACAACTATCATTTATAATATTTCACACAACTATCATTTACAATATTTCACACAACTACCATTACAGGTACAAAGTTAGTATGGTTATTGAAGACCATACTAATGAAATAAATGTGATTGTCCTCGGAAGGACCAGCCAGTTCCTCTTCAATTACAATTGCGATTACTTGGTTATGAATGAAGGATATGCATACCAAAATGAATTCCCTCCACAACTCCTAGCAACAATTGGCGTAACCAAAATTTTCCAACTGCGATTCGGCGCTCGAAAGAACGAACTAAATATGAACGATCTACTTCTTCAACATGTTTACAATGACATAATTGAAATTGAAGACGTAACAGCTACATTAGCTACACCATCGGAAAATGTCCCCATGTCCACTTCGAGAACATCAACCGACGGTTCATCAACCGACATATCAATTACGCCACAAAAAAGAAAAAGAAATTCTGGAAAGAAAAAATTATCGTAACTTGCAAGTATATATTTCACTATCATCTGTAAATATTGACTTTCTATTAATATAAGTACATTATAAACATGCAAAATATTATATTATATCTACAAACCAATTGTCTCACCCGCAGCAACGCGCGGGCTGTTCCACTAGTTATATCTATACTAAAGGAGAACCCTTTTTTTTTTCTTTAAATTTTTTTCTTTAAATTTTTCTTGATATTTTTTTTCTTTTTCTTTATACATATCAATTTTTTTTTCTTTTCCTTGATCTTTTATTCTTTTCTTTTATACATATCAATTTTTTTTCCCTTTCCTTTAATTTTTTTTTTTCTTTTTTCTTGATATTTTTTTTTCTTTTCCTTTATACATATCAATTTTTTTTTTCTTTTCCTTTAATTTTTTTTCTTTTCTTTTATACATATCAATTTTTTTCCCTTTTCTTTTTTTTTCTTTTCCTTTATTATTATTTTCTTTTCCTTTATACATATCAAATTTTTTTTCTTTTCCTTTATTTTTTTTTCATTTCCTTTATATATATTTTTTATTTTCCTTTATACGTATCAAAAGAAAATTTTTCTTTTCTTTTTTTTTTCCTTTATACATATCAAAAAGTCATAAAAGAGATAAAAAAAAATATTGTTTCCTTACAGTATTTTACCGATTCTGCCTTTTTTTCCCCTTTCTTTTATAGATATAAAAAAATCACTGCTCATTTATGGAAAATTAGTAATACTTAATTCAATAATCTCGCGATAACGCACGAGCCTAATTGCTAGTTCATACTAGAAATAATACAACAGATACTTATGAAACCTATCAAAACTTAAACATGATCATCAGAAATAATAGCACAATTAAAAAATTAGTGGCCTAAAATAATTCAAGAAGGATAAAAACAAAAAAAATGCCGACTACTCGCTAGCTATCATACTAGCAATACATAATTTCTCAAGCGATATGGATTACATAGCTTGAGGTACTGCCTCGTTAAAAAACCTCTTGGAAAAAACTATTTTCGAAAGAAAAAGAGTGCAGCTATCAACAGAAAAAAGTTAGAGAAGAATTGAACGTGCACTTGAGAGTGAAGAGGCATAGATCTGGTGAGCATGCGCTGCAATATAAGTGAGCTGCAATATAAGGATTACACATTAGTCGAAGGCAGCGCGTGGATTCAATGATCATTGGATGCAAAATGTCAGCTACTCTCTCTCCACTGTCCGCGTCGCGAACCAGCAACCCAATAAGCCAACAACCTAGTCGGTCGTCGTTGTAAAGACACCGCAATCTCTGTCTCAGTCGTAAAAACCACAGCCCAAGATTTCCTGGGTACAACCTGAACTAGACTGATGAAGGCAGTACTGTGCAATACTGGTATAGAACGGAGGGCAATGAAGCAGAAAGCTTAGAACAAGATCAAATTGTGAAACCTAGTCCAATCTGACGCCCGATCTAATCTACAACCCTTATGACAGCCATGAATCGTTTAGCTAGTTTGCAAGAAGGTAGTGTTCTAAGTTTGGTAGTCCCTCCAATATTGGCACAACTTCTTCTACCTCCCGTCCTAAAAATTTCCAACAGAAGTACAGAATTCAAAGCAAATTCGATAGTTCTTATTAAGATATAATATATATTTTAGTTGAAATATATGTGTAAAATGTAATCTTATTATTGTGAATATTTTTGTTGAGGCTCCCAGTCCATTCTATACATTGGGAGATGAGTATGCAAGCATTGTATAAGAAGAAAACAATGGTCATTTTTATGAAACGCTGCCGAACCAGGACCACCATTCACATTTCACACAGGTGTCAACTTTATAAGCTGGTTAGCATTTCCTGTTTTCAACTTTCAATCTTATGTTTATTCGCTAGTGTTTTCAAGTTAGCTTCGATACTAAAATGAAAATCCTACAAAAAGAAACTTGTGGATTGAAGAAGGGTAAATAGAGAAAGAAAGATTACACAAGACATTGTTAGCATTTACGAGTTTCAATTATCAATCTAATAGTTACTAGTTGGTAAATTCAATTTAACTTCGAAGCTAGAATCAATTCCTGCAAAAACCTGGGGATTTAAGGAAAATAAACAGAAAATTTAGGTTATACAAGATATTGAAGCGTGTAGGAGAGACTTGGCAAGAATAGACAAAGTAGGAAAAATATCAATTGCAAATATGTGAGATGACCAAAATAAAAGGCTGAAAATGGAGTTGCAATTGGACTTTTATATTCAAAGAACTAGTAAAGATGGAAATCCCAAAATTAGATGGAATTGGAAGTTGGATATGGTAAAGGGCGAAAGAATGGAGTTGGAGTGGAGATGATGAAATATCAAAGGATGAGATTGGAAGTGACTAGGAGATGAGAACAAAATGCTGGTGGGGGCGACAGTGTAAGTGAGAAGCAATAAACGTACAAGGTCTTGCTGAAAAAATGCCAACGAGAATTTGGTGTTGCTATCCCTAAAAGGTTTGCTACTACTGCATGTGAAGTAACCTGCTACATGTAATATAAGACCAATGTAAGGCCAAGCTTCTGGATGTCAAGAAATCCAATAGAGCATATTTTTTGGGATGTGAGGATAAGAGTCTCACATCGGAAAAGAGGAAACAGAATGTGTCCCTTATATAGACTTGGGCAACTCCCCCTATCACCAATTGGTTTTAGGGTTGAAATCTCGAGTCTATATAATGGGTGGAATCCCGATCTCTAACATGATATTAGAGCAGGTTATCCCACGTGGATGGCTTAACCGCCACACGTGCCATACATCGCCCAGTCATTCGCTGCATGGCAGAGGTATGAGACAATGGGCACATACGGATGTGGCCGCCACATGTGAAGGGGCGTGTTGGGATGTGAGGCTTGAAAAAAAAAGTTGAGAGAGGTATAAGACAATGGGCTCGTACGGATGTGGGACAATGGGATCACATCAGGGCTCATACGGATGTGGGACAATGAGCTCACATCATCACGTGTTGGCTAGAAGAGCCGCCACACGTGAGGGCGTGTTGGGATGTGAAGATAAGATTCCCACGTCGGAAAAAAGACAATGGGCTCATACGGTCCCACATCGGAAAAGAGACAATGGGCTCATACAGATGTGGTTGCCACACGTGAAGGGGCATATTGGGACGTGAGGCTTGAAAAAAAAAAGTTGAGAGAGGTATAAGACAATGGGCTCATACGGATGTGGGACAATGGGCTCACATCAGGGCTCATACGGATGTGGGACAATGAGCTCACATCATCACGTGTTGGCTAGAAGAGCCACCACACGTGAGGGCGTGTTGGGATGTGAAGATAAGATTCCCATGTCGGAAAAAAGACAATGGGCTCATACAGTCCCACATCGGAAAAGAGACAATGGGCTCATACAGATGTGGCTGCCACACGCGAAAGGGCGTGTTGCGATGTGGGGGTTGAAAAAAAAAAGTTGAGAGAGGTATGGCGGGATGTGAGGATAAGAGTCCCATATCAAGGCTCACGAGCAGGTTATCCCACGTGGATGTCTTAACCATCACACGTGCCATACATCGCCCAGTCACTCGCTGCATGGCAAAGGTATGAGACAATGGGCTCATACGGATGTGGCCGCCACACGTGAAAGGGCATGTTCGGATGTCAGGCTTAAAAATAAAGTTGAGAGAGGTATAAGACAATGGGCTCATACAGATGTGGGACAATGGGCTCACATCAGGGCTCATACGGATGTGGGACAATGGGCTCACATCATCATATGTTAGCTAGAAGAGCCGCCACAGGGTGAGGGCGTGTTGGGATGTGAGGATAAAATTCCAACGTCGGAAAAGAGACAATGGGCTCATACAGATGTGGTTGCCACACGTGAAGGGGCGTGTTGCGATGTGGGGGTTGGAAAAAAAAAAGTTGAGAGAGGTATGACGGGATGTGAGGATAAGAGTCCCATATCAAGGCTCACATCATCACGTGTTGGATGGAAGGGTTGAAAAAAAAAAAAAGTTGAGAGAGGTATGACGGGATGTGAGGATAAGAGTCCCATATCAAGGCTCACATCATCACGTGTTGGCTTGAAGAGCCGCCACACGTGAGGGGGCTTATTTGGATGTGAGGATAAGAGTCTCATATCAGAAAAGAGGAAACAAGATGTGTGCCTTATATAGACTTTGGCAATTCCCCCTATCACCAATTTGTCTTAGAGTCGAAATTCCAAGTCTATATAGTGGGAGGAATCTCAATCTCTAACAATATTAAGCAATTGAGATTTAACCTTTGGTACTATGGAAATTTGATGATAACAATGGGATAACCTACATATCCGAACACCTTCTAATGAGGAAGAAGACGTGAAACGTACCAGGATGTCCGAGAAAGCCGTGTATAGGATAAAGGGTGTGAGGAACTGAAAACTGAACATGAATAACACAACATAGACACTAGTATTATGAGGATTAGTGACACCCCCAGCAATAAAATATAAAAAAGCGATACTTTAATTAATTATTATGAATGAAAGCAATTAAGGGAAAGACCACTGGCAGAACCTTCAACCAATATTTGACAAGATTAAATGAGATAGTTAAATAGTACCTAAGTAGCTCCAAGGAGACCAAAATAAAACCTGAAAGCTGTGCCTACATTTTTGTCATAAAAGATGAGGAATTAAAAGGATAATAAGAAAACATAATATAAAAATAAAAAAAATTGTAACACGTTACATGCAGTGCTAACTAATAAGCAGGTAGAAAATATAACTAGAAGTAAAACTGACCTGAACATACGTGAGCATCAGATGTTCATCTGTAAGCATCCGAAGACAAAACAGTAGAGAGCCATGGAGGTCCCTCCTCGATCCAAACCTGAAAAACTTGAGAAGAAACAATAAGATGTGCAACTTGGTTACAATTTTGTGGGGTATGTTGGCATATAATAGAGTGGAAGGAATGGAAGTAAGTATAAGCCTCCTCAATCAGAGCATCATCTGCATCGAGACAGTCTTCACCAAAGAGTAAAATGTTTATAACAACTTACTTCCATTTCGAGTATTAGGCAGTGGTACCCTATTTCGTGAGCAAGTTGTAGGCCGAAACAGGTAGCCATGAGTTCAATGGCCTTGGGTGTTAGGTTGTTGTGAAATCCTTTTGAAGTCGCAAGCATGAGGTCCCTATCTTTATCACGGGCCACCACCCCAAGGTCTTGATGGCCCTCCTTTTAGTTAACAGTACCGTCGACATTTATCTTCAAAAAAGGTTCGGACAGACGTTCCCAGCGATGAGAAGTAGCAACGAGCCAACGGATGGGAAGTTCCTTCTGTTGGGCTTGTCTAAACTCATGTAACAAGGAAAAACTTTGAGTTACTAGGTCAGAGGCTGAAATAACTTTACTCGAATTCATGGTTTCATTATGACTATAGCAGATACTCTAATAGAGGTAGATGTCACTAACTAATTCAACATGCGTTAGAATGGTGGTAGCATATTGGAATAAGTCTTTGAAAGTAACAGGTGTCCATTTGCCAAGTAAGGATGAGAGAGGAGAAATAGATGTGGCTGTCACACGTGAAGGGGCGTGTTACAATGTAGGGGTTGAAAAAAAAAGTTGAGAGAGGTATGACGGGATGTGAGGATAAGAGTCTCACATCAAGGCTCACATCATCACGTGTTGGCTGGAAGAGCCACCACACGTGAGGGGGCTTGTTTGGACGTGAGGATAAGAGTCCCACATCGGAAAAGATGAAACAGAATGTGTGCCTTATATAGGCTTGGGTAATTCTCCCTATCACCAATTGGTTTTAGGGTCGAAATCCCAAGTCTATATAATGGGAGGAATCCTAATCTCTAACAATATTAAGCAATTGAGATTTAACCTTTGGTACTATGGAAATTTGATGAAAACAATGGGATAACCTACATATCCGAACACCTTGTAATGAGGAAGGAAGACGCGAAACGTACCAGCATGTCCGAGAAAGCCGTGTATAGGATGAAGGGTGTGAGGAACTAAAAACTGAACAAGGATAACACAACATAGACACTAGTATTATGAGGATTAGGCTATTACACTGACACCCCCAACAATAAAATATAAAAAAGCGATACTTTAATTAATTATTATGAATGAAAGCAATTAAGGGAGAGACCACGGGCAGAACCTTCAACCAATATTTGACAAGATTAAATGAGATAGTTAAATAGACTTCATTTTTGTCATAAAAGAAGAGGAATTAAAAAGATAATAAGAAAACATAATATCAAAAATAAAATAAAAAATTGTAACACGTCAAATGCGGTGCTAACTAATAAGCAGGTAGAAAATGTAACTAGAAGTAAAACTGACCTGAACATAGGTGAGCATCAAATGTTAATCTGTAAGCATCCGAAGAAAAAACAGTAGAGAACCATAGAGGTCCCTCCTCGATCCAAACTTGAAAAACTTGAGAAGTAAGTGCTTTCCTTGCAATAAGATGTGCAACTTGGTTACAATTTTTTGGGGTATGTTGACATATAATAGAGTGGAAGGAATGGAAGTAAGTATGAGCCTCATCAATCAGAGCATCATCTGCATCGAGACAGTCTTCACTAGAGAGTAAAATGTTTATAAAAACTTGTGCATCCATCTCGAGTATTAGGCAGTGGTACCCTATTTCGTGAGCAAGTTGTAGGCCAAAACAGGTAGCCATGAGTTCAGTGGCCTTGGGTGTTAGGTTGTTGTGAAATCCTTTTGAAGTCGCAAGCATGAGGTTCCCATCTTTATCACGAGCCACCAGCCCAAGGTCTTGAAGGCCCTCCTTTTAGTTAACAGCACCGTCGACATTTATCTTCAAAAAAAAGTTCGGACGGACTTTCCCAGCGATGAGAAGTAGCAACGAGCCAACGGATGGGAAGTTCCTTCTATTGGGCTTGTCTAAACTCATGTAACAAGGAAAAACTCCGAGTTACTAGGTCAGAGGCTGAAATAACTTTACTCGAATTCAAGGTTTCATTACGACTATACCAGATACTCTAACAGAGGTAGATGTCACTAACTAATTCAACTGGCATTAGAATGGTGGTCGCATATTGGAATAAGTCTTTGAAAGTAGCAGGTGTCCATTTGCTAAGTAAGGATGAGAGAGGAGAAATAGACCAAACCTGTTTGGCTAGTAGGCAACTCCATAAGGCGTGAAGTACTGTCTCTGGTCGGCCCTGACAACAGAAACATAGTGGGGGGGAGACAGTACGACGTGAGAAAAGGTATGCCAAGCAAGGTAAAATACCTCGAAGACATTTCCATAGGAAGATTTTTATTTTGTTTGGGATAGGAAGAGACTAAGATGAGATCCATAAGTTGTGCATGATAGAAGTGGAAGGCCCAACACCTTTGTCGGAACGGAATCTAACTGCATAGGCGACTCTATAACCACTTTTAACACTGTATTTACCATTATTTTGGAAATGCGAAATTAGCTTATTCGGTATGGGGAGTTCATGCAAAGGAATGGACAAAATAGAGGCTACCTCTAATTCCCAGAATGTTTGAGCGATCAGGTCAAGATTCCAAAGTCGATCATCACAGATGAGTTGGCGAACTGTGGTGTTGTATGGGAAACATGTCAGAGAACGAATGAAAAAACTATTGTTGGAAGGTAACCAGGCATCAGAAGATATGTGTACGAAATTTTCATCCCCAATTCGCCAGCGGAGACCTTGGAGAAGAAGCTCCCTTCCCCATAACAATGATCGCTCTATGAAAGAAGGAGACCGCCCTTTTGAAGCTGTCAGAAAGGAGCCAGTGGGGAAATAGCATGCTTGATAAACTTGACTGACAAGAGAATTAGGATAACAGAGGATACACCAGCATTGCTTTGCCAAAAGGACCTGGTTGAAATCTGTGAATTCACGGAAACCCATACCTCCGTCAGCTTTGTGGCGACAAAGGGCCTTCCATTGGAGCCAGTGAAGTCCACGACGATTGGAGTGCTTGCCCCATCAGAAATCGGTACAAAGGGAAGTTAACTCACTATAGATACTGTCAGGCAAGCTGAATACACTTATATAGTATGAAGGGATATCCTGAATCACTTCCTTTAGGAGGATCTCTTTAGCCACTGTCGAGAGGAATTTTTCTTTCCAACCATTCAGTTTACACCATACTCAGTCCCGGATGGAAGAGAAAATCTTCCTTCGTTTCCTTCCCACTAAAGTTGGGAGGCCTAAGTACTTTTCATGGCAGTCAACTAGTGGTATACCAAAGTCGCGAGCTATCAGTTCCTGACTGTTCATAGGGGTGTTGGGGCTGAATGATATCGCTGATTTGGAAAGATTAATTTGCTGACTTGAAACCTCCTCATAGACACGCAAAATAGTACTGAGTACAACACTAACATCCTCTATTACTTCCAAAAAGAGAAGACTGTCATCAGCAAAAAGCAAATGGAAATGTGTGGACCTGAGTTCCCTGAACGAACACCTAGTAGCCAACCATCCCTTTCAGCTTAACAAAGCAAACCTGAGAGACCTTCGGAACAAATTATGAATAGGTAAGGGGAGAAGGGGCAGCCTTGCCTCAAGCTCTGATGAGGGGTGATGAGACCAATTGGATACCCGTTCCACATGACTGAAAAGGATACAGATACCAAGAAATCCATGATTTGGGTTACCCACTGGGAATCAAACGCCCAATCGTAGCATCATTGCTTCTAAAAAACACCATTCAACCCTATCATAAGCCTTGGCCATGTCAAGCTTAATTGCCATTCTCTTTCTCTTTCTCGTCATCTTGTGTTTAACAAAATGCATTATCTCAAAGTCGACCATCACGTTATCCAGAATGTTACGGTTTGGAACGAAGGCGCTTTGGGTGGGGTGGATTATTAATGGCAGGATTAGTTTCAATTGATTGGTAAAAGTTTTTTCTATGAGCTTGTATAGGTCGAAAATCATGAACCTTGGTAGGAGTTTTACTCTTAGGTATTAAGGAGATTAAAGTGTAGTTGTAGGGGAGAACACTTGACTCACCATTTAAGATTTGGAGGCAAACTGCATTGACTTTATCACCCATAATATGCTAGTACCGTTGATAGAAAAGTGTCGACATCTCATCAAAGCCCGATGATTTAGTGGCAGGCATCTGAGATAGCATTGCTTCCAGATCAAGTCGTGTAAAAGGTCTGAGTAAAATGGAATTCATTGAAGAACTCACCAAGGTTCAATCAGATTAAGAATACGCTCCATTGATAACCCACCAGATCGTGTGAAGAGGTTGGAGAAGTAAGTGCAGAATAGTTGGCCAATTTCCTCTGGATTTGTGTGCCATGTTCCATTCTCATCAATTATCTCGGTGATGGCATTATTGCGAGCACGAGAATTCGCCCTTTCGTGAAAGTACTTGGTGTTACGATCTCCATGCTTGAGCCATGATACCCAGGAGCGTTGGTGCCAAAATATTTCTTCATTTTCTAGTAGTGCTTCTAGTAATTTTTCTAACCTTTTGAGGCGGGGGAGATATATAGCAACCTGATGCTTAACGTGAGCAGTGTAAATCTCATGCTTCACTATTCTGATGCGCTTGTGAATATTACCGAACTCATTTTGATTCCAATCCTGAAACAAATGTGTAAAGACTTGTTAAAATGGTATGTCCACGTAAAGAATGTGTGACTGGCGAGTAATACAACGATATAAAAGGTTGATAAAATCCAAATGATAAACGGGTCTAGAGAAATCAAGATCAAACAATTAAATAGCAATTGTTACATACTAAGATAGTAAACGGTAAATGCCTTGGATCTAAACTTAAGGGGTAACCCCAATAGGTGTAAATCATTAATATGCTCAAAGATAATTGAAAAGAGACAAAGAGGAAAATACAATGCACAATCCAGTCATGTTGACAATTCATCAATGAAATGACAAAGATAATCAGATTAAAGTTTGAATGCCTCGACAAACTGCTGGATTCAAGAAAGCAGTAAGAAAAGCCTTTTCTGTCAAGAACTTTAAATCAACACCCTATAGGTTATTGATAACGCTCAAATTACGCATTAAATTAAACATGCAATTTGAGTATTATGCAATTTAAACCCTTTTTGTGTAGATGTAGTATTGGTAAATATGGATCGTTCTTAACTAGGGAAATTAGAGAACATTAATAATGTGTTAGTGAGAAAAAATAATGAATTAATTAATAAGAGAATTAAAGAATAAATAAATAAAAAATAAAAAATAAAAAATAAAAAATAAAGAATTAAAGAATGAATTTGGGGGTTTTGAAAGATTGTAATAATAAAATAAAGAAAACAAATAAAAACAATTAAAAACTTAATTCTACTTCTACTTTAACCTTTGTACAAGTGGATTTTCTTCAAACACAAATTTTTACCAACCCTCTAACATTTTGCTCATATTGAACTAATTCTGAAATTTTACTTTCATCATCGCAATTACATGCATATATTTTTCAATACTACAAATGCACCGAAAAGCGGTCATAAACACTTATAATATGATTCATCTTACATTTTTTTATTTCAATGTGCGCCAAACATTTAAATCTCTTCAACCCTATTCTAAGTGCATCGAACAGCAGTCATAAACACTTAGCGTTAAATTGAAAGTTAAGCGCTAAAATATATGAAGTAAATGAAATTTAAAAAGTAAAACATATGGAGTTTGTATTCACATTTACAAATGTTAGAAAGCAAATAACAACACATAAATTGAATTATAAATAAAACCAAAACAATAACAAGAGTTTAAGTAGGGAGAAATGTTACACTTTCGGAACCCAATAACAACTTGTGATTCCGAAAGTGGATGGAAACAATAAATGTTATCCATAAAATTCTCTGAACAGCAGAAGAAACCTTATGAAGATGGAAGTAATAAACATAAGAATGCAGACTTAAACTATAGAATTATTTTGGAAATATTCGACCGAAGTATTTTTTAAGGAAAGCATAAAAATGTGTTTAAGAGCTCTCAAAGAAAAGTCACAAGAATAAAGTTAAGAAGAAATGAAATTAAGAAACCAAATTTAAAGATATAAATTAAAAACAAAAATTGAAAGAAAGCTAATTAATAAGACAATCTACAAGAAGTTACAAATGGTCCAAAAAATAAAGAACAAAATAGAAAGAAGATGAACTAAAAGAAGAGAGAAAAAAAGCCAAACTAGAGACTAAAACTACTCAAAGGGGGACCCTTTTTTACATGAAATGACCTCCCTATTTATAGAGGGAGTGCCACAAATATTCAAATAAAAATACAAAAATAAAATATAAAAATGAAATAATGAACAATGATGAAAAATGATGTTTTTTGGGATGATTTGGTGCTAGAAAAGCTGGAAAAACAGGAAAAAGTGGAGCAGTTGGAAGCATGGCTGAATTTCCGGCAGGGAACAGCTGAGATGCAGTGAAGGGACTCGGCAGACTGTAGCTGACAGGGGAAGGTGGGAGTAGGTAGCGTGCGCTGACAGGAGCAGGGGTCTTTCGGGAGGCGTGCTTCGAAGAGGAATGGCGGAGTTCGGCTAGCGCCTGTCGACGGCCTGAGTGGGCTGGACACACCGGAATTTGGGCCGTGTGAATGGGTTGTGGGCTTCACGAGCTGGGCTGTGCATCTGGGCCGGATTTTGCTGGGCTGTAATTCGTGGACTGGGCTTGGATTGGGCTGCGAACAAGTGGGCTTATCTGATTTGGTCTTGGGCTTCTGCAAATACAATTCAATTTTAAAATGGATTACAATAGTTCCACCGAATTTCGTCCAAAATTTCTTCGTTGTAATTCCGATCGGGATGATTCTTTCGCCAAAACGCTCCAAATTCAAAACTTTATTTATTTCTTCAAAAATCGCACAAAATAAATTATTTTCTCCAATTGTTTATTATTTTAATATTAAAATTCAAGTATAAAGGGTATAAAATAATATAAAATAATGCTTATTTGAAGACCTAGTGAATGGGGCGTGGGCTTAACGAGCTGGGATGTGCATCTAGGCTTTAATTCGTGGACTGGGCTTGGATTGGGCTGCGAACAAGTAGGTGGATCTGATTTTGTCTTGGGCTTTTGCAAATGAAATTCAATTTTAAAATGGATTTCAATAGTTCCATCGAATTTCGTTCAAAATTTCTTCGTTATAATTCCGATCGGAAAAATCGCCAAAATGCTCCAAATTCCAAACTTTATTTATTTCTACAAAAATCCCACAAAATAAATTATTTCTCCATTTGTTTATTATTTTAATATTAAAAGTCAAGTATAAAGCGTATAAAATAATATAAAATAATTCTTATTTGAAGACCTATCAAATACCCCCACACTTAAACTTTGCTACTCCCTAGCAAATACTAAAATTAAACTACGAATTTAAAACAAGTAAACCCTTAACCATTTGTCTCAAAATTTCATTATTACCACCATGACATAAAATATTTTCACTAGAAGGTATTTAAGCATATGGAATTCAAGAGTTAATATATGGTAACAAAATGTTTAAACAAGTAAGACAATGAGTAAATATGGTGAAATGGATCTCAAAATGAATAAAACAAGTATGAATCAACTCACAAGGATATGCACTAAAAAATTCACTCAATTTTGTAAGGGTTTGTGTTTGCACTCAAAGTATGTGAAAATAATGCTCACATAATAGAAATAAAGAAATTTTTGCAAACTCTCAAACAAACACCTCATGATAAAAAGAAAACATACTTGCACAAATGAACCAAAATCATAAGCTTACTCAAATGATTGACTCAACTAATCAAAATTTACCATCTTTAGGATCATAAGGTTTTTATGAAGGTTGTAATGGGGTTAAGTGTAGAGACAAGGAATATATAGGATACGTGGTGCTTAAATTCATTCCAAAACTCAATAGACTCCCAAAACGTAACTTAACTTCCCGTCCTTAGTACAATGACGTTAAAAATTCGTCCCTTCGAGCATTGGCCAAGTTTCATCATGTTGGGTCTCGTAATCATTCTTTGTGTCGGATTTACAAATGTAAAAGATTTAACTTAAACATTACATAATCAAACCTTATTACCTTGATAGAGACACAAAACATTTCTTTTCTTTTCTTTTTTTCAAATATCAAGGTAATAACATGTGTAAGTAATACAATAAGGTTTGAGTAAGTAAATCCAAATAATACACATAAAAATCTTTACAATATCATCATTTTCTCTTTACACAATCCATGTCTTCAATCGAGTCCTTGGAACAAGGGTAAAGAATGTCTATACTAAGCTCAAGTGTTTAGATAATCATGGTGATGAAAGAAAGGCTTAATGTAGGCTCAAAGAGGTTAAAACTAAAGAGGTCGCAACTTGTGTACAAAAATAGGGAACATGAATGTTGAATTTGTGGTGTTAACCCTAATGCTTTAATCATGTTCAAAATTAGAGAGTTTATTGATTTAGAAGTTTTGAAAATCACATAGAATAAGTTCTAGTACACTAGAGTTCATTAAAATCTATGGCAAGTAGTTATGAGGCATATGTATGTCAATTTAAACAAAGAACTTATGAGTCCCTCATCAAAGATGTATATAAAGTTCTAAAGCTCACATAAGGTTCAAATGATTCATAGTTATCTTAACATGCTCGTTTATATACAAATTTATATGCATTATCTACAAGTTATAACACTTAATCACAAAGTATTTACAAACAAATTCAAGTTGTAGTGATCATCTTTATAGCCATAACATATTCATTTTTGTTCATTTATATCATTGACAAGTTAAAAGGCAACTTAATACTCGTAAAAAGACTAAGTTAAAACAAAAAAGACTAAAGAAAGCAATTAATTTTTTTATTTTTTATTTTTTATTTTTTATTTTTTTGAATAATTTTTATAAAACAATTTTATTGGACAATTAAAATTGTAAACCATTCCCCCACACTTAAATTCTATATTGTCCTCAATGTAGGAAAATAAGACGTAATTGAACTTAGAATCGAAGTAAGGATGTAAGACCCGGTCTTGGAAGCAAAAACGGTGAGCAAGACTCGTGAGCTTGGAAATGCAAGATTGGTGAACAATCTCACATCGCTCGGGGATGGAAATGTGAAGTGTCTTATATATGTGGGAACGTATCTATCTAACACAAGACTTTTTGAGAGCTCACTAGCTTTGGATTTCATGGGAACTCCAAAGTTAAGCGAGTTGAGGCTGGTGAAATCCCAAGATAAGTGACCTACTGGGAAGTTGCACGTGAGCTCCTGAAAACAAAACCGTGAGGGCTGGGCCCAAAGCGAATAATATTTTGTTAAATAGGCCGGGTTGTGATAAAGGAAGGGGATTTAAGAAAATAGTAAAAAAAACATTAAATAAACAAAATAAAAGAGAGTGAAGGGTAGAAAGATAGCAAATCTGCGTTGATGACTCCTTCACCTCCCGGGAACACATTGGGTTGCCTCCCAACAAGTGCTTGAAGTTTAATGTCCATCCAGCCTAGACAAAAATGCAAGTTAGTTAGTCAGAGATGTATGTTTGTCAAGAATCCAAGTTAAAGATGCAAGTTAAAACTACGGATGCAAGTTAAGATTAAAAATGCAAGTTAGAGATGTAAGTTTAAGTTAAAATTGCAATGCAAGTTAACAAAATATGCAAGGGAGCTAAACATGCAAGTTAGATTAAAGATGAAAGTTTAAGATGTCATGACAAGTAATGTAAGAAAATGTAAAAACAAATATAATAAGATATAAACAAGTATGAAATAACATATATACAAGTAAGGAATAACAAAGTATAAACAAGTTTAGAATGCACAAAGTAAAGTCATGGTAAAATCAAGCTACTGCACAAGTTCCAAGAGTGTCTAAACTAATTCAACACATAGGTATATACATGAAGAATGATGTGAATGCATAAGAGAGAAATTGTTAGAACTTGCATAAGACATAGTCCATTAAAGATCAATATCTTAACTTTGAAGCACAAGTGATCTACATATAGAGGAGACTAATGCATGAATGTAAGAATTATTTACAAGTATGTTTTTATGCACAATTTACAAGTATAACATGAAAATTTACATATGAACAATTTATACAAGTATGAACAATTTATTCACAAATGTGGTTTTATGCAAAAGTAATTATATTCACATGTAAAGATATTCATGATAGGACCCATCCCAATCCCCCGGGATTAACGCGGGATGAGCCTGCTCCCGTCTGACACGAAGTGTCAGACAAGGGATATTTTCGACCTTTGCCCTCCGGGCTATCAGAGTACGCCAGGATCCAGAGGAGTTATGCGATATCTCGGTCTCTGCTACAATCCACATCCGCTGTCAACTTGAAGGGTATTAAAAACAGAAAGACTGTGAGTGGACAAAAATAAAGAGTTTCTAAAACATATTTCATAAAAGACCTTTATACCCTTCACTAAAAAGCATGCATGCATAGTAAAACCATTTATCCAATCACATATGTTTGAACAACCATAATTAGGGTCACAGCCCCAAGTTCCGTAAATACAAGTCACACGGGCTCCTGCCCAAAACCATTTACAGAAAACCATAAGATAATAACCATATGTGGGATCTCAGCCCAAATCCATTTATCATTATAAAACATAATTTCCCAAACCAATTGAAATCATGTTTATCCATTATATTTCATATCCAAGAACATGTCACGGTAAAATAAAGCTACGCGCGTGCTAACCGGGGTCTCAAACCCAAGTCTCTCCAGGGTCCACCTAGGTCAATGTCCGTAGATCAATGACCCTCCCTGGAGGTAATGAACCATGCCCATCCTGAGAGTAAGGAACCCAACTAGGGGGCGACTCCACTCAGTCAGTGCTCCATGACTACTCTGGGGTCCACCCAGGCCAACGACCCTCCCCGGAGGAGACAATCATATATAAAGGATGGAATATGAAAAACCTTTTGAAATCATTCTTTAAACCTTTCAAGAATTCATGCCCGGCCCCCATAAGCCGTCATGAACCATAAAATCCTTTCATGGGTTCATGCCGGTTCCCATAAACCGTCATGACCCGTAAATCCATTTCAAGGGTTCATGCCGGTTCCCATAAACCGTCATGGCCCGTAAAAATCATTTGTAACACATAACTGGGCGCTAGGCCCAAATCCACATAGAAATTGGACCTCCGGTCCGAATAGTAAACCAACTGGGGCTCCGGCCCGATTCCGTAAATCAAATGGGTTTCGAACCCGAGTTTACCTTTTCGAATCCAAAACCATTTCATGAAATCATATCCAAAACCATAAGTATGGAAAATCAGTATAAAACCGAAAAACCTCGATTTACGTGCAAGCACGTAAATCGCCTCGAAATACGTGAAACCATATAATTCACAAATATCCAAATGAACATCATTAAATCACATTCATTATCCTTTTGGAAATCCAAAACCATGTCATTTAGACCAATAAAGACATACAGACCCGTATAGGCACCGTATAGGGCGAAACCTCGAAATACGTGCCTATACGTAACCACACATCCAAATGCACTCATGGAATCACAAACAAGTATTTAAAACATATAATAAACATTTATGCATGCACCAATTTAGAAAACAAGGTCCACTCACAGACCGTCCGAGCTGCCGTCTCGATTTGAGTGTCATAGGCTCTCCCGAGCCAATCGCTATCACCGGAACTCCCAAACCTGTCCAAATTTTAATAGAAGGTTACTAACTACTTAATTAACCTCCTACCAAAGCCTCGTAATTTTCCCAAACTTTTAACTATTTTTAAACCGACTCTAAACCTTCAGATAGCCCAAAACCTATCGAAACGATGTCCGATTGACGCGAGACCAGTCCCAAAATCTTCGTTACATCGAATAGAAGATTTCATATGTTGAACACTTCCCCAAATTATGGCCCAAGCACCCCAAGAAGGTCAAAAACACTATTCATCATCTTCTAGCTCCAGCCGGTACAGATGGCTGGTTCACCTAGTTTGGCCGGTCCAACTGGACCGGTGTGACCGGTTCAGGCCCTAGACACCCCATTTTTCATCCTACTTCTTCCTTTTTGATTCCTTTCTTCCTATTTTCATATTTCTATCCATTTCAATCCTTAAACGCAACGAAAACGTCTAAAACCTAAGGTTTGATTTTGAACCAAACGGTTCAAGTTTCCAAAATACAGCCATGGCTTCACAGCCATCCCTAGCTTCCTAAAATCTTCCTAATGACTTCCTAGAAACCTAATGAACTCATTAAAAACCATTAAAAACGACCCATAACAATAAAAATGGAAATTGGATAAAAAATGGCTAACCGGGTGCATTCTCGGGTTCGTGGCTCCACCGCCCACGGCGGCGCCGTCCTAGGCCGGCCACCACATCCTCCTGTCTTCCCTCACTTCCTGGTCCTCCCAGCTGATCATAGGTTGAAGGTTGGATGGGTTGGTTGCACAGAGATGGAGAGAAATGAGATCGGGTATTTAGGTGTGGGTTTGAATGAAGGAAATGAAGATGCACGGGGAAGATGCATGAATACAATTCCATTGGGCAATGGATGGGTGACTCTTGTCACTCATCCATTGGACCTCCTTAAAATATCTGGGCCCCACTAAAGTCCAAAAGTTAGATCGTTTCGTAATTTGTGCAATAGTGCATTTGAATTTCTGTGAACCGTAACTTCGTCGTCGAACGTCCAAATTCGACGTGCCGCCTGCCTATGGATTCGTATCGTCCCGATCTACGTAACGGTCCTTGGCCTTTCGCCCATTGTACCTCTCGGTCAAAAAGTCAACATTTCGCCCCTTTTAACTAAAATTACCAAAATGTCCCTAAACTTACGAACGTCGTAACTTCCTCCTCGAATGTCAGAATTGAATGTGCCACCTGTCTATGAACTCGTGACGTCCTAAACTACGTCACGGTCATCGTTCAAAGTCCATTTGACTGCTCGAATGAAAAGTCAACGTTTTACCCACGCTAGGGGCAAAACGGTCATTTTGCATCGTTCGTCCCGATTTCGCCTAACTAATCACCGATTAACCTCACTAATCGTGATTAGTCACTAATCTAATCCTGGAATTTGGGATGGGTCGTTACAACCTTCCCTCCTTAATTAATTTCATCCTCGAAATTCCAACCGACCTAATTCCAACCGCTCGTCCCTTCTTAATTTAGTTTCATTCTCGAAACTTCAACTATCCTGATTCTATATCCACCCCGTGAAAATAATTTCGACCTCGCAACTCATGTATACTCGTACACCAACTAATCATCACAAAACTTGTCTGCACGTAGACGTACCACTAATACTCACGTCGCATCGACTACACCCAACCACGTCGAATGACAGTAGTCATACGTTCGGAATTGACACCACTTGTCAAATCTACCGTTTTCGTTGACACAAACAACTAGACAGTTCCTTTCTCAGACACTAAACTATCCCGATATCTACTCCCACCGGGAGTCATCAGACCTCACTCAACGATCCTCATTGACACCTCTGACAAACTGTCACTACTTGACAGTCGTCAGTTGAAAACTGACACTATACCCATTTGTGGTTACACTAACCACCAACACACTCAACTCGAGTATACATCTACCAACAAAACACTTGACCTATGTGACAGGACTCATCCCAATCCCCCCGGGATTACCGTGGAATGTGCCCTGCTCCCGTCCAACAAGGGGTGTCAGACAAGGGATAACCAAGAGTCACTGCCCGAACGGGGCTTCCAGAGTGCGCAAGGATCGATGGAGGAGGCGTGCAATGTCCCAGTCTCTACTGCAGTCTCATCCGTAATCAACCTGAAGGGCATTAAAACCAATAAAAGCTGTGAGTGGACGAAAATCATTAAGTTCATTAAACACAGTTATAAGACATTTATGCCTTCCAATAAAAACGTATGCATGCCACGAAAACCAGTAACCAAAACGTTTGTTCAACCAAGCCATTAGGGCCTTAGCCCAACAACCGTTAACTCAAAACCAAGTGTGGGAACTCAGCCTAAAACTGTGGAATACCACATTCAGACATACAAAACCATGTGGGCCACTGTCCAAAGCCATAAACATAAATTCATAATTCCAAAACCATTTAGGGTCCCCAACCCGGAATACCATTTCATAAACCAATAATCCATTTTTACCACATAAACACAAATCCAACCGAAAAGCCATTTCATAGATTCATTCATCCATATTTACCACATTACCATCACCAGCATCCCAGATGCTTAGCGTCCCAGACGCTTGACGTCCCAAACGTCATATCTCACGGTATAATAAGCGACGCGTGCTGCCCGGGGTCTCTCCGGGTCAATATCTTTGACATCACAGTTGTCTGACGTCTCAGACGTCAATCATAACAATCCTGCTCCTGAGTCACTATACGGTCCGGTAACTCTGTACAATGACCCCTCGCAGACAATGCACCGTGACTTCCCCAGTGTCCCAGACATCTGGAGGAGACCATCATATATCCTTGTATCCATATGGTATATGGAAAACAGTTTTATTAAATCATTTCACAACATTACAATGGGCCCTACCCGAAATCTCCATAAAAACATCACAATTCCATTTAGGGTCCCTGACCCGAAATCACATTTATTCAACATAGGGTCCCAGACCCGAAATCACATTTATAACTCAACTGGGCCCTCATGCCCAATTTTGTAACCACTGGGCCCACGACCCGATTTTATAAACCACTGGGCCCACGGCCCTAATTCGTAAATCAACTGGGCCCCTGGCCCGATAATATCACTCAAATGGGTCTTAGCCCGTTTTCATAAACAACTGGGCCCCTGGCCCGATTTCATAAAGCAATTGGGCCCTTGGCCCGATTACGTAACTCAATTGGACTCCAAGTCCGAGGTTTCCAAACAAGTGGGCCTCAAGCCCGAGTTTATCTTTCCAATCTTAAAATCATTTCATCAAATCTTATCCAAGACCATAAACATGGAAAATCCGTGCAAAACCGGAAAACCTCGATTTACATGCAAGCACGTAAACCGCCTCGAAATACGTGAAACCATATAATTTACCAACATCCAAATCAACAACATACCATCACAATCATAATCCATATAAAACAGTTAAGCATGCATAGAATTTATAAAACCAAAGTCCACTCACATACCGTTTTAAGATACGCCTCGAGACGCGTGCCATAGGCCTTCCCGGGCCACACCACTATCACCGGGACTCCCAATCCTGTCCAAATCACATTAGAGGGTCATTAACCTCTTCATTAACATCCTATTAAAGTCCCGTAAGTTTTCCAAATTTTTAACTATTTTTAAACTCGATTTAAAACCTTCGGACGTCCCGAACAATATCGAGACGGTGTCCGATCGACACGAAACCAATCCCAAAATGTTTGTTACATTAAATAGGACAGAATTCATGTTGACCTCACCTCGAGTTTCATGCCCACGCGCCGTCACGCGCCGCCGTGAGTGGCTGCGCGTGAAACCCACGCGCCTTCTACAGTGTCATCGTCCCAACCCTGATAAACGGATCCTATTGGCCCGCGAGATGACCTGGTTGGTTTCCTATCAATTCAGCCTTAATTACTTCAATTGAACATTCAGTTAGCTTCATTTTAAGTTCAATTTAAGGTCTGTAAACTCAATTACACGATCACTTACCTAAATTCCAACGATTTCACGATGAACAATGAAGAACACCCAGGTACTGTTCATTCCTCGAATTCCGTCAATGGCTACTAATTTCTTCCAATTGATTCACCCAAAAGCATCAATGGACCATGAGAAACAGTTTGCCCACATCAATTACATCGTTTGATCACTCAATGATCACGACTCAACCTCGACTTTCTTCCTCTGTTACCATGTCCGTTCAGAGTGAATTGGGCACCAATTTCCTTCATTCCTTCGACGATTCTGATCGTGGCACTCCCAGAAAGCTTGAATTGAGCTCCAATTTGATCCCCAAGGCCTTAGGATTTCATTTCGAGTTTTCCCTCTCAAACTCCAAAATTTCGATTCTCTGTCTCACCACCCTCTCTCTGTCCCAGTGTTTCCCGCAGTGAATCCAGTCTTCTTAGTCTCTCAATTCCCTCAATTCTGTCGTGGGAAGGCCGCCAATTCTCCCATCCCTCACACTCAGTTGCTCACGGGTTGAAAGACACAGAGAAGGAATAATGGTGATTAATTAAGCTTAGAGTGGATTAATGGTGATGATGATGTTGTAATGATGATGTTGGGAGGGAAACATGGATCAGGTTTTAGGGCTTAGATTAGGAGATGGGTGACACTTGTCACTCATCCAGGTGTTCATAGTCATCAGTTACTATTCATTATTTTATTATTATTTTAATCGGAGCCTCGGTTCGTTCGGTTAATTGACTTCGTCCCCGTGACCATAACTTCGTCGTCGGAACTCCGATTTTGGCATGCCTCTTGCCATTGGATTCGTATCGACGAGATCTACGTAACGGTCCTTGGCCCTCGTCCATCGGACCTCCCGGTCAAAAAGTTAATATTTGGCCATTTTCCGCCAAATTACCAAAATGCCCCTCGACTTCCGAACATCACAACTTCCTCCTCGAATGTCAGAATCGAACGTGCCATCAGTCTATGAACTCGTGACGTCCCGAACTACGTCACGGTCATCGGTCAAAGTCCATTTGACCGCCCGATCAAAAATTCAACATTTTGCCCACGACTAGGGGTAAAACGGTCATTTTGCACATTTTGTCCGATTTCGCCCAACTAACCACCGATCAACCTCACTAATCTAATCCCGGAATTCGGGACGGGTCGTTACATATGTGTAACTTAACCCAACAAAAGTACTATGACCCAATGCACAGTATCCAATGTCGAGTTCACGTCCTCAACTAATCCGATGGTATCGGCACTAAGTCGACTACCAACACGCTCACTAACGTACCACTGGTATAACCTATATACCGTCACCAGGCACGACAAGTCTGCCCAGTATCGTACCTCTAACATTGTACAAGGTACATACATCTACCCATCAATCAGCTTACCACAACAACAACGACAACAAGACCACCTAGGTCGTTGCCAAACATGTTTCTGTAATGGAGTTCATCTGTCCAATCCAACATTAGACAAATCGAAACTCCAACCCAACATCCATTTCCAATTGTGAATCCGAATCGACAATTTCGTAAGAAATCCCGAATTCAAACCCAGAAATCATATCCATAATCATGTCCAAATTCGAATCCGAAATCATCATTCCGTAAGCTAGCATTTGGAATAACCATTCCGAACTCAAATCCATAAAAGGAAATCCACTGTCAAGCTCCAGAATCAAATCCTCGTCACCCAGAATCCGATTCCACAACCCATATCCAGAAATCCACTTTCAAGTTCCAAAATCAAATCCTGAATCGTCATCTAGAAATCTGATTCCAAAACTCGAAATCTCGTTCACGTCTACCGAGACGCACTATATCCGAACCTATCGGATACTTGTTCAAAAAATTTATACATTACCTTCGATTGACTTCATAGGGAAGCCAATCCCAACATCAACACATCTAGGCTGACCAAATCCGACCTCATCGGAAACCTACTCGCCTGAGTAATATACGGTACGGGGTTCACTTCGAAAAGAAGTTCAATCTTAACATGCTCAACTCAACATCCAATTAAGAGTGATAAACTCTCCACATATCTGGATCATCAAGATCACAATCTAGATCCAGCACGATATCAACCGACCATAGACGTCACGATCCCCGATCGTCACGACGTCCAAAGTCCTAAACCAATTACCACATCTACATAGATTAGTCAACGACAAGACACGTCGATTTTTAAAAAGACAAATTTAATTTAAAAAGAATTTTTTTTAAAATTTGTTTTTCAATTTTTTTTTACAAAAACAAAATTCAAAAGAAATAAAAATAAAAATAAGAAAAAGTGAACAAGTATAATATGAACATTATGTACAAGTATGAAAAATATCTACAATTATAAACAATTAAAATATGAACAAATATGTACAATCATAAACAACTATAATAAGAATTTACATTTACATAAACAATTATAATATGAACAAGTATATAAAAAAAATTATGAACATTTATGAATACGTATTAAAATAGAAATTATGAACAAGTAAAATATGAACATTATGAGTAATTTACAATTTATGAACAAGTAAAAACAAGTATGAAAAAAAAACAATTATGAACAAGTATTAAAAAAAATGATAAACAAATATAATATGAACATGTATAAAGATAAACCAATAAAGTAAGAACAAATATAATATGAACAAATATAATATTAACAAAAGTAAAAATTATAAAAAAAAAGTATAATATGCACAATTTATATACATACACTAACAAATTAAAAATGATTTTCAATTTCTCCGGCAACGGCACCAAAAATTGATAACGCTCAAATTACGCATTAAATTAAACACGTAATTTAAGTATTATGCAATTTAAACTCTTTTTATATAGTATTAGTAAATATGGATCATTCTTAACCAGAGAAATTAGGGAACATTAATAATGTGTTAATGAGAAAGAATAATGAATAAATGAATGAATTAATGAATGAACAAATTAATGAAATAAATGAATTGAAGAATAAATGAATGAATTAATTAAAGAATAAGAGAATTAAATAATTAATTAAAGAATAAAAGAATAAAGAATAAAGAATTAAAGAATGAATTTTGGGGGTTTGAAAGATTGTAATAATAAAATAAAGAAAACAAGTAAAAACAATTAAAAACTTAATTATACTTCTACTTTAACCTTTGTACAAGTGGACTTTCTTCAAATACAAATTTTCACCCACACTTTAATATTTTGGTCATACTGAACCAATTCTGAAATTCTACCTTCATCATCTCAATTACATGCATACATTTTTTAATACGATAAATGTATCAAACATGGGTCATAAACACTTAGCATTAAATTGAAAGTTAAGCGCTAAAACATATGAAAATGAAATTTAAAAAGTAAAACACATGGAGATTGTATTCCCATTTACAAATATTAGAAAGCAAATGCCAACACATATATTGAATTATAAATAAAACCGAAACAATAACAAGAGTTTAAGTAAAGGGAGAAAGGTTACAATTTCGGAACCCAAGAACAGCTTGTGATTCCGAAAGTGGATGGAAACAATGAAATGTTATCCATAAAATTCTCTGAACAGCAGAAGGAACCTTATAAAGATGGAAGTAATAAACATAAGAATGCGGACTTAAACTATAGAATTATTTCGAAAATATTCGGTCTAAGTATTTCTTAAGGAAATCATAAAAATGTATTTAAGAGCTCTCAAAGAAAATTTACAAGAATAAAGTTAAGAAGAAATGAAATTAAGAAATCAAATTTAAAGACATAAATTAAAAACAAGAATTGAAAGAAAGCTAATTAATAAAAAAAATCTACAGAAGTTACAAATGGTCCAAAAAATAAAGAATAAAATAGAAAGAAGATGAACTAAAAGAATAGAGAAAAAGAAGCCAAACTAGTGACTAAAACTACTCAAAGGGGGACCTTTTTTTACATGAAATGACCTCCCTATTTATAGAGGGAGTGTCACAAATATTCAAATAAAAATACAAAAATAAAATATAAAAATGAAATAATGAACAATGATGAAAAATGTTGATTTGGGGCTGATTTGGTGTTGGAAAGGCTGGAAAAACAGGAAAAAATGGAGCAGTTGGAGTAGTTGGAAGCATGGCTGAATTTCCGGCAAGGAACAGCTGAGCTACAGTGAAGGGACTCGACAGATTGTAGCTGACAGGGGAAGGTGGGAGTCGGTAGCATGCGCTGATAGGAGCAGGGGTCTTTTGGGAGTTGTGCTCTGAAGAGGAAAGGCGGAGTTCGGCTAGCACCTGTCGACGGTTTGAATGGGCTGGACACGCTGGAATTTTGGTGGCGTGAATGGGTTGTGGGCTTCACGTGCTGGGTTGTGCATCTGAGCCGAGTTTTGCTGGGCTGTAATTCGTGGACTGGGCTTGGATTGGGCTACAAACAAGTGGGCTGATCTGATTCGGCCTTGGGCTTCTGCCAATGAAATTCAATTTTAAAATGGATTTCTATAATTACACCGAGTTTAGTTCAAAATTTCTTCGTTATAATTCCGATCGGGACGATTTTTTCGCCAAAACTCTCCAAATTCCAAGTTTTATTTATTTTTACAAAAGTCCCACAAAATAAATTATTTTCTCTAATTGTTTATTATTTTAATATTAAAAATCAAGTATAAAGGGTATAAAATAATATAAAATAATGTTTATTTGAAGACCTAGTGAATGGGTCGTGGGCTTCACGAGCTGGGCTATGCATTTGGGCCGAGTTTTGTTGGGCTGTAATTCGTGGACTGGGCTTGGATTGGGGTGTGAAGAAGTGGGCTGATCTGATTTGGTCTTGGGCTTCTGCAAATGAAATTTAATTTTAAAATGGATTTCAATAGTTCCACCGAATTTCGTCCAAAATTTTTTCGTTATAGTTCTGATCGGCCAAAACGCTCCAAATTTCAAGTTTTATTTATTTTTACAAAAATCCCATAAAACAAATTATTTTTTTCCAATTGTTTATTATTTTAATATTAAAAATCAAATATAAAGGATATAAAATAATATAAAATAATACTTATTTGAAGATGATACTCATTAAGGATAACCCTCATGTTTTTTTTTGAGAGAAGAGACAGCATTAAGGTAGCCTAAAGAGCAACTTCAACTGTTTATGTTGATCTAAACGAGGAAACTCAAGACGAAATTACTCATATGGACGAGTGAATTTGTCACCGGAAAGGAGGCTCAGAAATTCAGTAATTTTGTGTAACACTGTTCCATCACTACTGATGTGCCAAGTAAAGAGACAGATTGTTTTTTGAAGCCCTCTAGACGCAACTTGTATCGAAAGGTGAAGTTAGTGATTGAGTCAGGAAGATTACATCATGAAGTAGAAAAATGCCTAAGCATGCATCTTGTGAGTGACTAACAAAGCAAGGAAGAGGAGAATGGATGGAGCCTGCGATGAAAGAGTCAGACAAAGGATAAGAACCAGAATGTGAGAGAATGCCAGAGTTAGCGTAAAACCTGCTCCTTGGCCTTGCGTTTAGATTTCAGTTGATTCGTTAATTGCGTCCAAGGAGATTAAAAAGAACTACAGAAGAGTTCAGTAAAACAGATGTGAGTGCGGATGGAAAAGAGGAAAGCTCTCACATTTAATTAAAACCTCAATTTTGTAGCAGAGAAAAATATTGAAATCACTAAACAAATATAAAAAGCTCGGCTGGAACCCGAAAATATGAACCACGTGAATAAAACAATTTAACACAAAATCTACTGCATAACCTAATAAACCATTTGTGGCTACAAGTACCATGACCAGAGTATTCACCAACCTGCGACTCCTACAACAAAAAAACCAGAAGCCAATACATATTAAATGAAAATTTTTCAAAGTCCAACACAAAAAGGATATTAAGCACCGCATAACCAAAAAGGATATTTGAATCTTATTGTAAATATTTTGAGTAAAATAAAGAGCAGGGGACATGACAACCAAATGACCGTCTTAGACAGATGTCAAATTGGCAAGTAGAGCAGAGTCCAATAATGAGTTATGGTCATTTATTTGTCACCAGTAGAAAAGAGTAAAAAACTGATACATGTCCTACGGATATACTAAGGTAAAAAATGCGTCGTAATAAAAACAACAAGAACCAAGCTGAGCTCAAAAGGCATAGGCGGTGGGAGAACCAATAACAATAAGGTTGGAGTAAAGGACAGAGTATAGCGAGCAACGTTAACAGAATTGGAAAGAAGTAGCAGATAAAGAAGGGAGAAAGCAGCAGGTTTCTGGAAGAAGATACACGCTAATTGAGATTTGTGTGAAATAGAACGAAGTTCTTGAAGGATGCTACCTGGACGGGTTGGGGGTCCGCAAAACATCATAAAAGCTTCGGCTTGTCAGAGTAGATCCAAATTTTAAGCAGCGAAGTAGGGGATTGAGAAAATTAACCTAAAACCTGAACAGAAAATTGTTTGATAGTTAAGAAAAGTGAAAAATAAAGAAGAAAAAAAATAATAGATGGATGCTGCCCTATCATGAGTAGGAAGATAGTGATTCAAAGCAGGTTAATAAGTGGAAAATGGAAACGGAGATGAGGCAATAGGGGTGAATTGTGTTTATTGTGAGTCCTGCATAGAGCATTGATTAATGTAAGAGTCGTTCAAGTGCACCCTTAGTACGCAACCGTTTTTAAATGTATTAACTGAGAATTAGCATGTCAAAAGGAAAATTAAGGAGGATAACAATGTGATATCTGGCGTGGGGCAACAGAGTTGAATAAATAAACATGATTACAGTAGTTGAAAAGTGACGAGCTACATGACTGAGCAAACACACTGAATTGAAATATCTAGGGTACATCCGAAAAAACATAAAAGACCGAAAGTAAGAAAACACTTTCTACATATAGAACATAGAACTGAAGATAGTAGACCTGCAAGATCTGTGCACATTTAAGTAGCTGATCGGGTAAGGAGCACATTGGAGAGTCGTTCGAATTCCAGGATTGTCTTATCAAATCCTTATAGCCTTCCTCATGAGTCCACCTTTCCTCAAAGAGAAAGCGTCTTCGCTTTTTTCGGTTTACCTCAGCAAACAGTGAATCCTTAGCAATTTCTATGAGCAGTGTCTTGTGATCTGATGCTACTGAAACTAGGTGATGACAAAGCACATATGAATAGGAATCCATCATTGTCGTATTTGCTAAACCACAATCTAAACGTGCCTCCACGAAACTATCATCAACCCTTTTGTTGGACCATGTGAAAGGGTGTCCGGTAAATGGAATGGAAATTAGATTACAAGCAGAAAGAGCTTCGTGAAATTGGGCGATCTGCCATAAAGGTCTGTCGTATGAAGCTAACTTTTCATCCGGAGATAATATTTGATTGAAATCGCCCACTACCAACCAAGCGCCATGGATGGTAGAGGAAATACGCCGTAGCAATTCCCAGGACTGAAGTCGGAATTGTCCAATGGGGTTACCATAAAAGCCAGTTATGCAGAAAGCGCCAAAGTGAGGAGAAGACACAGAGAGCTCAATATGTCTTGTAGAAGAACCAACCACATTAACATTCCAATCGGGGCACCAAAGAAGAAACAAGCCCCCTCCTAATCCTTCACGGCCAACAGAAATGCCATCATAGCGACCCAACTGGGGTCTTAAACAGGTCATTTGATCTTCAGTCAGCTTAGTTTCTTGCAAGAAAATGAATTCAGGGCAGTGTTCCCTTAGGAGATTCCTAAGGGCTCGTAATGTTCGTGAATTTCGCAATCCCCGAACATTTTAGGCAAGAATTTTCCTGTGGATGATGGGGGTTGGTCGTCTGGCCTTCCCTTTGCGAGGGGTGGGGTTGAAGGGCGAGGAGCACTACTAGTGGTTTGGGATTTGTTTGAGGCGGTATGTTTCTGGCGACTGGATCTCTTAGAAGTTGTTTTGTTAGTGAATGTAGGGAGAAGGGAAAAAGAGGCTAATTGTAATGCCCCGAATTTTTGTAAATAATATTGTAATATGAAATGACCATTTTGTCCTTAGTGAGGGAAAATTTTGACTTTTGACTCGAAAACTATTTTGGACTTGGAACCGTGACCATGACGTAGATCGGAACGTCACGAGTCCATAGACAGACGGCATGTCGAAACCGGACTTCGTACTGGAAAGTTATGGTCTCGGAAGCGAAAAACGGCTAAATCACGCCTCGAAAACCGTGTTAATTAATTAATATCTGGATTAATTGAAAAGTGGGTGAGGGACACTTGGACGAGTGACAAGTGTCACTCATCCGTTAGCTAGGGTTTCTGATGGAGCTCATTGATTGGCCATATAAATTTCAAACTCTCCTCTCTCTCTTCACCCCATTCGTCCATTCCATTAATTGTCAAACACCAAATAAATCCTCCCCACCCGTGTTGACCGAGAACCATCACAACCCGACCACCATACCACCAGCCACCGTGACTGTCTGAGAAAGAGACTAGTTGAGGGACTGACCAGGAATGGTAGACGACGCCGTTGAGGGGCAGAGTTACGACGGAGCCACGGCGGGAGGTAAGTTTCAGAAAACCCGTGAGCTCGAGTTTTGGACCAAAAATGGAGATTGTGTTTTCACGTGTATTCCTCGTGTTAATGGATCCTAATGACTTCTAGGGACTGAGACAAGCTTGTAGGACTTGATTTCACGGCCAGTAGAGACCGGAATGGCGAGATAACGGCGGCGGAAAGTTGAGGCACTGTTCATCGAGGTGTACCTTCATATCTAGCCCGTTTTTTATGTTTTTAGGTTGCTAGAACTAATACTAGGTTGAAGACGAGCATTTAGAGATAAAATAGGAAGAAAATGGTTGAGGAATGGAGGTTTGGCAACAGGGTCAAGTCACGGGTCTGTGCGACCCGGTTGCAGACGTCTGGGTCGACCCGTCGCAAGGTAGGGGATGATGATGTCAACATGTTGACGTCATCATGTCAGACCTGTCATAGTACGTGGCCCAATCAGCATCCGACACGTGTTACATGTCAGTGACGTGGCCCAATTAGAGGCTGTCACGTGGCATTGACATGCTAGTGACGTGGACTAGTGTCGTGCTGACACGTGGCACCTGTCAGAGGTGACACGTGGCACTGACAAGCCGTATACTGGACCAATCATATGTCGACACGTGGCACCTGTCAGATGACGTCAACAATGGCGTCAGCGATGACGTCTGCAGTGATGTCAGAAATGACATCATCAGTTACTATTCCAGCGTTGACCGACGCGTGGGGGCGCGTGTGAACAGTGTTTTGGGTGGGACCACCACCATCCTTTAGGTTTCGACGTTCCGGATCCAATGGAGGTGGTTTCATGTCGACCGGAGATCGTTAAGTTGGTTATAATAGGGTTTATTACCTCGGGAAGCGTGTTCGGGCGGCTTTCCCGGGCCAGTTTCAGTTTAGGGTTTCACGGTTGAGTAGTTGTGACTTGTAGTGACCTTTACGTGTACTTTGGACATGACAGGGATTGTACGATAGCACCAAGACAGGTTTATACGCTTGGGTGGTAGTGGGATCGTACTGTGAGTGGGCCTTTGATTTTGTATAACACTTGCATGCATAACTGTTTTAAGTATTATATTATATGATAAAATTGAGTATTTGAAATGATTTGAGTTATGATTCTTGCACGTACTACGAGAATTTGGCCATGAGACCCGTCTGGTTGTTTATACACTGTTTTGCGGTTCAGTTACATATATTGATGATTCTTCCAGTTCTGCACTGTATAGATCTACCCTAGTGATACTGTCTCCTCCAGATGTTGGTGCCTCGGAGTGGTCATGGCGCATTGCTTGCGAGGGGTCATCCTACGGAGAGACCGGACCGTAGAGTGACTCAGAAGCAGGATTGCATATGTTAGACGTCTGGGACGTCAAGCATCTGGGATGCCATACCCGGGCTGGGTTCGGGATTTAGACTCAAGATTGAGACCTCGAGCGGCACGCATAGCCTTGGGACTATGACCTTATTAGGCATCTGGGACGTCAGACACCTGGGATGTCAGGGATGAGATGTATAGTGCAGTACTGAGTCTATGATTACGATTACATTATTCTGTTTATGGCTATATGATATGCTATTATGGTTTTCGATACTGATGCATGCATTTTTGGAAAACGGAGGGGTAAAGCTATATGATTTTGTTGTGATGAACTGTTTTATAAAACTTTGAGTTTTCGGCCCACTCACCCTTATTGTTTTACTGACCCCTCCAGGCTGTGCTACTGAGGCAAACGAGGATCACGAGGCAGAGGCATAGGTTAATGTTGTGCACCTGAACTCTACTTCTGGGTAGGTCGACACGTGAGGAAACTTTAGGAGTCGTGCTCATCATTTGTGTTTAAGCTTTCCCTTGTCTGACACTGTTTTATTTTCGGACGATTTGTATGACTTATTTTGGATATTTATGCATTTGAGTTTCCTTTAAGGGTAAAATTGGTATTCTATGGTCGGGTGTCAGACGGGAGTAGGGCACGTCCCCGAGTGGTCCTAGGGGGATCGGGGCGGGTCCTGTCACTAGTGGTGCTTGTGTAATTGGGGAGCCAGAAATGTTGGAGATATGTGAAGATGGTGAAGGAGCATAGTCAGAGTGAATGGGAATATGAGCGCCTAGTTCTGAGTGGGGCACATGGCCCAACCCAACTGCCTCTTGAAGAGTACCCTGACTGGTAAAAACTTCCTTAACTGCTTTCTGGATAGGGTCTGTTGAATCACTGGTAAATTCCGGAAATTGATTTTGACTAAAGGCCTAAGAACTGCCCAAAACTGCCTGTAATTGAATCTCAGGAGCGGTTCTAGGTGCAACCGTCTGCTGTTTCGGCTGGTGGGTAGGCCTATGGGCCAACTAGAGTTGATCAGAGAAAGAAGGATCTTGGAGGTAAAAGCGTTTGAGGCCAGAGACTAAACCGGATTCAGCAGTATGTTTCATCCAAGTTCCGTTAGGTTTGGCAGCCCCTTCCATAGTGCTTTCAGAAATATGTGAGCAATTACCAGTGCCATGACTTAGACAGCCACAGTGGTGACAAAATGTAGGCAGACGTTCGTACATAAAGTTGACCCAGACAGGGTGGGTAGGGTTGAGATATATATTCATCCCACGCTAAAGAGGTTGTGAGACATTGATTTGAGCTCGCAAGCGCAGTGTGCGCCCAATACAATCGCCAGCCTTGGCTATGTGTACTACCAGAAAGTTACCAAGTCGATTTCCAATGAACTTGGCCACTACTGGCGTCATGCCTAGAAAAGGTATGTTGTGTACATGAATCCAGAATGAGGTCATATCAAGAGGGGTGTCTCGTATAGGTAATGTGTCATCCATCAGGGCTAAGATTAGCAGTATGCGGTTGAATGACCATAGCTCCGAGTTAAGGACCCGTTGATGGTCTGCTACATTGGTAAAGCGAAATAGATAATGATCGTCTTCCACTTCGCGAATGACTAGGTCTTAAGCAAAATGCCAAAGACGAGTCATGGTGGTGAGGAAAACTTTCTTAGGGAAGGGATGGTTCGTGGCCAGTCGCCCAATCAAGCAAAAAGTGTAGTCAAATTGCATATCCTCAATAAATTAGAGATTAAGGCTAATTAGCCAGTGTATTCATCTTTGGTAAGGGCTAAATTTGTTTCAGGATGGATGGGAGGGTCCATTGGGCGGTCAATCATACAAACAGAATCTTGAGGAAGGAAATAACTAAAATTCAGACAGTAAAACACATGGAGATTGTATTCATATTTACAAATGTTAGAACGAAAATACCAATACATGTATTGAATTATAATTACAACCGAAATAATAACAAGATTTTAAGTAGAAAAAGATAGTTTTTTCACAAGGATCCCTGACAGCAAACAGAACTTTATGAAGATGGAGGAAGAAACATGAGGAATTCGGACTTAAAACTCTTAAATTGTCTTAGAATTACCTAGTCTAACTTTTTTTCTTCAGGAAATCATAAAAATGTGTACAAAGAGAAGTCTAAGGAAAATCTAAGAAAAAGTAAAGAAAATCTAAAATATAAAATATAAAAAAAAAAGTTAAAAGAGAAAGCAAAAGAGAGGAGGAGGAGAGGGGTAAAACAATGAAATGGTCTCCCTATTTATAGAAGAAGTGTAAAAAAAACTAGAAAATAAAATACAATTTAAATAATAAAAACAATAAAAATTTAAAATGATGAAATGATAATTTTTGGCTTATTTTTAGCTGAAAAATAGGACAAAGGCATGTTGGAGTGATGGTTACTACACGTGGGTAGGTTTTTGGCATGGAGCTATTGAAAAGGCAAGGGAAATTGGCGTGAAAGGCACTAACTGGAGCAGAAGCCGTTCGGCAGCTAGCTGCAGAGTTGGTGGAGCAGGATTCGACATGGCTGTGCAGAGAAGCAGGTGGAAATCAGCACGTCAGGCACTGAAGAAGCCCAGAGGTGTTCGACGTACGCGCACTGAATCTCATCAAAGTAGTTCGGCAAGCGCTCGCTGAAGGGTGGACTGGGCTGGACACGTGTCTGGGCCGCGACTGTTGGGCTTCGTGTTGGGACGCGATCTGGGTTGTGATTTTAGGCTGCACAAAAATGAATTTGGGCTACGATTTTCTCCAATTATTTTGTATTTTGACATTAAAAAATAAGCATAAATGGTGTAAAATAATATAAAATAAATCTCAATCAAAGGCCTATCAAATACCCCCACACTTATACTTTGCTAGTCCGTAGCAAATACCAAAATTAAACTAAGAATTTAAAACAACTAAACCCTTAACCATTTGTCTCAAATTTCATTAATATACATATGACATTTAAAGATTTTTATTTGAAGGCATCTAAGGATATGGAATTCAAGAGTTAATAAATGGTAACAAAATGTTTCAATAAGTAAAAAATGAGTAAACTTTGGTGAAATGGATCTCAATATGAATAAAACAAGCATGAATCAACTCACAAGGGTATGCACTCATAAATTCACTCAATTTGTAAGGGTTTCTGTTTGCACTCAAAAAATACTCACATAATAGAAATAAAATACTTTTGAAAAATCTCAAATAAACACCTCAAGATAAAAATTAAACATACTTGCACAAATGAACCAAAATTGTAAGCTTATTCTAGTGATAAAATCAACTAATCAAAATTTACCATCTTAAGGATCATAAGGTCTTTATGAAGGTTGTAATTGGGCTAAGTTTAGAAACATGAAATATATAGTATAAGTGGTGGTCAAAATTCATCCCAAGACTCAATAGACTCCCAAAACGTGGCATAGCTTCCTATCCTTAGTGCAGTATTGTCAAGAATTTATTCCTTCAAGCAGAGGCTAAGTTTCATCATGTTGGGCCTCGCATTCATTCTTTGTGTCGGATTTACAAGTATAAGAGACTTAACTCAAACTTTTATATGATCAAACCTTATTACCTTGAGAGAGACGCAAAACATTGTTTTTCATTGTATTTTTTTTTCGAACGTATTTTTTTTAGATCAAGGTAATGACATGTGTCAACAATAACATGCGAGCAAGTTAAATCCGTAGAATACACATACAAGTCTTCAAAACATCATCAATTTCTCTTCACACCATCTTCATGTCTTCAACCAAGTCTTTGGTACAAGGGTAAATGAGGTCTATACTAGGCTCAAGTGTTTAAATATTGATGGTGATGAAAGAAGAGCTTAATGTGGACTCAAAGGGGTTAAAACTAAGGGGGTCACAACTTGTGCTCACAAAATAGGGAACATGGATGCTTGAATATGTGGTGTTAATCTTAATGCCTTAATCATGTCCAAAATCAGAGAGTTTATTGACTTAAAAACTTTGAAAATCACATAGAATAAGTTCTAGTACTATAGAGTCCATTAAAAGTTATGGCAAGTAGTTATAAGGCATACGTATATCAATTTAAATAAAGAACTTATGAATCACTCATCAAAGATGTATATAAGTTCTAAAGTTCACATAAGGTTCATATGATTCATACTTATCTTAACATGTTCCTTTATGTACCAGTTTAACATGCATTAACTACGATTCATCAACACTTAATCACAAACTATTAACAAACGAATTCAAGTTGTAGTGATCATCATTTAGCCATGAGGTAAGCGTTTTTCCTTCATTTATATCATTGACAGGTTAAATGTAATCCTATGTAAGACCCGTGTCCTGGAGGGAACGGTGAACAATCCCACATTCCTGCGAGGGGGGAATGGCCTTGGAGGGGAATGGTGATGTGCCTTAAAGGTGTAGGCACACACACCTATCTAGCACGAGGCCTTTTGGGAGCTCAGTGGCTTTGGGTTCGGTTGGAACTCCAAAGTTAAGCGAGTTGAGGTTGGTGCAATTACATGATGAGTGACCCCCTGGGAAGTTACACTGTGAGCTCCCGAAAACAAAACTGTGAGGGCAAGGGCAAGAAGGCCCAAAACGGACAATATCGTGCTAGATGAGTCAGGTCCTAACCGAGGAGGATCAGGTCCTGACAGAATGGTATTAGAGACAGACCACGACCGGGAAGTGTGCCAGCGAGGACGTTGAGCCCTAAAGGGGGTGGATTGTAAAAATCGTGTCCTTGAGGGAACAGTGAACAATCCCACATTCCTGCAAGGGGGAAATGGTCTTGTTGGAACTCCAAAGTTAAGCGAGTTGAGGTTAGTGCAATTCCATGATGGGTGACTCCCTGGGAAGTTACACTGTGAGCTCCCGAAAACAAAACCGTGACGGCAAGGGAAAGGAGGCCCAAAGCGAACAATATCGTGCTAAATGAGTCGGGTCCTGACCGAGGAGGATCAGATCCTGACAGAATGGTATCAGACACAGACCCCGACCGGGAAGTGTGCCAGCGAGGACGCTGAGCCCTAAGGGGGGTGGATTGTAAGACCTATGTCCTAGAGGGTACGGTGAACAATCCCACATTCCTGCGAGGGGGAAATGGTCTTGTTAGAACTCCAAAGTTAAGCGAGTTGAGGTTGGTGCAATTCCATGATGGGTGACCCCCTGGAAAGTTACACTGTGAGCTCCCGAAAAAAAAAACCGTGAGGGCAAGGGCAAGGAGGCCCAAAGCGAACAATATTGTGATAGATGAGTCGGGTCCTAATCGAGCAGGATCGGGTCCTAACATCCTAAAACTTGTAAATCACTAAGTTACAGCAAAAAGACTTAAAGAATACAATAAAAACTCAATTTTTTTTTTGTGATGTTTCCGAATTTCTTAAAAATGTAAAATAAAGAAAGTGTAACATGTAAAACAAAAAAAGTGTAAACTCTTCCCCCACACTTAAATTCTACATTGTCCTCAATGTACGCAAGTAGAAAGTAATCGAACATAGAATCAAAGTAAGGAAGAAGATTTGCGAAAAGAAAGCAAGAAAAATACTAAATAAACAAAGTAAAAGAGAATGAAGGGTTAAAAGATAGAAAATTTGAGTTGATGACTCCTTCACAACTCAGGAACACATTGGGTTGCCTCCCAATAAGCGCTTTAAGTTTAACGTTCATCCAGCCTAGACTAAGATGCAAGTTAGTTAGTCAGAGATGCACATTTGTCAAGGATGCAAGTTTTTGTTAAGGATGCAAGTTTAAATTAAAGATGCAATGCAAGTTAAGTTAGAAATGCAAGTTAGAGATGCAAGTTAAATTAAAGATGCAATGCAAGTTAAAGATACAAGTTGAGTTAAAGATGAGTTAAAGTATAAACAAATGTAACCGAAATATATACAAGTAAGAAATAACATATATACAAGCAAGAAATAATAAAGTATAAGCAAGTGTAGAATGCACAAAGTAGAGTCATGGCAAAATCAAGCAAATGCACAATTTCTAAAAACGTGTAAACTAATGCAACACAAGAGTATCTACATGAAAAATAGTGTGAATGCATAAGAGATAAACTGTTAAAACTTGAACAAAACATAAGATTTACGTGACAATGCATGAAAGAATGACCTGCACCTTCTATCTCACTTCCCTAGATTCACTTAGTCTAGGGGGTCTGGTAATGAAATCTGAGCATCATGAAACCTTAGGGAGGGTATGCAATCTAACAATTAAATATGAAACAATATTTACACGTTGGGGAAGTCAAGGATATATATGGTTCACATAGTTTCAAAGTTTAGATGGAAACTTCTACGTTCGTGCGGCTCAAGTAAATATCTTAGATTTATTGAACTATTTGAGCAAGTTCAAAGGTGATCAGGTTAGAAAGAATAAACATAAGAGGCAGGGCTAATTTCAAGACATCTCGAGGCTTAAACTCGATTGATTTCCCTTTTTTAGACCTAAAATCCGTTATGAGTATCGTCTCTTGTCTTAGACATTACCCTCGAAAATTTCTTACTCCAAATAAATAAGTGTTCACTCTACGATAACTCAAGTGTTAACATAACCGCCCTCAACCTCATGGCTTCTTAGGTCCATGAAGGGTTTAAGTGAGAGTTAACAAACGAAACTTCACATATTCCATTAAAGATCAAAATATAAACTTTGAAGCTCAAGTGATCTACATATAGTCGACACTAATGCATGAATGCAAGATATATTCACAAATATGGTTTTATGCACAAGTAATGATATGTACAAACAATGATATTCACAATATAAAGATATTTACAACATATATTTACACTAACATAAAGCTAAGACTGAAAAAAAAATTGAAATTAATATTTTTTTCAAATTTTTTTAGTAATGAAAGAGTTTTCTTAATTTTTAAAACGATATTTTTTTTCAATTTTTTAAAATTTATTTATTATCTACAAAACTAAATTGAAATAATAAAAAAATGTGAACAAGTATAAAAAATTATAATATAAAATTTATGAACAAGTATAATATGAACATTATTTACAAGTATAAAAATAAAAATTATGAACAAGTATGAACATATAAAAATAAAAATTATGAACAATATGAACATTATGAATAAGTATAAAAATAAAGATTATGAACAAGTATAATAAGAACATTATGAATAAATATAATATTTACAATCCTAAATAAGTGAAATATAAACAAGTATAAAATGAACAAAGTATGTACAATCATAAATAAGTAACATTATGAACAAGTATGTATGGACAAGTATAAAAATAAAAATTATGAACAAGTATTTTGAACATTTTATATACATATACTAACACATTAAAAATTATTTTCAATTTTCCTAGCGACAGCGCCAAAAATTGATGCGGCTTAAACTAAGCATTTAAGTAAACACAAAGTAATACTCAATACTTAATTTAAGCATATGCAATTTAAACCCTTTTTTGTAAATGTAGTATTGGTAAATAGTGATCGTTCTTAACCAAGAAAATGAGGGAACATTAAATAATGGTTAGTGAAAAAGAAGAATAAATAATCAAAGAATAAAATAATAAATAAATAAATGAATTAAAGAACTAAAAAATTAAAAAAATTAAAGAATTAAAGAATTAAAGAATGAAATAAGGAAATGGTTTTGGGGGTTTTGAAAAAAATTGTAGCCAAAACTACGTTTTTAACCAAACTAAAAATTAAAATGCGAACGTTCATACTAATTAGAACTTACAAACCATAGATTAGTTTCATAGATAAAACTGATATTTTTACGTCAGTAAGTCCGAATTAACAATCACATTATTTAAACTACTCCTACAATGAACTATCTTCAAACATAAATTTTACCAACACTCTAATATTTTGCACATATTGAACCAATCACGAAATCATACATTCATCATCTCAATTTCCTCATGAATTTTTCATATTATAAATGCACCGAACAACGGATTATTATTTACAATATGATCCACCTTAAATTGGTGATTTAATACTCCGATAGCGGTCAATATTAAATCTCTTCAATCATCTTCTAAGTGCACCGACAGTGGCAAACACTTAGCATTGAATTAAAGGTTAAGCTCTCAAACATATGAAATAACTAAAATTCAGAATGTAAAACACATGAAAATTGTATTCATATTTACAAATGTTAAAAAGAAATAACAATACATATATTGAAGTATAAGTAAAACCGAAACAATAACAAGAGTTTAAGTAGAAAAAGATGGTTTTTCACAAAGATCCTTGACAGCAGATAGAACCTTGTGAAGATGGAGGAAGAAACACGTGGAATTCGGACTTAAAACTCTCGAATTACCTTAGAATTACCTAGCCTAAGATTTTTCTTAAGGAAAGCATAAAAATGTGTACAAAGAAAAGTATAAAGAAAATCTAAGAAAAAGTAAAGAAAATTTAAAAGAAAATATCTAAAAGAAGCAAAATGAGAGAGCAAAAGAAAGGAGGATGAGAGGGATAAAAAAATGAAATGACCTCCCTATTTATAGAGGAAGTGCCAAAAAAAACTTGAAAATAAAATACAATTTAAATAATAAAAACAATAAAAATTTTAAATGATGAAATGATGAATTTTAGCTGTTTTTTAGCTGAAAAACTGAGCAAAGGCATGCTGGAGTGATGGTTGCTGCAGGTGGGCATGTTTTCGGCAAGGAGGTGTTGAAAAGGCAAGGGAAATTGGTGTGAAAGGCGCTGACTAGAGCAGGAGTAGTTCGGTAGTTGGCTGCAGAGTAGGTGGAGCAGGTGTAGAGAAGTAGGTGGAAATTAGCGCGTCAGGCGCTGAGGGCTGGTGGAGTTCAATGCACGTGCGCTAAATCTCATCAAAGCGGTTCGGCAGGCGCTCGCTGAAGGGTGGACTAGGCTGGACGCAAGTTTGGGCCGCGATCTGGGCTTTGATTTTTGGTTGCGCAAAAATGAATTTGGGCTACGATTTTGGGCTGCAACTTCAGGACATCTAGATCCAGTAGGAAGCTACCGAATTCCCTTGCTTAATTCAGTGGCCAACCTTGTTTTGTTTATATTTTTCTCAATGAATCATTGATTGAGACGATTCTTTCGCCAAAATGCTCAAAATTCCAAACTTTATTTATTTCTGCAAATTTCCTACAAAATATATTATTTTCTCCCATTGTTTGGTATTTTTACATTAAAAAATAAGCATAAAGGGTATAAAATAATATAAAATAAAGCTCAATTAAAGGCCTCTCATTTTCTGCATAGTGAATTTGTTTTAATATGTGTTGGGCAATCCAAACATTAAAGAAAATAACCAATTGAAGATTGAGGAAGATGAATTTTCAAGTCTGAGGTTGAGAATATGATAATGAGTTGAAGGCCATATAATCGATTTTTCGAATACGCATATATGATATTAGAATATGACACACCCCGACCTGGAAAGTACACTTGTAGCACGAAAGGTCGAGGCGTAATGGCCAACATCTAGACAATGACGTCCAGATGACAAATCCATTTGAATTGAAAATGACGCGTTTTGGGGACTCGGGTGTAACCTAGCTAGTAAAAACCGATCACATTTCACCTAACAGTGGAAGCATCGAGCATGGACGAATTAAATTGATGACCATACACTACAACCTTACCTGTCGATACCCGATTGCTCCGTCAACTTCACTCTGCGCCCGAGAGTAAGTGTCAGAGCAACATCTGAACTCCTCGAAGTACGTGCATGTCATAAAAACTTGAGGGGTTTAAAAAGACAAAGGGTGAGTGGATCCATATGTTTTTCTAGTGTAAAACCATTTTCAATAAATAAGCTTTGTCCCCTCATTTTTATTAAAAACCCAAAACAATTATAACATACTTGCACGTAATACGAGGAATATAATATCAATTAAACAATAATCATTTAAATAAGATGCACAGATGAGCCATGCATAAAGCGTAAATATGTGACAATGTTAACCCACATCAAATTGCTCTTGAGTCGCATTGAGTCTCATACTTGTAACATAACTAGGTATCGTGCTCGCTTACCTCAACGATATGAAGGACTGGGTGCTATGCACCGTCACCTTAAGTCCCCTAGAGCTCGGGGGACAAGACTGGTGCTTTTTAACTAGTATAGCGAGCAGCGTGAGTGAACAATCACGTGTCGGACTGGTATGCGGCCTATAGACGACTACTAGATACCAGAGACTCCTAAGTGGGTTTCTAACACTATCTCAATCTCATCAATGCCCTAGGGACTCATATGCAGTGCAACATGTGACTCACTAACATACGATTATGCATGACATAATATCTTACCACAGTATGTCGGGATAATCGTATATGCATAGCAACCATTAATAACAATCATATATCACCAATATCACATAATAAATCATGCATGCTCAACAGTTATCAAATGCACAAGCATCGTAAAATGTACGAGTAATGAATGATATAAAACCAGTTTTAGGGAAAAGGGGTCTACTCACTCTAATCTGAGAGTCGGATCACCCGACAAATCAACTACTGTTGAGCTCCGAAGTCCATATTTGCCTTAAAAATCACCCACAAAGGTTGTAATTAATAACAAGCCCAAAACACAAGTTGTATTACTCAAGGGTGGCCCAAAAAAAACCTATAATTTCTTTAACATGGGCCTAGACACCTTCTAAACCATCCAATACCTTGGAAACAACACCCACAAGCTACCTGGATCCAAAAAAAAAAACAGTGTTTATATCCTGTCGAAAATCGAAAATCGGATCTACACACCTTTTTAGGACTGGAAAACCACTTAAAACGATCATAAATGATCTAAAAGTTTGCCCATGTGCTGCTGTGGGCAGAGAAAGGGCCCAACGCGCCACCACGTCCCGACGAAGTGTCGAAAAAATGGCTCAAGCGCCCTCACGCGCTAGTTGGGTTACATGACCCAACTCGAATACACGAGAATAGTACACTCGGATCCTGCTCCTACAGTGGGAGATCGAGACCTTTCTAACGGTGTTTTCGGAATTGCCAAAAATCGTCCTGGTAAAAAAGTCAACATTTTAACTATTACTTTTAACGTTGTCATGTCGTTGACTAAGGACGACCACGGTCGCCGAAGATCCATCGCAAACGGTGGTCGGACCGCCGCCAGCGCCATCGTGCGAGGTGGGCAGTTTCGGGAATTTTGGCAAAAAATTTCCAGAATTCGGAGAGGTCCAAAAAATTCAATGCAAGCCTAATAAATCCAGATGATTAATAGGGGTATAACAGTAATTTTATAAATTTAGCTTTCGTATGTTTCGATATGGGATGTATCAGAATAGATCTAATCTAATAGTGCCCATATATTTCAGTAGTCTTATAGTGCCCATGTAGTCTGATAGTGTCCTCATAGTATGATAGTATCTTATAGGGAGATAGTGTCCTCATAGTTTAAGCAATTTCAGTTCGTTTTATTTGTGAAATTTTTGCATTTATGTCCTCATTATGATATGGCAGTATATGTTGGTAGCCTCCAATTATATTTAGTACATACATAGCTGAACGAAGATTTGCCAAGATAGAAACACTGAAGAAGGAGGTTGAGTCTACAAAAAAGATGTTGAGTATTTTAAGAAAAGTGATAAGCCTCATGATGAGATGCTTGTTGTAAGAGGAGAAAGGTTTAAGATGTATCGTAACTATATCATGTTTATGGATTCAAAGAGAAAATGGGATCTTATTACTTTAGATGGACTGGGTCACGACACGACTCCCCTAGTATGATATTGTCCGCTTTGAGTCAGTCCCTCACGGTTTTATTTCTAGGAACTCACGTACAACTTTCTAGTAGGTCACCCATCTAGAAATTTCTCCAGCCCAATCTCGCTTCAATCAAACCGAAAGCCAGTGAGATCCCAAAAGGCCTCATGCTAGATAGATACGTGCCCACACATATAAGGCACTTCACCTTTCACTCCCCAAGTGATGTGGGAATGCTTACCGTTCTTCCCAAGACACGTCTTATAATCCACCCACCTTGGGCTCAATGTCCTCGTTGGCACACTTTCGATCGGGGTCCAGCTCTGATACCATTTTGGGATCATTTCGGTAGTTTGGATTACTTGTCAAACGAGAGTAGGGCCTGGGTTTGACTATCGAGGTGTTTGTAGGGTCGGGACCTGTTAGACTGTGTGAATTCATGCTCTCTTCAGACTGGGAATAGAACAATCATATTCTGGCGGTAAGGAAAAAACGAAAAATGTGAAGATGTCGAATAGTCGTTTTCAAGGGTGTTAGCAAAATGCATTTCCTTACATGTTTTTTGGTGGCATTATTAGGTTCTGCAACCTTTAAAAAAATAAGCATGTATTTTCACACTTTTTAATGTGTATATGTTTCATTATGTTACTACTACTAATGTTAGTCATCGTTTTCCTTCGTTCATGTGTCAATTACTTGGTATTGTTGTTGGAAAATATAGCTTTGTGTGAGAAACCTTACAAATATCACTGAACAAATTATGGGGGATAGAAAATAACATCTTTGATAAAAATTAAGAAGAAAAATACAAATATCACTACACAGACTATAGGGACACTATCTGACCATGCGGACAACAATTAGCATCCTCTGATAAAAATCCAAAAGAAAACATACAAATATCACTTAACATACTATAGGAGCACTATAGGACTACTGGATTATAAGCGCACTATCAGACCATATCTATTCTCATATCAAATCTACAGATTCGAAAATGGCTTCTATGGGCTTCAACCAAGCATCATCTTCCCAACATCAGACCTGTAACTTCATCTTCCACACTTCTTATTTAATTGGTTATTTGCTTTAATTTTAAGATAGCCCAGTGCATATTTAGACAAATTCACCAAACACAAAATACCCAAAATAATGATTAGGATAAAAATTAGAGACGTAGAAAAAGACCAATGAGAAAATGAGAGCTATGAGAAGCTGAGAGTGATGAGAAGATGAGGGGCATGAGAAGATGAGAGCGAAATGAAGATGATGCGCTGGTCTAGATAGCAAGATTTGTGTGGAAAAGGAAGAAGGTAGTTGGGTTATTGCAATGAGGAAGAAGAATGGAGGAGAAGAAGGTAGGCGTGATTTGAAGAAGAAAGTAGTCGCAATCTCATTCTTGATACTTATTGGGTTGTTACGATGAGAAAGTAGAATGAAGGTGAAGAAGGTAGTCGCAATTTGGAGAAAAGGGTAGTCGCGATTTCGTTCTCTGTGGGTATTATGTTATTGCGATGAGGAAGAAGAATGGAGGAGAACAATATAGGAGCAATTTTGGGTTTAGGGTTTTTTTTTGTTGGTGGAATGTTCAATTGGATAAGTTATTTGATAACACTTATATACTGTGTAGATTTGTAAGATAGTTTAGGAGCCCCTATTTTTTAATTCATTTTTGTCAAACCACCTATTTTTATCAATTTCCCAAAGATTTTAAAAGGCAACAATTTCAAAAAAAAATTATTTTAATAGAATTTATATTAAGGATGATCGATCTTTTAAAGAGGTTTGGAGACCCTTTTTATACTTATTTAGGGCCAAATTGGGATTGCTGTATTTTTTCGAAAAACTGTTTCAGTTGTACATTTTTTAAAAGTGATTTCTGCTTTATTTTCATAATAAGTAGTTATATGCTAAAATAATTTTTGTAAAAACAGTTTTCAAAAGTAAAATACAGACTACTTTCAAAAATTGTTGTCAAAAGTTCATTATTTTTCAAAAAAACAAGATTTTTTATTTTTTCCAAATACATTTATACTGCTTTACTTTCAAATAAAGCAACGGAAAAAAAAAAAAAAACAATACCAAACAGAAATGATGTATATCTACTAAATGAGGGATGAAGTTGATGGATATAAAAGGAAATGGATAAAATGATGAGTTTGAGAAAGCGGAGGGACTATTGGTGATAAAAAAAACAAAAGAATAATAATGACAACTAACATTAGATTCTTCATTCTAGTGCGTTGAAGAAGAAACAGTGGTGAATTTAAATTAAATACATTGTAGGAAATCCCGATATATATAATAAAGTAATAAGAACTAGCTATCATCATTCTTGTAAATGTCATACATGATTGGCTGATTGGTTCAAATTCCCTATAACTAGCCGGCCCCTTAAGTACCACTAAATAAAATCGCAAATCCTCTCACTTTGCCTCCAATTTCACCCTAGAGCTGGAACTACCCACTTAGCATCATGTATATCTACTAATTAAAAGAGAAGTCAGGACTCCTAGCTATTCATGAATCCTTGTTGTTCGGTAGAAAAATGAACAGGTATTCATGTTGCGTGGCCAAAATCTTCAACCCAAAAGTTTGTGAAGAGATCTTCCTCCGACTGAAAAACACTGTCTCTATCACCTAACAAGGTTTTGATCCACTCATCATCATCATCATCAATTCCATTCTGCCTGGGCGATGATGGCGGTGGCTGCGACGGTACCGGGCTACAGCTGTGCTGTTGTAATTCATGAATCCGCTGCGAAGTTTTATCTTCACAGCTGCCCAAACAAGGTGGCTGCTTTGTGGTGAAGGTTCGTGGTTGAGGTCTTATTACCACTGTTTGTACCTTTTCTAGGGCCTTATCTTCTTCACCGTTAGAAGTAGAAGAAGAAGAAGGCAACTTTTTCCTCAGCCGGGTACTCCAGTAGTTTTTCACATCGTTCGCTGTTCTTCCGGGAAGTCTTCCAGCAATCAATGACCACCTTTTGTTCCGTACCATAATTACCAAATACATTGAGATGGTTAATTACAACTATATCTATATATACCACATTTGCCAACCAAAAAAAATTATACAACATGAAACAACTAAAATCAAAATGAAAAGGAAAGGGAGGGATCAAGATTTAATGGTCCAAAATTAAATTCTTTTATCAGCGACTATATTTGGTTAAACTTAGCTATTTGATTGCTTGTCGCTAAGGTATTATTGGAGATTTTATTAGATATCTTTTTTTTTTTTGTTAAATATCACACTCTTCAAAATAATGATATATATATATATGGGTTACCTTATAATTCGAAAGAATGACAAACGACGATACTTCCAAAAGTATGTAATAAAGGCAGGAGTTAAAAAAATAATAAAAAATAAAGACGTCTCTTCTCTCTCATGCGCTTAACAAAAACGAAAACCAGCACAGCAGTTTTGCCGCCGGCCCTGGCTTTGGCTGGGTCGGTGGCTCCCTCTTTAGCCTTTCCTCCACTCCTCTTTCTCCTACTTCTTTCTTCCTCTTCCACTCATCTGTTTTGCCTTCTCCCCTTCTCACACCCACCCTTTCCCTTTCAGGTTTGTTTTTTCCTTTTTGTTTTCTTTTTCCCTTTTCATTTTCTTTTCCATGGCAGCCATGATTTTGGCTTGCTGTTCCATCCTTCGTGACGTTTATCTCGGCTCTTCCTTTATAGAGGCTTCTTCTTCACCTTTGTTGGTAAAATCTAATATTTCTTCAGATCTGAGCTCCTATCAGCATCTAAAGTTTCATCCACAAAATTTTAAGTCTTCATCTCTTCTTCACCAGATGCTCTTTACCACAACCCGCTTTGAATTTTCCATCACCAATTTCCAACCCGCTTTCAGTTGGTTGTATTCATTGGTTAATTTTAAAATGCATGATTCACCTTTTGAATGGATTATATGAGCGTTATATGCATGGGTGACATGTTCACTCCCATTTTCTGACTGGTTCTTCGGTTTCACTTTCTTTATTTTATGCGGTGGTGGAATTTGCAACGTTCTGGTGGCAATGATGACTGATGAAGAAGTAGAATTTTTCAATTTTCAAATTTAGGGTTTCTATTAGATTTTTTTTTTTAATTTTGGATTTATTTTATGTTTATGGGCCATTTTGGTTTTACCATCTACATTTTATTTATTCTCTTAGGCTATTTATATTGTTGCACTTTCAAGTTTGTATTTGTTTACTCAATCTAATGAATATGTCTAATTTTCTAATTAAAAAAAAAAAAAGATACTTCCAAAACGTGAAATGCACGTATATATAATCCTTAGAAAATTTGTATAAAGAAAATTCCTCAAATGCCTAAAGTGGAAGGAGGATGAGGTTCCATAAACATTTTGGTTTTAAATAGGCACTAGCTAGGCAGCCTGGAAAGGGAATTTGAGGTGTTGGAAACTTGCCTGTTTCCTAAAAGCTTCCTCAGCCTAACCATGAGATCTATTTCATCCTTTGAGAAGTCCCCTCTCTTGATATTTGGCTTCAAGTAGTTCAACCATCTCAGTCTACAGCTTTTCCTACACCTGTTTAATCCTGCATGCATATGTATAACCAAAAAATAATTAATATATATCAGCTTCATATTCTAATCTTTCACCGGGATGTATAGCCAAATTTTGATAATTGTGTTAAGATTATAGAGTTCCAATATCGATATTGTTTTTAATTTGTAAGTATCACCAGTATACGCAGGCCAATAGATGCAGAATTTTATCATAAAAGATTTTAAGTATAATCACTCCCTGTATATTATATTATATTATATTTTTCTATTTATCCGAAATGAAACTCTTCAACAAATTAGTCAATATATAGAGATATATGGATGTTAAGATTAAACAATGGGGAGCATTATGAATGTTAATTTTATGATACCTGCTTTGGAAGGAACCTGGTACCATTTGCCTTCACCATGTTGTTCAATGAAGTTCCTGAGAAGATCATCTTCTTCTCTACTCCATGCACCTTTTCTCAGTACTGATCCCAACAAATTGCAATTACCCAATTTACCCTCCATTTGCTTTTGGTATTTGGTCCTGTGAGACTTGTGCGTCCGCTCGATATATAGCACCACCTACCCTTCTCCAAAAGCTGCTTCCACAGGACATCGAGCCGTGTAGCCATCCCCACATATATACGTGCATCTCTGCCATCCAAGCAAAGGGCAAGACAAAGGGTAACGGTCACAAAGATTTCTAAGCCCTTTTTTTTATACAAACGAAATGAGATTATTAAAACAAAAATAATAATTTCTCAGAAAACAAAAGTAATAATTTCCTCTCAGAGAAAAGAAACAAAAATAATAAATGGCGTTAATGAGATGGGGATAGTTCGTATATGGGCTTGACAAAACCATATCCGTGCAAATGATACGGAGAGAGGATAGAAAAGTCTTTTGCAAATGATTACAAACCTTCACAATCAGTTATTTTCCAAGTAAACACACAAGTTGTATAAATTCCATATCCGTGCAGTTTTCGTTTGCTGGGGTCAATTCAGGAAGAAAGATACCTGTCCTATTTCTTCATACTTGTCCAGATTCTGCGGTGTCACTCGGAAAAAGAGTACACTTGTTCTCTCCCAACCCCAACCCCAACCCCAACCCCATCGAGCCGATTGGGGGTCTTCATATATGGGGTGGCGGCGGCTTGCTGCTGCTTTTTTGTTTTCCGGTTAAAGCTAGGGTTTGCTCCTTGAAATCAAACATTGTTTCACTATAAAAAATTGGTAGTTACCCGATACATTTTTTGGCTGTCTAACTAAATATTGCCTAACTAAGTAACAAACATTAAGGCTCATTGGGTCAGATGTACGTGGTTGGAAAGAAAACTTATTTGGTTGGCTTGCCAAATGAATTGATACATTCAATACAATCAATTCTTTGTTTTTGTCTGAAAAAATAAATTGAATATTTATTTTATTTAAAAAAAAAAAATCATTTTGTTTAATCCAAAATGTGCCTCTTGAATAGAAATAACTTTTCTTTTGAAAGGTTATGTTCATTTTGTACTCATTCCCTATATAAAACAAATCAAATTACAATCTTTCCAACTCAATATCAAACAATCTTCTTTCTTTCATTTGTCTCTTAAAATTTCAGATTATTCTTGTATTATATATGCAAAACCTCAAAAATAAAATTAAGTGATTTTGAGTCTATTGTGTTCTGGGAATAACTTGTCATAAACTTTTTTTTTTTTTTGTACTAAGAAAAATCAACAAATTAGCTTTAAAGAAAACAACTCTAATTCATACTACGGCTCAATATTCTCATTTATTTTTGTTATTGCCTAGCTACGTGCTTCCTATTCCCTTTCTAATATTTTTTTGGTGGTATACTCAATATATATTAATACTTCTTAAGTAAAAAAATCACCCAAACTCTACTGAGACTTTTAGGCTGGGCTCAACTATGCCTTCCCATTATTATGTGTCTGAATTCTGATGATGTTTCAATAGTCACTCACTCTCCACACGTACTCATCATTGAGTCTTTGAGTGACTGAGTGAGTGAGACATTGTGCACTCAAGCATGCCTTTGACATTGCCGTCCGTGGAGTGGGAATGGTCGACGTCAGCACTAGTTAGATCCACACGTGTTGTCCCCACCTAGCCCTTCACTCCTGCATGAATTATTTGATACCTTCCAATCATTTGCATACAGAAAGATACTTTCCAAGACCTTTTTCTCTCTATCATAAACATAACATATCTAATATTTGCTCATGTCGACTACATTTTCTGATCTCTTTCCATATAATTAAAATGTCATCGTCTTTGCTAGGGATGGGCTTGGAAGTGCTCCCTCCCACCCAAATTTTATAACTGAAAGTAAATTATTTTTTAATACTAATTTTACCTGATTAATTATTTTTACTAGTTTTACTTGGTTAATTTGTTACACACTTAAATAAAAATGATCATGAATTATTTTGAAATTATATAATATAAAATTGTCCACATAAGAGGAACTTAATGAAATTTACGTGTTTTATATTATATTATATTATATTGTATAATGATATATTATTTCTATGTATTTTAATCAAATGTAATTTTATATTCAATGAAATTCATTTACACCATCAAAATTTGATTAAAAAATGCTCACGTTCAAATAGTCTACCATATTTTTAATTCCTGAGTTTATACTTGAACCTAGGTATTCATGAATATTGTTTAAATGGATAGGGTAAAAATAGAGGTGGACACGAATCTGTTAAAACTGCTAACCTTTTCGTTTTAAGCCGTTATTTATCCAACGATATAGATTTGATTGGATAAAAGTCAAACCATTTGAGAATCAAAACCACACCCTAGTAATGGTATGAATTTGAATTTTCATTTTGGAAATTTATTAAATGCAAATCGAACAGTTAAGGAATATATTTATTTTTATTAATTTTTAAATCTATTATTAATAAAAATTAAAAATAAGGAAGATAAAAGGATACTTAAATATACCCAAGTAAATACATATATACCTAGATAAGAGTATAATAAAATATTATTAAGTGATAATATTTGTTTGATAAATCTTAATATAGTGGTAATATTTGCAATCCAATCTTCTGCAAACTTGATATACAAAAAAAAAACACTTAAGTAATGATTATTCATCTATTTTTTGTATCCTTACTTTATATATATATATATATATGTATATATCCTTGGTTTTTTTTATACCTAAACGGTTTCAAACCATTTTGATCCAAATCAAACTGTTAGTAACAGTTTGGATCGAAACAGTTTAATTTCTTATTTTAGAAAATCAAAAAAATATTGAACCATTAAGATTTAAACAGTTTGAATTTAGATATTACCAATATTAGTATTGAACTGCATTGTCCCCATCCCTACGTAAAATTTTATCCATTATCTAATGAGTAGGATAAAAGTATATCCATAAGTATGTTGGATAAAATAGACAACATAAATAAATATGAAATATATTCTATGCAGTTTAACCTTGTAACTGCACAAATTGTGAAAATAGTATAACAAATAAGCAAGGGTCGAATCCCGCAAGGACTTGTCTTAACGTTTAATCCACACTATTGCTTAGATTAATTAATCAACCCAAACATTTATTAACATTAAAATAAAACACAAACACACCCACACATGATGACAGGACCCACCCCGATTATCACCCTGATAACCGAGGTGAACCATGCTCCCGTCTGACAACCCAACACAAAAGACCGAAATAACCTCACCAAAACCACAAATTACACTGTCAGACAAAGGAGAAATTTAAACAACCCAGAGTCAACAGTTACAGAGCATAGTACCAAACAAAGTAAAACAAAACCACACACAGAGTACACGCATAACGAAACACTGAAACCACTCCGGGGAAACTCTCGAGTACTCTATGCCTCCGACGCTACCTCAACGTCAACCCCCGCGCTAACTCCACGACCTGGAGGGCAATTAAAAACTAGAAAGTGTGAGTAGACCATAAAGAATAAAAGTTTCAAAAACCATTTTATAAACAAACCAGGGTTTAGCCCTCCGTTTTGAAAACATGCATGCATAACCCAGTGTCTAAAAACATTTATAAATCATATCACTTTCATCATAGAAACCGCAACAACATAAACACAGTATAATAAACGTTATAAAACATTAGCAGTAAAACATAAGATACCAATGTAATCATCCGATCAAACTTGCTGGATCTATCCGAGTCTTTAAACTCAATCCAGGCCTCAATATAATCCGAGTCTTTAAACTCAACAAGCCTACGGGGGAAATATCAATATCTCCGAGTCTTTAAACTCAATCCGGGTCTTTAAACCCAATCCGGGCCCGTCCCCCGTCAAACATAATCCGGGTCTTTAAACCCAATAACCAGATCCAGCAAATCCAATCCAAAACCATTTGAAAACCATTTCTAAATCCATATCCAAACCCAAATCCGAAATCACTGGTCTGAAACCATTCTGGGATCTAGAACCGTCATTCCGAATCCAAATCCGGAAATCCACTTTTCAACTTTAAAACCAAATTCCGCTTTCCGAAATCCGATTCTAAAACCAAAAACCTTGTTCACCAAATCAAGTCTCAAAATCCATTAATAATCATTGAAAACCATTTACCGATTAAAATCCCAAAAGCATAGCATCAAAAGCATACTCTCGGTATTTCTCGAAAAACGTGCTAAAATACGTAGTTCCCTCGAAAAACGTGCCATTTCATAAAACAGGTATAAAGTATTCAATAATCACGAAATCATAAAAAAAACCATAAAATAAGTAATTAAAAGCAGTTATACATGCCCAATTATAAGGAAGAAGTCCACTCACAGTTACCGGGTACGTCACTCGCGTCCCGTACGTCCTGTACGTTCCTCGACCTCCTCGGGGATTCCCGATCCTGTCACAAGTCACCAAAGCGAGTCACTAACACGTCCACTAAGTTCCTCCTAATTTTCCCCAAAATTTCCCGAACGTCTAAACATAACTAACCGGGACCCTAAACCTTCAACCTCGTAGAACTAACCCGAAACAACGTCTGATCGTCCTGAAACTTATCCCAAAAGACTTGTTACATCGATTAGATCAAAAATTATGTTGGAAGGTTCGCCGGAATCCTCCCCACGCACCCCCACGCGCCGCCCAAAGTGGCTGCGCGTGGGCCTCACGCGCCTGCACACAGAACACTATTCATCGTCTTCCTCAGCCGTTCGACCGGTCTGAACCGGCGTTCACGGTTCTCTGTCCTTCCTCCACCATTTTCATCTTTTTTTCCACCCGTAGGTTCGTCCAACCCTAAGCAACTAATCCCAATCCTAAAAACTAAGAATCACGGCTTCAATCCCATCTTCCCAACTCAAAACATAAACCCGTCCAAAACCCTGTTTCGGTTTCCGGCCACCCGTGCATCCCCCCTTCACGGCTGCACAACCAACAGCTTCCTAGGGACCTACTTAGTCGACTAGCACTCACCAAACACCTCGACTCAGACCCTAACTTCACGACTTTCAGTTTGAAACCAGACGGCAAAACAGAGCAACCAAAAGAATTTAAGGAAATTACATGCGCTCAGGCCGCCACCGTGAGCTCCGCCGTGCCTACTCAACTCTCCTCAGTTCTATTAACGCCACCACGAGTCCAATTGATGGTTTGGTCACGGGAAGTGCACAACCGTGCACGGTGGTTCTCGGTTTTGGGTTCTCTGGTTTTCCTGAGCACTCACACCTCACACACTCAAACACCCACCTCTCAGTCTTCTCAATAAAACCCTGCACTCTCAACCTTCCTCTAAACACACTCACACACGCACAAAGATCACTCCCTCGATCAATTCCTCCCTCAAACTCACTCTCTATTTTTCCCTCTTCGAACACGGTTACCACTCGAACAAACCAAATAAATTAACCCGTGCACTGCCTAGAACCCACTAGACCACTGCCAGGTGTCCAAATCCCATGGTCCCTAACTCAAAATATCCAATCCTTCCTTTACACTTGGCCTTATCAGATTGGCCCAATTCCCAAGGCACAAAAAGACCAAAATGCCCCTCTTGTTCAATTTTACGGTTTTACCTCTCACGTTCTAGACCCTTATCTCGCTCGTCCGTCGTCCGATGAAGGCATGCCGCCTGTCGTTGAACTCAGGACAACGAGATCTACCTAACGGTCCTCAGTCTACGTGTAAAAACCTTGTCGTACGGAAAGTCAACTTTTCCCCTTTCTTTAACCAATTACAAAAGTGCCCTTAACCTTCCGAATATCATAACTTCCTCCTCAGATGTCGGAATTGGGCGTGCCACCGGTCTATGAACTCGTGACGTCCCGAACTACGTCACAGTCATCGGTCAATGTCCAATTGACCTCCCGAACTAAAAGTCAACAATTTTCCCAACTAGGGGCAAAATCGTCATTCTGCACCTAAAGTCCAAAAGTAACCCTCTAACTACCGATTAACCCAGTTACTCCACCACTAATCACCTCACTAATCCTAACTTCCGGGACGGGTCCTTACACATGAGGGGTTTAAAATATTATTAAAAATAACAAATAAAACAACTAATACCGATGGTGCGTGATAATGCATGAAACATGAAGAAGATTTAATTACACTACATTGTCCCTAGAAAAGTGATGTGCAATCCTAGGGAGTCATGAGTTTAGATTACGAATAAGAGTCCCCCCCCCCCTTGTAACGACCCGTCCCGGAAGTCGGGATTAGATTAGTGGTTAATGACGGATTAGCGAAGATAATCGGTGATTAGTTGGATACTTTTGGACGGATGGTGCAAAATGACGATTTTGCCCCTAGAATGGGCAAAATGTTGACTTCTAGTCCGGGCGGTCAAATGAACTTTGACCGATGACCGTGACGTAGTTTGGGACATCACGAGTCCGTAGACAGGTGGCACGTCCGATTCCGATAACCTAGGAAGAAGTTGTGATGTTCGGAAAGTAGAGGGTATTTCGATAATTAGGTTAAAAAGGGGCAATTAGTTGACTTTTTGCACGACAAGTATTCTTCACGAAATTCAAGGACCGTTAGGTAGGTCTCGATGTCCTGAGTACAACGACAGGCGGCACACCGTCATCGGACGTCGGACGGTTAAGTTACGGGTCTAGTAAGTGAAGGGTAAAATGGTAATTTGGACATTTAGGGGTAAATTGGTCTTTTGGCACCTTGGGAATTGTGAGAAACCGGATAAGGACATTTAGGGCAAAGTAATTGGATTTTTTTGGGCTGAGACCACAGGTTGGAGGACACCTGGCCTTTTCCTAAAGGCTTCTAGCCAAGTCGGTCACGCGTTTAAGTTTTAAATGTTGGGGGTTAATCGATCAGATGAGAAAACAGAGAGACAGAGAGGCGATCGACCATTTCTCAAGTGTGAGTCATGTGATTTCTTTGTGGAAGGGTGTGAGAGATCGAAGAAAGTGTGTGTGTCCTACTATGAGTGTATTTAGTGGAAGATTGAGTGAGGAAAGGCTGTGAGAGATGAGAAAAACCAGTAAACAGAGAGGCTAAAGTGTGATCACCGTGGACTCAATCGATCTAACCTATCAGAAATTGGTCTGTGGTGGTGATCAGAGAACTGAGGATTGACTCTTGGACGTGTAAGGCTGTGGTGGAGGTCACGGCGGAGAGCTGATAACAGGTGAGTGCTTTGGGTCCCTTCTTTTTCCAGAATTGTTCAAACCGAAAGTCGATAGTTTTAGGGAATGGTTGAGTGATTTTGTTGACTCTAACAGTTGTAGGAAGTCACTACCAAACCCAAGGACTCAAAACCGTGACTGGAGAGACGATTGGTGGCCAGAATAAGAAAGTCGAATTTCTGGGTTTTTGGTTTGAACTTGGGAGGTAAGGTTTAAGGCTTCATTTCGTGATTTTGTTAAGTGAATCAATCCCAAACATAAGGACGAAACTAAGGGTGTAGAAAGGACTGGAAAACGGTTGGAAACGGGTGAAAACCAGCCTCGCCGGCTCGGTTGGACCAGACCGGTCTGAACCGGGTTGGCTGGAGGTTGACGATGACACTGTAGCAGCGCGTGGCTCCCACGTGCAGCCCCTTTGGGCGGCGCGTGGGGCCTATTTTGGGGAAGTGTTTAACACAATTTTCACTCTAATCGAGGTAACGAACATTTTGGGACAAGTTTCGAGTTGATCGGACACCATCTCGGGGTAGTTTTGAGTGTTCGAAGGTTTAAGAGTTATTTTAATTACGTTTGAAAATCTTGAAAAATTAGGGAAATTAGGGTGAGCTTAAATGAAGTGTTTGTGACCCAAAATGGTAACTTTTGATAGGTCGGGATATTCTTGAGATAGTCGAGGAGCGTACGGGACGTGATTGACGCGTTCGGACCTAGTGAGTGGACTTTTTGTTTTCTAACCAAGCATGCATAACTGTTTTTACTTATTTATTTATGTTTCGATATATGATTTTATGTTTTCGATATGTGATTTTATGCTTAAGATTTTTATATTCTTGCTTTGCTTGATTGCATGTTTTTTAATATGAGTTATCAGACTTGCACGTACTTCGAGAATATGATTTCTATTATGCTTTTGAGGATGGTTTTGGATGGATGTTTTATGTTTATACGCATTCTGTTTTATTAAAGATTTGTGGATATGATTTGAGATTTGGAAGTGAAATTCGGGCGGAAGTCCCATTTCGATCAAACGTGATTTCGGTTTTCGAAGATTTCCAGTTTGGTTTTGACTTTCGGATTTCGATGGATTTTTCCTATGCTTGAAAAATGGTTTTGGGTTTAAAGACCCGGAAAAAGAAAAACCCACTGGATCTGGTTTTGAGTTTAAAGACTCGGTTGACTGATTGACGAGAGGAGGGCTCTGGATTGATATGTTTTGAGTTTAAAGACTCGGTTATTGTGATACCCTTTGAGGCCTGTTGATTGTGTTTTGAGTTTAAAGACTTGTTGATATCCCGGGAAGGCCTGATTATGCGCATGGTTTTGAGTTTAGAGACTCGGGCGCACTTGAGATCCAGTAAACTTGTTCACTGGTTTTTCACTGGTTTTCAAATTTTTTTGGGCTGTGACCCGAATAACTTGGATCTTATGAATTTACGGCCGAGTGCCCGAACTTTGATTTTGATTTATGGTAATTTCCATGCTTATTTTCACCTCGTATAGATGGTTGTTTTCAGATACTTGGTTATGCATGCATGTTTTAAAAACGGAGGGTGAACCCTGGTTTATTTCGCAAATGGTTTTATAACTCTTATTTATTTTAGTCCACTCATGCTTTTAATGTTTTTAACACCCTCCAGGTCGTGGTGTTAGCGTCGGGGCTAACGTTGAGGCAGAGGTGGAGGCATAAAGTTTTCCTGTTGCGCGTGTAGTCAGCTCTTAGTAGGATTTTGTCTTATCTTGTACTATTACTATGCTCTGTGCTGCTGTTGACTAGTTGTATTATAACTTCTCCCTGGTCTGGCAATGTATATTTCGTGGTTTTTGTGGTTATTTTGGTCCTTTAAGATAGGTTGTCAGACAGTAGCAGGGTTCGTCCTGGTTATCGAGGTGATAATCGGGGTGGGTCCTGACACCCCTAAACGTGATGCTACAAATTGTAGGGTGATACACAAATATCGAGGTGATCCGCCAAGCAATTACATTGACAATTATACACAAATAAGGTGATCAACTTATAAGCATAAATTGAGTTCATGAAGTGCAGTAATCCAACAAATTCAATCATGCATAATAATCAAAATAAAGAGCTAGAAATATAATTAACAAACTAACATGGCTAGGGCTTGAAAAAACCCTAACCTAAAAAGAAACTACAAAATAAAAGAAATTATAAAAATAAAAGACAAAAGTATTTCGTTCTTTTTATTTCTGAATGTAAACTAAAAACTCTGAACCTTCAAAAACTCCTTTTCATAAACCATAATGCCTCTATTTATAAAAGAATAATTAATCCTCCTACAAATAGAAGTTTTACAATTAAATTCTATAAGAAAAAGGTTTCCTAAATATTTAAGAAATCTAATTAAAACCCTTTCCTACAAGTAAAGGAATTGAAAATAAGAATACAAAAGAAAATATGACTAAAATCTTTATACAATATGGAGATTAGGTGTGAAAATAACTTGGAATTATCCTAAAAATAACCCAAAACTCGGAATAAACCTTCAGAGATCATTTTCGGTGTCAACCACTGAAATAGGTGGTCAAATTCCTCAGTCAAACCTTGGTCAAAAGCGCAAGCCTTCTGAGACAGGTTTTGGTGGACGCGCACCGAATCAGGAAGAAGTACTTCAGCAATCGAGTGCCAAGATCATAGTATAGCATTCAGTAGGCGTATCCTAAACTGGATTCTATGCTACAGTAACGCGCAAAGGATTGCTAGTGCTTATTTCGATGGATGGGTACCCCATTTCCTGTTCTATTTTCTTTGCTTCCTAACTTTTTCGTTTCAACTCCGATTTAGGTGATTCTTTCGCTCAAATTCTCGTAATTCCAAACTCTATTTTATCTATACATTTCTCACAAAATATATTATTTTCTCCAATTGCATAGAACAAAATATTAACAAAACATAAGTAAAAGGGTATTAAACTATGGATAAAACATGCATAAAATATGACATAACAAAGTATTCAATACCCATTAAATTAAAAACACATTCATTATTCATCATTTGATTATACCTATGGGTATTCAATACTCATTCTTTTCCTTCTATTAATTTTATTTTTATTCCTATTATTATTATTATTATTATTATTATATTTATTTAATTAAACCACAATTAGAAAATATTTTTAATTTGGGAAACCAACTAGAAAACTATTACAAATTTATAGTAACATCAACTTTTATTTTAAGAACTTATTAACTCATTCACTAATCTCAAAATTATCTCAACCTTTCTTAAATTATTTTACAAAAATCAACATATATAAGCTATAGAAATTTCCAGGATTTCACAACCATGGTCTTACATGTGGCCGCTTGTATGATCCTAGTTGCGGTCCTCACTTATCTAGCATAAACACTTGAGAATTGATTGTGACAGGACCCATCCCAATCCCCCCGGGATTAGTGCAGGATGACCCTGCTCCCGTCTGACACGAAGTGTCAGACAAGGGATATTTCCGACCTTTGCCCTCCCGGGCTATCAGAGTACGCCAGGATCCAGAGGAGGTATGCGATATCTCGGTCTCTGCTACAGTCCACAATCTGATGTCAACCTGAAGGGCAGTCAAAACATTAAAAGCTGTGAGTGGACAAAAATAAAGAGTTTACAAAAACAGTTTATCGAATACATCTGTACCCTTCACTAAAAATCATGCATGCATTCAAAAACCATTTATCCGAAATAAACCATATGTGGGAACTAAGCCCAAAACCATAACCATATGGAAATCAAATACACGAGCTACTGCTCAAATCCTGTGCACACCACATATCATATATCATATTTATATCACATACATATATAAGTCACACAACCAATCCTGTCACGGTATCCAAAGCTACGCGCGTGCTACCCGGGTCTCAATCCGAGTCTTCTCAAAGTCAAGGTCAATGTCCGCAGACCACTGACCCTACTTGAGGTAATAGTAACCATAGCCTTCCTGAGAGTAAGGAACCCAACTGGGAGGTGACTCCACTCAGTCGGTGCTCCGTGACTACTCCGGGGTCCACCCAGGCCAACGACCCTCCCCGGAAGAGATAATAGAAGTAAAGGAAGGTATATGAATACATATATATACATAACATAAACGTTCATGCCCGGTTCCCTTGAACCATCATGATCCATAAAATCCATAACAAGGGTTCATGCCGGTTCCCATAAACTGTCATGAACCAGAATGACTTTTCCAGAGTTCATGCCGGTTCCCATAAACCGTCATGAACTTGGAAATCCATCTAGGGTCCCTGACCTGAAATCATCAGTGTAAAACAACTACGTCTCGTGCCCGAACATATGACTCAACTGGGCACCGTGCCCGATATCTAAGGGTCAGTCACGACTCCGATCGTAGTGATGCGTGCAACCATCCATCCAGGACCGCTCTCAATCTTGGTATGTCGCCGTGAACGAATCAACCGACGCGACCACCACAAGATCATGGTGCACTCATCACCGATCGTTATCCTGAACCGTCAGCACTTCGAAATCGAGCCTTCCCAGGCTGCCCGACCACGAATCGTGCATCGTGACTCTCCGGAAGGAACACATCCCAAACCGGAGGCGAGCGTCGTATCGTCGATCGCCGTGCACATAGCACCCGTCGCGACCACGATTTAGACCCGAAGGTCGTAAATAGCGTCATATGCCCGAGACAAGACTAAATGGGTCTCATACCCGAGTTTATCCTTTTAGAAATCCAAAACCTTTTCATTTAGACCAATAAAGAGATACAGACCCGTATAAGCACCGTATAAGGCCGAAACCTCGAAATACGTGCTTACACGTAACCACATACAAATGCTCCCATGGCATCATCAAACATGTAATAAAACATATAATAAACATTTATGCATGCACCAATTTAGAAAACAAGGTCCACTCACAGACCGTCCGAGCTGCCGCCTCGATTTGCGTGCCATACGGCTCCCCGAGCCGATCACCGTCACCGGGACTCCCAAACCTGTCCAAATTTTAATAGAAGGTTACTAACTACTTAATTAACCTCCTACCAAAGCCTCGTAATTTTCCCGAACTTTTAACTATTTTTAATCCCGAACCTAAACCTTCCGATGCCCCGAAACATATCGAGACGGTGTCCGATCGACACGAAACCAGTCCCAAAATGTTCGTTACATCGAATAGATGATTTCGTATGTTGGAACCATCCCCAGATACCCCGTCACGCGCCGTCACGCGCCTATGGAATGCACTGCGCGTGGGCCTCACGCGCCACTGCACAGTGCCTTCTTCAACATGCCGCGAACCAGCCGATCCGGTTTTTCTTGCAAATCCGGTCCGCCTGGACCGGCGTGACCGGTCCAAGGCCCTCCCATCTTCTTTTTCGTCCGTTTGGTCCCATTTCAATCCTAAAAATCATATTTTCTCATTTCTTATCCATTCCAATTAATAAAACCAATTAAAACCTCCTAAATCAATCCATAAAAACCACCCCATCACGGCCCCTGTTTTCCGATTCCGTCCCCAGGCTTCACAGCCGTCAACCCCCGTTCAAAACCACCTTCAAACTATCCTAGCAACCTAACTAACTCATCCTAATCGTCCAAAAGCAACCATAACATCAAAATCAATTAAAAAGGGAATTTGGGCCTTACCGTGCACCCGCACGGGTTCGTGGCTCCACCGCCCACGACGTCGCCTTCCTGGGCCGGCCACCACGTCCCACATCCTCCCTCACTCTCTGGTCTCAGTCCTGGTCAAGATGGAGTTGGGTTGGTTGGGTTTGGGTTGCACAAAGAGGGAGAGAAATGGTGAGATCGGGTGGGTTTGGGTGTGTGTGTTTGAAACGGGAAAAGGAAATGGTTTGCACGGTGCTTGAAGGAATATGGTGTCCATTGGATGGGTGACACTTGTCACTCATCCATTGGGCATCAACACAAATATCTGGGCCCACTAGAGTCCAAAAGTGAACCCGTTTCGTAATTCGTGCAATAGTGCACTTGAACTTCCGTGAACCGTAACTTCGCCGTCGAACGTCCGAATTCAACGTGCTGCCTGTCTATGGATTCGTATCATCCTTATCTACGTAACGGTCTTTGGCCCTCGGCCATCGGACCTCCCGGTCAAAAAGTCAACATTTGCCCCCTTTTAACCAAAATTACCAAAATGCCCCTAAACTTCCCAACGTCATAACTTCTTCCTCGAACGTCGGATTTGAACGTGCCACCTGTCTATGAACTCGTGACATCACGAACTACGTCACGGTCATCGGTCAAAGTCCATTTGACCGCCCGAATGAAAAGTCAACGTTTTGCCACCACCAGGGGCAAAACGGTCATTTCGCATCGTTCGTCCGATTTCGCTCTACTAATCACGAATTAGCCTCACTAATCGTGATTAGTCACTAATCTAATCATGAAATTTGGGGCGGGTCGTTACAGATTGTTTCTATTCACGGTTGGATGTTAATCAAGATTTCATAGATTTTTAGGATGAAATACATTTGGTGATATTTTTTTGACAAATGTGGGTCACTCGATTTAATTTTTTTTGTTTTGTTTTTGAGTAATTCTTTCTCTTTTGTAAAATTAGTGTAACAGCCCAAAAAAACAAGAAATGTAATTTGAAGAATTTACTGGTAAATTGACAATTTTACCCTTATTGGTTTCAAATTTGACTTTTCAGATTACTGTTTGGACCTTTTGTGAGTACCATTACATAGGTCTTGAAGTCTTGAGTCCATAGAAAAGCGGTATGTTGGAATCAGAGACTGGAAAAGCTTGTTACGGGTCTGGACTTACCAAGGACATTTTGTTAATTTTGACATTATGGGTATTTGGTAACTTTGCAAGATTTTTTGTGGGTCTTGTAGGATGGTGACAAGTGTCACATCCTTATCACCTCCTTATTGTGGCCCTTGGATGCACCGACCTTAGGTGTGGGTGTGTTTATGTATGGGTGTTTTTGAGTTGTTTCTATTAAGCCACCATACCCAAGAGCGCCACACAAGGAAGAGAGGGAAAATAACCAGTATATATGGGTGTTTTTGATTTGTTTCTATCACCTACTCATTATTACCCGTATATATCGAACCGTTAATGATACTTCATAATTTAAATAAAAATATATCATAAATAAATTTATTATAATACATTATCATTGGGCTTCAATAATCATATTCTTAAAATGATGAGAGTTGGCTTTATTTGGAGCCATGCCTTCATATATATAAAATTTGATTATGTATCGACCCAACTTCTTTTTCGTCCCTTTCCACATAGATTTTACAGTCTTCTATTGACTTCGTGCGGTTTTGTAGAGGTTTGGTTTTGGAGGAATTGGAAATGGATCACGCAAACTTTGTGACTAGCGCATTTTTTGAGGTTGTTGACGACTGCTACTTGCTCCTTGAGCACCACGCATGATACCAACTTCATAAGTGTCAACACTTCGCCTAGCCTCATCCCTCGATGCATTTATAGCAGAACGATATGCTGCTCTCTCAGATCTATGAAAATATGTAGGATAAGCGAATCCATCATCATCATCTTCATCATTGCTATCATTAATTTGAATATCTTTTCTCAAACCAGCTCGTATGTTCTCACCAATCATATTCGTATTCTGTTTAGCAACATCTTTACTTTTGAACCATGCTCTGACCTCATCCCTAATATCCTTAGGTACATCTTTGCATTTTTGAACATTTTTTTTCGGATCAACACCTATTAGATGAAACTTTAATCGCGTTATACCTCCACTTTGGAACTGAAGTTGACAAAACAAACATATGACACCGTTTTTATTTCCAGGAATTGCAATGACATATTTCCATACTGAGTCAATTCGTCCAGGTCTTGGGCAGCTTTCACTTGCACTAGCCATATTACGAAGTCTAATTTACATGAAAAATAATTAGACTTTGATAATGAAAATAATATTAATAATAATAATAATAATAATAATAAAATAATAAAAAAATAATTCTAAATTATAATCACGTTATTTAAATTATTTCAATTAAAACATATATTACCAAATATGTGAGTTAAACCATTTTTTACATTAAACATGTATTCTAAATTAAAACATATATTACCAAATATATGAGTTAAGCCATATTTTATTTTAAAACATATATTACTAAAATATATTTGACCAAAAAATAAATTTGAAATTTTATCAAAAAAAGTTTAAGGCTTAACCTTTTTTGATATATGGTAAATTGGTAATATATGTTTGATATTTACCAAATACTAAAACATATTTTACCAAATAATATATGTTTGATTTTTTGATATTTGGTAATATATGGTAAAAAAGGTTAAGGCTTAACCGTTAAGTAAATTACCTCAATGCCTTTGATAAAATCCCGCATTTGATAAAATACTTAATTCTAACTGCGTGCTTCATCTTATTTTTGCTTTTTTGTTATGATTTCCAGGCTCGTCTGTCTTTCAGAACTTAAGAGTGCATTAGGTTTTGGTCATAGAAGATTAAGAATAAGAGAGCAGCCATGGATGGTATGTGCAAATTTATTATCTTGCATTGGGTTTCATTCTGACAATTTTTTTAGTTTTCTTATCTGTTTTGGTGGTGGATTTAAACATGCATAAGTAGCGATATGTTGGTACTTCATCTATAAGGGCTTGAATGATTCTTGTGAGATTGTGGTGGTGGGTTATATGATGCTTAGAGATTGTGGTTCTTGTGACTTGGAAATAAGTTTCGATGGCAAAAGATAAGAAATTTTAGGAATTCATCTATAAGGGCTTGAATGATTCAGTTTTTGTTTCTAGTTTTCGAATCAGTCTGGTTAGAGTTGTGTTGTGAAAGGAATGATACATGGGATGTATAACCTGGAGCAAATTCTTGAAAGTTCAAATAAGTATCATTTTCTATTTTCTCAAATATTCATATCATTTTCTATGATGCAAGGGATGTGCATTTTCTTTATATTATTGTGTATATAGAAACCACAAATGTCATCAACAAGGGTGAGTTTCAAAATTGAGACTTTATCGTCTATTTGGCTATGTCCTTTTTTTAAACTTGTATCTTTGCCATTATTAAGCATCACTATTTCCGTTGTATTTCGTGCATGAATTATGGATTTTGATATGCTTTCTATTTACCCTGGTTGGCAAAGGGTTAAGAGGTTCAGAATTAGATACCATGTCCAAGTAAACTACTATAAGCTTGTCAAACCTTGAAAGGTATGCTTAAAACAAGTTGTCTTTTACTATTGTTTTTTTATGTGTTTGCTTAGTAACACTAGTTCATTTCCGAATGGTGCACCTTGTCCAAGCAATGAAATTATGAAATTGTGTGAGATTTCTTTTTTGTCATTGCAATAATAGCTAAAGTATGACTGCTTATTTTTTCTGCTGCTTCTAATTTTTATCAAGCATAGAGTTTATCTTCCCACTTTGCTTTAAGTTTAGTTAATCAGTTCTAATATTCTAATATCACCGTTCTTGTTGTGTTATTAGATTAATAGCTAAGTGTTTTTTTTTTTTGCCGATTACAGCTTGGTCATCTTGCTTTGATTCTGGATGTCTGTTTCTTGAGAACTAAGAGACTTAAATACTTCATATTGTACTTTAATTTTGTAAAAACTTTCATATTACCCTTGTTACTTGTGTTTGATTGATTTAATATGATGTTTCTGAATTTTTTTCTTTATTTAATATATTTAGTTAGTTTAAAAAAAAGAATTCTAAATATGTTTTTTGTAACGACCCGTCCTGAATTCCGGGATTAGATTAGTGACTAATCATGATTATTGAGATTAATCCGTGATTAGTTGGGCGAAATCGGACGAACGATGCAAAATGACCGTTTTGCCCATGGTCGTGAGTAAAACATTGACTTTTTCGTTCAGACGGTCAAATGGACTTTGGCCGATGATTGGGACGTAGTTTGGGACGTCACGAGTTCTTAGACAGGTGGCACGTCTGATTCCGACGTTCGAGGAAAAAGTTATGACGTTTGGAAGTTAAAGGGTATTTGGTAATTTGGTTAAAAGGGGTAAATAGTTGACTTTTGACCTGGGAGGTCTGATGGCCGAGGGTCAAGGATCGTTACGTAGATCGAGTCGATACGAATCCATAGACAGGCGGCACGTCGAATTCGGACGTTCGACGGAGAAGTTACGGTTTACGGAAGTTTCGAGAAACTATTGCACGTTCTACGAGACGGCTTGGGTTTTGTCCTAAGTGGGGCCCAGATATTTGTCACTGGCCTAATGGATGAGTGACAAGTGTCACTCTTCCAGTGGACACCATTTTACATACATGCATATCCCCATTTCCTCATTTTCTTATGTTTTCCCCGATCTCATTCCAAAAACCTTGAACCCAAATCCATATTTCCTTCCCCATTCGACTGAGGGCCTGAGCTGTCGTGGACGGCGGAGGGACGAAAAAAACCCGCGCAGGTATGTTTTCCCGTTCAAAATCCAACTTTATGATTTGGATGTTAAGGGCTGTATTAGTTGGTTGGATAGTGTTTAATAGGGTTGTAGGATGGTATAGGGAAGGTTTGGACGGTGGCTAGTGGCCGGACGTCGAGGGAGGTTGATGGGGAAATTTTGGGCCATGAAAGAGATTTCGAATGGGTCGATTTTAGGGATTTTTATTAGTTTTAATTATAAGAATAGGTAGGGAATGATGAACTAGAAAGTTTAGGATTGGATTGGATCGAAATCGGACCGAAATAAGGAGGGGAATTGATTGGACCGGTCACGCCGGTCCGGTCCGATTCGAACCAGGTGAACCGGCCGGTTCACCTGAAGAAGAAGACTGTAGCCGGCGCGTGTGGGCGCGTGGCCCACTTTCTGGGGAAGTGTCCAACACACAAAATCATCTATTCGATGTAACAAACATTTTGGGACTTGTTTTGGGTCGATCAGACATCGTTTCGATAGGTTTCAGGGTGATCGATGGTTTAGGATTGAGTTTAAAAATACTTAAAAATTCCAGAAAATTACGGGGCTTTAGTGAGGGGCTATTTAAGTAGTTAGTAACCCTCTATTACAATTTGGACAGGTGATAACGCCCAAACTACGCATTAAATTGAACACGTAATTCGGGTGTTATGCAATTTAAACCTTTTTTTGTGTAGTTGTAGTATTGGTAAATAAGGATCGTTCTTAACCGGGGAAATTAGAGAATATTAATAATATGTTAGTTAAAAAAATAATGAATAATCAAAGAATAATGAATTAAAGAATTAAATAATTAAGTAATTAAATAATAAAGAATTAATGAATTAAATAATAAAAGAATTAATGAATTAAATAATAAAAGAATTAATGAATTAATGAAATAAATAATTAAATAATTAAATAATTAAATAATAAAAGAATAAAGAATTAAATAATAAAAGAATAAAGAATTAAATGGGGGGTTTGAGAAGATTGTAATCATAGGATAAAGAAAACAAGTAAAAATAATTAAGAACTTAATTCTACTTCTACTTTAACTTTTGTGCAAATGAATTTTCTTCAAACACATATTTTTACCAACACTCTAACATCATGCTCATATTGAACCAATCACGAAATCCTACCTTAATCATCTCAAATACATGCATACGTTTTTCAATATTATAAATGCACCGAAAAGCGGTCATAAACACTTATAATACGATTCACCTTATGTTATTGATTTCAATGTGTGTCAAACATTTAAATCTCTTCAATTTTCTACTAAGTGCACCAAATAGCGGTCATAAACACTTAACGTAAAATTGAAGTTTAAGCACTAAAACATATGAAGTAAAAGAAATTCAAAAAGTAAAACACATGGAGATTGCATTCTTACTTACAAATGTTAGAAAGAAAATACCAACACATATATTGAATTATAAGTAAAACCAAAATAATAACAAGAATTTAAGTAAAGGGAATAAAGTTACACTTTCGGAACCCAAGAACAGCTTGTGATTCCGAAAGTGGATGGAAACAATGGAATGTTATTCATAAGGGACACCGAACAGCGGCTAGAACTTTATGAAGATGGAGGATAAAACATGAGAATTCGGACTCAAATTCTAGAATTATTTCGGAATTACTCGGCCTAAGTATTTCTTAAGGAAAGCATAAAAATGTGTTTAACAGATCTCAAAGAAAAATCACAAAAACAAAGTAAAGAAGAAATGTAATTAAGAAATAGCATAAAAATAACATAAATTTAGAATAAGAATTAAAAGGAAACTAATTAATATGAAAATCTACAAGAAGTTAAAATGGTCCCCAAAAATAAAGAATAAAAAGAAAGAAGATGAACTAAAAGGAGAGAAGAACTAGAGATAAACTACAAAAAGAGAAATAAAATGGGAGAAAATGGGCACAATTGGGGACTCTTTTACAAGTGAAATGGCCTCTCTATTTATAGAGGGAGTGCCACAATATTCAAATAAAAATACAAAATAAAAATATAAAAAATAAAAATAATTAAAATGATGACAAATGATGAAAAAGCTAATTTTGGGAGTTGGATTGGAGCAGGAAATTCAGAGGAAGCAGCAGAAGAAGTGACTCGGCATGGCTCAGCTACTAGGTTTGGTGGATTTCAGTAGAGGTTAGCAGAGCTGGAGTGACAAGACTCGGCGAGAAGGAGCTGGAAATGAGGTGGAAATTCGCCCCTGACGCGCTAACAGATGGTACAGGGACTCGGCATGCGCTACAGTGGAGCAGTTGAGAACGTCGGTAAGCGCGCACCGAATGGATGGCGAGGGCTTTGGTGGAGGGCTGCTGGCGCGCGCCTGGGCTGGAGAGAAGGAAAATGGGCCGCACGAAGGTTGTGACGCGGGCCTGGGCCAGATTTTGGGCTTAGGCTGCGAGTTGCTGGGTTTCTTTGGGCCTGAAAAAAGAATTGGGCTGGGATTTTAATATTAGTTTGGGCTTGAAAAATAAATATTAATTAATTTATATAATTTCAATCGAATTTCGTGCATAATTTTTTCGTTATAATTCTGATTGGGACGATTCTTTTGCCAAAATGCTCCAAATTACAAACTTTATTTATTTAAACAAAAATATCACAAAATAAATTATTTTAATATTAAAAGTAAAGTATAAAGGGTATAAAATAATATAAAATAATGCTTATTTGAGGATCTATCAACAGGTTTGGAAGTCCTGATGACGGTGTTTGGCCCGGGAGAGTCGTATAGCACGCGTATCGAGGTGTCAGCTCGGACGGACTGTGAGTGGACCTTGTTTTCGAAATTGGTGCATGCATAAATGTTTATTATATGTTTTAATACTTGTTTTGTGATGCCATGAGTGCATTTGTGTGTATTTACGTATTGACACGTATTTCGAGGTTTCGACCTTATACGGTGCCGATACGGGTTTGTATTTCTACGTTGGTTTAAATGAAATGGTTTTGAATTTAAAAAGAATAAACTCGGGAATGAGACCCATTTGGTTTTGCTTCAGGCATATAGCTCTATTGATGACCTACTGGTCTGAATCGTGGTCGCGGCGGGTGCTATGTGCACGGCGACGGACGATACGACGCTCACCTCCGGACTGAGATATGTTCCTTCCGGAGAGGTCACGATGCACGATCTGTTGTCGGGCAGCCGATGGAGGCTCGAGTTCGGAGTGCTGATGGTTCAGTTTATCGATCGGTGATGAGTGCTCCATGATCTTGTGGTGGTCGCGTTGGTTGATTCGTTCACAACGACATACCAGGATTGAGGGCGGTCCTGGATGGATGGTTGCACGCATCACTATGATCGGAGTCGTGACTGACCCTGAGATATCGAGCACGAGACCCAGTTACTTTAGGTTTATGTTTTCGGTTCGGGGGCAATAAATGGATTTTCAGGTTCATGACGGTTTATGGGGACCCGCATGAACCCTTGAAAGGTTTTTATGGTTCATGACGGTTTATGGGGACCGGGCATGAATGTTTACGTTATATATATATATATTCATATACCTTCCTTATTTAGAATGTCTCCTCTGGGGAGGGTCGTTGGCCTCGGTGGACCCCGGAGTAGTCACAGAGCACTAACTGAGTGGAGTAGCCCCCGTTGGGTATCTTACTCTCAAGAGTGCTTGGATTATAACCTCAGGGAAAGTCATTGATCTATGGATATTGACTTGGGTGAACCCTGAGAGATTTGGGCTTGAGACCCCGGGTAACACGCGCGTAGCTTTAGAAACGGTGACAGGATTGGTTATGTGATTTATGTACATATGTTATATGATGTGTGATGTATACAGGTTTTGGGCTGAGTCCCACATGGATTTGGGCAGTGGACCGTATGGTTGGTTTCAGTTATGGTTTTGGGCTTAGTTCCCACATATGGTTCTTTTGGATAAATGGTTTTCGAATGCATACATGCTTTTTAGTGAATGGTACAAATGTCTTTATGAAAATGTTTTTATTAAATGATTTGTTTTGTCCACTCACAGCTTTTAAATGTTTTGACTGCCCTTCAGGTTGACGGCAGATGCGGACTGTAGTAGAGACCGAGACATCACATACTTCCTCCGGATCCTGGCGTACTCTGAAGCCCGAGAGGGCTAAAGTCGGAAATTCCCTTGTCTGACACTCTGTGTCAGACGGGATCAGGGTCGTCCCGCGTTAATACCGGGGGAATTGGGACGGGTCCTGATATTTCCTATTTACCGGCATTAGAGTACATAAAAAGTTTTACTGAGTCCAAAATAGCATGAGCTGTACCCAGTTTAAAAATGCTAGAAAAGAAAAAAAAATAGCATTTGATAAAACAATGGCTTTTTAGAATATTATAACATGTAGGTTTTTTTATTTAAAAGTTAAAAATATAGGGCACAATAATGTACTTGTGCCCAAACGTTTAACAAAACACATGAGCCCACTGTCGGGAAAAAGACACAGAATATCAGTATCTTTTGATCTTTGATAATTGGCTACAAAGTATTTTATTTGTGTCCTTTGATCAAAAGGCACGCCCACATCAGACACGGGCAAATAATAGTGGATGCAGCGTGTCCATTGTTATAGGACACCAATATTTGTGTCCATAGAGCCAAAAGATACATATAATTATTGGTGTACTATTTGATCTTTAAAATAGCCAAACGCATATTTTAATGGGTCATTCACTCATTAAAAATCTTTCAAACTACGTCGGTTTGATTCCCGCGAAGGGATACATAGGCAATCTAGCATACCTACTAGATGCAACCGCAACCATTCTTGAATCACTGGTTATTTCTAACTAAATTCTCCCAAACACTTTTCTAAACACATTTTTCAAATATAATTCTTATTTTTAACGAGTCATTCACTCATTAAAAATTCTAGAACTACGAGTGACTTGATTCCGATAATGGATACGTAGGCAATCTAAGGCTTGACTTAGGTGCAGCTGCAAACAAACCAAATAAACATTTTATTCTCGTATTTAATTTCGTTTGGGAGCAAAATCAAAAGGTTTTTCTCGGAGACAAGAGAATGTAATTAAAAGGTACATTTGCCTTGGATGGGCCGTACCCTAAAAAATTAATAAAACCGCCAGCAATTAGGCATGGTGGTGAGATTATGTTGGGAATCAAAATTTTTCCACTACATAGTTTTGGCACGCCTAGTGGGACCTATCCTCCTTTTCATCTCTACTTACAACGGAAATAATTTTTTTATTTTATGCCTTCATTTCTCATGTATCCCAGTTGTAATGACCCGTCCCGAGTGTCGGGATTGAATATTAATTAATTATAGTTTGGAATGACTAATCTGGGATTAGATGAGTGAAATCGGACGAATTGTGCAAAATGACCGTTTTGCCCCTAGTGTGGGCAAAATGTTGACTTTTTGATCAGGCGGTCAAATGGACTTTGACCGATGACCGTGACGTAGTTCTGGATGTCACGAGTTCATAGACAGGTGGCACGTTCGATTCCGACATTCGATGAAAAAGTTTTGACGTTCGGAAGTTGAGGGGTATTTTGGTAATTTGGCATATTAGGTGTTAAATGTTGACTTTTGACCCGGGAAGTCCAATGGACGAGAGCCAAAGACCGTTACGTAGGTCTTGTTGATACGAATCCAACGACAGGCGGCACGTCGAAAACGGAGTTCGAGTGACCAAGTTACGGGTCACAGAAGTCTAGGGGCAAAATGGTAATTTGTCGAATGAAGGGCAAAATGGTCTTTTAACATTGATTCTTGCTGCCAGACAGTGACATCTGTCACTTTGTCTTCTTCTTGCCCCAGAGAACATGGAATCGTGTATTAGGGAAAACACAGTTATACCACTTTAGACACAAATTCCCTAAATTATGGTTTGTCTTAATCATTGTCAATTAACAGCTGATAAACCGTTGTTGAGCTGCATTTATGTAATTGGGAGACTGAGGAAGCCGAATTGAGAGAGAAACTCGAGTGACAGTGAGGCCCCTGGGTTAATTCTGAATCGAAAAATCTTGAAAATTGGGGGGACTTTCGAATTCGAGATTATGAGCTGTGAAGATCACAATTGAGGATTGAATTCGACTTCTGGGATCAAAACGAAACTCCCTGCAACAAAAACGAGGAGAAATCGTGTCGAATTGAGGAAGAACAGAAGCTTCCATTGCCGTTTAAAATCGAGCTTGGGTTCTACTGGTTAGAGGTAAGTAATTCTCAAATTGATCTTGTAAAAACGTTCAATACACTCTCACGATACTAACTGGATGAATTAATTCGGAAATCAGGGACGAAATTGACAAACCCGAATAGGAGACCCGTCGAAGTTTGATCGTGAATTGTGAAGATTTAGACCCTGATTTGTGTAATTCAATTTACAGAACTTAAATGGAGATGGATTACAAGGGATCAGTTGAAAGATTGGATTGAATTGATGTCGAATTGAGTGAGATTGAGTCGGGTTCTATCGCGGGTTTTCCAACCCGTTTACCAGACAAACGGGCGAAGAAGACAACTTTGCTGGTTACTATAGTAGGCGCGTGGTGGTCACGCGCAGCCACTCATGGCGGCGCGTGAGGGCGCGTACGTCCTAGTTTCAAGGTGAGGTCAACATGACTTTGAATCCTCTCATTGTAACGAACATTTTGACGCTGGTTTCGAGGAAATCGGATATCATTTCGTTAATGTTCCGCGTATCCGAAGTTTTGTTTTACGTGTTAAATACGTATTTAAATTCCGGAAAAATTGTGGAAAATTATATGAAGTATTTTGAGATGTTAGTAACCCTCTATAATGATTTTGGACAGAAGTTGTGATTTCCAGAATTTACGGAAAAACGTACAGCTCGGAAACGGACCGTTTTGGACGGTGTGTGTGAGTGGACTTTGTTTTCTAGCCATGATGCATGCATATATGATTTAAATGCTTTATTATATGATTTTATATGCTTTGGTATGATTGATGTTTCAATCCGGTGATTTCTCGATTTTATGGATTATTATATTATTATATTTGGCACGATTTTTGAGAAATTATGAATTTGGTTAAAAATGATGTTTGGACTCGGATTATGAGTCATGGATTGAAAAATGATGTTGTGACTCGGGAATGAGTCAAGGGTCAACTACGTGGATTTACGTGAAAATGGCAACGGAGATTGCAACGCATGGATTTGCGTGAAAATGATATTTTGGGCGTGAGAACCCAAGTGAATAGTGATTTTGACTCGGATTTGGAGTCACTTGTGAATTTGATGAAATTAATGATTTCTTGTGATTTTATGATTATTTTAATCAGTCTTTCGGACACGTTTTACGGGGAACGTGCAAATGATGTTTTGGGTTAGGCCCGGAGTCAAAAGGATTTCTAAAATGATATTTGGACTTAGTTGGTAAGTCAATGATGATTTCTGGATTATTTTATTGTTTTAAAATGTGATTTTTAACGGTTTATGTGTAAATGGTATTTTGGGGTTTGAGACCCAGTTGGGAATGATCTTGACTTTGTATGAAGACAAGATTTGACTGAAATATTTTGGGATGTAATTCCCGAGATGGTTTTCATTGTGATTGTGAAATGCCCAGACGGTCGGAGCTTGGGGGGATTACCCAGACGACCGGAGCTTGGGGGATGTGATTGTAGGATCGGGAGTTGATCCTATGGTAGTCAGCTTCTCGGACGTGACTGAGCCTGGATGTACCACTCGGATGGGTCTGAGCCTGGGGATGTGTTCGCCCAGATGTGACTGAGCCCGAGGGTTGAGCCCAGAGGTGTTCGATCCCGAGAGTGTGGCTGGATATTGGCCTACGCGTAGTGCAGCACTTGTGAGTAATGCAGATGTGATTGTGATAGTTTGTGCACTTGTGAGTAGTGCGGATTGATTGGATTGATATATTTATTGTGCACTTGTGATTAGTGCTGATTGATGTTGTTTGTGATGACGTACTGGTATTGAGTACGGGTTTTTGGTCCTTATGGCCGTGTGATTATGTTTTCACATATTTTGGCATGAAAGCCGGGATTTGATGTTTTATAACATGAACTGATTTGGTGAACATGAGTTTTATGGACCATGGGAAAATATGTTTTGATTTTATCGGTCCACGGTTCATACTGGAATGATTTCATACTATTACTCATGTTTTATGATATGCATGCAAGTTTGTGAAAACTGGAGGGTAAGAATGTATTTTGGCAAATGTTTTTATAAGAGGCCATTTTGGTCCACTCACACCTTTTCTGTTTTGTGACCCTCCAGGCCGTGGTACGACGTTCGGGACTGATCACGAGGCAGAGGTAGCAGCAGAAATCAGCGCAATTATCCCTTGTCTGGCAAGCACTGAAGGGTAGTTTCGGGCCTTTGGTTGACTTGTCAGACGGTAGCAGGACCGGGCTCGGTTTTTGACGTCCAGTTGGGACGGGGTCCTGTCACCAATGGCACCACAAGTCACCGTATTCTTCTCTAGTATCTGTACTATTCAAGCTGGACATGCTAGTCAAGTAGGCTATCGTGTCTTACTTCATGTGAAGCAAAATCCGAAGGCACTCGCAGCACCCATTGCTCTACTCAAGTGCACCAGTCACTACAAAGTCTATTGCTAAAGCTACCTGCCTCTAGCCAAAGTAAACCATATCAAAGAATGCCCTTCGCAATGCGAAGAAGAGAGCTGCACGACGTCTGAGGAAGGAAATGGGAAAGGCGGATGCAAGCACATCTGTCTTACAGGAAGTCACCACCATAATGGGAACTGAGGAGCAGAAACACTGGGTTTTCGTATCACATCAGGCCATCCCAATTAGCCCCTCACCATGCACTATCAATGTGGGCTCTATTCCAATCCTGTCATACGCAAAAGAGTTTGCTCTAATGACTTCTACTGAAGGAGAAATCTATACCGAAGAAGAATCCCATAATGCTTTACCACAAACCGACGAGCAAGTCCTGAAACATAGAAAAATCTCGGAGGTCCAGTGTGAAGGAGTGTCAACTGACCATAGTAAGGCTAGAGGAAATAATATCCTCAAATCCCCACAAATAACCAAGAGCGGGGGTAAGGGTTTTCGCATGCGAAAAGTTGTCGATATACCTTACCAATAAAGGAAATCAGCACACAACAGCATGTATAAAGCGAGGATGGTAATCCCTGTAAAGAGGACACCAAAATCACAAGCTAGTGCGACAAGATATAGGGGTCCATTGACACGTGCTAAAACTCGAGACATGTTGAGTCTTACTGTAACGACCCGTCCCAAATTCCATGATTAGATTAGTGACTAATCACGATTAGTGAGGTTAATCCGTGATTAGTTGGGCGGAATCGGACGAATGATGCGAAATGACCATTTTGCCCCTAGTGGTGGCAAAACGTTGACTTTTTGATCGGGCGGTCAAATGGACTTTGACCGATGACTGTGACATAGTTCGTGACGTCACGAGTTCATAGACAGGTGGCACGTTTAATTCCGACGTTCGAGGAGGAAGTTATGACGTTCAGAAGTGTAGGGGCATTTTGGTAATTTTGGTTAAAGAGGAGTCAAATGTTGACTTTTTGACCAAGAGGTCCGATGGCCGAGGGCCGAATACCGTTACGTAGATAAGGATGATACAAATCCATAGACAGGCGACACGCTGAAATCGGACTTCGAACGGGAGAGTTATAGGTCACGGAAGTTCGATTTCACTATGCACGAACTTCGAGACGGAGACGATTTGGCGAAATCTGATTGGGTGGATATTTTAGTGGGCCCCATGGATGAGTGACAAGTGTCACTCATCCCATTGGCTTAGACCCCCAATTTGTGGATCTACATAATTAATTAATATTATTTAATTAATTTTATAATCCAATCCACACCTAATTCAATCCTAGCCATCCATTTCAATTCTATCTTTTAATCCTCACCCTTCATCTCTCATTCTCTCATCTGATCATCTTCCTTCTCTTCTCTGTTCTTCCTAAAACCCGAAACCCCCTCCCCCCCCCCCCCCCCCTCCCTCCTTGTTCATTTCCATTTTCTTCATTTTCTCCAAAACAGCACACACATCATCACCACTTCCATCACTCTTTGAGTGACCGTGAGGAGTGTGAGGGGCTGAGAAACCGGGGGACTGGACGGTGGACGGCGGAGGACACGGCGGAGGGAAACCCGTGAGGTAAGAAAATATTTCAAATTTTGAAATTGAGTTTTGTTAGTTGTTATTCGATTCTAAGGGTTAAGTTAGGTTGCTGGTGGTCCTAGGAGGAGGTTAGGATTGGTTTTGGGGCTTGGGGTGGCCTGGAACAGCCGTGAACGGCAGGAGAAGTCACGGCCGCCATGGCTGGATTGAAGGTACGGGTTTTCGATGTTTTTTCTTCCGTTTTCAGTCATAGGACTGTAGGTTAGGTTGAGACGAGGAGAATGGGACAAACGGGAATAGTTTTGGTGGCCGGACTGCGGAGAACTGGCCGTGACAGGACCCATTCCAATCCCCCCGGGATTAGTGCGGGATGACCCTGCTCCCGTCTGACACGAAGTGTCAGACAAGGGATAATTTCGACCTTTGCCCTCCCGGGCTATCAGAGTACGCCAGGATCCGGAGGAGGCATGTGATATCTCGGTCTCTGCTACAGTCCACATCCGATGTCAACCTGAAGGGCAGTCAAAACATTAAAAACTGTGAGTGGACAAAACAAAGAGTTTATAAAAACATTTAATAAGGAAGACATTTGTACCCTCCACTAAAAAGCATGCATGCATTCGAAAACCATTTATCCAAAACAACCATATGTGGGACTAAGCCCAAAGCAGATATAAACTAAGGTCGAAAGGACCACAATGAAAACGACCATACGGGCCACTGCCCAAATCCATAAGGGACTCGGCCCCAAACCATAAAGAAACCAAGTACACGAGCCACTGCTCAAATCCCGTGCACACCTGTACACACCACATATCATATATCATATATACATCACATACATATATATAAGTCACACAACCAATCCTGTCACGGTATCCAAAGCTACGCGCGCGCTACCCGGGTCTCAATCCGAGTCATCTCAAAGTCAAGATCAATGTCCGTAGACCACTGACCCTACCCGAGGTAATAGTAATCATAGCCTTCCTGAGAGTAAGGAACCCAACTGGGGGGTGACTCCACTCAGTCGGTGCTCCGTGACTACTCCGGGGTCCACCCAGGCCAACGACCCTCCCCGGAGGAGATAGTAGAACATGTAAAGGAAGGTAGACGAACATATATATACATAACATACACATTCATGACCGATTCCCCTGAACCGTCATGCATCCATAATATCCATAATCAGGTAACATGTCGGTTCCCATAAACCGTCATGTACCGTAATAACATAACCGAGGTAACATGCCGGTTCCCATAAACCGTCATGTACCGTAATAACCAACAAGGGTTCATGCCGGTTCCCATAAACCGTCATGAACCATGATACCATATTAAGAGTTCATGCCGGTCCCCATAAACCGTCATGAACCGGGAAATCCATTTAAGGTTCCCTGACCTGAAATCAAAACCGTAAAGTGACTGGGTCTCGTACCCGAACATAGGACACCAACTGGGCACCGTGCCCGGAATCTGAGGTCATATGCCCGAGACACAACCAAATGGGTCTCATACCCGAGTTTATCATTTTGAAATCCAAATTCAGTTCATTTAAATCAATAAAGAAATACAGACCCGTATAAGCACCGTATAAGGCCGAAACCTCGAAATACGTGCTTATACGTAACCACATACAAATGCACCCATGGCATCATCAAACAAGTAATAAAACATATAATAAACATTTATGCATGCACCAATTTAGAAAACAAGGTCCACTCACAGACCGTCCGAGCTGCCGCCTCGATTTGCGTGCCATACGGCTCCCCGAGCCGATCACCATCACCGGGACTCTCAAACCTGTCCAAATCGTAATAGAAGGTTACTAACTACTTAATTAACCTCCTACCAAAGCCCCGTAATTTTTCCGTATTTTTAACTATTTTTAAACCGACCCTAAACCTTCCGACACCCCGAAAACTATCGAAACGATGTCCGATTGACACGAGACCAGTCCCAAAATCTTCGTTACATCGAATAGAAGATTTCCCGTGTTGAACACTTTCCCAAATTATGGACCACGTGCCCTCACGAGCCCCTAGAAGACCCTGGTTACTGTTCATCACCAGCATCCTCAGGAAAACCGGTTTTTCCTGGTTTTCCGGTCCAGGCACTGTGCTGAACCGGCGGAACCGGTTCAGCGTTCCTACTCCCTCAAATCTCGTCCGATTTCCTCCATTCCAATTCCTAAATTCCTATTTTCTCATTTCTAATCTATCCTAATCAAGAAAACTAGGAAAAACGCTACAAAACCCGTCCGTCCAATTCTCCCATGATCGGTCCAATTTTTCCGATTGCACCCAGGGCTGCTCAGCCCTTCACCGCCGTCCAAACCACCCACTACACCTTCCTACAACCTCAATAAACTCATCCTAATCAACTAATAGCAACCATAATGTCTAAATCGAAAAATAGAAGAAAAATGGGTTTATCGGGCTTACCGGGTACCCGCTCGGGTTCTGGGCTCCAGCCACCGCCCACGGCGGTTCCAGCCGTCCAGCCACCTCCATCCGGTCTCCTCTTCCATCCCTGGTTGCTTGAATGAAGGATGGATGGGTTTTGGGTTGCACAGATGGAAGGATGGTGGATGTGAGATCGGGTAGTTTTGTGTGTGTGTGTTTGAAATGAAGGAATGATCGATGCACGTAGGTGGGAAGGTGGGCAATGGATGGGTGACACTTGTCACTCATCCCTTGGCCTGCCAAAATATCTGGGTCCACACTAAAGACAAACCGTCCTCGTAAAACGTGTCGTCGTGAATAGTAACCGAGAACTTCCGTGAACCGTAACTTCGCCGGCGAACGTCCGAATTCGACGTGCCGCCTGTCTACGGATTCGTATCGTCCTTATCTACGTAACGGTCTTCGGCCCTCGGCCATCGGACCTCCTGGTCAAAAAGTCAACTTTTGACCTACTATTCACCCAAATTACCAAAATGCCCCTAAACTTCCGAACGTCATAACTTCCTCCTCGAATGTCGGAATTGAACGTGCCACCTGTCTATGAACTCGTGACGTCACGAACTACGTCACGGTCATCGGTCAAAGTCCATTTGACCGCCCGATTAAAAAGTTAACGTTTTGCCACCACCAGGGGCAAAACGGTCATTTCGCATCGTTCATCCGATTTCGCTTTACTAATCACGGATTAGCCTCACTAATCGTGATTAGTCACTAATCTAATCATGGAATTTGGGACGGGTCGTTACAACCTTCCCTCCTTAATTAATTTCATCCTCGAAATTCCAACCGACCTAAACCCAACCGTTCTTCCCTCCTTAATTTAGTTTCATTCTCGAAACTCCAATTATCCTGATTCCACATCCACCTCGTGAAAAGTAAAATCGACCTACCGCGCAACACGTGTACGCTAGTACACCCACTAACCAGAACAATACTTACTCGTCTACAGCCCGACGTACCACTAACGCTCATGTCGCCTCGTCTACATTCGACCACGTCGAATAGCAGAAGTCGTACGCTCCGAACTGACACCACCTGTCAGTATCAGAGTAGCTCAAGTATCCTATGATCGACCCACTTGTCAAATCTACCCTTTCGCTGACATAAACAACTCTACGGTTCCTTACTCAGTCACTAAGATATCCTGACGTCTGCTCCCACTGGGAGTCACCAAAACTCACTAACCGATCCACGATGACACCTCCGACAAATTGTCACCACTTGACAGTCGTCAATCGAAAACTGACACTATACCCACTTGTGGTTATACTAACCACCAACTCACTCAACCATGGGTAAACACTTACCTACAAAGCACTCGACCTGTGTGTAACTAGACCCATCAGAAATACCATGACCCAATGCACAGTATCCAATGCCTAGTTCACGACCTCGACTAATCCAGTGGTATCGGAACTAAGCCGACTACCAACACGCTCTCCAACGTACCACCGGTATCTCCTATATACCGTCACCAGGCACGACAAGTCTGCCTAGTATCGTACCTCGAACAATGTACAAGATACGTACATCTACCCATCAATCAGACTACAACTACAACTACAACAACAATGACGACACGACCACCTAGGTCGTTGCCAAACACGTTCCTATTATGGAGTCCATTTGTCCAATCCCGGATTAGACAAATCGAAACTCCAACCCATCATCTATTTCCAAATCCGAATCCGCAATTTCGTAAGAAAGCCCGGATCCAAACCCAGAAATCATATCTATAATCATGTCCAAATTCGAATCCGAAATCATCATTCCGTAAACCGGCATTTGGAATAACCATTCCGAACCCAAATCCATAAAAGGAAATCCACTGTCAAGCTCCAGAATCAAATCCTGAATCGTCACCCAGAATCCGATTCCAAAACCCAAATCTAGAAATCCTCTTTCAAGTTCCAAAATCAAATCCTGAATCGTCATCCAGAAATCTGATTCCAAAACCTGAAATATCTCGTTCTCGTCTACCGAGATGCACTATATCCAAACCTATCGGATACCTGCTCCACCGATTACCACATTACCATCGATTGACTTTATAGGGAAGCCAATCCTAATATCGACATATCTAGGCTGACAAAAATCCGACCACCGACCAAATAAGAGTGATAAACACTCCACCTATCTGGATCATCAAAATCACGATCCAGATCCATCACTACGTCAACCGACCATAAACGTCACGATCGAGGATCGTCACGCCAACCAAAGTTCTAGACCATTTCCCACATCTTAAATAGATCAGTCAACGACGAGACACGCCGAGACTGTGGGTTCTCACTGATTACCTCGTATCGATCCTTGGCATTCCACCGTGGAAAACCAAGAATGATCGAATAATCCATCCTACGTGAATGCAAACAACACTCGCTGCACTCACCACGTCATGTAACCTAACATCGTCTGCCACCAAGTAGAAAATGAGAAATCTCAGTCATTTAACTTCGATATACTCATCTCCTCCTGATGATTCAGAACAAATCCCGGGTCCACCAACCAATACACAATCAGTGTACTGGTGGCAACCAACAACATCTATAACATCTACCTCATCTACCACCATCAATTATGGTAGAACCTGAGAAGTCACCCAAAATGACGTCAAAATACCCGATACCAATGCGGAAAACCCGTATTCCACTCGTCACCTCAATCGCAACCTCTCGCGATTCCGAAGTTCCAACAAGATTGGAAACAACATACCCGGACATCAACCACGTGTCCCCGTTAGACTGGTTATGGACACATGCCCATTTACGACCGTATATGTACATCCAAAAGGATGTCAATTCATCCTAATCTGATGTACCACTCTACTGAAAGGTCACAATAGCCCCCTGCTGTGATCTGCAGTCAAATCTCTGCAAACCACCATCTCTAACCAATCCTGACTAATTCTGACCAATTGGTCGCTAAACCCCGCGACAGAACGAGTCTGACCAACCGGTCACTAATCCGTCGTGATAATACTCGATCCTCACTCCTCAACTACCGCTGGATCCTATCCAGTCCGTCACTACCCGCGATTCACTCCCGAACCACAGATACCAATCATAAGCCCATCACGTCGGAGTCACATTCTGACTCGTAACTCACCGTCATCACAATCACCGGCACCAGCACCAGCACTAGTACCAGTACACCACCTGTCAGCATCAGCACAAAGTGTGCCAATCAGACAACTCTGGATCTCCGCACATACCGAACGATGATCCCGTACCTTTACTCAAATAGGAGAAACTCTGCCTCCCTCGTACCCAACAACTCTGGGTACGGTCACCCTGACAACTCATACGAGAAAAGGAAACGTCCCCCGTACGTCCCCGTCTCATTCTGCGATCGCACTCAACCGTAACCAAGTCGAATCTAGAATCACTACTCACACATATGCGTTATTCACGCACCTCGTACCATCGTCACGACTGACAATCCCATCGTCACAATCGTCACGACAACCTGAGTCTACTCAACCAGATGAAATTCGACTACGTCTATCGATAGTAGCGTCTGCCACAACCTCGTGCAGACCTAACGACTAGACATCCAGACTCCGCATCCAACGGAATCAACTGCATGTACCAACTACTCTGTATCCCCGCTCCGGGATTCCATCGACAAGTACCAACCCTGATAACTTGTCCAAACCATCTCTAACCAGTCGTAATTTGACTAAACCAATGTCGTCTACTAGGTCGCCCATGACCTTAGCTGCGCCAAACCACAACTGAGTAGCACGACAACCCACTAGGTTTAACTGGTAAGTACAGCCCTGACTGCGAAGTGCAGTCCCAATACAAGCTGACATGACTAGACCGACTAAAGAATCCAAATCCGAATAGTCGTCCAAGTCACACCACTCGCCAACTCCCATTTCCGAACCATACACATCCGGTAGGGTTCCACGATCACACCTAGAGTTCCTCTGAACCCACCTGCGAAAAGCAGTAAAATCAACGATCTGACCGACCCCGCGGTCTGGACATCATAAAGACGTCAATCCAATCCTACCGTCAATCCAACTCGGATTCCTCGAATCCGGTTGCTAACTGCCAACTGCAGTAAATCTATCTAACTCAACATAATCTGACCATCTAATGGTCACAACATCGAATCAGTCGTCGGAACCGATCCTACGACATCGTGAAGACGAAACCGTCTCACGATCACACTCCAGAATACGAACACGTTAATCCCTTTGTAGGGTCCCACACTGCCAACCTTGACAGAACTATGGCAACCCTGGCCTCAAATGCCGAACCAAGGCATGCTAATCCTACTAACTAGCGTACCGGCACCTCAACATCAGGTTGACCACGAACTGTAGCTCATTGAGATATCACATCCTCGACCTGCGTACATGCTCCAAGAGCTCCGCGGTTGCTCGAATAGAGACAACCCCGCTCTGATACCACGTTGACAGGACCCATTCCAATCCCCCCGAGATTAGTGCGGGATGACCCTGCTCCCGTCTGACATGAAGTGTCAGACAAGGGATAATTTCGACCTTTGCCCTCTCGGGCTATCAGAGTACGCCAGGATCCGGAGGAGGCATGTGATATCTCGGTCTCTGCTACAGTCCACATCCGATGTCAACCTGAAGGGCAGTCAAAACATTAAAAACTGTGAGTGGACAAAACAAAGAGTTTATAAAAACATTTAATAAGGAAGACATTTGTACCCTCCACTAAAAAGCATGCATGCATTCGAAAACCATTTATCCAAAACAACCATATGTGGGACTAAGCCCAAAGCAGATATAAACTAAGGTCGAAAGGACCACAATGAAAACGACCATACGGGCCACTGCCCAAATCCATAAGGGACTCGGCCCCAAACCATAAAGAAACCAAGTACACGAGCCACTGCTCAAATCCTGTGCACACCTGTACACACCACATATCATATATCATATATACATCACATACATATATATAAGTCACACAACCAATCCTGTCACGGTATCCAAAGATACGCGCGCGCTACCCGGGTCTCAATCCGAGTCATCTCAAAGTCAAGATCAATGTCCGTAGACCACTGACCCTACCCGAGGTAATAGTAATCATAGCCTTCCTGAGAGTAAGGAACCCAACTGGGGGGTGACTCCACTCAGTCGGTGCTCCGTGACTACTCCGGGGTCCACCCAGGCCAACGACCCTCCCCGGAGGAGATAGTAGAACATGTAAAGGAAGGTAGACGAACATATATATACATAACATACACATTCATGACCGATTCCCCTGAACCGTCATGCATCCATAATATCCATAATCAGGTAACATGTCGGTTCCCATAAACCGTCATGTACCGTAATAACATAACCGAGGTAACATGCCGGTTCCCATAAACCGTCATGTACCGTAATAACCAACAAGGGTTCATGCCGGTTCCCATAAACCGTCATGAACCATGATACCATATTAAGAGTTCATGCCGGTCCCCATAAACCGTCATGAACCGGGAAATCCATTTAAGGTTCCCTGACCTAAAATCAAAACCGTAAAGTGACTGGGTCTCGTACCCGAACATAGGACACCAACTGGGCACCGTGCCCGGAATCTGAGGTCATATGCCCGAGACAAAACCAAATGGGTCTCATACCCGAGTTTATCATTTTGAAATCCAAATTCAGTTCATTTAAATCAATAAAGAAATACAGACCCGTATAAGCACCGTATAAGGCCGAAACCGCGAAATACGTGCTTATACGTAACCACATACAAATGCACCCATGGCATCATCAAACAAGTAATAAAACATATAATAAACATTTATGCATGCACCAATTTAGAAAACAAGGTCCACTCACAGACCGTCCGAGCTGCCGCCTCGATTTGCGTGCCATACGGCTCCCCGAGCCGATCACCATCACCGGGACTCTCAAACCTGTCCAAATCGTAATAGAAGGTTACTAACTACTTAATTAACCTCCTACCAAAGCCCCGTAATTTTTCCGTATTTTTAACTATTTTTAAACCGACCCTAAACCTTCCGACACCCCGAAAACTATCGAAACGATGTCCGATTGACACGAGACCAGTCCCAAAATCTTCGTTACATCGAATAGAAGATTTCCCGTGTTGAACACTTTCCCAAATTATGGACCACGTGCCCTCACGAGCCCCTAGAAGACCCTGGTTACTGTTCATCACCAGCATCCTCAGGAAAACCGGTTTTTCCTGGTTTTCCGGTCCAGGCACTGTGCTGAACCAGCGGAACCGGTTCAGCGTTCCTACTCCCTCAAATCTCGTTCGATTTCCTCCATTCCAATTCCTAAATTCCTATTTTCTCATTTCTAATCTATCCTAATCAAGAAAACTAGGAAAAACGCTACAAAACCCGTCCGTCCAATTCTCCCATGATCGGTCCAATTTTTCCGATTGCACCCAGGGCTGCTCAGCCCTTCACCGCCGTCCAAACCACCCACTACACCTTCCTACAACCTCAATAAACTCATCCTAATCAACTAATAGCAACCATAATGTCTAAATCGAAAAATAGAAGAAAAATGGGTTTATCGGGCTTACCGGGTACCCGCTCGGGTTCTGGGCTCCAGCCACCGCCCACGGCGGTTCCAGCCGTCCAGCCACCTCCATCCGGTCTCCTCTTCCATCCCTGGTTGCTTGAATGAAGGATGGATGGGTTTTGGGTTGCACAGATGGAAGGATGGTGGATGTGAGATCGGGTAGTTTTGTGTGTGTGTGTTTGAAATGAAGGAATGATCGATGCACGTAGGTGGGAAGGTGGGCAATGGATGGGTGACACTTGTCACTCATCCCTTGGCCTGCCAAAATATCTGGGTCCACACTAAAGACAAACCGTCCTCGTAAAACGTGTCGTCGTGAATAGTAACCGAGAACTTCCGTGAACCGTAACTTCGCCGGCGAACGTCCGAATTCGACGTGCCGCCTGTCTACGGATTCGTATCGTCCTTATCTACGTAACGGTCTTCGGCCCTCGGCCATCGGACCTCCTGGTCAAAAAGTCAACTTTTGACCTACTATTCACCCAAATTACCAAAATGCCCCTAAACTTCCGAACGTCATAACTTCCTCCTCGAATGTCGGAATTGAACGTGCCACCTGTCTATGAACTCGTGACGTCACGAACTACGTCACGGTCATCGGTCAAAGTCCATTTGACCGCCCGATTAAAAAGTCAACGTTTTGCCACCACCAGGGGCAAAACGGTCATTTCGCATCGTTCATCCGATTTCGCTTTACTAATCACGGATTAGCCTCACTAATCGTGATTAGTCACTAATCTAATCATGGAATTTGGGACGGGTCGTTACAGGCCGGGTCAAGCCGCGGGTCACGGCGACCCGGTTACTGGTATTCGGGTCGACCCGCGGGAGGACAGAGATGACAGGTGACGTCATCCTGCTGACGTCATCATGTCAGGGATGACGTCAGCATTATCAAATCTGACAATGTCAGCTGACATGTCAGAAAATGGTCCAATAGGAGTGCGACATGTGTCACATGTCAGTGCACAGTCAGCACTGACATGTCAATGACGTGGCCCAATCAGGGGCTGACACGTGTCACTGACGTGGACCAGTGCCGTGATGACACGTGGCACATGTCAGACTGCCACGTGGCATTAACAGCACAGTGACGTGGACCAATGGGAGCATGACACGTGGCACCTGTCAGAGTCAGACATGTCAGACCTGACAGCTGTCAGATGACGTCATGCTAACGTCAGCGATGACGTCAGCAGGTACTGTAGCTGGCGCGTGAAGACCACGCGCAGCCACTTCAGGCGGCGCGTGAGGGCGCATGGCAGGGAATTTGGGAAAGTGTTCAACACGGGAAATCTTCTATTCGATGTAACGAACATTTTGGGACTGGTTTCGTGTCGATCGGACACCGTCTCGATATGTTTCGGGGCATCGAAAGGTTTAGGTTCGGTTTTAAAAATAGTTAAAAATACGGGGCTTTAGTGGGAGGTTAATTAAGTAGTTAGTAACCTTCTATTACGATTTGGACAGGTTTGGGAGTCCCGGTGACGATGATCGGCTCGGGGAGCCGTATGACACGCAAATCGAGACGGCAGCTCGGACGGTCTGTGAGTGGACCTTGTTTTCTAAATTGATGCATGCATAAATGTTTATTATATGTTTCATTACTTGTTTGATGTTTCCATGGGTGCATTTGTATGTGGTTACGTATAAGCACGTATTTCGAGGTTTCGGCCTTATACGGTGCTTATACGGGTCTGTATTTCTTTATTGGTTTTAATGAAATGTCCTTGGATTTCTAAAAGGATAAACTCGGGTATGAGACCCATTTGGTTTTGTCTCGGGCATATGACCTCAGATTCCGGGCACGGTGCCCAGCTGATGTCCTATGTTCGGGCACGAGACCCAGTCACTTTACGGCTTTGATTTCAGGTCAGGTCAGGGAACCTTAAATGGATTCCCAGGTTCATGACGGTTTATGGGAACCAGCATGAACCCTTGTTGGTTATTACGGTACATGACGGTTTATGGGAACCGACATGTTACCTGGTTATGTTATTACGGTACATGACGGTTTATGGGAACCGGCATGTTACCTTGGTTATGGACATTATGGATCATGATAGTTCAGGGGAACCGGGCATGGATATTATGTTATGCATATATATATATGTTCATCTACCTTCCTTTACTTCTATTATCTCCTCCGGGGAGGGTCGTTGGCCTGGGTGGACCCCGGAGTAGTCACGGAGCACCGACTGAGTGGAGTCACCCCCCCAGTTGGATTCCTTACTCTCAGGAAGGCTATGGTTACTATTACCTCGAGTAGGATCAGTGGTCTGCGGACATTGACCTTGACTTTGAGAAGACTCGGATTTAGACCCGGGTAGCACGCGCGTAGCTTTGGATACCGTGACAGGATTGGTTATGTGACTTATATGTATATATATGATATGTGGTGTGCACAGGTGTGCACAGGATTTGAGCAGTGGCTCGTGTACTTGGTTTCTTTATGGTTTGGGGCCGAGTCCCTTATGGATTTGGGCAGTGGCCCGTATGGTCGTTTTCATTGTGGTCCTTTCAACCTTGGTTTATATCTGCTTTGGGCTTAGTCCCACATATGGTTTGTTTTGGATAAATGGTTTTCGAATGCATGCATGCTTTTTAGTGGAGGGTACAAATGTCTTATGAAATATTTTTATAAACTCTTGTTTTGTCCACTCACAGTTTTTAATGTTTTGACTGCCCTTCAGGTTGACATCGGATGTGGACTGTAGCAGAGACCGAGATATCACATGCCTCCTCCGGATCCTGGCGTACTCTGATAGCCCGAGAGGGCAAAGGTCGGAAATATCCCTTGTCTGACACTTTGTGTCAGACAGGAGCAGGGTCATCCCGCACTAATCCCGGGGGCTATTGGGATGGGTCCTGTCACTTACCATCGCCGAATTCACGGCCCTACGACCCGCAACTTTATCATGGAATCCCTTGTATGATCAACCTCAATCTCCCCCAACAGAGTCGTATGCAGTGGAGGAAAGAATATTTAAGGTTAAAGGAGATAACATGGTCGAAGGGTTTGAAACTATATATGTAATGGTGACAAGTGAAGGGCATATTGAGGACCAACGTCCAAAGTGTGCAGAAGAAATGATCTTAGCAATAAGAGAAAAGATGGAGTAGGGACTAGCAGAAAATGATAGAAGGCTAGAAGAGAATGATGAAAGGCTAGCAAAGAAAGATGTTGAAATTGCATCACTAGCCGCACAATTGGCCGCTCAATTAAGTATGAATGATCGAAAGAAAGGAAAAGTGGTGAAAGAGAGAGAGGAGAAGAAAGAAGAAATTAGGGAATCATCATCAAAATCAATGACCCAAATAGACATAAAGACTTTTATTGCTGAAGGGATTCGAGAATTTCAGTTATATATGGCTACTCATGTTCTCGAATATTGAAAATCATATCCCTCCAGATATGATGTTGTAGCATTCCCAAAAGGTTACCAACGACCAACATTTGACAAATATGACGGGATCCATGGATCTCCTCATGAACATTTAGCACATTTCTACTCAACATATGGCGAGACGTCGCAATCAGACGCATTGTTAGTTCGACAATTCGTTCAGTCCCTCAACGGAGCTGCATTCACCTGTTATACACAATTACCAGTCGAATCCATCATAGCATGGGATGATATGCAAAAGACGTTCTTGGCATAATTTGTGAGTTCAAAGAAGAACGTATCAATCAGCGAACTCGCCCAGACTATGCAAAGAGTTAGTGAAAGTGCGAATGACTTCATCATAAGATGGAGGAGCCTCAATTTGCAGTGTCCAAAAACAATTACTGAACAATCAGCGGTACATATGTGCAACAACAATCTCGTGCCTGATATTGCAATGTTGGTGGCCACTGCCGAACCCCAATCATTTGATGAGTTGGTGTCTAAGGCAAGCAATGTGGAGAGACAAATTGCTCGAAAAAAATACAACAATGCAAAAGGTACAGATTGGAGCGAAGCCAAATCACAACAAAAAGGCAGCACAAAAGAAGGGAGAATCAATGGCAACATTTGTCAAGACAGTCAAATATTCCTTCGATGATGATGATGTTGAGGCAATATTTGAGCAGCTCCTTCGATCCCAAGCTATCACTCTCCCTGATCCTATGTGCCCAGCTGAAGTCAACAGGATGAATGATCCTAAGTACTGCCGATATCACCGAATTCTCGGACACATGCTCAAAGATTGCTATGTGGTTAAGAACAAAATGCAAGAGATGATAAAATGTGGTAACTTAGAGTTGGACTCATACTCCCCAGAAGCGGCAACAACAAATGTAATCGAAGAAAAATCCATGCCTTCAGAATCATCATCGGAAGGTGCAATTTCGTAGGTTTTCAAGTAGATGATGAGATTACAATCGTCAAAGCATACCAATATATGTCTTCTCTTAGAAACCCTCAAGTTCCATCTCTGCATGAATTAATGACCGCCCCATCATTTGAGGTTTGGGTAGACCCCTCGTCTGAAGATTCCATGGAAGGCTGGAAAGCATTCATCAAAAAAGCTAAAAAAGTAGCCGAGCACCTCCCTAAGCCTGATTCTTTGGCTCGCTCTAGCATCAAAATCCGAGGAACACCGGCTTCAAAAAATAAGAAAAAAATGTCACAAAAGAATATGCAAACGCCAGAAGAAGGAAAAGAATATGAACAACCTTCAAGGATCCCAGTTACACTCATTGAGTTCTTGCCATTTAAATTTTTCAACATGGAGGCTGAAGAAAATACATGCTCATGTCAGATGGTCTCCGTGGAGCATCTCCAAGATGACATAAAGGATGATGAAATCAATTTACTTTCTGATCAGTGTGTATCATTCGTTGGTAAACAAAAGTAGAACGTCGAGTCAAATGTGTCTCATAAGGTAGATGAAAAGGCTCCTCAAGCTAACACTCATAAAAAGAACTGACAATCAGAGTTCTATTTGCAAAAGGAAGAACAAGACAGCACAAAGGGACATCAAAAGTATATGAAGATAGCTGTGATATCTCATCCAGACAGGTATGCACCTGTTGTCTAACAACGGTAACATTTGATAAAACTGATCTTCTGTTGGGGAATGAATTACACAATCGACCTCTCTATGTCACCGGAGAACTCGGAGGTACAAAGATCAATAGAATCCTGCTTGACTGTGGTTCTGCAGTAAATATCATCCCATTGAAAACATTACACTATATTGGGAGGAATGCACAACAGTTATCCCCATCGTTATTAACGATTTAAGGGTTTAATCAGCTGGGGAAAAAAGCTTTGGGATCTATGAGGATACCATTACAGATAGGAGAGCTCCATTAAGAGGCTTTATTCCATGTGATCGAGGCAGATACATCCTACAAAATGTTATTGAGACGTCTATGGCTCCATAGTAATGGTGTCATCCCTTCCACTCTACATCAGTGCTTTAAGTATGTTACAGACGGAAAGGTCAAAAAGGTTTCTGCCGACACCGGTCCATTATGTGGGGAGGAAGTGAACTACTCTGATGCCAAGTATTATCAACTTTCAAATAGTACAACATCCCGAATCATTGGGAAATGTATTGTGAAAGCTGACACAAAAGCAAAAAGACGAGTAGAAGTACCTGAGCCACATAAGGCGGTCTACATCAAAGTAAAACCTCCCAGAAAGCAAGCCATACCAGACTCAAAGTTACCCAAGTATAAAGTCATTGTGAAGCGCCCACCAAATGTTGAAAATGCACTGACTCCAATAGAATGTACGATGGAGACATTAATGACAAGCTACACGTGACCTTTACGGAAAATCAGCCATTCCATACCAACGGACACCTTGACCATCACAACTCACTTTGCAGGAAGTAAGGGCAATAACAAGAGATTTTTCATACATAAAAACGCCAGCATTGTACCTGAATCCTCTAGGCCCCTGAAAATAAAGTTGAGAAGTCGAAAAATGAAGAAAAGCAAGCCCACCATTAAAGTCTCCCAAGAAAATGGCATGCTCAAAGTGTTCATCCCAAAAGAAGAAGAGATAGTCAATCTAAAGTCACCTGAACCAGAAGTTCTCAATAAGCTTGAAAAGGGTTTATTCAGAGAAGAAAGTGGGGAAAGCCTGAAGCATCGCATATCAGCGTTCCGACGGCTTGGGGGCACAAAGCCGCCACACATCTCTATTTTCCAACGACTTGGAATATTTCTACTCTCCAGTTCGAAAAACATGCAGAAAAAATACAAAATGGAAGGTCCAGAGACGAATAAATAAAAGCAACAAAGTCATTACTACATACAATCAAGGGAAAACTCATGCCCAAGTAAATTGCACCACAACATGCGCAGGTGCAACATCAGGAAATTCAGATTCAGAAAATGTGCACAATGAAAAATCAGGTGTCCATAGACAGTGTCATACTAGGACCATCACAAATTGAAGATGGAGGTCAGGTTATGGTTGACGATCTTCAAGAAATCAATCTTGGAACAATTGAAAACCCCAAACTAATCTTTGTCAGCGCATTATTGACTCAACGGGAGTTGGGAAACTTTACTCAAATCCTACAAGAATATCAATATGTATTTACATGGGGGTATCAAGACATGCCAAGTTTGGATTCAAAAATTGCAGTTCTCAGACTAGCAGTGTCAGAAAATAGTCGGTGGGTAAAGCAAGCTCCACGCCGCTTCCGACCAAAGTTGTCAATCCAAATTGAAGCTGAGATCAAGAAATTTAGGATTGCGGGTTTCATTCGAGAAGTAAAGTACCCTACATGGCTCTCAAGAATTGTTCCAGTCAAGAAAAAGACAACCGGACAGATCCGTGTCTGTGTAGATTATAGAGATCTCAATGACACATGCACTAAAGATGAATTTCCGCTTCCAAACACAGAGTTGTTGGTAGATGCCATGATGGGATTCACAACATTATCTTTTATGGATGGCTTCTCAGGCTATAACCAAATAAAAATGGCATCAGAAGATGAAGAACTCACTGCATTCCGAACACCGATTGGAATATATTGCTACATTGTGATGCCGTTTGGTTTGAAAAATGCAGGGGCGACATACAAAGAGCCATGACCACAATTTTTTGTGACATGTTTCACAACACCATCGAGTGTTATGTGGATGATTTAGTGGTCAAAACAAAAGAAAGAGTCCATCACCTCACTGACTTGAGAAGAGTCTTCGACAGACTTCGAAAGCATCAACTCAAGATGAACCCCTTAAAATGCGCATTCGGTGTAACATCAGGGAAGTTCCTGGGTTTTTTTGTCAGATACAGGGGAATTGAAATTGACCGTGGAAAAATAAAGGCAATCTAGGAAATGCTTTCCCCCCGAAATTTACGAGAATTGCGAGGATTGCAAGGGAGATTGGCATACATTCTCAGGTTCATCTCAAATATTTCTAGAAGATGTCAACCGTTTTCAAGGCTTATGAAGAAAGATGCACCTTTTACATGGGACAAAACTTGCCAAAATGACTTCGATAGCATCAAACAATATCTGCCAAATCCGCCAATATTGATGGCACCCATCAAGGGGAGACCATTGATCCTCTACATCGCAGCACTGAAGCGTTCACTGGGGCCATTGATCGCCCAAAATAGTGATGATAAGAAAGAAAATGCACTCTACTATCTAAGCAGAACACTAGTGGGGGCAGAACAAAATTATACACCCATTGAAAAAAATATACCTATGCTTAGTATTTGTTGTCCAGAAGCTTCGACACTATCTGCTAGCCCATAGCATCACCTTGATTTCAAGAGCTAATCCTCTCAAATACTTGATGTCAAAACTCGTACCTTCAGGACGGCTAGCCAAATGGTCTTTACTACTGTCAGAATTTGAGATTGAATATGTTCGTCAGAAAGCAATAAAGGGACAAGCACTAGCCAAGTTTTTAGCTGTACATCCGACGGCGGACAACATGGAAATCAATGAAGATCTGCATGATGAAAATGTGTTCTTCGTCGAAACCACACCATGGTGCTTATACTTTGATGGAGCAACTAGGAAAAAAGGTGCATGCATCGTTTTTGTCACACCATCTGGAGGCCTAGTTCCATACTTCTTCACCCTCATGGTTCCATGTTCAAATAATGTGGCCGAGTACGAGGCATTGATTGTCGGTCTTGAAATTGCACTTGAAATATGTATCGACCATTTGCAAGCATTTGGCGATTCCCAGCTAGTTATCAAACTACTAACTGGTGAATATGAAGTGAATGAAAATTTTGCACGATACCACGAACGAGCCAAATATCTAATCTCACAATTTGGAGATATCGAAGTCAGTCACATCTCGAGATCAGAAAATAACAAGGCTGATGCATTGGCCAAGCTCACAACATCTTTAATGCTACCAGATGAAAAGGAAGTAAAAATCATTGTTGGGGAAAGATATTTATTACCACACGCTCTAGATAGAATAGAGGGGGTTGTTGAATCTAATGTCGATACAGTATATGAAATCGAAGAGCACAATGAAGAGATAGACTCGCGCCAACCAGTAATCGAATACCTCCACCAAAGGAAGCTTCCCTCAGACCCAAAGAAAAGAGTTGAAATTAGAAGACGAGCAACTCGCTTCATGTACTTAAATCACACTATGTATAGAAGGTCCTTCGACGGAGTACTCCTAAAATGCCTGTCAAAACATGAAGCATTACATGTGGGCCCATCAAGCTTCCCCAAAGCTCGCAGCCCAGATCAGAAGATTCGGATATTATTGGCCAACTATGATCCAAGATTCAATAAAATTTGCAACCGCTTGCAAGGAATGTCAGCTACATGTAGACTTCAAACACCAACCTCCACAAATGCTACATCTATCAATCTTATCTTGGCCTTTCCAAACTTGGGGATTGGATGTCATAGGGATCATTAGGTCAAAATCCCGCCGTCTACATCAATACATTTTGGTAGAGACAGACTATTTCTCCAAGTGGGCTGAAGCAATTCCATTAAAGGAAGTAAAGGCCGAGCATGTCGCAAAGTTCACAAAAGATCACATTATTCATCGTTATGGAGTGCCATCGAAAATTATATCCGAAAATGCCACATATTTTAGATGTAGAGCCATGGTTAAACTATGTGAAAAATACAAATTTCAGCACTCTTTTTCTGCAAGCTACAATCCTTCATTAAATGGACAGGCAGAAGCTTTCAACAAAGTGTTGTGCGACATCCTAAAGAAAATGGTGGCCCATAATAAAAGAGATTGGCATGAGCGTCTTCCCGAAGCACTATGGGCCTACCGAACAATTGTTTGTAATGCAACCAGATGTACACCATTCAACCTTGTGTATGGCTCTGAAGCAGTATTGCCACTTGAGGTCCAATTACGCTCACTTCGGATAGCCGTACAATTAACAGATGCGGAAGAAAACACAAAGGTCAGACTAGCAGAGCTCGAGGCCCTAGATGAGAAAAGGCTAATGTCCAACAAAGGATCGAAATTTATCAAGCACAAGTCTGGGGCCTTCAACAAAAAGGTCAAACTCAGAGCCTTTGCAGTAGGAGACCTTGTTTTAACTGTTCGAAGACTGATTGTCATTACAAGAAAAATGCATGGAAAGTTTGAGCCAAAATGGGAGGGACCATATGTCGTCACTAAGGTCTTTACAAAAGGAGCCTATGAATTGTCCAACTCAGAAGGAGCCCGCATCTATCAATGCGTGAATGGGAAATTCATCAAGAAGTTTTACGACTAATGAGCCCATTGTATTAAAAACCTGAAAGGCCGACTCCAGAGAAGTTGGTGGCAAAAAAGGAGTGGCTCGTTGGATTGAAAACCCATAAAGGGCAGTCCAAGCAAAATTTAGAGTACAAAAAAAATAAAAATAAAATAAAAAATAACCCACTGAACTACGGATGGCTTGATCCTTTAAAAAGGGTACGTAAGCAATCTAGAATCAAAACTAGACGCATCTATCAAATCCCCAATTCCCTTTTTAAGGCACCTTAAATCAAAAGGGGTGAACTACGTTTGGCTTGATCCCTTCACAGGGTACGTAGGCAGTCTAACTCAAAATTGGACACAGCCATAAAAAATTCAAAACCCTCGAACAAAGGGATGAACTACGTTTGGCTTGATCCCTTCATAGGGTACATAGGAAATCTGGTCTAAAAGCTAGATATAGCCATAAATATTAACTAACTCTATCTCATCATGGAATTTTTGTTGTTGTTGTTGTTGTTGTTGTTTATTTCAGGAATTATATCTTTTGAAATATCATAAAGGAATACATTAGCTTAATATGCCATTAAATTCTTCTTTTCAAAAGAAAAAAATCAAGGGCACGTTATGCATCGAAAGCCAGAATTGGTGATACAAGTGGACTTGGTACAATCAGGGATGGGCAAAATTTCAAGTTGAAGCAGGCTAGAGAATCATTGCATGCCAAATCAAATGTTATACAAGAAAATACATCCCGAAAGAAATTAAAAGTTTCTTCCATGGTAGTCGGCTATCATCTAAAAATATAGCCAAAATACGAATGCAAAATTTTAAGTTGAAAATTCGTGCTCGTGCAATTGCAGCAAGGAGTTATATATTAATCTTCATCATACCATACATATTTCTCAATGATATTATGGTACTCGAGGTATTATAATTATTTTGGGGAAATATGAATGAAGATATTAAAGAAGAAATTCCTCGATCATAATTGCACAATTATATTAAAGCATCTTGAAGAAAAAAAAAATTAAGGAGAACTTCTCTCCAATATGGTAGCAAAAAAAGTACATAGCAGGGAGTCCACTCAACATGGTTCCATATTTATTGAAAAAAAATAACAAAAAAATGCAATTGAAATCTCTACTTTGGCCCACATGCAAAAGAAGACATCGACTTCATCAACGCCTCAAATTCGTCTCTGTGAGCCTTGCCAGAAGCTCGAATGCTTGCAATTTGATCATTAATCTGCGCCTTCAGTTCATGGTCCAACTTGTCTTGTGACAATAGTGACACTTTCAGCTCTCCAATTTTCTCCTCAAATTAAACTTTTGCAGACTCATATTGTTCTCTCAAAAGTCAAGCTCGGTCCTCAGCTTCTACTACAGCAAGCTCAGTAGCCTTCAAATCATCCAGGCCCTTAACAAAGTTCGAGAGTTATATATCTAATGTCTTTTTCACAGTCGAACATTCGGTATGGCATTGAGACAAGTTGATGTCAACGTTAGTCTCTGGCTTGATATCAACACCGTTTTCACACAATTGCTCAGCTAATTCGCAACTCCGAGCAACTGTCACTGAGAACCACTGTAACTTGTCCTCTCTCGAACCAAGAACGCCCATCATAAACTTCAAAACCTTAAGAGAACAAAAAATTGCTCTCTTAGAAGCTAAAATTTTGGCAGGAGGCTGATTAAGTCTTTGAAAAATGTTTTCTGCCTCGGAAATTATGTATTTTCGTAAGAAATCATCAGTTTCAGAAGCAACAAGGTTATGAATCGATTTCTCAATTTGAAAGATCGGCAGCGGAGCTCTTGGAGATACGAAGTCACCTACACCAGTGGATCCTACATCAATGGATTGCTCGTTGGGCTTCATCATAGTAACAACAGCATCTGGAGTACTACTCATCTCAACTATGGGGTCGTTTGAACTGCCGGTTTCTTCATGACAAACCTTTTTACTGGAGCTAGCTGACTTATTCTCTGATAATCTCTTGGGAGCCTTTCCTATATGTACAATGGTATCTTTCCTTTCAGAGCGAGAGTCCCTTCCACCAGGCCGCAAATTCAGAGGTTGCTTTGTCTTTTTAGCGGCTAAAAGAATAACCTCTTTGGTCATACTTGTAGTGGTTTGCCTCAAGCTATCTACAACGAAGGGTCGCTGCTCTTTCATGGAGCGATTCTCTAAAGTCAAATAAATGCGGGATACAGATGGCGCTAAGTAGGGAGCACTCCGCCTAGCCCACCAGCGACAATGCCACCATGAGCATTTGCCTAAGTGAATAGATCGAGGGATATAGAATACAGATGTAGTGTCACTACTAAGAAGCAAGGTGTGTGCTTTGGCCAAAGCCTCAATCCCATATTGATCTCTATTTGGAACATTGGAGTCAAGCTCATTTGAAGGAACTCCCTGTTCTAGACCAAACTTTCTAGCAAACCTATTCGGATAATACGGCTCCAACCAAAGATTTTTTCCAACTCGTACAGGTAGTAATGAGGAACGCAGACACACCAACAAGTCAAATTGCTCACTTGTTCATTTCCCATCATCTACTGAGAAGCAACCCGTCTCTTCAACGAAAGCATGTGGCTGATAAACAACAGATTGGGATACGTGGAAGAGGGTTCGAGCTTCAATAATGCTAAACGGGTTGGGTTCTACACCAGCATAGCGTTTCAAAAAGGATAATTCTCAGGAAATTCACTATCATCCCAAGACTTATATAAAGAAAGGAAATACTGTCTCAACCAGCCGATCATATAATGAATGGGGAAAGAAGTATCTAATGAGCCAAGTCATTTCAGGTTGGTGGAAATGGCGCCTAATCCGTGATAAATGTATCCCAAAGTCACCGGTGCCACAGAAACTTTAATACCTTGGGCCATCAAGCCGGCCATATAAAAGAATTCTGGTCTAATTTGATAGCTGAGAGATTGAAGCACAAATCTGCTAAGCCAAAAGCTAAGTAGGCAGCCAGAGCCCCTTCATCAGAAACCTGTAAAACTATCCTTCTAGTAGTTGTAAAGTTTTCATGTTGTTTTGTTGAAATTTTTTTTTGTACCAAAACCATCATAAAAAACTGGACCGCGGTAAAAGTGTCAGAGCCATGAGATCAGTAGATATGGCTCAGACCATGAAAGTCACATAGCTGAGCATGGATCCTCAAGAGCTCTACAACAGTTGAGGGATATGAGTCTGATTGCTTTAAGTCAATGTTAGGTGGAATAAACTCTTCATAAGGAACCTCACTTATTGGCAAGCCACCGATGACTTTCAAATCATATAAAGATATACTCATCTCACCATTCCCTTGGTGAAAGGTATTGGATAACGGACCCCACAGTTGACAAAATGCTTTCCAAACGATAGAAGAGTACTCATAGGAGTAGCATGAGATAGCAACAACACCATATATCTCAGCTTGATTAAGTTGGTCCTCAAAACTCGCTAAAAGTAAGTTCAGTCCATTCGAGTAAACCAATTTCAAGGGTAGCTCGTCCGCAGAAATCAAAGCAAGTGGTCCACCCCTCTTTTTTCGGCATCATCCTATAAATAAGAGGATAGAAATCAGTGCTTACCTCCACTTCGCTATCCCCTTTCCAGTTGTTGACTTTTGACAATGAGTAGCAATCAATAGGATCACCGTGATTCTAGCAGGACTTGATGACCCCATCCTTCGCGTCAGCATCAAAATTGAGAAATCCACAATTCAATTGTCCTTGGTAACCCGTACTATGCCACAGGATAAAGCCACATTGATTTTGAGGGATCCCATTGATGTCGATCGGGGGTACAAGTGGTCAATTTTAAGTTCTTTCCCCTGCTCGTCAAAAGCCCATTGAGCATGAAGTTTTTCATGTGGATCCATTACCTGAGAGTACACGGGAAAATTGGTCAAATAAGAAGAGTTGGTATCAAGTCTTGTACGTGCAAATTTCTCACACATACAACTCTTGAGGGGGTATCTGTTGAAACAAAAAAAAATATATAATTAAGGAAATAAAATCTCTAATAAAATATGTGGCTGAAAATATTCAAATGAGTTTGTAAAAAATAAAACTCTTTCAAAATTAGCTTTAGGGTATTTACCCTTTGGATATTTGCAACATAAAGAAAATAACAAGATCAGAAGGACATTTGAATTCAAAAAAATCCTAACGGTTTGAAATTTGAATTAAAAGATCATCAGCTATTTTTTGAATTCAAACTATCAAGTTTATCACGCCCAATCCTGCCCTCACTACCTATATATAAACACATAGGGAGTACGGTTGAAAAGGGAGAGGAAAAGAAAGGTTGAAAAAAAGTTAGACAAAAGAAGCAAAAAAGCGAGGTGGAGAGAAAACATGGAGAAAGGATAGAAAGAAAAGGAAGTTAAGGAAAAAAGTAGAGAGGGAGTCAAAGAGAAGAGGAAAAAAAAAGAGTGAAAAAGTTGGGGAGTTAGGAGAGAAAGCAGAGAATTCAGCAAAGAAAGAAGAAAGGGGAACAAAAAAAAAAGAAGGAAAGAAGGTGCAAGAAAAAAAGGGGAAGAAATTCCAAAGAGCAGTAAGAGTTCGAGTTGAAGAAAAGAGTTCTTTCACCAGGACCTGAAACCCACAAACATTAGAGGTATAAAATGATCATCTCATCTTTTTTCAAATGGCGTGAATATAAAATTCCTCGTGGGAAAAAAATTTATATGTATAGAAAAATAATTGTATGTATATATATATATATATTTCGGGGGCAAGAAATTTCAATATTCATAAAAATAGAGGATCATGATCGTTTAAGAAATTTATGAATATCGAAAAAAGTGAGCAATTATGATCGTTCATGGCAAGAAGGGAGGTAATGTTCATGAACCTCAAAAAAAAATTGGACAATCATGATCGTCCAAGAAGTCAGAGAAGTATGCAGTGTCATGGTCGATCCGAGAAAAAAAAAATTCATGAACATAAAAAAAAAAAAAAAAAAATTGGTCGATTGGGCAATGTTCATAAATAGCCATTGAAAAGAAAACACATTTCAAGTACAAAGATGGAGTTTTTGACGTATAAAGGAAGAAGAACGAAATAACAAAATGCATGAGGCCGTGAAAATTGAAGTCCTTGGAGACAATAATGGATTCAATGTTCAAAAACCGTACAAGTCGTGTTGGACTAAACCTACTATAACTAATTAGTATGGAGTCAACAAGGAAATAATAATGGTGTGGTCAGGTGTGCAGGCTACATACGAAAAAAAAAAAAAGGAAAGTATGATTGTTATGCCCATAGATTACATAGATTACATTGATAAAAGGATGAATGCTCACATGCATCATGGAAAAAAAAGAATGAATTCACCATCACTACAAGCTACAGACAAGAAAAAGAAAATGATGGGGATTCTACAACCAAAAGTCATTAGGAAAAGACAAAGTCAAAATATAAAAAGAGGGGATGTTTGTGGTGCTCACTCATCACCTTGATAAAAATGTTCATAGATATTACTCACCTTCTATAGCTACGGACAAAAAAAAAAGGAGAGGTGATGGAGATGTGAGTAGGGTCTTCTCTGCTTAATTTTTAGCCGCTATAATGTGAGTGGGAGGCCCCTGTTGTTTGCAATTGTGGGCTACAGTGAATTGTCAAAGGAAAAAAGAAGAGTTTTAATTGTGAGGGCGCATGCACCAATACATCATGAGTTTTGAAGGAGAGAACAGAGTAGAGAACCTCTCATCGTTTCAAAGAAAGCTATGAAATTGAATACGACTCGCGAATTGAGAAAAAAACATAGGGGGACAAATAACGAAGCAGCCCCTTTCTTTATGCACATTTTTCCGGGTTCTTGTTGATTTGGTTTTGAGACCTAATCTCATTAGTAGATAAAGATATCAGAAACCTATTAGAAGTTGGTTTCATTTACTTCAGGAGATACACTTGGAAGTTGGGCTCAGAAAGTCGTTAAAGCGGTTTAATAAAAATAATAATTAATTAGTTATCAAAATACTCGTCAAATTAAGTTCAAGGCATCATAAAGGCCTAAAATCACCTTTAAAAATTCCCGGGCCTAAAAATTCTATTTTTCAAAGCCCAAGCTCATTAAAAATCTCCAGAACTACGCCGGTTTGATCTCATTAAGGGTACGTAGGCAATCTAGATTATTCTAGATGTAACTACCTCCCTTAAAATAAATTTGTACTTTTTTGAAGTCAATTCTATTTTCAAAATAGCCAAACGCATATTTTAATTGGTCATTCACTCATTAAAAATCTTTCAAACTACGTCGGTTTGATTCCCGCGAAGGGATACGTAGGAAATCTAGCATTCCTACTAGATGCAACCGTAACTATTCTTGAATCACTGATTATTTCTAACTAAATTCTCCCAAACGCATTTCCAAACACATTTCTAAACACATTTTCCAAATACAATTCTTATTTTTAAAGAGTCATTCATTCATTAAAAATTTTGGAACTACGAGTGGCTTGATTCCGATGACGAATATATAGGCAATCTAAGGTTCGATTTAGGTGCTGCTGCAAACAAATCAAATAAACATTTTATTCTCGTATTTAATTTCATTTGGGAGCAGAATCAAAAAGTTTTTCTCGGAGACAACAAAATATAATTAAGAGACACATTTTCCTTGGATGGGTCGTATCCTAAAAAATAATAAAACCGCCAGTAATTAGGCATGGTGGTGAGATTATGTTGGGAAGCAAATTTTTTCCTCTACACTTATCAATAATGCATTTATATAATTAAGGATGATTATGTTTAAATGATTGACCGTAAATAGTGGATTATAGATTATGGAGATGGATTTATATATGTGATAATCAAGGTTAACAAATTAGGAAATTTATGGCGTACGTGGGCCGGTGACATGATTTTAATATGGCCCGATTTTGTGTTTCGTTATTGATTATGAATTTGTTAGCAGTTTGGGGCTTGTCTCGGGTATAGATATAGACCGATGATATGATATGAGGTATGTTATGGAGGATTCCATTATACTCTTCGGATGATATGAGGTATGTAATGGAGGATTCCATCATACTCTCGAGATGATACTAGGTATGTCAGGGAGGATTCCATCAGATGCTTGGTAAAACATGAGGTATGTTAGTGAGTATTCCCTCATACGCTTGGTAGGACATGAGATATGTTAGGGAGGATTCCTGCATACGCCCGGTATAGTGTGAGCTATCAGGGGGATTCCCTCATACGCTCACTGAGTTATGTCAGGGAGTATCCCCTCACACACTCGGTATGGCGTGAGTTATGTTAGGGAGGATTTCCTCATACGCTGACTGAGGTTATTAGGGGGGATTCCCTCATACACTAAGTATGATGAGCTATTTCATGGAGAATTTAATCATAGGCTCGATGAGGTAGGGCTCAGAATGATGGCTATGACTGGAATATCTAGCAATGAATCGAGACGACGGTTACGACTTGGGTATCAAGCTATGGCTCGGAATGATGATTTCAATCGGATTACTAACATGTAAAGTTAGTGTGGATTCCACTAAGATAAATCAATTAGATTCCATTATGTTGTATTTACTCGTATTTGCAGATCTTGTTACATGTAAGGTTTGGTAGCGAGATGGGGTCATATTGATTAGTATTATTATTTTCTTTAAGAGACCACGTTTTTATTGTATTTGGTTTTATTGTTCATTCACAGTTGTTTTGGTTTTATACCCTCCAAGTCGTATCGGGACGAAGCGACGAGACTGGATGGAGGCATCACTTTAGGACCTTCATTGAATTTTGTAAATATAAAATTAACCTAACTTACTCTAATTACTTTACGAGTTACGATGTGGTTGTGTTGGATTCAGTTTTATCTGAACTGTTTGGATATTAGTTTGGTATTTATACTCGTCATCTGATAGATGGAAGACTCTTTGACCCAATTATAAGGGAGCCACTACCGAATGTTTGGTGTAGGTTAGGTACTTTGGGATTTTCTTTGGGGTTTAAGTTTCGTCAGGTGGGAACAGGACTTTGTACAAGTTTCGAGGAGAAATTTGCGAGGGGTCGTTTCAGTGCGTCATATATCCTTGGTTGGTAGTTGGTGATTTCAACGAAATACTGTATGGACGAAAAACATGGAATGCGTGATCGTTCTCTGTGGTAGATGAACTAGTTTTGAACTGCTTTCCATACCTGTAGTTTGCTCTCTATCCCATATACAAGATATCCTTTCACTTGGCCTAATCAGCGTGCGAATAAGGATCTTGTGGAGGCACATCTTAATCGTGGTCTAGTTAGCACGGGTGTTATGGCGTGCTATATGCATGTTCTCTGGCACCATTTAGTTACATCTGGTTCAGATCATAAGGCTCTACTTACTGAGATTATCAAGGATGTTCCGTTTCCTGGTTTTACTACCAAAAAGCGTCGCCGTTTTCAACTCAAGGAAATGTGGATTCAGAAACAAGGTTGTGAAAAATTTTGAGCCAAAAAGTGGCAAGTACACAGTTTAGAGCGGCTATAGGGTTGCGCAGACAATTCAATTGAAATCCGAATGAGAGATCGGGTCATCTGCGTTACCTCAGGATAAACTTTGGTCCTCGATTTGGTCTATTTCACTTCCTAATAACATTAAATGGTGTTCCCCTACATGGTATCTTGCCCTGTAGGCTTGCCTTTTTACCTGTAATATCGTTTCTTCCCTCACTTGTATCCACTGTCATAAAAAGGCAGAGATGGTAATTCATGCTTTATGGTGATGTCCTTTCGCTAAGGAGATTTGGTTACTTTCCCATCTCTCTTCATTGGTTGGTGATTGGTCAGTTTCTTGTGTGGACTTGTTATGCTTTAGGTGTTGTACAGGCTACAGCTAGAGGAGCTTATCGTATCATCTATCTTTGCTAAAGTATTTAGTACAACCGTAATGCAAGTTTAACTTGTAGGAAATTTACTTTTACTTCAGCACAAACTCTTCTTACATGCAGTTGTGATCTAATGAACGAATTTATTAGTGCTACGCAAGCATATCCATATGTCCCTGGATCAATTGTGAACGTTGGTAAACAGGATAGAACTTCTCATTCTAGAAATGGATGCTCAAAAAGTCATTCGACTTTTACAATCCAAGGAAGCCTACCTAGACGTTGATGGTGCGTTGGTTGAGGAATTGCACACCTATTTTCGCTACTTTCAGTTTGCCTAATGTCTGTCAATTTACCCCTCAGAGTTGTAATCAAGTTGCACACCTAGTGGCTAAGAACACCCTCCCTTTTCTGAAGTCTCAAGTTCAGATTGAAGAAGGCCCTTCCTGGCTATCAACTGTTTTACAGACTGATGACTCCAATTTGGTTCTTAACTCTCTACATGAAGCAACTTCTTCCCGTCAGGCGAAGTCTCCTTTTGAGGAGATTGAGCTTTGGAGAATAATCAATCTCCTCATACCGTGCTATAAGCGCTGCACTCTTTTCCCCTCCCATGGTGTTTTTCCCATCAAGTTTCTTCGAGAAAGATTTTTTAATGATACACTATTATGCGCACTCCACAAGATTTACTTTTTTGTTGAACACTGTCGATAATTTGTGTGCAACCATATTATAGTTAGAACACTAATGTTTTTATTTTATTTTATTTTACTTTAGTTTCCTGTGAACCTAATTAAATCGCACATCTTTTATACATAGTGGTATTGTTCTTGACGTATCGGATTGAGTTCTTAATGAACTTAATATCTCATTGTAAAACATTTTTGAATACATCTCTTCTGACCACCCGAAAAAGAAAAAAAGGTAGAGAGGGTTATTCTCTGCTTTCACTCAGATTCCCCTCGGGCGGATCAAGGCACATTGGCCTAACAGGACCTGGCTATGGAGCAACAACGGTCATGGAAATAGTACTTCATACACACCCACAAAAGTGGTTAGGCCTATTTATTTACCACGCATACAAATAAGCTTTGCAAAAAGGGAATTCTCCCTTTTCTCTTTTGTTAAATTAAGTTTCTATATTCTACTAATTAAGGAAGATTCAATGTGTAACTAAAGAACTAGAATGTGAATGAGATAAAATATCGTAGTCCTACCAGCAAATATGGAGACTGAAGAAATTGAACTGGGAAGAGACAATCAATCATTCAAAAAACATGACAGAGATTATATTCATTTGACATATATAGAGAATGGAAAAAGAAAAAACAATTGAAAAAGAGTAGAACAAATATTTAAAATGTGTTGGAAGATAAGAAAATAACCAATCCATCCGGTAGCCAGTTCAAACTTCGAAACTACCCAAAACTCAATCAAAGTTCATAGAACACCATTGGGTAACAGACAGATGCAGCAAATATCAAACGATGTCCAATCAAATTCAGAAATCTATCTTAAACAATCAGATCACCCATAAAGCAGGAAATGTTCTCATACAAAAAGACTTACTTTCTTCTTTCAATGTAATCCTCTTTTTTGAGGATTGAATGCAACCCTACAGTTCCATATTTAGTAATTCCCGAACTCTTTCTTCTGTATTGAGGATCATCGAAATAAGCAAGAATACTGTTTCTACGAAAAATACCATTTTGGGGTATTTCAATTGAAATGCTGATAGAACCGGATTACCCAAAATTTAAGTATGTCCTGTAATCATGGCCATGCAGTTTCAGAAAATAGAAACATGTAGTGAACTTTAAGGTACTCGCACGCCATTCTCAGACAAGGCAGATAGGGGTTTTTCAGATCCTACAGGCCTTATGTCTTTGCTTCCTAAGTAGCCAAGAACCCCCATCTGGGAAAATGAAAATTTGAGTTGTACTAAGAATCTTCCTCCTCCGTAGAATCCAGAAGATGAACTTTGTAAGCAACCAACAATTCCTCTGCATCATCTAAAAATCTTGAAACAAACTTATCCAAAAATTCAACCTCTGTCAAAATAACCGCGTCATACAAAGTTGGTTCCCTCTTCAATAGCCGTTTTGACTTTATAACCTCTAAAACCCTGTATCGAGCAATCACGCGGTTCTCCATGCTAAACATCAAAATCCAAGGTGTATGAATTAAAACCGACTTTTTAAACTTAACAATATTTAAGAAGAAATGAATTCCAATCTTTAACTTCTCCTCCGAGGTCCTAAGCAAACCTGGTGTTCTTCTAAACATTTCCATGCATTCATCTGTTGAAAACCCAAAACTACGAAACAATTCCAATTTTCTACTAATTGTCCCATTGCGCAAACAACTAACTGTATAGAGAGCATGGACCAACATTCTAGAATTGAATAAGAAACCCATTTCCCGAACACGAGTAACAAGGCTTCTAAGTACAGATTCTTGTACAGTGAAAAGCCATGGCTGCCTCTTCAATAGCATGGAAAGCTGAGAGCTAACAATTCCGCAACTCTCCATAAAGGCAATGTTGCCCAGCAATGATTCTGGATCTCTCCTCACCACGCAATTGCATCTACACAAAACCTGAATCAAATCCTTAGCATTCTCATTATGTCCTAAGATTTTCATGAGAATTTCAATACAGGGTACTAACTTTCTGTCCAAACTAACAGTCAAAAGTGTGGAATTCTTGGAAATGAAACTAGCAAGGTCAGGACCAGAAAGTCCCAATTGTTGAAAGAACTCGATCTTTGGCCTTAGGGTCTTGTCAATATTAGAAAACAAGATTTGAGGCGAGACACGCACAGCAGATCGGATATGGGCATCGGAGAATCCGAGCTCTCGAAGAAAGCTTTGCACAGATTGGGGCTTTTCAGGGAATGTGACCCAGGAGAAGCGACTTGAGATAGAGGAAGCTTGGGCTTTGGTGAATTTGAAGGTATTGGAAAGGTAATCGGTGATGCGAGTGTTTGCATTTGGGTTTGAGATTTTTATGGGTGACGAACGGGAAGAGAAAAGAGAAATTGAAATTTTGGCTGGGATAGAGGAAAGATACTGGAAATTTGAAGGTGAAAGAAAGAAGAAAAGTAGTTTCTGAGCTTGCAATTGCATCTATAGCCATACATGAGTATATGTGACTATGAAAGAAAGGAAAAGTAACAGAGGGAATGGAGAAAATCAATAAAAGATGGATGATCCAAACAACAACTAAGTTCTGCTTTTCCAATAGGCCCTTTACTTAAAAGAGACACATTGCACATCAGACAAGGTAGATATTTTTTGTTCAATTGCACTAACTAGTTCTTAATTCTCATTTACTACTCTGACTGACCATTTGGGTTGGTATCCCTTCTTAAATGTTTCGATAGGGAAATTCAGCTACTAAACTTCTCAAATGTAACCTTGGACAAGACGCCGTTGTTCCATGCGTGTTCCTGGCTGAGGTAGAGATGTATTCAGTCAGGAAGGATGAAATATAAGTTTGCTAATCTAATATATATAACTAACTTCAAAAAGGTGTAGAGCAGAAAGTGAAAGGTTTTGATAGAGAAGATTTAGCCCAAGAGCATCATCAAGCATGCTTGATCTTAAACATGGAAAAATCAATATTTTGGAACAGTTCAAACTACCCAAAACCCATAGTAGTAGTTCATGTAACCCAATGTTCACAAGATCCCAGTATGCAAACAGAGAGCTAATAAATGAAAAATGTATCTTCATTAAAAACAAATAAAAAAACTTCAAGTATGGTTTTTTCTCTTTCTGTTTTTCAAGTGGGGAGATTGCCGGAGTCACATTTATTCTTCCTTGAAAGATACAAACAGGAAAGAAGAAGAACAGGTAAGGATGCAGCAGAAGAACAGAGTCAAAAGCTGGAGGTAGAATATCCTAAAACTTCAGTAAAGCGCCTTCAAGTCAGGGAGATCCCCTATCAAGAACAAGAATCTATGATGCCAAACATGTTGTGCCATACCTCAAACTTATTATGAGGCAATTCCTTGCTCAAGCTATAGTAAAAATTATACTCGTGAAAAATTGTAGCTTCACAGTACCAAGGGACGTAGGCTAAATTAGGTAGAAATATATCAAAAAATCATTCGATGTAGGGTTTTCAAATGACTAGATACAATGCACTAGGAGGGATTTGTAAGTAACTACTTGATATGCGTTACTAAAAAATCCATTGTTTAGTGGTTTTGTTATGCTCATGTGGTGTAATTGCAATCCCTTCATTTAATAGTTTGGGGTGCATTTGCTAGTAACGTAGCGTTAATCCCTTGGGTACTACATAGTTCCTCATCCAAACAGACCCTCCTAAGGTTATACCTGGATGAGGGCATTTCAAAGTACCAAGGAATTTGAGTTATAGTATTAAGATATGCACTACAAACAGTTATTAGAAGCATTTGTAACCAAATTTCGTGGGGTAAAATTTGGGAGAACTAAGGTTATATTAATTATGAAGACATGCAACTTGCCCTCTACAATTGCTTACTCAAGACTAACTAGCAAGCTAATACAACTTCGGGTCTTCGGAAACAAAAAAAAATAAATAAATAAAAGGAAATTCTATAAGTTTTCACTACATAATTATGCCTGAATAAGAAATAACAAGAAACAAAGCTACAACTTTTCCACCTTCATCATGGTAATTGATATATATATCCCAAAAAACAAAAAAAACAACCAATCAAAACAGACAGATTCGTAAGTAAAATTACACCATCAATAAATAGTTAAAATTGCATTCACAAATATTATGAGCACTTCACAAATCAAATGCAAAGTAACAGAGTGTAGACACAGAGAAATGGCAGCTGAATTTGGGTCTCAATTGAAGTTCTCATATAGGGATTTGAAAGATTGAGAAAGAACTGAACATCCAAGAGAGAAATATACATAAATATATAAAAAAAAAAAAAAAAAAAAAACAGCAACTCAGAAGTAAGTTATATACCTTGCAATGAGGGGAGGGAGGGAGTCGTATTGTCGGACTGCTGTGATGAGTATACAACTCCAAAGGGAAGAATGGGCGAGTTGGTGATGGTGAGTAGAGCACAAGCGGGCCAAAGGTGGGCTTGCTATGTCCGAATAAAAAGTTAGAAATAACGAAACGGGCTCGATGGGCTCAACCTTTGGACTTGGGCCAATCGTCATTATTGCTCCCAAAAATTCAGTGTTATTTGTTTTTTATAGGGAGCGGGAAATTTTGAGTTTGATATTTATAAGTAAAAATTCAGTGTAATTCATTTTTATTTTTTAACTTATGAATTTGATTCTGATTTGTAGTGAGCCACATCATTAAATCGTGAGAGAAAGAAATAAAATGTAAGTAATAATGAAAGGATAATCAATAAGAAGGGAGTTGGTGTTGTGGTTTTATGGGAGGTGCTGCAAAAAACAAAGAGCCAGAACAATTCATAACTTGCATGAGCACACATTTGATATGTTTGCATAAATGGTCATATGTATACAATGAAAAGTGAAAAAATTATATATATTGTATATCAACTTCGAGTCAAATTAAAAACATTTCATTAAAGAGGGGAAAAAAATCATAACAGTATACTTGTAGCAAATATAACGAAAAAAAATAGCAATTCGTTGTACATAAGTTGCAAAAAGAAAAGCAAACAAAAAGAGGACGCAAGTTATTTTTCCAGAGAAGGAGAAAATGATAAAATGGAAATTACTTAGATTCTTCCGTGCACTGAAGGGAACACAAAAATGGCAATCCTTGTCAATTTAATACCATCCTTTACATGAAAATTTTCCAAAAGAAAAAATGTGATAAATAGCCCCAAAATGAAAAGGCTAGAAAACCAATTGAGGAAGAAAAAAATAATAACAGGGGGTGACAGAAGAGGAAAAAAAAAATTAGAAAAAATTGGGTCAAGGAACAAAAAAAACTAATTCCAAGACGCATGTACAAAAATTTCAAATGGCTATAGAATTGACATCCTCAAAGACTTGTCTGATGTTGGGCCTCTCATTTACAGGGAGAATACACCTGAGCGATACCGCAAGCAATTCATCCATTGCTTTCGAGGGTTCTTCCCCACCAGCAATGTCTCTGTCAATGCAATCTATCCCTCTTCCTTCCCGATCACATAGCCGAACCCAGTCTGTGAGGTCAACAGCCCCTGACTGTCCCGATATAATATCACCCGCGCTTCTTCTGGTTAACAATTCCATCAAAATCACCCCAAATGCATAAACATCGGCTTTGAAAGAAGGGACTGGTTTGGCCGCAGTGGCAAGCTCTGGAGCCCGGTATCCAAGAGCTCCCATAGTTAAAATCTGCTCCGCAATGCCAGCTTGTGTCATTAGACGGTGAAGGCTATAATCAGTAAGGCGGGCATGATATTCAGGACCCGCCAGGAGTACATTCGTTGGCTTTAGGTTCCCATGGGGCAGGCCTCTATCATGTAGGTAGAGCAAGCACTGAGCAACCTCCACAGCAACCTTTAGCCTCTGCCTGAATGATAATGGGGAGTACCTCCGGGGAGTGCTCTCTGCATGACATACATAAGGATGAATACTTGGAAACTCACAGGAAAAATAAAAAACATTGCAACTCAATAGAATTTGAGTACAATTAAACCCAGATTGAAAGACCATAACATCCATAAGCCCAAAATACTGGCACATCACAGAACATAATGATTCCGCTTTCCAACATTAAATGCAGTCAGAGAATTCAAAAACATAGAAAACAATCAATCTGGATCCTTTTATATGCATTTCTATTATATGCACAAAATTTACATATGATTATCTTTTCCAATATTTCACACCATCCCATTTCCAAAAAGTTACAAAACAAATAACCTAATAATGGTGTGAAGCAAATTTCAGAAAGTATGAACAACGTATTAGAACAAATAATCTAATAATGATGTGATAACGCCCATGGAACTTCTAATATTGAAGATAAGAACAAATTTCAGAAGGTATGAACATATAATAAGAAATGATTGGGAATGTTAATCCTTTCTACCCTATTATCTCTTGCAATTAATCCGATATAATTCAGTGATGTGAATGTTTCAAACACTAAAAGCCTCATTTTTAAATATGCATGCGTCAAAATCTGTTATGCATCAATCTAAATCTGTCTGATATAATTCGGGTTAGAATCTTCAAAAGATAAATTCAAGCCTTCCTAAAGTATTTGGTGCGGTCTTTATGCAACAATCATCTTATCCTCAAAATTACCTTTAACTCGGCCACTCCTAGCGTAAACAATCCAAAGAGGATGGCCCCATGGGGAAGATTTTACTTTATAGCCAATTACTGAATTTATGTACCAAGTTCAACTTTCCATGGTTAAGTGATCAAAATGTGTTTAAATGGAGATTAAAAAAAAAAACAAAATAAAAGCACTCCCTGCCACAACAGTTCTACACAGCCTGGCATTTATAGAAACCTATCCCCTTAGGACAATCGCCAATTGCCAATACATTTTTCAATCTCCTTATATAATGTCTATATATGCCATATATACCTTTAAATTTGAGAAAAAAGTCTTAAAAATCATATGGAAACTGGTGATGGTTGATAGAGACAACTATAATGAATCAAAGAGCAGCAACCAAGACATTCTCACTTGACCATGTTCACTAAAAATAAAATAAATAGTAGAATCACTCTCACAAGTGACAAAGCATCTTGGTTACAGCTAAGAATTCAAAGATGCCAATACATCCAGCTTAAATGTTCAACGTCAAACCATACAAAATAATGGGTTGAAGAGCAATTAGTTTTATTATGGGTTTATTATAAATTTTGAGCAAAACATTAAAGACAAACCATATTGACTAAAGACTCTGCAATCAAATTTTATTTTCATTATAGCAAACCATCGAGATTAATTGGTTAATAATAGTAAGCTTTATTGCGAACAGGGATTTATAGAGGCCAAACCATCCAAAATAAAGGATAACGAGAGTACCTAGTTTTATTTTACTAGGGAGAAAGAAGGTTTAGGAAATTCTTACCATACAGATGCAGTGCCAAGCTATCTCCCTGGACATAGTCTGCTAAAAGAAGCCTCTCTTGTTCCCTCGGCCCCCAGTAATATGCTCGTAATGGAACAATGTTTTCGTGCCTTACAGAGCCAATCCTTTTAACTTCCTTGGCAAAATCTTTCTTGTGTTTAACCAGTCCCACGCGTAACCATTTCACAGTCAACATATGCCCACTATCTAGAGTAGCTTTGTACAGAGTTCCATGGCTGCTTCTTCCTAGAACCTCTGCAGGTGCTCGGGATAATTCCTCAGCGGTAAATTGCAATGTAGAATCCAGGAAGAACAAATCTCCAGCCAATCGATCTGGTGAATACACATCCAATATCACAGGTTGTTCAAGTGCCTCCTTAAAACGAGGTGATGAAGATAGGGGAGAACCTGGAGAAGACTTCCTTCCAGATGTTGTAGGATAATCATCTAGAAGATTTGTAGGTGCAGAACTAGTTGCTGTTCCTCCAGGCAAAGCATGCTGACCAATTTCAGTTACCAACTCTGCCTGCCCTGATAATGACCTTGATTGCGAAGTTAGCAAGTGATCATTGGAAAAGCTCAATGAAGCTGGGGGAGGCTGCACATTTGTATGGAAATTGAAAAGTGAAGGCCGCCCAAATCTTCCTACCTTGACATCTCTCTCTGTATCTTGGCCAACAAACCCACTTCTTCCATGAAATTCTTTACTGTGTGTTTGGTGATAAGCCAATAAAACAAAGACAATCATCAAAGCAACTCCAACTGAGGCAACAATGATCGCTATTCTAATATGACCTTTTGAACTATGATTTTTTCCTCGATCTGGAATTTGACCTGGAACTGAAGTAGTTGGCGAACTATTTGGTATATTTAGCAAGTTATTTCCAGGATGAAATGAATTCGCAGGGAAGCGTCCTAAATCTTTTGGAATAGGACCTGATAGATCATTATAGGAAACATTAAACGCACTTAGGCTGGATGGAAGCTTCTCAGGAATTTCACCCTTGAATTGGTTATGTGATAAATCAAGGTACTCCAATCTATTCAGTTTGCTCAACTCACTGGGCAGATCCCCTGAAAAGTCATTCTTTGCCAGGTTTAGCAATTTGAGTTCCACCATGTTACCTATGTCTCGAGTCAAGCTACCTGATAAAGAATTATTGGAGAGATCAAGACGCTCAATTGGAAAAGTTGGAGGGAGAGATAACAATTCACTCACATGTGAACCTTCAAAAGGAATTGGTCTAGTTAAACGATTTCCAGAAAGATTCAGTCTCTTTAAGGTCATTGAAGAGAGAAAACTGCCAGGAATGGACCCACTGAAATCGTTTCGACTCAAGTCAACAGTAGAGAGTCTAGGACAGGCCTCAAATATTGATGGCAAAGGACCAACTAACAAGTTATCTCTTAGACTAAGTGTGCTTAATCTCTCAAACTGAGAAGTCAAGTTTGGAAAGCTTCCAGAAAAATTGTTTGAACTCAAATCAAGAACCTCTAAAGCAGAACCCAAATTCTGCATAACTGACATGTCACCTGAGATCTTATTTCCACTGAGGTCCACTACTACACAACTCCTCAGATCTACATTCTGCAATGTGCCTGACAAACCATTTGACGAAAGATTCAAGACTTGCAAAGTCGTAGAGTTAATGCCAAGAATAGAACCTGTGTACAAAAACGGAGATAATACCAGAGTGCAATGTTAAATTCCAACTAGCAAAGATAAATGAAACTTAGTTCAGACCAAATTGCATGCATTGTCCAAAGAGGTCTGATTTCTTCGGAGACATACAAATAATGAGAGCAATAAATGGTCAAAGATACAGGATCGAGGTATGGTACATGAGTAATTTTAGTTTTATCACCCAGGTTGTTTTCTAAAAAAATCAAACAATCGTGATTCTTCCGACAAGACTTATTGTTACTATAATAGTATAATTAAGACCAATAGGCAGTGGCTAGAAAAACGCGGGGTGGATTTGGGATCTTCACAAGGTATGATTCCGATCTCTACTATCTTTAATGCATATTATGGTGAAAAAACGTGCAAACATAATTTAGGCTTCGAAGATTAAAAATTCATAGACCAAAAAGTCCATACCTGTAAAAGCATTGCCACTAAGATCCAATTCTTCAATTATCATAGAACTCTGGAGCAACTCCTCCGGTATTTCCCCAAACAATTGATTTCTCTGAAGCCTCAAGACTCGGAAATCTGGCAACGACCCAAATGAAGGGAGCACCCCTGTGATCTGATTACCACCTAAATCCAAAACTTGCAAATTCCTAAACAACCCAATTGACTCAGCCTTAAAGAACCCACCAGCCAGCTTATTATAGCTCAAGTTCAAGTGACGCACAGTGTTGGATAAGCTTGAAAGGTTTTCGGAGGCCAATGAAATCCGTCCAAAAAACTCATTTCTGCTCAAGTCAACGTACTCCACATTGTGCAATTGTGAGAAAACTTCAGCAATATCGCCCCACAGCTGATTAGAATGCAAATCAAACACTTTGAGCTGATTCAGATTGGATGACCGACCCGGAAATCCACCTTTGAATCGGTTAGCGGACAAGTTGAGATAATTCAAGCCCCACAAGTCGTACAAACGAGCCGGGATCGGGCCATAGAAGCGGTTCCCGGATAGATCCAAGTGCTGGAGAGAGGACATTGTGCCCAGAACCGGTGGGACCCGACCCGTGAAGCCATTGTTGGAAAGGCTGAGGTTTTGCAATGCGGTGAGTCCAGTGAGAGTGTTGAACTTGAGTTCGCCGCCGAGGCCGAGGCGGTCAAGAGCTACGGCAACGACATTGCCCATGCTGTCGCAGAAAACGCCAGTCCAGGGAGGGCAGGAGCTAGCGCTGCTGAGAGAGTCGAGGGTCCATGAGTCCAGAACTTTCCGGAGCGGGTCGGTCTGGATCCCTTTCTTGAACTCGTAGAGGGATCGGAGCTCCGACTCGGAGGCGGAGGAGGCGGAGAAGATTAGAAGGGAGAAGAAGTAGAGGGAGAGAGTGAGGGTGTTCATTGGACCCAGAGAAACCCTAATCATTCATTTGACCAAGGCTTAAGACGAGAGTGGACTCCCTGTGTGTGAGAGAGAGAAATGGGGGAGCACTCAAAACCCTGGATTGAGATTTGGGAGGAAATTAAGACAAAGGGACACGGACATAGAGGGGGGAGAGAGAGAGAGAGAGAGATTTTGTAAACGCGTGCGTAAGGCTTTATAGTTTTCTTTTAGGGTTGAGGCTTACAAGAAAAATTCCGTTAAAAATGGCGGTTTGGCAGGTGGAGATCGGTGGTTGGTGAAGATGAGTAACTACAGTCTGTAAAGGAAGAACAAGGCAACTTATCCTAAACTAATAAGGTTAAAGTCGTAAAATCCCCTCGTTAACAAAGAGCCCAAAACTTACATAGGCCCACTCAGCTCACGTGCTTTTTAACGCCGTCCCCAAACTAACGGCCGTGACACCGTAAGCGTTAAGGTTACTAGTGTGTCTAGGGATAACCAATCCAACTAGAACGTTGATTAAAAAAAAAAAAATTGGGAAATTAAATTAAGATTATTTACATATTTACCTCTGAGATTTTTCATATTTCCAGAAATACTCCCTTAAGTTTTAATAATTACATAAATATTCTATTAGTTTTCAAAACCCTTGGGCATAATTCATTCTATTTAATGTTTTATGTATAATGACAAAGTTACCCTTAAATAACAATTCTTAGTAAAGATTAAGTTATCTCACAACCAAACATTATTCCTCAATTTTTTTATTTTTTAATAAAAAATTCTGCTATTTTTATAAAAATAAATAATAATAATAAAAAAATTATGTCACTTTTAATAATATTAAAAAAAAGACATAATTAACATGAATAATAAAAAAAATTATGATTATTATTTATTTATTTATAAAGATTAACCTATCTTACAAATGGGGGAATTTTTTTTTTATTTTTTAATATATTAAAAAATTGAGGAAATATGTTTAGTTGTGAGAGCATCTGCAGCATACTAGCTAAATCTATTTTTTGTACAAATTTAACTAAAAAGGTGCCCAAAAATCTTAAAATTGGTCTGCAGCAAACTAGCTAAATTTAATCCATATTTTAACATTTCAAACAACACTTGTTACATGTACTGAGCGCCCTCTCTCGCTACTTCTACATCTGTGTATCTCTCTCCTCTCTTCTTTCATCCTCTTCATCCTCGTCGTCCTTTATTTTTGGTCTTCTACTCCTCTATCTTGTTACCACCCGTTCTGTAATTGCGAGATAGAAAATTTACAATTACCAAAATATCCCTAGTGGTGCCTCGGACTTTGAAGTTTTCACATTGAGAATGTTTTATATTGAAACCATGCCTCATTTTTTACTGTTATGCTTGCAATAGAACAAGGCCACACAGTAGTACAGCCTAGTAGGTGCAACGTCGATCCCACATGGATTGAAGAAGATCTTCTCTAGTTAAGTGCTTAGAAACCCAATTCTTGAAAATCTAGAAGTTATACTAAAATTGAATGTAAAATGAGTAGTTTGATTGTTTTGAATGGTAAGAGAATGTAATTACGCAAACTAACTAAATTTAAGTGTCTAACAAGATTTTAAGACAAGTTAACATAAAAGGAATGAAAAAGATAAAGTCTGCTTATGTGAATGAGTTAAGGGGACCTAGGGCAGTGACTTCACCTAAACAATCGAATTCAAAGTTTCTAAGTAATCAACCAAATAAGTCTAATCTGATTCCAAAATTACTTCTCTCTAAGTTATGATTAAATCATGGTATGTGATCTTAACCCTGTATTTCTTATTTGAAACCTAATCTAGTCATGGTATTTAACTTAGGCTAGGAAACAGAAATCTATTAAGGTCAAGAAAAGTTCAAATAATCAACTAAGTCTCTTATGCATGGTATGTGTCATCAAATCTTAGTCATCTTGTTTACTGATCCATTAGAATTAAAGCATGGTATGTGCTCTTAGTCCTAATTTAGATATGCATATTTTAATAGTGATCAAGCATCAAAACAAGCATATTCAATTATGCACAATAAACAGAAACAGAAATCAGAATAGAACTTGAAAGACTAAAATTCTTATTAACTTCAAATGATCATGTTTGGTTACAACACAGCCCCAAGATGAAGTATTTAGCCTCTAGACATGTTTATAGAAATCACAGCATATGACATGAAAGTAAAAATTAGAAGAACCCTTGAGGCATGCCACAACAAAGTCTTGGCTAGTTGTCAGAAATCTTCTATTCTTCAATGGAGAAGATGATATTTTCAATGATGGAATGAGAAGCTGCTGGAGTTGAATGAATTCATAATTTAGAATGGCTAAAAATGAGTCCTCCGATTTGAATGAAGTGATCTATATATATAGAGGCTAAAACAGATTTCAAGGTGGCCAAATGTGGATTTGGTCAAGGATTGTAGACTGGTCTGAAATGAAGATTGGGTTAAGGATTGTAGGCTGGCCTGAAATAAAGACCCCTTGATATTTCCTTGTTGCCTTAATTTCATCCATTTTTCCCAAGTGGCATTTTTGAACAACTCAAATCAGTTCAAGAGTCAATGTCTTCATTCTGAACAAGTTTTCTTTGATTCTGGAATACTTGAGTTCCATTAGCTCCAACTATTCTGAACGTCTATGCTCTGTACATTTAGCACAAACCAAGTAAAATGCAACCTATTTGACTCAAAAGCATTGTAAAATACTAGAACTGAAATAGAATAATGTATACAAAATGTGAGTGTTTCAAGAGTTATCATTTACCCAAAAGACTTGAGGACCAAAGTTTAGCCCATGATCTTTTTCTCTTACTTTCATTGGCCCAATTACTTAGGTCCATCACCCATCACCCTAAAAAAATTAGTGATTGACCATACACTCTCCTCACACCCAAAATGACAGGACCCATCCCAATCCCTCTGGGACTACCCGGGGATGTGTCCCGCTCCCGTCTAACAACGACTCCAAACATACCAAAAGTACCCTTAACTGAACTAAATACTTCAAATTAAATAAATAACGTTAAATGTAAGAGTTCAGAGTAATATGTTGTCAGACCAGGGATAGTACAATACAAAACATGAGACAATAGTCAAGTCATATAAATAGTGCTCAACCTACCCACTTGTGTGTACAAGTGCACAGCAAACTAGTCTAAGCCTCACCCTCTGAATCCTCCTCTAATTCCATGGCACGACCTGGAGGGGTTATTAAAATATTAAAGAGTGAGTGTGCCGAAAATAAAAAAGTTTACAAATCCAATTTAATAATATAATAAATCATAAGGTTTTACCCCTCCGTTTTCCAAAACTTGCATGCATTGAAATAAGTATAGTAATCGTAATAGTATCATAATAACATAATCATATAATAATCGAATAGGGGGAAAACAACATAATAGTGCACTGTAAAACCCAACCCCCGCACCCCCGATGCCTAATAATGATGTAACAGCTCTAAGGCTACATGTTACCACTCAAGGTCTCAAATCCCAAGAAATCCTCTAGGTCCACCAATGCCTGGTATCCTGGGTCACTGATTGGGGTATAATCAATATGCCTTCCTAAGAGTAAGTAACCCAACAGGGGTTAACTCCCCTCAGTTAGTGTAACGACTCGTCTCGGAAGTCGGAATTAGATTAGTGATTAGTGACGGATTAGCGACGTTAATCGGTGTTTAGTTTGACCCTTTTGGATAACGGCGCAGAATGACGATTTTACCCCTAGAATGGGCAAAAGGTTGACTTTTAGATCGGTCGGTCAATTGGGCATTGACTGATGACTGTGACATAGTTCGGGACGTCACGAGTCCGTAGACAGGTGGCACGCCCGATTCCGACATCCGAGGAGGAAGTTATGATGTTCGGAAGGTTAAGGGCATTTTCGTAATTTGGATAAAAGAGGGGAATTTGTTGACTTTTTGCACGATAGGGTTTCTTCACTCAAACTGAGGACCGTTAGATAGATCTCGATGTCCTGAGTACAACGACAGGCGGCACGCCTCCATCGGACATCGAACGAGTGAGATACGGGTCTAGGAAGAGAAGGGTAAAATCGTAATTTGAACAAGTAGGGGTATTTTGGTCTTTTGCACCTTGGGAAGCGTGCTAATATGATCAAGACAAGTGTACATGATTTATTGGATATTTTGGGATGGGACCACCAGGTGTTTGAAACCTGGCTTGTGTCCAGTGGGTTCTAGCTTACACGGTTTAAATGGTTGTTGTCGTGCACAAGAGAGGAGAAAAACAGACACTGAAAACAGAGAGAAGAAATCGAGTAGTCCCAGGGTGTGTGAGTCCTTGAGTTTGAGTGTGTGTGATCAGGGATTAGTTGAAAGGTTGGGGAGTGAGTTTTGGGTGAGAGAGTTGTATGAAGAAAGGTTGAGATGAGGGTGAGATTTCTCAGAAAAACAGAGAAGGGTCGTCGTGGTGGTGCTGTCGTGTTTTGATCAAACCGGTCGAGTTTGGAGTTGTGGGAGTGTTCAGAGGACGAAGGAGAGGCGCTAGACGGGTTAGACCCACGGCGGAGCTCACGGCGGTGAGCCGGAAATCCGAGGATTTTAATATTGTAATTTAATGTGTGAATTGACGCTTTTACCCTTGTGATTGGTATGGCCAAATTGTTGACTTTCGATTGGTGAATTAAAGGGACTTTGACCTATGACCGTGACATAGTTTGGGACGTCACGAGTTCATAGACAGGTGGCACGTCCATTTCGGACGATCAGAGAAAAAGTTATGACTATCGGAAGTTTAGGGGCATTACCGTAAGCTGGACTTCACGGGCGAAAATGTTGACTTTTCGTTTGACAAATAATTTTCACGCGACTCAAGGACCGATAGGTAGGTCTCGACGTCCTGAGTCCGTAGACAGGCGGCACGCCAAAATCGGACTTCGTATGGCTGAGTTACGGGTCTAGGAAGTGAGGGGTATTTTGGTAATTATTGAACCAGGGGCATTTTGGTCTTTTTGCCCTGGTTACTGTAGCAGGCCGCGGGGGACAAGGGCGGCACCACCATGTGCGGTGGTTCAAACGTGCAATTGGTTGTGCGATTGTGTGCTGGAAAGTTGGGAGTGTCTGATGCTCTAGACCGTGGTCTGTTGCATCCACCGTGCACGACCCTATTAATTATTCAAGTTCGAAGCTTTTCGGGGGACATTTTTCAGTGGACAATTGGACAACCACGAGCTTCTGGGACGGCTTGAAATTAATTAAAACTGATTATATAGTGTGTGAGCTTCACTCTGGTATTGAATGGACTGAAAATAAGGGTGGAACCAGAGAGAAACCATTTCGGGAATTTTTAGAGGGAAATCGGGTTTTTGATTTCTACGGTGTGTTGAGCCAATCTAATCGTAGAGTAAGATTTCTGGGAGCATTTGGAACACAACCATATCAAAATCGAAGGCAACCAGCCACGGGTGAGCTGGGACGGTGACTGCCGTGTTCAGAGGAACTTCAGAGGGTTGGACGGCTACTTCCAGGTGAGTGTTGATTCAATTGAGTGTGTTTTCCAGTTCGTTGTGATACTATGATGCTTCATGTAAGGTTAATTTGATTTCGGTTTAGGAACCAGTGAGTTCTGGTGATTGACCTGTTTGGATGGTCACGGGTCGAGGGGCCATTTTAGGATTGGTTTTGGATAATTAATAACTCAGAACTTAAATTAGATGTTTAAATAACATGTTAGGATCAAATTGGATTGAAATCGAGTAGGAATTGATGGGTGATTAACCGGGTCAAGCCGCGGGTGGCAGGCCCGAATTACAGACAAACGGGTGAAGGTGCTGACACTGTAGCTACAGTGTCAGGCGCGTGACTTTCACGCGCAGCCACTTTGGGCGGCGCGTGAGGGCGCGTTGGGGCTTATCTCCGATCACGATCAACATGACTTTTATTCCTCTCATCATTCTGAACATTTTTGGTGAATTAACCATGTTGATCTGAGATAGTTTTGATGGGTCAGTTTAGGGCCGGGTGCCTCGGGAAACGTGTAGGACGGCTTCCCCAAGCCGGCTTCTATTTCGGACTTTGTGGTTAAACGTTTAAGACTTGTAGTGACACTTACATGTGATTTGGACTGACAGGAATTGTACGATAATCCCGGTACAAGTTCGTACGCGCAGGTTCACCGCGGGATCGTACAGTGAGTGGGCCATTTTCTTAAACCCTTGCGTGCATAAATGTTTTCTGGTTTATTATACTTATTCACATGCTAAAAAAATAATGGTTTTGATGATATGGAAAATATGGTTATGGCACGTTTCACGGTATTTGGGCTTGAGACCCGTCTGATGAAAACTTAATGATTGGTTCGGATTTTATCTATGTATATATATGGTTTGCATGTGCATATCAATAAAATGTATTTGGTACTGCACTGTATAGATCCTTTCATATTATATTGTCTCCTCCGGCGAGGTACCCCGGAGAGGTCACGGACGTCTAGTACGTCCAGCGTCTATGACGCTAAGCATCAGGTGATGCTGTACCCGAAGTGGATTCGGGGATTTAACTCGGAAATTGAGACCCGAGTGGCACGCGTAGCCTTATTATTATTGTGACCTTATTAGATGTTAAGAACGTCAAACATCAGGTGATGTCGGGATTGGAGTGTATAGTGTAGCAACTAAAATTATACTTATGGTTTTATTATATGCCTTATGGTTCATATTATATGATTGATGGTTTTAATTACGGTTGCATGCATGTTTGGAAAACGGAGGGGTAAATTATATGTTTTACTTATCAAATGATTTTATAAACTTGAGTTTCGGTCCACTCACCCTTAATGTTTTTGGTAACCCCTCCAGGTCGTGATACTGAGGTAGAGGAGGAAACTGAGGCTGAGGCATAGATCTACTTCTGCGTACCTGAACCCCTATTGGGTGGTTTGCCCGCAGGTTTTATTTTAGAGTCGTGCTCGCAACTTGTAATTTTGGATTCATCCCTTGTCTGACATCTGTTTAATTCGGATTTGATGTATGACTTTAATTTGGTTATTTATGCATTTGATGTTTTGAGGTTAAAATTGGTATGAATTATTGGATGTCAGACGGGAGCAGGGCACGTCCCCTTGTGGTCCCTGTGGGATCGGGGCGGGTCCTGTCAGTTAGATAGATCTCGATGTCCTGAGTACAACGACAGGCGGCACGCCTCCATCGGACATCGAACGAGTTAGATACGGGTCTAGGAAGCGAAGGGTAAAATCGTAATTTGAACAAGTAGGGGTATTTTGGTCTTTTGCACCTTGGGAAGCGTGCTAATCTGATCAAGACAAGTGTACAGGATTTATTGGATATTTTGGGATGGGACCACCAGGTGTTTGAAACCTGGCTTGTGTCCAGTGGGTTCTAGCTTACACGGTTTAAATGGTTGTTGTCGTGCACAAGAGAGGAGAAAAACAGACACTGAAAACAGAGAGAAGAAATCGAGCAGTCCCAGGGTGTGTGAGTCCTTGAGTTTGAGTGTGTGTGATCAGGGATTAGTTGAAAGGTTGGGGAGTGAGTTTTGGGTGAGAGAGTTGTATGAAGAAAGGTTGAGATGAGGGTGAGATTTCTCAGAAAAACAGAGAAGGGTCGTCGTGGTGGTGCTGTCGTGTTTTGATCAAACCGGTCGAGTTTGGAGTTGTGGGAGTGTTCAGAGGACGGAGGAGAGGCGCTAGACGGGTTAGACCCACGGCGGAGCTCACGACGGTGAGCAGTGACACGTATAAGCTCTGGTTCCCCTGTTTTCCAATTTCGGTTTGAATGAAAAGTTGTGGATGTTGGATGGTTGTTGACTCGATTTCTTGGTCCTAACATTCTTAGGAGGTGTCTATTGGGCTCAGGGAATCGAACTCGTGGCTGGAAGGACGGCGGGTGGCCGGAATCGGAAAACTGGTTTTTCTGGGCTTTTGTTCGAACTTCGGGAGGTGAGATTTAGACTGTTATTTCTTGTTTTAATTACTTGAATCCATTCCTTAGAGTAGGACGAAACTATTGGTGAAGGAAGGGTTGAAAACGGACGGAAAACGGGTGAAAACCCATCTCGCCGATTTAGACCAGTCGACTGCCAGAGAAGACAGTGAACAGTGATTCACTGTAGCGGCGTGTGAAGCCCACGCGCAGCCCCTTTGGGCGGCGCGTGAGGGCACGTGGGGCAGGTTCTGGGGACGTGTCCAGCACGGTTTTTACTCTAATCGATGTAACGAACATTTTGGGACAAGTTTCGAGACGATCAGACATCATCTCGGGGTAGTTTTAAGAGTTCGAAGGTTTAGGGCTCCGTTTAATTAAGTTTCAAAATTCGGAAAAATTAGGGATTTTGGGGTAACCTTAATTGAAGAGTTTGTGACCCGTTTTGGTGACTCTAGACAGGTCGGGAATTGCCTGAGACAACCGAGGATTGCACGGGATGCGATTGACGCGCACGAAAGTAGTGAGTGGACTGTTTGTTTTCTAAACCGAGCATGCATAACTGTTTTTACTTATTTCATTATGTTTCGATTATGATTTTATGCTTTCGATATATGATTTGGTGATTTTGATTTCTATATTCTTGCTTTACTCGATTGCACATTTTTCAATATAAGTTTATCGGATTTGCACGTACTTCGAGAATATGATTTCTGTGATACTTGTGAGTATGGTTTCGGATGAATGATTATGTTATTACGTATTCTGTTTTATGAAAGATTTGTGGATCTAATTTGAGGATTTGAAAGGAAAAATCCGGGCGGGAGCCCCTTTTCGAGAAACGTGATTTCGGTTTTTCAAGATTTCCAGTTTGGCTTTGGTTTTCGGATTTCGATGCCCTTTCTGATGCTTGAAAAATGGTTTTAGGTTTAAAGACCCGGAGAAAGAGAAAAACCCAATGGATCTAGTTTTGAGTTTAAAGACTCGGATTGATTGACCCGGGAGGGGGGGGGGGGGGGGGGGTGGGGGGGGGGGGGGGGGAAGGCCCTGGTATGTTTGAGTTTAAAGACTCGGTATATGTTTTGAGTTTAAAGACTCGGTGATTGTGATACCCCCCCGAGGCCTGTGCTTGTGTTTTGAGTTTAAAGACTCGTTGATATCCCGGGAAGGCCTGGTTATTGCGCATTGTGTTTTGAGTTTAAAGACTCGGGCACACTTGAGATCCAGTAACTTGTATGATCGATGTTTTTCACTTCTTTTCACATGTTTTGGGTTGTGACCCGACTAACTTGGTTTTATTAATTTAAGGCCGAACGCCTGAACTTGGTTTCGATTTTCGGCAGTTATCATGTTTATGTTCCATGATTATTTTCTATGGTAGTTTTAAGTTACTTGGTTATGCATGCACGTTTTCAAACGGAGGGCGAAACCCTGGTTTCTTTATAGAACTGTTTTTATAACTCTTACTTATTTTTAGTCCACTCACATTTTAATGTTTTTGACACCCTCCAGGTCGTGGTGCGAGCATTGGGGTTACCGTTGAGGCAAAGGTCGAGGCATAAAGTCAACCGTTGCGCGTTTTTCTATTAGTAGGGCTTGTATATATTTTCGTACTAGACTATGCTCTGTAAACTGGTAACGGGTTGTAAGACTTTTCTCCCTGGTCTGACAGTATGGGTTTTGATGTATATAAGGTTACTTTGGCCTTTTTAGTGTGTTTTTCAGACGGGAGCAGGGTTGGCCTCGGTTATCGGGGTGATAATCGGGGTGGGTCCTGTCAGTCAGTGCCTTGTGACTACTCCAGGGTCCTCCCAGGCCAATGACCCTAATAGGTCCTCAAATAAGCATTATTTTATATTATTTTATACCCTTTATACTTGACTTTTAATATTAAAATATTAAATAAATAGATAAAATAATTTGTTTTGTGATTTTTCTGTTTAGATAAATAAAGTTTGTAATTTGGAGCATTTTAGCCAAAGAATCGTCTCGATCAAAATTTTAACGAAAATATTATGGACGAAATTCGGTGGAATTATTAATTTAGTTTTAAATTAATTAATTTTCAATTTACCCTGCAGCCCAAACCCATTCAAATAAACCCTGCAGCCCAACCGTTCTGCAGCCCAGCCCGTCAGCCCGCCAGCCCAGCCCAAATCCATCCGGCCCAGTTACTTCGCTCCAGCCCAGGCGAGTGAAGCAGGCGCCTGCCGAAGCTAGCTCCACCACTTCAGCGCGCACATACCGAACGAAGACTCCCAATGCAGCGCATGCGCGCCGACTTCTCTTCCTCCCTTTCCAGCAGGGGCTGCCGGACACTTTTCTTCCTTTCCAGCTATGCCATGCCGAACTGCAGCTCCAGCCACTTTCCAGCCCAATTCTTGCAACCTTTCAGCCACTTTACAACTAAAACCACATCTAAACATCATCACAAATCTTCATTATTCATCATTCCACTATTCAACATTTTTTATTGTATTTTTTTTTATTGATTTTTGGTAGCTTTTTCTCCCTATAAATAAGGGTTCATTTCACTTGTTGAAAAAAACCTTCTTGGAGGCACACATTTTAGCCTTCTTTGAGAGAAACTTTGGCAAAATATTTCCAATACAAGATTTAGAGTTTGAGTCCATATTTCCCGAGTTTATTTCCTCCATCTTCACACGTTTCTGCTTGATGTCAGGGTTCCTTGTGAAAAAATCATGTTTTTCTACTTAAACTCTTATTTTTGTTATTGGTTTTGATTATAGTTCAATATATGTGAGGTATTTTCTTGCTAATATTTGTAAGTTTTGAATGCAATCTCCATGTGTTTTACTTTTTGAATTTCTTTTACTTCATATGTTTTAGTGCTTAAACTTCAATTCGATGTTAAGTGTTTTATCCGCTGTCGGTGCACTTAGAGTAGAATTGAAGAGATTAAATGTTGATCGCTGTCGGCGCATTTAATTATAAAGTTAAGGTGAATCATATTGTAAATGTTTGAAGCATATTGATGTTTGACGCACATTAATGGTTGATGCATTTATAATATTGAAAGATATATGTAAATATTTGAGATGGTGAAGGTAAAATTTCGTGATTGTTTTAATATTTGCAATTATTAGAGTGTTGGTAAGATATGTGCTTTAAGAAGGTCACTTGTACATAAATTAAAGTAGAAGTAAAATTAGTTTATTTATACTTTTACTTATTTGCATGATTACAAACCTTTTCAAAACCCCCCTTTTTATTCTTTATTTTTTTATTCTTTTATTCTTTTAATTCTTTTATTCTTTGATCCCTTTTTATTCTTTATTCTTTTATTCTTTTATTATTTTAATTCTTTTATTCTTTGATTCTTTTTATTCTTTATTCTTTTATTCTTTTATTCTTTTAATTTTTTTATTCTTTGATTTTTTTATTTTTTTATTCTCTTATTCATCTATTCTTTAATTTATTAATTCTTTGATTATTTAATTCTTTGATTATTTAATTATTTAATTCATTATTCTTTTATTCATCTCTCACTAACACATTATTAATGTTCCCTAATTTCCCCGGTTAAGAACGATCCCTATTTACCAATACTACATCTACACAAAAGGGGTTTAAATTGCATAACACTTAAATTACGTGTTTAATTTAATGCGTAGTTTGAGTATTGTCATACCCTCTCTGGAGGAGACAATGATAGTAAGGTTGGAAATTAGAGAACAATAATAGTATAGTTACCCTGTGTCCCCTGAACATCCCTGAAACATTCCATATATAATCCAGGCGGGTCTCATGCCCAAAACACCATAATATGTAATAAGAATCATCATATAATACCCATAATAGCTCCATCTCAAATATAAAGTGGAATAGTAAAACAATTTATGCATGCAATCCTTTAGAAATCAAATAGCCCACTCACACACGATCCTCACTGCTCAACGACCACCTAAACCTGTAATAACACGTCCAAGAGTCACTAACAGACCCCACTAGTTCATCCCTAAAACCCTAGAACAAAATCGGCCTGGACACATAGCCCAGACACTATTCCTAAGGCTTTAAACCCCATTTTGACCATCGTAATGATCTCCGATCGACATGAAACCACCGTCATTGGATCCGTATCGTCAAAACCTTAAAAATGGTACCGGCCCCACAAGTACAGTTAGGAGTATAATGGTTTCCTTGGATCGACATCCTTCCTCTGTTTCTTTGTTAAACACACATTTTCCTTTTGTTTGTTCTTCCACCGCTTACCTCCCACCGTTCACACCTATTTGACGCTAATTATTCTTTGCCAGGTGACATGTGTCACTTAAGGAACGAAGTGAGTCACTAATGTAATTGACTCAGCAACTCTAGCAAAAAGACAGTTTTTCCATTGCTTGCACAATTTACCAAATTGCCCCTAACATTCCTTAATCCATAACTTTTTCATCCGGACTCCGATTTACGTGTGCCACCTGCCGTTGTACTCAAGGAATTGAGACCTACATAATGGTCCTTGAAATACGTGCAAAAGACATGTCGCCAAGAAAGTCATCAAATTGCCCATTTTCAACCAAATTACCAAAATACCCCCAAACTTTCGAACATCATAACTTCTTCTTCGATCGTCGGAATCGGACGTGCCACCTGTCTACGGACTCGTGACGTCATGAGATACGTCACAGTCATTGACCAACGTCCGTTTGACAGCCTGAATAAAAAGTCAACAATTTGCCCTATCTAGGGGCAAAACCGTCATTTCGCACCGTCCGTCCGAAATCACCCTAAAAATCACTGATTAGTTCCACTAATCCATCATTAACTACTAATCTAATTTCGGTTAGGACGGGCCGTTACAGTTTTGCATGGCTGGGTTAAGATATTGTGCAAAGGGATCAGAAGGCTTGACTTCATTTCCTACCATGACCTCGATAGTTTTTTACATTGTTTTGGACCCACGAATTTGCATTAGATTGGCTTGAGGCAAGGTCTTGAAGATCATCAGTTGGAACGTTAAAAATGACCTCGACATGGGTGCCTCAAAGGGCTTCTAGAGTGTCTGGGTTTGGATCGTAGAGTCGCATTCTCCTTATGTTATTTTTGTTGTAGAGACTAGAGAACAACAACTTCTGCTTGGGATGGTAGATCATCACCAACCATTCCATTACATACGCCAATTTTTTCCCCTGCATTAAAACAGAATATTTAACTTCTTATCTTTTAAACGTTCTCATCATTCAAAAAAGTTGGAGTTGAGACACCTCACATACAAATGAAGATGCATGAAGACCATTATCCGGTATGGATACTAAATTAATTTTAGCTTCATTTGCAACTAATAAATTTAATCATTTGTTATAGGTAAAGTCATATATTCCATGTGTGTTTATGTGTGTAGTAGAGAGAGACCAATTGTTTGAAAGGTTGCAACCAACTCTGACACGACCCACCCCCAATCCCCCGAGATTAAGGGTTAAGTCATGCTCCCGTCTAACTCACGTGTGACACGAAGGCTGACTGACGACCAACCTCCATGTAACACGTAAGCCGGACAAGGATTTCCGAAGCGATCCGTCCAAAAACTTCCGGACTTCCCAGAGTGCCCAGAAACTACTATGGAACGCATGTGTGATGTCTTCGTCTCTCTCTACCAACAACCTGCACCGCAACAACTTAGAGGGTATAAAAAAACATAAAAGACTGTGAGTGGACAAAAATAATCAATATGTTCAGAAAACAGTTTACCAGAAAGACATTTATACCCTCCATGAAAAACCAATGCATGCATAAGAAAACCGTTTCATAAACCATTTCATATCCAAATAAGAAAACCTTCAATGAAAACCGGAAACATTTCATTTTCTCAAATCCGTAATTCAAATCAAGGGCCTCGGCCCAAAGTCATAAATCTTCATCAAAGTACGGGAACTCAGCCTAAAACTCATGAAATCCAAATCTTCCGGGCTACATCCCAAAACATCTGAAAACTAGTGAAAAACATCAATCAATCAAGTTGTTGGATCTCAAGTGCGCCCGAGTCTTTAAACTCAAAACACATGCGCATAATCAGGCCTTCCCTGGATATCAACGAGTCTTTAAACTCAAAACACAATCAACAGGCCTCGAGGGATATCACAATAACCGAGTCTTGAAACTTAAAACATATCAATCCAGGGCCCTCCCCCGTCAATCAACCGAGTTTTTAAACTCAAAACCAGATCTAGCCATATTCGGGTCTTTAAACCCAAAACCAAGTTAAAATCATAGAAAATCCATATCTGAATTCGCAATAATGATTCCGTAAGCTAGCATCCCGAACCATCATCCCGAACCCAAATCCGGAATTTCTCTTTCAAGTTGAAATCTCGTTTATCGAAATCACTTTTTATGAACAGGGCTTCAAGCTCGAAATCACTTTCCAAAAGCCATGATAAATCATTGAAATCAAAACATATTTCCAATCCCAAAATCAAATCATCAAAACCATCATCAAACCATAGCAGAAAACCATATCTCGTAAAACGTGTACTTTCGTAAATATCTCGAAATACGTGCAAAATCGTAAATCATCAAGATCATATCATAAACATAAAATCACGTATATAAAACATACAAAAACATATATGCATGCATCATAAGTTAGAAAGCAAAGTCCACTCACAGACCATTCGCATCGCTGCCTCGATACGCGTGGAATTACTCTTTCCCTGCTAATCCACTATCACCGGCTTTTCCGAACCTATCCAAATCCCATAAGAAGGTCACTAACTACTTCACAAAGTTCATACTAAAACCTCATAATTTTCCCGAATTTTTAACTATTTTTAATCGATCCCTAAAACCTTCGGACATCCCGAAACATATCGAGACGATGTCTGATTGACTCGAAACCAATCCCAAAATGTTCGTCACATCGAATACTTAAAAAGTCATGTTGAAAACTTCCCCAAAAGGGGTCTCATGTGCCCTCACGTGCCGCCCAAAGGGGCTGCGTGTGGGCCTCATGCTTCAAGTTACTATTCATCTTCAACCTCTTGCTGGACCGGTCTGAATCGGTTCAAACTGGTCCGGTCCAACCGAACCGGGGTCCACAGTTCACGGTTATTTCCCTCCTTTTTCCAACCCGATTTCTACTCTTCTTCCTCCTACAGCTCTGTCTAGGTGATTACATTCAATTAGCAACTAAAAACATGAATTAAACATCCAAAGTTTACCTCTTTAACTCAAACGATGAACCGGCCAAAAACCTCCATCTTGTTCTTCGTATCCCGATCACCCTCAATCGTGTTTTCAATCCCAGGAGTTCCCTTGCATCCTCCAAAACCTATTCCAAAGCATAGCACTGATCACCAACCATCAACAATCCGTTTTCCATTTTTAAATTCCAACAAAGGCCTCACGACTTCAACCGCACCTCTTCTCATTCTGGCCACCACAGGCCAGGAAAACGATCTCCCTCGACCTATATAACCTCCAGAAACGTTTTCCCATCAACCAATTTGATCATTGCATCCTTAAAATTCAAATGACAGTTGAAGGAAAATAGGGTGTCTACGGGTTTCTTACCTCCTTGCGCCGTCATGGGCTCTGTCGTGACCACCACTGGCCCTTTCTTAACTTCACCTCTCACTTCTGTTCAGACACCATGGGGACATGATCATGTTTGAGGAGGGTTTGGGTCAAGGTCACTCATTCTCCTCTATTTTTCACAATTCTCGGCCACCAGTCACGGCTGTCGTCTTGATCAGGCCACCACACTTTTCCATCTCTCACCTCCTTTCACCCGTCACAAACACTCATCACTGGTTGAGGGGAATTGGTTCACACAAAGCTCACGGTTTCCTACTATCTCTGGTTTTTTTTTTCCATTTTTAGCCCAAAACCGTGCACAAACCTATTTCCTCTTAAAAACATGTGTGAGGCGGCAAGGAGGTTTCCACAATCCTCCAGAGAGGGCCAAGTGTCCAGTTCTTTGTGGGCAACACTTCCAAGAATAGCCAAGTGTCTAGATCCAACTGAGCACTGATCCCAATGCATCAAAAGGACCAAAATGCCTCTGCCTTCTCAAATTACCATTTCGCCCCTCAAGTTCCTAGACCCGTAACTTTGTCGTCCGAACTCCAATTGACGCATGCCGCCTGTCATTGTATTTAGGGGATCTAGAGCTACCTAATAGTCCTCAAACTTCGTGAAAGAGACATGTCGTATGAAAAGTCAACAAATTATCCATTTTCAACCAAATTACCAAAATACCCTCGATCTTTCAGACATCATAACTTTTTCCTCGAATGTCGGAATGGGACGTGCCACCTGTCTATGAACTCGTGACATCACAAACTACGTCACAGTCATCGGCCAAAGTCCATTTGACCACCCAAACCAAAAGTCAACCTTTTTGCCCATTCTAAGGGTAACATCGTCATTTTGCACCGTCTGTCCAAAATCGTCCAACTAGTTACTGATTAACCTCACTAATCCGTCATTAATCACTAATCTAATCCTGATTCCCGGGACGGGTCGTTACAATCTCATCCCTTAAAGAATTTCGTCCCCGAAATTCCGCATCTCGTATTTCCGTAAATAACTGGGGGAAATCTAACTGATCTCACACCTGGGTCTCCTATCCGGTGTCCAGCACCTGCCAATCCAACTTATCCTTACAGTTCCCAAACTGTCACCACATCTCCGTCAAACGAATCAACTCAACTAACTTTTACTTCATCTAGAAATCATCCCAATCGCACTGAGGTCAACACAATTCCATCTCGTACCTGCGATATTTCTAACGTCGCATCAGCTGACACTCACAGATCCAGTAATAGTAGGTAGGCCACAACATCACTACTACCAGTCTCATCATCCTTGATCCTTTTTCGAGTTAAGCCTACCTCGTACCCACACTTCAGTACATCGTGCGAGTTTGTCGTCAACAGGCACAAATCTCAAGTACGCCAATTCACAAGACGACATCTACCGACCTCGGTACTCCCATGCATCAATACATATTCAACGATCCATATTACTTCCGCCAGCGATTCGCGCCGACCCCACTGGAGTCACAACGTACTCGCTCACACCACTAACTCATCCAATCCTCTCACCGGTGGTTCCACTAACCACCAACATTGTCAACCTGTGGAAATTTCATCCACATCCTACACCACCGGTCTGCAACTGGACCCTATCACATACCTGTTTAACCATGATCATACATCTCAATGTCAGGGTCCCACCGGCCACTTATGGCTCTAAGCATCCAGCTCACATCAGTAATGACTCCTACCAACCAGTCAGATCACTCAGGATCACTCGGATTCAGTCCATATCTCAACCAGTCAATCATATTAAAATTGTTCTGATTCACCAAGACAATCAACAACCTACCTCGACACCAAGCCGATCACCAACACTTCTACCAGAACATCACGATGCACATCCAATCACATCGGAATGGTTCCACTCTTTGAATAACCAGTATGCACACCAAACACACACAAAACAACCCTACGAACTTTGAATCAAATAGAGATATTTTAGAATACCTCAATCATAGAGATCATATAGTATAACGATATCCTACGGTAGGTCCATCAATCAACCACATCGGCATCAGCCAAGCTCTACTACACCCAAAGTCTGTCCAACAACACCGTAGTGTACCCGTCACCCTCACAGTGTATCTCCATGGCACAAAAACATCCTCGTCACCATACGGATCACCACCTGACTACAAGTCAAACACGCTTTACTTTTGAAGCCCATCGGTCCAATCCAATACTAGGCCAACACGTCTGGCCCAACACGTCTTTCGAAGAACACCAGCTCAAGTCTATTTCGAGTCTCCCGGTCTCTTGGGTCTCCCGACCAATATGAAATCCAATCACATCTCGACTACGAATACAGGGCAAACCCAGTACCAAATCTAAATCTAATATTCATACGTATGCGAGATGGACCACACACGTCAAGCACAACTCCAAGATGGTCAAGATATCCAACCTATGTCACATACGATCCTCCTACTCTACAACTACTCAAACCTGCCAAAAGCGATCCAATCCCGATCCACACACTCCTAAGTGGATCCCACTGACTAGGTTTCAGACTACCGCATCGAATCCAATCGATCACGAATACCATACGTCTAGATTGTGGGTTCTCTTCAATAACCTCATATCGATCAGTTATAGTCACTCCTTCTCAGCTTCCTTCCATCATCCTTCAACGGAACACACTATGGTCCTCAACCATGTCATCACAAGTCATCCGACTTTAATCCATCTTAACACCATCCCCTGACACTCACCACACATGCCACTCCCGGCGTCACCAAGTACTCTTTCTACTCCTGAACACATCCACACGTGTCTAAGATCAAGGGGATCACATCATCTAACACCAACTCGGAATCAACAGTGGTCTCATCATCGAAATCACAACATCCCCTGATTCCGGGATGCCAACCGTGTTGGAAGTATGCCCATCTTTTCCAACCATGGGACTTCATCCACAAATATACCACCTCCGGACTAACTGTCCAAACGTCACCTTACTTCTACGGATCACAACCACGTGTTCGTAGCTAAGTCGACGCATTGACCAACTCGCCTGTCGGTTATCCCTGTTTATGCACATCCCAAAAGGATGTCAATCATCACTCGATCTTTCGAACATCATAACTTTTTTCTCGAATGTCGGAATCGAACGTGTCACCTGTCTATGAACTCGTGACGTTACGAACTACGTCACGGTCATCGATCAAAGTCCATTTGACAGCCCCAACCAAAAGTCAACCTTTTTACCCATTCTAGGGATAAAATCGTCATTTTGCACGGTCCGTCCAAAATTATCCAACTAATTACTAATTAACCTCACTAATCCGTCATTAATCACTAATATAATCTCGATTCCCGGGACGGGTCGTTACAAACTCCCCAAGCACTACAAGAAATTCGGGTATTAATAGCATTGGGTTATAGTACTTTTGCACAAGTGCTATGAAAGGTAAGATTGAAAAGAATAAAAAAAACACCTAAACGCTATGAAAGGGCAATGTACAAAAGGCGTGGCCAAGTGAGGGAAATAAAAATCAGAACGGAGGAAACCAAAATTTTCAAACCCCGCACCTGAAAGAAAGTGCTTCAAGCTGGGAAAAGAAAAATTAGTTCTCACATCTCTAAGTTCTCGTCTCCTACGTTTGTCTCTTAGGATCTCGCTCTCGTCTCCCACGTTTGTCTCTCAGGATCCGTACATCGGTTCCCATCCTCAGCCGTAGCCTCATCCTCACTCCCTGCTCTTGGCCTCAGCCTCACTCGGTTCTCGCTGCTTTTAGCCTCTCAGCGTCTATGGTTCTCGGCTCTCGTGTCTCACTGTGCTGAAGAAAAACCATTCTGGAGATCAACTCTTCCCCACGAGGTCATCTCTGCATTCTTCTTCTTCCTTCCCTCCTAACCAGATCTATTAGGTGATAGGTAATAGCTCTCCCTCTCCCATCCTTGATCGCTACCTTTATTTTTTGAAAAATGAATTGTGCATTCAATTTTTGGTTAGGGATTCGATCTAATTGGATTTTTATTAATCTATGACAAATGATTGAAGTAAATTTTTTTAACCTAGGTGAGTTTTTTGTATTCCAAGTTTTTCTTGAAATTAGATGAGATTTTATATTTCTAGTGGAAAATTTTTCTTGAAATTAACTAGGTAAGGACTTGGGTTGTTTGAAAAATGCAGACAGCGGTGATGAGGTGTCGATTGTTGCGGAAATTGTGGAGGTAGAGGAGAAAGCAGTAATGGCATCACAAATTTTCAGAACCGAAAGAATGGGAGTAGGACAATCCTGGATGTTGGATCCAATTGCACTTAATGATAGATGCAAAAGTCTTGCTTCAATACATGTTTAATTCTGTTGCACATGCAAGGTGTTGTTTCTTACCTGTGTTCAAGTGATTTGAATGAGGAACTTACTTTTTCTATTTGTCATAAAAACCTATAAAGTTATGTGGTCATAGAGCCTTCAATCGATTCCTAATCTACTGGTATCCCATTTGAAACCTACTCGCGTACCAAGGTACTAAAAGATGTGTCTGCGTTCTTTCTATCTTTCTGTTTGTGATTTCAAAATGTATTGTATTTTTGTAGTTCACAGATTTTTGTTTTAAGTTCATGAGACCATGACCTCACAATTACAACATCTTCTAATCACAGGAGTTAGGAGTTGCTATGATGAGGGGAAAGGCGTTGTTGAGACCTTGTTGTTTGACTATCACATGCAGCATTTGATTGGTATTTTGTTTTTCCCCTTTCCCTTTCCCACCTTAACAAAGTATTTCTTTTCCTTTCCTGTCCTGAAGTAATTGATGTATTTAATACTTTTTTGTCTTTTTGACAGAAATACGTATTACCAGAATCTTCAACACATATGACCCTCGCATGAATATTGATGATGGGCATATAGTGGGCAATTTTATAGCTCAAGCACTTAGGTAAGTCCATAGAATGTTCTGGACCCATACACAATTTTGTGGCATTGTATCTTGAAATTGGCTTCCATACCTGCATTACTAGATAAGCTCAGACCTTTTCCTCTTTCCTTCAAAAATGATACCTTTTGGATTGATTTCTTATATATTTTTTGCTATCAATAGTGTAGGGATGAACCTTTGAAAATTCAAAATCTTGGGACTCAAACTCAGAGTTTCTGTTATGTCTATGACATTGTATGTGATGATTTTTTCCTTTTCATTCTGTTGTCATGTATTACATTGAGTTGGATTATATTTAGCTCCTCATTTAAATGTTTTTAGGTTGATGGCCTCATTCGTATCATGGAAGGAGAGCACATTGGAGCCATAAACATTGGAAACCCAGATAATCTTTTAAAAAAATGATATTAGTCCTCTAGTTGTTGTGTTCGTATAGTAACCGATGGGTCGTGTACTTTGTTATATACTTTCAAGTGAATTTACAATGCTTGACCTTCAGAGACAGTGAAGGAGGTCAGTTTCATGACAAATTCGATTTTTTAATTTGGGCGTTAAATATCTTTGTTTGCCATTGAAATGCTACTATGGCCCAATTATTGATTTTATGATATGACGTAATGCTACTATAAGTTGGAATGTGGCAATTCCTTAGATGATTCTTGAGTAACTTGATATGTCGTTAATTAAGTATTTTTTTAATATTATTTTATACCCTTTATACTTGACTTTTAATATTAAAATAATAAACAATTGGAGAAAATAATATATTTTGTGAGATTTTTGCTAAAATTAATAAGGCTTGGAATTTGGAGTATTGTTGGCGAAAGAATTGTCCCAATCGGAGTTCGAACGAAGAAATTATGGACAAAATAGGGGAAGCCACCGAAATTCTCAAGGGAATTCGATGGACTGGCACTGACCAATCAAATTCAGAAGCCCATCCCGCGCCAGTTGTTCAGCCCACTCATCGTAGCCCAGTTCTAGAAGCCCAGACTCGAAAACCAAGCCCAGACCCGCACTGCAGGCACTAACAGCGCCCTGAATTCGTCAATAGGTGTGCGCCGAAGCCTTCTTCTCCATGCCAGCACGCGTCTACCACTCTCTCTGTCCCATCTCGGCGTGCGTGTATCGAACCATCACCTCAAGTCATTCTTTGGCCTAGCGGACAAAGCACCGATCCTCACCTACTCGTCCAGCTGATGTACGCCGAAAGTCATGTGCACCTGACTTGTCTGACCCGCCGAACACCCTATTCCCATGTCAGATGTGCTTAACCAACTCCACCAACTCCAACTCAGCTATTTCTCACCGAAACTCAACTGCCTAGCTACTCCAGCCCTGCCGAGTCACACCAGCAGTCCTTTTTGCTGATTTGTCAAACATCTTTTCCCCAAAAATCAGCCAAATCTCATCATTTCACTTTTTAATTTTTTATTGTAATTTGTATTTACTTTGTTTTATTTTTTTTTAGAGTTTAAGTAGTTTTTCTTCCCTATAAATAGGGGTTCATTTTCCTTGTTTAGGGACACTTCTTAGAGGTAGACATTTGAGTCTTCCTGAAGAGAAACTATGGCAAAATATTTCTGATACAAAGTTTAGAGTTTGAGTCGACATTTCCCGTGTTTTATTTCCACCATCTTCACAAGGTTTCGTCTGTTACCGGAGAACCGTGTGAATAACAATCCATTGTTTTCATCCACCTTGAAAGTGTAACAATTTCTCTTCATTTACTTAAACTCTTATTTTTGTCATTGGTTTTAATTATAGTTCAACATATGTGTGGTATTTTCTTGCTAATACTTGTAAGTGTTAAATACATTCTCCATGTGTCTTACTATATGAATCTTAGTTATTTTATACATTTTAGTGCTTCATACTTCAATTTGATGTTAAGTGTTTTATCCTCTGTCGGTGTACTTAGAGTAGAATTGAAGAGACTTAATGTTGATCGTTGTCGGCGCATTCAGTCAAAAACAAAAGGTAAATCATATTATAAGTGTTAGCCGTTGTCGGTACTTTTATAATATTGAAAAATGTATTAAGGTAATTGAGATGATTAAGGTAAAATTTCGTGATTGTTTTAATATTTGCAATTACTAGAGTGTTGGTATGATGTGTGTTTGAAGAAGGTCAGTTATACATAGGTTAAAGTAGAAGTAGAGTTAGTTTTATACTTGTTTTTACTTGTATTTTTATAATTAAACTTTACTCAAAACTCCATCATCTTATTCTTTTATTCTTTTCACTAACCATTATTAATATTCCCTAATTTCCCCGGTTAAGAACGATCCCTATTTACCAATACTAAAATGACACAAAAAGGGTTTAAAATATGTATATACTTGAATTATGGATTTATTTAAATGCGTATTTTAAGTGTATCATAACTTATTTCTTTATCTCCATCTTATATAGGACGTTTATGTATGATACATGCATATATACATGTATAGTCTGCTCAAAATATTTTGTTACTCAATAATCCTTCTTTAATCTGCAAAATTATGCAGAGACTTGACCTTTCAAAGTCTAAAGCTTCAATGCATACATCGGTTAGTTATTTTGATTTTCTTTTGCTCTACTATACTTTTAGTTGTGCATGTTTTAGATCTCCATTGTTGTGTATATGTTTCAGTCTTGGTGAAAATTTGTTATGTTGTGTACATGTTAATGGATATATACAGGAATACAAATGGCCATTGTAATTCTAGCAGGGAATATCATATTTCACATATATTCTTGTAGAGTTTCCCTACATTTTTCCTTTGACTACTTTTACAAGTTAGTTCCCATTGTCTTTGAATTTAAAAATCCATAATGAGGTATTTCTTATCCAACACTGTTTTGGTTTAAGACCTATGTTAAGCAAGTAAATACAGTAGCCAATGTTAGAAGGGAGCTGCCAATTATGAATTTTGGTAGCAGTATTGGTTAAATATTCTTCTTTATTAATGCTCACAGGGGGTAAGAAATTAACAACCTCGGTGTCAACTATGAAATTTCAACTGCTTTTTTATTTTCTACATTTTCTGCAGTTTCTGCATAGATGCATATTTTCACTTTCTGCATTCTTTGAATTTTCTGCATATGCAAATCCATTTTCTGCACTTTTATGCGGTTTCTGCAGTTTCATTTAATGCATTTTCTGCAGTTGATGTCGTTAAATTGTTTTTCAGCTTCGAATATGTATCATGGATTTTGGGTGATGGAATTGGAAGGACACTAACAAAAAATTAAGCAATATATGATATTTTATGTATGCAAGGTTGATGACATAGTTTTATAATTACGAAGTTAGTGATTTCTGGATATAAAATTATATGCGGACTAGAATGGATATGAAACTTTATGTTGAATACAATGGATATATGAAAATGAAGTTTATGATTTATGGATATGAAGCTTTATGTTGAGTACAATGGTTATGCAATTTTTCATATTTGATTTCTAGATTGAATTCGTTGTTTCATTAATATTATGCATTGAATTTATGAATGTATCTTGTGTTTGATGATAGAAAAATATGTTAAGAAGCTCTAGAAGAAAATTTGGAAAATCATTCGGTGGAAAAAACAATTAGAAATTTGGAAATCTTTTTTCATAGCATTCCAAAAATGCTGTTAATAGAACCTATCACAACATTTTCAAACTTCTGTAAAAACATTAACAACACTTTAGAAACGCTATAAAAGATTGACTTTCTACAGCGTTTTGAAAAAGTTGTGATAGATGCCGCCTCTACTATAGCGTCGCCTATTACAGTGTTTTCTTTAACGTTGTAAAAGGCTATTACAGCGTTTTCTGACGTAGTGAAGTATGAGTACAATAGTAGTCATCCAAAAGCCTCCAATTGCTTAATGGAAATTAGCCATAATTAGTGATGTGTTTAAGAGAAATATTGCAAGTTTTTATCTCAATGATGTCCGGCCCATGTTCTTTAATTTATAGAGGCTTCAATGTTATTAAGTTAAAAGGTTATTGATACAACTGTTGTTGATTTATTTGTCTGTCTGTTTGTATGTAATTATTTTTTGGAAATTTTTTGTAAGAACAATCAGTATTTAATAGTAGCATCTGTTGATCGGTGACAATACTATTTCGTTGTTTGTTTGGTGAGATCAGGATCTTGCATTAATAGTAAGGTTTTTTTTACTTCAAATGCACTCTATTCTCATACAAAAGTTTCACTTTGCATCTCATTCTCATTATTGGGGTTAAGTACACCTTATTCTCATTCAGTTGGTGCAAATCGTTCTATTTCTGTTAATACAGTCAACTGGGCATCCAAAACATGTGTAAAATAGGGACGTCGAATAGAAGAGGTTGACGTGGAAGTAGTTGATGCTGGTATAGACGAAGTCGACATGGAACCGACTTGGAATCGAACCAGTCACTCCATCGCGAGCTAAATTTGAAATTAGGAAATTGGGGATTTCATTTCGCACAATTGGGGAATTCTAGGGTTTGGAGAAATCGCGATTTGTGGATTTCAAACATTGGGGAAATTGGTAGCCCTGCTCTCGATATTGGAGGCGTTTGAGAAGTTTGAAGACTGCTGCGAGGATGATTCGGTGAACCAAAGGGGCTGAGCAGCCCATTTATGGTAATTTCTTCTTCATTTTCAGTTAGAAGAATATGCACTTTGTTTGCTTGATTTCGATTGGTTTTTGTATGGATTGGATTTGTATTCACTGTATGTATGTTGCATGGAATTGTATGTTGTTACTGATTGTGGAATTGCATGTTGTTACTGATTATGGAATTGCACGTTGTTAATGATTGTGGAATTGTAGGCACTTGGGACTGGAAGTGTACGTTGTTAACTGGGGCTGGAATTGTAGGCATTTGTGTGTTGCATTATGTAATTGTATGTTGCAAAATTGAATTGTATCAAGGAATTGGGACTATAATTGTCACTAGAATAGGTACTTGGGAATGGAATTGTAATATGGATTTGTATTAGGGAATTGGGAATGGAATAGGTGCTTGGAACTGGAATTGTATTATGGAATTGTATGTTGCACTAGAATTGGTTCTAGAATTGTATGTTGCACTGGCTTTAAAGCTTGTATTGGATTTGTATGTTGCACTAAAATAGGGAGTAGGCACTGGAATAGGGAATCAAATTGTATGTTGCATTGGAATTGAGAATAGGCACTGGAATAGGGTGACAAGGTGCACCAATAGGGAGCATTGGGGCTGGAATAGGCACTGGAATAGGGTTTAGGGAGAACAGGGTGCATATTGAAACCTACTGTTATATTGAAACTTGCTATCATATTGAAACCTGCTGCTAGATATGGATTTTGATCTTTTTTATTAGGTGATTCTTGAATGCAAATGATATAAACTTATTCACTATGAAGATTCATTATGGTGGGATACTTTTTATAGATGAGTCGAGTTGGTCCTACAATGGAGGTGAATTAGTCTACATTGATTGGTGCACAGTTTTGTTTATATCCATGTTGGAACTTAAGAGCTTAGGGGTTGAGCTTGGCTATACCCCTAGTACCTTATCTATCTTTTCAGTGGACTTGGATAGTGGTAAATTAATGAAAGTGTACTCGAATGTAGACTTATTTAAACTTTGTGTCAACTATGCAAAAATAAGGAAATGTGTACCTATTTATTTGAAATCTGGAGGTGGTGATGGGATTAAACTACCAAAACATGTGGAGTTAGGAGATGCTCTTATTATTGAATTGGTGAAGGGTAGGGGGTAAGCCCGTTGCTACAAGAAAGGGATTTGAACATCCAGGTTATGTTACTTCAAGTACAAGTGAGAATGAAGATAGAGATGGTGATGATGATTCCACCAGCAATCCTGAGTATGCTGTTGATGAAGATTATGCACAAATACATGAGGTTACTTTGGAAGAAGATGATGACAACCTGTTTTCAACCTACGTAGACCTTGATGTTGCCTTTGATTATGCACCTTCTAGTGGTGGTGGTGAGGATGAGTAAGCAGATGATGGTCCAAGCTTTCTAAGGTTGGATTCATTTGATCCAGAACCAGAACCAGATGGTGGGGAAGATGAGCATCCTCAGAAGAAATCAAGGCCAAGGAAAGTTGGAGGTAGCTAGTTCAACCCTGACACTAATGGGAAAAATCCCCAATTCCATCTTGGAATGAAGTTCTCAACTGCAACAATCTTCAGACAGGCTGTGAGAACATATTCAGTGAATATGAAGAGAGAGCTTGTTTTCAAGAAGAACTGTTCAGACAAAATCAGAGATGTATATGTCAAAGCTACTTCGGAAGGTTATACTTTCTTTGTATATGCCTCTAGGGTGAATCAGAGGGATTACTTTCAAATAAAGAGTTTACAAGGAGAACATAGTTATGGGGAGGGAATTACCAATGATCATGCTAATACAAGGTGGATAAAGGAAAAAATACATGAGGCACCTTACAAGACAGGACCTATGTTCATGATTGATAAGTAGAAGGGGTTAATCGAGGATGTGAATGAGTTGTTTCCAAGGGATGATCATAGGCACTGTACCAAGTATATGTATGGGAACTTCAATGCAATACACAAAGGATTAGCACTGAAGTTGCAGTTTGAGAAAATCTCAAAGTCAACAACTATTGCATGGTACAAAGCAGAAATGAAGGCAATGGCAGAATTGAGTCATGTAACCTATGATTGGTTAAGCAAGATAGATCTGAGGCAATGGAAAATGTCTCATTTCAGCACAAACTATAAAGTGGATATTTTACTCAACAATCTCAACGAGGCATTCAACAAGACAATATTGCCTGCTAGGGACAAGCCAGTTATAACTATGCTGGAGAGAATAAGAACTTATGTGATATTGTTGTTCTCAACAAGGAAGTTGGCAGCTGTTAATTGGAATGGAGATCTTGGGCCAAGGATAAAGTCAATTTTAGAGAAGAAAAAGAAAGAGGGGCAGTGGTATATTCCAAGACATGCCGGTAATGAAGTCTTTGAAATGACTTACCAAGTTGGGAGGCAATTTAGGGTGGATTTGAAGGCATGAACATGTTCATGTAGGGAATGAGATCTGAATGGAATCCTATGCCCACATGCTTGCTCAGCACTCAGTAGGTTGAATAGGCAAGTAGAAACGTATGTACACAAATGCTACAGCAAATGGGCTTACTTGAAGTGCTATGATAGGATAATTGAGCCTATGACAAGTCAAGATCAATGGGCATCCACTGGGTTACCTACTTTAAAGCCACCAACCTATCACAAACAGCCAGGCAAGCCATGGAAAAGCAAGAAAAACTCAGCTCGTGAGACAGAGCAACCACAACATGTAACCAAGCTTCGACGCCACCACACTGAGTTTAAGTGCAGTAATTGTGGTGAACTAGGCCATATGCTTAACAAGTTCCATGAAATGATCTTATCCTTTCAAGTTCGTTGAAATGTTATATAAGTTATACTTAGTGAAAAATGAAAGATTCTTTCACATGTGGAGCCATGCTTTCACATGTGAAATGTGGAAAAATGCCACTTTGACATGTGAAATGTGGAAATATGCTTTCCCATTTTCCTAGAAATGATTATTGTGAAATGATTAGATTTAAGGTGATTTGCAATATTGAATAATTTAACTGTAAGATGTAATCTGAGTTTTATTGCCTTCACTTTAAGATGAGTTTAGAACAGGATCAAAGTGGGAATTCAAATTAACTATATGGTGTAAACTGGAAATGTAAGGTGAGTTTAGGGTGTAAACTGGAACTGTAATATGAGTTTAGGGTGTAAACTGGAACTTTAATGTGAGTTCGGGGTGGCAACTATCTCGATCTCATTTAACATTTAACATTTAACATACAGGTGCCCATTATAGAGAAGGCTGAGGCTCTGAGGAAGAAAAGAAATGAGGCAAAAGACAAGTGGAAAGCAAAAGCTGCCTTAACTAGCAGGCAGTTAAGAACCACAAAACCTACTCTAGCCCCTGCTCCAGACCCTGTTCCAACACTTGCTCCAGCCCCTGCTCCAGCCCTTACACAATCCTTGTCCTAACTGCCTACACATCATATGGACTTGGAAAGTCTCATGGCAACCTGACACAGTCACTCACTACCTATACCACCAACATCTCCCTTAACTCAAGCTTCTCCACAAAAGAAATTGAGGTTTAAATCCCCAACAAAGAGGAAGAAATAGATGATTTTCTACTAGTCTACTAACAATGGCCTTGTGTAGTTTGGCCATGTTTTGTGCAGTTTGGCCTTAATTCTAAATTTAGGTACAATTAGGTTGGCCTAATGTAGATAGTGAAGTTTATGTACGTATGCCTCTTTTGGAGACAATCGAGTTATCTTACTTTTGCATTCATTGTAGCTTTGTTACTTTAGAGTCAATTTAGATGCAAGTTAATAAATGAGTAAGCTTTATTACTTTTAGACTCAAATTAGCAAAGTAACAGGAAACATAACTTACACAGTTCCATAAAATCATTCCTTACACATAGCCTTTGTTACAAGCCTTGTTACAATAACACACTACCCAACAACCTATAATCTAGTACAAAATTGGATTTGTTGGGCATTAAACAATAACATCTGCCTCAAGCCTTCATCACATATATCTCAACCCAGGATACAATAAGAGCTGCCCATAACTTCCTTGTCCTAGCTCTGGCCTTCTTGAGTTACTCTTCCAATATCCCAATCTTCCTCAACATACCCGATATAATTGACTTGGATCTATGACAGTTATCAGGATCATACTATTCCCAGAACCCACAGTTAGCTCCCTGCAATCAATATAGCACATCTTATAAACTTAAATCAACCAAGATTCAACATTCAATGTAAGAAGCCTAAATTACATCCAACAATCAATGTAATAAGCTTAATTTAAACATTCAAACCAAAGACCCTAAATTCAACACTCACTCACTCGGGCCAAATCAATGTAACGAGCCTAACCTTAAAATCAACCTTGAAACTGAATCAATCCTTACCCCAATTACTGGAAAAACTTGGAATCGCCTCCAAGGATGTCTATCGGTTCAAGATGTCCTCACCTTGCAGGGTTTTCCACAGAAACACATCTCGGCTTCAATGCTGTTCATACTGGCTGCAACGCTGTTCATCCCTTTTGATGCAGCTAGGTTGTTCATCCATTTTGATGTAGCTGGGTTTTTACTGCAGCTAGGTTTTTGATGATTCTAGGTTCAAGACGAAGACTGAAGAACGAAGACCAAGAACAAAAATGAAGATGAAGATCAAGAATACGAGACTGACGAACTAAGGTGCGACTGACGAGACAACGAAGAACGATAATGAAGAAGACGAGACAACGAAGTACGATAATGAAGAACAACGATGAAGACGAAGACGAAGAAGGAATTTGGGGGCGAACACGAAGACGATGAAGACGGAGACGATGAAATATGAGAAAGAGATTGGGGATTTAGAGATTCATTGACGAATTTCAGGATAATCAGGTGCGAACAAATTTGGGATTTAGGATTTGATCAAAGTTCCAATTATACCCTTAGCAACTTTCGTCTAAAAATAAGGTGAATTTGAAGTAAAAAGCCTAATAGTAAATTGGTTACCATTCGTTTTCAGGTGGGATATACCTAATTTCATCAGAAATGTTTATAATCGTATTTTATATTTAAAAAAAAAGAATAAATATAATGTTGTTACCTGACAATGTCTTGTTAATTAATGAAATATCCAGCAGACATATTGTATTTTTATGATTTTATTTTCAATAATTCTTATAAGTAAAAAATAAAAATAAAAATAGAAAACAACCGTATCTTCTCTAGAGCTTATATTTTAAACAAATAAAATAAATTTAAATTAAAAAAATAAAAACAACGAAAATAAAACTATTGACAGTTCCTAAATCACCAGAGTGCTTCAAACGATCCAACTCGCTCCTTTCTAGACCTTCCCTTTTTAACTCATGCATTAGAAAATGATCAAAACCAATTTCTAACCTTTACGCAGGTGTCCAATTTGTTGGTATTTCAAATTGAAAAGGCAACGTCCACATAACGGGAGGCAGGTTGGGTGGAAATTAGGAGACATCCCTTTTTTTTTAATTTAAAATTTTCAGTTATTTAATTTAATTTTTTTAAAGAATAAGAAACAACTCTTATATTCGTCAAATAAAGGATGAAATAATCCAAATTCACGCCGGGTGTGATCAAATATGGAAAATTTCAAGATTATTAAAAATTTATCAAATAATGAAATTTAAATTAACGAAAATTAATTTTCCAGAAATTGTGAAGTTTCATATTTGGATAACATTAAAATAAAATAAAAACTAAACATATAATTTAATGTTCATATATAAATAGTAGCTATAAAGACAAAATTTTAGAAATACCACATTTTATATGAAATTTAAACTTAAAATTTGTGGCATCTAAATTCCAAGTATTTTATTTACTTAGAATTTTAAATTTCTATATTTATACATCTAAACAAGAAAATTTAAACATAGAAGACTTGAAATTCTAATTTCTTTAGTAAATTCCATGTTTTCTCTCATCCAAATGCACCCATATTTGGATTTATAAAAATTGAAATTTATAAAATTCCACACAAAAAAACTACAGGGAATTTGAATGCCCCAAATCCCCACTTTGAATTTCATTGAGAGATGTCATTTCCCAAATTTCATATTTATAACTATAAAAATTTTATGTTTAAATTGTATTTTATTTTCATATTATTCAAACAAGTAACTTTACAAATTTTGGAAAAGTAAATTTCGTCAATTTAAATTCCGTCAATTTATAAATTCTTGATAAACTTCATCATCCAAACACACTTTGGTATATTTAACATAATTTAATGAAAATGAAATTGAAGATATAAATTAAAGACCATTTAAAATCTCAGCCATTATTTTTTAACATAATATAGGGGTGGGTACACTTTTTACTGACTCTTCAATAGGTGAAAGTCAGGGCAGGGCAGTCCACCTGCTTCAATAGGTGAAAGTCAGGGCAAAGCATGGACATTTTGTATTTTGGTATAATCCCTACTCGGAACCTGACATCCGTAACCCAATACCAGCTGTATAAGACTTGCCATACTCAAAAGCCAAGACCTTCACTTTACATGGAAGCATAACCTTCTGAATTCAATTCAAGAAGAGATGAAAAAGACCAAATTGTAATATGCTAGTTCTCCAACCCATAAAGAAGCTGCTATTTTATTTCTTACATTTCATAGTTGTATCAACCATCAAGAGAGGTACTCATTGGCACCATGATGAGGGAATAGTTGCCATTTGAGGCCATATATGACCAATATAATAGTCCAGCAAATAATGATGATGAAAGATTGACTTTGGGGCTGTGAAATGTGAATCACAAAACCAAACCCTAAAATAAATAAAAACAAAAGGACTGAAGAGGAATATGGTGGGAGAGAGAGAGAGAGAGAGAGTGGGTGTGTGTTAAAACATGCCCAATCTTGTCAGCAGCCGTGTCAGCTTGTGAACACATACGCCTCAAAACAAACAAGAGGACCACACTGCATAGTTAGGCAACAGACAAAGGCAAACTGTCAGCTTGTGAACACATAAGGCACAAAACAAACAAGAGGACCACACCGCATAATTAGGCAACAGACAAAGGCAAAAGGAGCAAACTTTTTCTAAGCTTTATACCCAGCATCACCAACTCTCTAATTTGGGCAAAAAGAATGCCACTCCATTTAGTGCAAAAATATTGCTGATTAAAACTGTGAGAAAACTTTGGTACAAATATAGAGATATATGCATGTTTTACATGATACAACAATATACAACAATTATGCAGACCCCCACCAGGCCGAATTTGATGGGAGACGAGACTGAATTCTAGTGCCAGGTTCTTAGCTACAAGATTATTACAAACATCTCTATGTTAGGGCTATAAGGTGCCCTATACAGTCATCTACATGAAAAAACGACGACATATCTTCAATAAACTAAATTTGGTAAGATCATTTTGGGACTAGTAGCAAGAGAATGGCAAAAGCTAAGCTAACCTAACAGAGGGACAACTCTTTAACTCTTTGGATGAACACCCTTTGTGTTCTGCTCCTAAACATCCATCCAAACCACCTGCGAGATGAAAGTTCAGGATCATACACCATGTTACATTATTGCAAGGATCCTAATCCTTGTCAGGGATCAGAAGGTTGGCTCGTAAAACCATGAGTTAGATCTCCACTTGAAAAATGCTACATTCCCGTTCAAAAATTGAACATGGACCAAACGTTAAATTAATTATGAAATCCCAACGTCGCAGTGTGTAATGAGGAGAATCAAAATAGAAAATAAAACAAAATAGCTATAGCATTTCATGTTTTTCAACCAAAGTTTTACCTCCACTCACAACATGAAGACATAATACGATGATGTAATAGGCATCTTAACTATCAATGATAGGCATCTTAGACTCATGGCCCATTAAGGACACTCAACATTTGACTGTATTTTCATTTGAATCTTCAATTTTATGTAGCCTCTGCTTCCTATCTGAAGGATGAAGAACAAAATACATATACTTAACATTAATAGAATAGAATAAACTTCACTCACCAATTGTTTAAGCAGTTCCTGTTATCAACCTCTCCCGCTCATCAAACTTTTTTACTTTTATGATGCCAATAAGAACTTGAAGACCAAAAAATGCACAAAAGATATATGATACAATCGCAGGAACCTGAAAAATAATACATAGCATCAGAATTGAGTATTAAATTAAATAGGCAACTAGCCAACGTGATTACATACATAGATACCAAAAGGAATTTGATAGCTTACTCGAATGGAATTAATATACAAGATTGTTGCAAGGTTTATTAGGCTTCCAGCAGCAACGGCCTGCAAAATAGTCAAAAAGAAGATCAAATCATCTGGTATATACCATGCATGCCATTGAAAATATTTCAGGGCTTTTCGACCATCAATTATGGCATTGAACTTGTAATCAAGACCATGCAGATATTCAGAATCATAACAAAAGGAACTTCATGTACAAACAGCAGTTATATATTTTTTTTTTGTTCAGAGCTCATTGACTAAACCAGTTAAATAATTTGTCCAACCACATTATCTCCCACCTATGTGTCCCAAAATCCGTACACAAACACTGACACAATATTCCGTCTACTAAGCTGTTAGTTGAGCAGTAAAAAATGAGTAGGTTTGTTTTTAATTTTATATGAGTTTCTGAGAAGTAGCAGATACGATAAGCAAGATACAAAGCTGTACAAGTGTACCTAACTAAGAACGTAAGATGACACTCAGAATTTTTTTCGAACCTTGCTTTTTTTTCTCTGCCTATCAATGTGCTTCTCTCTTTGATAAGAAATATGGATCGCAATCAATAATGTTACCAAAACCTGGTATATTTGCTATCTAGATAGGTTACTCCTATCATCCAAATAACTCCATGAACTTAGAAAATGATAAATCATTGAGAAATGATTGGGGATGTCAGGAAAAAACACCATAGCTCAATAAGCCTTTAACAATTATCTTTTCTCTGCATCTAATTGAACCTCATATATAGAGAGAATTAAAATCATAACTTTTTAGTGAGGTTGTTATACGCTGAAACAAATTCTCCTTAAGATAAGTTTGATGTGTATGAACCAACAGCACTCACATTTCCTACAGTTTTCTGCACAGTCGCAACCCGCTGGAATGACCTCTCGGATTCCAAAGTCCGAACTCTAAGCTTCAGATCACCTTGCTCCTATAAATAAATCAGGGACATCCACAACCGAGAATGATAACAGGATATTAAAAATTGTAATGATATTAGTGTCACATAGAAAATCAATTCATACCAATCTCTGAATAATTTCAGCAAGCTTTTCAACTCTGTCAGCCTGTCTAAATAAGTTCAAGAATGCACGGGATTGCCTGTCCCATCTCTTTCTGAGGTCCTGGAACATTTATCAATTTGAGTGTAAGCATAGAGTTTGTATTAGAAGGGTGTACAATATGAAATTTCAATATAGATCATCCAAGTTTGCCTTTATAACGACTTCAACTCCAGCTTCACGAAATTTTAGCAATTCCAGCGCATAGCTACAAAGCAGAGTGTCCAATACTTGTCAAAATCAAAGGGCATTGGCAAATCTAAGGCAGTTCTCATGAAACAACTTTGAAGTGATACTATATCTAAAATTAAACTCACGGTTTGGCAATCTCAGTAATATCAAACCGAGGATCAAGACCCTTCCCAATGCCATCCAATACTGAAAAGAGAAGAAAACAAAGAAGTCTAATTTGAGGTTAATAGAACCATGTTATATGCGCATGAATACATAAGCACGCTATATTATAAATATAAAATGCATACATAAATACACTTTTTCCCTAAGAAAGTCTCCACAATAGTTCTGTACATTACCTGAAAATGCTCTGACAACAAATGTGAATGTAGCAGGAAATCTGAAGGGTTGGTCTGCAGCAATGGCTAACAAATCTTCACCTGTTGAAAAAATGCAAGGTACAAGTTGCAACCAACAAATTCAGTGGAAAAAGTAGAAATAACTAGTTTCGCAACCAACTATATATCTGTAGGGCATCCAAATTGATGGGGAAACCCCCAAAATAATTTTCGGACTTCCACCAAATAGAGAAATAATAACAGGATCAAGTTTAACAAAATTAGAAAATACTTGGGATATGAATAGAGGATCCATAATCATTCATTTACTATTACTTAATGCTATTAGGCTTAACACTATTACTAATTTATGCATACCTATCAACATGGCATAAGGATACACAATTCATTTCTATCCCCCTCAAAAGCTTTTTAATTAACATCAAATTTCACACATGACTTGACTTAAATTCTAATGTCACCCATGCTATTGATAGGTCTGAAAAACTATCAAACAGTTAGTTTCTAGATTATAAAGCTATATCCGGTGATAAAGCCATATCAAAGATACTAGATTCTAAACCAGTTCACTTACCAATTGCAGCCAACCTTTCCTTCTTTTTCATTATCTTTTCCTCCTTACTCAATGGCTTTTTATACCCAAGTTCTGCTTCTGCCATTTCCTTCTCTTTTCTCTGTGCAGCAAGACGCTCTTCAAAACTGAAAATTTGAGCATTCAGAAAACAATTCAAGAGAGAGAGCAGATTTGAACCTCGTCTCTCTGAGACATATCTGGTTCTCATTTTGGAACAACTAATCAAAGTAAACAAGGCATTATTAACTTAACATCTTGCTTATACAGCCAAGGACAGCAGGCTGTCAGTCAATGTAAATTATACCAAAGCCCGAAAGAGAATTGACAACTACAGAAACAAAAACAGTTCATCACGAATGCAAGTATGCTGCAATTTGTTTCAGATTACAAGCAGTCATATGTATATATCTGATTTACCAAGGATTGCTCAAGTAGCTCAATACTCCAACATCAAGGAATTTAAATTTTCCACAAAATAAAGAGAAATAAAATAAAAGAAAGAAAGAAAAAATGGCTGAACATATTAATTAACAAGAGAAAAAATGACCCATGATAATTTGTATTCAATTTTCTGTTTTCCCCTTTATCAAAAGCACCTGTTAAGAAAGAATAGTGCTGTTCGTCTGACAGCTGTCATATCTCCAGTAGGCACAAGAACACCCATTTGAATCATTGCCTGAAGGACCTGCACAAGTATAAATAGTTTCAATCAATTGATAGATCACACTAAGGCATTGGAACCATGTCATGATCAATGAAATCTTAACTGCAACATGAATTGCCTAAGCATGATTGTGGGCTACCATCCTTTAAAAACTAAAAGGAAAAAGATGAAAAACCTTATCTGGGTCCTTCTCATAAACTCCATAGAACGTTTCCAGCAAACCTTCTCTAATGTTTGGACTGATACTGCAACGTATAAATATAAAAAAATAACATAATTTTTTTGAAAACAAACTTGAGTGTTTAATGGCAGATTTCTGTTCAGAAAACACAGTCAAGGAATTACCTTCCCATCATTCCAAAATCATAAAAAATCAACCTTCCACCATTGACATCATCCACAGCAATATTCCCAGGATGCTACAATGGTAACAGAAAATTGTGGTTACACATTGGAAGAAGATAATAAATTCCAGAAATCCTGAAATATATATCAAGAAAAGCAAAGACCGAAGATTTATCGTGTGCAACATATGTATTAATCCCCAAGTTTGAGGAAGTGGGAGTCAGAAAAGCTCACTTTGGGCCATCTTATAGCTACTAGATTAGAGCACATAAATCTAATCAGAAGAAGTCCAATGTGACAGCCATGCGGAATTAACCATGCATCTGAGCAGAAGCTGTTTCATTTTACTATTACATATTTTAGTTCTTTCCTCTTATAATACAATTTCCTCAGATTTCATTTTGGACTACAGTATATTGCCAACATGTTTAGTATTTTTCTCCAGGATGTGCAAATGCAACAAAACAGTGAAAATGCAATAACAAAAGACCAAAATGTCAAATAGGAAGAACATGAAGAGGAGTGGTATTCTTTTCTAATAAATAACCATAACCATGAAGTTTTTCCAGTATTTAATACAAGGAAAAGAAAAGAGATGAAAGAGCAACAAACCCTTTCTCAAAGTGCCCAAAACAACAAACATAACCACTATTTCAAGCCAATGATGAAACCAATACCAATGAAGCCATCATAATTACCATAACATTACCCAATCAGTTCTTGTCTCAAAAACCATGCATATCTCTTCAACTCCCCAACAGCCGCTGTTGTAGCCTATTATAAGAACCATCGCTTCCTTTCCATTATACCCATCAATGCTATGGCCCCAGAATACTTATCTGCTCAGCATTTTTTGTTTCAAGCACTTTTTGGCACTTCTATTATGCCAATAGCCCCAAGACCCTTCTTGTGCATGTTTACATCTTTTACACGTAAACTTGCACAAAACTTGGTTCCACTGCAGGTTCTATTATTTTCAACGTTATCCAAAAAGTGAAGCTTCAATTATTAGATTCCAATTATACCCTCAATTAAATCTTCAATTATTAGTTTCCAATTATACCCTAATAAAATACGCAAAATTTTACTACTTACCCATTTTGAATTGTCATATTGAATTGTTGATGGGTCAAAAGGACAAAATGGTCACAGGAAAAAAGGTAGTTAATGCTTCCTAGGTTTTTTCATGCAACTAAAATCCATTCCTATTTTTCTTATTTCTAAATGTATTCAGAAGGGGGACCTTCAACCTTGGCATTGAGTCTTTCCAGCTATGCTATCAGTATAAATAAAAAGTGTCAACACTCATACATTAACACATTACACTTCAAACTCCATATGCAATTAAACTCTCTCATAGATTCTCTTATTGCCATCGTAAACATGCTTTAACACCAACATTGAATTAAACAACCAAAACTTACAGGATCAGCATGAAAGAATCCATGAGACAGAATTTGTTCCAAGTATGATTCAACTGCATATCGGCCCAACCTGAGGAAGTTGAAATTGATCTAAGGAAGCATCAGCATCAGGAGCGATAAGAAATGGTCACATGTTAGCATGATTGCGGAATATAAAAGACAGGAAATCTTATTGACCTTTTCCGATCAAGGCCCAATTGATCTATAGCTTGTATCTTGTTTATCTTGATCCCCGGGACATATTCCATTGTTAGAACCTAGTAATAATACAGGAAGTTGGATTTTAGAAAGAAGATAACAGGGACAAACATAATAATATTTTACCAGCTCAAACTTCATTATGGTCAAAGCTTAAAACCTGTGGTGTAGTGTAATCCCATGTTATTGTTGGGACTTTCACATAATCCATGCTTTTGAAGTTACTTTTAAATAGTTCAGCATTAGCAGCTTCCTTGGTGTAATCAATCTCCTGGTAAAGTTCATAGTTATTAGTATCATTTGCTGAATATAATACAAAACTACAAAGAAAAATGCAGCTTTTTAAGATTTACAACTTTTTGACAGCAAGTTACCAACAATTTACCATGCAGCTTTTTAAAATTTAAAACTTATTGAAAGTAAGTTACCAACAATTTACTAAGTACTGAAACCCACACATGACAGATGAGCACCAACTATCTGTTATTATTTTATATTTTGATAGAAAACAATTTTAAAAGTCTAAGATTACAGAATACCGCCGGACCGTGGACAAAAGCTCCACATACAAATGTTTGTGCTTCTTGTTTTATCACTAAATCTTCAAGTGTATGAGCTATTTTACAATCCTAGTTTTAAAGGGGCACATGTCTATTCACTAGCAGCCTTCTTGAATCTTGATCTTATAAACCTTCATACTAATCCTACGATATTAGGGGACTTTAAAGTAAAGTCGGTATAATATTACAACACATTTACAGGAAGCACACAACAATTATTTCCTTGCTTGGTAATTTTCACCCCAAAGGTGACAAAAAATTAGGCCATATGATCAAATGATGTCACATAGCATTAGCATCCCGCCATACCCACAGCTACCTCTCACTAAAAGAAAGGTAGACAAGGATGCGTGCGAGTCATGTAATAGACAGAAAGACACTATAATTAGCCTAAAATACTTGCCTAACTATTAGAATCTGCAATATCCAGTTCCATTTCCATGTAAAAGAGGCCATATGTCCTTATTCGTGATACAATTGACTTTTTGTATATACGTATTACCATAAATTCCCTAACGCGATTAGTTCTTCATTATTACTCAAGGAACTCCTGCATCCTTACTCATCCATGTCAGTATCCTTTGAGCTACACTCAACATCATTGACATCTTATTCCATGAAGCATGGTCTGCCATATTATTTGAAGGCAACACTTAAGTCCCTAAGGACAATATGAACCTTTCCTACACTTTTCAAAAGCACATGACTTATGTTCATTTCGACTCACTATTTTGTTCCACAAGATTTATGTGTATTTTATAAATTTCCTCTTTTTTTTAAAAAAAAAAACGAAAAAGAAAGATTAAAGCTTATTATTTGAAGGGAACACTTAAGTTCCTAAGGACAATATGAACTTTACCTACACTTTCCAAAAGCACATGAATTATGTTCATTTTGACTCACTATCTAGCTCCACAAGATTTATGTGTATCTTATAAATTTCATCTTTTCTTTTGAAAGAAACGAAAAAGAAAGATTAAAGTAATCAAGGAGGATCTATGTACCTCATATAGGACATTTGCACACTCATCATAGATAGCAACCCAATCCCTCTTCGCACCATCTGACTTTGGGTCAATTTTCTGAAGATATTCTGCAATTACCTGCAAAAGAAAATGATCGATATGTCAAATTCCTGCTATAATTTAAATACCCTACAAGATCAAGAGTATCCTTCAATGTGTTTTCCATGTACAACATAGTCAAACAAGCTCATACACAAATAAGACAAAAACCAAACAAAACAGAGAAAATGTAATACAATATAACGATACCGCTAAAATAGTAGGTTAACTTTAGTCAAGAATGACATTGAGCAACACTTTGGCAGGCCAACCAAAACAGGAAAAAACATAAAAAGAATTCAACCATGATCAGATCAATCCATGATAACTAAATTACCCCAAGCACTGGCCATAAACTCAGAATTAATAGTAGGGTCAGGGTGAGGATGAGTGTACATCCTATGTTAGGCGGACCATGATGGAAGGCCAAGGACGGGGGGTTGTCCTGTGGTCTTGTTCAAATAGAATAAGTTCCTTTTTAAAATCTCCTTGCTACCAAATATGAAAGATCCCATAATTAAAAGTACTAATCTAGAATTGTAAGTCATTATGAGAAACTGACCCTCAGATTCTTAAGATCAATATTGAAAAGATCCTTGAGTCCAGGCCTCTGTACTTTTACAACAACTTCCTGTCCCTTCAATCTTGCACGGTGAACCTGACCTGTATTAAGCACGATACAATATTCTCATATTGAACAAGGAAAACAATTAAGCATAGATTCGTTAAGTGGATTCTCTTTCTTTTTAAAGGAAAAAAAAATATTCATTTGCTGATTGCACAGATTTCGCTTTTGGAAACTGTAGAGATGAAATCAGGAGTACCAAGACTAGCAGCTGCTATTGGTTCATAGTCAAACCGATCAAAGATATCATCCACGGGAGCACCAAGCTCTTCTTCAACAATAGAAACAGCAGTATCTGATGGGAAAGGAGGAACTTGATCCTGAAAATAAACCGTTATTCAGTTATGCCTTAAGAATCACTGATTTAGAAAAGATACGCACCTCCATGTATGAGAAAGCTAAGCAAACACAAAATCCCTCTAGTTTCAAATAGATTGGATAAAACAGTCTTATATGGAAAATACAAACCAAAGCAAACAAATAGTAAATAGTTAGCTGCTAAGCTAGGCTAGATTGAATAAAAAAACACATGTTGCATAATCAGAACGCTCAAATTCAAACATGTATAAAAGTAGACACTTAGCTAGGTTTACATGAATACAAAGAAAAAAAATATCTTTCAGCACACTGTTACATGTTCTGCATGCTCAGAGTCAAACGTATATTAATCTATCAGCACTGTAAAATACCAAGTACAAAAGAAAGCGGCGTTTTTAAGTTCTCAAGTACTGGAAATAAAAATGTGATTCTTCTTCTTCCAACCTCTCAAAAGCTCTATTTTACTTTTCAATAGTGATGGATCTTAATTTGCGAAAACACCTGGGAGACACATAAGAAGCAGGCTGGACACTTTTTTGTAACCTAACACATCCAGCCTCTTGCATAGCCAGATTTTAAATAACATGATAGAAAAGAGAGTTAAAACAAAGGAACAGAGATGCATCAAGTGTGGGGCTTCACATATTGTTAAATAATCGTTGGAAAGGAAGAAATTTATGGAACTGATATAAGAAAAGAAGCATACAGTAGCAAAATGTAAACTCATTGCATTGAATTAAGGCATTTCCAACCTGAAGCTCTGACAATTGATCAACATATTCCTGAGCAAGAATGTCCACCCTTGTGGAGAACTGCTGACCAATTTTGATAAATGTTGGACCTAACCTCAAAATATTCTCCTTCAGCCACTTGGCAAGGGCCTTACGCCTCAAGGCTTTCTTTTCCTCTGTCATACCCCCTGAACATTTATTTCCCTTAAATTAGATACAAGCACCAAGTATTACATAGTTGAGCTAGCTTAAAGATGGGATGCCTAGTCAAAAAACTCTAGATTCCAATAAAATGAAGATATGCCTAGTTAAAAGATTTTGTTCCTGTGAACCACTCTTTTATGCAAGATAAAAGGTACCGATATATCATACCCACACTGCTCGGCAAACCCACCATTTTTTTTTTCCTATTTTCTTAGTATCATATGCTGGAGTTAGGACCCCATCCTTTTTTTTTTCATGGTGTTTCCCATCACAAAGCCAGATGATACAAGTACTGCTGCAGCACCACCAGAGGTATAGAAATGTAGGAGAGCAGGATCCAGAATGATACAAGCACAAATTTGCTTCCAAGAACAGTTTGTTTGAAAACTTTAAAGTAATGGAGGAAATTTCAGCTTCCCATTTGCACATAATCCAGACTATACTGGTAACGTTGAATAACATGCTGGCCCCCTACTTTGAATAATTCAACAAGGGTTTATTATATTAAGGACACTCCTAGGATCCAACAGATCCCCGACGATTGAGTATCCAATCTCCCTGATCTGCTGGGATTAGTCAACAGGAATCAATACTGATTCCTTCCTAATGTATTTACTTCCTAGTCTAGATAGCCTTTACTTCTTTCCTAGTTAGTTCTAGTCTAGGTCTGTATAAAATACACCACTGCTGTACATTCTAATTAATTCAATACAACATAAAACTTCTATACCTTCATATGGTATCAAAGCCCTAAAAGCTCCACCGAGCAAACCCTAGAAAAAAAACCCCAAAACACAAACCCTAATCCATGGCCGCTCAACCCACCGCTGCTGCTGCTCAAACCACTGCCGCCCCTGTCAATACCACCCTCCCACCAACCGCCGGTGAACCAAACCCTCTTTTTCCCACCCTCGTCACCATCAACACTGCAGCCCAACTTCCCGTCAAGCTTACTGCCACCACCTTCTTTCCGTGGCGAGCTCAATTCAATGCCCTGCTTCGAGGGTATGATCTCATGGGCTATGTTGATGGCTCTCGGCCCTGCCCACCCACCACAGAAACAGCCCTTCATGATTTTTGGGTTCGTCAGGATCAACTCCTGCTTCATGCCATTCTGGCTTCTGTCTCCCCTCAAGTGATTCAACTCATTGCCGCTGCACCAACTTCAGCCGCTGCCTGGGCACGGCTCACTCACCTTTATGCCAGCAAAGCCCGAGCCCGTGTCCTTGGCCTCAAGGAACGGTTGACCCTTCTGAGGCAAGATTCCCGCCCAGTTTCTGAATATCTGCAGGAAATTAGGGTTCTTGCAGATGAGCTGGCTGCCATTGACAGACCACTGTCTGATGATGACCTCCTTCTCCATGTTCTTAATGGAGTTGGACCCGAATTTAGAGAAATTGCAGCAGCTGTGCGGTCCAGGGACACCACTGTCCCCTTTGAAAACCTTCATGACATGCTTGTTCAGCATGAGGCTGCTTCCAAACGTGCAGCCCACGTAGCACCCACTCCTCCAATAACAGCCCACCCAACTCAATCCTTTCGTGGTTACTCCTCCAACCGCAACACTAGGGGCTCCTCTGGCCAAAGGTCCAACTTTCAGCCCATGGACACCCACCGTGTCTCTGGAAACCGGCCCCACCAACAGTCCAATGACAGTTCCCGTCGCTCATCCTCCCAGCCAACTGGATACCGTGGCTATTGTCAATGGTGTGGCACTCAAGGCCACAGTGCTAAGCGCTGCCCTCACCTTCAGCAATCTGCCCCGCCACCTCCGGTGGCCAATCCAGCCACTCCTGCCTCCTCCCCCCGGCTGGCTCCTTGATTCGGGAGCCTCCCATCATGTAGCAACCAGCTCCCACCACCTTTCTGATGCTACCCGCTACAATGGTCCAGATGAGATCATCATTGGCAACGGTAATGGCCTCCTTATTACTCACACTGGATCCACCTTACTTCCTTCTCCCACCTCCCCCCCCCTTCCATCTTAAAAATGTCCTATGTGCTCCATCCATGACCCGCAACTTAATTTCCATTTCCCAGTTTAATAAACAGAATAATACCTCTATTGAACTGTTTCCTGGTTATTTTCATGTGAATGATCTCAGCACGGGGGCGGTTCTCCTACAAGGCCCGAGTAAGGATGATGTGTACGAGTGGTCATCGGTTTCTCTTCCCAAACCTCAAGCAATGGTGGCTGTGACAGTTTCCCCTCACCTTTGGCATCGTCGTCTTGGGCACCCTCAGTCCCAAACCCTCAAAAGTGTCTTAAGTCAGTTTCATGTTCATTTTTCTTCCAAAATTCCAGACCCTATATGTAATTCCTGTGCTTGCAATAAAAGTCATCGCCAACCCTTTGGCATTTCCTCCTTACATAGCACTCGTCCTCTGGATTTAATATATACTGATGTGTGGGGGACCTGCCCCCTACACCTCCATTGATGGTTTTTCCTACTATCTTCTCCTTGTTGACCATTTTACGAAATATACCTGGTTGTACCCACTTCGAAAAAAAATCAGACGTTTATTCAACCTTCAAAGACTTCAAAACCTTGGTTGAAAAGTACTTTAATTCACCTATCATCTCTCTTTACACTGATGGTGGTGGTGAATTCATCAAATTGAAACCATTTCTTGCTGAACATGGCATAAATCATCTTCTCACCCCTCCCCACACTCCTCAGCACAATGGTGCAGCCGAAAGGCGTCATAGACACATTGTTGAAACTGGTCTCACACTCCTTCATCAAGCCCGCCTCCCCCTCACCTACTGGTCCTATGCCTTCAAGACCGCTATCTACCTTATCAACCGCCTCCCCACTCCTCTCCTACAAAGCCAATGTCCATACACGGCTCTTTTCACTGCCACTCCCAATTATGCCAAACTCCGGACTTTTGGCTGCCTCTGTTATCCATGGCTCAGGCCATATACCTCCAACAAACTGCAGCCTCGTTCTCAGCCCTGCCTCTTCCTCGGCTATTCCCTCCACCAAAGTGCCTACCTATGCTATGACCCATCCACCAGCAAACTCTACACCTCCTGTCATGTACAGTTTGATGAGACCACCTTCCCTTCCACCAACTCCCTCTCCTCCTCCACTAGTGTGTCCCCTGAAACCTCCACCACGTGGCTGTCTACTGTCCCTCCTGTCACACACATTCCCCACCCGCCCTCTGTCACGTCACTGCCACCAGCGCTATTATCTGCTCACCAACAGGACCCCCTCGACACATCATCCTTGCAGGTACTTGCAGAAGCATCGCCCCCTGCTCATGTCCCACAACCTGCACCTTTGCTCCCTGCCACCAGCAGCCTTCCTGCTGCCCCTGTCTCTGCCGCAGCCCCTGCTGCCCCTGTTCAGCCCACTAGTGTCCCCCAGCAACCTCCCCTGCGCACCTACACCAGGCGCCCCCGACCTCCCCACCTCCCCGAATCCTCCCTCCCTCCAACCCACAAAAACCCACCCTATGTTAACCCGAACTCAAACAGGAACTGTAAAACCAGTTCCCTCCTATGCTCTCACCGCCACCAAGCACCATCTACCTACCTTGGCCGAGCCCACCTGTGTATCTCAAGCCAAGAAAGACCCTGAATGGCGAGCAGCCATGTCCAATGAGCTGAATGCTCTCATCAAGAATGGGACTTGGGACCTTGTTCCCTCTCACCCAAGTCAGAATATTGTTGGGAACAAGTGGGTCTTCCGTATTAAGCGGACACCTACTGGTGACATAGACCGCTTCAAGGCCCGCCTTGTTGCCAAAGGGTACCATCAGCGCCCGGGAGTGGATTTCACGGACACATTCAGTCCCGTAGTCAAGCCAACCACCATCCGTGTGGTCCTACACTTGGCTGTAACCAGTGGCTGGCCTATCCGACAGTTGGACGTCAACAATGCCTTCCTCCACGGCACTCTCCATGAGGCTGTCTACATGGCCCAGCCTGCTGGGTTTGTGGACCAGCAGCATCCCACACACGTGTGCAGGCTCCGCAAGGCCATTTATGGCCTAAAACAGGCCCCCCGGGCCTGGTACACAGAACTTCAGTCCTTCCTGCTCACACAAGGATTTGTGCACGCCAGCTCGGATACCTCCCTCTTTCTCCTCAGGCAAGGTTCCAGCACTCTGTTTTTTCTGGTTTATGTTGATGACCTCATTGTGACAGGGAACAATCAAACGCTCATCTCTATACCTTCATATATTATACCTTGAAAATAAACCAGACTATTACTTGTACCATATACATGCTGTAGACATCACAATCACGTGCTATTATGGCGGAAGCCAAGCACTTATTCTTAGCTTTTGAAACGGGGTAAACATTGTTCAGTACCTGGTACTCAATCGTTATTTGATTGATGTTTTGTCGGTCTTGGTCAATATCTCTACTCGAATGCTTACTCTAGATTGGTAACCAGTACCCAGTACCAGC